>CM068487.1:3971250-6467500 GCA_034769265.1 Remorina albescens
CTTTCCTTCCTTTATGATATCTCATATTCTAAATTCAAATTTCTGCATCAAGCATATTTCAAACTTTATCACTAATAGTGAGGCAAGGATATGTAACCTAGGGACATGGACATGACATTAGTGTAAACGTAGTGGCTCATTACCACAGATTTACAAAATCAAAAAAAAAAAAAAAAAAAAAACTGACTAAAAATAATCTCCACCCACAGTAACAAACCTGAAAACACATACTTCATGACAGATCATTTAGTCTTCATTTAGTTTGTTGCAGAAATTATGAGGACTGAAGGCCAGCAAAGGCAATTGAGGCATTAAAATATCGACTTAAACTTTATCTGAGCTACTAGCAAAGACGACAAAGGCAGCCAGATTTGTGATAAAAGCTAAATCAGAAACAAACAAAATAAAGAAGGAAGGAGTGTCTATGTCATGGTTTTTCCAAACATGTGCTGCAACTAAAACACAACTCTTACGTTTTCAGCAAACTAGATGATTCAGAAAATTTTCTATTTTCCTATTAAAGCTATCAAATCCATAAAGATAATCTAATGAGAAGTTGCATGCGCAGCGAATGCCTGAAATGCCTCATCAACACATAGAGTCAATAACTCTGAAATGTCAGCATGCTCACAAACTGTGGTGTTTATTGTATACATTTAATAACCTGGCCATCGATCCCATTTAGGCTCCAAGGTGTCAACTGGATTCTTTTTTTTGTAAAATCAAATTCGACTCATCACTCTACATCCACCAAAAGAACGAATATATTTCTGACCAATAACCACTTCATATGAGACAGCAGTGCATTTCGGGTAATGTTGATTCAAGAATGTTTCGTTGTTAATGTGGCCTTCTACAATTGCTCTTCGCAAATCACACAGGGACCAAAAAAAACTTCACTGCTGTAAGAAAGAGCACCAGAATTGGCTTTGAGTCAAATTCTCACATTTTGTCAATATATGCATTCGCCATGAAATGCTCCACACAGGGTTTTCTATTGGTAATGAGAACATCCTGCTTCCTCCAGCTTTGCTTCATACCAACGAGAGCTCACATATCATATAAACTAGATGCAAGTTCCATGTGAAACACAGTCCATGTAATTATTTCATCTAATATGCATTGAATTGACTGATACTAGTCCCATCTTCATTTCAACAAAAAAATAAAAATTAGGTTCTTACGAAATAAAAAATGCTAATTTATTACAGTGATTCATACCAAAACATCCTAAAGAACATTAATCAAACAGCTTTTTAGTTTCAAGTCTTGAAATAATATCTCTCTTTTCAAGCATAATCACTTGGTTGAAGGACAAAAGTTTTTCTCAAGTAGAAAGAAAAAATATCGTTTCTTTCTTTCTTTTTTTTTTTTGCACCCACACATCAACACACAGTGTTTGTAGTTTCCTCTTTGTGGCTTTGCAGTTTGGAATAATGAACTGGGCTCAGAGCCTGTCTGAGTCCTTCATGCAACTTTATCTGCCTCTTCCACTCTTCTTTTCATCTACCTGACACAAACACCTGGATACTTAAACATGCAGCTACTCAAACAAGCCTGTGCTGCCTACCTTTACTCTCATGAACAAGAAAATGAATCATGTGACGAGTGTTTTCATGAAAAAGTTATTAATCGCACACATTTAATTTAGTTTTAACACACTGGAGAACTTGGCAACTACAAGTTTACTTACCGTGATGAGTGGAACTAACTAAAAAAAGCATATGATCCAACAAAATACAAGTTGTTGAGTTCAGTTTGGTTTCACTGTTGTCATAACATATTTGTGTCACATGTCCTCTTACTCGTGTAATGCCGTTTCTGTCGTTCTCTCTTTACGACCAAATTAAAAGTTGAACTGAACTGATAATGTTGACAAATGTGATTTGTCCTCTAATCCAAGATGATGTTCAGGGTAAGCTGATGATTTGCAATGAAAGTCAAAGCTTTAAACGCTCATGGGGATTTAATTTCATGTCACCTTCTCCCTCAGAGGTTTTAGTGGATTTTTTTCAGGTTCCCAAAAAGAAGCGACTTTGGGCTGAATTTGTAAAAGCTGCAATAGCAGCTTTTTGACCACTCGGTGCCAAGTAGCCTATAACTACATGTACAGTTAGCGCTCCAAGGTGATAAATGGTTTTGCACAAGAAAAAAAAAATCAGCTGGGGCTGAAAATTAGGTCAATGCAAGCTGTGCGTGTGAAACGAAACAATGAAGCTCATTAACATGAAAAATGAAAAGACACTACAAAGAAGTCACTGTAAATCTGCAGGAGTGTGTAGAGTCAAGTGCTAATACCCACTGGGTTCCTCAGAGCAACCCATTTCACAACATTTTACAAACAATATCCAAATATTTATTAGAAAAAATTTAATGTTATTGATGTTATTTTGTGAGAATAGTTTAGATGTCCTGCACATCTCTCTTGTTATAAATTGCCAGAACTGTGATTACTGGATTACCTAGTCACATTCCTTAGATTTTTTTTTTTTACTATTTTTTTTTTTTATTTTTGGTCACAAGTGATTAGTACAAACCTCGGGTTATTTTGAATTTCTTTCCTAGAAATTTTTTTTATTTTTCATCACTGACTTATTCTTCCATGTTGGACCGAGTTGACTGTATCTGGGTCTGTCATGTGGACTGCAGAACTAAGAAGGGAACAGACAGACAGAAATTTCTATCTTATAAGAAAATGTACTCTCTATTTATTTAATCGAGACTCAGACAAATGTGAGTAATGCTTTCACAGTAGAATATAAATGAACCTGATCATTTAAATTAATTACATATAAAGCAGATTAACTGAATGTCATTGACTTTTGCCACACATAAATTAACATTAAAACAGTGTCATAAGTAACTATTTATTTCAAATCTATTTAAAAATAACAAAAAATTATTTATTTATTATTTTAACAAATAACAAATATGAATAGTTATACATTTTCTAATTAGTGGGGATGCTGTTAGTAATAGTGTTGCACCTTTTACCTATGTTATCTAAATTATTCTTTTGGGGGCATCCTGCTTTCTATGTAAGAGTTTTTCAAAATCATCTCCAAAATATACAAAACTCCTTATTTGACAGTTTTAGGCGATTCATAAATATAAACCCCCAACCTTTAGTTTCTGTTTATAAAAAGATTAATTTCAGGATATTTTTGTTTGAGCTGCAAATGAAGAATAGCACCAGTAATTATCCAGACTGCAGCCTTCTGAGCCACTGCAGAAGATTTTTTAAATTTTATTTATTTATTTATTTTATTTTTATTTTTTTTCACAATTTGCATGTCTCTTTCACTAGAAATTTCCCACTGTTTCTGTTGTGCAGGTTATTGATCTTCACCCAGTTGCTGTGTTTTAATGCGGTTTAGATTCTTCAAATGCAGCTACTGTTTTCCAAAGGCATCGAACATAAAAGCCTTTTCAGGTGAGAAGAAAGAGACTGACACACCAACAGCCCTATTTCAAAGCAGACTTGTTGGCTTGTCATAGGAGTAGAAGTGCTGGTTTAAATGGTAACATTAAAAATGACACTATTTCACATATGTGAGCTTCTTCCTTTGACCTGGTATTGTGCCAGCTGATCCACTGTCAAGGCTTTCTGATGGAACTCAGCTTTTGTTAATGATATATCACCTTTTTCCTTCTATGACAAGTCATGTACTTAGAAAAGCATAAAAAAGGATAAAGTATTCAGATAGTAAGGGAAAAAAAACAGACTGTAAATTAATTGTCACTTTGAATATAAAGCACCTAAAGTCAGACCTACATCAAAGACAGGAAAGGAGGGAGGCACTGTGGGAATAATAGCTTGCAGCCCTTCCTCTGACCTCCAGCAAGGTGGGTTTGAGATGATCGACAGACACATGACCTGCCTGAGATTAATACTTTGCCTTTTCTCATTAGGATGAACAATGCCACGCACATAACGGTGATCACCGTCAATGCAAATGTAGAATAACTGGCAGAGGCTGCCGAAAACAGTGCCTCTCATGCAGGCGACCCTGAAGCTAGGATGTCATCTATAGCACCATTGCTGCCACTCTCACAAACGCCACATGGAAGATGAAGGGAAAGGAAACAAGTGAACTGTGAAAGGTTAAAGAAGTGAACTGTTACTTTTCAGCCTCTTTTCACATCTGTTCTTGATATAGTATCATGAAAATGTGAAGCTAACTTAATTATTTGGTCATCAAGTATACTAATAAATTTGTTTGTATTGTGAAAATCGTATGCTCATTCATTTATTCATCTTCTACTGCTTATCCATTTCCAGGTCGCGGGGGGTGCTGCAGTCAATCCCAGCTCACACTAGGTGAGGGCGAGGTCACCCTGGACAGGTCGCCAGTCCATCACAGGGCCAACATACAGAGACAGACAGAGACCAACAACACTCACACTCACACTCAGACCTACAGACAATTTAGAGTCACCAATTAACCTGAACATGATGTCTTTGGATGGTGGTAGGAAACTGGAGTACCCGGAGGAAACCCACACATAACGGGGAGAACATGCAAACTCTGCACAGAAAGCCCGGCAGGTGAACCCAAAACCTTGTTGTGAGGCAACAGTGCTGAAAAGCGTATGTGTGCTTTATATTTTTGAGGAAGAACAGCCGTTTGGCTCATCAGTTTCCTGTGCTGCCGTGTGCTCAGAGCGTCTCCTCTGTCCCCATCCTGTGGACATGCATCTGTGCTAGCACATGTCCCGTGACATCAGTGTCACATACATGAACTATAGCTACTGTACGCTGTGTAGGTTACAACATGCTACCAGGAATACACCGACTCCGACATCAGTACACGGTTCCACCTGGACACTTCCAAACATCTGAGGTGTGCAAACACATTTTTTAATGTCTGCCGCCTCTGACTGGCCCAGTCCCACAGTCACCATTTCACCAGCTGATTTAATCCGCCTTCATCGTAGGTGCTTTAACCGAACGACTGCAATGACAAAGCTTTGATCCTTCACTGGCATCCAACCCATTAACACACACACTAATTTTCTCACTTCCCTACAGCCTGCCCAACTTTCACTAATTCAGCAGCTTGACCAGCCACAACAACATCATCGCCATTTTCCATGAAAGGAGCTAGACATGCCAGTCATCCATCTGTCAGTAAATGAAATCCCATTTTGTGATCCCACCCACTATTACAGTCAGGCGTGGAGCCAGTGACTCATTACAGAGGGGGCGGGGACATCTAGTGGGTCCTTATATAAGGGGCGTTGTTTCAGCAAAAGCCAAGGTATGGTAATATGACATGACGTCACAGAGCTACTGGTGATGGAGTTTAAAAAATATGAACTTATATAACATTCTTGCACAACATTCTTCCTCTGTTGTTGTTCTTCCCTCTTGAGCACACCCAACTCGTGTTTCTTCATTTTAAAACCGCTAACTAGCTTACACTTACTCAAAGATCACTGAAAGTAAACAAACATGCACGCGCACCTGCTGCACAAATCAATGTCAAATAGAAACACGCAGACATTAAGAGATTTTTAATCTTGGTCCAATCTGCACTTTAAATATATATAAAGTGCAAACTCTGGCTGTTAGGATAAATGTGTAAAAGTAAACTATATATATCCTATTTGTTTACTTTTACACATTTATCCTTACAGCCAGAGTCCGACTTTACTTTTTTTTTTTTTTTTTGGTCATCAGTCTGGCGGTGGGCCCCTTTGCAATCGTGGGCCCGGGGCGGCCGCCCCTTCTGCCCCCTCGCCGGCTCCGCCATTGATTACAGTAGCTCTATGAAAAAAAAAAGAGCTGTCAGAGGAGTTTTGATGACCCACCATATCTGTGATGTCTGCATGAATACAGGAGTAAAGAACCAGGAAGTGAAGGCTTTATTCAAAGTGTGATATTTGCTTCTGGTTTGACAGCCCCATGCTGGACAGGTGGGTGTGTGGGTTTATGGTGTCTGTGCTCGGAGAGACATCACAGCAGGAAAATCACAGCAAAATAAGTCTGTTCACCCCCAGTGCTGTATTTCTATTAATGCCAATCCAAGTCAAAGCTGACAGATAAATTTAGTCAATTACATCATACAAGACTGACCAAAGTGGACTGACCCAATTAGCGACTCAGCTGCTATAAAAACACACAAAAAAAATGCAGACTTTGAACTTTAATTAATCCAGAAATGCACTGCTTTGTGTCACAGTGGCCAAGTCAGAATACTTACTCAGCTAAGCTTCTTGTCAAATTAGCAGTTGAAGCTTGCCGTGATTCTGATTTATGATAACCAAGAGTAGCAGAGAGTGAATTCACTCAGGACTTTCAGCACGCCACTGCCCAGCGGGGAGATAGACCGGGCAAACCATAGGCAGATATACAGGAACAGCTGGAAGTCAGCTGCTGTTTTCAGACCCAGCAGTGAGAGGGAATAAATCTGAGAGGTCATTACCTGCCTTTTTTTTTTTTGCCGCTGAATAAAAGTGGATTCTAGGATGCTTATTATATTCAGTCGATGTCAACACAAAAAAAATACCAAGCCTGTTGAGACTGGAGGAGTAAATGATTGCAGATTTCAACGCAATGCCGTACACAGGGGAGCAGTCAAGCATCAAGTGTTTTATGCGGTGGAGCCTGTGTGAAACTGGAGAGAAAGCTGAGATCACAATGGGGAAATCTGCAAAACCACAAGCTGTCTGAAACATTCACGGAGTGTCACATTGTGCCATCACACTTCGAGTGTATGTCACCTTGCATGCAGTACACCGAGCTAATGCTGACTTAGGTGTTTGTCTCCCAATGGGGCTGCCCATGAAAGAAACAGCACGCATCAGACGGCACTCAGGGAAACCACGCTCTCTGTACATGTGCTACATAGAAAAATTGGTCTTTTGTTTTAGCACATGCCCTTCAAATTACCCACAGACAGGAACACTGTGTTTTCTAGCCGAGCAATGAGCTCAAATAGACATTGGCGATCAGTGCTAAAGATTTGTGCCAGCACTGTGTATGCCAGTCCTCAGTGGCCTACACTAGTTTGTGAGCTGGGGAATAACGATGGCTGGATTTAGGGCTCTATTTGGGATCAGATTAACAGCTAAAACCCAATCTGACTGACAGTAGAATAAACCCAAAAGATTTTAAATGTTGTAATCACTATATCCATTCATTTGCCACTTTTTCTATTCTGATTCTGCCATATATATTAATTTCTACTTATATTAATGACTATGTTTTCCTTTTTCCCCCTCTAAAAAGCCTTTTCATAAATTCCACCACCTCCTAAGCTTCCTATGTATCCCCCTCCATCTTTTTTCCCCTCTGTCAGTCTTATCGCTGTGCCCTTGGCTTTCATTTCTCCGAGGCTTTGATGGGTGCTGCGATGGCAATTTGATTGACAGGCTGAGCTGATTTCCAAACACTAATCATGACATCACCACTCAGTCGATTTCATTTCACATCACATCAAAGGAGGCTGACTGGAAGGTGAAAAAGACCAAAAGACAATTTCCTCCATATCCTATTGAGGAATAATGTACATTGTCAGTATCGTTTACAACAGAATGATCTGCTTAGACTTTGATGGATTAGCTGTTGTTGGAACAAAGAAAGACTTAAACCTCAACAAAACACATTTTTATTCTTTTTTTTTTCTTTTTTCTTTTTGCTCTTGACCTTTGAATTAGCTGCATTGTCTTGAAATTGTTATATTAGTTGAATGAAGCAAACTTCTTCTTCTTATCCTTTCGGCTTTTCCCTTCAGGGGTCGCCACAGCGAATCAGTTGCCTCCATCTAAGCCTGTCTTCTGCATCCTCTTCTCTCACGCCAACCACCTTCATGTCCTCTTTCACTACATCTATAAACCTCCTCTTAGGTCTTCCTCTAGGCCTCCTGCCTGGCAGTTCAAAACTCAGCATCCTTCTACCAATATATTCGCTATCTCTCCTCTGGACATGTCCGAACCATCTCAGTCTGGCCTCTCTGACTTTATCTCCAAAACCTCTAACATGTGCTGTCCCTCTGATGTACTCATTCCTGACCCTATCCAACCTGGTCACTCCCAAAGAGAACCTCAGCATCTTCATCTCTGCTACCTCCAGCTCTGCCTCCTGTCTTTTCCTCAGTGACACTGTCTCTAGACCAAACAACATCGCTGGTCTCACCACAGTTTTGTACACCTTTCCTTTCATCTTAGCTGAAACTCTCCTATCACACATAACACCTGACACTTTTCTCCACCCGTTCCAGCCTGCCTGCACACGCTTCTTCACCTCTTTTCCACACTCTCCATTGCTCTGGACCGTTGACCCTAAGTACTTAAAATCTTGCACCTTCTTTATCTCTTCTCCCTGTAACCTCACTCTTCCACTTGGGTCCCTCTCATTCACACACATATACTCCGTCTTGCTGCGGCTAACCTTCATTCCTCTCCTTTCCAGGGCAAACCTCCACCACTCTAGCTTCTCCTCCACCTGTTCCCTGCTCTCACTACAGATCACAATGTCATCTGCAAACATCATAGTCCATGGAGATTCCTGTCTAACCTCGTCTGTCAGCCTGTCCATCACCATAGCAAACAAGAAGGGGCTCAGAGCTGATCCCTGATGCAGTCCCACCTCCACCTTGAACTCCTCTGTCACACCTACAGCACACCTCACCACTGTCTTACAGTCCTCATACATGTCCTGCACCGCTCTAACATACTTCTCTGCCACTCCAGACTTCCTCATACAATACCACAGTTCCTCTCTGGGCACCCTGTCATAAGCTTTCTCCAGATCTACAAAGACACAATGCAGCTCCCTCTGACCTTCTCTGTACTTCTCTATCAACATCCTCAAAGCAAATACTGCATCTGTAGTACTCTTTTTTGGCATGAAACCATACTGCTGCTCACAAATGCTCACTTCTGCCCTTAGTCTAGCTTCAACTACTCTTTCCCATAACTTCATTGTATGGCTCATCAGCTTTATTCCTCTGTAGTTGCTACAACTCTGTACATCTCCCTTGTTCTTAAAAATGGGCACCAGCACACTTCTCCTCCATTCCTCAGGCATCTTCTCACTATCTAAGATCCTGTTGAACAACCCAGTCAGAAACTCTACTGCTACCTCTCCTAGACACTTCCAGACCTCCACAGGTATATCATCAGGACCGAGTGCTTTTCCACTCTTCATCCTCTTCAGTGCCCTCCTCACTTCATCCTTACTAATCTTTGCTACTTCCTGGTCCACAACAGTCACCTCTTCTACTCTTCGTTCTCTCTCATTTTCCTCATTCATTAGTTCTTCAAAGTACTCTTTCCATCTTCCCATCACACTATTGGCATCTGTCAATACACTTTCATCTCTATCCTTAATCACCCTAACCGCCTGCACGTCCTTCCCATCTCTGTCTCTCTGCCTTGCCAACCTGTATAGATCAGTCTCTCCCTCCTTATTGTCCAACCTAGCATACAAGTCATCGTAAGCCCTTTGTTTGGCCTTTGCCACCTCTACTTTCACCTTACGTTGCATCTCCCTGTATTCCTGTCTACTCTCTTCAGTCCTCTCAGTGTCCCACTTCTTCTTAGCTAACCTCTTTCTCTGTATACACTCCTGCACCTCCTCATTCCACCACCAAGTCTCCTTATCCACTTTCCTTCCAGATGACACACCAAATACTCTCCTACCTGTCTCCCTGATCACATTAGCTGTAGTTGTCCAGTCAACTGGAAGCACCTCCTGGCCATCCAGAGCCTGTCTCAACTCCTTCCTAAAAATCATACAACACTCTTCCTTTTTCAGCTTCCACCATTTAGTCCTCTGCTCTGTCTTTGCCCTCTTCATCTTCCTCACCACCAGAGTCATCCTACACACCACCATCCTATGCTGTCTGGCTACACTCTCACCTACCACTACTTTGCAGTCACTGATCTCCTTCAGATTACACCGTCTACACAAGATGTAGTCTACCTGTGTACTCCTACCTCCACTCTTATAAGTCACCCTATGTTCCTGCCTCTTCTGGAAGAAAGTATTCACTACAGCCATTTCCATCCTTTTTGCAAAGTCAACCACCATCTGTCCTTCTGTGTTCCTCTCCTGGATACCAAACCTGCCCATCACCTCCTCATCATCTCTGTTTCCTGCACCAACGTGTCCATTGAAGTCTGCACCAATGACAACTCTCTCACTTCTAGGGATGCTCTGCATCACTTCATCAATGTCCAACCAGAATTTCTCCTTCTCCTCCAGCTCACATCCTACCTGTGGAGCATACCCATTAACAACATTGAACATTACACCTTCGATTTCTAGCTTCAGACTCATTACTCTATCTGATACTCTTTTAACCTCCAGAACATTCCTAACAAACTCCTCCTTCAAGATAACTCCTACTCCATTTCTCTTCCTATCTACACCATGATAGAACAACTTGAACCCTGCTCCTAAACTTCTAGCCTTGCTACCTTTCCACCTGGTCTCCTGGACACACAGTATGTCTACCTTCCTCCTCTGCATCATGTCAACCAACTCTCTACCTTTCCCTGTCATAGTTCCAACATTCAAAGTCCCTACTCTCAGTCCTAGACTCTTGCCGTTCCTTTTCTCTCTCTTCCTACGAAAACACCTTCCTCCTCTCCTTCTTCGACTTCTTCGACGAACAGTAGTCCAATTTCCACCGGTACCCTGTACGTGAACAGCACCGATGGCGGTCGTTGTTAACCCGGGCCTCGACCGATCCGGTATGGAAGTCATTGATTCGATTCGCATGTTTGATTTGGCAAAAGTTTTACGTCGGATGCCCTTCCTGACACAACCCTCTGTATTTATCCGGGCTTGGGACCGGCACAATAAGGCACTGGCTTGTACCCCCTTGCGGCTACATTAGTTGAATGAAGCAAACTATGGAGCTAAATACTTTTGTTACCATCAAAGTAATGACTGACTCTAATTCAGTTACTAGCTTCTTTAGATAGCTAATGCATCACAAATATTTCATCAGATTTATATTTAGTTCTTTTGTTGCAACAGGACTATTGATAAAAAAAAACAAAACCTGTTTGTTCATCGAAGGATGTTGCAGAACTTGGTGGAAAACAGAAGATGCAAGAACATTTAATTCCACAGAATCTTAACCTCATCGTCATTGCGGAGTTGAACGCAAGGAGAGAGTTCAAAATGAGCCTCGCAGACTACATCATTTGCATGTCACCTTATTCCAACATTGACAAGGAAATTAAGGTCGTATTATGTAGAATGGGATGGATATTGTGTGTCAAGGAAATTTCAGGTTCCTGTAATTTAATCTACTGAAACGACCCAGGACGTGGGGCATTGAAAGGAAATCCATTTGCTTTACTACACTTTGAAAGATGTTCTGTAAAAACGTATCTAACGAAGTTTGGTTGCTACATTCTGAATATAAGAATTTTAGCGATGATACAGTCTGATAGCCTGAAATCATCAACATACAGAAGAAAAAGCTCTTAAAAACCCAGAGAGCTGTGACAAACTTAATATTTCACCACACTTTTGTCTTTTGGATTACACTCCGCCCATTACTATTTCGAAGGGCCTCAGTGTGAGGACTTCCTGCTTCGCTCAAATGCATTAAAAGCCAGTTTTCAGAAGGACACTGAATTTTGAAGGCTTCACCTCAAGATGTAGGAGAGTCACTGTGAGATTTGGGAGAAATGTTAGTAGTTCAGTAAAACGTCAGACTGACTCCTGTGGGCTAACAATATACTGCGCTGCCGGAGCCTCAGATGAGGGAGCTTTACATTCTGTGGGTTCGCTGAAACACATGTACACCTGTATCATCCTGCTCAGGGGCCTGAATGAACCCTTCAGATGGGGAGATACGGCAAAATCTGATGCCTTTCCAAGGAATTTCATTGAAATCAATTTAAGGAGCATCCGTTTGTGGGAGAAACTGTAAACTCAATATATAGTACACAACAACACTGAGTGCAATCTCTGTGCAATCTCAATAAAATGTTCAACAATTCAAATGAATTTAAGGTCTTTCGTAAAGATGGAAAAAAATTTTTAAAGCTCATACAACAAAAGTTGAATTCACAGCAATTAAAACCTTTGCATGACTGATTGCATGACCACACTCTTAAACTAATCCACAGCTTCCTCACTTTCTGGGTTGGGTGTGATGCAGCATGGCTCTGTTGCACAGGAATAACTTGAACTGTGGAGGCTGATGGACAGAGACTACAGAGTATACACCACAAAACAACTGTAACAGTGGCTGGTGACACAACAATAACAGGAGGTGCAGTTTGCTGTGCTTTTGTCAATCAAAATTTACTTTTTATGCAAATAACTTCTAAAGATCACATGCAGGAAGAAAACTGTTCACAAAACATTCCAAAAACTCAATGAATGAACTTTGTCAATGTCAGCAGTGACATGTCAACATGAAAAGACACTCAATGAATATTGGCAACACACTCTTTGATCGGATGAAACCAAAATAAACTTGTTTGATCAGATGGGCTCCAGTGTATTTATTGTGGACCGGGCCAGGATATACACAGTGACTGCTCGGTGTCGATCATGAAACATGGAGTTGAAAAGTGTGTTTGTGCTACGACTACATGAATGCAAAATGTGCAGAGGAGAAAATATCTATATATGACAGCATGAATTTAAGCATTTATACACAGTCACTGAAAGAAAAATGATTTTGACGTGTGCAAGTTGTAAGGGGAGTGAAAACTATAATATGGCAAGTCAACTGCCCTGAACATTGGCGAATTTTAGGAAACCTGCAGCTCTTCAGCAGCTACAGTCTCCAAACTATAACAGTTACTTGCTAACTTTGTCTTTCTAGTAATTGATACTTATCGGTTTGTCATGGCAGCTGCTAAAAATGGAGAACCAAGTAGTTGCATCAGTAAAACAAATAAAATGAAAAACACTATAATCAATTTCACATTACACATCACTGTATGATGTAGCATGTTAGAATATTATAATCCAGTAGATTTATAAAGACTGAGACATTATGTTGAGTAAGGGGCTAGAAAATGTAACTGTCATTGCAAAGATAAGCTTTCTCATCTCAGCTGGAAATCAGCTTTCATGTAACTTGAGAAAAAAAAAGAGTTAAGACTTGAAAATGAAGTTGTACACAGGGCTAAAGCGCTGAGGTTCATAACCCCTCATCACTAACTCTCTCTCCCTCTATCTCTTCCCTGCCTCTCTCTTTTTTTATCTCTCTCCAACCATGACTACACTTTACTCGAAAGAGTAGCTGCATTCCCCCAAATCATCTTCTCAGTCGGGTAAAAGCATTAAACCTAAATAACCATGCATTTTCCTGACAGGCAAAGGCCAATGTTTCACCTCTATGCCTGATGCTAATTATGGTGACAATATTTAGAAAAAAAAAAAAAAAACGCACACAAATACTCACAGCAGCCCTGTCATCTCTGACATTTCCCATTTTCAATCTTGTTATCTGCAGCCTTCTGTTGACTTTCCCAAAGCCTCACGTGCAGAGCCAGAAACAGTCGAAGGAGGATCTAAAAATAACATCAGTACTCAGCTCAGCGTGCCCAATATGAGCGAGCACGTTTTTTAATATTTCCTCATTAAATATGCAAGAGATTAAGTACTCAAGACTCCACTGTTTACTGAGTGATGAGCTTTTGTTTTGAAATTCAGCCCCCTCAGCTCAGCCCAGGAAATCTGTTGTTTTTCCATTTCAATACAGATGAATAATGCTCAACTGATTGACACGTGAATGGCACCATAACGGGTGTGATACAGAGAGCAGGCTGTACACAATAGTGTAATCATTTCTATACAGTTAAAACAAAATGTCCTGCCTGCTTCATAAAGGCACACATATCCTCTTAAATTTCTATGTTGTTTGTTGTATTGTCTGTACAGCCGGTAGCACTCTGTTGCAACAGCGATCAAATTACACTTCAAAAGGCAGACATATCACTTTATCTCCTTCAGTAGGAGGCAGGGTGCAGCTTCTGCCTCCTTAGCTGTCAGACTTGCACTGTTAAATGTTTTAATCATGGTTTGAGGGATTTTCACAGTCAAAGGTTGGACTGTCATCCTACAGGGCATATGCACAGTACGTTACCTCTGTGAGATACTGTATGTCACAGAGCTCTCTGGAGGACGGGAGGCTCGGGGTGGGGGGGCAGAGGAAGTGGATGCTGCTTTGCTGCTTTCGCTGGGCTCACATAGCTCTAATGATCTGTGCAGGTGCCACTAATTCAAATGGGGGTCATCCGTTGTGACCCCACAGCCTGGGCAGCATATGCCACAGGAGTTTGCTGGCAGGTCTGGCCAAACTTCATATGAGCATTTCGCAAGGACCAACTGCCAGTAGCAGACTTTCTTCATCCAACCCCCCCGCCCATACCACTTTTCTGAGACGATACTCTATCTGTGGTGAAATAAGTGCAAATTTTACCAGGCAGCTAAAATCCCTCTGCCGAGCTGGCTCCGGGGACAGCCTTGATAATCCGAAAGGACAGGTGTTTCCATGACAACAGCTTGCCCTGAACTGGCAAAGTTTACAAACAAATGATTACATGAGTGAAAAAAAAAAAAAACCCTATGTCTGTGCCAAATATGTGCATAAAGGGGAAACGAGGCATCCTGCCTCCTCTGCAGCTCCGAAGCACAACAGGGAACATCGCACTCAAATTTCTGACTGAGGACTTCAAACTAGAGCGAGAGTTGGTGGACTAGCAGTGTATGATGGTCTCATTGCTCTTACTGGCTGAAGATAAAGCTAAGAATAGAGCGAATGGATCTCAAAACAGTGTACGGCAAACACGCGCTCAGTCGAAAGGACGAAAAACACCTCACAAAGCTTCCAGTGAAGAGAAGAAGTAACTCTATTTCTGATCTGCTGACCAACAGTTCCCGTCCTTTCTGACCTTTACAGATTCCTGTCTTTTTTTTGTTGTTGTTGTTGATGTTTTTTACCTGAATAATGAGTGATGGAGCTGATAACCGTGTGAAAGAAGTTTACATTAAGGTCAAAGCCTTCAACCTGCAGCAGTTAGTCCCTCTGGGGATCACAGTACACACTGCTCTGACAGATAAGGCTCATTTTGATGTCCATATCCTGCTCATTTATATGCCCTCCAGCTGATATCAACTCCTTTTCTAGATGGTAATATAAGAACAAACACTGGCTGTGCAGCATAGCAGCAAGTTATGTCAGTTTGCATCAGTGGTTGTAGTGCAACATACTTTTGATTTGCCCAACTATACACACATACACACACACGCACACATTCACACACACAAGCTTCTGCGTGCATACACTCAAACTTGCAGACAATGGCTACTATGCTACTATGATGCTCACAATGGCAGTCCCATCCTGCAAACCAGCCTTTCATCAAATTCAAGCAGCCTCTCTTAGACTCAGACCACAGCAGCTGCTACCAAAACATCCATTTAGCTACTTGTACAGTGTGCCAGTGAAATCATTACAGGTCTGCACAGGATGAATGAATGAATGAATAAATGGATGGTGACTCCTTCATCACACAGTCACTTCCGTTTACACAATTCATCAATGACACAAAACCTGAACACATCGGAACCATCTGAGAGGTGAATCATTAAACAGAGGAACCTGGACTAACCTGTCCTCTTCGGAGTACATCCGCTGGGCCCCTGATCCCCCTGCAGAGTCCCGAGTCCGAGTCTGGATCCCAGATCCCAATTTTCTCCACCATTGATACTCCATCTGATCCAAAGTTCAGAAGCCAGCAGGACTGTAACACTGGATGGCCCGAGTGAAAACTTCCTTCACAAACCTCACACTTCTTTCTGCTTCTTTTATTTGTGTTTATTTGGTTTGTTTGGACTTACTAAACATTTCGCTGCTCCTTTGTCTTTCGGCTGAATGACAGCTGATCCTGGTCACAAGATTGAGGAAAAAAAATGACGTTCACTCACATTATTTATCAGAAAAGAAACAGAGCGAGCTCATTGGCCAAATCAGGATATCCCAGAAAGC
Source organism: Remorina albescens (assembly GCA_034769265.1). Taxonomy (NCBI): domain Eukaryota; kingdom Metazoa; phylum Chordata; class Actinopteri; order Carangiformes; family Echeneidae; genus Remorina; species Remorina albescens. The sequence continues at coordinate 3,987,231 of CM068487.1, forward strand.
CTCACTTCATTAGGGAAGGTGACCACACTATAAAAGTTCTGTTTAGAAATTATATCAATAATATGAAGTTTTTGTAGTAGTTAATATTTATTATCATTATTGTTATTTTGTAGTTAATTCTGAGGCATTCATATTGACAAAACCAAGGTTTTTGTTCATTTGATTGTGATGTCATGTTTCCTGTTTATATATGAAACCTGAATACAAATAAAAGATGAACATTGATTTATTTGTTCCGCTGTGATATCCAAAATATTATATATTTTTATAGGAGAAGGTTTCACAGACTTGGCAAACAGTTTTCCAACAGACATCCGTTGGAGTACTGTAGGTGTTCATATTGATATTGGAATTAAATTGCTTCAACTGAAATTAAGAAATACATCATGAAAAAAGTGTCCATATTGTCCTGCCTTACTATAATGTAATGTCTGTGAACTGCTCTTGTGAAGGTAACATGCACTAATGCATGTTACTTATTCTGCAGCATCTACTTCTAAAAATAAGTTATGTCGTAATGTCACAAAGACTTGAAACAAAAGATTGAAAACAAAAAATCTTTTTCTTCAGGTTTTAAATCAAGTGAGAAACAGGGTCATTTTACTATACACTTCAATACAATCAGACTTCTTGCAACCGGTGGAGTTGTTTCCTGATGGACATTAGAGGGAAAGCAGATTTAAAGCTCTTCAGCATTTCACTTTTATACAAATATTTGCTACTCAGCTACCTTAGATAAACAAAATGATTGAAACCAGGAGGAAACAGTTCACCTGGCTCTGTCTGAAAATATCAGCCAGCTCTGACAACACTGCATCACCCCATTAGAATGATGGAAGTTATTATAAGCAACATAATCATAACCATGAATAAAATATTTCACATAACTGCCAGTAATGTTATATTCAAGATGTTAAAATGCAAAAAGCCTCAACTACAATATACACTATAAATAAATCTCCAGTTCTTTAAGTCAGGCTGACAATATACTATGAATAATTGCAAGGATTTCTGACTGAGTATTTTTGCTCTCTTTTCTGATAATGAAGACGTTTTTATGAATATGTGATGAAGATTTAGTCAATGGACGATTGCTGTAGCCAAAACAGATAGGAGAGCAGGGTTAGTGTCGGTCGGGGTCAATCAGACTGAAATGTTCTTTTCATAATCATGCCGAATATTTAACAATGTATAAAAATCTTTTTTTAGAATCCTCTTTTCAGAGGGTTTACTTATTCTTATGCTCTTCTGAGCTGCAGTGATGAATGACAAGTTTAAATGTATCAGCATTGTCAGGAAACCTGTTGGGATTTAAGAATCTTTGTTCTATTAAAAGAAAGTTATTGCGTAGTTATTTTTAAAACCAAAGCATAGGCAGTCTGCAACACTTAAATGATTCCACTAATCTTTGAACATATCTGTTGCTCTTCAATTCTAGATTCTTTGTTGCTTTCAGGATCTTCTCGGGATAATGGCTCAGTTTTTCCAGTAATCTGACTGGTCAGTTGTTGGGCTGTTAACAGTTTTTGATCTGAGCCACAGAAATCATACCATATTAGGACTTTTGCATATGTTATTATGGGATTTAAATCTTGAGGTTTAAATTTAGGTTTTACCCCACTAACCCCAAATTCTGCTTTGTAATACAGGCACGAGGAAAAGTTGACTGTCTGCTGGCTCTAACATCAATCCTCTCATTCAAACCTCTGCAAGAATCAGAACACATGCGTTTCTTATAATGTCTAACTGTTCCTTTAACAGCGGCTGACCTTGGCTGAGAAGCAATATATTGAAAGATGCCACTTTACAAAACAGATTTTTAGTGCCCATGACCTGTAGTATAAGGCACCAATCCTGTTTCCCTGCATGGTTACGACAGGGAAGATAAATTCTTATTGTTTGAAAGACACGATATGGCCTAACAGGACCTACCATTACTTAATGTCGGTGGAATAACCTTCTCCAATGGCACATGGCAGCTTTGAAGAGGGTTCTCTGCTCACTCTCTTTTAATACCTTTTTTTCTAGATGCTGTGTTGAGTAAGACGTTCATGCATCTGCAGAAGATTAACTTCAGTTAGAGCTAACCTCTAAACTGTGACTCAGAGCTGATCAACAGGCTAGAGGAAATAGTTATTTTCAGTTCATCAGTTCTGTTAAACGTGCCTAATTTTGGTGTGTAAAAATCTGCTTCATTCATATTGTGGAGCTTGTTTATTTAGCTTCCCATTACCGAATACTCAAGCATTAAAAATTTACAGAGTCAATGCCTTCTGAGACTATTTCTGGGAGCCACAGCTCACAAAAGCTACCTTTCCCTGGGTAGCTCAGGCTGCCAGGGTGATTTAGGTTTCTAAAACCAGCTCTCACGTTTGCACTTGTGATAGAGGAGCATTAAAGCATAGAGGCATTAGAAGTCCTTCTTCGTGGACTCCGGCTTATATTCTCACAGAGCTGTCTCATCCAGGAACACTTCAAATTAGCATCTCTGCCCACAGGGCAGGACTAGGAGAACACTGGACTGTCTGTAACGTGGGAGCCAGGAGCTTGCTGACAAAGCCCAGAGGGCCACAGCAGCCCTTCCTGCTTTTGGTTGGAGGTTTTAGAGCACAAGTGGGAGAGGCAGAAGGAGTAGGTGGACAGCTTCATCACCGTGATGAAAGGGAAAAAGCAGCCTGTTCTCTCAAACGGTTCTGGAGGGTGGCAGGAACAATTAAAGAAGAGCAGAATTGAGTTGATTACTTAATCTGAGAAAAAGCCCACCTGAATGCTGAAATGGCCATTCAAACCCACACACTCGCTTCAAGGCACATCTGTAAACCATGAATGGATTTCAGATGGCATGAGAGCAAAAACAGTTGAAGTAGTACAAAAGCTAATCACGTCCATTGAAAATGCAAGAGGTAGTATCAATTATTCAACAAACTCAGCTTCATATGTTTATGCAATCAATTATTCACTTACATTATTTACATTATAAAGTTTTAGAGCAGAACTAGGAAGAATTGGATGTTGAATCTGATATCACATGAAATGATTTTCAGTGTTTCCAGACAAATCCAAGTACTTACAGTCAAAAATCAAAGTAATCAATAGACAGAAACTATTCATCATCTACGGTTTTGGCCAAATCAGATTTTATTCACAGTCAGTGAAACATAAACTAGTTTCAATCATATGGTAATGTGGCCAGAGCACCATGCACTCCCTCTCGCAGCAGGGTGCTGTGTTGATTTAATCTAGAGCACCGATTAATGGGCACCGCTGTGCCGCACCGCACTACTATATAGTGTGGCCATACCTTGCGCATCTCCCTCTCTCTTGCCCCCTCTTCCAGATCCATTGGTCTCCCGTGGTGGCTGTGGCCAGGTGTGGTGGAGCTGGCGTGGCTGTGCTGCAGTGCTGGTTGGCGTGTCTACCATTGAGGCGCACACTTCTTCCTCACAGCACGCAGTGTGGCAGACTGTTGGTGGCGTGGGGCCGGGTTTGTCCTGCTGGGAGCTCTCCGAAGTGTGGTTGTGCCTCCGTTTGGTAAGTCAGCGTTGTCCGCCTCTTTTCTTTATAATCCGTTCATCACTGTCTGACTGATTGTAATAAGTTTGTGCTGCAGCCCTGGAGTATCTCTCCTTTGGCCCGTTGTGATGCTGCGCCGGTGAGGTTGAACTGATTAAAGCTGTTTTGGCTCTACTTTTATCCACGTTCTACTCACTATTGCTGTTCTTTATGGTGCTGTTGGCTCCCCGTGACCAATTAGCTCTGCCTTGAGCTGGCTTTTACATTGTCACTAGAGGTTGATTCATTTGTTAACCCAGTTCCTGTTCATTTGATTTATTGTGTGCAAATTATCTGTTTGTCCTACGTTTAGTGGTATTTTTGGTTTCTTTTGTTTAGTTTATTTACTTTATTGTTGCTTTGGTGTGAGTGTGTGTGTGTGTGTGATTGGGTATGTATAAGTGTTTTAAGGCAGCTGTTTAACTGTGAGGCCGGTTTTAATTCTTCCTCTCTGTGTGGACAGGTGCTGCGGGCCCAAGGCGGTGACCCAATCCCTGGTGGTGGGTTCTGCTGTTAGTGTGCGTGTGCGGGTGTGTGTGTGTGTGTTTTAGTGTGCGTGTGCATGTGTGCGTGCGTGTGCACGTGTGTGGGTGTGGGTGTGTGGGTGTGGGTGTGGTGCCACGGGTGTTTTATTTAGTTTCTCCTCCTCCCATGATTTTGGTTCCGGGCCGCCGTGGTAAGCCCCAGATCAGTCTACTCACCCATCCATTCTCCCTTTTGGCCTACTTGTATTTATGATGTATAACAGCTGAAGCTGACTTGCATATTCCATATCAATTCATGTCAAAATAAAGTCTTTTGTATATTTTCTATAAACCGTCTTTTGCCCTGTGGTAATTTTGAACCTTGTGCGACCTTTAACATCATTCAAAGTTGTTAACTATTTCCTGGGGCACAACTCCCCAGTTGGCGTTGTCTGGCAACACAAAAAAAGTCTCCTTTTCCACCCTCAACACACCACAGTAATAATACACAAATTTCAAGGTTCATCCACAAGCTTGCTGTGGAGCTTCCAACTGTGTCTCATTGTTTTCTTCAGGAAAATGCTCTTACTGGATGTGTAACCTTGAGATTAGCATGAGACTTATCTCAAGGTTAAACATGAGACTTGGTGTACAACAGAAAGTTTACAATTACAATCTGAGTACAATAGAAAACTTGTGGAACTTCCTACCAACCTAAGTTGTCATATTTTTGCACCAAACTGTGGCAGGATTGGAACTATCCATTCAAACTAGTTTGTCTGTCGCAGACAGAGAGGTCATGGAGAAATGGTGCCATTCACAGTGACAGTAACAAGACATCCATCCTGATGCTTCTCTATCAACACAGAGAAACAGTGTGGTTGTAACTCACAGACTGATTAAATTAAACAGACAAGATAGAAAAATCATCTGTTATTTAAGCTGTATTGGAGTCTCCAATGACATACATTGTTTCTCGCAACACACAGTTGTGTCGTTATTATGCTCTTTTCTCTCCTGTTCAGCCTGTGCTGTTCACAAGTTTCTCATAAGCTCAACTTTATTCACAAAGGTAATAAATAAAGTGATAAAATAAAAATAAGATAATAAAAAAATGCCATTTTGTGCAAAAATAGTGACATATGGTCAGAGGAAACTTAATTTCGAACTTCACATTGCATCCACTTTTTGTCAACAATCTTGGAAAGCCTTGTGTTTCCTCTTCAACCAAGAAGCCCTCCATTTTCACTCTCCCATTTCTATTTTTGGAGCTGCTCTGTGTGGTCCAGCGTAGCCCTTCCTTCCGGAGGCTTGTTACTTAGAGCTGGTGGGATCTGGGCACATGTGTCCCTGTTTGTTTCCCATGTATTTTCAGAGAGGTTAATGCATGCTGACATCACATAAATGTCCTCTCATCCAACCGAGAATATGCCAACCATGCAGCAAGCAAGCCAACAACTGCACTCACGCACACTCGCACTCTATCACTCTGGCCTTGCTTCCCATCCGAGTTGGTCTTTTTTTCTTTATCAGTACACTGTAATCCCTCTCTCTCTTCATCTACATCTCTGAATAACTGGGCTCTCCTGTTTGGTTACTGCAAAAAGTTCTTGTGACAAGATGAACTGGATGTCTGCCTTTTATTTCCAGAGCTTCCACTCAAAGTTGTTGGCTAGGTTTCCAGTAAGTGCAAGAGCTTAACCACCACTGACATGTTCCAGTCAGTCACTTAAGAATGTGGAAGCGGAGGACTGAACCAATTTGTGGATAATGACGCGAAAAGTGTGCATTTTACTGAAGCGATTACTAATAGCTGGAGCCGGGCCAATGGATGATGCCATCAACTGTAGTCGTTGGCTGACAGTCATCATGATATTCAGCGCTGCATCATAAACTAAACCCCACCCCCTCCCCCAAAGCCCATTGTCAACAAATTTCAAGGTTATGTTTCACAGCAGGAAACATCAAAGTCCGCCGCTGTTCTTGAATACACTCCAATAAATTTGTTCAGCGAATCTAAAAAAAGGATTTTTTTTTTTTTGTTGTGGTTGTTGTTGTTGTTGTTGTTGTTTTTATTTAAAGATGAATGATTTTGATGAAACTTAAGAATGTGTCAATAGAAGATGATGTCACTTTGTTGTATTACATGGAAACTGCCAAAATTTAAGACTGATGATCCAGCTGACAAGTAGTTTTTTATTTAACTGCATATTGCTTGTGTCTGTGATTATTTTCTGGCCAAGGTATTTTTACATTAAATTTCATTACCTGTGGTTTATTTATTTATTTGTTTTTTGGATGCAAAAAATAGCTTTTGTGGGTGTATATATTTCTGCCTACAGAAACCAGTTCTCCCAATGAAAATGGAGTATCCTCAAAAGGGAGTTCCTGACAATAGTCTGTGTTTTGTTTCCAACAAGTGCCTATGAGGATGCTCATGCAACAGCAAAACATGGTATTCCACTGCAAATGTACATGCACAGGATGCATGATTTTAAATATTTGAGACGAAATGTGTTTGCAGATTTCATTTTTTGTGGTTTCAACTGAATTTCCAGGTGTTGGCATGAAATAATAATAAAGGGTAAATACAACCGTGGAGCAGCAGGTTTTAGGAAAGATTTCCGTTTCGTTGGTGGATAAAGGAATTCATTTTCAGCACATGCACATGATTCTTTAAATATATTTTGAACTTGTGCCAGGCGACATGCTACACACAGTAAATGCTCTTTATGTTGAAGGTGGCGACATTCTCTACCTTGTTCCGGTCTGCTTTCAGAGCAGCGTCCGGACAAAGCTTTCTGCCTGAGCCTGAGGAGCAGTGGTAGCAAGAGTGCAAAGAAGAAGCCAAGAAAAAGCAACACTTTTCACCTTGTGCCGTAAATGTATAGATGCATTGTGTTCTTTCCATTTCTGCTGGGTTTTACAGCTTTTTTGTTTCCGTTGTGGTGTTTAAATCCCACACTCCAATTGATGAAATTGCCAGTTATTATGAGTGACACTCATAATAACTTAATCAGCATTGAGGCAGCATTGCTGACATGTTTCCATGAAGGAAACAATTATCGGTGTGAAAAATGAACTTGTATTGTTGATATCTTTCACTGTACATTTTTCCTCACCATTCTGGCTGTACAAGCTTTTTTTACACCACTTTGACATTTCAGTGGGATGTCGGACACATTTATTAATTAGCTCCGCCTGTGGCTAAATGATGACCTTCAATATCATGTTTGTTTGCTCGGTGTCTCACACCATCACATTCAAATAGTTCGTCTAAGGGACTACTTCAGCCCTCTAACTCTTGAGCAAAAGTGTACTTGTTCTCTTGACAGCAACACTAATCTACTGCCATTATATACGAAAGATACCACAGCCACTTCCATTACATCAAATTAGTCTATGTGACTAAATCAAGAGTGCTCCTTCTGCATATTATGCCTGCAAAAGTACCATCATGTGGATACTATCGACTACGACCTTCTCTCAATTATTTGGCACAGACTCACTAAAAAGTAATAGATCCTCCAAAAATTGTACATGTTCCAGGTCAAAAGATCAATCCCAAATGACTAAAAGGAGTAATTTGGTCTCAAAAAAAGTGATAGAAAAGAGCAGACATGCAGAAACGTGAACACACAAAGGAATAACACACTGCCCTTTGGAGCATCTATTCCAGGGTGGTATCATGGTTGATGGAGCCACCTGGATAAAAGGGAGGAGCTGCTCTCTTCCAAGTAAGCCAAGACATATGTCCTGTACAACACAGTTCATTAACCCCATATGTTACCATCAGTTCGACACACTGCAAATCAGCAGTGTCCAGCCCGGCAGAAGAGCAAAGTCGTGTCATTGCCAAACCAACAAAATGGCCAACTATGACTGTTTTTATCTTTATAAACTAAAGGTCAAACACAAAGTGATATTACAGATGAAATATGAGATCAGATTCCTGATTTCATCATCCAGTCAAGTTCAACCGTTGAGAAATTTTTCTGACAAACTTTTCTCTTGTGGGTTATTGTAACGAGAGATCAATATTTTTGAAAATGAATGGCTCCGATTCATAAATGAAGTTCCATAGTAGGCTGAATAGCAGCAACACAGTATACATATGTGTTACAGCAGCCAGCTGTCAGTGTCGATTATCTTCCTGTGACAGTAGAATTGTTTTATATTTGTGGAAACATACAGAAAACATCACATTTCTTGTCTTAAATGAGGTTACAAACCAAACTGTGCATAATTTATCATGAAATGGGGGCTTTATTTTCACTGTAGTCATATTATTTTCCTGAATTTGTCAGTTGGTTGGTGCATAAATCATAATAACCATAAAGAATCACTTAATCCCCAATTTTAACACCTCCAAACAAATTCCTCTTTAAAATGCTGATCTGAGGTGACTCCTGCTTGGAGGTGAAGATAAAGAAAACATGTCACACAACTGTTGTGCTGTGTCAGTAATTTGAGGTGTGTGAGATTTGTTTTCAAGGTTTAGCTGCATCTGATGCTCCGTTTGTTGAATGTGCCCCCTGATTTGTGGATTTGGATTAAGGCACCGATTATTTTTATTTCCAGATTTGGAGATCCACCGTCTATCACTTGTGAAGGAAGCTGAGATTGTAGGTCTGCTGGTCACTTTGGCCCCCTGAAGCAACAGCTCAGTGTCCATCTGAAGGACAAGCTGTGAAGACAGATAGAATCAAGCTGCCCTGGTCTCCAGTGACTGTTGTCATAACAACTAAGGTTGTGAAGACATCACGGACGGCGCCTTGGGTCACATCCCAGCACTGATTCCAACAGTATTTTCCGTACAGCTGACCTCTAAGCGTCACTGCAGCTGTGGCGCTCAGCTTTTTAACACACTGACACACATTCCTGAGGAAATAAAATAAACTTGGGAGTAAACTCCCAGTAAACACACACATTTCAATGTCCATCATACAAACCTATTTAGGTTTGTATGAAATCTGTTGGTGTCACTTATCAAAGGCCATCGCCCTCATTATCAGCACAAATGATTGTTTCTTAATCACTCCCTGATGTTTCAGTTTTAAAGTTGTCTGTTGTGGTCTCTACTGGTTGTGTCATAGTCCGTAGTTATGCACAGCAAAAAAAAGTACTTTATGGTTTTTCCTTCTATACCAGATTGAAAATAAAAAGGAGCATGTGGTGTGAGCAAGTTACCAGGCAGCTTTTCAGCTAAAGTTGTTAAATCAGGGGGGATTCCAGAGCCAACGATGTTAAGGGGTGTACAAGGGGACCCAGAAAATACTCCGACCAACTAGCTGAAGAATGACTGGACTTTATGTCCAAAATGTGTCAAGGAGCAGAGGAACACAAAATGGCCAGAATCTCTGGGGGGGGGGGGGGGCGCCAGGCCAAAACACAAAACTCAAAACGGCCAGTCAACTGGGGAAAAGGTACAAAGTAACAAACAAAACCTAAATACCAAAGGAACTCGAGGCAGGCGCTGTGGCTAAAATACAAAAACTCAAAACGGCCAGTTGACTGGGCAAAAGGTACAGAGAAAAAACAAAACCAAAATACAAAACTGCCGAAGGAACAGCAGGCGCTGGCGTCGCAGGCACATTCGTCGGGGCTGGGCTGGAAGTGGCTGGGGCAAAAGGCAAGGCACTGCAAACAGGTAAGGAACAAAGTAAGCCCCAGGAAAAGCAAAGTACAACCTTCCAAGAGACAAAATGCAAATTAGAGGCACAATTTTACCAACTGGCGATGAATGGATGAAACAGCCGGTCTTTTAAAGCACAGGAGGAGGTGGAGTTGATGAGCCCGATTAGTTGCAGGTGTGCAGGAAACCCAGCCAGAGAGGAGGAAGGAGGGGGAGGGGAGCATGACAGGGCAGAGCCCTGACAGACGATTTATTAAGATGAGATTTTGCACATTAACATTCACAAGATTTAGCAGACAGAGTGGTGAAGTATCTAACAACCAGAGCCACAGCTGAAAAAAAACCCCCAAAGACATTTCAAAACAAGGAACATTCAACTCCATCATTTCTGGCACCAACTTTAACGTTTAGCACATTCACAGACGAAATCTTTGACCATATTATTTCCATTAGGATCAAGCGATCAGTTAATAGAATAATCAGTACAGAGCGGAGTTGTTGATAAAAGATAAAGAGAAAATGACAGAGAATAATTTTCTTCTCAAGCGTGACAGATGGGTGGGAATTTGAGCAGCGGATATGCTGTAGCAGCACCAATGTGCTGTTCGAGCTGTTCTCTTTTGAACAGATGTGCAGTGATTAATCTTCGCCTGCACCGATTCATTAATTGTCCTGAAATTGATCATAGGAGACATTTGTGTGCCATAAGGACTCAGAGGTGACCAGCTGAAGGTTACACACACACAGGAGAAATTATTTTTTAGGTATTTCACCTTTTTTGTGTTGGCTCAAAATCTTAGTTTATGATGTGACATTACATAGCAGGGTTAGGGTTAGCCACAACATGTTTTTTTTTTTTACATTTTCACTGGCAAGAAATAAAATTATAACGAGGAATGAAGAAAATTAAGTCAGTACAATATGAATTCCTGACATGTTTGTGTAAGAAAATGTCGAATGTAATGATACAGAAGCTTATTCTAAAAACAAAGGTTTTTTTTTTTTCCTTCTTCTTCTTTTTTAAATAACAAATAAATGTCTGTCTGGAGTGATTAAATGACTAGCAGCTTGAGAAAATTTAAGATTTTTTATTTTCACACACGCTCCCATAACAAGTCGTGAACTTCACACACATCACAGCCAAAACATGAATTATTTTGTTTTTGAAATGGCTTATTGCAACCTCCTCCTGTGTGTGGATGCTTTTAATCAGTTGCAGTCACAACTCAAGTTGACTTTAATATATTGCTAGAAGGCTAATGACTGAGTTTAGTTGCATATTTATATACTTTAACTATCCACGTTCAATTAGTATTAGGATGTTATTTCAGTCTAAATCTGATTTTCTCCCGCTCCCCCTGAAATTAACAGCTATATTATTGCTGTGGATGATATAGTGACAGACATAAATAACTTAATATCTTTAATTATACTGATGCATGAATTAGATGTAGTTATTTAACAGCCACACACCAGCTCCTGTTCAATTATCATTTAAGTTGTTGAAGACTTTCTTTTTAAATGTCTGACTTTTCAAGCGGAAAGAAAAGTGAAAATTCTCTTTCTTAAAGCATGTACAGTATAAATGTGTGTGTGCACAAGGCTTTCACAAAGACAAAGGGACATGCTATGCCATGGAGCATGTATTCACCTCCAGCTAGCCCAGTCAACACAATTAATGGCTTCGCAGCATGTCCAAAAGCTGTCTCTATCCCTCATTAGGAGGAGGTGTTGCTTCCTGGACCTTTGCTAAAAGGGAACCCTGCTGTGAAGTGAAAAAGAGAGCAGATCAGTATTTCCTGCAGGGGCCGCCCCTGAGCATCTCTCTCCACTGCCTTTTCTTTTCTCTGTCTCTAAACCCATCCATCACTGCTTTTCCTGTTTTATCCAAGACCCGAAGAGGACTTCTTAATTAGAGCAGTCATTAAAGGCAAGAAGTCTCCCAAAGACGCTGTGGAGGCAAGCGCTAATTCCACATTCAGACGCCATCATCCCTCCATTGAAGGGATAGATTGGATGGTCTGAATATGCCACTATATAATGAAAAGAGCTAAAAATTACTGTTCACTCATTTTTTAATAGAGCGATTTATCCATTTGAAAAATCATCAAGACCTCCTTAATTCTCTTTGAGTTGTCAATGCACTTGCACAGTATCTGTCTGTTTAATGTGACGTCTGCAGACACATTGAGAGTGGCAAGCTGGCAATGAAGCAGTGCTGTCAGTCATTCTGATGTGACTGCACATACACTGCTTTTAGACTTAATGAAATAAAACATAAAAATATATCCTAGTCATATGATACATACTGATATGATTAATGATGCCATGAAATATTTCAGACCGTGTAATGGACAGTTTCTTTTTTCATAAGAAGTTCACCCATGTTATGCAACTCTTCATGATAATTAGAGATTCATGTAGCCTAATGAATCCTTTTCTCAGTGCATAAATTGCAATCTGCAGTTCATGAACTGAGCTGCACGGCCAGCTCTGTTTGATCTGACTTTGCTTTGCTTTTATAGTTCAGGTTATTTTGTCTCTTTCCATGCATGGAATGAGGAGACAGATACTACACACAGTTAAGTGATGGAGCCAGGATTTGATTATTTTAGTGAAACTCTGTTAGGTTTAACCTATTGTACCTCAGTTTTATTGTATTATTTTTGTTTGCCAGGAAACAAGGGGAGACAGCAGACCTACCTTGCTCAAAATGAAAAAAACCCAAATAGATCCATCATTACTGAACTGAACAGCCCAACTACTGAATATTGCTTATATTTTTTTTTGACATATTGCTCTATTATAAAAACAACTACTCAAGTGGTAGATGTCATTTTCAGGATCTTACAATCTCAGGAAACAATAAAGGCCAGACTAGGCATTTCCTACTCCTGCTGCCAGGGATGAAATTTTGATTTCAGAGGTGGGGGGGGCACGACTGGCTTGAATACAGGGGGGCACTTGAGGGCGGTCTAAAGGGAAACAGGCTTCAGTTTTAGCAGCCGTTTTCCGCTTGGTCCTAGTACATGACCCATCTCCATTTAATATAGCATAACATTGTTTTTGGACGGTAAAAACTGCAGGGGGACCAAAACTGCCTTTTGAAAAAATGCAGGGGACATGTCCCCCCTGTCCCCCCTGCCCCCCCCAAATTACGTCCCTGCCTGCTGCCCCAACTTTGTACTTCATACACTAATGGTTCACTAAATCTTAAAAATACACAACAGTCTAAATGACCCATGATTTACAGTGTTCATGAAGGTCACAAGCATAGGTAAAGCTGCCTGCAAGGACTCTGGGCTCATAAAGACTGTGGCACCTCCGTCTTTGTTGAACCCCACAAAACAGACTGTTATGCCCATGTGTTACTAACCTAACGTCCCTGATGGTTGGTTACATGGAGCCAAATGGAAAGAGTTCCTCTGAAGTCTGAAGAGTGGAACAGGGCAGGAGCATTAAAATAAAAAACCCAAAACAAACAAAAAAAAAACCACAATCACAGCAGGTGATTGGATGATGAGCGTGATCCGGTTATTTAATGTGGCCTCAGATCTTTTGCTTGCTGCTCAGATGACATGAAGCTTATCTGGAGTTTTTAATTTGAAGCTGTTGTTTATGGGTTAGGAGGGTTTTGATATGAATATTGAAAATTATGTATACATATTTTTTTTAACTGTGATTTCTCAACTGGATTTTGGTTTGCAGAGTAAAAAAACTATTTGTTAATACACTGCTCAAAAAAACACTTAAAAAGGGAACACTTAAACAACACAATGTAACTCCAAGTCAGTCACACTTCTGTGAAATCAAACTTTCCACTTAGGAAGCAACACTGATTGACAATCAATTTCACATGCTGTTGTGCAAATGGAATAGACAACAGGTGGAAATTATAGGCAATTAGCAAGACACCCCCAATAAAGGAGTGGTTCTGCAGGTGGTGACCACAGACCACTTCTCAGTTCCTATGCTTTCTGGCTGATGTTTTGGTCACTTTTGAATGCTGGCGGTGCTTTCACTCTAGTGGTAGCATGAGAAGGAGTCTACAACCCACACAAGTGGCTCAGGTAGTGCAGCTCATACAGGATGGCACATCAATGCGAGCTGTGGCAAGAAGGTTTGCTGTGTCTGTCAGCGTAGTGTCCAGAGCATGGAGGCGCTACCAGGAGACAGGCCAGTACATCAGGAGACATGGAGGAGGCCGTAGGAGGGCAACAACCCAGCAGCAGGACCTCTACCTCCGCCTTTGTGCAAGGAGGAACAGGAGGAGCACTGCCAGAGCCCTGCAAAATGACCTCCAGCAGGCCACAAATGTGCATGTGTCTGCTCAAACAGTCAGAAACAGACTCCATGAGGGTGGTATGAGGGCCCGACATCCACAGGTGGGGGTTGTGCTTACAGCCCAACACCATGCAGGACGTTTGGCATTTGCCAGAGAACACCAAGATTGGCAAATTCGCCACTGGCGCCCTGTGCTCTTCACAGATGAAAGCAAGTTCACACTGAGCACATGTGACAGAGTCAGGAGATGCCGTGGAGAACGTTCTGCTGCCTGCAACATCCTCCAGCATGACCGGTTTGGCAGTGGGTCAGTAATGGTGTGGGGTGGCATTTCTTTGGGGGGCCGCACAGCCCTCCATGTGCTCGCCAGAGGTAGCCTGACTGCCATTAGGTACCGAGATGAGATCCTCAGACCCATTGTGAGACCATATGCTGGTGCGGTTGGCCCTGGGTTCCTCCTAATGCAAGACAATGCTAGACCTCATGTGGCTGGAGTGTGTCAGCAGTTCCTGCAAGACGAAGGCATTGATGCTATGGACTGGCCCGCCCGTTCCCCAGACCTGAATCCAATTGAGCACATCTGGGACATCATGTCTTGCTCCATCCACCAATGCCACGTTGCACTACAGACTGTCCAGGAGTTGGCGGATGCTTTAGTCCAGGTCTGGGAGGAGATCCCTCAGGAGACCATCCGCCACCTCATCAGGAGCATGCCCAGGCGTTGTAGGGAGGTCATACGGGCATGTGGAGGCCACACACACTACTGAGCCTCATTTTGACTTGTTTTAAGGACATTACATCAAAGTTGGATCAGCCTGTAGTGTGTTTTTCCACTTTAATTTTGAGTGTGACTCCAAATCCAGACCTCCATGTGTTAATAAATTTGATTTCCATTGATAATTTTTGTGGTGGGTTTTTTTTTTTTTTTTTTTTATTGTCAGCACGTTCAACTATGTAAAGAACAAAGTATTTAATAAGAATATTTCATTCATTCATGTCTAGGATGTGCTATTTTTAGTGTTTTATTTATTTATTTTTTTTGAGCAATGTACATTGATTTCACTTTTGTAACGTACAGGCTAGGAGACTCAAGTGCAGAGATCAAACACTCCTTTAATACAGGGCGAGCAGATGTCATACACAGAAAGGCAGTCTGTGGGGCAACAGTACAGGTAAGGACTCTGCTGTTGCCTAACAGCAGAGTCAAAAAACAGTCCAAAAGGTCCAAAAATCACAGGCAAAGGTACAAAACAGGGCAAGGCAAGAGCAGGGTCAAAAACACAGTCAAGAGGTCAAAACACAGCGGTACATATACTAGAAGACCATGAGAGAGCTTGGAACTGAGGAACCTTGACAATCTGGCAGGATAGGTGTGGAAAACTAGGTGAATAAGTACTGAGTGGATGATTGGTGATGACAATCAGGTGTGGCTGAGAACTGGTGGGAACCCTAACAGGAAGTGGAAGTGAAACAACAATGATACAGAGGTTGACAAAATAAAACAGGAAGTGAATGGAGTCCAAAAAATGTCTGAATATAGTGAGCATGACAACTTTTTTGAGGATCCATTTTTTCCAATTCAGATTTGCATTCAGCAGACTTCATCCTGGGAACTTAAATTTCTCCTACTTTTGAAAAGTGAGCTACGCTTTTGCTCCTTGCATCAAGTGAACATTATATCATAAAACCATACCATTTATTAATTTTTTCATCTTCTACTCTCTATCCATTTCCAGGTCACGGGGGGTGCTGGAGCCAAATTCCAGCTCACATTCGGGGCGGGGTGCACCCTGGACGGGTTGCCAGTCCATCGCAGGGCATAATAAAACTATGGATCAAGGGTTTATTTTCTGGACAGAAACATGAGCTCTCTATATTTTTCACGCTTTCATATGAAAAACTGTTAACTGAGACTAAAACAAGGACATCATTAATCATGCTGAGAAAAATGTATTTTATCCCATGCAGCTGCACATGGACTGTAATTGCAGATGTTCGAACTAAGAAAAAACATCTGCTTTAATGATCACTTTGAGTGTGGACCGGGCAGAAACTGCAACTCTCTTCATTAATTCATCTGCATTTTTGTGTTCACAAGCCATCAGCCTGATGTCTAAGGACAGCTGGCTACCTAGCATTTGCTGCCCAGCAGGGACACTCAATAAAACTGAATCCACAGATTCTTCACACACTGTTCACTCAACTTACAACTCTGATTTTCATCAAACACAAGCTGAGAGCTCAGTCATAGATACAAAGTACCAGGTTCAGGCAGAAGGACTTGGCAGAGCAGACTCAGCACAAGGGGAAAAGTTCAGGTCGGCAAACGATAAGGCAATCAGACAAGGCAGAGGTATCAAGAACGATGGACAAAAACTCAGGGGGCAAAAAAAACAAAACAAAAACAAAAACAGGAGGTCAAACACAAATGGCTGCACCAGGAAGGACGCAGGGACAGTTGCACAGTATCTGACTGTTTAATGTGACGTCTGCAGATACACTGAGAGTGGCAAGCCGGCAATGACAACCAGAGAAGGGAAGACAAAAGGGTGGGGCAAAAACCGCACAGGTGCAACACAACAGGGCAGGCTGGGGTAACCCCAGAGACAGGAAAGGAACAAAGGAAGGATGTAAATCTGCCAATATCACAGACGGACTGTCAAAATAAAGCGGGAAACAGAAAACAACTTAAAGGGCCACTTAAAGTATATGTTTTTGAGAGCTGCAGCTTTGCCCATACACATTTATCAAATGAACAGATCGGGGCTGAATGGGCTTTATTACGTATAAAAAGTAATCATACTTCTTCGTGAATCTCCTGGTCATTGGAGACTATGTGGAAAATACATTTGTGTTAATCGTGAACTTAGTTTTTATTTGCATAGCAGAAATGATATGAGGGCCATTTTCAAACAGAGCATCTCAACACCATCTCTTTACAATATTTTAATATTCATGTGTTTGGTAATGGCTGAAGAAAACAAAACAAATGTCTTGTGAGTGTTGGCACACAACAGTTCAGAAGTTTCATGGTCCTCATTTGAGTCGATGAGCTTTCGTGCTGATGATCACTGACCTGTTTAATCAGAGAAACTGTATGTCATTCATTGACTTGCACTGTGGTAAGACAGTGTCAGCTCCAACCAACCGTCACATGAACACACTCCTGGGTGCACCCAACCAACAAAACCTATCCAGGCAGCAAGGCCTGCTGCCTGCACTCAGTTGATCTTACATTCAATACAACAGTCCAACACAGGAACACAGTTACTGAAATCAATAATGCCTGCATTCAACGTCATTCTTTTTTTGTTTTGTTTTTTGCATCTTAACACTTCATGGACAACCGGCCCACATTTGTGACAGTGACTGATGATAAATGAGTCTGGTTTCCATTATGGTGCTTTCATCAAGTCTCCACCATTCACTTTGGTTAAATGATACTTTCTGACATGATCATAAACTTGATGGTCCATTTCCAGTCAAATACAATGAACCTGTGAGCAATCGACTATGGGACACTGGTGACTAGAAAAGATACGCCAGTGGTAAGTTAGAATCATTTCACCATTTCTTGGTTGCCTTTGGTAGAAACTTTGAAATGGAAAACTCCTTGTCAACCTATGATGTACAAACAGTGTAGAATCGGGAACTTAAATTGGGCCACAGCTTAAGTACAGAGAGAAGGGAAAAAGAAACTCCTCAATTTGCATTTTCAATGGAGCCTGCTGGTCCTGAAATCATTTCGAGTGTCATCCATGTGTCTGTCAGAGCTCTAAATATTATGTCATCTTGGCATTTTCACTTGGTGCTGACAGAGGCATGAGGACTTCAGTGATTAAAAGTATGGCCTGTCACAAATTCCATGCATTTCTTACTCAACACATGGTCACAGCTCAGCACACAGTAAGCTCTTTGTTCTATCTGCATATTCTTTCAGCTGTCCTCCATCAACATCTGGAGATTTACTCAGCTAAAACTGAGTCTTAGCTTTTCTCAAACCATCAAACACACAAACACATTAACTTGTCACTACATGTAACCCAGATAACCTTTTGTGCTAACAATTCTCTCCTAACCAATAAAATGAAATGAAATATGAGTGCATTTCAATGTAAATAATGCAATGAGTGGTTAAAGACATAGACTTATAGACTACCATGCTGCTCATACATCCACAGCCGCAAGCGATTATTTACTTCCATCTGGTGTTGGTGTAGTGTCAAATGTATAAATATAAACCTAACCATGGTGCAGATGCTTTGCATTCAGACTGTTTTACAGAATCTTTGACAAACTCTTAGACTGATTCAGGTGAACGGTTAGATCAAAACTGTTATAAGTGACAAAATCAAACGTATGTTTTGCTACGAAGATTTCACACACCACAGAGACAGAAACAAATCAGTGCAGTGCCCTTTAAAGTTCAATATGAAAGCAGCCCATATAAGCGGACTTCAACTCACATGCATTTGTTGGATTTGACTACTGTATTATCACATTCAACTGCAAACAATGTCAATGGTGATAGTATTTAAATTAATAATAAAACATGTTTTTATAAAAAGTAATACATAAAGGCCAATAAATCTCAATATCCTGTTCATGTACAGGTATCATGGGAATTCTTAATTAGAAAAAATGTTAAATACTCATGAACCCCATGAATTTGGAGGGGAAGGGCTGTGAACGCTTATGTGTTGTGAATATCACCAGATTCCTACCGCAGTCTACTTTTGCTGGTTGTAGGGTTCGATTGGTGCCAAAAATAGTCTGGTCCAGCAGTGAAGTACACCGCCTCCAGAGTCCCATAGCATCATGGGACTGAACAGCAGTGTTAAGAGGAATCTGAAACACACACAGAGGCAAGTTTTTTTTTTTCATTTCACTGATTATGCTGTATTATATTTGTACATCATTCCCCATCCATGAATCATATGTATCATGATAGTGATGGTGGCCCATTAACTGGATGCAAGACTGATTTGATCACAGGAGTCATTATGAGATTAGAGCGATCCGAGCATGGGTTAATCATCCTCACCGACAGTGAATGGAGTTGATGTAAAGGCTGGAACCTGCCTGTCCAGGCTGCACAGGCTTTGCTCTGCTCATGCAAGACTCATGTGTTGCACTATGATATGTGAGACAGTTTTGGGGGTTTTTTTTCTTAACCTGTGTGGAATTTCTTATGTCCAACTTTCCTTTTTTTGTCTCTGTCTTGTAACAAATCGTAACAAGTCCACATAAAAAGTTTTTTTGTAAGCCACCCACTCCCCTTAGCGCTCAGCAACTACAGAGAAGTCAGTTAAATCACAGATTTTTTGTTTAATTCCACTCCGGTGTTTTAGACTTGTTTTGGTCCAGAAGCAATTGACATGTTAGTAAGTTTTTATCACCTGATTTTAGCTCTGAATGATTTGAAAGACTGCAGCAGGAATCAGGTTAAGACTGCACATGCTAAGCCAATTAAACATTATCCAGTTTAGTTTACAAGCGAAAAACCAACCAACCATGGAAGAGCCTTAAATATGCGCAGTGAGAACAAAACCACTGTTAATATAATTTGCAGTAGGTCTGTCTTTGTGTGTCAAAGGCAAAACATCTGCCGAAGAGAAGGCCTTCTCTAAAACTCCACCAGAGTTAGTCTGTGTGGGCGAGCGAGTTTGAACTGCACACCTCAACGTTTCATCGCTGATGAAGACATCGGCTGCAAAGTGATTCTTAAATAAACTCTAATTATCTCACAAAGTAAAAGTAGTATCACACTAATTAGGGCACAGCCACCTCACCTCTTTTTATCTATCTATTAAAAACACCTGAAAGCCAGTTCCTCAAATATGAGTCCTCTGATGGAATTATTGCTGTACACACTCATCAGAATAAGAACGATGATGTGTCTTTAATGTCAGCTACTCCCTATGCTAATATAGCCATAATTTGAAGTAATTTTTCCTAACTAATCTCCTTATCCATTTCTGCACTTACACGCAGTTTCTTTCTTTCTCTTTTCTGAAGCCTTAAATGTCACTGTAGCGTTTACTGTCTCACATTGAGTCGATGCATGGACGCGTATACGGGATGGGCTCTGCAAGAAAAGTAAATGGGGGGGGCAATGCTACACTGACGTCACATTTTTCAAGATAAGGACGCAATGCTGTTTGACATAACAAGAACAATGATCTGTCATTATCACATCCACAAGGGCTAGCAGGACCCACAGAGCACAGTCACACAGGGAAGGTGCAATCAAGAGCTATTTATTCCAGTCCAAATCAATTACCAGGTAGTCAGTAAGAATCAGGTGAAGGTACAGAGATGTACGGCAGGCTCGAAATCCAAAAATCCAAAACTGGTCAAAACACAGAAACACTGAGAGATCCGAAAGGGAAAATGCTGGATGACTTTCTGGTAGAACAGAGAAGACGATCTGGCAAGGGAGGGAAAGGAGAGCACAGCTTAAATGTACACGAGTGGGAGGGGAGACAAGACACAGGTGAAACACATGAAGGTAATAGTCAAAGGGCGGGAAAGAGAACAAAGGGAGGAAGTAAATATACAGACAACACAAGGGGAGACGAAACTATCAAAATAAAAAAGGAAGTGGAAACAAAAACTAAACTGACCCTAACAAAACACACTAAGACTAACTGACCCTGACAGTCATGTGATCCACCCCCACTGGCACTTCAGTATTTTCAACCATGCTTGTGGTTTTTTCAGCCAGAGCCGTGTTGCATCAGTTTAGTCATCTTAACCATCTTACAGCAGTTTCATTTTAGTTATTTCCATTGATTTAATCGCTACCTTCTTTGAATCATATGCACTATAGTGATAATTTTTCCTTTACTTACCACACTCCAGGAGATGAAGAGGGTGGAACCCAAACACTTCCTACTTGCTGATGATGTCATTGGTGATGTCACAGGAAATTCCAAATATGGGAGGATAGTGATGGGGTTGCTGTTACTTTCACATGAATCTGTTTTTAATTTAAAAAGTTTCTTTTGCAAAATGGTTGTTGAAAACTTGTAGAGGACTGATCATAATAACTACAACTGGAACGTCTTAGCTTTTTTCAGGTGAGACACAGTTTTATGTTAAGAATTACTTATTAACATTTATACATAACATTTACATTTATTCACTTAAATGTTTAGAGCAATCAGTATTCCCACACTGTGTTGTAATAGTTTGTGGTTTTTATGTGATTTTATAAGTTTACAAAGTTCCGCAGGCGAGTAGATTAAACTTTACAAGGAGCATCAATAATATAACAGATTCATTGTTTGTTATTTGAGCATAAACTATTCAAGAGTAGATTTGATTTTACTGCAATTACATCAGGAACAATAACATGATTTACCACAGGCCATATATCAAACTAGGGATCATAGGCAAATTGCTGAGTCGATTCAAAAACAGCATCTGTGTCTCTTCCTGATGTGTTTTTTTACAATCAATGAAATAGCTCTGGAATAAGCCATTGAAAATGCTACAAAAGGAAATTTAAACTATGTTTATTTATTTGGCATAAAGGCGTGTGCTCCCATGTAAGACTACTGACCTTTTCTGGAAGTGGAAGGTTGAGTGGGGGGCGTCCTGGATATGACTCCGACCTGGGGATCTACGCTGCATGTCCTTCCCTTCTCTCTCCCTACTTCTTGTCAGCCAATTACTGTTGTTGGAATAAAGGCATAAAAAAAGCAGATATATGGTGTGGGTTTTTGCTAATTCAGGGTCATTAGTGTGTTTTGGACCATTTGCAGATGGTGTTATTGTACATGCCTGCAGGCCTGCTGGAGGTGCCTTTCAACAGTCAAACTGTGAGATGACGAGTGCCTTCAAGAGAAGCTCAGCGACATATTTTGCTATGTAAGGCTTAAACTTTCTGATATAGTGCAAAAAAGTGGACTGGTATGAGATACAATTTTGGTTTTTGCTGTCATCCAGCAGCAGGAACAGGCAGAAACAAGCTTAAGGATAAAAATGGTAAGAAAAAAGATGATCTGACGTTTATACAGAGAAGAGAAGGGGACTGTGGAGGTGGGCGTGGTTTGGGCTCCGACGGTAGGAGGAGGAGACAGGGCAGGGCCGGCTCCGCAGGACCAGCGCCAGGTAAGTGATTAAGCTGTACTGAGGAGTACTAATGGGGCTCTTTTTACCTGCAGTAGGGAGAACAAGGACGGGAGGGAGGACACTCACCGCGGGGGAAGAAGAAGCAAGGACTACAGACACGTACATGGAATACGGATATAAAGAAAAGAGAACAAAATAAAAGGTCTTGCCGACATCTCAGTGGTGGTGTAGTCATTGCTGGGGGAGAACTTGGGTGGCTTGTGGCCACAGGGACCAAGCACCAATCCTTGAGATACACCGCAGGAAATGTAATAAACCTGGAAACCACAGCACAAATTCTTTGGTAGTCTATACAACAACTTACTTAATGCAGGAATTAGTCTAAAGTTGCTTGCCACGATTGGTCATTTTTGTAATGCAGGATAACATTAACGTTTTACCGCCACATTTCAAGGTGCTGCAAGATTTAATCAAATTGTATTAAATTGTCTAAAGTGTATCAGAGGAGGCCCAAGGTTTGCATATTCTCTTAACATTCATTCATACCTTTTCGTGTAAGCCTGTGTGAGTCAGGCACTGTGCAAGGAACAGGAAAAAAATGTTGTGCCATCACCTGTCAACTGTGTCGGGGGAAGTAAGACTAAATGTGTGTAATAAGCCCCCTAATGTTTGCCGATGCTTTTGAATGAAATTATTCTTCTGGTGCTACAAAGTAATGAGGAGAAAGAGAATCACAAATGTAGCTCCTGTAGGATAAGGTGCGGAATACCATTCATATTTATTTATTTTTTTATTTGAATGACTGAAAGAGACTGAAAACTGTCTGCTTTATTCAATAAAAACAGCACCTCCAGCTATTACTTCCTATTTCTAATCTCTCTGTATATTTCTCTTCTCCCTCTATGCTCCTAATGGTTGATCTGATTCCTGTGTGGTTGGGTCAAAAGCAGACCTGACATGCCCTGCTGGTAAATGTGGTTTTAAAAAAAAAAAGTATGTGAAAACAACTAAGGAGGGAGAAAGTGAGTGGGAGTGAGAAACCTGTGGGGGAAAATGACTGAAAGAGGCACGAAGCGAAGCTGCCACTCTCGGCGGAAGGAATATTCAGCAGCAGCGAAAAAGACATAGTTTCTGACAAGTGGCTCATTGTTATACTGTTCAAAACTTTGAAGAAAACTCATGTAATTTAGTGGAAAACTACAGAAAGGATGCAGGTTAAGTGCAACCAGAAAATTCTTTTTGCTGACATTTTGTTGAATTATTGATGCAGTTTGGTGTTTTTTCAGCTGGACCACACCTATAGGGCAGTAATTGTCACTTTTCAACACCTACCTCTGTCTTTCCATTTTGTGTAACTTGACTACTGGTGAGATCACTGTGATCTCCCCACTGCTGCCTCTTAGTTGGACTATGGAGCACTGTGTCACTATACTGGGCTTCAACAGTGGTGGGGATCATTAAGGGGCCCAGGTGGCACCTTTGGATGAAGTTTCTGCAAGAGAATAATGTGAAGATAGAGCTTCATTATCCAGCATGTTAGCTGAATGATAGCTGGTCTGTGTAAAGTACATCAGGTACAGCGTCACAGTCAAAAGTGGCTCAAATCCCACATTCAGCTGCCTGATGCCCAACACACATAGGCTGCATATTAAAATGGATATAGGACTCTTAGTCTAAAACATGAAAGTGCTTTAAAACTTTATTCTATCTGATGCCCATCAGGGAGCAACACCACTGCCTGCAGTATAATAATCCATAAAGTGTTTTTTTTTTTTTTTAAAGACACACATTTCCCTTCCTGAATTGTCAAGATAAGCCTGGTTCTTTTGTTTGGCAGCACTTGGAGATATTTATTGCGGAGATTATTGATTCCATTTCAAAACAATACATTTCTGTGGCACCCAAAGCAGTGAAAAGGCACAATTTGAACAGAAATGTTTCCCCGTGTTTTTTTTTTTTTTTTTTTTTTTTTAATTGTTTCTATTGCATTTTCCAATATCCAATACCAAATGTTCAGAGGTAGACACAGAGAGCATTCGCCTTGGGTTCTGCTGTGTCGGGTTAACTGACCCTTTACTGATCAGTTCATGTTATATGTTTTTTGTTTTTTTACAGCACCACCACTGTGGGGAAGAAATCCAATCAACCGAATAGATATTGTGAGGACGTGGCCAGTGAATATTTTTCTGCCAATGAAAACATTTTTCAAGAAATTGAGATTTTCGCTGGCAAAGTTTTCACAGACCTTAGGACTTTGCTGTAGATGGCTTGGGCTTGGGCGTGTGTGTTGATATTCGGAGGCTATGCTTTGCTGGAGCTGTGATCTATGACCTTGTCGCCGTGACAGATACATTCTATTTTCTTTTCTTGGTATTGAATCAGTAATGGAGAATCGGTCTGATTCACGATCAGCGCCTTTGCTCATGTAACACCTTACTTTGCTCTTTTTATTGTACATCCTGGGCAATAAAAATCTCTGGGACCAGATTACAGTAAAACTCTCTTGGGGGCAGTGTAAATCCATGGGATTTTTACATCTGCTCATCCCGATCCCATACAGTTGTTTCCTACCACAGCTCCTGGGATTAAACGGATAGAGAAGGGGGCAGGGAGCTCACTGGGAGCTGGCTCTTTCAGCTTTTGCTTTGAAGATGATGGTCAGCAGCCATTATGTAAGCCAAGTGGATTTCAGTTGCATATTTGAGCTGTTCTCCTCTGTGATGCATGATGCCTTTGTGTTCCACTAACTGGGGAGCCCACGCACACAATGCAACACACACGCGAACGCTGATGTACAGTAGGATAAACAGTCCCTGCCTGCCATGCACTGCAGAGTCCTTCACATTCTGAAGGACACTGGTGTCCACCAACACTTTTTATATATGCTCACCTTAAAATTTGTTTGCAGACAGAACCTGATAGCTTCTGTTTTAGATTCACAAACCACATGAGTCAGATGCTCCAGAAAAAGAAAAAAAAAAGGCCTGACATGCAAAATATCCATGGCTGTGTTCCACCTCAGATAAAATTCCCTTATTCACATGGATTTTTTGCCAGGCTGTCACAGTTGATTCTTAGCAAAATTATGAAATGAGGACAAACCAAATCACATTTTTAAAAAATGTGTGTGCACACTTCCATGCTGGTTTGGGCAAGAAGGACAATTCAGATTGGAACACTGGAGCTAAAGTCAACTGAATTAGTCCTGAAAAACTGCTTTTCCGTTTCCAATCCCAGCTCACTCTGGGTGAGGGCAGGGTCACCCTAGACAGGTCTCCAGTCCATCACAGGGCCAACACACAGAAACAGACAGAGACAAACAACCACTCACACTCAGACCTACGGACAATTTAGAGTCACCAGTTAACCTAAACATGATGTTTTGGACGGTGGGAGGAAACCAGAGTACCCGGAGGAAACCCACACAGGCGACATACAAACTCTGTACAGAAAGGTCCCAGGCCAGGAACTGAACCCGTGACCTTATCGTGGGCAACGCTAACCACTATGCCACTGCACTGCCCTCCTGAAAAACAGCCCTGTGATAAATATGTTTTCGAGCTACAATTCCCACTTGTTAAAATAGTGTTGCAGAGATGTTTTAGCATTTACGTGCGCACACACACACACACACACACGGACGCACACACACATACGTCTGCTGGGATCTGCTGCAAGCTTTTTATGGACCTATTGGTTGGTTCATCTTTGACATACTGTGAACACTTTGTGTGCATAAAGTTCTCCTGTGAAATGAGCAGCTTTTAACAACTCTGTTTTAATGAGCTATTTTACCTCCAGATAAACTGGTTTGTATAATTTGGTAAAATGCACCAAGATGATCGGAGAGCTTTGATTGTTTTAGTCTGGTCACGTCCCAAGAGAATAAAGAGACATTTTTAAATTGCAATAACAGAATCACAATTGGGTTGTGAATATTAGCCAGAGATCAGTGAATTAAACACAGGACTTGAGCAAGATCCTCCATCAATATCAGATTTTATTTTGCATATAAACAATTCCTGATACCCATGCATACAGTATAATGAGCTCACAAGGTGGCAGAGAGAGCAATAGACAGAGAGAGAGAGAGAGAGAGAGAGAGAGAGAGAGAGAGAGAGAGAGAGAGAGCAAAAGAGAGAGTTTTTTTAATGTACTAAAATATTTATTCCACCTAATGAGAGGGACGGTATTGCAGGACATGATAAAGACAGCAGCAACCCACATTGCTGGCACTCAGTGTTACAGTGTCACAAATTATGTTATTAAAATGAATTAACTTCATTTATAAACTTGAGGGTTATATTTTCAACCATGTTCTATAGAAATCTTTTTTATTGTTTTGTTGGCCTCAAAATTTTTTGTCTTCACTTAACTGGAACCTGATATATCTTACTATATAGCTACATAACATTTCATACGAAATAAATACTTATATAATGCATAATACATTTATATCATCACTGTTAACATGAAAACAAAACCAACATCATATATTTACCATACTACAGATACTGCAGAGTCAAACAAAAGTGCTTGATTAAAGAAAAAGATAATATGCCCCCCTGTTCTTACTGTAATTGTTCAGAGGTCAGATAGCACCATATGTCAGTCTGTTGACAGCCCAAAAGGATAGAAGCTGTCTTAAAATCATATTTGGTATTTTTCTTGCTTAGCTTTTTTTTTTTTTTAAGTCGCAGCAAATATGTTCTTTCAACATTCCTTCTGCATTCTCGATCAGACAGAGTCCACCTTGACCTGGTTATTGTTGGTCATGAGCGGTGATGGTTTACTCTTGAGCCGCTCTCCCGCGTCATTAGAGCTTTCCTGGAAGAAGATGCGCGCCGTACACACCGACACCACGATGCGCTTGTACTCACGTCGAAAATTCTGGTTCAGAACACCGTACACGATGGCATTAAGGCAGCTATTGAAGTAGGCCATGAAGTAGCTGGCCACAAATAACCATTCGGGGATGAGGGGAATCACTACTTCCGGTTTGATTGCTACGGCTAGGCCGATGAAGTTGAGCGGTGCCCAGCAAACAGCAAACAACACAAACACCACGAACATCGTGACAAAGTTTCTGACGTCGTGCGGCGTCAGCTTGGGCCGATTGTCTGGTTTGACCCGCCTCCTCACTTGTATGACCAGTATCCAGATTCGCAGGTAGCAGTAAGTGACAATCATGATGGGCAAAATGAAATGAAAGAAAACCACCGCGATGGTGTATGCCGAGCTGGCCGACTGTTCGAAGGTGCAGGAGTAAACTCGTGCATCGTACTGAAGCGAACCCACAAAGAGGTTGGGCACAATGGCCACCACCGTCAGCGCCCAGATTAGCATCACATAGCAGACGGAGTTTTTGTCGCTGTACAGTTTATCATACTTGAGGCTGTGGCAGATGTAACAGTATCGGTTGATGGCGATGCCAGTGATGTTGAAGATGGAGCCAATGACGCTGACGCCCATGAGGAAGCCACTGATCTGGCAGTGGACGTAACCCAGGTTCCAGCCATTGTGGAAGATGGAGGTGAGTACCAGAGGGTACGGGTAGATGGCCACCACCAGGTCTGCCACTGCCAGGCTCACCACAAAGATGTTCCCTACAGACAAAACACACCCACAAGGAGAGACAAATAAGGACACGAGTCACTGACAACAGAAGGAGAGGCATCCGAATATCGCCATTTTGGAGTTATCTGCCTAAATGAGGATGGCATCACCACCAGACCCAATATCAGCTTGGATAATCAGCTCAGCTTTTTTTTTTTTTTTTAAACAAATGTAAAACCTTTAACGAGGATGTTTACTGTGATGACATAAATCATAAAAAGTTGGAAGCTCCTCATGTTCAGATGGAAATGATGTTCAAAAGCTGTGCAAAAGCTTTGTAGAAGGAAGAATAATCTTTAAATGTTTAGGGAACTGGTTGGCAGTGACTTTAAGAGTAGCTTATTTGTATCTATGTTAATCATGCAAATAAAAAAAAAAAAAAGAAGCACCATCGCAGTCCTCTAGAGACATCAGTTTGTTTTTGCTGCTACATTGTTACATAAGCTAGTGGGAAAGAGTCTGATGCTGAGAGGGAATGTATTTGCAAATGTAGCATTATATGTGTGCCTGGCTTCCCTCGATGATTTGGTGTGTGTGAACTTCAGCTGTCATCTTTTCCTGTTGGTGAATAATAAAAAGGAGAAGGATGTCCCTGTTGCTAAATAATGCATTTTTCTAATTGCCAGCAAGGGCTTCACATTGTGCGTGTCAAGCAAGCATGATCTACAGGCAGGGCAGTAATCAGGCGGACACAAGTGCATTCTTTGTCCTCAAACGGATGGGAGTATTACACATGATCTGCTGGAGAAGACATGGACAAGAAACAAAGAATGATTCTCAGCCTCTCTCAACTGCAGTGGTACTTGAGAGGGCTGTGTAGAATGAAGATTAAGTTAAAGAGTACTTTATCCCACATATGGGAAATTTGTTGTTATAGCAGCAACCACAGGTATAGAAACAATACAAGAACAGAAACAAGGAGTAGAAGTACTAGAAGGGGCAGTGATAATGATAAAATGACAGTCAAGTAGTGCAAAAAAAAAAAAAAAAAAGTAATGTAAATGTAATTAGTCCAGAGTGCAGATTTTATTGCAGTGACAGAGTGGTATTATACAGTCTGATAGCTGCTGGAATGGATGACCTGCAGTAGAGCTCCTTGTTGCACTGCGGGTGTAACAGTCTGTTGCTGAAGGAGCTGCTTAGTTCTCCCAAAGTGTCCTGAAGGGGGTGGGAGGGGTTGTCCATGATGGATGTCAGTTTAGCCAACATCCTCCTCTCATCCACCTCCTCAATGGAGTCTCGTGAGCAATGTGCATGAAGCTTCGTTTTAATTATGCATTTTAGCATTATTGAGGATTGATTGGCCTTATTAGAGGCATTGGAGGATGCTGAGCCAAACAGCTCTTTCACAGATGTCACTTCTTTATCAGTGGAAGTTGAAATAGTACCGAGAGCTCTATTGCAAGGTCTAATGACAACGCCCCATGTGACAACACCTTGTCACTAGATGATATGATGCATTTACTGAATGTCAGATGGGAACTGAACCCATTGTATATCACTACAATCACTCCAATACAAGAGGCAATTTCATATTTCCCACAACGCTGAGGCAGACCTGTCAGTCTCATCCCAGGTACATACAGCTGATCAGCCTGGTGGTCTGTTATCTCCCAAAGAACATACTAACCATTCTACTGTCAGGGATCACATGCAGCTATTAATTAAGGTTTGTCCTTTTATATCTGTCATTCAGCTGCCCTCTATATGGAATTAGGTCCACCTGCTGTTGTCACAGGAACCCTTGACTGTTAGAGAACTTCATGTTGTTTGTGTGCGCGCGTGTGTGTGTGTGTGTGTGTGTGTGTGTGTGTGTGTGTGTGCTCTTGTACATCTGCGTTAATGAGGATTAAATATATCTTTTTGGTAGGTAAGAAATATTCTTCTCGAAAATATCTGGTCCTGAGTGCTAGTGATGCTTGGATGCAAGCCTTGTGAGGTAATTTTGCCAGAAACTGCTTATACACTTAAAAAGTTGTGTGTGGCAAATCAACATCAGCAAGAAAAATTTTTTTGGCAACTTGGACACAGCAAGATGTCAGTACAACACTGACATCTGACACAATCAGTCACACAGTTGCTGTGGCTGACATTAATGTCAGTAAATAGTTGTTTATTTACACATCAAGCCGACACCAAACAACCTTTCTGTCCACCTGATGACTCACTGCAAATGGAAATATCTGAGACTAACTGTTCCCCTGATCACTGGAACAGTTGTGATAAAATAAAACATATGCGCAGGTTCAAATTTAAGTAATGCTAACAAAGAACTCTGTGTGTGTGTGTGTGTGTGTGTGTGTGTGTGTGTGTGTGTGTGTACAGTTCAATCATACAACAGTGTTAAAAGGTCAGCTATTTGATGTTTTGACTAAAGCCTGGGGTCAGAGATGTAGTGGTTTTGGTTTAGAATGAGTGTGTAAGGAGTCACAGCAAATGAATTCCCTCAGCATTAACAGCCTTGACCTTGATTAGGTCACGTTGTGAGAGGGCCCAAGGCCAGCTGGCTCTTTTGGCTCTTGGGCTCCCACTCACTGTCTCCGTCACTGTGTCTACTCTTGTGATTGATGCATCTCTCTGAGCTCTCATTTGGCTTGAGGGAGCAATATGGCCTGATGCTTTATCCCCAGTTTCTGTTAGGATTTTGGTACAAGCATTTGAGCCTTTTCACTGCTATAGCTGGCCATGAATGTTGACGCAGACTGGTAAGCAAAAAAGCTAGATGGTGGCTTCAGACTGCATCTAGTCACATAAAACCACCCACATAAGTTTTTAACCATCTATGTCCATGCTGTGAAAATGTATTTTATTTTTCTTTTAGTAATAACTTTGACTCTATCAGCCTGACACATCTGAATTAAGATTTTCATCCCATTTCTCAGAGCACAGTCACTCAGGCTCAGTCAAGCTGAAAGCGAATTGTCTGGGAGCGGCTCTGCTGAGGTCTTTCCACAGATTTTACGAAGGGATTTAAGACCTGGTTTTTACTGGGTCATGCAAGGACTGTCACTTTCTTGTCCTGGAGCTGCAGCGGTGATACAGAGGGGTTATGATTTATTATGGAGCTTAGCGTAAGTGCAGCCAGGGAGACTATTTTATTCTTGAATCTCTTCTTAAATCTCTTTCATCTAATCACTTGAGCTCTGCCCTCTTGGCTCCATTCACAAATGTTGCCACATAAAATATTATGATAATCACATAAGATGAAACATGAAGCATTTAATTCACTGTCTCTCTTCACTCACAGCCGACGTCCAATCAGCGGCTGCTGCACTCCCTCCCCAACATTAATATAATACTGGTGAAGCCAGAGGACTGACCAATTATACAATTACTCCACAGTCAAAGGACATTAGCCCAAATTAAGTCCACACCAACAGCTAATCTATATTTAATCATTGCGACTGTGGACTCATAAAGACAGTATCCCCTGACTGAGGTAGTTGCATGTCCTTCCTGTGGGAACACATACTGTCTGTAACACAAGGCTTCATGTTTGGCTGCATCCTTCCCCAATCCTCACGGGGCCCGTCCCTCCTGTCACTCTGCACTGAAAAGAACACCCACAGCAACAGACTGCCGCCTTCATAGCTTACAGCAGAGATGTTGCTAACTGTCTGTTTCCTCCGCACTGCCATGTGTTTCAGGTGGAGAAGTTCATTTCTCCGTGTTTCAGACAGTTCTTTTTGTTTGGAGCAGTGACATCTTTCAGTTTTCCAATTTGTTGCTTCCCCAAACTGTTGTCATTTAATGTGTGTTATCTCTGCAAAGAAATTCTTGGTTCTTGGAGCCTTTGACACCCCTCTGACCGACGCCTTTTACTGCCTTGTTCAGCCAGCTTCCTGTCACATTTAAGAGCATATGGGTGTGAATTAGATGCCTCATTCGAGCTGGTCCGGATAATGCTTGAACAGTGTGAAGAATGTGGGTATTTCATTTCAGGTTTTCAGCAGTTGTCAGACTGTGCAGTCATTTTCGGCATTCAGTACACACAAAATCTGAGCCCATTTATGAGTCCGAGCCTCTGCACAAGATGGAAGGCTGAATTTATTGCTTCACTTACTTCATGTAACAATGTCAGGTGCTGTATATCCATTTTGTACATAGTTTTTTTCTACTTTTTGTTAAAAAAAAAAAAAAAAAAAAGTTTAAAAAGTGAAAATAAAATATATTTAAAAAAAAAAGATGGAAGGCTGAAGAGTGCTGAAGGTTAGCAGCAAGTAAAGCAAGTCTGAATATGACAGCATTGACACTCTATGGCCTTTTTCTCCTGACTGTACTACTGAACTAGGCATTATCACCCACGGTCAAAAGTCAAATCCAACTGCACACCTTGTTAGGGGAAGTTGCTGAGGTCAGGGTGATTTTGCAGAAAAAGCACAAAAGGCCCTTTGGTACGGCAGTCATGCTGGAGAAGCTAATTTTAATGTATGATAATGTGTGAAATAGCACCCCCATAATATGAATACATTTTAATATGTCAGGAATATGTAAATGTTGATACAATTACAGTAGTCAAATGCATTTCTGAGATATGAATTCAAATTACGAACAGCAATGCACGAGCCGGTGAATACTGTGCTATAAGACGCCGGTATTTTCCTGACCTTGAGATGTACTTTGTTTCTTTAGTGTTTTCATCACCAGTGCTATGCGTGAAAAGGAAAAAGCAGCATAAAGTGATGGCAGTTGCGAATACATCGAGGGAGCACAAAGAGATGTGTTTGTATTTTCCTGGAAAATGGGTCTTTACGCTGAAACCCATATCTGGTTCTAGTGCAACTGTAGCAATCTATTAATTTGGTGCTGGCAGGCTCAAACTGCTTGGCAGAAATACACATCAATTAAAAAAATAACTGGAAGGAGTGCACTTTATCCCAGACTCACTAAACGAAGGACTCTTTTCGAAATGACAAAAATACATGCTCTTAGAAACTACAGGAATGTGCTTTAGAGAATTTGAACAACTTCCCCTAAAGCTGGTCCGTGACTTTTAATTTGCAAAGTCACACACTGAAGTCCAATGTAATCGCATCAGCTGATGTGCAGTGTATGAATACCAAGATGATATCAAATAACCACAAAAATGTCTATTTCAGAGCACACGGAAAATACGATCTCATAGTCTACATTCTGATTATTATTAGTAATCAAATTAAATGGCTGGTGGACAATGAAAAGTCCCATGATGCTCAAGGAGAAATCCAGGAGGACTGATATACAAGTTCCCCAGCTGGAATCACGCCTTTCATCAGTGTATTGTACAGTAACTAGCAGAACAGATAGCCAGCCCTTTATTTTACTAATTTCTCTGCTGTTGACAGAAGCAATCCGTTACAGTGCTGACAAATTTTTAAGGTCTTGAATAAAGATGACCCCTTTCATGAATGACAGGATGTGTACAGTGTGTGTGCATGTGTCTGTGTGACTCTGTGTTAGGGATATTTAGCAGTGTTGTGGAATTCACTCAATATCTCCCTGCTACCATGATGACAGGGAAGCGAGAGAGTGGGGGGGAGGAAAAAAATAAATAAATTTTAAAAAATCGGATTATCAAGGCAATCCGTCCGGCAGAAATAGGTTGGATGCTCCTACACTGTAAAAAAAAAAAAAAAAAAGAAGTAAAATTACAGGTAATTTTTTACAGATTTTTCCTGTTTCCAATAAAACAATGAAATGCCAGTAGATTTACAGATATTTTCAGTAATTTTAGGTTTTATGTTTAAAATTACAGTTAATTAACCATAATTTAAGATTACATTAAAATTATGTTTAATGACAATTTATTGTATTTGTACATCTTTAAACTGTAATTTTACATACAAGTTTCTGTATTTTTTTTTTTACAGGTTTATTACCATTTTCCACAAGACAATGTAATAACTGTAAATTAACAGATACTAGCAGTAATTATAAAGATTTACCTGTAGAATTACAAGTGATTAACTATCATAGTATTACATTATCATTAGTTTTTTCAAAGGTAATTTAACATTTTTTTTATATTCAAATGCAATTTTACATTAAATGTGAGGTATTAATTTAGAGATTGCTGTCCATGATAACGAAGACATACAAAATTACAGAAAACCAGTCATTCAAAGTGTTTTCTTTAAAACTGCGGGTAATTAACATTCAAATTTCAAAGTTGGCGCCTGTTTCCAGTTTGTTTAGCCCCGCCCATAACGATGGCTGCTGAATGTGATATTAGTCCATTTGGATTTAAATGTTAAACTGAGGTAGTGAAATGCGTTTTCTGGTTACCATATTAAGTTTGGTTAGACTGTTTAATCTATTAAAAAAAAAAAAAAAAAGCAGAATTACTGATGTCATTTATTTTTGGGTTTCCTGTTGAACTTTAAATGCGGAAGCAATGAAAGTAGAGACTAACCTGTTTAAAGGACCGATTTGTGTTATTTTTTGTAGTTTAGTTTTACTGTGCAAAATTGATTATGTTATTGTAACATTTCATATGTTAAAAAGCCTTTTCTAGCTCACACACAGCTCACAATTTCTGTGTGTTTCTGTGTGTCACCACAGTTGCCAAGTAAAGATCCAGAGATCCAGTCCTGACTCCTGCATCTCCTTTCCAACTCGGGACACAAAAGAGACATAAAGTGGAGACGGGTTACATATATTTGATATATGATAGAGGATGACTCCCAGTGAATATATGTTCAGCTTACTAAAATGATTGTTAAATACCCTAAATTTACAGATAGATTTAAATATACCTATTAATGTATTTTTATGTACAGCATTTAATTTTCCATTGTCCAATTCTCTAAAATAACTACTGTAATACTGTAAATGTGCAGAAATTCCTATTTGACTAAAAGGTACATATTTTGGTTATACATTGTGTCATTGTTTTTCTTACTTGGGGAAACCACAATTATGCAGCAAATCAGTGTAGATGGACAAGAAATGACTACTGAATACCGTTAATTAACAGGGATTGTCCTTAAATGTAGCTATTTTTGATGTATTTATCTTGTTTTTCCACTGTCCAATGGTTGCTTTTTAATCTACTAATTCTCTAAAATGACATAAAAACAAACTAGGTTCATAAAATTAAAGATAAATGTCTGCAAATGTACAGTATTTATCTATGTTATAACATGTTATTGTACTTGGGAAAAATAGTATTTTAACATGAAATTACTGTAGATAGACTTGGCTCTTTCCTAAAATAAATAATGTATACTGTGACATTACAGAGATTAATCTGAAAGGTATCTGATTTTAATGTTTTTTTAACATAATATGTATGTTATTTTACAGTATAATGGGAATTTATCAACTATAATATACAGTATTTTAATTGATTTCGACTGTAAAAAGCTGCTCTGTATTTTTACGGTTATTGTATGTAGTTATTTACTGTATTCGTTTGGAAACTTGCTGCCAGTGCTTTTACCGTTTTTTTACAGTTTTTTTTTTTCCCCAGTGTGTGGGTGTGCACACAAAAATGTTTCAAAACACACACAAACCAACAACTGTGACTGTGGAACTCTACTTGAACTGCATTAATAATAATCCAAAGAAGAAAAGGCAAGGCAAAAATGGAGAAAAGTTACAAAGAAAAGAGTGTGTAAGAGAAAGAGACGCGGGCAATCCTCTAAAGAACCAGGGTGATTAGATCCCTGGGTCGCTATTGGATTTACGGATGTATTAATTTATGAATGAAGCTGGTGACAGGTGTGGATGATGAAACTCTCAGCAAGTTTAATCTTATTTCTTTTACAGAACCTAGTTCAAGAGTCTGGGATGAGCAGAGAAACACCCTGAGCATACAGTACAGTACATTAATGACAAAAGGTCTCTAATACTGTCCGATTAGTTTTCAGCTGCTGAGTAATCAGTGAAGATGGAAGCACTTTTGGTATGGACATTCACACAGAGAAGGATTATTCCTATATTCCTACCCTGGTGTGGAAAAGGAAAGAAAAGGATTTGCAAAGTGACCTCAAGTGCCCTCTCTCTGTTGGAGAAGTGTTCTGAGCAGAGAGAGCTGAGTGGAAAGCAGCATTATGAACTGTCAGCCTGATTCTAGTTTGCACTGAGCACCACGGATGTTTTCAGAAAGCAGCTGTCCCCCGAGTAGCCCGAAGAATATTTAAATGTCAAATTCAAGTGTTAATAACCACAGTTAACACCAACACGCGCGCGCACACACACGCACACAATGCCAGTTCAACATAAATATCCTTCCAAATGATTGTGACAACACAAAGTTCTTTTTTTGCAGGCTGCACTTTTAATCTGAGGTAATTTCCTGATTTATGACATCCAAAAACGTTTGTCACTGCATCTTTTGTGCGATTCTCCTATCAGACCGAGAAACTCCTCCTAACGACCGGGAGATTCCTTTCGAGATGCTTTCTGATTAGCATGCAATGTCCTTTATTCAGCACATTTTTTTAAAACAATGGTGCATTTTTTGTTTCTAATGTGACACTAAGGGAGACCTCAACTAACTATTATGTCTCTTGATTTATTGAAGGGGTGATAAACAAGCCCCTGTTTTGCTTAACGCTGTTATGATGCCCAGGGTTTTTTCTTTAGTACAGTGGCGGCATTATGAGTTAGACTGTAACAGCATCTCAAATCCGGCGTGATTCATCAGCAAACCCACTAGCTTCGTCACACTTCCCACAAACCCACAGCACCCTCAGTCTCAAATTGCTGGGCCCCTTTCCTTTCACAGCCACCGCTTCAAATTTTGAGGATCATGTGTTGTGAAAATACCTGTCCGCCACACTTACTCTCTCTGGTCAGGGAGCAGAGATGACAAAACACCACGGGTGGTGTCACACTGGATGTCAGACAGGCCTCCACAGCTGGTGGCCTGACAAAGCCTGACAGGACCAGTCACGTCTTCCAGATAAAGCACCCTGGCCAAGTTGTCCAATATCATGTTGTCAATCTGATTATACAGACTTCATCTGTCATGGACTGGTGGCAAAGTGGGGGATTAATTTTTTTTTTTTTTACCCGTTTGTCGGGACAAGCATTAAATTAACAATAATCAAATCTCCTAATGTCTGTGTTTAACAGCACTACAGTCATCTTTTTAACTTTCCATCACAGTTGATGAACATCAGGTCATTGTGTGTTAGGGGTGGGGGGTTACTGTACTTTAGCTCCCCCAAGGATCTGTTGCGAACCATGTGGCCACAGCTCTTGTAGCTGCTGGTGCTGCTAAGATTTACAGTAGTCCAGCTGCTCCCCAGTGAGCCACGCTCTGTGATTCAGCTGTGTCATCTGGTAGAAACTAAAAATAAATAAATAAAAAAAAATTCAGCATCATCTACTTGGTTCTACGCGTTGCAGCGAGATCACAACTGGAGGAGAGAAATAATAGGACAATGCCAGCAGCCTTATCTGAGGCTAAATGCTGTTTGAATAAGGGGTTTTCTGCTGAGTTAGACCTCCATTAAAGTGTCATAAATATGGTTGGCGCAGGATATTTTGCTGATGCTCATATCCAGAGCGTCCTTCACCCTTTTCACAACTGGAAACATTTGAATGACATATCTGAGCCATGCCTGAGGCAGCTGTTGCGGATATTCAAAGAAACTGTAAAACTGACGCTTTTGTATACATGGATTGAGGTTTTGATCTATGGAGAACAAATGTGCTGTTTTCTTTGCTCTCAGTTCCTGTTTGCTGAGTTGATGGAGTGTAAATGGCGCGGGTGGACTACTCCTAATAGTGTATTCAAAGTGTGCTCGGAGATAACACCTCCCATAAGAGCTGAAATAATTAGTCAACTAATCCCTCCAGTGTCGGAGCAATTTTTCAGGTGGGAATGGCAGATAGTCCAGCTTTTTAAATGCTTTCTGGTTTCTGAAATGATAAGATGAATTGTCTTCAGAGTTTGGATTGCAACATTCAAAACATCAGCAGGGGATCTGGAATTTGTGATGGACATTTATTGATCATATGCTTGAAAATTTATGGAGAGGTTTGAAAAATTTTTGATGAGAAAAAAAAAACAAAAAACAAACAAAAAAAAACCACTTGTTCTTCAGCCATGTTTAACACAAAGCACA
This sequence comes from Remorina albescens, assembly GCA_034769265.1. Lineage (NCBI taxonomy): Eukaryota > Metazoa > Chordata > Actinopteri > Carangiformes > Echeneidae > Remorina > Remorina albescens. The sequence goes on from CM068487.1 coordinate 4,024,919, forward strand.
GAAATATCTCCTTCAGCTGAAGGCTGTTTTTCCAGAAGCTAGATGCTGGTGGGGCTGTCGTTTTTAATTTGAATTCCATTAGAATGATAAACTGGGCTACTCTTGTTCTAATGAGTGACCAAGGAAGCTCAGCTCGTCACTTGAATGATCACAACCTTCATTTAAAAAATGGTTTAGGATTATCTTAAGCGGATTGTGTTTAAATTAACAAATTTCATGTCACGTCTAATTCATCCAAACTTGAAACTTAACAGCATTGCTGGTGTTAGCTACATATTGTGATGCATTATGACAACAACTATGGACATGAATAACACTATATTCTAACTTTATGCTGCAGCACATGTTCATGGTTGAACTGGAAATACTTCCACCATCATTAGACTATTTGTCACACAATGATCACATGCAACTGCGTCACTTCTGTGTTTTGTGAATTTTAGCTTACATCTACCTCTATCCCCATCTACCATCAAAACCTGCTTTTCTTTACAAATCCCAGAGTATACCATTTCATAACTGACCAGCAATCAAAAGATACAATCGCCCCGAAATGAAGCAGTGCAGAAAATGACCTTTCCGCTGACCGAGTGCACGAACATGCACAAAACATTACAATTAACAAAAATAGAAGGTAGTGGCTCAGGATGAAGTATTTTATTTCCTGTGCAAAAATCCTCTCAAACAGGAAAAACTAAACGGAAATGCAGCATGGTCAAACACAATTCTGACAAATTGTCTGCTGAAGAGCCATTTTCAAGGCTGCTCTTTTCGCACGTATCCCAAAAAGACATGTTCCTTTTAACCGCCTCCCATCATGCATCTCTGTTCCACAGGTGATTCCAGTCTGAGTAGAGTAGCTGGCTGAAAAGCGGACCAGTGCACAGCCTGGCAGGGGGTTGATGGGTTGACCCAGATGGGGGAGACAAACATAAAGTTCAACCGGGACACGCAGGCAAGGTTTTATAGTGTTGTGGTGACGCTCTTTCTGTATACTCTCTCAAACACACACACACACACACACACACACACACACACACACACACACACACACACACACACCATTCGTTGTGCTCCATATGCCTCCTTTAAAAGCCCACACTGATCATCTACAGTTTATACAGCATCGCACCTCAGATTTGCTGCATTTCAAATTTGCTTGCTATAAGCATGGTTATTGTTTCCCTAATATACACTTCAAATGATTTAATCTCCAACTCATCCAGGAACAGAAACAACACATCAACCACATCTGTGTGTGGATTTCCAGATATTGCTTCATTTCCCAAAGACAACTTCAAAGACTGGTGAGAAAGACTATACAAGTAATGTCAGTTACGCAAGAGCTTATAAATCCAGCTCTGGAGACAGAGGGCTGTAGATGAGCAGACGTACTGTCTGCAGATGGTCACATCCAGAGTTTGTTTGTAAACACCCAATTCTGCTCTCAGTGGAGCTGGAGCTCCAGGAGATTAATGGAAGACAGAGCCTCAAGGTTTTAGAATATTCATTTTCAGTGAAGCCTGACACATTCATCATACAATATTATCTGATATAATTCTTGTGCCCAGAGGACCTGAATTCAAATGACAAGACCATGCAGTTAGAAGGAAGGCAAATGTTGTTTCTTTCATTCCAAACAAAAAAAAAAAAAAAAAAAAAAAAGTATAGCTCCTCAAGAACACAGATTGTTGAAAATATTGTGTTGCCAGAGTGTTAGTGACAACAGAAATGGTAAATATTGTCTTGGCCTCCTGTTACATCAGGAAGTGGTTCAGCAAAATTCACATTATCTTCATCAAAAAGGATATTCTACTAAATGTCACTTGAATAGTCTAAATTGAGTTCATCCTGAATGTATGAAAACAACCTGATATGACACCATCACTCAGCCAGTGGCCACTTGTCCTCAAAAGAACAAAAAAAAAAACACAACAAAAGAACAGCCCAGTAGCCTAAAAAGCACATCTCCATGATCTACCATCCACCACACAAAAAAGGCAAATCATTACATTTTCCATTTTGGTTTTTTTATATTTTAAATTTTCTCTCTTTATGTATGTAAATGTGTGGGTGTAACATTTTAATGCAAAGTCTATGAGACCATGAAGGTAGACTGGTAAGAGAAGACAATTAAGCCAAATAATGTGGCTTTATGTGCTTAGTGATCATTCAATTTAATTTAATTCAATTCAACTTATGAGATCCAAATTTATTTAAATAAAACCTATAAGTAAAAGACCAAATGAGATGCAACTGAGAAAAAAAAAAAAAAAAAAGAGTGGCATAGTAACATACACACATCTGCTCCAAGCACTCATGATTTACCTAGTCACGCTGCGCACACACACCAACCAATTACGGGGCGGCTTAGATTCCCATTTGCAATTATCAAGTAGCTTGATCTTGTCAGAAGATTGATCCCATTTATGTCATTTAGGTCCCTGGAAAGCAAATATTTAATGGAGAGTCACTGCCACTCATTATGAAATGAGCACATTCATCATACTTCAAGGTCACTCAGGTTATTGTACAATAAAGAAAACATTTAGTAAAACCAGAATGTTCCATTAAAAAGGACTGTTGTGAGGACATTATTAATGCACACATTGTAAATGTTGTCCTCTAGTTTTAATTTTTTTGTTTTAACTCATCTTGATTTTAATACTGTACTTTACTCTAGTGCTCACAGAAATTATAACCAGACATCCAGAAGCTGCTAAATGAATACAATGCCTTTAGCGCTTTGATCTGTGGCCAACCTTTGTTTCGCATATTGCACTTGAACTAGAATTATGGCTTGCTATAGTTTACAACCAACAACCAGCCAAGTTGCAGTTTAGCTCCTTATCTGTCCAGACTTATAATATTTAATGAATAATGGCCAATGAATAATGAAGAATTCCAAGGAATTTGATAAAAGTTATTCATTAAGAGTGCATATAGGGATATAGGCAACCAGCACAAATCACCACAGTTTCAAGCTGGGCACCAAGGTTAGTATCACCAAATTGATAGGGCTAAAAATGTTTTGTTATATCACAGCAACGTTGAATGTTCTTCAATCTTCCAATTAGTATGACTTTTGTAACAAATATACACAAATTTCCCTGAAAGAGTACCTTAGTAAACCTGTTCCCCAGACTGGGAGAGACTGGCAGATGTTTTAAACATATAGACCATTTGTCTGTTATGGATTACACTTTTTAAGCAACAATAATCGATTTCATTTGAAATAAAATGAAAATGAAACAATAGAGAAGAAGGGAATCTCTAAGAGCAGCTTTGTGAAACAATTATAGCAATGAATTTACCTGGTGAGAGACAGTAGGTAAACCTGTTAGTATACTATCATTGTTCTCTGTGATGTCTAAATGTCACAACATTAACTGATCTTACATTGAACATGGCCAAGGTGAAGGTGAAATTATGAAACAGTTGTTCACAGCATTTGTTTTTTCATGTATTACCTTCAAATCATACATATAGTTTTGTAATGCGATGTGAAAACATTATGCTGATGCATTCCAGTGTTTAGTGTTCAGGCTTCTCTTCTTTGAAAACTGTATAGGCTCTATTAGTGTTCCAGTTCATTGGTAGGTCTTGGCTTCAATCCAATCGGTCACTATTACATTGTTTTTAGAGTGGCCACTCCTTGCCACTGCCTTTCTCTTCAGGAACTCTATAAATCCCTCTGTCACCTCAAGTCTTTTGTTTGAGGACATTGTCCCTTTGATTCAAGGATGTAATTACACAATTTTACATCTCCTTCCTTGAGCATCAGTGTTTTGTGAGTTCATGTCTATGTTGTGTTTGTTTTAGTTTTCCGTGACACCACACAAAAGGAAAAGACCAATGCAGGTTGGCTACATATTGGCTGGTAGATATAACCTTAAAATTTATATTATAATGGATTTTATATGCAGTATATCACCATAAGTAATGCTCCTCCCTCATACAGTACTAAAATCAAATGTCAATGACATACAGGACAGCACAGTAGTAAATATCTATGCCTGGCGTTGAAGTTATTTTCAATTAACTGTTAATATATTTTATGTTTACATTATTGGAGGCAGTTTCATACATGGTGCAAGTCCAGAGCTTATCACACTGCACAGCTGATGCCGGGTGTGTATATGTGAGAGTGTGTGTGTGTGTTTTTGCTGTTTGCTCCACTCTCTCATAACAGCTGCTGCGCAACTTTAAGATCTTGTTTTGGGTGAAACATTTAACTCTTGGTGTTAGAAATGAATCCTGGCTTTTCACCAACACTTAATTCACACCTCAAAAACATCTGTCTGCAGACACCAACTGCCAGCTTTTCTCCACTAACAGCAGATAATATGCGTGATGAGTCAAGGGCTTCTGCTCTGGCTTTCTGTATGGCCCCCAAAAATAATAATGATTATTATCGTGGAGACGCAAACTGTTTTGAAAATTGAATACACTCCTCCATTTCATTTCATTTTCAGGTGTTCAAAGAGGTTTTTACTCCTAATGCTTGGCATAGTTTGCAGATACCGAACTCTGCCTATATTAACAGTTTAACTGGTTACCATGCAGGGAGCTAAGTGACAATTAAACTTTGTGGTTCAGAGCTCCACCTTTGTGCTGGTTATGAAAGTAACCTGCAACAGGAAGGGATGTATAACCCTTCTAGGAGATGAATCCGTAATATAACCAAACATGGAACTATCCCAAAGTCAACAATTCTTTGCATATTTTGATATATTCTTGATGTTCTCATGGAAAACCAGCTTTAGCATCTGTTGAGCTTTATCATATCTGATTAGTTTGTGCAGCAGCTATTTCCATCATCCTATCTGACCCCAATTGACCTGAAAGAGCTCAATTTAATCTCCTTATGCCATATCTGGGATTCTTTGTGCATTTTTTACATCATGTTTTTACTGTGCTTTCAGACATGCATACAATAAATTCAAAGGCTTTTTCTGTAGTTAACAGCTTATCTTACCATTTTTTAAATTTTTTTTTTAAGAGTGTCATTCTGAGCATAAGCTTCGGACACAGCTCCCAATTTCCTATTCACTGCATGTAACAGCCCAACTTCAAAGTCACACAGACAGCAGAATGTCATATTCTCACTAATCCCTTTTTTAAAAGCCACAATCTTTTTTTGCATCACCAGTATTTTCCATATTTATGTGTCTCTCACCCTTGCATCGCTTCCTCTGCAGCATTGCCCAATGTAACTATGATGACAAGATCAAAAGTTCACTTAAAAAGTAAAGTGTGTCTACAGTCTCACAAGCATATGTACACAGATACGGTATCTGCATGTGGAAAGAAGCTTCATTCACTGGTTGTTCAGAATAACTGTCATTTGTGAACACACACACAAACATACACAACAGCTGACAGACGGACCACGCACAAAATCTCTGTTCCAGTTTGTGTCTCACACTCAGAAAGAGACATAATACTCTACAACAATGATAAACTGATTATGGGAAGAAGGAAGAAACCAAATTCAGTCTCACAAGCAAAACTTGAACAGCAGCTACCAAATATTTCCAAAATAAAATAAGCTCTCAATGTTTTTTTGGATCTAACCAATAACTGCTTTGTCTGTACAATATCTGAAAAAAGTGAAAGTTCATCCAAAGAAATGTCCTAAATACATGTTTTATCTTATTTTATACATGTTATACATGTTTTAATTAACAGTCTGAACACCAGCACTTTGTTAAATAAAACATGGAAAATAAGAAAATCCTTGCATTTGCAAATTTGTTCTGATAGAATGTTTTAAATTTTTACTGAAAAGGGACTAAAGCCGTATGAATGAACACTTTCACATTAACAAGGAATCAACAGACAACATGTGATATGAAATGGATAATAGCACAGTAGATATGGCTCAGTGTTTGTTCGGCTGTCCAGTTATGTCCAGCTTCCTTGTATTGAAATGGAAATCCCCCCGCCCCAAGAAAAGGAAAAAGAAAAAGGTTGAAACAAGTAATTAAGAAATTGGTAGATTTCCTGTTTATTAATTATTTAGGCACTACTCCATAACACAATCCTACTTGAAACTCCCAAAAATAAAAACATACATTCACAACCTGAGATGTGTGTCTAATGAGAAACACCCAAACACAGCACCCTGACAGCATTTCTTCCTCAGCCCTTTTCATTCATTCATTCATCTTCAACCGCTTATCCGTTTCCGGGTTGCGGGGTGCTGGAGCCAATCCCAGATCACTCTGGGAGAGGGCGGGGTCACCATGGACAGGTCGCCAGTCCATCACAGGGCCAACACACAGAGACAGACAGAGACCAACAAACACTCACACTCATGCCTACGGACAATTTAGAGTCACCAATTAACCCAAACATGCATGACTTTGGACAGTGGGAGGAAAGGGTTAGTACGCACAGACAAACCCCAGGCCTGGAACCCCGACCCGCGACCTATTGTGTGGCAACAGCGCTAACCACTATGCCGCCGTGCTGCCCTCCTCAGCCCTTAATCATTCCCAAGAACCTTAGTTCTGTCAGTTTATGCTGAAAAAGATGAACATACAGCATTTCCAACTATCATTTTATTAATGTTCCCCCAAATATGAAGACATAAGGATTTGTCAAACTGACCTCACTTCAGACAAATGGCTGGATCTGAAAATTAGTCCTAACCAGGAAACACACACACAACAGTAACCAAGTCTAAAATTATGGCAGAGGACAGTAATTTAGACTCTTGACAGGATGATTTACTTCATATGAAATGAATAAACAAAGATGATGAATGAATAATCAATTACTCAGCTGGGCTCTGGTGATATTATACAGTATTTCAGGCTCTTCACTGAATAACTGACAGCATCTCACAGCCTTTCTGAAAACTAATTGAATTATAAAGGAGGGGGAGGACAGATTCTCATACTTTGATGCACAGCTCTCCAAATATTTTTCACCCACAGCAAGAAAGCTGCTCGCATCCTCTGGCCACATCATCACCCCAACCCTATGTGTACATCACCGGCTTTGCATCTCTCCACACCAGTTCGTGTAACTTTCCCATCCTGAGAGAACATCTGTTCTGATGTAACCCTTTGATGTAACTGAAGTCTCCACTTTCATTACATTAAATCTAGTCCAGGGGATTTTTTTTTCTTCATAACCTTCACCTCAAAGTTCAAATGCTACACACATTTGTATTAAACAGCAAGAAGCTGAAACATTTTACAAGATTGCAATAAATGTGCAACACGCCAGCTACATTAATGTGGACATGAAAAGGACCTGGCCAGTTAGGATCCCTTATCTGCTCTTCTTGTGGGTTCATCGCCAGGCTTAGTCCTTACCACTGCCCTGAGTTTGAATTTGACCTGTGGCCCTTTGCTACATGTTATTCTTTCTCTCAAATATTAATATTCATGTTCATGCCAGTTGCTGCCATTTCTCTTGCTTACTTTGGAAGGAGATGTTGGTTTTTTACTTTTCACAAATCAGATACATCACATTTCAGAATTATCTATCAAAACCACTCATCTTTTTTAATGGCATGGTTTGCCACCAAATGTCAAGCATTACGGTGGAGGACCAAAATAACTGGTATTAAAAAAAACAAAACAAAAAAAAAAAAAAACAGGTCCATCAAGTGTACAAATGTACTTGTAAATGTACAAGTACAATGAAGCACTACAACTATGTAATGTGAAGAGACTGCCAAACCCACTGTGAATCAACAGAGCTTTAATCAGATTTGATCCAAATTTTATTTCTTGATTTTGTTGACTGGATCTGTATTTAAATTGGCAGCTAGCTAAAGTGAATTGGCTGGCAAATTCAGCAAAATTGGGCCAAAAAACGTGAATGTTATCATCAATAAGACTTATTACATGCCCCCCGTTTTGCTGAACTTTTACTCATTACTTTACTCATCCTGTCTGCCTCGTTTCCAACAGGTGTGGCTGCTCAGTAATCAGTGTACCTGTAAAGAGGGGGAAGGGACTGCAGCCACTGACTCCTCATTCTGGTCTCGCAGCAGCAGCAGAGATCCTGGTGGCGACCTCATGTAGTTACTTTTGTTTTACTTTTCCGTGTTTGTTTCTGGTGGGTTCAGTAGTTCAGTTTTCGTGGCTTTATTTCTGTTGTTTAGGTTTTAGTTGGTTCATGTTAGGGTAGAGGGGAGAACCCTGTTCCACGGGCCCTATATGGGCTGGACAGTGGTGGCTCTCTTTCTTTTGTTTATTAGGGCTGGCCCACCAGTATTTAGTTAGTTCGGGGGGGTACATTTTAGTTGGGTGTTCTTAGGTTCTTTAAGTTTTGAGTTGGTCACTTGAATGTTTGCCTGCCTTAATAAAAAATGTTGTGTTTTTACTAGCAACTCTTGGCTTGTTGTAATTATGTTCGATCTCCTGGGCATGAGCTGATTTAGGGGATCGTAACAGACTCCAATTCAATGAAATGATAATGTTCCTCTGCCTCTAATGAATGTTTAAGACCACATCATTATTTCAGGAACTGTGTGTTTTTTGTGTTCTTTGTCTGTTGTTTTGGAGTTTCTCAGCCCAGATAACGACCCAAAACTGCGTCATACAATCATAAGTAATTTTGAGCTATGCACAGCCCTGAGTAAAGGAGCTGACAGCGGCAGAAATAAGCTATTCTCGACCCCACTACGAATGAGCTCATGTTTGATATGAGATTATTGTGCAATACAATGCTATCTGTTGAAAATAGCTGCATTTCAAGGAGAGAAATGAACAAGTTAACTGATTTTATTCGCACACGCTGAAACAGAAACACACAAAAAATATTTACTTCATGTAATCTGACCTGTGTTTTGTTCTAAGGGCAAAACACAGGTCAGTGGTTTGACCAGTGAACTTCCCCTTAACTTTCCTTATCTATTTTAACTTAAAACAATGAACAGGAAGCACAGTGAAACAATCAGGCAGTGTATCAGACATGTGGCTTCTAGTTGAAATGACAATATTAGATTTTAGGACGACCGTGGCAGCAGAGTCAGTAAAGAGGGTTTCAGCTAATGTCCCAAAGTGGCACTGATATCATACATATCTACTCACACTGCAATGTTTTCCATAAAATATACAGTATATTGATTTTTTTTATGATACAACATGCGACATGAGTGGGCTCTCATACACTCAGAGAAGCTGAGGCTTAAGACTACGTCAGTGAGCAGCATTAACATCTAACTTCCTCCTGCATAATTCCCCTTTGCTTTTGGACAGCACCCAAAGAATGCTGGAATGAGCCCAAGTGATGCGTGAATGTGTCGTAAAGTGTGACAAAATACACTCATTTAGACAATAATCACAGGGAGCATGTGCATGGGTCATTAAGGGAAAGCATATAGCGAAAGAAGAAATCACGCACAGTAAACTCCTGCTCATTAGAGGAGCATGTAGTTCTCAACAAATTACGATATGAACATGACAGGCCACAAAGAAAGTGTCATAATCTGTCTCTTGAGGATTAATGCACACCTCTGCACTGTTAATGGTGACGTGTTATTATCAGAGTAGGGGCTGCTGAGAAGTTAGCCATTCTTAACTCTGCACGCAAAATAAAGTGCAGGAGTCACTAACACTCCATAAATCCAAAGAGTCCACATCTTTACAATGGAGTCAGTTATATAAACTATGTATTGAGCATTAAGTGATGCAAAACAGACACAAAGAGGATTTAAATTTGACTCTAAATTGGCTGTGGAATAAAAATCTCATCATGGAAATATTCATTGGCGATTATATTAAATTAAATGGGTGAGTTAATGATGGGATTGTCTGTTGATTAACAACATATCATTACACAACAATAAGTATTGAATATTTGGATGGATGAGCACACAGAGGTAAGCACTTCAAGCCACCTTTCTGAAGCCTGGTCAATTTGTTGGTGTATTTTTGGCTGATTTTATTTCTCAGTGTAGATGCTGGTTGATAAATAACTACAAAATGCATAACAGAAATGCAATATATGTTTGATCACCCAATTTGGGAAGGGTCAAAATTACACAGTTTGTCCAGGTGAAATTTAAATTCTTTCAACTGATTGTTTTTTCTATTTTATTTAAACAACATTTGGGGGGGGGGGGGGGGGGGGTCACAGAAACAAGCTATAAACACAACAATGATCAACATAAAGTCTTGTCAAATGGATGTTATTTAGCTTCAGATTTGTTTTCCACCACCTCCTTGATGGTGGAGAAGAAGCCATTAACTTGGACTGTTTACTAATTGATGCTGAGTGTGTAATGGGTGTACTGTAATGGATTTTTTTTAACCGCCTGCTACTGAAAAGAGTGAAATGTGTAAATGTGGTGTTTCAAGTTGTTTAAGACAAAATATTAAATAAAGCAGCTTTGATAACTTTGATGAAGTTATTGACCTCTTAAGAAAGAACAGTTTCCATTATTTCAAAGGATTGGCTTTAGCAATTAAATACTGAAATAAATTATATGTAATATAGGAAATGTTAATGGCATAACATATTTTTTAAAAAGTGAAATTTTTCAGTCTTTTACGTCATCGTTTATGTGGACAGTAAAAAGTCTAGTTATTGCACGTAAAGGTTTACAGATATCTAAGGAAATTCATAATGAATCTTGCCGTATGCAGACTTCTTTTTTTATGTTTTCAGTGGATGGCCAAATGGACGAGTGGTTAGGATGCAAACTAGGTGAGTGCAAATCCTCTGAGTGGGTGAGCCCCTAATTCAATTCCTTTCCAGGGCAAACTCTTTCCTGCATCTCATTCCCCTTCTCTGCCACTTTTCTTTTCCCTCTACACTGTTCTACCAAATAATTATGACACAAAACAGCCCAAAAAAATTTCTTCATGAATATAAACTCTCATTTTGTTCTGTGGCAGAACCATTATTTGTAATCACCTGAGAAATCTACATCCTGCTTTTCTTCTCTGACAGAGCTAACACAAACTGCTTAAATTCTGACATCTCGAAGCCTATTCCAAAATTAGTTGCTATCATCAAACAAAAGGCCTGTTTTCCTATTTTTGGACCTGGCATGGTTTCACCCATGTTACTAATTTCACACAGACAACATGCATTCTTCTAACCTCAGGATTATTTTTAGCATGTAATGCCCCATCCCCCCTTTTTTTGCCTTCCAGTCATTGCTCAAATTGTTATTTCGACATAGTGTGAAGTCTGTCACGTGGATATCCCCATGCTGAACCGAGGGACAGTTGTGTGATAAAGCTGAATCAGGCATTGTTCACAGAGCTACATCAAATGGCATTCATGTGTCTGCCAAAATAATCATCATTACATGCCATTCAACCAAATAAGCCCATTGGCTCATAGAGAGTGATGAAGGTTTCCGATTGAGCAATTTGCTTGTTAGTCCGTTGGATGAACCATGCTCTGTTTTTAAACCTATTAATGATAAAATAACAAAAAGGGACAGAGATAATGGGAGACGAATTCAGGCAAAAATGAGGTCAGATTGTATTAAGTTACATCTGAGGAGAACTGACTGAGCCTGCATATTTCTCTGTTTTTCATCAGTTGTCCCGCTTTAACGATCATACAATGTGACACATTCACAGCTGGAAGCTGCAGAGTCCAGCCACAGTATTCCACTGTTTGCCACCGAGTAGTAATGGTGGACTAAGTGCCTGAGTCAAGGGCACCTTGAGCGCAGAGGTGGTTTCTTGCCTCCCTGTTCAGATTCTCCACTCAACTCAAACTGGGATTGAGGCAACCCTCTCATCGCCAGCCCGCATCTCCAACCTCTCAGTTTTTTCTGCCTTGTGAGTGCGTCTGTAATCAAAGAGTTACCACTTTGCAGTAAACACTCTACAGAATGCATGTGTTACGCATAGTTCCCCTTGGATGAGCATTAGGTTTTACTTGATCTAACTGCCCTAAGCTACCCATGTGCGTCATCCTGGGCATCCATCAAGCAGAGAGAAGTTTCACTGTGTAATATTGTAAATGATTAAAAATAGCACAGGGAAGCATGGAAGCATGGAAGGATGGAAGGGGGGAGGGAGGGTAGCTGGAGTGGGGGGGGCTCTTAAATGGTTGTACTTATACATAAAAGTATTTATAGATTATGTGTCTTCCTTTTGAAGTGAAAACGCACTGCTGAATGAATGGGAAGGGGTAGGGGGTGGGGGGTGGTCACTACAAAGAGGACCAGATGCAAGACGCCTGTTGTTAATTTTGACTATGTCAGGCCGGTCAACACTTATCATAAATAACAGGCTTCTAACAGTTTTGCCCACTTGGCCATTATATTATCTTGGACCCACAGGCTTGGTGTCTCATTGCCTGACTGGCTTGATGCAAAGTGCTATTGGCAGAATTCCTCTACAGGTATGCGGCCTGGCAACATACCATCCTTAGAGAACGGTGGGGGTGTTGGATCAGAGTGAGACAGACAGACAGGGTGTCACGGAATATAAAGCCCAGAAGGCGCAATGTAGGTGAGAAAGAATATATAGATATATACACCCACACACGTATCCAATGTGTGTGTGCGAGGTAGAGCTGTGCGGTATGACCAAAATTCTATATCACGGTATTTTTCAGAATTACTCCGGTTTCACGGTATTTTTTTCCATGCGTGATTCAGTGTTGACCACATTTCCTTCTTCTTCTTCTTCTTTGCATTTATTGGCAGATTGCAATACCAGCTTATAGGTGCATACCGCCGCCTACCGTACCATAGTATGTAGAATGGGATCCTGTTTACAATAACACACACAAAAGGAGTTCAATCACCTACTAAATTTTGTTAAACAATCCAGTGTTTACTAAGAATTTTAATACCTCTCTCTGAATTTCCCTCACCCTATCACCACTAGTTCCTAGTATTCCTTCCAAATCCCAACCCCGTTTGCTCTCTCTCACCCTTTGTTGTAACCTAATTCTTTCATCCTGATATCCGACAGTGCATTAGTACGTGCTCAACATTTTCCGTTCTATTACAATGTGCACCACCACATTTTCCACTGATTGAAAGAAGATTTACTGCATATTTATGGCGACAGATTAGTGCCAAAAAGGACTGGCGCAATAAAACATATATTCGGGCATATTATATTATTTCACACGCATAGATATTAACTGCGAGCGCGCACTCAGAGGAAACTGCTCCCCGAGCGAGGTGGAATATGTGACCAGTGCACCAAACAACCACTCAAAAATCACCCCGCTCACTTGAAGTTGATTTCTGCTCTCTCGCTCGAAACTTTTGGCACAGTGGGGGAGGGAACCGTATGTGGCGCGCTGGTCACATATTCCTCCTAACTCGCAGTTAATATCTACGCATGTGAAATAATATAATACGCCCGAATGTATGTTTTATCGCACCAGTGCTTTTTGGCACAAATGTGTCGCCATACTGCCTGTTCAGAGCTTCCTCTATCCATGTCCACCACGCTCAGCAACTCCACTATTATTTCCGCTCTGTTCAATGCATGTTTAGCGGCGCAGCAATGAAAAGGGTCCCTCGTGAAACAATTTACCAGCGCGCTGCGTTCCGGACATGTTTAGGCTATTCAAACCGGTGTTGCCAGTATATGAAAATTCATAGCATGCCAAAAATATAAAAACCAGTTTTCGGTACGAACCGGTATACCGCCCAGCCTTAGTGTGACGATGAGTAAACTTCGGGGGACGCAAAGGAGGTGGCAGACTTGAGGTGCGACACAAAAAATTTTGTGAGAAAATACCAAACACTGAGCCATGTATGCAGCATAAACGTGAAGAAAGAGAGAGGTGTCTACTTAGAAAAACACAGCATATAACCTTATAATATCATATTCATATAAAGAGACAGGATTAATGCAGATAGGCTTTTGTGTACAGACAATCTGCACATATTAGAAAAATCATGAAATCGTGTGGAAGCTGAGGCGCTGAGTCAAATAAGCACTTGCTGGGTCAATTTTTCTTTGTCAGATGACCCTGGAATGAGGCCTAAACCCAGCAGGAAAATGTGGCACCTTCCAAGACTTGAATAGTTGCCTCAAACAGAGAAAAACAGGACAGCTTTTAGCTGAGCAATTTTCCCATTACTGTCCCTTCAAATGTCACCAGAAAAAAAAAAAAAAGAAAAAAAAAGAAAAAGACGACAGACCCAGTTGCCAACGATGGAAGCAACAGACCAGCATGACTATGGTGAGTGTCTGTCTCAGAATAAACCGCTGACTCTTTCACTGTGTGCCTGCTTTCTGTGACAGGCTCGCCTCAATCTGCTGCCTCTTTTTTTTTTTTTTTTGCTATTGTCATCTCCCCTACCATGAACTCTTGCGAACCTTTCTCCCTTGCTATGTTCGAGAGCGCAAAGCAGCAGCAAACAAGCCATACAAGGTTGGCAACAATCCCAGCAGCAGGACCACAGCCATGCTTATATCTGCTATCTAATTAGATACATGTATGAACCAATATTGAGTGTTAATCCTTGTGAGAGCAACAAAAAAAAAAAAAAAAAACCCCTGACAGGAAATATGTACAAAGCAGATCTGCAGGCAAGGCGTAATTAACAGAAATGTATTAAGTCTCTTATGTGTTAGGAGGTGGGTGGTGAAAAGCAGTGGGAGAGCTGGTTAATGCTGACTGCAGGTTATCTGGTACATATGAACCCCAGGGTGAGCTAGCAGGCACTCTTAGGCATTAACTAATCTATAGCTGGGAGTTAAGTGCCTCATGAGTAAAGGAAGGAGATGTTTATCCTCTCCCACTTAGTGTCCATTTATTTAGCTCAGGCAAACTATAAATTAACTCCAAAGCCATAACCTGCTGGCTGTTGTGGGTCCCAATTAGGCTACATTTTTTCAGCCGCTGAGTCCTTTTTCTTTCAGTTCTTATACAATCAAGCTGCTCCGCCATACTGTGCTGCTCTGACGCTTGTCACAGCAATCATCGCAAAAACAGGCAAACCCAGAGAGCAGCTATGACTCCTGTGCCTTCATGTGTCTATTGGAGAGCAGCAGGAATGATAGGAGAATACCAACCAAATAAGGACACCAATTGAATGATTGCTTTTCTTCAAATATCAACAATCCGTGGGATAAATACTCAGGATGGTCTCAAAGTTAGAGCTAACAGTTCAATGATGTGGAACAGCATGAAGTATGCGACTGCCCTGACATTGTGTTTATTTTAACGAGGCATATCATCTGATCCTGTCTGGGTAAAGAAACATATAATAGATACAGTTAGGCAATTCTTATGTCAACAACAGCCCACACTCGTACTCTATGACCTGTGGCCTTTCCAGTTATTGAGGGCCCCTTTAATAACTGAAGCTTCAAAGCCCACTTGAACAAAAGTAAATATTGTTGGCCCTCACTGAAAACCTGAATCTACATCATACGCACAAGAGAAATTTTATTAATCTTTCCAATTCATACTTTATTTCCTTTATAAGATTTAAAACCATTACACTTTGAGCAAGACGTTGCCTGATATGGTTTCTCATGGTTCAAATAGCTTCTCCACTGGAGGGTTCAGCTTTCATCAACTCAGATTTAATCTTTAAAATTTTCACGACAACAAATTTTTGCTTTTTTTTTTTTTTCCTCCAAACACATGATGCATTCAGGTACATGTTCGCACGAAGGCTGCTGCTGCTCTTCAAACATGCTGCTCACGCTACACCTCCTGTGTAGAGACAGGCTCAGCATCCCTGTCTAATGCTTCCTCTCTTTACGCTGTGCGAGACCCATAATCAGCTGCTCCAAACAGATCATCTGATCATCACAGCAGGCATGTTAATGATACACCGTGTCAATAAACAAAATTTTATCTAATCTAATCTTATGTCATGGTTTCATGAACCTCACATTGAGTTCAGTGTACTTCAATGCCTCTCCGGGTACTTGATCTGAAATCAGGATAACACTTTTGGGATATGGTGGAATGGGAGATGATACATCTACGGGGATAATGTGACAATCATGTCAACAAGGGGCAGAATCTCAATGGAAGCTTTAGAACAGCTTGTAGAAATCAATGCCACACAGAGTCAATGCTGTTTTGTGAGAAAAGAAAACAACCATGCATTTGTGTGATCTTCGTAATAACAGTACTCTATTATGTTGGCAAACTGTAAAAAAAAAGTCAAGGAATAACAAGAAAAGCATTGATCTGAGCAGAGAGGGACACTGATGTGGCAAATTTAGCCTCATTAGAAAAGTTCAAATTTTCAGCCTTAGTTAATAAGCATTCACAGTTCCTGTCCCTTATGATGCTCTCACACATGCACTGAAACCCTGACTGAATCACTTGGACTGGACATCAAATGAACTGTACTCTAACATCTCCAGCTAGTACAAAGTCCATGTACTGTCCAGTTGGGCCAAAGAGTTAATTGCCAGGGTTCTTATCTGGAGAAGTCACAGCATGTGATGAAGATGGAGGGTCATTTGCACAAAGATGCCACAATGTTTACGAGGAGACTGTAAACACAACATGGTAATTTCCACAGCCCGCCATCTTTTGTCTGAACCAAACTGAGTATTTGCAGTGGGTAAGAAACAGATTATCTCCTGTAACATATGAGGGGGATCTTGTTTGAGAAAATGACTTCTGTCACTGTTGGCGAAACTGCAGCACTGTGAGCCAAATCGGGCACAGCAGGGTTCGCAAAGAGGCATCCCTCTAGTTAGAGGTGGGAAAATTGATACAGCCCCCCGATATTGATACTGCTGAAAGTGGATACATTATGCAGTGTAGCTTGACACTTTTTCAACAGCATGGCTTCTCTGTGTTGCTAAACTCATCATCATCTACTCTTTACAAAGAAAACATTTTAAAGTGACGTGAAGCCATGCAGGGTACACAGTTTCAGAGAGTGTTAAATGCAGCCGCTCATGCGGGAGGTGTCGCAGATGGTTGCTTAACATAGTATGATATGAGAAAATTACATTAATGGAAAACTACACTGGAAAGGATAGCAAGGAAAGACCAGATGTCATTAAAGTTGATTCAAATGAAGACAGTTTGCCACCCACTTTCAACTTAGCAAAAAATACCATTGAATTAAACAGAAACCAGCATTTAGCTTGACAGAGAGGAAACAAAATGCCTTTTAGTCATTGCAGCGGAACAAATCCAACCACAGAAAATTCTCTCCTCAGTCTCTTTAGCTTAATCAAAGCTGTGCAGTTCTGATCAAAACATGTTGGGGGGTTAACTATGATCTACAGTATGACACTTTCTCATAAAACTCTTTCAAATGTCTTTCTTCATTATGAAAATAAAACAGGATTCTATGAATTCATGGACACATCCACAGTACATCTACAGAAGGGGATTTGTTTTCTTTTCAAAGTCAACTCTTTATGAAGCTTAACAGTTCATAAATAATTTCCGTTTAGCATCTTCCAACAAAGCCAGCAGATATTTAGAGAGCTAAAACATTTATTTTAATTGGAGACACATGAAAATAGCACTTAATATTGCATTAATTCATCAACCTTTTCAATACCAAACACCAGAGGTGTACTGAGCAATGTGGAATAACACTGCCAAGTCACGCAACCCCGAAAAAGGATAAACTCTGTATCACACCCGGGAACAGATAGCGCCTCTCCAATGTGGAGCACTTTGGTTTATTTTGTAGATGGGAATCTCAGCACACCAAGGTATGAGCACACTAAAGCGTGTCTTTCTGTCACTTCAGACAGCGGATGGTACAGTAGGTGAGGTGCTGTTTAAACTCCCTGTGCTGTTGAACCTACTGTTTTCAGGTTTAGGAAAGATCAGTGAAAGGAAAAGGGGACTGAGGTTGACACAAATAAGACATATATTCTACCGACATCTTCTGTTTTGTCTTATTAAGGGAGCATGTTGCGTTCCATTGTTCCTTTTAATGAAAATTCCTGGCACCCAACCCAGCTCGGTCTCTTCACTGGACCTGTTTGCCATTATGCTTAGAAATTCAAATGTTAACCCTTTCTCACAAGATGTGAAATCAATTTATAGACAGTAACATACCAGATAGAGGCAGCTCTACATCAAACTGCCTTGTACTACAACCTCTGCAAAGAGATGGCATAGTATGTTAACAATAACACAACGATACCAAGTTTTGTTTTCTCTTCTTATTAAGAAAAGCCGCATAAAATAACCTCACATAATATTTCATGAGCTTACCTTACATTCTCAACAAACAGTTAGCCAAAACATGCCTTTCCGTCTGATTATTATTCTTTTTTCCTTCCACATGGATTTATAAATTGCTTCATCTAGGCCTACCTACAGCAGAACAGGTATATAAGATGGTTTATTGGCCTTAGACTAATTCCATATCCACCCATGCAGTACCCCATGTGTTGTTGGCTTCATGCTCACTCGCTCACTGGCCATTTCGTGGCTGATGGAGGGCTAGGTCATGCAAAGACTGCAATATATGATCAATATATCAGTATATTTTATTGCTAGTTATTTTAATTAATCCTCTTGTTAACGGACTGCAGTGCATCATTGAGTTAATGCCAAGAGAGTTTATGCCAGGAAAGTTCAGACTGTTGCATTGTCTCTCTCTAACTGCGCCTGTCTTTAAAATAATCATTTCCCATATTGGCCTACCCGCTATCAAAACATTCCAACAGTAACACAAGTATGAATGAACAAGTTTTTACACCAATCAATATGTCTGCCAATTTGCACATAATTGTCCAATGGCTCTTTGTACAGAAAATTGTTAGAGCCTTAAGTTAGGCATGTACGTCTTCAGTCCTTGAATAGAAAGTAGCAAATGTACTCAAAAAGGATGATTTGAGGAATGAGGAACCACGTCACCAACCTACGTATAGGTTGTTATTAGTATTCATGGAAAGTTTAGCAAAAACACAACTAATCCGTTCCCCGCTTTAAAATTTGATCCTCAGCCATTAGTCTTTTTCTTTCTTATTCAATGTGAGGAAAAAGGAAAGTGAATATCCTATGGACTGAATGAATAAATGGTGATTTTAGTTAGAAATGCTCAACCGTACACAACATTAGAGGAGATAATATATGTTAACCGCATGCTTGATTAAATTCCTGCTGCTGCTGTTGTATTATGTCCTCCTTACTCGTCATTAGTCATAATTAATGGAAAAACTTCAAAAGATCCAGTTTTCTAAATATATCCCTGCTCATGTCTTATACTTTGTTCTTTGTCTTACAAAAATCACGCACTCTCAATTTCTGAGGTAAACTCAATTTCAAGACAGCTGGGGCAAAAAGCTGCACTGTCAGCAGCTCTATGAAAATACTCAAATCCAGGGTGACTATTGCAGAGTTGTGTGTGCGCAGTTCTTTATTGAGCGCCGATTATCATAAAACAGTGGTAGCTTGCGAGAATTACACAGAGGCAATCACATCCTTGTACAACCTGGATATCACTTAGTATTCCTTGCAGGGGATCTCCGCTTTCGAGCCACTTGATGGAAATCTATTCTGACCATTACATTTCTGCAGTGAGTGAAACGGTAATGTCAGGAGTGTATTTAGCAAATCACCCTACTACAGCCTCCAAATGATGACAGCCATTATAAGTGTAGCTGCCAGTTAGTGTGTGCAGACCTGAAAATGACAGAAGCTTCTTATGCTTTCACAGCAGCGCCCCGTCCTCTCCGACAATTAAATCATGAACGTTTTACCACCTTCACTCAGCAAGATAAAGACCGGCTCTGCTAGTCTTATCCAAACTCAGTGTGGTTCGCAATTTCACCCAAAGCCCATATGTTAATTAAATTTATATCCAAGCAGTGTGTATGAAAACACGCTCATGGCTCAATGGTCCATCATCAACCTGGTATTAATTTAAAAAAAAAATTGTCGTCATTATCATTATTAAAGAAAATCTCCTGGCAGCAGTGGCATGGATAGTGGAAAAGCCTGGGAAAGCATTAGTCTAAGCACTGCTGGGATGAACGCTGGGCTTTCCCCACAGTTTCAGACTGTGTCAATAATTACTATAGTGTTTCTCTTCTCATTTACTGTCCTCTGAACATGCTTTCACTGCCCGAGTACTTGGCGTAGGTCAGTGAAATTATATCCGCTTCAAAAGCAGGCTATGGCAAGTGGAGGTCGATTTGAGCAGTTCATTTACAGTCAGCCTGCAGGATGAAAGATTAACCTCCGAATATATTTAAGAGAAAATATACATAAGTTTTCAATATTTATATATTTTTTAAAAAAGATATGAGTGGGAATGAAAAAGAAATAGTGACCTTAAAGCGAGGTTGTTTAGTGAGATTTAACGACCAGCTCATTAGAAAAAGATGGAAACCCGTTAAAAAGGACGAAAGTATAATGTTAAAATCGTAAACAACATCATCAACAACAACCCACTGACTTTTATAAAAAATTTTACACCTCGAAAGCTCCTACAGGAGGGTGTTGTTACTTCAAGAAACACAAATAAATCAAACTAATTTTTGGCTAAAGACTTTTTGTTTTGATTATTTTGAAGTGAGGGGAGATCAGCCGTCCTTCACCCCCCTCCCCGGCCAGCTCACCTGCGTTCCGGAGCTTTTTGTTCCGGTAGACGGAGAAGATGACCAGCAGGTTCCCCAGGATGTCCACCACGATGGTGAAGATGAGGAAGCAGCCCAAAGTGGTGGTGACCCAGGGTGGCCGGCTCAGGACGGCATCGGCGGGGTCCTGCGCGGAGCTGTTCAGGTGGGACCCATTGAGGACCATGGTCCTCGGTCACCGAACTTCCCCTAAAGCCCGGAGCGAAGAGGCGCCGGTGACGGCGAGTTACAGCCTCCCGCGGCGTTCATCTTCATCCTCCTCACTTCTTTTTCTCCTCCTTCTCCTCCTCCTGCCTGGATCCGCTCCGGTAGTCTCCCCCCTCGGTGTCACTTGTGCGCCCGTTGCCTCTCACTTTTCGGTGCACGCGTGTCACATGAAGCCTCAACTTCCAACCTTCCCCGCGTGTGATCAAAGAGCCCCGACAGCTGTGGGCTTTATTTCCGGGGAAAACGGCGCCGCCTGGCGGCCGGAAGGAGGAAGTGAGGCTCTGGGCGTCACGCACCTCTCCGCGTTTCTACCGGCCTCGTGTTCATTCATGGCTTCGCTTCATTTCAGCCCATTCATTCTGATTTTTGAAAGAATCATTCATGCTTTTTTTTTTAATCTGTTCCAGAAAAAAGGACGCGGCACATCAGAATCCAGTCTAATTTCAACCTGCAGGCTCAAACTGGCTGCTGGTTTGTTGTGATTTGTCTTCAAATGATCCAGAAAACAGAACTTTCTGTCTGATTTTGGCCCCACAAGCTGCCATTTAAAATGTTTTTACATATAATCCTACAGTGGCTTTATTGTGAGTAGTCTTCTGAAGCCAAGGTGACCCCCACTCCTTATGCAGCTTTATCTTCACAGAAATACCAAAAACTGTTTTGTCTGAGAAGCTATGGTGGAAAAGCCTTCACGGTATTGTTAGTTAATAATGTTCACAATAAATGGGTCACCCCCCCACCCCACCCCCAACACACACACACACAAGCCTCCCCTGCATATTAAGCTTCTGCAGCCTTTTCATGAGCTTTCTCGGGAAATTACAGTTCATCACAATAAAAGGTGAAACCTCATTGTAATTTGCAGATTTAGACAAATAATCACAATAACATTATGCAAAGAGGACAGTTTGTCTGTCCGTCAGCCGGTCAGTCAGCCGTATAACCTCAGCCCATCCTGACTGTGTGGAATGAAGCAGTGTGAGACCTAAGTTTGCATATAGCCATGGATTATTACCAAGTCTGTTTAAATCAGGATTGAGTTTGTCTTGAAATACAAAAGAAGGGAAACAATTTGCAGAAATTCACAAGACAAATAAGCAAAATTGGAGAAATGTCAGAAAAAGTAAAGCAGCTCTTTTTTCAACCTCTGTGTTGTTTATCATTTTGCAGTATTAGACCACTCCTTTCTTCCCTCCCTCATGCATTTGTGCCCTTATTTACCTTATTATAGGCTAATTTTGGATGTCATGAACTAGGGATGTTTGTCAGTTACTGAACATTTGGAAACTTTTACTGACAGTCTTACTACTCATTGACAGACACTGATAAAGTATCCTTCAAGTGAATTTACTATAATCTATATATTTAAACTGCAATATAACAAATATTACTGAGTATCTTTTTCTTTTGTCAGTGCCAAAATGTATTATTTACCTGCTTAGTACTCATGACGTGACAAACAACATGTAAAGCCTTATTATACAGCATCCCTGTTTCAAAAAGGTTTGTTATGCGGTGTGTCTGTATGCTCAGCTCTCACTGAAAAGAAAAACACTTGGCCTTGTTACATCATTCACTGAAGCACTCACAGCTGTTAATGTTAAGCTGTGAGAGCCAAAGATGTACCTTCTGAAAAGCTCTGACCTAATTGGCTTTACAAAACCAAAAACACAAAATAAATGCTTTAAAAGTGACCATCAGTAACAGTGAGTCATTCTCCTATTGTGATACTTGCAGCTCTAATTTTTTTCCTTTCTGTCCCTCACATCATGTTACTTCTCAACAATGTCCTAAAATTATTACTCATAATAGCCCTGTGCAGCTTTTGGACGTCTTCCTTCTTTATTCATATTGGGGCCTCTTACAATATCATTTTAGAATACAAATGCCTCATTATTGTGATATATATTATATGTTTGTGCACTCATGCCAAACATGATCATTATTTCCCCCATTCATCTCTGTATATTATATTTCAGGTTGGTCCAGAACTACTCTGCTATAAGACAGACAGAAACAGAAATCTGTGGTGCATTAATGTAACACATTAGAGCAAAAAAAGAAAAAATCTAACTTACTGAATATCAAAATAAATTGGCAAAAGGAATTTAAGTTAGTTATTCATCAGAGCTACTTTAACTGTAACTGTGTTTCAGCAGTTACATTTTGTGATGAAAATGCTGTGGAAACAAACTAAATATTATTATTTTATGTTGTATGTATGATGTTTTATTTTAAGCCTTGTACAATTTATGCCGAAAGGTTAAGTGTGGAAAATTAAGCCCATTATGATTAATTGAGTTTTGACCCACAGTCGAGACTAAAGATAGATCCCTGTCATAGAATAAACATTTTGCAATAGTTATTTAAGTTGTCTCACAGTTTTGTTTTGAATGATAGAAACGCAAATAGAATTATAAACCACATTTCTTGTGGTAAAACATAGGGAGCTCACTTTTACTTCCACTCAAAAAAAAAAAAAGTGGAAGTTTGTGCAAGTAGTCTGTAAATGTTAGCTCAGATTCCTACTAGATGTTACTTTTCATTCATTTTATTCCAGCAGATGCTGAATCATTGACAGGTCAGTGACCTTTATATCCGCTATGCACTGTTGGCAACTGAAGACATCTGTCTCTTTAACACGTTCAGTTTCTCATGAGCCCATTATGCTGTTGTTGAATATTAAAAGCTAGTTAGCTCATCATGCTAATACCAGTACTGATTCACACTGAATGTTATTTTAAACTCATGTGATCCGAAAACCTGTTGAGTCAGCGTTCGATTTTTCAAAGGAAGCCATTAGCATTTGTTCCATCATGAGTCCAGATGGGATCATTGAAAATGAACAGACGAATAAAACTCACGGCGACGTTGTGTCTTAAAACTTCAGTACCCTCTCTGCTGTCAAATCCCAGGCTATGTGTTTAAAAAGCTATTTTCAGTACCTGCCCACTGAAGTGATGCATCAGACAAATCACAGATGAGAAATTTCACTAAATAAAACTTCTCAGAATTTGCACAACTAAGCCAAACCTCCTGATTTTATCAGAAACAATGATTAAACTTGAATGAGTCAGACCAAAATATTTCCTCCTACATAAGTAGCTGAGACTTCCAGCATCTGCCAACTATTCCCTGCTGGAGCCTATCACTGTCCTCCCCGTCAGGGCTCTATAATCATCCAGAGCACTGAGACTTATCTCACTAATCTAATGGATAATTTAAGCACTTTATAAGTCCACAATTTCAGCAAGAGTGGAACATGTAAACTGACCCAAGACAAGTAATGAAAAGACTTCTGAACCAGGGAGAGAAACATATCTGCAGGGGATACTGGCTTTTGTTTTGAGTCTCATGCTTTTATGAAAGCATGCTGTCGCTACAAGCGTTTACTTTTATTAAAATGGTCTGAAAGAGCAGACCAGATAATGCTCTGGCTCAGGTCGCCCATATGAGCACATGAGAAGGTACATTTTCTAAATGTTTGACTTTAAAGTGACTAGAAAGAGGAAGAAAGAAACAGAAGAATAGAAATACCTTAAAAAAATAAAAAAAATAAAAAAATAAAAATTAGAGAGAGATTATAGAAGGACAGGAGCAGGTTACGGAGGAGAGCAGTCAGTAGAGTTGAGTTATTGTGGGGGGGGGGGCTGAAAAGTACCGTATGTAGGGGAGGGAAAGGGCAGATGCTCCCCTCCTACACGCCCTCAACACTACAAACACACACACTCCTGCTCACATCTCTCATTTGAGGGACCTGTCAACAAAATGAAGGCGAAGAGACCGGAGTAATGTAATGAGTGTGGTCTCGACACAGCCTCGGCATGTCTCTGCCGCTTCACTGGTCATCACTACATCCCACAGAGAAACAAGAGTGTTTGCTTTCATCTGCCGTTCCCCCCCACCCCCCCAACCCCCCTTTCCTTCACTCGGACGGTTGCCATGACAACAACGGAGCTCCACCCAGGAGAGAGATGTGTATGCTGGGAGAAAGAGGATTATTGGGGTCAGTGGTCTCTGCATGCGTGTCTCTCTCTGTCTCACGCATACATGTTTTCTCACAGCATATGAATATACACAAATGCACAACAGTACAGTAACCATTTATTGTACACAAATGGGGTTGAACAAATACTTTTTGTTATTGTTGTCATTGTTTGTTATTCATTAATCCCCCGGAGAGTAAAACTAAATAATTCATTTTCCATTGCCCCTTAACTTTTGCAGGGTTTTGTTTTGTTTTGTTTTTTTTGTGAATTTACATTTAATTTATATATCTGATTATTTCTCCGACAGTGTACTTGAATTCTGTGATTTCCAAGTATTACATAAAATACAGCTAATGAAAAAAATCTGCCATAGTGATGTATAAGTTGCCTCCGCTTTAGTGCTTTTGAAATGGCAGGATGTGATTTTCTTTTATGTGGTGCAATTTGTGAATGAAATAATTCTTAGTTAAAAAGAAGTGAAATACCCTCCAGACAAGCTTTCAACTCAGCAATGATTCTTTTTTGTTTCACAGGGTTTTATCAATGTAAAAGTTTTCTTTTTTAAAGTTTGAAAAGTTGCTGGAAGCTCATGTGAACATCAGCTTATCAGCTCATGTAAGCCAGTCAAATTCAGAAGTTTTTGAGGAGTTTGTTGTGACCAAAATCAGCCACTAGAAGACTTAAGAGAACAGTAAACATGATTAATTATTCATGCTATTGGTTAGCTTGTAACCGGCAGTGGCTAACACAGTATAAGTGACTGTGCTGATGCAAATCGTATTGCAGCAGCAGTTCAAATCCACGGATCTAATGTGAGAGGGAACATTCACATTTCACTTTAGCAGATAACGGGTTAACTGAAGTGCTGTTCTGTGTCACTCTGAACATTCAGTTTAAAAAAAAAAACAAAACATTGTTGTCCAAGAAAGAAGCCACTGTCTCCCATTAAGCTCCATTTGTCACACAGTTGAAGGAGACATGATGACCTTGACAACATCATGATGACAACACGTGGTGAAACTGTCAGAGACCTGACAAAAGGCACAAAAGAAACTATACAGACCTTTTCACAAGTTTAACAGCAGGAAGTAGCCACATTATGTTAGTTTCCAACCAAACTCTTCTTAAATAAATACACAGCAGTGCTAGAATGGCTCCTCCACAATAAAACATGTCATTGCTGAGGTTCCTATTGCAGTTCAGATGGCAGAGCAGGCCGCCTTTGCCGTCTTATCTCTGTGCCAGCTGCTTGTGTTATGACCAAGTGATCTCACTGAGTGTCTTTGCTCTCCCAAAGCAGCTCAACTTTTCTCCCCGTCTGCATTGTCTGAGGAGAATAATTGTGAGGCCGACAGCTGAGGTGGGTCGATGTTAATCAGAGCTCTGAGTCTCTTCGTATAGATCAAACATTTCTGGGTCGGAGGGGGGTCCTCTGCACAATTTTTCATGAATGACTGGGCAGATTTTCAGATCCACAAGGTCAATTTTTCTTCTTTTTTTTTTTCTACCTCTGTCATTTTATGCTGTTAAGAGATATTTAAACATCACATCAGCTGCTATGCTAATCGCCTTCTTCCACTCTGCATCTCTCTCAAACACTTTTGTTTGATTTGACTTCATATTTAAGGTATTCAATATTTGCATATTGTCCAAGGACCCATGGAGTGAATGTATACACAGTCTTGTGCACACTTGATTTGCAAACAGGGAATGATAGCTTGAGATGTGATGATGTGAATAAATGGAAAACTGATATTGCTGTCATAAACTGTGGATTACATTGACTCATAAAGTTTGAGTGTGAACTTTTCCCTCTCAAAGAGCATGAATTACCTGCAGGTAGGTTAAACAGAGACATTTAGAATCTCACAAATGCAAATATTTGGCTTCAAGGGAAAAACAAACTTTAACTATCAAGCATAAGTGTGACTGGCAGAGCTGTGAGTTTTTGTACCAAACAATCAGTGAAACGGTTTGTGTTACTTTGTCTGGCCAGAAGGATCATCTGAGTGAAATCGTTTGACAATACTGCCCGTCTCGCCTTGGCGCCCACAGTCTTCATTAGCTGCCATTTGCAGCCATCTTGTGGTTGTCATGCTGCACTACAGACTCTCTGCCCCCCACGTTTGAAAGCTAATAACCACAACCCTCGAAGCAGAACACTTTCTGTCCCACAGAATGGCAGGCCTTCATATGAATAATGCATTAAAAGCCATGAAAGTCTTAATTTATTTAACAGAAAAACACCTGGTGTCATTTCCAGAGTTAATTGGATCCATCAAGCATGACATTAAGCAGCACATGAGTGGCTGCAATTAGTGGGGGTTCGATTACCTTCCAATGATACAGTTTGGGACCCTGAGTCCTGTTTGTGAAACCCAGCTGGGAGAGATTTGTCCATTCCACCCCAAATCTCCGCTCAGGGTGGAAATAGATAAAGGTGGATGATGAATGAACAGGCGGAATCTGGAGTAGACTGCCTCAACAAGGAAGGAATTCATCTGCACTTTGGATGAGAAATGAGAAAGTCAGACGAATCATTCATGCACAGCGAATGAGGCACAAGCATTAAAAATTTCTATGTTTTAAAGGAGCTATTAGTAAGTTTTGTTTGTTGTCTGGAGAAGAAACATCGAGAGTTCAGCATCAAACTCGATCATCATCAATGTCCAATGTTGACTGGAAAGTAACTCTCTTGTTTGGCTTCTGTTTTCTAAGATATTGCGTTGAGGTTGGTGTGCTAACCATCTCAGGTTCTGTCAAAGAGCCTCATCACCTTTTTAACAGTGAGCCACACAGCTTGTAGCTTGCAGGCTGCCCTGAAGAAGCAGTGGACATGTGATAACTTGGTCTCTTGTTATCAGCTGCCAAGAACAAAGTAAACTGAGATGCCAATACAGCAAAATGTACAGCTCTGCCCAAACAATAACTCATTCATTTTTCCATATGACTAATTCCAGCATGGCAGTGTAGGGGTTAGCGCTGTTGCCCCACAGTAAGAAGATTGTAAGTTTGGTTCCCGGCCTGGGGCCTTTCTGTGTGGAGTTTGCATGTTCTCCCCGTGCCTGCATGGGTTTCCCCTCACCATCCAAAGACATCATATTTGGCTTAATTGGTGACTCTAAATTGTCCGTAAGTGTGAGTGTGAGTGGTTGTTGCTGTCTGTCTGTCTCTGTGTGTTGGCCCTGCAATGGACTGGTGACCTGTCCAGGGTGTACCCTTGCCCAGAGAGAGCTGGGATTGGCTCCAGCACCCCTGCAACCCGGAAATGGAAAAGCAGTAGAAGATAGTCAGGTCTGACTAGCTCAAGAGATCCCACTACTGTTTGTTACTGCAGTGAAATTGCATGAAAAATCTTTCAAATGAAAAGACACAATTAGTTATGTTGCACAGCTATTGTCACAAATGAATTAATGATTATTTGAGCATTATTCATTCATTCATCTTCGACCACTTATCCGTTTCTGGGTCACAGGGGTTGCTGGAGCCAATCCCAGCTCTCTCTGGGCGAGGGCGGGGTACACCATTGCAGGACCAACATACAGAGACAGACAACCAGTTGCACTCAGACCTACGGACAATTTTGAGTCACCAATTAACCTAAACATGATGTCTTTGGACGGTGGGAGGAAACCGGAGTACCCAGAGGAGACCCATGGAGGCACGGGGAGACCATGCAAACTCTGCACAGAAAAGCCCCAGGCCCCAAAATCCACAAGTTGATAGTTTCCTTATGAAGAGATGATGAGATACAGTGGGCCGGTGACACGGTGTGATTCATTAGTGTTGTTGAGGAGAGACATGTGTTGACAGCAGTTAGCCTGTAACAGCAGACTGAGATTGACTCTCTGTTCCTGGCTGAAGGTAAAGAGGTCATTTGTCTCTGACAAAGCCCAGCAGCAAGAACATTCAGTCTTTGTGTGGATCCAGGACCAGACCAGCACAATGCACAGAGCCAAACAGAAGACAAAGTGACTGGTGGACCAGCCTGGAGGTATCAGGGTCGTGTTATTTTATCAGCCTCATGTGAAGCAACAAAGGCTTATTGATATGAGCTGCCGCAGGGAGTCATGAGAGGGAAGTGATGTATAGTTGTCAGACTTTAAGGAGGCCTGAAACAAGACGTGCTGCAAAGTTCATTATTTTACTGTAACTTTACTTAAAAAAAACATCAGTTTTGTTTTCTTTCCCCATTCATTTTAAAGTTTAGTGATTGAATTATTTTTCTGTCAGCTAATCACAGCTAGATATGTTTTAAATGAGCTTGACTTTAAAAGAAAATACTACTTATGTAGGAAAAAAATACCCATCACAATTAACAAAATGTACAATCACTCAAGATAAAAACTGTTTAATCTTCTGTTAAACTACTAATACTTGTATGTGCAACACTACATAAATCATACATAAAAGTTAAGATTGGAAATAATAGATAAAAATAAAAAAAAGTTCAAGATGAAAAAATTTGTATTATAATTTAGCTCTTTCCCTAAAATTATACTTCATGGGCATGCCTTGGAAATGAACACGCACAGAGAGAGGAGAAATATTTTTTAGGAATAATTTATTGCCAGTAGGAAAGCGTGAGCTTGTGGCAGTATTCAATAAAAACCTTAACAAGACCATAGCATTGCTCACACACACACACAGACACCTGAAAAAGTCACGTGTCCATGGATAACTCTGCACTATAAATATATTGGGTCCCATTTTCTTGGTGGAAAAATAAAGAGGTTCCAAAGTCAAAATTTACAAACAAACTAATAAAAAAAAAAAAACAACAACACAAGAATATGCAGTCATTCACTGAAGACCCTTTTTGAATGAGCAGGAGACAATAAACTTTACGAGTACACTGTGTGGGAAAGCCACGCTCTTCTTTCTTTTTTTAACACTTCTTTTTTCATGAATGTAAGCACAGTAAGGCTGATAATGTCACACCATTTAACTCTTTTTTTTTGGAAAATAAAAGCATACAATATCTACAAAACCTAGTAAAATTTGAAATCAAAACTGTACATTTAAATTTACATTGAAAATGAGGATTTGTATAAAAACATTTTGCTTAGTTTTATTTATAGAAACAAAGATATTGTGGTGAACTACTCTTTTTTTTTTTTTTTTTTTTATCTCATGATGTTCTTTCCTGTTAAACAATGAAACGTTGATCCTTCAGACAATCCACTTCCTGTGTGAGATGACAGTTACTTAAAGCAATGGCACCGCCAACTCAAAAGGGCAGGAGTTGGACTGAGCAGACGCTAAGATGCTACAGAGTCTCTCTTATAACTTCTTCAGTTCTTCTCAGCCGATTGGCTCCGACAACCAGTCTCAACAACCCCTGTGTTTTGACTCAATTCATCATGTGTGTACATGTATGTATGTGCGTGTGTGTGTGTGTGTTTTGTGTGTCCACATAGTGTGCGTGTTTAGTGTGGGTGGTCTGTGAGGGAGGGGTAGCATAAGGTGTAGCTGTGGGTTCAGGCACTTTTGTTTGGATCCAGTGTCAGACTTCAGTGTGCTGTTGGGAGTCCAGCGCCGGGATGGCCAGCTGCTCAAAGTGGCCCTCGTCACCGCTTTCATAGTCGCTGATCATCACCTCGGACTCCTCACAGCACGCTGACATGTCCGAGCACGAGGCTGTGGACGTGTACAGAGACATGGACATGTTGTCCAGAGCTGAGGAGTCAAAGTCCTGACTGCAACCTAAAGGGTAGCCCCCTCGGTAGCCACTGGTACCCAAGGTCGAAGCCGGGGTGGTGTTGGCGGAGGTGGAAGTAGCCCCTTGACACTCGGTGTCCCCACCATCGCTTGGGTAGGAGTGCTGCGGCAGGTACTGGTTAAGGCTGTAGAGCTGAGGCAGGGCCGGGCGCTGCCGGACCGCGCCTGAGCCACCTGGGCTGGCAGACGGGTCCAGGTCTCTGCCCATCGGCCGCAGCGTGTCGCAGCAGTCGCTGTACTCTGGCAGAGGTGGCGGTGGCAGGTCATCATTGGTGGGGAAGTCCTCTGGTGGCGGAGGGAAATCGCTCTCAATGTCAAAGCCACCGGGATAATAGTCGGTGTCGATGGCGTTCGCGTCACTGTACAGAGGGGCAGGCGACTCCACAACCTCATACTGTGGAAATTCCTGGATTCCAGGAAGTTGAACACTTGGCATCCAATCAGACGTGTCCCAGTGATATCCTGTTTGAGAAGACAATGGACACGCATTGGCATTCTGTACCAAAGCTCAGTGCATCACGTTTGGTTATTAACATTCACCAAATACCCTCATGTTAATGTTAAAAACCCACACCATGCAACGGGAACAACGCACAATGGCATCACACTAACACAATTACTTGTTCATTAAGACACACTTAACTTCATACCACTTTGTCAGAGACTTTGTAAAACAAGACAAACGCATTCAGAAACTGGAAGGCAGTGAAATATATGTATATATATATATATACCTGTTTAATTGTTTGCTAAAACTATGTAAACTATTTCCTTCCTTTAAAACAGAAAAACATCTTTGATGAGTCTTGGATGGACGCATCCCGTCAAATTCGGGGCGATGAGCTAGCCTCGTGTTGTTTGTGGGTCATAGGATCTATCAGAATGATAACACGCCTCTCTGTTGTGTTGATGTAACAACAAATCTCCTGCGTAATTAAAACAGGGCTACATAAGCTGAATCTCTCGTCAATCTGTCCTTCCCTCTGTACACATCTTTCAACTGAGTTTAAATAAACTAAGTCTGAATCTTAGTAATTGTCTCTCTTCAGCAGCAGACACAATCACACAAACACACAGAGCTGCAGATACTTCTACTTGGTTATGGTCATTACCTTTGATCACACGACACTTGGATTAACATTTTCTTTTACATCGTTGCCACATCAAAGCCATGCATGGGAATGTTTCAGGGCTGATAAATAATCTTACAAGAGTAGACATGACACCGCATGAGGCCACTAGTGCAGAAAGCTTTCAGTGTTGCACCAGCATTTCCTTAGTGAAGAGGTTTAACTCTCTCCTTGTTTTATGCTTCACATGGGGGGAGGGTTAGTGGTTAAGAGTTAAAGGGACAGGACTGGGGTGGGGGGGCAACACCAGAGTACATCAAACAAAGATGAAAAAAGTCACCTCTTGGGTTCTTGAGGTCATGAGCCAAAAAAGACTCTTTTTATCAGGCAAGAAGGAGAAGAA
The DNA here is from genome assembly GCA_034769265.1 of Remorina albescens. Taxonomy (NCBI): domain Eukaryota; kingdom Metazoa; phylum Chordata; class Actinopteri; order Carangiformes; family Echeneidae; genus Remorina; species Remorina albescens. The sequence continues at coordinate 4,056,807 of CM068487.1, forward strand.
GAGAGAAAGAACAAGTCACATTAGAACCTGAGCAAAGGGAACAATCCACAAACAACACAAATGAACTGAAGACAATGGAACACCAGCAGACTAAATAATGACATATGGTGTGACAGGTTAATTAATGGACAACAAGTTTGCCATTTTCTTAAACAGACTTCTTGAGTTGGATAATCAAAAGTTGGCCGAGACCAATGCTGGGACTTGCAGGCAACACTTCTGTGCCTGTTTAATTTAGTATTTGCATATCTTAATTAATTAGCTGCTGAATCTGGAAGGGCACATGTCGGAGCTGGATGGGGTTTTGTCAGTGTAAGATAATGGCAGTGCTACAGCTTACACTTCACGTTCCAACACCAAGGACAAAACAACCCGCAGATGGAAGCAATAAAAGAGTACCTTCTCCTTCCACCGTGTCAACAGCAAAATTGACAAGGTGGATTACTGTCACTATGGAGGCTTGTGTGAAAGGTAAGGGAGGGGAGAATGGGTGGAAGAGACCTAGCATTAGTACAAATGTTTGTGTAATTTTAAAAAGATAAGGAAAAAAAAACAACAAACACATATGGAGACCATGGTGGAGGAAGCACAGGCAACACTTCCCATAAATGTTGCTGGAAACACTTCTTTTTTTTTTTTTCCCTTTTCTGTGTCAACATTGAATATCTAGGAGTTTTCATAGCTGGGCACAAGACAATGGAGGGGGGTGACACAGTGCAGGAGGCGGTCTGGCTTTGTTGGTGTAAGATAACACACAACAACAACAACATACTGAATGCTATGGGGTGCCATTGACAGTACAGATGGAAGAATCATTGAAATTCCCTGGAGATATAAACACATTGCCAACCCTAAACACCTAAACACAGTGAGGAGCCTTTGTGTGTGTGTGTGTGTGTGTGTGTGTGTGTGTGTGTGTGTGTGTGTGTGTGTGTGTGTGTGTATCCGGGAGAAATTGAGGAAATAGAATTACTTGCTCACAACACATCTCATTTCTCAATCGCTTCAAGATCTGTTTTAATTTTTGAGGACGTAGATTCAGGCTTTTGATGACTTATGAGCAGTGCAATCCCCAACGTGATATCCCAGTGATGACACAGAGCAATAAAGATGATATGAAAAGGAGTAGGGGTAAAATAACATATGTGTCTATACCCGTGTGATATGCTCCTTGATGTTTGCTCTAAAACATCCATTTTGGGCTACGTTTTGAAGAAAAAGAAAAAAGAGAGAGAGAGAGAGAGAGAAAAAAAAAAACATGCTTGTGAATAAACAAAACAATGAAAATGCAGATGTCTCTCAAAATCAATGAGCCGGTGAGCGACCTTCAAACAGAACTACTGCTGAGTAAGTCATCAAACTCCTTTTGTTGATGCTAATCTCAGGTAAAGTGAGACCAACTGGATGGGAAAATAGGTTTAGAATGGCTTTTGGCAGATATATGTAATCCCAAGAGAATTACACAGTACAAGTTGTTGTGATTGCTTCCATCTGTACCGGTAGTGATTGAGGACTTACAGGGCAGACCCCCTATTTAAAACCTTGTTCTGGATCTGTGGACTGATTTGATCCATATGGGAGCTGAAGCCCCGCAGCAAAAGGAAAGAGAAAAGATCAGATGACCCCAGAGCAACCACTTGGGCCGTCCATTCTGAGCATGCAAAGAAAAAGCGTTAGCATTTAAATCATGGTAACTGCTGCAAAAAAAATCGTGCAAGTTGATCGGACTGAAGAAGAAAAGACAACAAAGCATTACAAGTAAAAAATTAAGTTTTCTACAGGTGTGCATGACGTGTTTTTCTCCAACTTTACTCGGGAGGATTGATCTAACATGGTGAATGGCAGCGTACCGTTATCATCACAGGACTCTGACTGGAAGGAGCTGAGGGACTGGACCTCAGACATGCTGCCCCTGGTGTTATAGGGGTGACAGGCACTGTCCTCCACAGGCTTCTTGGTCAGGCACGGGTCCAGGTCCACCACTTTAGCTGGTGAAGAAAGAAGAGGGCAGTTTTAGTGTAAAACTACATATGGCCTGATGTATAAGTGATACATTTGAAATGCAGTGTTGAGATGTGCAACTAACATTTGCTACTTTTACATTTGAATGAACCATTTCTACATTTAAATACTACTATCAAAAAGAAAAAGCACGTTATTTTTGTGGTTATATAATCGTCTTGATCTGGTTTATGAGATTATCAAATTAAGGTAATGAACTGTGTCTCCCACAAAACAGTGCAGCACAGTGGAAGACCTGCACGACCAGAATCATTCCCTTTAATATTGAATTAACGTGGGCAGCACGTATGTTAAGGGTCCATAGTATTTTTTTTTTATTTTTATTTTTAATCCTCAACAACTTTCCTGGAAAGAACTGCATAATTTGGGGCAATTTAGAGAAAATAAAACCAAATTAATTTTATTTAGTTGTGTTTATAAATTCTCTCAAACTTCCAGGGGAAATTCCCTAAAAGAACTGCACCACTTAAACCTCATTATTTAGTTTTAGAAACTTTTATATCCATACAGCACATACATATGCTGCATTGGGTGCTTGCCCATTCAAACATTAACAGGTTAAATTAGCCAATTATTGGAACGGGAAGTGAACTGATTTAATTCTAAATTTAGTTTCTATCTAATTAGTACCAAATTTCATTGTCCTTTGCAGGAAACCTCAAAGTAAATTATTTAATAAAATGTTAGCTTAAAATTTCATTAAATATCATTATTACTGGATTCCACTGAAAGTTAATCATACAATTTTAAATGTTCTTATTCGTTTAAGGGGAAGCGTGACACGGGGCCACCCACATTAAAAATAGGTGCACCCAAAATAAATGCACATGCTCTGCACGGTGGTAAATCCAAAGAATGTCCCAACAGTGGTAATTTAAACCAAATGCACCTCCTGCCTGTTGCATTAAAGCTCCGGTAGGTACAGCTATTGTCGCCTACAAGCAAACTTACTGTCATAGTCATAGTCCCAGTTAGGCTTCTGGATAGAGTCGCTATCTGAGACTGAGTTGGAGGGAGGGGGTGGGGGGAGATTGGGCGCTACACTGCAGACGGCCACAGTCTTGCGGTGACCGTGCACAGAGTCTGGGTTGAAGGTGCTGAACTCGGGATGCTCCGGGATGGTAGAGCCTTCAAACGAATTCCTGTCCAGGTTGTTTCTTGAGTCGCTGGGAATGCTGGGAGTATAGGAGATGGGCCGCACGGGCACCTGAGGCGGGATGTCTGAGTAGATGTTCTTGTTGAGTTTGGTGTCAAAGTAAGGCCTCTGGAGGAAGGAGTGATGCATGTTTGAGCCTCCAGGATGTTTGTTGTCATTGTTGGTCTTGGACTTGCTGCGACAGGCCTTCTTGCGGATGATGATGAAGAGGAGGACCAGGATGAAGATGCTGGAGACGAATACCACGATACCGATCACCTCTTCCAGGCCAATGTTCCAGGATGTTGAGACAAATTCGTTGCGGACCTCCGCACGGAGTTCACATGTCTGTCCGGTGAAGCCCAGTGAGCAGTTACAGTTGTAGGAGCCGTACGTGTTCTGGCACTGGCCTCCATTGGCACAGGGGTTCTTGATGCATTCATCAACATCACTCAGACACCTGAAAGACACACGGGAATTAGCAGACTTTATATTACAATCTATTGTTGCAAGAGAACACACTGGCAGCTTGGAGATATTCAACCTGTATGTGGATTCAAATTATGAATTTGAAATCCAAAATCAACAAACCTGTCTCCCTGGAAACCCGCTTCGCACTCACACACCGGCCCATCCAGACTGTCAATACACTTTCCACTGTTTTTACAGGGGTTGTCTCTGCAGTACGGCCCCAACTGGCACCTGAATTAAAAACAAGTTTCTGTGAGCAACCCAAAGAATCCCAACTGCTGGGATGTCTTACACAGAGAGAATGATTTTTATGCATTGTGGGAAAAAAGTGTCGCTTTTATGTTGCTGCAGGGCAAATCGCTGTGCTAAGTTATTTAAACAAACAAAAGCAAAAGATGCAAATCCCAGATGTGAAAGCCTGCAGGTTTCACCCTCAGGCAGTTATTAGTGGTGGAGTACCAGTAAGTATTGATTTATTTGTTAAATTACATTGACTGCTTAAGAGCATACAGACAATTTTATGTTCATAATAGGAGGATGAAAGAAGACACACAGACATGCAAAATCCACAAAAGGAAGTTGTGATACCTCTGTCCTGAGTACTGTCCTCTGCACTGGCAGTAGAAGTCGTCTGCACGAGGGACGCAGGTGCCTCCATACAGGCAGGGGTTGGAGGCACAAGGGCTTATGCCAATCTCACAGTGGGTGCCCATGAAAGAGGCAGGACATTTGCAGAAGTAGCCTGCGGCATGAAAAAGAGAAAGGAAAAGTGAAGACACTAAGGCTGAACAAGTGTCCATTTCTGTACTGCTATAAAAACCTCAAGCAAAAAGGCACTTTGGAAAGAAAAGCTGTGTCTGCGTTGTAAATAGCACAGTGAGACTGTATTTGTCTATGAATCTGATGGTACTGAAACTTGACACATCCAGCAAATGTTTTATGGATGTGAGGGATTATTCCCCATGAACTGCAGGCTTGCAGGATTTACATTTTAATGCATTGTATTATTTTTGCATTAATAGCGAAGAGCAGAGGAACACAGATGAAAACATTTGTGTGTAATATTAATTAGTCTGTGTCTCATTGCTCATTTTCAGAGAAGGTTTGGTTCATCCCTCCAAATAACTACATTTAAGAATTTATGTTACATCTGGATGCTAGTAAGTGAAAATGAAAGCTCTTCTAGATCCAGACTTAATAAAACGTAGAATTATTCAGGCAGTGCAATATACAAAAATAAGAACTGGAAATTCAAGTGAATTGGCTTCAGAGGAATTATGAGTGAGTGCAATGAGCTGAGGGGGAAATTATGTACCTCCATTAGGCAGCGAAGTGCAGGTCCCTCCATTGGTGCAGGGGTTGCTGGAACAACTCTCAGCAGGTGCGAGCGCACAGCCCGGAGCAACGTCCACAATGTCCTCCAGCACAGCGTGGGCCCGGTGAGCTTTGGTGTTGAGAGGCAGCTCCTGGCCATTCAGGGCGATGGCCTCCATGCAGCCGCGGAGCCCGTTGGTGACAGGCAGGCTGCGTCCGAGGCGAGAGGAGGCATGCTGGCGTATGTGACCGCCAAAGTAAATACTGTTGTCAAGGTTGAGGGTACGCAGGGTGCCTGGTGCTGTGCCTGAGGCGGCGTGTACTCGGTCCAGCACCAGCTTTGCATAGTTACCGTCTACCTCGAGCGAGACAGTGTGCCACTCTCCATCATTAACCTGAGTGCTGTGGACTGACACCAGGCCAGGGCCACTGCCACAGTCAAACTTGTACTGCAGGCGGCCGTTTACAATCTAATGTGGAGGAAGAAAATACAGACACAGAGCCTCGTGAACATTTGGTGTGTGCCAGGCTCAATAAACACTCTGCTTGTAGTCAAATGAAGTCATTGTTAGAAATCCATACATGAGACTGTAATAAATAACTACCTGTAAGAGAATGCAGTTTGTACATTCTCGAATATTTTGAAATGATTGTTAGAAGATACCAGCATTACAGGAAAACATTTTTTTCTACAACAATGTAACTTTACCTCACATCTCCAAAATAAATATACAAACTAAATATTAGAAAGCCTTACATGGTAGTGTGTTGAACAATAACTGTCGGCTTGCCAGCAAGGTTTTAGTCTACAGTCTGGTGTGCAGACAACTGCTCCAGACAGACTCTAAAAGGAATGTGTGGAAAACTACTTTCTCTTTCCCTCCCAGTACTAAAATAACTCTTGTGTGTGAGTTTGTCAGCCCACCATTACATTCCCATATTCCCTCATGTGAAAAGATCTCAAAAATGGCCTTTTGAACTCTCCAGCATAGCTTGCTAGTGTCCACATGGCTGGATGGTCTCAAAGGAAGGCGGGTTGGCCTTGTGTTTTATTGTGCTCCTCTGAAATGGAAATGCTGGGTGGTAACACAGAGATGGGCTAAGAAATGCAGAGAGGTCAGGCTGTCTAGACTTAATTATGAATAAGCAAGGTTAGTGTGTCAGTTTGAAAGAGCATGAATGAATTCATGTATGACTGCAGCTAGTTTAAATACACAGGCATACACACCTCAAGGATGCTGTAGTCCGTTCCTTTAGCATACATAACAGTGGCGTGGCTGGAGTAGGTCCTAAGCCTCAGAGACAATTTCATCAGCTCCTTGTTTTCGTTCTCCATCAGATGATATTTCACATATCCACTTCCGCTAAACGTCAGTGAATGGCCATCTGACATGAAGTGACAGACATTTATTTTGACAATAAATGCCAAGGACAAAGACAGACAAAGAGGTGGGTGGTCCTACCTGAACATTTTGTCTGCTTGCCCTCTGGACACGCACAGCTGTACATGTTCTCCCTAGGATCTGCCACACATTCCATACCCTCAGGACACGGGTGGTTCTCACACAAGTCGTTCAATACGGGACATCGGCCACCTACGTAGCAAAATATACCCACTCAGACCAGGACTCCTAACAGACAATGTGAAATGTTAAAATGACTGTGTCTGTGTGAATATGAGGTGGGCTCAGTCTACCGTCACACTGGCAGGTTGCAGTTCTTTGGTGACGCGGTGTAACAAAGCTGAGGCGAGCCGTGCTGTAAGTGGACATGGTGGTTTTATCCAAGGAGATGACCTCGTCACAGAAGCGCAGTGGGCAGTCCAGGCCGGCACACAGCTTCTGGACCACCCGTATGATGCGGACCCCCGTCATCTCCTCGATGACAGCCGCCGAGGAGTTCAGCTTACGAAAGACAACCTGAGGAATGAGGTGCAATGGTGTGATGAGCATCCAATTATCGTACATCAATCAATAGAAAGTGAATCCACATGGCAATGGTAATGATTGATTATGGAAAAATATCATTTGTTGTGTCTACTGGCAAAAAAACCGTCCATAAATAGTGTGATTATTGATAAACATTTTTTTCTTTTACATTTCTGTGTTGTAGTTCTTTTATGAAATTTATTAAGTTAGTAAAGAAGTAAAACATATATTTGGGGGTTCCAGATCACATGTGAAGATTTGATGCTTTTATTTGGCATATATGATCTAAAGTATCATCGTGAACTCTGTGATGAACATTTTAGAATGAAAAGCATCTGATACAAGGGCGCAAGCTGGTTTTTTTCCTCGTGTACAAGAAATATCAGCAGACTGAACAAAGCAAGTCGATTATGTTGAGAAAATTATATGCCAATTAATCCATAATTAAAATAATACTTAATTGCAGCCCTGAAGGTAATTAAAACTGTTTTTCTGTTGAGTCATTGACTGCTTGACCGCCAGGAAATTCTGCAAATTGTTTTCCCTCTTTTACTTAATTGTAAATAGAATATTTGGGGCTGTTGGTTCTTTAATTTGGATGCAAGTCTAATGGACTCTAATGAACAATCCCCTGACTGATGAAGAAAAAAATGGGAGCTGACAAACATTAAAGGAAACTTTTTTGGTCAGTGTGGTTGGTCTTACCTCTTGAGACTGGTAGGGGCTTCCAGATCTCTCTAAAGTTAGCAGGACGTCCAGATCTCCTTGTTCAGATGGCTGCAGACTCACTAACTGCACCTCACTCCTCCTCACCCCAGCAATATTCCTCAGGGCCCTCTGGAAGTTGCGCCAGTAGTCCCCGATGAACTCCTCAGGTGCTATATTTGCAAATCGTACCGCAATAGAGTTGTCCAGAGCCTGACTGGTTGTTTGTCGCACATGCACTGTAATGTCAGCAGCTGTGGTGAAGCGCCCGTCGGTCACCGTCACGTTGAGCGGGTAGTGACCTACGTCTAGTGGCCGCAGCGCGATAACTTTACCATCGGAGGCAGAAACTGAAAACAGGGCCCCACTCTCATCCGTGGACAAGTAGGACGAAGAGGGGGCGAGGCTGTAATTGAGAGTGTCGTAGATGTCTTGGTCAGTAGCGTGGATCTTTCCCAGTACACCTCCAGGGTATTCATCACCAGCTGTAGAGATGAAAATGTCCAGAGGAAGAATGGCGGGAGGGTAGACACTTTCCTCAATTATACGCACACTGATGAACGCTGTGGAAAAGAGTGGAGGTTTGCCGCTGTCTGAAACCTAGAATGAGGAAAGAAAGGAGACACATCCATGATGCAAGTTTTGATCTGCAAGAATTATTTTTCCAACAGCAGAGGGCAATCACGTTCTTCCAGTGCTGACACCATCTGACATACTGTAGGTGCATCAGATATCAAAGCCATCAGAATATTTACAGATCATACATGCCATCACATTGACCGTGATAGCACAAAAACAACCAAAAAAAAAACCCAACCGCCATGACTCAAGTACTAGTGTGCATCTTTTGTGTAACATGACCTCACACATAGCTTTCATATCCCATCTGCCCACTCTTAGTTTTCCCATAACATGACACATTAATACTCAAACACATGTAACGGTGCCAACTCACAACAAATGCGCTTTATTTATGCCTCTAATATATAATGCAGGGGCTTTGTTGTATTGCTCATTTCAATTCGGCTTTTTTTATATGGAGTTGTTTGTGAAGCTAAATGCTGCATTTAAAATGCATTTGGAGGGATGAAAGGACAGAGACCAATGCTGACTTGTTTGAGAGGGAAAAGAGGAAGGGATAGTGAGTGAAGATGACAAAAAAAAAAAAAAAAAGGCACAGGGAGGGAGAAGATGGAGGACAAATACATCAGGCTGCTCTGGCTTGACTGTTAAATCAATACAACCTCTCAACTCTGGTTTCTCCTCAGTGCTGTGACTCACCTGTGCTTGAAGTAGGTAGTGTTCTTTACTTTTCCTATTCAGCGCCCCCATGGTTATTAGAGTTCCCTGCTGATTGATGTGGAAAGCGTCGCCCTCATTCCCATCCACGATGCCAAAAGTGAAAGGTGGGCCATTGTGGGAAGCATCCCGATCGGTTACAGTGAGCTGAAGCACACTTGTGCCTTTTGGTCGATTCTCCTGTGGGACACGAGAGGGGAAGTTTGATGTTTTTGGTGAGAGCTGGCGGTTGTCATGAAGCTATTCAGTTCTGTCATGTTTCAGTGCAAATGCTTTTCTCAAGTTAAGGTCTGGACCCGAAGGACACTACTGATGTGAGAGAAATATTCTGCCAAAACAACTGTCTGAAACTGTCTTCATGAAATATCTGTTGCGGCAAAGCAAAACTTTTGAGGACCAGATGAAAATCTCGTTTATGTTTTGAACAACAATACATGAATTTTGGAGGAAAAAAAAAAAAAAAATCCTATTAACTTTTAAGTCCTAATATGACCCTAGCACATCAAAGTTTTGAATTTCCTGAGGAATAGCTTAAGTTCTTCTGAGTGGATTGGCACAAAATCTAATGCTGATATTTACAACTTTCAGGTGATGAATCTTAAATACTTCAGAGACCCCTGATTCTTCCTCTGGCACAACAGAGTGGCTGAATTTCGAATCGGCCAAACACTATCTTGACTTTGCATCATGACTGAGTCCACCAAAACAAGTAAAGATAAGTTGATGGTGCTGGTGGTTTGCTTGTGACGAACAGCAGTAGAAAGGAGCCTGCCTGATTCACCATTCGATCTTTGTGTCTTACTTTTCTGTGCATTAATGGGCTTTAGATCTGTCCCCTATGTTGACTCTTTCAAGTCATGAATCAAAGCTCTCCTGATATTCTTGGCAGTATGTACAGTATGTATATGTGTGCATTGCCTGTTCTGTTTAATGTGCTTTTGTGCTTCACTTTGATCAAAGTTCTACACCTAAAGCCAGTCAGGATTTTCAGGGGCAAAGCAATGTTTCATTGTGAAGTGCAATGTGTGCTGTGCCTCTGCGGAGTATCTCTTAAATTGCTTTTTCAGTTTTCTAAACAGACAGGAAAATTGGAAACAAATCACCTTCCCCCCTACTTTGGAATCATTATCTGCTCCTTTTTTTATTCCCAAATAAGGAAACAAGTGCATCTCTTTTACGTCTTCTCATCCTTACATGCTTTCAATTTTCAGTCAACCATCCATTATCAGCTACAAATTTTCAGATAAATACTTTATCTGCATCTTACTTAAGATGCAGCCTCTGTCTCTCAGCTCCCTCACTCTCCTCCTTTCTCCTGTCTCCCTACCTCTATTAATGCTCCATCCTCCTACTTACTTCTTGACATTCTAGCCACACAATCTCCTCTTATTCCTCACTGTTAATCCTTTTCTCTCTCCACGTCCACTGCAACCCCCTTCCCCCACTTCCTCTTTCCTTTTTTCATTCTGCCTCATTTTCATCTTCTCCATACGCAGACCCATTTCCCCCACTTACCTGGATGATGAGGCTATAGTTGGACTGGGAGAAAAGGGGTGGGTTGTCATTGATGTCGGAAATGTCGATGTTGATCATGGCGCTGCTTGAAAGCGGGGGCACCCCATTGTCTGAGGCTACCACCATCAGAGTGTACCCTGAAGTCTGAGAGAGACGGAGAGAGAATTACCATAGAGAGGCAAAGCTGCTTTTCAAAGCAATAATGCAGTGAATTTCGGTAAACAAGCTTCCCTATTAGGTCTGACATAACTCTGATTGGATTTTGCATAGAGTGCAATTAGTTCCTGAGTGGATTAAAGTCTGTGTGTACAGTCAGCATTGTATCTGCCGTTTCTCTTACTCGCTCTCTGTCCAGCTGCCGATCAACTTTAAGCTCCCCTCTGACCGGGTCAATGGCGAAGGGGCTGCCTTGGTTACCATCCACGATGGTGAACCGGACACGATCATAAGAGGGCCCGTCAAGATCCTCAGCCATCACCTGTGAAAAGGTATATCGATAAAATGATGTAATGCCTTTTCTTTTATGTTAACAAACCATGTTTTATGTTAACATTCTCTCTATCAGCAAGAGTTACGTGGGAGGGATTCACTGAAAAAAAGTATTATCGTATACATCCTTGCACCAATCAGGATTTAACACCCACAGAGTGTTAATGAGGCAAATTATGCAAATGAGTATGTACTTTTTAAATTTATTTTTAATTACTGACGATAATTGTTTATTTTCAAGTCTATATATTTGCCAGTGCATGTACATTTTTGTCTCAAAGAAAAAAATAAGATAATGAGCTGATTTACAATCCCAAAAAAAAAAAAAAAAAAAAAATCATTAGTATCTCTACTATGCCATCCAAATACATGTGACCTTTTCGTTCTCCCATTCACACTTCATAAGACACACACACACACACACACACACACACACACACACACTTACTCTTAAAACCCACTAACCGTCACATATTGAAAGGAAACCCCAGGGAAATCAGCAGACAGTGAAGATTTACAACTATGAGACAATGGTGGGTATTAAAATCTAATTTCATGATCGATAATTTATATTCAGGTACATTAGACATAGATAAATGACCATAAGCAGCAGCATTTTACGGTGTAGGAGGAGAGGTGAGCAGCAGAGGAGGAGTTGGAGTGGAAATTTAACGTGCAAAAGGTAGAAAGGGCCTTATCTTCCACAGAGGCTTAATGAGTCAAATGCCTTTTAATTAAACAGTTTGAGCATGTGTGTTAGATAATGCTCGAGAACAGGGGTGCAGTGAGCAGGAAGAGCATCGGTCCTAATTTAGCTGTGCCACCAGATGGTGATTTGCCACAGGTGCAGATACGTGATAGTGTGTTCAGTGAGTAATGGACAGAGATGAGAAAGGCTGTGAGAGAGTGCATGAGTGAGAAGGTGAACAAACGGACAGACTTAGCTGAGGAAACGTGAAAAGAGAGACGAGACAGAGGTGAGAAATGTCTTATCCTGGATGCACTTTTATAGTTGTGGGTTATATTAAATTATGGGTTATCTAAGGACCTTGATCATGTAAACATAGCATTTATATTCTTACTGCCATCACAGTTTTTCCCAGCTCAGCGTCCTCACTGACAACAGCCATGTACACATCCTGGCTGAAGACAGGTCTGTTGTCGTTAACATCAGTCAGGTTGATGTTCACAGTGGCCATGTCGCTGAGCGGTGGTGAGCCGCCATCTGTAGCCTCTATGGTGATGTAGTACTCATGGGAGGCCTCATAGTCCAATGGCTCAATCACAAAGATGTCACCTGAGGACAAAGATATCGGAGAAAGACAGGGAGAAAGGGCACTGAAATAATAATACAACACACACACACACACACACAAAAAAAAAACCAAGTCATAATATTTGCAAAAATTCTATAGAAGGGTAACGTTCATTAAGTAATTCGACTCTTTACTCCCGACATAACTTGTCTAATGGTTCATAAATCCATCCAGGAAGAGAACATTTTTAATTTTTAAAAATCAAGTGACATTCATTGCAGGTTTAACAGTTTGCACTGAGTTTTATTGGCAGTTTTAACACTCAGGATGTGTGTCTGGGATACTGCCATTTTTGTCCTTATCTACTTTCAGGGTTGAGACAGGAATGCAGACAACAGTGACGTTTAGAATTCATTGCATGCTACCACATACCAGTATTTGGGTCAACACTGAACATGCCATGCTCATTCCCACTGATGATGCTGTACGAGATCTCTCCGTTAGCCTCCGTGTCTCGGCTGGCAGCCTGCACTCTGAGCACCTGCGTGCCCACAGCCACATCCTCAGACACGGTAGCTGTGTATTCACGGTGCTCAAACACTGGTGGATTGTCGTTGATGTCCAGGACAGAGATCATCACCTGGCAGAGCGAAGAAAGACGCGGCGAACCCTGGTCGCTGGCACGGGCTTTCAGCTCATACACCGACTGCACTTCACGATCCAGAAGACGCTCCAGGCTTATTACTCCGGTGTGCTCGTCAATTGAGAAATAGCCATCAGCAGAGTTGACTAATGAGTAGAGGATGTCACTATTAAGACCTTGAATGAAAGAAAAGGACATTTTAGTTTTTTGCCCAACATGGATGGCTTCATTGCAGTTTGGATGCCTCTAAATCTGTCTGGCCGTCTGACTTGTGCTCTTGCTGGACCTTATCACCCATATCCAAGCTATTAAGCTTTTGAGTGATATGTTATGTCATGAATAACACTAATGGCCACATGGACAGAAAAGCCCCTTTTAAAACATGCATATTGATGCTTAAATCAATGTTTTGATTCTGGACTGATTAAATTGGCCACCTGCTATTCTTATTCCAAAGTCTCGATCTCTCACAGAGCTGCTGATAAACGGGAGCACTAAACATCTAATCCATCCCATCCTCATAACTCATGTCCTCCCACTAGCAAGATGCTCCCAGCAACAAGACAGAGACAAATCACAATAATAATCATAATGCATTTCTGCAGGTGGCCTCCATTTGAAATTTGCTATTATAGTCCCATTTATCAGGTAAGTGCCCCCCCCCAAAACACCATCCTCTGTGGATCTCATTATCATGCTGGAGAGACTACTGTAGGGAGCCATGCTTATACAGCTTCCCATCACTGTAATCCGTTTGATCATCCTCATGACAACTACTTAATGGTGGAGAACTGTTAAGAGAATTGTGTTGAATTATGATTGGCTATATCACCTATATTTATTGAACTTTGTATGCCCATGCCTGAATCATCAATCCATCTGTCATTGACACGACCTATCTGTCAGAGTCAGAGGGGGGCTGGAGCCAATCCCAGCTGATACACTTAGAAGTCACCAGTCCATCGCAGGGCTGACATACAGAGACAACCATTTGCTCACACTCAGGCCTATAGGCAATTTAATGTCACCAATTAACATATCTATTGACTGGAGACTGAGTGCTTTCATTTTGTGGACTGCTGTACTTTCAAAATATTTTCTTCAGTAGCTTCAAGTGAAGCCAGGCTGTCAAGAACAAGCTTGGGACAGCCAAGTGGCCAAAAGCAGACAATGATTCAACTCCAGCAAAATTAAGTAGCAGAAAGAAAAAAAAGAAGAAAAAAAAAAAAGGCAGAGCAGAGGGCAAAGGGAGACAGACAGATGTGGGCACAGTGATAAAGGTCAGAGCAAAAGTAAAGTAGGAATGTGTACACGCATAACTTCGGTTTATCACAGATCAAGGGCACTAGTCTGGGTCTGATTGTCTGTCTGGTTCATAACCATTCTGCGCTGATAAGGGCTGCCTCTCAGAGATTGAAGCAGCAGCCTAAACTGAGGAGCAGTAATGTGGGTAACCATCAAACCTCTTCCAGCCAAATGGGCAGGCGGATCACAGAGGCATTGGCACAAAGCAACGAGTGCCAAGAACAATCCACACAGAGACATGCAGAGTCAAATATCGATAGAAGATAAAGCAGCCCTTCTCTGTTGGGATGAGGGTTACATTAGGCCTTGCATTTTGACGGTTGGCTGCAAGACAGTTGACTGGAGCCTGAGTGATCTGGGTCAAAGCTACGTCTATTTTTCTGAATGCTCTGCGAGTCTGTGTGGGGCTTGCCAGGCCAGTTGCACTTCAAATTTGCACCTAAATCAAAAAATGCTAGACATACATACAAAAAAAGAACCCTCAATGTGTGTGATAAGCAAGTTTGTGAGAAAAATACAAATCAAATCTCCTTCTGCTTTTCCTCAGTGTAACTTTCAATAATTATTGCTTCTGGCTAAACTGCAGGGAGCACCTTTTTTCTCCACACTTTCTTCAAGTACCCTTATCCTTGATATTCAAAATGTGAAGCTTTTTGTGCCAGCAATCCCTCAGGGAAAGAAAAGTCTTAATACCAGCTATTTCCATTTAACCATTTCATGTTTCTCTCTGAGTGACCTAATGCTAGCATTTCTTTTCATTATGTCAAGCTGTCAGTCCACCCAAAATGAGGGACTAAAAAAAGGGAACATAAAAAGAGAGGGCGTTGATTCTCTGTCAGTGAAGGGACTGAAATGATTTTTCAACCTACAATGTCCTTCCCCACAAAACCAAAGTTGTGGTTTGGAGCTGTAAATCCAACAGCTTCCTGGATTAAGTCTCAGTGAGTTTAAATTGCTGCTGAACTGCATGGTTTTCAGTTCTCAGTCTTGTCAATGCTTTGCTGAAAGGTGAAGACACCTAAGATGAATATGAGGCCTGTTGCTTTGCATGAGGCAAATGGAAAATTGCAATCATCCCTTTTGAGAATGCTGCTTGAAGAGAGAAGAATTTCATTAGAGGGTAATGGAGCTTTTAATTTGAGGGGTTTATCATTCATGTAATTCCACATTTGTTATCCTCCCTCTTGGCATTTAGTGTAATGCAGTTGCATAATGGGGAGATAATAACCTGGGCATTGTTAGTTAGCACGAAGCCAGGACACATATGGCCACAATATACCGTGATGCTAAAAACCTTTTTTAAGTATTCTTGCATCATAAGTGCCTCATTTTTATCATAACTTTTAGTGTTCATTGGGATGTTGTTAGTTGCATTTTAAGGGGAATGTGCTGAGCTTATTGCTTATAAATTTATTTTGGATTGTCTCAGCAGAAACTGAAACTGAACAGAAACCTATTTACCTGAGAGCTCCCACTGTCTTCAAAGTTTATGTAAAACACGGCAAAGATATTCTATTGATTCAGTGGACTGCATTAATGCAGTCCACTGAAGGTCCACAGGAGAGACTAAAACTCTTCCCAAAAGCTGCACATGTCCAGTCATAACAAGGCAAGGTTAGCCTGCTGAGCCTAGATTTCTCAACTTACTTCCCCAAAGTCACGAGAGATGATGTCTACAACGATCATCACCTAACTGGGGTGCATCAGCTATTAGCATTGAAAGCTGAATTTTGTGGCTGGCTACAGTTGAGAAATTCTGCTCTCCTCATTCCACTTGGCAAAAATCAGATCATAAAACTCTAAAGCCTAACTTTGTCTACCAGTCTACGAAGTAAAATATAGCATCAGGGGAAGGGCTTAGAAAACTGTCAACTGTGAATGTAGCTCCCTGTCTAGGTAATCAAAACAAAACTGGACCAATTGTTGACCAATGGTTGCTCTGAAAATACGATTCACGAATTTGTTTGTTTTTAAGCTTTAATAAGTGCAAATGTAAAAAAAAAAAAAAAAAAAAAAAAAATCTAAAATAAGAATAACCTCCGAGTGTACTAAACTCAATTCAACACGGTAGGTATTAGATTCAGAATCCCTACTATACAGTCAAAATTTTTAAATAAAAAGGCAGATTTTTTTCTCTCAAAGTAGCACAAGGTCAAGGCAAAATTTCGCCTGAGAACAAAATTGCTCACCGGTGTCGATATCATTGGCCTGCAGTTTTGCCACATACGTGCCCATCTCTGTGTTCTCAAAGACAGTAAAGGTGTAGGGGTCAGACGAGAACTGTGGCGGGTTGTCATTGAAGTCTTCCACAGTGATATGGATGTCTGCCTCACAGTACCGCCCTCCTCCATCAACTGCCCGCATTCTGAACCTGTGCTCTGCTTGCTCCTCTCGGTCCAGGGGCAGTAAGGTCTTCAGCTCCCCTGGAGATGAGAAACAACCATTTTTAACAAAATAACAGAGATGTATGCCTTTCTGGCAGTAGAAAGATGCCATTTGGGATAAAAAAAAAACAAAAAACAAAAAAAAACCCAGCATCAAAGCAAGCCCTTTGGTTGACAAACATACAATTTATGCTCTTAATCACACTCTGGACACAGACTCTTTAAACTGCTGCCCTTTGGCAGACGGTACAGGTAAAATGTGGGACAAAGGTTAAAAAACTGTTTCTACTGTGACTGAGAACAATAGTGTCACTTAACGCAGCGATGACGCAAACAATAGTGTGCACTAACTAGTAGTGACATGCAGTTTGCTGTTTGCTGGGACAGTGCAATTTAAAATACACATTAAATGACCCCTGACACATGTCAGGGGTGTGCTTGGTATTTATTGTTTTTATTTATTTAGGTTATTTATTTTTTATCTTATCTATTATCATATATTTGGACTAATTGGAGTTTGCTTCTCAATTTTGTTGTACAATTTGCAATGACGATAAAAATCCATTCTAATCAAGAGAAATTTTGTGTAGGAGATCAAAGCGTATATATTCTTTGGCACTGCAACACCTTTGTCTACTGTCACTAACCAAGTCATAAGCCTCAACACAACCAATGGCTAACAAGAGAGAGAGGAGAGATGACTAAATAAATAACTGGACTTCTGGAAAAGGGGAGGGAGAAAAGGGAACATCAGTGTTGGCAGTGAAGTTCAGCTTGGAAGTACAGCAGCCAACATTACCAAAGCCCTCTGGAAAACTCCAGAATCTCTTGGCTCTCATCATCTACAATAATCCTTGTCTGAACTATGAAAGAAAAACAAAAAAAAACTTCCCTCTCCATAACAGTAGATATGCTGCTGAGGGTTGACAGAAGACAGCTGGATGGCATTGTTGCCTTATTTTCTTCTGTAGTGTCATTACCTCAGCACATTAAGGCTGACTTTTACTGTTACTCCGGGAATCTGTTCAGCAGCAGATGTGTTGTATTGCTGTTTGAATCTACTGGCTTAGTTCGTTTTGTCCTTTAATGACTTTGCTTTGCATTTATTGAAGAGGAGAAAAAAACGGTTGGTGGGGATTAACTAGAATTGTTTTTCCTCTCCTTTTTTCATCTTTTTTTCATCTCAGCAGTCAGCTGGAGTGTGTGAGAAGTGTTAGAAGTTCTCTCAGAACACATTATTTTTGGAGGCAAGTATAGCAGCAATTTAAGTGTTAGACTCTATTTCTATGTCACTGTGGGTATTTCAGTTGCCCTGCAGGAGAATTTATTTAGCTGTTTTAAAAATGAATAAATAACAACTGGGCAAAAGAAAACTTGCTAGCTTCTTTTATAACTGATTATTTTCACAAACACACACACACACACACACACACACTTTTCAGGGGGGGATCATTTCTAATCATAAGAGTGTAGAGTGTAAGACTGTTGTCATGCAGAGCTGCCTTTTTCATTCAGTGGTTTGAAGCAGAAGAAAACCATGAGTGATTTAAGACTATAACACGTGTCCTGCATTCTGCTCCCTCAAATTAAGAATAATCTGCACATACAGCTGGAATAAAGTCTAACACATGGGCTGATGACACAGGTGACTTCAGAAAAAGAAAAGAAAGAAAAATACAAAATGTTAAAACAAAAATATATTTAAAGAATGCTCAAATGGGAACACATAAGAATACCTACACAAAAAAATAAAAATTAATTAATTAATTAATTAACCAGACAATACTAGCCAAATCCCTATTACCACACAGATACACACCTGTATCAGAGTCAATGGCAAACAATTCTGAGCCAACTCCCTGGAGCTCATAAGAGATTTGGGCATTTGAGCGGATGTCAGCATCTGTGGCAGAGACCTGCAAGATGAGCCTGCCGGCAGGGGAGTCCTCTGGGACACTCTCACTGTACAGAGGCTGGGTGTGGGGTAGAATAAAAAGAGTATGGAAAAGACAAATAAATAAAAGTTCAGACTTGCGACAAACTGATATTACAACACAAATGAGGAGAGAAAAAAAAAAAAAAGAGTATACCTTTTCGCATACAGGGCTGTTGTCATTAGCATCCAGAACTTTGACCTCAACAACCGCTTTGGCAGTGAAGATCCCGTCACTGGCAGTAATGTTCAGGAGATAATTGTCCTTCTCTTCACGGTCCAAGGGCTTCCTGACAGAGACCTTCCATTCATTCTGAATGTGTTCAATGGCAAATTGGCCGAGCGGGTCCCCTCCTGTTAGGCATTAAAAAGAATAAAGCATAAAATGAATATAAACTGAGGAGCAGGTAGCAGACAGAGTTTTTAACAGGAAACAAACATAAGGATATGCCCCCAATTTCAAACTCCATTCCACTATTCATCAATTCATAATCATTAAAATAATCATTGAATGTGGCCCTAATTTACAAATTAATTTGTTCCTTCAAAATCAACCAAACCAAAAAGCAGCAGAATGAAAAAAAATAATAAAAAAAATATATATATATATATATTTTTTTTATTGTTCTAATGATAGTGCTGGTTCCTCATAGCTCCTGATATTACCAGACTTGGCATAGTTATTCATACTTGCTAATTAGCAGAGGAAGTATTTTTCCCTCAGTCTATTTCAAAGCATTATTTAGATAATTATACATTCCTGTATTATGATGACCTAAATATTTACCCAGAGCTTGGGCAGATTAGGCAATAACTCAGACTCCTAAGAGATAATAGGACTGTGTAATATTTCACAGATATTATCATCATATTAAGTGGCATAAACAGATAATCCCCCCCTAAGCTCTGTTTAATAAAAACTGTTATACAAAGGAGCAGGGAGGAAACTCTCTGGGGTTACTAATTGTCAGTTTTGCAAAATAAAAAACACCCACCTGTGATGAAGTAGTTCACTTGTTTATTGATATCCTCTGAATCATCATCCGTGGTGCTGAGGATAGCGATCACCCCACTGGGAGGAGGGTCATCTTCGCTCACCGTGCCTTTGTAGATCTCAGCTGTGAAGCGGGGTGGGTTGTCATTCACATCAGCAACTGCTACTTCCACTCTGGTCCCAGTAACGTGTTGGACTTTGTCCCCTTGGTCTGTGGCCAAGACAGCCAGTGTGTATTTGCTCATCTTCTCGCGGTCCAGCTCTTTCAAGGTGGTCACCCAGCCGGTTTCACTGTTAACAGCAAACAGCTCAGAAATGTCCTGCAAGTTCTGCTTGGGGTCCAGGCTGTACACCACATGGCCGTTGGTTCCAGAGTCTTGGTCGGTGGCTTTGACTTGGATCACTTGAGTCCCACTTGGAAGGTTTTCAACAATGACAGCCTCATAAGGGTCTGACTCAAATACAGGCTTGTTATCGTTTAAGTCTTTTACTTGGATATTTACATTTACAGATGCAACTATGTCATAGTTCTCGTGTTTGGTCTGGGCAAGAAAAGTGAGTTGGAACCATTTGGTAGTCTCATGGTCCAGGCTCTTCTGAAGTTTCAAGGCACCACTGTCTCTGTCTACAACAAACACCTCATCTTCATTGCTCTCAGGAGTGTTACCCCTCACAAGGCTGTAGATAACTGGCTGCTCACTTTCTGCCTGAATCACATCAATTTCTGTGCCAATGGGGAGGTCCTCAGCAATTGTGTAGCGGTAATGTGATTCAGCAAATTTGGGAATTTGAGTCTCTGGAGCGACAATCCTGATGTAAACCTGTACAACTGAATATTTGGATGGATTCCCAGTATCCTTTGCTCTCACGAAGAATGCATATAGCTCGTTTTCAAGTCCGATGAGACTCTCTTTGGTTTCAATGATCCCTGAAGTAGGGTGGATTTTAAAGTTCTCCTCCACGTTTTCAACATCTGCGTCGATTGAATACTCAATGTCAGCATTGCTTCCCTCATCCATGTCTGAAGCAGCAATTTTCACGACAGAGGTTCCCCTTGGGACATCTGATGCGATAGTGGCTTTGTACTCAGCTGCTCTGAATTGTGGGGCATTGTCATTGACATCCGTAAGAATTACATTGACAACACAAAAGCCTACTTTTCCACCACCATCTTTAGCCATTAGAGTAATAGGGATAACCTTCTCAATGTTATTCTCACGATCAAGGCTCTCTAGAGTCAAAATCTCTCCATTGTCATTAACAGAAAACTTGTCTTTTGCGAAATCATTGACAATCTGGTATGTTATTTTTCCATAAATGCCTTCATCGTCATCTGTTGCCTTTGCTTCTGCCACCAAAGTACCAACAGGTGAGTTTTCAACAAGCTCGACAATATAGTCCACCTGAGAGAAGGTGGGGTTGTGGAAGTTGGCACCAATAACTGTGACAATGACAAGTGCCGAGCTCCTGAATACACCATCAGATGCCGATACATTGAGTTTGTAAAGGGGCTGCATATGTGGCCTCCGGTGGTTGGAAATGACGATGGCACCTGTGTGTTTGTCTATGACGAAGTTCTGATCTTCATTTCCAGACATAATTGAGAACTCCAATTTATTGGCGTCAGAACTGTCTGCATCCGAGGCTTGGACTTGGGTGATGAAATGTCCACGTGGGGCCAACTCACTGATGGTGGATTTGTAAGTGTGCTCTGTGAATGTTGGGGCATTGTCATTTAGGTCAGTAACATCTATTGTCACAACGACATCACTGGAGAGGGCTGGAACTCCTCCATCCACAACACGGACTCTCAACTTGTGCTGCTGGATTGTTTCGTGATCAAGTATTTGAGCCGTAGAGATTATTCCTGTGTCACGATCAATGGCAAAATAATCTGAGCTTTTCCCCCTTTCCTCAACCAACTGGAAGAACAGCTCTTGGTTATTACCTGTATCAGCATCTTTGGCATCAACTTGCAACACTGATGTGCCAATGACGGAGGCCTCAGAAATATTGGCATAGTATATCTTTGACAGGAACATGGGGGCGTTGTCATTTACGTCTTCAAGTATGATATCAACAAACACCTCAGAGTGTGCTCCAGTCAGAGAGTCTGTGGCTCTCACATTTAACTTATAGGCGGGATGTGTCTCAAAGTCCAAAGGCTGAGTCACATGAATAACACCCGTGTTGAAGTCGATTGAGAACTGTTTGAACGGGTCTCCCTCAGAGATGGTATAAACAATACGTGGGCTCTCAGATTCATTGGCCTGTACATGAAGCACCGGTGTGTGTAACTGAACGTTTTCAGGGATTTCAATGCTGTAAAAAGGCTTCTCAAATATAGGCATTGCTCTGTTAACCACCATTACTGGCACCTCTACCTCAGCTGAGAGTGCCGGCTCTCCATTATCTCTCGCAATGACAACAATGACAAAGTCTGTGTTGAGTGACTCTTTTTCTAATTTCTTTTTGAGGAAAATCCCACCAGAGGGCCTAATTTCAAAGTGCTCATGGTGATCTTTCAGAAGATAATGAATATCAGCGTTCAAACCCATGTCCTTGTCTACTGCCGTTACCTGTCGGATGACCTGGCCTTCCTCTGTATCCATCTGGACTAAGGCGTGGTAGGGAAGGTTCACAAACATAGGTTTGTTGTCATTCACATCATCCACGGTCACAGTCACTAGAACATGAGCTGTCTCTTCAGATTTATCTTCTTTAGTGACCTCAACAATTACATCAAATGTGTTTTGTGCCTCGCGATCAAATGGAACCCCAGTGGTTGAGATTACTCCTGATGTGCGGCTGATTTCAAACCTGCTGTCGGGGTTCAAAATCTTATAGAACAGAGGCTCATTCACCTGGTTCCCAACAGCAGCAATGACTGCCAGAGTCCTTTTCTTGGATGAGTTTTCTTGTACGTGGGCTTTGTAGGACTCCCTGGTGAACTTAAGCTTGCTCTCCTTGTTTTCTTTTACATTTATCTTCACTGTAGCAACAGCTGCAAATCTACCATCTGACACCCTAACCTTTAATTCATATCTGCTCCTCAGCTGGGTGACATTTTGAACAGACATTATGCCTGTGACTGGATCCATCTTAAATTTGTCACCAATATTACCCTCAGAGATGGAGAAGAGAAGTTTGGAGTTTGGGCTGGAGTCTGAGTCTGTAGCATTCATTTTAATGACTTCAACACCTTTGTATGTTGGCACTATGACAGTTGTCTCGTACAGTTCTTGGCTAAAAACTGGTGAGCAGTCATTTACATCAATTACTTTGACTGTCACATTGGCTGCTGTCTCTGCAAACAGGCGTGGCATTCCTAGATCATGGACTTGGACAGTGAAGCGGAAGACACTCCTCTCTTCATAATCCAAAGCTCTCGTAATTCTGATGGCTCCTGTGCTCGAGTCAATGGCGAAATAGTTGTGTGCAAAAGGTTCAACAATCTGATAGATTAGCATGGCATTTTGGTCACAATCAGCATCAGAGGCACGAATGACAAAAGGAGTGTTTTCATAGGTCAGAACAACACTGTTTATGGGAGCAGACTCGCTGATTACTCCCTTAAATTCCTTCTGGAGAAAGATTGGTGCATTGTCATTTTCATCTTTTAGATGAATCTGAAGTGTTGTGTTGCTGGCAATTCCAACCATGTTGGTGCCCTGTATGATGAGTTTATATTGAGAGATGGTCTCATAATCTAAAGCCTTTTGGGTCACAACCACTCCAGAGTTTGGGTTTATATCAAACGCACTATTGACGTTGCCATCTTTTATTTGATAGAAAACAGAAGACTGGCTATCAGCTCCGACCAAGCTCACGAAACTTCCTGGGTTGGCAGATTCGCTAACTTCTGCAGAGAACTCCTTTTCGCTGAATCTGGGCGCTGCATTATCAGAAACTGTCACAACAACATGTACAGTGGCTGTAGTTGATAGTGGAGGTGTTCCATTATCTGATGCCTTAATAGTGAGTTCAAAAACAGTCTTGCTGCTGCGATCAAGTTCTTTGGCTACTGTAATTGTCCCAAGAACAGGATCGATGGCAAATGAGTTTGCAATGTTTCCTGTAAGACAGCAAAGACAACAGAATAATGCGTTTATGTGGCTGCATATGAAATATTTGTCATCCTTTCCTGTGATAGCTCATACAGAAGTGGTGCTTCCTGTATGTTGACTTATTTGTTGTGGCCAGCCACAATATCAACAGTGATATAGATTTTGTGCAATTTTTTTTACTATTTCTAATGAGAAACATCGTATATCACTGCAGAGCTGAGCACAGTGTGTTGATTCTCTCAGGACCTTACTCCCCTTTCCCCATCCTTGCCCATTCTCTCTCTAGAAAGAGAATGCAAGTGGAGAACATTTATGTTGTTTTTAAGTCTGATACTGAACATTTGCCCCTTCAATCAGATGGATATTGAAAAATATTTTAAAAGATTCAAACAGGTTCATTTTGAGAAAGACTGGGTCAGAGCTTAAAAGTTGGTTCAGTGCAATTAGCTGCCAATTCATTTGTTTCAAATATTTCTAGGCATCAACCAGTGTTACTGTGGCAGCTGAAGCAGCAGTGAAAGAGTCAGGGAGGAAGAGCTGTGGCTAATGAAGAGGGCCTTCAAGGGGAGGAGGAGGGTAGCAGCCAAGCGATACAGCTGTATATTGAAGATGTGTTTGATAAGCATATGAATTAAAAATGAAAAAATCTGCATTGTTTTAACATTGGTGGTAAATAATGCTCACTTCCATTCCAGTCATCTTCCATGTATCAAAATTACATATATTCAAACACAAAGCTAATGACCACATGCTTCTTGTTTTCATACAAAAGCTTATTGTAGATGAAAACCATGGTGGGAAACTCTGACGGGCAGGTCTGCATGTCTCCCTCGTATTTGGAGATCCACTGGACAAAGTATTCAATATTCCCCTAGTTGTAGTAAAATATTCCATTCATGACTATGATCCAGTAGGCAGCAGGGCTAAATATGACTCATACATTTTTTACAGGCTGATTTCATTTGCATTATGTTACAATGAAAAGCTTTCTGCTGTGGGAAAAAGGGGAAAGTGTAGCTCCGCACAGTGGAAAGGCAAATCTGCGTGTATTTACCTGATTCGATGCTGTAGACGATCTCTGCATTGTGGCCCTTGTCTTTGTCGAGAGCTGTGACCTGAAGCACAGCTGAGCCTATGGCAGCGGATTCAAACACACGACCAGAGTAGGGTGTGCCTATGAACCAAGGTGCGTTATCATTGGTGTCATCTACATTAACAATAACACGCACAAGGTTTCTCTTTACTGGGATGTCCTGGTCTCGGACCTAAGGAGAAAAGAAATTACAAAAGAAAGAGAAGAATGAGGACAGAGGTGAAAGTTCTACTGACTATTAACATCATAATGCAACACCCGACTCTTATTTTAAAAAGCATAAAAAAAAAATACATGGAGGTTACATATGTAAATATCTGACTATACCTGACAAAGACCTGACTATTGTGAAAGTGACAACATCCATACCATGACAGTGAGGATATGATGGTGCATAGTCTCGTGGTCCAGTCGCTCCGCGGTATACAAGGTGCCTGTTCCCGGGTCCAGTCTGAACTTCCGCAGGCTGAACGGATCGGTGCTGCTTAGGAGAGTAAAGGTCAGTTTGTTCTTCTCATCTCTGTCCACAGCGCTGATCTGCAGGACCTCGCTCCCTGCCGGCATGTCTTCGGGGACATTCACAACGTACGACTGCTGAGAGAACTGTGGCCGATGGTTGTTGGTGTCAATGACACGGATAAGCACCTACAGGAGAAAAATAATTGAGGAAAAAATTTTTTTTAACTGACTGATTCATGTGCCAGATCATGCAAGTGAATTTATTTTTGATATTTTATCACTGAGTATTAAGCATATTCTTTGATAGAAAGTCTGAAGAGGGAAATTCTACAGCTGTGATTTCTGAACTGGGCCAGGTTCCCATAAGGGTTAAGGTTAGGTTTACGTATGCAAACACATAAGTCAAATGCATTAAAAAAAATCCAGTAATTACCAGATACTAGTGTACTGTGACAATATACACCAGACAAATACAAATGATAACAAAAGTAAGCATTTGATTTTTACTGGATGTAACTGAAAGAGAAAACATAACCTCAATGCATCTCAATAAAATCTTAGATACGTGGGTGTAGGTAATTAAATTCACTGTACAGTTAAGAGGAACTATGAAAAGAGAAAAAAATACACAAGTCTTAGTGCTTGTGTCAAATGATCTATTTCACAAACTAAACACAATAATACATCTCTGCACATAGTTTCTTCTTGTTTTGGAAAGGAAAAATTGCTCTTTTCCCCACACACAACAAGGAATCAAACATCCCCAAACTGTAAAATTCCACTGGGAACATGTTTTATCAACACCAGCCACTTGTCTACTGGACTTCCGACAGAGGATTATGGGGAGCTGCTGGAATGCCATCGTTGCTTTCCAGACCAGCAAGGGGCTTCTACCGTTGCCAAACATGGGGAACAAAGGGATCAACTCAGATTAGACACCTGCATACCAGACACCAGGGGGTGATGTCCTGTAAGGAAACAGTTGAAGCTGAGCTGTACGGTGCAGGAGAGAGTAAAAGGGGGCCATAGTCACAAGAGCTCTGGGCGGTTGATAGCTCACTAGCTGACCAGGATTTCTCAAATGTCAGGCCGGCACAACTGGCCACTGTTTTTATGTCATAATAATGTTTGTTGAGCAGCCTATATCAGAGACAAATATAGACTCAACCTGACAGGACTGATAACATTTACAATCTGCTGTTTGCTGTGATGTTGGCAATGTTGTTGAGCCTCACAGATGTCACTAGGCTGCATGCTGTCTGTCGATGCTGTGAGCTGGCTGTTTGCCACAAGTCATGTGTCACGAGCAACCCATGTCACCGTGCTAATCAGAACGTGTGATGTAAAATAAATACACTTTTCTAATGAGAGCTTAAACCTGAAAAATGCATGTAATTGGGCCTCTAGTGCATTTTGCACCTTCAAAAGGCTGAAAACTCTCTCTCATTCCAAGCTTCTCTTCTCATGCCATGCTAGATATCATATAGCACCAGATCCCTGATGTCTAACAAACTACCTTTTAGACACACTGATGCACATGCATGTACACACACATCCACATTAAATATGCTCTTTCACACACACTTCTACACAAAGAGGCTGTCCAGTGTCTCAGTCTGGTCACTGTCAGATAACACTCATTGTGAATACTGAGTAAGGTGGCAAGGACTGATAATGCTGTCAAGAAGCAGAAAGAAATGGAACCTGGTCAGTAGTAGCAGTAGCATCTATCCATAATGTCCTATTTCATAGTGGGTTTTGAAAGCACACAAAAGGCTATTCAGCTGCCCCCCCCAAGCCCATCCCCCACATCCACACAAACTTGCCATTCCCCTTGCAAAGAGGCTCAACAACACTTCAAAGGAACTTTGCCCCCAAACATCACAAAGCAGCATAATACAGTCTGGCTACAGGAGAAAATGCTGGTGTAGAAGAAAAATCTGTAGTCTTTGTGTAAGGCTTCCTCTGGGAAGGCTGAGAAGGAACAAGACTGGGACTGAGACACAGATGTGACAGATGGAGGTACTAAAGAAAAAGGTGCTGTGAGGGTGACATGAGAGTAAGAAAGAGAAGTGATAGTGAAAACTAAAGAAAGCTAAGGGACTTAGAAGACAGGCTTTGGATGAAAATAAAAGAAAAACACACAAAAATATGTGTGCGTGTGTGTATATATATATATATATATATATATATATATACACACACATACATATACTTACAAACACATACACATATATAAAATGCTTCAGCTTTCATAAAGATGGCTTCATTATGAAGTGAACTTTGGAGTGAGAAATAAAGACAGCCTTTGTAATGTTGACTGAGATAACACAAGAAACAGGAGACCAGGAACAGATTGCGAGCAGAACAGCTTGAGGTACTTCTGCACGGCTAGCTGGAGAAGGGGTAAGGGAGTCTGGGCTACATGCCGAGGCTGCCTTGTTGGCACAGCTCCTGACTATGAGGTGCCCTAGCTGGAATGCGGCACCTCTTGTCTACATCAGCTGATCCTTCAGAGACGCCTTCATAGAGCTCCAACGGTCAAATGGAAAGTGAGCAACAGAGAGGCAGACTGTTGTCCATAGGCCTCCCACAGAACAGGGTCCCTCAGACTGGCATGGCCACTGGCATCATGGAGCAGCTCGGTTTAAAATAATTCTCATTTTCACCACACTTTTGTGACTATAATTAGAAAATAAAGGACTACTTCAGAGACCCCCAATATCATTGTGCTTTCTGAATAATGAAACACCTTCTGTGTGGTATACTGAACAGGACACATGGGAGTTCTCATTGTGCTCATTGTCTTCCTGTGCCATGTGTAGGAGAGGAAGCCCCCCTGCCAGGTGGAAGGTTCTGGGCAAAGGCAGGGCACTGGCACCAAGCACTCGAACATGTTCCCAAAACAGGATTAACACAGCCCACTAGCCACAGAGGTCCAGCACTCTTGTTTGCGCTTTATTCTAGCCTAACAGAATAATCATCATCCTTGCATGCCTGGCCAATAAATGTGGAGGTTTTGGAAAACTTGAGAGGGAGAAAATAAAAAGAAGAAACAAAGAGGGAGAAAGATAAACAGAGAGGAAAAAAAAACCCAAGGAGAGTGAAAATAGGCAGCACAGCCCCCGCATGACTTTGATTTGGGTAATATACAAGTCCAACTTTGCGCCTTCACGGGATGAGCTGCGTGTGCTTGATAGGGCAGATTTAATCTGCAATGTGAAACTCATAATAACTTGTTTTAAAAGGTAAAGAGCCAACTGTCACCAACGAAAAACAAATCAACATACAATAACAAAATACTTTGCTTGTATGCATTTCCTTATTGAAATGTATCCATTTATATTACAAGCATGGACATGAGGAAAATGATTTACAGTTTCTTTCATACAACATAATTCAAATAATATTTTTTAAGTTTTGAGGGTTAATCTTGATACTAAGCAATCAGGTTGATTAACTAAGAAGTTGATAAATCTTGTTTGCCTGCAATAGCAAATGAGCAAACCCAGATCAAGAGGTAAATTAACACCAATTAATTCAGTGTGATTTCAGACAGTCTTGCAAACCCTATTAGCAGCATCCATTTACTCTCACACAAGAGGTGTGTTTACAGTTTCTGTTGAACCCCCCACTAACACAGCAAATACTTGTGATGAAAAATGTTATTGGATAAGCAAGTCCAAACATTCAGACGGCTTCCCTGAAACACACTACATACTATTCTCACTCCTCAGGCCATGTGACAGTTTCCCCAGATATATCCATTAGCCAACCAACGGCTGCTACTGGTGATTAGGGTTACACTAGAAATTTTTTTGATAGTTGATTAATCTGTTGATTATTTTTTCAATTAATTGATTATTTAAAGGATAAAAATGAGAACTTTTTGTTTATTAAATAAAACTCAATGTATGAACATTAAAATTGCAAAAAAGAAATCTAAATTTTTTCGTAGCAGGTCTTTCCACATTTTCTTCAGTTTTCAGTTAACAGAAGCTGAATGGTTTAGATAAACATAAAAAATGTGACATGACATAACCAGTATTTCTTAATATTCTTTGGTCAAACTAAAACACACAGTGATGTGCTGCCATGTGACATCAGCTGTGGACATTTTACACCTAACTCTGTTTTTGAAAACTTTAATGTAATTGGCCAATACTTTTGACAACTTGGGGTTGTTAACTTTTTTCCTTGCCAATGTTAGCCTCTTCTGCTGTCTCTGCCACTTTTCAAACACTTCTTCCAGAGATTCGTCAGGTGACCTACAGCAGACTTCCCATTGATTATTCTCCTTTTTATGTATTATAACGTAGACCCAATTAATTTAATCATTGATTTTAAACCATTAGTTGTTGCAGCCCTACATGTGACATATCAAACATGATTCAAGTATGAAGCCTTTATTCCTTTATGAACAATCAACAAACGTTCACAGAGAGAGGCAGTAGGATAATGTGGGACTAAAACAGCAAAACATTTGTTAACTTGTGACACGGACAGCAAAAGTTTGCAACAGAACATCATGTTACTTTATGTTACTTCATTTAATCAAAAAATTTTAAATATTGGCATATTTATTAGCATTAGCATTTTGTTGGGGCGATGGGGGCAGGTGGGGCCTTTAAAATTCCCCTTTGTCCAAAGTGAGGAATGACTGAAAAAGTTTCAGTCTTTGACTTAAACGTTGATCTTCAAAACATGAAAACCGCTGAGGCCAGAACAAGTTTCTGATTTCTGAATATGTTTTTTAGTGGAAAAGGATCTGCAATCATGATTACTGTTCATTTTCACACAGGTATTTATGGATAGCCAACCAAAATTATTTAATTGCCACAGTCTCTGCTAACACTGGGTGTCTCTTTCAGTCACCTACTGGGCTCTCAGCATATCTCAGACAGCTGTTCTACATCTTTAAGTGTAGTTTATGGAGCATACAAATTCAGTAAATCTACTCCCTCAACAGAAAACAGCTGACCTGCAGTGGTCAGCTGAGTGTACAATAACTTACACTCTAGCACTCACCTGAAAGAGATTTCATCAGTCACTGCACAAATTATACACAAAAATATGCAAAAAAAATCTGAAGGCACTATGAAAGACTCAACTTTTTGGCAGCAAGATTTGTCCAATACAGTACAAAGTGAGTGGTTGACCTATTCCTGGAGGTTCAAGGTTTGGGCTTAAGGCATTTTTATGGTTACAGTTGTCATGACATTATTTTTTGGATCCGTAAAAGCAAACCAAGATCTGATATAAAACTGTTATTGAAAAAAAATCCACCCTCCACATCAACAGTTACCGTCAAGGTTATAATACAACACTGTTTTCACCGCAGACTAAACTGTGCTTCGCCTTCAAACAGAAATGTGTGAATACGAGTCTGTAAATACGTCTTATGACATCATTACATGTGACACAGTTAAAAAATCTGGCCTAGACTGGAAATGTTAGTCATGCAGAAAGCACAGTAAACAAACTAAAATCTGTGTAAAATCAGAAATCCATTCAATGATTTAGTTTTTTTCTTGTTTTAATTGAACAATGAATGAAATCACTGCCTGTAATGGTCCCACTGTCAATTAGCCTTTGAATGAATTTTATAATTTGACTTCAAATGCCACGTTGCCAAGAGGCTTTTAAAATTGTTTGTTGCTGGCACTTTTAAGAAAGGGCTTTATGACGGGAGGGGAAAATTATGGATGAGAAACTGGGTACTCTGGCCATTTGTGAGGTTCTGTACTAAACTAAAGGACTTGCTACTTCCACGGATGAGCTTCAAAATGCCAGTGAAGGCGGCGCTTCATCCAAGGCTCAGTAGAGCACAGCAGCCAGATGATGAAAGGCTTTATTCATACGGAGTGACAACAAATAGATTCCTTTCCAGCTACAGTTCTGTGACGCTCCCCTTTGAGGACAAAGGACAAAACATTTTGAATGCCGCCATCCTGTATGACCCAAACGACCATGTAAAACTGTTCAAAATCTCACAGACAAGGCATGACATCCTGAATAAAATCTAAAGACAAATTGTATTCTTGAAACCTTTTATCGTGGCTGTTCAGCTTTGGTATCAGACAGGGAGAAAGATATATGCAAGTCGGATTAAATTAGTACAGTAACATATTAAAACAAAATTATAAAAGTGCTTCTGAGGTTTTTGGGAAATTTTTTTTTTATATTTTTCAAAGTAGCTCAGAAATTATTCACAGTATTTTTTACTTTTTCATTTCCTTTTGCATCAAAGTATCAGTTCAGTTGGTTTCACAGTTTCCCGACTTAGTGAGCATGGTTTTACATGTGTTAGAGAAAATCATATTGCAATTATTTTTTGTCGATTGTGATTTGAGTCACAGTTTTGGATTGCTGGATTGTTTTTTACATTTAATTTTCAATGACAAAAAATTTTAGACATTAATGCGATTTTCTGTGTCAGACTCTGAGGTTGACACATTCCTGTAGCACTGCAACACATATGGTGATAACAATGCACAATGACGTTGGGACACATTTTATCTTTGCCAAAAAATAAATTGGATACTGCAATTGCACCTGGCCATATTGTGATTCTTGTTATATTCTGATTGATTGTAGAGACCTACTACGAGTGTAAGAAATGCAGTTTTTAAAGGTCATTCTTCACAAAAGACCAACGCAATGTTCCTCTCAGAGAAAAGTAAGTGAAAGTTTGCAAGTTGGCAGTTTCAGCCAGAGACACGGCAGATTGGAAGAATGGATGGGGCTCCAGAATGCAAACTTTCACAAAAAAGAAAAAAAACAAAACAAAAAACAAACTCTGGCCAGACGGCACCAACATCACAGGAATAAGTCAATGGAAGATTCCTGGAGCTCAGCGCTAAACTCATAAGTTAGAGTATGGGGGAGGTGAAGATAACACCTGTTATCTTGTCATGGTTGTGTTTTCCTTCCTTCCTTCGTTTCTTTGTGGGTATATGCTAATTGTCTATCTTGCACATATGGGATCAGTATCTATCATTTTATAGCCAACGTTTGATTAGGTTTGCTTAGTATGAAAACTAAACAGCCACCAAATCCATCAATCAGCCCCACTACTAGTATCTGTCCTCTTGTTGCTGCTGTAAGCCTGCAAGGTAACCGTTGATAACTCCTGCAGGTCACTGCACCTGGGACAAAAATAATCCTTCACACAACCCTTGTAAAACCACAATCTCTAAAATTTAACTAATGAAATGCAATGTTGTGAGCGTCAGAGGTTCAATTTTCAAAAACTTTCTACCTGTAAAAATTTCAATCACACTGCACAGGCAGCAGAAGACAAGACAAGCCACACTATAACTTATCCTACCCTTTTTTTTTTTTTTTTTAAAGGCAAAATTTTACCATTCAGGTCATGTACGGATGTAATGAGAGTCAGGCCTAAACAGCATCCTTTTCTCCAGCTAGTTGACAATAAGGATAACTTCACAACATAAATACATCCCAAAAAACAAGACAGTTTAGCCACTGCTTCACTTATTGCCTTTCGCTTTCCTCTTTGTATATCTCACATAAAAAAAAAACAAAAAAAAAAAAAAACACACACACACCCATGACAACTGCCTCATCAGCTTTCAACCATTTCATTAGTGTTTCAATTACCTGGGTGCTGACAGTTCGTGTCCCATCTGTGGCTTCCACCGTCAGGTTGTAATTTGATTTCTGCTCAGCGTCCAGGGGCCGTGCAACAATCAAGGTTCCACTGGCCTTGCCCACGTCAAAGCGGCTGTCATAATTACCACCTGTAGAATTGTTTTTTTCCCATACAAACAACAAGGAAAGACAAAATATTAGTGACAAATCTTCACTTAGTTGTGTACATGCATCAATGCTAAACAAAGACTGAATGAGTGTCCTGAAATGGACGTAGAAACATCAATCTGTTGTGCCGATGCTGTAGACAATAATGAGCAGATACATTAATGTTGATGTTTTTAAGTTTGAAACATAAACAAAGTAATATAGTCAAACACCCACAGTGTGTGTAAAATATATGCTGTAAAAATGTATTAAGGCTAAAGCATTTAACAGTGGATATAAAATATAGGAAAACGAAAACATCAGGGAATGATGTGGCACAATGTCAATCGAGTGGCACGACAACACAATTCAACCACAGCCAACAGGCAGCAGCAACAGACAATAAAGGATGATCTCTTAATACAACACAGCCTATTAGGAGATCCCAGCAGCTACCTTCTGCTGTACAGTTGTGGTCACAAGCCATCTGAAGGATGTAAAACATCTCAGTATCCTCTATGCCGTCTTGCAAAAATCCAACCAAACAGAACATTCCAGAGAAAAGAGGAAAGCAGTGGCAGATCACAGAAAGAGAAAAGAGAAGAGAAGAAAAGAGACGTGTCAGTCAGACATTGATTAGAGGGAGAACAGGCTTGGAGGATGGGAGAAGAGGCAAGCATTTCTGAAAGGAGTCAGTTGTAGTCTTCTAATGCGCATTGTGCTTAGCATAAGTAAAATCAGCACACATTCAAGAGAGGCTAAAATAAGTAACACTTCAAAACATACATGAACTGCTGTACATCTGCAGACAGCAGTAACTACAGAGCCAGGAATATCAAGGAAAACAGGATAAAGTTTTCAAGTTGCAAATCTGTACCAGTAAATGGAATAAAACACAAAAACAAAACACTGTAATGGGCCTTTCCAGATCCAGCTCATAAGAAAATAAACTCAGATTAATCACAGTGTGTAAATAGATAAAAGCTATCTTTTTTGTTGGTGTCTGGCCACTATTAATATTTAAAATGAACTAAATAATAAAGTAATATGCAATTGGCAATGAATGCTAATCTATTACTATTTAGGGCTCCTCATAGTTGAGGTTGACATCTGTGGATTTAATTTAAACCTTACTTGGTATGGAAAATATATGAGAAAAATGTGAATTAAGAAGTAGTTTGTTAATCAGAAAGGGTATTTGGAACTACAGATTACAGCTGGGATACATTTGGTTTAAGCTTTAGTCTAGAAGTCTAGTTGTGGCGATGTCTCATTCTAATTTACACTTGCTATGTCTTTCTTTCTCTGTGGCAACATAATAAGATGTTTTCACAAAATTATATACATTTATTGTCATTTTTATGGGCCAAAATAAGTCATGATGAGATGTGAACTCTTGTACTTTGGTAGAAAAGGATGTCAGATTTCTTAAAGACCATGCCTTGAGAGACAAGTTTTAATATGCAATAAAAAAATGCCCGTCTTCTTTTCTTAAACTGTTATATTGTCAGCCATTTCACAAACAAACTCTACATTGGTTAATTGGTACGAGTTTTTCAATCTAAGAAGCATTTCTGAAGAGAGAGTTTTCCTACAATGTGCATGCAGTTAAACAAACGCAGACAAATGTGAACGAGGCATTACCTGTGATTTCAAACCACACGGGAACGTCGGAGGATTCAGTGGCAACAACGCCCACCATGTGCGCCACATGGTCACTTTCCATCACAGAAAATGTGAAGGGGGACTCCTCGAAAAGAAGGGGAGCTGCATCGGCTGGCACTTCTGATTTGGGAATCCACTCAATGTGCAAACGGCAAGTCGAGGATTTCTGAGGACGTCCATTGTCAACAGCTTTAATCTGAGAGCAAGGGAAAGAGGGAGAGATGAGTTATACAGTCTTACACAACATTTTTATTGCACTTTGTTTCTGTGCAACTCTCTACTTGAATTGATTCCTTAAAAAGTAAATATTCAGGAAAGTTTATGTAAGCCTGATGTAGTAAAACATTTTAATAAAAATAATGCAATAAGCTATATTCACTTTTAACCACTGATTTGTGGCACAAATCCACAGAATGGGTTGTGTTTCAGACGTAAAAGCATTTCTGAGCTGTCCACATGGCAACAAAACCTCACATTCAGAATAACAAAACACCTTCTGTGTGGACTTCTTTTGTGGTTCCACCTTTTGTCAGGAACTGAATTACTATAAACTGTGGTTAGCAGTGTCTTCTCGCTACAAGACGGCACAACCGTCATACATAAATGTGGATAAAATCACCTCAGCTATTACCGCTAAGTGTATCTCTAACAGCCAGTTAGCTATCTCAGCCCTCTGAAATAACTAACCTTAAAATACATTTTGGCTGTTTTGCCTCACAGGTGGAGAACTGTCAGGTAAGGTTAATTTCCACATATATAGCACAGCGTAATCCCAAGAAACTCTTTCAACAATAACAACCGTTTGCTAACATTGTGACAAGATTGACATAAAGAACAAAAGTGAAGTCTCACGTCTCATTTGGCTCTTCATAACCACCAGAAACACAGCAATTGAATAATAACAAAAAGCTCACACACACACACACACACACACACAAACATACAAAAACAACATACATCTTTGGAATATATTTGTCTTAATTTGATGTCTCTGTATGGGGTTTTAACATGCTTCCTAGAATTCAAAGTAGAGGCTTTTGTAAGTGATTTGCATGCACATTTGTGGGCCAAAATGACTCCAACACATTTAGCTCCATGTTTCTCTTACTGAGGCGCTTTCTTTATTGCCTTTTAAACACAAGAACTGAGAAAAGGACTCAGACACAAAGGGGGCTCAAGAATGTGAAAATGGGGGAGCACAATAAACAAACACCTGCTGTAAAATTTTACTGCTCAGTGAGAGACTGAGGATGGGACCAAGGCCTGGGATTTGATACTTACTGTAAGAATGTCATACTCTCCAGCAGACGAGAACTTCTTAGAAGATACCAAACCAGTCTTGGGTTCAATGAAGAACTTGCCGTGCTCATCCCCCTCTTCGATGCTGTAGGAGATTTCAGCGTTTGGCCCTTCATCGCGGTCCGATGCAATGACTCGATACACTGGGTCTCTCTTCATGGCTCTCTCTCTCTCTGGCCTCTCGCGCTCTGGCAGTCGGATCTTGTAAATCTTCTCCAGGAACAAAGGCCTGTTGTCATTCTCATCAAGGACTTGAACAATGACTCGGACCGTGGTGGATTTAGCGGGAACGCCGTGGTCGGTGATGGTGATCTGAAAAAAAAAAAAAAAAAAGTAAGATCTCAGACAGAGAAATATAGCAATTTATATCAATATTATCACATTCAATATTGCTTATCAGTTCAACACACATTATCATGACAGTTTTACTTTAGAAACATTTGGGGTGAAGACCCGAATCCTCTCAATAATTACAGTATAAGAGCTGTAGATCAGAAAGCGGAGAATGCCAGCAACATCACTGAACTATACACAAAACTATCTGTAAAGATCAAGATATTCAGTTATGCGTCAATGATTCCGAAGTCTAAAATTAATCAAAGACAAGATGAAGAGGGGACGCTGTTGTATTGCCAGAGACTAGTTGTAGATCAACAGAAAAACCTAGCCTCAACAGGATGAGTTGAGGTTATAAGGAGGATTGTTCTGTTGAATAAAATATCATATTGGAGGTTTTATAGTATTTTCAGCCCTGCAACAGAAAGTCAGTGTCCCACCCTCTTTTGCCTCTTATTTTTTGGCGAATAATGAGTTAATTATCTAAATTTATGCAGAAAGGTGCTGCAGACTCTCTTTTGTATTGCTGATTTAGTTTAGATTCAACATGAATCATTCATTTTTGGCATTTCTGATAATACTGGCCTCTCTGTTGCCCCTGAAGACTTAAAGGCTACAGTGGATTTCTCCAACTCAACACAAGCATTTTCAACTGAAACTTTCTTCATCTGAAAATAACATTTAGTGTTCTTGCCTGTGATCATGATAACAGTAGGTTGTATGGCTGGTACATGAACAGCTAATTATTTTTAATTAGCTGCACCTCTTCATACTGTTAGCACCAGCTGCACCAACTCTGCTCCTGTGGCTCAAACTGGCAATAATGAAACGAAGAAAGTGTCGCACAACTGCATCATTAATAAAGCCGTAATTTAAGTCTTGACATCAAGTGTTACTGGTGGACTTTTGGCACTCTGTAATGTGAGCCATGTTTGAGCACTCTGCTTTTGTTAGAACTACTCTGATGCTGAAATGTCTAAGACAAAGAGCCACACGCTGACATAAACAAAAACAATTTTCATATTGTGCCACAAAGGATGGACTGAAAGGTTGTGAGTCTGAACCCTAGCAGAGTTGTGAGCGTTTCTAGCAGCGCAATACTTCAGAAAAAACTACTCCAGAAGGACAGGACAAATGTCACAATCATTTAAAACCATCTGCTTAGTGCTTCAATAAAACAGTCAGGAGTCCAGGGCCAGGAATAAACCATTTGGTACCATAGTTTCAGCTATTAAAATTATGTGTTTTTGTTTTTCTCTCAGTGACTGCAGCTGCCGATGCTATTCACACGAGCAGAATTAATTACACGGGATGACAAGAAACCTGAGCATGATGGTCTCTCTCAGGGAGGATGTGTTGGTGCCCAACCCGAGCTTTGTCAATCAAGACTTCCACTATTATCACCTGAGCTTTTTGTCCGATGCCCCTTATTATATTGAAGGCCTTCAACATAGCTCTGTATGCATAAAGAGACGTATAAAGAAATAACAAAATAAAAACTACGTCTGTTACGAATCCCAACTTCTATGTGTGTATGGGAATGTATGCACGCACATCTATGCAGCAGTCCATCACCATGTGACGCTCTTTGGAACATGTTCACCAAAAACCTTTGTCTGATAATTAGGCAAAATGCAAAAAAGGCAGAGAAGCTACACCAGAGGGACTGTGTCTCTTTGCATCAGCACACCACTGCTGTGAAGCAGCAAACTGACAAAAGTAAGACGACCCATTATGCTCTGACTCGCGGCTACGAAACTTTTAGCTTTATCTGACAGA
The DNA here is from genome assembly GCA_034769265.1 of Remorina albescens. Classification (NCBI taxonomy): domain Eukaryota; kingdom Metazoa; phylum Chordata; class Actinopteri; order Carangiformes; family Echeneidae; genus Remorina; species Remorina albescens. The sequence goes on from CM068487.1 coordinate 4,094,659, forward strand.
CCATGTGTAAGTAATGCGGTTAAAATGCATTCAGTGTTAAAAAAAAAAAACAAAAACAAAAACAGGATAAACTGTGTACGATTTTCTAAAATAATTAATATGTAAAATAAAAATGGCATAATTTATAGAGCGTAACTTGCTAATTTTATGGTACGCCTGCTGTAATAATTATTAAAGAGCGTTTCAAATGCTGCTATTGTTTTTTTAAACCTTCATTACTCAGTTTGTGCTGTCCTTCTGAATGCCTGAAGGGAAATCTTAGTTTGCTAGTGCATTCTCTTTGGCTTTGTAAATAAACCAATCTGAATAAATCACATTGTCGATGCTGATTTTTACTGTTTTGTGTTTTTAGTTTTTTTACATTTTACACTTTTGCTGTTTAATCAGAAAAAGTGGACTGGGCATGATCTAATATGCAAATAGGACAGACTAATGACCTGTTTGGGGTGTACTCTTGTGTATTGCCAACTGCATGCTGCAATCAGCCCCAGACAACAGATGTGAACAGCCTGTTCACCTCTGCTTCTCCATTACAGTGTGTTCTGTGTTCCCTGAGGTCCCAGGCCTAAATCCACAGCATGTCCTTGCATGTCCCACTTTTGCTATTTACCCCCACCCCCTCCCTCCCCCCTCCTTCCTGGGACACAGTCCTCTTATCCTGCCGCTGGAGCCCACACGAACCATCAAGAGCAGCTTTGCCTTTTCTCAAATTCCCCCACCGCCTTTCTGCCTTTAGCTCTTTCTCTCTCTCTTTCACCCACAGACACACAGTGACTACCAACCCCCATCTATCTCGTCATAAAAGCTGAAGCCCCCTACGTTCCCTCCACCTCCTCTTGGCATTTGGTGCAAACAATGCTGACACAGCCCCCACCCTAATTGCTCCACATGTTCCACATGGCCCTGCATGTTTCATTTCTTATTGTACAACAAGCTTGTACAAAAACTTCTAACATTGGCCAAGACTTTTTAATTCGATTTGGTCTGACGGCACCGAGTTCACACGTGAAGGTGCACACATGTATTCTCCTGAGTCGTGATTAACCCTTAATTAACTCCTCTAAAGATCCATTGAGGTGTGTGTGTGTGTGTGTGTGTGTGTGTGTGTGTGTGTGTCTGGGAGGGTTGTGGGAATTGCAGGGCTCAAGGGTCTGTGCTGCTTTATGGACGTACAGCCCAATAAATCGCTTCCTGCTGGATTCCCAATAACCAGTGGCCAGCACACAAACACTTCTGAAGTTGCCATGGTTACGCATCTCCTCTCAGGCTGTGTTCACTTAGTGACTCTCCACCTATTTAGGTCAAATGTTACTTGCTTTAAAATGATCCAGCCAACTAATATTCTCAAAAGAATAATGTAAAAGAGGAACTTTCCATCAGTTATTCTTCCTGTAAAACTGCAGCTCTTTGTGCACTGAAATGACAGTATCTGATCGTAAGCTTTACTAATAAACATTATAAAGGAAAATTAGAATATTAGCATAAATAGAACTGGGGTGTTGAATTTGGCGTGGCATTAAAGTGTGAGCATTTGAGCCGGGTGTTTAATGTGGTTATTAAAAGTTGGTCTGGAGGCGTTTTTCAAATGAGACAAATGAACAACATTCATGAACTCAGCTCAGGCAAGAATTTGCTTTCTTCTTCTTCTTCTTTTTTTTTTTAAGACAAAGGCTTTGCATGCACAATGATTCCAACCTAGAAATTTAACAGCTTTCAACCACATGTGCGAAGCAGCAATTTGGAGGAGCTTGGGTTTGAAAAGGAACCTTTTTCTCACCCTGATAGCCAATATTTAACACTTACTCAAAAGGACTAAATATCCAGTTGGATATTTAGTTGGTATTTCAAAATCATTCGTCAGCTAAAAATTACCAACCAGGTCAGTCTTCTCGCTCCCGAATTCAGTCCCTATGATTTACTCTCAGTCCCCTTATGAAATTAGTGCAGTGAAACATGCAATCAGATTATGAAATACAACGCTGCTCTGGCACCAGATGCACAAGCATTAGCCTTCAACCAGTGATCACCGAATTGTGTAACTTCTAACAATAATTAAAAGGCATCCAATATGCTCCCTGTCAGCACCGGATACACAATTAAAATGCCTATTATCACAGGGTTCGGTGGTGAGTGAGAGAGGGAGGGAGGAAAGCATCAGGAGAGAACAGAGCCAAACACAATTAAAACCCACAAGTTTAGACATTGGTCTGTTGGTTTGACAGCAGTTTCCTGTCCCAGCTTGTTCCATCCACGAGACGGAACAGTGGGAAAGAACAAAGGAACAGTCACCAGGATCTCCCAGGCACCACCCACATATCCCTCCTACACTGTGCGGAAATCAGCACAGAGAGAAATTATTCAGAAAGGATGCTTCTTGCATAGACAAGACTGTTGTTGGCAAAATGTGGAGCCTGGCCAATGTTGGAGGAAAAAAAACCCTTAAGTTAAAGAGCAGTAAGTCTGCGTTTTGAAAAGCTGATCTTAACAAGTTGACCTTAAGTGTTTCTGATTATCGTTTGAGTGGAAAATATACCAAAATAAAGGGCTCACCTCAAGAATGTGCTCGTCTTGCTGCTCTCTGTCCAGTTTCCTTGAAGTAGTTGTGACCAGACCTGTTGAAGAAACAATAATAATCCAATTAGCGACACAAATATTGAATTCATCATATTAATCATGCAAAACATCAGTATGGAATTTATTGATTAAAGAAACAATGAATTTAGCACATTTTTATATTTCTTATTTAATATAAATAATCATAAAACCAAAACCAAAACTATCACTGGGAATGGTGCCTTAATGCACAATACATAAACGTTCCAAAATATAGGCATATGTCATGTTATAGATAGGGACACCTGTGCTGGCAGCTGCCGCAATGGTGTAAAGTAAAAACACCAACATAAGTATTATTGGTTTCTATATGTGTTCTGAAGTGGAGCTAAAACTTGTCATTTTGTTCTGCCCTGCACCCTTCATGCCTGTGCCGAATGACAATAAAGGAATCTTGTATCTTGTATGACAAATAAATTAAAAGAAATAGCAGTAGAGTAAAAGGAGTAGTAGAGCAGTAGTAGAAAGTAGTAGAGTAAAACAAATTAGAACCTGCTGAAAATTATATGGCTTCAGAAATCTACAGGCTGGACAAAAAAAAAAAGAACACACCACAGAAGCTCTTTGAAAAACTCAGGGCAAAAAAAAATATGTGATAGATTAAAAAAAAATTCTTCCACTCACTGTTGGGTGACATAAACCAAACCCTGCTGGTTATCTCATCAGTCACTCATGAGTTAAGAGTCTCCATCTGGAGAAATGCTGTCCCTGTGGGTCTTCCCTGCTTTTGATCAATCCACTTGCCAGACAAACCACCACAGAGCTTCACACGTGAAATATCACAAAGGTCTGCAAATCGAGCCCAAACAGCAGCATAGCCTTAACACCCTGCTTTTAGTTCTTCCACAAGCTGAATAAACAGCCAGTCAGACTTTGTCCAGAGTCCTGAGCACTTCACACACAATCCTGCTGCTGGTGGAAGTATTTCAAGGTTCTTTTTTAATTCTATCATTCATTTAGAGGAGGAGGACTGATGCCGTGTGACATTGGTCATACAGAGAGGACTTTGTTGGGCCAGCCTTTGAAAAAATAAAGTAAAAAATTTAAAAAACGCTTGAGTTCCTGTCTAATTCCATTTTGAATCGAATTCACAAACAAGGGAAAAAAAGCGAAGGAACTGAGGGAAGGGGAACATAATTACAACTTTGCAGAGACACCGAGTGTAGACATGCCAGCTTCAACCGCACCGGAGCTGTCTGCTTGCCGCCGCTCCTGATTAGCATAAAGCAAAAGATTTCCGAAACTCAAACCCATCAATGGCACACACGCTTGCAGCAAGAATAGCAGGCCACAACTTACAGGTCCTGAAATAGCCCTCCCTCTGCACTGGAATTGAGACACATGAGTGAAGTGCTTTGACTGCCCCACCCCCCCTTTTTATATCATCTCCTCTTGGGCTTTATTTAATCTGCACGGTGAGCTGCAAAGAAAAAGGTCTTCAGATATTCAGGTAGAAAAAAATAAAGAGGCACCAAACATTTCCTGTGGGCACAACTCCTTTGTTTGCTCTGCTTACCTAATATAGTAACACACTGGCGGGCAACAAATTAAATGTTCATTTTACACCAACATAAATTAGATCCCGCCGAGGGTGAAAATATGAATGACAATGCTAAATTAACACAAAGTAAAAAACTTAACTTCCCCCTTTCCCCACTACTTTTACATGCATCTCCTCACTTTATGGAGAAAGTGCTCTCACCATTGACAAAAGTTAAAGTTTGTAAATGAATGTGACTTGCAGGATTTCCTCTTTGCTATTTTGCATGACATCTGGTAAAAAGTTAGGATCAGCGTGGGTTACACGAAGTGAGCAGGCTGCAGAATATTCTGATCAAAGCTAATAGTTCTGCTGTGTCACATCAAAACGGGCCGTGCTGACTAATTATTCATGTGCTTTAGCAAGGCTGGAGCTGATGGATGATAATGTTTTTAAGCTCCCCCTGTGTGCCATGTTAGGGAGCTTTTCCCTCTGTACATGTATTACAGAGCAGGCGATAACATTAACCACATGGATTCTTGGCTTCTGGTTTTATAAATCCTCTGTAATTCAGCTGCCTAATCAAACCTTGGCCACCTCTCACAACACATAGCGTTCGATCCAAACAGTGAACTCTAATGGCAAGAAGTAAAACATTGGCAATAGCGATGAAATCACAAAATGACTGGCCTTCATCCGAAACCCATTCTGGAGACTACAAATTTGATTTTACTTCTGCCTTGTAGGGAAAGTCTCTTTTCACAAACATAATTTACACCTTGATGCTACAACAGCGGCTACACAGGAAGACGAGTTAATGACTGACAGAATATTACTGTTTGCCTTTCACTTCTAGGTACACCAGCTTGTTCAATAATCATATTTTGATTCAGGTGTAATCTCTCTCTTTCGCTCTCTTCCTGTCTATTTCTCCGCTTGACACACAAATTGGCGCTGCCACCTCCAGCTGTAAATAGGGATGGTAATTGTGTTTAGAAAAAGAGCTAGCTATGGCTGGAACTGAAACGGTGACAGCTAAGTCTTTCATCAGTCCGCTGGTAGAGAGCATGCTCAGATTTCAGGAACTACACCCTGCCGAAAAATTATTGTCCAGAGTGACGCCATCAGGAAATGTGTTTACAAAAGACTCTTTCTAGATACAGTCGTGCCATTTGCAACAGTGGGATGCCGACCTTCCCACTGCAGGGTTGCTAAGACATCTCCCCACATGTGCACACATCTCAAATGCTGCAGGCAAACCTGTCATACGATGTGTAACTGCTTCTTGTCCTCATGAGTCTCAGGTTGCTGTTATCAATCACATCAGGTTTCTTCCATTTGTGTACTGTGTAGTTTTCCTATAACCCTCATTATCCATGAATGTTGAAATGACTTTTTCAATAAATGAATCAATATAGGAAATTACAGAAAATATCCTGTTACTGTTCCCTGAAGTGGCACATTCAAATCCAAGTGTACCCTATTCAACACAACATCATATAACACAAAGAAAAGGACCACATCATTTAATTTAAAAAGTCTGAAGCAACCATGTTTTGATTACTCTATAATCAAATTTATTACCTATTAAAACAGCAGGCAATTAAACTGATTATTACTGACTATTTCAGTTCTATATGCATCAGCTAAGTGGCTCTGGAGCATGGCCTCATGGTGAAACAGCTTGAACCACAAGGTTAATTTTAGAATTTTGATTTTGATGTGGCGTGAAACCTCAAGATGCAGAGATGTCTGCGATGACAATCTCACAATGCAATGCAAAGAAAAATATTTGCATCTGTGGATAATTAAGAGTTATTTTGATAAATATAGTGTTTTGGATTAAACTGCTTTTTGTTTGCTTCTGTTCCATTTTTGTCAGCCAGCTCACTGCCAGATCTCTGACCACAGGCCTCGCCTCCCACACAAATGTCCAAGCGCTGATAGCATTTGGAGAGAAAGGAAAATACAAACTTGCAAAAACTAGAATCTATTTAAACTAATCCTACGAGGATGCATGCTCACCAGGAATTATCCTTTTATGCAAGACTTTGCTGGCATTGGTGTTCCAGTCAATGAAGGAGCATACCTCTCTCTCTTTCTACCTAAACGTTAAGGAACAGTAAAATGATTGGTTGGTAAGCCAGACCTCACCAAAGGAGTCTGCACTTCCAACCCGCAGTTTTCATCACAAAACGCGTGCTCTCTCTCTCTCCCTCACACACAAACACACACACACACACACACACAAAAGCCATCCTCAGGCGTGGGCTGAGCTGGGCCGACAGTAATTATAGCCATGCTGTTTTGGAGGGGGAGAAAAACAACAGCAAAGCAGCAGTGGCACTCTCAACCATGTCCTTGAGTACTACCACCACTGCTCCAAAATGGAGGCCTGGAGGGAGTTGACGAGTCCAGGACATTGTTTGGCTTGTTCATACCCAGGCATTAATGCTTTGATTAGCAGTCTTGAGAAGGGCACACATATTTCTGTCACACTCTCTCACACACACACACACACACACACACACACACACACACACACACACACACACACACACATTTAGCAGTGACTCCAGACGATCAGGTTATGTGCTGTTTGTCTGTGGAGAATTTAGATTTGCTGTGCAATTTGGAAATCACTGAAATCTAACAGTAAGCACGGAAAATTCTGTATATCAAAATTTGGCCTTTCTGTTGAATGAAAGCTAAGGACCACACAGTGCAGCTTATCAACTTATCCCAAACAACTATAGCTATGTTCTTGGCTTCATGGTGATTTGAAGTGACTACCACTTCAGCCTCAAACAACATTGTGTTTTTAATGCTTATGCTGCCATTGATACTGTTGAAATGCAAACTGTGGGATACCAAAACTCAAAAGGACAGTGGGAGTTGGAAAAGGAATTGGTACATCAAAGTAGGAGCTGTTTGTCTTTTCCTTTACAACCGATTGTCCAAAATGTTGCTGAAGAAGGCCTCTGACCATTCTCTCTAACTGAAGGAAAAAAGCCCCATTTAAGAGACTATCTGGTCCAACAAAGGCCCTGCCCCATCATCCAAAAAACATATCGAAACACAGAATTTGGAAAATTAAACCAAGAAAGGCCACATAAGATAATCCAAACACACTTATATAGGCTGATACTTGGCAAAAATAGGTAAAAAGGTGTTGAGGGGGAGGGGGACGATGGCATACAGTTTACAATAGGATTGAGATATCTCAGCACCTCACAGCTGCAAGGCTTATTTGTAATCTGAAAAGACAAACAAGTCATGGAAGAGTTGGGGCTATAGGGGATTCCAGTTCCCAAGTGCTTGTGAAAGTGACGGTTATGTGGTGTTGTATAGATGGATGGTATGTTCGGGAGCTGTGGAGCAGCTGAGGCAGCCCAGTGCTTACTGCCAGCTTTGACCTCTGTAAATTGTGTTAAGTAAAATGAAATCTGGGAGGTAACTGAGACATGGCATTACAGAAATATCATGAATGCTAAGGCTTCTGGTGAACAATTTCAGTCTCAACATAATGATTCTAATTTGGTGATCCAGTGAGAATGAATTTTTTGAAAGTTTTCTGGGTTTTACGTTGACCATTTGGCCTCTGTTAAAGTCATGGATGTGTAAAATCAGACCAAGTCCCATTGTCTTCAAAATAAATCTGAGCAGCCAATTAGACCCTCTGCAAATCAGAGGAGCTTCTGACAGACTGCGTGGACAAGGCTTCGTCTGTTTAAAGGTCTGCATGGTTGAGGTCCATAGTCAAACACTTTTTGATAAATGTGATGTGACGAATTAGAAGTAGCATTCACAATATCACAGAGCGTCTTCAATAGTATAATTTATATATTATTAACAAAAAAAAAAACTGAAAATGAAGTAGAGCTTCCACAAAATACAGACGCAGTGAAATGTCAAATTTACACAATTGACCGAGTCCAGCTTCATTCTGCTCTACTATCTTCATACATTTTTTGAAGGTATTTTTCACACCTTCCACATCAAAAGTGCTTGCGTGCATGGCTGACTTGACTATGAGTGAGCTCCCTAATCGCATTTTGATGTGCACCAAAAGACATGACCTGGTCCATTAAACAGAGATGTCTCAGTGAATCTCAACATTAACCCTTGAGAAGGCTGATTTTAACGGATAAGAAACAAACAAATGGCAAAAAAATTACATTAAACCCCCCACAGTGTGGTGATAATAGGTGTTTAATCTTCTAAGATGCATGATTACATTTGACGAAGAGATCATCTCTGCATCGAATGTGTTATTAGTTTATGTAAACACCTGTTTAAAAAAAATTATTACAAATTCAAGTAATTCAAAGCTTAATTAAAATGTCAGGTGATGTGTGGTGATGAAATAGATGGTTGTCATGGTTACTTTTTGGACAGAACAAACATACTAACTGGGACACTTGAGTTTGTCAAATGGCACCTAATGGTCTGGCAATTAATTTGTCCTGAATCAGAGCCATGTTTTTATGAAGGTGAGAGCGAGAGCAAAACAATGGATTAAAATGTTATTGAAACAGCAGCATGGCCAAGTGCAATATCCACCACAGGGGAGGGCAGTTTTGCAAACCAAGCTTTGTGTTTCTATAGACACATTTCAGTCGACAAATTGTATTCACCAAATTAAAGGAAGGATGGTTGATTTCAGCAAAATTTAAAAATTTGTATTGCAAACTTATAATTTCTTGGATATCCTTTACATAACTAAATCTTAACTTTTACTTTAGCCACTTGCCAGTTTCATTAAGTCTCAGACTGGAGAACATTCAGTGTAAAGATTATCTGATTGTAGAAATCAGCTGTGATTCAATGAATGAATGGGGAAAAGCACAGCCTTCTTTAGTTAAAAAACTAAAATGTAACAGACGTCCCACGTTGAACTTGTTTCACAGATATCGTGCTTAAAGCGTCTCAGCCAGCGTCACACCTCTAGTTATAAAAAGAAAATCAGTTTTGTTTCCACATCTTCTTCTCACAATCTGTTTTGAGAGCCTCGGCTATTGGTCGGCCGCCAAATCACCGGAAACATTGAAAAGTTGTTGGGAAGTGTCCATTTCCTATCTGACTTCCCTTGGTAGTCGTTGGGGCTTTTGTAAACCACTGATAACACCAGTGTGTGGGTTTTCTGTCCTAAACAGAGGCGTTGCTGAAAGTTGATATGAACACCAGGGAAAGTGGCTGATTCGCAGCAGCAAATTCCAGTTCCTGGTTTCCCTTCCCTTTTCATTCAACCCCAAGTATAATGAAGGCACATAAAACCTATTGGTTACCGAAGCTCACCAGAGTTTTGCCCACTAATTCTTTTTTAACTGATGATTTTTTTCTTTTTCTTTAGGCTAAAATTCTTCATTTGGATTGAACCGGAGGAATGACAGCTGTGGTTTAGTGCAAACACAATCAGGTATAGACAGCCATATCATTTTAAAGGTATGTTCGTGTCAGCTGTAAATACACCACTGTCTGACAAATACAGAAGGGCTCCTTTATTATAGGGTGGAGATTTCAACAGGCTTTAGCTGCTCAAGGGAGAAATCTCAGGTGTCAGGTCAACGCAGACTAATGATAATTTGCTCTAAAAAGTCAATGGACAACACTGGGGCAATTAGAGATGCTTTATAAAGTACTAATAATATACACAGCGCGGTATAATGGATACAGTAGGAAGTAAAATAATGAGCATTCAGCAAGATAAGATAGCCATCACAGTGATCTTTGCTCTAGCCTTCTTTCTCTTTGGTTACGATACGAAAAACTTCCTGTGTGTGTTTGTGTGTGTGTGTGTGTGTGTGTGTGTGTGTGTGTGTGTGTGTGTGTGTTGCATGTTAAAGTCCACTAAGTCCCAGCACAGTAGAAACATTTCAGAGAAGAGAGAGAGAGTGATTCACTGGGTAATGAACACAGCTCACTCTCCCCCAGACAAGGTGGGCAACTCATGTCGGCAACCTCAGATGAACAAGCTCCAAGTACTGACAACTCTTTCACAAAGAGAAAATAAGAGTAGACAGCTTGTGGGCTGTCTGTATCAAGAGCTGCATGTGCGAACAAACCACGCTTTTTCTAAACTTACATTCAAGTAATAAACAACCTTTGGCTCCTGTATAATGCAACCGAGGGACATTTTTTATGATGGACAGCATATTGTAATTTATCCGTCCCATATCCTGTTGTGACCTGTTAGCAACAAGCATATCCAGAGTCTACAATTAGCAAATGCAATTGTCCTTAACTTCAGAATGGAAGCACATGCAGGAGCCCAAAACAACTGCGGTCATGTCTGCGGGTGGGATAAGATCTGTGCCATCAGACAAACTGAGCACTGGTTCATCCATTAAAATTTAAGAACTTCACAGTATTATTCAGATTCACAAATCTCATACTGATTTACAAGACATAATTCATATTCAGCTGACTGGTTGAACCTTCACCCCTATTCAGAGCTGCCTCATCTCTCTCTCTCTCTCTCTCTCTCTCTCTCTCTCTCTCTCTCTCTCTCTCTCTCTCTCTCTCTCTATCCATCTATCTATCTATCTATCTATCTATCTATCTATCCATCTATCCATCCCTTGGAGAAAAGCAGGGCTATATCCAGCAGTATCATTCTGAGGCCTCAGACATTGGAATTGCAGTAGTTTCTCCCAGAGAGAAGAGCTGGCCTTGCACTTTAATGGCAAACAAAAGTCAAAACAGCAGGACTTGTTTACTTGGCAGAAATATAGTAGGCCTCAGCCTTTCATCCTGGGCTTTACAGAGCCTCCGTGGGTCTGTGGGGAAAAAGGGCAACCAACACTTCCCCAAGCGTCAAACAAAGCCTTCATATGCATTTGATTCTTGACAGGTTACTTGGAAAGTAGCACAGGGCCATAGCTCATGATAGAAGGCTACCCAAGTAGCCATGAACACATGCCTATAAAGTTCCAAAAGCCACACACAAAACATAGGCCTTAACGTCTTTTCCCTTTTCCCGCCCCTTTGCAGAGCTTTGTAGATATGCCAAAACATGGGCTATGCTTCCAATGCAATTTTAGAACGTGTAATTACAGAGACTCGCATGTTGTAAATTTAAACATTTTCAAAAACCTGTAATATGTGGGCAAATGTCATATTGAGTTGATAATGGAGAGAGGATATCAAGCTTGTTTTGACCTTGTTTGGTGTCACAGATTCGTTGTGCAATCATTCTGCATTTCTTCAGAAAAATTCAACTAATTTTAAATGCTGCTGCCTTTTTTTTTTTTTTTTGGATCTCTTAATATAGTAATGTTTTCTCTTGTCATCCCCACCTCCCTCGCTACCTCCACTCACGGCCACAAGCATCAGAAACAAGGACAAAGGGAAAAAACCCAAGCATCAGAGCAGTGATTTAATTCAGCTTTCCAAACCACCTGCCACAATGGGCTCTTGTGTCCCCATTTTAAAGTTTTAGCATGCTTTGATATGCATGAATGAGTCTTATTCTCATACTTGAGTGTCCTCTGTACAACCACTTTTTCTTCTGACATCTAAATAAAATAAAATTAAAAAAAAACATTTGAAAGTTCAGCTGATTCTACTAGTAAGAGTTTCTGCCCACAGTGGACTTAAGCTTCATAAATACTCTAATCCTGGGAGTAGGAAATATTTACTTCAGATATGTGGGCTAAGAAGACTTCACTCAGCTGCTGAATAAATAATGTACTGTAAGTTTAGCATGGACCTTTATGATGGAGTACTATGAAGTGGAAGGCTGATCTGTTATTAGAAAAGGGATAAGTAAACACTCATATCTCGCTCTGTCCTCATTTACTCACAGCTGACTTGGTCAGAGAAGGACAAAAAAAATTATAAACACAAATGTATGTTTATATGTAAATGATTGCAAGGATATTTTCTCCACCTCTCAGTCTGTGTCATTAAACAGTGTTAAGTATGATTGCTCTGTTGAAAGATAAGCATTCAATTTCCCTGCACTTTCCTTCTTCAGCTTTCCCCTTCTCTTCATCGTTTGTCATTTTTCTTTCATTTCCTGTCCATTGGTGAGAGCCCAGCATTACTTGAAATCTTGTTTGGGAACCATGCTACATGATGAACCCTTATTTGGTCAGAAAATTCACATTGCCACTCCCAACAAAAATAACTCCAGTTTGTTGATAGGACTACCTTAGGAAACAGGACCACACACGTCTGGGAGGACAAATTGGAGCAACTGCTTTGCTACTCTTTCCTCATTGCAATTTAATGAGCACTTGCATTCAGAGCAATAAGAGACCAGTGTGTTAGCTAGGTAAGAAAAACAATTTGAGCAATTGGAGTTCAAGAAGCAGATACAGAGTTTAAGGATCTCATTTTGTTCCTATGATCTCTGCCAAGTCACTTCAATTCACACAAACCCATGTCCTCAATTTCTTCTGTTTTAAAAATGAATCATCAATGAAGTCCACTTAACCAATTAGATTTTTCGGCACAATCACAGTTAAGTCCAGAATTTGACAAGAATATATCTGTAAATGTTTTAACTGCTGCTTTCTGTAGATGGAGCTTCACTTAGCAATGCAAGTATTTTTTCCTGCTATTTAACTAAACATAGCCTGCAACTTTAAAAGAGCCCAATGAAATATTAATCATCACACCATTTCCAAAGTACGCATATGAGAGCACACTTTACAGTGTTTGAGTGGAAAAACCCCTATAGGCTCAACCCACTGATGTCCTGGGTTAAAATATTATGTTCACACTGCTCCTTCCTTTTCACAAGAAAGGAAACAAGAAACTCGCACCTCGTCAACCTTACAAAACAGAATATCTCAAAAGCCAGCCTCGAGTGTTAAAGGATCACCTATTATGTAGAATAACCTTATTTGCCCCATTTATGACCTTTAAAATAGGAAATATAGAAGGAATTGCAGGCTGAACTTTTTTATCATTTATCTCCATCAATTAGTCAGGATATCTGGCCTTATCTCCGCTAGTTGACATAAATCTCATGATTTACTTTAATGGAAATCATAAGATGTGACTGCTGCGTGACAGGACAGTTAAGAAATCTTTTGTTGTGAATATATAGTCATTTGGATTTGGTTACACAAACTGTACATACTCCAGTTAGCAGCCTCATTTAAGGTTGGCAATTGTCCTGAAACACAGCATACGCTCAAGAATCAGGCTCAGAGGACGAGCTTCCAGTTCTGAAGGGGCGACTTAGAGTGACATGAAATGCAATCGCAGTTGCAGCAGACTTACCTGTCTTAGCATTAATAGCGAAGAAACCCTGGGGATTGCCGCTTGTGATCCTGTAGGTGAGCTTATCACTGCCCTTGTCATCAGGATCAACAGCATTTATCTTGATGATTGACACATCTTTAGGGGAGTTCTCCATGATCGAGGGGTAGTATACAGGCTCTGAGGTTTGTGGCGCGTTGTCATTTACGTCTTGCACTTCAATGTAGACCTCAACGAAGGCAGACAGCGGCACCACACCACGATCCATGGCGTAGACGGTGAGCCAGTAGTGAGGTGTCGTCTCATGGTCAAGCAGTTCTTGTGTTCGAATGATACCTAAGAGAGGAGGAAGACGTAAGCAAACTCTTCAGTAAGCATCGTGTCAGAAAACGTTTTTTTTGTTCAGCTCATGCCACAAGTCTCACATTATGACGTTCAGCATCAGTGATCTCTGAAATAAATTTATGGCCGTAAAGAGAAAAGAAACTTATATTAAAGCAGATGTACTGACTGTTCATCCACTGAAACATGTCAAGTTGGTATAATGGCAAGTGTGCTCTCTTGTTTACATTCAGTGGCAGGGACTTTTTTTTTTTTTATTATCATGTGGGTGCCATGTTCTTCAGCTGAGCAAACAAAAAGCTTTCAGAAACATGCGAGTCCTTTATATTGACAGAGGTTAAATGGAAAAGTGGAGGATGGGTAGATAAGAAATATATCAGGCTGACTGAGTTCAAAAATTTTACAGCACTCTGCAAGGAGGATAATCAACATGTTTAGTGTAAGTATACTACCATGCAAAATTTGTGATACAAATTGTACAGGTCTATGTTTACATGAACAATCAATATGCCAATAGCAAAGAAATGCTTTGCAATTGGTTTTAACAGCAACACGGTGCTACTGGACATGTAAATTACTTGGTCAGTGGCCTGTTTGACTAAGCTAATGCAGCAATTATAGCACCTGTCAGCATTAGTTTGGATGTTTGATGGCTGACCAACTAACAGTGTGAATGCCTCTCACTGGTATTTCCGAGTAAAAGCTAACAGCAAAGTTCACAAGAGTGAATTAGCTATTAGCTTTCATCTCCACCCGACCCCACTTACGAGCACTCACCAGGTGCTCAGTAGGTCCATTTGTGTGTGTGTGTGTGTGTGTGTGTGTGTGTGTGTGTGTGCGCATGTGCATGCATGCGTGTGTGTGGGTGGGGGGGTATGTCTGCATGTTTGTTTTAAAGCAGTGGTAGGCATTTCTGTGTATGCGCGCATACTTAGCTGTTAATAATTCCCTAATGAAAGGTGTCGCTTCATATGTTTATATGTAAACTAATAATTAAGTTTTAAGCAGACTGAGGTGGGATCTTAATTACTGCTGCTTTCATTTCACATTTCATCATGACTGCCTTAAGCCTAAGCATAACCTCGTTGACAGATCTAAACATTGCCTAGATTTTTTGACTCATTGTCATGTCTGGAACTTAAAAAAAAAAAACAAACAAAAAAAAAACATGTTCCCAAGTTTAACTGATGCAGAGTGATTTTCTATAAACAAACCGTTTTGGGTCACAGTGAAAAGGCTCAATTAGAACTAATGAATGGGAACACGTCTATTAGTTTTCATCAATTATCATCATCCATTTATCCAAATTTTTTTTGCATGGTTTAGGTTCTGATGGTTAATACTTATCTCTCCGTGTGACTCATTTCTAACAAGCGAACACAAGCATGAAATGTGGAAAGCCGGTTTATTCAAGGAGATATGGATGAAGTAATGTACCATTTCTTTTGATTGGCTATTCACTCATATCAGATTTTTTTAGAAATCTGAGTAATGTTTCTTCAGCAAATTAAACATGCTGGAAGAAAAAACAGGATGAAATAAAAGGCATGGCCCTAGAGGGCAAAAGTACAAGCAAAGAAAACAAGGAAGTAACAAATGATAATGCAGCAGCAGTATGTCATTTGGATGACTTGCACATGTGAGGTCCCATTACTTCAACAAGCATAAAATCTAAGGTTATGAAGGGAAACATAAACACACATATCTTCCAGACAACGGAAACATTGACATCCTTTATAATAGCAGCCATTCTGAGGTCTGTGTTATTTGCACTAACTGTATAACTTTCATATCAGCAATGGAAATTTATAACTGTGACTGCACTGTTATCTGAAACTAGTAAAATTGAATCATAGTATAAGAACACCCATATCATCACCGGGTGTGGGTGTTATCCATTTCCTACAATGACTCTGAATCTATGCCACACTTCCAGTCCCTGCTGGACCAGATAAGGAGCCCCCCAGAAAAGAATAAACATGAGGGCAAATTTCAAGCGCTCAAATAGTTTACATAGACTATGTCTTTGCTGCTGTCTTTGCTCACACGCTATAACTTAATGAATTGCAATGAAAGCGTGTAACTGAGACCAACCGAACATCTTGCCTTCAGTCATGAAAGCTTTCTCAGAAGAAAGAGATAGGCAACACTGCAAATGACTTGTGACAAAAATCTCACATTTTGCACAGGAGGGTTGCAGCTAATTCATTCTCTTATCCCCCACCCACCCCACAACCTTCACTTCAGCATCCCTACAATTTCAGCCTGGGATTCTCTTTTGTCATCAGTCATCATTACAGCTCTCTCAATTTATCTTAAGGCATATAAAAAGAAGGGCAGTCAGGCAAGGGGAAATAAGAGACTCCCTGATAGTCCCTAAAACCATGAGTCCCATGGCAAAAACACTGGCCAAATACATTAAGAATGCCTATTGGATGAGCAAACTAATGATATAAAAACATGCACAAACATTTCAAGACACTGGAAAATCAGATTAAACGATATAATTTGATCAAAATAATTCCCAAGTGAAATAACGCTGTAATGACTACTGGGAAATTGCAGAAGATGAAAATTTGTAGCAGGTAATAAAGATCTATATGGTCAGGAATTTGCAAATGCAAGGCCTAGATAAGAAATGCTTAATATTATGCGGAAGAATCCTGAGCAGAAAAACGGAGGAAATAAACGTTCCTAATGCCAACATAGAAGGAAATAAGGAAGAGAGGGTGAAAATAATCAGAAAAGTTGGTTCCTTACACCAACTTTTCTGTTGAGGAAGCAGAGGTGCTCATGTGTGCACATGCATACGGGCTGATATAACATAACAGGAGAGTAACATCTCTCGTGCTTTTTTCCAGGAAACGTTTGGCTGGCAGACAAGGGATGGTGGAATAACTCCACTTTTACCAGGGTCATGCTTTCCGCTCACAGTTCTTTGCTTTGTATCTATCAGCACACAAATGTTGAAACGTGAATATGACTGCAGATGCATGTGGGATGTTACCATGCACAGTTCTGCCTTTTTTTTTTTTTAGCCAAAAGTCAATTCCAACTTGCACTAAAGAGAATTATTATTCAGATTTTATCTCTGAAGAGACTCAAAAACACACCAGCTTGACCTTAGAGCACATGAAATGAAAAGGTATCTGCCTTGGCTCTTGGGTGAATAGTTTCTAACAAAGCACATGAAAGATGAATCTGAAGAATTCAGTTGCCACACCCATCCAATATACCTAACCTACCCAGTAAGGCAGCAGCAAAACTTGCCCTAAGGCAACAAAAAAAAAAAAAAAAAAAAACAGAGTCTGCAACAGCCTCTGCCAGATTTGCTTTCCACTTTTTTTCCCCTACTCTTTTCTTTTCCCTCTGGCTTTGTTCTTCAAAGTTACTTGAGCACAGTGGCAGTGAGCTGGAATCTTCAGATAGCCCATGGATTCTCAGCTATCAAGACCAGCAGGTATTTTACATAAAAGTGCACTCAAATCAACAACCTGTACAGAAATACAACTAGTGTATTTGAAAACTAAGTTGGAAGACACACAGAGTCTGAGTCACAGTTTAACACAGTTTTTAAGGGGGTGAAATCTGCTTTGGAAATGCTGCATGAAATAATTTTACTGCATGTCAAAAGTTGTACAGTCAAACAAAGTAACATGTTTTAGATGTTATCAAGACAAGATTAAGATTCAGAATATCCAGCTCATTTCTTGTGCTGAATTTCACATGTCAGAGTTGGTTCTGGACAACTGCATTTGACAATCGACGTTCAACATCTACCCAAATGGACTTGTTTAATCTAGAGCTGGAAAGTTGGGCACTCGCTTTGAACTACCTTTGTTAATTCTACTCACCCCTGCCCCACATTCCTCAGCCTTCTCAGGCCTCCAGCTCACATGCTTACATAAACTTTCTCAGTGCCCCCTCTCTTTTCTTTCCGCAGGCCTGGCAAAATGCTTCAAATTCCACCACCACATTGTAAGGCCTAGTGTAATAGAAAAGGTCCTAAACTAAGCTTTCTGTTACCCGGCAACTTAATATCACATCATTTCAAGGTTCCCACACACCTGGTGCAAAATCTATGTTGCAAAGACATAAGGTCTGTTCGTACAAATCCTTTGACAAACCAAAAAACTAAAAGCATAGTCCAAAGCTATATGTTTTTACATATAACTCTTTTTTTTTTTTTTTTTTTGGTGGTGTTGCATTTTAAAAGCACTAAATCAATTTTCTCATTTCAGAACAATGTGATGGGGTAGGTATTAGTCAAAGTAAAGTCCTTTAAACCTTTTGTAACAACAATCATTGTTTTTTTTCCCTTAAATTCAAAGATGCATTTTTCATTTCCATTTGAGAAAAAATCATCTGGATCAGACCACACCAGTTATTCATAAATCCATGAGTTTTTGTGTGAAGTTCTTAGTAAGCATTTGATGAAGCTCAAAAAGCTTTCTTCACTCAATAAGTGTTTCATAATGTCCTCAGTTCAGCCTCCAGGAATCAAATCTGGCACCACCCAATAAAAAGCAATTAGCTATGTGAATAGGAAGCCAATGTGGCATCACAACCTCCAGAAATCATAATTTAGGGCTACCAACTCTTGGGAATATAGTTATTTCTTTCATTTATACCTGCAATATTGGGAAAAATATATGTAAATGTTCAAAATATTGTGCATATATTGTGCAGTTTGTGCAGAAATATTTAACTATGCTAACCTACTTAACATCATTTGGTAAAACATTATTGGCATTACCATTTTTTAAGTTATTTTAGTGAATTGAATCTCTCCAGGTTACATTATTATTGATTAACATTTTATTAATGTCAAGAAGAGTCAACCATAGTCTATATGTTTCTGCTTATCTAATATTTAGTAAGTTAATGATAGGTTTGCCTGTTAATTCAGTTCGCTGTGCAGGTTACAACTGGCAGTCAGAGGCTGTAAATATTAAATACATAAAATACCACACATCTATTGCCATGAATAGGCTATGGCCATCACCACTGGAGTCACGTGAACTTGTGTATTTTGTGTGAAGGGCACACAGTGGTTGTGATACATTAGGATGGGTCTCACAGGTAATCATACAGGTAATCATGTCACAAAATCCATGTCTGTATAAGAAAAAAACATGTCTTCAATATCCTGGACAAACAATTACTGCCTATTGAGCCATTTCCACTTCATGCATCGCTGTGTACACAATGTACAGTCACCAGTGGCGGAAAAATGGCTCTCAATGGATGGCTTAGGGGGAAATGGTACTTAAGATAAACTCCATCAATTCACCATCCTAACAAGAGAAGACAGCAGCGCTCTGTACATCTGTGTAATCTTATTGTTTTTGTTGTGTGGTACAGCAGGGTAGGAAACAGTTAAACAACAAGCACTGACATTGAAGTCAGAATATCTGTAGTCATGATAAAAAAAATTCACATGTGAAGAGAACATAGAAACAATTTATTCGGGAGTGAGTCAACATTAAAAGGAAAGTTAACAATTCCTTTGATACAGATTTTACAATCTGTGATGCATGCCTGAAAAAAATGTTTACTTATCCTGATTAAAAAAAAGGTTTTGTCCCATTATTTCCAGTTGAGATAGCTTTTGGGACTTAACTGAGGATACAAAGCTCCCATTGTTACTGCGAACACTTATTTCTAAGCATTTGAACAGGCTTTGGAGCCATAACGGTGATTTCAGTATCAGTATTATTGTTACGGTACCTTGTAGTTTTCCTGGTACTTCCTGTCTGTGCTTCTGATAAAACAGAGAAACACAGGGTCCATTTCTGTTCACATCTATATCCATACATGACAAAATGTTTTGTGTACAAACAATATTGCTCTACATTTACTTGTATTTTGGTGCAACTAATTTAAATTTCCATTATCATTATTATCAAAAAATATATAATAACCTTAGCTTGTCAAAAGAAAAGTAGATTTGAATCTAACAGCATACACTTTGTTCAAGATAGCATAGTGTGAGAAAACATTCACACTGTCTCTCCCAGATATCACTGCAGCGTAAGGGACATGATCCCCTGCTGGCTTCCCACCTGTGCAAACAGTCCTCTTAACGCATGGCTGCAGATCAATTCCCCTTTTTAATAGGCAAAACAGCCACAAAAAAAAAAAAAAAAAAAAAAAAAAAATCAATCATTAATTCCAAAATGGAGATATTTCAAGATATAATCTGATTGTCCAACTGGAGAACATTGATATCTTTCCATACAGACAATACTGTCGCTACAGCCATCAGTCACTTAGCTTAGCTTCTTATAAGACAAAGGGGAAAGCTTGCATGGCTCTGCCTGTTTCCTTGTTTCTGGTCTTTATACTAAAGTAATGCTAAGCACCTATAGGAAGATGATTAGTGTTTCTCATCAGACGTGAGAGTGATCGTCTTCTCATTAAACTATAGACAGGAAAGTTAAAAAGCTAATTTCCAAATTCCAAATCATTTCATAATTCCAAAGGATAATTACTAGATGATATTATATTTTAATGCAGTTATCTCATTGCCTCCAGCTCCTTAAGTTCCAAATATATATGCAGTACCTGCACAATATTTGATAAAATGACTTTTTTCCCCAACACATCTTAAACACCATTTAAGATGTGATTCACTTTGATTTTAGCGCCTTGTTTCAAAAATGTTTCAATCTGCTTAAATTACTTAATTGATGAAATATCAGAATATAATTTCAAAGATAAAACGTTTTAGTATCAGCCAACACTACACCATTTGTACTAAATGCAATAAACTACAGTCTGAGGACAACTATCTGTTAAGCTCCATTAACTTAAGTTATTCAATGAAATGAAATGAATAATTAAATTGGTTCTCAAGCTCTGTATTTTATGAAATAAGCAAATGTACTAATGGACTTCTGATTGTTAACATTCAAAAACTTGATTTTAAAATTTTCTTTGTTGTCCACAGTGCGTACAGCAGAGTCTTAACATGATTCAAATTGACACACAATGAGGCACATCCTCTGCAGAAGGCAGCCTCAAGTTTCTCTAAAAAGATTTAATGGACTGAGAGAACAACATACTTTTAACTATGGAAAGTGTGTTTTTCATTTAGCAACCTACAATCAACTTTGTCCCGCTGCACATTCCTGGTCCCGTCTCCACAGTAACAGCACTCAAGCAAAGACCATTTGGAATCACGTGCCACTTTGCTGCCCAGTTCTTATCTAAAACATTTAGGCTGAGCAGAAAATTAGGGACAGAGGACAAAGGCTTCTCCACTTTGGCTAACTATTACTGATGACAGGAGGCTGACCACGAACAATTGATAACCCTAAATCTAGGAGTAAGTTTACTTTAACAGGAAATGTGTGGGAAAAGGATTGAATGAATGGAAATTTTTATTTATTTATTTATTTATTTTCGGGGGGTGGGGGATGAAAAGCAGGATTTTGCCATTATGCATCAAACCATTTCATTTGCTTTCATAAAGAGCGCGTTCGCAGTACAGGCTGGAAACAGCTCCGAGTGAAAGGGCAATGCATACATTATCCAACAAGAAAAGGGCAATGCATACATTATACAATCAGCATCTGGGTCTCATCTAGGCTGAACACATTCCACTCTGGCCACTTTGTATACCAGACAGTTGAGACAAAATTATAAACACAGGTCTTTCTAGCTCCACAAGACTAACCTGACGGCAATACTGCTTTAAGTGACTCTTTACACTACCACATTGAGAGGTACAGATTATCCTGTGACCTACTAGTTCATATTAACTCCAGGATTGGGGGATATCGCCTCACACTGAAGGTACATGGAAGGAACAGTGTACCTTAACTGTACCTACCTGTGCTGTTGGTTAATTTAGGCTCCACTTCCTGATTTGCACAACTTGCCTTAGTCATTCCTGACTTTGGGACATAAAAGGTTACTCATTGGCAATAAAAACTCCCTCGCCTTTAGCATGCCTTTTTATTTTCCCCGGTGTAAGGTGTGCCATGTTCAGCATAAGCCAAGTGGAGCTCGAGGCATGGAGACTTGCTTAGGTACATCATGATAAGCATTGTTTTCCTCCAATTTGTCTGAACTTGCAATGAAAGCTGACTTCAGATGGGTTCATGTGGTCTTCACCTCAATACTACTGCAACTGTTGGTGGTATTTTGTTGAATTATTTTGCTGACCTTACCATTTTAAATGCACAAGAGTCTTAGGATTTAAGTTGCGGGTCCTGGACAAAGCTAAAATCTGCACAACTTTCTTCACTATTTATGGACTGTTACACTGTTGGCTAGTACAGTAATCTTTGGTAATATTTCTCAAAAGTAAGATGAGAATACATTAGTCTGTTTGAGGTGAAATCTTTGGTTAATGTGTTAAAATTAAACACTTTTAGAAGCTTTTAGTGTATCGGGGTTCAGTTTCATGACTCTGAGCCATTGTGGTCCTTATCTGTCAAAAATCATTGAACTATTAGCAGATTTTCTGATTCAAGCAAGGCATGGTAAATTTGGTCTGCGTGGGAAGGGGCCCAGAGAAGAATTTTGATAAGTTTAAATTACGGTGGCACCAAGCCAGTGACCACAGCACTTTTAATAACACAGAGAATGTCTGGGCAAATAGTTGTCATGGACTCCCTGAGCAGTCTGACTGAAAAGGAGCCATATCTGGAGACAAGGGCATTTAAGTTTGTTTGTTTTTTTTACTTGAAATCAATGTCAGTGAGGGCAGAGTGGTACTCAATGAACAACAAAAGTGGACCACTCTTTAAAGGCTATATCTCACCTTATATCTCACATAGTTCATTCTTTATTCTGTGCAGATTTATTAGTTCCACCTGCTCCATGAAAATCACTGACTGTTGTCAAACATCTGTGACCACAGAGTACGAGACTTTCCACACCAACACATTGTTACCCACAAAATGGCATTGTTGTTTCAGTGTCATTGTGGATGCCACTGTAAGCGGAATAGTTGAAAGGATAATGATTTATACTGTGGTGAGAGCACAAACAAAAACTCTGCAACACAGATTAACTGTGCAATTGAATTTGGTACTCTTAAAGAACACATCTGCAAGGGTTTAGGATTACATATATCAAAACATGAAAAGACTTGAGCAGTCCTCCCTTGCTCCTTCCAGCTCTGGAAAACAAATTCCATAACTGAAGGTGTGTGGCTCCTGGCATCTTTCCTCCTACCACTTTTTCATTTGTTTTCTAATTTTAAATCATTTTAAAACATTCTGGTTAAGATTCACAGTGTGCAGCTGCAGCACTGAATATACAGCAGGGTGTGCACCCGTGCTTATATTTTCCTTTTAGAAGCATAATATTCTAAATGCATATGGTAGCCTAACAAACCACACCCGTCGTCTAGTGAAATCATAGGAGGGGCATTACCACCTTGGCTGTATTTAGTTGTCTACTGACCTCAGATGTAATCCATAATAACAGGACCCAACCCAGGACAATCCTATCATTGCACCTCCTGATAATCACTTAATATAGGCCTCTGGGATTAAGTAGAAGATCAGACCAGACTCCCTACACTACATAGGATTTTGCGTTAAGACATAGGTGCCAGTTGCTGGCCTGCGTGTGGAACCATCTAATACTGTAATACTACACTCCATCTTAAATCTGCACTGTTCCTTGCAAACATCAACCAGCATTATCAAACAACTTTTGCACGTAAATGGAATAAATTCTAATATAAAAGGAGCATAGACCAGCATTTGAAATTCTTGCATGTGGGCAATCGGGTTTTACACTTCCCAGCATCTCTTATCTTAAAGTCTTATTGCTAATCAAATGTGCAAGCACTATGACGGAAACAATCACCCCCATCAACACTCATCTCATGCTGATTTACCACAGAGGTTAGTATTTCCAAACTGGATCCCTGTGGAGGTTCTCTGTCATATACCGTTTCTTTTTCTTTCTTTCTTTTTTTTTTTTTTTTTTATAGTAACTTAAAAATATAAACCACTTTTGTAAACATGTACAGCAGACTGCCATCTTTTTATAAACCTTTGAGGTTAGATGTACTTGGTGAAATCCATTTATGATGCATTATGTTTCATTAAATCATTGAGGCCTTTAACATGTATAGCACAGGCAGGATTTTTATTTTGGATTTGGGAATGTGGTTACCAAATTTTAAAACAAGAAGGCAGCAGGCCAGGTCTAAAACATCCAAATCAGGTGATTGCTGGGTTTTTGGGTAGGAACTCCTGGAATTCCAGACTGCTTATTTTGAGCTAATTTGAGTCAGCTGTTGAAATCATTCTGTGCAGCCGAGCGAGTATTAACATATTTTCAACAGGCATAAATAAGGAACCCAAAAGCAAATCTTTGCCGTCAGTGCAATATTACAAATATTCTGTTACAAAAACCATGTTTTAAACATCATTAGAATGTCATATCCCTAGGTCAAACAGCTTGGACTATTTTCCAAATGTAATCTGTTTTAGAAGAGGAGCATGTATTAACACAGTGAGAGCATGACTGGGGAGGAAGAGGAAAATCATTCTCAATCTTCTTAGTGCCACAATAACTACTCAAGAATGTCCACAAAGGTCTGAGGGACAGCTGGTCCATCTGTTCCTGCCGCCAATTCTCCCAAAGAAGAAAAATGAATGGAATCAGGAACCTTAGCCTCTGTCTGCTGGATAAGACTCCCTTACCTCTTTGTTCCACAGTGTGACGTGATAAAATAAACTATAGCTATGTAAAAGTTTCCTCATTCAAATTACTCTAAACTGATACACATCTAATGAAGAAACTAAACAAAGCTTCACATAGTTGTATGGTGACTGTGAGAAGAGAGACTCACCAGTTTCCTCGTCGATGGTAAATATTCCCAGGCCAGATCCATCTCTTATGGAGTATCGAACCTCCCCATCTCTTCCGTTGTCTTCATCTTCGGCTGTAACAGACATCACTGAGGTCCCAATAAGTGCATCCTCTTTTATAAATCCCTTTTCCACAAATGATCGGAACAAAGGCCTGTACAGGTTTTCATTCACATCCACCACATCGACTTCAATGAAGCAGGTTGATGACAATGATATGGGCTTCCCTTTGTCTTTAGCCTTGGCTGTCAGGTTGTACACCTGCTTCACCTCGTAGTCTAGGTTCTGCACAATCCGCACAGCACCGCTGAGTTTGTCCACTTCAAAATTCCCGTCTCCGTTATCAATAAGGCTGTATCGTACCTGACTGGAGGGTCCAATGTCGGGGTCGTGGGCCTCCAGCCACATAATTACAGTACCAATGGGAAGGTCTTCCCTCACTTTCACACGGTAATTGGGGGGGACAAATTTCGGTGGATTATCATTCACATCTTCCAAGATTATCTTAAGTGGCACAGTGGACACCAGCTGTGGCTCATTCACTGACTGGTCACGTGCTGCGATTTTTAAGGTGTAAACTGGATGGAGCTCACGATCCAGCGGCTTTGTCACAGTCACGACACCATTCTCCTCATTTATCGCAAATTGATCTGTGCCTCCCAAAATTGAATACCGGACAACTCCATTATCTCCTTGATCTTTGTCTGTCGAATCCACCTGGATAATTTCTGTCCCGACGGGTGTACTTTCACTTATTTCAACTGAATAAGAGTCTTGCAAAAATTGAGGACTATTATCATTGGCATCAAGGATTTTAACGTCCAGGAGGCGTGAGGAGGATTTCTGTGGTATACCGAGGTCATAAACTGTAATGTTGAGGGTATAATGGTCTGTTGTTTCCCTGTCAAGGGGAGAATAAACCAGCAGCCAGCCAGTTTCCATTTCTACTATGAAGCGACTTTCTGTGTCTCCCCCTGAGATAACATACACTAGTTTTCCATTAAAGCCACTATCTGGGTCTGTTGCGCTTAAATGGACGATCCGGGCTCCAACAGGTAGGTCTTCTTTAACTTCAATAACTGGGGGGAAAGACTCTGCGAACTGAGGGGTGTACCGGTTAACCGAGTGAATGTCCATAAAGTTGTCGTCTGGCTCGGGCTGAGTGTGGATTTTGCTGCCATGAAGTAGCTTTTCAGCTAACATAGTAGCAACACCAGTTTCGACACACTTTAGCTGGACAGGCTTGCGTGCGGTGATGACAGAGATGTTCATGATCATGGGCTGAGTCTCATGTTCGCCGTCAGTTGCAATGATTTGTAAACTATGAAAAGACACTTTAGCTGCCTCTCCCTCACTCAGGGAGTGCTTCACTGAGAGCATGCCAGAGTTTGGGTTAAGTTCAAACAGATCCAGATCGTTCCCGGCTTTAATATGGTACCGTACAAGTTGCAGTTCATCTGCATCTATGGCAGACACTGTTGTTATCTGCTCTCCTGCGCCGTGGTCTCTTGGCACGGTCACTTCACAGTCCACATTTTCAAACAGGGGCTTATTGTCATTCAGGTTATTTAATGTTATGGTGACTGATGCCTCCACTTCTCTCCTGAAAGGGGATCCCCAATCAGAAGCCCTGACTTTGAGATTGTAAATCCTGGGCATGAGTTCATAATCTAGGACCTCCGTGGTGCTGATGACACCAGAGAAGTAGTCGATGACAAATGGTTGAGGGCTCACATTGGTAATACTGTAGGTCACATAGCCGTTTTCACCCTTGTCTAGATCAGTGGCTTTCACGGTGACCACACTGGTCCCTGTGGCTACGTTCTCATCAACAATAGCCTTGTAAGATGTTTGCTGGAACTCAGGTGCATTGTTATTGACATCACTCACGTCAACAATTACTTTTGTCCCTGCTTTTTTATCACTGGTTATCACATCTAGCTCAAATCGGGGAGCAGAATCAGCATTGATTGGTCCAGCAGTGGTGATTAAGCCAGTATCTGGATTGATTGTAAATTTGTTCTTGTCAGATTTGTGTCTAAAAGCATACTTGAGCTGTGGATACTTTGGCACAGCTGTTACCATAGTGACAGGTGTATGAAGAGGTGAAAATTCACTCAGATTGACTCTGTAAACTGCCTTTTCAAATATAGGAGGACCCACTTTGAACTGTGCAGAAGTGACATGTACCAATTTAGCAGATGAAAACTGAGGTGGGCTGCCTTTGTCCTTTGCTTGCAAAGTGAGGTTATATCCAAAAGGCTGGCCGTCCCAGTCGACATCTTTAACGGCCTTTATCTTATATTCTTTGCTCCCAGGGCTGCTTCTTACAGCTTTGAACTGCTGAAGAGGATCACCAGCAACAATACTCAGCGAGGCAATTTCCCCATTTGGTCCCTGGTCATTGTCCTCCACCGTGACAATGGCATAGGTAGGGTCATGGTCTGTATCAGAAGGCGCCAAAGTTACTGCGGTGATCACAGGTGCATGCTCATTGGCCTGCTCCACCCTCACTGTAAGTTTGGCCATGCTGCTGAAGCCACTGCTGCCATACAGCTTCATCCCTCTGTCCACTGCGAGGATCTCCAACTCATACAACTTGGTCTCAGAGTAGTCTAGTTTGCCAGTCAATGTGACCACACCACTGGTTGGATGAACTGCAAACATGTCCGTCCACTCTCTGAAACTATAATAGTACTCTCCGTTCGTACCGATATCTGCATCAGTCGCCGTGACCTTGGCCACACTCGTGCGTATGGCCGTGTTCTCCGGCAGAGAGATGCTGTAGGATGTTGGTGAGAAGAGAGGCCTCAGATCGTTGGTGTCCAGTACCTGTACCTTAACTCTAGTGCGACACTCTAGATTGGTGCTCCGCTCTGAAGCTTTTACAGTCAGCATGTAGTGGTCTTTAACCTCCCGGTTCAGAATGGCAGTGCTGCCTCCTTTGGTCCTTATTCGCAAAAAACTGAAATCCCCCAACAGGTAGTCCTCAGCCTTGAATAAGTTCTCATTGTCTCCAGATATGATTTTAAACCGTACCTCCCAGGCTGGATCTGTGATGTAGATCCCCATCTTGGTGTGACTCTCTAAATAAGTCTTAGCAGCAGAGTTCTCATATATGGTGGCATTGTAAACCGAGTGTGTAAATTGCATGGAGGCAGCTCTTGCCATCCTTTGGTTCGCTGCGCAGCCACAGAGGAGCTGGAGGACCAGCACAAGCAGTGAAACCGAGTGCTTCCCCATTATCGTACCGTGATCGTCACAGAACCACCTGAAAAGAAGCAAAATTATAACATGAGCTTCCATAACATGAACTTGCCATAATCACGCATAAATTTTTTTTATCAACTTTGATTACAACTGCAATAATGTAAAGAGCAAATACCAACACACAATCATCTTCCCCTCTGTCTGGGCAACCCAGTAAGACAAATCCAAACACCACAAACCTTACTCATTTCTTCAATGTGCACCTTCCCAGATTTGAAATTTCAGGACAGGTGATGGTTGGGATGATAAATGGCTTAATAGGCTCCATGTGGAAAAGATGAGGCTGAGCAGCCAGCCAGGTGACAAGATATGAGCCTTCACAATGCCATATGCCAACTGTGTGCATTTCATAACAGCTGCAGCTCCTTTTATCCAAACATCATTTTAATTAGCTCAAAGAGAGAACGGCTGTTATAAAAACATAGAAATCTTTCATTTCCTTGTTGCAAAACTCAAGAAGTTAAAAAAAAAAAAAATAGAAAGCTTTTCTAAGACAGTGAACAATGGGGGGGCTCCTTTCTTTTTCTTCTTGCAGCAGTTTTTTTTTTTTTACATTCCTGATCAGCCACCAAGGGTTTTAACAATATGATCACAACCACACACGGATTAAATGAACTTAAAAAAAAAACAACAACAACAACAACAACTTGAGACTCTGTACTTTTTCCTGCCTGTGATACCAGCAGCCGCACAGAGAGCGAAAGCTGTGCCGAGTTTAAAAATCAAACACAAGGGTGTTCTTTGCAACCTCGTCGAGCTGCAATCATGGTTAAAGCCACAGGGGAGATGAGTAGGAAACTGCTTTAAAATTGCAGATTCATTCGTTTATAGCCGCTTTTACAATGTCTCTGGCTCTGCGTGGGAATCCGCACAAAGACAAACAAATAAATAAATAAATAAAAAAGGCAAGACGTTGCTGTGTCTGCGCAGGAGAGCCGTGTAGAAAAAAAGCCATATTATTTACTTTTGGCGTGGCAGAGCGAGTTTTTTTGTTTTTTATTCCTAGGTTAATAAGTGACAAGAGTCCGAGCTGAAATCACCTTCAATAGGAAACCATCGCCTGCAGGTTCAAAAGAACCATCTGCCTGTGGAGGGCCATTGAAAAGAAAAGAAAAAGAAATCTAACTTAAAGTAAAACTTGTATCTTATTTTCCACACATAAAAAAGAAACAGCCGCACAAATGCAACATTTCTCGTCATTATAAATCTTTTTTTTTTAATGTAGGAGGAAAAAGTCAAATGTTTCAAAACGCTAACTTAGTTGCCTCCAGGCTGTCTCCCCATCCCCCATCTGAAGCCGTTCACTTCATTAGACGGCGGCAGCGGTTTGCTTTTTCTTTTTTTTTTTAATTAAAAAAAAGGGGAGTCAAAAACAACCAGATTCACTCCAGCACATTACAAACCAACACGTTTAGGATGTGGAACAGATTATTGGAGTTTCAGTGTGCTCCAAAGAAAACGACGGTCGAGCTGCAGCTTTGTTGAGGCTGAACTCTTCCTCTGCTGCTCACAATAGCCGAGCTCAACTTTTTTTTCTTTAACACGTTACACAGATGCCGAAGCTGACCAGTAACAACAACAAATAAAAAAAGTCTGTCTAAACAAATGCGGAAACAGAAAAACTGACATACCTGTTCTATCGTTAATCTCATAGATTTGGAGGTTTTGCATGGAGTTTATTTAGTCCAAATCTCGGCATGGTAGAGCATGGGCTTCTCCCCTCTCCGTTAGTCCGACTGCCACCAGCAGGCAGGCAACCTCTCTCTCCTCAGTGTTTCCCTTCCTCTCTCACCCCTGGAGCTGCCCCGGTATCTCTCCGCGCTGCGCACGTCCGGATCTACTTACCGGCTGGTCGGATAAAACCTTTCGGCTCTATGTGAACCGGACCGGGACAACGATTTACACTCACGGACCACACTAAGGGAGATAAGTGTGTGTCTATGTGCGTGTGCGCAAAATATTCTGAAAAAAAAAAGCTGTGCTGAACTAAATCTGATTAATCTTAATCTAGTAACCGCCACTTCACCTATAGCCTCAGGGCAGCCTTCTCCGTATCATCGGCTCAGTCACACTGAAATCATTTGTGACTCTAACTTTCAAATCCGCCTCCTCTCCACAAGAATAAACTTTTTTATATTATCTTGTTGTTGCTTTGCTTATATTTGGGCAGTCCAACTTTTTTTCCAACATTTTCCAGTTCAAATGTAATGCTTTTCGTTCATTTTTGCTTTTGATTTCCTTCTATAATTCAAACTGAAACGATTCACAACACGGTGCTCTTAAAGTAAGGGCAAGTGGATATACATTTTTAAAGGTCAAAAACTTGTCCTATCCACATCAGACCGACTTTAAGCAGATATTCACCTTTCCATATGCAGCAGAAACCAGTTACGGGTTCTTTTTGTGGGGAAACTAAATCAATCATATATGTGTGTGCAAGTTGCGTTTCGCATGACATCCATGATATGAAGCAAAAGAAGCAGTTCAGGGCGTCACTGGTGGCGATAAATAAATATAATAAATGCAAATTTACAGTTTAAACCACAATGCTTGGGTTTACCTCCTCCCCAGAAATATATTATACATACATATATTTAATATATACCTAGGTTGGGATGCAGAGGCAGGGTGACTTATGGGGTGAGGGGGGGGGGGGGGGGGCACAATCGCCATGAAGGCGCTGATCCCGTCTGCTCCCCACCTACACACTGTGATCGTAAGTGCTTCCTCAGCCCCAAAGCTGCACCACCTTCTCTCCACAGGCGCTCAGGAGTGTGGCTGCTATGCGATTGATGGCGCTGTCTCCCTGCTCTTTCCCGGACTGCAGAGAGCCGGTGCGCCTACGGAAAGCCTGTGCTGCTGCTGCAGCCCGTCAACTTGTCAACTTGCACCGCTCTTACATAGGTTAGGAAAAGTGTGCTAAGCGTGCGTATTTTTGTGCATTTGTTTTTTGTTTTTGTTTAGTTTTTTTTTTGGCACACAGCGAACACACTTTTTTTTTTTTTGCTTAAAAAAAGCCCCTCCGACTTGAGCTCAAAGTTTTAAAGGTCATTTTCCAACCACCTTTACAAACAAAAACCAGCAGTCTTTGTCTTCCAATTTCACTCAAAGCTTTACTCACCAGACCAGCTGAGTGATAGTCGCTCCAAACTTCTCCCTTTTAAACAAATCTAGGAAATCTTTTGGTGAACGCTTTTTGCGAGCATCTCGAAGATCTGGCGAGGCTTCTTTTGGCGTGAATCCCTCCGTGTATTCCTCCTCAATGGGTTCCCAATCGGCTCAGAGCCTCGCAGTCATCACACATGGTGCTGCTGGTTGGACACAGTGGAGCTGTTGGGCTGCGGTTCGCCTCGCTCCTCTCCTCCACAGCGGCTCAGGTGCAGTTGCATGGTATTGTTGCTGCCTTCAGGTGTTGTCGGGAAATATCACAGTCCTCATACGCGCGTACAGGAGAGAGAGGGGAAAAAACTGAGAAAAAACGCTGAAGAAATTGCTAAAGTGGTGATTTACTTGTCTACAGTTCTCCTGTGCGGAAAAGTGACAGAGCTGCTGAGGGGGCGGAGAGAAAGGAAGTCACATCAACAACTAAAGGAGAAAGTGGTGCCTTTGATTTATTGCTTGTATGTTTTTGCCTTCAGGTGACTATTAGAGAAATCCCTCAAAGTCTAAAGAATCCATTAACACACGAATTGTAACCTAAGTTTTATTCAAACTCTCTTTGTCAAGTTGATGATTTTTTTTATATCCTAAAGCCAACAAAAACATTTTTGTCACAGGGTCATTGTTTAAATAATAGATTTATAGTATAGACTTTCTATACTGTGGTGTATGATGTCTTCAGAAAATACACAAAGTAAGTGGAAGTAGGAGCACATCAGGTCTCCTTAAAGGCAGCCAGGATCCAAGACCCTCAGTCTCAGAGCCAGCTCTGACGTCACATGTCCCTCTCTCATGCTTTGCATTTACACAGCTCAGTGTCCTTCCTGCTGTCTATTCTGTCCACAGACTTTCTGTTTTGTGTTGTTTTCTTTTCTCATGTTGTTTTTTAATTCCCTCAACTCATTCTCTTTATCAACGTTCTCACCACCTTCTAGAAACCATCCTGTATTTTTATGAGTGGGCAGCAAATGCACTTGAAAATCAGAGCAAGCGTGTCTTCATTTAGCTCATTCCAACACGTGGTTAACAACTAAACTTGACACCGTGCTGTGAAGTGGCTGCCAAAAAATGCCACAGCAGACAGGACTTCTGCAGCCGGCAGTCCAGCGTGAGAATCTCTGCCTAATGTCCATTCAGCACTGGCTCATTAAAGTCACATTTGCCCACAGGCTGAGTAAACGAACGAGACCAATGGGCTTGGTGTGTGTGTGTGTGTGTATGCGCAGGAGAGTGAGAAAGACTAAGCTTGCGGGTTAGAGAGCAAGTGTGCAGTGTTTCATCTGTCTTTCCCTCCTCTGTTGGTCTTTCCTCTATCTCACTCATAGTTTTGTATTAGACAATGTTCAGTATCTGGAGGAGCTTTTTTCTCTCTCTTAGCTGCTCCTCTGCTCTGCCTGTAAAGCTTAAATTGAATTCGGGTCAGGTGATGCCCTGGGCTGGATCCACCGCTTTGATCTCACCAAGTGTTTGCAGTCCTGGCTGCTGGGGGTCAGGTCCACAAGCCTTATAGACCTTATGGATGTGTAGTGTTTGCACTGGAGAACTCTTCCAGGCCCTTAAAAACAAGTTAAATCAACTGCAGCTAGAGTGTTACCTGAACTTGAAATTAGGAGGCAAAGAAGAAACAGTGCTGGACAGCAACTCACTACTTAATATGGAATTATGCTTCTCCAAACAGACACATAAGCCTATGCAAAGAGAGGCTAACACCAACACTCAAATCTAAACGATGTGTTGTGCAGTCCTGCGGTGTAAAAATATCAACTATTCTTCCAGTTTCAACATAAAGCTCTAAAAAGCAATAAACAAATATAAACTCATCTGTGAAATGGTAATTTCTATGATAGTTATTCAAAAAGGTTATTACAAGTTCTGTCAACATAGGGGCTTCTCCTTTTCCCCCGTTTACATGTACATACAAAACACTGAAAACTTTTTCTAAACGTCTGTGCCCTAAAAGGAGTTTTGCAGGTGATACATTTTTATTTAAATGCGGTTTGCACCTGGACAAAACACAAAAAATGTAAAAAGCCTATTTTGAAAAAATACCCTCATATGTGTAGACTAGAAAAAAAAATCTTTTCACTTATGAAAGTTAAACCACAATATTTTACTATAATTACTATTATAAAACTTAGCTGAAGTTTGTTGCCTCAAAACTTCAAGTTTTTACAGTGTGTGTCAAGCAGATTCATTGTAAATTCATCTCGTCTAGGAGTTTAAAATAGAGATGAAAAAGAAGATTCTGCATAAAAGGATGAAAGCTAAAACCAAGCAAATGTATTCAGGCAACTCATGCACACCTTGGACCATATGCAACCCAGAAAGCCCTGGTAGAAATGAAATTTGAATTTCTGATATAACATTAATGTTGCAAATTTGTGCAGGTTTGCACGATATCTCTGTGGTTGTAGGGGATTTAGTTGTTTTAACTTGTGAGCCTAATTGATTACATTTTGTATAATACTCCTGAGGACTAACAGTTTGCTGGAGACTAGTTTTCTTTCTTATGTCACTCTGACTTCAGTGTGATAGCTCGATGACTGACCCCATCAGTCTTAAGCATCCTGTGTGATACGACTGAGTGAGAGACGCCGCAATTCGGTGTTCACTCCAGATGCCTCCTTATGTTAGATGTGACAGAAAGCTGCATATTTTCTTCCATGTATCACACTACAGATGCAATTTCCTCTTAAAATCTGCAACAGATTGTCTTCATGTTGTTGAGAGATTTTTGGAACAGGCATGGACTGGCATGCTGAGAGAGTCCCCCCCCCCAGTGACTAATGTCTTAAGCTGTAAGTTCCTCTGCAACTTGAAACTGGATGGAGATCTGGAAAAGATACAAATGATTTGTAGTGTGCCTGCAGCAACAGAGCACCCAGGTATCTGTTTCTCCCACCACCCAATCTTGTGTAGAATCTGATTACTCAAGCAGGGCTTAACTGGAAGCAACATTAAAATAATTCAATATCTGTCTGCCTGAAGTGTCTCCAAGTGAGGACACTGACCCTCTTTGAGCTGACCCTCTGTAAAAAAAACAAAAAAAACCAAAAACAGAATATGTTACCACATGAGAATGTGATGTATAAAGACTGAGATTTTAGATTCATTTTGTCAACAATGTACGTGATCTTATTCTGGTATGGGGGTGAATTTTTTTTATTTTTTTTTTTAAAATACACTCAGAAATTCTGGGGAAAAAAAACAAAAAAACAATTTACATTTCCCCTGCAGCTGGAAACAAATTGCTGTGCTCTGAAAATAAAATCTTCACCTGCCTCTAGCAAAGGAGGAGATTATCTTAGCAAAGCCCCTCAGTTGTAGAAACTTCCGTAATTACCCCCCGAAAAATGACACAAGAATACACTGAGCTATAACTGGAGCAACCTGTTTTGGGAGTTAACATTACTGCATTATTTATTGGTGTTGTAACTTTAAGAGAGCATGTGAGTGAAAAACTAAAGTGTGTAAAATGGATTATGGCACTTCTCTCTGCATGCAAGGCCATCATGAAAACCTATACTCATTTAAATCACCAACTTCTTTCTATCTCTTGCTTATAAATTTTATATTTGACTGAGATCATGATGCATTTTGAAGATCTTTTGTTATTCACAGGTCCATAATCCGAAATAAGATCTATCCCTGGAGATGCCCTCAGAAATGCATTCAAAATGTATTGTAAACAAGCTGTCTGCCATATTAGCCGTAAGAGCAGAGTCCATCCACTCACCCAAGTTCAAAGCGGGTAATAATTAGGATTTTATAGAAAGCCAAAGACCTCCATCACGCCTGTTCCATTAGCTGCAATAACTCGATGTGGTCTCAGCATTTATTTCATCTGCTGTTGTGGAGAAAACACAAACCATGTTTCTTGCACAAATAGCGGGGACACTTAATGTCATTGCATATTAATAAAAAAGAGCAGACAACAACAATTTGTGTGAATTACTGATGTTGCTGCTCTTGAGCTGGTATTCAGCAGCCTTTAGTACCTTCTGACAGAGCTGGACTGGCTGTTTCAAGGCGGTATGTGAAGCTAAGCTAACCAGTTTCTGATTGAAGCTACATATTTATCAGCTAAACAACGAAGTGGGATAGGGCTTCACTCTCTACAAGAATGTGAATAAGCTTAATTCTCGAACTGTCGAAAAAAAGATTCAGCGTGTTATAGGCAATATAGTCAGGTCTTGTTTTATCATGTAGCTCAGATGCATTAAAACCTTTTTTTCCCTCTCACAGTCATATCACTTCAGCTCCTTTCCACCAGAGAGTCTGGACTCTGAAGTGCTGATTGACTGGCTGTTAGAGTAGGTGGCTTGGGGAGATAATACCTTTGAAGTGAGCTAAAGATATCATGACTACTTACCTGATGCAGTGCAGTCGGAGTGGTGTCACTGCATGCACAAAGCTAGATTGAGGAAGAATACATTGTTATGATATCGGATAAAATAATTTAATCCGCTCTTTACATGCAGACTAACTCTGGATCTGCACAACATATGCCATTGTCACACATAAAAAGCAAGTCAACATACAGAAAACATTTCTGAAGCTCATGCTCGGCTCATGAGTGGCCAGCTCCTTGATGTGATCTAACATATAAAGGCAGTGGGGGATAAACAACCAACTGAGCACAACACTGACTGATTTTATTTTTGATGTACTGTATTCCAGTCATTTTTTCCCCCTTCCTTGCTAAAGCCTAATCCCACAGAAATTGTGTCGGGATTATACACAAAAGGCGCATTTTGGACATGGATTTGCATGGATGGATTAGTAAAACCTTGTAATGGAGGCTCGTGTTTGTAGAGAAACTTCCATCTTTTTGTTGCGGCACATAAAAATTACGCCGCATATCCCTTCATTTTAACACACATTCCTCATCTCCCACCCTGAGAGAGCCCAGATAATTTCTCGTTGCTATTAAAAGTTGCAAATTTGTATGTATCAGCAAGAAACAGATGCCCAAGTCAGAAATATTCAGTTTTGCAAGGACAGTTTCACATGTCAACAATCCACTCAAAAACAACTGGCTCCCAGTGCGGTATGTTCATTTACAGCTCAGGGCTTTAAGACAGTGATACAGAGGATTGGGAGTGCTTTGAACCCCTGAGGATGATGTTGCCTTTCACTGTCACCCAGCACACACTTTCACTACAAACTGGTAATGGGAAAATAGAAAATGGCAAATAAAATGAATCTATTAAGCACTTGACAGAAGATTCTTTCAGGCTCTACAAGACACTGCCTCAGTCTTCAGTTGCATTCTTTATACAAAAACAAGCCAATCACAGTCTTCTAGTATTCACATATTTATGGACACATTTGCTTATCTAATAGGAGCCACATCGTGTCTCAGATTTAGACAGCTTAGACAATGCCCTGAGGCCCTCACGCTTCCTTCTAATCCTCAGATCTGGGGGATGTTAAATCACTCATGGGAGTGAATAAAAAGACGTAAAATGACCAAATTTTCACTCATTCTCTCTCTTCCCCCATCTTGTGTACAGAAAAAGAACACTAGCGCTGGAATAATGTGTGTACAGCTTTGGCACAGTCCCTGGGCACAATAAGTGTTTGGTCTTTGCAAAATTTTTGTGCAAAAACATCTGTGGCAAACAGACAAGCAACCATGTTCACACCATATCCCTTTTCACAGGAGGTACAAATGGACTATATTAGATTATAACATCAAGTTCGCGGCTCTGATCTGTGATTTTTATCTTAGATAATTGTTTGTCGAATGTGTAACACTTGAATTGTAGGATTGAAATAGAAACAAATGGTTCGAAAATATAAAGAATAAAGCGTCTGTCGTCGTCTCCTCAGTCATGTGTAGTCAACTACACTTCTTGAAGCTAAGCATCCAAAGAGGTCCATGCTAGTAGGCCACTGTTTTCATTTAGGCTGGGTAGAAATATCGACAATCATCAGGTAAAATCAATAGCCTACTTATGTCAA
This sequence comes from Remorina albescens, assembly GCA_034769265.1. Classification (NCBI taxonomy): domain Eukaryota; kingdom Metazoa; phylum Chordata; class Actinopteri; order Carangiformes; family Echeneidae; genus Remorina; species Remorina albescens. The sequence goes on from CM068487.1 coordinate 4,131,547, forward strand.
GTTCTGTGTGAAATCAAGCATCAACTGTTCACAAGTAAGTTTCTGAGAAATAAACTTTCCCCCATTATTCAGAACTGCCCATACACTGACAACATGAGCTAAAGCATGTGTGGCATAGTGAACAGCCCATTCAGTGGTAATTCAGTTATTTAGATGTGGTTGTTTGTTGATAAGGTTTTCAGATTGACAGCTGGAAACATTGTTTCATAGTTGAATCTTGTTCCCCAGAGTTATTAACATTTGGGGGACATAAATGATGTTTTCTCATGGTGCATTATATGCATGACACTGACACTGTGAGTTCTACCTGCTCTCCCCTCAAACCTTTAGCAGAAAAATAGCAAAAATGCTTTGGTGGCAAATAATCTGCCCTCAGGACATGTTGTGAGAGGGCTGCACTGGTGGCCCGAACAGGGTAGTCATTGCAATAAGGCAATATATTCCTCAAGGTATAATGCTTGCGCACTTTAAAATGTGAAACACAGCATGTAAATGAGCTGACTCGAATGATACTGAGTTTAACTGAAGTGCATTTGCATGTTTTAGTCCCTTCTGCAAGACTCTGAGCTGGAAATCAGTGCCAGGACAGTGATGCAAAACAGTGGAGCAGCAGGCAGAGAGTGGCATTCATCAATGTTTGATGGGCTTCTTTCTTTCTTTCTGGCAGCATGGTAAACTCACAGCAGCATGGAGAGATGAGCAAGTGGCAAACACACTCAAGCCACAGAGCATAGGGTCATTATCAAGTCATATTTTATCTAAATCAATATTCAGCACATAAACATAAACCCCCCCCCAAAGCAATAAATCATGAAATCATGAATCATAAATCATGAAAATAAGAAAGCCCTTTCTTTTCTCTATCATTCAGTTTACTTTGTTGGGGGGAAATGTGTCTGCTTGCAGAAGCATGCTCCGTGTTGTTTCAGCGACATCATTTTCTACCCTGTGCCCTTCAAACAACGACATCTCACACAATACTATCTGACATTTTGACTCATTGCAGAGTAGGCCTGTCGCCTTGTGAACAGGTTTGCTCAGTAGAAAGGCGAGATTTTTTGGGGGAGGTTTTAAATCTCCAAACTGCTAAAGCTGCCAAAACATTAAGCTGATTTGATGAACTTATTATCAACACCACACCTCATCAGCATAATAGAGTGTAGTAGCGTGACTGATGTTCATGTTTTACATACTGTATGCGTCTTAGATGGAATAATGCCTCGTGGCAATATAGGTGAACTGCATCATCACCATAATAAAGGGGTCTCTAATGGAAATGCAGGAGTTTTAGGATTAACATCAAGGTTTCTGTGGCCCTCTTATGTTGTGCATCCAGGTTGTTTTTAGATCTGGTTGAGGGGGACAGCTGCTCACATCTGGCATCAGAATACATTTCATGTCATACCCGTTAGGAGAACTCCTTTCTGAACAGATGCTTGGAAGTCTGGAGTTGACTTTGATTTGCTTATTGTGAGCTTGCAGCAGTTGTTAAAAGGCTGAACATTCACATTCAAAAACGGCACAAGCAGGCAAAATGGCTGTCACTCAACGCAAACACACCTCAGCACATATCCCATGATAATGATCGCAATCACGTTAGAAGTGAAAATGAGCCATTAGTCTCAAAAGTCAATTGCATCCAATTGCTTGACACGTCTATTGAACAATTCGTTGTGAAATTATTGACTTGCTTGTTTTATCTCGTAATGTGAAACATTTGATTGTCAAAGGTTCTTTAGAAAAGACAAAAAGAAACAACATACAGACAATGATGAATGTAGTTGTTTTTGTGGAAATGCCCGGCGGACTTCAAACTTTCTAATTCCACACTAAATTAACAGTGTGTGCTGGCCCTGATCAATAAGATGTCTTTAAAGCAGTATAGATCACATGGGACTGCTGAAAGTTCATCCATCGCCTTTTGGCTGACTTCCTTTGGATTGTACTTATTAGCTATTTAGGAGACATTAGACTGCCGCTCGTTAGCTAATGACCACCAACACAAAACCATCCTGCTGACTCAGCACTGATGTCCAGCCGAAGCCAAGCTGAAGTGCTGCACATAACAGAACAACGTGCATGAAATATAAATAAACTTCCCTTGCTGAAATAATACCCAGCTAATAATATGAGTAAATGCTACTGTCAGCCTTTGCATTTGCCACACTGGAAAGTTCACTGTCTGTTTTTTTGCTTATCTATTAACAATCACCTCTCAAGTACATGACCTTTTCGGAGAGCAGGGATCAATACAACTTGCCATGATGCTGCAAACAAACCACTGTTTACTTTACTGTAGCGTATTTTTCACTCATTTAAAAAGGTCAACCATCTTGAAGTTCTACTCATAGGGTGAGAACCCTGCCCTTTCTTTTTTTTGGATTGATCTGCAGGCTGCTGAAACAAAGATTGTACTCCTGCTATCCGTCCCTTCACCGTGTCATTTTCTATGTGTGCCCATGTGAGTGTGTGTATATGTGCGGATGAATGAGTTTGTACAGTGCAGGTACACTTGGGTTTTTGGTACAGTTCACGTATTGTAAGAATCTTCAAAGGGATGGGTCAAAAAACGCTGTTATACCATCAGCCAGGTTCGGCTTCCCCTTTGAAGGTCTAACAAATACTTCTTGCGACCCGGGTCCTCTTTGGGGTTGTGTGCAAAACATTACAGGGGCAGTTGTGGGGGGAAGTGGCAACAGCGGCAGCTATTGAAGTTTGGGAGAATGAAGGGTGAGGATTAGGGTGTTCAAACATTGCTGTCCTGTGCAAGCTTTGATATGACTGCACCTGGGAACAGGCTGTTCTGTACGGTGGCAGTTTCCCAGACTCCAGGAACAACCCTGTCAGTGCTACACAGCGATCCCAAAAGAGATACAGCGTGAAAGCGTGAAACATACACTACCAGTCAAAAGTTTGGATACGCTTTCTCATTCAAATGAATAGGAAAGTGTGTCCAAACTTTTGACTGGTCGTGTACATCTGAAAGAACACATCTTGTGGACAGTTGTGTAAAGGCGAGACTCCTTTAACAATATATTGCTCACTTGCACACCAGTATCATGGAATATATGCAATATTTTAACTGTAGCAAAAGCAACTGAAGTTCCAGGTTTTTTTTTTTTGTGAAAATTTCACTCACATAGAAAAACTTCATTGCATTCAACAAGAAAGCAAGCACATATAAAGCTTTGTCTGTCACCCTGACCTCTGCAGCTTTGCTCTCTGCAGTTCTAATAACTAGGAAGAAAGTTAGTATTTTGAGAAACTGCACTTTTTTTGTTTTTTTTGAAACACTCAGGCTGCTCTTTGGGATGTCAAGTGGCTGATGAAGAAAGAATTCAACTCAACCCCCACTTCAAAAAAAAAAAAAAGAAAGAAAAGGGGAGGAAGGGATAAGTTTGGTTGTTCACAGAGAAATGTAAAACAAAACTAGAAGCACACCTCAGAGAGAGAGGAGAAATTCAAATGACAAATGAGAAGATTTTCTCACATAATTGAAATAAAATTTCCTGAGATGGCAAAGTTCAGTATTTTCATAAGAAATCCCATATTTATATATTATGATCAGGGAAATTCCAAATGAGAAGGTAAATTATAAGGTTAGGTCAGTACAATTGACAGGCTGCCGTGACTAATCTCAAGAAAAGCTATTTTAAGTTTTCAGCACATTCCAGGTGAACAAATGCAAAATTTAAAATTTTGACTACTTTTCATACAATCTATACTTTGGAGCAACAAAAATGAAGTATAGTCTGTCCATTTTACACCAAAACCACTTCCCTTCAGCTGCAGGCTTGCCAACAATGTATGAGTTATGCATTAATAAATAAGGTGAACTAATATATGCTGATATGGATACACAAACATGAACAGCTAACTGAGCTAACTGAGCTGACAGAGCGCTCCCATCAGTCAATAAGCCCGAATGTTTAGTTTGAACATAAATGATGAAGTGCTGTTCTGCTGCTAGATCTAACACTTTGATATGGTGCGCAGTTATGCTACCTATATCAAAAGGCTGTTACAGTCAAACCCCTGCTGTTTTGTATTTCTGTCAATGCAACAAAGCACTGTTTTTGTTCTCTCTCCCTGTCTTGGTGGCTGGAAATAACAAGGGGAATATTCCCTCACTTAACTTATTTTCTTGGTTTACCCCTTGCTCCTCGCAGACAGGAAAATGCCAATAGTACAATATTGAACTAGATAACAGACTATGACAGTGTTGCTTTAGTGAGGTGTCAGTGACATTACAGAGGATTGCTCCTGAAAGTGGAAAATCCAATCAGGCTGTGACTCTCCCCAGAGCTAAAGGGCCGCAGCCTACAGAATGATTCATTCAAATTCTTTGATCAGGCCGAGTTATCTCCCAACTCCTCTGGGACTGAAGACAAACTGAGGAGATCCGGACCTTGAGGAGGGAGACAAGAAGTTGTCTTTATACTGGGATAATGCAGAGCGGATGTAACATAGTGCCGCACTGAATCACTGTAGTTATGCTCTATGAAATTGTCAGAATTAACAAATGGCTTACATTTCATTTCCATGGTCATTAGTACACAATAGATGTTTATGTGCTCAGTCTAGAGGAATTATATTCCTAAAGCAATGAGTGCTGCATGTGAATCTCTGAAAAATAATCAGCATGGAAGTTAAAATATTAATAAGGGATAATATGACTATTTTTTTCATAAGGAGTGAGGAAATCATGAAAATTGCAGGGCCCTTGCAAAGTTAGTGAAATTGAAGTGAATATTTAATTTTTTCATTTCATCACACACTGACATTTTACAGCAAACTGGGCATGAGTGACTGGAAACCCTTTGGACATGGCTAATACTGAAGAATCAAAAATACATTAGATTGGGCAAAAAAATATATTTCACATGGCTGCAGGGGTGACCTGGGATGTTATTATCATCATCATTCATTTAGCTCATGCCTGAAATTGCCCTTGGCCAGCAAAGCAAGCAGTCCACTTTTGAACCTTTTAAAATCTGGCATGTTTATGCCCTTAGTCCCTTTTCCATTGTGTGAATAGTCGGGGCTCAAGCATCAAGATGTATCGTCAGTCGTGAGCTCGTGACCGAGGCTTGCAAGTTCCTGGTAAGACACGCAAAGAAAAGTACAAAAAAAAAAAAAAATGCATATACATTTATTCATTTCACAGATGCTGATGTTGTGACCTATAAGTCAAGGAGAGGGCAGCGCCTCTGTGATGACATCTGGGCATTATGCTTAACCATATGTTATGTTACTTTATTAATAGTCCCTATAAAAATAACCCATTTAAATGCTCCGCATCAAGTTCTTTGGTACGAGCTTCCTGTTTAGTTTTTTTTTTTTTAATCCAAATATTGTAAAAATCCTGAAGTTATTAGTGGTAACAGCAAGTGCCATTTAACACAGGCTCCACTTTTGGCAACAGGAGAGTGAAAATTGAGGTTAAGGTTGATGTCTTTTAGATAAAGCCAAAGTGGCAATGTATTACATGAATTTATTGTTTCCTGTGTAACCCCAACTCAATAAAAAGTGCTTTAAAGCAAAACAGACTCTAAATACATTAAATGACCATTACGTGACCTTAAATTGTATCAAATCAGGCTTTGAATGAATTAAGATATCGAAGGCTAAGAACGTTTCACAGCCTAAATGTGAAAATTTCAACAAAATGTATTTTTTCTATTTGACCCGTTTGTGTTTATCTGCCAGCATGGTCCCTGTTAGGAGAAATAGAAGTAACCTGTAAAGGTGAGGTTATCTGCTGTTCTATTAGTGACATACAGTGCGGCTTAAATTAAACAAGGAGAGAACAACACTGTGATCTACTTCACACCCAGTAACACACTTTTTACACACTGTTTATCCACAGAACTGGATTTTCCTCTCCAGGTTCATCACGATTAGAGCTAAATGGTGTCTGAGCTTTATCCATGGAGAGACAAAAAAAAAATCTAACAGTTAACAGTCTCCAAGTTAACTATATTAATGATAAGAATCTGAAATTACAATTTCCTATTTCCTGCAAGAAAAGAAAAATTGCTGCTGTTTGCTTTCAGTACAAAATTGCCACAATACAATTATATTGTCACCAACAACTTATATATTTCCCATGTATTGATCTCCAAACAAAAGGGACACGCGTCCTTTTTCCCTTCCACCTCATGTATTCCGAAGATGGTGCTTCCACTGTAAATCTTCATCAGGATTTTATTTTCTATTGATCTCTTAAGCAGCTAAGTAGCATTTTGGCGATGGGATATCATTTTCAGAGGTTGATGGAGACAAATTAACTAGATTGATTTTGTGACTTAGCATTAGGCATTCATCTTTGGAACCTATAGTTCAATACCTGCAAATTCCTGTGCAATCACTTTGATGGACTTAAACTGACCAACTCATGTTTTCTTCACCTTGACAGAATGGAGATTTTGTGTGTTGTTAAAGTAGAAGAAATGAAAATGCCTTTTGTTTCTATAACTGCACCCAAGATTAATGTATTTGGTTGCTCTGATAGTCTACTTTCTTTACTACACTAGTGACAACCTGTTTTCCAGCTTGTGAGTCTAAAAGCAACTGCATGTTGTTGCTTCTAAAAAAGATTTAAGAAAAACTGTGACCCAACCATATGGCAAAATGTAACCAACGAAGAGGCAAAGAAGCTCCATAAACTCCACATGGCAAATTGATAGTTATTTATCTTAGTCCATCAAAATGAGTGACCCTTTTCATCTCACACGGTCATTTGATCTTCTGTTTGTGGAGTTTTAAATCATGACATGTAATTTGTTGATTCAAGTTTCCTGGTGGTCATCGCACTCTAAGCTCTGCTTGCCTCAGCAGCTATTTTTAATGATGAAAGACATGATGAAATCGCCCTTCCTGCCACTGCGTTTGGTTCATTAGGCTTCCTCTACAGCTAAATGGAAATGCCCTTCATTTGAGGCAGTAGACCACCCAATCTGGTCCCTGGTGAATTTATGACAACTGCCCCCCCTCCCAACCCTCCTTCCTCCAAACTTCCGCGCAGTTGTACCCTGAGGTGACAGGCGCGTCACCATTATTTACCCTCATGCCACCACCCGCAGAATCAGCAACTGGCTCAAAGGTCAGCAGGCCACGTCTGTCTGCACCTCCGCCACCAGACACTCACTCGTTTCTCAGCCCGCCTGCGCCTCACGGACACTCCACTGAAATCTGAGATCCCCACAGCTGCAGCTTCCAGAACAAACAAGTACAGATTCTGTGCAGTCCCACAGCACATTTGTGGCATTGACAAAAAGACCTAATTAATTAGCAATTCATTCTAATGTGATCTCTGCTCTCTGGACCCCTTGATCAGCTGCTTTTATCTATCCTTTGGAGAATACAGTGACATCAACTCAGTCTGCTTGTTAGTTAATGTGAACAACTGAACATTAGCAAACATGACAACAGTATGTGCCATATATAAAAAAGGCAAACAGTGTGCTGGAGTAAAAATACCAGGATGTCTGTTATTACTATAGCCACAACAATTAGTAACAGCAGTAATATTAATAGTGTTAGTATTATTAATAGTAATAATAATTAAAATGCTTGTGGTGTTTAATGTTAAATAAGATCAAAAATAGACACAAATATGTAGTTTTTATTGATACAGACCTTTTTTGTAGGCAGTTGTCCTCAACTGATAACTTGCTTTTTGAGATTGTCATGGCTTAGCAGCAGCATATAGACACGACAAGCCTGTCATAGTTTCCTTCCAGGCTGCATGGGTGCAAATGGAAATGCTTTTTAGAGAGATGCGTGGTCTCACTAGTGTCTCTTCTTTGGTCTATTCAAAATCAAATCCACAGAATGTGGAAAGTTTGAAACAGGCTGTCTATACTCTTAATAAGGTGCTAAATGTAGCACGTCTAGCTGATTAACTTTGACTACACGTTACAATAATGACTGGAGCTCATGATAGGCTGTGTTATTTTTGCAGAAGAAGCTGGATTTTGGAGCTGGAAACGATCTCATGCCAGAATTGACCAAATTTCAATACAAGTTGAATGCTTGTTATTTTTCTTGCTTGCTTGCTGGTGCTGTAATGGTGAGAGAGATGCAAAATGCATATCTTGCTTGTACACGCTCTTAGATAGAAGTTTGACATTACTATGTGTATGGTTAACTTTAATAGGCAGAGGTGCAAATAAACAAGATACAGTGGCAGCTTTCACATACGTTGATGCACAGCCGTCCTAGATTTTGAAGTCTGTGTTGGTTACTGTGTATTTCTAAGTTGTATATATGTCTTCTGGAGGCAGTCTAAAATGGAAAAAACCCCACTTGACAATTAGTAGCTGCTGCTAGATACCTCGCATTGTGAGCCATTGCTTTTTTGTCTCTTGTTCTCTTGTTTAAGGATTCCTAGCTGGGTAGGATGCTGACTTGAATTGGGGATATGTAGCATTAGTTTGTCTTTGAGCATATGTGTGTAGCCATCATGTGCATATTTTAGACTCCTTTTACTGGGCATTTGTTCATAAAACAGACTAGATTGAAATGCTTTAAAGCCATAACAATAAATAAAGCAGGTGGACCTTAGTGAATGGTCAATTATGTGATCGTTAAAACGGTATGTTTCTAAAGTGTGATAATTGTTTCTACTCTGATAGCCACATCGTGAGGACAGAGTAATTAGAATAAACATTCAAAATCCTCCATCGTTCATAGAGAGAGAGAGAGCTGAGGATTCCTCTGTCACAAGACTGAAAATGTCTGATTAACACATTTTCTCCTAAACAGAGCACTTCTGTCTATTTGGTGTGATGTTTTACTTTTACGCTTATTGGTTAACGAAATAAAAACTTGAAATAGTGAAATTGGGTCTGGGAGATAAGGGTGTAGAGGAGGAGGGTCGATGGCAGATCAAACAGAAAAAAATTGAGATAGAGCTGATCTTTTCACAAACTATGTAAAACCTTCAAATTGAAGCCAACAGTATGTGAAGAAACATTAAAAGCTTTAAACTCATACTAAAATTGGTATCTTTTCTCATATTGAGTGTATTTGCTCCCTAAATAAGGGTACATTCTGCTCACATCCATCATCTTCAAGTCTGGGGGGAGTGTGAAGCTGAAAGACAGCTGTAATGTGTGACGTCTGCATTTGTGTGTGTGTGTTTGTGGACCAGTCATACACTGGTCAGTAATATAACAGACACCGGGAGCTAGATGAAAGAAAATGAGCCATTGGCCGTTGGTAACTCCCACTTAAAAACTGTATTACACTATAGCTTGGCAATGGCCATAATGCTACACCACATTGCACTTGATTACAGCTGTAACTGTGCCGCTTGCGGCCACCTACACGTGAATGTGATCGCTGTAATCTTGAATATCCCACAGTTATACCATTATCAGAACAGTCATTCTAACTTCTTGCCTGACGCCAGACCTTAACTTCGCTTCGGGCCATTATTTTAGGATGTATCCCAATGGGCTTGATGTTAAAGCGTGATACAGACACAAGAGAACTGGTCTTGGTACATAATGGTGGAACGCAGTTAACCAGTGCTGCAGAGTGAAAGTATAGCCCCTTAAGTGAGTAAAAGTGTTGGTGGCAAAGAACGATGTGCATCATGAGGAGAAATACTGATTCCCAATTAGTGCAATCAGGATCACACTGAACTCCACCTCCCAAGTGCTTACAAAAAAAAGAAAAAAAAAAAGCGTATAGATCACAATATCATAGTAAGAATGTATGAGCAGTCTCTGTCTGGTGAATTAGTGTTATGGCAATGCACAGACACAACCAACATCTTGCATTGTTAATACTTTTGGGAGAAAACTTGAATCCCTCTGACCATGAACATTGACCATAAATAGGAAACACTGCATTTCTCTGCCAAGGCTGGACAATCCTCTGAATTCATTACTGTGGTAAGAAAAGAATGTTTTTTATTTAAAACTAAATCTGGTTGTAATTTGTATACACAAAAGGTTGTAGATAACCAGAGAACAGCTACACAAAGACCAAAATCAACAATATGATGAACAACCTTTGACTTCCATACCAACTTTACTTCAACGGTGGCCAAATTCACATCTTTGTCAAAGTAAATTACAGTTCCTCTGTTCATTCTTTTTTTAGGAACATGGTATCCATTCCACACTTTTTTTGGCAGATATTTACACAAATATTTGTGTAAAAACAGTGTGTTGTCTGCTCTGGTCTTTTAACAGAATTTGTGACCAATAAGGAAAATCTGAAAGATTGCCAGGCTTTCCCCTGAAGCTCCTCTGTGGAGATAAGTGTCAGCGTCTGATTTAAAGGTAGGGGAAAAGATTCTTGGCATTAAAAAGCTGCAGAGGGCTTATAGTGCTAAAATTTTACTAGTGGTATTTTATTTAAGATGGGGGACCCCCACAAACATGTTCTTTCATCTTGTCCAAAGTTGGTTTACATAAACTCAAAAGGCAGAACACACACTAAATATTTCAACTTTGCACCCAAGGTACAAATTACTTTTAGTGCTTCCAACAGCAAAGATCACAAGACATAAACTATCAAAAAAGATTTGTATGCCCCAATAATAAATATCTAGTGAATCAGTAGTTGAGCATCTTGGATCACAGAATCACAGTTGCAAAGCACAACATCAAAGAGCAGTCCAAAAGTGTGAGTCGACTCTGACAATTTGGACACCGACAAGTCAACCCTAAAACTGGCCAGCTGCCTCACAACATTAACAGTTATTAGCCGCTATTATTAGCTGAACAAGATTATCACATTATTGTTGTGACAAATCTGGAAAATAAACTTTGTTGCCATTACAAAAAACATATTAGGCAAATGTAAACATTACTGTGTGGTATTTACTGAAGTTGTTTTAACAGCTACTTTTGCCAACAGTTCCCAATACCATCCAATTTCCTCTTGTATAGCAGCCAATTAGGATGAGGGGGATTTGTCTGTTGTCTTTCTACATGCAGAAACAAAAAACAGGGACAGACACACACCTGAGACTCACACTGTTTGAACTAGTTCGCCTCTGGAATTATGAATCTATAAATTGTTTAATATTGAGCTAAAATATATCATACAGTTGTTTACTTCTAATTTATAATCTCAGAACACATTAACCAGGCACACGCACACACACAAAGAATGCCATGGCAGATAGCAGCTGGTGTGGCTTGTTGGCATGTGTACGTACCAAAGGAGTGCGAAAAACAATCAGAGGGCATTATTGGTGACCTCTCTGCATCTGCACTTCTGCTGGACCATTAAACACACAGCAGCCAAACTGCACTAGTTAGTGTGAGGCATTGGACGTGAACATGCAGGCGCATGCTTAAATTTACCAGGAAATAAAAGCTTTAACTCCTACATAATCCACTAGAGTTGTACTACATTGTAATTCATGATATAGTTGACCAAAACTGAAAATCTTGTTTAAATGCTGCATTTCTGTCGTGTGAGCATTAATACAACGTGCTGGAATGAAACCTCGAGTACGTGCTGCCAGCATTGGGATAATATGATCAGAGAAATGTGTGTGGCCATCTTCTCACAGCTGGTAGGTTGTTTTAATATACAGAAAGGCCTCTCACATTTGTGTGGTGTGTGTTTGTGTTTAAACCACAAAGCTTTACTCTGTTTGGTGAGACACAGATCCTCAGAGACTCCTCTTCATCCTGCCTGGAAGCTTAGTTAGCTGCATAATCACTTGTTTGCCTCTGAAGAAGAGAAAAGGGGGTTTGTTAAGACACAATGGTTCTCATGGGGAAATCAGCCACACATGCACACTAGTGGCATGGCGTCCTTATTGTTTCCAAAACGACCCCATTTCAATAAGTCACTGTAATTGATGCCCATCTCTCAGTAAGACAAATATAAACATGGCATCAACTCATCTATTCATCTACCTGTCTTTCGAGCCGTCAATGATCCATCCAGTTATTCATCCAGCCATCTATCCATCAATCCATACATCTGTATAGCCAACCCAACATCCAGTAATTAATGTGCCTGCATCCATTTATCGTCGATCTATTCATCAATGCATTTATACACTCATCCATCCACCCACCCATCTGTCCATCCATAAACAGTATGATGTTATGAGGTAGAAAAAGGTAGATGTCTTCTGTTCTTACCGTTCTAATTCATATGGGGGGCCCTGTCATAGAGATGTTATTTGTAAATGTCACGTCTGTGCTCCAGCCTGTTTTACAGAGCTGTTTACAGTTCCCTCCTCTATGATTCAGTGAACACTTAAAGGAGGTTTTACTCAAGAGCATGCCATCACCCAGAGACCTGTGTGCTCCTGTCAGATATCGGCTCTCCAGTTGATATGAGAGCCCAAACAATTGCAAATACATTTCCATGGATTGTTTGCGGACATATTCTATACAAATGTATTCATAACTAAAGAACAATTATTCTGCTTTTTTTATTTGGAATAAATTGTCAGTACGTACCAATATAATGTGAGATCTTCCACAAGGCTCACTCCTTGGGACCCCCTTTTTTAAACCACCAACGTGTTTCCATTGAATCATGCCATGGAGTTTTGTCACTAGACAGAACCCTATATTTCCTTCCTACAAAGGAAATAAACGAACACAAGTTAATATGTGACAAAATATGCTGAAGCTAAACAACTAAATAAGGAAACAACTGTTGGACTTGATGTAAAGTTTTCACTTTGCATATCTGTCATTAAAAACCAGCGAACAGAGTTTTCTTTGTGTCTTCTGCCAAACATATTAATAATCAAATGTTTCATACCCAGCTATAACTCAAGACAAAGTTTTTATTCACAGAATGTTGAGCAACTGTAACTGTCTTTTCTTTTCAAGCCTCCCTAAAAAAAAACTCTGTCATCTTTCAGCTCATTCAGAAAGCTGCTACAAGGACACTGACATTTATGACAGAAATAGAAGACATCACACCTATTCTCAGGTCTCTGCGCTGGTTTCCTGTCTCTAATACTCTCAGCTGTTTAAACCAAAAAACACATCCCTGACTGTCTACCACAGCTCAGATCTGCAGGCCCAAAAGTTCCCAGGGTTCAAAGTAAACATGAGGAAGCAGCATTTAATTACAGATCCACAGAGCTGGGTCACACTGTGGAAAGACACAAAGACATGCCCCAATTTTTCAATCTAGATTAAAGAAATGTATGTTCTTTACTTCCTGTGACTAAACCAAAGCTTATGAATTCATTTCCATCCATCCTGCAGCTCCTTCAATTTATTTTGTTTTCATCCTCTTGTGTCTTTTCTGTTACCTCTTAAAATCTCCTTTAGCCTTTTATTCTTAAGAATTCATATGCTAAAGGAAACGTGCTATAGAAATAAACATGTTTCACCTTGCCTAGTCCTGCCTGAGTGTATATGAGTGCACTGAGATGCGGATAATATTCATTTGTTTATTTTCCTCAGCTGCCCATTCCTGTGTGGGGTCATGGAGGAGCCTAGAACTTATTTATACATGGTAGAAGGAGGGAATATGAGCAAGCATGCACACACAATATTGATATTGTTTGCATGATAAACACTCAATTTTTTGCTTCTCTCTTCTTTTACACTCAGATGTTTTCATGGGCTCACCACCACCAACTGTGATATATAGACTGCGTTTTTATTGTGTTGTCAAAGGCAGTTTTCAACAAATTTTAAACCTTATTTTGTTTTCTATACTGAATAATGGAGATTTTAATCATATCAATATACATTTTTTATCAGAGCAATGCCTCTCTATATGTTAACTTCTCAGAAATTCTATACAGGTTAATTTGATACTTGATACTTAAATCTGTTTTACATTTGAAAAATGACATTTCTGAGCTGTAGCCATCTCGTGTCTCTTTAAAAAGGCTTACAAGGTACTCCATATTTCTTCTTTTGTGCACCAGGACGACATCATGTATTTACATTTATGATTGGCTGTGTGAGGTATTGCAATAAGATCTGTAGAGCTCTGATAAAATATAGTCTCTGTGGTTGCAGGCTTGCAGACAACAGCAGACTCTGTATCCTCGTGTGCAGAATGGGGGGGGGATCTATTTCCTTGGCATTTCTTGCTTGTAGGAACAGATTTGTGGTTAACATCTGAGCAGAATCCCAGAGCAGCAAGCTGTTCCACCTGCCAAGTCACTGTCAGCCATAGAGTACAGAGCTGCAGATAGACAGTGAAATAGGAAAACACAGTCATGCTCAAACATTATAGGATTTTTTTTTTTTTATCGCTAGGAGAAGAGAATATTGAGAAAGGTTTCTACTTGTATTCATTTTCATTCAAAAGAAAAAAAACAATAACATAAAATAACAATTCAGTACCCTTGTGATCACATCCATAAGCCACAATAGATTGTCACAAAGGGCAGATCACATGGTGCACGATGAGTTCATGTACTGCTGAAAAATGACTGCCGGTCCTCCACTATGGTCTGAATTGGCCATGCTTGTGTTGTAAACAAAGGCCTGTTTCTCCTCTGGAATAATTAAGTCACCATGTGCAAGTAAGGTGTGTGTGTGTGTCTGTGTGAGTGTGAGAGTGTCTGTACTATGTGGACTACCATCTGCTGACTTATGTAAGAGGTGTGGTGGGAGGGGGTTGGTGTAAACACATTTCCCCAGTCAGAAAGGTATCAATCCCCCTCTTTTCTTGCCTCACCTCACAGCTCATTTAGCCCTGCCACAGGAATCAAATAACAGTATAAGTCGGCCATAAGAAATTCTTCAGAGTTTCCTCTCTTCTTCGATAAGAATCAGGCCTCACCTATTGGGCAGGAATGTTTGGGGAAGGCAAGGCAATTATTCTTTGAGGGAAAAGGCTTTTATCAGACTCACAATGGAATTCATTTATGTATTTATTTTTGCTTTGTCTCTGATATCTTTCCCACAGAACATCCATATTGCCATAAATTCCACATCCCTGTTCAATGTCCTCAAATAACAAATACAATAAATTACACATTTTAGTTTACCTGTCAAAGAATAGTTATAAATGCTCTAATCTCTGGTCTATAAGTTACTGAGTAACTACTCAGGAAGCGTGTTTTATGGCTGATTATATATAATGCTGCTACCACGGGCTGTCCTTGATTAATGTCTTGGAATGAAGAGCATGTTTTATTTACACAGCAGTGATCACAGCTGTTTCAACACCAAGTGAAGGGTTAAAGCTTTACTGTGCAGTTTTCTGATGTCCAAATACATAAATTACATTAGAATTAATTTGAATTGATACCAATACCTACTGAAAATATCCGTTTAGATTCCCTTCATTTGTACGAGTTGTTTTTGGGAGTTGGGTGTGTCAAAAATAAGTGATGTGATGTCACAGGCACTTTCTCTCCTTCCTCCTCCCTTAACCTATTTAAAAAGGAGACTATCCCATGTTAATGCATGACATGAGAAATAAGTTGGTTAAAGTGTGTCTTCCGATTTAGGAAAATAGAATTTTTATTAATTTGCTTCTAAAAAACATTTTTTTTCATTAACTTGTTTAGTATCTAACTCCATTATGTTTCATAAGCAATTCAGATTTCTTACTTAATGTAGCTCTGCTCATCAGAACAAATGATATGCTCATTTAAGTATGAATTGTACAGTACATTTGCTTAAAATTCTAAATAGAACAGGTTACAACAAGTGTGAAGCAGGACATAAACAGGATGAAACTGAGAAACAAAAAGAGACTATGTGCCTGTAATAAATATTGAAAAATAAAAAAGATACAGTTAGGATATTAGACATTGTTTTAATTTATCTATTCATTTGTGGTTTGTATACTATGAGTTATAATTATGCCCATATATTTTATAGAACATTAAGGCCTTTATAGCCCATCATTCGGATGATGCTGGCTTTGGGAGTCATAAATTGAAAAGTACAATTTAAAAGGTGCCCTGTGATTTTTTTTTCTCTTGTAAACAAACAAAACTTATGTTTACATTAATGTTAATAAAGGCTTTATCCGGCACATCAACCCTGAAGTGCCTCCATTAATCCCTAAACTGTGGAATGTTTAGTGTTATCTGGCCTTTTAAATAGCATCCGCTTATTGGACTGCATGACTTAAAAATGTCCCTTCACTAAAAGACACCTCTGTTTATAAATTAATACAACTGAGCTTTATTTGTTAGTATTGTCAACATTATATGTGTCTTCAAAACAGTGCTGCCTGCCATGTCAGGGTGTTATTTATACATTTGAAGCTGAAAGAAGATAGTTAGCATTACAATTTATCCGAGGCAGACCTCTCAACCAGACTCCCTTATGGACAGTACAGTCAGTGCACTCCATCTCCATCCATTCTGAGTGCTTCACGCAGCCCGCTCTGTCTATCAAACTGAGCACACAGATTTATCTCTGACAAATAAATTGGGAACTATAATGATGGACTCTGACTTAGTCATAACTTGTAGCCTGCCTTCCCCACTCATCGGCCACCAATTGGCCTATCTGTCAGTCATTCGACTCCGGGATTTTCGTGTGCCTCAGATTATGTATCGTTTATCATCTCAGCTCATCCAACCCCTGCAGCTGTCTATCATTTAACATAATCATCGCTCCCTCCCTGGGAAATTTGCCTCCTTTGCGACTCCCTTGCGGATAATTTTTCCTGTCAAAGGCTAACTATGAAATCTACCCCTCCCATTCACTCTTCCACTTTGTCCTTCTCTTTTCTCCCCAACTCATCTCCCTTGTTTCCTGCCCTGGATTTAAACCTAATGGGCTCTTTACATCATACCCATTGCCTCCAATAACATTTGGGAGTGCTCTGGCTCCAGATTGGCATAACAAAGGGACATTTTAAGAATTGCACCCAGATGAAGCCATTTGCCCCATGAAAAAGTTGGATATTTCTGAAGAGATTCAACATGGGCAAAACATTAATAGAAATGAAAATATGCATCATGTACTGTGTTCTGTTCTTAAAGCTCAGAGATACTACAGAGTCAGTGATATCAAACACCTGAATAACAAAGAAATTATAATTTTTTATAACAATATCAGTATCAAACCATATAAATCCAAAAGACGGGTTCATTTTCAAGAGACCAAACTCATCTTGAATTGCCACGTGGGCCTCTGTGTAAAAGTGGACTCATTTTCATGGGTCTTTGCAGACAGATCAATGTGACCTCTGATATCCTCCCAGTGTTGTAAATACTCCCATACTATAGTCCTGGGTAACAGTTCCTTTTTAACGGAGTCTGTGACCTGTGTCAGACACAATCAACCATTAATGGAAGTATTACAGTGTGTCCGTCCACCCGTGTGGATGACCCCGCTTGAGATTGGGGTTACTGGAGATGTGGGTTACTTGATGAAAATGAGTTACGTCAGCGATTATGTGGCTGGGTTACCCATCTCATTTTCTTGCTAATAAACAAAGCGAGCCTCTCAGGAAATACACTTAAAACATTTTTCGGGGCGAAAACACTACTTATCATGAAAGTAACTACTCTATAATCTCTGGTGTGTTCAGCGTTGATCATAGTCAACTGGTGAGCTCTTGCAAAACTCTGCAGGAGGCGGGGAGGGGGGACAGATAGGAATCATTTCATATCGTCTTTCAAAGAATGATCTTTTAATGTCTTCTGCAGCTTTTATACAGTTTTCAGAGTACAATGTTCGTAATATAGTCTAGTATGTTACCGCTTTAATTTACAAGTGCATGAGAAATGTTACAGAGCGCGTTATAAAATTAGAACTTTCCTCACCAGCCTTATTAATGCCAACCCTCCCATTACCAAGCCAGCAACGTCGGCCATAAGATGTTGAGCTTACATTAACAAGATAAATTCAATGGATGCATTTATTGCAAAAAATGTGGCAGTCATAAGCAGTATATTTTGTTTATATTGATATTTGAACGATGACATCTTTCACCAAAGGGTGAAGGACCAAGTCTGCTACAACAACAGAGACCAAGTTTGATATGAAAGGTTTAATGGCACATTAGTGGCAACATCAAATATTACCGAAACAGACACTAGTAAAGGCCAAGTGTAATGAACAACAACAAAAAAGGCTAATTAAAAATAATGAGCTGTGTGGTTTGCCTATGTCGTAGCATTGTAAACTATCATCAGGCACAAAAGCCTTACAATGCCAGAAAGCTAATAATTTGTTTATCTTAATAATTCATCAAAATTAAGATGTAACATGACAAATGTTGCCAGTTACGTGCCCTCAGAGCTGAACACCAACTACATCTAATTGTCCTTTGGCACTGAAGAAATTTGTAAAATTGATGGTGAAAATAAAGGAGCTTTAAGCAGCTGAAGAGGTAGGAGAGGTAGATATTTCCCACAGGATGAGGCAAAGACAAAGTACAGAGCTTAAAGGAGAGGGAAAATAGGAATTGAATTCATCAGGTTGAGTGTAACATGACTGCAAATGAATGCTAATATCTGCAATGGGTTTTTATGAGGCTATATGGTATTAATGCAGTTTGTTACAATGCTCCTACATAGCCACAAAAAAAAAAAAAAATCAGCTACCTTGGGTTTAAAACTGACTTTGAAGGTTAAGGAAAGATCATTGTCACAGCAGTCATTGTTTAGTCTTAATGGCTAAATGAAATATGAATCTCATCAGGTATAATTTATAGTAGGAACAAAGAGGATGTACCAGAAGGAATACATGTTCATATTTCTATTTTACCCTCTGATTACATTTTTATGCCTTTGAGCTGGTGATGCCCAGATGTCAAAGGCATAATGACTGTAGGTTGTTCATCCACATCTGTCCATCCCATTCCGTTTTATCTCGGGAAGCCCTTTTTAAAAATTGGCATAAACATTTATTAGTTCTCTGGGATGAGCTAGCGGCAGTAAGGTGGTCAAAGGTCACAGGTAAAGGTCATGGTGATCTCACGAAACACAATTTGAATGCAATATCTCAGTGATGCCTTTGGGGAATTTGTTTAAATGTAGCAAAGACAGTTTTTAGGACTTAAGGAATAACTGATCTGTCACAAAAGTTAATTTTGCACTAAACTATGACATAAACTATAACTTCAATTCAAATGCCTTCAAAGTATAATGCTAATTTATTTTATTTTCCAGTCTAAATAAAATTATATCTTAAAAAAAGCACTTCAAATGGACAAAGATCATCTTCACTGTGATATCATAATGCTCCACAAAAACATCTCTGGTCATTATTCAGCGTTGACAGTCAGGAAGAGGGAAGATTGTGACCGACCATATTTCTTGGAACTCGGCTGCTCGGTGGAGGTACACAACTGCGAGGCGGTAATTCCAGTTAAGTTTTCTGTTCGTCATCTCTTCCCATCTCTCGTCTCCTCCCTTGCCTGCCATGAGTAATAAATGTATGACCTAATGGGCCGCTGTGGCGAAACTTGAAAACTAAACCACCACTGCAGAGCGTCTCTGGCATCAGCCCAGTCTCAGAGAAAATTTCCTTGCTGCCAGCCAGCGACTGCTTGAATCAAGCTGAGACAGAGCAGGCTGATATTAGAGATGAGGGGGCGCAGAGAGCCTCTTATATATAATCTTCATATCTTATCTCTGATGAGAAAAAAAATAGTGAGTGTGTGGGTGTGAGTACATGCAAATGGTTTAGGGAGGGTCAGAAAGCCAGACGAACAGACAGATTGAACTGAATTGTGAAATATTCCTGATGACAGCAAAGCAAAGATGTAATGAGGAATGAAGGCCATGCTGAAATCGAAAATATTCCGTTTAATAAAAAAAAAAAAACAACCCATAAACTCTAATTTTAGAAAGTTTCATATTCAATCAGTTCTGTCTTGCAGAATCTGTCCAATATTTGTGAATATATCAAAAAATATCACACTATTCCTCCAGATTAGTTAAATGTCAGGGATGTGCTGCTACTTGATCTCAGACGGAAACTTATTTTTTCTTCATTTAGTGATTTTTTTTTGTCTCAGTTTTTCTTAATAATGCAACAGGACAGCTGGACAGAATATTGGCTGCGCATTCATTTGAACTGAAAGAGCTGTAAGCACTGCAGAAAATAAAGAATGACTCTTCAGTAAAGTGACATTGTCATTACTCCTGAGTCATTTAACGCTCATTACAGATGCAGAAATTGTTCATAGAACATTGCATCTGTGATGCCCTCAGACACTGACACCTTCCCAAGAGTCACTTGACCTTTGGACTAAGTGTGTGAATCTTCTGCCAGCGTCCATCTTTAAATGTTAGTTTCAACTCAGTTATCATTCAGCAGCTTCTCCGCTCTCATCAGAATTGACCACGGTGGTATGCTCACAAAAAGTCAATAATTATCTCTAATGGAATTCCAGGGAGCAACAGATTCAATGTCAGTAGTGAATTAATTCCACACACTGCAGAACTTTTGTTTGACGGATGAATTTGTGCCACTGAAAACACCTATTGGTAATAGAAGTGTTGCAGCCATCATGCCCCCAGTGATTTATGTGCATCGCCAGTGCAAGAAGCAGCGCTCCTTCAGTCTAGCATGGCTGCGAGTAAGTATGTGGAGATCGAGGTGGTGGAGAACCCCAGCATGACTCTTACTGACCCCACCTTCACCAAACACATCTCTCCCAAACCTTTGATAGATAGAAAAAGAAACCTAGGAAATTTAAAACCATTGTTATTTGTTGTAATGTGAAGTTCATTCATTCATTCATTCATTCATTCATTCATCTACAACCGCTTATCTGTTTCGAGCTCACATTGAGAGACCCTGGACAGGTCACCAGTCCATCACAGGGCCAACATACAGAGACAGACAGAGACCAACAACCACTCGCACTTACACTCAGACCTACGGACAATTTAGAGTAACCAGTTAACCCAAACATGATGTGTTTGGATGGTGGGAGGAGACCGGAGTACCCAAAGGAAACCCATGCAGACACGGGGAGAATATGCTAACTCCGCACAGAAAGGTCCCAGGCCGGGAAACAGACCTGCGACCTATAATGTGAAGTTCAGATCAGAAAATGTAGTTTTTGGCTGTAAAATCTTGCAGCAAAATTAAAATAGTGTATTTAAAAAAAATAAATCTCCATGCAAAAGTAGAAGCCCAGTCAGGGAAGTCTTTCAAGCTACACATTGCCTGCACGGGTGCTTGAACTTCAAACAAGATACATAATAAAACATTACAGATTATCACTTCATCCAGTTGCATATTGTTGCCAATGCTGGTCAGCATTACTGCACAATCCATATTGTGCTACAAAGTTATCTGCACCTCCTTTCACAAAGACAAACAAATTATTGTTGCTCTGCCACATACTGATGCGACTGCAGAACTCCGTATTGTATTAGGCTGATGAAATGTTAATGGTGGACTATTCAATCAGTAAATCTATAATATGATCATTACCTGCAAAAGGTTCTGCTGTTTAAATCAGCAGCTCAGTTCATTGTAACTGCAGCTCAGTGAAACCAAGATGCACACGGACCTCGGATCAATAAAATCAATTCCAATTTCATCGCACATCGCCCAGCAAAAACTGCAAGGTCAGTTTTAAGAATGTCTATGTAAATAAAAGAAAATAGATTGAAGGGGGGGAAATAAAGTTTCACAGATAAGAGTTGAAACTTTACAGACTTACCAACACGGATTATTTGCAGTGTCAGACTTTGTGGTGCAAGTACCCTTGACCGCAGTGAGATAAGGTATTATCTGGCTCTCTTGTTCACTGTAACTCCCTTCTTTGCTCTTCTTTTTTCATTTATTTTCTTCAGTCTGTCAAAGCACTGGTATTTTGGGGAGTTATATACAAAAGGTGAACTCTGTTGTTCACCTTTCACATCTAACTCATCTAAGTGGTGAAAAAGCAGATGCTATCCTGACTGCACTGTAGATACATGAAGTTTTACTGCAGGTTAAATGTCAACTTCATTACTTACTCAGTTTATTATATATTGTATATTTGCAGTTATCATAGTTATCAAGTTCTTTATCATATAGCACAGCATACACTGACACACAAACACATTAACCTTCAAATTCAAATAGTCAAATTCCTGTAAATATTTCATACTTTCATAATGATGCTTTGTTTATATTTATATTTCATTATCACTAAAGATAATGATAATGTGTTTGGTTTTTGATGCCTTTGTTTGGTTAAACTTTATTATAGCAATTAGTAATTATAGATGCTATATTTGATTGTAATTTGGTTATAAGGAATTGTGTCTCATGTTAAATATAAAAAGAAAGCAAGATGCACGCAAAATGCCACTTCATATTGGCAGTAAAATAGTTGAGCCCAGATTCGTCCTCTGACATCATCCTATCTGCTTGTTATGCCTTGGATGTTGTACCTTGACACTGACTGTGTAATGTATTCACATCTGAAAGACAAAAAGGATCCCTCTGTCTTTATGGCATCAGAAAAACACTGAGCTGATTATGGTGTAAATCAAATATGGCTGGTGGGTATGCTGTGACCATATTTAGTTGAATAATGACCCTCAAAAAGGCCGAGCCTACTGATGAACAGCTGCTCATAAATCTTGTTCAGAGAGGAAGAGAAAAGCAGAATAAAGCTGCAGAGATGTTCAAGGTAAGAAACCAGCATGTGTTAAAGGTGCCCTGTGAAGCTGTTTTTCGTGTGAACAAACAAAAGTGATGCTAACCCTCAGATGCTCATCAAGACTCATCGTGTTTCCCATCAAGGTTAAACAAGTGCATGAAGGTTTTCCCTTCCTAAAAAAAAAAAAAAAAAAGTGCAAAAGCGATTATTCTGCTTTTTTGTGCTTTGTTCACACAAGGGTTTTTTTATGTGACGTACAGTGTGTATTCAGTTGCTTAAACCTTTCAAAAACAAAACAGAATGTGCAGACTTTGGGTCAATGGCCTAAGTGTCATGAACCCAAAGTGAATGATCCATTCAGCTGTGGGCCGGTTGGCATTACAGTAGGTGTGTTTTGGGAAGGAGGGACACTTGGGGGCATTGATACCAAACATTTTTAGGTTATATAAGATCATTTAAAGTGACATTATTAGACATGAAAACATCTAATGTCTGTATGAACAGTGATATTTGGAGCAGTTGCGGAAACTGCTTCCTAATACCAGTTGTAATATAACGTTTGTGAGAATATCTTGGAATAGCTTCAAATTTGTCTCTGTGGGAAGTTGGTCCATCATCATTAGCCTCCACAGCAGAGGTCCGTGGCTACAATGAAAATACAGACTCAGACGACATGAAAAGAAATATGATAACATGAGTGTAATTAAATCCACATTTGTCTGGCTTGAAAGCATTTGAGGCACTGTAAGACGTAAAAGGAATGATTGATAGAAATGTGTGACAGCGAATACAAAAGTGACTGACAGATGGATTGAAGCGTCGCCAATTCAAAAAAAAAAAAAGAAACTTCTGCAATTCATTCAGATGTGTGTTTAAACTAGATGTGGCTAACAAACACGGATCCAAATGTTATGAAACGTTCTTTATATCTTTTAGAAATGGAATAGTGTACACTCCATTGTTATTCAAATACAAAAGGGGAGAGATAATATTATTCAACCACTATCTGTTATCACTGGAGAACAGCCCACATCTTTGAATAAGGACACAATGAGCACTGAATAACTGGCTTATTTTATTTAGAACAACTGATTGGTTCTGCTGGATTTGTCTTTGTGTGTGTAAGCTCAAGATATTTTAAAGAAAAGAGGAATTTAATTACGTATCTAACAATGAACTGGACCTGTAACTTCTGATGATGGCAAAGGCAGTAAAATATTTTCCTCCAAAATGTAGAACATTAAGAAAACAAACTGTACCAGTATTCAGAATTTCCACTCTGGCTGTGCGAACTCCGAACAGCTGCCTAAATTACTTTCTGAGCAGGGTCACTGTTCCTGGTCAGTAGACACAGCTTTCTACTCATTTCACAGATTTGCTCTTTCTTTGGTAATGCCTGCAGCAGAGTGCATATTGGCCATGTGTTGTGTTGTGTAGAAAGTGTTATGAGACAACAGTCATCACCTACAAGTTACCAATTCAAACCCAAATTATATATTTACATTTATTTATATTTTCTGTAAATCATGATGCAAAGTGAACGCACAGTGAGTAACTCCTGCTGCTATGAAACTGTAGACTGTGATAATGGGAGTTGTCTTCACCAACGTTTCGATGCATTCAGTGTGAATCGCTCAGAAGGTCTCACCACTAGCTGTATTGTAATTGTAGTGGTTAAAAACGCTCAATAAACACATTTCACATTAAATGTCAGTTACTTGGCGATGCATTATGGCAGACCTGACATCTTGGAGCAGCTTTTGTAAAATATACGCTGAAAGATTGAAAGACTAAAATTCTTCATCTGATGGAAATATAGTTTAAACAATTAATTGCTTTTTAAAATATGGCTTAAAACTGGATAAGCTTTATTTTTGGTGAGTATTTTCTTTTATTGTTTGCTCATATCCTGCTCTGACTCATTTTTCAAAGAACTTTGTAATCTTTGTATTTAAGGGTGCCATATGAATAAAGTTATTATTGTTATTATGAATAAAAGTGCATTTTCAGCTTTTTGAGAGCAAATACGGTACGTTCTCTTTTATAACTGACTGTGTTGATTGCAATTATACTGTACAATGAATTCTGTGGTAGAGTCCTACTCATTTTAAAATCAAACGGGAGCATAAAACCAATGAAAGAGTCACAACTAACTATTTTGACATGTGATCATCCAGGACAAACTGGGAAATGCCGACACGGTAAGGTTCCACTGATTGCTTTCACAGGGAAATTAGAAGAAATCCAGTTTAGCTATAAAAAGAAGTATCATCAAATAGTAGACATGTTGCTCTACTCTTTAACTTTAGATAAGGCATGCCGTGTTCAGAAAAAGCCATGTGGTCCCTCTTTTTTTTTTTTTTTTTTTTCCAGAGGTATAGTTGTCGGTCAAGACCGGAGGGTTTCTTTTACTCAGTATACTCTCAGTCCTTATCAGCTTCCCGCTCAGTGCTGAGAGCTGACCTTCAGACATTATCTTTCCTCACTCTCTTCTCATCAAAGGGAGAAACGATAAGAACTGACTGTGTAGTGATAGAAACCTTCTACTGCGAGTCCTCCACATGTGCTCCCCTTTTACAGCCTGCAGACCGGCTGGCTCTGTTCTGGGAGACCCCACTGCAAGGCATCATTATGGGAGTAATGGAAGAAATGGGGAGCGGGGACAGCATCATTCATAAAATGAGACATGACCGTGAGGTCAAACACACAGGAGACAAAAATGCCTCAGTGGACTACTGTTTGAGGTAATGCAGGCAGAAAAAGAATGTTTCAAGTTCAGTCCTTTAGATAACTTCTTCATTGCTTGAAATTAAATCATATAAAAATGATCTGCAGATGCTTGAGTTGTGACCTCAACTGAGATTTTCTTCTCGTCTTATCTCATGCAAAAATGTGTCTTGACCCAAATAGAGTGACAAATACTTCTGACCAAGGACATTGCTGTGTTTTGGTGTGAAGCCACGGCTGCGAGGTGGCATTACACGCCCATCTGGTTGCAGCACCTGCTGTTGGTTTGCTCCGTTCGAGTGGGATGCAATTAATGTAACCTACAAAAGTAGGATTTGTTTGTGCTCATTGGTTGGCCCACCTGCAGCTGCTTTTGGCAGGAGACTATCCTGAGAGTGGTAGTCGGGGGAGATGGCTCCTTCTCCATGTGTTAATTAACGAGGAGGTGACTCTAGGGCGTTTTTGGCTGCGGTTGTACTTTGGAGGGAGGGGTGGGGTGGGGTGTGTGTGACACAAACCCATCCAGCTCTCCTGAATAAATTTGGTCTCATGTCAACTTGTGCAGGAAAACTGTTTAAAAAGGCTGTCTCTTCCTTCACCAGTTCAAAAATGCACAAGAACTATATATTAATTAAACAAGCCGATATTATGGTAGTGTTGATAAGAAATCCTCACACACACAGAGCCAAATACAGTGTGCCACTTAAAAACTTATTTTAGATCAGCCATTGGTGCCAGCCAGCCTACCAATCTAAAGTTATTGACAGCTTGGCTTCTTAAACAAAACTCATTAATTCCTTTGTGTATTTGACAGATAATGAACACAGAGATAACACCGACCCTAACCCGAAGCTGTGATGCCCAAAGTGGGACTGGACGCTCTCATACTGTACAGTACATTTAAATCTTGGGTAGGCAATGGAAGAACCAGCAGATGTGAAGCATGAAATATTCTTCTTTGCTTTGAAAATGGCAGTTTGACAGAATAATTGTCCCTTAGGGTAAGTTTCTTTGAATCCACAAATTCCTTTAATATTTGTTTTTACTCCTCTAGCAGGAATAGCAGCAGTTGTTGGATCTACTGAAAGACAAAGTTTCAACTAAACCCTTTTAGAAGTTTAAAAACAAAGGATATATCCTCTTTTTTGATAGATGTCAGCAGAGTGGCAGAATTAGGAGGAAGGGGAGATAAAGTGGACAGACATTCAATAAAAGTCCCTGGCTGGAATTGACCCAGAGATACTGCCATAGCTGAGTACTAGTACTATTGTTCTTCAACCAAAAACAACAGGGGGCCTTATATTTTCATTGCTGATGGTCTCATACAGTCATCTGCCCTCAGTTGGGTCCATTCATTATTTAAAAAGCTATTTTTTCTTAGTTGGATTTGTCCCATATGATGCCATAACCACCAAAGATAATAATCAACCCTATCCTGTCACCATGTATGCATATTGTTCTGCTCTTAGAATTATATAGGTAGTCAGGAATAGAATATTTTTGCTTCCGTTTGCCCTTTGCTTTATAACTCTGCCTGTCTTTTCATAATAGTCCTCCCATTAATTTAGTATTTTTATGTCTCAAATGTGCATACATTTAAATTTAAAAAAATCCTATATATATATATATATATATATTTATATTCTCTTTGATATGTTTACATTGCACAGAAAATGTTGATACTGACTGCAGCTCACAAGCTATTCCCCAACTCAATGCAAGTGTGGCGAGGGGAGGAGGTTTGTGGGATAGTGTAGAGTTTAAATAAAAAAAAAAAAAAAAAAAGGGGGGGGGGGGGGGGGGGGGGAATTAAAGAAATCAAAGAACCAACACCACCTGGGGAATTTCACCCCAGGAAGTAGGACCAAATTAATCACAACCAAGGAAAAAGGACACAGGTTCAGCAACTGAGGAGGCAGAGACTGTAGATAAAGAAAGAATATTTTTATTTAAAATATCAAATGAAGTTGGAATTAAACTATAACTGGGGCTGAAATGACAAAAAAAAAAAAAGAAAAAAAAGAAAAGAAAAAGAGTTAAACAAGCATAAGTAAAAGTTATTTATCAAACTCAATTTAAAAAAAAAAAAAAAAAAAAAAGTACTTAATCAAAACAAACTATAATTAACAAAATAACTAAAACCACAATGTGGCCAGAGCCTGAAGGGGAGGCATACTACGTAGAAAAGTGCCCCTACTCCTCACCTGGGGTGAAACACTACACAGCAAACAAACAACATGCACTATGGTGACCAGGTGACTACTTGCATGCAATAGGAGTGAGGTTCCCACCACAGTGCCTAGCCTCCCACTTGGACCCTCGAACCACACTGTCAAACAAAAGAAACCTGAAAGCAAAGCAAACAAAATGTTAACAAAACCACAACCACAATTAAAACTTAATATACAAAATAAGTAAAATTCACTCAAACCATGGACCAGGAAATAATAACAAAATGTCAACTCAACACAAAACTCAACCAAAAAGACCAGTCCACAGAGTAAACAAAACAGGAAAAACAAAAAGCAGCAGGGTGCCTAAAACACACAAAGGAGACCAGTTAGTATATTAAAAACTTGTAAAACAAACTTTTGGGAGAGACCAGGGAACAACTTACCACCAGGGGAGCAGGAACCAGCAAGAGTCTAAATCAGCCATTTTGTGGCCTTTTATACTTGGCTCTACTTAAAGGGGAGGAGTTATGAGAGGGGGGGAGGAACCCAGGAAATGTGCTGTTGAGGGCTGCGTTCAATGCCCATACCTGTCACTCACTACACAAGCATCATTGTAGTAGAAGCCCTGCAATGTGGCGCATGTTAATATTCCTCCCAGACCTGTCTGTCCGCTGTGATCCCAGATGCATGGCGTCAGTGTTGGTAAGTGAGAGCTCTGGAGAGGAGGGCAGCATTTCGCCGTTGCAGAACAACACCCCCACGATTTATACCCGTGTGGGTCATTTTCTGAGAAAGGGTTTGGGTTACGAGAGAGCCCTTCGTCACTTTATATCTTTGTTACTGCAGCAGAGAACTGTCAGGTTTATCACAGTATCAACAAATCTATTGTTCCCTCCGGGTGGACACATGTCACAGTAAAAGTTCAGCATGAAGTTTGAAAGCTGACTGGAGCTATAGACATATTGATTTCAACCAAATCCAACTGGTGTAATTATTTGTAGCATGAAACGACGCATTTTGTATGTGGTTGTTGGTTTCTTCTTGTTAAGTTGCGACAACCACATTGAGAGAATGATATTAACTAGAACAATGTTACCAGTGTACGTGTTTGAGCACAACTTTCTCCTGCGGATACTTCAGAGAGGACAACAACTAAACAAAAGAGAACACCAGGAGAAAATTATTCATTAATACCTACTTATCAGCTGAAGCATACATTTCTGCAGCATCAGTGAGTAAAATATAAATTAAAGCGTGCTTTGTTTAAGAGAGCAAGGTTGGAAATTCAACATTCCTGCACAACAAATTGAAACAGTAAGCACTGTGTGAAGTGAGATAATTGTTAATGGATTAGTGACAGGCTTTTACATATCTGGATACCTTAAATGTGCATTGGATGTCCCAGACTTAAGCAGACATATTTGTTGTTTTGCTGGAACAATTACCCCCTAAAGGCCTCTCTCCAACCAAACCATGCAATATTCATCATAGTTTTCTGGCCGGCGGCCCTTTGAGATTGCTTGTTTTGTGCCCACACACAGGAATACTACAAATTATAAAGCAAGGTCATTATTATTGGAACACTGGCATGTGTAGACTAATTTAGGCCTAACAGAACCCATAGACTGATACTGCCCTCAGTGTCTTCAGCATGCAATAACTCCTTCACTCTCGCTGCTTTGAAAGTGGGAGAAAACAGCAAAGGAAACTCGATGTGTGTGAGTGGTAAATGGAACTTAGTGAAAAGTGATTTTGCTCGATGTTGACTCACCCTGAACATTACACAGCAGGTTCCCACAGACGTCCTGTGGCTCTCAGGTGTTTGAGTTAAACAGTTCTGCTTATTTGCACAAATTATTTGCTTTCATGTATCACACTTAAGTTTTACTTTAGTGGGAAGCCATATGGATCTATGCTCCCTGACTGTACCCTCTACAGTGGTTTCTGTGGTTGTTATCTTTATTTACTGGTGGTAAGCCACCACTAGTCTTTTGCTTTCACTGAAAGAAGAGAAGAACTCTCATGAGTAAAGCTTCTGGTGGGTAGAGGCCGGCAAAGCTAGACATATACAGCGCCACAGGAACAGCATTTTAATGTTGGGAAAACTGGGATGTGAAGAGATACACGCCCCGCCCTCTCCCAATGTGAGCTGGGATTGGCTCCAGCATCCCCCGTGACCCGGAAATGGATAAGCAGTAGAACATGAATGAATGAATGAACAGAAAACAACATAATCATTCCTTTTTGAGTTGTATTTCTGTCAATTGTAGCTCTTTTTTGGTCTTCACCAACTCCTGAGGTAAAAATGTTGCTTTTACTGCATCTAAATGCTTCTGTTTCTTCACCAGCTTGTCACTGAATGTGTCCCTCTGCTCCTCACTGTGAGGCAGGTAGTTCACAGTGTTCACTGAAAAGCTTTTTTTTTTTTTTTTTTTTTTTTTTTTTGGTAAATAGCTTTGAGGCAGATTATGTTACCTTTCCCTGCGCTCTTTTTAATGTCACATGATATTAACATAGAATGATTTTAAGCCTTCTGTTCTGTCCCCTCAAATGTCAGCTTCCATGTATTAGCGTGTTTCTGTTACATCATTTGATGTGTTTTTGCTCTGGAAATGCATTTAATTGTGTTCAACACATACATAAAGGTCATGGTGTTTCCAGGAATAACACCGCGTTGTAGAAAATTAAATCACTACAGGTGAGTGAATAGCCAAGACCAGTGTATTTTCTGTCCAGCAGTCAAATGTTCTTCATAGAGAGGAATTCAAAGGAAAGAAAATTAACTTTTCTTTACTTTGATAATAAAGTGCGGCAAGGCCCGTTTGGTAATATCTCTATTTTCTGTCAGCCATATTTCAACCGTGCCCAATATATGATTTAGGAACCAAAATTACAAACAAAGTGGCAAGAGAATTAATTAGATTTCGCTAAGAGAAAATAACTTCATAACTTGGTGAACAAATATGGATTACTGAAGTATTTTTTTTCTTTTGTTTTTTTTGGTAGTTTTATTTATTTTGTGATATGGACCAGATTGTATGTCCTCAATAAAGTTAAAAACAATAATGAAAATGTATGATTACTGAACGTAATCATAGCTGAATTTAGATAGAGCGACAAAATTAGATCACTCCCATGGATCAAGGCTCAATTGTCAGCTTACACACATACGCACCTACCACATCTACCATAAATTTCATCCTTTTTAGCCAACGCTAAATCCAACACCAGGGATGTCAGACCATTAAAGAACTGTTGGACATTCATAGCACCTAGCGACCCTTTACTGATTCCCTGACTTTTCTCTAGCATGGTTATGATGATGATGATACATACTATGTATATATTCAAGTTATCATCAGGCACACTCACTGTTGGAAATTTGCTCGGCAGCCAAAGTTGTCTTTGTTTCCTCATGTAGCTTTTTGAAGTCTTTCTTTCACTGCTGCTGCAGTCAAAGGAAAGATTTACCTGCTGCAGGTGAGCTGATACTGAACTACCTTGAGATTATCATTATAATGAGAAGCGCCTTGGACAGATGAATGTGACGTGAATTGGAAACCCCTCATATTTAGATGATTTAAAAAATATTCTGTTTGTGTTTTTAATATACTGCTCTAAAGCATTTCCTTTACAAAGGATGGAAAACTGCCTGTGTCTGATTGGTACTATTCAAATGACCTTGCCATGCCTCAACAGGAGGACGTGCAAGTGCATTATTTGAATGCTCCACACCATCCAGTTTATATCCACAGTTACCTCTATTCACCTATTGCCAATTTTGGTGTAAGTGTAACCTTGTGCTGAAATTGTAAACAATTTGCATTCATTCAAGCAGATGAAAAGACATCAGAGGTATTGAATTTTACCTGTGACAAGACGAGGTTTGCTCTTTAAGTACTTTCTGCTCTGAGATCCAAACCAAGTGGTGATCTAGTGTAGCAATTACAATTCACACTAATGCTGGTATTGGAGTATTTCTAATGATCCTTCAACACAAACCCTTCTGTTATCACGGCTGCATTAGGAGAGACGAAGCTCATTCATGTCTGCTAAATATCTGAACTGGAGAACAGGTCTGTGGAAGATTTTAATTTATTTCAATACACAAAGTTAAAAATGTAGATGGGACATGATTGTTTTTCTTCCTGAAAAAGCCCCTGTTTGTATTTCTCTTTTTTTCTCTTCACACTCAGCTATGGAGCTGAGTGTGAAGAGAAAAGCACAGCATCCACCTATGGAACGAACCCAGAGTCTCACACTGGGAGAGGCAAGAGTGAACAACAATGCTGCCTTTCTCCCTCTAAAGCACCAGAGACAATTTGGCTCTGTGTCCATTTGGCTTCTGCTCGGGCCATCCATCCATTCCTGAGCAGAGCCCTCATCCAAGAAGTGTATTATGGTCAACATAATAGTTCAAATATAGAGCCGCTTAAAAACAAATTCAGTATTCAGGCTTTTTGTGCAAGGACTTTAGCCAACCAGGTGTGATGGGGCTCTAAATGAAAGAAAATGTGTGTTGCAGAATTAAATTTTTCATTTGGAAAATGAGAGAAAAGAGCGAGAAAAATTTAAATATGTCTTTGAAAATATGTCAAGACGTGGCACGAATTTAAGTTTCATTAGATTAGAGAGGAGTTTTTAAAAAAACTGTCTCCATACGCAATTATTTTAATCACTGTCAAACTGTAATTGCACATTCTCCACTTCTGCCTTCGTACCCCCTCAGACAAATAAATCCATTTGAGGACTGTTCCCTCCAAAAGAATGTTAGCCTTGGTAGAACAAGGACATAGACTAGAGACAGGATACATTTTTAAGGTTTAGATAAGAGAAAATCAAGATAAAAAAATGAGTCTGTAGGAGTCTGTGATACTAGAAGCATCTTACCACCCGCAGTTATCTTTTTATCATTATGCAACCTTGCTGCAACGGAGCAGTAATTATGGTAGTGTGAAGGAGGAAGTCAGCTGATTTGGTATTTTGAGCTATAAAGTTCATTTCAAGGAGCAGCTGGAGTGACTGGGACAATAAACAGGAATTTGACACAGGAGAGGCCTATTGTTTCCTTTTGGAAACCACTAGTCAACAATGTGTCATTTTTCTTTATCTACATGTAAATAATTATTTTGCCTCACTGTTGCATAAGTTTTGTGTATTTATTATTATAACCATGACGACAAGGAAGCACCAAAGTGTCC
Source organism: Remorina albescens (assembly GCA_034769265.1). NCBI lineage: Eukaryota > Metazoa > Chordata > Actinopteri > Carangiformes > Echeneidae > Remorina > Remorina albescens. Next base: position 4,164,149 of record CM068487.1, read on the forward strand.
ATGAGGTTGAAGGTAAATAACTAACATGGTTTCAGGGTGCAAAATAGAAATATTGTGTTTCAAATATAACATTTAAAAAGCCATCCACCAAAGTCACTACTGCAGTATTTCTGGAGCTTAATTTCTTTACATTTTACACTCTTCTTTGTTCAGACACAAGGCCAGCTTTTATAAAAAACAAGTTTCTAGATGGAAGCAGGTATCATCAGGCTGATGACCCACTCAGATCACTCTGAAATGATCATTGACATCAACATCAGTTCGATCAAAGTATGAAGAAATTATTTACTCCATGTGCGACTCCCTTTCCTGGACCAAGCACATTTCTCTGTCTGGTCTCATAAAAGAAGGTTATTTAGCCAGAAGCATGGGTTGTTAACTTGTCTGATAACCCAGGGTCAGCCATTAATCGATCTGTGTATTTCACTTTCCACTGAAGTATAATGAATAGAGGTTGAATCTGGCTTTATTCTCTTTAACAACAACAAAAAGTGAGCCAGATGGGAACAAGAAGGAGGAGCTGGTTGTCTTCGTTAGCTTAACTTGCTTCTTGTTGGAGCAGGATGTAATACAAAGGAGAGTAATTAAATTGCGAATAATAACTTGGGTCAGCACTGTTAAGACACTATCCTTTTTGTCAGTAACCCTTCCTCTGAGAGATTGTGTTTCGGCAAAACTAAACTGCATCAGCAATGTTTTATTGGACTGAATTAAGTGTTACACAACCATCACAACAGACTCCCGGATCCGCATTCAGAGCCAAGTGTGTTGAAAGAGCCAGGCAACAAAAGGACTTCTGTTAAAGATTCAGATTTTGGTTAACTATTATGAGTCAATTAACTTATTCGCTATTCAACCAGACCAAATCCTGCCAACGCCAAAACATCTCCACAAAGAGTTGTAATCATGTTGTAACCACAATTGGAGTGAATTCACCAGCCAAGATTCAAGTTTAGCTCGATGCAAACTTGATGCAAGAAATAAATTTTTTTTGCCCCTGAAAACAAATTCAGAGATTTAAGTTAGATAATTTTAATAAGTGGGAGAAAAAAGGAGTGAAAGCCTTATAAGAAAACATGTATCAAACTTACATTACCACAGTCTAAATTCAGGTCAAAATAAATTGCCTGACATTTAATGCACATTTAAAAAAAAAAAATCACTGACAAACTTGATAGGACACTGTCTCAAAAATCCAAATTGGCAGTCATTTATGATTTTTGCATGCTTTTCCTGAATGTCACCACTTTTATTAAGTTAGTGGGATATTGTTGACTAAATTCTGAGCCATTTTATGCTCTCAGATGAAGACCCTGCTGTCCTTTGGGGAGACATGTTGTAAGTGAAGTTGTTTATGATGCAATAAAGCCTGTGCGTGTCATCATCGCCTTGCATTATGGAGGCTGTAAAGCTCAGAGGAATTCAAGAGGGCTGCTCAGTGATGTCAAGGTCAGCAAGACAGACAAGTGGAGTTCTTATTAGTGGGCTGACTACCATACAGAGAATACTGTCAGTGCTACAAACACTCCTTGATTTTGACCAGAAAAACAGCATAACTTCCAGTTGTTTAATCAAAACTATGTATTGATAATGTCCCACAGTGCTGATATTAATTAATTTGAACACACGCACAAACACAGGCCGTGGTTTTCAATTTGGTAATGTCACATTGATCTAATTATTTTTTAAAAAGCCATCTAGCTATTTTGAAAATCAAACATTCAAAAAAGTTCTTTGTAGCTCATACATTTAGAGTAAATGTTAACAGGTTGTATTTCTCCGGTTTTCATTACATGAAGCATTTTTCATAGATAATTTCCTAAACAGTGTATTTGGAGCAGGAAATGACACAGAATAGTAGATATTTGTGCACAACGAAGGCTTCTACCCAAATACATAAGGCTATACGCTATTGTCATTCTGTGAAATTGTCAAAGAATTTAAATGCCAAAAAAAAACCAAAAAACATTCTATTGTAGCATTAAAAAAATCCACTGTAGCTCTTATGGAGCTAAATTTGTCCCAATAATTCACACTAAGTGTCACTTGAGTGCCTGAGAGCAGAAGCACATTTTCAAACAAATCTTTTAAAACCCCAAAGTTTATACAGATTTCATTTTATGTGTAAATTAAAGTGTGTTGGGTAAAAGGAAAATACTGGCACTTAATCTCCAGAGAGCTACAAAACATTAGTTCAGGAGAAGGATGGCTCATAACTTCAGGGAATCCCCGTCCTTCAGCATGTTGAGATCTGAAGGATTTATTCAGCGTGGACGAATATGCTGCTCTAAACATCCCTCTCTAAAAAAGGTACGTATAATTCTCAAGGGGAGTTTCTGGCACTGAAAAATGAATGGAGGTATTACAAAGGTCAGCCTTTGGCTCAGTCTCCCAATATAATATTGTAATAAACTCCAGCCTGTCCAGAGAACAGTCCAAAGGGATCAGAAAACGGTGAGGTTGAGGAGAATAATCTGTTTTTAATGTCAGATATCTCAGCGCACATCTGCCTCAGGCCAGTAGTCGAGCCAGTCTGTCCAACAACCACTGGGATCTGAGCACAATTGCAGTTTGCATGCTCTGTTTTCGTACGACTGAACAGTATTTGTGAGGGCTCTGGGTTTGGACCCAAAAAGCTGGATGCCACTGACCTGGTGCAAGTGCTGGCTGTGAGGCTCTGAATGGGCTTGGCACTCCGGGGAGGGGAACCACGCTGGTGGGGAGCAGGCAGGGAGCAAAGAATAGGCAAGGTCAGGATCAGAAGGCTGGTCAGTTTTCCTGGGGGCAGAGACAGGAACGGTGAGCAGAAATCAACAGAGACTGAGACATTACTACAGTAAATGCCAATGTTAGCATGGCAGCACAGCACACATCAAAGATAAGCCGCTGATCTCAGTTTGTTACATTGGATAATTAGCATTAAACACAATACAGATGAGGGCAAAGAATTTTTTTCTTTGGTCATAAAGCTCCATATCATGTAATTTCAGCCTTTGGAGACCATTCATGTCTGAACCAACAATAATGCCAGTAGTTTTTGAGATATTTTACTCACTTATTGTTCTCAGGACATTTAAGTAAAATCCGATATTAGCTATTTACACCAGTATAGAACCGAATGATCAACATATTCACCTTGACAGCCACACCGCTGAACCGAGTCTGATGTTGCTGAGTGTAGGTGTTCAGTGTTTTCTGTTGCACAAGCTGTGTGTGAGAACAAAACATGATGCCACACATTTTCTTGGACTGCCTGGTGGCTGAAGAGCTGAGGGGCTGACGTGCCGAACATGAGCTGTGATGTTGCTATGTTGAAGTGAATGTCTCTCCCTGCATGTCCTTGGTCTGCTGTCTGAGTTTCCATAAATAAGGTAAAATTTACGTGCCTTTTACACAGGGAAGGAGATTTTTGGGTGTGATTTTTACCCTAAATAACAGTTGACTCACTGGAGCGCAGCCTGTCACGGCAGCTTAAAGTGTTCCCACGTTATTGCAAATTTCTGGTTTCCAGAGCTCGACTAAATGAATGCTGATGCCATCTAAGTTCTTTCAAGTGATTAAAAGGACACTTAGCATTTTAAACACTAATGGTATTTTCAGAAAACGATTTTCCAAAATGAATGAGTTTCCTTTTGAATATTAAACCTGTGAACCAGCCGTCGGGAAAGCATTTTAGCGAGTTGAGCTTTTGACTTTTGTCACTTAACAAGCATGCATACACACATACACACCCCAACGCACATATTGTATATGGCCCATTTGGCATATGCTCTTTTGCTGTGTGGGGAAAATGAAGACGAAGAGAGCTTGTGAGCTGGACTGAGAGCTGGCTAACTGTGCAGAAGAGCAAGAGAAGGAGGAGGCTGACTAGTGTGATGGTATACCGCTGTACACCACAGCCTGCGGCACTAAAGCGAAAAAGGAGGCAGTAGCCATCTACATACTCCATCTGTGGAGGAGACAAATGAATTGCAGTTTTATAGCTTATCCTGCTGAGCCGGAACATGAGAATGTGCTGGAGGTTTTTAGAGAACCAATTGGTAGGAAAAATGGTGAGGGAAGTGCTGACTTGTGGGGAACTAAAAAAAACCAACAACAACAACAACAACAACAACAAAAAAAAACCCAACCAAACATATTTTGCTGAATAAAATGGAGACGGCTGGCTGTTTATATGATCCTCTAATGAGTTCTTAAACCAGCAAACTTCCTTTTGTCTCATCCAGACCTGCAGCTAATATGTGAAGCAGGTCACATAAATACATCCATTGTAAACAGCTGATGATCTACAGAAAGTTAAGTGTGTCTCAGAGCATTTACATACTGCAAACCCTTGTTCTCTCCGGTGTCAGCCACACTGCTCGCCAAATGCATCAACTAGGAAGATAATCACTACAAACGGGAATACGGGCATCTCTTCACTGGCTACCTGTTCAGCATTGATTTAAAAATGACAGTGCTCACTTTAAAAACATCATTACATGGCCTCAAGCTTTAATTCCCATCTGCATGTGGCCTTAGATCCTCATGGCATTTAAACTAAAGGTGTTGAGAGGTTTTCAAACAAGTTGCCCAGGTAGCGTCAGGTCACAGAATTAGTCATATGATAAAACACTCAAAACCCATTTAAATACTTTCCTACTGTGACGTGATGTATTTTTTTCTGTCCTCTGAATGTATGATGTTTTATCCTTTATGTTTTTGTGGTGACCTTAAAACTTGTCTTTTTTTTAAGTTAACACAAAATGAATACAATACAATACAATAATATGTTTTGACAGCATCAGAGGTTAAATGTTAAAAAGGCACGGGCCGCCCGGGTAAGTGTGTTCACTTCTTTACCTGATTACAGTCCCCTGGGGACCCCGTGGGTGTGCAGACTGGGAGTGATTGACGTCTTCCTCAGGCCATGTCCACATGTGCACAGGTATCTATTAAACATGCTGTCAAGAGCCATCAAAAGCACATCAAAACGGAACTGACAGGAGGCGACATAAACCTGACTCTAAAGCCATGTTGGCCAATCATAAGCGTGAAAAAGTTATGACTGGTTCACCAACAACAGTGGTGTCACTTGTTAGCACAGAATACTTTACATGTTTTCTATTTTTATTGGTACATCAGCCCAGTCCAAACAAACAGGACATACTCAATACAATTCAACATTTTAATCAATTCAACTACTCACACAGACAAAAACTTTGTAAAGCTGGTGTTAGTGATGTAGAGAGTGAACTGTGAGGTATGAAAAAAAAAAGATAAACATATACATAAAATATATGTTTATAATTTAAGAAATGAATTTTACTATTTCCGTGTAAAGTTGAATTAACATTGCCATTCCAAGTCCATTGTTTGACCTTGAGTGTTTGCAGTACAAAGCCAGAGATTACAAAATTAAAGTATGCAGTATGAGTTTGAGACACAGTTCTTCTGACTTTTTTGCAGAGGCTTCAGTCCTCTAATGAAAACACTATGAAGTGCAGGCAGCAAGCCTCCTTTAAAAAAAAGAGTGGCTCCATCCCAAATTAAGGTCCTCTCCTCTGTTCGTGTAATCAGTTTGAATAGTTTCCATACTGAAAAGTTTGAATTGTTTTATTTGCATAAAACCTCTGTAGAAATTTCTCAGTATAACTTACTTCCTGGCAGCATGTGCAAACCTGCCGCATCGTCTCAGATGACTAAAAACACAACATCCAGGTCCATCATGCACATCTGCCGAGCTCACGGGGAACTGTGTGCATTGGGTGCATTTTATGCAACAATTCAATTCAGATCGAATTAACAGATCAGCCCAATGTCAGCAGAAAAACACTGGGTCAGTTAGATCCATTGCCAAAATAATTAGCCCTGAGAGTTTAGGGTAACGTGACAGAGATTTTCAAATATTACACAAGTTCTTGATAAAAAAATTTTCACAGAACAAACAGACTTTTCAACAAAACTCCAGTACCTCCAATAAGAACCTTTCATAGATTAGTTCACACAGGAATGCTGCTAATCAGCTGAGTATAAATTGAAAAATGTTCTGAATGCATATAAAGATTGTGATTTCGATCAGGCGCCCTGCCCTATCATGCATATGTGTTTAATTAGTATTTCTGTTACACTATGTTTATTTGATGTCATTTAAAATAAACAGTATTACATTCATGTCTGAATGATAACCTCTGAGAGCTTTGAATAGGGGGCTTGCTATAAACTCAGGTTCTTAATTCATCATCAAACTTCTAAAAGCATTTGAGTAATGTGTGATTTTTTTTCTGTGTCAGTGTGTGTGAGTGTGCTTCTGTGGTTCTTAAATGCATAATAATGGCGGGCGAGAGCTGAGAGGAAATCTTTGTAAAGGCGCTTGGCTCACCATCTTGGTTCAAACTGAACACCTGCAGAGCATAGATTAGACCTGAATTATCGGAGGAGCGAGCCTCTGCTGCTGCCTCTCCTCTGCTAATCTCAGCTTTCATCTGAGGCTTGTTATTGCTGTTTTCCTCCCTCTGAAGGAACCACTGCAGGACTCCATGTCTCTAAGATCACCTTGACTGTGAATAGCATGTTAACCGGCATACGAATGTTTTGTATTCCAACACCAGCGACTAGATTACAGGAAAGTGAAATGAGTGCATGATGTGCCCCTCCAGCACAATGTGCAGGTTTTTTTTTTTTTATTCATAATATCAAATACAAGTTCTGACCCAGGACTACCATATAGCACGTATTAATGGATGTGGGGAGCTCAACCAACCGTCTAGGTGCAAAAGCCTATTTTAAAACTCTGCTGTTCTGCTGATAACAAAATGTTAAGTTTTGCTCCAAAATCCACAAAAACTGCTCCCAACTTCACTAATGACTTTCCAGCTGTTGGTGTAGCAGCACTGACTGCTTTTGTTTCTCTGCTTGGGACAAGTTTTATTCAGACATTCCACCTGAATTTGACTGAAGCCTTCACCTCTCTTTCCTCTGCTTACTTTACAACAACTCGGCTTCCTTCTCTTTGCTGCTCCTGCTCCATCCAGTAACTCAGGTGTGTGATGTGATCAATAGTTGTCACCCGCTGAGCTGAATCAGACAGTGGCCTTGTTCCCATGTGGTTTTGCACATAATACACTCAACAAAACAGAATCGCAGATGGTCTGTTTCTATCCAGTGATGTTATGAGAGTAAAGCTATTTTTGCCCCTTTCATTCATTCATTCCAATTACATCTTGGCGACAAATTTGTCGGGATGGGTATTTTCAATTGCTTCCACTGCAATAAATGTTGTATTATTTAATTGAAAGCAACAACAACATCTGGTTTATGTGATGATGGAGAGACAAACCCATCAGATATCAGGCATTTCAGAGAGATAATAGCTCGCAGTCTTTTTGGATGTCATGAACAATCTTTGTTGAATGGTCTGAACACTCTCCTTGCACGTTTCCATACGCATTTCTTGGTTTGCCATTTCAAATTGCAAATTGAGACGACAGGCTCCATTGAACTGTTCCATTGAAACATATGGCCTTCTATTTTTGAGTGCTAATTTGAAATGAAGATTTTTCTGACATTAGCACAAGTGTGAGACTTCCACTATAACTTGATGTAGAAAACCCAGCAGAAAATATTACAAATCCAAAATTATTGCATTTGTATCTGCATAATGGGCAGCTGACAGAAAATGATCATAAGTTGCTGCTTTGATTTATTAAAAATAGCCAATGCATTGCCATCCAGGACTTCTATTGCAACCGCACTTTGGTGTCCACAGCTGACTGTAGGTATGTGCATACTGCTGTACCAGTCAAGGGAATGCACTTCCAGCATTTCACTTCATCATGCTTGACCATAAGGTTTATATAAATTATCTAAGGCTGGTATAATATGGCTTGAAACAAGTGATTTTGATCTAATTGGTCCCAAAATAGCTAACATATTAGCCTATGAGGTGAAGTATAGGAAGTAGATAACACAATCGGTGACTGTTTCTGAGCATAGCCATGGTTGAGATCAACTGACAAAGCGGTAATGGGACCCAAAGGAGCATGGGACTCAAGGCAGGTATTTTTAAAAGGAGTTCTAGTCCAAAGTTCACATCTCCAGTTGGTAACTGGCAGGCAGGTCAAACTGAAGAAAAGACAGAAAGAATCACAAGGGATAGTAAAAGGTGAGAACTGGATTTCAAACAGAGAAACAGGAGGCAGAACTGACTGGACAGAACATTGATAACTAAGCAGAAAGAAAGTGAGAGCACTTCACTTTCTTCAGCAGTTATGACAAACAGGGAACAGCAGAGCCAGCTGAGGATTGGTTCAGGTGGTGAGCAGAGGGCCGACGTTTTGCAGGAGATTTTTAAAATGTTTGCGAAGTACAAGACCAACAGCAGAAAACAATTGGTAAGCTCAATTTACATAAATGTGAAGCTCAGCAAAAAAAAAAAATAACCAAACGTTTAGGCTTTGGTGGCCACAATGCCACACATAAACAAACATAGATGGAACCACACCAGCATTTTGGGAGTGTTTCTTGATTGAATTTTAAACGTTTCTGACAGAGAAGCAAATCTCCAACCATCACACAATGTAAATAAATGAACTATCAACCCCCCACCATCCCTTGCCGTTGCCAGTTTGTAGATGTACAAAGACTAAGGGTGTGGGAGGGGCTGGGCAGCATCCTCTTGTATACAAGGTGTCAGTCCTCTGCAGCCTTCCTTTGGTATCAATAGTGCCCAGTTGCACACTCAAAACAGTCCCACAGTCCCAAGAAATAAAATAGAACCCCCCCCACTACAATTTCCGCCCACCCATTTGTTCCCTGCTACAATTATCTATGAACCATTTCACTGGCTTCCACAATAGAATCAATGACAACTTTTCACACAGTTTCACACAGAAACGGATGACCAATTCACTAAAAATATCAAATCAAATCAAATCAGATTTATTTTTATAGTGCCAAATCATAACAAAGTTACATCAAGGAACTTTACATATAGAGCAGGTCTAGACCAAACTCTTTATAAAATTATTTAAAGAGACCCAACAGATCCCCCGATGAGCAAGCACTTGGCGACAGTGGCAAGGAAAAACTTCCTTTAAGAGGCAGAAACCTCAGACAGAACCAGGCTCAGGGGGGGCGGCCATCTGCCTCGGCTGGTTGGGTTGAGAGAGAGACAGAGAGAGAGGGGGAGAGAGAGAGAGAAGGAGAGAAGGAGGGAGAGAGAGAAAACATGAGCGTTCGTGCATAATAGGGATGATAAGCGTGATTCCAGATCATTCACTGAGACTAAGACTGTACAGATGATTAACAGGGAGAAGAGCAGAGTTAACATAAACTTTAACACACTTCTTCTGAGGGAAGTTTTACTTGTGCAGCCACCCATTTAAAACATACATCACAAAAACGCTGTATGGTCACAAACATGACTATATATCAAATCAAATCAAATCAAATCAGATTTATTTGTATAGCGCCAAATCATAACAAAGTTACATCAAGGCACTTTACATATAGAGCAGGTCTAGACCAAACTCTTTATAAAATTATTTAAAGAGACCCAACAGATCCCCCGATGAGCAAGCACTTGGCGACAGTGGCAAGGAAAAACTTCCTTTAAGAGGCAGAAACCTCGGGCAGAACCAGGCTCAGGGGGGGCGGCCATCTGCCTCGACCGGATATATATATATATAAAAAAAAGGGGGGGGGGGGGGGATATCTCAGCTAGTGACAGTTACCAGGAAGAGTTAACTGTTATCTGTAACTCAGAGGTGAAAAATTATTTAATATGCTCGGTGCAGTTTGGCATGGAACATGGCACGTGATGTAATACAGGTGTTACACTGCACGCTGTAAAAGATGCTACATTTTACATCACACCATCTGTTTAAGTCACATGATGTTGTCTAAGCACGCCTGCATTCATTTTAATGGCTTTCAGGAGCGAGAATGTTTAAAGCTTGAGCATTACACAGTCCTGTGTCAAAGGTTTTGGTTTTAAAACAACAATAATGTTCCCCACTGGGCTTTATATCCAAAACAAGCTTGAGCTCATTTCTTATTCTAAGCATCAATCCATTAAAATCCTTGCATGAGCTTGCAGGAGGAGGAAGAGGTTGGTTCAAGTGAGACCGTCCAGCTCCCACCATGCTCAATGGAGCATTTCAAGACACAGCAGGGAGCTGCTGGCCATAATCTAGGGATTTCAGATAGCAGTCAAGTGTGAAGTGTCTGACAGACAGAGAGGTCAGCTCAAACTGCAGGGAACCAATATTGCTGCCTACTATTTTGCTAAACACAGAGGAGGCACAGCTGCAGCAGACGCTGAGGGTGATGAACAGAAAAAGAATTTACTGCTTAAACTATAATTCTTTTTTCGGACATAAGGATAAAAGATGTTGAATTGTAATGCTTCAGAAATGTTATGATCTCCAAGATGACCTATAATACAAATAATACCAGCTGCTTATTGAGGTGGATTTAGGATAGTTTGTTGTGGGTTCATTTCTTAGATATGGTTCAGATTGACCACATTCATCAACATCATCCCATGTGTATGCTTCCTGTTATTTCCCCACACCTCATGATTTACCATACCTGTGAATTGCATTTTTAGTCCTGTTCTGTGTTTACATATTCAGTGTGTGCAATACGGGTGCAAATCTTCATCTTGAACTTAGATTTAGGACTTTAAGATTCAGTGCATAAAGCATAGGGTTTGGGTTTTTTTTTTGTTGTTTTTTTTTACAACTGAAACCAATACATTTTAAAATGGAGCTAGATATATGTATATGGATGCCTCTGACAATGGACAGCTATTCTGTCATGTCCATGTCCATTCTGTTCAGCAAGCATTTAGTGGGGGGAATATTGTAATGGTAACAGTCATTTATCAGCATTGATGGCTCCTAAGACAAAGACTCTGCGATTTCACTAGTCCACTGGGAAAAACAGCAGCCTTTGTTTTTTAGGAGCACATCCAGGGAGGATGCTCAGCCAGCTCAGTTGTTTGCTCCTCTTTCTTCACAAACACCATAGCCATGTATTCTCCTCCTAATTAGGTGGCAGAGAGGCTCGAATGGATGGTGACAAATGAATCTGCAAACAGCTATAGCTGGAGCACTTTCAGTGACGCTTTCCTATTGTAACTGAGCAACTCCTAACAATCCTTTTACTTTCACCCTTTATCCATGGCTTAATAAATAAAAATTATGAAAATTCATGTTTTGGACTTAAAAAAAAAAAACAATCACAAAGCAACAAAACTCAATGTGTTCCAGAAAAAAGACTTAAACAGTTGAACTTAATTTGAACAAGAGTCAGTAGGCTGTCAGTACTACATTTTTGGAGGACAGTTTACAATTATAAAAATGCAAGATGTAGCCCAGAAAGAAATAATTATTTTTAAAAAGTATCAGGCTCTTGATTTTAGATTTGAGATTTATAAAAAAAATTATTTGTTTGCTTGTTTTTTCCCATTTCTAGCTGGCAGCTGTCAAATTTGGTGCCTGAAATTTGGGCTGTCACTTGTGTATAGCTCATTAACTAAATTTGACCCATTAGCTGGCAGAAGATGTGCCTCTAAATTAGTAGTTAAATGTTTTCATGAAAAAAAACCAAAACAACCCAGTAAAAGATGCCAAATATGATGGCGCTAACACACATGTGTGACAATGCTAAAAGACTGCAGCTGAAGTTTACAAGTCACAACTTGGAGGTCAACATGCTCACAGAGAAGGTTTGGAAAGACAGGAACATAGTTTTTGTATCTGGAATTATTTTATTCTAATTTATTCTCCATTATTTATGTTTTTCTACGGAAAAAAGAAAAGGATGTGCAGTTAATTATTTGCTAACATTAGCCTAAACTCTACCACAGCAGCATGGAGGATATACAGCAACACATAGAAATAATTTTCACCCACATGATGAAAAAATTCAAAACCTGAGATTCAAATCCTTCTGTCTTGTGAGATTAATTGACCTGAAAATTACTGTTCAGGAGAGCGTTTTAGCAAACAATCAGCACAAGATTTACTTTTCATCAGCAGAATGATTCACCTAAGACTCATCTTACATGCCCCTTACTGCAGGTTATGACATTTCTCGATGAGAAATGCTACAAAAGAAAACCAAAACACTACTTTAAAAAGAAATCGATCTATATCTTGGGTCTCTCCATATCGGCCAATCCTGCTGGACATTCAAATTACCAATGGTAGGCAGGGAGCATTGGCAGTTCACTCCATGCTGGGCAATCGGTCTCAAAATGGAGGCAATAAATAATATATATGATTGGCTATGGTTTACCAAGTAGTTTTACACATCTACTTCCTGGCCAGTTAACTTTGGTCCATGTTGGTCTGTCACATCTCTTTTCTCCTGTTGTCAATCAGTAAGAGTCTCCACAGCAGAAAAGGATGAACTGTGAATCAGAATGAGGCAGGTGCAGAACTGGCTCAGAAATGGCTTACTGTCTTTTTTTTTTTCTTTTTTTTTTTTATGGTGTTGTTGTTCCACCAGTTCTGCCGCAGAACAAGCAATGACAACGAGACAGCCAACCCACAGAGTCAAGGCAAAGCATCAGTGTCATGGTATGATATGAAATTATGGATTATTTTGACGGCTTACTCTTCAAAAAGTTGCATAATAGGACATTCATATGATGACTGAATGTTATTTATTTGATTAGCTTTGAAACAAACCACAGATCAGTCTTTTTTGGCAGGTTTGATGAAATGAAACTAGAACATCGAATTATCAACCCACTGCTACCTGCAGCTGCTATCTTGCTGAAATAGGCCTGTAAAAACTTTTTGAATAAAACTTTATTGAAATGGCCAACAGGGTGCTGTTTGTTGCCGGCTTGTGCAAAGCTTACACCTAAAATCCGGTGGCATCCATTTGTGCATGCAAATTTTCTTACATCATGTCCAGATCACAGATGCATGATCTGTCACATTATGTTTGATGTTTACTATATTTCTTGTACTTAAGGCAAGGTGAGGCATCTTAACTCAAGGAGAGCAAGATAGTCTAATTTTGAAGCTTCTCTCAAACAGTTTTATCTTTAATCTGATTTCAGTGTCTGCCCAGCACCACGCTGAGGATCAAGCTTCCAAAGCTCACTCTCCAAGCTGACAAGACCTGTGCTGGAAACTGATCTCTGCAGGATTGACCAATGCCACACCTGTCTGAGCAAAATATGACCTTTTCTAACATCTTCTGCTGGGTAATGGTAAAGTTTTTTAACCAAGAATTAGAAGTTTATTGTAAAAAAGGATCGAAAACATGTCTAAATCTATAGATCTATTTTTTAAGTTTATGGACTATTGCACAAGAAAAACCAGAACCAGCCAGACCCAGAGATGGTGTCTCCTAACGTCACTGAGCACAGACACTCTGCCTGTCAAATAAATACATGTGTGGTTGAAGAATCTGTCAGCTTTGTTTACAGGTGAATCATGTTACACTTTCCCTGTCGGCTGACTGCCTCGGAGAGAAAGAGGGCACCATTTCACGTCACGCTGTGGCAGGCTCTGAAGCTACTGTGATTAATTACGCTGTCCGACCCTGAACTTGTTTCAGTGACATAAACTACCAAAGACTCCGATTACTCAGTAAACTCTTAAATGTGTTGCAACCGCCAAAATGCTAGAACTCAAATCCTCTAATTCTGCCCAGCACCATTTTACCAGTAACGTTTACACAGTGCACATTTAAGCTGACAAGACAAGGTGCATTACTGTGGCTTTTCAGACCTGAAACTGAGAGGAGGAAACTCCCTCAGTGACCGAGGTGACTTCTCTGATGATTAACTGATGTCTTGGAGCGTACCTGTGAATAGATTAACCCACGCCACGGCCTAATAAATCCTCTTTGGATCCCCCAGTTTGTGGATTTACTGGTGAAGAACAGCAGACTCATGCCTTGGAGGCATCAGCTGATGGGGTTTATGGGACGTAATCAGGGCTGAGCCCAGCACTGAGCTCCCAATCCATTTGTTTAGCAAGATTTGCACCTGTTGCTCTCCTGCCTCTGACAGACTCAACATAAACAATGATCCAACACAATTATGAATTCTCTGGAAAGGAATTTGGCTTCTTTCTCTTGCAATCATAAAAAAAAAATAATAATAATCTGACAGAGTTTACAACAAATTACATCATATCATATATTTCACATTATCACATTTTCTTTGTTTCGCCAGCTATATCTGGAATATTCAAAGTGATTGGCGTGGCTCATTGATCAAAATTGTTTTTACATAAAGCTGATTTTGCTTTATATTAGTGCCTCTAAAACCCTTTGAAACTGCACTGACAATAAATGTAATTGAATAAAAATAAATAATTTACCTGCCTTTGGCCATTAGGCAATGAATTCTGATGGGAAGGGGGAACAAGCAATGGCGGAATGGAGTGACTCAGCAGATAAGAAGGAATGAATGACAAATTCCTGCAGAGATAATATTGAGAGCTGACTTGTGTTTGGTTAAGTTAAGTGGAAGGGACGCAGTAATGTTCATGTTTATTATTAAAAAACAAACTCGGTGGAAGATAGGGATGGAGGCATGACATAAATTCCAAATTGAGAAAAAACCAATTACACACACTGACATGTTTATTTTACATAAAGGACACCAGGCAGACGGTTGAAAAATGTAATTCTGCTGCTCATAAAAGCATTATTGACTTTTCATTTTTTTCTATCCTCATTGGAAACCCTCTCTATCATACTGCCACTGCCAGAGATTCTAGTTTGTTGATATCACCTGCCTCTGCCTCCGGGGCCACTTAAGTCACATTGTCTGAGTCCCATCTGTGGAGGAAACTGAACCTTTATCATTAAGCCTAGCAGTTATCATCATCGCATGAAGGAGAATAAATGACATGATACAAACGTAAAGCTCAGTATTCATTCACATCCCTGTGAGAATGAATAATGGATACATTTTGCTGAGATGTTGCCCCCTCACCCCCCAAAAAAATTACTGCATCAGGGCTTTTAACAACTGCAACAAGATGAGTTGTGTTCATGCTGAAGTGCCAAAGCCCTCTGTCTTTCAGGGGCAAAGGAATTAAGGTTACATTGTGACAGTGCAACAAAATCTCCGGAAGGAGAGAGGCTTTGGTGTTCAGATGGATCAGCAAAACATCAACCTTTGAGAAAAGAGACCGGTGTCCTCTTCAGGTTTCTTTCACTCAACAGACACTGGTGATTTGTTTAACCGTATCTATATGAGAGTAGAATTCAATGAGGTTGTTGGTGTTGGTGTTTAAGTTTTGGTGATTTGTACTTAAACTTGTATTTGTATTAAATTCAGTCCAGCTTGCACATTTGGCATATTTCTGTCCAAACCTGAAATGAGTCTAATAGAGCGATAACTGAGCTTAACCTGAACTTAAGAGGCATTTTGTCTTATATGTTTGAAGGGCGACTTGAACCTGGCCCAAGCCTGATGCATCACTGAGTGCATGTAGTTGTTATCCTGGTCTCAGAGTGCTTTTTACCCTGATTGCACCTGTATGAGCACCTTGTAAATGTCTGTTAAAAGGACAATGTGACACTGTCCTCACTGTGTCTAGTATGATTTTCATTTACAGCTTTCATTTAAAGTCACCTGCTTAAACCTACGTCTTCTCCCTGTCAACAACAAAAAAAATTATTATTTCAGTTTCATGTCACATATACTGCACCATAACTGGTGAACTGCATATCGGTGTATATAATAAGTCATATTTGAAGAAGAGAAACTTTCCATCTTCAGCAGGTGAATGTTAGAGCGGCTTGTGTAAAGCTCTGCACAATCACAGTTATGAGCACAAAGGTGCTTAGTTAATATATTAATCTATTATTAGAGAAAAATAAATGCTAATTCCATCAAGTGGATACAAATGGACTTTAATCGGTTAATGTCAGATCACGCTGAGCTGTCTCAACTGACAGCTCAACCACAAAGTCCCAAATATTTACAGAATGGTTTAAAAACAATTAGCACTTTTTTGACAGTAATGCTGCTATACAAAGGACCTTTTTATATTTTATCCACCATGCATATTTTTGTGATTGTTTCTAATTATTGAGCCTTCTTTCCTTAAAAAGAAAAAAGAAAAGATGGAATTAGCAAATTTTGTATGTGATGATTGATAACTGACTAATGGGACTTGGGAGAAAAGAAAGTAAAATGATGAATCTATAAAGATTTATGATGGCCGGTTAGATGGGAAAATAGAAAAGAAACAAAAAAGAAGGTCTCCACTGACTTTCTTTGATGTCTCTGCTGATAACAAGAGTGCTGATACAGAGCTGCTGGGGGAAAAAGACAAATTAAGTACTCAGTGAAACCCTGCTGGCTTCTCGCTCTCTCTGATTGGACGGAGTCCAGACAAGGCAGTGGTCTCTGATCACTACTAATAGGCCTTCTAAAGCCTGATTAATGTATCGGAGTAATTGATTGAACTCAATAGGAATGTAGTCATCAGCAATCTACAAAAATATTGACAAATGTGATTCATTACCACGTGACTGTAAAAATCACAGTCATCAGCACAAAGATCATTGAAGAGAGAGAAGGTGATTACCCATTAGACGACTCAATTTCATGGCACATCTGCCACATTTTAATTAAGTTTAGAGACACAAATCTTGACATATGTTTTAATTATGAATGCCTCAACTTCTTATGAAATGAAAAGACATCAGGATGTAGGGTCAGCTAAGGTTATCAGTGATGGAGGGAGACGAACTAATATCCTGGCTTGATCTTGGCTGCTTTTAAAGATTCCTCTCTTTGTAGCATCTTCGCTGAAGCTTGTAGAAAATATCATTTAGTCTCTGCATGGTTAATCAAATGCATTTCAATATATTTACATTCTGAAATGAGCTCCTCTTATAGTGAGGTTTTGTTATTATTTGGATCAGGATGTATCAATCATGTGTTGTCTTCACATGCGTGAGGGTTAAACACATTCACGCATCCATCCTAATTTTCTGACATCAACATTAGCCTCACTGTTAATGCAAATACAAATGGAAGAGTTCCCACTGATACTGCCCTGCATGAAACTAGCCAAACATGTTGTAGCTTTTATCCGGAAGCTGTGAAAGTGAAATGCAACATATTTGTTGCTAATGTTGCTGCTCACCTTGTTCGTGATCTGATTTTCAAATTTTTAAGGACAATGGCTGCTCCCCTAATAATTTATGTCATGGAGACTAGAGCATCCACACAGCAGAAATTTTCCATGAAAATGATCTGATCTGAATCTGCTGTGACATGGCATTTTCTCCATGATGCCAGTATCACTCAGGAAGAAAACAGCGACTCAGTTTGACAGTGCTAGAAGATCTTGGCTTCCTATACCGTGCCATATGTCACTGGATCATTGGAATACAGGACGGAGACAGAAATAACCCTTGGAAACCAGTAAACCGCTTGGCCAGCTCACTGAGGCCAAGATAAATCACATAATCACAGGCTAATAATGCTACAATCTGCAAGATTAGTATGAAAACATGTTAATCTGTGCACCAGCAAGCCTTCTTTGGTAGTTTTGGCTGCAGATGATTACGCTCTTTTGTCAGTGTAAGGAAGTCGGTTGAATTGTCATGTTTATTGTAATTTCAGTACTTAAATGACTTTGCAAATTCTTGGCATGAGGAAGTAATCCTGGTGCTTAAATCTAATTTGCAAAATACATTTAGCAAGGTGAAAGAAAGCAACGATAAAAGACTCGATAAGGATCAGCAGTTGGTACAAATAATCCTGCGATATTAAACACCGACATTCCATGAAGTTACAAAGTCAAAAATGTTACAATGAAAAAAAATTGACACCTCCGTGCAATAATTATCTTTCAGCTAAAATTGTCACTTCTCTTGGTTTGAATAAGGGTGTCAGGTAAATGAAACGTCTCCATTATTGTGAAATGTCAATCATTTTCTTCTATTAAATGATATTCAACTAAAAAAAAAAAAGTTATCTGAGCTTTTTTTGATGGCAATATCCAAACTGGAGCATAAACACATTTATTGCAGTCAGAAATGGTTGGACTGTGAATAACAGTGACAGTAATTACTTTTCTCTCTTTTTTTTCAAATTAAAAGAAATGAAGGGAAACTGAGCTGTACAAGTGTTTGTTAAAATCAGCGACTGCACTCCAGGCGTTAATGATTTTGATGGGAAAATGCGTTGTTCACGTAAAGTGCCAATGTACGTAACTCTGGCTGAACTTTCAGAACTATCTGAAAATGTTAAATAAACTCTGCTCTGTCACTATCTCCCATAAATACAGTTGTGATGTTAAATTAACATGTCTTTCTGCGGTGAGCACTTTACTCTGTTTCCCATCTGATCAATGCAGCTCAGTCTCCTCATTTCACATTCCAATTTTCACTACTTGAGCATACTATATGAAATGACCTTGTGTAGGTTCCCCTGGTACAAAAGTTTGCTCTCAAACACAAATCTGTTTTCCTCTTGAGATTTTTTTTTTTCTTTGGTTAATTTTGGTCTTGGCTGCTGCAAAAGCACTGGTGCTACTGTCTTTCCTAAGAAATGTTGTAACCGTACAAGTATAAAAAAGTTGAGAGGAGATTTGAGTCCGTGTGTGTCAGAGGATTATTTTGTGAGAGAGAAACAAGGTGAGAGAAGAATTGAAGCTTAGTGCCTCCTGGCAAAGGTCTCTTTTATCTTAAGAGTATTTTCTAATCCTGCAGGGTGATGACCTCAGCTACTCAGGAGCAGATAATCTGTGAAATTTTCCCTCAATTGTAACCAACCTTATTTTACATATTCTCAAAATACAGAATATTTTGATTTATAAAAATTTTTGGGGCAGATTTGGCAAGGGAAGTTGCAGATTTGGAGGGTTATGTGATTGTGTTAAACCCCGCTTTGTAATATTATGATGAATAATTAAAGGTGTGAAATAACCCCCAGACACTTTCTGACCTTTAAGGCATCAAAAGTGTGAAAGTTGACAGAATGAAAACATCGAAGCGAGTCATTCATGTCTAAGAACTATTGGTATTTCCAGCGGTTGTGGTGATGCATGTGCAGCCTGTTTAAGATCACTTGATTTAATTGACAGCAGAGCTAAGCAGAGCTCTAATTTAAACAGCACATGAACCTCGTAGCAGTAAACAAAGCTCTCGGTATTTGGAATGATTAAATCATGATGTTTAATATGCTGTTAAACCCTGTTCACGTGTTTCCCATCATCTTAATTTAAAGTTTCTGGGATGACTTGGGCCTGATGCACATGAACAAAATGGAAGCTATACCAGCAGAATGAAAAAAACAAAAAACAAAAAAAACATTCCTGCATCTGCAATGGATGAACAACATTCACAGGAAGGAGGGCTTGCCATTTTGCAGTTGGTTTGTACTTTTCATAATGCATTTACGGACAGATGATTTTTGAAGGTAGACAAGAAGTCTCACGGATGTCAACAGTGAAAGATCTTCCCTTGTTGCAACGTGAGCAGCTTTTGAGAATCGACAGACCCTTCACATATTTTGACTTGTCCTATAGAGAGAAAAGTAGAAGTGTAGTGTACGTATAAAGGTAAATGAAGGCTGGAGCTGCAGCTATCGGACTGTAGTACGACCATTATCAATGTAATTAGTGAGAGCTGCGGTTGACAGGAAGGTCAAAACCTCCTCTGCGAGAAAAAGTCTTTAGTGTCTAATGAAGCCCCGAGCCAACCCAGAGGCTCCAGTGGGGGGCTCAGCTCAGTGACTGCCTCTTTACTCTCAATTGTTTATGATTTTAACCACGATGATTAATGATGACTTTAACCTTAACTGTGATCTTTTACCTACATTCAGGTGAAAATCCAGCCAAAACTACACATTTCCTGAGCTTTCATCAATGATTTGTTCTTATTTTGCAGAGCAGAGCAAAGACGAATGATCTGGTCTCGGTTAGAGGGGTTGTGTCGGGAAGCACTGCTGGGTTGAAGGCATTTATTATTTCTTGGTTTGTTTACGAAGGTTAGACAAACCCTTCCAGAGTTCTAAGACTCGATCGTGTAAGGAGTCAATATTAACATTTCTTCAGAAAAGACATTCGTGCATTTTTTGCCTGTGTCAAGGAAAAACACACTGTTCTTCAAGGAGATTCAAGAGATGTTTAAAAGGTTTCATTTACACTTGAACAACCACTGAAGAAACCTGTTTCTCTGTGGAGAGCTCGTTTAAAAAGAGCCCTAAGATCAAGGCACCAAAGTGACTGCAAAGTGATGGAATCTGTTGTGGTCTCTAAGTTATGTTCAATATAAATTTTGATTAATTATGCAATATGAATGAAATAAGAATATAAACAGCTATATATATATGTGCTGAAATGTGTTAGATAAAATGCAGGGAGCATAGTTTTTCTGTTTTATGGATATTGAGTAACACTTATATGTCATTGTGGATTACTGTAGTCACACTGGTAGCATCAGGACATGTTAATAAATGAAAGAAATCCTTGATCACAACACCTCAAACTGTAAATTTACCAGACGCAGGATTTTTTTTTTTTTCTGGGGATTTTATGAATTACAGGTGAACATAACGTTTTATAAGAAATCAACAAAGTCGCAGCAGCTTTTCTATAATGGATGCAATATGCATGTATGTGTGTTCAACTAAATCCTCTATTCTAAATGATCAAATATAATGAATAGTGTCTACTAAGTTTTAATATTTACTCTATTAAAGTATACTGACTTGGCAGCTCGTATTACACATACGTATTTTTGTGTTTTCATTCATTTGGACCTCTTGTGATTGAACATTGCTCAGGCTTCTGGATCTGTTCCTTATTTGACAAATACCATTTCATATTGGCTCCAGTGATCAAAAATGTGAATGCCAACGCGAATGATGGAATTAGCTTTCTTTTGTATTCATCATTGTGCTGTTATGTAGGACAAATGTTGTTCTTTTTATAAAAATAAGAGAATTTCTTTATGCAGCTTTAGTTCATGGTTTTAGTTGCAGTGAGTCATTACAAGCTTGATCTGCTGTAAAACAATCGGAAAGAACATCCATCCTCCAGCTTTCTTTGTCATCTGGTTGCTCTCGTCTCCTTTTGTGTGTAAATGCAGCAACACAAACAATGACAAAACTTCTCCCTATGACTCATTCATTTTATTTTTCATCTGCTTCATGCTAATCAAATTTCTTGCCATGAGTGAGGGAGGTGAGGCTTTGATGGTTCATGTTTTGTGGGTATGAAATGAGTGAAGGTGTCCCACGAACTCCCATTGGAGCACTGTTCTCCAACGGCAGCTTCAGGGATTTTTTTTTCTTCGAGAAATATAAATCTAGAAAGAATTTGGACGGGCCTAACTACAGCATCTGGGCTTCTCCGCCTGCGGAGAGACTCCACAGTGGACCATCCATCACTTCTTAGTGGACATGTCAGTGTGAAGCGCTGCCAGAAGCTCTCCACCGCACGCACCCTTTGTGTATTGAATGTATTGTGGGTGTGTTTACACTCTTCTGCGGCCCTTTTCCTCTGATTACAGCGGTTTTCTCATGTAAAAGCCAAACGAACTGGGAGTGGCCTGTTGGATTTCCCTTCGTCACCGCTAGAGCTCGGAGGTCCAGCTTCTCCCACAGCTCTGATTGGAGTAATGCATCTGATCTGTCTACTTAAGTTCTTATTACTGAGACTAATTTATGGATCAGTCTGCAAATAGTAACTGTACATAAAACATAACTTGTGTATTTCCTGTCGAAAATCTTTAATCATGTGTCCACATGACACATGTTTAAACATTTTAAATTTGAAGCTCAAAGTAATCACTCACCAGGAAACAGCGCAAAGGTCCCGAAGGCACTTTTTCTTTCAGTTGTCTCCTCAATATGAATGTACATGAAATTTACACAAACAAACAATTTATCTCTTTCCAAAGAACAGGACTAAGAGGCGACAGAAATGTATGCACCTCTGTAAGAATTGTGCCGAAGCTCAGTTTTGTGTTGAGCTAAATGCTAACAAGCATGGCAACATGCCCACAATGACAATTTTGATGCTTAACAGGCATAAGCCGAGGCAAAAGTATTGGTCATATTTACATTTTGACCTGATGATGGTACCCGAAGAACACAATCCAAAACAAAATCTTATGCTTATAGAGGCACACGGGAATATTGGAGGTGTCCCAAAAGTCAGGAGGATTTGTAAAATGGGAACCATCATTCTATCTGTTAATGCTAAATGAAAACTAAATTATTAGGACCCATCAACTAGGATGCCTTGTCTGTAAAAAGGTAAACAACATATGATGTGTGCAATGCAAGTTTGAAATGCTTAACTAAAGAAAGAAACATCAAACTCAGGTTTTCCAGGACTGATGTATGAAAGCTTCAAGGATCCTTGGTCAGGTTCATGGTTGAATGTCCACAGCTGAACATTGTGTGTGATCCTGGGAATTCTGTGACATGATTCTCTTACAAATCATCACAAAGGGCAGTCCCATGAAGTGAATATGCTATTTGAGACCACAATGTACACTAATTTCATGTGGGACAGACAGATTCCATTTTCATTACGGAGAATAAAGACAATGGACGCAAACTGAACAGGAACAGATGTCAATAGGGCCAATTCTTCCATCTTCATTTGGACGATTACAGGGTTCCATTAGGAAGTAAATGCCACATTGATCCCTGACAAAGTCCTTGAATAATAGAATGCAAATTAATGTGGAGGGAGTGGAAAGGCTGTAATTACTGAAGACAGACAAGGCTATATCTGTCAAACGTCACATTACTGTTGTGCCTGAGAATGACTCAAGGAACATTCTAAATTTTTTTTGTTCAAGAGATAGCAAAAAGGAGAATGGGCATTCAAATGGCTAAAAAACAACTGCATACAGTGACACCTACCCTTCAACGTCTCTGTTATTATAATACCAACATTAAGCATTGTTCAAATCCTAATCTTGCCTTGTACAAATCATAGTTATAAAGTATCTGTTTTAGTAGTAAGGGCATGATGATAAACATTATTATTACCTGGATTATGTTCACAGTTGTTTTCATGCCAATCCCTAAACCTAAGCATAATAATAAAAACATTTAATAATGCCTTAATGACGACAAGCAGATTTGTAAGAGTGTGCATACATTCATTCATTCATTCATTCATCTTCTACCACTTATCCCTTTCCAGTTCCCAGGGGTTGCTGGAACCATTCCCAGCTCACACTGGGTGAGGGTGGGATACACCTTGGACAAGTCGCCAGTCCATCACAAGGCCAACACACAAAGACAGACAGAGACAAACAACCACTCACACTCACACTCAGACCTACAGACAATTTAGAGTCACCAATTAACCTAAATATGATGTCTTTGGATGGTGGGAGGAAACCCACACAGGCATGGGGAGCAGTGTTGGGAAGATTACTTTGGAAATATAGTTGCTTGCAATTACAAGTTACCCTGTTGAAAATGTAATAGTAGTGTAACTATTTCAATTACTTTCTCAAAGTAATATAACTAATTACATTTGATTACATTTTGATTACTTTTCTTACTTTGAATGAATGCTCTCAACTGTTGACCATTTTCACATTTTAAGACCTGATAGTGTTAAAACCTTTCAGCAGTACTTAAGACTACATAAAGACAATATAATAAAACACTCAACAAGATTGAACTTCAGTAACTTTTTTTTTACTGTTAGAACAGCTGTATACAGTACACTTTACTGTAATGTTTTTTCATTATCTTAACATATCTGTTAAGTTTCAACAGTCAATGTAAATTTGGGGCAGGACTTAAAGCGATTCATCTTCCCTCTCACCAGGTGGATTGGATGTGTCTTGCATCGACAGGACCCTTGGATGTTTCCTCTAAAAAAGTGGATTAAACCATAGATCATTATTTTGGAATTAAGCACATATTTGTTCTTTACACAAATAATAAACTGATAACAAAACATGTTTAAATGTAAATAAAAAATGTGTTTGTTGCATTATATGTGTACAGCATGTGGAAAACATGATACCATGTTGACCTAATGACAAATGTGCACAATTTATATAATAGTGCTTCATATGACAACCCAGATAAGTGATGGCATTAATGTTCCATAAAATACACCAAAATTATAAAGATGAAACTGTTCAAAAGTCAATGTTCTTGTATGTGTTCAAAGGTTTAACCATACATTATGAGTCTGACCCGGTGTAACCTTTTCAAAATCTCAGATAAAGGTGGCGCTTCAAGGTCATATATGGGAAAACTTTGTCATGTTTGAATGGCTAGGCTACATCTTACTTCATAACACTGTTCTTGCATCAGAAATGATATGAAACTAAAGCTGACTTTGCCATCATCATGTAATCTGCTAGACATGAAAAGACACACGGAAGGTTGGCACTTCTTCCCCTTTTATTGTAGGTGAGTGCTTGCAGTTACAGCTATAGGCTAGTAGGCTACGTACCTTTAGATGTGTCCGCAGGTTCAACATCGACTGTTTCGACGTCGACAGAACCTTCACTGCTGGCAAACATTCTTTGCATCGTACTAAAATGTTTGGGTCCTTATCTTCTGTCTGTATGAAGTGTTTTTTGTATTTCCAGCCCAGGAACATCTTGTGCGCCTCCGACATTGTTGCTGCTGACTGGTGTACTGTTAATAAGTCGATTGAGTCTAGCGGCAAAATGGCACATGACCAGAGAGAGCCAGGCTTTAGAAGGTGGATGTTAATATGAAAAAAAAAGAATACATGATCCATGCGGAAAAAACTATTTGATAAATCCGAGCTCTTGCAGCGATTTTTCAAATGTAACTAAAGTTGTAATCATGGAAATTTCCAAAAGCAACTGTAATTTAATTACACATTTTCTCGAGGTAATGTAACAGATTACAATTACGGAAATTTAGTAATTAAATTACGTAATGTCGTTACATGTAATTCGTTACTCCCCAACACTGACGGGGAGAACATGCAGACTCCACACAGAAAGGCCCCAGGCCTGGGAACCGAACCCTCAACCTTCTTATTGTGGGGCATATAATAAAATATAATATAAGCTTGTATGATAAGTAGTACATCACTATTTTCAGGTTGAACTTATGAAAAAGACATGATGAAAAGCCAAGCACGCCTCTAAATTGAACTGTATCTTGGTTTATGGAGAGGTTGAGGTCGAACTTTGATCCGTGATATCTTGATAAAAAACCAAACTACAAACTTCTTCCATACTTTCTACAGTAACAGTTTACACAGCATAATCTAACTTGTATGTTCTGACGGTATTGGCTTTTAATATTTTAGACTTCTTATATCAACTGAAAATATGCATAAAAATACCCCCAAGGACTACATAAACGATCTCAAGATTACTAGTGAGAGAAGATAAAGAGGTTTATATCTTATTTCTAAATCCCCTGTGTAAAATGTCTTCCTGTGGTGTAAAAGAAGTAACTGCAACGGGCTGACTTCACAAAGCAAAGTTGGAAGTTTTCAGAAGATGAAAACTTCTGTCACATTACAAGTGCCAAGACGCATTAATAAAAAATCCCTCTCACAAACACACATGTCCCATCCTTCCCCCCTTATGGATTTAAGAAGCCGCAAAATTTTAATCTGCTGACTCATCACTGTAAATAAGAGTAGCAGTGGTTTGCAGTTGCCTTTGTTCTGGTAAAAACCAATTGACTGTGCGAAGACATTTTAAACACATCATTGTGCCGAGAGCGAATCAAGTGGAGTAATTATAATCACATGGTTCTCACACGTCCTGGAGATATTGCTGCATATGGCAAATTCTTTGTAGTGGAAAAGTTTATGTTACAGAATTAAGTTACAAAATGTGTTGACACTGGTAAACAGACAAACAGACTGATAACAAATTAAATGGAAGAAAATAACTGGAATTAATGACTGGAGAAACAAATACAGCTGCTTCCACATAGGTGCACTGCATGGTACAAGAGAGAAGCCAACATCCCATGATGCACTATGTCATTTATAAAAATCTGATATTTTTTTAGAAAGGAAAAATATCACACGAATCATATGAATGAGCTTTAGTACACACAGGGACTACAGTGGCATCCAAATTTAGGTCTGTGGGAAAGACCTCAGTGAAAAGGCTCTGAGATTCCAGTTGGCAATGTATTTGTTGACTGTGTTGTTCAAACATTAGTGCAATGTGTGCAGAAAAGCAACTCTTCCTCAGGTAATCAATAATGTCAAAGCAAGACCTGCTCAAACAACAGCGGATCCACAATTAGCATCATTATAAAAGTGAACGCACGCTTGAGAGTTAAGTTGAAAAATCACACTCCCGGTGTCAGTTACAACATGCTGATGTCTGGCAGGTGTAATTATTTCCCACGATCACCAGCTTAGCCAACTTTGTTAATGTGTAACATTTGCTAAATGGCAAATACACATCACAGTACACAAAGAAGAGTTGTCACACCGTGGTGAGGTCAAGTTGGGTTTTTGTCCTGTCTCCAAGTTTTGTCTTGTCATTTCCTGTTTTATTTTGAAAAGTAACTCCTCTCGTTTCAGGTCATTTGCCCTTCCTCATGTGTCTCGGTCTGACTGCTTCCTGAGTGTTTCCACCTGTGCCCCATTACCCTGTGTTTAAATAGTCTGTGTCTCCCTTTGTCTGGTGCCAGTGTGTTTCGTCTGTGTGCGTACACCCCAGCCCTTTTGCCACAGCCTTTGCCACAAGCCCTTGCCACACATTTTTGTCTGGCTTTTGTGTTCTTCTTCCTTCAAGTGAGAGTTTTGAGTTGTAAGTTTTATATCATAGTTTAGTTCCATAGTTAATCTTTTCATAGCCATTTGTTTCCTCCATGTGGAGTGATCTTTTGTTTACTTACCTTTCATAGAGTAGTGCCTCCAGTCATCAGGAGTGTTTTCCGTTGTTTTTGCCTGTTTATTTCTAGTTCTTGTTTTCCTCCGTAGCTGGAGTGATTTTCATTTACTGATAACATTTAATAGCATATTGTGTTTTTCCTCCTTTTAGTGGAGTGATTATTATTTTGATATTTTTCATAGCCATGCCTCTTCCCGTATAGAAGATGGGTGATTGATAGAACTAGGATTATAGCCTGTTTTATTTCTCGATCTTGGAGTCCTTGGGAAGATAACAATAAAGACTCTATTGTTGCACCTGAACCCTGCATCTGTGTCCTGAGTCCTAACCTGGTCGTGACAAGTTCAGGCTGTCAGAGGCTTTTTTTTTTCATCTGTGTCTGTTTGTTGGTTGGTTTGTTTTTTTGTTTTGTTTTTTTTTGTCATCCAGGTTGCTAAAAATGTTTTGCACCGAATTTGATGCAGGGACATACTGTCCGTCAGCAAAGAAATCCAAAAACTTCTAAGTCTCAGCAAGATCATTTACAATAAATGAGACCTTTTGTCTAAAGTCTGGTTTATGGGGTTTGACATTGACATTTGCCTTGGCAGAGGTCTGTGCCTCTGAGTGCTCCTCTAATTCAATCTATTTCCTTTTAAATCTATTGTGCGCATCATTGTCCTGAAAAATACTTTGGATCTGTTCTGTTGAATCTACACCACGATATTAATCATAACATATTACACTGGACTTCATGATGAAGGTATCACATTTCTAATTTCTGATTATTTGACGCAGCAGCTAAGATGTTGAAGCACAACTATTCAAAATGTCTGATTTCTTATTTCAGGTAAAGAAGTTTTTTTTTTTTTTTTTTTTGCTATTATTGCAGCTTGATATAAACCTTAGCAATGCAGCAAACGTGATGATAAATGTACTTCTTCACTCCGTTTATCCGGTGAAATCCTTTTTATCCAGCAAAATATTTTTGCAGTTTGCAGAACATTGAAATTACACAGTTTGCACTACTTGTTACTGTGGTGTCGGCAACTTAAGGTGACAAAAGTCGTAGTTCCAACACTCGCACACACGTGCACAAAATTACACAGGTAATTTGAGGCAGGAAAGATTCCCATTGCATGAGCACACACACAAAATCACACATCCTATTTGGAGAAAAAGTCAACTGATCAGGCAGCAAGACATCTTGATTAAAATGGAACACTTCTGATTTTAGCAAAGTTTCGATTGTTCTAAAGTGATTACTGTGAAATTTTGAAGTAGAAGTATGCTATTAGTGTTTTAAAGTGTTAAAGTGTTTTTTCTTGTTCTCCCATTCTGATGTTGTTAGGGAGAGAAAAGTCTGCAGATTTTTCAAGTTAAACGATTACAGAGAGATTTTACTTGGGCGATATGTTGTTTTTGGAAGTTTTTTTTTTTTTTTTTTAACTGTATGTTTAATTTATTTATTAAATATATTCTATAATTTTAAATGAATTCTTGGTCAAAGAGAGTAATATATGGATGGTATATCAAGACACCTGGTTCTATTAATATAGAAAGAAGATTTCTATATTAATATACATGAGAGGGAAAAATATTTCAGATAGTCTACAAGCTTTATTAGTGCCATAAGTTGATCATGCAAGAAGTGATGACAGTGGACCGCAAACATTTACGATAACTAAAAATACGATAACTATTTTTTTCAATATTATAAATGTGTTTGGGCTTTTTTGTAGCTTGGGTGCTTTTTTTCAAATAGACCTTAAGAATTGAGGCTCATTCTATAGAGGGGATATTATATTTTACTGTACATTAAGTTAGATCTCTTCCATTCAGTAGGATAATCGGTGGCTGGGCCATTACTCCTAATTATATCAATCATCACCCGTACATTTAAAATGGTATGTCACACCCCGCTGGGAGCATTTATGGCTCCGTATTCATCAGAGACAAAATGAAATTCAAAGCACATGAAGTGCAAACTCAAATCACACCTCGAGCATCCCCTTTTTGAAAATGTGTTTTATTTTACAATGTGTCTGTCTCTCTCACTTAGTGTCAACAAAATGAATCTGGACTATAATACTTCAGTCAGCTGAAGCATGCCAATCCACCATACATTGTTATTACTCTGACATATCTGCCATAGGACTGGAATATTTCTTTTTTTATCCTCTAGCTTCCTCAAGGGTAATTCTCCCTTTTTTCTTGACAACTTAATTTATACCGCTCACACGATGTTGTGAAATAATACAAATTACAACAGTGATTTCATGAGATTGTCAAATGTCAAATTTCAATAAGTCATACTCACTCTTGCTCTTCATGCTGCCTGAGGGATGTACGTACAGAGGGGAGGTGATGGAAATCTGTCACAATTTGAGATGGAACTGGACGAAACGTGAGAAGTATACAAATTTTTCAGGAGGACTCAAACTCCCCCGTAAAATTGTGGAGAAACAGGATGACTGTCCCTCCAACCACAGGGAACTGTTACGTTAGACAATAATGTGACAATGTGCAATACAAATGTAATGCATTATAATAATATTACTTCCAGACAGCAGCAGAGTAACATTTCCCTTATTAATAACATTTCTGTGGTATTATTACAGTTACTACCTTCAGTAACAAGTTCATTTGAGTTTTTCTCAAGAAAGAGAAGAAAAGGATCATAAGAACCTTAAAGGAAGGTGCATTTTATGTGATTATTCACCATGAAAGAACATTGCACTCTTCCATTTCTTAATGCTTTTTCTTCTGTTTGTTTCCATAAATGTAACGGTATATATACTATCTTATCTGTGTGACAGCCAATTTTCCAATTTTTCACATTGTTTACACGTTTACACTGGATGACTACAACAGAGCCACCATGCTAGCGTTGTTGTATTTTCGAGTGTCTGACTTGCCATGATGTCCAGGTCCATGATGTCACAATAACTGCTTGTTGACTGACAATTGTCTGTCAAAGTGATTTTGGCCATTTTATGGAAATACAGTGATTTTGAAATGTAACAGTATTGAATTCAAATGCAGTTGCTGTATGTGTGTACTGAGTGTTTAATACATACTATGGTTTAGAGGCAATCTGACATTTTTAAGGTGTAGCGGGAAGACCTTTCTTTTCATTTAATATGTCAATGTAGAAACAGTGCATAGTTCCTGAGCCATAGTTCTCTCTATAACACTGAGGGCAGTGTGCTCATTTTCTAACATATGAGAATAATGTCCTTAATCAAGTGCTTCATTAGACCCAAACTTTAACTCCAACTTTTCAGCATCAGGATTTGTCAGTCTATTTATTTCCATAGGACCTAGTTAAAGGGCTTTTGACAATAAGTTTATTCTGTATTCAGAATGACAGTAAAAAAAAAAAAAAAAAAAAAAGGATTTCAATGTATCTGCTATGTGATACAGGTATCTCTAAGACCTCACCATCCTGCTAAGTATAGTCAGAGAACTCTGCCATCTGCTGAACTCTGCCTCTGCCTACACACTCTGACAGCCCTCACACACTATCTATGTCTCATAACCGTCCTATTAGTCAGTGTATATTTGCATCTTATTTCAGTATACCGGTATCTGGTGGTTTTCCATTCTTTACTAAATGTTTTTAGATTGCTGCATGTTTTTCTATTATTTATACAGTGAATGAATCTGCAATTTCAACATCATCACATATTCAACTGGGGAAAAATGGAGCTAGTCTTGAAACCAAAACGTTTATACAAATGATAACATTAACTGAGAGACCTCAAAGGCACCAATCCCAACCGCCTTACTTTGTCCGCAACAGAAATTGCACCATGGCGAAATTCTGAGTCCTAAACCAATGTAGGTTTCCTACTAACCCCTTTGTGTTTTAGGGCATCACCACTGCCAATGTAATGTGACTATGTAACTCAGCTCTTTACTTTGAACAGCTAAACGTCATTACAGTTGGTGAAAATGCATCTTGCGCTGTGGCACTTTGATTCTGGTTGCTCATGTAGCAATTAAAGATGACAAACTGAGACATTTTCTACAACATTCAACTGGATGTTTTTTCATGCAATCAACTTTACATATGTTATAGATTCAAACTGTTCCCAAATGATCCTTAAATTACTTTTAAAACTAACTTAAATAAGCAGTAAACCATTTGTGTGAGCAATGGACTTTCAGGCATTTCAGGTTCAATAAATCCCAAAACTAGTGGGATTGTGCTGCCTTCTGGTAAACCACCAGAAATACACATCTCTGCCACATTCCTGTCAATGATGGATTTGGAAAATTCTAATTTAGAAACTGGGCTACACACACACACATCGGTTTAAATGCATGCATGCCTGTGTGTAGTGACTTCCACTATTGCCTGGTTTCAGGTTACCAGGCCTCCCCCTCTTGTCTGTCCTGTATTTCAGTCTGTTCTTTGCTTTGCCGGCTCCAGGAGTCTGGCTGTCTGCTCTCTAAATAGAGTTGACCTCAGTGCAAACTTGGTGCTGCTACTGTCTTTAACTCTGCATAGGAGGCCATGCATGCATGCATATGCAAGACGACTGTGCATCGGTGAAGCCGTTTTTTGTGCGTGCTGGTAAGTGCAAAGGCTCAGCTTGTTACAAAAACATACATCTGTGCTAAAACGGTACTCTCTACAGCTGAGGTTTTCCAATGATACAACAAAATGTAGACATTGTCATTTTTACCACAGTGCCATTGTGCATCCTCAGTAAACATTCATGCCACTGAAACCAACAGAAAACAAACACAGAAATCATGTTTCATGTGCTTTTGACAGTGCTTTACGAAGCTGTACAACCTTCAGCAAATGGAACTGGTTGAAACCAGAAAGACAGAGATAATTCAGTCTGATTGATATGACAATGTAAACAACCTGCAATTGTACTTAAGGGTTATGTCTCCTAAGTGTGAGTTGCTGCAATTTTCTCTTGGCAAAGAAAACTGCAGCTGGAGACAGATGATCACATTATTCAGTAAACCACGCACATAAATTTTCAAGGAAAAGTTGCCTGAACTCAAAAGAAATTTTTCACTGCGGTACCTCCAAAAATTCAGCTTGTTGTGTCGGAATTATTCTCAAAATAGAAGTGGTGGGATAGTTTTGCAGTTCATGTTATTATAAACTATTTGTGGCCATAATGTCAGCATCACTGCTGTGAGCCCAAAACTTTCTATGGCTTCATGTCACAGGTCCAACATAAAATGTGCAACTGTGTTTCCACATGTGACGGCAGGCAGGGAACAGATGGATGATACAGGACAAGCTTTTCTGAATTCACGTGTCTAATTTATTCAGCTGTCCTTTAAAGCAACCTTTGTGTCCCAAAAATGTGGCTTGATCACGTCCATCAAATATATATTTTGTTCTGCGAGGATGTCCTCACTCAGCTTCTGTTACAGGGAAAGTTTGTAGGGCAAATGAAACAGAACAGCAAGCACATCATCCTGAGCCAATGTCAGTTCAGGGAAAAGGGTTAATTAGGTTTAATTCAGAAGTGTTATTCACTCTCTAACTCCAGAAGTGTATATTCAGCAAAACAAAGAGGAGAGGTGACTTTAAAACAGCCTTTCAAGGTGGCAGCTTTTAAGTGCTGAGGAGAGACAATGATCACGTTGTTTTGGTTCATATTGCACAAACTTTAGACGAGAGACACCTTCTAATGGAATAGAAATAAAAAATCCATCAAAGCCAAAGGCAACATTCATATATATACATCCAGGTCTGAACACCTACCAAGTATTGTATGAAATTTAGAAGTGTAGTACTCTCTGTCAAACAAAAAACGTATTACAAAATGTATTACATCTCTGATAGCTCACCATATTCTGAAGCAGCACATGGAGCATCCTGGCACCCTGACCTCTGAAAGAGGGTCACAAAGGGCCAACAGCTGCTGCAACAGAGAGGTCATAGCGAGAGATCAGCCCCTGTTGCTCAAGCATTCAAAATTAACACATTTCCAACTAATACATTCTCAAGTGGGACTATAGGAGGCTTTGAAAGTTCCAAAGGGCTTTGACAGATCAAAGCTATAGAAAAATACTCCTTTAGACTGAAAGACATCCGCCCAGTTACCTCTTAAAGATTTACTGGAGACACGTTATCAATTACAATGGGTTCAAACTGCCACAGGCTGATGAAGACAATAAAAAGGATATTCAGCAGAGATTATTCCTCTAAAAGCATAGCCTGCATAGCAGTTTGCACTGTTCAGATGGTGTTTACTGTTTTAAAGAAGTTAAAGTTCATTTCCACTAAACAGTCATAGAGTAATAGGACCTGGTGGAAAACATGTTTGTGCACTACGCTTTTAGTAGAAACCAACCAAACCAAATGCAGCATGTTTTTAAAGCTTTAAAGAAATGGGTGATAGATCATCCAGTCTTTGTGCTTGGCTAGGCTAACCTAGCCTCATTCATCTTTGACCACTTATGCATTTCTGGGTTGAGGGAATGCTGGAGCTAATCCCCGCTCACATTGGGTGAAGGCAGGGTACACTTTGGACAAGTCACCAGTCCATCGTAGGGACAGACGGACCAACAACCACTCACAGTCAGACTCACCAATTCACCCAAACATTATGTCTTTGGACAGTGGGGGAAAACCGGAGGAAACCCACACAGACATGGGGAGTACATGCAAACTCCACACAGAAAGGCCCCAGGCCTGGGAATCGAACCCACGACTTTGTTGTGAGGCAACAGCACTAACCACTATGCCGTCATGCTGCTCCTAAGCTAACCAGGTGATGGTAATAGACAGAGACAGAGGGGTGTCGATCTTTTTCTTTACCTCCTTGACCAATGGGAAATAATTACAATTCCCTTTAAATAGGAAGACACTAATCTAGTCTGTTGTGAAGCAATTAGCCAACATTCGATTAATCCGACCTAATAAGGTCTGGATGCAGAAGGGAACCGTGAACGTAGCTGTGGTCAAAATGTGCTGCTTCGCTGGAGGTCATGTGCCGCACTGCTTTTTGGCCAGGAGTCCTCTTATAAGACTATGTTTCTCTAACCATGACACTATTCTCTTACCCTCTGTCAAAAAAAGAATACGAACATTTCACAGCAATGTTTAAATATGCCTTTGAATTGTATTATTTCCACCAGTCTCATATCTATGCACGTTGTATAAATGTGACAATTGTACACTGCAGAAAAGCAATGCTCCTCTTTCTGTTGGTGTGAGTGCAAATTATTTTCCATTTCCAGTTCTGTCCATCAAACACCCACACCACAAATGACAGCATGTGTGATTGTAAAAAATGTTAAAATTGCAGCTCAGTGAGAGGAAAAGGTAACATCAAGAAGAAGTGGACAATAGGAGGAAATAACTGAGGGAGGCGTTTTGGGGAAATATGAGTTGGGTCGCTGTTGCATGTTGACATTCTGTGTGTGTGATCACAGATGATTAGCAGGACTCTGTCCCCTAGGAGCTAAGCCCACATAAATCCCTTCGCTCTCACTTCTCTCTCCGGGGAAGCAGAAATTACTCGGTGTGTTAGTGATGTGCCAGCGTGTGATCTGCATGTGAGAAATGCATTTTGAATATTTTGGATCAGAAGGAAGCTTCTGGGTGGAGTGAGGCCCGATAACACTGTCACTAAGGTAATCGCCCATGACAGATTCCTCCTCAGCAGAGATCGGGGCGGCCGCTGATCCTGAAGGGAAATGTTTGGGGTTGATTTTGGGAACCTGTCAAACTGGTGGTTACTAGTGGTGAGTCTGGCTCCAATGAGATGCAGACCATGCAGACAGACTGTCTCTGGAACCAACTGGTCAATGTCAAGGCAGCAAACCCAGCAGCTTTATACATTCAAATGCCTTACTTTTGTTCTCTTTCGGTCATTAACTCCCTTGCTCCTGGTTTTATTTCTTGCATGTCCCTAATCAGTTAATAAATCACTGTAGGGAAGAAAATAGTAGTTTAGAATAACAGGACTAAGTGGGCAGTGCCAGTGTTTATAAAGCTGAGTTTACATGCTCACAATGACAAAGCCAATATACTGCTATTATGTAGCATGCCAACATTTACTAATTACCAGTGATCACATGGGCTAATGGCTGACTTTAAACCGAAACACTGGAGAAAATGTAAAACTCATTATTTAAATAACTCAGCTAAAACAACTTTAATAATACTTTCAATGCTCAACAAGGTTCCCCTGAATCTCAAACTCTTTAGTTAATAGGACCACTTTTCAGCAGCGCGGACAAGATTCTGTTAATATAATGGCTTTAAAAGGGATTAGCAAAAATGAATATCTCACTATAATTTTCAGTGGACCTCATTCTGACTTTGACTAAAGTATTATGGAGTAAAAGTTGATCTCATAATTTTGTTCACTTCATTCCTGCCTGTATTAAATCTCTGCAAGCCACTTCTACAAATGTCAGAACCTTCTGAATATAGTGTTGTTTTAATGAAATGGAAAGTTTTGGTTTAAAAGGGTGAAATGTTGAGAAAGGGCCATTTGAAAGATCATATATTACAATGGAAAAGGTAAAAAAGGACTTGTCTTACGTATTTCATCAATGAGGAATTTTTGAAATATATACATCTCTTTTTTCAACACTCTCTTTTATCACTGGATTAAATAGATTAGCTGGGAATATTTTTAATTGGGTCAATCTTTTTAATCACTGTCAACTGACACCGGGTCCCATATCTTTTAGAAATGTCCATACAACTAAACCAAAAGATCAATAAAACTAAATATGTTAAATGTTGCAAAAAAAGTTGTTTTTGTTTTTTTTTGGATACCTACTGTATAGTTATCCAAAAAAAACACAACTTTTTTTACTTTAAGTAAAAATGTCTGGTGATGTAATTCGGCCTGCATGGCCAAAAACAAAAAACTTTAATTCTTGTCACTGCACTAAAGCTTTTAAATATAAAATTTCCCTCACAGTGGAAAATGTCAGATCACTCAGTGCATCACTGATGAGAAAAAGTGTGCATGCTCATCCATCACTTCATCTCCAATGACCTCACTTTTTACTGCGCCATTTCAATATGGAACTGCAGCCAGCATCTCTCTGTAACCCTTTAGTGATATGAAAATCCATCTGTCTGACTCTCCTCTAACACTTCTTGACCCCTCTTTGACTTTCAAGGAAAATAGTTGTATATCCAGGAACTGTGAGGCAACTAGAGAAAAAAAAAGATCTGCCGAGTCTGGATGACATTATCTTTGAAATTACTGCACTGAATGAATTGATAAACAGCCCTCTAAAAGGAAATCTGGTGAATATATAATGCGGTGTACCATAATGTGGTGACAATCAAATAGAAAGAAAACTACTATTTATACAACCAAAGGAACAGCAAAACAAACTTAGGTGGTGATGATTGTTCAGTTCAATTATTCAAATGAAAGTGGGTATGGTTTGCACAGCATGTAGGTGGATGATAGTCTATATTTTGTCGGTGGGGCGTCTTAGCATGCCGATTAACTCACCAATAAGAATTTGCTTCAAATTTCTGCATTTGAAATAATATCAGTGTAACACTGAAAGTGGAGTATCTGCTTCTTTTATGCCTCTTGAAAGTATGAGGTGTGTCATTGCTCTGTGCGGTAGCAAGATCAAGAGGCTGCCTAAAATGAAATTACATTCCTCTCGTGTTGTCAGCAATACATTCACAATCTTGCAATTTAGTTGCACAGGGTGAAGACATGCATTAGTCAGGCTTTAAATGTTGCTCAGCAGTTCTCAGGATTAGACATGGGATAGGTTAAGGATCTTTTTTTTTGACGCTTGGCTTGAGTTGACTTCAGGTGAGTGACTTGTTCAAACAAATAGTACATCATCTCTGGAGTCTGGAGCATAGATGCATGTGTTTTTCAGACAGTGTATTCTTTAGTTTACCGTCAGATAAAATCATTTTGTCCTTCTGGGCGTTCCATCCACCCAGTAAAGAAAATTAACATTGATTGGATGGAAAAACATCCATTCATAATCAGACTAGTCCCTGATTTTAAGTTCTTAATCATTAATCATCCTCAATCTTTACTCATTAAAAGTGCGTTCTTCTTTTTTTTTTTCAAACTTTGTGGCCGCCAGAAACAATTTGTCTGCTGATAGGAGGAAAAATTAAACTTCATTTTTGTCATAACACATCATCACATGTAGTCAAAGTGTATTGATTTTTGTCCAATGCATATCATGTATATGAAAAATAATTGCCTCTCCACCTTTATTTCCTTGGCCTTAATTCTCTGTAGTGCCTCTCAAATGTAGCACCATTAGATCCAGGCAATATTCAACAATTACACTTATTTTTTAGGACTAAAGCAAGTACTTTATGGTTGGGCTGTAAATCATTTAGATAAGGCCTTCAGTCTGAAACATCATCTTCTGTCTTAAAGGCATCATAACAGCAACAATTTACATGCCTTGACCTTCAAGTCATCCCATTGTATTTTTAATTGATTGCCTAAGAAAGTTTGGCCTTGCATTTTGAAGGCAATTGAAAATTTAGCTCAGAGGCGTTCCCTGATGAAAGTCATCTTATTGATGACAATTGATGAAATACAAGCCACTGAAAAACACGTTGTGCAAAAGAGACATAAACAGTCTAAGATGTAAATATGGGAAACAAAGCAGTAAAAGGGTCATTTAGATTAGATTGTCTATGGAAATTAATTTTGCAACAATACAACTGGGTGAAATGTTCCATTATATCTTGAAAAACAAAATAACTGTAAAACAAACAAGTACAAATGCTAAAAAAAATAAATGAGTTTCATATCTTTATTTTTACTGCTAGAGGGTGTAGGGCCAAAATGAGCTGTCTTTTATCCCCCGATACCTCCTCCTTTTAATATAATGCGGACAGTTTAGTTACAATATGGATTATTACATGGATTATTTATGGATAATTTACAAGATTGATCAAAACTGAAGTAAAAAAGGTCTTAAAACTTGATTTAGATACAGTAAGGCCTTGTGAGGTAATAAATCAGGGCCCACCTGAAGACTCTTGTGACCTGATATATTGTGTTTTAATATTCAATATTTTTCAAAAATTTTCAGTTAAGTTAACACAAACCAGAGTTCAAGCCTGGAGCTTTATGCCTCTGGAGTTGTGGGACCTCAGGACATTTTACTCTCTGGTAATCCATAATATGATGCAGTATGATCTTGCCCCACAATAAGAAGGTCAGGGGTTCGGTTCCTGGCCTGGGGCCTTTCTGTGTGGAGTTTGCATGTTTGCCCCGTGCCTGCGTAGGTTTCCTCCGGGTACTCCAGTTTCCTCCCATCGTCCAAGGACATCATGTTTGGGTTCATTGGTGACTCTAAATTGTCTGTAGGTCTGAGTGTGAATGTGGTTGAATGAGTGCGGTTGTTGGTCTCTGTCTGTCTCTGTGTGTTGGCCCTGTGATGGATTGGCTCCAGCACCCCCCTCCCCAGAAACGGATAAGCGGTAGAAGATGTTTTAGCTACTTTTATTAATTATTTTTCACAGAAATGGTGTTTACAAACATTAAGAAGGGCATGTAACCTTAGATTCTATCATAAATCAGCAGAATTTTTGCAGGCGGCTTTGTCAAACACGTGGCTAGTAAATTTACACAAAATTAAGCATTGCCGTTCAAATAAATCCCCCTATTGCCAGATTTATACATCCCATATATCAGTGACTAAACCTATTAAGGTTTTAGATTTGCTCATCTGCTCCACCTGCACATGAGACTCTCCTGCTCTTTCACCATCAGTACCTTGTCAGTTTGATTGCATGGAGACGGATGATTTCATCTGCACTGAAGCATAGCGCCCCAGTTGTCAAAACCGTCATAGTCAGCGCCTCATATACAGTTAATATATAGTTCATTTATGGTTTCTGTAATATGTTGATCATGACGTAAAACGTAAAGAATTCAGGGACTGTTTTGCAGCAGTATATTATCAGTGACCTGTTATCTTTCACATTTCCCACGATCTCAGTCAAGTCTGCCTCTTGCAGCTGCAGGTGTATTAACTCAAGGTCACTTACTTCAACCCCTCCGTGTCAACTCGTTTATCCATTTCAAGCCTGCAGTTACACCCCTGTTGGTGTGCAGAATCCCATCAGGCAAACTGGCACCACCACCTTTTCTAATTTTGTTCAATTTGAGCTGGTATTTGCTGGGATGCCCTGTAAAATGTGTTCAGTTGAAGGATATTATACTTTTATTAGAGATGGTGGGAAGCGTACAGAATTGAGAGATGGAGGGATACCAGTGGCCTAGAGGGATCTTTATCCTGGTG
Organism: Remorina albescens; assembly: GCA_034769265.1. Lineage (NCBI taxonomy): Eukaryota > Metazoa > Chordata > Actinopteri > Carangiformes > Echeneidae > Remorina > Remorina albescens. The sequence goes on from CM068487.1 coordinate 4,203,218, forward strand.
ATTTTATTTCAGAGAACAGTCTCATTTATCATCATCTTTGCTCTGGGTAATAACACCCAGCTGTCCACCTCAAACACCTCAGTGAGCCACTTAACACTGACACATGGGGATTCTTTAAATATGTAACTTAATTGAAACTGCATGTACGACTTACTCCTGTGATAATCTTCAGTTTATTACACATTAATAATGCCTTAATCATTACTACAACAACATTACTATACATTTGTTACAGTAATCAGAGCTAGTTTCAAAATCCAAATTTACAATTCGTTGAGAGATTCAATTAGCAATCCTCATGAACTATTGGGATTTTCATTGGTCTGAATTTTGTAGTTGACTGATCACACAGTTAGGTGCATTCTTTTCTGATTTAACCACCTTAAGGCTGGCTTTGTCAAATGGTCACAGTGCTGCACAGCCCTTTTTGTAGGTGAGGATTGAAGTACATCACATATCTGGATATATGGTTGTGGTTTTAGTGAAGAAACCGCATTTTGGTTCAGTGTATAATCCTTCTACTGTGTAATTGTGTAAACCCCAGCTTAACCTTACACTGATTGGCATTTCATGGTGGGTTTGCACAAAATCAGCAGGATAGTTTGACAGTAATTTGCCATTTATTTATTATTTCTTATTAGCGCACCAATGAGCATGTATCAAACTGTTAGGATAAGAGTTGGAAGAACATCACATTGTCTTCTGATCAGTTTGTGTATTATTTATGTCCTATTAAACCAGAGACTGCTTGTTTCAGAGATGGATCTCAGGATAATGTTCAAGGGAAAAGGTGGGGGGAGTTTATTGTACCTGATGTTTAATGGAAATATTAAATTCTGCTAATACTGCTCAGTCACTTTCTGACATTTTGTCAGGAAGTGCAGGATCAGGTCTTAGAAAAAGTGGTACTAATGGACAAAACAGCAGGCTGGGACACGAGCATGTGCCACCCGCTGCTTTTAAGAATTTAGATAAAGGTGGCTGTATTCAGACCGATTTAGGCAAAAACAGGGTCAGAATAACAGATGGACTGATAGTGGAGAAGGAGGTGTAGCTGCAGAAGCGGCTGGAGAAGTTTCTTTGGATGTTTTGATACTTTTCACTATCAGAGTCACCTTTCAAGTCTGCTGGCGGTGAGTGTATCACACTTTGAAGGATAAATCTTGAGTTTCACTTTAAACTTGTTTGCGCGAACCCCGTCTATGTTTCACTGGGTTTGTGCAACTACCAAGGCAATTAAAATAGAGTGATAAAAGAAGGATTTGCTGCCCAGTGCTGATAAGCACAACTGCTATCACACAGCCATTTATCACTTCTTTGGCTTCTCAAGCTGTCATTTCTTGTTACCAGCCTGCTTCCTCATATACAAGTGTTAAAAATGACAGTTTGAAGATCTGAATTTTATTGTAGCTGTTATTTTGGTGTCCTGGAAAAGTCTGCCTGTATTTACATTCCTGTCATATCTACAAACACTTACCCCCCTTTATGATATGATTTTGTTCACAGTAATGGATAAAAAAAAAAAAACATGAAGACACCAATCAAAAATAATGCCTCAACATTGACTAGATAAATGATATAAATTATTAAAACAGCTTATTATGTTTACTCTATTTTTGTTTTTCACATCCTCTTTCTTTCACTCGCTGCTTTCTGGTTTCCTGTTGTTCAACACAGGCTCGGTCAGACTTTATGCCTAATTACAATTCACAATAAACCGAAGTAGACAGACAGGACTTTCATTACTTGTCCTCGAGCAAACTGATATATGATACACTGTGTTTGCTTTGCAAGTTAGAACTGACTAACACAAACAAATGTTATTGTGTTGGCTCATTTTCTGACTCATCAACAATGGGTTTGAGAATATCATGTGTTTGTGTCATCATAGCGTTAAAATTAATGGGTTATGGAATACAACAATGATTGAGCCCACAAAGTCACAATTAGTGTTGTTTAGGAACACAGATTTGCCATACTGACGATACAGATCCTTTTTTTCCACTCATGAACCAAATCCATCAGTTATTTTTAACACATTTCAGTTAATTTCAGCAGCTAATTGTTGCTGGAGTTGTTCGTCTTTACTGTTTAATTTTAAGGCTTTTTGTATCAAAGATTAGTAACTGTATCTCATCTCACTTCCCAGAGCCCGACGAATGTTGAATAAAGGCTATCATATGTTTGCAGTCTGGGCTCCTGAAGTCTGAGGTGACCTACCAGCTGATCTTAGATTCAATAACTGCTTTTAAATGTTTTCTTAATTATTATTAACAAAAGAACAAAGTTCCCGCTGTGCCTTTTTTTGTTTTTAATTATTATTATTGAATCAGTTTTATGGCTGGTTTATTTTGTGAGGCAATTTTTAACTTTGCAAATAACCATATACAACAAGAAGCATAATGATAATAGCACACTTAACTGAGATAGTTGAGGAAAGATTGAAAATGTTTCAGAACAGTATTAAAATTTGCAAGTCAAAATTCATTCAACTCAGCAAAACTGTATTTACTGTTTTGTAAAGTTAACCAGTTAGCTGAGCTGAATGACAGTAACACTGGCTGAAAGGCCGGTTTTAATGTCAGCATGTTAATGAGGCGTTCAAGAGGCAGTCATGTGCACTAGCACACTAGATTGCAAACTGTCAGACAAAGACGGCTATCCATCCATCCATCCATCCATCTTCGTCCGCTTATCCAAGGTCGGGTCGCGGGGGTAGCAACTTCAGCAGGGAGCCCCAGACTTTCCTTTCCCCGGCCACATCGACCAGCTCTGACTGGGGGATCCTGAGGCGTTCCCAGCCCAGAGTGAAAATATAATCTCTCCACCTGGTCCTCGTCTGCCCTGGGGCCTCCTCCCAGCTGGACGTGCCTGGAACACCTCCCAAGGGAGGCGCCCAGGAGGCATCCTGACCAGATGCCCGAACCACCTCAACTGGCTCCTCTCGGATGACCGAGCTCCTCACCCCATCTCTAAGGGAGAAGGCAGCTAGCCTTCTGAGGAAGCTCATTTCGGTCGCTTGTACCTGCGATCTCATTCTTTCAGTCATGATCCAGTTCTCATGACCAAAGGTGAGGGTAGGACGAAGATTGACCTGAAGATCAAGAGCTTCGTTTTCCGGCTTAGCTCTCTTTTCGTTACAGCGGTGCGACACAACGACTGCAGTACCGCTCCCGCTGCTCCGATTCTCTGGCCAATCTCACGCTCCAAGGTTCCTCCACTCATGAACAAGACCCCGAGTAGACAGTCCATCGGTTTCCTGCTGAGAACCATGGCCTCTGATTTGGAGGTGCTGATCCTCATTCCAGCCGCTTCACACTCAGCTGCGAACCTGTCCAGTGAGAGCTGAAGGTCACAGACAGATGGTGCCAACAGCACGACATTGTCAGCAAAAAGTAGCAATGCGATCCTGAGCCCCCCGACCTGCAACCCGTCTCCTACTTGACTGCGCCTAGAAATCCTATCCATGAAAATCACGAACAGGATCGGTGACATGGCGCAGCCCTGGCAGAGGCCAACCCTCACTTGGAACAAGTCCGACTTACTGCCGAACACCCACACACAGCTCTTGCTTTGGGCGTACAGAGATTGGATGGCTCTTAAAAGTGACCCCCTCACCCCATATTCCTGCAGCACCCCCCACAGAAGCCCCCTCTTGACCCGGTCGTATGCCTTCTCCAGGTCCACAAAGCACATGTAGACCGGATGGACATACTCCCAGGCTCCCTCCAAAATCCTCACTAGGGTGAAGAGCTGGTCCATTGTTCCACGACCAGGACGGAACCCACATTGTTCCTCTTCAATCAGAGGTTTGACGATCGGCCTGACCCTCCTTTCCAGAACCTTGGAGTAAACTTTCCCAGGGAGGCTGAGTAGTGTGATGCCTCTATAGTTGGCACACACCCTCTGGTCCCCTTTTTTAAAAAGTGGGACCACCACCCCGGTCTGCCACTCCTTTGGCACTGCTCCCGACACCCACACAGTGTTGAAGAGGCATGTCATCCATGACAGCCCCTCAACACCCAGAGCCTTCAACATTTCAGGACAGATTTTGTCAACCGACTATCTCCTCATTTGAGGTCAGCAATGTCCCACCCTTGCTGTACATGGCTCGGATGGTTCCCTGCTTTCCCCGTCTGAGGTGCCGGACAGTCTTCCAGAACAGCTTTGGTGCCGAACGAAAGTCCTTCCTATGTCCTCTCCGAGCCTCTCCCACACCCGCTGCTTTGCCTCAGCGACCGCTGAGGCCGCAGCCCTTCGGGCCCGCCGGTACCCTGCAACTGCCTCCGGAGTCCCCCGAGATAACATACCCCGGAAAGCCTCCTTCTTCAGTCAGATGGCTTCCCTGACCACCGGTGTCCACCACGGTGTCCGAGGGTAGCCGCCCCTTGAGGCACCCAGGACAGCTCTCCGCTGCAGCTTTGGCAATGGAGGATTTGAACATCGACCACTCGAGCTCGATGCCCCCAGCCTCCACAGGGACGTCAGAAAAGCTCTGCCGGAGGTGGGAGTTGAAGGCCTCCCGGAAAGGGGGCTCCTCCAAACGTTCCCAATTCACCCGCACTACACGTTTGGGCTTACCAGGTCTGTCCAGAGGCTTCCCCCGCCACTTGACCCAACTCACCACCAGATGGTGATCAGTTGACAGCTCAGCCCCTCTCTTCACCCAAGTGTCCAAAACATGCGGCCTAAGATCCGATGATACGATAATAAAATCGATTATCGACTTTCGGCCTAGGGTGTTCTGGTACCAAGTACACTTATGAACCTCCTTATGCTCGAACATGGTGTTTGTTATGGTCGAAAACAGCTACGTCTTGTTATATTAACGTGGGGAATCACCTTTATACTGGCCAACAAATCAACCATGATGGATAAAGTTCTAACTATATCCCCCTTTTCTTCTACTGTTTAATGATTAGATGTAAACAATGATAGTTTTGACATGCACTGCAACTTCTTTCAAACTACAGGAATGGAAAAAGCTTGCCTTCAGCAAACAGCCTGTGGTAGGTAGATGCCAAGCCGCAAGTCTTATTCTGCTAAAGAATAATTACTTTGGTTCCCTCCACATGCAGACCTCTTAAATATGCTGCTGATGATCTTCATGGTTACAAAAAGAAACCAATCAAATCAAATCATTCATCCATCGTGGCCTATCCCCATGTGAACGTGGTGGATCCACTATCACATGACCTCCTCTTTAGTTTCTGTCAAAAATACATCTGTTAAATCAAATCAAATCAAATCAGATTTATTTGTATAGTGCCAAATCATAACAAAGTTACATCAAGGCACTTTACATATAGAGCAGGTCTAGACCAAACTCTTTATAAAATGATTTAAAGAGACCCAACAGATCCCCAGATGAGCAAGCACTTGGTGAAAGTGGCAAGGCGAGGCAGAAACCTCGGGCAGAACCAGGCTCGGGGGGGTGGCCATCTGCCTCGACTGGTGGGGTTGAGAGAGGGAGAGAGAGCGGGTGAGAGGGAGAGAGAGAGAGAGTGAGAGAGAGAGAGAGAGAGAGACACACACAGGGGGGGCAAAGTTGGGTAGAGTAGGGAGAGAAAGAGAGCAGGAGGAGGGGATAATCAAACAGGTGTAGGCAGGAACATGATGCTGCATGAAGTTCATAGAAATGATGCTGGATGGAGTTCATGAAGATGTGGGAGCAGCAGGCATTGCAGGAACATGGGGTAGCGATGATTGACCACCTGCAGGATGAGGAGAGGGAGAGAGAGGAGAGGAACTGGGAGAGACAGAGACTTAGGGAAACAGTTAGTGGAGTTTGTCATGAACTTGAACTACAAGTCATAATGAGCAGGACTTATTGCGCAGGAATGATGTGGAACAGCATTCAGGTTCTTTTGATTATGAAGTGTCGAGTGATGGCTCAGCTATTCAAGAGCACACAAAAAACTTCAATTTATGGATTCCTGAGGATTTAAACATTATCTCCATGTTTCATTCGAAAAGGCTAGAGAGACTGTGTGGCTTGTTGAACAGCTCAGAGAAATGTTTCTTTAATGTGAACGACCCAGCTACTGCTTGACAGTCTAACTGACCATTGGGCACACCAGGACAAATCCCGCAGGATTACTGCACCAGTGAACCAGTCCTGTCAAGAACAACAGTCTCTATTATTCTGTGTTGAAACTCAGATCCTTTCATTATTTCTGGTAATATGTGAAAATGGTCAGAATAGCTAGATGTCTCTGAAACACTGCTTAGCAGCAGGTTGCTCATGCCTTTGTAGTATACAGGTGTGAAGGCAATTATTGGTGATTAGAAAGACACAGAGATGGCAGCTAGTTAGAGGTAAACAACCAGGAGAGGACTGATGTCAGCTTTACTCCAACGGACTCTGGGATGCATAGAGAAACCATTGTTGATCCCTGCATCAATAGACGGAGACTACACTCTAAGACTGGGTGCTTCTGGGTTTTTTTCATTGGTTGAAATATTTATAAAGTGTGTTTTATCTCCATTTTGAATGTAGGGAAGTGTGAAATCCATTGGAAATAAAAATTAAATCAGTTTGGCCATATGAGACCCAATAAACTCATTCTCAGAGGGCTAATTGAGGAGGCGGTTTTCTCAGTGTTCATTAATTTATAATATATTGATATTAATAAAATGATAATCACTCCACTGTGTTTAAATATGAGAGTAAGAAAATTAAAGGGGTTGTTTATGGGTGATGTGGTGACATCACTCTTTCCTAAGCACACATCAAATTAGATATGCACGAGTTTGGCAAGAGCGAGACTGAGTGTTGTGCTTTATTTTTATCCTTGAAGAAAACATTCTAATGTGGATTTGACAAATTTTCTTCGACAGCTACAATCCCAAAACATTCTATAACAATTTGGTTTGTCATTTACGAGTACAACCATGCTTCTCCGAAATCCCTGTTTCTCTCAATTCCAAACATGTGTACTGCATTTACTAACCATGTTTTCCCGAAGTCTCTGTCTCTCCCAGTTCCTCTCCTCTCTCTCCCTGTCCTCATCCTGCAGGTGATGAATCACCATCCCATGTTCCTGCAACGCCTGCTGCTCCCACATCTTCATGAACTCCATACAGCATAATTTCTATGAACTTCATGCAGCATCATGTTCCTGCCTACACCTGTTTGAATATCCCCTCCTCCGGCTCTCTTTCTCTCCCTACTCTACACAACTTTGCCCCCCGTGCATCTCTCTCTCTCTCTCTCCCTCTCTCCCGCCCACCCTCTCTCTCTCTCTCTCTCTCCCTCTCTCAACCCAACCGGTCGAGGCAGATGGCCGCCCCCCCTGAGCCTGGTTCTGCCCGAGGTTTCTGCCTCTTAAAGGAAGTTTTTCCTTGCCACTGTCGCCAAGTGCTTGCTCATCGGGGGATCTGTTGGGTCTCTTTATAAATAATTTTATAAAGAGTTTGGTCTAGACCTGCTCTATATGTAAAGTGCCTTGATGTAACTTTGTTATGATTTGGCGCTATACAAATAAATCTGATTTGATTTGATCTGATTTTAGTTTGAGTCATGATTGATTTACTTTATTGCGCCTTGTAAACAGTACAAGTGTATTCTAAACACCGTACTGTTTACAGGGGGGCTTCCAACCATGTTGGGAAGTCAACAAAGCTGCTATTCTCTTCAAAAATGTCTGCGACTTTGTGAACATCTGCAAAATCTTTACATGTGATGAAAAGGGAACCAAAACCTGTCAATCGTTGGTAAAAAAAAACCAACCAAAAAAAATAATAATTTGAAACAGCATTTGCAGATTTTAGTCCCATTCCATGTTAACAGGTTAATAGATGTTGCCAATGAGTGGAGAGCCAAGAGAAAACTTTAACTTAACCTTTAACCACTTAAAAAAACTTTCAAATTTTAGTTGACTGAATCTACCATAGATTTTCTCAGGCTAAAATCATTATGGTATTTCTTAAACTAAAACTAGATAAAAATTATAAATACGACTGGCATTTTCATCAAAAACTTAAAATAAATCAAAATTTGCCTGTCAAAATGACACTGTTATGGGCTAACAACTAATCATCCCTCTGGGCATTATTGAACGTATAATATTCCCTTGTTTATCTGTCCCCAGAGGTCTGGATGAAATATTTTCTCCCAGTAAAAGAATCTAATTGTTATTCAGTGAATGCACTGAGGATTTGATGCATTCATGAGAGGCTCTACAGATAAGAATTCAGTTCCATTGTAAACCCATTTAAGAGGTTTGAGGGGAAAGGAATGACATTTTAAAGAACATAAACAAATAACTTTTTTTTTTTTCATTTTACTGGACCTGACATCCTCCAGAGTGTTTGTCTTGGTGATACATAAGACACCTTTGCACAAAGGTCAAACCTGAAAAGAAGGTTACCTCTAGCTCGTGTCATAGACTCAAGAAAACTGAGGATTTTTGATATGAGGTAAATTATTAAAAGAAAAGGCCATGTTTCAGTGTCAATGCCATGGCAGGTACAAAAAAACTATGTGAGGTGTTGTTTGTGCCAGAACTGTGTTGAAATGTATTGCTTTTGGACTATACAATGTGTTACTGTTGTTTTTCATCTTTGTTTACACATTTCCTTGCTGGGAAAGAAAGCTTTGAGTGATTGTTCATCATGACATTCACAACCACCAAACTGGTCAAAGACAGCATCGTATGAACTACAGAACTAATTTAGAAATTATTTCTGAATTTGAAGGGGCTGGGGCGGACCAAAGACGAACCTAAGACCAAAGTTGCATTTTAAGTTCTTGAATAATATATTAGTGAAGCCTGATCATGTAACTCACATTGTTTGTAAGCAGAGTATTATTTGGTCCGTTAAACAACTTTTATAGCCACTTTTATTATTGTTCAGACCAAGGCGACCAAACTTTGGGTTTCTTGCCCTTGAACGACCCAAAATCCCTTTTGATTTGTCACATTTTCTCTGACAGCTGCAATCCCATAACATTTACTGTAATGAAAAATTACATTGCGTTTTGTGAATATGGCTCCGTGCATGATTGATTTGCTCCCCTACAACAGTATTGCTTCAAACACACTTTCAGGTTTCCACATTAGACATTTTCATCAGTTTTGAATAGACTTAAACCTCCATTAAACCATAAAAATCCAAAAATTCAGATGCATATAGAAAACTGTTCACAAATGATCAGTTCATCTAACCCCCTAACCCATCAATGATCGATGATGTAATCAGTGATATTTTCATTTTTCCAATACTAAAGGACAAGCAATGCAAAAGAACTGAATAGCCCTAAGAATGTTTATCTGTAAACTAAAGGTATATCTGACAGTAATGTTACAGAGTTAAACAACACAAGAAGAATTTTCTTCTTGTGTTGAATAATTAAGAGCAAATACGGTGACCACTGATTTCATTGAAAGCTGCTCACCAAGCAGATTCACTTGAAAAACATTAAACAATAATTCATGCTCATTAGAGCTTTTCTCTGTTTCTCTTAGCCTTGACTGCTCATTCCTGCCCAGTAACTGCTGGAATTGTCATAATTCTTGGATTGGACTTTTAAATGTGTGTGACACTCAAGAAATGTCATCTGGGTTTTACAGCCATGCCATCTTTACAGCACGTCCAGGTCTGAAAATATCACATTGTGTCCCTGCGGGTTTGGAATAAGCCTTATATTATAATCTGTATTTTTCTCCAATAGAAGATGTAGGAGATTAACATTAAAAGAGTGTAATTTGTGACGTTACACTTTTTTTGAGCCCATCCAATTCATTTCAGTTATCCAATTCATTTGACCACATTTGACACATCACTCGTCAATTATTAAGGTATTCATCATACTGATGGATATTAAAAAGAATCAAACTTTGATTCCAGATTTTTCTTTTTCCGATTCCTGTGGCGGTTCTGGGGCAGGGGGCAACAGGGGCCAGTGTCCCTGTAACACTAAGTCTGGACCTCCCTGTGGCCTCCCCTCCGAATGAAGATTATACAGTAATTATTAAAATTGTGATATTGCATCGATGCAGAAGGCTGAACTAATGCGTGTGGCTCATCATTTCAGTCGGATCCTTTAGTGCATTGCAATACTGAAAACGGAGGTCAGTTTTGCAGATATACAGTGAAAAAGACGATAAAAATAAGAATCAAATAAGATTTCGAATCTTTGTCTCTTTTGCCCCGGGTTGAATGTACCCCTCTGACAAAACCCATGGCCCCAGCCAGGCCCCCTTAGTAAAATTGGTCTAGAACCGCCACTGTCTGATTCATTCACATTCTTTATAGCTGTTACTTTCAACCATTAAAAAAAAAAAAAGAAAATACAATAATCGTGGGAATCAGAAGCTGATGAACTGTGTAAATGGTGTTTTTTTTTGTTTGTCTTTGTGTTTCTCAAGATCTCCCTTCATTAAAACTGGATATTCTGCTTTCGAAAATAAGCCATACCCTTTAAAAACAAAAGCTAACATTCTCATGATATTTTGGTCTTTGATTCCTCTGTATCTTTTGCTCTTTTTCCCACTCTGTAAGTGAATGCAGCTCATTCTAAATTTCAGTTAAATGAGGAGGCATGCAGATGTTTAGAATTTGTTTTTGAAACGTGGCCAGTAATTAGTTTGTTAAAGCAGAGCAATGTCTCAGGAAAGGTAAAAATTTGATATTAATGAAATTACAAATGGAAATCATGCTATCTGATGGCTGCTGTTTGTCGGTTGATATGCTTTGAAATGGATGCCACTGTGGTTGTGGTTGCCGAAAAGATGTTAAACTTTTTCTCTCATTTGGTTTGTTTTAAAATTAATCTTTTCAGTCAGTCCAGATGAAATGTAGCTGTGGTGGCTTATACCCAAGATGTGATGCTAACTTTAACTCTCACAGACTTGGATGTGTCAGAAGCACGGAGACAACCAGGTAATGATATGTAAGATATCCTACGAACCAATTTTGAACCCTCTGTTCTCAACCCATGGCAACCTGGAGACAGAGTTCATGACACAGAACATGGAGGGAGCAGACCAGGGCAGGAGGGTAAAAAGTGCAGAGGAAACGGTGTGGGGAAAAAAATCATCCCAAATAAACTCAGACATCGGCTGGGACAGGACTGCCATCAAGGTTGAAAGACGCGGCAGGCAGAGCATCACAGACATGTACTGAAATGTATGTGTGGTCAAAGTGTGTGAACTGTGCATTGGTACTAATGCATATGAAACTGAGGTTGGTATTGTCTAAGTGACAGGGAGGACCAGATGAATTATTCAGTGTCCTCTCTCTATGATCCCCGCTGCTCAACATGCACTGGCTGACTGTAATCCCTGTGAATGAGTGCGTGTGACTGAGAGCGGAAAAGAAGACATTCGCCTAATCATACATGTGATTATGTTCTGTGTTTTGTTTGAATTTACATGTTTCAGATCAGATAAACGCCGCCCTCTGGGGAACATTTATCTGAGCCTACTCTGTCAATGCGGCTGGTAAAAGAATCATCAAAGCAAGAATTAAAAAATGTATCTTAAAAATTCAATTCCACACAAATAATGTCAGTGTACAACATAAAGACAGCAGGTCCACAACTTAAGAACTGCTGTATATTTAGGCCCTACAAATGGGTACATGTATGATTATTTTAAGCAGCCTTTACATTTATTCTGATATTCTGGCTGGTGTGTATAAAATCGGTCAGAGATTATTTTTTCAGCCAACCTGCAGCCTGACTACAGTCTCACTACTGCCTGAAGGGCCTAGAGCTGTGCAGCCGATGACATCCTCTTATTCATTCATTTCAAGGAATGAGTTTTGGTACTACTGACCAAATCAGAAACAGGCTGTTTGTTATGTGTTTCAAAATTCTTTTGAAATTCTTTTCATGCTTTCCATTCTTATCAGCTAATTCACTCATTCAGTGTTTGGCTTTGGTTGGTAGGTTTTGGGTCGGTTTGCTTCTCATTGGCTTGTCAGCGTTATCAGTTGTGTTTGTGGTGGACTCTTTGTGTCATCTCCCAATCCAGGGGCTGCATCTTTCAGAAGCTGCATTTGAAGACTGGATATGTCCCAGTTTGTGTGATGAAGGCTTCATATCTTATCAACAGAAGCATCCCCCTTTTCCTGGAAAACAAAGGCTCCAAGCGGCTGATCATTGACAGCCAAAGCTATCACACGATTAATTTCCCAGTTTATAGCCACAAAAAACCAACACCAACAGAGAGCCTGAAGACTGCACTGTTAAATGTATGTATTTTGTCTCAGTTAGCGTAACGTGTTAAAATCACCAGTTTTTATGAAATAAAAAATGTAGATGTTGCCAAGGTTTCTAGGCAACAAGAGACACACTCCAGCTCTTTAGCCTCTGAATTGCCCAAAGTTAATGCATTGCAATCAGGGCCCACTGATACTGAGGGCTATTGTGTATCTTGTACGCACAAGATAATAACTTGTTCCCACAAAATATTAACTTGTGCGCACAAGATAAAAAAAATACCACCTTTTGGGACTTTAGGGGCTCCGTAAGATTGCAAATAACAAGGGACTGAAACAATAATTCAGGCCAGTAATTAGATCCCACACTAAGCTACTGCTGAGACTGTGGCTAGTTAATGGTGTAGTAATAAAAGCAATACATTTTATTTATAAGCGTCTTTCACAGCACCCAAGGACAGTTTAAGATAAGGAGTTAAAGACAGATGGAGAAACAAACATACAAAAATCAAAATAATAATAAATAAATAACAGATGAAACTGTTGAACAGAGTATGTCGGTTTACAAGATGTGTTTTGAGAGCTGATTTAAAAGAGGAAAAGGAGTCAATATTTTGAATTTGGGGAAGTGAGGGAGCTCCAGAGGCGAAGGGCAGAGCGGCTGAAGGCTCGAGATCTAAAGGAGTACAGAAGGGCAGAAGGAACAGTGAGGTGAAATGAGGAAGAAGATCTGAGCATGCAGGAGGTGAATGAGTTTTGAGATGTATGAAGGACCAAGGCTGTGGATCGCTTTGAAAGTGAGAAGCAGAATTTTAAAGTTGATGTGAAAGTGGACCAGGAACCAGCAGAGTTTCAGAAAAACAGAGTATGTATTGTATGTTATTCCAGGCAAAAGTGGAAAATGAATAGATTCACGGCAGGAATTTTTCAATAAATATATTTTAATAACTACCTTTATATATTATGTCTATTGTGTAATATTAACATTAGGGGAAGGGCAGTACTTCTGAAGTCTGTTCTCTCTCACTATGAAGGAGAGTAAATAAAAATCCTGTGACTTGGCTTTTCCCGACTCCTCATCAGCACTGTATAACTAACTGAATGCAGAAAGACAGGGCTGACAGCAGTCCTGCAGAAGTAATGGTTTGGACACACACTGCAGCTGCAGCAGTGCTGAGCTGATGCAAGAGGTCCAACAGCTATTTCCTGCATGTTGTGGTTAAGTCAACAGTGGAGACCAAAATGACGGTCAGATGAATGGGAAATGATCCAGTGCTCTGACAGACTCTGATGGATGGATGGATTTGGTTTGGTAATTAGAGTTAGTTTGTTATTTTATTTGTTGTTTACTATTAATTAGAAGTGGAATTGGAAAATGGATCCCTCTTCGATGGTCACAATCGATTTCACACAGGCTTCTTCCTCTCGTTGGGTTTAAGAGGTAGCACCTCTGCTGTGACACAGACAAGACAGCAAAATGTTCAGATTTGTCATTTATCAGTAGACAACACTCAGCCTGCAGAAAAATTAAGGGTGAGCAGTAATGCATTCTAAAAGCCATGATGTACTGGGTCTGCCTTTGGGGGTCAGTGGGTTAAACCTGATCAGTGCAACGTCAAATTGCAATACAGAAGGTTATTTGCACAACATCACCAGCATCAACAGTAATTGTGCCCATTTGAACAGGTTGAACACAGAGAGGGGAAAAGGCTAAAGGAGAGAGCTGGTGCAAGAAATAATCCTCACAAATAGATAAACAGAGGGTGGTGAGTCATGCCATTAACAAATGACAGTAGTGGACGAATGTTGCACAGTGGAGTCCCATGCCTACAGCTAGAAAGGTGAGAAGTGCATCAGAACTGAAGTGGACTGCACAGTGGTCTCTTCCACATACAGGTTTTTTTAAAGAGATTCACTCAGAAAGAGGCCAAGACACAACATGAGACAATCAGTGCAGTCCAGGATCGCTTGTTCAGGCTTTTTGCTAAGCATGTGAGTCCAGTATGGAGAGGTCAGTGTGTCAAAAAGGACAAATCTACACTTTCCAAACATGAGCTAACATGCTTTGTGTTGATCTCACCATAAAATGAAATCAATGAAATAAATTTGCTTTGTTAAGCTTTGGCCTGTATTTCTATCTGAGACTAAAACGGTCAAATCTGAGGCGTCAGGAAAATGTGATCTCATGACAACAAGAAGTAAAAAACAAAAAAAGCCACTTAGTTCAGAAGTAAAACTAAAACTGAACACTGTGATTGTTAGTGATAACCTATCCTTGCACACTAAAGTTGTTCTCACTAAAAAATTATTGTGAATGAAGATCAAAACGAACCAGGACGCCATGGGTGCCTACTAAAATAGGAATTCACAGTAATAATTTTACCAAATGCCTTTGTTTATCCAACAAATTCCAAGTTCTTTGTGACTAAACTGGATGTTTCCTTAAAACTGCATTGTTGCATACTTGTACAGTATTGCTACTGCAATACTGATATTATTACTGCCAGGTTTGTAGACAACATCTAAAACAATGAAGACCCTGGAAAATCAACTGGAAATCATCCCTGAGGTTTGGATCAAATATGTGGAAGTACACTAAACCTGCCTGAACAATATAAAACTAAATGGGTTATCTTACTCTTAATTAGATCTATGGTCAGTTGAAGTTATGCCACAAACTATAGAATGTCTATGAATTAATAACAATAATAATAGAATAATAGCGTGCTTTCCTTGAGTGCAAACTTTTATATATTACATGTATAAATGTGAATAGGGCCAAATCCAGGATAGCATCTCAAGAAAATACTGGGAGCTAGCAGAGGTTTACGAGGAGCACTGGTGTATAAGGGATCAAAATATTATATAGTGACTTTTTTCATTATCTTCCACACTGATGGGGAAATATTCTACACACCAATAAACTGAGCCATCATCCCAGCCCCCAGCAGCAGGGACAAAGGACTGAAAAATAAGAACACATAGTGACTTTGAAGAAAAGAGGCAAATACAATCATCTCGAAATGTTCCTTTTGTCAGTGAGAGAAACACACTCACAGCGTTGTCCCTGTCATGTCTGTATTTATTTGGTTACACCATCAAACTCAAGCCTCTCAGTCTATTTATCTGAGTGCGGCCCTGGCACTCAAAAACTAGTTTGTCACAGCAACATTGTTAAGAGTCTCCTCATGTAAATATGTGTGTGTGTATGTGTGTGATTGGGTTTGTCTGTGTTTTCAGCAGGCTTTCATGAAACTGTACACTGTAGTTGCAGCTCTACAACACAGAGATGTAGAGGGATTCATTAGTTGATTCCCACAAGAGAAACACTCAAGAATGTCAGCTCACACCTTGATTGTAGCTCTTCTTACAAAGCCACTAGAGAAGACCAGACAACTATCTTTGTTCAGTTTTTTTGTCTGTTTTTATGGGGTTTTCTTTGACAGGATCTCAATGCTGCACCTTTGTGCTCTTCTCAAAGCTCCTGAAGAGGTGGTTACAGAGTGATCAAAGCAATATGACTGACAAAACCACTGGTTCTGTTACTGTTTTCATGTTATGTGTTTGTTTCAGGATGTATATTTTTAAAGAAAAGGCTCTGTGAACTGGTGATTGATGCAGTCAGGCACACGTGAGTTTTATTCTTGCATAGTTACAAAAGAGGTCCTGTGTTGCACTGTTGTGAACGGAGCTGGCCAGGTGAATTTTTCTTTGGTTGTATGGATGGAAATTTTAGTTGTTGACAAGACACACACACCTCCCAAAGTTGTTGTACTTGACTACATTGGCATTTGTTTTTGCAGTTTAGTGGCAATGCAAATACTAAGTGTGTAACTGTTTACAATAATGAGAGTTTTCATATTTTGGATTCTGTGTGTGTGTGTAATGAGGCTCTGTATCCTTTGAGGAGGAACATTTAAATGGGATGAGAGGAGAAGATTTTTTTTTTTGCCATTATTAATTTTCACCCACACCTGACTTTTTCCATTACTCCTTATTCTTGACTCTCAAACCATGACCACGGTGATATATATGGAAATAAAAGCAGGCGATTTTCTTTATGTAATGGATTTAAAGGGGGGGGGGGGGGGGGGTGTATTCTGTCATTAAAGGGCTTTTAGCTGTATTCGTGGCCACTAAGAGAAATGTATTTTCAAGCATTACCTTGAATAAAAGACAATGTCCTGCATTATAAATTATTCTGTTTAGAAAGTGGCTTCTCCACTGCTCATCAGAATCCCAATGGATAGTTTGAAAAAATGTATTCAAATCAAATGAGTAAAACCGGAGATTTTTCCAGGTTTTGCAAGGAGTAGCTATTGCAGCCTCAGGCCTGTAGCCCCAGGCAGAGATGAGGAGCAGAGAGCGGCTAAGATCACCTTTTCCACCACCTACATGTACTGTATGTTTGTTTAATTTTCAAACTTGTCTCAAGTTTTTCCACTTGAGGAAATTTACCACATAAAAAAAAAAAAAAAAAACTAACAGCAGATCACAGTAAAGGTTGGTTCATATGGTTGTACAGTTACAGGAGGAAAAAAACTGAGATTAAGGCATGCATCTGCACACAATTGCAGAGGTCTGATAGAAGCTGCTGCTCAATGCAATCTAGCATGAAATATGTTTGCTTGTAGATTTGCAAGTAAGATTAATGGAGAAAAAAATCTAGGATGGTCTCACTACCTATCCTGGCACTCATCATGCTGTGCATAATATTTTGGATTTACTTAAACTTCTATGTTAGTTGCAACAGCATCGCCTAATATTGATATCTTTTGCGATCAAATTTTGAAAAGGTTTAGTTTTTCCAGTGCAGTGATTCAAATCATGCACGATGCTCTTTGGCTGCAGTCGAAAGAAACTCCAATCTAGGACTACTCAGACTCAATATTCTCTTCATGATGCCAAAAAAAAATTCTTCATCTCAGTAAGAAAAATACTGAGATGTTGATGATTATCATTCCTTTAGAGTTAAAACTTGCCAGAACAAATAAATATCTATTGACAAACTTATATTTCAGTTTTTGTGCGTTTTGTTTTTGTAAGGTTAAAGTCTCTCTGATCGTTTGACATAAAAAACAACAACCCCCCCCCGAGTGTTACAATTCTACTTCAGTGATAAAATGCAAGTGAAGTGCTCTACAATGCTCTCACTGTCTTCACTCTGTGCGCTGTACGACACTGTCAGTGGAGGCAACAGTCACAGTGGCCACCAGCAGAGGCAGGAGCTGTCATTCCAATTGTCTGCTATAGCTTCTCAGTCGCAGAGCTGACCATAGAAGTGAGTGAAAGTTCATGGCTCGGCTGAAGGGACCGAAATGTGGAAACCACTCCAAGCCCACTTTCTGTCAACACAAGTATCCCAATTACACTGTAGTGCTAGTGTTCATAGAGCATCTGCAGCAATTCTTATGGCTATATCAGAGGCTGCTACCAGTAAGAGAAGAAGAAGAAAAAAAAAACCCCAAAACAAAACATAAGAGACACTGTGTATTCTTATATATATCCATCGTTTGTCCCCAGCCGTTCAGGAGATAGCTAGATTTATTGGGTTGAAGAATACTTTCCTCTAAATGTGTGAGGCACTTTTGAATAAGTCATTGTTGAAATTTAGGAGAAACTACTGGTAAATCGTTGCGCTTTCTTTAGTTTAATAATAATAATAATAATAATAAATTGTATTTATAAGTGCGTTTCAGGAGACTCAAGGACACTTTACAATGAATAAAGACAACAATAAATAAAATCAACATACATAAAAGAAACAAAGGAGAGTGTAATAGAAGTTAAAGTGACTGAACAATCTTAAACAGGTGAGTTTTGAGTTTGGGCTTGAAGATGGGGAGAGAGTCCGAGTTGTGGATGTGAGGAGGCAGAGTCCTCCTGATAGCTGCTTGGTTCCTCTGTCCAAGCTCTGCCCACATACAGAATGGCTGTCAGAGGTTGCTTCCACATCTGGACCAATTCTGGTACACACACAGAAAATCTCCCTGGCTGTCAACCATTAGCGGAGCATAAGAGCCAAAAATCATCCTGGTTTTACAGGTATATGGGCCAAACTGTGAGGCTGAGGACTCAGGCACATGATGGGCTAGAAATGGAAAAACCATATAGTGGCTCTATGGAGGCCCCTAAATCCTACATACAGGTCATTTAAACAACATTTAATACCCCACAAGGTACAAGAACCTCAAAGAATTAGCACAAACAAAATGAAATGCGATAAGGGTGTTGTCGTCATTTACATTGCATCAAATGCCTGGGAGCTTTTTTTTTTCCCCCCCAAGCAAGTTAGAAGACCAGAGTTTATCGAATTATCTTCCTGTTTTAGATTTGTTTGTTCTGTGGTAACTTTTGAACTGAAATGTTAATATTAATAGTAGTTAATACAGAAGTAACTCACCTGTGTTATGTTGCATATATGTCTTAAAATCAGTTTCCAATTAGTTGCAGACCATCCCTCTATTTGCTTCTTTTACTTGTAATTACTGAATAATTATACCACTACACTGTGTAATTATATTGATTTTACAGCTTGAATCCATTATTTCTTGGCAATTTCTTCACATTGCTATATAATTAACGACGTATAATTAACATAAACTGAAGGGTTTCCAAGGAAAGAAAGAAAGAAAGAAAGAAAGGGCTGAAGACAGCTAAAAAGTAGAAGTTGGGATGAAAATCATTGAGTTGAAAGAAGTCAGTCTGAGGCATTTGGAGAGAAAGCTCCTCATTCTGAGATGTGAGAAAGGGAATGACTGCTACTCTGATTGGAGAAAGGTGGATCATTACACAATTGAGGTGCAGGATAGAGGAGGGTAATCATTGGAGGCAGCATTGAAAGTACTGGCTGTGTGTAGTCTTTGATAATGACCTTGAATCAGACTCCTTAAAAGCCTTTTAAACAAACTTAGACATTTTGTGCTGGAGGTGTGGAAGTGTATTAACAACACTGAGGTCCAGTTCATGGTTTCAGGCAGCCGTAGGGCCCGCTCAGATTATGAATACAGCCATGAGTCCATGCAGGGGTTTGTGTATGCAGACTTGATATACATGTACACCTCAAAACAGGATAAGGGCCCCCTGACAGTAGGGAGAAGCTTGTGTTTCTTTGCTGCATAGTTAAAGTGACCACTGAACAGCACTGGAGTTGGGAGTGTTCAGTTTTCTTGGCTGGCGTGCATCAAATTTGTCTGATACAGTCGGCATGCTTTGCAAACAATCTGCAAAGACTCAAACTTTGATCTGTGGACTATCACAGATTTGTGCAGATCATGACATTTGCATCACACACACATATGTGGATGCGGAAACCTAATATGTTTCCGCTAACATGATCATCCTACCCCAGTCAGTTTAAATGTACATAAGTACATTATTATCCTAATGAGAATTTGTGAATCAGCACACAAACATTCAGTGCAAGTAGCAAAAAGTACAGCTGAGATTGAAGGGATGTCCTATGAATAATGAGCATACTGTGTCATAAAGGTTTGAAGTCAAACTTCTCAGTAGCTTTACGATTTTCATTCGTATTTACAACATTTACAACTCCATTATTATATAAGGATGAATAATTCACTCCTTCACTGCACAATATGCAGCACAAAATTATAAACTTCCATATTTATAGTAGCCTTACACCTCTTCCCTAATAATGCTATTTATGAAGTGCAAAATAGCTTGTTGAGTTAAAGTATTGAGCAAACGTGTTACACGAAAGTATTTTTTTAAATATGATCTGAAAGACTTTATATTTTTAGTTTATTCATTAAAAATGCGCTTCTTTATTTGTGAGGTTTTTTTTTGTTTTTTGTTTTTTTTCAATTTGTATGTGAACTGTTATCCAAAGATATCCTATTCTGTGTAGTTGTAGTAATAAAAAAATAAAAATAAAAATAAAAATAAACTCCTGCTAAATTTGTATATCTTTCTATCTATCGGCAGCCAGTTATCATTTACTTAATGTAGACAGTCACAACAGCAGTTAAGGCCCTCATACCCACAGAACTTGATTTAATTATCTTGACGTGTTTCTCGAACTGAACAGATAATGTACTACATCTGGTTATTGTATCTGCTGCTCGCTGGAATACACTATTATCACAACAATATTTCACCAGCAGTTCATCCACATTCACCACCAGTTTTTTTACAATTTAATTGGATATTATCCATCCCCCACGCTCTGGCACAATGGCACGCAAACTTTGAGACAGACTTTATGTTCCAATGAGTCAGTGTCAGAGAGGACTGATGTTAATGAAATTGCTGTCAGGTCCTCATCAAGGTGGTTCTCTACAGAATCTTCCCTAATGAGATTTAGGCTGATTTGTGATGGCCGTTAACACACCTCCATCTTGTCAGTGGGTGTAGAAAATGGCAGAAAATGAAGATGTACCGTAAATGGGAGTTTACGGTGAGATTTCTATCTATCTGTGGATATAATAAATAACTCCATTCCAACTGTAAATAGATTGAAATGCTTAAGCAACATTTAAATCAATCACCGTCACACACAAACACATCAACATTTAAAAATGTGTATGATATTTATTGAAATTTACAGTGGTTGAATAGGGGATTTATTAGAAACTATGCATCTCATTTTTAATAACTTTAACTAAATTGACTCTTTTAAGCATTTTATTTTGTCAAATTAGTTGAAATTGGTAAGTGAATACATATTTTTTAAATCAATATCATAACATGGTTTCATAAGATACATCATTCACCACATTATATTTTGAAAAATAAACTTCTTTCAATTTCCTATTGACAGTGTTTGACTGTGATTAAGGCTAATAATATTATTATACTAAAAGAAATAGTCACCATGATCAGAGGTGCTTTTATTTTAGGTCAAACTCAGACCTAAAGAACACTATTATGGCATTTCAGGAATTTCACAAGGACTGGTATTATTAGAGAATGCACAAGTCGATCAGTGACTGAGACACAGTGAAGCTTTCAAAACCATATTCACCCTGACAGGGAGGTTGGAGTCTTCTGTTCACTTGTACTGTATGTCTCTGGACAGTGGGAGAGAACAGAGAAGTAGCCTACTCACACAGGAGAAATGAGATGTGTATTGAGAGAAATAAACTCCCACAGACTGTGGGCCCAGTTTAAGCCAAGCACCTTCTGTGAGCAACACTGTCATTTCTCAGAATTTGAAGAGATTTGTCTTCTCTTTTTAATATTTTTTTTCATTATCAACTGTGCTATGATTTGATTTGAAATTCTTGGTGCTGCTGAGAGGATCAAAACTATATTGAGGCTACATACTGTGATTTCACTGTTCTATTGTAGTATGTGGGCAGCACAGCAGCATAGTGGGCTGTTGCTCCACAACAAGAAGGTTGTGGGTTCAATTCCTGGGCCTGGGGCCTTTCTGTTTGGAGTTAGCATGTGCTCCCCATGCTTGTGTGGGTTTCCTCCGGGTACTCCGGTTTCTTCCTTCCGTCCAAAGACATCATGTTTGGGTTAATTGGTGACTCTAAATTGAGTGTGAGTGACTGTTTGTCTCTGTCTGTCTCTGCCCCGTGATAGACTGGCGACCTGTCCAAGGTGCAGCCGGCCCTCGCCCTCCCGCAATGTCACAAGCGGTAGAAGATGAATGAATTGCGGTATGCATGTAGTCACTTTGAATGCTGATATTGTAATTACTGCTGAGAAGGTGAAAATTATATGTGTTGCATGATATGCTTATATAGTCAATGTTATTAACAGTGAAGTGAAGTTACAGTGTCCCTTGTAAATTTATTCAGTATTCATTGTGCAAACACAGGGCCTTATCTTTCCCTGGAGTGTAGGCGAAAACAGAAGAATTTTAATGTATACGAATCTGGAATGAGAATACCACCTCTGCTACGGCGTTGCATACCCTTTGGGACACTTGTGCAGTGCACTGTGAGTCATGCAGCCAGTATCACTTTTAATACACCTGCTGTAATCTGTTTGGTTTTTATCAAAGAAGCCCAAACCATGATAACAGAAAAATGCTGCACCGCGGTGATTGCTGCTGCACAAATATGACCCAACTCAACCTCCACTTCTCTGAACATGTATATCTGCTCAGCGTTTTTAACCATAAATGGGGAAAGTGATGGCAAAAGCCAGTTTATGTCAATTTCTCGTGTAGCATCCCAGAAAAAGAAGAAAAATACGTTGCATTCAAATAAATAATATAGTCCAGAACACAAGACAGAAGAATAAGAGGCAGACCCAGAGCCACAACCATAAATAAATTATAAAAGCTTTTATTGAAGCTTTGCAATGCATTTTGACAATAAAAGAAGTCACAGTGAGCTGGATAATGTATAACAGCTGTGTTATTTTCAAAGCCTGTTCAGATCACACTGACCAGAGTGTATCTGCTAGACTTTGGACTCAGGGCATTCATGCCAAGAAATTAGACTCAGAAAAAACAGGGGAGGAATTAAAGTCCCTTTAGCAGATTTGGATGCTTTGCACAGCCCCTGTTTCTCAAGAACCACATAGATTAGATACATTAAAAAGGTAATGGCTTGGTTTAAGTGATCATTTTTGCATGCTAATGAGACAACTACACTCAATGATTGTGTTGTTCTTTTTAATTTACCATTATAAGGCTGTGAAGATTGAATCAGAGCAACAAAAACAGACGTGGCGGAAAACAAGACTGAAATCACTAGGATGACAAGACATCTGTCTCCAAAGGGTTTTGTGTCTGTTATTACAGGATGTTAGCAGACCAGAGGAATTCCAATATATGGCAATCCCCCAGATTTGTCAGTCATAAAATGTAATGCTGCTTACAAGCTGCATTCACATAGCCGTCTGAGCATGCCCACACATTCACAATCAGACAGAGGTATCTCTGTTTTCATCAACCGAAAAATTCACAGGTACATTTCCATATCAAGCGTGATATGTAACAGCCTGTGATTTTCTCCCCCAACTCACAAATGGAATTTATATAGAAACAAATGTCTTTTACTATTGGATAGAAATAAGGTGACATATAGCCATGTCCCTGTATTATATCTGCACTCTATTATAAAGGACATGCAGTACAAATATGAAATGATGATAGAAAAAAGACCCCAATACGACAGATTTAGATTTTACATACAAATGTTCTTCTTTCTTGGACTCATGTTGGAGCAAGCTACAGACAATAGACACATGTCATCAAGTTTATTGTTATAAGAACAATGGGTGTTGGCTGGGAGGCAAAATATCAAAACATAACTCTGAGTAAAAATATCAATTTAACAAACTAACAGAATCAGTGGTGCCCTGTGAAGTTATCGATTACGTCTTTCACGAAACTTTTGAAAAGTAGATTTTTACTTTTTCCTATTTTTGCTCTGTTTACTGAAATACTGAGCAACTTCACGTCAAAAATAAAACAGAGATTCGACTTGTGAAAAGATTTCTATGTGGTGTTGGTGGTTGGAAACACCACAAGGCAGTTAGACATATTTGCTCTGCGGGGCTTTTCTTGCCAAAATTATTCTTTGGTTCAGCAAGTTTCTCTCACCTATTATACTTTTTTTGTTTGACTACATCCCCTGACTTTTGTTCTTACTAGTTCCACCCTATGAGGCACCCTCCTGAGCAAAACACAATTTACTGATGCATTACTGGAAATTTTAAAGTGGAGGTAATGGAGTAAAACCTACCACCCTCAGCATCTACAGTATAAAACAAACAAACAAACAACAAAAGTGCTGTACCAAAATCTGGTTATTTATTAATTGAATGAAAAATCTTTCCTTTCATACAGTCGAATAGATAAATAGAATTGAATGCAGCGGCTGTATTCGTGCACACCTAATATTCAATATATAAATGATAGGCCAGATTTTCCCTCAAATTTGAGAGCAATCTTCTGCATGCATGAAGTTAAGCTGGTGATCTTAAGTCCCTTTAAAGTAAAAAAAAACAACGTATGGCCAGGCGATGCACATCCTTCTCCTAGCTTTAACTGCTGGAGCAATTAACCCACAGTTAATTAGAAAATTTCCACTCCTGTAATTCAGTCGGATGAGACTGAGGTTCGGCATGGTACAGTGGATGATTCATGGCCCACTGGTAATCACAGAAGAGCAGGAACCAGGATACTTGAATTAATCACACCTTCATTTACTTCACAGAAATTGCCCACCACGGTTTTATGATTCAACTGTGTTTACCCACTGAATATATACTGTATCTTCCAAACACATCCTTCTTGGGCTCTTCAGTATGCCTGTGGAGTCCTCGCTCAAACAGTTATGAAACAGTTTTTAATACCTCTGAGTATCAGAAGCATTGCTGAGTTGGACGTGCATTACAATCACAGTTCTTTCAAATTATTATTAGGCAGAAAGATGGCCGATTTACTCTAATCTGAAATATTTCAGGCCAAGTTAGTAAATGTTGAAAGTATATATACCAAACAGTTCCCCGCCCATGAATACACTAAGAAGACATTTTAAATTTGAAAATTTTTTTGTTCATTTTTTAGACTTTATAATGGAGTCTGTGTGATTAACTTGCTTCGGGGTTCAGAAACAAAAATTAGCTGTTGGACCCCTATTATTCAGCAGCATACTCTGTCTAAATTGTTTTCTGTGAAAGAATATTATCTGAACCCATTTCTGCTGAGTCGTAAAACAAATTAATTTAATAAAATACCAAACTGAAATAATTAAGTTCTGAAAGCCTGGAAACTAATTGTTCTCTCTAAGACAGAGCCTCAAGATCTGGTAACAAAGCAGCATCTATAGCATGAGACCCCCGTCATGTCAGCTGATAAGTGCTTTTGTGGAGAAAATCAGCAAACATATACACAATTTTCTCTAAGCAATACTCCATCCTACTCAAATGTTAAAGATCTTAAAAACAGAGTTTGTACTTTAAGCCACACTCACTTCCCCATCCTCTGCCAGTTTAACTGATAATTGACATCCTCCGCTGAAAATATTTGCCCTCAAATATAAACACAGTGTGCACATACTGTGTCTACTTTGGCACACTGTCACTCACAGAGTACAAACATTAGTGAGAAATATACATTTTCTGAGCCGTGGCCATGATGGCTTTTAGGTTTTAATCTGCCATTCCTTCATGCTGAACTAACTGCCCATGAGTCAGCAAATTTCTTCACACTCGTATGAAATGCGACACATTCGGCTCCAGATCTGTCCCCGTGGACCTCAGTCCGTGCTTCTGCAAACACACTGGCTGGGAAGCAGCAGCTGCAGCCCTCCGTCAGCGTCACCGGCTCATAGGAGGCATTTACATTTCAGTGTATAATCATAAAGTCTAAAATCTAATGTTGACTTGTGGTTGAAGTATGAGCCATCATGTGTGGACAGCTGCCTCGGTTCAAATGGAAGGGCATCTGCTCCAGCAGACACAGAAACTAAAAATATGGTTGAAAGACGTGGTGTAACAGCACTATTGCAGTGAAACTACTTTCAGTGCTAATGTCACTACACTTCTGATTATAACACCATAGCAGCCACCCAGAACCAGGATTTTAGTTTTTAGCTTTTCTAACTTTTGATCTATTTAACTGTCGGAGAAAAAAGCTGAATATTCCAACACCGCCTGCTATACCGAAATGCAGATATTAGAAGAAAATTCTCCTCACCTTGAGATATGTGGTACATCAATTTATTTTAAGTTTGTCAAGCCAGTTAGGCCAGCAATGTGATTTCATTGGAAAGAGCAGTACAAACTGGCCCTGGCTTAATGCTCCCAAATGGTGGAGGAACACATGTTGGCAAATACCGTACCACAGTTCTGACATTTTTTCTCGCACCCAACTATCAGTGGAAACTCAGTTGTAGTACATCCATTTCTCATGTCACCAATCAAACTGAGGGAAGCCAACAGAGTGCGATAGCTAGATTTTACACCTAGACCAGAAGGACTTGAGCTGTCTCCCTTTGAGTGGCATGACATGGCTATCCCATCTGAGACACAAAGTGCAGATACAGAGCTGGACTGACGCAAGTGCCCGTCAGTGGGTTGGATGTCCATTGGCAGCTCAATTACTCCACAGGTAGAGAGATGATATTTGAGTCGATTATCAGGTTGTTCGCCCGTACAGGTGACACATGGTGAAGTCTGAGAGTGAGAGAAGACACTCCAGTTATCGATTTGAAAAACAATCCAAGCTGGCTCTTCTCTAAAACCACAGTCCATATAATGATTAACTATTATACCTCAACAACCTCTAATGATACAGTTTGAGAGTTACAGTGTAATTCGTCTGTGACAGGCGTGACATTAGCATTTCTAATACGTTGACGTGCTGCTGTGTTGCTCAGATAATATGGGCAGCACCAGCAGGTCACTATAAGATCAAACCTGTCACCTTTGGCGACTATGCGGCAGTGATGTATCATATCAGTGCCCTATATTGGCATTTTGGTGTTATTTTTAGGACTCTTATTGCTTAAATCCGCTCCTCCATATCACAGGATTAAAGGATTCTGAAGGTGGCTGTTTGTGTGTAGTTGGATTTCTACCAATACCCTGAAGAAATGGTACCTTCAGCATCCATCTGGAGTGCCGGCACCACGTTTGACACATATTTGCATATGCATGCTTTTTAAAGGTATCAGCACTGACTGATCTTCTTAGAAAGTTAAACCATCTGCACATAAAACACATAAGTGATGTCTCAGTATCAGTATGTCAGTGCTTGGGCAGTCATTCATTATGCTTTTTTTTTTTAAAGCAATTTGAATTCATACGCTGAATACTTTTTTCTATACAAGTAAAATACAATATAGTAGAGTATAGTACAGTTATAAAGTATATGTTTTGAGCATTTATTTCAACATCAAATGTGGTTTGACAAATTTTTTCAACATCTGACTCAACAGTTTGCAGCAGCATTATTTTATGGCTCCTGTATTTTCCAGGTAACTTCCTTGATACTTTCCTTTTAATTTCCTAAAATGGATCAGGTATTTTTAACATTGTTCCAAGAAAGGCCAACACAATTTAGGGCTAAATACAAGCTAATTATCTACAACATACTTCAAAATATTCCAGCCTTTATTTGACTCTAAGGCAGTGGTTAGGGCTGTTGCCCCACAACGAGAAGGTCGTGGGTCCAGCCTGTTCCCATGTGCATGTTCTCCCTGTGTCTGCGTGGGTTTCCTCCGGGTAGTCTGGTTTCCTCCCACCATCCAAAGACATCATGTGTAGGGTTCATTGGTGACTCTAAATTGTCCGTAGGTCTGAGTGTGAGTGGTTGTTTGTCTCTGTCTGTCTCTGTGTGTTGGCCCTGTGATGGATTGGTGACCTGTCCAGGGTGTACCCTGCCCTCACCCAGTGTGAGCTGGGATTAGCTCCAGCACCCCCCACCACACAGAAACGGATAAGCGGTTGAAGATGAATGAATGCTTGACTTTTGTTATTGGGACTACGTTAGCAACAATGGAGAAATTGATCTGATGCTGTACGCTTTTGAACCACCTCATAAGTTGTGGACAATGCTTAACTGGCAAACAAGTGTAGCTAAAAAAAACAAAGCAAAACAAAACACAACATGCGTTCAGTTTAGGCAAGTGAGCTCTGTTGGTTATTGCACTCGTGGTTTCCCCTTTGAGCCGGAAGCCCGTTAACCTGCAGTCTCTAAACTGCCCACTCAAAGTCCTGTTCAGAAAATCTGTTCAACACACACTGACCTCTGTTTTGGGTTGTTTATCATCACAGATACATAGACAGCAGTCTGAACCCTCCCCTACTTTCTTATGCATTAAACTGGCTAATTTCATTGCTCATCAACCCTACAATTTGCATCTTAATCTAAATGATCTTTTGATTAAATTAAACTAATGAAGTATAATATGTTAAAACTGTGAGCTTCAGATGTGCTGGTGTTACTGTTATGTTACTGTTGGAACAGAAAGCAGCCGTATACAGTCCTTATGCTGGCATTCATCCTCTTATCTACCCACTCTTTTCCACCTTTCTGAAATGTTCTCATTGATAAAGAATAACACACCTCTCTGATTCAGACAGGATTAACGCAACTGTGTGGGAGGAAAATTAAATTACCTGACCTGCCCAAGAGACAGTAATCCTTCCGAAAGGGGTTTTACACTCTTTTCCCTTTCTTCTTTCTTCCATTTGCTATGTAATGAGATAGAACCAAACTGATAGGGTGGCTCAGTGATCAAAGTTCTAACTATAAAATAACACTGCTGCTCAGCACATTGAAATGAACTCTTGACCCTCTTCGTAAGCTTTGGTTGTGCCATCAACTTCCATGACCCTTTACGAACATGAGCATATCGTAAATGTGAGGATACAAATTACCAGTTAAGTTGTGTATTGTCATCAGATTGTTTTATCTGCTATCGCAATTATTCAAAAGCCAAGGAACAGAAATTAGCTGTCCTGTTTCTTCATTGTAGTAACATAATCTGAATTGTCCGCTTTGTCCTGGTACCAAGTCAGCAAAACCAATCAAGCAAGAGCAAGAACTGTGAGCATGTGAAAAAACTGATGTTACCATTCAGGTCAAAGTACCATCATTAAAATACAGTTACTCAGCCACTTGTACAGCCACAGACTCACTAGTGTAGTTTTGATGCTGTGCATTGAGTATTTGCTGTAATTAACAGCCCGAAGCATGGCAACATGAAAAATGTAATATCATATTTCATATATATTTAAAATAGTAAGTTTGATTAATAAAATTGTTTCAGTTAGTTTTATCAGTTTACTTTTGGTCTGATTTGAGTGACTGAGGAGGACATGAACCAGAACTGTTCTAACTCTGACAGAAAGCTTTGTTCATGTTGAGCCACAAGCAGAGTGAGAAGCTGACTCAGGTTTTCAGGACGTTTAACATGCACAGTGCAGGTAAATTATATCCACCACAGCAAGAGGTATTAAGTCAATGGGCAAGGGCTAACTGTGGTCAAAGACAGAGATTTTTAGACTGTCTCATTGGGGAAAAGACAAGTTTGGACTCCTGTATCTAAAGAAGCCAAAAAGTGAGGGGAAACTGGTTTCAGATAATGTTCATATGCAACGGCTTCGCAATGAGGGAGGGAGTCTTGTGCTAGAAAGAAAATATTAGAGCAAGCTGACCAAAAACATTTTTGCTCTTTTCTTTTTTTCCATAAGATGATTTGTTTACAACGTTTTAGTCAGCCTGAATAAGAAAGGTCACCAGATGAAGGTAGGAGGAAGTTAGTTGGTTGGTGGCAGTTGTGGAGGGAGCCATGGGGATCAGGGGCCCCCAGGTACGATCTGCTTGGGGCCCCCAGATTGTCGGTACACACTCCTGTTCATACGTTTATCTGTCTGTCCCTTTCTTGTGAGTATGATAACTCAGGAATGCCTTGGGGGATTTTTTCATATTTTGCACAAATGTTCAATTGGACTCAATGAGAAACAGTGAAGCTTTTGGTGGTCAAAGGACACAGATCAACTTTACTGTGACAACGAAATGTTCTGTCACACTATTTTAACACCATAAGGGAACAGAACAGGAGATTATGTCCATATTTCTTGCCTCTTGAATGGTTGGCAGAGGCAGACAGGTGGAAGGTTGTAATTCTAATTTCCATAGAAATGACATTGCTGCATCCATATGAGCAACACATAACAGTCTGGATCTGCAATGTGACTCCTGTAGGTCAGGGCAGAGTTTCAGCTTTCAGGGTGGGATCAGGTCAGTCAAATATAGTTCCTAAAAAAGAAGACGACTTCTCGCTGGCTGCAACGACATTTTGGGTGAGGTGATAATGCATTGCAAGTTTGATTATATTTGTTCTTGCAATGCAAGCAGAATTAGAAGCTATTTGAAATCCCCAAAGACTACAGGAAGTGTGGGAGCACCGTGCACCCCTGTACTTCTGTTCTCGAGGATGAGGTAAAGAGTTTGCCAGCCTCATTGGTCTGGCCAGTACTGGGAAATGATTTAGCTGAGCTTGATATTGGCTAGCAGGTGGTGCAAATGGTTTACTGTAATGAAATATTGCAACAGTTTCATAAGATGGTAATTACCTGAAATTTATGTGTCTCTGCTGTGTTGTGACTTATAAAAAATTATAAAAGAGTGATCTTTATTGTCACATAAATTCTTATGATTTTTTTCCTTTAACACATTATATTAAAAAAAATATTTATATATCACCTATAATAAAATATAATCATGAGCTTCATATTACACCATAAAAAAGCTTTAAGTATCATAAAGGCACATGTTAAGGCACATTGTGAAATATTTTATGTTTAATATATAAGCACAGGAACAGCGAAAAAAGTCAGCATAGAATTTGACTAAATGTCACGGATGACAGTCAGTCAGACAATTGGATCTGCGTGGTTTTGATGTTTCTTGTGACAGACAGGCTGTCAAATGTGGAGAATAAAAACAGACTGCAAAGTACAATCCTCAAAACCGTGTTTCAGGTTTGGGCTTTAAATTGAATCACAGCCTGTGAAATGACAGCCTCTTAGAAGAGTGAAAATATAATTAATTCTCATGCTACTACTGCAGATATTCCAAAACATAATGCAGAGAAAGCAAAACAAACTGGGTCAGTTGGTGGCTTTAATCGGATGAGGAGAAATCGCCATTATGTGATTCAAAGCAGGTCAATCCTAATCTGGGAAACAGCATGTATCCTTCATCATTCTATTCATCCTGTAATCCCTGGGATGATGGCCATCGACATTACCAGGACAAGACTGTGCCAGACGACAGTCCTGCACAGTCAGCTGCAGCACTCACTGAGCTTCTCAAGTATCCATATTCAATATGAATTCGAAAAGGAATTTAGCGGGGATTTATTGTACATGCTTGGCCAGTTCATGACAACATGGTATGTTAGGGGCACCAGTAGGGAATGACAAGAGAGAGAGAGCAGGATTACATCTCATACCTGAGTTTAGTACCTGCAAATATTTTCACTGAGTAAAATTTATTTTTTGGTAGAAAAGGTAAACTTTGGCTCCTGTCTGCCACAGATAAAAACCTAATCAAACTGTGACAGGAACTGAACTGCAAGAAACATTATTAGATTGCAAACCAACAAGTGATAACTCCAACAGTTATTTCACTATTGTTTACATGAAGGATGTTGTTAAAACTAAAACACATTTCTAAAAGCTATTTCTAAATTTTTTTTGCGTTTCTTCATTTACTTGACTTTCCTTTTTTTTTTTTACTGACGGCAAAACTATATATTTTGATGTGAAACATCCAGACACATGCTAATCAAGTAGTTCAATATAAAATCATCTATTTACAATAAGTGAGTCAATTTAATTGTTTTTAAGTGTTACAAATACCACATAAATAAAATAAAAGTGAAGTGTTTATTTATTTATTTATTATTATTATTATTCTCTATGTTTAAGCCAAAATAAAAGAAGTGAATAGCATCACATTGACTGTCAAAATGAATATCCCCAGAGCTGATGTCTGATGGCTATCAAAGAGCTTTGTGGGTTTATTTTTTTTTTCTTTCATTCTCTCTCTTGAAACTGTTTTCTGGGTCATAACAATCACAGAGAGGTATTTTCACACCAGGTGAACTGCAAGTTATCCTCTTTACTGCAAATGACTAAATCAATTCTATAAATGTATTTTCCTGTAAAAATATAAACTTAGGTTTAACCTAACATAGAGCTGTAAGGTTAAAAATGAACACCTAGCACGGATATTACACAAAAGCTGATTCAAACTAAGGAGATTTGTGTTGTTCCAAGTCAGTATCTCATTAACCAGCTCCCAGATGTGAAGGGGAAGAGTTTCAAATTGCTCTAGATTTTACAAAGGGCCCTGACCCTATTAAAGACTTAATGTGAAACTTGTCCAACCAGGATGTTACCACGGCAGGTGGTCGCCAAAACAGGTGCCGAGGAACACTAACAGAAGGTTTGGGTCTGGGGTCCAGGAAAATGTGTGTCTGTGTGTATGTTTGTGCATATATGTATATATATTTTTCATTTTTACCAAGAAAGACTTCATCGCTGAAGTGCACAAATGAGTTGGTGCTGAAGATGATGCAAGTGGAAATATAAGAGTTTCAAAAATGGACATGAAGCTCCACATTTGTTCCCTTTATACTCTTTTTTTAAGTAGTCAGTATTAAACACAGATTAATTTCAGCAAACAAATAGTCTGCATGTAAATGCAATAATAGATACATAAAAATAGAATTACTAAAATCATGTTAACTCCAGTAACACATTTAGTTTGTTTAGTTTGTAATCAACTCATTTCCAAATGTGCCAAATAAACAACAGTGTTAAATGGTAGTAGGAAAAATAATGATAGTAACAATAATCTTCAATTCGTATACCCCCTGTTTTTGGCAAATGGTGAAAAACAGGGAATTAAGATGGAAACTTGAGATTGAGACATTGAGAAGCACATTAATCATTCCCTGGATCCGTAGGGACAACGGCAGGTGATGTAGTTCACTTTATATTCGCAGCCTCCTACTGGTCTGCATGTCTGGTACATTTCTCATCACATATTTGGCTTTTGTGTGAATGAAACAGTAAAAAAAATGTCTTCATGGACTGGGGTCTTGATTCAAATGGAGCATGAGAGGATAATCCTTTTTTGTAGGAAATCCTTCATCATAGGTCCTCACATATTTCTAAAATGATGTAATTCCCTTGCAGTGGTCTCCAATGTAAGAAAAAAAAGAAAAGAAAATAGCACAGCAAGAGATGGCCTGACATGCGAGACCATGAAAGCTTGAATATAGATCGCTTCAAATGGATCACAAATGGCTTGTGTCCCATTTATAGTCTGCTTTCCCTGTGAGATGCTGCAAAGCAAATCTGACACGGACAGAAAAGCTCGGTGATGCCAGTAATGTAAAATTATGATTAGACTATTTTGAGTGTTGCATAAATAATAAAAAAGCCTCGAGAAGCATTGCACACAATGATTTTTAAAATGCTGTTTGCAATGCCGGCATTATTTGTCATAGCATAAACCTTTGTTTGGTCCCTGCAGTATTACATAAAATCCAAAAGCTTCTCTCTCCCTTTTCAACACGTGGTGATATAATTCAGAGCCACTGTTTGGAAAGCAGTGAATTAAAGATCAAACCTTAAATTCACACAAGCAAACATGTTTCAGTAGTGACATGATTTTCTTACATAGTTCTCACAGCCCATACAAGTCTATCCTTGTATGGGCCGGTACATTGGCAAAATAAAATGAAATGACCGGGCAGTTCCCCAATGGTCAGTGGTAATACCCTTATTTATAAAAAAACTAAGTCTCTCAGTAACCTTTAAAAATCAACCACACACGCAGATGTTTTCATTTACTCTCACTAATTAAAGCTCAGATTGAAGGTCGGGTGGAGGTGCATGCTGGGGAAAAAAAAAAAAAATCTGCCTTTTTCGCAGACATTTAGAGTTGTCGTAGTCGGGAGAGCACAGGTGTTCCTCATAACATTAACAATGGCTCCGTTCTACACTCGAGTGTCCCAGGGAAGCTGGCTAGACGCTGCCGTTCTTATTCATCATCCACCATGTTAAGTCACACAGCACATTTCAATCTGTCTTCATGAGACCTCTCTGTTCACACTGCAATCTATACACCGAGCTGTCAAGCTGGAGACAGTACTGTATCTCTTCTATTATGAGTTCAGCCCAGTGTTAACAATAGTCTGAAGTGAACGATTCACAAGCCTGAAACTGAATTCAGCCATTGCTGTTTTTGTTATTTACCCCTGTGGTTTTCCAGGTGTCACTTCAAATTTCTTCTTTGAAAAAGAGTTTTGCACAAAACACCATCCACTGTAATGAGGAAACTGCACCAAACTTTGAGAACAAAGGCGCTGACCGTCTTGGGAAGAGGCCTAATAAGGCAGAATAAGTGAAAACACCTGTGAAGCCGCTTTAAGGGCTCAAAAGTGACGAGAATTGAGAAAGTCAACAAACAACAAAGACTGTGGCTGTTGTCCAAAAGTCCCTCCCCCTACTTAGGAAGGTTCCTAAGTGGTCTAAGTAGCAGTCATGATACACTGTTTGAATTCTCTAAATACTAAGGAAAGAAGTTTCAGTTGTTCTTATCTTATCCCCTTTAGCGTAGGATACAGTGGAACTCATATGCTTTCCCCAGATTATTTGTGTCATCAACATTTAAACTGTCCAACATATCCATGTAAAAAAAAAAAACTTAAAGAATGATTGCACGGTTGGCTGAGCTCCAAATCCGAAGGCACAGACCAAAGCTGTCCAGTTAGGAGTCTTGAAATATCAGAACAAAATACCACAGAAATAATGTTCTCCTTGTTTTGCATGTCCTCCTTGTCCCTAAATGGGTTCATTGCAGGTACTCTGCTTTAGTGATGGGCGATACCACACTTTTAAGATTTGATACGATAACGATTACTTTTTGCATAAAATATTTGATACCGATTACTGGTAATTTTTCATCGGTGAATTTTTTCTCAATCATAATATTAGTACCTTTAGAACAAATCACGTCATATACTGGCCATGTAACAACTTTAATGTGCACAGTTCAAAATATAAAAGTTAAACAAATAATTAACATAAATATTAATTAAATAAAACAAAACACCTTTGAACTTTCTTTGAACTTTTGCTGAGCAGAATTATTTTCAAAACAATGAAATGATCCTGACAGAAATGTAAATCAATACCTGTACCATCAATACAATAAAATAAATAATAAATAACAAAAATATGACTGAAATAAAATAGTAAAAAACAAAAAAGTGCACATTTGAACTTTTACTTTGTCAAACTAACCATACCTTTGGTGACCAGCATAATTTGGTCCTGACAGAGATGTAAGTGTACACTTTTGTACAGAAGGAACATTTCTCAAAAAGAGTTAGCTTCTATTTCTGTCGGCCATTTCTCCATTTTCTCCGCTCCGTCAGGAACTCTCAGAAACACATATGCTCCTCGCCGTGTTGTTGCTAGCAGGATGTAAACACACTACTCGCGGCTCTTCTGGTCACATGACTTGGATGGACCAGTTCAATATGCTGCGGGCTGGGGGGTGTTTTGGCACAAAACACTGGAGTAAGTACCTAAAAAATATTTGAAATAGACACATGCACTTTTATTTTGCATTTATTAATTAGTAGTCAATACCAAAACGGGCGACGTGTCGGTATCGATATATCGATACCATTGGATCAATCCGCCCATCACTACTCTGCTTCCTCCCACAATCCAAAGACATGAACAAAGGTTTGTTGGTGCCTCTAAAATTGAAAATGAATGGGACAAATGGTTCTTCGTCTCTGTATGTCGGCTCTGTGGTCCCTTCCTTACCCTCAACCATTGTCTCTGGATACCACGAATACATGATGGATAGCTAAACGGATAAATGTTTCACTAACGTCATATAAACAATGACAAGAACTTCTATTCCAGCAAACTCTATGTACTCCTGTCTCAATATAACATATTCTGACCACTTCTTTATTTTCCTTTAATATTATTTTAATGTCTCGACTTTCATTGCTTGTACATTCCTTTCAGGTTATGTCCCTATTTTCTGGCAAGGAAAAGAGGGGGTATCGTCCATATATTAAAAATAAATTTGGTTAAAAAAAAAACAAATAAACAAACAAAACAGTTGAAAAAACCTTTCCAGCGCATGTCAAGAATAAGTGGAAAGCATGTTTTAAATTCAGGACAGGACAGACGAACTGGGACCCACAAAGCAGATCAGATGCAAGGAGTAACGAGAGGTAGTTTATTAACAGTCTAGGTTCGGTACACAGGTAGGCAGTCATCTCAGGTGGCAGTACAAAAACACAAGGCAGGATCAGGAATCAAAAACAGGCGAGAGTCAAAACCAGGAGATTGTAAGAACAGGCAGAGGTACAAAGACGCTAGGCTAAAGAGGACAAAAACTGGTCAGAACACTGGAGATAAACACACAAGGAAAATAACACCGGTAAGCTGATGCAGACAATCTGACAGAGAACAAAACGGGGGGCCAGCTTCTGGGACTTCACCTTGAGCGGTAAGTGTCTGGTAAATCAAATCAAATCCCTCATATGGCCAAAGCTCATATTACTCAGCACTAATAGAAAAAAACAAGAACAACCCCAGGTTTCTCTTCAGCACTGTAGCCAGGCTGACAGAGAGTCATAGTTCAATAGAACCAGTGATCCCCTTAGCTCTCAGCAGTGATAATTTTATGGGCTTTTTTACAAATAAAATTATAACTATCAGAGAGAATTCATCAGCTCTTACCTACATTAGACAGTAATCTTCTACTGAATACAACTCCTGATTCAACTGCAACGCCTATTTTACATCTGGAATCATTCTCATCTCTGAATCTCTCAGAGCTAGCTTCTATAGTCTCATCATCTAAACCATCAACATGTCTATTAGACCCAGTGCCAACTAGCCTCTTTAAAGAGATTTTCTACTTAATTGAGCCGTTCATTTTATATCTAATTAATTTGACTTCATGTTTGGGTTATGTACCTCAGACTCTTAAGACTGCAGTCATCAAACCCCAACTTAAAAAGCCAAATCTTGATCCGGATGTTTTGGCCAATTACAGATCCATATCGAACCTTCCGTTCATTTCTAAAATCATTGAGAAAGCAGTAGCAAACCAATTACATGACCATCTGCATAGGAACGGTTTGCTTGAAGAGTTTCAGTCAGGATTTAGAGCTCACCACAGCACAGAAACAGCGCTGATTAAAGTCTCCAATGATATTCTAATGGCTTCAGACAATGGATCAGCCTCAATACTTCTCCTCTTAGATCTCAGTGCTGCATTTGACACCATTGACCATAATATTTTATTACAGAGACTGGAACATGAAATTGGGATCAAAGGAACTGCTCTAAGGTGGTTCAAATCCTATTTATCAGATAGATATCAGTTTGTACATGTTAACAATAGCTCCTCCTAACGCACTATATCCAATAATGGAGTCCCACAGGGTTTGGTGCTTGGACCAATCCTCTTCACTCTTTATCTGCTTCCTTTAGGTAACATTATCAGGAAACACAGCATCAATTTCCACTGTTATGCAGACGACACTCAGCTGTATTTATCAATGAAGCCAAATGAAGTTAGTCAGATAGTCAGACTGCAGACATGTCTTGAAGACATAAAAGTCTGGATGACCTGTAACCTTTTACTTCTAAATTCTGACAAAACTGAAGTTATTGTACTTGGCCCTAAGCACCTTAGAGAACCCCTATCTGATCATCTAATCAGTCTGGATGGCATTACTTTGGCTTCCAGCTCCTCTTTAAGAAACCTTGGAGTAACTTTTGACCAGGACATCTCCTTTGTCCTTCACATAAAGCAAGTCTGTAGGGCAGCTTTCTTCCACCTGTGCAACATTAGGAAAATCAAAACATCCTCTCTCAAGAGGATGAAAAAAAAACTGTCCATGCATTCGTTACTTCTAGGCTGGACTACTGTAACTCATTATTATCTGGATGTCCAAACAAATCTCTGAAAGGCCTTCAGTTGATTCAGAATGCTGCTGCACGAATATTAACAGGAACTAGGAAAAGGGATCACATCTCTCCTGTTTTAGCTTCTCTTTGTTGGCTGCCGGTAAAATTCAGAATAGAATTTAAAACCCTTCTCCGAACATATGAAGCTCTTACTGGCCAAGCTCCGTCATATCTCAGAGAGCTCATAGTTCCTTACTGTCCTAGTAGGCTACTGTGCTCTCTAGATGGAGGTTTACTTGTGGTTCCTAGAGTCTCCAAGAGTAAATCAGGAGGCAGATCTTTCAGTTATCAGGCTCCTCTTCTATGGAACCAACTTCCAGTATCGGTCCGGGGGGCAGACTCTTTAGCAATTTGCAAGACCAAGCTTAAAACTTTTCTGTATGACAGAGCTTATAGTTAAAAAGTTAAAGTTCATTTACTCTTTAACTATGCTGCTATAGGCCTAGACTGCTGGGGGAAGCACTGAGCACCCCTCTCCCTCTCTCTCTCTCTCCCTCCCTCGCCCTCTCCCTCTCTCTCTCTGTCTCTTTCCCCCTTGCATGCGCCAACATACCAACAACAATGCTTCTCCGAAATCCCTGTTTCTCCCAGTTCCAAGCATGTGTACTGTATTTACTAACCATGTTTTCCCTAAGTCTCTGTCTCTCCCAGTTCCTCTCCTCTCTCCCTGTCCTCATCCTGCAGGTGGTGAATCATCGCCATCCCATGTTCCTGCAATGCCTGATGCTCCCACATCTTCATGAATTCCATGCAGCATCATGTTCCTGCCTGCACCTGTTTTGAATATCTCCTCCTCCTGCTCTCATTCTCTCCCTACTCTACCCAACTTTGCCCCCGTGCCTCTCTCTCTCTCTCTCTCTTTCTCCCTCTCACCCTCTCTCTCTCCCTCTCTCAACCCAATCGGTCAAGGCAAATGGCCGCCCCCCCTGAGCCTGGTTCTGCCCGAGGTTTCTGCCTCTTAAAGGAAGTTTTTCCTTGCCACTGTCGCCAAGTGCTTGCTCATGGGCGGATCTGTTGGGTCTCTTTAAATAATTTTATATAGAGTTTGGTCTAGACCTGCTCTATATGTAAAGTGCCTTAATGTTTCTTTGTCTTTTTTATGATTTGGCGCTATACAAATAGATCTGATTTGATTTTGGAAGAATGAGCCCAGGTAATCACAGAGCCCCAAAGGTCCGGGGCGACAAACAACTTGTTGGGTGGTACCTCAGGGGGGACCTGAGCCCCTAGATTGGCTATCTTGACCTGTTCTATATCCCAGGTGACACACCCCACAACACAAGTCTCAGGGATTATGGTCTCTGAATCCTTAGGGATAAATTCTCCTTTAAACACTGTAGACAGGGCAACACGCTTTGTATTCTGGGAACCAAGATGGTAGGAAATGGTGAAATTAAAGCGGGAGAAGAAAAGGGCCCACCTGGCTTGACGAGGGTTCAGTCTTTTGGCTGTCCTGATGTACTTGATGTTCTTATGGTCAATCCAAACCATAAACGGTTGTTCAGCCCCCTCCAACCAATGCCTCCACTCCTCCAAGGCCAGCTTAATAGCCAGCAACTCGTGGTCTCCAACCTCATAGTTCCTCTCAGATGGAGAAAATCCGCAAGACAAGAAGGAACAGGGGTGGAGTGTATCGTCCTTCTCCGACCGTTGAGAGAGTACTGCCCCTGCACCCAAGTCGGAGGCGTCCACCTTCGCCATGAAATGCCGTTTGGGGTCAGGAATGATCAAGACAGGGGCAGCGACGAAGCTGTTCTTGAGCCGTTGGAAGGCGGCCTCTGCCTGGGGGGACCAGTGAAACTGAAATTTGGAGGAGGTTAGAGCATGCAAAGGGGAAGCAATGTGACTGAAGTTACGAATAATGTTGTGCATAGGATTGTATATATTATTTCCTCTTATCAAGTCTCAATCTGGAATGGATGTTCTCTACTGTGGATTGACTTAAAAAAAATTACTGAAGGAAGGAGTGTAACAATGGCTGAATTTTAAGGTTTTTATTAGCTAATAAGTGAGAAATCAGAACATGTGCTCATTATATACAGGTGCAGATCAAGGCATAAACTAAATGAAACAGGTGAGCTCGGATATGTAAATGGCATAACATGATATGGCAATGATGATTAAGCAGCTGATGGCTAACATGAGAACTTGGGCGAACGAACGGAAGGTTGTTTGTCAAATACAGGGCGGATTTATCTGAGGAAGGAGAGCTTTTAAAGCTAAAATTTGGGTCAATATTGTCTAATAGCCATGCCTCGCACCACTCAGA
The DNA here is from genome assembly GCA_034769265.1 of Remorina albescens. NCBI lineage: Eukaryota > Metazoa > Chordata > Actinopteri > Carangiformes > Echeneidae > Remorina > Remorina albescens. The sequence continues at coordinate 4,243,125 of CM068487.1, forward strand.
ACAGGGAGAGCAGATAGACGCAACCTTACTTTGGGTTGGCGATTCGACTGACACAAAAAAGGCAGGAGATGTCCTACGAGAGACGGTCGCGTCAAGATCCTTGTCGTGGCCTTCCAAGCAAGACTGGTTCTGGCTGAAGTGGCTGCAACAAAAGAACTCCTCCAACTCCTCTAATTCACGACTCTCATTAAATTTCATATTGACTACTTTTATTTGGGGGCCGACCCACGGGAGTGGTCCAGTTATGGGGGCAAATTTGGTCCAATCAAATTTCTCCCTCTAGTTTCATGGCATAACGAGGGCAGTTTTTGGATTTAAAGCTACGCCTTTCATTCACCCAATATCCGGCCAACAATTTAAATGAACGCAACTGGACTTAGGACTTAGGTTTGTCAAAGACATTTCGCTTCCTTATCCCAGGGGCTTCATCAGTTAGGAACGCATCAGTCTGACTAGTCCTCACTAGTCTGACTAAACAGTGGAGTTGGACCCAGGTATTTAACCTCTGTGGGATTGTTCAAACAGCTCCTGGTGAACAATAGCTCGTTAGTGGAGTTTCATTGACCATTAATAGTCATGTGAGGCCTCCAGTGAACGGCCGTCGTTAGGAGTCTTGTGGGCCCACTGGTGAACGACAGTCGTTGTGGTCGTTGGAGTCACATGAGGTCAGTTTCGGGCAGCCATTGTTGGAGGCTGAGTTGTTAATTCTCCTGGGTAAGGTTGACAGGGCAGCATTGTAGATGGGAGATAGGTGGTGTCGCAGACCCCTCCCCTGTTTAGAGAAGGTTTCTCCACTTTTACATAGATAGCTTCTTTTACCCCTCTTTCAAACCATCTGTCCTCCCTGTCCAGGATTTTAACATTGCTGTCCTCAAAGGAGTATGCCTTCTCCTTTAGGTGTAAGTAGACAGCTGAAACTGGACCTGAGGAGGTGGCCCTTCTGTGTTGGGCCATGCATTTGTTTAACGGTTGTTTAGTTTCACCAATGTATGTAAAACTTGCGGCAATCCGAGTTGGGCCTTCAACAAAATAAGAACATGCTCCAAAAAGAATACCAACACAGAGGGTGCTGAGGAAGGGAACAACAAACGCAAAAACATAGCGATTCCGTATGTGTCTGGGGTGTCAGAGAAACTCAGGAGGATTTTCAACAAACATCAAATCCCTGTATGTTTCAAACCAGGCAACACTCTCAGACAAAAATTGGTACACCCAAAAGATAGGGTACCACACACTCAGAAAAGCAACCTGGTATATGCAGTCCAGTGCAGTGAGGAATGCAGGGACCTATACATTTGACATGACTATCAATACATGACTATTAATGGTCAGTGAAACTCCACTAACGAGCTATTGTTCACCAGGAGCTGTGTGAACACTCCCACAGAGGTTAAATACCTGGGTCTAACTCCACTGTTTTGTCAGACTAGTGAGGAGTAGTCAGACTGATGCGTTCCTAACTAATGAAGCCCCTGGGATAAGGCAGCGAAACGTCTTTGGTGTCCTAAGTCCGGTTGTGTTCAATTCAATTGTTGGCCGGATATGACTATGACCTGGATGAATGAGAATATGCACAGACTTTCATTCACCCAAGTTTAAAATTATATATAAAACAAAGAGAAATGTATAATTTTGATAAGTTTGGTTTTCTCTGCTTGTTGTGGTTAATTCGGTGGACATGGGTTTATCTTATTCACTGTAAAAACACAATTAAATGGTTATTAGTTACTCACGACATCACAGAACACACAAACAAATGAACGAAGAAAAGAACACTTTCATGCACGTCTTGGCTAGCTGTGGAAAATCGGAATTGCATGACTACGGACTGTGCATGAAGTTTCTTTTTCTTTTTACAGAACATTTATAAGCAAAAACCAAGCACATAGGTTACGGTGCTCAGGCAATATGCCATCGGTTGCGATTGTTTTCCATTCAGGGGGCTCTGTGGTTACATTATTGGAATAGTTCATTGTCTGGTGTAAATTCTATCTCTGCCAAATTAGCTCGTAGAAAACTGGTTCGAACAGCTGTGAAGTCCTATTCTTGCAGGGGAACCAGTTCGGCATGTTTGCAGTCTCTTATTTGATCAGAATAGCCACTTTTATATTATATCAATCCTTGTGTTCTTGTTGGCCTGGATGCATTCCAGAGCGGCAGTTTACAGCCGCCATCTGATAGTGTTGCCAGGTCAACCAGGGTGAACTGTCAAAGAATGGTACATCTCTGGGGGCGTTTGGCAGGTTTTGCTGATTTGTGGCGTGAATTGTAATTTATGATCTGGGAAAGCAGGGTCTTTCGATGCCAGAGTCAGATAAGAGTCCAGGATGGCACTTAGCAGAGATCTGTGAAATCCCTGGTGGAAGCAACAGTCTCTTTGAAAGTTTGAGGAGTGTGAGAGATTGGAATCCCCCCCCCCCTTCTGGACCTCACAACAATAAACTTTCGATAAAAGTTTGCAAGTTTGGACTTCTTTTCTGGACGAAGGTGTCGGCCACTCGTGCACCGCCCACACCTTCGCAGGATCCATGCTGACCCTCCCCTCAGACACCACAAACCCCAAAAAAGACACTGTGGGTACTTGAAACTCACATTTTTCGGCCTTGAAAAACAGTTGATTAGCCAGTAATAGTTCAAGTACCTGTAAAACATGTTTTTTGCGAGTCTCGAGATCAGGGGAGAAATTCAGAATTTCATCTAAATAAACAAAAACAAACGTATTCAAACATTCTCAGAGAACATTATTAATCTGTGCCTAGAAAACAGCCGGGTTATTGGTGAGTCCAAAAGGCATCAGTAAGTATTCATAGTGTCCAGTGGGGGTGTTAAAGGCTGTCTTCCACTCTTCACCCTCCCTGATACGGACCAGATGATAAGCATTGCGCAAATCTAGTTTAGTGAACACCTTGGCCCCCTGAAGGAGCTCAAAACCTGAGGAAATGAGTGGAAGAGGATACCTGTTCTTAATGGTGATTCCTTCTTCCTTCTTGAGTGCCGCACCGATGTACTCCTCCATGGCTTTATACTCAGGTGCTGACAGGGAGTACAGGCGACCACGAGGGGGCGAGGTACCAGGAAGAAGGTCTATGGAGCAATCATAGATACAGCGCGGTGGAAGTGAAGTAGCTTTCGCCTTGTTGAAGACCAGCTTGAGGTCTGACGAAATTCCTCCTCATCAGCCTCCTCGGGCGAGGTGGAAATGCAAAGTATTGCAGAGAAAAAAACCATCTGCTAACGTTTTTTGGACTTGGCTAATTCCAATCTCAAAGAAGCCATTTGTTCCTTGTGCATGCCAAACCACTGGCCTTGATTCTTCCGGGCTTCTTGAACGGGCTCCGGATCTGTGGGGTCCATGGTGGTGGTCAGATTGTATTGTCAGGACCAGACAGACAAACTGGGACCCACAAAGCAGATCAGAGGCAAGGAGTTGCGAGAGGTAGTTTATTAACAGTCCAGGGGCCTCATTTATAAACGTTGCGTATGCACAGAACGGGACCTAAAACTTGCGTACGTCACTTCTACGCAAAGGTTGTGATCTATAAGACACAGACTTGACGGAAAATGTGCGCACCCTTACGGAAACTTCGACCCATGCATACGCACAGTTTGGAGGAAAAGGGAATTGGCGACACAGAGTCAGATTGAAGAAATGAAGAGTGGGAAGAACGATTATGTTTTTATTTATTCAACAGCGTTATTTTGCATTGGACTGAGTAATTGTTTCGTAAACATCTCCTCAGAATCTTACAGAAAATTCTAGATCAAAATCCCTTCTGTATATTTAATCACCACTGTCTCTCCGACATATTGTCCACTCCGTAGGAGCAGGAGGAGGAGAGGACGGCGTGGCTACATGGAATAAAGCATCTGCCTAACATGTCTAAATAACATAATATTTTCCTGTGATACTGTGAACACATAATCAAATCTAATGAAATCCTAAGTGTGGAAAACAAAGCCATTACCAATCGTTATACTATATACTTTCCTGTTCTCCATTCGTCAGCTCTACTTGATGCTTTTCATAATAAACCAGGCATTAAGAAAAGCATAATGTTCACACACTTCAGTCTAAAGAATATTTTTCGTGGTGGGGGTTAGCACCGACTGATTTTCAGTCTGATTATTGTAAACCTATAAATACAGCTGTCAGCCCTGTGCGTAATGCTGCACCATGGCACTGCTGGCACTGCTGGAAGACTATGCCAATGGCAGAGTTAGGAGGGAGAAGGACTTCAGGGACCATAACGACTTATTGGCCCATGATGATGACTGTCTTATGAGCCATTTTGGATTCCCTAGAGCTGCTCTTGGATCTATGTGCTGAACTGGGTCCAGCATTAGAGAGGGCAACACACCGGAACCACACCATCCCAGCGCAGATGTAGATCCTCACCCCGTTTTTAAATGCGCACAGCACAGAGGAAACCATCTTCAATGAGGCCCATGCCCGTGCAGGGTCAGTGGTGGATGCTTTGGATGCGTTGGAGGGCAGGCCTCTTGACCATCCTGCCAAAGTGTGCCGCATAATAAGAGCGTGTGGCGTGTTACACAATGTGGCACAGAGAAATGATATCCCCCACCCAAGCATTATGACCCGGAGGCAGACCCCACTTCAAGACAAGCGGGATATGAACACGGTTCAAGATTCCGTCAAGATGTCAACTAAAGGTTAATTGCCTTTTAATATTTCAACCATTAAATTTCTCATTTGCCTCAACTCCTCTGTCAGGTTGTTGATTGCTTGTATTCTCCCTTTGTAGCTGCAGGACTGTATCGGTTAGCACCCGACCGCTCACAGGCATACCAGAATGACGCCAGTGATGGATGCGATTTTTATGTTCATCGGTGTCAGTCCCCCCCCAGTTGCAGCCACGCTCTGGCGGTGGGAGGACTTAAGCTATAAATTACAAACGTGTTGTGCCTAAAGGAATAAAAAGATGTACCTTTATATCAGACCACTTTTTTTTCTGGCACCGTGCGCGCCGTCCCACTGACGGTGTTCACAGCTGCAACAACCTATTGCTTTGGTTTGTGATTCCGGTGCTGTGACCTCCAAACAGGATGGTTTTTCGGGCCTCCACCTCACTGACAAGCGTCTCCAATTCCGCCTCAGAAAAATTTCTTTTTTTTTACCTTTTCTTGCTGCATCCGCCATTGGTTCCAACAAGACATAACACTTGTATCTGAGTCTTATTTTATACGCAGGCCGCATTCATGAGGTGCTTTGCATTGACCGTTTATGGTTAAAAGTGGGCGTGTACAGGGTGTGACATGAAGTCGATATAGGTGCGCACGCTTGTAGTCAGTCTGTGATTTATGGAGGAGAGGAAAGTGTGCTTTAAGTGTACATATGCAGGGTTTTATAAATCTGAATATTTTCTGGCGTATGCAAACTTTGGCTTTTGGGCGTAGTACACTTTTAGTAATGATCCTACACACAGTTTTATACATGAGGCCTCAGGTTCGGTACACAGGCAGGCAGTCAGCTCAGCCAGCAGTACAAAAACACAAGGCAGGATCAGGAGTCAAAAACAGGTGAGGGTCAAAACCAGGAGATTGTAAGAACAGGCAGAGATACAAAGACGGTAGGCTAAAGGGGACTCGAGGAGGACAAAAACTGGTCAGAACATTGGAGATAAACACACAAGGAAAATAAGGCTGGAAAGCTGATGCAGACAATCTGACAGAGACATGGGGAATGAGACTGGGTATAAATACATAGGGAATGGGACACAGGTGAACAACATTAGGGCGGAGACAGCAATCAGAGGAGGGAGGAAAACAGGAAGCAAAAAAAACAACAACACCTTGGGGGACGGGTCAGGGTGGGTGCAGGGGGCCATCGTCAGGGTAGGCTGCAGGACAGAGGTGTGCTGCAGTCCTCTGATCTCCGCGTCCTCGTGGCTGGGCTCTGACTCCTGGTGCTGTGTGGTGCTGGGTCCGGGGCGGCTCCTTGGTGGCCTCTTTCAGTCCGGCGCTGGCCGGTCGGTGGTGGCTTGCCCCTTCCATCTCCCTTGTTGGGGGGGTCAGGGGCTCCTCCCGGGGATTGCAGGGTTTCCTCCTCCTGTGGTCTCCTTGGCCTGTGTGCGTCGGGGACCACCATGGCCCTCCACCCCTGCCGTCCTTCCCCCTTTGGGCACTTCGCCTGGGTCCGCCTGCCAGGGTACCGCAGGGGCTCCCGAGTGGGTCTCTTCAGTCGGTGGGGTACCTCTGGTTCATCTGGGGGATGGGGGGTGGGGTGCTGAGGGGGCAGGGGGTCCTCCTGCCCCACTCCGGCGTGCGCTTGTTTGGGCGGTCTGGGGGTGCTCGTCATCGCCCGCCTAGAACACTGGTGACTCCAGCGTGCCACGTGGCTTCGGTAGCTCGCTGGGCTTGGTACCTCATGTGCTCCTGCATTAGGGTGGTGGGCATGGGGAACCGGGACCTCTGACCCGAATCTGGGCGCTGGTGACGGTCTCAGTCATATTTAGGGAATGACCACTTGCATGTGTGGTGTCACTTGCCAGCTCGAATTGGGTCACATCATGAAGATTTGATGGATCCTGCCTAAAATGGGCTGAGCTATTCTTTCATTCCATCACTATGTACCCTATCTTTGAATCGGCTCCTCTTTTGCGACACCTTCATCTACCTGGACTCCCATCTCGCCACATCTCCACGTAAACCCTCTGGACTCTCTTAATCCCGTGTGAGATAACAGGAAAAGCACAGCATCCTTCACCCCACTAGTTCCTACCAGCACCACCTGCTTCCCTTTCCCTGTCCATCTTTCCACATCTTTTCTGTCCTTTATTCCCCCCTATATTCACCAAGGTGTAGCACTGCCCTCCCTGCCACACAAAGGTCATTTCACTAAATAAAGATCACAAACTATCTTCCAGGGAGGGCTGGTTATGGTCACATACATGCACTAAATAAAATATTTAGCTGCAAGACTATAACTGCATCAATTTCATACAGTGTTGACACCCTGTGGTGTTAAACTATGAGGACAAATGCAGACAAAAAAAAAAAAAAAAGACAACACGGCAGCACAAGACTACAAAATAAAACAGGAAGTGACAAACACACAATAGTCTAGGACCTGACAGAAGCATACAACAAAACTCACGACCAAAATAATAATGAAATATAGTTTTCTGTCCTCATCACTTTTTGACAGCAGCTCTTCAGTCAGAAGAAGCAGCTGGAAGCTGGAATTCAATAAAAGGTGGGACATTTTTCAAAAGCTGTTTTCATCTCATTTGTTTCTCAGTGGCGTCATTCTTTTATTCCTTTTACAATGAAATGTAGCTTTTTAGCGATGTATGATGGAGAGTAAATATTCCATCTTTCATAGTTCCTTTGTTGGGCTCAGTTGTCTCCAGCGTCAGTGATCGAATGTCATCAGAATTTCCACTTCAGAGACTTTGTAGAAATATATGTAACTTTATTGCCAATTCTTTGATTGTGTTGGAGAGAACTTAGCAGAATCACTTGGAGTGTTCTCATTCGATGCTTTTAATCTTAGCTGGTGCAATGTAGCATTTGGTGTGTGGGGAAATAAATGTGAAGATAAGCGGCAGCATTTTTCAAATGTCCCTTGTGTCGCAGTTCTCCTGTTCTCACAGTTCATGAATGAATTTGTTCATTTATGTGGGCCTGTTTTCCCCATTGACTGTCTACCATATCATTCCAGACTCTCCCACTCCTGCTTGCCCTGCAGTGACCCCAGATCTTCCTGCTGCTCCCAGTCACTTCATTTCCTGCACCCACCTACTCACCTGTTCCCTGTTCGCTCATTAGTATTTATAAAGGCCCAGTTTTACTGGTTTCCCTGCCAGGTTGTCTATCGTGCTGCGCATTCTACACTTGGGTTTTTCTTTTTCTCCTCTTCTTTTCCCCTCCTCCCTTCTTCCCTCCCTGATGACCTGCTCATTTATGAATTCCAGTCCTTTTTATTATTGCTCAATATTTTGCTCTGTCCTTTTTGATCTGTTGACCCGTCAATCCTGCTTGCTTGCTGCCAACCCAAGCCTGACTGCATATATTACCCCTTGCCTTTCTCCCATTTGCTTTTCTTGGCTGCAAATTTGAAGTAAAGGTGAGCTGTTCTTTTCTCCAAGAGTCTTAGTTATGCACGAAGCCTCTCTGTTTTACTGAGCTGTGACATCCTGAATTATGCCACACGTTTTATACATTGTGGTTTTTCCCACAGTGTGGACTGGAGGCTGTTTAAAGCTGAATGTGGATAGAACTTGATGTCAGAAGACCCTGAGTACCATCTGTGGTCTCATTGACCAAACACATGAATAAAAACAAATAAATAAATAACAACAAATGTGTGGGTTTTCAAATCTGTCTCGATAAATTTATACCTGCTTCATCTTGATGGGGGGAAAAAAAACTTAAATAGTAACTGGTTTAAAAAACACATATTTTCCAGTAGATTGCAGCTAAAAATTGGAGTCATCTTGATGTTGCTCTGAAGATGACTGTGGTGTTTCTCAGTCTTACGTTTTTTTCATCTTTCTCAGTCTTAGCTTGATCAATTATTTAATTTGTTTTTCACATTTGCATCGGTTAAATTCACCATTAGTGGCATTTTATTTCTCAGTTAAACAAGACCACAGATGCAGCATGAGCCGGAGTTATGCTTTTCATTTTATGTATTGCTCAGGTCAGAGGGTTGTGTTAATTAGGGTGACATGCATGCATGCAGCGTTTTCCTGCAGGATGGGGCACTAAATAGCTAAAATCATCGACTTGAGCTGCTTTAATAAACATTGCCCATGGGAGTGAATATATTTTCATCAAAATGGCTGTCAACAAATGATGAAATGAGAAAGAAAAAATTTTAAAGACTAGATAATGATAACTAAAACAAAATGAAAAAGTAACTGAAGTTTTTGTCAAGTGATAAAAACTTGCATCAAGTTGTAAAGAAAGCCAATCAGAGCATGTTTTTATTCTTCTCAGCCAATTAGAGCAATTCTCTTTTTGAGGTGGTGGGAGTTCACCTATGGGGAAGTCAACAGCTGCTTTCCATCCAAAAACGTCGTCTATTCATAAGAGAGGAGCAGAGAAAGAGTAAGAGATAAGAGAAAAAAAAAAACTGTTGTGTCAATCACTAGTTTAAAAAATAGTTTAAAAAATGAATCCTCATTTGCAGTTTTAATCCCATTTCCTTTTTAACAGATTCATAGATGTTACCGGTGACTGGAGATCCAAGAGAAACATTTTAAATAATGCATCGCTCTTAAACTAAACCTTTTACATTTTAGTTATATTAAATCTACCATAGGTTTTTGTCAGACTAAAATCATGATGGTATTTGGTTGACTAAAAGTAGAAAAAAGTTTGGGCATTTCTGTGACTAAAATATGACTAAGACTAAATGGCATTTTCATCAAATGACTAAAAATAAAAGAAAATTGCCTGTCAAAGTTAACACTGGCTGTTTGCACAAAAATTTCTACTACCATTTTAGCCAACATCCATCAAAGCTACCATGATGATAATAATTTCCAAAACTGAAGTGCTTGTCTTACATTGGCTATTCAACATCAAGACCAAAACTAACAACAATTTCAAGTTAAGGAAGTATTGGCAGTTCCAACACACTGTTTTCATCCCTCTATATGACAACAGTCATATGTTAAATGAATTCTGTTTAACCTACTATAATGTCTCCAGTCAGCTTCTTCTTTTTTTTTTTTTCTGATTAGCTGTTCTCATCATGTTGGGTAATCCCTTCATCCCACCCCTATCTTAAGAGGCTTAAGTCATGACCCATTTGAACTTTCCTTAATCTTACTAACTCAGTTTCCTTCTTTTCCTGTGAGCACATCTGTTCCTTTTTGTCTTGTATTATAAACTGCAACTATATGCAACTCCTCTACCATGTATCCATCTGACTATTTCCCTGCCATCTGTTCTGTGTCTGCCTTCCAGCCCACAGAGACTACACACTTTAAAGGAAAAGTGCTGTAGTGATGTTCTTACCAGGTGCACAAAATATGAATGAAGATATTAAAGCTGCAGGAGTTCAGCAGCTTCCCTTATAGCTCTATACAGCATTTTAGCATCTTTTAGCTCAGCTTTTTCTTTTGCAGCCCACACATTTTTTTTTTTTTTGCTTCATTGAAGTTTACAGATGCACCTGGAGCACAAACACACACTGCATTATGATTCAGTATCCATTCCTAATCCATGATAGGGAAAGCTGCTATAGCTCAGGGTTCAGTAATGAATGAATGAATGAATGCTTGTTTATTATGAGGTGTAGGAGGAACTAGATATTATATTTGCATAAAAAGCTTATTGCTTATTGTAACATGATTAGTGGCTTTTGTATACTCGAAGCCTTTTATTTCTGTGAAGTATGTTATTTTCTGAGGAGATCCCATCTCCATGACTTCACTCAGGATACTCTCCAGTTGGTGTTGAATGTCTACCTATTATCACCGTCAACTTTGTGGTCTTTGTGTGTTAATGTTTTTGGTCAGTGTCACCTTTTAGTAAGAGATCACTTCTTCCTAAGGCCACAGGATGCCTTTTTTTTTTTTAACCGGCCACCTGTATGTATTTTTAGTTGTATATTGAGTCTAACAAAGATGCAAGAATTATTACATTTAGAGGAAATGGTGTTTCAGAAGTTAATGTGTCTTCGTCATACACCCCAGCACAAGGTAGTCCTTTGTGCTCTACACTGAAAATTTTATGATCTTGCTGGTAATTACCAACCCATAATAATAAAATTACCTGAGCAAGTGTGCTAATTAACATGCATATAGGTAGTCTCTCCTTGTATGATTAACAGAGATGGGATCTCCCACAGCCACAGTTTTTTTTTTTGTTTGTTTGTTTGTTTTAATGCCAAACTATGCAGATACAGATTGAGCTAAAATCTCATTTCACAACATAACAGTTTCCATACAAGACAAAGCTGTCTTACACAGTAACTAATCAAACTGATGAACTTAATGAATAAAAATGACACTTCACACCACAGAATGTTTTCTACTTCCCTTCACTAATGTGCCCATTAATGTGCACATTGGATCAGGCATTTTAAAGCAATGGTGCATACAGCTGTGATGGAAACATTTACGATGTCCAGCCAGTAACAGCACTTCTGCTCTTTACTTGTTTTAATTTGATCCTCAATAACAGGTGGAAAGAAATTACAGGCTTAACCACTCTCCCTCTCCAGTCTACTTTACTCCTGTCGCATAGCATCAATGATGCATTGATGAGGTTTAGTTAGGTTTATTGAGTAGAGTAGTGTCTATTTACTGGTGGTTAATGTTTTTTCTTATGGTTAGACAAAAAGACAATCAAACTCTTTGAGCGAATGCCATTTAGTTTTCACAGACTTTTTTTCTTGTGGCCTGCAGATGTGGAATTAATGTTTGGAGGTATGATCAACCAGATTCTTTATTGTCAGCGTGAACTTGTGAACTCAGAGGAAATGAATCTATTTTGGTTTAACACCGACTGTTCGAAATGAGAATAAGGACCTGTATACCAGAAAATTCATACCCAAGGCTTTCCAATCACCTTTTCCACATTTTCTTTATCATGTTCAATGGTGCACTGAATCTTTGTGATAAGTTCATTCTAGACTAGGACAAAATTGTCTTTCATTCTGGCTGCAAAAATCTGCAGTGTGTTAACTAAAATAAAATCAAGTGAGCATATAGGAAAAACTAAATATCTGAAAAGTGCAGTGTTTGTGAGAACTGGCATCAGGCTCAAAGGCAAGGTTGAATGGAAGTATGCCCAAAATTAAAGCTGTCCTTTAGTCTGTCATTCAACCCAAACTGTTCTGTCTGCATGTGAAATGTTATTAAATAGCCTTGAGGGAAAACATTTCTGGGGTGTTTTCGAGATCAAGCAGTTTGTCATTTTTAAAGCAGATGGATGACCTTATAATTTCAGTTTCTAATTAACATCTGACAACAAAAGCACTCATATTGATCATCTTGGCATCTAATGCCGCCTTCTTTCTTGGTGTTCAACAAAATAATTAGCAATTTTCTTAAGATGTCCTGGCTTAAGCCAAAGAATTTGACTAAATCCAAAGATTTTCCTTTTCTTTACAAAAGGTAAAAGCTTTTGAAATTTGAAATCACACCACATACCATGGCCTTTTTTTTGTTCTAAGAACTTAATGAAGGTCACTCAAACATGTAATGGCCATGAAGTAATGTCTGGCCAGCAAATGGCTCCTATCAAATAGTTGGTGTCAAGTCTATAATGAGCTGAAAATGGCAATTCTTATCTTCGGGCTGCCAGATGCAGATAAAGTACACAGATAACCAAGGAGCCAACTGACTTTACGATGTTCATGAGACAGGGTGCGAAAAGATCTTATCATGAAGCACCATCTGAAATCATTGTCCCCAATAAATACATTTAAGGTGTAATAAATGAAGTCAGTAGTGGTAGTTATTTTATTGCTTGCCCTGGATTATACCGCTTCAAAGAAGGTTTCAAATCATCTCAGAAATTCTAATATACTTCCAGTTGTTACTGCATGATTTTATAACAACACTGAACAGGTGATAGCTGTGTGCACATTATTTGTGTACCACTCAGAAAAATCTGATAGATGCACATATGGATTGGACATTTATCCCAAGTAAAATAAGATGCACGCCTCTGCAAACAATATGCAAAAGGAAAATCAAAATCCTTTAGATGAGGGGTGAATTCAAAGTAAACACAAGAAACTTGTGCTACGAAAAATGGACCAGACTCAGTGACTAACTCCCTAAACTTAACAACCTTGCGACCTGCCGTACGTGCCCTAAAGATAACTATATCTAACTAGCCCAGTGAGTAGTGATAACTAACATATCTTTGGGGTCATCAGGTGGGAACCTCCTTTCACCTGTGTTTCGTCTAGTTGGTCCCACGACACCTCCAGGAGGCTAGACAGTGATCACTGGCGTCCCAGAGTCACTCCCCTAATGCCAGCTATCACCGCTCCTCACACCAAGACAACTATCTCAAACAGCACTACCGTCAACTACACCGACCTCTCACCAACTGCACCAGTAAAAGCGAGGTGGGGATACAAACTCTGGTTCAGGTAGGGGGTAATGAAAGTATAGAGGGTGCAGGAGGTGGAGGACAAGATACACTAGCAGATTCAGCAAACAAACTCACCTAAACAGTCCTATAATCAGAGAAAGGCATAACACAAGCCAACTCAAACCAACACAGGCCAACTCACCTGGACTAACCACATGGTCTCAAAGAGGCTCACACAGGCCACACCCTCCACTTAAATACACTTCCTCTTCCTGCATTTCTTCCTTGCTTCTCCCAAGAGTCTGTCTACCCTAAGTGCTCCTCCTGCTGGGCCCCCAGCTACTATTACTTCTTCTAATCCAAATCCACTGACTGGATCTTACTGCCTCATCCGACATTTCCTTCACTATTTTCCTTATACTCTGTCCCCTTCCTCCTAACTCCCTCAACAAAGAGACAACAGACCTTGCTACAAACCCTCTACATCCCACTTCCTCTACATCCTATTGGACAAATCCTAACTTTCCATCCTCGCTGCTCAGCTTCCGCCCCTAACTCTACATACCTAAGTTTTTTCCTTTCATACGCTTCTACAACTGGATCCTCCCACGGAACAGACAGCTCTATGAAATATACTCTCATTCTACTCCTAGATCACAAAATTATATAAAGCCTTAGCTTTGTACAGGCTATTTCCTGGGGAACAACAAGCTTTCCTCCTAAATCCACCTGCACTCCCAATCACAAGCATCCTCTAAGCTGCATTACCTCCTTGTTGTCTCATTAACTTTCTCTCCCTCTTGAACAAACTGAATTACAACTCTCTTTGTTTTAGACCCTCCTAAATTTGCCTGCCTCCGTATATCTTCAATGCATGCAGCTAAGCTTTTTAAAACTTGGTTATGTCGCCACGTATACCATCCTTGTGACAGACTAACCTTACAACCTGACAAGATGTGCTTTAGAGTTGCAGTACCTGAACACAATGAACATAGCGGGTCTCCATTTACCCAGAGTTTGAAGTTCTGGGGAGTTGGCAATACATCATATGTTGCCCCTATCAAAAATCTAATACTACTTTCCTCCATACTCCACAGCTCTTTCCAACTAAGCTTTTTCTTCTCTACACCTTCCCAGTTCAGCCACTTTCCCTGCTTAGCCTGAGCCACTGCCTTTGCACTCCTTAATATTTCCTCCTGTCTACGAACGTGCTCCACAACTAGTTTTCTCTTCTCTTTGGTACCTGCTCTATTCCACACCGGTTTGCCTGAGCCAAGCCCCAAGCCTCCCCGGCCTATTTGTACATTACCCACAATCTCTGTATGCCTAAAAGTTGCTTTTAATTCCATTTTCTCCCCTTGGTTGGGTTTTGAACCACCTTATTAACAACCACATCTTTACTCCCAGATAACAGAAAACAGCTCTGTCCTAACCTTAGTACATTTAAACACCTCCACTAGACTAGATACTGGGAGCTGAAGTATGCCTTTCCCATACAGTGCCACAGTACTTAAACATCTAGGAACACCTAGCCACTTCCTAATGTAAAAGCTAACTAATCTTTCCATTTTCTCTGCAGCAGATAATGGAATCTCATATACAGACAGCGGTCACATCAACCTGGGAAATAATCCAAACTTATAATTAAAGTATACATGCATATTAAATTCATATTTCAGGGAACTTGTAGTGGGGCATTTAATTTTGGATTTTAATCTGCACAAAGTAATTATTTTCATTATCGTTAATCTACTGATGATGTTCTCAATTTATATCTTTATATCTCAGAAAATGGTAAAAAGCAAAATGCATGTAGTGAAAATTCTTTTAAAGGTGTTGCTTTAAAGGACTGGGTTCAATAAAATCCAGTTTACAATGAAAAAAACACACATCTGAGAACCTGGAATGATTCAGATCCGTTTTCCAATAATGAGGTGTTATAAAATCCTGTGAATTCACTTTGAGTTTCCAACTGAGCTTGAGTCAATTCCCTGAAAAAGGCACGGATGTGGCTTTAATTGTAAGGCGAAAAGACAAGTTTATAAAAGTTTTCACGTGTTTCTTTTTTTATCAACAGCATTGGTTTTTTGTTTTTTTCTCTTTCAAATAATACTATGAGGACTGCATATGTTGCCAAGATGCCCAGGTCTCCAATCTGTCTTCAGTGCAAGAGACAGCGACTGCGGTAGAGAGCTTGGGTGGCATATGTATAGCTTTTAATTTGGCCTCTCAAATTAAAGAGTGACACGTGCCAACAGGAAACAAGGTCTGACACACAGAGAGCAGGCTGAGATTAATGACATTACTTGTTAAGTCTTTTTTCCAGTAACCTTCCTTTAGGCCTCTCTCTCTCTTTTTTGTCAGTGTTTAAGTTTCGCTAATGTACCATAATGGGAGTGATAAATCACTGCTGCCTGTTATGTACACACCACCGTTGTGTGCAATACTGCATCATTGGATTATTCAGTTGTTTGGGCAGAGAATAAACAGCTTACATAATGAGTCTTTCATTGACTATTTAAAAGAGTTGGTAGATAATAAAATACCCATAGCAATAAACTGTCATCAGTACACAACAACAAGTTACCAATGTGTATTTATACAATGCAGCATATGGCTCCGCTAACTGTGTGAGTTTGTGCTGTTTTATTCAAAGGCTCATCACTGTACACCTTAATTGCCTGCTTTATATGCTTGTTTGTGCATGAGAACAAAAAATTGCCTGATTTTCGTAACTCACCGAAATCTTGATGATTTTGCTTGTGAGAGAATAAAAGCAAATCCAACCAATGGCCAAAGTAGTTGAGATTTTACCATCTGCAGGTCATACTGACAATTGTGGAACAGTCATTTTCCCACAAAGAATATTCCTGTTAAGTCCTCAGGTAACTATTAAAAATATAACTTATAAATAATACAGAGGGATATACTCTGAAATAAGTAACTCACAGCATAAAGTAATGATGCAATTAACATAAAAAAAAGAAAGAAAGTTGCCTGAGAGTAAATAACCTTATCATTAAGGCATACTTCATACATCACTTAAACAAATAGTTTCTATCCACCCAGTCTTGGCTTCCACGGGAGATGCAATATGCTGCAGTCTGTTCAACCAGTCTATTGAAGACTGATAAAACGATAATGTATATATTATTTATTGTATATTTTGGAGTTACTCCAAAAACATTCATGATTATCTTTAATGTAATCAGCATGCACAGAAGGAAAGGTTGTTTTTGAAGGTTATCGTTTCGATACTTTTCATTAGATTCAAACTTTAGGCTGTCCTTCTATAGTCCCATTTTTCGCTCAGCTCTTTCACTTTTCTAAATAAATGCATCAAGAAGTGGCCCATGAGTTATGTGGATTCTTAAAATTGCAGCCCACTCAGTCGGCATTCTATGGCCTTTTGAGGTCTGTCGGCCTGTAATTTCACTCCACACTGTTACATTAAAGACAAGGAAACTATTTCATTAAAGTCGAGATCCAACTTCCAACTTAGCCATTAAATGGATGCACTTGCACAGAATGACTCATAATAAATGAGATTGTAAAGGAGTGCTTCTGCCGCATCAACAAGTAGCTACATAATGTGCCTATCGACATTAAAATAGGGCTGTTTGACCATCCAACAGAAGCTCCTTGACACGCTGATCAAGATGCAAGTACTTGTTATTGATTAACTGACTTAGGAAACCCAATTTGCACAACTAAGGTCAACATATACAAGTCTCTGTCTATCCTCCATCCATAAGTCTCCGTAAGTCCTCCGGCACATGTTTATTTCTGTACAGTTCGTAATAGTACATTATTAAAATAGATAATTGCAGTAGCTGCTCAAAAAGATTATCTAATATTTTTTTCTCTTAAATAAAATTAAAGATATATAATTATTGCATTCATTCCAAGCAACAATTTGAGACCAAAGGAAACAAGGGGGTGCGAGGGGGAATGCTTAATAAGGTGTAAAAACCACCCGGATGGCAAACAGGATGCCATTTTGTTGGTGTTGGAAAAGCCTTCCTGAAAGATGGCAACTTTTCAATTAACTGCCTAAAAAAATACTAAATTGGGTTCCATTCTAGCCCATTGACTGCAGCAGCCAGCCTTTCATTTGCATAGATGAGAAAATGACGAGGATCTGAAACGTAGCCTTGTGGCACCCCACAGCATGGTGTCTCTAAAATCACACACCACAGTTGTTCCTGTGATGTTCCCGCTGGGCTATTTTCAGACCTGGACAGTGAAGTTTTACAGTAACAACTGATTGAGTGAGCCAATGTGCTAAAAACTCTTTGCAAGTTGAGCAAAAACTGTGTGCTTTACATGATATAATTTACAGTGCATGAAATGTGACAAATAAAATCCAAAACAGATGCTTCATTAGTACATAATAGGGACTGCGACAGGCGATATCTCAGAGGCAGGGGGAACAACACATCTGTCTTCAGTTTAATACGTTTCATCATCATCTTCATCATGTTTTAATTATTGTTTTCAGAATGAGGAATAATCAAACGTAATGCTAAAAGTAAACAGTGTAAAAATAAATTTGCAGCATAACAGCTGAGAGTTGACAGGAATAGTCATCTTTAGGACAGTGAAAATGGAAAAGCAAGCAGGAGCAACTCCTGGGGGGGGGGTTGCTTTGCAGGTCAATATACCAATGAATCCTGGTCTCTGCTTTACGAAGAGAGTGCTGTGTGTTTTGTGGATGTGTCTGTCTGAGAGAGATGGGGGAATTTCTTTCTCCCTGAGAGAAATAAACAGAAAGAAATGAAAAGATTTATGTTCATTTCCCCTTCAGTTGCCCTCCTTATGAATGGTGCATGAATAATAAATGTTTAGCCAATATAAACCTTTGTTGCAACCATTGTTGCATCAAATGATGGATTGGATTGACTGGGGTGTGCCCTTCCTGTGAACATTGTTGTTCTTTAAATTTAATCTGGCAGCCGGGTATGTGTTCAAACACATTGAGGTATAGCCTTTCATTGTTCTACACCGCTGCCTCTCATTGGGTATCAAGGGACGAGCATCCAGGTAGTCATTCCAACCAAACACTTCTTGGGTTAATTAAAATACTGTCGAACCACAGAAGGAGAACCCCTCAGTGAAATCACCTGCCGAAATGTTTGGAAGGAAATCTAAAGGACACACGGGCCTTGTTGTACTCACATTGCATGACAAACCACAACAAATAGTTCAATGCACAACCAGACAGAATAACATTTGTACTTTCCCACACTGCAGTCTTCCTCATCGCTCCAGGGGTAGGATAAATCAAACAAGTTCAATTATTGAATAAACAGTGGGTATAAGGTTGCATTTGAGATGTAATCTGTTATAGATTGCTAATTACTTCACAGTAATGTTTGGTCATGTTTTATAATACACTTGAGTATCATTACTTTGGTCTGTTGGTGACCTTTAGAAACTTCTCAACCCGCTGACCTGACCTGACCCACACTGAGAAGCCAAGCAACAGAATTAATACTTTTAATATAATTTTTTTCTGAATGTACTCTTTTATAACCCCTTCAGTTGAAATAATATAAGCCTGCTTGAGATAACCTTTTCTCCTAGAAATTATGTTTGTGCTACTAAATCATAAAGCCAAATTTTCGATGAGGTCGTTGAGGACTGATGTTAAGCTGCAACATTTGAGCAAAGATGGTTGTGAGGTTGAACTATATAGGAAGCACAGCACAAATGCAGCTGTTAGGGTGTAAATTACTATTTGCACCAAAATTGGTGGTGTCAGTAGGATAAACTTCAATTATAAGCCTATTTGGTCTTTTGACTTTTTTCATATTTAACTGTGATCACAGTTTTTCTTAAACCAAGGGTTAAGAGTGCACAAAAAGAGACACATTTATCAGGCTGTAGTTGGTACAAATGGCAAAGTCATTAAGATTTCTTCTCCAACTTGAACATATTTGTTTTTTGAAAGTTAGTTGGATGAAAGCATAAACAGGAGACAGGGTTAGTTGAGGATTTTGCCTTGACTCAGAAGCAACAATAACATTTACAAACTCAAAGAAATAGGGTCATATCTGACAGGCAGCCACTCAGAAGGGCTTCTCGGTTTTAGCTCGAGATCTGAAAATCAATGCTTTTGACACATCTTTGGAAAGTTTTTCATCTTTGCCCAGTGGCAGGTGCATCAGTCAGATAAAGATCATAGGACAAGAAATGCCAAATGCAGACAGCATCAACAAAGAGGAAAAGCTGATTTCCATCTGAGCAAGAAACACAACCTGTATTTACACTGTAAAATGTTGATAAGGCTAAATGATGTGAATGACGTGGCTCATGAAATTTATACTGATATGGTCATCTGGGCTGTGACCTTACTGGTGCTTAGTGGACTTTCATGTGATCAGTATCACATTGGGAGACCTGGGCATGCTTTCAGTCTGTTACTTTGTAACTTTGTAATGGTTTTGAAAACAAGGGCCTCTGAATTATAAGTTCCTGCTGAGGAAACAGACCGCATTGATCTGCACACCATGAAACTTCAACCTGAGCATGCCTCAGCTGTAGCTGCCCAGTGCATTACATCAATGTCACCATCTGGCTGATTGAACAGTTTCACGAGTTGAAGAAGCAGATCGAAAAGCTGCACACCAAGGCAAAATCGCCCCTGAAATAGTAACTATCTACACACGTGATCAGTGAGGATGTCCACTCCAGACTATTCTCCCATTTATTTCATTTATTTTCCTTCTGTACATCAGAGGGAATGCAGCTGACAACAGTAATTTTCTTCATCCTTGCATCTTTCTTCTTTCATGCACTGGTTCCAAGGTAATATTTGCACTTTATATTACCACTTATCAAAGAGTGCCCTAAAGTTTGCGGTATTGCAAAGGTTGTTGGCTTGCAAGCAAAAACAAAGGCAAAATATACCAAATTCACAATAATTCAGCTACCAGTTTGAAATCAAAATGATAACAAAACACAAGCATTTCTTTCTTTAGACTAAAGATGAGCTGGATCATACCATTAACAGCAGCACATCCTGAATCACATTTTACTGGACATCATTACTCATTGTTACTTTTTGTCATATTATCAGGATAATGATGAATTTTCTGCAATTTCCTCTACTATTCTAAGTAGACCACAGTCAAACCCCAATTCAGATGTAAATCTTGTATGAAGTCCCAGCAGGGGCTGATATCTTCTGACACATGCAGGACAAGATGAATGTATCCACACAGGAGTGACACACTGATGAGTGATTTTAGCAGACACTTTATCATTAATTGAAGGAATGACTAAACAATTTATCAGAAATCTTTAGGGCTTTATGTTTGCAATGGCATGCTAACTAACAGAAAGACAGACAGATTTTGGGGAGCCAAAAACCTGCTGCTCCCTTTTCTATTTCAGTCTGTTCCTTACAATGCAAAATTGCCGTTAGCACATTAGTATTAATAAGATGTGACTTTGCTTCTCACATCTGCTTCCCTCTTCTCTGTCACAAAGAAAAACATTATTTTTAGTAGCTTAAATGTTTATTTCAATTAAACTCTAAATACAGGAAGCTGTGCCTGAAGATTGCCTCCATGATGACATTATTCTTTTGTATTTTAAATCATCTGTATTCCACATTGTCAAGTGGGACTGAAAATGTGAATATAAATAACAAAAATGTTCTGATATTGCTCTTTCTGACTACCTTTTTTAATAGGTGAACCATATTCTGTTATCTCATACATTTCATCTCACCCACAGGCATCACTAACAAGCCTGGTATGTGGAGGTCATACTCTCCAGTGACTCGTGGATTTATGGCTGCAAGCTGCAACATCATGACATTTTATTAGATTACAGAGAGAACCAAATACATTCCTCTGGATCATTTTTGGAGCGTGTAAACCCATCATTTTTTCTTTTAGTATTTTTTTAATTTTGACATGTGGAAGTCAGACAGACAAAGAACTCTTGTGGAATTTCATTTCTTTCCATCAGACACATGTGGTTCCACAGATGACAGGTCGTAACCACTTAGTGTCACAAAAAAATGAAACTCATCTAATGGTGTTTGTCAGAGGAAGAGACGTAAGCATTTACCATCACTGTCAGTTTCCTAATGACAATGCAAAATTATCTATCACACACAAAATCTGGTTTCAGTAATTTCTCCCAAAGATTACAGATGTGATACCACCGCAGGCTGTGCCTTAATTTAAGCCCCCTTGGTCTTTGCATACAGTATATGCGCTAAGACCCTCACAGGCTTTGAAATCAAGAGGCATCACATCCATAATTTCAAAGATTATCTCCTGTCTAATCGCAAACATACTTATATAAGATTAGAAAACAACAGTGCATGACACCCCACAGAGTATCACTGAGGTCTTTGATTTAACTATGCATTACCTTTAGCCTCCTCACATTCAAGCTCAGCTTATCATCTGTTCTTAATGCTAACATTGGCTACAGTATGTAGCAATAGCAAAACTTAGAAATATGGTGGCTGGATGTTAAGCATCAAGTTTAGCTGAGGTTACACAGCATGATATATTAACACAGAATCAATTCTGACACGTGACAGGTTTATGTATTTTTTGGCGTATTGTAAGTTGACTATGAATTTTTATTTTGTGATGTGACAGACAAATGTGGCAAAGCAAGATCCTATGTAAGATGAGAATCCTTTCATGCATTTAAGCCCTATACTGCTTGTCCTCTGAATTGTGAGACTGTTCAATCTATTTAAATCTTAGCACGCACATTCAAATGTCGGTGGACAGGGAGCTGCATGGTTAAGCCAATGGCCTCATCAGAGTCTAAACATATGGAACAGTAAAGGTCAAGATGGAGGTCAAACTTTCACCAAGAGCCTTTAAATGCTTTGCTCGAGGTCAGTTGTCGGGGTGAGATGTTGTCTCTGTCCCCTCCCGGGAGATTTCACATCAGCAACGTTCTGATTGTCTTGGCAGGTGTTTTCTCACAGGCCTGCATAAAACAGGGCCTACATACAAATCAGCCACTGTGCAGATGTTTTGTTTTTTTTTTTCCTTGGGAGGTGTCATACTGTATACTGAAATAGCTTAAAGTATCTATTGATGCTTTCTACACACGTAGCCACATACACAGAGCAGGTTTCACTGATAACAAGCAGTAAGTGACATAACAATAAATTCATAAAATTGCATTGACCTTTATTGGAATTGGCTGCCATGAGTAAAGAGATGTCTGGAATACAATTAAAACATATTCAGTTACTGCAATAAAAATTGGGACATTTGGTAGAAATTGAAAAAATCCATTAATGTTTTAGGAATGAATTCATATTTTCCTCCAGACAATTTTGAGCAGCAATTCAGCTGATGGTGCCAGGATGTGACATTGCAACCCTGCCCAAGCATCAATGACACAGCCCGATGATGGTGTTGAAACGGCAAGGTGAAGTGGCTTTCAAACAAATCCATCATCTGACGTAATTGCAAGGGGGTCAGTTTAGCTGGTGTTAGCATTTATTATTTATGAAAGGGTGAAAGGAAGTGTGCTCATCTCACCAAGTAAAGGACAAATTAATATAAATATCACCATTGCTCCCTCTTTTCTTACCCTTTGTCTCTGGGGGGATTTTACCCTTGGATCAGTCTGAAACATAGATCAATATATTGACTGGAATAATGCATTGAACTCTTGGAGGAATCTGTTTCCTTCCCTTTTTTCTGTTGACAGCATGTGGAAGATTGAAACCATCCTCTTTCTCATTCAAGGGAAATTGCACCAGCATTAAGATGTTTCAATCAGTTTGCTTTGAAGGCAAGTTGCAAAAGGAGCATGCGGCTGATGAGGATTTGCTAAAGGATCAAATGAACTTTAAACTAGCTGACACTCTTTCAACAGTACTGTAAATTAAATCAGCACATTCTCTGAAAATTAATATATGCGTGGACTGCAATGTGCCTCATATGCACTGGGGCCCAAATCCAATGGGAATTGAGATACAGTGTGTGAATTCTGCTCCCTATTCTTTATCTTGAGTCTCAGTGTAGGTTTTTCCATTACCACGAGGAAGTGGGAGCAGCCAACCCCAGACTGTCTCCCAATGGCTTAGCTCAGTTGGCTGGAAAGATAGATTTCCAGCATCCCACACTCCTTTCTGTAAAATCACAGGCACAAGCAGTGCCTCCATTTAATTTGGAACTTGCCTAACTGCAAAATATGACTAACGTATGAAGCCTTGTAAATTACAAATCGGCAATAACAGGTCAGCAATTAGCAATATATAACTACTGGTGCAATTTAAAGTCAGCACTTGCAGCAGAGTGAAAAAAGAACGTGGGGGAGGCCCAAAGACAAGACAAAAAGCTACATATGAGCGATTATGAGACAACCGGTAATGAGACAACCAGCCCATTCTTTTACTCTACTTTTCCAAACCTTTCTCTGCTTCTTGCTGTCACTTTGATCTGGCTAGTTTCAGTTAAATGCTCTACATCTGCCACCACACTGTGCAACCCACATCAGTGACACAGTCATAAATCGTTCCCACCACAGAGGAAGAAAGGAAGAAAGCCGGGAAGACTTTTCATTCATTCATTCATCTTCTACTGCTTATCAATTTCCAGGGCGTGGGGGATGCTGGAGCCAATCCCATCTCTCTGGGTGAGGGCAGGGTCAGCCTGGACAGGTCGCCAGTCCATCGCAGGGCCAACACACAGACACCAACAGCCACTCACACTCACACCTACAGACAATTTAGAGTCACCAATTAACCTAAGCATGATGTTTTTGGACGGTGGGAGGAAACCAGATTACCCGGAGGAAACCCACGCAGGCATGGGGAGAACATGCTAACTCCACACAAAAAGGCTCCACACCAGGTAACTGAACCCGCAACCTTCTTGTTGGGAGGCAATGGCACTAACCACTATGCTGCCGTGCTGGCGCAGCCAGGAAGACTTTCATTAAAAAATATTTCTTTGCTGAAAATTTTACTTTTATATATCCTCCCTTGTTTTACTGAAAAATTTGCAATATTTTGGCAAATTCACTTTCCAGCTTTCCTCCAGAGATGTGATTTTGATGAATTATTACCACTCGTGCCACTTTTCCATTTTTTTTATGAGCTTCTGGAGCTATTTCTTGGCTCAGACCAATGGCTTCCAGGTGTGTGAGCTGCTTGATGGGAAACTCATTGTCATAAGAGATGGACCACTGGAGACCAGGAAGACCCAATGTTTTTGCACAGATTTTTGTAATTTTGCAACATGAAATATATTCATGAACATTTCATTGTGCATTTTTGCTGACTGATGGATTATTATATTAATATCCTTATAAATGTCCATGTTTATTGTTAATTGGTTGACCATATTACTTCCTGCCTCATTTATAGATTTGGGTGTAGTATTAAGAACTGCAGACAACATCTGGCTCTCTTTCTGCCTCCATCTCTCCACGCCTCCTTTGCTTCACTTACAAAAAGTCAAGGCTGTTTTTATATTGCAATAATGCTACTGGACCATGAAATGTCATCCTTGCCAAAATGGTGCCTCGCCTCCCCGCAGGGGCTGAGGTGGCTGGGGAGGTGTTTGACATTACGCTGCCACATTTCAGGACTGCCTGTTCCTAACAAAAAGAGAAAAAAAACTCTTTTTTGTGCTTAAAAGTGACAAGCCAGTGGAATTCCTTGACTTCCTTGTTTCATGCCTAACCCATTAACTACAACATTCCCCCAAACATCCCAGCCTTCCTTTGTAGTGGGTTTTTATGCCAAACAGAGCGAAAACACAGCTTGACTCAGCCAGCAATGATCAGTGCCTGGCCTCCAGAAAGTGTCAATCAAAGAAAGTCGTGGGAATTGGGGAGCAGGTCCTACCAAAGCTTGTATAGTTTTTCACAGGTGATGGGCTGACAAGTCAAGGGAAATGGGAGGTTCATGTTCTGTCTGATTAGCCTTGGGCTTTTGCAGTGGTATAGTCAAGAGGGGAGCAGGGGGCTGGGTGACTGCACCACTCTCATTATGCACTCCTTTTTCAATGGTTACTGGTTCCTGGCAGAATGTGGTCTGTTTCTAGTTATAATTGTTTGATTTTGATTGATCGGGGCCAGTTAATATTTCATGTTCATCTGTGATAGAGCTTATGATGATCGCTGAGGTTGTTCATTTTGCGAGAGAGAAAAAAGTGAGCTGTGGTTGAAAGCACTCGAAAAAGCAAATAAGTGGATGTTTTTGAATCTTGGCTTTAATATGGATCATGTAATGTTTACAAAGGTCACTTCCATGCTCAGATGTTTACAATCAACATCTAATCAAAGCGGAAAGCACACGCAGCACTTGTAACCATGGCAACAATAATTCTCCTTTTCTTTACAACTGAGAATATGAAGATGGACGTTTCCTACTTGTTATATCTAAAATAAAGGAAATTAAATGATGATATAATATTCTTCACCTGCATTACTTTTTGTTTTGTTTTTTTGTACTGTAAATAAGGACACAATTGTGTATTGAACGGTACTACATAACAAAAAAACTAATCTGGAAACAAATTATTAATGATTATCAGACAGCAACATTGATATATGGTTCTGCCAAACTTTAATCAGACATATAACAAATTTTACATGAATTCCAGGTGTCTGATGGGATGTGATCTAGTGAAGCTGGATATCCATCCACCACCAGACCAACCCCAACTTTCTGCTTCAATCCAATATGAACATGATTTGTAAAGACAACATGAAATTTCACCCTAAAAATGTCTAATTTATTGATTGTAATTTACTGAATTTAATGAACACATTGCGTCAAGTGGATTGACTTACTTTTTGGCCGCTTACCTAATTTCTAAAGCTTGTTTTTAACTCAATTTACTTTAAATACAACTAATCTAATTAATATTTGCTCTCAGGAGTTGCATGTGGAGTTGTAAAGGTTCAAATCATATGCTCTATGTTTGTCCAATCTAAACTTAATTCCCAAAACAAATACACAATGCAAAGGAAGCTGAGGAATAGTCTTGGGCCTTAAATAGCAAACAGCTAATTTGCACTGCTGAGTGAAAGACTGGTGGTGTATCTTCCACTGATGAGCGAGAAATGTGTGTTGATTTTAAAATGAGGCAGACAACATTTGTGTGCTTAATTTTTTGCTTATTTCTGTGATGGATGTGAGAACTGTTTACTTCGAAGTGGAAATTAATATTCCATATATATAAAAAAAAATTGTGAGAAAGAAAACTACGAGTGTCTTTGAGGATGTTAAATGTCATGACATACTGATGACATACTGGCTGTGATTTGAATGGCTTAGAGTATAAAAGATCTGATAGTTATTTATGCTCCATGCACTGGGTATGTAAATTGCACCTGAAAAGCTAAAAACTCTTCTTTCTTAATTATATTGGAGTACATTTTGGGTCTCAACAATAGAGTTTCATTCATCCAATTCCAAGTGAACAAAGAACCAAGATCTGATATCTTTCAGTGCCACTTCATTAGTACTTAAAACCCACTTTCTCTACGTGTCAAACTTTGGTGGTTATTACAGTCTGGATCCCTGAAGAGCTGGTCAAATATGTAATGTGGTTCTTTATTTCTTTAGATGGTTATCTTACTTCATTTTATAGCAAGATTCAAGCAAAAAAAATAAATAAAAAAAAAAATACACTGAGAAAAGTCTCCCCAACCAAAGCTTAAACCACCAATGCCCCAAAACGACATATGTGGATGTGATGAATCCTTCAAGGAGCCTCAGGAATAATTGCTCTGGTCCGATGGGAGCAGAGGAAGAAATAGTGTTTGGGTTGATAGACAGTTTTTGGTGTTCCGCCCAAAGGGCTCAATTCTTCTCTCATCAAGACAAAGAATCTTGTCCCTCATGCTTTCATGAGCCCTTTACGGTTTGGCAAACTCAGAGTTTGTGTCTCATGGCTTTTTCTCAAAGTTTAGCAACTCCACCATAAAGGTCTGATGCAGGGGCGATTCTAAGATCTGACTTATGGGAGGGCTCAGCCCCCAGGAAGCAGCTGACATCCACTCTTGACAAGGAATTATGAGGCTACTGAATTTAATCCAGTTTTTACATTTCTTAGAAAAGGCAAAGATTTCTCATAAAAGCTTATATAGTGTTTAAGATTGTATCCTACAGTAGCAACAAGAAGAAGAAGATTAAACTTTTTTTTTATTAAACTGTTATTAATGTTATGTGACTGTACTTTGTGTGTTATCTAGTTAGACCATATAGTGTTTGATATTTTCATCATCTCTACTCTCCCGTTGCCATGGAGATTGAAAACACAGCAGGTAGACAGCCAGCCAGAGTCCGCACAAAACAATAAAATATCCAAAAACATATCATGTGTGCCATTTTTGCACAATCTCTAAATATTAAACCTGACACTATATGGCCTAACTATATAACACATTGAAAAGTACAGTCACATAGCGACTTTAATAACAATCATTAAAAAAACCGTTTCATTTTCTTCTACATCTTTCAGTTTCAGTAGTAACAGAACAGTAACTCGGACCAATTCACTTCCGTTAGACTTTCTAACTCGGCCTAAGACAGCTTCACATAGTGACATTTCATATCTGAATATCTTGCCGCTGGGCAACAATTTAACTCTTAGCAATTGAATAGCTGGTGCTAGCTCCTAGCAACCTAGTTTATCATGATACGCATCATTACAAGCCATGAGAATTTAAACGTAAGAAGAGGCATTGATAAAATTGTCTTGTGGTCAGCTGCCGTTTAATAGACGTCTGACAGATTATGTCAAGGTCCTAAAATGAAGCATTACCTGCACCGCCAGTTATCTGCCCTGCCTCTACAGTAGGACCCACGTTTAGTGCTCTCGGGCTGCATGATTTGTTTTGTAAAACAGGAGGCGCCCACTCACCAATCAGAGACAAGAGATGCATGCAGGTTGTGGTTGATTTTACTGGCCCGTTTGAGCCCATATCATTTTTTTGCAAACCTGTTTTGGAGATGGGAAAATGGTAAAACTTTGAGGACTAAATGATAGGATGGGCTAACCTCGCCCCTGGTCTCATGAAAGGACTTCTGCTGAGATGGTTGTCCTTCCAGCAGGTTGGCCCATTTCTAAAGAGGACTCCTGAAGCTCTGATTTCTTACTTGACCAAGGATCACCTTGCCTGGTTACTCAGTTTAGTTGGACGGTCAGTTCAAGCTGGTTTCAAAACTTGTCCTTTTTCACAATGATTCAGGTCACTGCAGTGCAGGGAAATGTCAAACCTTTAAAAATTGGTTTCATATCCTTACCCTGACGTATCCTTGGCCACAATTTTGGTCATGTATATCAGTAGGAAGTTCCTCGAACCTAATGGTTTGGTGTTATCCTGACAAACAGTGTGGGCATACTTAGAAAAGAACAGACCTGTGGATATAAACGTATACAATCAATTTGCCAGGTGGACATTTAAATTCGAGACACATGTCAGGCATAAATAAAACAAACTGAGTGAACCTGACCAATTATTACAGTCATGCTGGGCTGGAATCAGCAAGGTCTGTCAAGTAGCTGCCGCTACTTCACATCATAGGGCTTAACATGTGGGTACTTCAAACGAACAGAAACCTGATTGGGATGGAGTTAAAGAGGTTATTTTAAAATGATTCATGTGGAAAAACAGAAATACTTCCAATATGTGTTTTTTTTGACTGTCCATTTTAAGAGGAATAAGAGGGGAAGTAAAAAATAAAACACTTGATGCATAGTCGTAATTACATCCTGGTCTGCACACCTATTAGAATTCATGGTGAAGTTTTGTCAAGTTGGTCTGAATTTAAATCACTCTCATTTGACGCAGCGCCACATAGAAAATGGATTTGATACATGTTTCTGTAAAAGTAATTCTACAGCATTTTGATAAGAAATGGGCTCTATTCCAAAAATAGAAATGCAATTTTTCAAGGATTTAGATTGCAGGGTCATACTTCTTACAGTTAAGCAGTTGCAAGACTGTAGCGTTTCCACAATATGTACTTTGCATCAGTGGGCTTCAGCACTTTGTGCAAAGTCACACTCCAAGTTTGGCAAAAGGTCAGATGTTCATACAATAAACAAAGATGATGCATTGTTTCTGTATAAAGCAGACAGTGACATACTAATATGAGAACTGTGGGTAGTGTATTGTGATGATGTTCACCTCAAGCTGTTATCCCTCCTCATCCATGGGTTAGTGAGCTGCCATTTTAAAGCCTGAAGTGTGTATTTTTGCCATTTTGGCTTTTTGAAACCAGAAGAAACCATCTTTGGTTAAGAAGGGGGATCTGAAGAGTGAATGATGACCTCCCCTGGATTCTATCCCCCTCAATACAACGGGTCTGCTGGTACAAACGTCAATCTTACAGTAGCCACAGCCTAATCCTAATCATAATTTCAAAAATGATCATATCGAAGAAGACCTGAAGCTGAGACCATAAACTCATTAGGGAAATGCTGACTGCAGTTATGAATTGAGAGAAGTAGGGTCATTCTGCGATAGGCTTTTATATAACCAGACTTCTTTTTCCAACCAGTGGATCCCCTACCTGATGGCCTTTAGACAGAACACTAGTTTAAGACACTTCTGCACTAGCTCCCCTTTTCAGATAACGTCCCCTGGTAATCGGCTGCTAGCATAAATTTTCTCTGAACACAGGCTCTTGGGCATATAAAACAAAATTCTGCACTTCAGTGTAGATATACCATGTTAATGTCTGAGGCTCAGAGATGTTTGTGGGTGGTTTTTTTTTTGTTGTTTTTTTTTTTTGCACAGAGCCAGACTACCTCTGGGGCAGAAGATGTGTGAGAATACTTTCTAAAGGCCTTTAGTTTACAGATACAAATAAAATCAAATCAAATCAGATTTATTTATATAGCACCAAATCATAACAACGTTACATCAAGGCACTTTACATATAGAGCAGGTCTAGACCAAACTCTTTATAAAATTATTTAAAGAGACCCAACAGATCCCCCGATTAGCAAGCACTTGGCGACAGTGGCAAGGAAAAACTTCCTTTAACAGGCAGAAACCCCAGACAGAACTAGGCTCGGGGGGGTGGCCATCTGCCTCGACCGGTTGGTTTGAGAGAGGGAGAGAGAGAGAGAGAGGCACGGGGGGGCAAAGTTGTGTAGAGTAGGGAGAGAAAGAGAGCAGGAGGAGGGGATATTCAAACAGGTGCTGCATGAAGTTCATAGAAATAATGCTGTATGGAATTCATGAAGATGTGGGAGCAGCAGGCATTGCAGGAACATGGGATGGTGATGATTCATCACCTGCAGGATGAGGACAGGGAGAGAGAGAGAGAGAGGTAGAGAGAGAGGTAGAGAGAGAGGGGAGAGGGAGAGGGAGAGGGATAGAAAGAGAGGGGAAAGGAAGGGAGAGAGAGAGAGAGAGAGAGAGAGAGAGAGGGGAGAGGGAGAGAGAGATGCTCACTCCTTCCCCCAGCAGTCTAGGCCTATAGCAGCATAGCTAAAGAGTAAATGAACTTTAACTTTTTAACTATAAGCTCTGTCATACAGAAAAGTTTTAAGCCTAGTCTTGAAAATTCCTAAAGAGTCTGCCCCCCGGACCGATACTGGAAGTTGGTTCCATAGAAGAGGAGCCTGATAACTGAAAGATCTGCCTCCTGATTTACTCTTGGAGACTCTAGGAACCACAAGTAAACCTCCATCTAGAGAGCAGAGTGGCCTACTAGGACAGTAAGGAACTATGAGCTCTTTGAGGTATGATGGAGCTTGGCCAGTAAGAGCTTTATATGTTCGGAGAAGGGTTTTAAATTCTATTCTGAATTTTACCGGCAGCCACTGAAGAGAAGCTAAAACAGGAGAGATGTGATCCCTTTTTCTAGTTCCTGTTAATATTCGTGCAGCAGCATTCTGAATCAACTGAAGGCCTTTCAGAGATTTGTTTGGACATCCAGATAATAATGAGTTACAGTAGTCCAGCCTAGAAGTTAAAAATGCATGGACTAGTTCTTCTGCATCCTCTTGAGAGAGGATATTTCTGATTTTCCTAATGTTTCTCGGGTGGAAGAAAGCTGCCCTACTGACTTGCTTTATGTGAGGGAAAAAGGACATGTCCTGGTCAAAAGTTACTCCAAGGTTTCTTACAGTGGAGCTGGAAGCCAAAGTAATGCCATCCAGACTGATTAGATGATTAGATAGGGTTTCTCTAAAGTGCTTAGGGCCGAGTACAATAATTTCAGTTATGTCAGAATTTAGAAGTAAAAAATTATGGGTCATCCAGACATAAAAGTCTGGATGACCCATAATTCAAGACATGTCTGCAGTCTGACTGTCTGACTAACTTCATTTTGCTTCATTGATAAATACAGCTGAGTGTCGTCTGCGTAACAGTGGAAATTGATGCTGTGTTTCCTGATAATTTTGCCTACAACATTCCAATGATAAAATACAGGCTAAGAAACCAGGATCCAATTAAGGGAATGACTAAAATAAACCAACATAAACCCCTTAACTACTCCATTCTGATCGAGAGTCTTGTTTCTGGTGATGACTGACTATTTATGTTAGGGTTAACAACGAAAAGCCGTGTATTACACATGCAGCTAATTGGACTGTAATGATTAGTGACTGACGTGGTTACACTGTAGATATGATTGTTCAACAGACACAAGGCTTATAGTTTTATACAGAAAACAACAGATATACAGTTTGGAATGTTCTCAGTAAGGGATGACTTCTCCAATAGAAATAAAACAGGTACAGGTAAGTAAAAAAAATCATATTTACCTGTGAAAGAGAAAAACGGTCAAATTGGCATTATTTTAAACTCCTTTTGAGATTCAATGTTTTATTTAACAGCACTTTCTTCATGCTAAATAAAGAAAATGCCTTGAGTGTCATACTCAGGGTTTTACAAATTGTTGCTCATTGTTTTTCACAACCAACTGCAGGAGTTTGAACTCTCTGTCCTATCTGCTTGGGAGGAAGTGAAGTGAATTCTTCCTTATGTACACCACATCAAATGCTTACTACTTGTCAAATGTACTTTCTTTCTTGGCAAGCACTGAGAGCATGTCTTTGGGTTTTTGTACTAATTAAAGAAACTGTAGCACAAAGTGTAAAATTTACCATATCATTTTGTCATACAGACATGAGAGTTGTATCAGTTTCTTCATCTACATCTCAGCAAGAAAGCAGTTAAGAGAATTTCCTCATATGTCAAGTTATTCCTCGTGGTTCTCCCTTTTTTCCAGCATTACTAATTCTGACACTGGCAATCGTGGATAAAGCTGGTAATCGCACGGCACTGTTACACCAAGGATTCCAGCTGTTCACATGAAAGCGCAGCATATTTAATCAGAAACATACCAGGGCTATCATTCTTTTAATAAATGCAGTTACCTCAGGAAAAAAAAAAAACCTCAATAACATAAATATGACATGAGTAAAATAAATTTGTTCTTGAATCTTTAGGGACAGTTGCAGGAAACATGTCTGAGCATGTGTACCTGACAATCCTCGTGGAAGGGCGCGCCTACCAACTGAATGTTTTGGTGAACCCCACTAATGGGGGTGAAGGTGTTCATTTAGCAGCCTGCAAGAGTCTCCTTTTAATTCAACAGATGTGTCTTATCGGTGTTTTCCAGTATTTATTACCGTACTTCCTCTACTTTGTATGCTGTACCTATTTTTGTTTTTCCTCTGCTGGCTCTACAGATGGAAGTTAAGATGATTGATGGCGTTGGAAGCATTGTCTGCAAAAGAGGTGCCTCATTTGGCACATAAATATAACACATAAATATGGATAAGAAATGATAGGGCTGTTGACGGTTATATAATTTCAAATACTCATTTATGTTTCTCATATTAATGCAAATGGCCCTTTCTTTTTCATAAATACTGACTTAATTTCTTTTTCAGTAATTTCCCTAAAATACTTCAGTAGTTTTATTTGAAATGAATTAAGCGCATGTCCATGTGAATTTTCTCCCTCTCTAAAAACAATCCCAAGTGAAGGCCCCCTTATTAGCCTTTCAACCAGATCTTTAGGACTACACTCACATGCAGGCTTAAAGAAAATCACATGAAGGCTCTTCAATAAAATGTCAGATTAGGTGCCACTTCTAAAGTCTAAACTTAAGGTCAAAATTTAATGCTAATGTAAATCTTATGTCATACACACACACACACACACACACACACATACACATATGTATTAAAATATACCAGTAAGTATAAGTAAGTATTTTCTTCTCAAGGAAACAGGGTGTGAAGCAAACATAAACTGAACTTGTATTCTTAACCTAAATTAGAGGTGTTTTAAAAAGCTTTTAGAGAATAAATGTGACATTACAACATTATTGTAGTAGATGATAGGCCTTGTGGATCGTTTGTGTATCAGTTCATCTGGTTTCCATTATCAGTATCATAATGGTTACACATATTCTCTTTCTACAACACTACACTGATATTTGAGTCTAATTCCATTACCATTAAAAAGACAAAAAACACTATAAACAAAGTAAAAATGTACCTGGTTTTCTATAGGTATTGTAATGATGTTGTTATCGTGATTTCTTTGGCCACAGTAACTGTGCAGTTAAAATATGCTCTGCTGAAAATTGATTGAATAATTAGCAATAATTGCTGCTGTTCAAGCTTGGACTCATAATTTAACTCAGTTCAAATATTTGTCTCTATATCATGTAAGATTATATCTTTATTAATGTAACATATATAAAATATATCATGGCTTTATAAATGCCCATGTGTGAATTTTAATTCCCCCAGTATATTTGGAGAGGCTATGGAGCACAGACCTGCTACAGTATGACTCTAGATCACTTGCAATGGCCTCTGCACTGCTGTGAGAGAAAATA
The DNA here is from genome assembly GCA_034769265.1 of Remorina albescens. NCBI lineage: Eukaryota > Metazoa > Chordata > Actinopteri > Carangiformes > Echeneidae > Remorina > Remorina albescens. Next base: position 4,276,984 of record CM068487.1, read on the forward strand.
GAGCAAAGGTGGTTTGAAAGAAACTAAAGCAGAGAAGATCTCATATGAGTGAGATACGCAGGTATGAGAGAGGATTCAAAAAGAGTGAGGGAGAGAGATGATGTGCTGAGAGAGGCCCAACCAAAGTGCCAAATGAGGGACGAAGAAAGTAAGCAGAGTGAGAAAAAAGAGGGAAAATTCAAGGAAGAAGAAGAATCAGATTCACTCAACCTACTCTGCACCTCGAGACTTGTTTTTTTCATCAAACAGGAGCATCAACCTGCAAGCTAGTTTAGCTGTCATCTTATGCGCACCTTGGATCAAGTCACTGAAGCGCGTCACTCGTCATGCATATGCATCTAACGCAGAACGGTGCAAAGAAATGATTGGAGATACATAAATGCAGCGGACTGTGCATTCCATCTGTATTATAATTCAAGTGTAGTCCTGAAACACATGCTGGATTCACTTGGAAAGGCAACGGGTTACATTGGTCTGCAGTATATTTTTTAAAATCATTATTTTTCATGTGCTTTGAAAATGCAGCATGAAGCTCTTCACAGGAAAATATTAATAGTACATGTCTACCCTGCCTTGAATTTTCACAAGCCTGTGTGTCATGTGCAGAGATGGATTAAAATTACCAAAATGCATGAATGAATATATGCAATTAAAGTTCAAATGGAGAGCTGTGTAGGCGATCACATCAGTGGACCAATTACATGCCATAAAGGAGACCAACATGAATACACGTTTTACTTTATAATTACCAAAAAAGACAGGCCTTACCTTTCAAACCATTTCAGCATTAATCTGTCTTATTTTTATTTAGTGGCCATTGCGAAAAAAACGTTTCACTCACAGTGGTAAAAAGAGCTGCATAACATAAACAAACCATGGTAATGTTTTGAAAAATGTTTTGTTAAGATGGATGGATAGAACTCAAGGCTACATTTATAGGAAAAATAAATTTGGCTTCTGTCTTCTTGTTTCTGAAAAAATCTCTATTGATACAGATAAATTATTTATTATCCATGTTAAATGTCCTTTCTAAAGGTTATGAAATGATAAATCAACCTACATAGATACAGTTTGTATAGCATTCATACACAAATATTAGAGACATTGCAGGGGAAAGTTATGTAATAGCAGTTCTGTAAGTAGACTCTGGAAATATACACTGTAAAAAAAAAAGAAGTAAAATTACAGGTAATTTTTTACAGATTTTTCCTGTTTTCCAATAAAACAATGAAATGCCAGTAGATTTACAGATATTTTCAGTAATTTTAGGTTTTATGTTTAAAATTACAGTTAATTAACCATAATTTAAGATTAAATTAAAATTATGTTTTTTAATGACAATTTATTGTGTTTGTACATCTTTAAACTGAAATTTTACATACAAGTTGCTGTATTTTTTACAGGTTTATTACCATTTTCCACACGACAATGTAATAACTGTAAATTAACAGATACTAGCAGTAATTTACAGATTTACCTTTAGAATTACAAGTAATTAACCATAATACAATATTACATTATCATTCGTTTTTTTAAGGTAATTTAACATGTTTTTTTCATATTCAAATACAATTTTACATTAAATGTGAGGTATTAACTTAGAGATTGCTGTCCATGATAACGAAAACATACGAAATTACAGAAAACCAAAAAGTCATTCAAAGTAGTTTCCTTAAAACTGCAGCTAATTAACATTCAAATTTCGAAGTTGGTGCCTGTTTCCAGTTTGAATGGCCCCGCCCATAACGACCAACCGGCTGAGTCTGAAGAATGACAGTTAGTTGGATTAGCGCTCGTGTCCGTCCAGTCAGTCATGCAGGGGAAAGACGTGCCCTCATGGACTCAGGGTCTTCAAGGGGGATGTCTGAGACAGCCACAATGGACATGTCAAACAAACACCGTTTGAGGTGAGTGTTCCAGATAACGCCTGTGAACGATATTTTAATTCATTTTCATACCTCCAGTGGACAGCCTTGAAGCTAATGTTAGCATCCCTCTGATAAATTGCTACCCTCACATAAGCTATTGTTAGCAGATAGTTATAGTTTTGTTTGGTTTTGTGACTTAGTGACTGATGGTCATTTTGTTTTACAGATATTCAGTATTCATTGTTAACGCGCTCTTTTGGTCAAAGCCTTTTCTAACATGGCCATAGGTTAGTGTAATTGTGTTTCTCTCTGCTGATGTATGTTTGTGATTTGAATGCGGTCAGACTGCTGTATGCTGCTCTGTGTAATGTTCCACTTGTCCTCCTTGAGTCCCGTAGAGACCTGAGATCGTTAATTTACGTTTTTAAATTAGTTTCGTCCTAGCATTAGCATGCTAAGTTAGCCTGCTCACTGCCGTCTTCCCTCGCTAGTCTACTCCTTTTTTTCCACCAGGAGAGTTTATCTCTGTCTGTCGCCACAGGTGTGGAGATGTTTGTTCGTTTGTGTTTAAATGTTTTGAGTGTTAATCTCTGGGTCTATTTGCTCTGTCTATGTTGTTGCTGTTAAATGATACAGATGGCTGCTGAATGTGATATTAGTCCATTTGGATTTAAATGCTAAACTGAGGTAGTGAAATGTGTTTTCTGGCTACCATATTAATGCCCAATCCCAATGTTCACCCTACTCACTACCACTAGCCCTTACTCACTACCCCTAGCCCTCACCCACTACCCCTTAACCCTCGAAAGGAAGCCACAAGGGCAAGGGCCTTGTAATCTTCCCTAGGAATTGGGACACCACTTGCTAAGTCACCGCGTGGTTTACGTTCGGGCACGCAAGCGACTGCGTAGTCCCAGCAGCAACATGGAGGCTACGGTTCATGTAAATTTCAGTCGGCATGATTTTATTTTTGTAACGCCCTCACCCTGTTCGTACTCTGTCAATGTAAATTTTGTCAATATATATTAAAAAAATTATATCATGGAGTTTTGTTTTTTTTTTCACAAATGATCGCAACCGCAATCGGTTGCAATCTTTTCTTTTAGCATTCATCACGCTTCAGTTGATAAATAAACCAAGAGGTACACGGAGTACAATACACCATCGACATCTGTTGTCTCTCGTGAATTTTTTGTGGGTTTTTTTTCTCCAACTTCTCCACATCCTCTCGCTCTCTGGGGATCGCGGAAATGGCCCTTCCTCAGGAAGTCAGCATCGGAAAACCCTCGCTCTGAAGGGCTAGATTCATAGCCCCTACCCCTCATTACACCCCCTACCCCTGCGTGAAAAAAGGAATTGGGACACCACTACCCTCGCGGGAACGCGCAAAATGCGGTAGGGGGTGTATTGGGACTGGGCCTAAGTTTAGTTAGATTGTTTAATCTATATATATATATATATATATATATATAAAATAGAATTACTGATGTCATTTATTTTTGGGTTTCCTGTTGAACTTTAAATGCGGAAGCAATGAAAGTAGAGACTAACCTGTTTAAAGGACAGATGTGTTATTTTTTGTAATTTAGTTTTACCGTGCAAAATTGATTATGTTATTGTAACATTTCATATGTTAAAAAGCCTTTTCTAGCTCACACACAGCTCACAATTTCTGTGTGTTTCTGCCTGTCGCCACAGTTGCCAAGTAAAGATCCAGAGATCCAGTCCTGACTCCTGCATCTCCTTTCCAACTCGGGACACAACAGAGACATAAAGTGGAGATGGGTTACATATACACTGCTCAAAAAAATAAAGGGACCACTTAAACAACACAATATAACTCCAAGTCAGTCACACTTCTGTGAAATCAAACTGTCCACTTAGGAAGCAACACTGATTGACAATCAATTTCACATGCTGTTGTGCAAATGGAATAGACAACAGGTAGAAATTATAGGCAATTAGCAAGACACCCCCAATAAAGGAGTGGTTCTGCAGGTGGTGACCACAGACCACTTCTCAGTTCCTATGCTTTCTGGCTGATGTTTTGGTCACTTTTGAATGCTGGAGGTGCTTTCACTCTAGTGGTAGCATGAGACGGAGTCTACAACCCACACAAGTGGCTCAGGTAGTGCAGCTCATCCAGGATGGCACATCAATGCGAGTCACAAATGTGCATGTGTCTGCTCAAACGGTCAGAAACAGACTCCATGAAGGTGGTATGAGGGCCCGATGTCCACAGGTTGGGGTTGTGCTTACAGCCCAACACCGTGCAGGACGTTTGGCATTTGCCAGAGAACACCAAGATTGGCAAATTCGCCGCTGGCGCCCTGTGCTCTTCACAGATGAAAGCAGGTTCACACTGAGCACATGTGACAGACGTGACAGAGTCAGGAGACGCCGTGGAGAACGTTCTGCTGCCTGCAACATCCTCCAGCATGACCGGTTTGGCAGTGGGTCAGTAATGGTGTGGGGTGGCATTTCTTTGGGGGGCTGCACAGCCCTCCATGTGCTCGCCAGAGGTAGCCTGACTGCCATTAGGTACCGAGATGAGATCCTCAGACCCATTGTGAGACCATATGCTGGTGCGGTTGGCCCTGGGTTCCTCCTAATGCAAGACAATGCTAGTGGCTCATGTGGCTGGAGTGTGTCAGCAGTTCCTGCAAGACGAAGGCATTGATGCTATGGACTCACCCGCCCGTTCCCCAGACCTGAATCCAATTGAGCACATCTGGGACATCATGTCTTGCTCCATCCACCAACGCCACATTGCACCACAGACTGTCCAGGAGTTGGCAGATGCTTTAGTCCAGGTCTGGGAGGAGATCCCGCAGGACACCATCTGCCACCTCACCTGGAGCATGCCCAGGCGTTGTAGGGAGGTCATAAGGGCATGTGGAGGCCACACAAACTACTGAGCCTCATTTTGGCTTGTTTTAAGGACATTACAGCAAAGTTGGATCAGCCAGTAGTGTGTTTTTCCACTTTAATTTTGAGCGTGACTCAAAATCCAGACCTCCATGGGTTAATAAATTTGATTTCCATTGATAATTGTTGTGCGACTTTGTTGTCAGCACATTCAACTATGTAAAGAACAAAGTATTTAATAAGAATATTTCATTCATTCAGATCTAGGTTGTGTAATTTTAGTGTTCCCTTTATTTTTTTGAGCAGTGTATTTGATATATGATAGAGGATGACTCCCAGTGAATATATGTTCAGTTTACTAGTATTATTGTTAAATACCCTAAATTTACAGATAGCATCTTTAAATATACCTATTAATTAGGGATGTCCGATAATATCGGCCTGATATTAGCATAATTATGTAATATTTGTGAGAATCGTTATTGGTTTTTCCTCTGATAATGAAAACCCGATAATGCAATGCCTGGGTTTCGCCAAATACGCTAGAATCGCTTGTGGGGTCCCGAGACGTTTACCGGCGCAGGACTGATGATCTCATCAAACCGCACCTGGAGGCAAAATAACAACAACACTGTGTGGCTAGTCGTGGCTAGCAAGCTTGCTCACTTGTTGCTACACAAAATGTCCGTGGTCTGGAATTTTTTTAAAGTTTCACCTGCGGATAACAAAAATGCAATTTGTAATGAATGCAAGGCGCTTGTCAAGCGAGGGGGAGACAAGACTTCATCCTTCAACACTTCAAATTTAATCGCACACATCAGGAAGAACCATCTCGAGGTACACGGAGCGTTAGCAGGGCTGATTGAGCCCAGTTTATATTTTCAGTGACTGTATTAGCCCATGTAATGGGCTCAGGACTGAGTCTGTCTATATCTGCGCACTTTTGTTTTCTTTGTTGGCACATTACCTCATTCCTAAAGTGTTGTTTGTACCTGATAGAAATTAGCAGTTTTTTAATATATTAGGCTGTCCTACACTACATGTTGTTTTTGTTTACTTTAAATGCTGCACAAAGTTGTACAGGACAGGTACAATGTTGTTTACAATTTGTGAAGAAGTCAGATTTGTCCTAGTTAAAATGGGCATTGTCAGGATGATCTCAGGAAGAGCTGTTGTTTGAGACAAAATGTTCAAAATAAATATGGCACTTTTCCATAACTTAAGTTGAAGTAGTGTTCTTATTTTGTACAGACAATGTTAATTTGTGGAATGCCTCTAGTGGGGCATCACAATAAAAGTAGTTAATGTGTTAATTCCACGACAGAAGATAATTGATGTGACCTAAAAATAGTTTGGGGGAAAAACGGCTGCATATATCGGTATCGGTTGATATCAGAAATCGGAAATTAAGTGTTTGGACAATATCGGCATATCGGATATTGGCAAAAAGTTCATATCGGACATCCCTACTATTAATGTATTTTGATGTACAGTGTTTAATTTCCCATTGTCCAATTCTCTAAAATAACTACTGTAGTACTGTTAATGTGCAGAAATTCCTATTTGATTAAAGGTGCATATTTTGTTTATACATTGTGTCATTGTTTTTTTTATAATTATGCAGATAATCAGTGTAGATGGACAAGAAATGACTATTAAATACCCTTAATTAACAGGGATTGTCCTTAAATGCAGCTATTTTTGATGTATTTGTGATGTATTTATCTTGTTTTTCCACTGACCAATGGTTGCTTTTTAATCTACTAATTCTCTAAAATGACAGATAAATACTGTACATTTGCAGACATTTATCTTTAATTTTATGAACCTAGTTTGTTTTTATACGTTATAACGTTGTTATTGTACTTGGGAAAAATAGTATTTTAACATGAAATTACTGTAGATAGACTTGGCTCTTTCCTAAAATAAATAATGCATACTGTGAAATTACAGATGTTAATTTGAAAGGTATGTGATTTTAATGTTTTTTTACATGTATGTTATTTTACAGTATAATGGGAATTTATCAACCATAATATACAGTATTTTAATTGATTTTGACTGTAAAAAGCTGCTCCGTATTTTTACGGTTATTGTATGTAGTTCTGTGATACAGTTATTTACTGTAATTTTATGGTATCCATTTGGAAACTTTGCTGCCAGTGCTTTTACCGTTTTTTTTTTTTAACAGTTTTTTTTTTTTTTTTACAGTTTTTTTTTTTTTTTTTACAGTGTAGATTTGAACAAAGATTTAAATTGTTGCGTCTCACTGGTTGTGATTATCTAGTTTTCTGGCTTCCTTTGAAAAGGGATGGAAACCTGATCCTATGCGACAAGGAAAGGCTTCCTGTAGGTAAGGAACCGGCAGTATAAAATTAATCATCTTGGTTTTTAACTTAGATCTCAGTCTATAAGCCCAGTGTTTGCAAAGTAGAGTATGCAAAATATTAACGGCAGAGACAGAACAATGGGCCATAATCCTCAAAATCGCCACCTGCCACCAATATAGCTCCATAAAATTCAGCTTTTGGCATTCTGCCACTTCTGAACTAAATGAAACATGAGCAAAGGTACCGCATGGGATTTTTGAAAATCCCTATATAAAGGGTTTTAGGTCTTGAACTAAACCAGAAAATCAGCATAAGATGAATCATTATATTATACTGATTGATTTTGAGCAAAGCAAGTAAATGAAATCAGGAAAAAAAAGCAAAGGCAGTTGCGTATAGAGAAGTGACTATGTTTACAGAATTACACATGTAGGTTTGAGGTTTCTACCCTTTGATATCTTTGGCTCTGTGGTTAAAAGCATTTTCCCCAGATTCGATTGTGTGTATTTGTTGATTCAGATTGCAAGCTCCTGCAGGCAATTGCTTTTGTGAGGATATATGAAATCTTATTCAGAATAACTTCCCTGAACTGGCTGAAAATCCTATTTCTTAACAGGACTGTTATTCACATTTGTACCGAACTGCGAAATCAGTTCCACGGATGAGGAGATCGATAAATGCAGATAAGCAGAACACAAGCCTATAGAGAGAAACTGAATCTGTAAAAATGATTTACCATGTAGTCCCTTGTATTATCAGTGGCAAACATAACGTTTGGTAGGTGCACCACTGGTATTAAATAAATCGCTGCATAGTCCTTCCTGTGCGATCACAAGCCACAGTGATTCCTCCACACTTTGTTCTAATTAACATCAGGTTAATTGCTCTGAAAGTCTCCAGTATATAATGTGGTTGGAGTGTCATGAGTTTTTACCGCCTACTGGCCCTCAAGAAAATGTATTTATAGATCAATAATGAGAAGAAGAAATAATAACAAAAATTTATGAAGATACTAAGAAACTTGAATTACACTTGAACTAAAAGCAATGAAGTATTTCATTACCTGATAAAAGATCCTGTGCTCGTGACAAGTAGCCAAACTTCAGATTTTTTAAACTTAAGATCAGTCAAATTTTTTTATGTCTTCAAAAGACCCTAAGCGAGTTCACAGATCTTTGAGGTGTTAGTAAACCTGAAGGACAGACTTCACATTAATGTCATAAAGCGGTGAAAACCAAAATCAAATATTTTAGGTTGGCTGCTCTCAAACAGTTTTGCCGGATTAATGGTAAATATATGCATAAAAGTTCAATTGAACTGTGTTCTGTGTTAACAACATATCCTGGGTGCTAATAAGTCCAAAAGACACCTTTCTGACAATTACATGGAGCGTGTTACTGTGGAAGAGTTTATTATGCTGTTGTCACTAACTCATTTATTCTTTGAGACAAGTAAGTAGTAACTATAACTAATTACTTTTTTCAAGTAACATGCCCGATACTGGTCAATAATGATCCTTGTATATATAAGTTAGTCATGGATTTGGACAGTTGTGGTCGAGCCTCTCCTTTTATGCTATGTTGGTTGAACATTTGGCCTTTAATGGAATATATCAGCAATTATTTGGTGGATTTTCATGTGTAATTTTGGGGGCATAGGTTATACTCAGAGGATCTTCTTTTTCTAAAGCCCCATTTTTTTTTTTTTTTTTAATTAATTCTATGTTAGGCGTGTCTTTAAGACATAAAGGCCTGAAGTTATTGCACTTCACCCTCAGCCCCTCTGAATTACATTATCTGATGATTTAATTACTCTGGATGACATTATCTTGGCCTTCAGCATGACAGTGAAAAACCAGAGAGTCACTATTTCATTATTGACCAGCACAAAAAATCTCCAGGGCAGCCTTCTTGAAAACTGTTATTGAATCCAAAACAGTGGCCGAAAAACTCAGCAATACTTACAGGAAGTGTTGGCCTTCTTACTTTGGCTCCCTACTTTGTTAAATCCAAAGGAGAATCAAAAAAATCTTTCTTCTTGTGGCCAAAGCTCTTTCTTATCTCATAGTTCCTCTTATGTTACTCAATACTGAGGCCTATTTATGGTTCCTACTATTACATAGGACAATGGGAGACAACTAATATTCAGATTAAGTATGAAGTATACAGGAGAAAATGAACCATTCGTTACTTATCAGAGGTGGCAAAAGTACTCATATTCTGTATTTAAGTAGACGTACAGATACATGTGTAAAAAAAATACTCTGGTAAAAGTAGAAGTACTGATTCAACTCCTTTACTCAAGTAAAAGTAAGAAAGTACAGGCTCTGAAATGTACTTTCAAAGTAAAAGTAAAAAGTAAAACTGAATTTTTGCCGTTAATGAAACACAATACATCCTTTGATAATTTTGTTAAACGAAAAAAGTTCAGACAGAATAATCAAGATTGAACTGACCAGAGGTACTGCATGAGCATGCATTCTGAAGTGTCGCCGTCGGCAATACTCCCCGGTTCGCTTCCTTCCTCTATGCAAGCAATTTTACGTAATGTTGTCATCTGTGGAGGTTTAAAAAAAAAAAATTTACAAGCCTGTTTTTACAATGTATGGAGTAGAAAGTACACATTTTTGTGTATAAATGTAGGGAGTAAAAGTAAAAAGTCATCAGAAAAATAAATACTCAAGTAAAGTACAGATACCTGAAAAATCTACTTAAGTACAGTAATGAAGCATTTGTACTTTGTTACTTGTCACCTCTGTTACTTATGCTGTTATGTGCCCAGGCTGCTCAGATGTTTCCCAGACTCATTAGGTGATCACCTGAATACGGTCGCCATGTTTGTATCAAAGTATAGTAAAACATCGTGGCTCTGACAGTTTGTCTAATGGCTTCATCAAAATATTCACCAAATTGGTTGCATTAGGGCAGGGCAATAAATCGATTTTATCGATTAATTTGAATTTGTGCTTTACGTCGATTTGTTTTATTGAAAATCGATTTTCTCTTCAATATCCGCCACCAACGCTCCCTGCTGGTCACCTGTAGTTCAAAGTGCGCGTGCGCGCCCCCCGCGTGTTTTATATACAAACAACATGTCGGCAAGTGGTGAAGAGCTTGTTCCAAAGAAAGGAAACATATCTTCGGTTATTTGGAATTGGTTCAGGTTTTCGGCGTCAGACATAGAACAAAAAACACCTCGCTGCAAAGTTTGTTTAAAGGCTGTTGCTACCAAAGGTAGCAATACTAATAATTTACTGCAGCACCTCAAACAGAGGCATGCTGCCAAGTGGGAGAGGTGTTGCTCCTTCCGAAAAGAACAAGACCACGGCAGCCCAAGCACCACCACCAAAACACAACCTAGCGTCTTGGAAACATTTACAAACTGTATCCCGTATGATAAGAAAGGGGCCCAGTGGAAAGCGGTCACGGATGCAGTTGCTTACAATATAAGGCTACTATTTAATGCTGTTGTTTAATTTTATGTTTAATTTAATTTGATGCAGATGTTTAATTCTCTTTACATGATTCAGGGAATCAAAATAGTGACCAAATACTTTTTGTATATCACATCACCTTTTTATTATGCAAAACATTTTCAGGTAAAAGTTTTGTTTGCACTTTATTTTATCAACCTAAAAAAAGGTCTCGTAATTTTATGTTTTACTTATTTTTTTAAGTTAGTTTGAGGGTGCATTGTGTCAGTTTTAAACCAGATAAAGCTCAATGAAAAGTTACATTGTCAATGTTTACAATGGCAGGCGGGGCTTGCCATCTCTTTTTTTGGCTTGTTTATGATTTCCCTTTAACCCCAGAAGGAAAAATCTGAACAAAATAAAATTAAAAAATAAAATTCGAGATTTTTTTTTAGGCCATATCACCCAGCCCTGGGTTGCATATATCAGTGGAACGAAACTCAGAAGAAATTTGCACTAGAGAGTGTAACAAACTGTCTTATTAAGTAATGTCAGAAAAAAAACAACACGTGTAATATCAGCATTAAAGACTGCCATAAAAATATCAAAGAGATTCTGCAGCTTTGTTTTAAACTATGCAGTAAGCTTCCATCACTTCTGTTGTGATTTCATGGCACGTTTCCACAAACCACTACAGCGCTAACAGCTACAATCTGTTTGAAATTCAGCTGGTGCACAATATGAATGATGCTCTAAATTTAGAGCATTTAGATTAAAAATCCACAGGAGGTGATTAACAGATGATTCCACACTTTATAACGGGCAATTCAGACACTGAAAAAAACTTTGAAATTTCATTGTTTTAAAATCTTTGAAAATTTTGTCTTTGCAGGATTTTTTTTCCTTTTGCTGATTTTTGCAAATTTTTATCCAATAATGGGAAAAGTTCACAGGATTACTGTGAAATGCTGGCGTGAGCCCAAAGGAAGCAATTATCAATGAATTTTAAAGGCTGAAGCATGGGCTTGTACTTATATTACTGTCTATGCAATGAGTGTAATGATTATATGTGACTCTTGTTTGAAAAATATTACATCAGATTGATGCTGATTTCCACAGGCTTGACTATTCTTGACTATTGCAATGGGTTTAACTTGGAGCAATCATTTATTTCATTCGCATATATATATATATATATATATATATATTTATTTATTTTATTTATTTATTTTTTTACAAAACCACCCACACAGTGGGCTTTAACACCACTCACAGGGATCAAACTCTTTGAATCCTAACTTCAAATACTTTATTCGGTTTTATGCTTTTTTTTTTTCTTTTCTTTTTTTTTTACTTCTCTGCATTTTAAACTTGAAAATAAAGTAAAACACATTTCAACTCCTGCAGACGTGAGGCTCAGAGGGAGGCTGTTTAATATCGTGGTGAACACCTTTAACTTTCTTGTACCTGTCAAAGAAGTCTTAGCACTGACGGTTCCCCATGATTTTGATTTAAAATCATTTTTGTGATCTCTTTCATTGTGCTGTTTTAATTTATTTCAGTTTTATTGTTTTTGTTTCTCTTTTAGTTTTCTTTTGAGGGTTTGTGTACTTTATGAAAGTACTTATGTTCTTTCATTATTTTGTTTATTTTTCTTAATTTTATTAGTTTACCATTGTTTCATTGGTCAATTTTTACTCTCATCCTTTCTAATACATATGTTTTTCTTTAGTTTTTTTCCTGTTTTTATTCAAAACTTTCTAAAAAAAATTCACAAAGATGTCACAACATGTGATAAATTTCATAATCTTCATCTTCTCTCCTTCAATTTTTTTTATTTCCTTCCATATTTTATTTCTTTGCTACCTCTATTCTTGATCTTGACTGAGTAATAAATCATTCAGTCCAGCTGAAAGAGCTTGGAGCACACTCACATGCTCTCTGTGACCTAGAAAGATGAGCAGTTTTCTTCTCCACATGGTTGGCTCTTTGACTGAGCTCCTTCATGTCAGCCCTGGCTTTGTGAGGTCAGCCCTTATCTTCTAGCCACACACACTGTGCTTTCTACATGTCTTGCTGCATGTTTAATACTCGACAATCAAACTCTACGTGTGCATGCGAAAGACGAGTGCTTAATGTGGTTTTCATTAAGTAGGGGCACTTATGGCTTGGAATTTATATGAGTGAATTTCACATTTGATCAGGGAGCCTACTCTTCTGGAAGAAAGTTTGATTTCAACATGCACATTAAACAATATGCTCTTATTTTGACTGAAGATTGTTTGCGACTGAAGCCCCCATTTGTTAATTAAATCATAACACGTAATGATTATGCAGAACAATGGCATCAACAAGTTCTTTCATATGTAAAATGAAAGGAAACCACCCGCAGTACAGTGGCTTTGTGCAGAAAGTGGAACATCAAGTCAAATTAGGAGAACAACAGACCTAGAGTGTGCTTTAAGTGATTCAACCCACCAGTAATTTTCAGTCATTTAATATTATAATCTCTGCCCACTGAAGTGAGCTTCTGCATAAACAAGCAGTCTTTCAGGAAATCAAGATATTCATCAGAGCTGCACCAAAATTTTAATGACGTCCCTGCATAACATGTAGACAAAACTACTGTGAGAATAGAGCAATATCGACATGAGCGTGCACTTAAAGTCTTTTAACTTGCAAATGTAACTTATTGTTGGGCGTGGGCATCTATTTATTACCATTTCACTTTCCAGCTGTTTAAAATGTTAGTCAGTGAAAACTATGAGTTGCTTTCTTTTTCACACCGATTTTAGCAACACGAACTGTGGCGAGCAGCTGTACTGAATTAAACTCTGAAATAAAGGTTTGGACACACTTTCCTATTCAGTTGAATGAGAAAGTGTGTCCAATCTTTTGACTGGTAGTGTATATATTTAGGCTTTGGTTTACATATTCAGCCTCATAGATAGACAACAATAACTATCTACAGGTGTCTTTCTAAATTCCTGTTTCCGCTTTTTAAACCACCTCTTGTTCAGTGAAACACTAATGAGGACACCATTAGCTAAATGACTACAGCGTTACATTGCTATTCAACTCCCATCTAATTATCCTTAGATTAATAAACCTAGTATAAAATAAGATGAATTACAGTAGGGTAGTTGCTTTGGCATCAACTCCATAATTAACATCAGAATAAAGAGTATTTAAATAAAAAGGGATCTTTGGAAAGGGTATAACAGTATTTAGGTTAGCAAAAGAGAGAACAATTGGACCTAATCAAAGAACAGAGTGGTTTGTGGATTTAAAGGCCCCCAAAAGCCCATTTAACAATAAGGTGTGTATAAGTGATGTCAAATCGAATTATCAAAGTTTATGTTTCTGTTGAAATAAAGTTTTTGATCATCATTGACCTGACAGATAAACGGTTGAAAGTGGATGGATGAATGGATGATCATCATCATTGGTCAAGTGTGGTAGAACAGACTTTCACGAGTCATAGAGAAATCAAAAATTCTGAGAAAATATGGTGCTTGTTGAACTATTCATTACAAGCCTGTAGTATTTTTGCTCTATAAAAGAGGCTTGTTTAATTTACAGTTGAAAAAAATATTTGGTGCTCGAAAGTTTTAAATCTCTGCTCCAATGAACTACACCCAGTTACAGCACCACTGTGCTGAATCCTCAGGGATATATAATAAAACAAGCTTGGTCAGCAAACATCGACTTAAATCTGAAAGATCCATTTATTAACTGTATTTCATGTGGTCAGATGTACAGCATATTGTGGGCTATATTTTATTTACGCAAGAGAGTGTGGTAGGTGAGACACATGCAAGAAAATAGCCTTAGTATTCTGTGTTGTTTGTGAGGTTGGTTGGCCTGGTTTGGAAGCCCAGACTGTGTCCTATGGGAGCTTCTTGCAATAGGTCTGTAGTCCAGCTTAACACTTGCAGGTAAATTGAGAATTCAGAGCTTGTACTGTGGGCTAGACTCACAGAGGAAGATGTCTTCAGACTGGGGAACAAACTTACTCAGGCATATACCCCCGGTTATTACTCCCATCATTCATTCCCACTGCCATCAGACATTGAACTCCTTAACCTTTGGAGGATAAGATACCAAACTGCAGAATTTTCCTTCGGGGATTAATAAACAATTTCTGATTTCTGATTAAGTTTGAATGGATGTGAAGATGCTGAAATCTGGCTGGTGCATTGTTTACTAGTAGTGTGCTTGGCATTTGCTTGTTAGTATTTGCTGATTTGCAGCATGTTGGTGGGTATATATTTTATTATCATGATTGCATTGGTTGAAAAGAGATGACAACAACTGAGGAGAAGGCTAACAACATAGGACAAGCAGTATTCAGCATATGGTAACATAGAGAGTGCATGCATATTTTTGTCAGAAGGTAAAGTCATGTAGAACCTGATATTTTGAACCTCAACCTGAAGAAACAGGCCCGTATTGATTGCAATTTCAGTCAACAAATCTTAAATAAAATGATTTTAATCAAAAAGCATGTAAAGGCATCTAGTGTCACCCACCCTGTTGTCATTTTCTACTGCTGAGAAGTGATTTAGGACTGTGTTTGTAGGTGCACAGCTGTACAACACTAAACACCCATCAAACAGGGAGCAGGCTGTTCAACCCTTTATTGGAAGCAACTGTTATAGTAATACAGTAATTAACGTTTTAAATATCACTACATCACACTAAGATGCTAGAATCACATATTTTCTGAACATGAGATGATATAAATATCTGGCAGATGATACCTATTCTCAAATGTATATTGAAATCCAAAGTGTATTTATTTATTTAGATTGAACTGTGGAAGTTTATCTTTACATAACACGAGCCCCAAAGTCCACAGAGGCAACATTGTTTGTACAAGCTCCAACAAAACAACATTAACTTCTCAGGCAAACTGCCAGCATAAATATTATGTACATTTCAACTCTGAGATCAAATTTCATCTTTCAGGAGGAATTATAGAGTTAAATGCTACAGATGAAAAAGCCAGGAGTAAATTGCGTTTCATAAAAATATTACAAATACTGAAAACAGTCCAACCATTTAAGTGTTCAGAGCTCATAAGATATTCACACATAATTTAACTTTAATAAACTAGGAATAGGGCAAATTATAATTATACTTTCTATCAGAAAATATGAGAGTGAATTATACATTGTGGATCCAGCACTCATGTCACAACTGAAATTATTGAAACCCCTTTGACTTTTAGAACAATGTTTATCCGACTTTATGGGGTTCTTAACACCTTTTTGTTTGCCTGGATTTTATGCAAATGATATTCTCCCATGCCACAAAAGAAATACAATATTTATGCAGAGCTATCAATGATTAATTATCAATAACCTTTTCATAATGAAAATTAGGCTGTTGAGCACAATGATTTAAAGAAGAACTTTGTGTTGTTTAAATCCATACACTTCCACTGCTGTGAAAGCTTTTTTATCTCACGTTTACCCACTTCGAATTAGATTTTTGAAGCTCCTGATACTAAATTACCTAATCTAAATTCTTTTCATTCTTTTTGCCTCATGTACACAACTGAAAGTGAATTTATGAAGGTGTATCGTCAGACAAAGGCAGACAGAGAGGACAAAAAAGACTTGAAATTTAACTGCCACAGGCTGTGTATGAGAAGCATAAACATAGAAGAATATATATATATATACACTGAACAAAAATATAAACGCAACACTTTTGTTTTTGCTCCCATTTTTCATGAACTGAACTCAAGATCTAAAACATTTTTATATACATAATATATACATTTCTCTCAAATATTGTTCACAAATCTGTCTAAATCTGTCTTAGTGAGCACTTCTCCTTTGCTGATATAATCCATCCCACCTCACAGGTGTGGCATATCAAGATGCTGATTAGACAGCATGATTATTGCACATGTGTGCCTTAGGCTGCCCACAATAAAAGGCCACTCTAAAATGTTCAGTTTTATCACACAGCACAATGCCACAGATGTCGCAAGTTTTGAGGGGGCGTGCAATTGGCATGCTGATTGCAGGAATGTCCACCAGAGCTGTTGCCCGTGAATTGAATGTTCATTTCTCTACCATAAGCCGTCTCCAAAGGCGTTTCAGACAATTTGGCAGTACATCCAACCAGCCTCACAACCGCAGACCACGTGTGACCACACCAGCCACGGACCTCCACATCCAGCATGTTCACCACCAAGATCGTCTGAGATCAGCCACCCGGACAGCTGCTGCAACAATCGGTTTGCATAACCAAAGAATTTCTGCATAAACTGTCAGAAACTGTCTCAGGGAAGCTCATCTGCATGTTCGTCGTCCTCATCGGGGTCTCGACCTGACTGCAGTTTGTCATCGTAACCGACTTGAGTGGGCAAATGCTCACATTCGATTGTGTCTGGCACGTCGGAGAGGTGTTCTCTTCATGGATGAATCCCGGTTTTCACTGTTTAGGGCAGATGACAGACAGTGTGTGTGGCATCGTGTGGGTGAGCAGTTTGCTGATGTCAACGTTGTGGATCGAGTGGCCCATGGTGGCGGTGGGGTTATGGTATGGGCAGGCGTATGTTATGGACAACGAACACAGGTGCATTTTATTGATGGCATTTTGAATGCACAGAGATACCGTGACGAGATCCTGAGGCCCATTGTTGTGCCATTCATCCACGACCATCACCTCATGTTGCAGCATGATAATGCACGGCCCCATGTTGCAAGGATCTGTACACAATTCCTGGAAGCGGAAAACATCCCAGTTCTTGCATGGCCAGCATACTCACCGGACATGTCACCCATTGAACATGTTTGGGATGCTCTGGATCAGCGTATACGACAGCGTGTTCCAGTTCCTGCCAATATCCAGCAACTTCACACAGCCATTGAAGAGGAGTGGACCAACATTCCACAGGCCACAATAAACAACCTGATCAACTCTATGCAAAGGAGATGTGTTGCACTGCATGAGGCAAACGGTGGCCACACCAGATACTGACTGGTTTTCTGACCCCCCCAGAACCCCCCAGTAAAGCAAAACTGCACAAATCAGATTTATTTGTATAGCGCCAAATCATAACAAAGTTACATCAAGGCACTTTACATATAGAGCAGGTCTAGGCCAAACTCTTTATAAAATTATTTAAAGAGACCCAACAGATCCCCCGATTAGCAAGCACTCGGCGACAGTGGCAAGGAAAAACTTCCTTTAAGAGGCAGAAACCTCGGGCAGAACCAGGCTCGGGGGGGGGCGGCCATCTGCCTCGACCGATTGGGTTGAGAGAGGGAGAGAGAGAGGCACGGGGGGGGGGCAAAGTTGGGTAGAGTAGGGAGAGAAAGAGAGCAGGAGTAGGGGATATTCAAACAGGTGTAGGCAGGAACATGATGCTGCATGAAGTTCATAGGAATGATGCTGTATGGAGTTCATGAAGATATGGGAGCAGCAGACATTACAGGAACATGGGATGGTGATGATTCATCACCTGCAGGATGAGGACAGGGAGAGAGAGGAGAGGAACTGGGAGAGACAGAGTCTTCGGGAAAACCGAAACACCTGTGCAATATTCATGCTGTCTAATCAGCATGTTGATATGCCACACCTGTGAGGTGGGATGGATTATCTCAGCAAAGGAGAAGTGCTCACTAACACAGATTTAGACAGATTTGTGAACAATATTTGAGAGAAATGTATATTTTGTGTATATAGAAAATGTTTTAGATCTTTGAGTTCAGCTCATGAAAAATGTGTTGCGTTTATATTTTTGTTCAGTGTATATACATGCTTGCATTCTGTGTGAATATGAGTATGATTAGTGTTGCCTCCTAATATCTATCTCCATTTCTGTCATATCTGTCCCTCTAATAAAGGCATGAAGATCAAACAAAGTGTTGTGGTGATGTCTGAGGAAAGAGATTTGTTCTCAACTTCAAGGCCACATGTTACTTTTCTAAATGCAAGGTTGTTCCTGAACTTTTGGCTGAAGCCTGATCATGACACACTCATAATCTTGTCAGTTTAAAAATTTAACATTAGATCTGCTTGTCCTACCTAAAGGCAGGACACTCCCACCATGTGAGGAAACTGGGGTGGTATGAATCAGGTGTAACACCTGTGGAGAACATAATACAGGTAGAACAGCAGTGACTGTGGAGAAAAGACTGATTACAGACAACCTCAGCTTTCTGTTAACACTGAACAGAGAAAGCTCACAGCAGTTGAGTCAAATGGGGTCAAGGTCTTTAACTGGGACTCACTGGGCAGCCGGAGAAAGATCCATATAAATATTCATGACTGATGCCAGAGACCATGCTTGAACAAAGACAGTGATTTGGATATTTCCAAACACCTCCGGCACAACCAAGTTCTCATACTTATGAGGTTCATTTGCTGATGAAGACCAACAAACATGATCTAAAGCTTTGAAAAAGGCAAAAAGGACTGCATTTGAAATATTAACCAATGATACTGGAGTGTGTGTACCTAATGTAGCCGCAAGGGGGTACAAGCCAGTGCCTTATTGTGCCGGTCCCAAGCCCGGATAAATACAGAGGGTTGTGTCAGGAAGGGCATCTGACGTAAAACTTTTGCCAAATCAAACATGCGAATCGAATCTATGACTTCCATACCGGATCGGTCGAGGCCCGGGTTAACAACGACCGCCATCGGTGCTGTTCACCTACAGGGTGCCGGTGGAAATTGGACTACTGTTCGTCGAAGAAGGAGAGGAGGAAGGTGTGTTCGTAGGAAGAGAGAGAAGAGGAACGCCCAGAGTCTAGGACTGAGAGTAGGGACTTTGAATGTTGGAACTATGACAGGAAAAGGTAGAGAGTTGGTTGACATGATGCAGAGGAGGAAGGTAGACATACTGTGTGTCCAGGAGACCAGGTGGAAAGGTAGCAAGGCTAGAAGTTTAGGAGCAGGGTTCAAGTTGTTCTATCATGGTGTAGATAGGAAGAGAAATGGAGTAGCAGTTATCTTGAAGGAGAAGTTTGTTAGGAAGTCCTGGAGGTTAAAAGAGTATCAGATAGAGTAATGAGTCTGAAGCTAAAAATCGAAGGTGTGATGTTCAATGTTGTTAGTGGGTATGCTCCACAGGTAGGATGTGAGCTGGAGGAGAAGGAGAAATTCTGGTTGGACCTTGATGAAGTGATGCAGAGCATCCCTAGAAGTGAGAGAGTTGTCATTGGTGCAGACTTCAATGGACACGTTGGTGCAGGAAACAGAGATGATGAGGAGGTGATGGGCAGGTTTGGTATCCAGGAGAGGAACGCAGAAGGACAGATGGTGGTTGACTTTGCAAAAAGGATGGAAATGGCTGTAGTGAATACTTTCTTCCAGAAGAGGCAGGAACATAGGGTGACCTATAAGAGTGGAGGTAGGAGTACACAGATAGACTACATCTTGTGTAGACGGTGTAATCTGAAGGAGATCAGTGACTGCAAAGTAGTGGTAGGTGAGAGTGTAGCCAGACAGCATAGGATGGTGGTGTGTATGATGACTCTGCCCTCTTCATCTTACTCACCAACAAAGACAGAGCAGAGGACTAAATGGTGGAAGCTGAAAAAGGAAGAGTGTTGTATGATTTTTAGGAAAGAGTTGAGACAGGCTCTGGATTGCCAGGGGTGCTTCCAGTTGACTGGACAATTACAGCTAATGTGATCAGGGAGACAGGTAGGAGAGTATTTGGTGTGTCATCTGGAAGGAAAGTGGATAAGGAGACTTGGTGGTGGAATGAGGAGGTGCAGGAGTGTATACAGAGAAAGAGGTTAGCTAAGAAGAAGTGGGACACTGAGAGGACTGAAGAGAATAGACAGGAGTACAGGGAGATGCAGCGTAAGGTGAAAGTAGAGGTGGCAAAGGCCAAACAAAGGGCTTACGATGACTTGTATGCTAGATTGGACAGTAAGGAGGGAGAGACTGATCTATACAGGTTGGCAAGGCAGAGAGACAGAGATGGGAAGGACGTGCAGGCGGTTAGGGTGATTAAGGATAGAGATGAAAGTGTATTGACAGATGCCAGTAGTGTGATGGGAAGATGGAAAGAGTACTTTGAAGAACTAATGAATGAGGAAAATGAGAGAGAACGAAGAGTAGAAGAGGTGACTGTTGTGGACCAGGAAGTAGCAAAGATTAGTAAGGATGAAGTGAGGAGGGCACTGAAGAGGATGAAGAGTGGAAAAGCACTCGGTCCTGATGATATACCTGTGGAGGTCTGGAAGTGTCTAGGAGAGGTAGCAGTAGAGTTTCTGACTGGGTTGTTCAACAGGATCTTAGATAGTGAGAAGATGCCTGAGGAATGGAGGAGAAGTGTGCTGGTGCCCATTTTTAAGAACAAGGGAGATGTACAGAGTTGTAGCAACTACAGAGGAATAAAGCTGATGAGCCATACAGTGAAGTTATGGGAAAGAGTAGTTGAAGCTAGACTAAGGGCAGAAGTGAGCATTTGTGAGCAGCAGTATGGTTTCATGCCAAAAAAGAGTACTACAGATGCAGTATTTGCTTTGAGGATGTTGATAGGGAAGTACAGAGAAGGTCAGAGGGAGCTGCATTGTATCTTTGTAGATCTGGAGAAAGCTTATGACAGGGTGCCCAGAGAGGAACTGTGGTATTGTATGAGGAAGTCTGGAGTGGCAGAGAAGTGTGTTAGAGCGGTGCAGGACATGTATGAGGACTGTAAGACAGTGGTGAGGTGTGCTGTAGGTGTGACAGAGGAGTTCAAGGTGGAGGTGGGACTGCATCAGGCATCAGCTCTGACCCCCTTCTTGTTCGCTATGGTGATGGACAGGCTGACAGACGAGGTTAGACAGGAATCTCCATGGACTATGATGTTTGCAGATGACATTGTGATCTGTAGTGAGAGCAGGGAACAGGTGGAGGAGAAGCTAGAGTGGTGGAGGTTTGCCCTGGAAAGGAGAGGAATGAAGGTTAGCCGCAGCAAGACGGAGTATATGTGTGTGAATGAGAGGGAACCAAGTGGAAGAGTGAGGTTACAGGGAGAAGAGATAAAGAAGGTGGAGGATTTTAAGTACTTAGGGTCAACAGTCCAGAGCAATGGAGAGTGTGGATAGAAGAGTTTCAGCTAAGATGAAAGGAAAGGTGTACAAAACTGTGGTGAGACCAGTGATGTTGTTTGGTCTAGAGACAGTGTCACTGAGGAAAAGACAGGAGGCAGAGCTGGAGGTAGCAGAGATGAAGATGCTGAGGTTCTCTTTGGGAGTGACCAGGTTGGATAGGGTCAGGAATGAGTACATCAGAGGGACAGCACATGTTAGAGGTTTTGGAGATAAAGTCAGAGAGGCCAGACTGAGATGGTTCGGACATGTCCAGAGGAGAGATAGTGAATATATTGGTAGAAGGATGCTGAGTTTTGAACTGCCAGGCAGGAGGCCTAGAGGAAGACCAAAGAGGAGGTTTATAGATGTAGTGAAAGAGGACATGAAGGTGGTTGGTGTGAGAGAAGAGGATGCAGAAGACAGGCTTAGATGGAGGCAACTGATTCGCTGTGGCGACCCCTGAAGGGAAGAGCCGAAAGGAGAAGAAGAAGAAGACTGGAGTGTGTGTACCTCCTACAAATTGGGGTACCAGATCACCAAAACTGTTGCATTACTTATTTTCAAAAACTGTATAGAACTACTTTTTATCCCTTTAACACTGAAGATTCCTATTGTCTACCTGGACTTTTTGCTTATTTTAACTATAAAAGCGCCAGAAAGTGTCCTGTGAGTAAGTGCTTTGGCCCATTTTTCCAGAACACTTAGACCCTTCAATATCTGGCAGTTTACAGTATGTCGAAAGACTCTGTTAACGGTTAACAACAAAGCAGCAGATTCACCGACTTCCAGCAGCAGCGAGAGTGGAATTACCGTAATGGCCCTATATTAGCTGTGAAGCGCAACTTCTCAGCTTTCAGAAACCGCTGGAATTTCTCAGATAGAGAAAACATTTGCGAACTTAAGCAAATTTGAAGTGCGGTTGTGCGAATGTGGTGCCAGCAGCATGCTCGCTGTAAAAGGATCATTTCCAATCGTGCGGTTTAAATGACCATCATATTTACATAAAATCTTCCTCAAATATTCTACTAGAAGTCAGAAATCAGTTTAATTGGCGGACAAAACACCAATTATGTTTTTTGTCACATGTATTCCACATATTCAGGTGTGATAAGACCTTTTCAATTAGATCAGACGATCAGACAATGTATTCCACATTTGGTATAAGTAAAGCTTTAGAAAAAAAAGGAGGTAGTCATGTTAAACACACCATTCAGATTGAGGCTTTTGTGTAGCTTTATTGTCATCGTTTACTATTCTATATAGTTTGTGATCTGAGGAACAAGTCACTGAGTTGCTCTGAAACTAAAACACCCAGAGATAAACACACCAGTGTGTCAATAAGATCCCATTCAAACATCCCAGGGGAGTCAAACAGAGAGCAAGAAACACAACAAGACTTTGGCTATACCATAATGTCACTCTCACAGTGCAACGGTAAATGGGCAAGAATAAATAGAAAACAAAGTGAAATAAACTGTTTAGCACTCAGCTGGTAAACAGACCACATCACAATGACATAAATCTGATATAATCTGACTGTGGATTCTGAGCAGTTTTTTTCTCTGACTGAAGACCAGTGATTGTTGAACTTTTTCTGTCAGCCCCCACTTTGAACAAGGGGGAATTTTCTTGCCCCACCTGCCCCCATCACCCCCCAACAAAATGCTAACGAAATACAGTACACCAAGCTTAAAATTTTAAAATTTATTGAGTTAACATCAAGTAACATCAAGTGCTATCTAAAATCTAAATCAATAACAGCAAGTTCAAAAATATGGAAGATATTGAAATTGTGCTTCTGATCATCAGATTATTTAAAAAAAGCAAATGCATTTTTTGGATTGGCCAACTCTGTATGAAGCCATTTGTGCAGTTGTCCTGCTGACGGTAGTCTGCCAATTTTCTTTGAAAGAAATCCAGTGGCTTATTGACATGACTGGGGTGTGTGGTCTTTAAGTGTCTTCTTAATTTGTCAGGTCTTATGCTGTCTGCTGCCAGCTGGTAGATACATAGAACACATATGGGTCTCTTCTTTGCCCCCACCTTCGCTACTGTGAATCCAAGAGCAAGATATCCTTCATAGATTATTATTTTCAGTAGACTTTTTGGTTGATTAGGTCTGTCTGTCTGTCTGTGTTATGTTTCTCTGCTGGCACTGGATCACCAACTTTTTATCCATTTTGTAATGTAACGACATTGCCCACATTAATCTGCCATCTTTCTGTGTAAATGTTTTTTGTCCCGCTGCAATTACCATGCCAATGTTAATTATTTTTTCCTCCTATCTCCTATCTAATGTTCTTTAAATTCAGACTACATGTAATCTATTAATGATTCCTTTGTTTTGTTTTGACTTTGTGATCTTTCTTTTCAATAAAGATAAACATTAGTGAAGATAGGCATAAAATGCCAAATTTCTTCCCATTTGCACGCCCCATCTGTCATGTCCCACCGATAGTGCGCAGCTCACACTTTGAACATGGTGCTGTAGACAGATGCAGGATCATCAGTATGTTTAAACGTCAGAGGACTGCCACACCATTCCTCACTGCTTTCCCTTATTATTGTTTTATTTGCCCCACTTCATGGCCCAAATCACATTCTTATCCCACTGTTCAAGCATACTATATATCCCATATCACTTAGATCCACATTTGGCCTATTTCATTTATCTAACCTGTATTACTTTGGTCATGTATTTTTTTTAAATCAGTTTTTCAGTTTCGTTGAACCTGATCAAGCTCTAATAGGTGAATCCTCTTAAATACATCTCACCAGGAGCAGGACGTTAGTGGTAAACAAGAGCTACACTCCTGAGCCTGAACTAGAACAGTCAGCTGTAATTCAAACTGTACATGTAACATATTAACCTTCTACATACTGCATTGTGGCAGTATGGCAGCATAGTGGTGAGCGCTGTTGCCCCACAACAAGAATTGTCCCAGTTACCAATCACCCATAAGGTATTCTGATGTTTAGCTACATTTTAACCGCACATATCAGCCTTAATTGATGCCAGCTTTCTTCGCTTAAGGTGATTTGATTTTTATGAAGAATTTAATCTCTGACCACCTCAAAACAATGTGAGCTGGTACTTACTGAATTGAAAAAATGTTTGGCTGCATGTGCACTAATTTGATGTCGTACTTGACACTTTTAGAATAATTAAGTCACCAAACTCCCTCTTTGGTTTCTGTGAGAAATTATCCATGAAATAGACAAGTAATCTTGAGAGACTGTCTTCACTGTAAAGTAGATTAACACATTATCTGGATGGAGATATAAATGGCTGGGGGTAATTAAGCGAGAAGGTTTGATGGAAATTGCAAACTGTGGAGTTATTTCTCATCAGTGCTTATGGAGTTGTGGATGTGGGCAGTGACATTCAGTGGTGTCCCAGAGTACAGAGACTGTTCCATCAAGATGCTTCATTTCCTGACAGAGGAACTTCAGGGTTCAAATCAAAAGTCTCAGGCCACAATTTCATTACACTGTATTTTTAGATGTATATATTGAACATATCTTGCCACTTGCACGTCGAGCATATACAATTTTTTACTTTGCCCTCAAAGCCCTCAAACTATTGGTTTTTTACAACCAACTTCTACATCTAACTATACT
This sequence comes from Remorina albescens, assembly GCA_034769265.1. Taxonomy (NCBI): domain Eukaryota; kingdom Metazoa; phylum Chordata; class Actinopteri; order Carangiformes; family Echeneidae; genus Remorina; species Remorina albescens. The sequence continues at coordinate 4,302,137 of CM068487.1, forward strand.
TTTTATGGTTGTATCGACAAATTCATTTGAATATGAACTCAAACCTGAAATACTGGAAATTTTTGTTGGTCATTTGGGTTTCTTCTCTCCTTCACATTACTCCCTCAGGTGTGTTGTATTGTCAGCATGAGCCTCTTCTCTTAGAGCCATAATACTTCAGTATTGCCTGACCTAATAATGTATCACACTAACCATGAAGCCTTTGTCTAGTTTTGTCTTCTTAGTGACATTTTATGCTCTTTGACTTTAACAATCTCTCTACATATAATGTTATGATTCGACTGCTGTCGATCTGACCAGGTCAGCTAAACGATATGATAGCTGGTAGTAGGACCAAGAATGCAGACGCAGTTGGTTCGAGAAAGGAATAACAATAATTTATTGGGATGATGTTGAGATGGTGGAGAATGGAATCCGTGTGGGAAAGGAATGGGAGACCCTGGGAGCTGGGGGTGCTGATGGGAGGATGGCAGGTGAAGGGAGCTGACGGCGGAGAGGCGAGGGTGCGGGTCCAGGGAGGCAGCGAGCTTGCAGGTTGTCCTGAGAGAAACCACATATAAGAATTACTGGGAAGCAACAGGGGAGACAGTAATAATAATAGCTCGAACGGGACTGATAACGAAGAGGTTTATCCGGAGCACTAATTACCGGGGGGGGTTAACTGACATGTTAATAGTAACATGAAGAGCCGGGGTATTTAAACAGGAGTGATCAGGGACGTGCACAGATATTTTTGGGGGCAGGGGCTCAAGTGAGAAAAAGGGTACTTCTTGTAATTTCAGAATCAGAGTCAGAACTACTTTATTAATCCCCAGGGGAAATTGCTTAATTTATTCATAAATAAATAATAGGACATCTCTGACTTACCTATTTATTTCAGTACCCTTACACTCACATAATTGTTGAATAGAAGAAAACTTCCAAAAATTACATATTTAGATGGCATTTGTTTAACTGCCCTGTTTGTGTCTGTAGATTTCTCCTTAATTCACTAAACAAACTCCTTGTCTTCTAGATATTTAAACATGTCAGGGGGAAGATATTCTCTCTGATAACTGAAAATCTGTGATTTGTTTTCCTTCCTTCTTTATCCCTGCAATGCCTTGGCAATTGCAAATATATGCAAATAAGCGCATTTTAATTAATTAGCGCACTATTTACATATCAATGCGGTGTTTTAGACATGACATAATGAGATAAACCTAACTGTATTCACCTGTAGTGTCCCAGTACATAAGTCTGTATGCCCATGATGAAGAGCCTTAGCTAAACCAAACACATCAGCTAGTAGCTCCTATGTGCACGTTAGCAAGACACACGTTAACTATGTTTGGCCTTTTCATTTGTGAACTCGAGAACTTCCTTCATCACCACTCACCTCCAAGAGTAAAAAAACTAGAAACAAAAGCCAAACTGTGCCGAGGGCTGAGGTCTGCTGCTGCCTGTCTCTGCCTCTGTGTTGTTGGCAGCCGCGATACAGGAGAAGGGAGAGGGGAGGGGGGACGTCTAACAGAGCGCATTGAGCGTTATCTCCCGACCTGCGATTTGGAGGGGTTTTTTTTGTTTTGTTTTTTTACAGAGAAGCTATGCCAAACAGGAATGTATATTTATATAAGAGAGAGAAAAAATAATTTATTTAAAAAAAAAAAAAAAACGTCCCAGAAAAAAGGGCACTTTTTCTTTAGGAAGAAAAAGGGCAGGTGCTCAAGCCCCCTTTCATGTCTATGTGTGCACGTGCCTGGGAGTGATGACAGATGAAACACAGGTGTGTGATGAGGACCTGCTACTGCTGCCTGCGCCTAGGACCCGCCCCCTGGGAGGAGAGAGAGAACACTGGGAAAAACAAAACAAAAACAAAAGCCATGTGCTTGGAACTTGGTTATGAAAAACGAAAACGGTTTAGGTTTGATAATTTATCATCTTGTTTTTAATCATGGATTAATTATATGATGGGCAACTATGAAAACTAATGTCATGCAGTGATGAACAAGAAAAATGTGTCTTTGACCATCTGTAGCATGTCACTGTTGGAAGGTTAACTAATAAGGTGCAAAGTTTACACACGCCACAGTAAACATCCTTTGGAGGAAACTAGAATTTCCATTTCTGTATTTCTGTTTCACAACAGGAGGCTGTGTAACACTGAATACATAACTACTGCTACTGTCTTTTGCCAAACAAGTTACACGCGCAGCTCTTTAATGAGATAGCAGCAAGATGTATGTATAGATTTGTCCTAGATAAAGAAACACAGCAAATGGACTGAGGCAGCATCAGTGCAAAAACAGCCCAGAGTTTTTACATCTGCCTTTTCCTGGGCAGCAAATACTGGCACAGTGTGAGCTAGAGACACCAAATCTTTTACATTAGAAAACTGTCCTGTTCTGGCATTTAAGGAAAGAATTCTAATAAAACAGTAGCTATATCAAAGAGGTCAAGAGTCTACACGTAAAAGAACCCTCAAGTAAAACACACTTCATATATATATATATATATATATATATATATATATAGAGTTGTGTTAAATTGCACAAAAACTGAACAATGCTTGGCTCCATGAGCAAATCCACCCATGTCATCAAGTATTAGCTCATTGGGTTCCTCTCTATAATATTGTAATATTGTATTGAGAATGCATTGATATGCTTTGATAATTTCATGCTATTCAATCTGAACTGAAGTGATTTAAACCACCATATAAGCGACCTGTCCCAATTTTCAGAGATGACTGTCGGGGTCAGTCAGTCTTAGTTTTGTTTTGTTAGGCTCAGTTTAGTTTTTGTCACTTCCTGCCTTATTTTGAAGTCTCGGTCTTATCCCTGTCGTCCTGTCAAGTTTCCCGCCTGTGTGATTGCCTTCCTTGCCCTAATGTGTTTCACCTGTGTCATTTGTTCAGTTTTTATTTAAGTCTTGGTTTCTGTCCTGTTCTTGTCAGATCCTTGTCCTCTGTTCTCGCCTGTTCTCCTGATCTTTGTTATCTGTAGTTATCCTTGTTCTCGCTCCTTGTCCATTGTCATCCTTGGTCTCCTTTGTTCTCCATAGTTCTCGCCTGTTCTCTTGTCCCCTGTTGTTGGTTGTTCTCCTGTTCTCTGTTGTCCTCTCTTGTGTTCTCCTGATCTGTTGTTATCCTTGTTCTCCCTTGTACACCTTTGTCCTCTGTTGTTGGTTGTTCTCTTGTCCTCTGTTCTCTCCTGATCTCCGTTGTTCTCCGGTTCCCTGTTGCTCTGTTGTCCTCTCCGGTTCTCTGTGTGTATCCTTTGTTCTCCATAGTTCTCGTTTGCTCTCTTGTTCTCCGTTGTCCTCCCTTGTTCTCTCTTGTTCTCTGTTGTTCTTTGTTGTTCTCTTGTTCTTTTGTTCTCCCTTTGTTCAGTGCCAGAGTGTCTTCGTCCTGCGTGCACCCCAGCCCTCGTCCACAGTTCTTCACAGCTTTGTTTTTTACTATTGCCTGTTACCTTTTGCCTCACAGTCTGAGAGTTTTTTGTTTCCCTCCTTTGGAGTGGTTTTTTTGTTCTCCCTCGTTATCCTTTGTTCTCCTGTTCTCCTGCAATTGACAGATGAACAGAAAGCAAAAAACTACTTTGTAGGAGGTTAAAATAAATAAGCCCTCGATGTTAGATGCCTGTTTGTATTTATTTATATATATATATATATATAACATCAAGTTCAAGTTTTTTCATAGTAAAGAGATAATTATTAGCATCACATGGGGAAACAAAACATGAGTCCTGTGTTTTGTCAACAAGTCCATCCAAACCAATCTCCTCCTACTGCTCTGGTGTGAGCCACTGTATGGGTCTAAACCCAATTTAACTGTTATTCATTTTGTGGTGTAATTATTATCCAACACAGCAGGAACACTACTAATTACACAGTAATATAAAATGAACAGTTATACAGAACTTCAAATGTAAGGCAGCCGAAGGTAACTCAAATTCTTTCCTTTTATTTGACTCCAATGGTTTTTAGAGCCCATTGTTTGAATTTGATTGCTCTCCAATGACATCTCTTCCTCAGGCTCTTTTCATTTTGCCCTTTCTCCGCAATATGAAGAACGCAGGGAGACTAAAGGCACATTTTGAGGGGCTGCTATTGGAAGTTTCTTTTGAGAAGCCTAAATGTCCTTTCAGTGACTGGACGGCTGTGAATGTTTTTTTTTTTTTTTTTTTTTTTTTGTTTCCGGGATATGTGTCTATATTTTCCATGAACAGCATGATAAGGAGTGTCCTGGATGAATGAGCAGTCTCCAGGCGTTTTGTCCCATGCTGATGGATTTTATGCAAAATCCCTTCGTGTAGACACAGAGGGAAGGCAGGGAATATTGCTTTTGATGAAAAATGGGATGAAATCTGTGAATTCAAAATAGAATTGGACAGTGGGAACAAATACAGCCGGTGATAGCTGGATGAAAGGAATGCAATTTTATGAGAGAATAAGCTGTTTTATAAATCAGCCCATCCATCTATTTATTAATCTGTTTCTAGGTGCTTATGTGGCTCGGTTGCGGTGGCATCAAACAAAAGAGCACCCACATGCCATATTTCCATTTCCCTCCATGGATAGGATAATATAAGATGAAGTTTATGGAGTAAACTGAGGACACTATTAATCCCTTTATGAAATACACAGTTTGTTTTTTATGTTATTATTCCTTATTATTGTTGGTCTTGAGTGTCTGGAAACATTGCACATCAGGCAAAAAAATACTGACTAATAATGTTTAAAATTGAAAAAGTTAGAGGCGTATTTAGATTATACATTATTTGATAAGGCTTACTTTAGCTTTAGTACAAATGTGAAACACTCAACATTATAGCTTACAGGAAAAACTAACTCATACTGGCACTAGTCAGAGGTCACCAACAAGCATCTATTACTGCCCTCCCCCACTTGAAACCCCCTGTATACATGGGAATTATGTACACATTAGTTGGTAATTGTCTTCTCACAACCCATTGTCCCTATTTGTCAAAGGAAATCTTACAAATATTATAATTTCATTTCATTTATATAAATCATCAACTTAAGGAATTATGTAAATTTAACCAGTTTAACTTTCTTTTTCAGACAAATCCTACATCTTTTGCAACCACCCAATTTTTTTCAACCAACTTGTCCTGTCCTGTTAATTATATTTTCTTTAGCTCTACTGCTGTAGTGCTGATTTGGCAGCTGCTCCACAGTATGGCCATGCACCAATCCATCTAATTATTTTAGCAAAAAATGAGAAGACAAAGGCTCTTTCAATATAATAGCTAACATCTGCAGGTGGGTCAAGTATCGGTGGGTCTCTGAAACACCCACTGATATTTGGTTATAATGCCTAATTATCTAGACCAACCAACCTGTCACTGTTTTCAGCACTATCCCAGGAAGGAGAATTATCAGTCTCACTTATGATTCCTGTCTGTCATTACATCTCCAGGCTATTGTAAAGGTTTTAGAAAAAAGCCTTGTGTGAACACAGAGGGAAGACCATTTTGCTTTTGATTACAGTGGTAACAAGGGGTGATCTCACTTCTGACTACACTCTACTACTGCAGGCACAGGTAAGTCCTCAGAGAACAGAAAGAGCCGCTCTGTCATCCTTCAGCGATTCAGCTCTAATCACATGACTGACAACTACAAATTCTAAAAGGAAGCTTTTTATTTAGCTTATGTTTGGCTGCCAAGGATATGGGCATGTATTGTGTGAGCTATTCCCCTCAGGCCCTGTCCCATTAACCTAGTCCGGCACAGGGAGGTCTGTAACGCTGCTAATGTGTATTTAGCTGTAGGCTGTCTGTGTTACTGTACCTGCTCTATTTGTCTCTTCCTCGCAAGAAAGTCAAAAAAACACTCATTAACTTAGGTAATGTGTTGACACCTTAATGCACACAGAGCAAAAGTGATGCTTGTTGTCAGTTATTACTGACTACTATTAACATGTTTGTGTAATGAGTATGTGCGGATTATATTGCATGTTTTGTCATGTTTTCATCATTTTGAACATTATGTTCTTTAATAAACGAAGGACATTAAATCAAAATCAAATCAGATTTATTTGTATAGCGCCAAATCATAACAAAGTTACATCAAGGCACTTTACATATAGAGCAGGTCTAGACCAAACTCTTTATAAAATTATTTAAAGAGACCCAACAGATGAGCAAGCACTTTGCGACAGTGGCAAGGAAAAACTTCCTATAAGAGGCAGAACCAGGCTCAGGGGGGACGGCCATCTGCCTCAACCAGTTGGGTTGAGAGAGAGAGAGACACACGGGTGGGGGCACAAGGTGGGAAGGGTAGGGAGAGAATGAGAGCAGGAAGAGAGGATATTCAACACAGGTGCAGGCAGGAACATATGATGCTGCATGAAGTTCATAGAAATGATGCTGGATGGAGTTCATGAAGATGTGGGAGCATCAGGCATTGCAGGAACATGGGGTAGCGATGATTCACCACCTGCAGGATGAGGACAGGAAGAGAGAGGAGAGGAACTGGTAGAGACAGAGACTTCGGGAAAACATGTTAGTAAATAGTTACACATGCTTAGAACTGAGAGAAACAGGGACTTTGGGGAAACATGGTTAGTGGTATGTCGGTGCATGCAAGGGGGAGGGCGAAAGGGAGAGGGAGAGAGAGAGAGGTGCTCAGTCCTTCCCCCAGCAGTCGAGGCCTATAGCAGCATAGCTAAAGAGTAAATGAACTTTAACTTTTTAACTATAAGCTCTGTCATACGGAAAGGTTTTAAGCTTCTATTCTGAATTTTACCGGCAGCCAATGAAGAGCAGCTAACACAGGAGAGATGTGATCCCTTTTCCTAGTTCCTGTTAATATTCGTGCAGCAGCATTCTGAATCATCTGAAGGCCTTTCAGAGATTTGTTTGGACATTCAGATAATAATGAGTTACAGTAGTCCAGCCTAGAAGTAACGAATGCATGGACTACTTTTTCTGCATCCTCTTGAGAGAGGATGTTTCTGATTTTCCTAATGTTTCTCAGGTGGAAGAAAGCTGCCCTACTGACTTGCTTTATGTGAGGGACAAAGGACATGTCCTGGTCAAAAGTTACTCCAAGGTTTCTTACAGTGGAGCTGGAACCCAAAGTAATGCCATCCAGACTGATTAGATGATTAGATAGGGTTTCTCTAAGGTGCTTAGGGCCGAGTACAATGATTTCAGTTATGTCAGAATTTAGAAGTAAAAAGTTACGGGTCATCCAGACTTTTATGTCTTCAAGACATGTCTGCAGTCTGACTATCTGACTAACTTCATTTGGCTTCATTGATAAATACAGCTGAGTCTCGTCTGCATAACAGTGGAAATTGATGCTGTGTTTCCTGATAATGTTGCCTAAAGGAAGCAGATAAAGAGTGAAGAGGATTGGTCCAAGAACCGAGCTCTGTGACTCCGTAGTTGGCTATAGTGCATGAGGAGGAGCTATTGTTAACATGAACAAACTGATATCTATCTGATAAATAGGATTTGAACCACCTTAGAGCAGTTCCTTTGATGCCAATTTTATGTTCCAGTCTCTGTGATAAAATATTATGGTCAATGGTGTCAAATGCAGCACTGAGATCTAAGAGGAGAAGTATGGAGGCTGATCCATTGTCTGAAGCCATTAGAATATCATTGGAGACTTTAATCAGCGCTGTTTCTGTGCTGTGGTGAGCTCTAAATCCTGACTGAAACTCTTCAAGAAAGCCATTTTCTGTGATTTTGGAAATGAACGGAAGGTTCGATATGGGTCTATGATTGGCCAAAACATCTGGATCAAGATTTGGCTTTTTAAGCTGGGGTTTGATGACTGCGGTCTTAAGAGTCTGAGGTACATAACCCTAAGATAAGGTCAAATTAATCAGATCTAGAATGAATGGCTCAATTAAATAGAAAATCTCCTTAAAGAGGCTAGTTGGTACTGGGTCTAATAGACAGGTTGATGGTTTAGATGATGAAACTATAGAAGCTAGCTCTGAGAGATTCAGAGATGAGAATGACTCCAGATGTAAAATAGGCGTTGCAGTTGATTCAGGAGTTGCTGTATTCAGTAGATTATTGTCTAATGTAGGTAAGAGCTGTTGAATTCTGTCTCTGATTGTTATGATTTTATTTGTAAAAAAGTCCATAAAATCATCACTGCTGAGAGCTAAGGGGATCACTGGTTCTATTGAACTATGACTCTCTGTCAGCCTGGCTACAGTGATAAAGAGAAACCTGGGGTTGTTCTTGTTTTTTTCTATTAGTACTGAGTAATTCAAACTTCTGGCATTACAGAGAGCTTTTTTATAAATTTTTAAGCTTTCTTTCCAGGCTCTGGGAGACTCTTCGGAGTTGCTGGAACGACATTTTCTTTCTAATTTCCGTGATGTCTGCTTTGAGGTACGAATTTGAGAATTATACCACGGAGCCAGCCTCCTCTGTTTTATTTCTTTCTTTTTGAGAGGGGCAGCATCATCAAGATTTGAACACAGTGTGGCCATAGTGCTAATCACAAGGTCGTCAACCTGTGTATGGGAGAGACCCTCAATTGAATTTAAATATAGCATTGCTGGAAATGATGACCGAATGTTCTCTTTAAATTTAGCCACAGCATCTTCAGATAAATATCTTCTATAGCCAAATTTGTTCCTTAATGCTGTGCAGTCAATTAAAGTAAACTCAAATGTAATGAGGTAATGGTCGGTCAAAAGAGAGTTTTGAGGAAGAATCCTTAACTTGTCAATTTCAATGCCATATGTTAGAACAAGATCAAGGATATGATTGAAGCAGTGAGTTGGTTCATTCACATGCTGGGAAAAGCCAGTTGAGTCTAGTAATGAAAGAAACCCAGAACTAAGGCTGTCGCTTTCTACATCTACATGAATATTGAAATCTCCCACTATAATGATTTTATCTGTACTAAGTACTAACTCAGTATAAACTCAGAAAACTCTGATAGGAATTCTGAGTACGGACCAGGTGGACGGTATACTGTAACTAACAGAACTGGTTTTTCAACTTTCCAGTTTGAGTGGGAAAGACTAAGAGTGAGCCTTTCAAAAGACCTACAGCCAGATTTGGGTCTAGGGTTGATTAATAACCTTGACTGAAATATTGCAGCCACCACCCACCCCCCCCCCCCCCCCCGATCTATGGTACAAGGGGTATGAAAATTAACATGAGTGAGGGGTGTAGCTTCATTAATACGAATATACTCATCCTGCTGCAGCCAGGTTTCAGTTATACAAAATAAATCAATAAGATGATCAGTTATGAGCTCATTGACTAATAGAGATTTTGATGATAGTGACAGTGAATATTCAACAGTCCACATTTAACTGCAGTATTATTTGAGACCGAATTTGTGGCTGTTTTGATTTCAGTTAAGTTTCTGTTTTTAGGTCCTCTTCTGTTTAATTTAGGTTTAGCAGTAGTATCCGGTAGAGTAACTCTTCAGCTGCACTGTAATTACTAAGCATAACCTTTGTACATATCATTTAGAATAACCTTCATGATGAGAAACAGCTGATATGAATAGAAGTTGTGATCATGGCTGGGAAGAGCACAGCACGACCAATGGCAATTTAACACTTGGAGTCATAACTTGTGAATGCCTTTTCTCAATTCAGGTCTCGCCAATTAGTTCCTGCTAAAATCAAAGGAATTCCCATTCTGCAACATTATTGCATGGCTTTACATAAGGCAGCATTTTGGCTTCGGTTTACGGCATCTGTGGTGCATATCAGACCTTGGTGATGTTTAAAAGAATTACGGTCTTCCATACTAGGTAAATCCCTAACATAAATAAAATTGCAAGTACTGCTCAGTAAACCAGGGCTACTTTAAATTAGGAACAGAAAGCTTGATTTTTGGTTCATTAAGTGTGAGGAGGGTATTCAGTCAAAAGACGCACGCAGTGCTCAATCAAAAGTGAAAAGCAATAGACACCATCACATCATAGGCCAGTGTTGATTTGTGTGCTTGCTTCTAATAGTCACCACAAAGGCCGTTATCATTGCATGATAATCCCAACATTAGGTAAGGCACCTTTGTATCCTTTGTACATATACAAGCTTATATGTTATGAAACTTTGGTACCGTGGCGGAGGTGGATGATGGTGGTGCATGTAGCACTGTGACATCAAAGATGGTGGTTCATGTCCGTTTTAGGGTTTAGGTTTGGTTTGGTCAACAGAAGCACTTAGGGTAAAGGCTAAGAAGAGATAGAAATTGGTTCTGGTTAAATGTTAATAAACAAGTGCTCTGACTGTCTAAACATAACCAGGAACATTTTTTTTTAATTCTGTCATCACTGCACATGGTTATTAATGGAATGTGGATTCAGAAAATAAATGCTATCAGTCAAAATTTTACTTTTCAGAATCAGCACGTTTGCCAAACTGGTTAATAGCACTACTGCATTGAAGATAACATAAAATGAACATGAAAGCTTTTTAAACAATTTATGATGCTATTGCACCCAGTCTGAAAGTCACTCATAGTTCTGGTTTCCTCACTTGAAGCCCTGGTGCAAGATTAGTAGTAGACCAGAAACTCTGACCCATGACTCGGGTCTTCTCTGATTAGTTGGAAGGGCAAATCTTACTGAGAAACTTTACAGGGGAATATCAATGCACTGCTGCCGGACTGTTTAATGAGCCAAGGTCACAGAACCCTTTGACGGCCACAGCGAGTTACGATTTCAGTTTGTGTCGACCAAAGGGAAAAAAGCTAGATACTGTAGTTTTAGTCAATGGGAAAATGTGGTAAATATTCATAATGTCACTGCTTTAGGAGGGAAATGGCGGGGTAAGAAGTGGGTTCAGTTGTGAATAAAGTTGTCCAGATGTGTTACTCCCTACTACAACCTAATCCCTTCACATTTTCTCTACTAAGAGCTAAATTCTACAAAAGCTGGTTTATCAAGGAATTGGCTGCTTCCTTGCACTGCACCTTTCAAGTCTTTTAAGATGAACAGAGTGAGTGTGCCTCCGAAATCAATGGCAAGATATTGATGGATACAAAAAGACAAGTACACAAGGATTCTGCACAAGCTTTAAATCTTTATCTTAAACGTCCATCCTTTCACAGTCAAAGGGTAGTTTGTTGTTATTCAAGACCACGATGAGGAATGCACAGCAGATTGGCGTTGCATTTCTCTGAGCTTGTAGTGCAAAAAATATCGTAGCTTAAATTAAACAAACAAGGTTTATACACAAACCTTAAACAGAAACAATGCTGAAGAACTACTTATAAACACTGATAATATCAGCAAAATTAAATCATTGCATATTGTATAAACAATAGCAAGCATTGTCATTCTGACAGCTGGGAAACATAGGTTCAATGTGTGTATATTTGTGTGTGTATTAAAAGGGGTGCTGAGGAGTCTTCTGAGTTTTCAGCCACATTTCATGGTCTTCATCAATACCACTATGTCTAGCTTTATATGTTTTAAATGAAGTCAAACAAAAACACTTTTCCAGAATGTACAGGACTCATTTAAAGTTGTTATCAAAGTAAAAAGTGCTGTTTTACTTCGTGTCACCTATTTCTGTGTTGTCCTTCAAGCTCTAAATGACCAAGCTCCATCATATTTCAGAGAGCTCATACTTCCTTACTGTCCTAGTAGGCCACTCCATTCTCTAGATGGAGGTTTACTCGTGGTTCCTAGAATCTCCAAGGGTAAATCGAGAGGCAGATCTTTCAGCTATCAGGCTCCCCTTCTATGGAACCAACTCCCCATGTCGGTCTGGGGGGCAGACTCTGTCGCAGCTTTCAAGATCAGACCTAATATCTTCCTTTATGACAAACCACAGTTAGAAAATTTAAGGGTTATCTTTTAGTTGTGCTGCTATCGGCTTAGACTGCTGGGTCTAAACCTGGTCTATGTGTAAAGTGCCTTTGTGTAACTTTGCTATGATTTGGCGCTGTATAAATAAATTTGATTTGATTTGATTAAAGTTCTTGAAGTCATGAGGGCACAGAGAACTCTCTACTATGATAATTCCAGGTCACTTATTTTTGGGTAAATCCCTGAAACATTTTCTGTCCTTCAAGTGAGGAAAGAAGGCTTAAAAGAAAACAGTGGTTAAGCCCAAAAAGACTAAAGGTATAATCTCAGCACTGTAGGAGATCCAAATCTTCTTATCTTGGCACTTTTAAGAAGCTTGGTTTGGCCTACATCCAAGGAGTATGATGATGTAATAAATGTGCTTTAGGTGTACAGGAGGACGAAGACACTTCCTGGTAAGTGGATGTAAACACCAGGTCAAACCTCATCAGTCTTACTAAGTCATTGTTGTCTACTTCCCCAAATCCTCCAGTATTTTTTTCCAGATTTACTTTGATTCTCTCCCTCTTCACATCCTGCCCTCCTGTGCTCCCCTCCTGTTTGATTATCCAATGTGTTGCGCCTGTATCTCATTGGCTCTCCCTGCCTCAGAGCATTTAATCTCAGTTTCCTCTTCCCTCTGTGCCAGTTTGTCTTTGTTCAGGCTGTGACGGCAGGCCAGCCTTTCTTCATGTATGCGTATTTCTAAATGAGCAAGTGTGAAACTAGTTTTTGATTTCTGTGAACCAAACCTCTTTTACCAGAGTGAAGACTCTTCACTGAACTACTGAGTCCTCCGTTTGAACCCAATCCCCATGTTCAGCCCTCATACTAATGTGCTACAGTCATGGGGAGATTAGTTTAGCTCTATGGCAGAGCTGACTGACAACTTTTTCATGCCAGACCCTGATTTTGATACTTAAATTCACGCTATTTAACCATGCTAATAACTGATCCGATACCGTTGCTCTCCTTTTCCCAAATTTTGCTTTTGACAGGGATAAAAAAATATTATCCATCATTGATGTCAGTCAGACTAGAAACTCCCTGGTCACCTGGATGGTAAATAATGTAGGAAAAAAAAAAAAAAGTCCTAAATGGAGAACTATTTAACATGTAGTAAGTGGCTTTTGCCCATACCAAATCTACTTAATATGGTTCATTTTAAACCTTAGTTTAAAACTATAAATTGTGGGAAGCAGTTCGCCTGGCCCTCTTCAAAGCTCAAAAATACACCAATTAAACTGACTAATTAGGATGTACATTTTCACAGTGAGAGGAGAGACATAAGACCGGGGCTGAACTGAAGCTGAGGAAATGAGTTCAGATTAAGATGTTGCTGACTGCCTTTCCCACATGGATCAATAAAAAAAAAACAAAAAAAAAAACACTGTCACAGAAATGTCAGTGCTGACAAGTGACGCTTCCCCATCTTTTTATAACTGCCTTTTCTACGCCGAACATGCAGTTTTGTACATTTAATTTTTCACTCTTTTCACTCTTTTGACACATAAAAATGTGTTTTGCAAGCTAAAATATTGTCAGCCTTTGTTTGGAAGGTGGAAGAGATTAAAGGCGCCCTCTCATGACAAAAGGAGCCCCCCAACACACACACACACACACACACACACACAATTTCTCCTCTTTGTCAACAGAGGTTCAAAGGCCAATGACACAGTAAAAACTGAACCCGTTAAGAAAAGATTGTTAATCATTAATTTTACTCTCACCTGCTAACCCAAAAGGGATGAAATGAAAGTCAACAAACTGTGTCTCATTCTCTCTTCATCTGTCCCTCCATACTCAAGTGCCACAGAATTCGCGTTAGAAATACCAAACATTCATTATGACACAACTTTTCAAACATCAAAAGTTTCAAAAGTCTGTGTTAACAGCACTAAAATCTAACAAAAGCCACATGTGAAAAAAAACAGCATGGATAACAAAATACACAGCTCTGTACAGTGCAACAGTTGGGTAGTAAATAAAGCTTCAAACCCCACGTGAAGCTGATCCATGGTGTTGGATATTCTCATTGGCTTTACTTTAAATATTTCAGAGGCGTTTTCCATTTTAAAAGAGTATCATTGATGTTCAAACGATTTTTATCACAACAAACAAAGCCGATCCACAGCAAAGTAACATTATCAGTGGTCCGTTCATTGCTGACAGACGCGTTTAAGATATTATGCTTGTGTGGTTGCTGATTATGGACTCACGCGATGGTTTTTATCCTGACTCTTTAATCTTTTCAAAGACAGCCTTTATAAAACAAAGCTGTTGTTTCTGTCAAGTCTCAGGAGCAAATATTTCAGGTAGGAAGTCCAGACAAAAGCCACCCAACAAAAAGAGCCAGTATGATTCCCCACATGCTCTTTGGCAATTGTGATGTGTATTGTGACTGATGATACAGTTGGCAAAAGATGTGACCTTAAGATTGTGTGTGCGTATGTGTGTGTGTGTGCTCCCTAGTACGTGTTGATGTTGCTTTGCTGCATTGTCTATGGAAGCCCTTAGTGAGAACAGCAGGCACATTTTTTTTTAACACAGGTATTTTTGCAGTATCTGAAATGTCAACAAGAACAAATCTATTATTTTATCATACACTTTCTAGTATTGCTCACCTTGAATGCAGCAAAGTGGAAACACAACACCATCTGCACTGTTTAATTTCCAACCTGCAGACACAATAAGATTCTTTGCCATTGTGTCATTCTGTTTTCAGATTTCACAGAGCTCCTGAAGACCCAAGGGATGATTACTTTCATTTTGTGTGCACACAAGTTATAATTTATCTTTGCAATTATTACTGTAAGTTGTACAAACAAGATGCAATTGCAGATAGTTTCTTAGAAAAGCCCTTGGAAGCAAAGGTGTGGAGGTTAATCAAATGTATGTTGGGTCTCCACTGTTTAAAAACACCTCTGTTATTCGGTTTAAGTAAAACAGTATGAATTTAGCTTTTGTGCCAGTTGTCCAAATGCCTTCTCTTGTGTGGGCTGAGGGGTGCTGTTTTTTCCGCTCTCCGCTCTCCAGCCTCAGACAACAGTAATTAACCTGTAACAGAGGAGCAACAACGAGGCCAATGCTGACGAGCCACACAAAGGTGGGGTTCAAGGTTTGTTGGAAGCACTTGAAAGACCACGTTCTTGGCAACAGAAGGCTTCTGTGGCTCTGGCAGCAACAACCCACGACATCAATATGAAAACAAGGGAAACAACATCACTGGGTGGTGTTCAATAAGGGTAAATGTTTCAGGACAGTGATATTATCTCAACACTGATTGCACCAATATGCATAAGAAAAATTTTAAAAGTTGTAAAGGGTATAACAACTTACCAACTATCAAAGAGAGAGACAGAAAGAGAGATCAGATGAAAGCAGGTAGGCTCTAGTATATAATTAATATTTAGGTAGGGACTCACTTCACAGTCTCTGCCCAGTACAGCACAGTTAGGGGACTATATGGTGGTGTTCTCAGAGAGAGGAAAGAAAAGTGGGCTGGTAGTTATTAGCCCCATTAAACAAGGTTCCCGCACTGCCCACTTGAATGGGGTTTATGCAAATTAGTATAACTGAGTTAATTATTTTGCAATATTTTTTCAATTGTAAGATATTTACAAAAAAGTATGTTGGTATGTGAGAATCTAAATCATTAAAATTTTTCTCTGATTATAATCACTTAACACTGTCACACAAAAGTTGGAGGACAAGCGCAGCCATTCCTCATCTGTTCATTTGAAGGTCATGTGTGGAGAAATAGTGGCTGATTTCACAAAACATGTTTTCAAATAAACCAACAGGCATACTTAAGCAACTATGATTAGTTATTTTGGATTTATTTCAGAGCTGCTGCTGACAGCCACAGTTGTGACCTTATGGTCGGTAATGGAACCGAGTTGGCCGGTAGCGGCAGGGTGGCTGATCACAGAGCTTCTGGAGATTGCCACAGCACAGGCCAGAAACAATATTGCTGGGTTTATTTTTTGTTTGCACTGTTCTTTTTTTTTATTTATTTATTTTTGGCATGTGCTCTGAGGACCACTTTGATATTTATGCTGCAATGATTTTCATTCTTTTTGCCCTGATCCTTAACTGTTCTTGTTTCAAGTAATAGTAGTATCTACCAATCAATATCTCTTCTCACAGGCAACAGGTAAGATAGAGAAAATGTGAAAAGCTTTTTTACCCCCCCTCCCTTTTATCCTTTCACTCTGAATGTTGTCCACTTAATGTCCAGCCAACAATCCAGACAAGACAAAAGATGAGTCCAAGATTTAGTGCTTAACAAGCAGCAGCGCTGTGTGAACAAACTAAGAGCGTCACTTCCATACAGGCTGTGCTACATTATTACTGAAGGTTGTTGGGGCGGCCTGCAGCTCAGAGGATGAATCCACAGACACTATCAAGAGCAGTAAATGTCATTCCCCACTTAGTTTTATGGGTAATATTTCTATTTACAGTTAATATTGTCCTTAAAAGATCCTAGAATTAGTCAATGACAAGACGGTAAATCACTGTGCTTTTTCAAGTGAGGCAGCAAATACAACTTTATCTATCAGAGACATCAGGTTTGATTAAGTGAATTGAAGATGATGATGATTTTTGGCTTAGTGCACAGAAAGCGCATGAATCAATTTCAGGCAGTCATGATTTATGCTTCTCCCATACAGGGATTACAATGGGCCCAGACAGACTAGGAGTAAAGTGGAGAAAAGTTTCCTCGGTAGTTCGTTGAAGCAAATCAAAATGCCACTGAATATTGGATTCAACAGGTGAAAAGAGACAAGGCTGCTCTGATTCAGCTGGATACTGTAATCTAGTGCTAGTAATCAAGTTCTGTCAGAAAAACTTTAATAAGGTGATAACATTGTAGCTCAGTGCTTAGTGTCTTCAATTCACAAAATTTTTTGGTCTTTTTCTTTACTCTCAAAAAGACAGTGCTCCTACTAAGCTGTTTGCTGTTAGCTAATAGACATTCCACCAATATTTCCATTTACATTCAACCAAGCTTATTGCAATGAACATGAAATGCCTATAAAATTACATATATCCTTCAGCTACTTGGTTACATATTTATATCTGACACATTGTTCTGTGTAGAACGTTCTCGAGTACACATCTCTACCCAAACCTTGAAAACTGTTGACTGTGTACAATGCACAGTGCTGAGCATAAAAAACAACAGACTGTCCTTTTTAAAGAGCAAGCCTCTGGGTAATCTGTGCAGCAGTTCGACTCAGTTACATTTTATTGTTTGGCAACATCCAGCAGCCACAGCGATTATGACAGGAGCAAAGGAAGTCTGGTGATGTGGTTTAAAAAGTGACAAAGTCCTATTAGAAAGAGGTTAAAGTGGATGGATGACAAAACACAGGAGACCATCAGTTTATACCCATTAGCCATAATATTCTGAGCACTGACAGGTAAAGTGAATAACATTGATTATCTTGTTACAGTGTCACCTGTCAGAAGGTGCGATGTATTAGACAGCAAGTGAACATTTTGCCCTCGAAGTTGATGCATTGAAAGAAGGAAAAGTGAGCAAGAATATGTTCAGGGCCAAATTGTGATGTCTAGACAAATGCTGCAGGGATCAGCACCTATCAAAAGTGGTCAGAGCAAGGAGCATCATTTAACTGGGTGCATGATCATGGGCAGCTCATTGATCCACACAGGAAGCAAAGAGCTAATGTATATCAAGCTGCTAAATAAGCTTCTGACGCTTCTGATATAAAAATAAAAAAAGTGTGAGAAAACATGGCACATCCCAATTAGTTGCTTACGGGGTTTGCGCAGCCGCAGACTGGTCAGGGTGACCATGCTGACCCCTGTCCACTGCCAAAAGCACTAACAATAGGCATGTGTAAACTGGACCACAGAGCCATGGAAGAAAGCAGCCTGATCTGACAAATCAGGTTTTCATTTACAAGTGCATGTGTGCTGCTTACCTGGGGGAAACATGGCACTAGAATGCACTATTGTGAAGAAGGCAAGCTGGCAGAGGTAGTGCGATGCTTTGGGTTTGGATTCTGTTTCCATGAAGGGAAACAATATTTTCCTCATGGCAATGGCCACAGGATGATGCTCCCTGCCAAACTGCAAAGATGTTGTGGGAATGATTTGAGGAACACAACAAGGAGTTCAAAGTGTTGACTTTGCCTCCAAATTCCCCAGATCTCAGTTCAATCCAGCATCTGTTGAACCCTTTAGACAAACAAGTCGGATCAACAGTTCCACAGTTGCGGGAAGTGCCGCTACAAAAAGTTTAAACTTCTCTACTTCTATTTATCACCGTTCCATTCAAACCAAATGTGGCTGAAGAAGCGAGTGTTTTCCTCTTCAAGGCTTCACTTCTGCTTTCATCCCATTCATTAGTTTTGTCCATGCAGAGTATTTCCTGTTTTAAACATGTTTTCAAGGTTGGAGGAATTAAATATTCACTTTAAGATTGTGGGAGACACATTCGTCTTATTTGTGCATCACCTGGAAGTCCTCTGATTCTGGGTCATTCAATAAATGAGAGAGAAGATCCTTAAAATACTATTGCGCATGCCCACACACACACACACCAACATTATTATACTGTTGCTATTACTTTTTCCCAGTCTGTGTTACTGGGACCAAACTTGGTGAAATACTGATTTGGACTTGGAGTACAAAGAACAGATTGCAGTATTTATTTAATTTGGCAGCCAGTGGAAAATAATCACCCAACCTGCCAACACTGATGAATGTCAAAATGTAATGGAAGCATGACTTCTAGAGTGCCTCTATGGCTCCTCCAAGGATTTGTCATCACGGTGTACTTTGCTGTCAGAATCCAGTCCAATGTTGCTCACCTAGGGCGGCGGGCTGTATCATTGACACTAATGGTCAAAGATTTCATCACCTGTCTGAATAGTCTTTTCAATATATTTATGGAAGTATTGTGTGAAAAGAAAAGATGAGCATACAAATTGCCTACTTATATCACAGAACTGTCAATATTCAAGGCTGAATCTCATAAGTTTATTCACTTTATTTGTTCCTCAAATCAACCCTTACATTTTTTTGTACAATATGATATAGTAAGAAAAGCCCCTTAAGGTTGTTTAAAGTGATATTTTGTATTTTTTTAAATTGAGTCTTGCCAACTATCCAGAAGATATTCAACTGATAATGATGTAAAAAAATAAAATCAAAAAAATTTTTGAAATGGGAATCTTCCTATATACACACACTGTAATATTTTATCACTAAATTAAACTATACAACATTTAATAAAACTGTCACTTTGCATTGATTGGTTCATTTTTAGCAATTTTAAAGCGAAGCATAGAAAACATGCCTGTGCTAAAATCATTAAACGATGAACTAAATATCTGTTTCATGTATCCAGCTCTCAGTGTTCGCACTACATTTATCAGTAACTCACAACCACCAGCTTTTTGTTTGGTTTTTTTTTTTGGTATGTAGCTGCTGTATTCTTATCAGCCTGAAACAGGGAGAAGTGGGATCAAAGCAGCTACTGTCTGCTGTTAAATTCCCCTATTTGAAATTTTATTTATATATTATTTATCTTTTGATTAGCAGATGACACAATATTCATTAGTGTCTTCAAAGACAGTAATGAGTTTGTGGAGTGACAGGAGCTGGTGCAGTAACAACAAACTGGAGCTGAGCACACTGTTGAGATGACAGGCAGGTACCACCCCAGCACCCCTGTGCCCCCTCACCATGTCCAACAGCACTGTGTCAGCTGCAGGGAACCCTCCAGGTTTCTGGGATCTGCAATCTCCAAAGACCTCAATAAGCTATCCCACACAAACTCAGTCATCAAAAAGCCTCAGTAGAGGATTTGCTACCTATACCAGCTCCAGCAGGTTCAACCTACCTCAGGGGAAGTCGATCTAATTCTACACTGCAATCCCTGGTTCTGATCTCCCCACATCCTTCACTGTTTGGTTTGGCCTGACTACTAAAACAATGGACAGCTAGAACTGATGAGAATGAAGAAGGAAATCACTGCACTGTTCTAGGTATGGTACAGAACAAGCAACACCATTATGAGTTTTTTATTTTGTCTTTCATAAACAATGCCCTGTGGATTTCTTTATTAAGTATTTGATCTGTGTAATTGCAGGTTTTCTGTGACCTAACCTCCAACAGGCTGAAACTGTTGCTTATATGATATCACTCAAACTAATGACACGATAAGTCTAGAAATAACCTGAGTTATAAACCGTTGGCATAAACTTTAAAGCAGCTCTAGGTAATCTTTATCAAATAGATTAATATTTGCACTATTGCCTCGTGTCACAGACTCAAGTTATCCAAGGGAGGCAGAAAAGTTTGACAAGTGATAAATAAAATATTTTTATACCTTTGAGTAAAACAAATTGAAGCATCTGTTCCATTGTAAAGAGGAAAAAATTCTGAGCATCTGTCTCTGTGTAAATGTATAAATAAAAAAAACAACAACAGTCATCTTAGAAAATATGCCACCAGCTGTTTGTCCAACTCTTTTCTACATGGCAGTACTGACTGGACACACATTCATTCATTTTCATTTTTCTATAGCCCATTCTCTAGAGATTCAGTTATAAATCTAAAATACAATCAGATGTAAACCTAACAATGGCATATACTCTGACATGAGATCTGTACGCTGAAGTGCTAATTTAGGCAATCAACATCAACTGCATGTTGCCAAGTTAAGCAAAAGCCTTGTCTATTGCCACTCCAAGTTACAGTACGAGGCTTTAAAAAGATGGATTCTCTCACTGCATAATAATCTGCACTTTCTCCCCACGCCCCCTCCTTCATAATGACCTCTAAGTATAAAGGGATACAGGCAATAAAGAACCACACCTCTTTAATCCCTTAAATTACAACATGTTCCTGTCATCAAGTGCAATGCACACTTAAGCAATTCGATGGATTTTAATTCACGTTTGATGGACTAAAATTCCCATGAGATTAGAGGACCAGGAGACAGCATAATAATCCAGCTATTCCCAGCTTTTAAATGTTGGTTTGTAAGGTTAAGATTCCAAACCTCATTCTAGGATTTCAGTGTCAGTTACACATGCTGCTATTTCTCTGACTCATGAAAACTTTCAGCCATCTGGATTCTGTATGCAGTGCTAAAATAAATCCTCTACTGTAGGTGTTCTGTAGAAAATCTCTGCTGAATTTTTATTTCATTTATGCAACCAAAATAAACCTGCAGCTGCAGAGCAAAGCTTCTTGAAATGATCCCTGAGCGGATTATATTGATGTTTCCTTCCAGGAGTTTGTGGGGACCTTTAAAAAAAAAAAAAAAACGTGCTGAGGAGAAACCCTCTTTTTACTAAAACAAATCTTCAGTTTTTAACGTCAACAGGGCTCTGGCTCATCATTGAGAGTTAATATAGCAGCATTTTAACAAAGCACAATCATTGTAACATATATAGAGGGTAGTCAAGATTCAGCATAGAAACGGCAGGTGGGGTGGTAATATTATCCAATAATGTGGTGTTGTCACTTCTGGGTTTTTAGCTTTGAGTGGGAAGCATCAAGAAAGCCACTGAGAGTTGTTGAGTTTTTAACAGCCAGAAAATCTCAGCACTTGGTCATTTTTATTGATCAACCCCCACAGATATAGTGTGCTCACAGTAAAAATCATTGCATGTATGAATGATATGATAGAGTCACACAATCAATGTCTCTATCTCAGGAAGAGATGCAGATGAAGTACAGAGTCCTCTTTCATGCTCTGTCTATTTATACGGTCTGTCATAGTGCGCAGGTTCCTGATGTCATTGTGCATTCATTGGAAAATCGCTCATCAAAATTAAATACTATTTATATGTTATTTAATTTGTTGCCAAAGGTAACATGAGAAGATTGGCAGCTCTTACGCCCCTGTCCATGACATGAAAGTTGCAAGTTTGTTTGTTTGTTGTTTAGGATCCCCATTAGCTACAGCATGGCTGCAGGTACTCTTACTGGGGTCCGCCAACATTTTAAAATAGTACAGTTCTTAAGATAACATAATAAGATAAAAATAAAATAAGAAAACATATACAAAAAAAATACTCAGCAAATAACAATCTGCCCTAAACAAAGCCATACTAAGAAATTAAAACAACAAAAATATCACATAAAACAAAAATAAATCAAGACTTTGCGACAGTTTGGAGTCTGTCTGAGGTTGTCAAACACCCCCCCCCAAAAATCTGAAAAACAATCCTCAATCAATTTCATTTTTTGTCACAAGCTTCAGGAGCAATCTACTTTAATACAGATAGAAATACATTCAACCATCAGGACTAACTATGTTTCAGTTCCCAGCACATCACAGCTGCTCATTTAAATAATTTTATTTTATATTCTATAATTATCATTCATACTTATTCAAAAGATGTTGCTTAACTAATAGTTTGAATGTTCTTTTGCTGTTTGTTTGTGTGATGTGCTCAGGGAATGAGTTCCACTCGTACATGGCTCTGTACACAACAGTTCTTTTACCAGCATTAGACTTTACTGTTGGCAATGCAAAATACCCTCCAGCCGCATGTCAGGTGATGTAATTATGATAATCATAGCTTCAACATAGTTCTTGATATAATGCACGAGGAGTCTTCGTTATAGACACATTTCTAATTAATAACAGTAATGAATAGTGTGATCTGTCACTAATCCTGAGCCAACCCAAATTCTTATGCATTTTAACAACACTTATCATGCGATTACATCCAAGAACAATGTGTGCAGCTCTGTTTTGTATTTTTTGTAGTTTTGCAATCATATCTGCAGTTCCATTTGACCATACTGTAGGGCAATAGTCAAGATTTGATATAATTAAGGCCTGAATTACTAATTTAGTTGCTTTTGGAGTTAAACATGTCCTGTGCCTTCTTATGACAGAAATACCATTTCCCATTTTATTAATTATCTTATTTATATGTGATTTTCATGACAATTTTTCATCAATGACTATTCCCAGCAGCTTGGTCTCCTGCACCTGTTTTATACTACCCTGTTTCATTTTAAGGTTTAACTGTGGGTAATTCCTGATGTTAAAGTATGAACCAAATATAATGCAATTAGATTTTGATGCATTCAGAACCAGTTTGTTACAAATGACCCAATCTTCCACTGCTCTTAATTCCTCCATTAAAATGGTATTTAACTCATAAGCTGTATATGCGGAAGCATATATGGTCATCCGCATACATGGCTATACTGGATCTATTCAAAATTAGATGGGCCTAAGCAACTCCCTTGCGGCACCCCACATGTTACAGCTCCCACATGAGAGAAGCAACCGTTAAAATAAACTGTTTGCATCCTGTCAGTAAGATAACTCTTAATCCAAGACAACGCGAACAAATCAAACCCATAACATTCCAGTTTTTCCAGTAATATATTATAGTCAATTATATCAAAAGTTGCAGAGAAATCAAGCATAACAGCACCAACCATTTTCTTCTTATCAATTTCCCTGAGCCAGTCATCAGTCATTTGAGTTAGAGCTGTAGCAGTGGAGAGCCCCTCTCTATATGCATGCTGAAAATCAGTTATTAGATCATTGCTTAACATATAACTCATAATTTGTTCATATATTATGCTTTTCATACATTTACATAATACTGATAATATACTTGTTGGGCGACTGTTTGCTCCTGAAAATGGCTGTGTCCTATTTTTAGGCAATGGCAATATTTTGGCTTTTTTCCATCTTAGTGGACATAGACCATTGTCAAAGCTGGTGTTAATGATGTGGCAGATGAGAGGTGCAACAAACTTTGCGACTGGTTTCAAAACTTTACTGTCTAAATCATCAACACCGGGTGGTTTATCTTGGCTAGTACCTATAATGTCTTCAACTTTTTTTATGCATACCCTATCAAATTTAAATATACAATTTTTATTCTTTATAATTCTATCTTTTATCATTAGACTAGATGTGTGACTGTCATTAGCAATAGAGGGCAAGCAATTTTTTTATTTTCCAACCTTGCTTAAAAAATATGTATTAAAATAATTTGCTATATCTCTAGGCTTTGCTAGGAAATTACCATCTACTTCCAAGAATGATGGTGCATCCTGACTATTTCTGCCCAGTATGTTGTTCAGTACTTTCCATACTTTTTGCCATCATTATTAATATTATTAATTCTGTTTACATAATATAACTTCTTTTTAAGTCTATTTAGCTTAGTAACATGGTTTCTGACTTTACGATATATGATCCAGTCGGCCCTGTAGCCTGTTATCATTGCAGTTTTTTTTAGCTTGATCCCTTTGTTTCATATATTCTTTAGTCTCATTATCTAACCATGGTGAGTGAATATTTTTAACTGTGAGCTTCTTGAGAGGCGCATGTTTGGCCCGGTTTGAGGAAATCATTATGCCTGTAATTGACAGAGCTTCATCTGGATTATTTTCCCTTAGAACATTCTCCCAGTTCAATTTCTTTACTTCTTCAATAAAATTTTCCTCATTGACATTTTATATGATCTCCTCATTATCACTTACGGTCCAGGTTTGTTAATTTTTGCTTTCCTGTCAACTGCAATTAGGTTGTGATCACTGCACCCAGTTGGGACCGACATTGATTTTAGACAAAGTTCTGGAGCATTCGTAAATATATGATCAATGCAGGTAGAGGTTGTTATCCCATCATACTTATAACATGTCAGAGTAGGCTTATTTATCAATTGATGAAAACCACAAGTATTAGTCACTGTTAGCAATTTGTTTTTTTTGTGAACAACTGTTAGAAAACCAGTCTATGTTAAAGTCTCCTGTTAAATATATTTCAAAACTCATAACACTGATATCTTCAATCATTCGACAGATTTCATCAAGCAAGTGAAGAATCGGACTAGCTATTTCTCTTTGTTTCTTATTTTAACCATATCGTAGTTACAGCCTCATGTTTAAAGCTGTTTCTCAAATTGGATGCTTTAATCAGTACATTCACATGCACTTTTCTGTGTGCCTCCTGTGTGATGTGATGTGGAAAATGCAGTGGTTGCCTCCTTTGGTTGCCATTTTCTCAGCTTTGAAGATGAGGTGGTGATCTTACTCCTCCCATTGCACAGGGAAGATGAGGGCCATTGAGTGTGATTTACATTTCTGGTGCACCAGTGGGATATTGTATGTTGTCATTTTTGCCAATGCAAAGATACTACAAGACAGCAAGTGTGAGTATGGAAGTGTATATAATGTGACAGTAATGGTCTGCCTCTTTTTAAGAAAACAATTTTTTTTGCTTTTACTCTTCCTTTTTCTGTCAGGTTTCTTCAACAGATGCTACATTACTGTTGATATCTTTGTGTTGTCTCTATGTGCTTTGTGTTCATTTACTCTGATCTGACTTTCAACAGCCACATCAGCGCTGTCATCAAGACAGCTTTTTACCAACTCAAAAACATCAACAGAATTAAAAGTTTTGTCACCCAAAAAGACCTGGGGTCCGTTTCACAAAGCAGGTTTAGTGGAAACTCTGAGTCTGTTAACCCTGAAATGAGCAAAACTCAGAGTTTTCCGTTTCACAAAGGGAGGTAACTCAAACAGGAGAAAGCGGGGTAACTCTAGCCTGTTTCCCAGAGAGAGGTAACTTAAGCTCTCAGTCAGTTACTGTAGTAACAGACTCTGTGAACCTAACCTGGTCAGGAACAGGTTTTTTCAATAAATCTCGAGTTTCTCTCACACACTGTATTTGATTTCCTCACTCATTCACTCAGCAGGCGAGTTTTGGCGTAGTATAATTCTGCCGTCTATTATTTAAAAAAAAAAAAAAAAAATGAGTCAGTAGGCCTATATTAGAAGTCCAATAGGCAACTTTTTTCACTAACATGGCATGTCCTTTTGATAACGATCCCGTGGATGAAGGTGCAGCATTACTGTGCAGAGAATTAAATATTCGTCGGGTACCGTTTCACGGCGCAGTCCATCATCTACATACACAACCTAATCTGTCCTTACATTTGCAACATTACCAACCGTAGTCATGCTCTCACATCCCAGCAGAAACTGTGTGTTGTGCAGCGTTTCTTGGCAAATGGGAGGTTTTTTTGTACAATGTTGGAGATGCAGAGCACTTGAGTAAGCCAACTGTATGCCATAATCACTTCAGAGATTAAGTCACCATCATCACCACCACCACCAAAGCAGTCAAATAAAGACATAATACACATTTCATTTGGTCTTCTTTATTTTCTATAAATACAAGTGCTATTTTAGTTAATGTTCCAATAGTTAACATAATTAACATAAGTTACCTGTGACCTAAGTATTTCAATTTCTAGATCTGCCGTCCTAATCTGGCCATCCAAGTATTGCATTTCTTTGTCGTTTTTTTTTTTTTTTTAAGCAGGTGAATTTTGTAAATCTCTTTTGATGGTAACTGGGAATAAATAAGGAGGACATTAAATTATACAGTTTCACGTGAATTCCACAGAATGAACCTCTGATGTTTACTGAACATTCATGTCACTGTGTCAATCTGTGCAGTGGAAGTCGAGGGACCCTCCTGCTGCTGCCCAGCCATGCCCTGTTAAAAAGGATGAGAGTGTGTTAATACTTCAGTGTAGGCTAAATGTCACACAATGTTAAGAAATGTGAATGGTAAGAGAACTATCAGTAACATATCAAGATGTTACCTCTATAGGCCTTTCTGGATCCCCCTCTCTAAAGGCAGCAGACACAGTTTCCTCGTGCTCTTCATCCTAGATGAGTGATATGTTTCAGTATACTTAAACTACCATTTGGCAAAATCTTTGGAGTATTGCCTACTTACAGTTACAAGGTCTGTTGTGGCGTGAGGGGGCTCCAGCAGGCAGATAGAAACATGATCAAAATGAGGTACCCCCATGAGATTATGCCGAGGTTTTACCTGTTTGAACAAAGTTTTTATATTTCATTTTAAGCTGTTGCCAAGTGCGCCTCTCCGTGGGATTGCACCTAAATGAAATAAATTAATAGGCTACCATTCAAGCAGTTTTCCCCTGTAATATTATTGTGATTGCAAAGGACTACATTTAAACTTGACCCGAGCAGCAATGTTCTCCCATGCCGTCTCCCTCTGCGGCAGCTGCAGCGGTGTTGCACTTCTTTCCAAAAACATGTTCAATCTCGCCGTATGAGCGCATTAAAATGTCCAATTCTATTGGGGTGAAAAACGCAGCCCTCCTCTTCCCCGTTGCCATGGTGACTCGTCAAATCGGGGCTCCATTGATGCTGTTTTTTTATAGTTCTGGTGCACGCACTTAACTCCAGGTGAAACTACTCTGAGTTGATCAAACTAACTTAATTCTGCTGTTCTGGAACCAAAAAACTTGGAGTTTCCTATCTCAGAGTAGATCAACACAGAGTCTGTTGAATCTGCTTTGTGACATGGACCCCAGGAGAAGCTCATCCACGTGTTCAACTCCAGTAGGCTCGATTACTGTAATGATCTTCTGACTGGACTCCACAAAAGGAGCATTAAACAGCCATAGCTCATCTAGAACGCTGCTGCTAGAATTTTAAGCAGAACAAAGAGATCAGAGCACATGACACCAGTTTTAAAACCTTTACACTGGTTCCTTGTCAGTCACAGAATAGATTTTAAAACCTACTGGCTACTAGTTTACAAATCACAGAACGGTTTGGGACCAGAATACATCTTTGATACTCAGGTCAGCTAGTCTAGACCAGAGTCCTGACTAAACATGGAGAAGCAGCATTTATCTTTTATGCTGCAAACAAGTGGAACAAACTGCCAGTAAAAGTTATATCAGCACCAAATGTGTGTTGCATGCGTTTATGCATGAAACCTGCACTGTCCTTCTCTTAATTTATTCAAGCAGCTGCATGTTCTTTTAATCATTTAAATCAAATTATTTTATGATTTTATGCATGTCACTCTTCTTACTTTTCTCTCTATGTTTTCGGTATGTATGTAAAGCACACTGA
Organism: Remorina albescens; assembly: GCA_034769265.1. Lineage (NCBI taxonomy): Eukaryota > Metazoa > Chordata > Actinopteri > Carangiformes > Echeneidae > Remorina > Remorina albescens. Next base: position 4,329,863 of record CM068487.1, read on the forward strand.
ATTGCCTTTGTGTGTGAAATGTGCAATATAAATAAACTTTATTTGCCTGAAGAAAAAAAGCTCATTATTCCATCCTGATGTGGAAAACAACAGGTCTCAGGATTGTCCTTGTTTGCCCCTAAGATTATTACAGGTTGAATATGATAAAGATGTGTAGTCTAACCTTGTTATCTAAAATAACTTGAGCCGTAACAGTCAAGATACAAGACTAAAGTGGTGTCAAGTTCGAGATTAAAAACAGGAAAAGTGGAAAGTGGAATAATGATTACCTTGTAAACGATGATGAGCAATTACGTGATGATTATTGGCGAGAAATAATGCCTGGTTCCATCAAGCACTCGGATCAGTATGCGATCGTGAAATTGTGTTCATTATCTCCATGTGCAGTGACTGTAAAAGACATGTCATCTTCATGTATCTTTTAATATAAAGATTATTATTGCATGTTGTTTCATTTTAGCAGGACTTCAACTCGTGTCAGTGCTTAATTCTATATTGTGATTCCATAGTTCTTTGACAAATCCATTGTAATATTTGTCAAACATAATCGTTGAATTTCAGAAAGAAAAGATAATTGTGGTGTGTAATTTTGAAATCCTTCCAAACAGATGGGTTTATATGCTCATAGTGACTTCACATTCTGTTAGATATAGGAGGACACTGTTTCCTCTGATGTCTCTGTCCAGGAGATCAGTTAATGAACTCCTACAGAGAGAAAGAAATCTGGTTTAAGTTTTTTTTTTCCCCATTCCTATTCCAATCTATTGAGGAAGACACCCAACACCTAATTTCTACAGTTCAGAATATTTACCTAACATTTCTTCAACTACACACAAAAATAACTTACAGCTCCCCAGATGGTTGCAGAAAATAATGATCCTGTAGAGGCCCCACCTATAACCTGAATATTTCAATCTCTCATTATTCTCCACTCATTAATTCATTAAGGAAACATTTTTTTGAAAAGATGAACTCAGCACATGGCAGGAAGTCTTCTTCGTGATTTACAAGGTAGGGGGGAACAACTGCAGGTGGTAGGACGCAGAGCAACAAAAGGGAGGAAATGAGGGAGAGTCAGGAGATCACAAAGGTGATAAAATTGATCCTCTGATGACTGCAGACTGTGTTGAACTGACTGACGCATCCGTATTGCTATCCCTAAAGCCATGTAGCTATTGTAGCTAAAAGGATGCGAATTACTTTAACCATGCATAGTGTAATTAGCTTGAATGAAACTTGAAGGGTCACATAACAGATTTTAGTGCCAAACAAATGTAACAGAAAAACTTTTTACGTTTCTACTGCTCGGTATCTTGCTATTCAACTTTGGAAAGCTTGGACCAGTCCTCTAATCCAGAAATGCACCAGCATTTTATGCTGCTTTTAAACTATTCTAAAAAAATAAAAATAAAAATAAAAACCACACACACACACTTTAAAACCTAAATGTTTCTGCTAATTTCACCTACTTTGCTGGTTAAACTTAGACTTAAATTTGGCACAAAGAACAATGCAACTATCTTTGCTGGCTCCAGACCAAAGCATTTTCCTGTTCACTGCCCACAGGAGTTAAATAGAAAAATACACTTGGTCCCAGCATATGTGCCCATGAGCCCCTTAAAATGAGGGGTGTTCAGGCTCATTCTTGGCACATTGCTATCTCACAGGAAACGGAAAGTGATAGTGCAACTGACCATCAGCTTGGATTGAAGCCAGTAGCAGAGTATTTCACTGTTATTTCAAGATTTGCTTATCAAGAGAATAAGATATGCCAGCATCGGTGGTCACACACCAGTCATACACTCCTGCACTGCCTGTTACACACAAACAGTGCACCACAGCGTTTCATTGTCTCGACTAAATTGGGGACTCCACAGTTTCATAAGAAACCATAAATGTATTTACACTAATAACGTAAAAGATGTGCAACTTTGTGACAAAGTCTTTGTGCTTGTAAAAACTTCAAACTGAGCACAGGGCTTATCACAAAATACCTGCATAGGTGTTCAAAGCCTTTGAAGTTTGATGGGTTCCTTCAAAATACACAAAGTCAATGGATATATTAGTATTTCAAATATTAAATATCTGTAAAATCTGAAAGCAGTACAAATACCTTTGTTGTCTCCAACATGAAAATTGGGGGAAATGCATCTGACAATTCATTAATAAAGATACATATCAGAGCCAATAAATATATTTTCAATCAACTTTTTTTTGAGCACCACTAATCACTGGAACACTCATTTAAAATCAGAGAGCAAAAGACTGATTGTCTTGGTGAGATCTGTATAGAAAGTTAAGTGCTGACCTTTAGCAACAGCTAGATTATGTCCCACGTGAAACAAAAACAAAAACAACCTCTCATTAAAATTCATAAACTCAACAGCAGAGTGTATATGAATGAATCAATTTTATCATTTTGAAATCATGTGAATATAAATATTCATGATGTTTTCTGACAGTGGAATATACCTTTGTGGAGGCATATGGCATCAAATGTTAAAAGAAACTAACATCTTGTTCATCCATATAAGATCAAAAGTTGCATTGAAAACTCTGACATGACATACTGTTTAATTGTGTTTGTGCTCACTGTGATTCAGCCCACCAGATTTTTCATATTTAGTAATTCTGTCCTTCTCCCCCAGCTTTGTTGAAATTTCTATAAAAGAAAGCAATATGTTTTACCTTTCCAGCATCTGACGCAGTGATGCCTTGGAGTAAAGAAGTCACTCAGTAGTAGCATCCTGACGGGGGTCCTGGTTCCCACAGTGTGTCTGAAGAGACAAAAAGTGAAACAGCATGAGCTCTAAGCAATGCAGTTTATTATCATGATGGCAACCAAAAGTGGAGTCAAGCCTCCACTTATGCTTTTAACGGCTTCTCGGTGATGCAGCATTTTTCAAACATCCATCCATCCATCCATCTTCATCCGCTTATCCGAGGTCGGGTCGCGGGGGTAGCAACTTCAGCAGGGAGCCCCAGACTTTTCTTTCCCCGGCCACATTGAGCAGCTCTGACTGGGGGATCCTGAGGCGTTCCCAGCCCAGAGTGAAAATATAATCTCTCCACCTGGTCCTAAATCTGCCTCGGGGCCTCCTCCCAGCTGGACGTGCCTGGAACACCTCCCAAGGGAGGTGCCCAGGAGGCATCCTAACCAGATGCCCGAACCACCTCAATTGGCTCCTCTCAATGCAAAGGAGCAGCGGCTCTACTCTGAACTCTTCTCAGATGACCGAGGTCCTCACCCTATCTCTAAGGGAGAAGCCAGCTACCCTTCTGAGGAAGCTCATTTCGGTTGCTTGTACCTGCAATCTCGTTCTTTCGGTCATGATCCAGTTCTCATGACCATAGGTGAGGGTAGGAACGAAGATTGACCTGAAGATCGAGAGCTTCGCTTTCCAGCTCAGCTCTCTTTTCGTTACAGCGGTACGATATAGCGACTGCAGTACCGCTCCCACTGCTCCGATTCTCTGGCCAATCTCACGCTCCAAGGTCCTCCTACTCGTGAACAAGACCCCAAGGTAATTAAACTCCTTCACTTGGGGCAAAGACTCATTCCCAACCCGGAGTAGAGAGTCCATCGGTTTCCTGCTGAGAGCCTCTGATTTGGAGGTGCTGATCCTCATCCCAGCTGCTTCACACTCGGCTGCGAACCTGTCCAGTGAGAGCTGAAGGTCACAGACCGATGGTGCCAACAGAACCACATCGTCCACAAAAAGCAGCAATGTGATCCTGAGCCCCCCAACCTGCACCCCTCTCCTCCTCGACTGCGCCTAGAAATCCTGTCCATGAAAATCACGAACAGGATCGGTGACATGACATCATGACTTGGAACAAGTCTGACTTACTGCCGAATACCAACACAGCTTTTGCGTTGGGCGTACAGAGATTGGATGACTCTTAAAAGTGACCCCCTCACCCCATACTCCCGGGGGACCCGGTCATATGCCTTCTCCAGGTCCATAAAACACATGTAGACCAGACGGGCATATTCCCAGCCCCCCTCCAGGATCCTCGCGAGGGTGAAGAGCTGGTCTGTTGTTCCACAACCAGGAGGGAACCCACATTGTTCCTCTTCAATCAGAGGTCCGACGATTGGCCTGACCCTCCTTTCCAGCACCTTTGAGTAAAGTTTCCCAGGGAGGCTGAGTAGTGTGATGCCTCTATAGGTGCCACACACCCTCTGCTCCCCCTTTTTTAAAAAGTGGGACCACCACCCTGGTCTACCACTCCTTCAGCACTGCCCCCGACCCCCAAGCAATGCTGAAGAGGCATGTCATCCATGACAGCCCCTCAACAACCAGAGCCTTCAACATTTCAGAACGGATCTTGTCAATCCCTGGGGTTTTGACACTGTGGCGTTGTTTGACTACCTCAGTGACTTCCCTCAGGGAAATTGCCGATGACTGCCCTTCATCCTCCAGCTCTGTCTCTGTTCCAAAGGGTGGGTACGTCGGGTTTAGGAGTTCCTCAAAGTGTTCCTTCCACCACCCGACTATCTCCTCATTTGAGGTCAGCAACATCCCACCCTTGCTGTACACGGCTTGGATGGTTCCCTTCTTTCCCCGCCCGAGGTGCCAGACAGTCTTCCAGAACAGCTTTGGTGCCGACCAAAAGTCTTTCTCCATGTCCCCTCTGAGCCTCACCCACACCCCCTGCTTTGCTTCCGCAACCGCTGAGGCCACAGCCCTTCGGGCCCTTGACTGTCTCCGGAGTCCCCCGAGATAACATACCCCAAGGCCTCCTTCTTCAGTCAGATGGCTTCCCTGACCACCAGTGTCCACCACGGTGTCCGAGGGTTGCTGCCCCTTGAGGCACCCAGGACAGCTCTCCGCTGCAGCTTTGGCAATGGAGGATTTGAACATCGACCACTTGAGCTTGATGCCCCCAGCCTCCACAGGGATGTCAGAAAAGCTCTGCCAGAGGTGGGAGTTGAAGGCCTCCCGGACAGGGGGCACCTCCAAACGTTCCCAATTCACCCACACTACACGTTTGGGCTTACCAGGTCTGTCCAGAGGCTTCCCCTGCCACTTGACCCAACTCACTCCCAGATGGTGATCAGTTGACAGCTCAGCCCCTCTCTTCACCCGAGTGCGCAAAACATGCGGCCTAAGATACAATGATACGATAATAAAATCGATCATCGACCTTCGGCCTAGGGTGTTCTGGTATCAAGTACACTTATGAGCCTCCTTATGCTCAAACATGGACTTCTGTGCTAGTCATAGACTGGCCATAACAAACACCAACAACAAAACACCACTCGGGTTCAGATCGGGGAGGCCGTTCCTCCCAATCCCGCCTCCCCAAGTTACTCCATCATTGCCCATGTGTGCATTGAAGTCTCCCTGTAGGACAATGGAGTCCCCTACTGGGGCCCCATGTAGGACCCCATTCAGGTTATCCAAGAAGGCCGAATACTCCGAGCTGCTGTTCGGTGCATACACACAGACAACAGTCAGAGTTTTCCCCCTGCCACCCTAAGGCGCAGGGAGGCGACCACCAGAGACACTTCTTCCTCCACAAATGGTTTCCTCTGGTTTCAACCAACCAAGACGGGGATGACTAATGCTAAAGCTATTGATTATTATTGTAATTGACTGATCTATCATTATTTTAAATTATTTGAATGGAAAAAAAAAATTCTTGTAAAAATGTGAAAAACACATGTCTGAAAATGACAAACAACTTGCCCTTTATTCCAGAACCAGCTGAAACAACCCCAAAAAGTATAACAGTAAAAGATTAAACATATTTAAATAAAAAAAATCTATATAGAAAATACAACAACAATAAAAATAGTATAAAAGTAAAGCAGAAAGATTTTGTTTAGTTGTTGTTTTTTTTTTTTATCTAAAGTTAATGACATAACGAGTGACCGTTACATCCACCCTGGTTAAGCTAGCATGTTAGCATTAGCATTATTACCTTGTGTTGTGTGCTGTCAGGCTGTTTTCTGCTGCTAAAGCTCCATCATTGAAGTAAGTATGTTTCTGAGAAATATGTTAATGTAGATGAACATCAAGATTCGTCTTTGTATAGTCTATAACATTATTAGTTAGTCCATAATGTTAACCGTAGCTAGCATACTTATATGAAATTTTACACAAGCCACTGTTTTCGTCCATCACAAATGCCCAAATTCAGCCATGGGTTTCTAACCTGAAGGAACATCTGCCCAGATGGTGTTGTCTTCTTCGTTTCAGCAGACTGCCGTGTCTGAGAAATCAAATCTCGCTCTTCAGAAACGACTAATCACAGCAGAGCCAGTACCGACCCCCTGGTTCCCTCCCCCATTGTACCAAAAGTTTCAAGGGAGAGAGCAGAAATCAACTTCGAGAGAGTGGGGTGATTTTTGGGTGGTTGTTTGGCGCACTGGTCACATATTCCTTCTCGCTCACAGCACTTTTTTTTTTTTCGCTCGGGGAGCAGTTTCCTCTGAGTGTGCGCACACAGAGATAATTTGCGCGCTCGCAGTTAATATCTACGCGTGTGAAATTATGTAATACGCCCAAATGTATGTTTTATCACGTGAGTGCTTTTTGGCACTACTGTGTCACCATAAACTGCCACCTCATCAGTTTCTTGAGGACTTGTCGAGTTGCAGATGTGCCAGGTAAAATACAGAAGTGAGTTAGTTGTGTGTTAATTGGGTCAGCGGTCTTATCACCAGGTCAGAGAAATATCATCAGCAACTAGTGGCTGCAGTATTAATTTTAACATTTAATCATCAGGTCATTTTGCAGCTTCAGGCAGCCTGTGCAAGAAAGGAAACTGAAAATGTGTTAATTTGGTGGCCTTTGCATCAGCTCCATGAAACAACTGCAATAAGACCATCATCTTTATTTTAAAAAAAAAGAAAAAGAATCTTTTTCATGTACAAAAAAATATTTAAATAGTATTGAGAGTACTGCAGCAAGCACAAACTAACGTTGCCTTTGCCTGTATACTGTGCTATGCATAGTGACTCTGTTTCCTGCTATTTTAGGTTGAGCTTAATAAACACTTGTCTGGCTAAACCATAAAGTTTATGGCATATGGATTATGGCTGTATGAAATCTTGAGGTCATTTGCATTAATTACATCATCCTATTCATTTTATTTGCATTTCATACAAACTGTACTTGATATCACTCCAAGAAAAGTTACTGTTGAAGTGAAACTCTGCTCTGACTCAAGGTCATCTCACTTTGTTGAATAGATTTGAAGCATCAATCACAACATGTCACTTTAAAGACAAAATAATAGGTAATCTCAAGAAAAACGTTCTTCATCTCCGACTATTCCTCACTTTGCTCACTTTGTTGTACAACATATCATCTCCTGCCTGGGCAGCTGCAGTCCTCCATTTGACATCTTTCCCAAAGATTTTCTTTAACACCTACAACTCAACCAGAATGCAGTGCCCCGACTCAGCCTTTATTAATTGTCCTTCATCGTCCTCCTCCTACACTGTCTGCAGTGGCTGCTCATCTCTAAACCCCCACAACCTCAAAGCACTCTGTTCTCCCTTCAGAGGCTGCTTTCCTACCTAGTTATCTCACTATATACTCGCCACTCTTCTTCCTTTGGCACCTCTGCGGTAAATGAACGACCTTCCCTCTGACCTTCCTGTTGACAACTTAATTTTTTCAGGAAAAATCTCCCATCTTCGCCTTCTCCCCACTGAATTATTCTTGTCCCTGTAAATTTGAAATTGCTCTGCAATTCCCGTATCTCTACCTGCTCCATAACGCTCCATTTCTCATTTTAAATTGTAGTTGTTGGATGGCAAGCTAACTAAAATGTAAATAAAATGGAGTACACTCAGCTTTAGATAAGTGTGTATTATTTCGCAATTTGCTTCATCACCTTGCTGATGATATTCCTAATTTGTGTTAAATCAGCTAACCCTTACCGATAGACTCAATAGTGGTGACATGCATGTGTGACAGCACCAACGCCACTTATCAGAAAAGCATTGCAACAGCCATAAAACTGACTTTGGTTCTCATCAGTACCAGACTAAAATGTCTCAATGACTCTTTAACAGATGGCAACAAAACTCATGAGGCATTCGCTTGTGTCACCAGCAGGTCAACATTTACTCTAATTCTGTTAAACAGCTTAACATTTATTTTGATAGTAGTTGGGTCCAGACATCTGTGGTCCCATGAGAAAGGTTCTTAAAAATCCTTTGACATTTCTAATAAAACCACTATGAATTTTGCAACTTCTTTATTGTTTTTAGATATACATATTGTTTTGGTTTGGGTTTATTTTGTTTGTTAGTTTTTGTGTTTATTAGTAAAAGTTAGGTAGATCATGCTGAATATCATACTATGTACTATACCATGAAAAATTATACTTACTTTGCATTCACATCTTAGGGTTGCCATTTTGAGCTTTTTAGCATTTAGATAAAACCATCTTCATGCTCAAATGCTGTTATAGAGAAAACGTTAAAAACCAAAGAATACAAACTGAAATAAAACTCACAAGTTGCCTCTGCTAACCAGCTGAGCTAACTATGCTCTCTGTGCAACACATCACATTCATTAACTGGGAATAATGAAATCATGGAGATGAGGATGGACAGTGACAATGTGTTGCAATGCAGTCAGCTTTCCTACTTACTAAATTCAGTCGCTAAAAATAACTTGAACATCATATCAATATAATTATATGCGATTTATTAAGCTGATTTGTGGCAGATTAATTTCTCATCTGTACTGTGGAGGTACCCCAACACAAGAACACATCATATTAAATCAAAATGAGGACGTGACAACAGACACTAGCATACAAAAGGTGAACCTAGCCAAGTTGTTAAGTTGTGTTGGTGACAATTAAGAAATGTCGGGTTTCCTGCAAATAGTCTTGAAATGCAAACAAAAAAGATTAAATTCTTATGAAATGTTTACTGTTTAAAGTCGTCTTCTATGTTGTTTTGACTGGTTGGTTTGATTAATAGTATTTTAGTGGTACTTTATTGCTGTCACTTTAATTAAAAGCTTCTTATTGTGTTCTTTGAAAAGCTGCTTTAGCCAAGATGATTTTCTCCTTTGTTGTTCAACATTTTTATTTTTTTTTTTTTCCCTTGAAGTAAACATGTTTTGATAAAACAGTGTGCATAACCTTCTCTCCATTATAAGTTCCCCAATTTAAGGCAAACTCAGAAAACCATTAATCAAAAATGGAAATGCCTTGTGAAGCAACTGCAGAGACCTTTAGCTGTTAGAAAAAAAAAAAAAAAAGAAAAAAAACATATACGCCTCATCACTGTGCTTGGTATATGTTTTTTGCCTATATGCTTTCATTAATCACACAGAAATGTGATAGTCTACAAGCAAAAATCAAACATCAGAATAGCCTGTGACATTTGTTATAATTGGATGAAATGGACCTCCGGAGTTCACATAGGTGTTGTATAAGTGTGAAGGCTGTTTGTCTCTATGTGCCTGCCCTGTGCTGAACACATAACTTGTCAAAGAAATCCCCAACCACCACCGAACATGTAAGGCTAGGTAGTGTGGATATAATGTTGTCTACCTTGTTGTATACATTGCAGTCAACTACCCGAATGCATCACTGTAGCTTCCTGTCACAATGACCCATCTGCTTCACCTGTTAGTTCACATCGAAATCATTTTTGCCTTTTTTCAATATTGACTAGAAGTTCTATAATTGAAGGAACCTCCCCTAAATCATCTGGGACTTTGAGACGCATGCCTTTAATTTTAGTTTTAACTTTCGGACTAATGCAACAGATGCTGCAGTCGGTGCCCTCAGGCTTTTTCTTTTTCCCACTGGCCACGATGTGTCCAACCTGCAACATGATGAAACGCGTGGACACACACCATTGCAGCACTATCTGAAAATAATTGAACACAAGCCTGACCTGAAATATGACACTTTGTTAGGACCCTAGGCTGAGGCCTGGTAGCGCAATTCTAGAATATATAGAAGTATATGTGTGGGAGTGTGTTTGAGTGTGTATATTGTTGAAAAATAGCAGTGGTGAGTAAAGAGATGAGGGAGAGAGACCATTTGAATTATTCATCCTCTTTCCCTGCTACCCTCTGATTACACACCACTAAACTCCTATTTACATCCATTTATAGAGACCCACAGTTCACAGGCTTTGACCAGAACTATAGGTGGGCACCTTGCCTGGCTTATTACCTATTACCCACACCAAGTACTGCATTTTCTGGCTGTCTAATTTTCAGAATAGTAATCCTGATGTTTTTTGATCTACAACCTGTACATCAGCCATTCAGTTGCTCACAGTTTCTTGTCTCAGTGCAGTTACATGTATTTGTAAATAAAATTCATGTGGAACACTGTTGAACTGTGACAGGTGGCAAACACATTTCTGACAAAAGCCACTGCTGTTTGAGTTTGTCTGTCTCTGTGCATCCTGAACTGTAGCTATGGAGATGTAATACTGCAACATTTAAGTACTGCATCAAAATTTGTCTTCTCCTCCATCCATAGCAAAGGTGACTTGTATCACACTTCTAACTCAGGTAGGGGCAGTAGAGCCGATGTTCGACTTCTGGGTGAGTGGAGTCGTCTTTTTCCCTAATGATTGACTGACTGGGAAATTGAATTAAAGTCATTTAGCACAGGAAAGGTCATTGCTTTAGTGCCTCAGTGGCTCTGTGATATACTTGAGTGTAAGGTAATATTTGAGAAACTACTGTGACCTTATAGCTGAATGCAAATGTTGTGTAGTCTCTGAGAGAGGAACTAATATTGTGTAAAAAAGGAGAAGAAAGAAAGAGGGAGGAGCAGTGTGCACTGATATTTGAGGGGGCATGATGAAGGAACAGGAGTTGTTAAGGCAGGCCATTTACATGACACATGGTCTATATAGTGGGCAGAGCAAGACATTAATAATTCATTGACCCTCATCACCTTATTTTCTGGGGGTTTTTTTTCTCTGCGGCTGAACTGACTTCATGTCAATATCAGCTGCCAGAGAGCACCGCCATTCATCAGAGCACTGGGTAATTTGTGCTCTGGTGGGGAAAATTAAAGACATAAAATATACAATAGATTCTTGGTGAACAAATTCAAAATAATAAAAATTAGTCCCAATAGAAGACATGAATTAGCAGTGCTTTGATATAACAATCTTGATTTGTGCTCCTGTTCCTTTATTATGATAACAGGCTTATTCCCCCTGCCTTTAGATATAGCAACGAAAATCAGGTCTGTCCTTAGACGCATTGCTTTACAAGCTCATGTTGAGTACATAGTATTGTTTTGTATCAATCCATAATCTCTTAAAAGTGCACAAAAAGCTCGGAACAAATATCAATGAGTTCTCATATTCTGAGACCACCTACACAGGAGTTAATATATGTCTGGATCCAATGGTCCCATATGTGATTTGTGTGATTTGTGATCAGGGCAAAAAAGAAATGCACCACCAACACCAATGATTGGTAGCTGTTGCTTTCATTATAAATTTATGGTTGTGCCAGTATGTATTTCATTGAATCAATAATTGCACACACAAAAAAAGTCTATTTTGTGTTTTGACTTCTGTCAAGACACCTCTCTTGGGAGACAATGTGTGCTCTTGTTAAACTTGTTAGTTCTTGAAAACATTCATGTGTTTAGACCATATCTATAAAGTCAGATGACCAGTGTTATGAGCCCACAGAATGTTTCTTCATGTATTTATACTGTTTTGGTTCAATTTAGACTTAAAGCCCAACGGTTCTGTCTGGTGATTAAGAGTGTAAAAACACACGAGGCCTCAAGTAGGATACATTGCACTTTAAGCCAACAAAATGACAACACGAGGACCAGGTAGAGTCAGATGTCTTAGTTTACAGACTTGGATGAGGTGGAATGGCTTGGCTGGCTTGCTAACATAAATTTAATCATAAATTTCCCTATATTATTCCTTTAAAAGTAGCCGTCAAAGGATGAGATTCATTGTTCTTTTTTTCAACAAAAAAAGTAATTTGCATAATCTAAAGAGCAAAGGAGGAAATACCAAAGAGTTGCTGCACGGTTGATCTAGTTTGAGCTTTTGATCAGCTTCAGTTTTGATGTCTGCCTTATGTCATTTAACAGTGTATCTGTACAATAAAGTGGCATTTGGATGTAAATCTTCCAGATTAAATATTATTTTTCCATTGACATTTCTGCATGAGAGGAAATGTGTCTTTATCTTTCTGAAAAACAGAAAGATGCACAATGCAAGGAATTCAATTTATTTGTTTACATAAAATGTCATCTTTCGCTCCTCATATCTGCTGGCAGTCTCACAACAGGGAGGAACTGATTACAGTTTCCTTTCATAAATCTAAATTGTGCTTCCTTTCATGGCCTTACGATTACATTTTTTCAAAGCAGTACATTCTTGACCTGACAAGTGAGTTTCAAAAGGCTCGGCAAAAAAGAAATTACCTCTGCAGATTAATTTTGTTTGTCTTGCTGCATCTTGATATCTCAGTAAGCGGGTGGGTATTAAACACAGTCACAGTAATAGTAGTATACGCTTCAAGTCAGTGAGAGCAGTTTTTATGATCATATACAATGATTCAATTTGCAATTCTGTCCGAATCCCCAGAGAGATGAAAACTGCAAATCCCACACTGGTAACAATTTTCAGAAAACAGAAAATGGCCACAATTAAGGTTCATTTTGAACTCGATAGAGGCGAAAGAAATGGGCTGAGCAAAGGGAGTCCTGGCAGCTTTTACACTGAATTAATTTTGCTTAATGTGAGTATTATTAATGTATCATAAACCCCCCTGATGCCTGTTATATTTATGATATTCAAACTACATGAGACGTCCTGCGACAGTGAGAGCTTATTCAAACTCTGATTCCGTTTTTCTTGACTGTGGACATAAGACAATCGGACCCATCCAAATATTATCCCTCCAGAGAAATGTCCCGATAAAGACAGGCTGGAATTGAAGTAGTTCAACGCAGGCTAGCACCCCCACCCACCCAGCACTGCTAAAGCCCATGAAAACGTCCATTTAATTATTATAGGTCCTGTCATATCATATTATTAATGTAGAGCATATTGAAACATGAAAAATGATTTGGAAGATTTGTCCAATTTCTCTCAGTAATCCTCTGATTATTAGTCTGTAATATATATTCAGTTTATTTTGTTTAAACAATTGCCTTATTATTACTATTAATAAAAAAACAATACTAATAGTTGTTATTGTTATTATTTTAATTTAGTCTATTCCTCATCCTGCTCCTCACTTGTTTTCCTGACGGTGGTTTGATTGTTCAATTATTTCTCATTGTATTCATCGTTTTTTTCTTCTGATATGAAGAAAATAGCAATACTCTGATGCATAAACATGTCACTGGAGACTAAGTGACTGTATCTCAACCTTTTACAGTGTGTGTGGGCTATCTTTATCACTGTGAGTGTCGCTTGAATATGTTCTTTTTTCAGATTGTGCTGCAATGGTGTGTGTCCATCTATGCATTTTTTTTTATTGTTCTATTTGTCACCTGCTCCAGGCCAAACACCCCTGTTTGATTTGGCCAGCATACTGAGTCTACTATTTATATTTCTAATTAATTTCAAAATGTACTTGCTTTTTATTCTGTACTTTTTTCTCTTGTATTCTCCCTCAGGTATATGCCTGGTTCACTCAATGCAATGTTCCTAGTTGATATTTTGTGTAAATGTTAATTATTTGTGAAAAAGGTTTATTTAAACCATTTAAACCTGACTCTCCTCACTCCCCACTCCAGGGAGTGGAAACACACTTTAAACACACCTTTTTTCAATAATAGACCTACTTGTCGGTATGGTTGCTCATTCTGTAAACAGGGCAACACTATTCAACTCCTGTTTCTGAACACATGATGACACAAGTATAACATCCATCCTAACAATTTAAAAATATTGGCTTAATCTACAATCTTCATCTGTTTTATCTGTGGTTCTGAGGACTATCTTAGAGTAGACTGTCAGACCTGACACGTTTTACAACCATCCCCAGGGTCACCTGTTGGTCACTGAGCTTCCTCCATTGCTCCAGTCATAGTTACTACAGCTGCAAATCTGGGAACTGCTGTAGTTGCATCAAACCAGTCTCAGATTTGAATGTATTGGCATGATTGAAAATAAGCGGAATTATTCTGAACAATACGTGCAGTGGATTTAGGCCACTAAGATTAGTTTTAACAGATATTTTGCTCCCCAAATGAAAAAAAAAGGAACAGAAACTATGTGGTTAAGCTACATTCAATCCCTGGGCTTTATACAGTGAGCTACATTCAGACAAAAGTATTACTCTATAGTTCATACCCCATGTGTCAGTAAACTGAACAATTGGTCTTACTTTTTCTGTGCTTAAATCATCACTCACACATTGTCTTGATAATTCCCTTCATCATCAAGAGCATCTGACCTCTGACATTACAGCTCTCATGGCTTAATCATAGGAGACATAAAGCACTTCTGTCTGCTAAGAAGGTTAATATTGCCATTAGGAAGCCATTATTCACCAGCAAGAGCCTGAGTTCATGCCAGTCTGTGCAGAAGCACACCGAATTAGGATAAGAGGGGGCAGTTTGAGCATGGGGCATCACTGGCTGATATTCATCACCAAGCCACATGTGAACTGTGGGCTCCATTCAGCATGTCGCAGTGAGTCATTCAAGATTATGTATTTGTGTTTTAAAGAGTGAGAGAGAGAGAGGCCTGCAGTTTCAGGATCCTAAGTTTTAAAGGTATACTGAATTTTGTTACTGAGCCCAAATAAAGTACTAGAATTTCTGTAAGGCATCAGCTATACTTAGAGAAACAACATATGTGATGTGTGTATAATGTCAGATATGTGAGGTCATGACAGTTCAGTTTGGAGCTGAAAGATCGTAAAAGGCTCTGTAGATCAAAACTGATATAATAAATCTGGGTCTGCTGATATAAATAATGCATTGTTATCTGGTTTTCCATGACCATGTACTGTTTTTATAACTGTGATGTCTGAAAAAATGTAAAAGATTTTGCTAATATTTGCTATAATATGATCAGAGAGAAGATGGATTGTGTTTTGTTTTTCAGGCTTTTGACTTCATTATTTAGAGCAACTCCAACAATGAAAACTAGCTATTACTGTAGCAGTTTACTGATGCTGGGATAATTATTATTTTCCCTTTGTCTGTATCACTTTCACTTTATTACAGTCGGTTGCGCTTCATTGCTTTTTTAGTATGAGAGAGAGAGGATAAAAAAAAAAAAAAAACAACAAAGAACCGTGGGCCAACTTGAACCCAGGCTGCTATGGCGAGGAGTCAGCCAAAGTGGCAGGCATTTAACGAAGTGAGCCACTGGGCACCCTGAGCAGTTTCTTTTTCTCTTTTTCAACCAGACCACAGCCTCCATCTGGGATCTGCAGCGCTTTAGCCTTTATTTACTTCCGATTCCAGAAGATAAGGCACTTTTATTAGAGAATCTTGATTTCTAACTCTCTTGGTTTGATGTACATAACTAGCCAGAGTCTTACTTTGGTCTAAAGCCTCATTTTGAGTCATTCCTGACTGCAGTTTTAAAGTTACTGCATCACGTATTCATCCAAACTTGTCACTTCCTGTAGTTATTTCAAATTGCAAACCTTCAAGCTTTTCAGTGGAGAGAAAGTTTCTTCAGCAGTTACAAATGAGTTCTCTCTTGACAATCATCTCCCACTTTGTTTACAGATGTTTAGCTGTTTCTGTTTCCCTCTGTAAAAATTATATATGTAATGAAAGTAATTTATTTGCTATAAAAGAGGGTATAGGAGGCATCACTAAAGTGGTTCAGCCGACCACCTGAACACCTTATTTGTGCATATAAATTCCAACAGAGTTACATGGACTGAGGCTGATCAGTGGTGGGAATAAGATCACTCACGCAGTCAGTCGGTCCATCCTTCACGGACAGTCCTTATAATACTTTGGACCTGCTGCTGCAGTCAATGTCAAAAACATTTTTATACATTTACATATTCAGCATCAACATCGAACTTTAAACGTGCCTGTTTCTGCTCATATACATAAAATATCAAAAATAACTGTGACATTTGTTTATCGTTATCATTCCACCATCAGTAATCTGCTCCAGAAACAGCTACAGTTTTCATTGTTTGAATTGCATTGTCCAGCAGTGAAAGATGCTTTTCGAGGAAGAAAATACATTAAACCTAGATAACATCATACTTTCCAGGTGCCTCATAAGTTTCTGGTTGAATATTAACTTTCAGATCTTTTTTCCAGTGGATTTATGGTATTTCTGTATAGGCTGCAATTGAACATGTTCAACTTCGCATTTCAGAATTTTAGATTCCAGAATCAATTTTTGACATCCCATCCTTTGCACTTCTAAGGAGCAATGACTTTTGTTGGCATTTATTTTAGCATATATTTTAGCAGGAGGCGTTTTCATCCCCCACAGGTTGAACTATCCGGCCTATCCGGCAACGAAAAGACACCATTTAGATTTACTATAATGGCTCTCTCCAGTGGATTTATGTCTGCAGAAACAATTTTTTAAAAAGAGCTATAGCGACGGTCGTGCAGCTGCACAGAATAATTTTATGCCAGACACCTCCAAAATGAGAGAGACAAATCAAACGGAGCTCCAATCACCCAACAAATTTAACTTGGATGCTTTTTCTTATCATGTCATAAACTAGTTTTTCTGCCTTTAAATGAGTCTTGGTTTTTAAATTCTGCTTGTCATCTGCTTGTTACGGAGTGGATCACAGTGGCATCAGCACTGCGGGTATTGTACATTTCTCCAGTAAAGAGCGCTGATGAATATGGAGACACAGGGAAGGTCTGCACTTTGACCTTTGAAATTTTGCACAAAACCAGGGAAGTGAAATTTTAGATATGGATATGTTTAAATATGTAAGATGGTAGTTTGGTTTTATCAGTAGCGTTTTACAGTATCTAAACACATTTACTGGTGACTTTTTGTGAAGATCTTAAACAGTAAACCTACATCATAAGGTCATCATAACATAATGGGCTGCAATCTAATATGAGTGATCACAAATTAAAACCCGGGGTGCTCAGTCACGCAGGCAGAAAAAAAGATATATTCTCTATGAACAATGAACAACTGGTTCAGTTCAACATGGTCCTTGTGTCCCTCATGGATGGAGCATGATTCTTAGTACTCAGTCCTTATATTACAATCTACAAGCCTCAGATGAAACAGCCTCGACACTATATGGTCACAACATTGGAGGGTTGACAAAAAAGCAGATCAGCCCTGCATCAGAAGTCCCTCGGTGACCACTCTGGGCCCTGAGCTGGCCTCTCTTGGGAGGGTTTTCGCTGTTGTAGCTGATATGTGAAGCTCTCCCACTTCAAGAGTTATTATACAGTACGCCTACAGTCACTGCATCATCTACCAACAAAGCAGCAGCATGTCATTTCATGCTCCTGAGTGGTAATGGCCTCTCAAAAATTCTTTTCATACCAAGAAAAGGGTTACCTTGAAGAGCCTTAAAATAATAAATTAAGTCAATAATTTTGTAAATTAACGTTAACGTTACTCTATCTACACTTATTATAAAAGTCTGATTTAGTGTATTGTGTTTACAGCGACAACTCCTGCATATTTTTTAAATAAACAACTATTTACATACCCTACAAACAAGTGCGTGCACTGCATAAAGATGAGCCTTCTGAGTTGGCTCTGGGGGGGAGCCTTGCACATTGGTCATGTCTACTCGTGTCAGCCTTGGAGTGAGAGCCAGTTTCTCCAGTTCCATTACCATCCCGGTGTCTCCATTCTCACTCCCTCTGACAGGCAGGAATGAACGCACTGGCGCTCTGCACTGCAGGAGCATGAAGAGAAAGAGAGTATTGCTCTGTGGTGGAGGAAGAGTGACAGCAGGCCACTCGGAGCACTGCAGGGGATACAGAGCTGGGAATAAAGTGTGTGTGTGTGTGTTAGTGTGTGTGTGTGTGTGTGAGAGAGAGAGAGAGGGAAGGAGAGACATTGAAATGGTGGGAGGGACACTGATGCACTGTTTTATGTTGTGCCATTGGGAGAACAGAAGACATTACTGAATTGTTTAATAAACAAAAGAGAAGAGAAAGAAAGAAAAAAAATTATTTCCTGAATAAAAATTGCTGAAATTTGGAATAATCTGCATCTCATACATGTATGCTGATTTTCAGGACCACTACAGGAAGGGATGTGGCTTTAGGAGGGGGGGATAGCTGTGCGGTCTTTCAGATTCTTATGCGTAAGAGTTTAGTTCACTTCAGGTGTAATATAGAATCATATATTTTAACCATTGTTTTATAATCACAATCTTTCCAAAATCACCACAATGCCTGCTTTTTATGGGTAGATACTGTAAAAAGTGATCAGAAAAAAATATTGGAAATCAAGGATTGCGTTTTGGGGGGTTGCTTGCGAAACCAACCAAAGTGGTTTGGACCAATCTGTCATGTTATTTGTTCCAAGTTGGATTTTCCTAACCATCCTACTTGGAAAACAACATATATTTATCAGCCATTTCTGAGAGGGTGCACATTCATGACATTCAGTCATTAGTATAATTAACACCAGTGAAATCGCTATAAATAAGAAAAAAATTTCAATAGATTTTCTTCACAGTTTCAACCTCTTAAACCCAGGAAACCACTCAATATTATAAATGTGGCATCATTCATTGCAAATTCCCTCAAATATTTCAAATGTCAGTCTTGGTTAACTGCCATATTTCTCAATGTAATATATTAAACGTTAAAACGGTTGGTTCTTGCTGAGAGATCTCAGTAAAATAAATCAAAAAGAATGAAAGAAAAAAAAAAAACTGAACTTAGCTCTAACCTCCCTGAACAATAACAGCATGACTGCACTGAATAATCTACCCGGTGGCTTTGGTAGATGAATTAAAACAGACTTTGCTTCACTGGAGGCAAAAATTGATAAAGTCAGGAACACTTTTGCTGATATTGCAATACTTGAAAAAAAAATGTAAAAAAAAAGTAAGAGAAAACTAGCCGTTACAAGGAGTCAGCTTTAACTACATTAACTACACTAAACACTGCAAGCTTGGAGCTGCAAACGGTTCTAGACGGACGAGACCACGGTCACGTGGGGAGCAGAATCAGTTCAGCTTTATAGAATCCGACTCGCATCAAAATTGTGTTAAATCATTCATATGCAGCACTCGAGAGAATCTGTTTGCTCTAATTGTTCTTGCATGTGGCCCATTCTTGCTTACACGGTGGGTAATATTGGTATAATATTACAATAGCAATACACATTAATCCATCAAATATTTAAAAAGGTCAAATAAAATACATAACAAATAGAGAAATATTTCTTCGTCTCTTGTTGCATACAAACAGATAAATACCGCAGAGTTAGTTTTAAAGGCAGTAGATATTACGCTTTACTTTTAGTGTCCGGTGAACTCATGTCAGAGCACTGAAAAAACATCACAGATAATATGATATCTGACCTGTAAACACCAGCAGACACTGAAAATCAATCTGTGTGAAGAGTGGACTAAGAATTTGTGTAAGAATGCTACTTGTGGAAACCTGTGGGTTTGTCCTCTAAGAAAGTTACACGAGTGAAGTTGAAAGATTATATAATAGCTTGAGACACATTTAACTGTGAGCTGGAGACTCATTTTCTCAATAAGCACCCTTGATGTGGAGAATATCAAATTTTTATATGTGTATAAATCAGAGCTAAGGCAGTACTTTAGCTAAAAAATAATAATACAATATTAAAATTATAGCACTCAGAGGCCATTTTTGTCAGGTAAGCAGTTACTGCAGAGAAAAGTAGCTTTGTACCTT
This sequence comes from Remorina albescens, assembly GCA_034769265.1. NCBI lineage: Eukaryota > Metazoa > Chordata > Actinopteri > Carangiformes > Echeneidae > Remorina > Remorina albescens. Next base: position 4,349,672 of record CM068487.1, read on the forward strand.
TGCCATAATATTGAACTCAAGAAAGTCTACAGAATGTAAACCATGATTAAAAATAAGAAAAATGTCCAGAGGAAAAACAGAATGAAGCTTGAGGTAATCCTGGAGATGTGAAGGTCAGGTAATCGCAATGATCTTGACATAGTAAAATTGGAACTATAATTCATTTTTAGAATAACTATCGAGCCGCAAATGGCCACTTCATTCTTTTCACACTTGCCTGGGCACCAACAAGTCTCCTGCGTTTTTATTTTGCTTGCTGCAATAACACCAATGTAACAATTACGCAGATTTTACAAAAATTGTCATAAAAATATTTTGAGGCACCTCAACCAAAATATTATCACCTTTTATTTTTGTGCATCGCAAGTTGTCATGGATTGTAATATTTTAAACAATAAATCTGCTGTTCGCTTCTGAGTGAGCTGGAGAAATGAAACAAAAAGAATGAAGCTAAGAAAAACAGAACTTTCTTCAAACCTATCTGAACAACAAAAGTATGACTGCACTGAATAATCTCCTCAAGGAACACATGGTATCTTTAGCGGGTGAATTAAAAACAGACTTCACTTCACTGGAGGCAAAAATTGATAAAAATCAAGAACACTTTTGCTGATATTGCAGTCATTTGAAACCAAGGGAGAGATGAGTGGCCACTAGAAGTAATCAGCTTTAACTATGTTTAGCACTGATAGGGCCAAGCTTGAAGCTGGAAATGGATCTAGATGGAGGAGAATCAGTCACGTATCAGCTTACATCTGAAAGCTAAAGGGAAGATTTCTGCACAAAAGCTTCAACAAAGTCCACTGCTTTATTTTTTTTTTTGTGAATGGAGTTCAACTCAACCACAAAAAAGGAGAGGCCTAAATTTCTGTTAGTGTTTTTGTATCGTCATGAAACGATACAAAAGGGAAATTGTGAGACCTGCAGAAAAAAAACCCAAACACAAAGCAATAACAAGCATGACCATGGCCTGGAGGATGTTAAGCAACCTGGGAGTTCAGAAATAAGTAAAAGATGAATGATACACAATATATATATTTTAGAAATGACTTTTACAAGTCAGATAACTGCAGCGTTATCTTATAAGGAGTGAAATTCACTTCAGGGAATCATCTTGACACCTAAAGAGTTTGCAAAACAACCAAGAAGTAAATCAGGTAAAATCTTACAATCATTTACAACCAGATGCCGCTGTGGTTATTTATTGTTCCGGTTTTTACACCACATATGCTCCTAACAGCTGTATTTTAAGCATACTCATGAAGAAGATGGAAGCAGGTGTAATTAAATGGTAAAACAGTTAAATCAAAGAGGTAAATGTGTATCGACTACGTGAGACGGTTTCAGGTTAGTTTCTTCCTTCTCCGCAGAAGATAACTAATTATTCAGTCTAGATTTTATTTCCGGAGATGCGTTGCAGAGTTGCATGTGGTCCCAGTCACTGGTCTAGCAGGTGTTCAGCTCATATCAAATTCAGAAATTCGGGAAAGGTTATCTGTCCCTCTGTTGATCAGAGAGAGTGATGAGTGATAGACTGCAGCCTGTACAAACCACTGCTCAAACCTGGAGATGCCAACATGGTCAAGTGTGTAAGCAAGTTTCCATCAATTAGATAATCAATGATGTCAGGGATGTCTCTGGTATCCTCTGGGCTCCCCCACTGTCATACAATCTGCCTGACATCCATACTGTTGTGTGATCAGTAGTACTGTGGCCTGGCGTTTCACATTATCAGGCGGCTGCAGCAATACCGAAAAGGTCATGTTACAACACCTGCAAGCTGTAACCTGTTACCTCTTCATCATGTCGGCCAAGAACCCATTATCTTCCACATTGAGTTAGAATAGCAGTAATCTGTCAAGGTAATGGTGCCCCACAATCACTGAATTGCTTATGAGTGAAGTTCCCTCTCCACATTAATTCAAAATGCATTCCATGTTTTCTAAATCTTGACCAGGCTGACAGCTTATATTTATCCCTACAAGATGTTGATGAACAGCATTTAACTTTAGAAGAGTTGAAATATCCCTTCGATACTTCACTGATTTATGATGTTCAGTGCACTCCAACAGGTTTTTTTTTTGTGATGAAGTGCTATAATTTACCTTTTGGTGTTCCCACTTTACCCAGCCTGCCTCATCGACTTCTACTTCAGCCAGTGATTTCCTGCTTAGAGCTAGAATGACTTTCAAAAAGCACCAGGGATGAGGTGTGTATCAATTCGTCCTGTATGGATAGTTTGTGACCAGATTAAAGTTAGTGAGATACATTTTATCTGCTGTTCCAACACAGTCATTCTTTCTTCCCTTTAGGATCACAAATTATTTACATCCTTGAGGTGTAAGAGGGAGCGGTTAGCAAAGTCTGCCTCAGACATTGGAACAACACCAGCATATAGTTACAAAAAGACAACAGTTATACTAGCAGCTCTGGGAGCTTGTACTTGGGGAAAAACTTTGAGCTAAATTCAAAATAAACACAAGAAACGTGTGTTACAAAAAAAAGAAAAACAAAAAATGACTGGACCAGACTCAGTGACTAACTCCCTAAACTTAACAACCTTGCGACCTGCCGTACATGCCCTAAAGATAACTATATCTAACTAGCCCAGTGAGCAGTGATAACTAACATGTCTTTGGGGTCATCAGGTGGGAACCTCCTTTCACCTGTGTTTCGTCTAGTTGGTCCCACAACACCTCCAGGAGGCTAGACAGTGATCACTGGCGTCCCAGAGTCACCCCCCTAATGCCAGCTATCACCGCTCCTCACACCAAGACAATTATCTCAAACAGCACTACCATCAACTACACCAACCTCTCACCAACTGCACCAGTAAAAGCGGGGTGGGGATACAAACTCTGGTTCGGGTAGGGGGTAATGAAAGTATAGAGGGTGCAGGAGGTGGAGGACAAGATACACTAGCAGATTCAGCAAACACACTCATGTAAACAGTCACATAATCAGAGACAAACACATAATACAAGCCAACTCAAACCAACACAGGCCAACTCACCTGGACTAACCACATGGTCTCAAAGAGGCTCACACAGGCCACACCCTCCACTTAAATACACTTCCCCTCCCTGCATTTCTTCATTGCTTCTATCAAGAGTCTGTCTATCCTAAGTGCTCCCCTTGCTGGGCCCCCAGCTACTATTACTTCTTCTAATCCAAATCCACTGACTGGATCTTACTGCCTCATCCGACATTTCCTTCACTGTTTTCCTCATACTCTGTCCCCTTCCTCCTAACTCCCTCAACAAAGAGACAACAGACCTTGCTACAAACCCTCTACATCATACTTCCACTGGACAAATCCTAACTTTCCATCCTCACTCCGCTTCCGCCCCTAACTCTACATACCTAAGTTTTTTCCTTTCATAGCTTCTACAACTGAATCCTCCCACGGAACAGACAGCTCTATGAAATATACTCTCATTCTACTCCTAGATCACAAAATTATATCAGGCCTTAGCTTTGTACAGGCTATTTCCTGGGGAACAACAAGCTTTCCTCCTAAATCTACCTGCATCTCCCAATCACAAGCATCCTCTAAGCTGCCTTGCCTCCTTGTTGTCTCATTAACTTTCTCTCCCTCCTGAACAAACTGAATTGCAACTCTCTTTAACTTAGACCCTCCTAAATTTGCCTGCCTCCGTATATCTTCAATGCATGCAGCTAAGCTTTTTAAAACTTGGTTATGTCGCCACGTATACTGTCCTTGTGACAGACTAACCTTACAACCTGACAAGATGTGCTTTAGAGTTGCAGTACCTGAACACAATGAACATAGCGGGTCTCCATTAAAGACTAATATCAGCATGCTAACAGAACACCAACACTCAGAGTGCCATATAAATAAAGGGTATAGCCCTTACCCTTATTACTGGAGTTATATTAGAGCGGCAAACACAAATGCTGGAGATGTGATTTTCTGCAAGTATTTGATAACAAACCCAAAAATATGTGATGGCGCTATAAGAACGAAGTCAGGGGGTCAACCAAAAGTATTAAAATTCATCCTGTGAGGAAAATTAATGCCTGTACTTAGTTTCTTAACTGTGTATTTTATTTTTGACAATTCAAATTCAGTAAAGTTATAAGAAAAGTCTTCAACCAATGGGAACTGTGAATGTAGAAGATATTTGTTTCAATACATCAAGTACATGTTGAGATGTTTCACACGATAAGTGGCAATTTTGATCTAAGTTGCCAAGCTGATAATTCAGGGATTTGTTCTAATTGGTACAATAACTCCTCCAAAAACTACTACTATAGACACTTACACGAAATTCATCTGGTCGCTGTGTCTTGTATCAGTCTGAACCAAAGGCAGGGAACAGACCATTTATATCTTGCAGTATGACGTATTAAAAACGGCAAAAGGAATCCAGTGCCAATGTCGTTTTTCTAGCAGCAAGTTTTCCCTTCCAATTCTTGACAAGAGACTTAAACTTATTTTGATATCTTATTGTGATATTTGAGGCACCAAATACAAAAAGCTTCTGTGAACACTTCCATCTGTTGTCTGTCAAGAATATGGGCTGATTCTGTGTTTGGGAAAATTAATATATTCTACATTTACAAAAGCTGACAGAGGATGCCATATGTTCCTTATTTTCTAACATTGTGGAAAAATATTAATAAATTTGTATTGAATTATTAAAGGTTCTGACCTTTACGTTCATATTGTACAGTACATTCCCACATGCGTTTATTTTGTGAGGAAATACTTGTTAATAGTAGAAAAATGCTGCCATTATTTTAAAAGGAAAATTCTGAAATAAAATTGAAATGCAATAAAGCTGTCCTGTATTTATTCGCAATTATTCATGGATCCTTCTCCATCCTAGATGGAGAAGATTGCTTTTGAAATGAACAGCCCTTTCAAACAGAATTGATTTATTTCTGGCAAACAATAATTCAAGCAATAGGACCTTAAAGTGTACTGACAACATGTAACAGAATGCTATAGCTCATTCATCTGAAATGTAATGTCCTGTATGTGGGGACATGATGAATAATGTTTATTTTGTTCATACAGCATGTGTCTGTTTTAGATGCATTCAGGATTTCTATGTTAAGGAAAGTGTTAATTAGGGATGAGCGAGTACACCACTATCCATATCTGTTCAACCATCTACATTATCTGTATCCGTATTTGTGCTCGTAAAGGGCGGGACTTAAACCGGAAGTGGGCATGGTTTATACTAAAGTTGTATTTTCAAGCCTGAAATTGATATGGGTTGGTCAGAAGTTGCTATATTTATTGTAAGCCTCAATATATATTTATTTATAGCTTAATTGTATTACACAAAGGTAACAAGAGTGAGCCAACCAGAAGAAAACCTGACCCGGTGAAGAAACAGTGAGAATGAGAAACGAGACGCGGGCTGCATGCAGCCCTGTCCCGTCACACAAGCACCACTTCTGTTATGAATCAAGTTTTTACCCCATAACCCCATAAAGTGGGGCAGATTTGAAACGTTTGGGCTATAAAAACTTATTTTAAAATGATGATGTAGTAGTGTGGATGTAGCCTAACTTTTTATGGATATTAGGTTAAATGATTAATCTACCATTCAGTGGGATCATTTCTCCATGAAAATGAAGGCAAACAGAAGGCACAATGAGAAAGACCCACATATGTGAGTTTTTCATTGTACCGTTTTTTCTCTGGTACAGCTAGCGTGTTAAAATATCATCTGACATGTTGAAATAATGTTTTAAGACATACTGGACAGTGTATCTTAAATTGTGCCACCTATTGTTTTCCCCTCCCGTGGGCGTGGCTTTCAGAGTATGACGCGTTGCGCACTGTCTCTATCACAGCACACACTGAGGAGAATTTTGCTTCAGCCTGAGCACTGATATTGACTCGTATGGTACTCATACTCGTAAAGATTGCTATATCCGTACCAGATACTCGTTTCAGCCGAGTATCCGGCTCAACGCTAGTGTTAATGTCGACAGAAGATATTAAAAAAAAAAACTAACTTTCCATATTTTCATTGATTGAGTAACTAGCGCTGTTTTGTGACAGTAGATTGGATCATGTTCGTTAAGTTGATTAGATATTTTCAAGAAACAAATAAGTGAGATGGCTAGATGGTCCCTCTGTTGATTGTTTCTTACTTTTCTTTTGTCAAAGAATAAAAGATTTGTGACGCAGCTGGGACACAGTCGTTTTAAGGAAACTTTACTCAGTAATGAATGCCATCATAGGGACTCTTTGTACATGAACATCAAGTCATATTTGGTGTATTAGTATTTGTGAGTCCCTAAATCTGAATATCCATTTGGGTTGTTTTCTCTTACCAAAATACAACATGTAAGACACCAGGAGGAGGCTTACTGATTATTCACTGTCATAACAGGAATAAACCAGTGGCTGACATTATGGAAAGGTCACAGTTTGATTAGCTTTAGGCACAGAAATTGAAGGTTGTAGTTTGAATGAAAGTTAAAATGCCCTTACAGTAATAGTCCCTTCATCAGCGGGGGTTTCAATAATACATGCAGTTATAATTGGAAAAAGAAATAATCAATTTTATATAGGAAGTCAACTACAGTCTTCTATGTGAAAATCCGATGCTTTGTTGCCAAGTTACCTTGGGTCTTCATTAGCTCCCACTACGATCACTGTGGCAGATTGTGGGTGCTCAATGAAATGACTCATAATAAATTTCTTGTACCACATCTGGGGTCGTGTTTTTTTTTGTTTTTTTTTAAAAATAGGACAGTGTTTATTGGGAGCAACATGGTGGATGCGGGATAGAGCCAAAATAAACAATAATAATCATACATGCTACTGTAATGAAAGAACACATCACAGTGGTTAAACGGTCTGGGCGAGGCTGCAGGCCCTGCCCCTCACTCTCCCTGTTTTCTGTCGGCCTCTGTCCCACTTACTAATCAAAAAAAAAAAAAAAAAAAGGCATAAAAAGCCCCCACCCCCCAAAAAACAAGTCATGCAGTGGTGGGACTCAATGATACCATCTTTTTTTTTGTTGTTTTGTTTTTTTGAAGGATTGAATTACGATAGCAGGTTTTTGGCTGCACACTGCAGTTATTGCAGGGTTTGGCTTTATTTGAAGATCAGTAAAACATTTCTTATTTCTTATTATCATACATTTAAATTGAAATTTGCCAGTTTACTTGCCTTAATTCATCAACACTTTCCAAGGACAATTTCAGTCAACTGACTCAAATCAATAGATCCTTCATCAGAAAACTTATCTAAGTCTTCTATCTTTTTCCAGCTCTGATTCCTGCGGCATTAGTCCAAGTTGCATCTTGTAATTGTTACAAAACATTTATCAGCTATTTTTTTCTGTTTGTTTCCAATCCCACTCAAGATTCCTCACACAAACACTGTTATCAACATTTTTCCTGATAACTTTCCTTGGAGAAGACAAACATAAGGCTTCAATATTCCTCCTGCTCGTTAATCAGACCAAATACAGCCTCTCCCCCCTCTCCTCACCCAGGTGGGGGGGTGACAGAGGCAATAGCATCTGTAGTTTGCTTTACTCCAGTGTTGCTAATTAGTTAATCCTGATGGCTGCCATTAATCTGGTGCTGGTATCATTTACACTTGGCATGTTGCATTGCTCCACAGCCGGGCAGTGACTGTGGCCTGCACTGCACATCCTACACTCTAAATGCAAATTTCCCCAAAGGGAAGATATGTAGGAACCAGCATAACACTGATCATATTTGTGTGCTGCTTGGTTTGATTGTTTGGCTTATCGTATTTTCCCCCTTTTATGGCTGTGCTGTAAAGTTTGGTCAGAAAGTATTAGGGTAGCGATACATTTTTCATAGTTTTGGCTCCATACCTCAGAACTTTAGCTCTCTGTTGATGTTAAACAGTGACTATTAGAAGTGCTGACAGCATCCATTTAAGATGAACAGTCAGGAATCCACATGGTTTTTACGTGTGGCCACCCCGTCGTGGAGAAGGAAAGGTAACAAAAACTTAAAGGTATCTCATATCAAACATTCAACATTAAATTGCTTACAGTGAGTGATTTTTAGATGTTTATGATCCGAAGACACTTGGGCTGTGTCCAACTTCTGTCTTTTATACAAACCCATCTCAATAGTATACAGTGTTGGCAGTAAAATATAAAACATAAGCATATCACATTACTCTGTTCAAACAGGCAATAAGAAGAGTACATGTTGGCTACCTTCAAACTGCAATTTTAAAAAATACCAATTACACTTCACAGAGAGAGTCCAAAATGTCTTAACCTTTCATACTCCCCCTTACTTCTAATGCCTCACTTGGATCTGCCTCACCCACATTTGCTGTTTGATTTGAATTTGGAGGTTTAACATTAGTTCTTGACCTTGCAATTGTATGTGTGGGCCACAGCAGTGGGACATCTTCCTTATAAATGCCCACATTTTAAACATAACTTTTAAACAAACTTGATATGGCAGCACTTTTGAGTAAAAGCACAAGTTGCTGTTTTGACAAGCTCCATTAGCTCCTTCACAGAAAAATGTTCTACCATCTTTGTTGGTGCTGTTTGACTGTGCTGCTGACCTTCGTTCACCTTCTGACATACTATAATAAACATCACTTTTGATGTCCTTAATTGCATCTTGTAGACAGCAGTAATTTTCTTGAAAGCTAGCAGAAAACACAATGAAGGAATACAGAATATCGAGGGTGGCAACTATGTGTGCATAAAAACAAAAACATTAATACATAAATTATTTTCAATGACACAAGTGTGAGGGCTCTGGGTTTGGACCCAGGCTCTGTGAGGCTCTGAATGGGCTGGGCACTCCGGGGAGGGGAACTACACTGGTGGAGAGCAAGGAGGGAGCAGAGAATAGGCAAAGTCAGGATCAGAAGGCTGGTCAGTTTTCCTGGGGGCAGAGACAGGAACGGTCGGTAACGGGGAATCAGTCCAATGAAAAGTGCTGGAAAGTCTCACATGAGGGCTAAGAACAAACTGGCAAGGAGAAAGTGAGTGAGCAGGAGAGGCTTACATACTGACTGATTGGTGATCAGGACCAGCTGTGAGCTGCAGGTGAAGGGAAGAGTCCTAATGAGGTGGGAGGGGCTGTGAATTCAGGTGAGCAGAAACCAACAGAGACTGAGACAAAAAGTGTTCTCTTTAACCCAGGCAGATATTTACCCAGTAGGCTCTGTGATCAAACCTAAACAAACCTTGACCGTGGTAATGCACAGTTGTGCTGTGTATGTGCTGTTCCAGAGTTTATGGACCAACAACATAATTTATTGAGTTGATTCACACAGACTGTGGTCAATCTGAAAATAAACCAAAACCAACAAACCTCCTGTTAGTCAGCGCTGGAAGTGGGTTGGGCGCAGCCTGGCTCCAATGGGATGGAAGTTAAATCACTGATGATAAAATATTGTTCAAAGACACTTAAAATTGAGAGAGATAAACAAATTAAACAGTAGAAAGGAAAAGGGAAGCTAAAATTAGGTGTAATTAAAGAGTTTATGTGCAGAGTATGTGAGTTCAGATGAGCAAAAACCAGTGGCAAGGTTAGTCCTTTTTTGGGGGGGCTCAAGCCCTTCCAAAACTTGCATTAGCCCATCCTATCGTTTAGTCCTCAAATCGTATATAATTTTTTCACAAATCTGTTTTGTTTGGAGATGGGGGAAATGGTAAACGGCTCAAACGGGCCAGTAAAATCAAGCACAACCTGCATGCATCTCTTGTCTCTGATCGGTGAGTGGGCGCCTCCTGTTTTACAAACCAAAAAATTGCAGCCCGAGAGCACTAAATGTGGGTCCTAGAGGCAGGGCAGATAACCGGCGGTGCAGCTGTTAGAACCACACGAATGCAGCAGTGCGATGTAACACTAATGACCAGGTAATGCTTCATTTTAGGACCTTGACATAATCTGTCAGATGTCTATTAAACAACAGCTGACCACAACACGATTTTATCAATGCCTCTTCTTACATTTAAATTCGTATGGCTTGTAATGATGCGTATCATGATAAACTAGGGCACTAGGAGTTAGTGCTAGCTATTCAATTGCAAGGAGTTAAATTGTTTCCCAGCGGCAAGATATTCAGATATGAAATGTCACTGTTCAATTTTACATATGATATGTTTTTGGATATTTTATTGTTTTTGTGCAGACTCTGGCTGACTGTCGACCTGCTGTGTTTTCAACCTCCATGGCAACGGGAGAGTAGATATCAAACCTGACGCTATATGGTCTAACCAGATAACACATTGAAAAGTACAGTCACATAACAACATTAATAACAGTTTCATAAAAAAAAGTTTCATTTTTTTCTTCTTGTATGTACTGTAGGACACAATCTTAAACACTGGAAGATTTAACCCTTTGCAAATGTCTGCTTTTCCATAGATGGACAGCAACAAAAATATTAAATATATTTATACATGTTAATGAGTTAACCAAGAGCAGATGTCAGCTGCTTCCTGGGGGCTGAGCCCCCCCAAAGGTCAGATTCTAGAATTGCCCCTGGCAGAAACCAACAGAGACTGTGACAAAAAAGACATTAACACAACCGATCACCGGATCAAGTCATCAGTACCCCATTCACTTACATGTAGGCTGTATAACAGAGAGGCGACCAGTATGTCTAGTAAGGCTCTTTGGTTCTTAAAGACTTCCTTAATTGTGTAGTCTTTATGTGATTCACAACACACAGCTGTGTAGAATTTGTATTTCTGGACTATTGTCTAATTGCATTTTTCTTAAAAGCAGGGGGTCACATAAAGTGCTATATTTTTCTCCAATATGGATTTGCCACCTTCAAATCTTTACAGTTTTAAGTGATCAGCTTTATCTTCATTTTTATTGATGACAAATGCAAAGTGGAGCAAAAACAATCCAAAAATTACATTAAGTAACAGGACAGTGTAGCACGGCGGCGCAGTGGTTAGCACTGTCGCCCCACAATAAGAAGATTGCAGGTTCGGTTCCTTTCTGGGTCCTTTCTGTGCGGAGTTTGCATGTTCTCCCCGTGTCTGTGTGGGTTTCCTCCAGGTACTCCGGTTTCCTCCCACTGTCCAAAGACATGCATGTCTAGGTTAACTGGTGACTCTAAATTGTCCGTAGGTCTGACTGTGAGTGTGAGTGGTTGTTTGTCTGTCTCTATGTGTTGGCCCTGTGATGGACTGGCGACCTGTCCAGGGTGTACCCCATCCCAGGATGGCTGGGATTGGCTCCAGCACCCCCACGACCCAGAAATGGAAAAGCGGTAGAAGATGGATGGATGGACAGTGTAACAACTTCTTTCGCATCAGTGCCAGCAGCAGTGTGGCTGTCTCCTCCCTCCTCCTACAGCAAACACTGCTAGGGAAATGTTACAGGCAGACTGGCTCGGCATTGACAGTTTTTGTACCAGCTGGTGCAGACACAGTGCCTGTGTGGCACGGACCTTGTCAGCACTGATGGCAATTCGGGTTGATAAGTTCCCAGAATCAACCTAAAAGTTTTGCAGCATCCGTGGAGAAATTGCCACAGGTGATTGCTTTAGTGGTGGCATTAACAGACATTACTCCCCCTCATCAGTGGTTCCATAGGTTTAATGCAAACATTCACTTAGCGCATGAAGAAAATCCATTTTCTCTAAGACAGACCCCATAATGACACTTGGAAATCTAGAGACTTGCTCTTCCCAGGATTGGCCTGGTTCATGAGGGAGCGAGGAATTGACAGACATGACCTTCTTTCTCAGCTCTGGTTCGCAGCAGCCTGGGAATCCTGTCAACATTAACTGTAAAAAAGACACGGGTAGTGTCAAACCAACTTTGTATTTTTTTCACTCCACTGAAAATCATTTAAAAGGGGGGGTTGAGCTGAAACTCCAGTGAGAGCTGATTGTGGCTACTTTCTCAAGAGTAATCCTAATCCTAAATTCTTCTGAAGACTGATCTCTAAAGATGACTACAGCTGTCAGCTTCATAAAATACCTTCAATAAACATGGTGCAATGGGTCAACTACCATGATGAAGCATCGGCTACACCAGTCAAGACATGAAAATACAAATTACATGTGGGATTTGCATTTAGATCAGGTTTTCAGAAGAATCATTTATGTTTTGTTCATAGACTTTAACAAAGAAAAGCTCATCTCAAAGGGGAAACAACATTTCAAACCATTACAGATTTCAGTGCTTAGGTTTTCATGAGAAAAGGAATAGATTTGTGCTCAGTATGAAGCTACATTTTGTTATTCCTATCTATCAATTTATACCATGCAACTATTAGTAGTTTCATCAAAATGAAAAGTTGGTGGCAATAATTTTGAGGTGAATTGCCATTTCTGTTAACCATCATGGGTACAAGAAAATTGTGTAATTGAAAGAGTGCCAAAAGGAGGAAAGTTATTTTCCATCACTTCACATAGATCTAATGTTTTTTCCAATTTCTGTAGAAGTCCTAGCTGACTTTTGAGGGGCTCTTTCTAAGTGTTCTCCACTGTAGGACCTGTTTGCTTGCCACAAGTGAGTGCTGGTGATTGCCACTTGTGAAGATCTCTGGCCACAGTTGCATTGACAAGAGGTTATATGTCTTCTTGTCTCTGGGTGTTTGTTTCCACCCCTGACACAGCTCCCGGTGAGAAAAGGAGTAAAGTTTGATGCTGCAGTGTTTCTTATTGACCGGTACTGCTGGTTATGTAGCAACAGAAAAATTAGACAGTTCCTTTTAGTCACGTGTGAATGATCTGAGGTTAAACTGCTCATGCAGCAGTTTTAACTTTTCATTCAACTTTTCAAAAAATTTCAAAAGGTCTGTAAGTCTCCTGCTGCTCTACGTAGAAATGATTGAGTTTAAAAGAAACCTCGCTCTTACAACATTTACAACATTTGCATTTACCGCTTGTCACTGGTTATATTTAACCCTCAGTTTATGAGAAATGCTGGTCAAGACATAGAGACTGAACAGATAAAGTGCTGTGAAAAAGGAAATGAGAGCTTTTCCATACCAATATATCTATTTACATCAATACATTAATCTCATATTGAACATTTCAAGCTGCGGCGCCAATTGTGTTTCCAAATTGACACACTTCAAAAATCACATACATTTACTTTGGTATTATTTTGCTACAATCTAACAAAGAAACAAAACAACTCGACATTTGGTCTTCAACCATTCCATTGCCCTTGTTTTTCAGTGTTGCTTAGTCATTCATTATGTGTAAAATACTTGTTTAAGCCATCACAACTACTGTTTATTCACATGAAAAGAAAATTTCAAACAACACTGCTCATAGTCCATGAAAGCACCGCTGGATGCCCTTGAGCTTCATCAGCAGCCACTTTGATTGCTCCACTGGTTGACAAATGAGGGGATCACAAAAATTAAATTCATCCATGTGGTAAGACAAAGGCTGACACCATTTCATTTCAGTGGGTTGCTAATACCGCCTTTCAGTGTCCATGTTCCATTTCACAGCCTTGCTGCAGCTCAGGGGACGTAAAGTCACCTCCACCTCAGGTAGTAAGCAACACCTTGGAAATGTAATTAGCCATCAGGACTAAATGGGAAATTGCTTGTGAGGACTCAGCTGTCAGCTGTGTTGCATAAGTGTGAATTCTTTACAGTGCTGGTTAATTTCACACTACAACATTTCTAAAAAATGCTAAAAATAGCCAAGTCCGTTTACCTACTGTAGGAGTTTTTATATACAGTAGTTTGAATGAGAACCATAAATACATCAATCACACACGCATTGCTACAAAAACTAATAATACTAGAATCATTGCATGTGAGTGTTTTATCGTCACACCTGTCTAAATAGTGTAGCACCTTTAACCTTAATGGAGGAAAGCAAACCACATTCACAAGTTGGACTCTGGCTGGAAGTGGAACAGTGATCATTTAATGCCTCCCAAACAATTATTATTTTGCAGTGCATGGGATTAGGAAAACAAAAAAATAGGGCTCTTTCAAATAAAAATAAAATACTAAGGTTCAACAGAGTGTCCTTTCTTCTATATCAGAAGATGGAGTTCAGTCCTGTATTAGGTGTATATATGTCTGTTCGTTCTACTACCCGGGTAGGTTTTGTGGTGAACGTTCTTATCTGTGTCAGAGTGAAGTGAGCAGATGTCTGTGGTCTTCAGAGTGGGTCCCGATCTCTGTTCACTCTCGATCACCTGGCTCGCCACTGAACCGCCAACGGTTCAGAATCGTACTGATCAATCCCTGATCCAGCAGAAAACACATTTCCATTACTATTGTGTCCATATTCATCACATGACTTTCTACTACTCCTACTGATTTTCTGCATATTCATTACCAGATGCAGTAAATGCACTGTCACACTTACAGTAAGAATTATTTTAACACAATTATTCATCGTGAACTGATATTTTAACATAAAGACTTCTTTAGCTCTATAAGCAGTATTTATATTTTTAGACAGCATTTTTTCATTCAATATTTATCTTTTTAATCGTAAATGAACTGTATCAATTCACTCCTTTTCATCAACATGAGTATTTGAATAACCACAATGAAATAAGTCACATTATGTACACAGTACAGTACATCAGAGCAATACTATTACAACCTGACATCATATTCAATCTCTGTCTCCCTCATTAAATATGATGGTAGCATGGTAGCTTACCAGCTACACTAAAGTATATACCTGAGCTAGCTTAGAGGTGTCACCCGTGGCTAGTGTTAGCTAGCAATCTTTCTAAAGTCATTTTTTCACATATCACAATGATACAATAGTACCACGGTGGGTTAAAAAACCAGGTAACATCTCTGCAACTCCGACTGGTTTTATGAAAGCATTTCAGTAGCAGCTAACATCAACAAGCTAATAACGTGGTCTAGCCTCTTAGCATGTAGCACTGCTCTCACTGGAGTCCAACAGAGGGCTTACAAGGTTGAAGCAGCTCCTCTCTCTTTCTCTCAACAACTCATAAGACTCTCTCTGATGTGGTTCCCCAGCAAACAGCAGCCAGTCAGCCCAGCACAGGTGCTGTCAATGACAATCAGCACAGCTGCCCCATATCATCATCTACACCTGCTGAGTATAAGAGGAGGCTGAGAGGGGGCGCCCGCTGCTTGAACGGTGACTATTGTGGCTCACTCCGTAAACCCAGTGTCTCCCCGCTCCATCCACGCTTTCCAGGCCCCTCATCCTCTCCCCCCCACCTAACTACCATGTGGACCATCAACCCCCTCACCTCTCCCTGGATACCCCCTCCCTACCACCTCGGCCCAGTCCCACTCCCACGTAACGCCATTCAAATAAATTGTGAACCTTGAGGCACTGTTCAATGTTTTTGTCACTGGGGTACCTGGCACATTTGGCTACTGTTACTTGGAGCCTAACACTTTCCTAATAAACAAAAGATTTATCGATACAGTACATTGGGATTAATCATTAGTTGGTGAGGTTTACATCACGTTTCTTACCCAGGTTCGTCAGCTCACTCAACGAGTGGCGCTCTCGGTCAGTGTCTATGGATGAGTCTCAGATGCCTGATTTTAGGCATAGAGTAGTCTCAAATTCATATGGTAATTATGTCAGATGTCTTGTTACCATTGTTTTATTACCTGGTGTGTATTTTATGTTTTATGTAGGACTAACGAGATTGAAATTAGCTTTCTGCTAAATCTGATGTGCCCATCTTCTCATTTCTTGTCAATGATCAATGCAAGCACGTCCCCAAACTAACTAAATAAATTAATTTTATGGAAGCCCATTTCCACCAGTAAAAAAATATCCCCATGCAAAGTCATAATTATGACATTTGAGTTTAAAAGTTAAAGTTACGTGATAAAATGATACAATTATCTCATAATTTTAATTTATCATGGGGATTTTTTTTGCTTTTACTTGTGGAAATGTGCTTTCATACATTGCATACATTTTCTACTGGACAGCTTTTCAGGCTCACAAATTTTTTTTTCTTGTTTGCTCCTGCAGGTACTTTAGAATGTCAGCAAGTCAATTTGACGATCTGCTTCGTCATTAGCAGCCGCTGATATCTCACCAGAACACGCACTCCACACCTGATGATGCTGTCCAGAGACCTGCAGTCACTTTGAAAATTTCAGCCAACAGGCTGTTGCAGCAAGCTACAAGTTGTCCTCCAGCACCGTGTCTGCTGTAATGTCAGAGGTCTGCAAAGCTTTATGGAGAGCCCTGCAGCCTGAATTTCTTCCATGCCCTTCAACTAGCCAGTGGTGAGCTATTGCTGCAGACTTTTGGCAATTGTGGAACTTCCCGAACTGCATAGGAAGCGTCGAATGGAAGCACATCAACATAAAGGCATGGAAGACCATGGATATTGTAAAGACATGCGTTGTCCTGCTCAACTACCTGGCCTACACCGACGAACTGAACACACCAGAGACCAGATACATACCACCAAGCTTTGCGGACTGAGATTCAGGTAGATCAGTGGAGCCTGGGGAGTGGCGAAGACTGGTAGCAGGGGACTCAAATCTGGTGGGATCCATAGATCCCTCACAGATGTCAAGGAGCCGTTGCAACAGAGCTGCCCAGGCTGTCCGCAAGGATTTGACTGCCTTCTTTCAGTCACCGCAGGGAATTGTGCCATGGCAAACGACATAGTGTGCCGTGGCACTCTTGGCTAGTACAGATCAAACTCTGAATACTGAAAGTACATTGAGTCAGTGAGGAAAAACTGAATTATGATGTTATTGAAATTGCTCATATTGCTGTAATCATGTTTTGTAAATAGTTGTTTTGGGAATAAACAAGTCCAAATGTGTGCTGTGATAAATGTTTCTATGTTTTCATAGTATCAATATTTTCATCAATGAAATATTGAAAATTGTGTATCATTATTTCCCAGAGGCCAATGCAACATTCCTTTTGAGTGGAGCAAAATAAATACAATTTATTTCCTCATACCAGTATTGTTTTTGTAATTCAACTAACAGCTATAGGTAATGATAACGAGAGAATTTTAAAAAGTTGCACAAAGTCTTTTCAAACCACAGAAAAGTTATTTTGAGTGTGTTCATTGCTTCCTGTCGTAACACAGGGAGTGTGGCGAGAAGTGACACACGGTAAAATCATATGATAGTTCATGTTTACAATGAGATGGCAAATATTCCATCGTCGGAAGTGTTGTAAACAGCTGCAGAATAGATTACAATATTGTTGTGGTTTGCGCTTTTTACCAGATTTTTTAAAACCCATTAGCGCGAGGAAACAGCGCTCCGGGACACATTGAATGCCTGGTTTTAAAGTGTCACTCCTCCGGTTTCATATGAAAAAAAATTATTGCTCTATCTTATTTGGTTGTTCTTCTACCAGCATTTAAAAATAGATATGCAAACGGGAACATGGGTGCTCCTGTCGGATTTAAAGGGTTAAGTACATTTTGCTGATAATATTTATGTACTTTAACCTAAATAAGGTTGTGAATACAGGACTTTCACTTGTAGTGGAGTATACATTGTGCTAGTAGTATTTTTGATGTAATAAAGGATGTGGAATCTTTGTCCACCACTACTTAGAATGTGTAGTGTTTGTTAGAAATGCATGGATAAACAGAGCTATGCAGATGGCATGAGTTCTGTGGTAAAACAATAAGTTGGGGGGGGGGGGGCGACATTATGGGCTTTGTTTATCATGCCCTGGCATTGTTAGCTTAGCTCGCCCAAATCGAGAAGCTACCAGTAAAGAAAAAGGAACTTATACTTACTTGTGCATCATAATTTGACTCCGTCTCTCGATGCTTCACGTGTGGAGCCAACCAGGACAGAAAGGTGTAGAAAGCGGGGACTTTTTTCCACCTGGATCCCCGCTTCGTAAGGCCAACTTTTTCCTCAGGTGGACGTATTTGTCCCTGAGGTTTTTCCATCTCTTCAAGCAGTCTGCCACATTCTTTAATAAATTATACACAATTGTGAATATCTGTGCTCCAAATAACGATGACCCGGCCTTCTTCCACAAAGTTTTTTCACTATTATCCGACATATCAGTCACCCCAACTACGATCATAGGAGGGGATGTTAACATAGTCCTGAATCCTTCTATAGATTGCTCTCATAATTCAGCGCGCACAAAAAAATCGCAATCAGCCGAAGTCCTTAGGGAATATATGGATGACTTTGGACTAGGCGATGGCTGGAGACTCAAAAATCCTACAAAAAGAGAATACACCTTCTTCTCCCCAGTGCACCACTCTTTTTCTAGAATTGACTTTTTCCTCTCAAACAACTCTATCACACAAAAAATCAACACCAGTATACACCCAATTACAATCAGTGATCACGCACCGGTGTTCCTCCACCTTCAAATAGAACCTACCCTGAAATCGTCTCCCACTTGGCGCTTTAACACCTCATTACTAAGGGATCCAGAATTTGACTTGTTAATAAGGAGAGAATGGGAAAACTTTCTGGAAATAAATGACTCTTGTGAGAATATAACAAAATATGTTTACTAATCATATGCTTCAGCTAAACAAGTGTTATAATCATGTGTTTAAAAACAGAGTGCTCTGTCTGTCACAGTACTGCACCCCTGAAAGGATGAGTCATAACTAGAAACTAGATAAGGAAGTCAGTGCAGCTACGGAGCCTGGTACGAGCCTGCTAAACGGTCAACCTGACCGTATCCTAATGGTCTCATCCCAGTAAACAACATTGGATAAAACACTAAAAGAGACAGGGGTGGAAAAGTACTGAGACAAACAGAATCTTAGTGAGGTGTTCCCTAGGTAGAGCTACTAGCCTATACAACTACATACTGTAAGGAAAAGATTCAGATCTCTCGGGGTAAGATACAGAAGAAGTTCTGTATGAGAGGTCTCCAAAGACTCTTTGCTAAATAAACTGTATTAAAGGACATCAACGACTCCGACTGATTCTTCTCACATCAACAAACTCGGGGAAGTCAGGTTGACTTCAACACTCTCCAAATTTATCTCCATCCCTGATCTGGGAAGCTGGGAAGGCCGTAATCAGAGGCATAATTATATCTTATTCCTCTTACAAGAAAAAACAGGAACAACAGGCTGAAAAAAACATTGAGGATAAAATTAAAGAACTAACAGAACAATATGCTACGAAACCAAAATCAACAATTATGGACCCAACTACAAAACCCGAAATTAGACAATATCCTTTCAAAAAAAAAAACAAAAAAAAAAACAGAATTCATACTTCAGCAACTCAGCAAAATTTTGAACATAAAAAGAAATCAGGCAAATTTCTTGCAAATCATCTCCTACGCAACAGAGAAAAATCTCTTATAAGTACAATTCAGGACTCAAACGGCAAATATACTCAATCACCCCAGGAAATCAACCATATTTTTTACAGTTTTTATCATAATATATACTCTAAAACAAACAACCCAAACGTAGAAGACATTCAGGCCTTCCTCAAAAATCTAAATCTGCCTCAACTGAAACTTCCTGGATGCCCCACTGACCACTGATGACTTATTAACTGCTCTGGGAAATATGCTTGCAGGCAAGGCTCCCGGACCAGATGGCTTCCCTGCCGAATTTATGAAACATTTCTGGTCAGTGCTAGCGCCTTTATTCCTCAGGACAGTGACAGAGATCAAAAACACAGGTTGCATAAGAGCCCAAATGAATACAGCTGCAATTAAAATACTTTTAAAACCAGATAAACATCCAACTCTCCTCTCCAGCTATCACCCTCTGTCATTGATCAATACCGACATCAAAATTATCTCTAAAGCACTCGCTGCTAGACTGGAGACAATCATCTTATCAATAATTCTCAAACAGGTTTTATCAAAAGCCGACACTCTACAAATAACGTTAGAAGGCTCCTTAATTTGATCAGCATGTCACAGTGCAGCAACATAGAAGCTATTGTCGTATCACTGGATGCAGAACAAGTCTTTGACAAAGTTAACTGGTCCTTCCTCTTTGCTACCCTTCAACAATTTGGCTTTGGAGAGTCATTTATCCACTCTGTGTCCGTACTGCATAATTCACCTAAGGTTACATTCACCACAAATGGGATCACATCGCAAAGCTTCACTCTGCAGAGAGGAACCAGACAAGGATGTCCCCTCTCTCCCCTGCTGTTTGCTATATTCATTGAACCACTGGCATCAGCAATATGCCAGAATCCAAGGTATCCATTCTACTGTTTCCCAACTTAATATCAATTTATAAGCGATGTATTACTGTACTTGCAGCAACCTCAAAGATCATTACAGGAAGCCTATAACTGTATCTCAAATTTCTCAGCCCTCTCTGACTATTCGATTAACTGGTCCAAATCAACGTCTTCTTCTTCTTCTCCTTTCGGCTCTTCCCTTCAGGGGTCGCCACAGCGAATCAGTTGCCTCCAAATAAGCCAGTCTTCTGCATCCTCTTCTCTCACACCAACCACCTTCATGTCCTCTTTCACTACATATATAAACCTCCTCTATGGTCTTCCTCTAGGCCTCCTGCCTGGCAGTTCAAAACTCAGCATCCTTCTACCAATATATTCACTATCTCTCCTCTGGACATGTCCGAACCATCTCAGTCTGGCCTCTCTGACTTTATCTCCAAAACCTCTAACATGTGCTGTCCCTCTGATGTACTCATTCCTGACCCTATCCAACCTGGTCACTCCCAAAGAGAACCTCAGCATCTTCATCTCTGCCCCCTGTCTTTTCCTCAGTGACACTGTCTCTAGACCAAACAACATCGCTGGTCTCACCACAGTTTTGTACACCTTTCCTTTCATCTTAGCTGAAACTTTTCTATCACACATCACACCTGACACTTTTCTCCACCCGTTCCAGCCTGCCTGCACACGCTTCTTCACCTCTTTTCCACACTCTCCATTGCTCTGGACTGCTGAACCTAAGTACTTAAAATCCTCCACCTTCTTTATCTCTTCTCCCTGTAACCTCACTCTTCCACTTGGGTCCCTCTCATTCACACACATAAACTCCGTCTCGCTGCGGCTAACCTTCATTCCTCTACTTTCCAGGGCAAACCTCCAACACTCTAGCTTCTCTTCCACCTGTTCCCTGCTCTCACTACAGATCACAATGTCATCTGCAAACATCATAGTCCATGGCGATTCCTGTCTAACCACGTCTGTCAGCCTGTCCATCACCATAGTGAACAAGAAGGGGCTCAGAGCTGATCCCTGATGCAGTCCCACCT
This sequence comes from Remorina albescens, assembly GCA_034769265.1. Taxonomy (NCBI): domain Eukaryota; kingdom Metazoa; phylum Chordata; class Actinopteri; order Carangiformes; family Echeneidae; genus Remorina; species Remorina albescens. The sequence continues at coordinate 4,370,809 of CM068487.1, forward strand.
CCACCTTGAACTCCTCTGTCACACCTACAGCACACCTCACCACTGTCTTACAGTCCTCATACATGTCTTGCACCGCTCTAACATACTTCTCTGCCACTCCAGACTTCCTCATACAATACCACAGTTCCTCTCTGGGCACCCTGTCATAAGCTTTCTCCAGATCTACAAAGATGCAACGCAGCTCCCTCTGACCTTCTCTGTACTTCTCTATCAACATCCTCAAAGCAAATACTGCATCCGTAGTACTCTTTTTTGGCATGAAACCATACTGCTGCTCACAAATGCTCACTTCTGCCCTTAGTCTAGCTTCAACTACTCTTTCCCATAACCTCATTGTATGGCTCATCAGCTTTATTCCTCTGTAGTTGCTACAACTCTGTACATCTCCCTTGTTCTTAAAAATGGGCACCAGCACACTTCTCCTCCATTCCTCAGGCATCTTCTCATTATCTAAGATCCTGTTGAACAACCCAGTCAGAAACTCTACTGCTACCTCTCCTAGACACTTCCAGACCTCCACAGGTATATCATCAGGACCGAGTGCTTTTCCACTCTTCATCCTCTTCAATGCCCTCCTCACTTCATCCTTACTAATCTTTGCTACTTCCTGGTCCACAACAGTCACCTCTTCTACAACTGGTCCAAATCAACAATATTACTAATAACAGAGAATGCATGGGATCCTGCAGACCAAAATCTACAACTTTCCTTCTCCACATGCAATATTAAATACTGGGGCATAAATATCTCACCTAAACTATCAGAGCTAGTCCACTTGAACTTTGATCCACTCCTGGAGAAAGTCTGACCTAGGGCGCTGGAACAATCTTCCCATTTCTCTTATGGGGCGTATAGCTACGGTTTAAATTAAAATTTTACCACAAATCAACTATTTATTCTCCATGATCCCATTGAAACCCACATCAAAGTGGTTCCAGAAGTTAGATTCCACTTTTATAAAATTCTACTCAAAGGACAAAAAGGCCCAGGCCCAATACACCCCCTACCCCTACTTTTTAGCCCTACCCCTAAATTTTGCGCATTCCCACAAGGGTAGTGGTGTCCCAATTCCTTTTTTCACGTAGGAGTAGGGGGCATAACGAGAAGAGGAACTATGCTCATCAAAAGATATTTCTCTTTATTTCATATGTGGGTAAACTTGGGTGGATGAGAGAAAGATAAAACCTCCTTCGTACGCCCCAAAGCTGGAAGGAGGAATCTGATTGGACTAAATTCGCGCCAACAATCAGACCATGCCCGTGGGTCGGCCCCCAATAAATAGTCAAGACAACATTACAATTTGGCAGAAATTCAGCGAAAAGTTCTGGAGAGGAGAGCTTAACCAGAAGATTCAAAAAAAAAGAGAAAGAGAAGAAGAAACTCAGAAGTTAAGACTTAGCCGCTTAGCAACGAGGGCTGAGTTAGACTTGCAGCGAAGACCACGGGTGAGCGGAACAAGTTTGGCTGCACTGCACCCAGTCCCAAGCGTCTCGAGTTGCCTTGGCAACCAGAGCCACTGGTGCTGCGCGCTGCTCCCGTCTGTTCCCTCATCAGAATAGAAAGGAATAATTCGGATATCACCAAGCCAGCCGCCCGAGGGACAACATTGCCGGTGAAGAGGGACAAGACAGACCAACAGCCACTTCAGCCGAGGACCAGTCTTACTTGGGAGGCCACGACAAAGGACCTCAACACGGCCGCTCTCGTCAGATGCCTCCTCTGACCTTTTCTTGGCCAGTTGATTCGCCAGCCCAAAGTAAGGTTGCGTTTATCTGCTCTCCCAGCTGGCTGTTCTGAGTGGTGCGAGGCATGGCTATTAGACAACATTGTCCCAAATTTTAGTTTAAAAGAAAAAGAAGCTTTCCTTCCTCAGATAGATTCGCCCCGCATTTGTTAAACAACTTCCCTTTCATTCGCCCAAACTCCGGACTTGGGTATCAGCTGTTTAATCATCTTGGTTGTGTTGCATTATGTTTCTTTTCATGTCCGAGTTCCCCTGTTTCATTTAGCTCATACTTTAACCTGCCCCCTTTATATAATGAGCACAGGTTTGATTCCTCACTTATGAGCTAATAAGAACCTTAGAACTCAGCCATTGCTACACTCTTTCCTTCAGTAATTTTTTTTTAGTCAATCCACAGTAGAGAACATCCCTTCCAGATTGAGATTCGATAAGAGGCAATAATAATATACACAATCCTAGGCACAACACCGTGTACCTCTTGGTTTATTTATCAACCGAAGCATGATGAATGCTAAAAAAAACGATCGCAACCGATCGCGACCGTAGACTCCATGTTTTTGTTTTTGTATTTTGTTTTTTTTTATTTATACTGACAAAATTTACATTGACAGAGTATGAACAGGGTGAGGGCGTTACGAAAATAAAACCATGCAGATTGAAATTTACATGAACCGTAGCCTCTATGTTGCTGCTGGGACTACGCAGTCGCTTGCGTGCCCAAACGTAAACTACACGGTGACGTAGCAAGTGGTGTCCTAATTCCTAGGGAAGATTACAAAGCCCTACCCCTTGTGGCTTCCTTTCGAGGGTTAAGGGGTAGTGGGTGAGGGCTGGGGTAGTGAGTAGGGTGAACATTGGGATTGAGCCAAAGACAAGAATTAGCCTCGCTACCCTTCAAAAAAATAAGTCAGAAGGAGGATTGGATGCACCTAATTTCAAGAATTACTACTTGGCAAATTAGCTGCAATATATTACTAAATGGATAAATCCAAAAGCAGATGACAACTCCTGGCTTGAACTTGAACAGGAAGACTGTCACAACATCAGTATCTCTGACCTCCCCTTCATTACCACAACCCTTAAGCATCATAACTGCATCAAAAACCCAATGACTGCTTCCACTCTCTCTTCTTGGTGGAAAGCTCTAGAGACCACAGGTTCCCAACTGGAACCCTGTATGTTCTCCCCAATCTGGCGCAAACCAGACTTTGTAACCAACAAAGTCCCTCTCCATCTTAGCACTTGGGAGCAGAAAGGAATCACCCACCTTCATCACTTCTTCCAAGAAAATCTACTTCTGAAACACAGAGATTTATTTGAGACTTTTGGTATAGGAAATGGAAACTTTCTCCAGTACCTTCAGGTGATCAAGACAATCAAGAAGAAAATTCCAACGCTCCAGTATACCGTACAGCCCCCAGAATTTGTCATTAACATCACAAATCTCTCTCCAAAAAAGAAGAAAAGTCTCTCTAAAATATACAAGTTACTCACAAGCACCAATTCTATTCATCTACCGATATCGAAGTGGGAAACAGATCTGTCCCTGTCCGCTGACTTCAACTTCTGGACCCAGATTTTCCAAAACACATTTAAAATGACAAAAAACCCGAACTTTCAGCTTATCCAGTTCAAGGTGCTTCACAGATCACACACAACTCAATAGAAGATGCACAGAATGGGTTTTTCTAGCTCCGATATATGCACACAGTGCACCCAAAACACACCAGACTCCTATTTCCACGCTCTCTGGCTCTGTTCTCCTGTGCAGCACTTCTGGTCAACTGTAACACAGAAATTCTAAAATCCATTTCGGACTGCAGAATCCCATTAATCCCTAACTTTTGCCTAAACGGTGACCTAACATCAACCAACTTACCTCACCATCTATACAAATCTGTTCTTGTAGCTCTAGCCATCACCAAGAAAGCAATCCTAGTTACCTAGAAAAATAAACAGTCTCATAACAACTCCCAGTGGCTGAACCTCCTTGCTGAATATATATCATTAGAGAAAATATCTGCTACCTGAAAAAACCAATTGACTCTCTTTACAAAAAAATGGGCTGCATTCAGCAACTCCCTAAACCTTAACTTGGATCTCGACCTTGCCTGCTAGCATATGCCATTGCAGCTCATACATTTACCTTCCTTGCATGACAATATTACTCTCTCTGCTAAGGTGATAACTTCTGTTCATTGCAATGTTCTTATTACCCTCCACATCCAGGATCACAACATCGGATCCCCAGACTACAACACCTTGAGCATGCCATAGGGGTGCTCCTCTCCATCACCTGGGTTGATCTCAGGCTCAGGAGGGTCTACCCGGCCGACTTCACTCCCCCATGTAGGGGTGTGCTCTGGCGCCCTGCCTGGGGTTCCCTGTGGTTCCGGGACCTGCTCGCTGTCCCAGGGTCTGGGGGTGTTGATGGCCGGGTCCTCCTGGGTCGTCCTCCGGGCCATGGTGGTGTGAGCTGGCGGGCTCTCCGGTCCCTCCTCTCCTCTCCTCTGCTGCTCCCTCCATCCTTCACCCCGCTCCTTCCTCAGCCTCCTGCTCCCTCCCTCAGGGGGCTGGGCCCTCCCCGGCTTTGGGGACCTTGCAGGCTCGGGCCTGCTGCCCCGGGATTGATTCCTTGGCGGCATTTCCACCTTGCCGCCGACAGCTGTGGGGCGGAGGTGGCAACTCCTCCTTCCTGGACAGTGGCCATGTCCTGGGTCTCCGGCGTGCAGGACCCAGGGAGCTTGCAGGGGTTCCCGTGCTTCCTGGGGGGGGTCCTGCCCTCCCGGGGGATGGGGGGGTGGGCGGTGTCCATCTGCGGCTGGCCAGTGTTGTCTCGTGGTGGCTGTGGTGGCTGTGGGTGCAGTCGTCCTGGCCCTGTTGCTGTGCTGCGCCTGGGGGTGGGGTCCGGTTGGGGGACTTCCGGATTCCCTCGGGCTCCCCACCCCACCTGTGGGTCCCTTGGGCCCTGCGCCTGCTGCCCTCCGGCTGGGGACCATGGGGGCCATCACTTGCCTGCCTCCTAATCCACACTTACATTATTGCTCACAACCACAGATAGGTGCAGCACATACACCCTACACAAGATTTTAATGCACCACACCTTGGGGGATGGGTCAGGGCGGGTGCAGGGGGCCATCGTCGGGGTAGGCTGCAAGACAGAAGTGTGCTGCAGTCCTCTGACTTCCCCCCACCCTCCTCTCCTTTCCTCCAATCTTAATGCACCACAACATTTTAAGGGGTCACAAGATCACGGTGCAGGGTAATGCTTCCTCAACAGGGATTGAAGAAGCACAGTAAAAGGGACATTTTCACTAATCATGACGTGGCTCGGGGGGCCCAGGCCCCAGTGGTGAGGTGGCACTTGTGCTTGGTGGCCTGGGGGCCCTACAGCGGCCCGGCTTGGTTGGGTGCCCGAGGCTCTCCGCGTCCTCCTGGCTGGGCTCTGTCTCCTGGCGCTGTGTGGTGCTGGGTCCGGGGCGGATCTTTGGTGGCCCCTTTCGGTCCAACGCTGGCTGGTCGGTGGTAGCTCGCCCCTTCCTCTCTCCCTTGTTGGGGGGTGGGGGGCTCCTCCCAGGGATTGCGGGGTTTCCTCCTCCCGCGGGCACCATGGCCCTCCGCCCCTGCAGTCCTTCCCCCTTCGGGCACTTCACCTAGGTCCACCTGCCAGGGCACCGCGGGGGCTCCCGGGTGGGTCTCTTCAGTCGATGGGGTACCTCTGGCTCGTGTGGGGGATGGGAGGTGGGGTCTGAGGTGTGTGAGGTCAGTGGCGGATGCGGGCGGCGGGGGGTCCTCCTGCCCCGCTCCAACGTGCGCTTGCTTGGGCGGTCCGGGGGTACTCGCCGTCGCCCACCTAGAACACTGGTGACTGCATTAGCTCGCTGGGCTTTGTACCTCATGCACTCCTGCATTAAGGTGGTGGGCATGAGGAGCCGGGACCTCTGACCCGACTCTGGGCCCTGGTGACGGTTTCACTCATATTTAGGGAATGACCACTTGCATGTGTGGTGTCACTTGCTAGCTCGGGTTGGGTCACATCATGAAGATTTGATAAACCCTGCCTAAAATGGGCTGAGCTATTCTTTCATTCCATCACTATGTACCCTATCTTTGAATCGGCTCCTCTTTTGCGACACCTTCATCTATCTGGACTCCCATTTCCCCACATCTCCACATAAACCCTCTGGACTCTCTTAATCCCGTGTGATATAACAGAAAAAGCACAGCATCCTTCACCCCACTAGTTCCTACCAGCACCACCTGGTTCCCTTTCCCTGTCCATCTTTCCACATCTTTTCTGTCCTTTATTCCCCCCTATATTCACCAAGGTGTAGCACTGCCCTCCCTGCCACACAAAGGTCATTTCACTCAATAAAGATCACAAACTAGCATCCAGGGAGGGCTGGTCTGACTTCTACCCTGAAACCTGCCCAGCTTGGTTGAACCTGCCAGGGCTATGACCCCCGCTGGTATAGCCCCCAGGGTCACGGAGGCACACATCTATCGATCTATCTATCTGTCTGTCTGTCTGTCTGTCTGTCTGTCTGTCTATCCAGTATCATATCAGTTTAAATGTCTGTCTGTCTGTCCAGTGTCATATCAGCTTATCTATCTATATATCTATCTATCTAGTATCATATCAGTTTATCTATCTATCTATCACACCTGTATCATGTCTCTCTGTCTATCGCATTATTTATTATTTCTTTAACTTTTTTATGTATTTTTTAATCTTTTTTATTTATTTAACTTTTTTTGTCTTTTATTTCTTTAGTTCTGTGTCTTCTGTGAATCTTGTACACAGCATGGCTTATCACTGGTACTTTAAGCAAGTAAGCATCAATAATTATAACATCAGTCTTCTTGTCTGTGCAAAAACCCTAACAAATGCATCCATATTTAACCCAGTTGTTATGGCCCTCTCGTGAGCCAGACTTACCAAATTTCTCTTTGTCTCATGCAGCATAGTGCGGCGGAAGGGGGTGAGGACACGAGAAAAGTGGAGAAAGAACTCTCACATGATGCAGATGATATTCCAATCACAAGAGAAGTCACATACATACAATGGAGCTCAGGAAAGCCATCCTTACGCACTTGTAGGCATTTGCAAATGGTGGAGAGGTCTACTTTAACAACAGGATGGACTCTTTTTCCAACATGATTTTTGAAACAACATTCTCATTAGAAAGTTTGTCACTGCATGCACCTGTCATCTTCTGCAGGGGACTCAACATGGAAACATCCACAAAAGATGGAGATTGAGGAAGAAGGCAATGCACTGCTTTCTTGAGATTGAGATTGCTTTTGGAGAATCTTGTCTCCATATCTACAATGGCTCTGTCCAAAATGTTGAGAAGAGCTCTCTTCAGAGCCTGGCTAGGAGTCATGGAGTCTTGGGCTTGGCCTACAGTGGACATAACAACACTACCTCTGATCAGTGAGCTCATTGTTCTTTTTCTTTTAGCAGCTGGTGCGGGGCCATCTGTGTTAACACTGGCTGGTGCAGGGATAACACTGGTTAATGTCTCATCATCTCTCATATTCTTCAGAGCCTGCAGAGATACACCGACTACTTCTCCAGCACTGCACAGGTCAACATTATGACCCTGCAGCATAGTATTTGCAGGCATCAAGGCACCTAGAATTTTTTAGGAGGAATCTTCCTATTTCAAAGAAATGATGCTTTTTCAACATCATCAATAACCCTGATGCCTTTGTGCAGATATCAACAGCAGCTGCACTGTCCTCTGTAACCTCTGACAGGCTACTCATAATAGCATCCTGATTCTCCATGAGACAATTGGTCACATCATAATGACTTGTCCACCTGATCTCCAACAGTCATTTAAGCGAGGGGACGCCATAGTTCTGTGATACATAATGACGGGGAAAAAATTAGTGCAGTGATCCTGATAGATCAAAAAATGTTTTTGCACATGGCTCTGCCTGCATTGCATGGACCACTGCTAAGTGCAGCTGGTGGTTATAGCAGTGGATATATGGAATATCCTTCCACACCTTCTTTTGCAACAAGGCCTGAACCCCACCCCTCAGCTCACTCATGACAGCAGCTCCATCATAGTACTGACTGATTATTTCATCTGCATTATAGCCTGAGTCAGAAAGATGCTCAAGAATTTGGGTGGTAGTAAATTCAGCATTTAACTGACTGAGGTCAAGCAGACCAATCAGGTGTTCCTCTGGAATTCCAATACAGACAAAACGGATCATGACTGAGAGATTCTCCACATTGCATCTGTCCCTAGTTCCATCACTTTTAATGCAAAACCCAGCATGAACTGCTTTGCTATATTTATTTTTGACCTCATTTAATACCAACTTATCCAGCGTGTCAATTATTTCATTTTGGATGTTGTGAGATGTGTATTTTGCATTTTGTGGGATGTTTTTGTTAATGTCATTAAATGTGGGGTCCTTTGCCAGAGTGTATTCAACCATTTTTAAGAAGAGTCCTGCAGAGAAATCCTGTCCATCATTGAACTTTCCAGAGTGCCACGAAGTGGAAATTAATTAACTACAAGGAACTGAACTACTTCTCCTATGGTTTTAACATAGTACCAAATTTTTCTATTTGGGTGGGCCCTAGGAGATTTGCAATGGTTTCCCCTGTGGCTTCCCTGGGTCTCACTTCAGACCAGGCATTGGCATTTTTCACGTGGCATTGACTAGATTCGTGTTTAGTGAATCCCTTGTCTTTCTCCAATGCAGTTTTCCAATTACTAAAACCTTGTTTGGTGAAAACCAAATCTCTATCATTATTTCTTCCAAATTTATGACAAGGGAAACAAAAGCACACATCTAGCTTTACAGAATATTCCAGCCCTGATCTCCCACGATACCAGCCCGGGCTGAATGCACGTGCAGTCTTGCCAAAATTACGTTTGAGAAAACCAGATTAGCGGGCTGCGATGGTGCTGTGGTGTTCAAGCCAATGTTGTTATCAGCGGCCGCTGCTGCGTGGTGAACGGCAACGCTTTCAGCTGGTGCTGTGGTGCTTGTGGAACTGGATGTTGCTGCGTCGCGAACGGTGCCGCTTTCAGCCGGTGCTGCGGTGCTTGTGGATTGGGGGTTTGGGTTTGGGTTGAGTCGAGTAGCAGTCTGAGATGAAGGCACGGAGCCTGCCTCTGCTGACTGTGGACTCGGACTGACTGGACCTGGAGCCGTAGCAGCAGTGCCACTGGCGCTGCAAGGTTTAGCAACCAGAAATCAGCGCATATTGACCGAGACAGTCCGACCCTCCGAGAGAGGGAACAGAAATTAAAGTGAACCACAAAAAACAAAAGGTTCCTTCCCTCGATTGTCTGAATATCGTTTTATTCGAAATAAATTCACTAAAGAAAGACAGGAGTTGGCAGCAGTGGTGTGTCTGTGCTCTGTGTCAACAAGAGAGAGAGACTGACTGACGCTTGCTCACTCCTTGCTACGCACCAATGGCAAATCAAGGCGGAGCATTATTTTGAATTGTGACACATGAATCTGGTCTCTGAGGTGTAGAGAGGGAGAGCGATTTATTTATTTTTTTGATGATGAAATGGTGTTGGTTAGGTGGTGCGACAGTTGTAGCATAACATTTCAAATACTTTTAAATATATTTGGGTTTTTTTCCCTATGCCATCATGTTTGGTGGGGCAGTCAGGGCATTTAGGGGGGCATTGCCCCCCGTGCCCATGCCCAGATCCGGCCCTGTTCTCTACCAGCTCAGGATTTTGCTCATTACTGCAGGAAGGCGCGATGTGGGAATCCTCACCACACCTGAAGCAGTACCATGGGTGAGGCTTCTTGTTGGAGAGTTTGAACTCTGGAGAAAGCAAAAGATTTTCTTCAGCATGGGCTTTGGACTTAGCCTTTTGTCATTTATCTGGCTTAGCAGACGCTTGGCTTGAGCTTAAGTATGTTTTTAGAGAGGCTATTTGGGTTTGCAGCTTCGCCATTTGTTTTACAAGTTTTTGTGGGTTATAGGGGGCAGCTATTGCTTTTTCATCATCAGTGGCATAGTCTTCCACTGAGAGTCTGTTTGACTGGACCTTTGTTCTGTTAGCCCCAAGGTGCTGCTTCATCCTGCTGGACTTAGGGGCTTGTCTGTCCTCCTCAGAACGCACCCAAAGGAGTAACTCGGAAAAGAGAGGTGGATTATTCTCCTGTTCAAGCTGAAGACTCGTAAGTAGACCATTATTCCAACAGCCTCTACAGAACTGCTTAAACAGCTGACGATCCGAATCACCAGCCGCCAAACCACCTCTTTTGATGACCTTGCTCTAGATTGTTTACAAGCACTGCAAATATCCAGAAAACTTTTCTCCAGGGTCTTGGTTTGTGCTTAAGAACTCAGCGAAAAACTTGTCACCGTCATCAATGATACCATAAGCAGAGTCAAGTAGGGCAAGATATTCATGGGGAGAAGTGTTGGGCCCAAGATGTTTGACAATGGTAGCAGCACATGGGAAAAGATTCTCAACCATTTTCCTGGTTGCATATGTGGCAGACATGGCAGAGTCTGCAAGGAAAAACTCAACATTGCTGCGCCACGTGTCATAATCAGACTCTGAATAGGGACAGGGGATTCTCCCTGAGAAGGGTCTCAGTCAGATGTTGCCATGATTGTGGAGAGGAAAATCACTGTTCTTGATGACATGCTCAACCACTACTCTGCATCTCTGGAGTGGAGAGATGTTTCGAGGTTAAGTACTGGAATGGGTTCCTAAGTGGGGGTGAACTATATTCATGAGGGTGGGTCTGATTGTCAGCTATATTGATAGGAGTTGCATCAGCTTTATGTTCGAGACTTGCATGCTGAGATTCCTGGTTAATTCCCAATGCATCTGGTTCAGTTGTCTTAGGTTTGGTGGATTCTTGAATCCTAGCTAATTCATCTAGTAAAACCTTTTCAAAATCTGCTCTGCTTAGCTGAGCGACTTCCTTCAGTTCATTTAAGTAAGTCCGAGTTAAGGTGGAACCTCTGTCTGCTGTGTACAGCTCAGACAGGAGCTGAATGTGGTGAACAATGTTCGGGTTACTGGAGGGTGTATCAACAGGTAAGGCATCTTTAAAATACTCAATAGCTCCACCTGAGCTATATTCTACTATAGCTGTGTGTTGGAAATTAGCTTCACTGCCGGTAATTTTAATTAACGGCTCAATCTTACCATACTGTCCCAAGTAATCAAATACCTCATTATCTGCATCACCACCAGTTACACCACTAACCAGCAGTGAATCAGGCACTTTAACATTTTCAGATAAAACTGTATCCATGTTTGTATTTTTTTCCACAGGTTTTTTTCCTCTCTAAGTTAAATGATATCAATGTTCAGAGAAAAAAAAAAAAAATAGTCACACTGCTCAACCTCACGTTCAAAGGATTTAAAGCAACTCCTGGCTGGCTCACCAAGTTTTATGTAGCACCTTTAACCTTAATGGAGGAAAGCAAACCACATTCACTCTAGGTTCAGAAAGTTGGACTCTGGCTGGAAGTTGAACAGTGATCATTTATTATCTCCCAAAAAATTATTATTTTGCAATGCATGGAATTAGAAAAACCAAAAAATAGGGCTCTTTCAAATAAAAATAAAGTAATAAAGGTCAACAGAGTGTCCTTTCTTCTATATCAGAAGATGGAGTTCAGTCCTGTATTAGGTGTATATATGTCTGTTCGTTCTACTACCCGGGTAGGTTTTGTGGTGAACGTTCCTATCTGTGTCAGAGTGAAGTGAGCAGATGTGTGTGGTCTTCAGAGTGGGTCCTGATCTCTGTTCACTCTTGATCGCCTGGCTCACCACTGAACCGCCAACGGTTCAGAATCGTACTGATCATTCCCTGATCCAACAGAAAAACGAGTCTACACGCATGGTGCAGAAAACACATTTCCATTAGGGCTGCAGATATCGAATATTTTAGTAACGAGCATTCTACTGAAAATTCCATCAATTACTCGAGTAATCAGATAAAACATATTTCTGTTTAGTTAAAGAGCAATTATAAATATACATGAGAAAATAAGACATTTAATTTAATAATGAACAATTGGTTTCCTTTTTTAGACAATCAACATTTATCTTTATCTTCGCTTTCATCGTCGTCATGTCTTTCCTCAATCTTCCTGCTGCTAAAACTAAACACGTCTGCCACCTCCTTCTTCTTTCTTTGCATATGTGACGTCAGTGTGTTGTGCCACATAGGGACAGAGCGTAACGCATCATACACCAAAAGCCACGCCCACGGAGGGAAAACAATCAAGAGCTCTCCATTGACTTTGCATTGTGTGAAGGTGTCTCTTGTCACTCTCCATGTGCCAGCAAACACAAACAAATGCCTAAAAGCTGCTGAGTAGTAGGGTGCACTACTAACAGCGTAAAGAACCCTGATCTAAGTTTTTATAAGCTGCCGAACAGAAAAAGTTAGCCTTTAAGACGACAGAAGTGGATACAGGAAGTAAAACGAAAGGCGCCATCGTCGGTTACACATCAGCCTTGAAGACTGGGCAGTTCATCATTTAACCTAATAGCGGTAAAAACCAAGTCTTGCATAAGTTAGACTACATCCAAACTACTACATTATTTTAAAATAGCTTTTTATAACCTAAACGTTTGAAATCTGCCCAACTTTATGGGGTAACATACATCCACCAACATAGTTGGTGGATGTATGTTAGCCTTGGTTAGCTCCAGCTCCTACAGTTAGCCTTGCCAATTCAGCAACCTTAACTTGCGCATAGCTTTATTATCTTTTTATTAGCTTTATAAAATTTAAAATTACACTTTAAAATATTCTAATAATAGCTTGGCATGAGAATAGTATCCAGTCAGGGCTAATTGCTTGTTATTTATCTTCCTTTTTGTTCGGAATATACACTCACACAACAATGAGAAATTACAGATCTTTGGATGCCGATAACTCCATTTGTAAGTGAATGGATCCAAGTTGTGTACCACCATAAACCAGCCGACTCTGACTGCCCGGTCTTCAAGGCTGATGTGTAGCCTACGACAGCACCTCTCGTCTTACTGCCTGTATCCACTTCTGTCGTCTTAAAGGCTAATTTTTTCTGTTTGGCAGCTTATAAAAACTTAGATCGGGGTTCTGTACCCTGTTAGTGGTGCACCCTACCACACAGCAGCTTTTGGGCATTTGTTTATGTTTGCTGGCACATGGAGAGTGACAAGAGACACCTTCACACAATACAAAGTCAATGGAGAGCTATTGATTGTTTTCCCCTCCGGCGTGGCCGGGGCTTAAATGCGTTCTGTCTCTATTAAAAGTAGAACGAGCGAAATACCCTGCTCTTTAAAAATTAAATTATTCCTCGAGGCAGAGGAAATTCCTCGATCATTTTTCATCTTATTCAAGGAATCATTTTAGCCCTAATTTCTGTTACTATTGTGTCCATATTCATTACATGACTTTCTACTACTCCTACTGATTTTCTGCATATTCATTACCAGATACAGTAAATGTACTGTCACACTTACAGTACGAATTATTTTAACACAGTTATTCATCATGAACTTGTATTTTAACGTAAAGGCTTATTTAGCTCTATAAGCAGTTTTTTTTCTTTTCAATATTTATCTTTTTAACTGTAAATGAACTGTACCAATTCACTCCTTTTCATCAACATGAGTATTTGAATAACCACAATGAAATAAGTCACATTATGTACACAGTACAGTACATCAGAGCAATACTATTACAACCTGACATCATATTCAATCTCTGTCTCCCTCATTAAATATGATGGTAGCATGGTAGCCTACCAGCTACACTAAAGTATATACCTGAGCTAGCTTAGCGGCGTCACCCATGGCTAACGTTAGCGCGTTAGCTGGCGATCTTTCAAAAGTAATTTTTTCACATATCACAATGATACAATGTTACATTGGGTAACATCTCTGCAACTCCAACTGGTTTTATGAAAGTATTTCAGTAGCAGCATTTTCACATGATCTAACATCAACAAGCTAAAAACGTGGTCTAGCCTCTTAGCATGTAGCACTGCTCTTATCAGAGTCCAACAGAGGGTTTACAAGGTTGAAGCGGCTCCTCTCTCTCTCTCTCTGTCTCAACAACTCATAAGACTCTCTCCTAATAAACAAAAGATTTATCGATACACTACATTGGGATTAATCATTAGTTGGTGAGGTTTACATCACGTTTCTTACCCAGGTTCGTCAGCTCACTCAACGAGTGGCGCTCTTGGTCAGCGTCCATGGGTGAGTGTCAGAACGCGCTCACTGACAGTGATAATGAATACAGGGCTGGTGCACCACCATGTGGTGGGGCATGGTAGACTCTCTTAAATGACATAAACGGGTTTGGTACCCATGTGGGTTACAATAGTTAAGTTTTCTTTTTTGCTGTCCTTATCAAAATGTTTCTTTGTCTTCTATTTCATGTTTTGTTTTCATACTTACTTCTTGCCTTGTTTCAGAAATCTTTACTTCCTGTCTTTCTGTGTTTCCTGCTGGTTTGATTACCTTCCCTGTCTTAAAGCATTGCAACTGTGTCCAATTGTCTCTCCCCTGCTGAGTATTAAGTGTCCGTCTTCACGCCCTTCTGTGCCAGTTCGTGTTATTCCAAACGAGTGTAACTCGAGAGGTGGAGAGAGTTTTCTGTAAGACTTGCAGATTCTTTACCAGTTTCTGTGTTATGCCTGCTGTTTCTTATACTTAACTCCATTGACAGATCTCCCATAAACCAGCCCAGCTCCATAAGGAACTGTTTTGCAAAGTGTATCAAGTCTGGGTTTGCTTTTGAGTCCAAACCTGAGGTTCTGCTATAACATACAGTTGCATTTGGTGCACATTATATATCCATCCACTTTAATGGCTTCCGTTCCTCATCTCTTTCTACCTCCCCACTGTCATCTATGTAACAAAGGAATACAAACCCCCAAAAAGCAAAAATAATCATCTTTGTGAAACACTGGTTCCTGCATTATCCACAGAGCAGCTCAGCCAACAGTTTGTCAGATTTCTGTCCGTGTTAGCGGTGTATGTGGAATTTCTAGTCCCAGGCAGAGGTGAGGACCAGGCTACATGATGTGGACTAGCCTCGCTTCTTTCTAACTTGACAACACTCTTTTTTTTTTCCCCCTTCATCTTTGTTTTTCAGTCTTTGGAACCAGATAGCATTGCCTCAATTGATTTATCAGTCTTCACACAGGTCCCTCTGGAGCCACAAAAACCTTTGCACAAGTTTTTCCACATGAGAGGAAATATTCCCCAAGACCTGTAAGAGATTATGTGTCGGACTCAAGTCAAGCCTTGACTTATGCTTATAATTGAGTCCTTTTATTAGTTTTATGTAAATGATCTAAATTCTTCTTCCACCAACAGTTTTACCACATATAAAATCTAAAGCCAATCAGTTTCCACAGAACTTTCCAGGACATACCAGGTCAACACAGTTATCTCAAAAAAACTTGAGTTAGCCTTATGCATTGGCCTTGCTATTTGACACATTGATATTTCATTATGAACCATTGTTATATAGTGTGATTATTCAGTTCCTCCTCTCTCTTAAGTTTATGTCCTGAGCACAGGTCTTCATCATTTGCTATGTTGGTCCTTGACTACAGTCTTCTGCAGTTTCACAAACTAATGCTCCCTCCTGAGCTTTTAGTTTCCTCTCCACAGCTCCCACAGTCTGCGTTATCAATAGGACACAGCTAAAGTAAAGACTACGTCTTGCACATAATTCAATGGCAATCCCCACCAGCAGTGATAAGCTTAAGGAGCAGATGTAGTTCTTGAGCTGACTTTTTCATTCACCTCACTGGAGGATGCCTAAGGATATGTCTTAGCGAAGCTTATCTGCAGTCATTTCTACAACATTTACGAAGCATGAAGTAAACACTTTTTTTTCCAACGTTTACTTTCACTTTATCAAGTGTGAGTGAGCTAAAGCCCAGCTCCTTAGTTTTAAGACATATTTTGAAGAGGTGGAAACAAAAATGGTCATTGTTGTTGGCTACAACTGTTTCATACAAATGTTGCATGAAAACCAAAGCAAAATAACGGAATTTCATTATGATTTAATAGCTTTATTCTGGTGAAAGCATCCCTGTGAGGATACATATATATGAAACAATCAGGATGAGCGATGCTGTCACTTAGCGGACTGAAGAACATGAGAACATGCTGTTTGAAAATACATAGAGATGATGGGATCATTATGACGTTGTAGGAGCATTTGTACCTTAGTGATACATTGAGGACAGTAATTTGGCATTTGCAAATTTTTATTCAATAGTCCATTTGGAGGCTTTTTGATGTCCATTTTCTAAGCAGTTTCACATAACAATGTTTAGATGTAATTTAGCCAGAAATAAAAAAAAAACCAGACCTGAGTATTATCGAATTTCCGAAAGGACTTTGCCATGCTGGTGATTATCCCCCTCACAGTGATTTACCTTTCAGATTGAAAAACAGCACTTATAAGAAGCTGGTACATCATTGTTCAGCATCCTAAGTTGCAAATTGCAGGCAATAGTAGAAGGATAAGCAAAGTGTGATTATTCCCTCCAGCTTTCAAATCATCCCGAGAACATGAATGCTCATTCTGGTAGACAACAGCACTGATAAAAATCTACATTACGAAGTGACAACTAGTTGGCAGTGAGTAGACTTTGCAAAATGAGCAGTGAGGTGTTTGAGAAGATTAGTGCCATTGTCAGGTTAAACAGAGCGACTTACAGCAAAACATGTCTTTATGTTCCACCATGTCTATTGACTTTCTCCTCTTTTTCTTTGAAGACCGTGGATCATAGAGAATATGCTTTAAATTGACCATCCTCTGTATGCATTAAGTTCATGGCCCAGAGCGGCTGGGTTAGTGCTGGACTTTTGAAATTAGCCTCAAGATTTTTGTTTTTTCACTTGACACAGTGTATTGATTTCACCACAGTTATCCTTCAAAAGCCAATTGGCTTGAAACGCTTGTAAACAATCTAACTGTATGATTATAGAAATGCAGTGATTTTTGTTTGGTCCATAACATGAAATAAAACTTTTTCGCTGAGCTGGAAGAAAAGTAGGACTGTTTGGCTCATATATTATTCCTTTTCTGCCTTTACTTGTTGATACCAGTACTACTTTGCGTATCTTTTCTGTTGTTTCTCAAGTAGCAAAGAGAAGGAAGTGTACATATAGAAGTTTAGCATTCACTGTATATTCATCTATTTTAGCCACACTAATGGTAATGCCTGTCTACCAGGAAAAATATGTATGTCCATTAATTGGCTTTAATAAATTTTTAATTACACCCATCAGGCTCTGCACTTTGTTTTTTGCAAATTAGTAAATGTTAGCATGCTATAAACTAACATTGTTCACATGGTAAACAATGCACCTGCTTATTTTAAGTAATAGGCATTGTTATTGTGAGTTAGCGTGGTGGGATTAGCCTTTAGCTCAGAGACCAGTCTCACAGTGGAGCAACCATGACCGAGCTGTGAACTCCAAATCTTGTTTAGCTTGATTTTACAGGAAAATGCATCATATGTGTTTTAATTATTCTGCTAAATTTCTTTTAGGTTTATTTGTTCACATAGATAGACTTGGTTTGTAAAAGATCCATCAATCTTACACATACACATTTAAAGCACAGCACAGACATCTCATATATAAATGAAAGAAGAAAATAAAAGAATTTTGAATGTCTAGCGTTATGACCCGTACAGTCCCACTAAAGAGGTACAGTATGTTACTATCCTTCAAAAATAGTATCACAAAAAAGCGAAACAGTGGGAGAAGAAATCTCATGTACAGAATGAGCAACGTGTTTACACCAAAACCACCATGATTTTCTAATAGATGTCCTTGTATGTGTGTGTGTGTTTCTATGCTGATCTCAGCCTGTGTGGAATACCTCGGAGCATTACTGGTTGTAATGAAAAATATTCACTTGCATTCAGGGAGTACACCCTTACAGAGGTTGGGTATGGCTTTGAGCTATTACCATTTTTATTATTATGTATGTGTTTTTGTTGTTTCTCTGTATCCATTATGCATTATTTAATTTTCCCCAACGTATGAGCTATGATATGAAGTGGATTCACTGCCGAGCATGAACCACTTTAGTCTCCAGCCTCCTCATGGAATGCAACATGAGCATCTAGAACAAGTGGACAACGGTGCATAGAGAAGAAAAGATTTGAAATTAAAAATTTAACATTCAGGAAGCAAGAATCTGTGCTACTGATGCCGACAGTATGTGTGGCTACAGGCAGCATGCCTGTATGGAAATGACCCACCTCCACAAAGCCACAGACTAATGTAAATGGAGAAGCATGTGCAGAGTTAAAGACTGAAGCAGCCCCAGAGTCTGTGCTGAGGTGAAGCCTATTTAAGGAGCAGACAGCCTGACTCCTGCAGGAACCACACAGACAAAATGACAGAGTAACACACAGAGGACGAGAGAAAGACTCATACTACAAGAAAACGAGAGGAGAGCAGTTGGACACGAGTAATCTCCTGCTTGTGTCATTTTGTGAACAGTTGTCTTCTTTGATCCACACAAAAGTGGACATAATTGCAGATATTGTGAGAGTGTGTGCAAAAGAGATATTTGTGTTAACTGTGTATATTTGTGTGTGCATGTGTGTGTGTGTGTGTGCCCCAGGCCTGCATGCCAATATTGGTTTCATATGGTGTTAATACAGTGCAACAGTGTGACTACTTTGGTAAAGCATCATGTTTAAATGTTAAAAAAAAATCTAGGTAAGTGATCGACTTTTCAAAGACAGAGACTTCAAATTTGAAATAATCAGAAATTGGGGCACCCTCTTCTATTGAAGGAACATAATTAAACTAATTATAGTGTTATAGTCAAAAGTAGTGAGTTTTCAGTTTTCAAGGATCTCTTGGTGACAAATTTGGCTTTTTATTTATAGCTAAAGGCCACACAGGTAACTGAAATAAATTGGCATTAAATATGAACATATAACAAAGAGGTCAAAATCAAACAGATGAATGAGGTTGATCTTTGAAGGACAAAATTAATTGGTCCTGTCATTTCGCAACAGGGACATGAAATGCAGAATAGCAGAGCACTTCCGGACAAACTCATTCTTCTTTCAAAGAATGCAAAGCGCCATCCATTATTACAGACAGCATAAACAACATTTTTTATTTAATTTGTGGCATCCTCACAGCGTCCAGTAGGTTTGGCTCGGAGCTCTCACAGAGGCAGCACTACCCAAGATGATGCTAAGTGAAGAGGATCAGATAATGGGATGCTCGGTTGGCAGCTTCCTTTCAGTCCTACATTTTGGTTTATTTTTGTCAAAATGACAGTGATCCACACTTGGTAGTGGTCTACAGTCTCAGTTATAACAACACTATGTGTTGGTCTACATGTGTTAGTGTGAGACTACGGGTGGAAAATCCATGTGCGATTGTGTGTGTGTGAGAGAGAGAGAGTGTGTTCTTGTGTGTTTTTATCCCGTTTCACTATTTGTGATTTATACCTCAAGAGTGAAAAGACATTATGACTGATTCTATCATCTTCAAGTGGTTAAGGCAGCTCTTTTAGCTCAACACATTGGTGGAGCACACGTTTTAACAAAACTTATTTCTTTTATACTTAGTAATTATTATTATTATTATTATTGATCAGTAAAACAAATTCTGGACTGGAAACTTGATTGATAAAACTAGCCTGTGTAACTGTTGAGCATTTATAAATCCTAAGTAAATGTATAAATTAAGCTTTTCTAAAAACTCAAACCCGCTCATCTAGGTCAGCAGTGAAACTGAACTAAATCAATAAGATTTTCACCCTGAAGCAAATAAATAAATAAATAAATAGATAAATAAAAATCAAAGCTAAAAGATGCCGTGAACCCCCACAGAGCTGATGGAATGGGGTGATGATTGTTTTTGGGTTCATTACAAGTGACCTTTTTCACATACAAGTAGTTATGAGCTGAATTATTAATTATGGATTTGGATCAGGAACCACAGGACGCACTGGGTCAGTGCAGATCCTATTAACCGTATTAACATGTGAGGGCAAATATCTACATCCGACCTCTCCCACATAAAATACAATGTAAAAGGCTCAAATTTCTTTAAAAACTGTTGGTTACGATTGTCACATATGTATCTTTCATTTAGTCTATAGTTGAAACCAACCAGACAAATTGTCATCTCTCTGTTGACAAAAAGCGTGTTATATCTAAAACGCCTTAAATTGACTTAAATTAATTTTGGGCTTTTTTTGGGGGGGGGGGGGTTTGGTTTTTTAAGGACCTGCTTTAGAATTTACTGTCCATCATAACAGGAAATTGTTCCAGACACTTGGTATCAGACAAATAAAGCAATGTTTCCATGTCAGCTGTTAGACAACCAAGGAGCAACGGCAGCTACTGAGAAAACTCAAATATATAAACAAGTGTATATAAACATGTAATTCTTCTATCTTAGGATGTCACATGTTACTTATCAGGGTTTTCATTTTTAAGGCCATTGGAGGGTGAGAAAAACAGACCTTGTGAGATGAGAATTATGTTGAATTTCTTTGCACTTCTGTGTAAAAGCTAACTGGACACCTCAGCTCACAGATAGAGCTGATAAGAGTAAAACCAGAGAGGGAGGAAAAACTATTTGTGCCACTTCCCTTCTGCTGTGCAGTTTTTTCCTTTTTTCATTTTGTTTATCAAATAATCACATAATGCAATTCTGCTGTTTAAGAAGTAGAATAAATTACTTTTTTATTTTACTATTAAACCTCACAGCCATCATGCAAATTATATTTTTTTTACTTGTCTGTATGTGTAATACAGTTACATCCAATTACATTGCATTTCTTGTGGGTACTGCATTTCTTTGGTGTTCTCTGCAACTCTGTATTTTGGAGTGTTTACTCCAAAATATAGTTTAAACTTTAATATCCGTTTCAAATTTAAGATATTATAACGCAAACTGGTGAGGCAATAGATATAGTGATATGGGTGTGGAACATAACACAATATTAAATCATTCACACCAATACACAAACTGTAATATCAGAGGGAAATGGTAGGTTTCATATTATTTGGTTCATTACACGTGAACCCTGGAACATTATGTTTGTACTTTTTGGCAGGTGAAGATGTCATGTGAGGGCCAGATGACCACACTGGCACTGCTTGCTTTAGTGCATGCATTTATGGTTAAGTTTACAGCAGCGCTTTAGAGCCTTCACACCTCGCTGCTCTAAGTGTGACATAACCATTTAGGGCTTTTTACCCTCCTAAGACCCAAACTCTTGCATGGCTTGCATTTTTAATTTCTCTTTTGTGTTGTTGTTTCATGTGTTGTTGGTCATCTTGAATCTAACCTGTAATGTATTATACTCTTCTGCCACCACCAAGTGGAAGTATAATGGCCGCATATGTGGACACCAGGCCTTTGTAGAGAAAAATTTAGTATTGTGGTCTAGACGACCTAAAATGTGATGTCCACATATGTGGACGCCAGGTCCTAGGAGTACAAATTCCGCCATCAAGCGGCGTTAATACGTTTTGGGTTTTTTTTTTTACATTTATAAGTTTTCTTCTGTGATTGTCGATATAAAAAGTAACAGTTTGATTACTGTGCTAGACACTTTTCTATTCACTATTCACTATTACTTTTTTCATTTATTCGGGTTTTGAATCAAGTGTATTTATGTAATATATTATGGAGCTGATTCGCAGCAGTAGGAGAGACAGTCGTTTGCGTTCCGCATCCAATCTCCCTCCACCTCAGTCATTCATGACACAATGACCCTTGAGCTACCGGCCACCTAACCATTAAAAGCTCTATGGTTTCCACTCAAGCTTCTCTGTGGATTAAAGCTCCCAACAGTGAATTATGCATGAGCATGAAGCTGCTGTGTTTGGCTACAATGAGAGTTCACACCCCCCACCTCTCTACAAGTATTATAGATGGCTGTGGAAATGAATGCAAGGACATGGAGCTACACTGAGAAAAGCCGCCTTCACAAATATACTTTGAGGCCTGGATGAACTAAGCTCTAATAATGTCTGCATCCATCCTTCCCAACTGTAATAACACTGTTCGTTCTCCCTCTGTCTCTACATTAATTTGCATTCTTCTCTTTGAAGACTTTCGTTAAGATTCATTGTGGTTCCAAATGGGGCTTTGTAATTAAGACAGAGGTACCACTGAGCCTATTAGCACTCTTTGTTATCTTTGTTGCCCAGATAAGTGGCCAATATATTGGATATAAAAACTTATTAGTTTATTTGTTCCTGCCACTGTAACACAAAATTGCTAAATCATGGGTCAAACAGCAGCAGGTTATTAAAGACAGATACTGAGTGAATAAATCTGCAGCGTGTCTTTATTTTCTTCTTCAAATAAAAAAGTGGCTTTAATAATGAGAGGAGAAAATGGTTTTATAATTCCTAGGAGGGTTGGGAAAGCCATCAAATGACTTTTCCGCATTGTGGATCAGCCGCTGTCAGAGGTCCCTGAGCTGTTGCTTCTAGAACATGTATTTCCTGAAAAGACACGCACACACACAAATACACATTCACAAACTAAGTGATGCACAATCATGTCTAAGTGTTGTACCAACCACATCTCAACATGCTATCGCATAAAACATGGGCAGCAATTGAGGTGCAGCCAGTGAATAACCTACAACCTTCAAGATTATAAATACGGTGAAACTAATTCTCACTGTTACCTCTGACAACTCTTTTAGAATCAGTTTACTTTCAACTCAAACAGAAAAATTGCTGCAGAGTGAAATGTCTGGCAGAAATGTTTCCTCGACTTGAATTCAGCAAGTAAATTTTTGCTTGGCTTATTTTTCCAGAGTTTTCACCGTTTTTTTTTTTTTTACTTAACAAATGAGCATAACAGCATTCATGCTGCAGGGCAAAGGCTGTCAATCGTGATGACACTGAGTCAGTGTCATGCTCAGTGTGTTTACCGTATATATGGATTATTAGTTTGTCACCAGAGCTGGACCTTGATTTTTTCTGGCTTGTGTGGAGCTTGTGGGCTGAATTGGCCCTCACTGGGAAACAGGAACATCAGTCATGCTCATATCTGTGTAGGAAGGTTAATTTCTCTTACTTGAACATCAAAAACCAAATAAATATAAAATAATACATTAAAAAGTGCAAAAAAATTGTGAAAAAATAAAGTCACACAAAAAATTGAAAAAAAAAAACAAGTTGTGAAAACTAAGATGAAGTTAAATTTCTTTATGCAGAAGTTAGTTTGGCTTTGCCCTGGCATCTGCCTCCCTACAGAGCCTCCAGCTGAGTCCAGTAAAGACTGACGTTAGTGGGCTGAGTGTTTCTCCCCACAGGCATAGAAGCACAGATGTAGCCATGTTGGTCCTAAGCAGTTCCTCCTCTGATGCCTACTTAATATTAGATTGTGAGGTCCAGTGTCTCGGGAGTTCGGACTGTTGCAATAGAGCTGCTGTTTAGTTGAGGGTGTTATGGGAATGAGATCAGAGGACATCGTGACATTTTTATTCTTCTCTCGGAGGAAATGGATGCAACATTAAAATTTGATGTTTGACATGTTTGAGAGCATAAGCAGTAGAGGCTTAACGTTTTTGTGCCTACAGACAGTGAGCTCCTAAGAAAGCCTCGATACTACTCACTGCGTTGTTGTTTTGTATTTTGAAGACAGCAGTGAGCACGACTCTGCTGCTGTTACAGTGCTGGGCACATCTGATGATGCTATGAGCCTACCAACAACAGTGCCAGACCTATAGACCCATATCATATCCACTGACAACTTCAATATATCTGATAAAACGCTCTCTTGTAAACATCCACTCATTCATCACATCATCTCTGCTTGCGATCCTGCATTCAAAATCTTTACTCTCCACCACCACTTCAGGTCAAAAAACTATAACTAAAACTACTAGGTGTTTTGATTCAATTTTATGCGTAGTTGAGTTAATGCTTAGTTTAACATCACTTGAGTCACTGCAGTAAGTAAATGTAATTATAAAATTATAATGAAAAACCTTATATGTAATTATATTATTAACATTAATTGAAGCTGGCTGTTGAGGTTTCTCCTGTTCAATTTACTCTGGTCACTGCAGAAGAGGAAACAAATGTGAAGCTGTCCTTGTAAACTGTTTTTTTCTTTGCCCCTACCCTCATGGTGCACAGCTCTACATTTCAGTCTCCTGGGGTTTTGGCTGTTGTCATCTGTTCTGAGCTTTATGACATCCCTTCCTCATTTTAACTAACAACTGAAGACGATTGCTGTCAATTTTCTTTTTTTGGGGGGGAGGGACTATAAAATTAGGAAAAATTCTGCTTCTCGTCCAGTCTGACTGACAGTGTGGCAGCTCTGTCTGTTGCTGCTGTGTGAAGCAGTGCATTAAATTATGCCGGGAGAGAATATAATCTGAGTCTCTGTTCAGCAGAAACATCAACCAGTCAATGTAAACATGTATAAGCAGTAGACAACACAAAGAATCTGGTTGAAATGAGAAGTGAAACTTTGCCAGGGCAAACTCCCAAAAGAGTGCAATAGAAAGAAAAATAGTGCTACCAAAAATTTGTTGTGTCTGTGATCACTTGGAATAACTCACAGAACGCAGTCTTCCTTTTTCCCCCTCAAAACAGCAGCTGAAAAAAGATCAATCTGGGAGGGAGTAGAAATGAGGACTTCATCACTCAGAGCTTCATTCAAAGTAGGTCTTAAACATCCAAAGTGCCTCAAGGCTAACGATGTAAATTGCAGAGCCATTAACCTGTGATTATGCTGCTAATCTCAGGCAGGCTGAGCACAGCAAGTAATTTATATGTTTAATAATTATACAGGCAGACCACAGCTGAGTATCGAGTAGCTTTTAAGATTTGTCAGAACAAGGCTTGGGTTTAATCAGAACATAATATCATGATAATCACATCATCATCCATGATATATATTTTATGGTTTTGTCCTTTTTAGAGAAGGATACTTAAGAAGTCCTTGGCCAAGATTCAAGATGAGGAAACAATTGGATATTGGGCAATCAGTAGATTGACAGAAAATTGATGAACCAAGATTTTTGAATAGTTGATTGATTGATTACATTGTCTATTGTATCAAACAAAACATCCAACTATCCAGTAATGGTCACTTTCCTTCCTTCATAGCTATATAATCTTATATTAGCTGTATAATTGTGTCTTAAAGGAGGAGCTCACCATTTGTGAAAATACCTTCTTGAGTTAAGGATGAGATACCACTCTTGTGTTTGTCCTTTAATGAGGCTACTGCCAGTGGATGGTTAGTTTAGCATATTTTAAAGGGAGGCATGGGAGTAGTATCACTTTTCTCAAATAATTCTTTGTATATCATTTGGCAGCCTGGCAAAAAGAAAACAGGATGTGAAGAGCCTATGGGGGCAAGAAGACTCTGAAAGTCTCGTTCACAATTCAGCCTTATTTCATGGACTAGGCTATTCAAGAAACAATCATTCCCAGATTAATCAATGAAGAAAAGGATAGGTAGTTGTGATGGTGTTGGCACAGATCATGTTTTTACTCCCAGCTTCAAGATCTTCATATGAACCCTTCGCTCTTTGTCATGAGAAAATCTGTGTTGTTAATGCTCTGAGGGTCAAAGTACTTCTGAGCAAGCTGTTTAGCTGTCATGGACTGGCACACACAGCCGAACGTGGAGAGTGGGCATAGATTAGGGCCTTGGCAGGGCACAACCTATGTCTTGTCAAATTGGCTAAGAGTGCCGACACAGCACACCCCAGTGATTCAGCGAGACTTGAATACGGGGACCTCACTTGCACACAGATGTCAGATTTCACACTTGAAACATCTGATCTTGGGTTAATTTAAAAGGATTCGAAAAGACACTGTCACAAAATGGACTAAAAGGTTAAAAGTTCTTGTTTTTCAGCTTTTATATGAGGGACATCAAGTTGAAGCGGTGTCCTGTACTGTTCAAAAATTGAACACAAGTGCTTTGTGAACTCCTCCCAAACACCTTTAAAGCTGAAAAGCACTGTAATGACATCATTATTGTTTTAAATCCAATGTGCTACTGTGGAAGAACGAAAACATTAGAAAATGTGCCAGTGTCCAAATGCTCTCAGAATGTACTGTAGGTGATAATAATGTGTAAAATGTAATATTTACTTTTTTCCCCTTTCTTTTTCCTCTTGATTTCATACAATTGCAATATCTCGTTCCACCACAGGTGTTGACAAGGACATCTGCTAATGTTCTTTTCTCTCTGTTTGTGGAGCAACTGTGCTAAATTCAACCAATTTTCCCCCGGTAAACAGCATAAGACAGATGGAGTGCTTTCATCCAGTCAGCAAATCATGTTGGGTAAGATTGATGTTCTCTTGCTTTCTTTCTCTGTCACACGCTCATGCACGGTCCCTCTCTCAGATTGTTGTGCGTGCATGTGTGTGTGTGTAGAAGTGGTCAGCAGTGGGAATGGAACAATACATTGGGAGTTCAACCACACAAGTTCACATCCTCCTTAGAATCATCACATTATTTCGATGCAAAAGCAAATAAAACACAATAAAATATACTGTATGAAATAGAAATGGATGCATTATAGTTATATTACAGTAAATTATGCAATGCATCGCTGCAAAGGACGGTGTAGTGAATTGATACAAAGATGGTCATTATGGCTGGAAACATTAGTCAAACTAAAATATCACAGCACGAGTATTCAATTGGGGCAGCACAGCACCATAGTGTCCCACAACAAGAAGGTCGCGGGTTTGGTTCCCAGGCCTGGGGCCTTTTTGTGCGGTGTTTGCATGTTCTCCCCGTGCCTGCGTGGGTTTCCTCTGGGTAATCCAGTTTCCTCCCATGTCCAAAGACATCATGCTTAGGTTAACTGGTGACTTTAAATTGTCCGTAGCTCTGAGTGTGAGTGGTTGTTGGTTGTGATGGATTGGTGACCTGTCCAGGGTGTACCCCACCCTCACCAAGTGTGAGCTGGGATTGGCTCCAGCACCCCCCGCGACCCGGAAACAGATGAATGCATGAATTGGTATTAAATTGAGAAAACTTCACACAAGCAGCTGCTTGGTTTAGCTGAAGGAGCAAATGCTGCCCTTCTGTTCTTAGTTTGTTTTAAACTTTCTGTGGATTTCATAAGTGACTCCCTGGGATCCTGCACTACATGGTGTACCCTGTTCACTGTTGTAGAAGGTACTCTAAATAATTGGTGTAAAATCCCGTTTGTTCCATTGTCTTTGAGTGACAGCTTGTTGATGATACCCAAGGCTCCCTGCCTCAGCTGCAGGCATTTCTGATCCATACTTGTCCTCAACAACACAGGTTTGGCAGCGAATTATGTTGAGGTCAAAAATTCTTCCGCTGTTATCCACCAGCAGTACTTTTCTGGTGAATGTAAGATGCAATGGTCCACAGAGTTCTTTTTTTAGACAAAGCACTGGAACATCACAAGGAGAGGCAAGTCGGAAAAAAAGAGCAGTAGTGACGAAAGTCTATATTAAGTATGACGGCCGTTCCCTCCTTTTATTCAAACGGGGCTCTAAATACACATTATTTAACGGGAGGATTTCCTGTCAGTTTGAACACACTGTTCTGTGAAACCAAAAAAAAAATTTTTTTTTTAAATGTTAGCGTTGCATTGTCTCTGACAGCTTTGCAAAATGCCAGCTCAATCTAAACAAATAATACAGCTATTTTCTGGCCAGCAGTGTCACGCAATAAAGATTACAACATCACCAGATGGCAGAGGACTATTAAACTTGACACAAGGTCATGGCTTAAGGAAAATGTCTGTAAATATTTACATTGGTATACATCAGGAAGCTGAATGTCATATTGAAAATACAACATCAGCCACCTAATGGATTTTGCCCACACTGTAAAACCTGATAAGTTAATTCAACTCAAAAAAATTGTTGTAACTGATTACATAAAAAAAAATTGACACTTAACCAAATATTTTTATTTAACTTGCGAAATTAAGTACATTTTACTAGGTAATTTTAAGTGAAAGTTACTACATATTTTAAGTTTAAGAAACTTCTTATTTTTGTTATTTCTACTCAGTATCTTTGTTTTCAGAGTACTAATTAAAATTAAGTAGAAATAAGTAAAACATATTTGTTACGTTCAACAAACACATTTCATTTCTTAGCAAGTCAATGTTCACTTTAAATTCACTTAAATTATTTAAGTTTAATATAATTAAATAATTCGCTTAGTTGTAACTTAAAATTCCTTGTTAAGGAACATGAAACCTAATACATAAATTGTATTAAGTTGTTTTGACAACACAATAAAAACATACTTTGAGTAAACATTAAAACAGATTAACATAATTTAAAAACAAGTTTATCTTTTATTTATAAACTGTAACGACCAACAGTAACATCAAAAATACAGTACTGGTGGTACTTATAAAACAAGGCAAAGGCCAAAGGAAATGGCCAAGGGAAAGAACAACCAAATTTATGAGTGATCTTAGATACACAATTTTTTGGGGGGAAGACAAAAAAAATCAATCAAGAAAACTGTTTATTGATAAAACAGAGTAATATCTGTTTGGTTTGTTAAAAATTTTGAAGAGCTTAAAATAACTAAAATCTTTCAAATCCAATATTATCATACCCAGTTCTGTTCATTGATCACCAATACATTACAACTATACCACAGAAATGGCTACAGCAGTACAAAAAATGATATTTGTACTGTATCCATACAATACAAACACTACATCAAAAATCAGTTTTGAACAGTAACACCTTCAAAATTCACGGAGAATACTGTTGAAAAAGATCTCTTAAGAGGTTTTCGAAAATGAAAAAAAAACAACAACAACAAAAAAAACAGTATCAACTGCATCCTGTGCAAGTATATCAAGTAAAGGAGCAACCTTGTTTTTGCTTGTCCATACACTTGAAATTACTACCACTGCCAAAATGGCATTTTTAAGGCTCAACACTCTAGGCTTCAGCTTCCCATCTTCCAGGCCCATCAAGACTTTCTGGATAAAGTCAAATGTGTTGGTCAAGGCTTTTGGGTAACTTAGATGTAGCGCATAAATCAGTGCAAAAAGCATGACAAATGCGTCAGCGAATGTGGGGAGATCAATAACCGTGTTACCCTCAAGCATGACTACAATCCTCTCTGGGCAGAAGAATGTGGCATCTGTTGAATTGGCACTGATCAAGAGGAGCCCAACTGGTACGTCGTCGATGTTTGGTTCGTCAGACTGCGACACCTGCAGACAAGAACAGAGATGTTACCTGTGACCTCAAACTGCCTCAGCTATTTCACAAAGATACTTGCTGCGAATACATCATTGTTACGGACAAACAGACCACCACAAACTAACAGCCACTAATATATAACTATTTTCTTTCAACCGAACTACACAAAAATTCTCACAAGCTCTTATCTTGAGTAACCAGGTCATGTGTTCTGGAAAGAAACATATTCCGAGTTTTTCAAATTTATTTGTGTAACATTCAAACACTGAAATTTTTAAATAATTGAAAAAAATATATTCAGATTTTCTAGATTTCAGTAACAGAAAAAAAAATGTAACTCTTTGAACAAAAATAATATACTGACATGCCATAATATACTTACATCCCATTGCTTCAGAAAGCCGGAGTGATCCTCATGCAAATATGCAGGGAGATCACGGAGGACAGCAGCACGTCTGACTTGGATGTCAACTTGTTCCTTGGGTGTGAAAACATAATATTATTATAATGTATATCTTACTGATGCCTTACTTGCATAAAGGCTTTGCTCAGTATTGTGCAAAAGTTTTAACAGGCTACTTAATTTAAACTCAGGCAGAGTAAAATTCTTTAATTATCCATAACAAATACATATCTTCAAAACAATCCTTACACCACTAAACATTAAATAAATACAAGCCTATAGCAAGTAAATTACAACCTGGGATTTTTCATTAGCACGTTACTGATTTTGATTTTCAGTTGTTTCCACACTTCTCCTCTTTGGAAGTCAGGTTACTGAGCACAGACCGTGAACACTGGACCTTGGCCGTGACCGCGATGGGGTTATTTCACACAAAAAAATACAGGCTTTAATTTTATTATTAGCTCGCCAACAAAAACACATTACACATGGAACAACATTTTAGCATTAAATTAAGGTAAAACTTTAATGCCAAACATTATATTTAAGTTACTTAAACATGCATATAAGTAAAACTGTGTACATGTCGCTGTTTAATGGTTGAAAAAGTTTAAAGTACTCATAATTAATTAAATAAATGTTAATACTGTCCACTTCAGTGGAGGAACAAATTAAAATACTAGTTTCACCTTTTGAATTTTTTTCCACTTTCACTGAGGAAGGTTTAATTGATAATTGAAATGATAACTGATTAGGAGAGATGATGTCCATCCTACCGTGGGTGTAGCCATTCTTATATTTAGGAATATGGCTGAGTTTATTAGAAAGTTAAAACCCTGACAACCCCGAGACCAGGAGGCAGAGCCGCAGTTTAACACACTCCTCTGCGCCTCAGTCAGAGCGGTTCCCTGCCGAGAATAGAATAGAGTCTCTGTCTATGTCTAGGTCTACAGAAACTGTGTCTCTCCCCCGACCACCTAAATTTACAAAAAGTTACTAAACCTAGATTAAACGGAAGAGGTGCTCAAAACAAAAACTTAATAGAAATCAAAACAGCCACAAATTCGGTCTCAAATAATACTGCAGTTAAATGTGGACTGTTGAATATTCGATCACTATCATCAAAATCGCTATTAGTCAATGATCTCATAACTGATCATCGTATTGATTTATTTTGTATAACTGAAACCTGGCTGCAGCAGGATAAGTATGTTCGTATTAATGAAGCTACACCCCCCACTCATGTTAATTTTCATGTCCCTCGTACCACAGGTCAAGGAGGGGGAGTGGCTGCGATATTTCAGTCAAGCTTATTAATCAACCCTAGACCAAAATCTGGCTGTAGGTCTTTTGAAAGCCTCACTCTTAGTCTTTCCCACTCAAACTGGAAAGTTGAAAAACCAGTTCTGTTGGTTACAGTATACCGTCCACCTGGTCCGTACTCAGAATTCCTATCAGAGTTTTCTGAGTTTATATCAGAGTTAGTACTTAGTACAGATAAAATCATTATAGTGGGAGATTTCAATATTCATGGAGATGTAGAAAGCGACAGCCTTAGTTCTGGGTTTCTTTCATTACTAGACTCAATTGGCTTTTCCCAGCATGTGAATGAACCCACTCACTGCTTCAATCATATCCTTGATCTTGTTCTAACATATGGCATTGAAATTGACAAGTTAACAATTTTTCCTCAAAACTCTCTTTTGACTGACCATTACCTCATTACGTTTGAGTTTACTTTAACTGACTGCACAGCATCGAGGAATAAAAACAATGCTGTGGCTAAATTTAGAGAACATTTGGTCATCATTTGCAGCAATGCCATATCTAAATTCAAATGAGGATTTCTCCCATACACAGGTTGATGACCTTTTGATTAGCACTATGGCCACACTGTGTTCAAATCTGGACGATGCTGCCCCTCTCAAAAAGAAAGCAATAAAACAGAGGAGGCTGGCCCCATGGTATAATTCTCAAATTCGTGCCTTAAAGCAAATGTCACGGAAATTAGAAAGAAATTGGCGTTCCAGCAACTCGGAAGAGTCTCCCAGAGCCTGGAAAGAAAGCTTAAAAACGTATAAAAAAGCTCTCCGCAGTGCTAGAAGCTCATATTATTCAGCACTAATAGAGAAAAACAAGAACCACCCCAGGTTTCTCTTTATCACTGTAGCCAGGCTGACAGAGAGTCATAGTTCAATTGAACCAGTGATCCCCTTAGCTCTCAGCAGTGATGATTTTATGAACTTTTTTTCAAATAAAATCATAACAATCAGAGACAGAATTCAACAGCTCTTACCTACATTAGACAATAATCTACTGAATACAGCAACTCCTGAATCAACTGCAACGCCTATTTTACATCTGGAATCATTCTCATCTCTGAATCTCTCAGAGCTAGCTTCTATAGTTTCATCATCTAGACCATCAACCTGTCTATTAGACCCAGTGCCGACCAGCCTCTTTAAAGAGATTTTCTATTTAATTGAGCCATTCATTCTAGATCTCATTAAATGTAGCCGCAAGGGGGTACAAGCCAGTGCCTTATTGTGCCGGTCCCAAGCCCGGATAAATACAGAGGGTTGTGTCAGGAAGGGCATCCGACGTAAAACTTTTGCCAAATCAAACATGCGAATCGAATCAATGACTTCCATACCGGATCGGTCGAGGCCCGGGTTAACAACGACCGCCATCGGTGCTGTTCACGTACAGGGTACCGGTGGAAATTGGACTACTGTTCGTCGAAGAAGTCGAAGAAGTCGAAGAAGGAGAGGAGGAAGGTGTGTTCGTAGGAAGAGAGAGAAAAGGAACGGCAAGAGTCTAGGACTGAGAGTAGGGACTTTGAATGTTGGAACTATGACAGGGAAAGGTAGAGAGTTGGTTGACATGATGCAGAGGAGGAAGGTAGACATACTGTGTGTCCAGGAGACCAGGTGGAAAGGTAGCAAGGCTAGAAGTTTAGGAGCAGGGTTCAAGTTGTTCTATCATGGTGTAGATAGGAAGAGAAATGGAGTAGGAGTTATCTTGAAGGAGGAGTTTGTTAGGAATGTTCTGGAGGTTAAAAGAGTATCAGATAGAGTAATGAGTCTGAAGCTAGAAATCGAAGGTGTAATGTTCAATGTTGTTAGTGGGTATGCTCCACAGGTAGGATGTGAGCTGGAGGAGAAGGAGAAATTCTGGTTGGACCTTGATGAAGTGATGCAGAGCATCCCTAGAAGTGAGAGAGTTGTCATTGGTGCAGACTTCAATGGACACGTTGGTGCAGGAAACAGAGATGATGAGGAGGTGATGGGCAGGTTTGGTATCCAGGAGAGGAAGGCAGAAGGACAGATGGTGGTTGACTTTGCAAAAAGGATGGAAATGGCTGTAGTGAATACTTTCTTCCAGAAGAGGCAGGAACATAGGGTGACTTATAAGAGTGGAGGTAGGAGTACACAGGTAGACTACATCTTGTGTAGATGGTGTAATCTGAAGGAGATCAGTGACTGCAAAGTAGTGGTAGGTGAGAGTGTAGCCAGACAGCATAGGATGGTGGTGTGTATGATGACTCTGTTGGTGAGTAAGATGAAGAGGGCAAAGACAGAGCAGAGGACTAAATGGTGGAAGCTGAAAAAGGAAGAGTGTTGTATGATTTTTAGGAAGGAGTTGAGACAGGCTCTGGATGGCCAGGAAGTGCTTCCAGTTGACTGGAAAACTACAGCTAATGTGATCAGGGAGACAGGTAGGAGAGTATTTGGTGTGTCATCTGGAAGGAAAGTGGATAAGGAGACTTGGTGGTGGAATGAGGAGGTGCAGGAGTGTATACAGAGAAAGAGGTTAGCTAAGAAGAAGTGGGACACTGAGAGGACTGAAGAGAGTAGACAGGAATACAGGGAGATGCAGCGTAAGGTGAAAGTAGAGGTGGCAAAGGCCAAACAAAGGGCTTACGATGACTTGTATGCTAGGTTGGACAGTAAGGAGGGAGAGACTGATCTATACAGGTTGGCAAGGCAGAGAGACAGAGATGGGAAGGACGTGCAGGCGGTTAGGGTGATTAAGGATAGAGATGAAAGTGTATTGACAGATGCCAGTAGTGTGATGGGAAGATGGAAAGAGTACTTTGAAGAGTTGATGAATGAGGAAAATGAGAGAGAACGAAGAGTAGAAGAGGTGACTGTTGTGGACCAGGAAGTAGCAAAGATTAGTAAGGATGAAGTGAGGAGGGCATTGAAGAGGATGAAGAGTGGAAAAGCACTCGGTCCTGATGATATACCTGTGGAGGTCTGGAAGGGTCTAGGAGAGGTAGCAGTAGAGTTTCTGACTGGGTTGTTCAACAGGATCTTAGATAGTGAGAAGATGCCTGAGGAATGGAGGAGAAGTGTGCTGGTGCCCATTTTTAAGAACAAGGGAGATGTACAGAGTTGTAGCAACTACAGAGGAATAAAGCTGATGAGCCATACAATGAAGTTATGGGAAAGAGTAGTTGAAGCTAGACTAAGGGCAGAAGTGAGCATTTGTGAGCAGCAGTATGGTTTCATGCCAAAAAAGAGTACTACAGATGCAGTATTTGCTTTGAGGATGTTGATAGAGAAGTACAGAGAAGGTCAGAGGGAGCTGCATTGTGTCTTTGTAGATCTGGAGAAAGCTTATGACAGGGTGCCCAGAGAGGAACTGTGGTATTGTATGAGGAAGTCTGAAGTGGCAGAGAAGTATGTTAGAGCGGTGCAGGACATGTATGAGGACTGTAAGACAGTGGTGAGGTGTGCTGTAGGTGTGACAGAGGAGTTCAAGGTGGAGGTGGGACTGCATCAGGGATCAGCTCTGAGCCCTTTCTTGTTCGCTATGGTGATGGACAGGCTGACAGACGAGGTTAGACAGGAATCTCCATGGACTATGATGTTTGCAGATGACATTGTGATCTGTAGTGAGAGCAGGGAACAGGTGGAGGAGAAGCTAGAGTGGTGGAGGTTTGCCCTGGAAAGGAGAGGAATGAAGGTTAGCCGCAGCGAGACGGAGTATATGTGTGTGAATGAGAGGGACCCAAGTGGAAGAGTGAGGTTACAGGGAGAAGAGATAAAGAAGGTGGAGGATTTTAAGTACTTAGGGTCAACAGTCCAGAGCAATGGAGAGTGTGGAAAAGAGGTGAAGAAGCGTGTGCAGGCAGGCTGGAACGGGTGGAGAAAAGTGTCAGGTGTGATGTGTGATAGAAGAGTTTCAGCTAAGATGAAAGGAAAGGTGTACAAAACTGTGGTGAGACCAGCGATGTTGTTTGGTCTAGAGACAGTGTCACTGAGGAAAAGACAGGAGGCAGAGCTGGAGGTAGCAGAGATGAAGATGCTGAGGTTCTCTTTGGGAGTGACCAGGTTGGATAGGGTCAGGAATGAGTACATCAGAGGGACAGCACATGTTAGAGGTTTTGGAGATAAAGTCAGAGAGGCCAGACTGAGATGGTTCGGACATGTCCAGAGGAGAGATAGTGAATATATTGGTAGAAGGATGCTGAGTTTTGAACTGCCAGGCAGGAGGCCTAGAGGAAGACCTAAGAGGAGGTTTATAGATGTAGTGAAAGAGGACATGAAGGTGGTTGGCGTGAGAGAAGAGGATGCAGAAGACAGGCTTAGATGGAGGCAACTGATTCGCTGTGGCGACCCCTGAAGGGAAAAGCCGAAAGGAGAAGAAGAAGATTCTAGATCTCATTAATTTGACGTTATCTTTGGGTTATGTACCTCAGACTCTTAAGACCGCAGTCATCAAAGCCCAACTTAAAAAGCCGAATCTTGATCCAGATGTTTTGGCCAATTATAGTTCACGCCCGTTCATGTCTAAAATCATTCAGAAAGCAGTAGCAAACCAATTACACGACCATCTGCATAGGAACGGTTTGCTTGAAGAGTTTCAGTCAGGATTTAGAGCTCATCACAGCACAGAAACAGCGCTGATTAAAGTCTCCAATGATATTCTAATGGCTTCAGACAATGGATCAGCCTCCATACTTCTCCTCTTAGATCTCAGTGCTGCATTTGACACCATTGATCACAATATTTTATTACAGAGACTGGAACATGAAATTGGCATTAAAGGAACTGCTCTAAGGTGGTTCAAATCCTATTTATCAGATAGATATCAGTTTGTACATGTTAACAATAGCTCCTCCTCATGCACTATAGCCAGTTATGGAGTCCCACAGGGTTCGGTACTTGGACCAATCCTCTTCACTCTTTATCTGCTTCCTTTGGGCAACATTATCAGGAAACACAGCATCAATTTCCACTGTTATGCAGACGACACTCAGCTGTATTTATCAATGAAACCAAATGAAGTTAGTCAGATAGTCGGACTGCAGACATGTCTTGAAGTAATAAAAGTCTGGATGACCCATAATTCTTTACTTCTAAATTCTGACAAAACTGAAGTTATTGTACTCGGCCCTAAGCACCTTAGAGAAACCCTATCTAATCATCTAATCAGTCTGGATGTCATTACTTTGGTTTCCAACTCCACAGTAAGAAACCTTGGAGTAACTTTTGACCAGGACATCTCCTTTGTCCCTCACATAAAGCAAGTCAGTAGGGCAGCTTTCTTCCACCTGAGAAACATTAGGAAAATCAGAAACATCCTCTCTCAAGAGGATGCAGAAAAACTAATGCATGCATTTGTAACTTCTAGGCTGGACTACTGTAACTCATTATTATCTGGATGTCCAAACAAATCTCTGAAAGGCCTTCAGTTGATTCAGAATGCTGCTGCACAAATATTAACGGGAACTAGAAAAAGGGATCACATCTCTCCTGTGTTAGCTGCTCTTCATTGGCTGCCGGTAAAATCCAGAATAGAATTTAAAACCCTTCTCTGAACATATAAAGCTCTTACTGGCCAAGCTCCATCATATCTCAGAGAGCTCATAGTTCCTTACTGTCCTAGTAGGCCACTGTGCTCTCTAGATGGAGGTTTACTTGTGGTTCCTAGAGTCTCCAAGAGTAAATCAGGAGGCAGATCTTTCAGTTATCAGGATCCTCTTCTATGGAACCAACTTCCAGTATCGGTCCGGGGGGCAGACTCTTTAGCAATTTTCAAGACCAGGCTTAAAACTTTTCTGTATGACAGAGCGTATAGTTAAAAAGTTAAAATTCATTTACTCTTTAGCTCTGCTGCTATAGGCCTAGACTGCTGGGGGAAGGACTGAGCACCTCTCTCTCTCTCCCTCACCTCTCCCCTGTCTTCCCCTCTCCCTCTCTCTCTCTCTCCCCCGTACATGCACCAAAATACCAACAACCTGTTAAGTAACAAGTTTGATACACGGAGGCACACACCGGATGCGTCTAACATTACTGTGTACCTGTTGCTCACCGACTCCTTTCGACTTGACATGTCTTAGCTAAAACAGCTAACGTTAAGCTAAGTTATGCTACCCGCTAATCGCTGGCAGCCAGCCACTGGACATACACACAAAGTACATTTATCATTTTGTCTCACTATGGAACAGATAACAAAAGGCATAGCTCCCAAATCGTCGAAGTATTCCTCTAACGTTAACAAACACGTTTTTTCAAGTGCTTAAACCAAGTTTGAACGGACAGAAATGCATTTAATGAACAAAGCAATTCAACGCAAATTATGATATGCAAACCAAGAAATAACTCACCAGAGCAGGACGACCAAGGAAAACATAAGAGTAATGGCGGTCAGCACTGTCAGCATGGTGGCAGAAAAGAAGTACGGGTCAAGTCCGTCAGGTCGGATTTGGGCGGTTTGAATGTTCCGTTAGCGCAAGTGGCAGTAATGGCGGACAAACTTCCAGTTTGGCCGGAGAGGCACGTCCAAGTACGTACGGACGTACGTGTCATCATCATGTGGCTTAAGAGTTGCTGTCAGATGATTTGAGTTCAACATATCATAATCAAAGAACTAAATGACTAAACTTAAAACTGGAAATTTGTCTAAATGGCTCAGCCCGTTTGAGTTGAAATGGTCGGTTTTTAAATTATGAGTTAATACAGCTCATCTTTTTTAACCAGCTTTTACTGTTCAGTCTTACAGTGCAGACTCACCGTGAGCAGTGCAAGCAAGCCTGCAAGTCCCTACAAGCTGTAGTTTTAGCAGCAAAGTCTTGCTTTGTGTTATTAGCAAGATGTCATTAGGAAATCACTCACCTTATGATGTAAACAGAAAAAGTCACAGGAATTCTACAATTTACCACAGAAAAAGAAAGCAGTCTCTTTCCCTGAGGGAGACAATTAGCAGAAGCCCTATCGTCCTTTTCATCTCAGACGATTCTCCTCTTAATCTCAGCAGTCTTTTCCAGCAGTGCCTGTGCTCCGGCTCAACTCACATTCAGAGCAGAGCAGATCTATCGCCAACTGCGTTTCTTGTGAAAACTTCAATATGGATCTGAGTTTTTGGCTGACTTTGTTTTTTGGAAGGTCACCTATAGGCTGAGACAAAGAGTGTTTAGAGAAGAAAGCCCACCTTACCTGGAATCCCTATTCTCAAATGAAATTCCAGTGTTAGTTTTAACTTGGGGACATTTTTAGAAGAAGGTTGCGGGTTCAGTTCCCGGCCTGGTGCCTTTCTGTGCGGCGTTTGCATGTTCTCCCCGTGCCTGAGTGAGTTCCCTCCGGGTACTCTGGATTCCTCCCACTGTCCAAAGACATCATGTTTAGGTTAATTGGCTCTGTATTGTCTGAGTGTGAGTGTGAGTGGTTGTTGGTCTCTTTCTGTCTCTGCATGTTGGCCCTGTGATTGGCCCTGGGTGACCCTCACCCAGTGTGAGCCGGGATTGGCTCCAGCACCCCCCGCGACCCAGAAACGGATAAGCAGTTGAAGATGAATGAATGAATATTCTACAATGTTTTTTTATGTATTAAGGGAAAAAAGAAGGCAAACTCTCACATGTCATCCTTACTAACATGCTGATGGAAAACAATGAGTCTCATGTCACCCCCAGATTTTGTTAAAGGCCGTGTAGCTCTCAAATCCCCAAATTACCTCCAAGTTTACTGTTGATATTTTTTAACTCTGAGCTGTGCGCAATGTTTAAAACTTCAACATCAAATTCAGAGAAAATCTTATCATTTAGGGGCGCTATGACAAAAGCAGGCAGTGTATCAATACACAAGTGGATTATGAGGTCAATCTTGATAACCCTTCATAATCCAGTGCAGCATCACCCGCATCACTGGTATCTGATGACCCACAGAGGCTCTGCATTTGGGCTAATCTTTGGGCAGACAACCCAATACGACTTTGATCTGAGTCTCTCCAGAGAAACACTGCCATCAGTCCAAGGCAACACGGAATAAACGTCCAAGTTTGAAAACAAAGTACTGTGGTGTCATGCTGGGAAAAGGATCAGAGCTCAATTCCCCCAAGTTTAGGAGAAACACATAAAGCCAGTGAAAAGGCTTTGTGTCAGGCTCTATTAATCCGTGACTGTGCTTAAAAGATGGCTGTTAAATCATCTGTGAGTGTGCAGTAAGGTGGCTTAGTGCTAATGTTGCACCTCCCTCCACATATGGGAATACGACACCGCAAGTGAAGCAGCAAAAACGGAGCCTTTTTATGCTCCAACTCCAGTAACAAAGTGTCATGCACCACCCTCCAGTATCCTTAGTGACAACAGCTTAGTGTGATTTACCGCAGCAGGTAAGAGCACACTGTTGTTTGAAGCTTCTGTGTGTTTGATGTGTCAAAGTATAAATAAGTCCGATGAATTAGCTGCAGCTGATTTTTGTCATGTTTTCTGGCATTCATTCTTAATGTTCAGGACTGAAATGTGCTTAAATGATAGATCTTGTGATATTCTGTACTCTGCTCCATCCATGACAATGTGATTCTATGGATGATCCTCCACTTTGCTCTTGACTGCTGGATGGATTAATCAACTTCATACTACTTTACTTGAAAACTTTTCCCTTAAACTACAATACCATGTGTTTAAGGAAATTACTAATTGTTGGCTTTGGTCCTTTTATAACAACATTATTCAATAAAACTATATTAATTTGGAGTTGAATTTAAATTAAACATGCTTGATGCATGTGTTGGGGACAGAGGATTAAATGACGAGTTAAATATCTTGCCAGGTTTTGGTCCTGGCTGCCATTCTGGGTATCAAGCCTAATATGCCTGAGCAGCCCCCAGACGAATTACTCCGCTCAGGACTCTACATCTTAATAGTTACTACACAATGGCATTGTAAAGGAGAGAAGGGCCTCAAGGCACAAAGAAGATCCTTTATGCATATATGGAGACCTGTATTAGAATACATCCTCCTTTGTCCTTCAGAGAATTCACGTTGCACTCATTTGGAAAAAATTTATATATTCAAAAATCAATAGAGAATTCTCTCAGGTGTCAAGTCTACTCCATGAATCTTTAAATATGTAATTTGGCGATAACTTGCTAAAAAGAATAATAGATAAATGAGATATATTAAATGTGTGTGTGTGCGCGCGCATTTTGAGAAAAGGAACTGTTTATCTGTCAGTGAAAAGACAATTCATGTCTCTATTTAAAAGCCAGTCAGTTGGGATGAATAATGCATGGTTGCATATTGGACCAAGTGACAGTATGCTGATTTTCTGTGGCAGTTATCTCACTGGACTTTACAGTAGGTATGGCTGAGTAAATGAAAATATAATTCCATTAAATGTGATACATGAATTCATTTCACATGAATAGGCTATGTGTCACCCTTATCAAAATAAATGTCAATGCAATGCTGTCATATGAACATACAGTAGAATATGGCTGCATCCAAGATGATAATAAAGTCACACATTATGCACAGCTTTCTTTCTCTTTCCTAGCAATATGAGGATGCACTGAGGAATATTTTCCTCCGCGACTGATGTTGTGATTAACCACAACATGGGTTCTTTGTGTTTGTATACACCCACTGAAATAAATAGAGCTGGCTTAATAATAGAAATGTTAGCTCATATAATGCAATGCAGTTCAGCAACCCAACAATCCTCAGCCTCCAAAATGGCTTTAAATTGGAATAAATATCTCACCAAAATAAAACTGACTAACTATAACAGAGGATTTTTTTTGTCATCAGCAGGGACTTGCTTCTGTTAGTTCAAGTTGAAACAGTATAAACACTTCTGATTATCATCCAGCTAGCGCACCCTGAGTTTATGTGGTCGGACAACGGCCTGTTAGAATGTTAGCATCTTGGTCTCGGCCCTCTGGGGAAGTCCAAACAGCTAAGAGCAAATCATCTCTGCTCAATACTTATCAAATATTTACAAGTAGGTGTGCATTTAATAATGCTAACATGACCAACATACTATCACGCAAAGTCTCTGTGGCCAGACGCAATAGAAATCGCTACTCGAAGAGCATCTTAAATGGTACATGACAGCATGTGGCCATGAAAGGCCTCAGTAGCTGCAGGGCAAAGCCATGTTCCTGTGCTCATTCACAGCAATGGCCTGTGGTATCTTGATATGCCAATGTGAAGAAGTGATCACCGCTGAAACGTCTTTACTTGCAGTCAAAAAGAAGTTTATTGACAAGAAAGAAACAGTGCCAAAAATACCGAATCCTGGAGCCTCCCTGCCAATATGAGATATCCTCTCTACTGTCTCCCAAACCCCTCTATATGTCTTGTCTGTCTTCAGAATGGGCACTTCTTCCAATAAGAAGCCTCCAACCAAATGGTAAATATCATCTGGTCACTGGTCTCTGGCCTTTGATCTTTTAGGGCCAGCATAAAAGCCCCTAATCCTGTCTCTCATGGTGTCTCATGCTCTACCGTATCAATCAGGAAGGCAAATGGGTAACAGTTTGACCTCCAAGGCACATTCCTTTAGTTCAACTTACAGTGGGTCATAAAGAAACCTTTGACAAGGCCTTAATGAACATCCTTGTTTGACTTAAGAATAGAACAAACAACAATTTAGATGTTAAAATAAAGAAAATTAAGTGGAAAATACACTACATATTCCCCCCATCGAGGCTCAAAGCCTCAACAAAAATGAAAACCAAATAATTGAAATAATAAAAATAAAGGATCCTCCCAATTATTAGTAACGTAACCAATTTATGGAGTGTGACAGCGAAAACCTGTCAGGCAGGCAATCTTTCTTGAGATTTTCCATCAGAGAATCAAGACAGGATATTCTCTCACGGTTCCTCTGCCTTAGACGACCACTTCATAGTACTCCAGGCCAGTTACAAAAAAGAATACTGTAAGTAGACACGCATGAAACCTCAGACAAATCAAATCAAAATAACAGCCAACATCAGACTGGTCAACCTATGGGATCCTCCGCTGGACCTTTCCCTGTCTATCATTAATCTCCCTAGATGTCAAA
Source organism: Remorina albescens (assembly GCA_034769265.1). Classification (NCBI taxonomy): domain Eukaryota; kingdom Metazoa; phylum Chordata; class Actinopteri; order Carangiformes; family Echeneidae; genus Remorina; species Remorina albescens. Next base: position 4,412,465 of record CM068487.1, read on the forward strand.
AAGAAAACATCTGAGGTTCCAATACATCCATATACATTTACATACATTCAAAACATACAGTAAACTATACACATTCAAATCATATAAGTTCTAAGATACATAAGACAATAAGCACATAACAAAACACAAAACTTGGTCACACTACAGTTCCTCTGTAGTGTCGGCTCTTCCTTGTAAATATATCATTTCACTGTCTAAATTCAGGGCCCTTCAGTCCATTTTTGATCTTCATATTAGATGTCAAAATCTCCTCAGGACATCTGGGATCCTGAATGACCAGGGATTTTACAGCAATATGTCCAATACATTCTAGGAAAGAGAGAAAAAGAGAACAAACCAGTATTCTTTGCAAGTAATGAATACATTTTAAACGTCATTGCAAATCAACACCTTCACATGTCAATTATCTGAACACTGTCTCCTTCCTTATCAATTTCCCATATAGGTTTAAACTTATAAATCAGACATTCAACATGGATAAGTCTCCATTAGTTCTCCTCGTATTGCTCCCTTCTCGTCTCCATCCATATCAAGTTGACGCAACAACATCTGAGTCTGTTCTCCCGGCAGAGCACACTGTTGTTTGAAGCTTCTGTGTGTTTGATGTGTCATCAAAGTATAAATAAGTCTGATGAATTAGCTGCAGCTGATTTTGGTCATGTTTTCTGGCATTCATTCTTAATGTTCAGGACTGAAATGTGCTTAAATGATAGATCTTGTGATATTCTGTACTCTAATCCATCCAGCAGTCAAGAGCAAAGTGGAGGATCATCCATAGAATCACATTGTCATGAATGGAGCAATCAACTTCATACTACTTTACTTTAAAACTTTTCCCTTAAACTACAATACCATGTGTTTAAGGAAATTACTAATTGTTGTCCATATCAATTTGACGCAACAACATCTGAGTCTGTTCTCCCGGCAGAACACCAACCCATGTCAATATCATTGCCTTCGCAAAGTTCAGCAATATTGTGCAGAAACAGAACATCATACAGTGTTAGAACAACCGCTATCATCATTTGAGCTACCACTGCACCCATCGGTCCAAATTGCTCCTACAGCCAAAAATTGTCTGACTGTCCCGCTCCTTCTGAAGCCCCAAAAGCATCCCTTATGCTTGTCAGGGCATCTATAACACTGGTCATGTTATCTGAACTATCGGGGATCAAAGTATAACAAGCATCTCCAGCAAAATTTAGAGCCATACACAGGCCTCCCTGTTTAGCCAAAATATAATCAAGAGCCATATCATGTTTCAACAATGTCAATCTGTGACTTTTCTGTGTATTTGTCAGAGTTGTGAATCCTACTATCGTTTGATCCGCAAATCCCTGTAGAGTGTATGTAATGTTATCAATATGATCTGCTAGAAATGTCACTCCATACCATGGGAACAATCCTGTACCCCATTTCTCTGCTAAATTCACTCTAAAAATGGTAGGCATCTATTTTATGAAATTGTGCCATTTCTCTTTTCTTCCGCCGTCTAGAGACAGTTTTTGACTGACTCATCTGGTTCTTCTCCCTTTTGTATGGTGTAGACTTCATATGGGAGTTTCAGTTTTGCCAGGTAACAGCATCCTGTCCACCCATGTGGCAAGAATATATATGCCTTGTCACCACAAACCCACCATAACTCCTTAAAGTTTCCCATGGTCACATTTCCTGGTAGAGCTGATTTTTCACAGTCAGAGTTCTACCTTTATCGGAATCTGGAACGTGAAATGTCACTTGATATAAGTCATTTGGGGCTCTATGATCACTTTTACCAAAATGCATCAGATAACTGTTACACTTTGATATCCCCATAAACATTCTTGGACCTTCAAAGGTATTATTTAAACAGAATCAACTCTCAGCTTTACTAGGTGTCACTGTCATTCCATCAGGGACCACCTTCTTTACTTCTTCATCCGGGCCAAATAGATTCAAGTATGGCAACTTGACCAACCAAGAGCATTCATGTCTGGGCTTAAAAAGATTAACTGACAGACCCATAACCACATCCCTTGCTGCTTAAATAACAACCACGATAGTGCGTAAGACTAACACATAGGAATCAATGGTTCTGGTACTGTTTCTAAAATTCCAGACCATGTGCCTGGTGATGGAATTTTTACAACACATGGACCTTGAATTCTTTTCACTGACCTTATAGAATGTGTCAGTTGTTGAAACCACAAATTTTTACTCGCCCACTCATCTGGGATTTCTAATGTTTGTGCATCAAATCCATATGCTCTCCACTCAACTTCTCTCCATTGCAATCCACGATACTGATCCATCATCTCTTCTAATGTCCCTTCAAATTTCAATAATTTGTCCCCTATGTCCTTCAACGGTTCTTCTTCCTTTTTATTCCCAGATTGTTTTTTGACCTCAGTATGTTTGTAACTGCCATTCTTTTCAACCTCAACCTTCAATGTTGCGCGTTCTTCCTGACTGGGTTTCAAAGTTGTTGCATCTCATTTTTGTGTTACTACTACAGATTGTCTAGTAGTCGGTGGTTCAGTAGTTGTAATTTTCTCAGTCGTCACTTCACCTTTAGAATTATCAATGGTAACAACAGCAGGTGTTGTAGTTGCCGCCTCTAGAGTTGTGACTACAACAGTCATAGGTGTCGGTGTATGAGTGTTCTTAGTTGTTTCCAAACGTGGAGTAGTCAAAAAGCCATTTACCTTTGTTGTAACTTCTACAGTAGTCGATTCCTGATTTTCCTTAACCCATAAGAACCCACAGTGACACAGGTGTCACCAACCCTTTCAATGTTCTGGAAAATTCCATATACAACTTTATCCTTGACTTTAACTCTACTGAACATCCTGGTGCAGTCATGTGACAATGTGTGAATCTGTGTACCCATGACAACACTTCCAAAATGGCCGTGTGCCTGGTCAGCAAATGTGACAGAACCAGCTAATTTTAAAAAGCTTGTTTTTTGTTACTAAAAAGGTAGGTTTCAACCCATTTAACAATTCTGATGGTTTAATAAGATGTCCTGTATTACATTAAATCTGTTCAGACCACATTTCTTGAACAAATTGATATAAAACAAGTTAGGGAAATATCGTTGTAACATATATGTCACAACGGGCTTTTAACAATAATATAGTCACAGAAAATGCCATGTGACGTCTTTGTCACAATAAGAAAAATGGTAATGAACTGTTTAATTAATTTAGCTGATTCAAATATTTTAAATTAATACATTATTCTGTTGTTCAATTCAAACATATTTTAACAAATGTAAACATAAAAAATAATGACAAAATTGACTAAATTATTAATAAAATCTATTACAAAACAATTTTTGCATATCGGTCCTGAAATTGCAGCTTGGCTTTACCTGAGACATTTTTCTTGGTAAATAAAACAAACAATCTGATTTTACTACCCTTTGTTGGTCCTATTTGAATGTCATTTTATTTTTTTGTAGTATGGATAACAAGAACCAATACAGTGTTCAGGATGCACTGGAGATCATCACTGGAGATGACAGTGAGTTTGAGGGATGTTAAGGTAGCTCAGATGAAGACCCTGAAGACCCTGATTACACTCCCAGCAACAAAGACATGGAGAGTGATGAGTCAAGTGGGTCTGATGACTCAGAAAGTAGTGAATCAAGTGATTTAGATGAAGTACCACCACCAAACATAAACCCCAAGCAGCAAAATACAACCATCCAAGGAAAAAAAAACTATTTTCTTGGAGAAAGAAACCTTTTGAAACCCCTGAGTGCACATTCAAAGGACAGAGTGTCACACCTCCAGACAATCTTCATACTCTCCTGGAGTATTTCAGAAAGTTCATAACAGTAGAAATGCTTGAGTTACTGAAGGAACAAACAAATTTGTACAGTGTACAAAAATCTGAAAGTCACGACAATGGCACCACTGTTAAAGAACTTGAAATATTGATTGGCCTCTACCTGCGCATGAGTCTTTGCCAAATGCCAGGAAATCGTCCATACTGGGAAAATGACACAAGGTGTCCCATGGTGGCTGACAACATGTCACGCAACCGTTTTCAGACCCTACTGGCATTTCTACATTTCACTGACAACACTGATTTGTCAAACAGGCAAGTAGAGGATAAGTGTTGGAAGATCCATCCATGGCTCGATATGTTTCGCAAACAATACCTGGATATCACCCCAGAGAAGCACAACTCTGTTGATGAGCAAATGGTGTCTTTCAGAGGGACACACAGCCCAATAAGGCAGTATGTAAAGGGCAAGCCCCACCCTTGGGGGTTGAAGATTTGGGGCCACTGCTCTTGCTCAGGAATCCTCTGTGATTTTGTGGTCTATGAAGGTGGCACTGGGAAAAAAACCTTACTTGGCATGGGAGGTGACGTGGTCAAGCTGTGTGAAGCTCTCCCATCAAGCCAAAACTATAAAGTTTTTGCAGACAATTTTTTTTCTTCAGCACCACTGGTGCTCAAGCTTCTGCAGTGACAGATCTACTTTGTAGGAACACTCCGTAGCAATCGCTTGGCTGGTTGTCAGCTTGAATACGAGAAAAGTCTTGCCAAGAGAGGCAGAGGATCTGTTAATGCCAGGGTGGAAAAAGAGGAAAGCATGGTCATTGTCAAGTGGTACGAGAACAAATCTGTCACCCTGATCTCATCCTACTGTGCAACTGAGCCTCAAGACAAAGCTCGACGCTGGAGCAAATCAGACAAAGCATTTGTGGAGGTCAACAGGCCACACATTGTGAAGGAGTACAACACATTCATGGGGGGGATAGACTTCCTTGATGCATGCGTCGCAAGGTACAAGTACCACATGAGGTCGCAGAGGTGGTACATCTACCTGTTCTGGCAAACCATCGTGTTAGGCCTTGTTAATGCATGGTTGATCTACCGCCGTGACTGTAGACTACTTGGTGTCCAAAAGCCACTGAAACAAAGGAGCTTCCAAGCAGAGGTTGCCACTAGCCTGATTCTTTTGCATTCAAAAATGGGTCACCCAACACTTAATGCCACATCTCCACCACCACCCAAGACAGTTCGTGTTGGAGTTCCAGATGATGTTCGCGCTGACCAGGTTGCACACTGGCCTGTGAAATGTGACAAGCGTGGCCGTTGCAAATTCTGCAAAATTAACGCAACCACCATCCTCTGTGAGAAATGTGATGTGCGTCTTTGCTTCACTGAGGAAAGAAATTGTTTCAAATGTTACCATTTGGCTTAGGCTAAACTGCCAAAATCCTTAACAGATGTAAGAACTGATAACAATGGTTCAAACATGGTGCTCATAATTCAAAATTTCTGTTTCCCTTCAGTGTTTTTGTGGGTTTTTTATAATTTTTTGCACTATGTACATGTTTTCGAGTTTACTTCATAAGTCTGTTGCACAGTTTTGAACAGCTAGAGTAGCTTGTTTAGTAGACCCCCAACATGAGGCAGTCTTATTTATTTTTATTCAGTTTGTACATTTGTGTTGTAAAACAAATCTGAAAAAGAATTTGTTGTTAAACCTAACCAGCAGACCTATAATTTTGATATATGTTGTGGAAATGCAAATAAAATGGCAAATCCCTGTTCCTAAGCAAAAAACTGTCAAGCTGATTCATTTTCAAATGAGGAATAAATTTACCGTAAACGCCCAATGTGACATATATGTGACATTACAGATCTTTTACACTAGGGGTTAGAATTTCAAAAAAAAATTCAGAAGTGTGTTCTTTGTGGTCCATTGGGTCTGTTCTATATTCCCAAAAATTTTCCTTTGAGGAGAATTGGGTCCGGGTTCTTATGGGTTAAACACTTAACTCTTCTACTGATTTGTAATTTGTAATTACGAGTTTAACTTGGCGAGTTACAATACCCGCTATCCACTTCTCTTCGAGTGGAACAAATTTAAACTTTGGTTCCAAATAAGTACAAGTGTGCACTCCTTGATCTTCCCACTCAGCATATTGTACAGTGAGTGAACGATCTTCCTTTCTCAAAACATACTTTCGACTTTTAACAGGTACGGCTTCAACTCTAGGACCTTGCAACATCAACTCCTCACCTTGACCATTTTTCCACTTTGGTGAATTATCAGAACTTTTGTCCCCACAGCTACATGGGAGCTGAACTGAGCCACCTAAAGCTACTTCACCTTAGTCATCATATCGTTTGGACCTAACTTTTCGTCGGACTGGCCTTGGACTTCTTTGCCCAGCTGAACATTCAGATTGTCCTGGAGCAGCATCACAGCTCTCCGTACTCTCTGATGTTCCTGGGACAAGTCGAAGGTCAATGTCTTTAAATCCCTGTTCTTTAACTGGAGGGTCACCTGTGACATCAGGATCATGCACAGAATTATCCTGAACCATCCCCTCTGGTTCCGGTGAGACCTCAACATCTCCATCCTGTAAGGACAAGACTTCTTCAGCAGGTGCTTTAACACAATGAGACAAATGATACCAAGTTGGAGACCGTTTAACCTGGACAGCTGTTCCTGCACTGCGAACAACTTCAAATGGTCCTTCACGGCCTTCGTTATACCACTTCCTTCTAGAGACCTTTACAAACACCCTGTCCCCAGGTTGCACCATACTCCATTTTTGCTCAAGTGTCTCCTGCACCTCCTCTTGTCTCTGCCTGTCAGAAACATACATGGATATTCTTTTATGAAGAGCAGCCATATATGCTACATAAGCTCACATGTCATCTTCTAAAAGAGCCAAACTTGGACCCTTTCCACTTGTGTGTAAGCAAGGTGTTGGCATCTGTCTCCCTGTAACCAACTCATGAGGAGTCATATGCAAATCACGCAACTCACTGGAGCGGCATACCATTAATGCTAATGGAAGTGCTGCTACCCAATTTAAACCCATGTGTTGGCAAATTTTGACGATGCAGTTCTTTAAAACACAATTCATTTTTTCACAAATTCCTTGGCTCTGTGGGTGATAAACTGCTCTAAGGCGCTGTTTGATTCCCAATTTTTGTAAGATTAATTTACTCTTTACTCTTTAATTTTCTCTTTACCATTATCAGATGAAATTCTATCATCAGGGAGTCCCCATCTACAAATGACTTCCCTACACAGAAACTTGGCTACTGACTGAGCGTCTTTTCGCTTAGTTGGAAAGGCCTCTGGCCACCTTGAAAATCTGTCGACAACAACCAGCATGTACTTTTTACCTTCAACTGGTTTTATCATATCAATAAAGTCAATTACCAACTCTCGCATTGGTCCCCTTGGCGTTGGGATATAACCTGGTGGGGCTGCCACACCTCTCCGAACATTATTTTTCAGACAAAGTGCATCTGCCTATGACGTGATCAATCTGTTCCAAGAGGTATGGTGCCCAAAATCCGTAGTCTTTAATGATGTTTCTCTTAACCTCCCCCCTTGCAACATGGGCCAACCCATGTGCTTCTTGAATCATTAATCCAAGCAAGTCTGGAGGTGCTATAATCAATCTTTCATGGTTTCTACAAAGGCCAGTAGAGTCCTGAGTGGCACCACAATCCACCCATAACTGTTTGTCCATTTCAGAAGCTGCTTCCTGCATCAAAATCACATCAACAAGTGTAATTTTGTCTTCTAAATCTACGTGTGACTAGAAGAACTTTACCCAATTTATCCACATCCGTCACTGCTTTTGCAGCATCATCAGCCGCTTTATTACCCTGAGTGACTCTAGACATGTCCATTTGATGTGCTGCACATTTTGCTATTGCTATTTCTTTTGGTTTCATCATAGCATGCAAATGTTTCATGATCTGAGCATGATGTTGTAGTGGAGAACCATCAGTTTTCTTAAACCCTCAGTTCTTCCATACTGCTCCAAACAGATGACACACATTGTGAACATATGCAGAATCTGTGTAAATGGTCACACGCTTTCCCTCGGCCAACAAACATGCTTCAGTCAATCCTACAAGTTCAGCAAGCTGTGCTGATGCGGGTTGTGGTATCACTTCAGTTTTCTCGACTACAAACCCCGTACCTTGGGCTTTTACCACTGCATAAACCGCACTCAATTTATCCCCCCACACGATAACAAGAACCATCAGTCCAGTATTCTAAATCTGCCTCCCACAGCGGGAGGGCTTGCAAATCTGACCTCAGCCTTGAATATTTTTCTGCTTCTTTTACACAATCATGCAGTTCACCATCCTCTGCAGTAGGCAAATTCTCAGCCGATTCACTGTAACACATCTTGCCAAAGTAACGTCTTCCTGCTCTAATAGCCTATGATAATCCCTAAGCCTAGGCATCGTTAACGTATACTTGCCATAGTTTAAAAGATTTGAGGCTATGATGAATAAGAATTGTTACTGGATATCCCATCGTAACAGATGATGCTTTATCATACATCAGAGAAACTCCCACCATTGCTCTGTAGCACAAAGGCAATCCCAGCTCTACTTCAGAATTGGCAGTGGAATAGTATGAAATGGGTTGAGGACTCATCCCTGTACCTGTTGGTTGACAAAGAACTGCACAAGCATATTTAACCCCAACTGAGGTAGATACATACAACAGAAAATTCTTAGAATAATCTGGAAGTGCTAGTGCTGGAGCCTCCTGTAATCTCTCTTTAATTGTTTCAAAGGCCAAAAGGCCATCCTGTGTCCATGAAAGATTACAGTGAAGTTGAGTATTTCCAGTTTCTTTGATCATAGCCCTCAAAGGCCCTGTTAAACTAGCATAATCTTCAATCCATGCTGAAGAATAGCCAGCAATACCAAGAAATGTCATCATTTCTCTAACTGTTCTGGGTTTAGGAGCCTTTCGAATAGCTTCTAAATGGCTATCAGAAATACTCCTGTGTCCCTGCATTATTGTCTGACCCAAATATACTACCTTCTCCTGGCAATACTGCAATTTTTTCTGCGAAACCTTGTGACCATTTTCTGCCAATATTTGTAGTAGTTTAATTGAGTCCTCATTACATGTTTTCTCATCTGGTGAACAGAATATCGTCCACATATTGTACCACTGTACTTTTTACTTTTTGATCTATCCCCACAAGGTCATCCTTCAATACTTTATTGAAAATATGAGGACTATGTTTAAATCCTTGTGGCAATCTTGTGTACTCAGAATTGTCCCTTATATGTGAACCCAAACAAACTGACTTTCAACACTATAAGTGGAACACTTAAACGCACCACACTAATCTAAGACTGTAAAGCATTTTGCATCTGGAGGAATTTGACTTAGTAAAAAGTGTGTGGATCTGGCACTTCTGCTGGTAAATCGGCTACCACATCATTTACAAATCTCAAATCATGTACCATGCGATAAGAGTTATCTGGCTTTTTCACAGTGTGTTACTTTGGGGATTCTGAGTTTTCTTCAAAACATTTGCTTTTAAAAGACTTTCAATTTGTGGTTCAATTCCTTGAACTACTTCCTCTTTTAATGGATATTGATTTTTCCATGGAGGTTTGGTACCAGGTCTGAGTTGTATAGTCACAGTTTGAGCAGATTTCACAAGTCCAATATCTGTACTATGACGAGACCACAAACATTCAGGCAGTTGCTGTAACATTTCTTCTTTCATGGTGTTTGTGTCCATTTTAGCACTACAAATGGCCTCATGTGTCATTCAAACAGCTTGGGGTTGCCCATAGCCTTGAGCAGAAATCATAATTTTAAGGAACCGCTGATCTTCACTTCTCCAAATAGATAGATTTTCATCTATTGGCACAAAAACAGCTTCCCCTGCTTCCACCATCATTCTTCCTATATGTTTCTGCTCATATTCTTCAGACATATACAAAGTCACATGGGGCACACTCTTTCTAATGTCATGTTCTCTACTCACATAATCATTCACATCAATCATCATGGCTGCTCCTTGTGGCCCCAAGATTATGCAGCCTGAAGTGAGTTCAACTTTCTTTGGTTGATTATTCAACCAATCTGCAGAATTTGATTGAGTAGCATTTTTAAAGTATTTCAAAGTGCAATGCAGCGGATATTCTGGAAGCTTTGCATTAGGCATGTTTGCCATAATGAACTTCTCCCACAACTTGACAGGTTCTAAAAATTCAGCACTAAGATTTCCAATCCGAAACACTGAAGAGGCTTCAACTTCTGTTGTCATCGGTAGCTGCCAGACAGTATCACTTGGCATTTCTATCAAACAACCGTCTGGTGTACACTTTCTTGTACAATTCAGTCTGCACAAAGCATCTCTTCCCAAGAGTGCAATTGGTGTATGCTCTGATACAAGTATAGGCATTGTAGCTTTTTTGATTTTTGTAAAGGAGCTCAATTGGTTCTGTAAGAGGTACCAGCTGTTTTATTCCCTCAAAGCCGAATGTCCCTATTAATTGACCAGACATGGGGAGATGCATAGCATCTTCAGGCCAAATACAAGTGAAAGCTGCTCCGCTATCTACCATCACTTCCAATGGTCGATCATTCACTTTCAATACTATTGTTGGATCTTGCTCCGGCCCTGATTCTACCAGCTGACACCCCCCTTTCGGGTTTTCTGGGCACCCCTAAAATCCCGGCTCCGGACCCCTATAAGGGTTCGCCGGTCCCCGAGCCATCATTGGCCGACCTCTAAATCCTCCTTCAAGCTCCCTCTAAAATTTCCTCCCAGTCTATTACACTCACGAGCAAAATGGCCAGGCTGCCCACAATTATAGCACACTTCTAAATTTTGTTGGAGGTTTGGATTAAAATTTCCTCTTCCCCTTCCTCTCCAACATTTACTAGTAGACACACAATAGAACAAAGAATGAAACACAAACAATCTAAAGTTAACTCATTCATACCATCCTAAATAAGCATGCTTTTGCCGCTCCCTTATTTTCCTTTAATCTAAATTTCTGCTACCTGAGAAAGACAGCACTTTCAATACAAGCAGCATCATACCTGACCCGTCGGTCATCGTAAGAGTGGGCACTTTCTAACTGAAGTAATCTGCTTCTCCAGCCCCCCTTCTTTGAGGACTGACCTGAAATTCTACCTAGAAAGTAACAGGTTTTTGGCCGGTCTAAAACCGCCTCTCCAAGGGCTTTTGTCTAAATTAGCAGCTTCCGTAATTCTTTTCCTATTCCTTTTCTAAAGCCAATTTTCACATAACTGCCAAACACGTCTTACAGTTAATGTACATTTAGGGCCCCTGTACTTAATCTTGCACGATGTAGTTTTAGTCAGTCTCGTGTTACTAATTTGAGCTTTATTACTTCTCTTTTCCTATTTAGCCTGCTCCTTATTTTCCTTTATTTAGCAGACTTATTCCTTTAGCCTGCCTTTTTCTTGTAACTCAGTAGGTCTATTCTTTTCTTTTCAGCAGACTTATTCCTTTTAGCCTGCCATTTCCTCTAACTCAGTAGGTTTATTCTTTTCATTTTTCTTTCAGCAGACTTATTCTAGCAGACTTATTTAATGTAGCCGCAAGGGGGTACAAGCCAGTGGCTTATTGTGCCGGTCCCAAGCCCGGATAATTACAGAGGGTTGTGTCAGGAAGGGCATCCAACGTAAAACTTTTGCCAAATCAAACATGCGAATCAAATCTATGACTTCCATAACAGATCAGTCGAGGCCCGGGTTAACAACGACCGCCATCTGTGCTGTTCACTTACAGGGTGCCGGTGGAAATTGGACTACTGTTCGTTGAAGAAGGAGAGGAGGAAGGTGTGTTCGTAGGAAGAGAGAGAAAAGGAATGCCAAGAGTCTAGGACTGAGAGTAGGGACTTTGAATGTTGGAACTATGACAGGAAAAGGTAGAGAGTTGGTTGACATGATGCAGAGGAAGAAGGTAGACATACTGTGTCCAGGAGACCAGGTGGAAAGGTAGCAAGGCTAGAAGTTTAGGAGCAGGGTTCAAGTTGTTCTATCATGGTGTATATAGGAAGAGAAATGGAGTAGGAGTTTGTTAAGAATGTCCTAGAGGTTAAAAGAGTATCGGATAGAGTAATGAGTCTGAAGCTAGAAATCGAAGGTGTGATGTTCAATGTTGTTTGTGGGTATGCTCCACAGGTAGGATGTGAGCTGGAGAAGGAGAAATTCTGGTTGGACCTTGATGAAGTGATGCAGAGCATCCCTAGAAGTGAGAGAGTTTTCATTGGTGCAGACTTCAATGGACACGTTAGTACAGGAAACAGATGAGGAGGTGATGGGCAAGTTTGGTATCCAGGAGAGGAACGCAGGAGGACAGATGGTGGTTGACTTTGCAAAAAGGATGGAAATGGCTGTAGTGAATACTTTCTTCCAGAAGAGGCAGGAACATAGAGTGACCTATAAGAGTGGAGGTAGGAGTACACAGGTAGACTACATCTTGTGTAGACGGTGTAATCTGAAGGAGATCAGTGACTGCAAAGTAGTGGTAGGTGAGAGTGTAGCCAGACAGCATAGGATGGTGGTGTGTAGGATGACTCTGGTGGTGAGGAAGATGAAGAGGGCAAAGACAGAGCAGAGGACTAAATGGTGGAAGCTGAAAAAGGAAGAGGGTTGTATGATTTTTAGGAAGGAGTTGAGACAGGCTCTGGTTGGCCAGGAGGTGCTTCCGGTTGACTGGACAACTACAGCTAATGTGATCAGGGAGACAGGTAGGAAAGTATTTGGTGTGTCATCAGGAAGGAAAGTGGATAAGGAGACTTAGTGGTGGAATGAGGAGGTGCAGGAGTGTATACAGAGAAAGAGGTTAGCTAAGAAGAAGTGGGACACTGAGAGGACTGAAGGGAGTAGACAGGAGCACAGGGAGATGCAGCGTAAGGTGAAAGTAGAGGTGGCAAAGGCCAAACAAAGGGCTTACGATGACTTGTATGCTAGGTTGGACAGTAAGGAGGGAGAGACTGATCTATACAGGTTGGCAAGGCAGAGAGACAGAGATGGGAAGGACGTGCAGGCGGTTAGGGTGATTAAGGATAGAGATGAAAGTGTATTGACAGATGCCAGTAGTGTGACGGGAAGATGGAAAGAGTACTTTGAAGAGTTCATGAATGAGGAAAATGAGAGAGAATGAAGGGTAGAAGAGGTGACTTGTGGACCAGGAAGTAGCAAAGATTAGTAAGGATGAAGTGAGGAGGCCATTGAAGAGGATGAAGAGTGGAAAAGCACTCGTTCCTGATGATATACCTGTGGAGGTCTGGAAGGGTCTAGGAGAGGTAGCAGTAGAGTTTCTGACTGGGTTGTTCAACAGGATCTTAGATAGTGAGAAGATGCCTGAGGAATGGAGGAGAAGTGTGCTGGTGCCCATTTTTAAGAACAAGGGAGATGTACAGATTTGTAGCAACTACAGAGGAATAAAGCTGATGAGCCATACAATGAAGTTATAGGAAAGAGTAGTTGAAGCTAGACTAAGGGCAGAAGTGAGCATTTGTGAGCAGCAGTATGGTTTCATGAAAAAAAAAAAAAAAAAAAAAGAGTACTACAGATGCAGTATTTGCTTTGAGGATGTTGATAGAGAAGTACAGAGAAGGTCAGAGGGAGCTGCATTGTATCTTTGTAGATCTGGAGAAAGCTTATGACAGAGTGCCCAGAGAGGAACTGTGGTATTGTATGAGGAAGTCTGGAGTGGCAGAGAAGTATGTTAGAGCGGTGCAGGACATGTATGAGGACTGTAAGACAGTGGTGAGGTGTGCTGTAGGTGTGAGAGGAGTTCAGGTGGAGGTGGGACTGCATCAGGCATCAGCTCTGAGCCCCTTCTTGTTCGCTATGGTGATGGACAGGCTGACAAACGAGGTTAGACAGGAATCTCCATGGACTATGATGTTTGCAGATGACATTGTGATCTGTAGTGAGAGCAGGGAACAGGTGGAGGAGAAGCTAGAGTGGTGGAGGTTTGCCCTGGAAAGGAGAGGAATGAAGGTTAGCCGCAGCAAGACGGAGTATATGTGTGTGAATGAGAGGGACCCAAGTGGAAGAGTGAGGTTACAGGGAGAAGAGATAAAGAAGGTGGGGGATTTTAAGTACTTAGGGTTAACAGTCCAAAGCAATGGAGAGTGTGGAAAAGAGGTGAAGAAGCGTGTGCAGGCAGGCTGGAACGGGTGGAGAAAAGTGTCAGGTGTGATGTGTGATAGAAGAGTTTCAGCTAAAATGAAAGGAAAGGTGTACAAAACTGTGGTGAGACCAGCGATGTTGTTTGGTCTAGAGACAGTGTCTCTGAGGAAAAGATAGGAGGCAGAGCTGGAGGTAGCAGAGATGAAGATGCTGAGGTTCTCTTTGGGAGTGACCAGGTTGGATAGGGTCAGGAATGAGTACATCAGAGGGACAGCACATGTTAGAGGTTTTGGAGATAAAGTCAGAGAGGCCAGACTGAGATGGTTCGGACATGTCCAGAGGAGAGATAGTGAATATATTGGTAGAAGGATGCTGAGTTTTGAACTGCCAGGCAGGAGGCCTAGAGGAAGACCAAAGAGGAGGTTTATAGATGTAGTGAAAGAGGACATGAAGGTGGTTGGTGTGAGAGAAGAGGATGCAGAAGACTGGCTTAGTTGGAGGCAACTGATTCACTGTGGTGACCTCTGAAGGGAAAAGCCGAAAGGAGAAGAATTCTAGCAGACTTGCCTGACTCTGCCTTTTTTCCTTTATTTCCCCCTTTTTGCATTGCCAGCAATGCAAATAAAAACCCCAAATTTAGAAAAATTTAGAACGGTAGATGACTTCCTACATCAGCACTACAAAAACCCCAAAGATTCTTATAACGGTGTAGCCTAACAGCAAACCTACAGCAGCAGCTCTAATCGAACAAAGCAGCGCAATATTATTGTGAAAAACTCACCGTTTTAAGAAGCTTCGGTTGATGCGGGAGTTGGTTCGATGGAGCCGCCAGCCGATGCTGAAGAGGCCACAAACACACCCAAGTTCGTGACGCCAAAAATGTGGTATTTGAGATGCCGATGTGAAGAAGTGATCACCGCTGACACGTCTTTACTTGCAGTCAAAAAGAAGTTTATTGACAAGAAACAGTGCCAAAAATACTGAATCCTGGAGCCTCTCTGCCAATATGAGATCTCCTCTCTACTGTCTCCCAAACCCCTATATTTATGTCTTGTCTGTCTTCGGAATGGGCACTTCTTCCAATAAGAAGCCTCCAACCAAATGGTAAATATCATCTGGTCACTGCTCTCTGGCCTTTGATCTTTTAGGGCCAGCATAAAAGCCCCTAATCCTGTCTCTCATGGTGTCTCATGCTCTACCGTATCAATCAGAAAGGCAAATGGGTAACAGTTTGACCTCCAAGGCACATTCCTTTAGTTCAACTTACAGTGGGTCATAAAGAAACCTTTGACAAGGCCTTAATGAACATCCTTGTTTGACTTAATAGAACATACAACAATTTAGATGTTAAAATAAAGAAAATGAAGTGGAAAATACACGACAGGCCAAACATTTACCTTCAGACGGGTAAAAACTACCTGCCTGTGTGGACGCGTGTCCTTCATGTACCATTCAGACACTGACTGGTACAGCACCAACAGTTATATCTGTCATTCTGTCACTCAAGGCTTACAATTTGCAGCCATGCACTACAAAGCCAGGGTTTAGACAGTGGAAGATACACCGGCCAGGCAAGGTCAAATTTCATTAATATACATGCTGCCTCCACCAAGCCCACACTTAAAATAAGGAAAACAGCAGAGAAAGGAACCTCAGTCTTGTTTTGATGGAGGAATAAAATAGACCAACAGTAGCCAGCTGGGACCGGGTTTTAAATTATGGCTACTGATGCTACAGGCTAAAAACCCTGTGTGGAGAGTAAAACTCCATGGCTGCATATCCAAATATTTGCTGTCTGGGTTTGGAGTTGATGTCCCAAAATATAGCCAATGAGAACACATTACGATGTACCAGCACATTAGTCTGATTTTACACCTGAACCATGGAATCATCTGTCTCTCTTCAGTGATTTACAGACATAACTGATAACTGAGATGACTCAGCATCTTTCAGCAAATAGTTTTGATTTCAGAGCTCACACTTTTAACACTTTGGTTCAGCCTCACTGTTAATATTAACCTTTTCCCCCAGTTGGAGCTTTTCCAGCTAACTCTGATTTGTATACCACCTGAACAGAACAGCAGATAGCCAAAGTTAGCTACTAGCTGGTGACCATAATGAAGCATTTAGCTGCTAAACAGCCTGAAATTTCCCCCCAAGAGTCAGTGGAGAGAAAAACAACCAAAACCAGAATGAAGGCTAAATGTGCATTGATCACATGGCAAAAAAAAAAAAAAAATACTAATACTAATGCTGCTTCATGACTGCTGGCTGGCCAATAATTTGCCATAATAACTATGTCAGTGTCTTGCTGGTCAGCTTAGTGATACAATATAAAGTAAACTGCAGTCATGGAAGAATGGCAACTTGTCAAATGCATCATTATGGAAAATGAGAACAACTTCAACCTCAGTGTTTGGTAATTCACTTATTAGGGCCAAAAATTAAAAGGTAGTTACTAATAATATAAATTGGCACAAAAGTTTGTTGGAGTGTGCACTTGAGAAAAGCACCATATGTACAGAAACTTAAAACAGGCTGAGAAAACATATCACTCAATTTGAAGAGCATGTCTTGATAATTATTAACCAGAGTGACACTGCTGACACTGCCTGAAAGGGATGATCCTTTTCTAATCATGCAGAGTTGAGGAAAAACACTTCTACATCACCAGATGGTAGAATAACACCTTCTCAGAAAGAAATTATTCAAAACATTTTAATTTTGATGTTGGAAGAATGTGTCATGATTACAATTTAAAGATGTTTGAGGTCTGGACAATTAAGCCACTGTTATTTCACATTTATATTCATGAATTTATTGACTCTTATGTTGACAGTGTATGACAGCTGCACTCATCTTCATCCCAATTGTATCATTCTCTCATTTAGTCCTGTGTTATGGACACAGCCCTGCAGCCCAAACTATAATAAAATGAATAAGCACCAATCAACATGTTACACGTAGGTGTCTTGAGAGACGTGGTGGACTTTCAGTTACTTTTCGACAGAGAAAGACAGCAATAGCAACCGGGAGATGAACCTCTATGATTGAGGAGGAGGAATCAGCAAGCAGTCCCCATACCGATAATTCAAGTTTAATCTGAGCTCTGCAGACGTACACACAAGAAGTCAGCTGTGCAGCACTGCAGATTTACTCCCAGTAGTCTAATGTTATCAAGCCGAAGTAAACAAACACACACAAAACTCTGCAAGAACTCTGGATATAACTAGAATTACACAGATTTCAAAAGAAGTTATCCTTGATAAGAAAAGGGTTGTAACAAAATTGTGTTTACATGCTGGAGGCTGATATAAGGAACCATCTATAGCTATAAAGAGGATGATACCAATCACATCCAGCTATCAGTGTGTTTGAAAGACATGTTTCTGAGTCCCAGAAAGCAGCTTTTAAATATAAAAAAAGATGAGGTAATTGTAACCATGGTGACACTGATTAAACTTGCAGTGATTCTGCCACTGAGCTACAAGTCAGACCACATGGAGATAAATATATGGCACAATGAAAGAGATAAAACAGACAAGCAGAAAAACAGGCAGGAAAACAAGATTTGTCTTTGAAAAAGTTTGGAAGTTTTTTTAGCCACTGAGGCGTGCATGGTGTGTGCGTATGAACAAGTATATTCTTTACTCAATAGTCGTCTTTATTACAGAGTGAAGAATCTCCATCTTCACAAGACAGCAAAAGAATTGGTTTGCACATGTTTATGTTATTCTGAAAAGCAACTGAGGAAACATACACATAGCAAATTATAGGCAAAATGTCTCCAGACAAGAAAAATGAGATCACCCGTTGTTTCAGCTGATACCCTTCTCTAGCACACTGTACCGCCCTTCTTTAAAAGGGTTGGAGGCCCGTTGGTCAGTCGGGTCAGTTTCTGTTTTCAGTCAAAGTGTCTCTTTTTGAGATGGAAATTAATTTGATGATAATGCCAAGTGCATATGGAGATCATTACACTTGTGGAAGACAAAGTTGGCTGACTTTCTAAACTCTGCAGAGAGTTGGGTCAAAAAAAAAATGTCAGACTGGCAACCCATTCATCCCTTGCTGTCTCTGAAAGCTGACATTCTCTTCATTTCCATACCATAACCAAGTGGTTGCCATTTTCAACCTGGTGAAAAAGCTTCCCTTACAAAATTGTGAGGGTTCTGGGTTTGGACCCAAAAAGCTGGATGCCACTGACCTGGTGCAAGTTCTGGCTGTGAGGCTCTGAATGGGCTGGGCACTCCGGGGAGGGGAACCACACTGGTGGGGAGCAGGCAGGGAGCAGAGAATAGGCAAGTTTAGGCAAGCTGGTCAGTTTTCCTGGGGGCAGAGACAGGAACGGTCGGTAACGGGGAATCAGTCCAATGAAGAGTGCTGGAAAGTCTCACATGAGGGCTAAGAACAAACTGGCAAGGAGAAAGTGAGTGAGCAGGAGAGGTTTACATACTGACTGATTGGTGATCAGGACCAGCTGTGAGCTGCAGGTGAGGGGAAGAGTCCTAATGAGGTGGGAGGGGCTGTGAATTCAGGTGAGCAGAAACCAACAGAGACTGAGACAAAAAGTGTTCTCTTTAATCCAGGCAGATATTTACCCAGTAGCCTCTGTGATCAAACCTAAACAAACCTTGACCGTGGTAATGCACAGTTGTGCTGTGTATGTGCTGTTCCAGAGTTTATGGACCAACAACATAATTTATTGAGTTGATTCACACAGACTGTGGTCAATCTGAGAATAAACCAAAACCAACAAACCTCCTGTTAGTCAGGGCTGGAAGTGGGTTGGGCGCTGCCTGGCTCCAATGGGATGGAAGTTAAATCACTGATGATAAAATATTGTTCAAAGACACTTCAAACTGAGTGAGATAAAGGAATTAAACAGTAGAAAGGAAATGGGAAAGTGTAATTGAAGAGTTTATGTGTAGGACTACGCTTCAGACTGGAGTCTTTGGCTAATTGTGACAACCGGAGATTAGTCTGTGACAGCTCCGTCTGACATAGTCAGCGCTCATATTGTTCCTTCCATACAAATGTCTACATCACTGACTCACAAAGATCTCAACCCACTTCAAAGTGAATTTGAAATTTTGATGACCATAGT
This sequence comes from Remorina albescens, assembly GCA_034769265.1. Lineage (NCBI taxonomy): Eukaryota > Metazoa > Chordata > Actinopteri > Carangiformes > Echeneidae > Remorina > Remorina albescens. Next base: position 4,431,490 of record CM068487.1, read on the forward strand.
TAGATAGAGCTCTCCCCCACAATCATCAAAGCACTGAGTGAGGGAATATCCTTTGAAAGAATGCAGTTTATAGTTGTTCTGACTCCTGTCAGTGACTGAAAAAGTTATGTTTTCCCCCTGGTGGTGATTTTCAGTTATTGCAGCTTTAATGACCAGGCACTTTCAGAGTTCGTGCACAGGCTACACGGTGCTCCACCTCAGAGAGTTGGTTGTCTGAGCCTTGGAACCAACAGTGAGTATGGTCGAAAATGTTTATTTTAGTTGTTTTGTGGCACTGTGATCTTGAAGATGGTGTTTGAGACATTTATTTTAAGTCACGAAAACCGTGCTAACTATGCTCATGCTAATCGTGACGCTAACCGTTAGCAAGAGACTAGTTTAGCTGCTATGGCTAATTCAGTCCATTGTCAAGCCTCATTTGTGTTATATGTTATGCTAATGTGTGAGCCATTATTGTCGTTTACTATGTTAATGCTGTTTCTTACCTTTGAAAGCATACTGTAAAAAAAAAAAAAGTGTGTTTACCTTATTTAATAGTGTGATGTACTTACCTGGTTTATAACCAAAGGAAGAAGAACAGTGTAAACAGTGTTGTTGCATATATTTAATTTCAATTGTAACATTGTGTCTATTTCATTGTGTTGCAGTTTTACAAAACTGAGAAGATTCAGTAAAGCAACTTAAGTCAAATCTACTGGGTCTCTCAAATTTGTTCGCCATCTGTCAGCCAGGATAGAATAATAGTCATACTACTGAGTGTGACTTACCCCTTTAATTTGTAAACTATGTTTACAATCAGTATTAAAGATGCAAATATACCCCAAGAATTTTTAGGTTAAACCATAAAGTATGTGTAATGCCATGGCAGTAATCCTTTCCTGACCCATTTTGAAACTGAAACCTTAGCCCCATGGGTGGCGGTTATATAGGTCAGTTTGTAAGACACTGAAAATAACAAATGACATGTTGTCCCTCAGATATGACAACATATTTAGATTGAAGAAGTTTATTTCATTCCACGAGTCCCTTCATGATAAGTACAGAAAAACATAAGTATCTATATTGAATCTTCCATACATCTCTTAGGTTTTGGGAAAAGTAGGATCCAAACTACTTGTCCAGGTCCTTGACCCTATTTGCGAGTATTTGAGCTGCAGGAGCCGATATCAGAGTGTTTGCCCTTGGGTAATGTCAACTCTTTTAACAACAACAGCAGCTGATATACCTTGAGTTATAACCTGTGGTGCTGATATGTCACACTTAGAAAGATGAATGATTGTGGCAATACATTCATCCTGACTGTAGCAATTCATCAGATGTCAAAATTGTCAGGAGGGCTGCAACTGGCTTCTTTAGCCCTTTGGAGAAAATTTGCAAAAGAACGAGTGAGTTTACCCAATATGATGTAAATGAGACATTGGAAACATCAGACATTTCAACTTCAAGCGAATTTAGTCAGCTTTAACTGCTCATCCTCCACATTTAAGGTGTAGAAGCGAATTCAGTAAAACTAACTCGGAGACTAGTTATCCAACTCACCACATAGGTAATGAGTAGCTTCGTAGCTATTCCTCCCAAAAAAAACACCCATGAATAGTTTTTAATTTTAATCACAACAGTATGTCACTTGACTGAAAGAAAATATTCAATAGCCTTGCTGCGGAAACTCCATCCAGCCAAACGAGTCTCTGCTGGTACTATTCTGAGCTATTTCACTTTTATTACCATTTATTCCTGAAAAATGGCTGCAGGCTGTGTAAAGTGGTTGTGAGAGTGCTGAAACAACCAGTGATGGCCATGTTTTCTGCGTTTAAAAGAGAAGAGAAGGAGGCAGTGTGTCCTTTTACCAGAATCAAACACCGGGCTTCAAAGTAGACAATCATGGAAGAGCTTATGTTCACAGTCTTTGGTACCAAGTTGGAGGCTGAACATGTCAGTGGAAGGAAACTCTGGGTACAGAGAAAATAATCCTACAATTGTGTGTATTTTAATAAGAAGAAACATGTTATTAAATATATTTGGCGGTTAGATGCTTCATTTTAGAAGCAGATAATAAAGTACACTGCTCAAAAAAAATAAAGGGAACACTAAAATAACACATCCTAGATCTGAATGAATGAAATATTCTTATTAAATACTTTGTTCTTTACATAGTTGAATGTGCTGACAACAAAATCACACAAAAATGATCAAAGGAAATCAAATTTATTAACCCATGGAGGTCTGGATTTGGAGTCACACTCAAAATTAAAGTGGAAAAACACACTACAGGCTGATCCAACTTTGATGTTATGTCCTTAAAACAAGTCAAAATGAGGCTCAGTAGTGTGTGTGTGGCCTCCACGTGCCCGTATGACCTCCCTACAACGCCTGGGCATGCTCCTGATGAGGTGGCGGATGGTCTCCTGAGGGATCTCCTCCCAGACCTGGACTAAAGCATCCGCCAACTCCTGGACAGTCTGTGGTGCAACGTGGCTTTGGTGGATGGAGCAAGACATGATGTCCCAGATGTGCTCAATTGGATTCAGGTCTGGGGAACGGGCGGGCCAGTCCATAGCATCAATGCCTTCGTCTTGCAGGAACTGCTGACACACTCCAGCCACATGAGGTCTAGCATTCTCTTGCATTAGGAGGAACCCAGGGCCAACCGCACCAGCATATGGTCTCACAATGGGTCTGAGGATCTCATCTCGGTACCTAATGGCAGTCAGGCTACCTCTGGCGAGCACATGGAGGGCTGTGCGGCCCCCCAAAGAAATGCCACCCCACACCATTACTGACCCACTGCCAAACCGGTCATGCTGGAGGATGTTGCAGGCAGCAGAACGTTCTCCACGGCGTCTCCTGACTCTGTCACGTCTGTCACATGTGCTCAGTGTGAACCTGCTTTCATCTGTGAAGAGCACAGGGCGCCAGCGGCGAATTTGCCAATCTTGGTGTTCTCTGGCAAATGCCAAACGTCCTGCACGGTGTTGGGCTGTAAGTACAACCCCCACCTGTGGACGTCGGGCCCTCGTACCACCCTCATGGAGTCTGTTTCTGACCGTTTGAGCAGACACATGCACATTTGTGGCCTGCTGGAGGTCATTTTGCAGGGCTCTGGCAGTGCTCCTCCTGTTCCTCCTATCACAAAGGCGGAGGTAGCGGTCCTGCTGCTGGGTTGTTGCCCTCCTACGGCCTCCTCCATGTCTCCTGATGTACTGGCCTGTCTCCTGGTAGCGCCTCCATGCTCTGGACACTACGTTGACAGACACAGCAAACCTTCTTGCCACAGCTCGCATTGATGTGCCATCCTGGATGAGCTGCACTACCTGAGCCACTTGTGTGGGTTGTAGACTCCGTGTCATGCTACCACTAGAATGAAAGCACCGCCAGCATTCAAAAGTGACCAAAACATCAGCCAGAAAGCATAGGAACTGAGAAGTGGTCTGTGGTCACCACCTGCAGAACCACTCCTTTATTGGGGGTGTCTTGCTAATTGCCTATAATTTCCACCTGTTGTCTATTCCATTTGCACAACAACATGTGAAATTGATTGTCAATCAGTGTTGCTTCCTAAGTGGAAAGTTTGATTTCACAGAAGTGTGAGGGACTTGGAGTTACATTGTGTTGTTTGAGTGTTCCCTTTATTTTTTTGAGCAGTGTATAACAAATAACTCACTGAATTTTGCTATATTTAGCTAGATGCTACTAAGAGATGAGGATAGTAACATTATTTCAAGATACTCTGTGTCACTCAGTGGTTTGATTATTCCAAGTGTAATGAGGAGAGTTGTAATAATGAGGGGATTTGGACATTAAGTCTGAAAAACCTCTCTCTCTTTCTGTGTGGCATTCATTTATTTTCAAAAGTCACATTATTGATTGCAGTTGATTGACAGAATCAGCTACAATTCATTAGTGACTTTAGGTCACTGAGCTGTCCAATCAATATCAGAGATGGATTTGAAAAAAAGGCTGACAATTAGCAAATACATTCATAGTTTTTTTCTCCTTTTCAAACAGCAGGAACAAATTGGCTCACCATATTTTGACATGACTATATTCAAGTAAATGATACTTTTTTTTTTTTAACTCATTACTGGTTGGACAGATGAGTATAAACCTGTAATCTACAGATACGTGCCTATAAAGTGTGTTTGAACAGACCAACACAGAAAAGACTCAGTGGCGACAGTCTTCAGTGACTCTTTATCTACTGCTGTGCAGGGTGCTGATTCTGGAGCCCCCCTGGGTGTTCCTAAGCTGGAAGCCCTTTGGCAGGGACTTTCTCTTGACTCATCACCCTCATCTTTTGCCTGACTTTATCAGTCACTATCTTGTTCTTCCAGATCCTTGTTGCTGAGTCTTGGAGACAACATAGTATCCCCCACCCCAGTTAGTCGTTCCTCATTTAAGAGAGCTATCTCAATTGCACAGCATGTGATCTCTGTCTGGGCTTTTCTTATTTTCTAACAACCTTTAATATTGACTATCTGCATATAAAACATGGCTGCAGTTTGAATTTTTTATTTTTTTTTTGATGAATAAGATTAAGAACAGGCGTAAGAATATATGTATATATGTGATAAATGGATGTATCATATCAGGAAATAAATTTTTAAAAAGTATTATATGTTGAAAGCAGTTAACAAAACTCAAAGCACCAATCAACATGTAACGTAACAACAAAACAACAAGAAGTAGTTCAAAGAAAATTAAAAACTCAAAAAAAATCAGGAAAGACTCTCCAATAAAAGGGAGCTTTAAGAAAAGAAGAGATTTAAAAGACTGTCAACCTGATTTCCTCAGGCAGATTGTTGCAAAGCCGCAGGGCCCTGACTGCAAAAGGCAGCTATGGTTGCTGTCATAATTGGCCACCAGACAGGCTTCAGTGCTCCGAGTCTGTGGAAGTCTAATGGAGAGATAAAAAAATCTTTCTTCCACAAGATATTCACTGATCTGACAATCTGGAGCATCATCACAACAGAATCTCCCAACACGGTGGGGGGTGTATTGAGAGGTTTTACTTAAGTAAAAGTAACAACTATATATATTGACACGACGCAAACTGAATATACAATCCAACCAGAAATAAAAATTCAGACAGATTTCTGCAGTTCTGAGCCAGTACTGCTCTAGATGAATGTAATCAACATATCCTTCTCAACATATGTTACATACACCAACCTGCACAAGAACAGTGACATGACATCCATATTTTTTTATCAGCACCCTCCATTGAGGAGGAGCAACACTATGGTAATCCAATATTTATTCATCATCCTTTATTATTATTAGAATTATTATTATTTTGACTGCAATCTTTTCTCTGAATACAGTTTCTTTTTAATCTGAAGCGTCAGAAACTTTTCTTGGCTTGCCAGATTTTTGGATAACTCAAATTTGCCCAACAGTGGGATGATTGCAAGAAGTTGAATCAGCGATCTAAGGACCTCAGCACCGCTCTGCTTTGCTCTCCTGTAGTCCTCCGCTACTCCAACTGAGCAATCAAAGGGACCTCTATCTGTGCACCAGCATGGGAATCACTACAGCTGTGAGATGATTAATGTGCAGTAAAAAGTGCAGTGTTTGGTTTTGAAATCCAGAGAAGCAGAAGTCTAATGTAGCTTCATGTTCACACATTCAAGTCAAGTTCTTCAAACCTGTCTGTTAATACATCAGTGAACTTAGTTACATCCAACCACAGAGCAGATGTGCCGGGTTGAGATCTGGTCACTATATTTCAATGTATATGTGCCATTTTATTTTCATATATATCCAAACCTTCAGTGAGTCCTCTTGTCCTGTGGATGAGGGATGAAGTAATTTAGAGCTTGTCCTGTTGCTGTCTTGCTCCAAAGTCAAGCCTTTTTTTGCACAGATAATCACAGCATGTTTATTCTATTCAAGTACATTCATCAAATTTCACCTGTAACATATTCAGATTTTGCCAGTTTTTACTATCTGAATCTTTACGTTGGTGTAATTTCCCACCATGAGTGTGATTTTCATATTTATGTAGCACACAGCAGAGGACTAATCAGACTGCGGCCTCTGTGATCACTACACTGATGCAAAGCTGATGAGGTCTCAAACCTTTTATAAAATACGCAAACATGGTGGGAAAAAAGTAGGATTGGCATAAACTGAAGAAACAAGTCATTCTTAGGAAAAGGAGAGTTAGAAGTGAAGTGTTAAAGCTCCTCCACCCTCCCTCCATTTCACTGTGGTTGTTATCAGTGTTATAATTATCGCTATTATTATTGTTAATTGCAGGATTATTGTCATAATTATTCTTCTTATTAGTATTTATGCAAACATTATAATTGTCAAATTCTACTTCTACTATTCTCTTACTTTACTACCATTCTTATATATAATAACAATTACTCACACACACACAAACACACACACACCAATTTGCTCCTTACTGCAGTGTCACATTGTATGTTTTGTTTTGTTTTATATGTATGTTTGTATGTTATTGTTTATATGTTTTTGACGTTTTGTATTTTATGTTTCCTGTATGTTATAACACAAATACGGCAATTAAAAAAGAGAAAAAGAAGTGAAGTGTTATATAAGAATATTCAACCTGAACTTGGTGGGAAATGGGAAATGTATGACAGGGTATTAGTTTAGAACTTCTTAAAACCCATGACAGGCAGAACTGTGAGCACTATCAGGAGGCTTACTTCACAAAATGTCAAGCTTACTTTCTTCCAAAGTGTAGTTGATCTCGTCACAGCTCAGACTGTTAAGTGTCACTGTACTTAAGAGAGTTGTTAGTCATGCAAGATGCCTTTTAGAATAATATACCACACTTCTTTTTTTTTAAGTACATGTGTACATGTACATGTTTGTTTTTGCCATGATAAAAATACAAATCAACTGAGCACCAGCCATCCAGTGAAGCCAAATCCACAACCAGATCAATGATTAGAGCTGAGAGCAGCAGCACAGAATTTGTTTTTATGTTTTTCTTGCTGTTGTGTATTCGTGAATTTTTTTTTTTGTTTTGTTTTAATGTTTACTTTCAAGTTTCTATGGTTTATTTTTTCATCGGTAGAGCAATTTTACCTATTTTCTGAGTTTTGGTTTGTTTGATCATTCTTGTTTTATTGATGCTGTGCAAGTCTACTCGTTGTTTGTTTGATTTGTTGTCATTTTTTGTGTTGACACCAGAACATCTAGCAACCGTTTTGGATTACAAACACATATTATGAACCATAAAAAGAAAAGAAATGTTGAAAGACTTCACAACACCACAGGCTGTGTCATTGTGTACTGTTTGTGGTAGTAGTTCAATTTGCAGTCGTGGTTGGAGCCGCATACATATTATTGTGCAGTTAGTGTGTGTGATTTGAATACAAATAGACAACAGTTCACACATAGAACCAAGTTGTCAAGTTTTGTTATGTGAAAGCTCAAGGTAAAGGTCCTGTGTAGACATTTACTGCTGAAACAGACTAAAATTAGATAACTGACGCTCTCACCTTTGCCCCATGTTAACTGAATTTCTTTATTTTCCAGCTTAGCAGATGGTTTTCTCCCACAGAGAGGTGCTGTACTATGAAAGTCACCTCATCCTGACAATGAAGTTGTTTTAAGGAGTTCGTCCTTTCCAAATCGGGGGTCTAAAGATAGATTTCACAGATGGTGAAGCCATTTGAAATTATTTTGGGGTTGTGATTATACACTGTTGAAATGAGAGCGACATGAGTTGTTTTCTGAAAATGATCTTTTAAAAACTAGATGGCCTCTGATATGTTTAAGGTGTGTACTGTAACTAAACATTTCATTAAAAATATTGTCAGTTTTATTGAAAAGCACAAATGCACAGGCAGAAACCAGCAAGCTTTCCTCTCAATATAGTCATCCAGAAGTGATCCCATCTATCCTGACAGTTCTCAGTACTTCTTAGCCTCCCCTGAGTGAAAGCTGCATTTGATAGATCGGCAGGCATTTTAAAAAATCTGTGCCTGGATTTGACAAACTTTTTCTTCATTTAGCAAGATATAAATTAAATAGGAGTGAAATCCTGATAAAGGATGCATTTAAAGTGAAAGACCACAGACTTGTGACACTTTTGTTGAAAATTTGGCTTTGACGAGGACAAAAAATTGTGTTCTGGTCTTCTCTTGTCTTCTCTTTTTTCGTAAAAACTGTCAGACTGTACCTGTGCGTGTTTGGTATTTAACACATGGTATGTAAATGCCTCTCAATTAAAACAATACCTAAAGCCAGCAAACTGTGAACTCCACCATAAGTTTGGATCCCTTCAGTGCCAGATGTCCAGGAGGTTTTCACCAATTTATTAGCTGGGGGCTGAGCTACCTATAACAATCCTTTGGCTTTTTTCTCTGCTTCCTTAAAATCCTGACATCTGAGGAGTAAAATCTTTCATCCCGTTAAAATGCGTCGTTGAAAGAGACCAAAGAGATAAACCATCATGGTAAGACGACCAAACCAAGCAAATTGTTACCTTGATCAAAATGACAGATTTTGTTTGAAAGTTGCTGGAAAAATTTGGAATAATAAAGTAGATACCAAACCTGAATTTTTAAAATTTTTTTAGTGTCCCAGATTCAAATATTAAGCAACGTTGGTCCACCAGCCCGTTTTGTGGATGATTTAAAATTTCCTTTTTTTTTTTTTTTTTTTAGTTCCATCTATATCTGTGACAGCTGAATGTTTGCTGTTAGAATAACAACTGTGGCCATGTCATTGCAGGATATCAGGGTCTGACTGGTTGATGGTGGTTTTTGGTTGCCGCATTATCCCCACACCAGTCCTGTTTGGCCCAGTTCCTGGTTTCAGTGAAATGTGGCCTATTAGCCACTGATTCTCTTGGATCAGACCAACAGACGAACCAAATGTGATAACTCCCTAAAAGCTGATTTAATTTGGAGCAACACACATTCCCTCTTGGCAGTTCTGCATTTGCCATACAAGCACATCAGATTTCACTCCAGAGAAATGTCAGTGGCAGGAGCTCAGCTGTTTTTTCCATTACAAAGAAGCACGTCATAGCAGAGAGCAATGGGTCTAAAGGGAAGAAAAAGCAGTGGTCTGACAGGCCGTCACTAACCTTTTGTCAACCCATAGTGCCCCTTCCTGTCTGTTCACTTGCACTCAAATATAATTGTTTGTTTTTACCCACAAACACAACTGTGGACGGAAGCCCTGTTTTTGTGTTTAGTACATCAAATATTGCCAGCAATGAATGCAGAACTTCCTTCATTTTATCAAAAAAATATATCTGATCAGAGCCAGTGAAAAACTTCAGCTGCTGAGAGATTTCAAGCTGTTATGTTATTTGACCTAATGCTTCCTCCTATGATGTAACATTGCAACACACCTGTGCAAGTTTCATGTCAGTTGTCAAATTGGACATATATACTGAATGGCGACTGAACTAGTTTTGAGAATGTCTTTCCCATACTTGCATAGTAGAGACAGTAGAGGTGTGTAGAATTTGTGATTTTCATTCAAATGGATTGTGTTGATCTGATTGAATCACTAGAACTATCAGCAGCATCGCTTGCTTTTCCAGCACAGCACAGCACAGCTGGAAAAGCAAGAGCTTGAAAATGCTTGAAAATGCAACAGCTACAGCATGAAAATGATTTGGATAGCCACATGCAGCCTTAAATGTAAAAAGAGAAAAAGTGTTCAAGTGTAGTGCGAGGGTAAAAAGCCAAAGACATTCTTAGGACAAAGTTTTCATTTTGTCCCTGGAAGTAATTGCAATTCCAGTCTCCAGTTAACGGGGAAATATGGAACATTTAACTGCCTATAAAATAAATCTCCCTAAAGAAAAGCTCCACATTTGTTCCATCCCTTGCTGACTGGTGTTGGACATCAAAGTAAAATCCAATTAAGGACTGTTGGGTGAATTAAATACCACCGCTTCCTCCCTCTGCCCCTCTCATTTAATTTATACCTCTTCAGGCCTGTTTTTGAAGCAGCTTTCTTATACTATGGTTAACTTGCAGTTTAGCATAAGCTCGACAACAAAAATCAAAGTTTTCCCAGGTTCTTAGTAAGTCTGACTTTGGAGGGAATTACTTAAAGATGTTTGCAAAAAATTGTAATCAGCTTTTTCAAAGGTTCATGGTTTAATATGTTATTGGCATGTTCATATCCTGCCAAGAATTTACTTTTGGTGGAGAAAATCTTCATGCTTTATAGGGATGCCACTTTTTAATTCAGACTTGAATACCACCAAACATGACGGATAATTAAAATTATTCAGCTTTTAATGGTAAATGTTGCTTTACCACGCCAATAATTCAATAACATCACTTTAAAGACATCCACCTTTTTAATAGCCACATTATATGTATTTTTTTTTTGGGCTAAAAGAAGGTTAGTACTAGACTCGGGCTATAATACACCCACCCAAACTTAGATGATACAACCCCTAAATTTTAAAAAGGTAATAATCCAATAAATAGATATGTACAGTTAAGTCACTGAATACAGAATGGAATCACTTAGGTTGGATGGAAAACCAATGAATGTGTCTTTGATTGGATAAAGCATTTTGTTTCACATAAAAAAAAAAAACGTGAAAACACGATAAGGGTGCACAGACACTGTTGTCTGACCCTGGTGTGTAGTTAATGCCCTGTTCCTCCTCGCTGAAAGTTTAACAGCCTTCCTAATGAAGGATAGTGACATTATGAAAGCTTTATTTCACCATAAGCAGTCCCCAGTTCCAGCTCGTCTTGTAGTGAACGGACAAGTTGACAAAGTCTGGATTTTAAAAAATACTGAACAGCTGCGCACGGACATAAAACCTTGTCCCTCTCATTTATATTTCAGACAGCAATTTGTCTATCATTACCACAGCTGCTTGTTGTCACCTAAGTCGTCTTTTCTTTTTTATGGTTTATAACCTTTATTTTAGTGAAAAACCATACGGCAAAAATTGCATGAATAGTAAATGACATTTCTATGTTTTGTTTACTTTCAGAGATCACGATATGCACCTTATGTTACCTTATTTTATTATTAAGACCCATCACAAACTTCAGTGTAATATATGAATTTTAGTTTCCAGTGAGTCCTACAGACTGATTCATATCGCAGTTTTTGTAGTTTTGGCTGAGCCTTTTGAATGAATCCAGTAAATCCAGCTCACTGTATGGACACAGACTTTGTCTTTGCATATTAGTTGCGTAGCTGTTCATATTAAACCAGTTAGAAGCTCAACATCATATATACCATTACTGTAACATCTGGCTTGACATCGTTGTGTTATGTTATGTTATCTAGTTTAACATACTGAAAGAAGAGCAGAGGATGCTTGCAGTCATCTTTGTGCTGGCAGTGACTTTTCACACTGACAGGTCCACGTGATGTCTCCCAGGAATCTCATGAATATATTTAGGGCTATTAAACCATTTTTAAAAACCTATTTTGCATGCATAAGGTCTAATCATTACAATGCAAATGAGACCGGTGGGATGGTAAATAAGGTGTGAATGACAAAATGGATAAGGAAAACCACTTGGATGCACATTGTGGAGCACTGCAATATTGTTTTGGATGCCCACACACAGCACTTATTTGTAGTTTTATGGTTTTGATAGGAAGCTGGATATATGTATATAAATAAATATATACTCCTTATCACAATGTATCATAATTTTTCATAATGCAGCTGACCTCTCTCTCACACACACTGAACACTCTTACCAGATGTCCTTTGCAAAATGCTTTGCATTTGCTATTAGCTCCATTTTAGCTTGTCACTGATTTATAACAGTGGCTTCGCTCACAAAATCAACAACTGCAAAAATTAGTTTTGTGCTATTAGACGCCCGAGTTGACGTTTTTCTTCAGCAGTCTGTGATAGCAATCTGCTGGGAGGTTAAGACAGGTCTGTGAAGCGACACCTAAACTCGTCATCCTTATAATCCACTGTAGGGTCCTGCCACACAACCTACACACGCAAACAAAGACAACGAGCTGTGAACAAATCTTGGCCCCCTTCAGATTTTACAAACCGCTCATGAGTGTGTGTGTGTGTGTGTGTGTATGGGTGTGTATGTGCAGAGCAGGGTGCACTGTGGGAATATACAAGTCATTAAAATTATGTGTGGCTTGTGTTTTATATATGTATATGCTCGTAAATTTGAATCATAGACCAATAAAGCTCAGAAGTAAACATCATGCAAAATATGTGTGCAATAAGAAGTGGAGGACATTCTTATAAATTTAGTTATTTCAGTGCTCTGGTGGCAAAGGCTGCACACTATGTATCCTGGGTGTCTTTACTATTCAGGGCACTAAAATCATAGTCTCTATTCTTTTACGTGTTGGGGATTTAGGTGGATTTAGCTAAATTGGAGAAGTTCATTATCCTTATCACTATCTGCAATTAAAAATATGATGCATATTTTACTGGTTATAGTTGATGCCAACTGGTAAAATCCATATTTTTTAATTTCAACAATGGGGTCTGACACTGTCTGAGTGGCAACAAACAGCTAAGAAGGTTTAAAGTCAGGTTGATGAATCACTACACTAGATCATTTAGCATCTTAAAAGCCAAATAATCCATTCAAGAGTTGGTGTAGACCAAGTTGTGAATATTGGACTTCTTCTAGGTTCAGACAAACACAATTTGAAATTAATGCTAATGATTACCCAGCTATTTGCCAGCACATTCACCTGATTAACCTTAAAACCTGCTCATTGTCAGTGTGGTGTTCATAGTGTGTTGCGCTGCCCTGATAATCACAAGCATTTCTATTGTTATGCAGGATAGATTCAGTATTTCACCCTCATAATTTTATTCTGTCAGTATCAGAATCAGAAATAATTTATTAATCCCCCAGGATAATTCCCTTCTAGGCAATGTAAAGAAGAATGACAGCATTTAAATATCCGTATTTGGAAATAAAGTTTATACAAAGTGGAAGTGATCATCAACAAGCATTTAAATCACCATCAATCCATATGACTGTGCATTTATATCTACAGTATATCTAAGATCCTGGCTTAAGCCCTGAATCCACCTGGGACAACATTCATCTTTAAATGCTTATTAAATTCCAGGCATTTGATAGAAAGGCATTCCTTGGCATCAGTTGCAGGAAGTTATACGTTTAGATATGACTTTTTGGTGGATAGATGATCTATCTCATCTGTCAGTGTTGAAACAGATTCGAGTGATAAATCAGGGTGACAACCGCTCTCTGCTCCATGCACCCAGGATGCCATTAATTAACACTGTTCTGCATAACGTCAAGCCGATGATCCTGCCCTTTTTATGGACAACTATTTTAATTAAGAGAAATAGTGCTATGTGTAGATTAGCCACTTCCGCTGCTCTAATCTCTTCTATCAATCTTACTCTCTACATTGTGTGTCATTACACTGTGTTCTACTCCATTTGTTTTGATCATATTGAAAATGGAATCATCTCTCTGTACTTAGATGTGCTATTTATGAATGGCACTGAGATGCTTGTTCTGTCAGGGTATTTGTTTTGGGTTTGTTTTCGCCATGAAAAATGACAGTCTTGTGTGCATGATGAATACATTTTGCTTCTGCCCCACTCAATAATCCACAATTGATCCCATTGTTTTTTGTTTTTTGTTTTCCTCAAACTGAGTTAATAATAATAATAAGAGTTAATAATTGCATCAACTACCTCATGTAACAGTCAGGCAACTGTTTACATTTCACACACTTCATTTGCACATGTCATAATCTTGGATGTTTCATTTTGCACACATTTATTTCTATTGTATTATATTTCTATTGCTGTTTTGAGATTGTCCTATTTTTATTCTTTTTTTTAAATTTCTATTTATCTATTATCTATTTATGCGCGCATTCCTTGTGGACAGCAAAAAAATTGAAAAAAATTTCATTGTACAAGGAAACTTGTTTCTTTATTGTACATATGACAATAAACACTTTGAATCTTTGAATCTTGAATCTTGAATAATACATAATGGCAGGGTGGCCTACAAAACAACACAATGACCATGTATTCACAACTTCCTTAAAAACCATAAACACTTTGCATGAAATGGAATGTGCAAACACAAAACTTCAGAGGTAACTGCACAGCTGCATGAAGTACAGTACGTCAAACTTTGGTGGATGTTTGCAATGGAGAGAGAGGATAATACATTTTTCTTTCACCTTCATTTTCTCTTCCAAATAAGTTTGGAAGACATTTAATTTTATCTGGTTGAGTAAAAGCCAGTCAGAGCAAAAACTTGCTGTTTGGTTCTTGTTCTCTGTCCAATATAAGAACATACAGCAGAAAGCACAAAAGATTGAGTACATGGCACCAAGTTTTTCTTCACTATTAACTAATACAATTTATGGTGATTGATTTGATAACTAATGCAAGACCCATCTACATCAATATTTTACTCAGTGGAGGTAAAAATCTCTAACACAGTTGGGCTGAAGCTTCACACACATTGAATCTGGGGGCCCCTGGAGGTCTGGCTCCCTGAGGCAGTTGCTACATTGCTCGGTTGCCAATTTAGCTTTTGATGTTTCTACCTGAAAATTTCTCCCTGAAGGCAACAACCCAAAAGGGCAAAAGGCTTTTGTTTTGTTTTGTTTTACTCCCTGCAGAAAGATGTAAAAGAACTGTAAAATAAACTGTAAAAACAAATGCACCAAGAAGGTAAAATTTCAATGAGAGGAAACACTTGTTCACCCTATATGCGAATGAACTCTACATATTATGCTTCATAATTTATATTCCTCTATCACTCATTTTCTGTGGCTGGACTGGAATATTTTCATTCAGTCATTCACACCATCTGCATGAGGTAGATAGGCTAACTGACGAAATAATCAGCCCTGATGGAAATGTTTTTATGTTGTCCAGTTAATTTGGGTGTTTTTTCACAGCTCTGACAGGTTGCTTGATTTCCTCGATGCATTAAATTTCTTTTCCTGTATTATTATCATGTTATGAGAAAATACAAAGGCAGATATTCCCACAAACCCACATATATAACCCACTACAGGCAGCGCTCATTTCCACCACTTTCACACTCATCCCTCTCCCACGCTCAGAGATGATTCCTCGTCCTTCTCCTACTGCTCTGGCCCTCTTTAGCATCTCTTCCCACCCAGCAGAGCAAAAGTCCTGAGATGATTTGGCCTCATCAAAGAGTTTGAATTATTCAATCTGTGTCTGTGGGATTGTTCTGCATACCAGATTTGCAGCGTGATTGAATTTCCACCTACAAACTCGCCTCCTCTCTAATGTCACTCACACCTTCCTAAAGCAACACTGTCATAGTCTTTTAGCCAGCTCAGTATTCCCCCATTGTCATTTTCTTTTCCGTCTAGAGCAGAGTTTTGAGCGTGAGAGGGGAAAAAAAACAAGAGAATATTCTCCCTGTTATTATCAGCCAGAAGGGGGAAAAGCTGCAAAGCAAGGTTTTGTTTTGTTGACAGAAATACTGAGTGGCCTTTTTCTGCAGGGAGTCAACTGTCATAGCATTTTGATACAGGTACAGCCATATTACGAAGCACTAGAACAAACTGCTCGCAATCATCAATTATGTGGCATCTCTCAACACCACCAGAGGCTTATTCACTCTCCTAGGAACACTCAAAATGAAGTGCTTGTTCAGTTAGTGTTCCCTAATGGCTCTACCTGCAACACATAGTTTTCTCTCTTTGAGTGTGGAGCGCGTTAAAGTGTGTGTTTATGTGCCTGTGTGTGGGAGGAACTAATTTAGCACAAAATCAGTATTTTACCAAATGATAGATACCTTATACACCAAAAGTGACTGCAAGCCTTGTCAGAAACATAGAAATAATAGGTGATTACAAATCTGGTGAGTTTAATACAATCACTTTTGTTTTTAGTGAGTATGAAGCAAATGTCTTTTAAAAGCAACAGACAAGTTTGAATAATTAAATCATGACAAATGGGTATGAGATTCAAATGCGACAAAATCATCTATTTCTAAGGTTTTGTAATTCCAGATTTATTTTTGGTGGCAGATTTCTTCATCCTAGACAGGGAATCAGTCTTGTGCAAATCTGTGGAGAGATTTTTTTTACAGATGATTTTTCTCAGCAGCTCCTTGCTGGGGGAGGGCTGTTATTCTACCTTCCTCTGTAAATTTTCTTTCTCTGCGGTTTGTTATTTCCCACAAAACTCCCTCATGGTCTTAAAGTGGTTTGGAGCCACTGTACATGTGTGCCATTTATTCACAGATCTATGGATGTTCAAATCAGCTCCGCCAAGCCTCTGGCCACACAACTGCAGCTCTTTGAACACACAAACCAGTTTTCTAGATACATCACACAACAAGAAATGGAGATATAATCATAATTTGAACATACAAATTGGAAAACCGACGCTCTGAGAGTTACAAATCAAATCTATGGAGTCCTTTGGCCTTTATTTGTTTATTATTTTGGTTTTATGGTAAACCCATTTCTGAAATGGCTTGGCATCAACAGCTTTGAAAAATGCTGTTAATTATATTATAGTTGGGAATAGTATTATTAATAATTATCATTATTGTTATTTGCATTATGTAGCATTTTTCAGAGAAGCTCTAAAAAACAGAAACTAGCAGTCAGATGAAAGGGGAAGTGGGATAAGTCTAGAATTTAAAAAAGGTTTAAGTCGTCCATTTGAAGCACAATCTTTATTTAAAAGAAATAAAAGTTCAGGTGTGTCACCACTGCTGCTTTGTGTGGAAAGGAGGTGGCCTGGTACTGATAAAGCTGCCTCGTGGACATCTCCCCTCAGCGGTTTTCCAGGCATCTTGGACTAGACATCAGGGCAGAACACACAGGAGGGATTACATTTCCCATCAGGTGCTGGAACACCTCAGGATGCTCCAGGAGTAGCAGGAAGACAAGGTTGGGAACAAGAATGTCTGGGCTACTTCATTTGGCTTCCTGCCGCACAGAGTGAATGGGGGGGGGGTTTGTCTCTGAGCTCATTTCAATGTCTACCTGACACCTAGTGGCCAAAAATGTATCAGCGCATTTTTTTAATGCAAACAAAAAAATCCCTCGAGCTGTCTTGTACTTGTGTTATGCTACTTTTAGTGTAGATGAGTGATGAAGAAATTATCTAAATGATCTCTTGCATCTTATTTTTATAAGAAAGAAGACTTTCGTGGATCAGATGCATTTTATGAAATTGCAGCGGCACTGGTTTCAATTACAAGCAGCCTGTTAAGATAAAGAGGGGCCTCAGTGACCTCTGTCTTTGACCTAACTGAAGACGGTTCAGCTTTGCACCTGCATCTTCAAAGGGAAGGTGCAGCGCTGCGTTGGGTCAATAAAACATTGGCTGCAGTTTAACTGGCTCTTTGACGGGGGATAATGCCAAGCGATGGAGAGGACAGGGGAAATATTTCATGCATACATGAATGCACATCTACTTTCTCTTCTACTTACATATATGTAAAACTTTCTTTCTCTCTTCAACTCTCAGACACATCTGTCTTGAACAATCTCTCTCTTGTGCTTTACTACAAACACATTTATAGTTTATCTCTGTCCTCTTTACTTACCCTCACCATCAGCGTTCCTTCCTCTTCTTTCCTCCCTCTCTCATCTCTCATCTGTGTCCGTCTAATGCCGTAACAATCACAGCAGCACCATCGGCATACTGAGAGGTTTCAAGAAAGATAGGAGGAAGACAAGACAAGGCAGAGCCAAGGAGGCACAGAAGACATAACCAGGCAGAGGACATCTGGAGCCTGATTGTTAATTCATTCAGAGATGATAAATGAGCCATTCTGTTCTTGCTAATGGACAGGAGAGGCAGAGACAAACAATAAATGGATTCACTAAAATACTTTTGGAGAGCTAGAGGAAATGTGTCTCTGCTCTCTGAGACATTTGATACCAAGTTTGAGTTTAAACATCGATAAGTGGGTGGGGTGAGTTAGGTAGTCTTCAGGCAGACCCACCGTCAGTTCAGAAACATTTCAAAATTTGGAAAGTACATTTGGACACTGTGATTGCATTTTACAGTAGTGTTATCCAAAGTACACATTTTTGCTATTTCTGCATCCAATTATCCAAACAAACAGCAGCACCCTATGATGCAAGACACTGACCTAACCATCAGGAGTAATGTGGGGGTCAGCTAATGACATGTGGACAAAAGGAGCTGGGGATAAAAACCCAGCCCATGCATTTAGTGAACAACTCCACCACTGAAGAGGTTATCATAAAGACAGGAGGCAGGGAAACAGCTACTCTGCTTCATCCATATTCACAACTGTAATGCCAGCACCTCTAAAGCTGCCTGCAAACAGTCACGTTAAGGAAAAAATAAATATGGTTCCAGACAGTTGTGTGTTGTAACTATTTCGGGCATAATGACTTGCTAGAGTTGTGTTATCACAGCGGGGTTGCCAAGCAACCAGCAAAGACAGAAAAAAGTAATCAGTAGCTGGATATGCAGTAGCTTAAGAGTCTGTTGTCACCCCTTCACTTTTTTCTGTTGTGTTGTGTATTTAATTTTGAATGTATAATAAGCTGTCCATCAAGCTATATTCAACTATCCATAATGACAGTGGAAGCATGTCATTGTGGATACTGTCATTATCAAAAACTGAGATCTCCCTGAAATGCATAAAGAGCTTCTGGTAAACTGAGCTGATTGGATGTACACATACCTGTGGACATTCCCACAATTCACAGTGCACAACAGGACAAAAAAAACAAATCTTTAAGCCCAAGGAACTCTGTTGTGACAAACTCCTCCGAAGGTATAGATGGAAGCAAGAGTATAAAACCATTACTAAAAGTTTGATTTTCCTCAGGAGCACATTGACCTCAGTAATCATGAAATAGAGAAAGTTTGAAGTACACTTGGACTCCTGTTATCAAGTTGGTGGTCCAGCCAAACTAAGAAGAAGTCAGGGAGGTAATCAAGAACCCCAGGATCTTTCTAACAGAGCTGCAGGCGTCATCTGCAGAGACTAGAGAACCTGTTAGGAAGGAGAATCATCTCCGTAGACCCCCATTAATCAGGCCTGGATGGTGGAGGGACTAGATAGAAACCACAAAGGAATTTATTAAAGGACTCAGAGCATGAAAAAAAATTTTGTGGTGTGAACAAAGATGTAACCCTTTGGAAACTCAATTTTAATACATTTTAAAATATTTATAAAAAACATATTTTCATTTTGATATAATTGGTTTTTCCAATTACAACTAAAAACTCAAATAAACCAAAGCATCTGAGTGCTTTCTTAAGACACACAATTTCTGTTTGTGAAAATAATTTACACCACATAACTCGTCTTAAAACAACAAATTCCTGTACCAAGAAGAGACGTGAGCTGTTCCCTCTGCTTCCAGCCTTTATGCTGGTCACCTCCCAGCTGGAACTCCATTCGACAGTTTGACACTTCTCTTATTTGCTTCCTAAATTCAAGTTAGATGAGATGGTGCTTAATATAAAGATACAGCCAGCGGCTGGTTAGCTGAGCATAAAGAGGGGAATAGGAGGGAAATGTTTGGAAGGATTCCCTCCAAAGGTGAGAAAAGTTGCCTAACAGCACTAATTTGCATGTTATAGTTTGATTGTCTAATTTGTAAACATAAGGAGGTGTATAAATGACAAATTTGTGCTTTAGTTTTTACTTTGCTTCCCGTCTTTATGCTAAGTTATCCAACAGTTGAATGTAGCTATAAGCTTATCTGTTGAAGTTTGAATTGCTCCTTTAGGTTACACTCCCTGCCTTCCAGCTAAATTCACTTAAAATAAAAGAATAATTTGGATTTGAATTGTCACTCCTCTCTACTATCCAATGTAGTTTTAAAAATTCTCTTAGGCTGCAAAAACATGTTTCCCAAACGTGACCTGTCTAATTTTAAATTTGATGCGCTACACTGCTCTGCATGGTGAAATCTTTCCTTTTAAATGCAGCAGACTTGAAGTTGTAAAGTGGGAGAAACTGTAAAGAATGACTAACCAACCTGTGGCCTGTGTCATGCTGTCTCGCCTCAGTGGATGCTAATGAAAAATATGCCCTGCATCATAATCACCAGTGACCCTCATTCTAGGCCTTGATTGGCTGCTCTGTTGGTCCCCCTGAGTGTTCTCTGAGCAAGGTCCTGACCGGCTGCTGGTCCGGACCTGATGAGAATATTCATGACTGTCTATGTTTGAAAGCTCAGAAGCTTACATTGATTTGCCTACAATAATGTCGAGTGCTGCTGCCCGAGCTGGAAAACCAGTATGAAGTGAAGATGTCTCATGAATTGGATGGGAGAGCAAAGTGTGTGCATGTTTTGTGTGTGGGTCTGTGTGTCCATAAATCACTGGTTATTTATTATATTTATTAAAGCATTCATTAATATTACATGTTGAATATGTGTCATTATCATATTTTAGAGATGCTGCTTATTCATCTTTCTACTGGTAAACATAATAGCGAGTTGTTAAATGCAACTGTGCAGTTATCAAATTCCCACAACCATTACATTGTTGTACTGTGATGAATACAAACCTGCTGTGTCTGGTGCCCGTGTCGATGTTGTTGATGATAGGAATTGCACATCCAAATTACATTTGTGGCATGATTTGTATGGCTGTCTGAGTTTAGTATATTTCCACACTGTTGTGTTTTCATTCAGGAGGTACTTAGAAATATATAACGTTTATTAATTAGTTTATACCTGATCCAGAGCAAGTCACTCTTTAAAGCAGCACAAAGATGAAATCAATATGTGTAAAATAAACGTAGTTACTTCCAGTATCAAAAACAAAGTGAACTAAGAACTACAGACACTTGAGATGCCCTGGCCTGCATCCACTGCTCAGAATACAACACATTATTTAAAAAAATAAAGGTTTTATCACATTTTGTCCTCCTATCAGCAACATCCCAGACGTCAATGTTCCAGCAACCTGAGGGAAATGAACGCTTCATGAAATTTAAATTTTCTGTTATCAATGTTTCTTATTAAGTGGTGCAGTTTTAAAGTCTTGTGAGTCACTGTTTTGGTTTTACTGTATCACCTATAAACTTCAAGTTCAGCCTCAGCTCTCTATCTCCAACCTAATTTCCAGTGGATGCAGGTAGATGTTTTAAAGTCTTTAATAAGCTAATTTAATTCAGCTTAGATTCAATTTAACAAAGTATGACATATGAACATACATGACATGATGTCTAAACATCTCTGCTAAGCATGCAGTGGCTTTTTTTCTAGTATTGTTACAAATTAGTCTGAGTCTGAAGTGAAACTCAGAACACAATATATGGATTTGAGGAGACATTTACTTCTGCCAAACATACAATTTTCCACTCACACTGACTGTTGTAGATAATGGGGGGGGGGGCTCACATTCTCACATTACTATCAGTAAAATGTGAGCTTTTATTGTTTGATTCAGGTATGATACATGTTTATTCACACCCCATTATGCTGGGTTATTTTTTTTAAGAGGAAGAAGCTATTATCTGCAACTGTTCATTTTGTGTTACTAAGATCTGTGACTTTCACAAGCTCATTGCTGTGCGTTCCAGTGTATGAACGTAATGCGCTTAAATGTACCATATGGTCCCGTAGGACACCTGTCTTTCCCCAAGCAATAGTTTCAAGAAACCAGCCAGTATGAGATCTCAAGGAGCTGGTTTCAACACTAAAATTGAAATGATCAATATAATCTGTATCTTGTACCATATATTCATGTAAATTTTGTTTCAGATGTATTAAAATCTGGCTGGGTGTCACTATGGAGTACAAGCAATGCCTCGCTCACACAATTTTCTTGACGCCTCAAATGCAAATGAGTGTATTTGATCTAGTGGCTGTTGTTCAAACAACACTGTAGAGGCAAGGAGATTGGCTACTGAGGTTGATAATTAAAAAAGAGAGACTCTTCCCTCCGCTTCCCACATCTATAAACAACAGAACAAATTCCTCCCAGCAAGAAATTATCTGAGCTGGCACATAAACAGATGACTAATGTCTGGTGGTTAAAGGCAAAAAAAAACCAAAAAAACATGCGTCAGTTTAGTTCGTGTGTCAGAACAAGATGGTGGCTTTTTGCAAGCCTCCATTACAAGGCTGTACTAATCCAAACGTACAAATCTCTGTCCAAAAAGCATCTTTTGTTTATAATCCTAACAGAATTTCTATGGGATTTGAATGGAATTAAGAAGTGAAAAAATGGTTGCCAGTAGACTATCAGTAAGTTAGCTCTGTTTTTAAAAATAATGTCCCACATAGCGAAACATACTAAAGCAAACTAGAAATTATTTGTGTTTTTTAAGCGTTTGTGATGTTGATATACGTGTTGAAATATGTGCTGAAAGAAGCTACCCACGTGGACCAAACAAAAAAATAATAATCTTTTATTTTGAATTTCAATGATTTGAGTGAGGATCATAATAAATCTTTCATCTGCAGGTATGAAAAATATTGGTTAATGAGTAAAAAAAAAATCTGCATTGATTTTCCAGTTGAACTGTATTAGTAGAGCTGGTTATTTTTCTAACATGACTTTGCCTGCTCTCATCAATACTCTACTCCTTTTTAACAAACATGCAACAGCTTCGATTTAGGCAGCATTTCCATCAGGCATCATCTGTGTTGGTAACCAATGTCCACAAAGACGTGCAGAGCTTGGAAAGTTTATTTGTACAACATATTTCATAGATATAACCAGGTGAAGTTATTTTTAGAATGTATTAAAAATAAATAGGCAATGCTACACACCAGGCACAGGTAGCACTATAACCACTGTCATGTTTGATTTTCAAAAAATCAATCAATATGCAAATATAATTTGCCACCAAGAACTTACACACGCAGGTAATATTCAGCACCAATGCTTTGTGACATGTGATACTCAGAGACTGCGGGGAAGAATAAGGTCTGATGGAGTGATGGATGAACATACAAGGTAAATTCACTCTAAAAAGGTTTACTTCCTGTCTCCTACCTCAAGTCGGTTTTAATATTTAATCCTATTGGGATCTGTTTTCACTTGCTAATACTTAACTTTAACACCATCTGTGAGGAAACCAGTTTTTCTCACACCTGCATGAGATTTTATTAAATATGAACTTATGAAGACTCATGGCATATAGCCCTCACAGTGTGCCACGGTTCCCTTTTGATTTTGATATATGAGTCTGGTTTACATCAGCACCTGGAAAAGGTAATTTTGTGAATATTTTGCAGAAAACAATCCCATTTTGTTCATGGATACAAATACCTTAATTATGCTCCAGTTGCCATAATAAGGCGGTGTAATGGAAACAAAATGTTCAGTGTAAATGTTTCTCCAAAACTATAAAATCTTTATTTTGAAACTAAAAATTGTGTGTTTGTTGACTCGTAAACCTTAACTACTTTCCCATTCCAGTTTATTCCTAACACACTATTACAAAAAGGCTGGATGTGCTACAAGAACAGAAAAGTGTCATACTCACTGTCATTGATAAATTTATTTAATAACAGTGACAATTTCAAAGGGATATATACCCCCACCACACGCAGATCTGTGTTTGTACAAAACTGCATGCATATGTTTGACTGTTTTGTTATGAACTTTGAAAAAATCATTAACTACCCAGAGAGTGGTGCAGATTGTAGAGAGGGCATGCATTTGTGTGTGTGTGTGTTTGGTAGGAGTGTTGTTTCCACCACAGTATGAACAGACTCATTGCAATATGTTAGGGAGAATACCTTGCAGAGTGCAGCAGACAACAGTTCATTATAGCATGATTACCATATGCTTGTGAGACTGAGGGTTCAAACCTGGTTCAGATCCAGCTGGTGATTCATGTCCTGCCTCATTCCATCTCCTCCTGTACACAGCATAATAATCAGAGAGGTGTCTTTAATTGAAGAGACATGCAATCTTTAAATCTTGCAAATTATATACATGGTGATTGATCGCGGTCATTTTTTGGAGCACTCTCAAACCTGCTGATGGATTCTGGCCAATTTGCAGCAGGGGTTGTCAAATTGAGTAACTCCTTTCTGTTGGAAAGATGAGAAGAAAACAAGAGGCCACCTGCGCTTGTGGAGCTTTAAAAGGAAAAACAGGGTTACAAATCTCACTTTGTGCAGATGGATGAGTGTATATCAGCGTGCAAGTGCATCCCATGTATTTGTTAACTGACGGTGATTCACTGATAAAATCCTACAGACAAATGCTAAAAGATTAAAAGCGTTTCAGTGTCAAAGGATTCAAATTTTGCTGCATTATAAATGTAAGGATGAGTTAAAAATACACAAGATTGTGAATTATTCAGCCACTCCCTTAACATTCAGAGAGACTTTTTGCCTTGATGCTACACAGGCGCGATGAGCAAAGTTGCAAATGAGTGAGCAGACCATCTGAGAGGTTAGATGAGGATGGCAAAACCTCTGATGTGAACATTTATGTTATGCTCAAGTGCTACTAAACCTTCAGCAAAATTTAATTCAAAATGGCGAAAGGTGCAATTAGTTTAATAAGGATATTGGAATAATTAGGAGGTGGGAATGTACCACCCGTGGAGAGTGCAAATAAGTCTGTTTATTTGCCTCTCATGTGCTATGCTGTCAAAATCACAACTTGAACTAACAGCAAGTGATTCTTTGGAATAAGTTGATAAAGAAAATTCTCAAGCATAGTCTCCTTTATACTGAATAAGATTAAATAAGATTTAAACTTTTTTTTTCAGATTAGACTTAGTTCTTGTTGACTTTAAGCAGAATGAAGCACAATCTCATGGCAAAATAAAATCTTACTGAATGTCTACTCTATTCATCAGAATCATATATATATGCATGACTCAAAAAAATCTAATCCTGATTCATTATGGGATGCTGCCAAAAATTCAGGATGGCCAGTTGCGATCAGTGGGGAGCGTATCATGCTGGGTGTTTGGGTCGCATGTGTTGGTGCACGGAGCCGTGTGTGAATACTGCCACCTTGTGAAGATGTGCAGGACTTTGTGACGCAGATGACTCACTGATGCAGCCTGAACTGCCTTCCTCGGCCCTGCTGCAGAGGGACCCGGGGTGGATGATAAATTAGTCTCTTTTAACTGATGGAAGGCAATGTGAAGGTCTGTGAAGATGGTGTTGAAAAGGCTGTTTAGATGGTGTGCACAGAGAGAGAATACAGGAGAGTGCAGGGGAGTGACAGAAGGGGTGAAGCAGGGATTTTCGATGTTGAGAGGCAAGAAAAAGCCTATAGTCCAACAAAGCTGAGCCACAGACACTAACCACTCAGAACAAATACCACAGTCATTGTCTATGGGACATGAGAGACAGAGATGGGGGCAGGGGTCATAATTTTAAACCTGGAAAAATACATACTTGCAACAATCCTGCAATCTAAGAGAGAGACTTTTTAGAGGGAAAAAAAAGTTTCATTTCAGTGGTTTACAAAATGACTAGTTCCAGAGAGTTTATAATTAGACACAAGCCAGTATACTTTTTATAAAACCTGGCACTGAACTGGTCTTCAAGGGCAGCAGGCTGTAAAACTTTAACAGTTTTTATTTCCTCCATAATGCTGATGAGTAACATATGTTTGAAAGAGGTTATTGATGGCCTGATGGTTTATGTTTTTGTACAATTTCATCTGCACATAGAACACACTTTGGTACATGTTTCCCATTTTAGCAGTTTCAGATCACAGACTGCTTTACTTGTTATTCAGCAAAACAGAAGATTCACATCACATTTTTCAGCGAAATATCAGTCAACTGTGATTCAACCCGATCTGGAAATCAACATTTTTTATAAAGTTGTATTCCAAAAACCAACCGCGTTATGTTTGACATATAATGTTTATCAACATCCAATATGGTGAGATTTAGTACTAAAAGGAAGCATCACAAATCCAGTTAGAGGAGAGAAAAGGGTAGAGTGGAGACTGTTACCTTGAACATAGTACTAAAAGGAAATGTCACAGGTGTTTATCCATTCTCTGAACTCCTCTCTTCCATAACCCGCAGCCAAATTGCCATAAGACTTCTAAATGACTGGAGACTGTAGTCAATTTCCAGACCCAGAGCTCCATGAAGTCAAGTAATACTGTGGTCCAGTCCTCCATGAAAGGTATTAAGGCAGGAACTCTATTCATCCAAGGATAAATAGCTCTCCTTGCACTTCTTAACTTAATCTTTTTAATTGTGTGTCTTTAGTGAATAAATGTTTTTGCACCAATCATTTAATAATACCAGCGTAAATATGCATGTTACACACCTTCTTTTGCAAAGAGCATTTCTTTTTACTCTGTGTTCAATCACAAGCTCAGATACAATATTCCATCACATAATTACTGTGTGACAAAGTCATTTTAGTCATGAGGACCCTGAATTCATTGGCAAAACAGTCATAATATTATAAAACATCATCATAGCTTGATAAATAAGATTTAATAAATGCCATTCATTAAACTCTTAAACTGAGCTTTACGTATTGTCATTTACTTCAAATCTTGTTGGAGTATGTTATGAATTATAAATTGAAAATAAGTACACATCATAGAGACACAAGTGGCTTAAACAGGCTATACATTTAAATTCTCCACCTGTCCAATATCTCAGTCTCCTCCCCAGTGTAACTCTCAGGAAATTACATCATTACACCATAATTAACAAGGAAGCCTCGGGGCACGCAGCTACTTGATCCATCTTTGGCTCTCAGATGTCGACAACATCATAAACTCCAGCAGCCTGTACAAACATACACCACGAAAGCCAAGGTAACACATCGCGAAGGAGCGGTGACATTGACAAAGCGAGAGTGCAGCCATAGTGCAATGTAACAGCATGCTGGCACTTACAAAAACACCTGCTCCACACTGTCAGCAAGTTAACCTTCCATCACCTAAATCCCCAGAGGAGAATTGTATGTGACAGATATAGGACTGGAGGGGGTCAGGGGATGGGGGGGGAGGGGGCAGGGGTGAGGTGAAGAGTGCAGTGACAGAAGTGACTTCATAACTAAAAGTTTTTTAGGGGAGGACAAAAATAGAAAGCAGCCACAGGCACAACTAAGTCTATGAGAGTGGTGATTAGAGTAGGCGTGAGAGGATGTTGAAATCAGCAGCATATTGTTATGGAGCTAAGCTAATTTAGGCTCAGTGTAACATACTAAGCCTCTTCTAAAGATAGACCAGCACCTAACAAAGGCCTGCAGGTCAAGTCCCTGTAGGTGACTTGAATGTGTGACCTGCTCTTAGCTGAGTGAGTGTTGCTGCCAGAACCAAGACTGACACCAAAAACCTATTATTGCACATATTAGGATTGGATATGTAAAACTATTTGTAGCCACAGCCATACCCTGAGAAAACTATAGATGTTTGGGTGTGAACACACTAAGAAAGACCATGTCAGGATATTGATGTCTGGCACAAAATATTTGTGCCACCAAGTTAGTGTAACCTGTCAGCATGCCAGCAGCTGTTAATTGCCACTAAAACAAAGTACAAAGTATTCAGGGAAAATTGAAAAATAAAATTTTGCCTGAAACACTGTGATGGATCACAGGAGTTATTTCAGTTGAAACTGTGAGGGGAAAAAAAGATTCCACAATAGGACCAAATGAAAAGTCCAGGAGCCCTGTTGACTTGGGAAGAACACTGAAACAAAAGTTTGTGCCACATGTTGGTGTATTTACAGTAGTTCAGAAACAGGACCACCTTCACATTGTTGACCATCAAAAAGCTCTTAATTTGAAAAATTATTTGACTGTACAATGTAAAATGTAATTCAGTACGTGTCTTGGTCACTGTTATTGACAAATTAAATCAAAATTATCCTCCACAAATGTGCTCATATGTGATGTGCTTATGTGATATCAGATGAATATTTATCAGTTTCTATTCTCTAAAATATTGATATTGGCCTCAAAAATCACATATCACATAAGTAATCATTCGAAATTCTCTGTCAAAAACTATCATGTAAACTTCATGGTGATGCTAAAATGAAAAGACATAATCCATCATATTACTTGCAATGCATCTGACCATGGATGTCATGAATGTTTGATGCCATTCTGTTCAATATTTGTCAAGTTAATTGACTCTGAACCAAGGTGTGCGTGGCTGACAGAAATTAAAAACAAATAAAAGGTAAAACTTCTGGGGTTTTTCATTTATAAATTCTTTATCCTGATTTGGGGCCAAAAACATACAAGCAGTGGACCTCACCTCAACAAGACAGAGTTAATTCCTTGTCAGCACTGCTGTGGGTTTTGTACAGTATATAAAGGATGATAAATGTGTTTTTCACAGTTAAAAGGCAGCTAATGGAGCAAGCAGACGTGTTAGACAAAAGGCACTTTAAAAAGGACATGAAAGACACAAAGGACAGAGGAGTGTTCCTGAATTAACTCATCCTTCACCAGATGACAGATGTACCATTTACTCTGTGAGGGGTGTCGCACTGTAACTTGTATCATGCAACATGGTGTGAGGAGGATTTTCAGTTGCTCCATTGAGTTTGAGATCGGGACTGTGAGCTAATGATGTGTCTGTGAGGTGACAAATCTCTGATAAGGGGTGCAAGTAATGGCTGTTTTTAATTTCTCATAAAAAATATTTTTTACGAGATGTTATTTTTCTTGGAAATTGTTTCAGGATGCCATTTATTGGACCATTGAGACCCAAACAATAAGGGCCTTTACTAAATACTTTATGCAAACAGGGGAATGTAATTTTGTTGGTGTTAGCATTTTTATGACCTTTATTGACGGTTCATAAATTATTTTCTGGAGTTTTTTATGGCATTAACAAGCTTATGTCCACTTGTAGTTAGCAATACGTCAACTGTGAAGGTGTGAATTATATTTTTAGCTGCTTTTTATCCGTTTCTAATCTTTTTTGGGGAAGCTCTAAAATTCATATGGTGTATCCCGTCAACAGTCTGTTTGAACCCAATCTCTTGGAGAAGTTGTTGACACTGTTGATATATATATATGTCTTCTACAGATAAGTAATGTGAATCAAATGAGGGAATAGCATCTTTTGTGCATCTCCTAGGGATGCAGTTATATAATTTAGAATAACGCAGGATGGCTAATGGTGTGAAAAATTCAAAACATTTAAAAACTGATTTACAGGTTATGTGTACACAATTAATGAACAGTTAGCTATGCCATGAGTTACAAATCTCCCTTTGGCGCATTTTAAAAGTCATATTGCCTGACGTGGGTTGCTGCGGTGGTAGGCCTGTGTCCCACATGCTATACTTTAACACCAAGGGCCTGATGTCTCATGTACTGTGTGTTAGCATTTTGCTTGACATTGTCTTCCTTCAGCCCTTTTTAAGAAGTCAGGGGCTTAACCACGCAGCACACTATGACTGTTTGATCCCGTCAACAGCAGGGATTGCTGTCAAAACATTGCTTAATTTAGCAAATGACGAGAGTACAAATGCAGTTCAGGGGGAAAATGTTGATTCATGATTCATGATTCTGTACATTCTGCTGGTTAAACTCTCCAAAGCTTCCAGGACTTTTCTGAAAAGACTGATCCTCAACAGTTGGAGTCAAACTTTTATCTCACTATGGTATTACTGGAGAACTTTTCCGTAATCAGTTAAGACATGTTTTGTGCTGGAGTTGTTATGGTGGGTCTACCTGATTTTGCGCAGCCTTCACTCATTTTGTTCAGTCCGAGGCTCTTTTTTTCTGTGAGATGATAAAGTTCTTACCAGCTGAGTTTCACTGCAGTCGGCAGATAACACAACGGTCTGTCTAATTTATTTTCCTTCTTGACAGTGTCCACAAATGATTTATTACCTCCTGTTGCCGGTTGCTGATTGGGCCATTCCTGTTTAGTGAGGCAACATTAGCATAAAGAGTTATATGAGGACACCAGTCTTGAGGTCACCCCACTCCTGCCTTCCTTACTACCTGATTGTAATGGGTCTTATTGCATTTGAGGGAAGGGTGTGTGTGTGTATCTGTGTGTGAGAGAGAGAATGAGATGTATGATCATATGATTTATAATCTGCTATGATTAAATCTGATGATATTGAATGAAAGGAGGGATTATGCTCATATATTTGACTTGATTGTGTTGTATGGAATTTCAAAAATCACTTCAAGGTGCATGATTGGGACACAACATGAAGACCAGTGGGTAGGATGTGTAGGTGTGACTGTCTGATCAAGGTCTACCTGGACACTTTCCACCAGATGTTTTTCTCTCAACTGGTCTGAAATCATTATGGTTTCAAAAAACTCAAGTTTAAACCCAGCAGATATGCAACTCCATTAGTCTGAAAGCCAACTTGTGTTGTGCCATGAGAGTTTAAATGATCCAAATGATTTATTTTGAGGTGGAGATATGCAGTAACATGACTATTACTACTACTTAAGTTGAATAATTCACATGCAATGCAAGGATTCTGGTTTTAAAGCACACAAATTCATGTACCCAACCGCTGATGTACATATACAATATAAACCAGGAGTACTTTTGTAAGAAAAGACGTTTATACCGGCATTTTGCACAGGCTGGGGTTGCATTTTACAGTTATGAAGTATTTTTTTCAATGTTTGGTATTCCTTTACTAATGGTTTTCCTTTCCTTTGGTATAAAACAAACCAAAAGTTTCTTGCCATTTGATTCTGAATGATTATCAGCGAGCAAGTACTTTTTAAAAGTTAAGTAGTTTAACTGCAACACTTTTATTGTAGAACTAGTCTGTATTATTAATCCTTTTTTAGGTGAAGATTTTGAATATTCATATCACGAATGTCTGTGCCATATAGAGTAGTGATATAAATAATGAATAATACATGTGAAGTGACATTAAACTCTATGTAGGTAAATACAGAGACATGTTTAGATGTACGCTTGTTTGTTTGGCTCAGATGTGGAGAAACGTAGAGTGTCCCTCTGCAGCCACCGTACTACCGCTGTTTGGTGTTGTCTCATCGTGCTAACCTCTGGGTTAGGTGGAGAAATGGCCGAATATTCACACGTAAAATCAACCAAACTGGTTTTGAAAGGTCTTAACAAAGGGTGAGACTTTTGCTTTGCTTTGGCAGCTCTCGTTGTTGCCGCCTGCTGTATCATTAGCAGCTAATGAAGTGGCTCCCTGCAGCCTGTGCTAACTAATGCTACACCAGCCAAGACTGAAACAACGTTACAGTCGTCGCTACGTTATCACATGGTGTCCACTTTTCATTTTGCAGTGTGTCCTTATAGGTGTAAACACAGTCAAAGTTTTTCGGGAACAGTCAAACTCATTCGGTTTTTAGTAAGACCACTCGGGACATTCGCACATTTAGCACCTTAGCTGTGAATGCTAACTGTCAATAGCTAACATAAACCATCGTGCTCATTTGGACTTTTGTCGAAAAGTAGATAAAACAGCATCACAAACATCAGCTCATCCCTCTAATACTGAAGAATTTGACCATACGAAATTGTATTTTATGATCATAATGTTCTCTTAATAATATGAGTTGTTTGGCAAAATTTAAATGTGTATATTTCTGTAGCTGAAATATATCGCAGTCACAGTCTGAAGTGGTTCTTTTTCATTTAGTCACATTGTTTACTCAGTGATCTCTTATTGACTTTTAAGAGCTTCATATTTGTAGTTCAAGCAAGATACATTCTTCTCTTATCAGTTTTACAGTGAATGCTTGTTATATTAATTCTTGATAGAAAAAAGAAGAAACACAAAGATAAGAAGAGAAAAGCAGCAGATGATGGAGACAAACCTGATATAATTGGTATGTGAATCTACTGAATGTTGAAATAGTAAAATGTCCACTAAATATAGATTACATCACTACTAAACTGAAATTTCCACAAATTGTAGTGCAGTTGGCTCAGATAATATGTGTGTGCCATGTATGAAATAGACATTTACATTCTGATATAATAAGAGAAAATGTAAAAGAATCATTTGATAAACACATCTTTTACTGTCACATTTGTGTATTAAAAAAATCTACTGGTGTAAATGTTTTTTATTACCACAAAATTGTGATTTATTTTTAACAAATGAATGGAAAGTTTGGATCATTGGTAAAGAACATTATTTCATATTCATGAACTAACTGTGTTTACAATGGAAAGATTAATTCCTGGTTCTGCCAATGAAACAGATGGAAACAAGTCTTTCACATTAAGAATAAAAAAATGGTGTTATATACAAATATATTATTTATGGTAATTTCAGAGACGTTTCATTTTTGGTTTTTGCACAACCACCGTGTTTCCATTTGAAACATCGGTAGCACCTTTTAAAGGAGTATTGACTGTACTATTTTGAAGTATAATTTTAGCTTATAATGTTTGGCCCTGAGCTTTTTTAAGTACCAGCTACAAATTACCGGCTGCCATAAAATCACTGAGATAATCATGGTTTCGTCTGAGTAAGCCTCAATTTGCTTCAGAAAGTGACTTCCAGTGGGAGATTGCACCGAAATGTTGCTGTGGCTTTACAACAACTCTGATGCCATCTGTTGATACATCTTTAAACGGAAATATCTGCTCCCCAGGTGGATGGTGGGCCATCAGCAGCTTTGGGGAAATTACTGGAACGGTTGCCATAGAGATGCAGAACAACGCATACGTCCATGCTCTGGATACTGGACTTTTTACACTTGGTGTGCCGCACAAAGGTAGGTACACACACTGAGGTGATTTCTTACTTATTTTTCATGTGTCTGCATCTTAATTCAGCTTTTGTGCCCACTTAGTGCATTCACATTTTGTCAACATAATAGAATATACCTGACTTAAAAACAGCTACTGAAAGAACTGTTTGCATATTTGTTTTTCGCCATACTTACTATTCATCGGTTTGTGTTTGGTGGTAATTTCTACCACTGGTAGCTGTTTTATTCTGACAGTATTTACCAAATAATTCAGTCGAATAATTCCTTGACATTCATTGCGGTAGCCCGTGGGTGACAGCTGTCTTTTGGTATATTTTACTGTATTTCACCGGCTCTCTATTTGTAATTACATGGGCACTTATTGGACTTTGGAATAGGTTTTTGGCCTCAACTAATATTAAAGCTAGAGCTGTTTGAATTTAAAAGGTGAATTTTTGAGTATTTTTTGAGATGTTACAGACAAAATCAATCTGTAACTGTCGTACTTGGTATGTGAATTATTAATGAAAACAATAATGAACTGCATTGTGTTTGCTGCAAAAGTTCATTTTGTCTGCCTTTGAAATGAATATGAAATCTCTGCATCTTTTCATTTGATGACTTAGTCATAGAAACCTGGAGAACTTAAAACTCCATTTTAATGTGAAGTGAACTGTAGACTCCCAGCATTCAGGGATGAAAGTGGGTTTTGCCTACAGTCCACAAAGCAGTAAGTATTTAAGGAGTAAGTCCAGACACCAGACTGAAAAGGCTGAACAGAGGTTGAGTTGAGGGGAAGCACAGGGCTAAGTCAGAATTTTCACTCAATTCTGACTTCAGACACAACTGAAAGAGTGATGCTCATTGCAACAGTCTGCAAGGAAAGAGACACTAACTGACAATCAATTCAATCCATGTTTTGCGATCACAACTGAAAATGGTTTGGAGATTTAAATATTGCAAGTCCCTTAATGGGTCCTTTTCTTTCACATACATATGAGTTCATTTCTATGAGATGCGAGCTAGCAGTATGAAAGAAGAGATTATAGCTTTTCCCCCTCTTTACTGGATTTTTTGCACTGATGGCACACTGTGGATGATGCAGCCTTTTTAGCAAGCTTAAATGTTATTCACGTTCACCTACATGTCGAAGGAAACATGCTGATATTCTTTAAAACAACACACAGGGTCACAGTCTGACATATTCCAAAGATAATCAGCCCTTTTTTTAGAACTGAGCTTATGTCACATTCCTGGTTCCTAGACGCTCCCCTCATTAATGTCTTGCAGACTCTGCTCTTCCTTGACCAGATGTCACTAGATGTGACACAATTTAAATTGCACAAAGCTTGGATTTATCATAATGGTCGGGAAGTGGCCTAGTCACATTTTTATTAAATCATGAGGAGTTTGGGTTCAAAATAAAAATAAATAAAGCATTCAATTGCAACACAACAGTTCCCCCTGACTCATATTAAAAATATCTGCATTAGTGAGCAAATCTGCACAGCATCAGTTAGCTGGAAGGTTTGCATTATTAATTACAAGAATGCATGAGTAAAATGAGTGAAACAGGTTTTACAGCTTTGGTGTGAAAAGAAATCATGCAGGTTTTAATAATGATACATCATTTCTGCTTATTAATAAATCAAACACTATATTATTCTTCTTGTGTGGCAAAAACTTTTTCTGTCAAATCAGAATTTTTTTAGGGATCAAACATCTTTCATCATAGAATATTTTAACTGCATGCTGCATTTTTTTGATAATTAACAGGTAGACATGATCTTAATCATGAATTTATTCAACAGTTATTCAAACCGGAGAGACAAGGGTGAGCAATTCACTCTATTTTGCATTGTACAACTGAAAATGACACTGAAATCAATAATGTGAGATAAAACTTTTGAAAACAATTTGAAAACAATCCCAAATGCAATTTGAAAAAATAACACTGCATTTCAAATAGTAATTCCAGTTATCACAAATATTTAAAAGGTGGTCATTGTTTTCTTTGTTTCAGATGATGAAGGACCGGACCCTCCAGAGCAGTTTACTGCCATCAAGGTCTCAGACACAAGGTAAGAACAAGACAAATTGCACATTGTGTTTGCACCCACAGATTTAATGCCCCACTTCTTAATTTCTTCTGAAGAATATGTTTTTATATTGTCCAGATAATTTGCACATCCAAAGGGCAACTCTTCCCATAAATTCTTCTTATTATGCTACCTTTAGGTGCTAATTTCATTGATTAATATGTTTGTTTTGTTTTGTTTTTTTTCTTCTGTTGTCTCCTTTTAAACCCTTTAATAGCAAGTTTTGTCATTTTTTTCTGCTGAAGAATAGCCTTGAAGTCCGGATATGGCAAGTACCTGGGTATCAACTCTGAGGGTTTGGTACTAGGGCGGTCTGATGCCATCAGCTCCAGGGAACAATGGGAACCAGTCTTCCAGGATGTGAGTTGACCATTAAATGCTTCTTCTCCTAATTTTGACCCAACTAAGATCAAGAAAAGGCTGAACACACAGTAAAGGTTTTTTTTTTTTTTTTTTTTTTTCATCTTACCCTTAGCTGTTTATTTTTTCCTCTCCTGTCTTCATCTTGTGACTTGCATTGCATAAATCCTATTCCTTTTCTAATCCATTGTTACTGTTTCTTTACCTTTAAACAACCTCGACCAGAAGGGCCCTGCAGATTTAAATATGACAACAATATCTTTCTTTGACATTACCAGAGATGGGATGGGATGTTAACCATGACAGTTTTGTTCATATTTGATTTAAGACTTTTTTTTCTTGTGCACAGAATCATAATAAAAATTATGGGGGAAAAATGTCAAAGTATTTAAACCTGTTTTTTATTTTAAGCTATAAAAATTACCTTTATATAGGGGAAAAAAATTTAGATTTCTTTTAGAAAAACAAACATGAAGAGGAAGCTGCAAAGAGATGAGCTGTAATCGTACAGGACAGTCACAGTGTCCTTTAAATTTTCAGTTATTTTTTTAAGCAAAAATCTCAATATGACCTCAATGTGTTTCATCCTTTCAGTTGTGACTATTTAATGCTTTTTGTGTGATTGTATGATAATGAGAAGAGTATTTGGGGGTTTAGGTTGAAAACACCCCATCTGTAAAACTTAATTCTGTTTTTTGCGTTACTGCACTTTTACCCTATTTGATTATCAGTTAATCTGCTAGTTATTCTCTAAATAATATTGTTCTGTCTATAAAATGTCATAACAAAAAGAAAGATACAAAAACTATACTTATTCAAGTGAATGTTTTACTCCCATGAATGCCCACATGAACAGTAATTATCATTTGAAATAACTACATGTTCCCTGATGTCACATGCCTTTCACGCCTCATGGATGAACAGAGTTCAGCCTGTGAGAGATAACACTTAACTATGGCCGTGAACAATTAATTCATTACGCAGAATGCATTTACCTAATCACTATAGCACATTGCTCACCTTGATACTTTGTTGAACCCATAAACAACCTGCGTGGCACAACCTCGAGACTCCTAACCTTCTGCCTTTCTCTCTGTTATGCCTCAGGGCAAAATGGCTCTCATGGCAGCAAATAGCTGTTTCATCTCCTACAGTGACAGTGGGG
The DNA here is from genome assembly GCA_034769265.1 of Remorina albescens. Classification (NCBI taxonomy): domain Eukaryota; kingdom Metazoa; phylum Chordata; class Actinopteri; order Carangiformes; family Echeneidae; genus Remorina; species Remorina albescens. The sequence goes on from CM068487.1 coordinate 4,467,676, forward strand.
ACATTGTGGCCAAGAGCAAGACAGCAGGGGATGGTGAAATGGTGAAGGTGATGTGTAAATTGTGTTCTTCTACGAGGTTGCCTTTAAAATCCTTTTGTTTTAATCATGCTATTTCTGTGAGGGCCTGACCCTTGAGATGGCAGGCAAAAACCTTTTTGACCTCACTTCAGGGGAGTTCATGGTAATGATATTTAATCCACAATTTTTGTCTGTGTTGTTTTTTTTTTCTCTCCTGAATGATGAACAGATCAGATCAAGTGCAGAACAAGAGGTCAAGCATAAAGATGACATTGCAGATGAGGACAGGGGGAACGTGAAGTCCTGTGAGGTCAATTATGTGTAAGTAACCTCCGCTGTGCATGACTTTAGTATCGACTTATTACACAAGCAGCCCAATCAAAAACTAATGAGGGAAACCCACGTTGGATTTTCTCAACATATAACTTTCAAATGAACTGTTATTCTCTGTTAAGTGGAGCTTTTTGCATTCAATGACCAATTTAAGATCCATTCATTTTCTGCCATTTATCCATCGTTGGGTTGAGGTGAAGTTATTTCACCCAAGCACTTGCAAATTAAGCCACTAATGTATTTGTTTAATAGCCATGTTGACTACAATGCAACGCAGTGCACCAGTCATGTTTTATCCCTGCTGAACCTCCATATTGAGGTGAATAATATATTATAACTGTTGTGGTTCCCGACCTAAGGGTCAGGACTCTTGCAAAGGGTTCACAAGATAAATTTGAGGGGTTGCAAGATGGAATGGGAAAGGCAAAAAAACCACGCATTTTTCTTACACAATGTTTGATTAACTTTTTAAAATTCATCCCTCTGCTCTCACTGAATAATTTCCCTGCAAATTATTTAAATTAAACAAAGGCAAATATCCATCTTTGACCTGGCCGGTAGCGGTGCCAGTAGAAATATGTTTTTTGGGTTTTGTTTTGTTTTTTTTGGCCACTGCATTTATCTTTGTTTTTCTATTTTTATTTTTATTTTTTTTTCATTTTGATATCTTCATAGGATAAGGGACAAAACAGGAAAAGCAAAGCAGTTAAGAGCCCTAGAAATCGAATTGGGTTCTCATAACAGTTCCCACTTTTCTCTAAACTGTTGTTTGAACAGTGTCAAAGTATCAGTAATTGTACTTGTGTTTCACAACCGTTTCACATTTTACAGAACATTTTTACACAGGCATATACCTTGCGAAAACCTACAGTGAAGCACTTTATTTTCAGAGGGAAAATAAACCTTATAATTTCCCTCCTATTGTCCTCACATTCTACCAGCCTGCGCGCAAACCTTAACAAAATAACATCCCTGGATGTGAGATCACATGTTGAAGCTACCATCTCATTGTTCCTTGCCTGAAGAATACAACAGATAGCATGCTGTTAGAGTGAGATGAGAAAACAGGCAACACAATGTTTTGGCTTCTGTTGCTGCTGAGTGTTTTATATATGGCCTGTCCAAGGCCTATTAAGTTCCAGGCAGTATGTCTGCAGCTGTTTTTTTGCTTGGCATGGGTTGGCTTGTGTTCCCACTCTATTATTTATTTCAGATGAATGCTTGGGAAATGGACTCGTCATGTTGACATGTTGATAATGGCTGCCCTTGAGCGTGTGTCTTGATGTAGTGTTTAGCATCTGAAATGTCTTCTCAGGATGGATGCAGCTTGCAAATCATAAAACACAGACAGAGCAAAGAAAAAAATGAAAGAGGTTTCTGACAAGTTGCCATGATTGTTTATGACACTGGTGTGCAGGGTATTTAGATTGGTGTTAAGAGAGTTGGGATCATAAAGCTGCTCTTTTATAAGGGAACATATTTGTGGAAGAGGATGAACTCCTCATATCACCTTCACTTCCTGATTCCACTTTTATCCTCTGAAAAGCCACCAGCCTTAGCTGAATATTTAAATAATGGTAATGCGCATGTTTTTTTTCGCAGCTTGCAGGCTTAGCCAACCAGTTTACTGCTCTTTTGCTGCCACTGTCATCATTTAAACACTCAACTTTGTACTTGTGCTCATTATTTCGATTAAGCTGCTTAGAAACTAAGTGTCAGTTTAAAAAAAAAAAGAGGGGGGGGGTTAATTTTGTGTCTATGATAGAGATTGTGTAGTTGTGGTTGTAAGTTATTTATGTTTGCATAACCTTAATGTTACCATGTGAATTACAGGAAGAAGTTTCAGAGTTTTCAAGATCGACGGCTCAGGGTTAATGAGGAAGATCCCACCACATTAAAGAAAGCCAGAATGGATGGGAAGTTTCACGAAGCTTTGCTTGACAGGTATGAAAATAAGTTATATATGATATATTTTATGTAATCACTCTCCCTTGAATGTTATTTTCTCTTAAAATTTCTAGAGCCACAAACTGTCATTTCATCACTGGAGATTTGTGTAATATTAAGTCTTTGCAGCTATTGTTGAAACTGTGTTGAGATCACAACATTTGTAGAAACATTATTGGAGCCCGTCATGGGATGATGGTTCAGGTAGCATCAAGCTGTCATTATAACAGATAATAATGACAAGACATTTGAGAAAGAAGGTAAATAACAAGATACACGAAAATTTAATTGCGTCACATCTCAAACTAGGCAGCATGAATTAGTAAAAGGTGTCAACAAAAACTCAAAAGAAAGCTGCTTTTTCACTTTGTGAGTATCACAGTAAAATAAAGGGAACACTTAAACAACACAATGTAACTCCAAGTCAGTCACACTTCTGTGAAATCAAACTTTCCACTTAGGAAGCAACACTGATTGACAATCAATTTCACATGCTGTTGTGCAAATTGAATAGACAACAGGTGGAAATTATAGGCAATTAGCAAGACACCCCCAATAAAGGAGTGGTTCTGCAGGTGGTGACCACAGACCACTTCTCAGTTCCTATGCTTTCTGGCTGATGTTTTGGTCACTTTTGAATGCTGGCGGTGCTTTCACTCTAGTGGTAGCATGAGACGGAGTCTACAACCCACACAAGTGGCTCAGGTAGTGGAGCTCATACAGCATGGCACATAAATGCGAGCTGTGGCAAGAAGGTTTGCTGTGTCTGTCAGCGTAGTGTCCAGAGCATGGAGGCGCTACCAGGAGACAGGCCAGTACATCAGGAGACGTGGAGGAGGCCGTAGGAGGGCAACAACCCAGCAGCAGGACCGCTACCTCTGCCTTTGTGCAAGGAGGAACAGGAGGAGCACTGCCAGAGCCCTGCAAAATGACCTCCAGCAGGTCACAAATGTGCATGTGTCTGCTCAAACGGTCAGAAACAGACTCCATGAGGGTGGTACGAGGGCCCGACGTCCACAGGTGGGGGTTGTACTTACAGCCCAACACCGTGCAGGACGTTTGGCATTTGCCAGAGAACACCAAGATTGGCAAATTCGCCGCTGGCGCCCTGTGCTCTTCACAGATGAAAGCAGGTTCACACTGAGCACATGTGACAGACGTGACGGTGTCTGGAGACGCCGTGGAGAACGTTCTGCTGCCTGCAACATCCTCCAGCATGACCGGTTTGGCAGTGGGTCAGTAATGGTGTGGGGTGGCATTTCTTTGGGGGGCCGCACAGGCCTCCATGTGCTCGCCAGAGGTAGCCTGACTGCCATTAGGTACCGAGATGAGATCCTCAGACCCATTGTGAGACCATATGCTGGTGCGGTTGGCCCTGGGTTCCTCCTAATGCAAGAAAAATTCTAGACCTCATGTGGCTGGAGTGTGTCAGCAGTTCCTGTAAGACGAAGGCATTGATGCTATGGACTGGCCCGCCCGTTCCCCAGACCTGAATCCAATTGAGCACATCTGGGACATCATGTCTTGCTCCATCCACCAACGCCACATTGCACCACAGACTGTCCAGGAGTTGGCGGATGCTTTAGTCCAGGTCTGGGAGGAGATCCCTCAGGAGACCATCCCCCACCTCATCAGGAGCATGCCCAGGCATTGTAGGGAGGTCATACGGGCACGTGGAGGCCACACACACTACTGAGCCTCATTTTGACTTGTTTTAAGGACATTACATCAAAGTTGGATCAGCCAGTAGTGTGTTTTTCCACTTTAATTTTGAGTGTGACTCCAAATCCAGACCTCCATGGGTTAATAAACTTGATTTTCATTGATAATTTTTGTGTGATTTTGTTGTCAGCACATTCAACTATGTAAAGAACAAAGTATTTAATAAGAATATTTCATTCAATCAGATCTAGGATGTTATTTTAGTGTTCCCTTTATTTTTTTGAGCAGTGTATATTGGTTTGAAAGTAAATATGTCAGCGTTATAAATAATAGACCAATTATGTACTATAAATGATGAAATTATGAAATATGTCATCTTTTTTCATTGCAGAAGAAGCAAAATGAAAGCAGACAGATACTGCAAATGAAGACTCAAAGAATGCATTGCTGTCATATCTGTAATATCATCTCATAGATCTGAACTTCTACTCGAACATTTGATGTTCTTTTTGTTTTTCTTTTTATATTTTTAATAAACACTTTGTGTTCAAATCTGTTTTGCTGGTTTTTCTGCAGTCAGTTGAATTCACCTTTGATTTGACATTTATACACTTCAGGTCAAACATTGACCTTTTCAGTATAAATAACTATCTCACTTTGTTGTGAATTTCGTGTTTTGTTTTGGGGGTTTTTTTTGTTTTGTTTTTTTTTGTTTTTAGAATGATTATGTCATGTTTTGGTCAATGCATTGCTCTGTAATCTACAATTAAGGTGGTACTTGTAAGGTAAACAGCTACTAATACTGACCTTTGACTAATCTTTTATGAAAGGTCAGAATATATGATTTATTTGTACTGTGACCAATCAGACTGACAGTATCCACTCGCACATTAACCATGCTTTAACGTGATGAGAGTAAATGTCACCTGTAGAAACTAATACACAAAATACATGAATCAGAATGCGGGAAAACAGAATCAAATTTACGTCTCCATTTTCTCCATTCTTTAGCCAAAGATAGGACTATCAGGGCAAATAAATGTTACACTTGTGTTGATTGATCAAGTCTCGTTTCAAAATTGTGCTGCTTCAATAAACTTAAAGAAGACTTTGCATAAGATTTAGGATACTGACTGCACCCGTTCAGCAGTATGACCTGGTTTATTTGGCAAATGAGTGTTGCACAGCGTAGAAGTTGGAGAACAAGGTTTCGTCATGTTGAAATTGGAACAGTTCCGCTAAAAGATGTTGCTACTAGGTCATCTATCATGATCAGGGTTGTGGCTTTGCCAATCTTGACCCTGTCGAAAACAAAATGATGTTAATTATCAATGGCACCTAACTTGTAATTTTATTCTTAACTTTATTTAAAGTTTGGAAAAATTTCAATATTTGGTCTGTATTTGTCCTGATATGCTAAAGTTCACAGAGACTGTATAGTTTGATTTCTTCAAGCCTTAGTTAATGGAAAACATCCAAGAGGTTTGTGGAGGTTTGTATTATCAGTGTTGGAAGAACTCTGATCCTTGACTATACTTAACTACACCTGTAATATACCGTAAAAAGGCTCATTTGATAGTGTGATACTGATACATAAATTTGTAAATAGCTGCTTTATTAAACACAATTGGACCACCAATCTTATGACCTCATTTCAGAATAGATATTTTTTAAGTGAACATCTTTTATATGCTGTTTTTACTGTTGGAAGTAAGTTGTAGTATTACAGCACTGTCATATTTTCCCTTTCATTTAATATCATAAGGATTTATTTACTAAAATGACAAAGCTTGAACTAGATATAGATCAGATTTTTTTGTATGGAAATTCTTTAACTACAAAGTAACTACAGCCTTCAGGTGAATGTAATAAAAGTACTTTATTTCCCTCTCATATAGCCTGATAAATATCTCTACAGTGCGGCACTTGATTATTAAACCAAATGTAGAGTTGTTGTTAATGTTTTAAACCTAAACATTCAAAGACCCTTTAAATAAGTGCATCAAATATCACCGGAAGAGATAAACACAATCAACCACACTATGACCACACTGATGATGACGTTATGTATTTTCACTTCCGCGTCGAAATGACCACCAGAGTCGTTTTGAGGGGTGTTTTGTATCACATCGTTATTTAATTTGTCTGAGACTGTCGGATTTGTGGCAAACAATAGAAATAAAACTGTTTTTTAATCCTACTTATATCGTGAAGACGGTGATTTATTTGTTTCATATTTATATGAAAGGTTTTTTTTTCTTTTTACGGCTTCCTGTTCCCCCTCTTCTGTGAGCGAAGATGAGCTCTCCGTCACAGGAGTAAACTTCATTTAATGAGCCGAAGCTGCAGCCACAAGTTTGGGTGAAATCTTCCGTGAAAATGGCTCAACGGGTCCTTCTCGTTTTAGCGACTTTCATTTCTTTCACATCGACGCAGTTCATACCTCCGGTAAACAACGTTAGGCTCCGCCATTGTGCCGTTTAACTGTGTTATCTAACTGCTGCTGCGCTGCGTTGATGAATTGACACACAAAAACATTCATCGGTGTGATTTCTTGCTTTTCTTTTTTTTTTTATTGATTCACAGTACACAGAAGACTGTCGGACAGAAATGTATCCACCAAATGGTCCCACGTAAGTAAGTCTGTGAGTGAAACAATAATCCAAAAAGACGCGTTTTTACAGCCTAAGGGGGCAGAAACACCGTGTTGTTATGAAGTCATCGGTGAGTTTTGAAACGGAGTTGTGCTGCTTTCAAGTGCTGCTCGTTAAATTCACTTCCCAAATGCTCAACAGTTTGTACCTGCTGTGTGTACGGTCAAGCACTGGAGGAAGATTTACGCAGATGTTTTACACAAATAGAGGCAACTGCGAAACATCGTCTGCTATAAGTAAAAGTCATGTGTTTAATGTTACTGAGTTACTAAGATATAGTTCTACCACTTCAGTGCAGAAACATGTTTTGGATCATTGGATTATCATGAATAAAGTCTTAATACCTTGAAATCAATAAAGTCTTGTTTTGGCCTATAATAAATTACCTGGTTGCTATATTTTTCTATAATTTATATAATTCATTAAATTTTTCATTTTGTTGACTGCTGTATATTTAACAACAACAACAACAACAAATAAGAAAAATACTACAGAACAAAAGTCAGGATCATTCGGCCTCTGCTGTTTGGGTTTTGCATGATGCATTTTGTAATTAGTAATTAAAGTAGGTGGTCACGTGTTGGTCTTTGAATAGCAAAATGGTTAGAAATTATTCTAGCTACCAAATGAGAAACTTATTACCAGGTCAGTGATTTACTGATTGGTCTGTTTGGTCAAGTTTATACAAAATTAATAAATAAGTAAATATCATATCTGATCAGTGGAGTTATCAGCAGGATAGTTTTTGGCTTCAGCATCACGGTGGAGGATTTTTACATCTTCTCATTTCATTTCAGGTTCAGGGGAGCTGTCAGTTGGTACACAGTGGACCTGGACTTAGCACCCAGCAAGAGATGGACGGCTCTGATTACTGACAAAAAAACAGATGTAAGAATCCTGTCAAATACTTAAAAAAATTGAATCCTCCAAGCTTCAACAGAAATCCAGTTTTTACTGATGATGGTTTTCTTTGAAGCTGGTCAACATGATTCAGGCCATCAAAGACTTGGCCAATGCGTTTGTGCCCAGTGGAAGGCTAATAGAGCTGGTGGACATTACACTGGTGAGTGTCATTTCTTTCTGTATCATACTTTGACTGTCATGAAAGCTTTTTATGATTGCACAATGGTTTCTAATTTTCTGCAGCCTTTGATGGTGGACACACTCCCAGACCCTTTCAGTGATGAAATCAAAGGAATTGCTGCTGTTTCAGGAATTCCTCTTGGTAGGAAAACACAAATGTTATCTACTCTCCATTTAGGAATTGTGTTTAATAGCTATAATTTTGTTTTATATTTTTCATTATTGTAATCTAGGTGAAGTTGTGTTGTTCAACATATTCTATGAGGTGTTCACTGTGTGCACATCCATTGTTGCTGAAGACGATAAAGGTAAGCAGTTGTTCTGGGTCACTTTGATTGATTCAGTCAAAATGATTCTACATTAGTCATGAAAAGCTTTTTTGGCTTGGCACTCTTACAGGTAACCTTTTTCATGGCAGAAATCTGGACTTTGGGTTATTTTTGGGGTAAGAATATCACAAATTTTCAATCTTACTCATCTTGACTCAGATGGTAAAAATAACATTCATGAGATTAAAACTGTCCCGCTTCACAGCTGGGATGTGAAAAACAAGTCATGGATCATAAGTGAGAAGCTGAAGCCTCTGGTGGTCAACCTGGACTTCAAGAGAAATAACCAGACTGTCTTCAAGTCTACAAACTTTGCCGGATACGTTGGGATGCTGACTGGGATTAAGCCTGTAAGTTATTTAGTATCATTACTGAAGATTCAAATGGCATAAAACATTATTTAACATGATGTGATGGCTGCTAAATTGTGCATACTTCTTCCAGACTTATAGATGTAAGGAATATTTAACTTCCTGTTTGAACTTGATGTTTCCTTCTCAGCACATTTTCACTCTGACCATGAATGAACGCTTCAGTCTCGATGGTGGATACATTGGTGAGTGAAAAGGTTTTTTTTTTGTTTGTTTTTTGTTTTGTTTTTTTTATATAACGGATCCAATGAGTTTCATGATTAATATGTGATCCTCTCTATCTGTCCGCATGCAGGAATCCTGGAGTGGATCCTAGGCAAGAGAGATGGGATGTGGATGAGCTTTCTCACTCGCTCTGTACTAGAAAATGCTAACAGGTATTTTTCTACTGCAATAAAAATGCTTGTTCTTGCCTTGTGATGCATAAAAGCAGATTGCTGACTCACAATGACACATGAAAATGTTTGCAAAAAAAAGTGCCTTCCTTCCTCATTATCATCAGCTATGAGGAGGCCAAAACCCGCTTGGCTCAGACAAAGCTGCTCGCTCCAGCCTACTTCATCCTGGGGGGAAACCAGACGGGTCAAGGCTGCATCATCACCCGGTCCAGACTGCTCAGTATCGATTTGTTGGAGTGAGTACTGGATCTTATACTGGACTTTTAGAGCATATTCCTGGATAAAGAGTTATGTTTCTGATTGCTTTGTCTATTAAATTTCCTGTACTTCCACCATCAAGGCTGACTTCAATATAAACAGTCCCGAACCCTCAAACCACCACTAAAGCAAAATGTAATAGTTGACGTTGAGCTCAAATGATGCAGCCGCTTGTCTTGTGTTTGTCTTGTGAAACACTGTTTGCTCACAGAGGAAATGATGACTGTTGTGGTTTTAGATCACCTGATCTAACTCAACCTCACAAATCAATTGCACGTCACATGTTGAGGATTTATTTCATTATTCTGTCACAGGATCGACCAGAAACTGGGCCGGTGGTTTGTCCTGGAGACGAACTACGACCACTGGGAGGAGCCTTTATTCCTGGATGACCGCAGAACGCCAGCCATGAAGTGCATGAACCAGACTACACAGAAGGTGAGTCTGCATGGTCAGCCACTTCCCCTGCGAAGCTGCACAATTTTTCTGTTTTTGATTAGATGACATAAATGTAGTAAAGTTAGTCCAGTCGTGTGAGTTTGGGTCTGAAGTCCAAGTCTGGCAAGTTTACATTCCTCTTCTATCAAAGACCTTTGCTCTCTCTATTTAGGGCATCTCTCTAAAGACAATGTATGATGTGTTCTCAACCAAACCGGTGTTAAACAAGGTGAGTCTGCTCCTGTATTCTAAACTAGTTGGTTTATTCCGGTGTAAATAATTTTTTTTCCTGTCTCTACTTTTTATTTTTAGTTGACCACGTACACAACGTTGATGCAAGTGTCTGAAGGCAAACTGGAGTCGTACATCCGTGACTGCCCAAACCCCTGCATGCCCTGGTGATCCTCTAAGCACTGAATTCTGATCAGCTTGTAAATGCTTCGCTGCGAACAGAGGCAACAATTAAGATAAGCTCAGTTGATCTTGGGACAACCCATTAAATTGTTCCTGTTTGCACAGCTACTAATCCTCTGAACCAAAGTTTTTCTGTGATGTTATTTTGGCGTTTTCTCCTTTTTCCACACAGTTTTGGAAACCTTTAATGACACTTTGAAAAAGCTAAATCCTACTTTTTCTGTGATGAGGGAAATTTGGATGGATCAAACCTGTAAATGTCTTCCCTTTTATTCTTAGTGTAGTTATGTATGGCCCTGAGGACACCTGAGATCAATAAGTGCAATTAAGTTAATGTAAAAATGTACATCCATAATTTTTCAGATGCAGCCCATTCACACCATTGGTGGCAGTAAACTGTCAGATGGCCTTTTTTTTTAATACTTAAATCAAGGTTTCAAATGGCTCAAAAGGTTGAACAACTAGGTTACATGTACTGCCTGATCGTGTCACTACTGAGCATAGTACTGATAAATGTACTTTCATGCTGACCAATTTTTTTTTTTTTTTTTTTTGGGAAGTTGGCTTTTTGCCATGATGCTAATTGTTCAATGTGAACTAAATAAAATTTTAAATTAGATTAAGTTTTTGTGTAGTAGTATTGATCATAGCTTATGAAATGTTTCTGTTATATGTCTCTGAAGCAGGACCACCAGGCCCCTAGTCTTCTGAGCATGATGATAGTTTTTGTTTTATTATAGAGTAAAAATGGGGCTTTTGGGTCCTTAGTTTGCCCAGTTGGTAACCCAGCCATGGGAACTACAGTTACTGAACGTAGCTTTGAGTATTTATGTATTACAACACTACAAACATGAAGACTAAAGATGTGCCCTTGAATCAGCATAAGAAAGGTCGACACCACCACTGTTTAGAGTTCCAGCATTTTATTATTTAAAATCTATTACTGTAGTTAACATTTAATTACATGAAAATCAATGGAGACTAATCATAAAACAGAACAGTATATAAAGATACATCAGAAGGGATAAAAGCTAAGTCTGAGCTTTGAGCTCCGGCATAAAGGGGAAATGGAGTTGGAGCTGGAAAAACAATTAGCTGAATTCAATCAGGCTGCAGCTGAACTTCCATCCAATGCAATCTTTTCGTATTTAAGAATCAAGTGCAGAAAAGATGATCTGTAGCAGTAAGGCAGGACTAAGAAAAAAAAAACATAAAAATCACATCTAATGTCCAACTGATCCCAGAACCAAAGAAGAGACTAAGGCAGATCTGAACATACATTTCAGGACTAGATTTAAACAGAAATCAGCAGCATAGAGATAACCCAACCCCAGATTACCTATAAATCACATTAAACTCTTACAAATATAAAATAAAAATCAACTGTTGACTATGTGTAGAGATTTGTTTGTTTTTGTGTGTGTGTGTGTGAAAAAACAAATTTTTGACCAATATTATGAGCTGTTGCTCCTTTTAGACTAGCAGATTAGATCAACAATCCAGAAAAGACTGGGGGTGAAGACAGTAGAGTTTGAGACATTCTAATTCTTTAAACACCCTGGGCACCTGCAGTGTCTGAAAAACACAAAAGAAAACACAACTTTCACAAAGTATTGTGAGTATTAGTTTATGGATATACACAGCAGCTTCTTGGACTTGTGTGGATGTGCACTCGGTAACAAGAGACATTGGTTTGGCTTTTGCTGGGTATCAGGTGAACAACACAAACTAATCTGTAATCCTAACTGACAAGGACTATAATCCATACCTGGTTCCTTCAGTGCCTGTGCATTTCCCACCAGCCCAGTCAGCGATTCAGTATTCCCATTCAGGATCTCTGCAGACAGGTTGTTATTCTGCTGTTCCTCCACTATTCTCTTCTGAAGCTCTTCCTAAGATAACAACACACAGTAAAGTCCATTAGATCACATGTCTTTTCACAGGGCATTTTCTTTCCATTACTTTTTTTTTTTTTTTTTTTTAAAAAGGTGTTAACATTTCATTGATTTGCCATTACGCACCTCACACATGACTGTGAGCTGCAAAGGCAAGTCATCCACCTTGACAAAGTCTTCCTCATCAGACTTTTGACTAGCGTTACCTGACCCCATCTCCTGCATCAACAATGTAAAAAAAAAAAAAAAAAAAAAATCAATACATGACAGCAACAATACCAAACATTCATTTCACAAAGAAGAAGAACTGTCGTGGTAAAATCTAATGGTAGGATGAAAACAAATATCTTGACAAGGGTCAATAAACTAGCATCTTTACACTCACGTCCACATTGACCATGACAGGTGAGTCTGTGTCAGGGCTGCTTGTAGAGGCTGGTTCCTTTGGCGCATCCTGATGATCAGAGGCAACAGTGTTTTCTTCTGACACAGCAGCTGTCCCAGCTTTACTCTCCTCAGGACTATGGCACGCCACTATGCTACGTCCATCTACCATCAAATCCAACGACCCAACTTGCTTGTTGATTTCTGAAGGACCAAAATAACAGATTATTGAGGGTTCTGAAAATACAAGATCCTGTCTCAAATTTTGCTACTTTTTCCCCACTAAATGTATCAAAACATCCTCACCATCATCATGCTCTGAACTCTGCTGTTGTGTTGTGGTCTCCTGGGTTTCACTGGCTGTTGACGCCTAGAACATGACACAAATTACACAGGTGAGACTGAGACAGAAATTGTTTTTGTAAGATGGTAGTTTATGGAAAAACTCTCTGTGATCAACTCATACCTCCTGCTCCACCTGTCCATCAGCAGAAGCCTGCAATGAGGTTTGGACATCAATGGGTCCAGCCTCAAATTCTTCAATTTCCTCTTCCTCATTCTCATCCTCACCACTGCCATAGTTTGTCAGGGCCTGAGTTTCTGCCTTGGACAGACCTGTAAAAAAAGGCAGCAAAAGAAAGGTATAAAAATGTAGCATGGATGTGTTTCTGCAGCATGCAAACACGATGAGATAATAAAAAAAAAAACCTTGACAAATATTTTCGTTTTAGAATTTAAGAAGGACTTATATTTATGCTAATTTCCTGCCACACTGTCCTGTTATTATTTTAAAACACTTTAGACACACTGATATATTTTCTACTGAAGTAAAAGTAATGTTTTAATGCGACAAGGTTCAGAACTTTTAGTGATGAACAGATTGTCGGTTCGTTGTATCCCGCCCTAAAAATAAGACAGGACCTGACATAACCTAAAATTCCTAAAGTCCTAAAAGTTTAATTTTAAAAGGACAAAAACTTTAATTCAGTTTCCCGTTTTAGATGTGTAAATAACAAACTGACCTTACTTACTTTGGCCTCCTACCCTTTTCTTCACTAGTAGCATGGGGCACTTGAATAAACTGTCACTTACTGATTGACAAAGGCATCCCCTGTCCCTCTCGTTCATCCTCATCGTCCTCTTCAACTTCCGAGACTTCACTGCTTCTGTTGTTCTTCATCTCTGTCTGCAGGTAAAGATCCTGGAGTGTGGAATCACCTTCTTGCTCAGCCTCATTTTGGTCCTAGAAAAAAAAAGGGGGGATGAAATTATTGTAACACAGATGAACTGAGTATTGAAGATTTCATTATCAGTCCTAAAACAACTTACCTTAACTTCATCTGAGTAGGCAGGAGAAACTGATTTATCACCATTGGGTCCTGTATTTCCCTAATGAGAGGATTCAATTAAAACCAAAAAACAAATGAGTGTTATTTCTCTGAACACTCTCTTATCATACTCCCAAAAATACAACATGGAAACAGAAAAATAACTGACCTTGACAATTGGCTTTGCTTTAGTGGACTGCTCAGCCCTCTTCTTATTTTTGTGTTTGGCTGCCAAGGCAATGCTGCTGCTGTTGTCCAAATCCTGCATGAGTCTAAAGAAAGCCAGTTCATTGAAGAGGATCTCTGAGATCTCCACCAGAAGGTCCTCTCCACAGTCCTTCAGAGTGCGGCCAACAAATTTACTGAGCGAGTCCTGGGGCAAGGTATGAAACGTCAGAGAGACCTTTCTTTATTTGATCTGCTTAAACACATACGGCCAGTGCCTGAGGAATCTGGTGCTGGGCATACCTGCAGGATGCCTCCCAGCTGTCTGTGGAAAAACCGAACAAACTCCTTGCTTTCATCATTTTGTTGGGTGAGAGTAAGGACCATGCGCCGCACAGATGTCAACAGCTGGAGGGAACACACCTCATCCATGTTCTCCTAATTATGGAAAATAGTTACCTTATTTAATGACTGTTGACAATAATGGTATGGCACTCAGTACTGATAAAAAAAAATCTCCTACAATGGATTCAAGAGTGAAATTTATTAAGTTGAAAATTATTTATATACAATTCAACTTGAGCCATAAATTGTTCAGCAATCAATTATTGAATCAGTTTTGTTGTTCATTACAAGTGCAAGAAACTAATATTTTTTTCAGTTACAGTGTATTCTCTGCTGGCATAGCTACAATTTCCCGCAGCTCTCTGTGTTGGTTATCTTACCTTAAGGAAGGGAATGACCTCTGTCATGATGGCTTTGATCTGACGATCCAGCTGCTGAGTGTCAATCTGAGGACATTGCACGTCATCAGCTGCCCCTCCTGCTCACACACAAATAACATGGTTTTTTTTTTTCATAAATTCTGCAAAATTAAACACCACAGCAAAAAGCAGTGTTTCTGTTGCTACAGTTCTTTGCTGCAATCATGTTGCAATCAGGCGAGATTACGTGACTGGGTACCTTCCACTGGTTCAGCAGGGTTAGCAGAAGGATGTTCAGCATGTGAGACTTCAGAGCCACCCGCACCTGCAGTGCTGGCGTTGGGGTGGTTAAATTCAGCTTTAAGCTTCATGCGCTCATACTCCCTAATCCGGGCCAGAGCTTTGTCTAAATGAATCACCGTGTTGCCTATCAGAGCAGCAAAGAAAGGAGAGCAAGGAGAAACAGAAATGGGATATGAAATTTTCAAAAATCAATGCAGCAAGAGAAATGAGAAGACAGTAATGGATATTAATGCCTCTACAGCCAGGTTTACACTAGAGGATCAACCAAAGTATGCCAGGCCTCACTGCTCTTATTCTATGATACTGAAGTTCCCCTAACCAGAGTTCAATTTGCCTCTTCTACACAATCCTCACTCCTTTATCTGAGATCTTATAATGTTTAATTTGGCTCTTTGGCATTGATCCTGGTGTGTAAACTGGTTGGTTTACCAAGATAAAAGGTCTGCAGGAAAGGGTGAACTTCAATTTGCTCTAGTTAGAGGAAATAAGCAAAGCAATTTAGACGGAAACCCTGAATGTGGAAAGAGATATAGGTTCCCCAAGCTTTAAAGCTTTCCAAAGTCAAATCCTAAAGTTGTGCAAAACTATACCCAGGTCATCATTTGCAAATGGTTCCAGGTTGGAGGATGTAGATATGGTGCTCTCATTGTCCACAGATTCTGCATCATCCCTCTTCTTCATTGTTTCTCGGGGGAGCCTCAAGTTTTTCTCCACCACCTCCTGAAAAAGACAATTTTGTTTTGAGGCACACACCCACACACACAACATCCATTTTCACCCCCGATTCTTTAAACATAAGAGAATGGATGATTAAACACAGACATACTTTATTAGCGGCCTAACAGCCCCCTTACATAATTCACAGACGCAAGAGATCTTTTATATTTTTGTGTACACTATAAACAATGGTAGCAATGGTATCTACTCTTGGAGTTCTCATAACATGGCAGATTAAGCATTTCATCCATCATTCTTAAACAAAGGAATGATTTAGACAGACCAAAGGCCTGACTTCCAATTAGCAGACCTCTTGGGACCTTGGCCCAGAACAAAGTGAATGTCTCATATTGGAAAAGACACATGGAGTGATGAGGGTCTTTTTTTAAACAGTGGAGTTTCTGAAGCTTTGCTGCTAGGTTAAATTCAAAGACAATGAATATGGGTTGAGGGAAAATTAAAAACAAAGAATATAGAGAGACACGGGAGGGTTACAATAGACAAAGTATGAAAGGATGAAAGAAGACAAGGCTGAGAAACTAATCCAAAATGTATTGAGATGTAAAGGAAGAAGAAGTGAGGAAAAAAGACAGCAGACAGAAGCTTCAACTGAAAATGAGAGAAAAGAGAACAACCGGGAAGGGAAAAATGTGAGTGCCACACTGGGAGGCAATAATGGGTCTCTTACTGCATCACTGGTGGCCACACTCTCACTGGGTGTCAGCTCAGACTGAGAGCCTGCAGCCCACACCACGGGACCAAGGGGGGGCAGCTGGTCCTCAGCTGCACTTTTCTCTGCCAGGTGCCTCGTCACAATATCCTGAGAAAAAGGCATGGAGAGCCTTTGTCACCATGGACGACGACGTCATGGAAATAGTGCATTCATATCTTAGGCCAGGGTCTGATCATAGGATATGTGACTGTGATGTACAGGGCAATTACATACTGGACTAGCCTTCCGCAACATTTAATTTTATTTTCCTGCAGAGCTGGTAATAAGAAAACAATGCCAGTGAATTGTATTCTGTCATGAGTTATGTATGCTTGATTTTCTTTATACCTTTTTTTTTGGTTTAATTTCAATTTAGCGTGCTGAGTGAGGTTACCGTTTTTATATTGATATATGTTCTATTTTTGTTTACTTATATTTTATCTTTTTTTTTTTTAAATTTAGTATAGTAGTTGATGTTTTCTGAGGCAGTGACTATTGGGGATCTACATTGAACAAAATCAACTCATGTTACATCACATTAAAAAAAAAGACATGTTTTCAATTACTTAGTAGATTCCTAGTTTTAACAAGAAAACAGAGAGAAGAAAGCAACATTACTCCATCAACACAAAATGAATGAAGTGGAACTGAGTTGGTTTTCTCTTTGCCCTCTCACTCTTTCATGATTTGATCAACTCCTCACTTTTTTTTTTTTAAGGTTTCAGGTGCCCCCACTCTTTACTCCTCCTAAATGTCTCCTGAGAGTCTGATCTCCCCAGAGAGCAGATATTTGGTCCAGAGTCTCGCCGATATGACCAAAGATTTAAAATGATCAGGACCGCTCTATTTATGGAAACAGCATCAGAGACAAAATTCTTATCAGTCACTGGCTGCACTACCAGATATTACAAACAACTCCTGACCTAGAATCAATCACAAACTTAGAATCAATAGTTAATTTCTTTAGGGGCAGAACAAAGAAATGTTCAAGTGGAGTATTTTGTAATCTGAGCTCAGCATAAAGGTAATATTCATTCCAGATTCAAACGACACATTAGGAGTAAGCAGCTGCATGTGTCTACACTTACCTGGAGGGAGTAGAGTGCCCTCTGTCGCAAGTAGTCAGAGTTGATCAGCTGCAGCTCATGAAAGAGCTCGATGAGAAAGTGAGGTCGAGACTCATTCTGGGATATCAAGGTAGCCACCTCAGAATAAATGGTCTCCCTCAGTGCCTCGAACAGAGAGAAGTCGCTGCTTGCATCTATGAGTTGAATATGAGCAAAAAGATATTTGCATAATCTCATATATGTGTGAAAACAACAAGCTACCCCCTAACATGAAGCTTTGGTTTAGGTTAAGCCAAAAATAGCCCATGCATGTGATGTTTAGGTGACATAACAACCAAATGATGCTTGGATTTGCATTGTGAGTTTACCTGGTGCTTCTGTGCATGCAATTCTGTTAGAGAGGAAGGGTGTTCTCCAAGCATAGGCTGTGAGTAAGATAAATTAAAGTGACAATAAAGTAATTAAACCAATAATTAAAATTAAACATGACAAATGTGCAAAGAAAAGTAAATTAAAATGATCTTAAATGTCATGATGTTTTAATTAAAAAAAAAAAAATTCTGATGTAAAATAAGCCTAATGCAGATATTAAATGTATGCAAAGAAAAATTAAACACGCAGACAACACAAATTGAGGTAAGGAGAACTTTCACTAAAGATTGTTTGAGCCATACCAGAGGAGAGGTCGTTTCTTTTATTCCCAGGCTTAGTCTTGCTGTCTAGTTTCTCTTGAGTCAGCTTGTCAAGCAGACTCTGGTTCTGATCCTTGTGACGTGGCAGGGCTGCCCTCTCCTGGGCAAAGCTAGTAGCGCTGCTTACACTGTCACTCTCATGGCCTGAGGAAAACACAAAAACCACTAGTTAGATTTTCCTCATTAAAGCATTACAAATTTTGTTACAGAAAAATATTTGAAGAAATTCTGCCCTATTTTGATACCTTCATTGTTCTTACTGTGCCCTTTGCCCCTTCGACGGCGACTCTTAGAATTGGGAGTCTTGCTTCTGGAGGCCAGGTTGGCTTGTGCTGAGGCCTTACGTCCAGCCTTGAAAGTCTTTGTTATTGTTGTGGGGTCAACAGGATCTGGTATACTGCTGAAGCTTTCCTGTGACACCTGATCAAAGTCTTGAGGTCTGGAGTGGCGGTTAACGAAACTGGGAGAAGAGGCAGGGGACTCTTGCGGCTGCGTTTTAGACAGGTGATGCTGGACAGTGCTGTTTGCATAGGAGGTGTTGAGCCAGCCAGCCGCACTAAAGGGGTTGTGTGGAAAAAAAATTGAACAAAAATGTTGCAAAAATAAATACAAATGTCTTTTAGCGGAGAAATGGTGGACATACCCTCTTTCTGTTGTTGTGTTCAGAGGAGAGCGCTGCAGTGGAGGGGGGAAACTCATGTACTCTGTTTTGATAGAGGTGTTTGGGTCTAATTGCTGCTTCTGGTGGTCAGGTACAGCATGACCTGCTGCATTCTGAGGGAAGTCACCCATGGCAGGAGGGAACAGTGGATACAAGTTGAAGCCTGTGGTGTGAGCAAAAAAGTTGGATAGTGGGTTAACCCTTCAAAAATAGAAAAAGAAAGACTTTGGGAGTTGAAATATATTTTGTATTTCAAATATTTAATTAATTGGAAATCAGTAATCATATAGGTAATAGCAACAACATTGCAAACCCAGGAAAATAAGAAAAATGTCCTTTTTTTTCTAATTAAATCTAACAGTCTAACACTTGTATACTGTAAACAAAGAGTTTTTAGAAGACATATTGAGCTGGAGCGGAAGAAAATAGATTTTTGTTAGAATTAAGCCCAAGAGTTATAATATGCATGTCATACCAGGATGGAATGGGGATAAGGCAGCTGTTGACATGTTGGTTGAAGGATGCAGGGTGGAAGAAAAAGGGAAGACACCCGGAGAGGCTGAAGGACCAGAACTAGTTTCTTGTGTTGAGTCCTGCTTCTGAGTCTGCCAACATGCTGTCGAAGATGATGGCGGCTGCTGCTGTTGTAGTTGTTGCTGTTGCCATAGGAGGTCACCCAGGACCTGCTTTAGTCTGGAGGAATGTGGAAATTTAAAATGATGTACTAATTGATGCAAATAAAGTGGTGCACCTATGTATGCTGTTGCTTTCACCTTTGTACATTGTTTTGCTGCCATGCCAGAAGGGTGTAACACTGGTTGAGCTGGTGCATGACCAGGTGGACCTGAGGTGATGACAGGTTGTTGGGTAACACACTGTATTGACCTGTCAGCATGGTTTGCAACATGTAAGACAGTGTCTGTGGAAAGAGATGAGAGACAACAGAAATTATTGGCAATGTTTTGTTTAAAAAAGAAAAAGTAAACCTGTACAATATGCACTGTGGTTGCATAGTGAGTCTAAAAATTTAGGCTGGTGTCAGTTACAAAGATCATTCACTGTCTCTTTGATGCATGTATTTGTTCAGTGGACCAACCTGCTGGTCCTGCAAGAGTGTCTGACACATGCTGGTGCTGAAGTCCAGCTGTCTTTGCAGCTGGCTGACCTGTTCCTGCCAGTGGTTTGAGCCCTCAGCAAAGGAAAGCTCTGAGGCCCAGCGCAGGTTTTCTTGCCGCCGTGTACCTCCATGCTGACTCGCAGACTGGCTCAAACCTCTAGACTGCTGCTTAGTCTTGTTATGGTGATGCTGACTACCGTCACCTGAGAAGGCTGGTGGAGGCTTAAGGTTACTGGACACACAGAAAAAAAGTACATGATTTGAAAAATATTAAAGATATTAGAACTGGTTAGTAACAATTCTTTCTGCCTCCACTTTGTCTGACCTTCTTTGATTGTTCCTGTTACTGTAAGAGCACTGGTTCCTGCTTGAAGAGTAGATGTGGATGTCATCATCAGTGCTCTCTGCACATTCTTCCTGCTCCTCTTCCTCCTCTGCACCTATCTCTGAGTGATATTCATCATCGTCTTCATCGTTGTCATTATCATCATCTTCAAGGTGGCAGGTAGGGGAACCCCAGGTAGCCATTGTCCTGATGACAGCAAAAAAAAAAAAAAAAAGTACAAAATTTTGTTAAAATGTACCACTTAGATAAAGTAAACAGAAAATTCAACCAACTTCTAACTTGGACATTCATAAGTAAGGTCGGTGGAGCAATACACCTTCTACCTTTCATCTCTACTGAGAGGTTGTGAGGGCGTCGCAAGACTGTCTTGGACTTCAGTCCTGCAGGGAGAATCACTGAGACCACTGCGCCTCTGGTGTTCAGCCATCAAGGACTCCAAGTGCTTTCTGCGTTGTCGCAGTTCTTCACGCAGGATCTGGTGGCGACGCATCTCTGTCCAAAGCTGCTGACAATGCAAGAACAGTGTGTCTGTTAACATAACGTCACTATTGTGAACAAGCAGATGACATTTCAGCATTTGACCAATGTTAGCCGAGGATCTTACCTCATTGTCGGTGACTGAAGAAGTAGCTGCTTCTGAAGCAGTGGGTTTGAGTACAGCGGAGTTGGTTTTAGGGACAGATGAAGAAGCCTGGACAGTGGCTGGAGTGGAAACTGCAACTGGAGCCTTTTTCAGCAAACCCTGCTGACTCACCGTGCTGGACACAGATGACTAGAGCAGGGATAGGCAATGTATATAAAGGTATGCATTTAAATTTGGGTCACATCATCTGAAATCATAGTTTAGCTTTTTGACATATTATTTTTGTAAGATGTGAGAAAAAATTGTGTAAAATACCTGGAGGTCTGGACAAGCCCACTGGAGGTCCTGAATTTTGCCTTGGATTTCAATGAGTCTCTGGCGCTCTTCATGAAGTTGCTTCAACTCCTGTTTTTGCTGAAGCAGTTTCTCCTCATACAACTTCTCCCTGAGTCCAGAGTAGTTTTACGATGCAAATTAAATAACGGTTCAACCACAAAACAAGAAGTGATCTGAATAAAACCAAAAAAATGTTTAGGCACATCTGTTAGGCTTTTGAGATCTTTCATATGGTGTACCTGGCCTTGCTGGAGAGAGTGAGATTCCTGGGATTTTGTTTAGATCCGGCCACAGGTGTCCGAGCTGCAGTAGCTCTGGTATTATTTGGCTGTTGGTGTAACATTTCATCTTCATTAGCTGTTGTACCATCTGTGTCATCACTCTACATACAGAGAAAAACATCAACCTTAATGCTGTGTAGCAAAGAATTATGTAAAATAGAACATGATGGTTTCAATTAATAACTTATACAGATCCTTCATCAATGTTTCCCTTTGTCCAGCTATTGACAAATCATTTGTCATTTGACTCACCTGAACCATGGCCACCAGTTCCTGCAGCTGCCGTAATTTTTGCTTTGCTGTGTGTCGATGAACTTTCTGGGAAAAACCTCTGTCATTTCCCAGGCTGCTTCTCCGACTAGAGCCCGATGCTTCACTGTCTGGAGCCACAACCTGTGCCCCTGCATCATTATCAAGACAGTCCTCCTCTTCATCTTCATCCTTCACCTGGTTATAGGGTGTGTCCCTGTTGTACTGGCAATCTGAATGGGAGTAAATTTATAGAAATATTATTTACAGTCTTTTTGCCTATTAACTCATGTTGTTTATAGAATTTGTTGCTTTCCTCTTTAAAACTTTGCATTAATACTGAATTCAAACTCTGCCCTCCTAAAATCAGACCTCTCTTGATAGAAATAGAAATTACCACACTAACAGTCATTTTTGTCATTTGAATTGTATTGTATTGAAGTCATATGGAAACAACTGTTCAGATCAAATTCAAAAAAGACTTTGCTGTTACGAGTTTGCATGTTGATATAAGGTGACTGTATGAGATTACCTATGGCTGAGGGGATGTTGAGGCTGCGAAGGTTAGCAGCTGACCGGTTATTGATCTCACACTCAGTATTGAGTCTGCCATCACGGTTGTTAGTGTTACTACTCCTGACACTGCGTCCATTGGTCAGGCTGTTCAAGTCTGTCCAGTTGCTACTGTGCTGCGGGTTTCTAAGCAGATTAGGTGTAAAATCTGTTATGGATACAACAATACTTGTTGACAATGCTAACAAAATTCCCTTTCTTACTGGGAACGTTTCTGTGTCATTTCAGCATTTTAACATGTTTTTAGCTGTTGAATACGTTTATAATTATTATCCTTTTAATTGAAGCCCAATCAGGAAAAGTGTCTGTTTTTCATTTACCAATATATTTACTTAGACACCCACCGGATGTTAGTTAAAGGCTGGCGGTTCTCCTGCTCAGAGTCAAACATGGCCTCAAACATAGAACCATCCTCTATCTCGTCTTCCTCCTCATCCTCTTCATCATCCTCTTTCACATTCTCATTGACTGCATCCACCATCATATCAGAGGTCTGCTCATAATACTGAACCAATTCCCGCAGCTCATTCAAGCGCTTGTGAACCTCCTTAAGCTTCCTGTAAGGAGTAGAAAAGAACAAGAACAACAAATATATTAACTTATATTAACTTAACTAAATAAATGTATATATTTGGCTTAGTAATTACAAGGCTCGTGTATTTCTTTACCATTTCACCCACTACCATATGTCAGAGTACAGAAAAACCTATATAAAAACACAGTTATTAAGGGAACAGGCTGAGTGTCTTGTTCAAGAACCCTTTAGCAGAGGGTGAAACTTTTCAACAGAAAGACATTTGACAGGCTTTGTAACAGAAGGGTTATACTACATTCTCTGTGTTACACTCACCACTCTACAGCACCCTGCTGCTAATAGCTGACTTCCTATTCAATTTCTTGAAGCTGTATGGGCTTTTTGTGTACCTGAGCTTGTCAGTTGAATGTGAGCTGTCCTGGTGTTGTGTGAGTGAGTGATGAAAGGAGGTGGAAGCTGAGGCCCCATTAGAGCAGAGAGCAGGTGGACAATCTGAAGATCCTCCCATACTGAGACTGCACTGTGTTGAGAAGCCACGACCTGAAAGGAACCACATGCAGTTCATCAACAATTTACAATATGGTACAGTATCATGAAAAAATGATTTGGAAACACTCTTACATGAGTTATTATTGAGAGTCTGGTCTCTGAGTGAATGCAGCTCCCGCAGGATCTTGTCCATGGTTTGCTTTTTGTCTTGTAGTTCTTGGAGCTTGGTGAGTTTGGCACTGGCAGCTGTTGCTCCAGTATCTAGCCCAGTGTGTGGGCCAGAGGCGGAGTGGAGGAGCGGCCTGTGAGGTGGGCCAACAGCCTGGGGAGTCCTGGACCAGCACACTTCTCTAGAGAGGGAAAGACTCTCTGCCTGACGCCGGTTGTCTGGAACTGCTTTAGTCTACAGAACATAAATAATGCAAGACCCGGACTGTAATTTCTTCATCAAATTAAATCAGTTAAGATACATATCTCAACAAAGTAATGATTTTTTTTTAAAGCTGACACCGCTTGTCAAAGTGATGACAGACTCTGACATTTCCTGATAGTATTTTATACTATAATCTGTTCAAACTGTAAAAAGTTAATATCTTCACATACTGACACTGAAATGTCATTATAATCAAGTAAAACTGTGCTACATAAATCAGAAGAGTTAAGTGTATGAACATAATACTAGTATTTATGGTATCATTCATAAAGAACATTGCAGCCCAGTTGAGTGTTTACTATACCTGAGAGTCATGGAGCTGGTTATGGAATCGCTGGATCAACTCATTTAGCTCATCATTCAGTTCTGATGTGATGCTCAGGCCTGAAACACTGCCCGTGGTTTCTGTGACAACTAATGACAACAAAATGGCAAAAGCATCAAAAGCTTCCACACACTACTATTAGCGTG
Organism: Remorina albescens; assembly: GCA_034769265.1. Classification (NCBI taxonomy): domain Eukaryota; kingdom Metazoa; phylum Chordata; class Actinopteri; order Carangiformes; family Echeneidae; genus Remorina; species Remorina albescens. The sequence goes on from CM068487.1 coordinate 4,491,622, forward strand.
CATTTAGCTGTGTCCATATCAGTGACTATGTGTGCATCTCACCAGTGTCTTCAATTACAGCAAGTGCCTGTTCTGCACTGTGCTGCATAGCCATTAGAGCTTCTTGCTGGCCCTGTAGAGCCCTAAGCTGCTCCTGCTGCTCCAGCATCTTCTTGAGCAACTCATGCTGCTTACGTAGGTTCTCCAGCTCTTCCTTTTGATCAACACGCACAACTTCTGGCCGTCCACCCTATTAGATTCACACCAATGGGCCATTACAAGCACGGAGTGTACAAAAAAACCATGAGAGCAGTACGCAGCTAAAATCATGGAAAAAGGATCATCAGATACTAGGATAGTAAGAAAAAAATACAGGCAAAGGTACACACCACTGCATTTGAAGCATCTGAGGACTGAACTTCAATGTTAAGAGAAGCGCTCTCTGCTAATGAACCTGACCCCACTGCAGAATCCAGAGTCCCAACATCATCATCTTCATTTTCCCGTGCCTATACATATGTAGAGAGAACAGCCACTGACTGCCAAAGAGTAAAAAAATATTTTGTCCATCAAGAGTTTTACATAATTAGATTAACAAGTTAAAGAAAAGTTGATTTAAGGAAGGCTGGGATTGGCTCCAGCACCCCCCACGACCTGGAAACGGAAAAGCGGTAGAAGATGGATGATTTAAGGAATCATAGCTGAAAATGCAACATGAATGCCCTGCTATAATTTCCAGTAATATAGATGGTCAAAAAGTCCAGTACATTTTAATGTATGTTTCTTTCATGATCTACTATACATTTAGGTAAAACACTTAAACAACTGTAAAGGGGTCAGAAAAAACTGTTTCCTTTAGTAAAAGAAGTGGCATCCTATGTCCTATTTTATCAGCACATGAAACACAACTCTACTGTTAAAGTGTTTCAGGCAACAGAGGAAGACAGCCTTTCAAAATATGTGTGGTATGCAGTTTTCTTTCCTTTTTTTTTCTTTTTCTTTGAAACGCATTTTCCATTTATGATTTTAATGTAACCTCATGCTTCTGTAAAGCACTTTGAATTGCCTGGTGTATGAATTGTGCTATACAAATAAATTTGCCTTGCCTAAAGAGACCAACAAAAACAGGTTCCACTTCAGCTATGAATTAACTAAGAAACATCCTTTGCAGATGACAGCACATTTATCCATAAGTATATAGCTTTAAATGGAAGCACGAGACAAGGACAGAGGTAGATCCTGTGATAAAATGTCAAATATGTAGCGAGAGAAACAACTGATAAGCTTACCAGCATTTTCTGCAAGAATCGTAAATAAGACTTCTCCTGCTCCCTGAGGTGGTCGATGAGATGAGACAGACGTTCCACATTGGCCGGCACATCGTTCTTCTCCACCAGGTCGTCCCGCATGGAGCTGGCCTTACTGATGTACTCCCGGATCTGTATCAGTTTGCTTACCACCTGAGACCGTACAAAACGAGAGGGGTTATGTATGGGTGTGGATTTTGGAAAAGTAAATGAAGACAAGACAGAGAAAGACGTCAGGAAAAGTGAGCAAGCATCTGTAGCAACAGCTCAGTCTGGACTGAACAAGGGCAGAAAGGGGGTTGGGCACAAAACTCACTGGGCACCAAGGGTGGCATATTTATAAATTGCCCTAAATACAACCGAGTTTCAGCTGCACTAGCACTCCCTCTCTCACTTTTATCCTAGTTCTGGTTTCACAGTAGCAATCTGAGAGCAACTATCCATACACAATGACATATATACATTACAAAAGGGACCCATTGAATGTAAAATCAATTCTGTCTAAGCTTTACAGTTAAATAAAATCATCAAAAGTTACAAACATCAATATTTACTTGCCTTTGTACAAATTTCTTTAGTATTAAAAGAGGTTCATTGATGTGAATTACTTTCTGTATCTTAGCCCTCTCTAACAGTTGGTCCGTGTATATTTGCTAGAATGCTGCAGATCTAAAGATTCCCTCATCTGACACTCATCTTCTTTACCAAGTTTAATTTCTGATAGACTGGAGCAACTTAGACATATAACTGTGATAACATTTTTAGAAAACTGATTTCTGCTTGCTTTGGGATACATAGTTGATGGATTTACAGATTCACGTCAGTGTTTTTGTGGAAGTGTCTACAGTAAACCTTTTTTTGTATATTTTACCCAGAGTTATCACTGAAGAAACATACTTTTCTGAATACACTTTTCAGTTTGAAAGGGGAGCAAGACACATCTTCCAGCCATGTCAGCAACAACTTTGGCTTGTTTGATTTAGACTGAAATAATGGATGGACTGCTGTAGGACTTTGTACAGACATTCAATAGTAACTCTGATTATCCTCAAAATTTTTCTTCCTGTTCCACCACCAAGCTGATATTTTTATCTTTTTTTTTTTTACAGATATTTAAATGAACACTCAAGGGTAATTTCAATTACTTTGGTGACCTTATGAGTTTTCCACCAACATCACCCACATTTCAGAGTTTTTACTTAATTATTAAAATATCTGTGCTTGATGTACTGGCACCTACTGTTGTATGGAATTGCACATTTTGGAAAAAACATTGCTCTGCTGAATTGTCAGACTACCAGACAACAAGACTGGTAACAACATCAATTATTACCTGGCTGCTGTCTATTCTTGGTTCTACTCTCCCATGCTCTCTGTGCACCGAGGGCCCTCTCTCTGTGCCACCATGGCTGTGTCTTGAAGTTTCCTTCGTAGGAACTACAGGGGTTAACGTATCCCTGAATCCTGGGCTTTGTTTCTTGGTTTCCTTGGTGATAGCTGGGGTGGCTGGGGCAGAGGAGGAGGGAGGGAGGAGTTCTTTGCTTTTGTTAGTGTTTACATGCAGAGGTAGAAAGTTGTAGGGCTTCTTGTTCTCTCCAGCTAACTGGCGCTGGTTGTTGGCAGCTGTGACACGCCCCTGGGAGTCACTGCCGATGCTCCTCTGAATCATAAAAAAAAGACAAAAGTCAGAAATTTCAACACTCACGATTCTGGACACTTTCTTCAGAAAACTCAGATATATTCAGATTTTTGTTTGTGCCCTTTTTCTGCACCAGAACTATCCTAGTAAGAACAGCGTTAAAATGACCATCCACTAAATAAATTTACTTAGCTTTGTCCAATAAAGTGTCTTATATCAAATATTTACATATTTTCGTTCTGTAGTTTTGCTGTTTTCATTCAAAGTTCATTTCTCAAATTCTTCACTCCTGCTGCACCCCCGTGAGAGCTGCAACAGAACAAGGGCAGCCAAAAAATCCCAAACTAAACTATCAAAAATATTCTGTTTTCACTTCTTCTATAGGCAGCTGGAGGAGCACAGCATAATGGCATTTAATTACTGAAAAGGAACACAACTTTTTACTTAGTTTGAGAGTAGGATAAGACTTTTTCTCAAGAACAAGATTCCACCAAAAAAACAAACAAACAAACAAACAAAAAAAGCAACTAAAAAATGAACAGACTTAAACTTGATACTTGACAGGAATGGGAACTGGTAGTTCCCAGAAATAAACATTACTTTATGCTGTGGCTTGAGGCTTTCACATGTGTTCTCTTACTTACCATACCAGGATCTTTTCATAAACACATTGCTTTTAGTAGTCAAAAAGTCTAAAAGGGCATCTTTCCTTATTTTACATTAAACAATATTGGAAAAAAACACTGTCATTTATTTATGTGCTGTGTTACTGCAGTGTCTTACAGTCTGCCCGTCATATTCAACACCAAGTGACTCCTTCCACTCCTGTTCATTTGTGACATCACAACACCAGTAAGTTATTCACTTATTGTACGTCTAATGTCTGCATTCCTTGGACACAAACTAATAGTATGCTCAACATAGTAAAAACAAAATAATTCCAATGAAATGTGACAGCTTTTTACCTCATCTAGGTCCGTGAAATTGATCCTCTGTCGCAACTTGTCTAATTCCGCTTGGTCTGGGACAGACATCTGGGTGGTATATTTGACATGAGGAAAGGAATGAGGAGTGCGTGCTCTCCTGCGACCAGCCCCAGGGGTGGACTCTGGTGAAATATCATTAGTTAGGCGGCTCTCCACCACAGCAGCTGTCAACTTCTTCTTGTTCTTCTCTGTGGACCGGTTGGCTTTCTTCTGCTGTACACCCCAGTCCTGATCAACAGAAAAGATATATTTAATTTACTGACAAAATTCTGATTAAAGTAGCTACATAATAAAAGTATAACGTGTTGAGGACTAGCACAGGCATAATAAATCAAAATAAAACTGGCAGCCCAGTGTGTGTGGTTTCTAACAGTCCTTACCATGTTGTTGAGTCTGTCTTCCAGACTGCCATTGGTTACAGTCCAGTTGTGTAGCTCTTCTGAGCTGTCATCGAAAGGAGTGCCTCCAGTTGCCATGCCACACGCTTACAGTTAACTGAAATTCAATACAAAATAAATAACTGTCCCTTGGAGCGTAAAGGAGGATCTGAACGCCTACATGAAAAATTTCAACAACAACAACAACAACAAAAAACGTTTTCAGTTGAGAAGACTGCTTATTTACATTACTGGGAAATAATTCATTAGAAAAAAACGTGAAAAGGGGCAGAAGTTATGTAAATATGCAACATTGTAACCAATATCTAATGTTAGTAACTAAAAGCATATAACTGTTTTGTTAGCACCAATGAAGCTAACCGCATGAGATGGGTTACTTAGCTAGTAGTTAGCTATTACAACGACGCCTTTCTCAACAAACGTAACGAAACAGGCATAACGCCAAACATTTAGGTTAACGTTACGCAATCGTAACTAACGCAGTTATGTTGTCTAAACCTAATGTGGGTTAGGTATTAAAGCAAGCGGCTGCAGGAAAGCATCAAATGCGTCATTTTTTTAACCGACAGCTGGTAAATTTAGCTAATCTTACCGCTTAAATCACAAGCTAGCCCAGAAGCAACCGGTCACATTCCAACGTTACCGAGCAGTTTTGGCTATCTGTTCGTGGATGTTATTCACCGATGGGTTTGATGAATGTGTGCCCCGCTCAGATTCCCGGGAAAGTACGATAACACGTTCCCTCCACTGCACTGCAGGCCAGCGTCAGCTCTCTGTCACCGTTTCCCGGGGGTACACACACCAGCAATCGCTAGCTTTAAGGACGAGAGAAGCGCAGCGACGACCGATAGAAAAAACACAGATTGCTCAAAAGACCCTAAATGTCTTCTCGCCTGGTGAACTTTAGCAGCTCAACAACTGCAACCTAGCTCCGTCCGACGATCGCTATGGCAACACGCCATAGCCCAGATCTGCATCAGCCATATCTGTGATTTCCATTAGTCCGATTCTCTTTGCTTAGAGGGTCGGGTGTTATCTGTGTCCATAGAAAAACGAATAAACTATATAAAAAAACCGCGTGCCGACGAGTCTCCTAAGTTGCTAGGGTCGACGGGGTAGCTGACTGGTTACTATCTCGCTTTTGCTAATCGCAGCTCAACAACTAGCTAACTTTGAATGCCTCGCTAAAAGTTGAAGAACTTGAGCACAAACTGGGTTTGTTTTTCAGTTAGTTATGGTTTCTAATTATAACTGGCATAACCATTATTAACACTAGTCAGCTGCCGACAAACGTAGCAAGTAGACAAAACACTGGCTTTTAGTCAAGTCAAACTATGCGCTAGCTAAGTTAGCTTACACGTTAAGACCGATAACATTGACGTTACCATTCAGAGTGAAACTTGGAAGTAGTGTAGTCGTCTAACACGTTGTGTAGTGCAATAAAGGTTTCGCCAATCCTCCCCGAGTCTGGTTAGAAGTCATTTGAGAAAAGAAAACGTCTTGTTTCTCCCAGTATGCAGCAACTCACGGAGATGCAGCCTTGGTCTGATATAAACACTCCCGGACGGCAGGTGGCGGTAAGCATTAGCCGTTAGCCAACGGTCAGCCAAGGGGTTCAACAGGAAGGAAACTGAGAAATTTGACGATCGTTGGTCGTTTGTTGAGACATCCAAGTAGCCTACCTCATTGTGGAGTCGACCTTTAAACTGAACTTAAGAAAAAACAAGAATTAATAATATGCCCACACCATCGGCCGTCGATCAACTTTAGAGACCGAGTGCAAGTTTTAATTTTCGGCTCCTCGCTCAGTGAGTCGTGTCGTCGGTTAGCCTATTAGCATTGGAAGCTAACGCGAGCTCATCGGCGGTGAGAAGTCGATTGCGTTTCCTTCATATTTGTCTCCCCAAACGCAGGTCGCTGTTTATTATTGCTCTGATCAACAATGGGGTCGTCTAAGAAGCACAAGGAAAAGAGTCGCGACAAGGACGCGGAGGAGAGACGTCGCGACCATAAGAAACATCGCCACAAGGATCGCGACGCTTCGGATCGAGATGCAAATCGGGATAAAGAGAAACGAAAACGATCCAGGTCCAGAGAAAGGAGCAGCCGGGAGAGCCACAGCAAAGGAGAAAAGAGCAGCGGCGAGCCGAGGGTCAAGAAGGAGAAACCCGATCCCGGATATGAGGAGAGCAACACAGAAGTGGAGCCCCAGTCCGCCAGCGGAGATGCATCCCTCAGCATCGAGGAAACCAACAAACTCAGAGCAAAGCTGGGCCTGAAACCTCTGGAGCTAAACGAGAACAAGAAGGAGCTGGGAACCAAGGAGGAGCCCTTGGTGGCCGCCACCATCAACCCTGTTCTCATCCAGAAGCAAAAGGAGATGAAGGAGAAGCTCGCCGCCATGAAAGAGAAGCGCATCATGAACCAAAAACTGGGAAAAGTAAAGACCCTAGCTGAGGAAGATTGGCGAGATGACACCAGAGCTTGGGTGGAGAGGAGCAGAAAGTTGGCAAAAGAAAAAGAAATGGCAGAGAAAAGAGCAAAACTCTTGGAGGAGATGGACGAGGAGTTTGGTGTGAGCAGTCTGGTCGAGGAGGAGTTCGCACAAAGCAAGCGCGAGGCCTACACATCCCGAGACCTGAAGGGACTGAAAGTGCAGCACAAGGTGGAGTCATTCGCTGAGGGTCAGACTGTCATCCTGACCCTGCAGGACAAAGGTGTCCTTGAAGAAGAGGAAGATGTGCTTGTAAATGTGGGGATTGAGGACAAGGAAAAAGCAGAGAAGAATGTGGAGTTGAAAAAGAAAAAGCCAGATTACAAGCCCTATGAAGAAGAGGAGAGTGTGGACGACATGGTTACATTCAAGTCCCGCTCTGTACTTTCAAAGTACGATGAGGAAATTGAGGGCGAAAAGAAAAAGAGCTTCCGGTTGAGTACTGGCGGCTTTGCAGATGGGGAGCGAGAGCGGGAGCTCCAGGCCATGAGAGAGACTCTACGAAATCAGGCCCAGTCCTTGGAAATGCCCGCTCTCACTGTCGCCACAGAGTATTACACACCTCAGGAAATGGTGGGCTTCAAAAAGACAAAACGCCGCGTGAAGAAGATCAGAAAGAAGGAGAAGCAGACGATTGCAGATGAACTTGTGCTTGATGACACTCGCAGCTCTGACTTTGGCTCCAGGACACGAGGCCGTGGTCGCCAACAGGTGGATGACAATGGTGAAGAAGTAAAGGAGGAGGAGAGCAGCTTGCCTACAGAGATCCCACAGATGTCTGATGATATCAGGATGGCAGAAATGGAAATTAGTGATGAGGAAGACTTCCAACCTCCTGAATTAGTTGTACTTGAGGAGGATGAGGCAGAGCAAGAGCTACAGAAACAACTGGAGAAGCAGAGGAAGCTGAAGCAAAAGCAGCTTCTAAAAGACTCTGGGGAGAAAGTGGCTGAGCAGATTAAAGTACTTGGTGATGGTGAGAATGACAATGATCCTGAAAGGAGGAATAACATTGTTTTCAATGCCACCTCAGAGTTTTGTAGAACTCTGGGTGACATTCCAACTTACGGATTGTCAGGCAACAGAGAGGACCAAGAAGACATAATGGACTTTGAACAGGAGGAAGAGAAAGATGATGCAGGAGATTCAGACTCAGAAATGGACGAAAATGTTGGATGGAGCACTGTGAACTTGGATGAGGAGCAAAAACAACCTGACTTCTCCACAGCCTCTGCAACCATTTTAGATGAAGAGCCCATTGTCAACTCTGGCCTAGCAGCTGCTCTGCTGTTGTGCAAAAACAAAGGTCTGTTGGACACTCAGATGCAGAAAGTAGCCCGTGTCAAAGCACCAAAGGGCGCCTTGCCCAATGATAACTACTGCATTGAAGACAAGATGGGCTTTGATGACAAGTACAGTCGCAGAGAAGAATACAGAGGCTTCACCCAAGACTTCAAGGAGAAGGATGGATACAAGCCTGATGTCAAGATTGAGTATGTGGATGAGTCTGGGCGGAAACTCACTCCAAAAGAAGCTTTCAGACAGCTTTCACACAGATTCCATGGAAAAGGGTCTGGAAAGATGAAGACGGAGAGGAGGATGAAAAAGTTGGAGGAAGAAGCACTGCTGAAGAAGATGAGCAGCAGTGATACTCCTCTGGGGACTGTGGCTTTGCTTCAAGAGAAGCAGAAATCACAGAAAACGCCCTACATTGTGCTTAGTGGGAGTGGGAAAAGTATGAATGCAAACACCATCACAAAATGAGTGAATAGGAAAGAATAGATTATCCTTAATATGAGCATACATATTCATATGCAGGGCCTTTTAAGTAAAGTACATTCTACAATTTCTTGCCCTATTACAAACATCTCTGGTGTAGTAAGGATTTTTTTTGAATAAAATGAATTTAAAAAAAAAATGTTTTCTTTTTGTGCTCTCGTTTCTATGATTTTTTTTTTTTTTTTTTTTTTTACACAGGAAGGGTAAATTCAGAAAGTAACTCGTGGGATATGTTTGTGTGAAATTGAGCAGTGTAAGTTTGAATGCCTCTGTTAAGTTTGAGATGATGGTCATTTGTTGCATAGCATAAGAAATACTTCAGGAGATAAATTGCATTTTGTTATGATTTTAGCAGCAAAAGTCAACATGTTCCAGTGATAATAAATTTAAAAATGTAAACACTGAATTGTACTTTTTGAAAACAAAGATTAAAATTTCCACTTTAGCAGGCTCATCTTGAATATGTATATCATTTCTTAATGTTTCATGTCATATTTTACAGCAAGGGAGCTCTGAAAGGTAATTTTATAGTTAAAAACTTAGAATTTGGTTAATTGAACATGGATATGATCAACACAACAGAAGTACTTCCCACAAATGTTTAAATTTTTTATCCAATAGAGGGCAGCCTTGCAATGTTTTGTCGAAAGACAAGTGGATAATGTGCAGGTTGTTGTTTTTTGTTTTTTTATAGGGTTAAGTTATATTTGGATATATAACATTAAACATCCAGATTTTATTGACCTAATGGTTAGGGTGCATATTATGCAGTCAGTTGTGTCAAAACTCTTTTAACTACATAGTTTTAATATAACCAAAGACATTCTCAGTCTTCCATGTTCTCTAGTAGCCAGTAACAGTAATAATCATAATAAATTACCATTTTTATTGACAGTCATTTATGTATTAACAGTTGTAGTCTGTTGCCTGTTTTTGGGCGGAACAAAAGTCGTTGGTCAGATTGTTGACCGGCCGCTATTTCGTTGCACAACCTGCAGGAAAGTAGTTAGAGAAGCTAAAGAGCAGCGAGCTAGTCGGTTCATTCAACACGAGATGCTCAGCTGATGGCTGGTGTCCGGCACAGAAAAGGTGGGTGTCAGGAAAATACCAGCATATTATTTTAACCCGGTGACAGTGAAAACAAACAAAAAAAAAAAAAAACCCGAGAGAGAGAAAGACTCACACTGTTGAAACATCGTTTCCGACGTGTCAGCTGGTTAGCTAGCAGCGAGCTTAGTGACGGGAGCTGTTTTAAGGAGCTTTGATATTTGAAAACGGCACCTTGTTTCTCCAAATACCTGAGTTTGTCCTGACAGTGTTGGCACACAGCCGGCGGGATAAGATGACTTCTGTTACCGTTAACGGGTTCCCTCGATTTAGGGGTTGTTGTGAAGACGCAATAATTAATGGCTAAACAGCATTAACAGTCGTGTCAGCTCGTCTGTGTTTATGTTTACGGATTCAACGATAAAATGAAACTGTCAAGGCGATGTTAGAAAAAAAAATCTGTACTATTCCCACCTCCACATTTGGATACATCCATTGTTTTATCATTAGCAAACATTTGTGTAGCATGATCCAAATATATATAAACATAATATTTGTGATATAGAAGTTAGATGAATTGATGTCAGTCTTTAGTGTATCGATTTAATTTGTCTAACTATTCACTTAATTGTTAGATGTATATATATATTCATACATTTTATTAGTTCTCTTCAAAATTTCAAGAACCACACAGTTAGACCAACTCTTTATTAAGCCTTGCATTGCGATAAATATTTTCTAAATTAAATAAAATCAAGTCAATGAATCTTGACATTAACAAACCAGAGTCTATTACACACATTAGACCAGTTTGTGCGCATCTCCCAAGTATGGAAAATATACTGAGCTGCTGTTGTATATCAGTGTAATGGAAATGTTATAAATTCTAATCTTTCACCCCAGGCTCTAACCTCAACCAGTGAATCCACAGACTGTTGTGATGTCAGAGCCAAAATCCCCAACTCCAACCCCTGGAGACACATACAAGGGTTGGCTCTTCAAATGGACCAACTACATAAAAGGTTATCAGAGACGCTGGTTTGTTCTTAGCAATGGATTATTGTCATATTACAGGTAAGTAAAATATTATTTTTATTTTTATTTTCCAGACGTGAAGCCATGGTGGCACTTAACAGGACAACACTTAATGTGATGTTGAAAGTTGTTGAAATGTAGGGGTGGGCTTTTTCTCTGACAGTAACAAAATCTGTATTGATTCCAAGGTTGTAAAATGTTGCCTTATTAATGCTAAAAATGCACCATATTTAAACAGGGTTAATTTAAATGGGTTGATAATACTTCTTAGTACATAAATCGGTTATTTAGATCTTTTCATTTTACTGTCTTCAGGACCCAAGCAGAGATGGGTCACACATGCCGAGGCACCATCAACTTGGCCACAGCCAATATCGCTGTGGAGGACTCATGCAATTTTGTCATATCCAATGGTGGTGCACAGACCTACCACCTGAAGGCAAGCTCAGAAGTAGAGCGCCAGCGATGGATCACTGCACTGGAGCTTGCCAAAGCAAAGGCTGTCCACATGCAGGCCGAATCTGGTGAGAGAGAGAAAACATTCTATTAAATTTTATAAAGCAGCAGCTATGTAAGGCACAAATGATTGTATTTCCCTGTGTGCAACGCATGTTCTCTTGAGATTTATTTATGTTGGTCATATTTCCCTAATTCTCCTCCTCCTTAGATGACTCAGGGGATGATTGCCCCACAGCACCCCCCACAGCAGGACAGGCTGGAAGTGGCCGTAATGCAGAAATCCAATCCACACTACGAACACTGAACAGCAAGGTGGAGGACCTCACCACTTGCAATGATCTCATTGTCAAGCATGGGTCTGCACTCCAAAGGTATCAGTTATTTGCCAGTTAGAATACTTTCAAGACAATTAATACTCACGGAAAAGATTTCAAGACAAAGAAGGGCAATCGTGATTGTGTAATACTTTGTTCCTACAGGTCTTTGTCAGAACTGGAGGGGATTCGTGTTGGAGGGGACATGGGAGAAAAGATCAGACAAGTTACAGAGAGGGCCACACTTTTCAGAATCACCTCTAATGCCATGATCAATGTAAGTTACTGTAGTGAAAATCTGGTGTACTGCTCTTAACGCACTAGCTGACATGTTGCTTTTATGTTCACATGCTCCCCAAGGCATGCAGAGACTTCCTCTCCCTGGCCCAGAACCACAGTAAACGCTGGCAGAAGGCCTTACAGACTGAAAGAGACCAGAGGATAAGGTTGGAGGAGACTCTAGAGCAGCTTGCTAAACAGCACAACCACTTGGAAAGAGCTTTCAGAGGAGCAACAGTTCTACCCCCTTCATTCAGCAATCCCACATTAGGTAGCAAAGGTATTGTTCTCAACTTAAATTGCACTTTTGTCTTTAGCCCCTTATTTTCTCTAGCATATCAGATATTGGAGGTCATTTGAGCCATTTAGTCATTAATTCTTTCACTGTCTTTCTCTACTTCAGGTGCTTCAGGAAAAGGTGATGCCAGTGATGAAGATGATGACAATGAGTTCTTTGATGCCATGGAAGACCCAGCAGAGTTTATCACTGTTCCCGCTGACCCCAAGTATCACAGGTTATAAACTGTCTTTCATTTCAAATGTCACTTATTGAATCTCAAGTCCTTTCTGTTTGTCTTTATTCCCTCTGTGTTGTGTTGTCTTGAATTTTCTGCTGTCTTGTTTCTGTTCCACAGAAGATCTGGCAGCAACATTAGTGGGTTCAGCAGTGAGACCGGGATGGATGATCAGTCAGTAAATGTGTGTCAAGTTAGTTTTTACACAAAAGTCCCAATTTGTATTGTCTCTTTTTCTCTGTAACCCACCCTTACATGTGTTTATCTTTTTCTTGCTTCAGTTTGATGAACTGTCTTTGGCATCCAATCCAGAGTCTCCCCAACCATTTGAGCTAGAGCCAGTTAGACAACGGCGAACTCGAATCCCTGACAAACCCAACTATTACCTCAATCTGTGGAGCATCATGAAGAACTGCATTGGAAAGGAGCTGTCAAAGATACCAATGCCTGTAAGAAACCTGTACATCTGTTGACATCCAAGTCGTTTTTCACTTTTCTTTTTTTTTTTATATTCAGAAGTAATCAGGCTTCTCCTTTGTCTGACTTTCACACCTGTTAGGTGAATTTCAACGAGCCCCTGTCAATGCTGCAACGTCTATCTGAAGACCTGGAGTACTACGAGCTGCTGGATAAGGCTGCTAAATGTCAGAGTTCACTGGAGCAGATGTGTTATGTTGCTGCTTTCACAGTCTCTTCCTACTCCACCACTGTCCACCGTACAGGAAAACCCTTCAATCCTCTGCTGGGAGAAACTTTTGAGCTTGATCGTCTCAGAGAGTGTGGCTACCGCTCCCTGTGTGAACAGGCATGTTGCAAAAGCATCCTAACTTAGAAAGCTAACACCCAATAAGCGCTTTAACAACAAACAAACAGGGGGGAAAGAATAAAATATATATATATATATATATATACACCTGTTTCCATTTATGCTGAGTTTCTTATTTCTACTTTAACATTGAAGACACATACAGCATACACATGCTCCTGTGTGTTCAGTGTTTATACAAGTATGTTTATTTTCTTGAAACAGTTCCAACCATCATATAATTATAATGATTCTATATTGACTTTTCTATTTGTCTTCTCTTCACTTGTCTTTTCTCAGGTAAGTCACCACCCACCCGCTGCAGCTCACCATGCCTTCTCAGAAAAGGGTTGGACCCTCAGACAGGAAATTACACTGGCCAGCAAGTTTAGAGGAAAATATCTCTCCATCATGCCCTTGGGTGAGTGTGTGTGTGTTGAACTGTTTGTTAGGCAGTGCACTTCTTTAAATTGGTTTATAATTTAAAAGAACATACTTTGACTGTGTCAATATGTGCAATCAAAGATAAGTGCATTTTTGTTAATGGGGATAAAAATGAAGATTGGCATTTGTAACAGGCTCCCTTTATGTTACCAGGTTCTATCCAGTGCATATTTGACAAGAACAGCAATCACTACTCTTGGAAAAAAGTCACTACAACAGTACACAACATCATTGTGGGGAAATTATGGATCGATCAGGTAACCCTGAAGTATTGATTAGACTTAAGTTAACATCTTTAAACATGTTAAATAACTTAATGATTCACGAAGAAATAAATTAGATTTAATTACATTTGCTGCTCTCTCTATCCAGTCAGGGGAGATAGATGTGGTTAACCACAGGACTGGAGATCGCTGCCACCTAAAGTTTGCTCCGTATAGTTACTTCTCCCGAGATGTACCCAGAAAGGTAGTCTTTTCACACGTTTTTGTTCCGCGATTATTTAACCCCCAAATCTAATTCTGTGAAATCTTGTTTTGTTCGCTTTTTTGATAACATACTTACCTGAAAATGGGGGTTTCTTCCAGGTAACAGGAGTAGTAACAGACAAGGATGGAAAGGCCCATTATGTGCTGTCAGGAACATGGGATGAGAAGATGGAGTTTTCCAGGGTCATGCAGAGTAGTAAAGGCGGGAATGGCACAGAAGGCAAACAGAGGACTGTTTATCAAACCCTCAAAGCCAAAGGAATCTGGACAAAGAACCCTTTACCGTAAGTTATCACCTCATAGAACATTGGTAATATTGAGAAAACTCGAATTGCTTTGGAATAAATGCAGGTGTGGAGGTCGTTGTGTCTCTCATCTCATGGTGATTAATTTCCAGAGAGGGAGCAGAGAACATGTACTTTTTCTCCTCCCTGGCCTTGACTCTAAATGAACCTGAAGAGGGAGTGGCACCAACAGACAGCCGAAGACGCCCTGACCAGCGATTAATGGAGGATGGCCGTTGGGATGAGGCTAATGCAGAGAAACAGCGGCTGGAAGAAAAACAGCGCACGGCCCGTCGAGAAAGAGAGAGGGAAGCTGTTAAAGCAGCCAGCTCACCTGTGGAAGGTAGGAAAATAAATATGGCAGTTAGGCTTTGGCGTTATCTATTTGTCCTGTGTTTCTGTTCAATGTTTTTGTCCATTCATCTTTTTTCCACTTTGTCTGTCTTGGCATGCTTTGCCTGCTTGTCTCTCTCTCAACCCTAAGCTGTCACTGAGGATTCAATCAATGACTCACCCTCGAAAAGCAAGTACTCCTATCTTAGTCTTTTTCCCCACCCTAGTTCTTCACTTTATATTGACACTAGAATCAAACACACACACAAACGCCATGTTTCTATGTAATAAGTTGCAAAATTTCTTGTACATCATCTTGATAACAGCCCATTCACATTTTACTTTCCCTTCATCCATTTCTGTTCTGTTTAGCTGATGCACAGGAGACTGGCACAGAAGCAAGTGAGGTTTCTGATCAAAGCAAGTATCGCTTCACAGTTAAACGGAATGTACTTTTAAAGGTGCTTTGAGTGGGTGAAAAATGCACTTGGTATATCAAAAGGAGACAGATAGGGCTGTTTTGCCAATTGAATGACTGCACAGTTACTCAAAATAGTGGTGACATTTGTGGAGAAACCCCTGGTTTTTCCCACAATCTGTTTGGCATAAAATACATATTCTCACTTGGCATTTTCCGCTCTTGTGTATGGCGGAGAATGTTATATCTGAGAAAGTGATGTAATCTCCACTTTACAACACAAAATTTTTATGCATTCTCTAACATTAGTATAATCCCAATAAACAAATGAGATCAGCTGTGACCAATGTTTACAGTGGCTACTACATCGAGATTTTTTTCTGTCAGAATAAATGGCAATTAGACTAATTATGGCAAAAATGCATTGCTTTGAGTGAAACTTGCATGAAATGCTCTTAAATTGTGGACTTTGGGCAATTTTGTTATTGATGAGCTGCCACAGTTCTTTTCACAAACCTAAACAGCACCTTATTAAGATGTACACAAACAAGAATTAGGTATGGATTTTTCTCTTGGAGTTGTGGATTTACTGTTTTTTGTGTGTGCTGGTGTTGCTCAGCTGACACAGAGGACTCAACCCCTAATACACCTGTTGCATGCAAGTAGCACGTTTGAATTTTCACTCATAGTTCTTTTACTTGTCACACCATTCTCATGCCATATTCTTTGAATTCTTAACTCCCATGCATTCATCCTTCATTTTTCTTTTTCAGCCACTTATGGACCATCACTGTTCCCTTATTTAAGCAAGTATTCTGGTTATGATATATCACACGGTGCCATTGTTTCAGATTTTCTCGCAGTTTGGTAGAGTTTAGATTTAAAAACCCTTCTTCATTTTTCATAATTCCCTCCCTGCATTCTTTGCATCTTGCTCTGTCTTAGTGGAAGGCAAGGAAAGTCCATATGGCGCTCCAGTCAAAAGCAAGTAACATCAGTCATGCCCTCTATTGTCCTCTTTTTCTTTTCTTTGTTATTAGAATGTGCATTAATGGACTAGCTTCAGTGAACTGTAGAATTTGCACAATAAATCTAGTGCAGAATTACTGTAGTTTGGAGTAGTACTGTCCTAGTCATTAATCATTATCCATTGGTCCTGGGCATTGGTGCATGGGCTGTTTGCCTTGTTCTTTTCACTCTACATGGCATGTGATAGAAAAAGTAACCATTGTTTTAATGTTTGAAAACCATTGTTTGATTCAGTATTTTGCCTCCTGTATTTGCTCTATCTTCAGATGCAGGACACAAAAACCAGTTGGTAGCATTTAATAAGTTTATCTCTGTTGTTAGTCAACTATCCAAGAGCATATCAGTTTAATTTCAGCATGATATAGTGACATAGCTCAGTAGCATCCTAACCCCCCGTATCAAATCCTTGAAAGCTTTCTCATGGTAAAAGATATTCTTTTTTTCCCAATTCAGGCACCCATCAAGACAACTACCAAGCACAGTGGTTTGATAAGATAGATGACCCTGTATCTGGAGAAACCTTGCATGTCTACAAGGGGGGTTACTGGGAGGCGAAGGACCAAGGCAGCTGGGATATGTGCCCTGACATCTTCTGATCACAACTGAATCAGATGATTCCCCTCAGTGGTGTACAAATAAGAAGATGCTAAGAGGTGACCTACCTTACATCAGCTAAAGTGGAGAAACCAAGCCTGACATCAACCTGTCTTCAGTGTCTGTAGTTTCAGCTGATCACACTCCGGCCCCACAGCGCCCCTTTTCCAGCAGAGGTTTGCTCAGGATCAAGGGCATGTGCATTCCACACTCAATGTAGTGACAGTGATATTGTGCATTGTATTAAGATCTGGTTTGTGTTCAGAAACCCATATCAAACATTTAGGACTTCTGCTGCTTGTTCTCTGTTCAGGGGCCTGTAGTAAAGCCTTTTAAGTTATTTTGGTAATGCTTTAGAGGAATTAATTTTCAATTTAAGGTTTGCTTGGACAGAGTGAGAAACTACCTAACATGGTATTTATGTGCATTTCTTATGTTTTTATTATTTTGCTATGGATTTATTGCAGCGTCCCCGACAGAGCACCGCTGCAAGTCACAGTTAAACCATACTCAATCTTTTCAATAGTTCACGCAGTAAAAATTCACTACACCAGTTTCAGACCACATCACATGTATAGTTGGAAACAAAAGTGAGGTATTTCAACCATTATATCATTTCAACAATTATCCTAAATAATTACAAAGTTTGCCTTTGAATTTATGGTGAATTGCGGTGCTACTTTCATTCACTGAAGCGAAACAAGAAATGTTGTCATGTACTATATCTGTATATCAGCCTTTTTTCATTTTTGCACTCAACTAGACACATATTTCCCTTATGATAACTCTGTAAAATAAATGGCTTTAGGTGGAAGTAGTTGCACAGTCTTCTCTGACTGACATTTGGCCTGGAAAATGTCTGATTTCATTATATTGAGAATCCCTAATTGTGAGTTTTAAATGGCTTCATTACACATTTTTTTTATTTACTTATGAAAATATTTTCCCTTTTATGTTGTTTCTTCTTTCTTTTTTGGGGGGGGGGTGGTATTATTGTTTCTCAGTGTTAACATATTGAATGTCATAGACTGAAGTAGTGGTACCAAACAAATCTGTATGAAAATACCAATGGCAGTCTTGCAACTGGGGGGCATTTGAATTTTAATTTATTTATTTATTCTTTTTTTCCCCCTTTTCTTTCCCTTTGGCAATTCAACTATTGACCATCTCATTGAAGGCAAGACCATTGTCTGATACAGCTTATTAAGATTAATCAATGTTCAAGATAAAGTCTGTTAGCACATCTAACCTGCCTCTCCATCCAAATTCCTTGGATTTAAGATGTTTATTTTCATACCTAAAGTCTGTGGTTTTACTACAACCATTTCAATTCAGCTTTCAAAGTAAATTTACTAACATTTCCAAGTAGATTTTAACAGCTGTGATTGAAATTTATAGCAATGGGGCTGTATTTGGGCTAGCTTGATGATAAGTGATGAGAGATAAGAGGCAGGTGTTTGTTTTTGTTTTGTTTTTTTTCTTCTTCCTGGTTTCCTTCAAACTTATTGATTATAGCTTTAATCTTAAATTACTGTATTTTAGTGTTTGTGTGTTTTGAGTGTAGATTTTTAACAGACAGCAATAAGAATGCCGCAGTGGGTGTACATGTGGCAGAAAATGAAATATGAAGACAGTATGAAGGCAGAATGCTAAAACAGATTTTTGTCCTTGTGTTTTTTGTTTGTGTCTTGAGCGGATGGACTGTATGATTGCTGAGAATCGAAATTTCAATTTATACTCAAGTGTACTTAAAACACTGAAAATGAAGATCACAAAATGTATAGTTGTAAATATAGTAAATAGAAAAGTTATTGTGATATTAACTAATAATGTTGACAAAGAATCTTAAGGTGGTGATGCACTTTTTTTTTTTTTTTCTTTTTTGTCATTTTTATTTTTTTTCAAACCTGGTTATGTTTTCACTTTCTGAGCCGAGTCCCCTGTTATCATAAGTAAGTCCTCACCCTCAAGGGTAGCTCTCTATTTTAAATGATATTATTTTGTTTTGGGCTTAAACTGGTTCTTTTAGTTTTAACTTTTGCTTAATACATAATTTAAATAGATGTGATACTACATTACATCTCTTCAATTACAGAATGAGTTAAAAAGTTTCTTTCTGTTCTGTTTTTAATACAATATTGATTTTTAACCATTGGTCTTAATTATGTAGCCCAAACATTACATCTGTGTTTTTATTTTTCCTTAAGTCTCAATTCCATGTAATAGTTTCAGGCTTTTTCCCTGCACTAAAAGAGACTGAAGGTGCTAATGCACTTTAGCACAGTACACCAGTGATTTCACTGATCATCTTACTGCTACTGATGACTATGTCACTACATGAAGTTGTTTTGAAAGCTTTTCCTAAATGATGATCAGTGACTGCAAACGTATTTACATAAGTACAACTATGAATATGTGTTCACTTACAGTCTGAGCATACTTTTCACCTTTGCTGTCCATTAATTTGGTTTTTAGCAGGATTGTGATAGAAGTTGAAAATAATAAAGTCTGTATGGAAATGAAGTGCATATTGTTAATTTTTTTTTCACGGCATCACAAAACTATTCATGTTAATGATGATTTTTAAAAGTGGGCTCTTACTTTTTATTTCATTTGGCTTGTGCATGGTTCTGTCTAACCACATTAAATACTATTATCTTAATATAAGATGTACACAAGGGCTTTGACTCAGTCATATCCAATAATACCTGATCCTCACTTCACAAAAACAGATTGGAAATATTCAGTGATGCTTAGTCATGGGGCCATACAACTTTTCTCTTTACCCGCTTAAATTATGAGATGTTTTTTTCCAAGGGCTCCATAGTATGTATGTATTTGTGTGTGTGTATAATTCTAGCAAAATTTGTCTTACTAGAATGAAAAACATCAAAGGCTAACAGAAAACTCAAAATAAAACATGCCTGTACACAGTCCTTCAGAATGGTCAGTTTCAGTTTCTGTATTATTATTAATCACTGATGTGATGTGTAAGTTTTTTCTTCTTAGATACTTAACAACATTAGCTCAGTAACCTCAGTACACTTGAACTCTTAGGAGAGTATAATAACAGATCTTTGTGAAACAACATCTGATCTACAATGTTAAAATATCTGCGATGTTCAACTACATCTTTATAAAAAATCAAAATAGATCAAAAACCGAAAATAAAAGACCCCAGGATAAGATGAAGGGGAGTTTACAGGAAGGAAAAACAAAACGTCATTTGAAGAAGTTTAGGTGGAGACGCTTCGAGTCATACTGAAGCGCGATGTTTAAAGGACCGGTAAATCCCGGTGCTCACGCCCCTCTGACCAGGAGTCTGTGCTGGGCGGGTCGCCTCTCACGCGGGAGGAGTGGGTGTGTAAAACGAGCGTATCTGCGAATGACATCAGCATCTTTGTTTACTGCTCTCACAGAAGCGGCGCTAGCAGCAGCAGCAGCAGCAGCAGCTATCCAAACCTGTCTGTCCATAAAGCCTGCTATTTATCGCACATATTGTCTAGTTAGCGGTTCAGTAGCTGATTGTATAAATAAGAATTAAAACATGTCGGTGAATGGAGAAGACACCAGAGACGCCAGACGAGCCGACGGACAGCGGTGAGTCAGTGTCCTTTAGCTAGCTGCTCCCCCTTTGGTTGCTGTTGTTAGCGGACAGGGATGAGAAAGCCGCCGCCTCATGTTACTCCTATTTGCGTGTAAACATCTTGTTTGTAATCTTTGTAACTGTTTTAGCCCTGAGTTAAGTTTCCTTACCCCCGGCTGCTTGCTGATATGTCCGGTATTTGAGTGCTTGGTTGTCTTCCTCCAGGTCACAGGGGCCTGCTGCGGCTCCGGTAGTCGTGGATGCCAAGCCGCAGTCCCACAGCTTCAGATACAGCCTGAACTTCCCCAGCATCGGCCAGTGCATCATCATCAACAACAAGAACTTTGACAGAAGAACAGGTTCATC
Organism: Remorina albescens; assembly: GCA_034769265.1. NCBI lineage: Eukaryota > Metazoa > Chordata > Actinopteri > Carangiformes > Echeneidae > Remorina > Remorina albescens. Next base: position 4,512,200 of record CM068487.1, read on the forward strand.
TTATTCATTTATTTTATTGTATAGGTTCTGTTTCTCGCTAGCGAGATGAGAGAAATGAAACGTCACGTAACCAACTGGCTTACTTTTCACACGCTATGGTTACATCTAGTCAGCAATCTTCCTTCCTGCTGAAGCTGAAAAATCAATCAGCTTAAGAAAAATATTACATGGTATCATCTACATACTGCAATTTAAATAGTAATTGGTCCATGGTAATCATTGTTAGAAAAACATGGCATCATTTACATTAAGGTGAACATTTACTTACTTTTCTTTGTCCCTCAATCATCACTGTAACCTCAACAGAAAATATTCTTGGGCTTTTGAATTTAGTCAGACGAAGTAAGAATTAAGTAACAGTGTTGGGAACCCAAGATGGGTATTTTATTATAATGGGTAGTTTTAAATTACAATCCTAAAGCCATTTTTGAGAAAATAAAATTTCAGGATACAAAATAAATACTTGGATACTTTTTCCACTCACTCAAAATTGAGAAGATTAGAGAGTTATTTTGGTCGAAGAAGGAGAGGAGGAAGGTGTGTTCGTAGGAAGACAGAGAAAAGGAACGGCAAGAGTCTAGGACTGAGAGTAGGGACTTTGAATGTTGGAACTATGACATGGAAAGGTAGAGAGTTGGTTGACATGATGCAGAGGAGGAAGGTAGACATACTGTGTGTCCAGGAGACCAGGTGGAAAGGTAGCAAGGCTAGAAGTTTAGGAGCAGGGTTCAAGTTGTTCTATCATGGTGTATATAGGAAGAGAAATGGAGTAGGAGTTATCTTGAAGGAGGAGTTTGTTAGGAATGTTCTGGAGGTTAAAAGAGTATCAGATAGAGTAATGAGTCTGAAGCTAGAAATCGAAGGTGTAATGTTCAATGTTGTTAGTGGGTATGCTCCACAGGTAGGATGTGAGCTGGAGGAGAAGGAGAAATTCTGGTTGGACCTTGATGAAGTGATGCAGAGCATCCCTAGAAGTGAGAGAGTTGTCATTGGTGCAGACTTCAATGGACACGTTGGTGCAGGAAACAGAGATGATGAGGAGGTGATGGGCAGGTTTGATATCCAGGAGAGGAACGCAGAAGGACAGATGGTGGTCGACTTTGCAAAAAGGATGGAAATGGCTGTAGTGAATACTTTCTTCCAGAAGAGGCAGGAACATAGGGTGACTTATAAGAGTGGAGGTAGGAGTACACAGATAGACTACATCTTGTGTAGACGGTGTAATCTGAAGGAGATCAGTGACTGCAAAGTAGTGGTAGGTGAGAGTGTAGCCAGACAGCATAGGATGGTGGTGTGTAGGATGACTCTGTTGGTGAGTAAGATGAAGAGGGCAAAGACAGAGCAGAGGACTAAATGGTGGAAGCTGAAAAAGGAAGAGTGTTGTATGATTTTTAGGAAGGAGTTGAGACAGGCTCTGGATGGCCAGGAAGTGCTTCCAGTTGACTGGACAACTACAGCTAATGTGATCAGGGAGACAGGTAGGAGAGTATTTGGTGTGTCATCTGGAAGGAAAGTGGATAAGGAGACTTGGTGGTGGAATGAGGAGGTGCAGGAGTGTATACAGAGAAAGAGGTTAGCTAAGAAGAAGTGGGACACTGAGAGGACTGAAGAGAGTAGACAGGAGTACAGGGAGATGCAGCATAAGGTGAAAGTAGAGGTGGCAAAGGCCAAACAAAGGGCTTACGATGACTTGTATGCTAGGTTGGACAGTAAGGAGGGAGAGACTGATCTATACAGGTTGGCAAGGCAGAGAGACAGAGATGGGAAGGACGTGCAGGCGGTTAGGGTGATTAAGGATAGAGATGAAAGTGTATTGACAGATGCCAGTAGTGTGATGGGAAGATGGAAAGAGTACTTTGAAGAACTAATGAATGAGGAAAATGAGAGAGAACGAAGAGTAGAAGAGGTGACTGTTGTGGACCAGGAAGTAGCAAAGATTAGTAAGGATGAAGTGAGGAGGGCACTGAAGAGGATGAAGAGTGGAAAAGCACTCGGTCCTGATGATATACCTGTGGAGGTCTGGAAGTGTCTAGGAGAGGTAGCAGTAGAGTTTCTGACTGGATTGTTCAACAGGATCTTAGATAGTGAGAAGATGCCTGAGGAATGGAGGAGAAGTGTGCTGGTGCCCATTTTTAAGAACAAGGGAGATGTACAGAGTTGTAGCAACTACAGAGGAATAAAGCTGATGAGCCATACAATGAAGTTATGGGAAAGAGTAGTTGAAGCTAGACTAAGGGCAGAAGTGAGCATTTGTGAGCAGCAGTATGGTTTCATGCCAAAAAAGAGTACTACAGATGCAGTATTTGCTTTGAGGATGTTGATAGAGAAGTACAGAGAAGGTCAGAGGGAGCTGCATTGTGTCTTTGTAGATCTGGAGAAAGCTTATGACAGGGTGCCCAGAGAGGAACTGTGGTATTGTATGAGGAAGTCTGGAGTGGCAGAGAAGTATGTTAGAGCGGTGCAGGACATGTATGAGGAATGTAAGACAGTGGTGAGGTGTGCTGTAGGTGTGACAGAGGAGTTCAAGGTGGAGGTGGGACTGCATCAGGGATCAGCTCTGAGCCCCTTCTTGTTTGCTATGGTGATGGACAGGCTGACAGACGAGGTTAGACAGGAATCTCCATGGACTATGATGTTTGCAGATGACATTGTGATCTGTAGTGAGAGCAGGGAACAGGTGGAGGAGAAGCTAGAGTGGTGGAGGTTTGCCCTGGAAAGGAGAGGAATGAAGGTTAGCCGCAGCAAGACAGAGTATATGTGTGTGAATGAGAGGGACCCAAGTGGAAGAGTGAGGTTACAGGGAGAAGAGATAAAGAAGGTGGAGGATTTTAAGTACTTAGGGTCAACAGTCCAGAGCAATGGAGAGTGTGGAAAAGAGGTGAAGAAGCGTGTGCAGGCAGGCTGGAACGGGTGGAGAAAAGTGTCAGGTGTGATGTGTGATAGAAGAGTTTCAGCTAAAATGAAAGGAAAGGTGTACAAAACTGTGGTGAGACCAGCGATGTTGTTTGGTCTAGAGACAGTGTCACTGAGGAAAAGACAGGAGGCAGAGCTGGAGGTAGCAGAGATGAAGATGCTGAGGTTCTCTTTGGGAGTGACCAGGTTGGATAGGGTCAGGAATGAGTACATCAGAGGGACAGCCCATGTTAGAGGTTTTGGAGATAAAGTCAGAGAGGCCAGACTGAGATGGTTCGGACATGTCCAGAGGAGAGATAATGAATATATTGGTAGAAGGATGCTGAGTTTTGAACTGCCAAGCAGGAGGCCTAGAGGAAGACCTAAGAGGAGGTTTATAGATGTAGTGAAAGAGGACATGAAGGTGGTTGGCGTGAGAGAAGAGGATGCAGAAGACAGGCTTAGATGGAGGCAACTGATTCGCTGTGGCGACCCCTGAAGGGAAAAGCCGAAAGGAGAAGAAGAAGAAGAAGAGAGTTATTTTTGTGTGTTGAGTTTATCCAGACTGAAGTGACCAGTTAGTGTTAGTCTGATGTTCATGGATTAGTTGGCTCATATGTACATTGTTAAAACTTTGATTAGCTGTTAGGACACCAATGCTTTGCGTCTTGACCTTGTACCACACAGTAGATGAATCTTCAGATCGTACCTCCACACTGTTCTGTACTAGGGGACATTATATGTATGCAAAATTCAAAAACTGCTAGTGCATCGTACTTTAACAGCTCAGAACTTGGATATTCTGAGGGTTTGTTTTCGGGTGACAGTATTTGGAAAGACAGTCAGATTTTAAGTCCTGCGTCTTTTAGGTGCACTAAAGCTTTTCATGACATATGACCATGTCTGCCACTTGAGACTTTATAAGGGAGTATGTGTGCAGAGTTTACTTTTTTTTAACCATATAAAATAATAGTTTACAATAGTTTACAAAAGTTTACAATAGTAGGACATAATTTATTGAACCTTAAATTGACCTTAGTCCTTGTCTACCCTTTATTGAAAATAGGACTATTGTGCGATCTAAGCTTGAGGAGCTGTGTCTGCTAGTAATGAATATCTGGCTGAGAAGACCTTGGATATCAATGAAAGAAAATATAGCCTCAGTCTGCCCTTAGTGTATAGAGCCTCAGAATCTGTTATGGCCTCACATTCTTGTCAGACTTGTTTCATAAACCTGTCTAGCAAGACCAACTGAGTACACATGACTGCTTGATGTTCTAAGAACAAGTGATGTTCACGAGAAGATAAATGGGATAAACATCAGCAGCAATTCCTACTGTCAGGTACATTTAATTCTTTCAAACCAAGAAAAATTCATGGGAGAATAGATTCTAAGAATTCCCCAACCCCTGTTTCCAAGAAATTAGAGCATTTGGTGGAAGAGCCAATAAGAACTTTGTGTTAAATTTAGCAAACTTCTGGGTCAAGTAGCTCAGTGTTGGAAAGGTTTTATAATGCACTATAGCTGAAACTCATAAAATATCAAATAGATAAATGTGTTTTCATTGTGTTCCTCATGTAAACGGAACAATATAATTCTTTTCCAAGGTATGAATCAACGAAACGGTACTGACGTAGATGCAGCCAACGTAATGAAAGAGTTTTCCAAGTTGGGCTATAAAGTAAAGATTTACAATGACCAGACAGTGGAGCAGATAAAACAGGTTTTAACTGGCGGTAAGTGCAATGCCAAACAAATACAATTTCCAAATACAAATAATCACTGATCTATTGTGTTTTAAATCAGCTTGTATTTAAATCTATTTGATCATATTGAATGTTATGCTTGTTTTGGTTTGTTTTTTGGGTTTTTTTTTTTAGCATCCAAGGAAGATCACAGCTGCTCTGCCTCCTTCATCTGTGTCCTGTTGAGTCATGGAGATGAGGGTGTGTTCTTTGGTACTGACAGCTCAGTAGAGCTTAAGTACCTCACATCGCTTTTTCGGGGCGATCGCTGCAAGTCACTGGTGGGAAAACCCAAACTCTTCTTCATCCAGGTATTTTAAAAGCTCTTTTCCCCTCATGCACTTAGTTCCCTCAGGCCTTGTTAATGCACGTAATCTGTAACCGATGTGCTCTCTTTGTGTGTACATTTTGTAGGCATGCCGAGGCACTGATCTCGATGCAGGCATTGAAACAGACAGTCCAGAAGATGGTATCACTAAAATCCCAGTGGAGGCTGACTTCCTCTATGCCTTCTCTACTGCTCCAGGTTAACACTCAAACACAGTTGTTTTTGTGTATGTATTGCCTTCTTAAAAATTGCATTGATGTACGGTTTACTCTTTCACTCGTTCACCAACAGGCTACTACTCATGGCGGAACACTATGACCGGGTCCTGGTTCATCCAGTCACTGTGCGATACAATCAGCAAATATGGGAAAGAATTGGAGCTTCAGCACATCATGACACGAGTCAACCACAAAGTGGCAGTAGAGTTTGAGTCTGTCTCCAACTCACCAACATTTCATGCAAAGAAACAAATCCCATGCATTGTGTCTATGCTGACCAAAGAGATGTATTTTTCTCCTTGATATCTTCTCATCAGAGGCCGTCAGCTCACTAGGCTTTCATTTTCAGAAGAAAAGTTTGAGGATGCATATGGAACAGGCTTGACTTTGAATAATTTTAATTTACACATTCTGAACATCAAAACAGAGGTTCCATATCACAATATTGGGATTATGAAGTTCTTTCTGTGTGCAGGACTGTTCTGGGATTTACAGCGCAATTTTTTTTTTTTTTATCCCAGCAGCATGTTTATTTTAGATATTTAATCTGGAAAACTGATTATTCCACATCCTCAATATGTGATACAAACAATTAAATTGTGGCAATCATGAAAATTTTCAGTTAAAAAATACAACTGATCTTGTTATTCCAAACTAGCTGTTTGTTTCCAGCAGATGCATCTTTGCCGTTTACACAATACACATTTCAGGGTACAATTTTCTGAGCCAGTTTTATAGGAATCTTTTGTAAACCATGGATGGGCTTACTCCCCTCCAGCACCAATATATTTATAAGCATTTTAACATGAGTACAAGAGACCTATTTGGTAAGGGATCATGGGTGTAATTCTGTTCCTGCAATTTTTTTCTTGTTTTACACTATTGAGTGCACTTGTTCCCAATGAGCTGTGTGAAGCCCTAAAAATGCTGGGTTTCCACTCTCAGGGTAAAAATGTTATGTAGCATATTCAGGATCATCCAGTATAGCTTGCTGAGCTTGCTGAATGATGTGTTTTTGTTATATTTAATGTCAAGAAGTAATTGCCTGCTGTTTTTCTCATACACAGGACACAGGCTTCTTCTTAGCATGCATGAGTAAAGCTAGTCAGTCTGCACGATGCTGTTGTTTCAGGAACATTTTTATGAGTTATTCATACTTTACTTGAACTTCTATTTCATATTTAGCTGTGATACATGTATTTTTTTAAGATTTTTGAAGTATGAAACAGGAATTGGGACGCCTTTATGCTTAATTTAGTTGTCACTGCCTTTGGTTTCATAAATATCATTTCCAATCAACTGTTGTAAAACTGTGTTACTGATTTTGTTTTTGGCTTTTACACTATAACATCAGTTAAGGTTACAGAAAGATATATTACCACAGTTAAGTGCTAATTTTGTTCATAATATATCTTGTAAAAGACATAACCTCTACAAGTGCTGCATTGGGGGCTAATTGTGTACACTGTCTTGAGTGTAAACAGGCAGGATTACTCCAGATTTGGCAGGCCTGGAGGTGAGAACTGGGCCACCAGATCCTGAGGCCCGAGGCCAAAAAAACTGGGCCTCGGATTCCTTCATTGCCAGCACTGAATCCCTTTACCTAAACCTGCTTCCACAAACATCAAGTCATTTACTACATGTTGGATCTTCTGAGTACAAAGAAATCACCACTAGTTTATAATCTTGACGTGCATTAATTTATTTCCACCCATGGTCATGCTAAGAATATAGACTTGGCTCCAATCTGCAGAATACATCATCACAACCTGTAGTGACATTGTGATTGATGCTTAGGGAGCGCACATTTTTTGTGGCTGTCTTATCTATTGATCCCTATGGGGATCTCTAATGTGACAAGCACCATGATGATGACACCAGATATATGCTTTATCTGACCAACAATCCAAATCTCATAAATATTCAAGTACCACAGTGTAAAACCAAGGCAAACTGAAAATCACCTGATTTACCAACATCAAACTATCAAAAATTAGTTTAAGTAATTTGATAGAAGAATATTCAATTGTGAAATTATGTTTGTTGCAAAATATTATTACTAATTAAATTTCTCTGAATTATTAGTATGAGTTTGATGGGTGAACTGCATCTTAAATGAGTTGTTCCAGTTGGAGGTGCTAATGCACTGGTAGAATTATCTGAATCTTCAACCCACTGCAATATTCCCTCGTGTAATCAATACCGATATTTCACTGTTGAAACTGTTGATTCAATTTCATGGTAAGTTTTAAAGCTTTGTTTTCGGTAATACTGCCACATGTTTGCTCCCCCATATTAATGAATGTGATGGAGAAAATGTCAGAAACACTCCACTGTGGATAAAATGTGCTCTGTGAATAAATATGTTCTCCTCTTTTAAACAATTGAGGTGTTGGATGTGTACCCGGCCGGTGGAGGTTATATTACTACTTTATATGAGATTGTGTGAGAGATTATATGAATTGATATGTGCAGCAAATTTGGGCACAACAAATAATAAGATTAACTTGATTAGTTGATATTGGATGTCCCCAAATTGGTGTTTTTATTTTTATGGTCATATTAGTGTTGAGCCAGTCCCTTTGGTTTATTGGCCAGACATAGGTCAACAAAGTATCTAACAAACAAACCAAAAAAAGACTCACTTTGGCAGAGTCGAAAGCAGGAGTTTACGAGTAACACTTGAACGCAGCAGCAGCCCTCGCCTGTTTTGTGGTTGGATATGGGCCTAATGCTCTCTGACAGCCGGACAGTCTGCTCCGGTGGACGGAGCGGCTGCTCCCTCGGTCTACACCTCCACCTGTGATCAGCACCTTCCGTCGTCCTGCACACTCAGACTGCCTCTTCTACTTTGTTGTTTATTTCTTCAACAAGTTCACACTAGCCTGGGATTATTAGCCGGTCTTGGATGGACAAAGATTTTTGCGTGCTACAAACAATGTTGTCCACTTAAAGAAAAAGAAAAGGAAACTAACCAAAGTAGATGCTGTGGTTCCTCCTCCGTGCGGATGAGGTTTGAATGAACATGGAGAAGTTCCTGCATATCGCTCCTCACTCTCTGGCTCTGGTGCTGTCGCCGGTCTGCGGAGGGGGTGATGAAGAGCAGCCGTCATCCTCACCGGCAGTCCCCCCGCTGGAGCTCCAGCATCACAGCGGCTACGAGGTCTTCGCCAATTTCAAAGCCGTCAACATGCAGCATTTCTGGAACAAGGCACTGACGCACGCCCTCTCCGAGATCTTCTTCCTCGGCTGGATAGACGAGCATGTGCTGCTGATCCAGGGCCAAGAAGTTCACCTCCAGGTCCTCAGGAACGGATGGACCAGGCGGACTCTGAAACCACCGCAGGGCTTTGACATCCAGTGCATAGGTGGGCATGATCCTTTGTGTGTGTTTAATGTATGTGTAACAGCATTGTTAACACAAAGTGGGAAAAAAAAACACAGACATTAACAAACAAAAGAAAGTGGGTGGTTGCACTTAATCTTCTTTCCACGTGGAAGTAAATGGAGCTCATGGGTAAATCTGTTCATAGAGCAATAAGACCTTCAGGATTATTGATGTTTGGAGGCAAAGTTTTACCTTTTTTCATTTCAACAGACACATTAGGAGAGCAGACAAAACATATTTTATAAAAGTGTCAAACTGAATTCAAATACAAAAAGTACATCTTGGCTTCTAGTCACATGGTCAAAGGACTAGATCTGGTTACTTGACCATGAGATCTACAGGGACTAAATAAGTAAATTCAAATTTGAGTCAACCATATTCATATCCATCTTGTTTCATTAAGCGTCTCCAAATGCAAATCAGCAGGCTTGACTCTTGGTCTTTGATTCAATAAAGGAACAATTAAAAAGTAAAATAGCATTAGTGAGCCTAAAATAGCTGACTATTTAACTATTACGGCTGTGCATTGAAAGTACTTGTGAAGGACTTGTCCTCTAATTTATAGAAAACACAGCTTTGGAGGGAAAATCTTAGAAACCTGTGCTATTGTAATGGTCAGCACTCAGAGACCTGAGAGAGAGACAGCTGACATTCAGTTTGCCAATGAAGTCTTGATACTTGACTTGGACTGGTTCAGGTTAAATACTGTATCTGTTATTAAAGGGTGCACAAATCCAATCCTGTCTTTTCACCTCAGAATATCACTGCTGATATTATACCCACACATTCCTAAATCAGTCTCAAATTTGTTCTCTTTCTTATACGTCTGCTGCTTGTGGGTTTTAAGAGCTTTGCTGGTTGTTTCATGCTGATTACAACACCTTTTTAATTGCTGGCAATTGCTGATGATTGGCATTGAACCTAACATGACCCTCCTTCTTTGTAATTGTCAGATAAATTCTCTCCCTGGAGCTTTTTATGTGATATCATGAGCAAGTAGTTCTGCTGGCAAGTTGCATGAATCCAGTTGGAGCTAGTCTGAGTTAAAAATGAGTTTAGGCAGCATCGGACCTCATAACCTCAGCCAGTTTATGTCACGTGAGATAAAAGAGCCAGGAATCAGGCCCTGTTGTACTGCAGTTCAACATTCCTAGTCTCATACTCATCAAGGCCATATTTCATTGTATGTGCTGGTACAGGTTAGGACGGCTTGATATTGTCAGCAAGTCTAACCATTGCACCCATCACACTGCCCTCCAAACTTTCTGTTAAAATGTGTTTGGAAATGAGGGAGATTGTCTTATTTGATTGTTTAGATGAAGAGATGACCAAGACATGTAGAAGTCACACATTTCTTCTACTTGTTTGTTTTGTCTGTCAGTCATCATATAAAGCTGACTTAACACGGTCCCACTCAATGAAAGCATCCCCATTATCATTAAATCTGCTTTATTCCTGTAATTGAAGGCACAAACGTAAAATTAACATAGTTTTATGCTGTGTTCTATAGAGAAGGAAAATACTAATACACTTCAGGAAGAAGAATTGTGAACAATCCAGAGAGACCAACAGTGCCACTTCACACAGTAAATATTCTGTGATTCTGTGTTTGTTATCAGATTTCTACATTAAAGCTGCTTGATGCCGATTATATTGAACTAAAAAGTTCAATACCTGCAGTGCTTTTGGGGCTGTTATAGTTGAAAGTATATCTGAAGATAGAGGATTATGTGAAGCTGGTTCCTTTCAGCGTCTTCCCATCAGTGGAGGTGATGTAGCTTCGCTGACAACACAGAAGCAAACACCGATAAGCTCTGGAATGTTTGTCTTATAGCTAATAACTCACTAGACTTTATAATGCTCTATAATGCCTAAACCAACACAGTTTATATGCTGCTGGCACAGATGCAAATGGCAATCTGATACATTTTTCTGTTTGTATAGGCCCATAATCTAGGATAGATATTAACCTGGCAATTTTTGGGTGTGTTGAAATGCATGTAATCGCCAGGAGGTGTTTTTCATGCTCAGCTCTGTGTTGGCAACATGTATTGGACAGCATAATCAAACTTTAGTTTAATAGTAAGCTCGTGTGAATTCAACTAGCAGTTACATTTTAACAATTTTCCCTTTTTGAGATCACCTGAAAACCAGCTCCCACTTAGATCACCTTGGTGGATTTTGTTGTTGTTGTTTTTTTTTTTTTATCTTAAAGCATCAAGAAGTCCTCATATTTTAAATTCTAACTGTGCATTTTAATTCTAATTAACAGTGCACAGATGAAACACAGTGCAGCATTAATTTTCTAGTGTATGCTGTGGTGTCAAGATGTTCATTAGGGAGACAAGTTCAACCAAAGTTCAGACAATTTTTCACTGTAGACTGTTGATTAACTATGTGTTGTTGTGGCTGCGGGGAAAAAGAATTAATCACCTAAAAATAAAAACCTGTTACCATAGTTTTGTAAAGTCAGACTGCTACACACATAACAACTGGATAACAGCTATAGCCCAGATTATCCACCAAACTGCCCGGGAATGTTTGATTTAGGGCTTGGAGCCAAAAAGTATCTGGATTAATACATTTATTCAAACTTTGTGTATTTTCAACAGTGTTGAAACAAAGTGATTTTTTAATTCTGGCAATTAAATCTGAATAACTAAGGAAGTTTGTGTCCTTTAGCAGACTATAAACAATGAACTGGGAGGAGTGGGTGCTCCCAAGGAAGGAAAAGTGGATCATTTGTTCAGGAAAGCACTATTGCACTACATACTCTGCTCTAACCAACTCCGGCATTAGAAGGAAAGGGAGGGACCCAGCAGAGAATTGGGGGAAATGTTTGACCCAGCAGAGAGATTTCTAGCTGTGCAACTTTATGTCATGTTGACTTCAGAAAAAAAATAAATAAAAATGTCTTTGGCCTTGAGAATAGATTTAAATGGACTTTAAAAGAAGCGTGTTTCCATGAATGGTCCACTAGAGGGCAGGCCACTGATAATTAATGGAAGTTGGTTGAGGTTGTTGGTGCCACAAATCCTGATGTGTTGTTCATAATTGTGAACTTCTATTATAGAAAAACAGGATCGCATCATTCATGCTCCCCAGAGGATGAATCCTGCTCATTTATATAAATCTTCAGGTCAAACGTTTACTTTGTCCAAAACTTACCATACTGACATTCCCGTCAGCCCTTCTGACGCGTCTTTATCAATTAATATTAGCGAGGCATGATAAAACACTAAACTAAGATTGTGATTATGGTTAGCATTAGCAATATACCTGCTAACTAGCAGCGAGCTAACATTAGCAAATTGAGCATGTTAGCATGCTGCTGTTAGCATTCAGATGACAGCTATTGCTAACAACAAGCTCACACAGCTGCTGCTGTGAACTAAGTCTCATTTTTATCTGGGTCATGGACTCTAAGACCATGATCCTTGGTAAATCTGTGATGACGCCCATCAATAACAAATCATTAATCTCCTTTAGGGCTGCGACGAATACGTTACATTTCACTATCAAAATAAATCGCTGTGGGTTTCCTCAGTTAACTGATTCATGTTTTTGTCTTCAAGATGGCACAAAAAATAAAATAAAATAAAATAGTACAAAATTCAAATTGTGTGTCCCATAGCTCAAAGTTTAATCTTCAGATAGCTGGTTTTCCAATCTCACCTGCAGTCCGAAGCCAAAGACATTTAAATTCCTGGCATGAATGATTCATCAATTATTACAATAGTTCAATAGTTACAATAGTTAAGTTTGTGATAATCAATTTTTCAATTAATCCTAATCATTCCTACACTTATTGTAGATTTGCACATGTGGTATAGCCAGGATTTTCTAGCAAACTATAGTGCATTTTTCAGGACCTGATGGTATTTTGTGTGTTGATTGTGTGAATTTCCAGCAGCTATGGAAGCGGACTATTTTCTGTGCATGTCGCAGACGGTCGGTCCTCCGTGGTGTCTGTCTGCTTCCTGTCTTGAGTAGCTGTCTCTTTAAGGGACCAGCGCTCAAAGGTAACAGCTATGAGATCATCGGCTTGCGTCGTCATGGCAACAAAGGCTGTTGCAGCACTACTGAGAAATAAAATGGCTGGCGTGGTTGTCGCTCTCCTCCTCCTCCTCCTCCTCATCATACCTCCTTCTCCTTCCCGTCCTCCCTTCTTTTTCTTTGGTGTCAGTGAACTGGAGCAGATTGGTTGTGACACTACCTGCCCCCCTGCCCCCTCGTCCTGCCCCGTCCTGCCCTCTCACTTTGCTCCTTCTCTTCCAGCCGTCCATTCACACTCAACACATGTGAGTCAGCAGGAGTCTGAACTCAAGTATCACCTTCATCATGTCCAGGTTTATTCATTTACTTTGTTTATTTATTTTGTCCTGGAGGAGTTAAACTGTTGTCCCAACAATTTATTTACTCAATCAACCGGTGGAAAGCACTGATGAGAGAGGCGCAGTTCAACACCTTTATATGTAGCCCTACAGTCCGGGAGGGGGGGATGGATGTCACAAAAAGAGGGATGGATGGTGGTTTAAGGGTTCAAGAGCAGAGCTTGTAATACAGAGAGGGTAAGGAAACAGGGGGGAGGAAGGGGAGTGAGGATGGACATTTATACAAAGATTCAGAGCTCTTCCCGCTCCCTGGACGTCACCTCAGGGCTGGAAAATTTTACAATTTATTTGTCTATGTGTGTTTGAGCTGTTGATATTTGCTCTCCTCTCTGCTTCTTTATGTACGTCCTCTCTCTCTCTCACACAGACCCCCCCTCGCCTCAGCCTCAATCACCCAGACACAGACGCATGTATGCTCACGCAGAATCGCGCGCAGCAGGCGGATGCGCGCATACACACTCTCTCCCGCGCTCTCTCTCTCTCTGTCCCTCTCACACACACACACACAAACATACATACACACACAGACGTACGCACACACACACACACACACGCACACACACATACTCACACACCCTTCCTGGAGGTGCTGGGAGCAGCTGCAGCATTAGCGTTGAAAGAGATTTGCCGTTCACTGGAGTTTGCATCCCCACCGTTAATGAATGGATGCTACCGCAATCGGCTCAGGAGCTTCTTCCGTTGGATTGCAGGAAATGGTGGATATCTATTCTTGAATTTATTTATTTATTTCTATGCTCTCCATTTTCTCTCCCCACCCTCTCCTGGTGTGCTGTTGTCGAAAGGACGATGGGGTCTTGTGCTTGATCGGATAAAGATGGAGGTGAACGTGGAGTCTCCAGTGCTTGGCATACTATTGAGGTTTCACTGCCCATTAGGGTGAATGGAGCTTTTATTTCTGTCTTTTTTTTTAAATGGGCTCTTTTGTTTTCCGGGGATCGGCCGAGCACTCCTGTGGTGAATTGAGCTATTGTCAAAGACTGGGCCTCTTAAAGCTTTGAATCTCTGACCATCCACCCGCCCCCCGCCGTCCCTTCCTCCCCCCCCCCCCCCCCCCCGTCACCTTCTGCTCTAAAGGAACAAGCGGATCCCCAAAACCTCCACTGAAACCTCTCCTCGCCGTCCTCCTCGCTTCCAATGCCCCATTTCCCTCATCTCTACCCGTGCGCCCCCCCCCACCTCTCTCCTGCTCCCTCCTCCCACATCAGAGCGGCTACGTAATGTGCCTCCCTACGCATGCAAATGGGGATGCTACAAATGGTGGCTGGGACTGATGCCGATGAAAGGGTGATGCCTTGCGCAATCACCTGCACCTCTGCCGCCGCTGCCACCGCTCCAGACCAGCCTGGGAGAGCCCAGCAGCCGATGACCACCCCCCGCAGTGTGAACACAGTCGTTTGTAGCTTGCTCGTGGATGTAAATGAGACGTGTGTGTGTGTGTGAAGGTGCACACTGGTTCCTGCCATGTCTGGTGTGTGATCGCTCTAGCGGGACGTTCTTACTGATGCGGGGGAGGCACTGAGCCTGAGGTTGGTCGACCTCCCCCTGCACGTCCCTCCCCCCCTTTACCCCCCTTTCCCCCACCTCCCCCGCCCCCCCAACACCCTCCTACTCTACCTTACCCCAGAAGTCCCCAGGGGGTGAAGGCCACCTGGTAAAGGGGTTAAGATGAAGAAGAACCGCAGCAGCAATGTGCGGCGGGCCTGGCCCAGCTCGGAGCTCAATGAACGTCCGCTGGAGCAAAACCTCTCTCGTAGTGAGAAAGACATCCGTGTGCAGAAGCAGCATCTTCCTCCCCCTCCTCCTCCTCATTTCTCTCCGTCTCCACCAAGTTATCGTGCGCCAGGTGAGTGAGACACTCCCACCAGGACAAGCTCCACCCGCTCTACGCAGAGTGTTGAGAGAGGAGTTTTGATTTGGGGGCAATGGGTAGAGTTCAGAGAGTTGATTTATTTTCACATTCTCGACTAAGAAATGTTGCTGCCTTTCCCTTTTCTTTACTTTTCCAGTGTATTTAATCTAAAGCTGCCCCACATTATCTGCCTGTTTCAAAATTCATTTCACTGTAGGCTACCTCTATGGTTCCAAATCTCTTACTTCCAGACCCATTTCTTTTATACTTGTGTTTTTTACAACATAGATAAAACCACACATGGTAAAACACACATTTTACACAATTTCAAAGTCCCTTTTATCATTTCTTGAATTTTCCTGAACTCCCAAATGTCCAGTAGTTGGAGGATTCCTTCGTCTTTGCTCTACATTTTGTTGCAGCTTCAGGTTTTGTGTGCAAAAGAGATTTAGGGCCACCTCATATCTCGACGTACTGCTCTTCATGATTTGAACAACATATCAACACATGATTTTGATCATCCCAGTTGCTTTTCTGCTTTTCTTGTTTCATTATAAGACGTGAAAGATAAACATTGCATCTTCATTCCCACACTCACTGGATATTTTTTTTGCATTCCCAAAAAAGTCTACTATAAAAGCAAAACACAGGGTGATTTTCTTTTGCACCGATTCACTGGTAGATCCAGCTTTTCACATGTTTACTAGCAACAAGCTTTGGAAAGCCACATAAAGCTTGAGGGGCTGTGATACTAAGCAGAGATAACGTCATCGTGTTGCTTAACTGACCATTCAGCAGAGTGCGGTGAGGAGGCAGGGCCCTGCACAGACAGCACAGGTGAAAGAGCTGTCAGCAGTAATGGACCACAAGTCATCAATTGGGCAAAATGAATTCTACCTGTAAATCTTTGAAAATGTCGTTAGGCTATTTTTTTAAGTTTAATTATTGACAGATAAGAAAACATAGACGGGCTGTTGGATGTTAGCAGCCTCTGTGTCATGTTGTGTGATTCTCTGTCGACCATGAGATTTAGGTCAGGGGAGAGGGTCACTACAGCACAGATGCTGCAGCGGCGGATTCACTGTGTTGCTTTACAGCCTTTCAGTAGGGCAGATGTTTGGTCTCCGAGGGGCTTGAAGCCAGGCTGGCTGGTTGTAGGATGATCTCACTACTCACAACTGCTGACAGCAAAGCCAGCTTAATTCAACAAAGGCAACAGAGAATTCTTGTATGTAAGCTCTGAACGCGGCGCTAAAGTCAGTCAGATTTTGTTCAATATCAAACACGTTGGTTTCTATTCGCCGAGGGGATGGGCTGGATTCCTTTTCTCCGTGTCAGATGATGTGAGACAGATAAAGATCAGGCAAGATGCAGGCCATCTCATGCTACGGCTAGGTTTGCTGCAGAAGCTGCCTCGTTTTGCTAACCTATGGGAAACAGGAGGAATGAGAGGCTCAGGAGGCAGAGAGAGGAGGGGTGGAGCCGTTCCAGGCAGCATGCAAACTGCTGCTGTTTGACCATTACATCATAGCTTCACACGCTGCGCCTGCTGTTAATTCATGATCTAACAGTTGTGCTTGTGCCTCTTCCTCCTCCTCATACAGGTGACGTGTCTCCGATCAGTATGTCACCCATCAGCCAGTCACAGTTCATCCCGCTGGGGGAGATCTTGTGCCTGGCCATCTCTGCTATGAACTCTGCCCATAAGCCTGTCAACCAGGAGGCTCTGGTGGAGCACCTCACTGCCAGCTTCCCAGGTACGATGCCCTCATCTTGTTCCTGAAGTGGTAAAGCACTAGGGCAGTATGGGGCAAGGGTGGTTGGGAAATAAACAGCTTCATTAAATACTTTGGTATCAATTGTGATTTTTATATGTGCGTTGTTTCCCAGTGTGTTGCCCATTACCTGCTTCTTATTATTGATGTTCTCTCTAAATATTCCAAAAAGTGGACTTTACCAATTAAATTTTAATTTCAAACAAATTTACCACAGAGGCCAGTTTCACAGAGCCAAGTAAACATCTTTTCTTTCTCACTCACTGGGTTCCTGAAATATTTAATAGATTTGATTAAGTTACTGAGATTTCTGTACTTAAAATCTTGGGGATTAATAAAGTATCTATCTATCTATCTATCTATCTATCTATCTATCTATCTATCTAATATTTCAGCAGGAACTGAGTTGAAACAACATTGGCAATGCTTTGATTATCGACCAATCATTTTGATATCGCTTCTCAAATATAATTCTGATGCATCTGATCTCATTCACATGATTGTGGGATTTGAAGATTGTAGTTGAAAATTGCGATATTTCCTTTCCTGAAATGTACAATACAATTCAATCTGCATTATTTCGCATTATTCTTTAACAATTTTGCCTAAAACGAGGAGCAGAGGTTTAACCACTGTGTAGCCAGTTTTTAATCAGATGGGATTTCCTTCAAATTTATCTTTACCTCTGTATGATGGCAGAGTAGAAAAAGGAGTTGAACTTATAGGTTGCATCATTTCTGTGTGAAAGAAAAAAAAATACTCAGGGGTGATGTAATGTTAGGCAACACATGGCCTTGCAAGACAATGGTTATGAATAGAGTTTAGCTCATGTTGATAAAATTAAATATTTTGTGATTTTTAGTGATTGAAAGTGAAAGTTTGAATATTAGTGACATCCAAACATTTCTCGTGGGTCATGGGTCGTGGGTTCAAGTTTGACTTGCCGCTCTTTGCTGCATACTTTCCCTCTTTCTCTTCCCAGCTTTCCTGTCTCGGCTTTAGTGCAGCTATAATAAAGGCATGAAAAACCTGCAAGGAATTAGGTATAAAATGCAGCACAATACATAAACGTAAACGTAAAATATTTCCTTGTTGGAAGGATGCATCCAGAAAATATTACCCAGGGACTTATTTAAAAGATATTTATCATTTATATACCACGGGCCACAAGAATTTTTTTTTTCCTCTAAAGAAATTAAAGATAGGTAATTTAAGGGGAAATTACTTTTGACATTAAAGTCTGAATCAGCAAAACATGATTTGATGGCAGTTTTGTGGGGTTTTTATATGTTCTGAGCATTTGTCAAATTTAAACAGAGTAGTGTTTGTGATAGCAGTTATGACACAGTTAAATTAAGAAGACACCTCTTAAACTGACCTTTATTCATTCATTTCTGCCGCTTATCCGTTTCCGGGTTGCGGGGGGTGATGGAGCCAATCCCAGCTCACATTGGGTGGGGGCGGGGTCAACCTGTACAGGGTGTCGCTGGTCCATCACAGGACCAACACACAGAGACAGACGGAGACCAACAACCACTCACACTCACACTCAGACCTACGGACAATTTAGAGTCACCCGTTAACCTGAACATGATGTCTTTGGACAGTGGTAGGAAAGCGGAGTACCCAAGGGAAACCCATGCAGACCCGGGGAGAACATGCAAACTCCGCACAGAAAAAGGCCCCAAGCCGGGAACCAAACCCGTGACCTTCTTATTGTGGGGCAATAGTGCTAACCACTATGCCGCTGTGCTGACCTGTTTGTTGTTATTATTCTTTATCTCCAAATTATTGGAAATTACTACTATTACATAGTAAATGAAACTGTGCATCATCTCAGTGTGATCTGTTTCCTGCAGGCGTGCCTACACCCAGCTCAGAGGTTCTGCGACATACCCTGAACATGCTGGTGCGAGAGAGGAAGATCTATCCAACTCCAGAGGGCTACTTCATTGTCACTCCCCAGACCTACTTTATCACTCCCTCCCTCATCAGATCCAACAATAAGTGGTATCACCTGGATGATCGCCTGCAAGAGCGCCAACCGCAACAACAACAACAGCAGCAACAGCAGCAGCAACCTCAGCAATCCACTTCGCCCAAGTCTGGCAACGTCACACCATCCACACCTGGCTGCTTGAGAGACAGGCCTCCTCGCAAGAGTCACAACGACTCCTACAATTCCTACCGCGAAGACCCTGCAAGACATCATGCCTCTGCACTCCAGAGTAAGTCACAAAAAGAGCACAGGGGAGATTCCTATCAAAGTAAACCACCCAAGGATCACAACGGCGGGGAACCTCCAGCAAGTACGTCAGCCAAGGAGCACAGAGGAGAGCCCCCTTCATACCCCCATCCCCCACTTCCCTCTCCCCCTCTGGTCCAGCAGCAAACGCCACTTCAAGATCCAGCAGATAAGAGCAAAAGCATCACTTCTTTCCCTTATAAAACTGACACTTTGACCAAAAAGAAAGAAGGAAGTGGTGTCAATGGAAGTGGCGAGAAGCAATCCAAAAGGTTTGGACTCAGGCTGTTCAGACTGAGTTTCAAGAAGGACAAAATGAGGCAACTGGCCACCTTCTCAGCTCAGTTCCCCCCAGAAGAGTGGCCTCTTCGTGACGAGGATGTGCCAACCACGCCGATTCCCCGTGAGGTGGAGATGGAGATTATCCGCCGAATCAACCCCGACCTAACGGTGGAGAATGTGGCTCGGCACACGGCTGTGATGAAGAGGCTGGAGGAAGAGCGGACGCAGAAGAACAAGGCGGGGTCTTCGGCCCAGCACAGCGCACGCAGCAGGAGGGGGAGGGGCCATCGGAGGGCTCCACATGGTAAGTCCCGCTCTCATAGCAAACCCAGGACCTCTAGGGGAGACCCATCTGAGAGTTCGAACTGGGACCTTGTGTTTATGGAAAGAGATTACCGATTCTTTAGCCACTCATTAGTTCGCTCACCTCGGGAGGCTATGTACACCTTGGAGCGTCGGCGTAGTGGGGGTGCAACATACCTGGTCCACAGCAACCCTAACATTACTGAATCATACTGCCCTATTACCCCTGAGTGGGACGTTTCTGGGGAGCTAGCCAAGAGACGGACAGAGATGCCCTTCCCTGAGCCGTCACGTGGAACATGCCAGTCCAGAGTGCAAAGGAGTCACAGTCACAATCAGGACAGGAAGTCACGTCATGAGCGGTCCGATCAAGCTAAAGAGCGATCTCGGTCTATGGATAACTCCCTAAAGGGCCTGTCACTGGGTGCACCAGAAGACTTTGAACCTAGTCTGGAGGAGCGCAGTCATTACTACACTGATGACGGCACCCTGCGGGCCACACAGAAGTCCTCCCACTACTCAAGGATTATGTTCTCTGCTGCTAAGTTCCACTCTGACTTTAATGTGCCTGATTTGGGGAAAGGAAGTTTGGATGAGTCAAGGATCCGGAGTACGATGGAGAGGAACAAAAGCAGAGACAGCTTGCCAACGTACAATGAGCTAATGGGGCTTTCTCCTAAGCCCTCAACAGATGAGTACTTCCAGTGCAATACGTCAAATGAAACAATCCTAACTGCCCCTTCGCCTCAGGCAAAATCTGAATATGACACATTAACCTCATCAGGGGGACTCCGAAAGGGCTCTCCGGCTGACCGCCAAACGCCTCACCTCACCTCTCCTCATACGATGGAGTACAAAGAGGACTTGTCGGCAGCAAAGGGACAGAACGGCTCGGTGCGACTGACACCAAGCCAGACGCCAGAGCCGGTGCAAAATGCCCGTTTGACGCCACACCAACACAACGTAGATCCCGGAGGGGGAGGAGGCGGTATAGTGATCAAGAGGAAAGAGATCTTCAGCAAGGACACTTTGTTCAAACCTCCACACAATGCCTTGTCCACAGGCTACGTGGACAGCAGCTACACCAAGTCCGGCACATTGCGGAAAGCCTCACATGCCAAATCAACAGAGGCCCTAGACAATCCTGAGCCCCAGCAGCCTTCCAATTCAGCCACTTCCTCAGCATCACCGGCAGTTTTACAGACCTGCTTAGAGCCAACAGTCCCCTCAGCCTCTTTTGACTATTATAATGTATCAGATGATGAGGAAGAGGAAGAGGTGGAGGAGGACTCGCACAAAGAGTTGGCAGCAACAGAGGACAACAAAGATCACGGGGAAGGGGGTGGTAATGGCGGAGGCAGCGGCGGTGGTGGGGAGGGAACCATGCAGTGGCTCCTGGAGCGGGAGAAGGACCATGATCTGCAGCGGAAACTGGAGACCAATCTGACCTTACTCAGCCCAAAGGAGACGGAGAACAGCAGCAGCCAGAAGTCGGCCCACTCTGCTCGTTTGGACAGCATGGACAGCAGCAGTGTCACGGTGGACAGTGGATTCAACTCCCCCAGGTATGTGAAAAAATGAAGTGTGCATTACATGCAACTGCAATTTAAAACATATCAACACATGGTCAGTGTACAACACACAAAGTTGACCCCAAAGCTACGTGAAGGCTCTCCGGTCAAAGCAGTGTTATTCTTATTTAGCTTTTGGCAAATTAATGTCAACATACACATCCAACTGGTGATACATGATTGACCATCTATCACAAAGAAGGATAACAATGTTAGTTTATGTAGTTACACTACTATTAGATTCTTGATAACTGAAATGAATACTTATATATTGGCATTTTATTGTACCCCAAGATCCAGATTCTAACAATGAGTGGACAGAATTTCACATCTGGACAGATAGCATCATTATAACAGCTTGTTCAAGTTGTGTTGTTTTTGTGTAGTAATTATCTTCACATAGTAACTTACGCCATCACAATCATGGCAGCCCGGTGGTTAGGAGGTATGTCATGCAGTCATCATGGTTCAAGCCCACTCACCAACCTTACTTTACCTTTCAACCTCTCTCCTCCCCCAGATGTTTCCTGTCTATTCTTCTCTTGCTAAAGCAGTAGCAGCTTCCTGCTTTAACAACAGTCCTGTAATAGTTCTGACAGCAGAATCCATCTCAAGTCTAGATGTACAGTACACTGTGTTGTGTTCAATAAAAGGCGTGCAGCACATTTACACTCACATTGCAACAGTTACAGTCCTGGATGTGATTTTGTGTAAAGCGCACACCTACGACTATAAATATGTAAATTTTAGTGTAGCCACCCTCACAATGTGATTCACAGATTCTGACTTTTCTTTTATCACATGATGATGAAAGTCTTATGAATCTTTCATAACCAACAGATTCATGATGCAAAACATAAAATCTGCATATGAACAAATAATTGTATTGATTTTGTAAGTGGAATGCCATTCTAACCAGTTCAGTAAAGCACACTAGTGAATTTTTTTATCTTTAGAAAAAAAAAAGTACATTTGAAAGTAACTGCTAAACAGTAATCATGGTTCTGTTCTGACGAATGCAGTGATGATGAGAAATTATGAATTGTTACAGCTTGACATTAACAAACTGTTTCTTGCTCCTTTATTGGAACATGAACGTGGTGCAGCACCTTGTAAAGAGCCTCAACAGTTACCACACGTTTAGTATTGTTTTTCCAGGATTTTACAGTCAAAAGTAAAGGCCTCACCCTGAGGCCTCATCTGTCATTGGCATCCGACAGATATTTCCCTCAGGTGTTGGTTGAGACCAAAAACAGAGCTAAAAGACTATGTTTGACTTAAATTCACTAAGTGTTAATAAACATGACAAACATCTAAATGACTGATAATATTTCTCCATAACAGCTGGATGTTCAGCTATATCAATGGGGTTGTAGTTTCCACTTCTTCCACATGGCAAGTTTCCATATTGAAGGCAAACTCTTTTTATTTTTATTATCTTGTTTCCTTGTGTTTTATGGAAGAATTTAGGGTTACATATATATATATATATATATATATATATTGTTTAGATGGATAGATAGTTACTGAAATACTGTAAATTGTTTTAATTATATTTTAGTAGTGTTCTGCCCAGCCCTGATGGCAGTCTACACATTATAAACATTTCCATTGGCTTTATTAAATCATGAAAGTAGACATGTCACTTTATGTTGACTTTCTGCCGTGCAGGACACGTGAAAGCCTTGCATCCAACACATCCAGCATCGTGGAGAGCAATAGACGGCAGAATCCAGCTCTGAGCCCAGGCCACATTGGCACCAGTAGTATGGGACTGCCATTCAGCTTTCGCGCCATCCCAGAGCCCCCCACCACACAGCCTGAGAAACTCCAGAAGTCGTCGAATTGCCTGGCCTCCATCACCAGCGTCTGACAGGCAGCACAGACTGAGACTGTGAAGGTGGTGGAGTAGAGATGAGGAGAGGCGTTTCTACATTTTGACCCTCGCTTTCCTCAACCTACACACACACACACACACACACACACACACATATACATACATATGAAAAACCATGCACTCACACACAAACAACTTCAGACTCCTGAGAATCCATATACTGGGACTGTTACAAAACAGGCATGGCTTCAAGAGACTGTTCCCACAGCTTCAAAAACTTTACTGCAAAAAAAGAGAAGAAAAACTACAGAATATCAAGACCACAGTAGGTGAAGAAACCTACCTGGAGTACTTTGATTTTGGTGACATGGACTCTAGTTTGGCTTATATCAAGATTCTTGATTATTGGTATTGGAAAGTAGTAGACTATAGGATTCAAGTTACATTTGGAAATATCAAAAAACTTTTTATATTACTTAACAATACATGTCCAATTAAATGTTCTCCTTCCTGAAATAGCGTCAAGTTCTTCAGGATGATTCAATGTATCAGCACAATGTCGAGACAATAAAAAGTGATCCTGAGAACAACAAATGAAAGATATAAAAACATAAATCAGCTCGGATTTGTGTACCGCAATGCAAATGATGTATGTATACTCGATACTTTTGATATCCTAATTATTATAATGGTGGTATTAAAGATGCTATGTGACCAAAATGAATGTTTGGACAAAATGAGCTGCATTTCACCCTTCACATGAACATAACAGGTACTCCACACGCAAAATCTCACCACAAGGTCAGTTTTGTTTTGTTTTTTATTCTGATCTGGATCTTTGGAGCATTTCAAATGATATTCCTCGGCACACAACAGTGTTCACTCCGTTGTCATGGTGTTGTAAATGTTGTGAGATTTTAGTGACAGAAGGCGGAAAATGAACATTTCAGTCAAAGTACATGTTTACACAAAGTAGTTGATTTTAAATTATTAACAGATTCATGAGGTCACGGTGTCAATGTTAGTAATTCTGAGCTTTTGCCTCTCATGCGTCTTGGTAAACTTTACAGCCATTGAACAGGTTATGTAGACCTAATCAAATAATGAGTCGGGCATTATATAGTCATCTGACAAATATTTTGCTACTTGATGAATCCTAAAGTAAATTTTAAACAAAAATTACTGAAAAAAATTGCCTCAATTTCAAAGATGTGAATATGTTCTGTTTTTTTGTTTTTGTTTTTGTTTGGGGGTTTTTTTTGTTGTTGTTTTTTGTCTATGATGGTAATTTGGTCAGACAAAGTAACGCATTTTATGGACTCACCAACCAACTTAGTAGCTCCAATTGAATGAATAGTTTAACTACGAACTGTTGAGGAATGTATCGGTGAATTATCCAGAGTAACCAGGGTATCGTTTCTTGAAAGTAATTATATTCGAGCTAAAGTGATCACTCTTTAACATTTCAAGCAAAACAATTCCTGGATCCAGTTTCTGAAATATTTCCTGCTTTTCTCAAATTTTTTTATTATAGTAAAACTGCATTTGTTTGTTCATGTCAGTTCTCATGGAAAACCTACAGCCATTTAGGAGAAACAAAGGTACAGTGAACAGTTTTACTTTGAAAAGCTCAGACTTGGCTCCCTCTGCTGGTTATCTGGTGGCATGAGAGTAGCTTCTAACAGCAGAGTGTGTGTGTGTGTGTGTGTGTGTTACACTAAATGTGTGACAACTGAAGCTCATCAAACTGATCCTATAAAGGTAAGTGGCTTGTCCCCAGGTGCTAACAAGCTGTAGGGTTTAAAATGGGTCAAACTGTGTTCACAGAAAGAATCAATCAGAAATGAGAATTTGGGTTATGAGAATAAAAATACTTTTATAAAAGTAATTATTAGAGCCTTCATGTATTTAGAGTATTTTTATTTAAGATGTCATTTTAAAATCCTTCTGGACTGAATGATTGATGTGTTTGGTGTTGAGTTTTAATTACACTCACACTTTTTCAATGTTTAAACGCAATAAAATAATGGTGCTGAAATAATATTTCGTATAAAAACGAGATTTTTGAACTGCCAAGGCTGACATGGAAGCAACAGGGGATCTGATTGGGTGGTTCTCAGAGCTAATATTGTTGTGTTATATTGCACTATACTCCTCCATTTACAAAGCTGTGTTCAGGTGAAAATCAAGTTAAAGTATGATGTTTCTTTGTCTTTGGCGACACCTATAGTGAGCTCACAGTAACTACAGGTTTGTTTTTAAACGGCAGCATCTTGTGACTGATGATCCTTGTGATTTTAACTTGTCACCATTGTGTAACTCCATAGTGATTGTGACTTACAAGACATTTCTAAATGAAGATGCAAGTGGAGATTTGTACTTAAAAATAATATTTTCACAGTCACCAAATAATTTGAAATGAAGAATATTTTGTAGCACGTAGTGTTTCCAAAGCTTAAGAATGAACTCAGATGTTCAAAAATAAATCGATAATAGCTTTGGATGAAAAGTGATGAGTGAAAATGTGACTGTTCACTAGAAAACAAACTGCCTCTGCTGAGGAAGTTCAAATGACACAATCCAAAGATCCAGACCAGCTACTGAACCAAAAAAAAAGTAAACCAATTGAATGTATTTTGCAATTCCATTCTAAAATTATCCAGTGAATACATACTTTAAATGAATGATGAAAGCGGGATTGTCATTTGGAACAATGAATCTTTTTATTGTTTCTTTTGAGTTTTTAATGCATCATTTAAATGTTAAATTTAACAGCTATTAGTTTATTAATTAATTATAATTTAACAATGCCGACAAAAAAAAAAAAAAAAAAGATGGCACTCTCAGGACTCAAGAGACTCAAATAACACACAATAACTGTAGAAATAAAGTAATCAAGCCACATAAACAACTGCAGACAGGAAAATAAAAATCTAACAAAACATTTAGAGTAGTTATTGAGGGAAACTCAGTGACCTTTATTTAATCACTGATTTAGTCACTGATGTCCAGGTTTTATATCAGGTCGACAACAATGTGATTTTACATGATCATTATCACAAAGGGAAATGCCAAGGATTTGATTTATGGAGCAATAGTTGGCACTTGTAGAACTTGTTGTGTCGTCTAAACAGGCTGAAAAAAACCAAAACCCACACACAGCACAAAACATGATGATGATATATGAAGCACAAATGTTGTATTTACCTGTGTATTTTAATGACTGATGCAGAGGGCGTATTTTCCGTCTCTCTGAACTACAGACACAACGAGGGAACAAAAAGGTGTAGCAATGAAATAAAACTACAGAAGATCAGGGTCACCAAGAGCTTGGCACATGCAGCAGTGAATGAGTCAACGTAAAAACATGCAGCTTACAGACACAGACATTGTTTCTCTCTAGTTTCCTACAACACTCACTTACACAAAAGTATTTTAACACAGAAGCGACGCGGCCTGTATGCATCTGATACTTTGCTCACTTTGCTCTCACCACCTCAAAGTTACAGAGGGGAATGGTTTGTTCAGATATTAATTAGGAAAATGCAAAAAAATAAGGTGTGGGGTTTTTTTCTGTTTGTGTGTATTGTGTTTAATCATGGATGTATAACCATGAATGTATTTATCTCAGAGAGCAGCTGTAAAAATGACAAAAACGCACATGCACTGTTGACACTACCTCACACACAGACTACATTTCCCATGTGTTTTGTTTTTTTTTTCAAAACCATTAAAGAAACCATTCAAGATCTTCAAACAAAAGAGATACACTGCAGAAAACCCTTGAACACACTCCACTGACACAAGACATCTGTGCAAGAGCATAGGAGTGACCTCCGATAGCATACATTTGGTTCTAAGGCAAAATTGTAGTTCCACAGGACTAGTGCTGTTAATGCAGTGTGCTGTTTGCACGCTGACTGTGTCTCCACTTTAAAACCTTCACTCAGTCATCAGTGCATATTTATTTTAGCACCACAGGAATCTCCCAATCAGAATTGTGTCACTCTGAGAGAAAAGCTGTAAAAAAATTCCCTTCCAATATCCACAAAAAAAAAAAACATAATTATTGTGGTTGAAGAGGAACACAGAAACTTCCACAAAAGTTGAAAATGAAAAACATCATAGACGCACACAACATAATTCAAGGCGTGACATTGTCATTTGGAAATTCTCCATTCCCATTTTTTATTTTCCTATGTTTTTCCCATTCCACAATGGTCGTATGCATAAGCTTTAAGCCAAAAGGGAAAAAAAGGTGGACTTCAGCCTTTTATTTGTTCTTTTCTCTGTACACCCACGCACACACACATACATATGGACACACACACGCATACAGTAAACACAATGGGTTTTACAATAAGATAAGAAAAAAAAATCATCATCTGCAGCCACTCTGAGCTGGGTTGAAGAGACCAGTTCCCAGGCATCAAAGGCAATAAAAATATGTGTTTAGTGTTTCTTCTCAGTTACTGTGGGTGGGAAGCAGCCGTCTGATCACAGTAAGTCGCACAGTTCGGGGATTAACGAGCCAGAGACGACTCCTGGATGCATTTTCTTGTAGCTCTTTAGTTCCTTCAGCATCCATCGTTTATAATTCTGAGTATGAATCTAGTGTATGTATGTGTGTTTAAAGTCTTTGCATTTTTACAACCTTTTGTATGTCAGTAAACTGATTTGGATCTCCTGCGATTGATCCTCTGTCCACACTGAACAAGGGAAAGCTTGATGCAGTGAAGAAAAACCATTTCCTCCACGAGAACGGCTCACTCAGTTGTCAGCACATTTCCTCATGTTTGTTGAAACTCATGTTGCTATCTGGTTGTTTTTCCTGTCTCATGTCAGGCTGTGATGACCTGCGTGGAGCCACCGAGGGGGATGAATGTTCATCAAAGTACTGTCTTTCTCCCGTGGCTGGCCAACGTCCACAAACGTCCACATCTTGTCTGAGAAGAGGGGACAGGCTGTACTTTTCTTGTTGCCATGGCGAAGGTCAGGGTAACAGTGGCAGGACTGCACAGAGGTCAGAGGTCATGGGCTCTGTCTGATGTCATTTCCTGGTGTGAAGGCTCTCCTGGAACTTGGTGCTTGTGTAGCGGATGTGGAAGCCCTTCTTGCTGATTGTGTCATCACTATGGAAACGGATCAGCATGGCGTCTCCAGGCGAGTAAATCCCCTCCCTTGGCTGAGGATGAGAGGACAGAGACATCTGAAGTAATTTTTCAGACATTTTAAAGGTTCATATCACATATTTTCTCAAATTTTCTCCAACAGAGGCCTTTATCCATTTTGCATCAAATTATTGAGTCTTAAATTTTTGAACAAATTTCTCCTACTTTCAGGATACCCCTTATTTCTGTTCAGTTATGCCCACTACAGAAAGTTATTAATTGTGACTCATCACAATGTATTAAGCTTTTCTGCAAATAGTTTTGCACTATTATGCTGATCTACATGGAGCAGGCAAGTGTCAGGAAAAATGTATCAGTGCCTGATGTTAAATAAAATTCAGTAAAATCTCCTAAAACAAGACGCAAACACCACAAACACACCGAGCTATAAAAATATATATATATTCCTATAACCCAAATTGTACATTTGACTGTGAATATTTTTCAAGCAAATTAATAAGCATTTGATGTGTTAATGAGATTTTATAGATCCACATTACTGACTTGAAATTAGTGCCATATAATAAAGTATCTCTGGCTTGGCTTTCGTCTTTTTTGGGAAAGTTGTGGAGTGATAAATATATGGAACGATGCAAACTTAATATTTTAGTAGTGTGCACATCGATTTATACCAAATGGAATGAGTGGACAGGTGGAATATGAAAAAATAAAATCTAGATCATTTCTACTTAAAACATTTCACAAATATTGTCTTAGTTATTTACAGTCTTCTTTCTTTCCCGAGGTTAGCTGTGTCAACGATTCAGCCCTTTGTAAAATCTTGAGGCCTTACCCCTGAGCCACAGAAACGGCCGAGTCGATGTGAGTTGGCGTCGTAGCCGTTGTACAGCTCAATGTAGTCATAACCGCAGTCGGCCTCCTCCTCTACTTCAAATGTGATGAAGCTCAGCTCAATGCCATAACCGTGCTCAGCTGTCAGCAGCCACTCACAGTCAGTGTGACCTGGGTAATTGTTGTCTCCAAACTGGGAGTGAGAGTAGAGGTTCTTCTGACGAGCTTCGGCTTTCAGACGACCTCCACAATCTGGGGAGAGAAAAATGGACTTATGTTCAGACAGTAATAGAAACTGAAGTAACCTAACACTCGTTTTTCATCATGTATGTGCTCTTAAACACCACTAGAGGGAGATATTGTCCTTAAAAAAATTGTCAAACTCAAAAACTTGTGACTGAGTGATGCTTTTTTTTGGGGGGGGAACATACAAAGACCCTCAAACTTTGTTATTGCAATATCAATAATGTATGTGAATTCAGACACACACCTGTGGAGTGCGTAGCCTGGAAACCCTTCCTTTGCACTGAGGCGTCAGATATGAAGCGGAGGTACATCTTATTTCCGGTGGAAACCAGCGGCTCTGGGATTTTACTGCCACACAGTCGACCCAAGATGGCAGCCGTATCACTGTCCCCATCAAAGGCCTCCAGGTGGTCGTATGCACACTCCTGATGCTGCTCGATCTCAAACTCATTGAAGGTCTGAAGATGTGAAGACAGAAAAAACCGACGGAGAAAGATGGAGGAATGTGATTAGTGACTTTTTGACCTCACCCTTTATATGAAATGACTGCATATTATAAGGGTTACAGTTTCAACTCTTAATTCGTCTGAAACAAAGTCACAAATATACAAACTCTGTTCTGTTGTGTCCAAGTGAAACTCAGAATAACTTTACAAAAGGATTCAAAACAGCAGCCTGAGGACAAGGCACTCTGATTTGACGCTAATCTGACAGCTATCTTTTCAAACATCACTTGGCAGACGGCCATTTTCAACAAGTTTTAGATCATAATTTTAAAACTCTTTTTAATGTGGTTATGACATCTAAAGTCCATAAAAAATAAATTATTATTATTTAGCTATGAAGACAATTTTTCTTTTGTCTTATTTTCATGATGGATTAGTTTCCATTTTTACTTTTTGACCTAATAAGTTGGATAATGATTTACAAAATCAAGTGAAACCCAGAATTTTTAAGTATTTGATGCCATTTAAAAAAAAAGTTAGCATTTTTAATAGTTCAGAGCAGACCCCCAACCTCCCTCCGTCTTTGCGTACACATTGCTTTACAACCCCATATGCATGTACACAAGAGTCACAATTCTTAATCTAATCAAGCCACCGTGAGCTGACTCATAACACCTTGCAGGCCTCTCTCCCACACACAGTTACACACCCCTCGGATTGTCTCATGAGCTGTGTTCCATCACGCCACCGCAAACTATCGCACAGCACTGATTTTTATAAACCAAGCGGAAGGAGAAGGGAGAGCAAAGGTGGGCTGATGTGAGGATGTCATTACTGAGAGGGCAAGTGTGTGATTCTGGGGGATGGAAATGGCTTCCAGATGTTTCTGACTGTAGCTCAGAGGAGACATTGGTTTGTGGATCTGCTTACTGTTCCCAAGTGAATTATCTGTGTGTGTGTGTACGTGTGTGCGTGTTTGTGTGAATAAGCTATAACAGTATGACCTTCGTAGCTATGTGCAGATTTCTGGTATTAAATTTATCCCGCTGTGATGCCATTACTGTGGATATAGAGAGCACCCCTGCTAATCTCAACACACACACGCATTACTGAGTGTGGGTAACAAAACGCAACCTTCAAAATGCACATTTCCTAAATCTGAGTACATACACTATCACATGTAGTCACGGTTAAAAAGGTGTGATTTCATGGTGCAAAAAAATGCGAATGTTGTGATTGTAGCTGATGATGTAATTTGTTTTTGGTTGCATAAGCAGCAATAAGAGATTATCAAAATTTAATAACAGTTGATGACAATTTTGATAACACGCAATGAATGAGGGGCCAAATCCACAAACTCTATGCTGCAGAGTCTTTGTGTGTGTGTGTGTGTCTAGACCAGGACTATATGTACATTTTGTAAGGATTGTACCATGTTTGTGTGTGTCACACTACTTGCATTCGTCAACATGAATAGATTTAAGGAGGATTATCTGATGCACGCCTTGTGAATGTGTGTATGAATCTCTGCTCATGCATTTCTATCTTTATTTGGCCTTTGATGCTTTTAGCACTGAAATCTAATCCTACCAATCTATTAGTCAAGTCTGAGTTTGAGTTGGTACTTTTCAACTTAAATTTTCAATAATTTTCACGATTCTGCATCGTCTCCGCAGATGGAGATTGTAAATGCTTCCTGAGCATCAGAAAGAAAATTCTTGATGTAGAGCCTTAGTTATAACTCAGTTCATTAATAAATATGCACAACTGCAGTAACTCAGAAAATAGAAAGACAACTATCTGTGTCGACACATAAATGCTTGCATGCTCAAATGTATGCATGTTTGCGTGCACGCAGCCTGCGCACACAGATAGAAACAAAGACACAGATGGCTACTGCCCAAGGCCTCTTCCTAATGCATGAGCAGACGCTTGCAGTTAGCCTGAATATACAAACGTGCATATCTCCCCAGTTCACACTTGGGCTTCATAT
Organism: Remorina albescens; assembly: GCA_034769265.1. Taxonomy (NCBI): domain Eukaryota; kingdom Metazoa; phylum Chordata; class Actinopteri; order Carangiformes; family Echeneidae; genus Remorina; species Remorina albescens. Next base: position 4,543,697 of record CM068487.1, read on the forward strand.
GTGGAACATTGGAAAGCGAGATCATCATGTAAGAAGGGTGGAGCAGCGGGCAGCCTGAGGCTTTTACAGCACATACAATGTGACTTTATGGGCAGAAAGTCAGCAGCGAAGGAGGCATGCTGGTGAAGTTCAAAAAACTGTTTGTATAAAGTGAAACAATTGCTTCATTTGATGAACACTTACAATCTTGACTCGGTGTCCCGGTGTGGCTGTGATGTCCCAGGTGCACTCCTTACGGCTGGGATACTTGTCTGGCCAGTTCGGGCTGCTCAGGATCCCGCTGGGGCTGTGGATCTTGTGTTCACACTCAGCTGGACACACACACACGCAAGCACACACATGGAGAGGAAGTTAAAATCGTGGCTGCACAGGAAAAGCTCTGAGGAAAGGGAAAGAGAAGAGGAAGACGAGAAATGAGAGAACCAAACTAAAGAGAAAAGATCTCAAAGAAACACATCCTGGTCACAAGTTCAGTGTGAATTTCATATGCACGCATGCTTTCCACAAAAGCTCTGCTGCAGTGGGAGCTCTGGACTTTACGTTACTGTAATTTGGCAACAATGTGCACAGACACAGAACTATAAGAATAAGATATGCCCAATTTACCATTTCCTTTCATTACCTTCGTCTTAACCCATATGCAATAACAAACTGTAATGGTTTAATTATAATTAATAGCAGAAGTAGAATAAGTCATTGTAATTAAAGAACGTTTATCTTCATGTAAAAGTCAGGCTTTACCTACATACAGTATCTTGAGGGGACTTTTGCCATTTTGCTACATGTTATGTGAACTTTAAATACCATAAAAGCAACAACCCATCATAATCAACCAATATAGATTTACAACATATGTTTCTAACAGCATTTTTTGCAAACAGTGCAATCTGAGTTTTCCAAGCCTTTGGCCCAAAACTAAATAGTATTATTCATCAGGTTTAATCAGCTCCAAAAAGAGTTAGTCACGACTCCAATGGCAGAGTCTGAGCTCTGATTTACACACATTGACAAAAACCTCTCAACCCTTCACTTCTCAATTATACTATGACAGTAGTTGCTTTTTTTGTTGTTGTTTTTTTTTGTGATTCATCACAGAAAACAGTTTCCAGCTTCTATCGGATCATAAACTGGAGCTCTCAAATGTGAAAAATCCAACAAAAGAAAGAAATTGTCTCAGCGCTGAAACCTGTCAGAGCTCTCAGACACAGAGGTCAAGACGACATATTATGCATACGTGTTTGTGTGCATGATGTAGGTTACTGATGGTGGCATGACGAAGATGATGGGAGGCAGGAAGGCATTTACGAGACAACAAGATGTGTTCAAGAGTGACAGTTTTTATTCAGAGTCAGATCATCTGAACCCATGTACAGAATGAGACTGATGGATGTTACAAGAACAACGTGTAGATGGAAAGGAGAGAGTTTTTTAACATGAAGTGTAATGAATGCAAATGTCATATTCCATACAAACTATTGCCACAGGAGAGTAATAGACCTTCATACTGTCAGGGGTAAATAAATAAATAAGTAAATAAATAAAAACCCTGCTTGATTTATAGCTTTGCTCTGACAGAGAATTGTGCCATGATTATCTTGTCCAACACAGCATCAAAAAAAAAACAAAAACATTATCAAGTAGATGCCAGTAACAGGAAGTATAACAGCATTAACAGAAATTAAGTAAAAAAGAAAAACAAAAAAAAAAATCAGCAGTTTCTAGTTTGACAAATGTGCTAATTTCTTTTTTAAAGGAAAGGAACAAACTACATCTAAAGAATTTAGATTTCTAGTTTTCGTGTCTTTTTTTCTGCTAGTGTGTCAGTGTTACACACTTCTGTACATAAACAGTATAGATACAAGCTGTTTGATAGGAATATGGATTTACATGACTCAGCAAGTTTACTGGGTCAAGCTGGACTAATGCACACATGAACACACACACAGACAGTGCTATATGTGAAGCTTTCAAGGTCCCAGATGTTTGAAACATGAGTCTTTTTATGAGCAGCACAGGGAGCCTTTAGTGAGGTGGGTATGGGAGTTTTGATGTGGTGTGTGTGTGTGTGTGTGTCCATGTTCGAAAGTTCAACTTCAAAGAGCTCAGTATAATATGTCAATTCGTAAGTTGTGTGTATGCATGTGTATGTACATGGGAATGTGCCGGTGGCTTTAAATAAATAATGTTTTCTGTCAAAATTAACTCCCCCGTGTGACTGTTTCCCACAGACATCACAATAAACACAGCTTTGCTGACTAGGACAGACCTGTTAGTCTGTCTTTCATGTGGAAAGAGTTCATGTTGAATCTCTTATACCTGAAAAGTTCAGGTTAAGTCTAAATTCTTAGGAGAGCAGTTGCTCTCAAACCCTGTGTGTGGAACAGGAAAAACATTTCCTATAGGTGCTGTGAGGAAGAGAACTGTATAATAAACTCTGTGGTAACCTCAGACTTGAGACGGCATTTTGTGCTGCATATACACTATCTGTATGTTCTGTCTTGCTTGTTTTGTTGTTTGATTTTTTTTAATTGGCAACAATGTCATTAGACAGCATCAATTTTAAAACGGCGTGAAATCCAAGTAAGGTTGGAAACCCCTTGATTAAGGGCAACATCAAACTTACACTCAGCGGAAACTTACAGTTATGGGAAAAATCTAAATCTTTGATTGGTGATCAATTCTCAAATGATCTGAGACATGTTCACCACCCACTGCTTTTAGTGCTTTGATGCTGAAAGGCTGCAAATAAATTCCCACCAAATTTTGGACCAAGTTTGAATATAAAATGACCCAAGACCCACCAACTTTTCATTTTATTCTCTTTTTCTCTTACTGTGATTGTCTCAACCTCCTCCTCCGTCATATGTTATTGCCAGCTATATGGCGTCGTTGGACATGTATCTGCTTATATATGTATATATATTGCAGCACTGGAATTCAGCAGATTTTACTGCGACATTCAACATCCTGTTTAAAATTTTCTGCAATGTATTATGTAGTGAATTTTATTGTTATTCCACAGCCTTTTCTGTATGACAGAGCTTATAGTTAAAAAGTTAAAGTTAATTTAGTCTTTAGCTATGCTGCTATAGGCTTCGACTGCTGGGGGAAGGACTGAGCACCTCTCTCTCGCTCTCTCTCCCTCTCCCCTCCCCCTCTCTCTCTCCCTCTCCATCTCCCCTTTCCCTCTCTCTCTCTCTCCCCCTTGCATGTGCCAACATACCAACAACCATGCTTCTCCGAAATCCCAGTTTCTCTCAGTTCCAAACATGTGTAACTATTTACTAACATGTTTTCCCGAAGTCTCTGTCTCTCCCAGTTCCTCTCTTCTCTCTTCCTGTCCTCATCCTGCAGGTGACAAATCATCACCATCCCATGTTCCTGCAATGTCTGCTGCTCCCATATCTTCATGAACTCCATACAGAATCATTCCTATGAACTTCATGCAGCATCATGTTCCTGCCTACACCTGTTTGAATATCCCCTCCTCCTGCTCTCTTTCTCTCCCTACTCTACCCAACTTTGCCTCCCCTCCGTGCCTCTCACCCTCTCTCTCCCCCTCTCTCAACCCAACCGGTCGCGGCAGCTGGCCGCCCCCCTGAGCCTGATTCTTCCCGAGGTTTCTGCCTCTTAAAGGAAGTTTTTCCTTGCCGCTGTCACCAAGTGCTTGCTCATGGGGGGATCTGTTGGGTCTCTTTAAATAATTTTATAAAGAGTTTGGTCTAGACCTGCTCTATATGTAAAGTGTCTTGATGTAACTTGATAATGATTTGGCGCTATAAAAATAAATCTGATTTGATTTGATTTGATAAAAAAAAATGCCAGTTGAGTCTTTCAGAGTATGTGCAAAGGTCTTCAAAGGATGTTGAAGCATCAAGAACTTCAAGACAAGTAGCGGCCAAGTCTCACATTGTTCTGACAAATTTGTTATTTCTTTTAAGGACCAGTGTGTAGGGATTTGTGACATCTAGTGGTGAGTTCTAAGACAGGTACCCCTTCCCTAATGAAAACACACCCATTCTTAGGGTTTAGCGATTACACGCTAATGGAAACATCAGTCTAAATTAGGGATGCAACGATATTCAATATTTTATTGAACCGTTCAATACGCCCTGTTCGGTTCAATACACAAAGGCAAACAACGGTATTTCGGTACGTTTTGGCCTATCACAAAACTTTATCAAAACTTGGTACAGCACATGCTGTGCAATTAGATACACTAAGAGCAGACACAGTAGAGAGAGCAGCACTGCACTGTTCATGCTGCCTTCAGAGCCAATCAGAAGTCCCTGAATTTCCCAGGCGCCAATCAGCGCTCGGCATGCAAATGCTGGAAAAGAGAGTGGAGAGTAAACCTTGAGCAAACATGGCAAGTGAACGGGACTCAGAAAAAAATTACATTTGGAGAGGTGCCGTCCTCTTACAAGTCCGCGGTGTGGGATCATTTTGGATTTAGCGTCGACTACGATGACAACAGAAAAATGAGGGTCAACAAACAAAGCACGGTGTGCAAGAATTGCTTTGCAGCTATCGGATACTCTGTAGGTAATACAAGCAAGGCCTAGACAAGTACTGCCCTCAAGTGTGCAGGTTGTAATAAGGTTTGTTATTTAACTATTTTGAATTGATGCTGCACTTGATGTCATGTTCACATTTGTTGATTGTTGATTGTATTTGTAGCAGTTAAGTAGTTTCTATGAGTGGGTTAAAATTTTGTTTATTTTTATTAGATACTACACTTTATGTTTGATATTGCCTATTTCTGATAAAGAGCAAGTAAGATAAGTGCTCCCTTTTTATGATACATTTTGTTGTTTGACTACATCTGTGCTATTTTTTGATATTTTATTTGTAACAGTTAAGTAGTTTCTAATTAGGGTGGCTACAATAATGTTTGCTGTTTATTTTTATTGGATACTCCTCTGTTTTTTATGGAAGGGTGTTACATTTTTATAATAAAGTGGTTTGACTATATCCGTGCTTGCTTTTAATTATGCAGTATATTGCCTTTTCTAGTGAGTAGTTTTATATTAAGATATCGAAACTGTACCGTTACTGTCACCCAAAAACCATGATGCATACCAAACCATGGGAAAACTGTACCGTTGCATCCCTAGTCTAAATATTCCACTTATGCCACTAATTTCCCCTAAAACCACACTCGTCCTTCAAAAACAGTTTAAGTATCAAGTTTGTCAGTTCTTTAAATGCTTACTATTAAAAAAGACAAATAATTTGAATTTGAACATTTTCATGTCAAGTCTCTTTTACATAATTGACTTGAGTTTTTACTTTCAAGTCTCAAGTCAAATCAAGTCTAACTGGAGCCCAAGAGCCCAAGTCCAAAGACTCAGGTCTACAGTTCAGCTCCACAGCTGAACTGTAGAAAAGAAAAAGAAAAAAAAAAGATAACCCTTTCCTCATATGGAGAGAGTAAGTCTGGTGTCATGTGGACCCTGATGTGGGTAGACAGAGTAGGGATTGTATGATGAACGACTGTTTTTATGAATGAGTGCATGCTTGTGTGGATGTGTGAGAACGTGCATGTGTGCTCCGATGTTTTTATGCCAGTGTGTGTGCGGATGTGAATGTACGTGAAACCCACCTTCCTTACAGTCATGTTTGTTCTCATGCAGTACAAAGCCATGGCGACACTGACAAACGTAAGAGCCCACTGTGTTGATGCACTCGTGCTGGCAGCCGCCGTTGTCCTTGCTGCACTCATCTTTGTCTGTGAGAGATACACATGCAACACATCACACATGTGAAAACAGCAAAGAGATGGGGTGAAGGGAAGCAAGAGGTCAAGCGGGGGAGAGGAGTGGAAGGATGAGATCTTAAGGATGGGAGGTGGGGAGAGGAAAGACTAAGTAAATCAAAGAGGGAGGAGGAGACATCAGGGAAAAAAGCAGAAAGAGAAAGAAACCAAATCAAATTAGGAAGGTTAGGTCAGTGAAGAAAAATGCTGCAGTGTAAATTAAGGAAAGTGACAGAAACGGATCAACAAATACCAGAAGTACCAGTTTACATGTTCACCCAGAATATGGTTCAAGTTATCAAGTCAAACCTTTCATTACAAGCCCAACAGGATGGTCAAAAGGTCGGACCATCACCGCTTTAACCACTGCAGCCTAAAATGTTAAGATACTATCATCCAAAGTTTTATAAAAGACAAATTAGAGGAAAGAAGGTCGAAGAAAAGAAATTAGTGAAAAATATTAGTGTTAATAGGAAGTGAGTTAAAACTACCTCAAAGGATCTAAAAAGAGTTAGGTTCATTTGTGTGTGTTAATTCTGGAATGGGTTCAATTAGCCAGTAAAACTGTCTGTGTGCTACTCTTCAGGGTGACGGCTACAGCCGCTGTGGTCAAACATCTCTGACTTCAAAAGCTGCTTCCAGATCAGCTGTGCTCTCCTCAGGCCAGACCACCACTGCTATATCAGACTGTTGTTTTCGCCCAACCAAACTGAAGACAGGCTGTAAATCCTGATGAGAACTTCAGTCTGTCCTTCAGTCATTTCCTGAATAGATAAGATACTGAATAACAACTTTCTTTTGAATAACAACAATTTTTATGCCCCAACATCACATTATACACAGATATGTGGGACATTAGGTTGCCATAGGGGCACATAAGTGCAGAACTGAATTCTTCTTAAAAATACACTGAATTGAAGTTTTAAATTTGCATTGTAACTAGAGAAGCTGATTTTCTTTGTACAGTAATGCATTACTGCTGTATATAAAATGTTATTTTTAAATGTTATTTTTTCCTCTACTTAATTTATAGCTGCTAACAGTTTTTTCTGTTGTTGCTACAGTATAGTTTTGGAATGGGGACCTCTACTGACATTGAGAAAGCCTGTAAAGACACTAACAGAGCAGGTAAAAACACTAACAGAGCAGGTAAAGACACTAACGGAGCAGGTAAAGACACTAACAGGACAGGTAAAGACACTAACGGAGCAGGTAAAGACACTAACAGGACAGGTAAAGACACTAACGGAGCAGGTAAAGACACTAACAGGACAGGTAAAGACTCTAACAGAGCAGGTAAAGACTCTAACAGAGCCTGTAAAGATGCTAACGGGAAAAAGACTGACAGAGCCTGTAAAGACCCACAGAGCCACCAAAGACATTGACAAAGATGACAGTGACTGTCAGAGACAGTCAGACACTGACAGAGCCAGTAGAGACAGTGTCAGAGCCTGTTTCAAACTTTTTATGTATGTTTTGACAGGTCTGAGCAATTTGGATTTGAGCTGGCCTTTACCGGGGTCAGCCTCATCTTTTTCTTTGTTGTCTGCCTTTTTCCAAAAAAATGTGGTTCTTCAGTGGAAGTGCTTCAGTATTACTTTAAGCTAAAAATATTAATACCACCCATCGGTGCCTTTGTGTTTATACAGGTGTGGAGGGATTTAATAGGAGAGACTGTAACATATACACATGCACTAACATGCGTGTATCACCAGAACAGCAAAAACAAAATATAGAGAAACATCAAGAGGGAGAACTTTGTTCTTTCCCAGGATGACTTTACTTCATTGTTTCTAAAATAACCGTTTGCTGCGATATTATTGCTTTATATCTTATTGATGAAGCCTTTTGAAAAGTGTTTTTTTTAATTGATATATTAAAAAATGTATTGATATATGTGGACAAAAGGATCCAAAACAAAAAAAGTGTTTCCATGTTCCACACACATCATTTTCTATCACTCTTCCATTATTTTTTTTTCTAACCACATGGCTCCTCCATAAGATTGGCTGGGTGAAGACAAATCCCTTAAATGAGGCTGAACGTAGCGAGAGCTGAGCAGATCATATAGTGGAGATGGAGGGAGCTGCTACATTAACAGCAATGGTGTCAGAGACAGCATGAGAGCTGGAGATGGACAGATGACCACACAGGAAGACTGAAATATGTAGGAGACGCAGGAGTGAGTGTGAGTGTGTGTGTATGAGTTGTGTGTGTCTGCGATGTGTTTGTAACTCTGAGTAAAGGACTGATTCCTATAAAGAGATGTGAGATTAGACACAGATGCTGAGTTTCACCTCAACTCAAGCGCTTATGAATCAGACTAGATCTGCTTTTAATGAAACTACTAAATCCTTCTCTCTCTCCCTCTCCTTGTGTGTGTGTGTGTGTGTGTGTGTGTGTGTGTGGGCGTGTGTTTGTGTGTGTGTCTGTGTGTGCATGTTTGTCTGTGTCTGATGTGGTATTACGATGCTATTGTGGGCTCAGTCTCACCCTATCAGAGGCTAAGAAGCTTTGCGGTTGATGCTACACAGTGTCCATTGTAGCTTTCTTCAGGTCAAGCACACAATGTCCACATGCACACACTCTCACACTCACCTACAGGCACACACACACATGCACACACTCACATGGATTAGTAGTGTGTGGGAGGTTGAAGGGACCTCCCGAAAGCTTCTGGCTTGTTGCCAACCAAAAGCTATTCCTGGAAGTTTCTGACAATAGCTGAGCCACTCACAACAACTTTCATCACAGTCACAAAAACACCTCATATGTGTCTGAGTAAGTCATTTCTATACAAACACACTGAGCAGTTTATTTGTGTGTTCCAAGTGTTTGGTGCGTGTAGCTGAATTTTAACAAACCAGTGGACAATTCAAATGCTCAGATTCTAAAAGGAAGTTGGTTTTGTAGCTGATCAGTCTCAGCAGAGAGAAGCCACCTTCCCCAACATGTTATCTCATGTTAACATCCAACAAATTCATCCCTGCCACAGCAAGTAGAGGATGTTTGTTGTTTTTTTCTGGAAAATCACAGCTGTGTCCAAAGACCATACTGCATACTAATTCTGAGTGTCTTTTCAATATACAGTGTTCACAAAATATACATTAAAAAAACATGTGAAATGTGCTCACTTAATTTTTTGAAAGAATCCCTTTTTATCTTTAAGAACCTCTTGAAGGCTCATGTCATTCAACAGCACCTCCCATCTTCATCACCATAACATGCCTGACTGGCCCTTTAGGTGTAAAATTCTCATTTGCACATATCAATCTGCATATGTACTTTTATCCAGAAAGACTAACGGACACCTTTGTCCCATAATGCAATGTACAAAAAATATATTGTCACAGCTGACACAAAGTGTGACCATTTCAGGAACCCAGATCCTGAAAAAGTCAGTTTTCTACACCTGAATCTGGTCTGGAGTTGCAGTTAAATTGATAAAATACTATTCAAATGTAAATGGATGACTCTGCTGAAAGTCAATGAAAAACCTTATCACCTAGCCCTTTTAATACTGAGTAGTCCTAGTATCCAGTATGAAATTGGGACAGCACATGTTTTCTTCTGGAGGAGAATGGATAAAAAAATGATCCACATCATCAGAACAGGATCCATCCATTCTCTGTAATCACAGAGCAGACCTGAGCCAATCAGGGATGCCGATTGTGAGGCCACGTTACCTCTGACCTTTGATGAGTTTGCCACCTTGTTGCTGATACGGCCACGAGCAGGAGAGCGGCCGTGCTTTATGTCCTGGCATGACTCAAACACAAACATACGCTCCTGACACAGAGCCAGTCTATCTGAAGGAGAGAGGGCAGAGTGCAGGGTGGGTGCAGGAGACCAGAGAGCCAACAGAGGCTCAGGAGATTCATTATGACAGGTACACACAGCACAGGAGAAAAACTAATACTGTACAAACACGGCTGTAATCTGGCATATACTTGGCCCCAAATGCAAACAATCATACACAAACACAATAACAGAGCAGAAGTTGGCACACATCAAATTTAAGATAGCCATCACTATGTTCTGTTAATGAAGTCTCCCAAAGCCAGTATTTCCTATTTATTATTGCTCAGGACACATTAGAGCTACTCCCAAATCATTTCCCCACGTGTTACAAGCATCTGAGCGTAGTTGTACTTCACACAAAACGTTTTACATTTTAGAAAGTTTGTGGTGTGGATGGCAGCAGCTTGCTTTTATGTCACTTACCGTGAAATATCAGTTCATAAAAGCTTCTTCTGTGACATAATCAAGTTTTCTGCTGTCTGTACACATGCTCATATCTCATCATGAGGATCCTGCCCTGCTCATCCCAGAAAAAGAAGCATACACACACACACTAACACACTTTATCCTACCTGAAAAGAAATGGGCCTTGAAGCCTTTCTTGGAGACGGTGTTGTCAGACTTGAACTCAATCCTCATGTTGTTGTACTGAGAGGTGATGACCTCAGGGACCTCTGTGCCACAGTATTTCCCATGCAGTTTAGAGTCAGACGAGAGACCGCTCCGCACCTCCACATAGTCATATTTACACACCTAAACACAACACAAACTCAAATCAGGCTCCTGTGACACACGCAAATGAGGTGGTTCTACATTCAGCATCTCTAATTAACACAGAAACACAGAGAAAGACAAACCTCATTTCCCTCCAGCTCAAAGGCCTCAAACTGCATGGAAATGCGGTACTGAGTGGGAGCGACCACCTGCCACACACAGTTCTTGTTTGGTGGATACTCTTTAGGCCAGCCGGGAGTGCTGATGGTTCCATTCAACTTTGAGAGAAGACCGCCACACGCCGCTGCAAAAACGCAGATACAAGCCGTTTAAAAAGAGACAAGCAAGAAAAAGCACTGAACTGAGATGTGCTGTTTTTTGTATGAGTGAGATACAGAATGTGCCGGTTGCCAATGGCTCTCTCTCCCTTCACTTCCTACTGCATCTAAAGCCATTACTGTCTTATATAGGCAATTTTTAAATCTTAAAATTCCAGAAAATATTACATATTTTATGAACTGAAAGGAGAGAAAGAAAAAAATTATCTAAATCAATAGTTGGCCTCATATAAAGGAGCAGGACTTTTCATCTAATACCGCAGCTCACAGTGCAGCAGTAAAGATTTGATTATTCCCATTTATAACCAGTTTTGGTTTCAAATTTGTGAACTATTGGGTTTTTTGGCATCACAAAATAATATCCACAGTTTTTCCAACACAGCTGTGAGCCATCATGGCTGAGTTGAGGTTGGCGTCATACATTGGAGTTGAGATTTTACTACCACAGCTGTGTGTAGTGCTCAGATTGGGCAGGAGGGTGATATTTCTGATACAGTTTACGCTGGAATGTGGACAGACACTGCTTATGCCAATCCCAGTGCAAATTTTTTTTTCCAAGAGCCCCTGTAGTCAGCTAAAAGGAAATGTGTATGCAGAGTCATTGCAATTAATGTACTATTTATTTATTTTTATTTTTTTCAACAGGAAGCAAGATTACTCACAAAGCACCTGTGTTGAACAACACAGGTTCAAAAATTTCCATTTTCTCACTGCCAGGCTTAGTGTTTACTGGTGTTTATCTACTTAGAGTGTATGAGAACATACCTTCTCATTTTTGAATAATCCACTTTCTTCCACAATTTCCCACACTTTAATTAAACTAGAGATGCCATTGTAACAACTATTCCCCAGCAAAAACTACTATTTAGATATTTCCCTACCACAGATTTACGCTGGCTGCCTTAGAAGTGGTTTGTTCAGTTGTTTCAGTATGTGGGTCATTATGGGTAGTTAATCTATGTTGTGGGATTAAAGGACGTTTGTGGCACTGGAGCAACAACGCTTGTGGCTTTGTGTCAGAAAGATGTTTTTTCCTGTTGATGGAGGCTATTCAGATGTTTTTTTGCCCTATTGACTTTGACTCATATCCTACAGAAACACATTGGAATGCACATGTAATCATGAATTTAGCATACCAAACACACACACACAGTTACCTTCACAGCTCTTCTTGTCAGGAGCTAGTTCGTAGCCAGGGTCACAAGCACATTTGAAGCTGCCGAGAGTGTTTACACACCTCTGTTCACATCCACCATTGTCTGGCTTGGCACACTCATCCTCCTCTGAAAAACACTCACGTCAGGGCAAATTTTCAAGCACACAAACAATGCTTTGATCTAAAAGCTGTGTGAGAGAACACAACCATCTGACATGCACACAACCACACAATTATCCACACACACCTTTGAAAAAGTTAGCAGCAAAGCCAGCTTTGTTCACTGTCCCGTCTGAGACAAACTTCATCCAGAGCGTGTGTGACGTAGAGCGCACATCCTCAGGTTTGTCATAGCCACAAAAGCGCCCAATCAGGGGGCTTGTCTCCAGAGGGCCATCTCGAACCTCCAAGTAGTCGTATGCACAGCTGTCATGCCTCTCAATCTGCCAAATCATTCATGTGGGTATGCACAAACAAAGATACATTGCTTTGAGTATCATTGTCCTCGTATATAAGTTTCTTACTGCCTGAGACATTTAAAGGTTTTATTTGTTAAAGTATCAAGGAAACTGCAAAAGCTTTTAAATGAAATGAACTATTATTATTATTATTAAAACTATGTTAGCTACTTAAGATTATAGTTGGATGAAGAGGTTGGTCTCGAAAAAAGACATTTATGAATACATGAATGAATGAATACAGAAAATCATAAAATACTACAAAATACTATCTAGGAGTAGAAGAGAATAGAAAGCATCTTGACGTTGGTGTGGTTTCTTAAGAGGTTGATCTAAGATGCAGTGAGAAGGTGACCCTTTGACCTTTCATGAGTGCATACAGATTGAGTCATTTAGCATGCTGACATTTTTACAGCGTAACAACTACAAAACTACTCCTCAGTTGTCTGCTCTGTCTTTATACACTCTTTCTCTCTCTCTCACACACACACACACACTATACACAGCACCACCTTTATTAACTTCCTTGCAGTTATACGAGCGTGAAATTTGACCCAGACATTCCTAACTACGCACACACACACACACACACAGAGTGAACCACCTCAAAGGCCTGGAAGCTGAGCCCAACGTTGTAGCCTTCAGACACAGTGATCCTCCACACGCACTCTTTGGACGGTCTGTAGTCATCGGGGTAGTTGGGAGACTGGATCTGGCCTGAGTCCTTGGTGATCTCCCCCCCACAGATCGCTGCACCAGAGAGGGAAAGACCGAGAGAGAGAGAGAGAGAGACAGACATAGAGTTGAGACAGGGACAATGAGAGAGACAGGATGGGTTACCCTTCACTGCACAGAGCCAAAACACCTGAAACGCATTCAGTGTTCACTCTGAATAATGAAAGCCCCAAGAGAAAATTACAGAAAAGTCACAAAGTCACAACTGGAGCCTTTCATTGTTTTATCTACCATATGTGCGTTTGGAGTCACATATTGAGTATTTATGTATTTACTTGTTATTCATGAATTTGTTTGATAAATTGATAAAAGGAGTTACCCTCATAAATGGCAGCGAATCCTTTTCCCACCCAGTTGCTGCTGCTGCGGAACTCAATCCACATTCTGCTATCAGTGGAAATCAAGACATCAGGAACTTTATCTCCACAAAACCTGCCTGTAACACACAGACACACAGAAAGTTAACAACATGTAGAAACAAAGCACAGTGGCTGATAAATTACAGTGCAAACATATCAGGTAGAATAGCATAGCTAGCATGGAAGATGTTGCATATTACTAACATTATTGTTTGCTTAAGTGTCAAAACCAAAAAGTAATTTACTGAAGCTGTCCAGGGTTTAAATGGTTTCTTCAACAATGACATATCTGAGAAATGCATTGTTGCAAAGGTGACATGTTGTTGTCGTTGTTGTTGTTGTTGTTGTTACAGACAGCAATACAATTAGGGTAGAATCCAATGAGAAAAAGCAAAGCAACACAGTTATCAGTCAGTTGCATTCAAGGATAAGTTCACAATTTTTTCATTTCATACTGAGACCATCATTTAAGGGCAGTCGGTGCCCATCTGACCCCAGCCCTCAGTTCAGCCCTGGCTGGTTGCCTCTTGATCTTACCGAGCAGTGGAGCTTTCCTCCAGTATCCGTCCCGTACTTCAATGTAGTCATACCAGCAGAGACTGCTCTTATACAGATCCATGGTGGTGAAGTTAAGAACGATCTGGTAAAATAACAAAAATTTCATCTAAATCCATGAATATCAGAGGGCAGATGGCAGGAATCAGAGCAAAGAAAGACAATGGTACCTGCAGTGTTAGGACTTAATCAGTATACAGTCATTCTGTCAGCAAGCTTATTGATACTGGCTACACATGCACATTCACTGCAGGGTGCTACACTATGTGTGTGTGTGCGTGTGCACGTATGTGTGTGTACCTTTTCTCCAGGTGTAACAGATATTCTCCAGACACAGTGTGTGTATGAAGGATATCCGTTGGGGTAACCAGGAGACGAAAAGTTGCCCGTTGACTCTTGGAGTGTCTCTCCACATGCTGCAACACATAGACACACACACACACACACCAATAGAGTTAAATTTTTGTGGTTAGCATCCTGCTGTTACTATAATCCTTTTGACCAAGTATTGATGCTTAAGATTGATGTTACTGAAGAACACATGGCTCCCTCATCTATTATTATTATTATTGTCAATCTGTACAAAATTATATTTTTTTACACCTAATTTACTAAAATAAATACACTTGGGAATATTTTGTCAAAACAAGAGTCTCACACACTGTTTTGTGCCAATGTTTACATCTGCATTATCCCATCCGTCCATATGGAAACTGTTACAAAATATCTTTCTGAGTCAGAAAACAGTAAAGGAATTAAAATTACTCTCCCAAATGAACTCATGTTTCATGTTGTCCTTGGCTTTATTTAGTTTTGCATGTAGGAGTCTACAGTGTGCATGTTTGTATTCCTGCGTGCATTAGTATACTTGTGGGATCCAACCACAGTAATTAAGCCCCGTCACCATTTAGCGGCATTAAACACACCCCAGTTGAGTCATTTACTGTAAATGAACAAGATTAATGCACTTTTAATTTAGCACAACAAAGACAAAAGCACCCACTCAAAAACACAAAAAAGCTGAATGGGAAAAATATCATGGGAAAAATATCAGGCTCACTTAATGTTTCATCTTGAATTTAACGCTGTCGTTCCCTCTCAAAAGGAGGTTAGCCAAATGTGCCCCTCCTATTCCATCATGCATGCTGTTTTCCCCCATAAATGCCCTAGGGCTCTGTTCATCTGTCAGTGAATATGGTATCACTCAAATATGACCTTATAAGGTTGACGTTTCTATTTCCAGCTGGCATACACTAACACACTCTTCTTTACTCTACAGTATCTAAATTGCATTAAGCAGAATCACATGCTGTAATTTACTTGTGAGTTTATATATCATATTTCTTGATAGATACAAATAGATTTCATTCTTGCACATTTTTATGCAACAGAAATGGAAATTTATGGCAATTTTTTCTACCTAATTTAATGAAATTAGGTAGAATAAATAAACAGACGGACAGAAAACACTTAACACTGAGATTTAAGTGAAGTGAACCAGATTCTTATTTTATCTTTGTCTCACAGACAATTCATCATACAAAGCACAATGACCTACAATCACATCCCATCTGAGGATGTAACTCTATGTGTGTGGGCTAAAGAGGGATGGCAGCCTGTGTGATCATAAATTTTTGCAACTTTAACTGCACAACTCAGTCTAACAGCAGATCCAGATCACGTCAGAGGGACTCACTGAGGACCAGAAGGACGCCAGAAAAGCAGGGGTGTGCGCAAAAAACTGATGGGAAGAGTGTGTGTGTGTGTGTGTCTTTGAGATGTGTTTCAGACTGTAAAACAAAGAGGGAAGCGTGACATGGAAAAACAAATTACTCAACTTCACCTCTGTGCCTTGGAGTGTGACAGGGTGTACCGATTTTACACCAAAGATATGAACAGATAAACATGGTTCATCTTTCACTTCTTAGCTATGACAACAACACACACATGCACCAACACACCCACACACAATCCGCGTTCTCATAGTAAATATATCAGTACCTGGACATCTATACAGCTTCCTTGCCTGTGCAATGTCTCCCTTACTGAGCCTGGTCCGCTGACCAATTGCAGGCCGGACCCCATTTTCATCTCTGGATGGAAGAATGGTGTCAAGAAACATCCCCCTGCAGAGAGAAAAAGAGAGATTTCATAAACATATCTTGCTCTGATCTGAGAAAAATTAAATATGACATTGCAACATATGACTTTGTCATGAAGATAATATAATTTAATACATTCTAAGAACAAACTGTAATTCTGAAGGACAGTGAGCTCCATGCAAATATTGTTTTCCCAACTAATGTTGTGTTTTCTTTGTATGTGTGAGTTAGGGCTTAGGGAATGGGAGAGGTTCTGAGACAAGAAATGGCAGATATAAAAAACGCATCTTCACATGAAAAGCATGTAAAGAGAAACCATGATTGATCTCTACCAAATCAAAACTGGCTTATTTCAGATTGTGGAAGTGTTTAAAATAATTTTAAGGAATTTCATGATGCTAAAAACTTTCCATTGGTTTTTATAGCTGGAAAAGTCCCCACAAGTCTGATTAGAGCTCAGATACACTTACATACATGGCCGAAAATTTTGGCTTACACTTCTGTCAAATAATGCACCGTTCCTCCCAGAAAATCCCCGCAACTACAAATCCTTTGGTATTCAAATGTTTCTTTTTTTGCAATGAGGTAAAACAAAAAAACTGGGAAGAAAAAAAGTCAAATTTGATCTAATTTCACATAAAACTCCACAAACAGATAAGATAAATTATTGGCACCCTCAACTTAATATTTGGAAGTACATTCTTTAGAATGGATAGTTAAATGTAATCACTTCCTGTACCCGTGAATTAGTTTCTCACACGTCTCTACTGGGATTTCGGACCTGCTCCAGTCAGTCAGAAGTGAAGGGTGCCTTCTTCCAAACTGCTTATCTCTCCACAGGAGTCTGTGGGATTCAGGTGTGGAATCATTGCTGGCCACTTCAGGACTCTCCAGAACTTTGTCTTTATCCATTTCTGAGTGCTTTTCTAAGTATGTTTCTGGTCACTCTCCTGCTGGTAGACCCATGACCTCTGATGGAGATCCAGCTTCGTGACACTGGGACCTAAACTGCGCCCCAAAATCATTTGATAGGCAGCAGACTTCCTTCACAGGTAACCAGGCCCTCCAATTCCAGAAGCAGCAAAGTAACCCCAAAACATTTGAGAACCTGAACCATCTTTGACATATTTACAACACCTGCTCTGTTTTTGATGTTTTCCATGTTACTGTAAAACAATATTTTTATATAGTGTTTTTCACTCATGGATCAACAATGACAAATGTGCAAGGATGAATAGAATTAAGGATTAAAATGCTGATAATGGTCATGAGTGGCTCACGTATTATTTAGTTTTACTCCATAGTTGTTTCATGAAATTCAGAGCAGATGCTGAAGTGAAATTCAACTAAGTCTTCAGATGAAATTTTGCTGTTTGTTACCGTGAGAAGGTGTTCCTGGCGTAGTGCATGATGCTATCAAAATCATATGGTTCCCCAAGAGAGTTGACCTCGCCAGGCTCCATCTTGAGGAAGTTATACTCCTGGCCTGGGAATAAACAATAAAAACACAAACACAAGCACAGACAGACACACACACACACAGACATCAGCATATTGAACTTAATTATTTTGTGTGTTGCTATACATTCACACTCAAACACATTCTTTATCCAACACTGAAGAGATAATACATTTTAAAGGCAAAACTCTTGAAGCTGTGGTTGAGAGATACGTTTCTAAATAAAACTTTGGGTCAGTTCTGAAACGCTGATACATCATTTGGTTTAACACCTGTCAGATATTGAATGTGTTGTGGTACTGCACAAGAGTGTGTGTGGGAGAAGAAGTGGTCTCCACTCTGGGGGTCTAGGTGGCTTCACAGTTATTAAAAGCCTTATTCGCACTCACATAGAGGTGAATACAGGTGTGAAATTGAACAGCGAGCCACACATCTTAGCTGTCTCCAGATAGAGACAACGCTGAACGATTCAAGCAGAAAAATCTGCGCACCTTCCGTCACATCTCTTGCCTCACCTGGTTGGATGTTATCCCGGATTATGGTCACGTGATCGTCACGGTCAGGCCGTGTGTGCTCATGCCAGAAGCCAATGACGTGGCCCAGTTCATGCACCACGATGCCAAACTTGTCACAGTTCTTGCCGATGGAGATGGCCTGGGGCCCGTTGCCACGACGACCCACATAGGAACAACACCTAATAAGGATTAGTAGGAAGTTGATAGTAGAGAGATAGGCAGATGACATTTACTACAGATTTGGCAATGGAAAAAGCATTAGCAATGTTGTATTCAATTTACACTGATTACGCACACGCACACGCACACGCACACGCACACGCACACACACAAAAACAAAGTCTTTTCAGGATTTCCTGCCACCTACTACATCTACCAGAGGAAAAGCAGCAGGATCTGTTTACATACAGTGTTCCAATAACACTGCAATTTCATAACCCAAAGTGAATAAACTGTGAGAATTCACATATCGCTGCTCACAGAACACACACACACATTCATTCTCTCTTTCGGGTTAGCTGAGACATCTGAGCCAGGCTAACAAATCTGATTAAAGTTATCCAGCGAGCTGATTGCAGGGTAAGGATCAGGAGTCACTGGAGTGACATGAGCCCGTTCTTTCCGCATTTGCAGTGCCAGTATCAGTACACACACACACACACATGTGCACAGACATAACACAACAGGTAAAATACATATATACATATATATATATATATAGACTGTACTTGTATTTATACCAGCAGAACTTTGCTTTTGTATCTCTTTTCTGTCTGTCTCGGCTTCACACACCTCTAAAACCCAAGCTGCAGGGTATTTATACATCAGATTAAAGTGTCTAATCTCTGATGCAGGAAGCCTATCACAGAGACAACAGGCATCATCAGTTAACACGCAGATCTGTGGCTCATCTGAATGCCTGCAGGTATCCACATTTAAAAATCCATTTCCTAAATGACCTACAGCTGCAACATCATGAAATTATTTTGTGAAACTATGTATTAAAATGAAAAACAGAGGTATGCACATCTTAGGAAATGATTCAACAGGAAACAGGAAATATAAAGTCAAAAGAACTGAACTGTCTCTTGTTCCAACAATAATTTTGTCACAGTATTCACAGTTACAGTTCTATGTTCTAATGATTATTTTAGATCTTTGTCAGAAACCAAATATTATTGTAGAAGATTGTAGACCATTCTAGGTCAGAGTATTGCTTGAAAAGGTTGATCTTGATAATTAGTTTGAGAAATATAAGTTTTTCTCTAAAAAACTTGTACTTAATTTTAAAAAGTATCTAAACTAAAATGTTAAATGTTAAAAACACAAAAAGAAAAAGGTTCTGACCAAAGCCATAAAAGCCAAAAAAAAAAAATTAAATCACGACTTTCAGTGTCATATTTCAGTACTAATATCAGACTTCAGTACTTATATTAGATGCTTGTATTCACATAATTTTTCAATTTCACTATTTTATTTCGTTTTTCTAATTACTTTAATTACTCAACTCTACTCTAATTAATTACTCTAATTACAAGCAGCAGCCTCAGCCTGACTTTATGAGAAACTGGAACCAGTTTGGCATTTTTGTCTGATAAATGCATTTGAAATAAATACTCTTGCAACCATCTGCACAACAATGTCTTGGAGCAATAAACCCAAACATCATGGTTTCAGCCTCTCCAAAACCTCACCACTTACAACCCGCGAAGTGCCACCACTGTACAAACACACTCTGACCCCACCGTGATGCCACTCAACAGAACAATGCACTTCTGCTGAGTATGAACAAAAAAAAAAAAAAAACTGTACCAACATGCAAACACTTAAACGTAGCAGCGTGATTGGTGGGATGGGGAAATAGGAGGAGGACAGGAAGGAAAGTGGAGCCATTGTTGAGTGACCATATCGTCTCTCGCTGTGACAAGGTCACTACGGACCTCTAGGAGCACAAACAATCACATACACAATCACACATGTACAAAGAAATCGTCTAAATTCACCCGCAAGGTCTGTAGGTGAACACTATGTAGCTTTCCTCGTCTGTCTTCTCAATGAAAGTTACGCACGTCTGTTTCTCCCAGTGACGCATGGCCTGCTTGAACATGGCCCTTTGACTGCCTGAAACACACACATTTCACATCCTACTTTTACACAATCGCAGTCGGTGTATATTTTACTGCTGAGCAGTTTGGGCAACTGTCCAGTGGAATTGCTTACCAGTGAAGTTTCCTCCTATGACGTAGGGTATGACTCCTCCGGGCCATATCCTCTCAGCTCGGGATGTGGCTGCTCGAGGAATACGGCTCTTCACAACGCTACCAGCTCTTCCAGCTTTCCCAGTTTGGCTCTTAGAACTGGCAGGTCCCTCGCTGGCATTCTTGGGGAGATAGTCTAAGGGAAAGGGGAGAGAGAAACCACAGTCTAAAGACAAGATTCAAACAGAAATAATTTCTGAAATATTATCATTATTATAAATATCAGTTGATAAATGTGCTTCGATATTATTACATTACATCATTTCTAATTAAAAGGTGACATTTCAGAGTTTGCTCTCAGATCAGAGCAATAAACCTAAAACAGAAATAGCTCTGCTAGTTGTTTGACCAAACATTTGATTTATAGATGCTGTGTGATGTTGCTTCAGGAGAGTATGTAGATCTGGTTCAACTTAACTGCTTTTAAGGTCTATAACAAGAACAATATAAATCTAGAAATATCCAGTAACAGTTGTAGTAGAAAGAATAACTATAATAAAAACCACTGCTAGCCTTCTTTAGGATTTGAACTTCAGGTTTGATTTTCACACCAACAAAATACACTCACTTAGTGAAACAGTCATTCTCTGTTAAATTAAGCCTAAAAGAACAAATGGTTTGAATGATTTAACTATATACACACTATAAAAATGAGACCCTTGTGCCCTGAAAGCAGCTTCACTTTGTGCAAAAGTCTGAGACCTTTGGCAAACACCAGTACATCTTACTCCACACTAAAACTGAAAATTCATGTGGACATGCATGTCCACGAAATGAACAGGAAGCAGATAATTTACTACCCACTGCAGTCGGCTATTTGCGGAAAATACTACAGCCGAGGGACAGCAAAGGCAATTGTGACATTACAAAATGCATTCAATGAGGCTAGTGACGCTCATAATTTCTTATCCATGTTGCATTCACTCCAAGCAGCCGTGACTGATAAGAAATAATCATGTAGCTTGAGTGTGCAAACGCAGTATCTGCAGTTACTTTGAAGTTATTTCCAAAGACCTACAGGGTACAGTTTTTATGTTGTTGCAGTAATACAGGTTTTATATATATATACACACATAATACATAAATACATATAGTGACACAAAATGGAACATTTGTTTACTGAACTTGTAAATGAACTTTTCCAAGTAAACATGTTTAGTTTCAAACTATTTGTCATTGTAATTATATGATCCAAAACATTGCCTTGTCTTTCATTGCAGCTGAAAAGCACAAAGAGAAGAAATATTACTTGTTTGGGATGATCATATGTCACAATAAAAATTTCATCACCTGTCACAGAAGTTTGCATGGTTGCAAGATAGCAGAGGATTAACAAAAAAAACTGATCTTAAAGCTTGTGCAGAAAAGCTGCTTTTTATAAACTGGACCGGAATTAATTGGAACCAGTGACCTCACACACGATTCATGACGCCACAATGGGATGCTTGGCAAGTAACTGCAGTAATGTAAAACATATTCTTGGTCGGTAGTTAATTTGCCAAAACATTAGGAATCACTAGTGGGGTTCTTTCAATTGTGTTTTTGGCAACACAGATCAAAGCACATGGTTGTATTTAGGTCCTTACCAAAGCCAAATCTACGTATTCTTTCCAACAGCAGGTACAGCGAGCTGCTCTTCTTTCCAACTTCATGTTCTGCCAGACCACCTGACACACACACACACACACACACACACACACACACACACACACACACACAAAGTGCCAAGAGTGAACACACAAAGAAAGTATAATAATAAATGGTGATATCCTCAGGTGCCCCACTCTCTACTTCCTTCCTCTTCAAGTTGCTTTACTGTGCCGCTGATGTTGTGATGAGAGAGTTTCAGAGGAAACATTACATGATGATTATACAGCAAGAGTGAGATGGTGACGTCCACTCACCAGATGTGTGGCCCTGCCGGGCATGTGTATGCATGTGTGTGTGCTGTGTGAGGTCTATCGTCCTGTCGATCTGGAACATTCTCAGGTCCTCCTCGTCTAATGCAATGTCGCCCCAGAACACGGCTGGAAATAAGAGAAGACATCCCAGTTAGCACTATCACTGAAGCCGGATCATCATCATCATCATCATCAGATCCGTCATCATATTATGATATATATCATCCCTTCATCAATCCCTTTTTAATAAACTCCTCGCCATAAGCAGTGTCAAAAGCGTGGCAGATAATTAAAACTTTGTTCAAGCAGAACAAGTTTTCCAATCTGTAAGCAAATTACAGCCTTAGATTGAAGAGCACAGACATACGAACCACACAAGCAACAAGCTGTAGACATGAGAGCGATATTTTTTCTGCTGGTTTTTTACGTTAGTTATAATGTGTAGTGATGGCGGTACAAATGAAATGCACCTAGTCTTAAATCTCGACTTACTGTTCAGCCATTTTTTTCATCAGAAGTTGACCATAATCGCAAAAGAAAAAATCAGATCAGATTGAATCCAACGGACTCCCACAGAATCCAACTGGAGTTTTTTGAGGGAAGTTAAGGTAAAGATTTATTTCCTCTTCAGTTCATTCAGAATAAACCTTTTGACCCACAAAGATTTGCAGGCTAATCCAATGTGCATTATAGGAGCACTATAGATGTCACACAATTGTAGCCATGGTACAGTTCACAAACCAGGAAATAGCGCAGGTGTTTGTCCTTATCTTTCGTGCAGAAGCTGTCATATTAACTGAATCCTCTGGTAATTCAGTTATAACATCACCATCATACTACAGGAAGGAGTCACTGTAGTTTCACTCTTTCCAATCAAGAGAGTGCGGGGGGCCAGCTTTGTCTCAGCACTTCCTCATTCTTCCTTCTGAGCCCACTGCTGGATTAAAATGGAGCTTTCTGAAAATGTTAAAACATTAATATAAATGTTATTTTTTATTTCCTGATTTAAAATTAAATTAACTGGGACATCCAAACATATGTTAATCTTCACGTAGGAACCAGCCTCTTTGGAAGAAACACTTTATGTAGGTGCATTAAAATTAGTTCTTTATTTTTTTTGCCACGCTTTGATCCAGGTTGTTCTCAAGCTACAGAACTGATGCGTTCAACTCAAATTCTCAATCAACCTCATCCATCTATGACCATCTTGACTCCCTTATTACAGTCCCCCCCCCCACATTCTCTCTCTCTCTCCCTTTTCATATCTACAGTATCTCTCACAGCCTCAAACAATGAGCAACTGAACGATAATCATCACTACGTGATTAGCTGAGCAGCGTTATTGCCCTCTAAGGGGACTAAAGACACCGATACGTTAACAATGGCATGGGAGAAGCTTGTCACTTAGCTAATTAGGATTGCCACTAAAGGAAATGGGGGGTCAGGGTGCCATTGTGCTCAACTCTTTGCTATTGTTGGAGAGAGGATCAAACCACAATGACCACAGATGGTTTACAAATCATGACATCAGATACAGACTATGAGTGTGTGTTGGTGGTGTATGATATTTGATTAGAAAGATATGAGAATAATGTCTGATCTCCAGGGTGGAGCTGCTGTGATATATTTACTATTACATCTAATGCATCTATACTGGAGAGTTTCTTTACATAGAAGAGTTGAAGACAGAGTCCAAATGTGAAGCATCAAACCTGACGTATACTAAAAGAGGTTTATTTGATTCAGAAAGGGTTTGTGTGGGTGTGAGTTGCCATATAAAGCTTCAAAAATAACCTTGTTACACCAGCACTTACACTAAAATGTGGTTTGAACAGACTCCGGTAAAATGTTATTTCTGACACCAAATTGTACTGTGGGCAACACATTTTATACAGACAACCCTCTCTACTGCATCCACAGCATGAGCAGTGTCACAGTGATCCTCAAAGACAAAGACATCACATGGCTGCAAAAAAACAAACAAACGCTTACACATTTGGAAACTGCCACTTCAAACATAGAACATATCACACTTCACCTGCATTTGGAGTATTTGGAGCATTTGGAGACATTCCTTTATCTTTGGTTTCTGTTTAGGGGGGGTTAGGATTTCCTTGCAATGCGTCGAATTTACACTTCTAGCACTTCTGGATATTTCAGGACAAGGTAAAGTACAAGGACTAAATGTTTTCCAAAAAAAAAGAGCTGACACAAGCAGAGTAACAAAGCAAGAAGAGCAAACAGAGAGTACAGTAATAGTAAGTTTGGCCCATTGATTTTTGGGGGCTTGTTAATCCATAGAGATACCATAAATAGCCCAAAGCCGAGCCAGTGGGTGAGGAGGGGTAAGGACAGTAAGGCAGGGAGATGCAGGAGGAAAAGTATTGATCCAAAAACCCCAGGAAGTCCCAGGAGACCTACATCATGCTGACCAGAGCCTTACTGCATGCCCTTCAGCAGGGGCACTGCAGCAAACACACACATACACACACACACACACACACTCCAGCACACACAAACAGACAGTCACACACACACAGGACTAATGCACCAAACAAACTTCCTTCACACACATCCAGCACTTCCCACCATACTGGCTATCCTGAGAGTGAGTAAACCAGTTTGAACCCTACTGATCAGGACAAATGTCAACTTACTGCAAGTTCATGCTGCAGCATCTTAACAAATATTTAACATACACATGACCTCTGTGTGACCATGCTCAGATCATGAAACACTGTCTTCTGAACACGCATAAGTCTGTACTTCTGGACTTAATTTTGACCTGGTAAACTAATTAGACAAAGCCACTATTTACATTTTTCTATTTCTAAAATCAATTTGCATGACCAGTTTTTTGTCATTATAGTATCTTTTACATTCTGATTCTGATGGTAGGAGTATTTGTGTGCAATGTGTGCAGCTTTAGTGTTTTCTTCTTAGTGGTTCTAAACTAGTTACAGTTTGCAGGATGATGGATGAATTGATGGATAAATTAGGTTTTTCCCATGTACTTTTTTCATTAATGACAAAATATTTTACATAAACAATTTTTTTTATTATCTCCCATATTGTTATTGACTTTTAATTGTGTAGCTTTTTATTTATATTTGGACATTTTTTAGAAACCAAACCTCAGTACAGTAGAGAATTATGCACTCATGCTGTAGTCACTGGGGTGTATCTAACACACACACACACACGTCACTAAGCTTCTCATTAAGCAAATATAAGGTCACACTGTAGGTGGGTTGAGATGTGCATGTACACACACATGTGTGCGAGCAAGTGCACGTGCATGAGCGGATCTACTTTTGTGATGTTATTTTAGTGCATATAACTGAAGCTGTGAATATACTGCGATATTAAAAAGAGATTATCTCGGTCCTGTTGCAAGATTTTCTCAAAAACTAATCATTGTAAACACTTTGTGAGCTGGTGCTGCATTTGAAGTTCACAGCTCTGAAAGAAGTTACGGTTAGGCAAAGGAATGCCAAGACATCAAAACACACAGCATACAAACAAAGTGAGAGAGCCACTGAAGTGACCCTAAAATCTCTCACGATTAAACACTCCTGCCTCTAAGATGGAGAGATGGTTGTAATTTATAATAATAATGAGGATATATGTTGTTCCCTACATGCTTTATGAAGCATCGAGGAAGGCCAGCCTAAACAAGTGAGTTTTCACTTGTGATTTAAAAGAAGCAGATGTGCACTGGTGCACACCCTAAGGGGGAGCATTCCAGAGGTTATGGCCTGCTCCTCTAAAAGGTCCTGTCACCCATGGTGCACCGGCTGGGGGGGAGTAAATGGGTATCAGGGATATGTATTTATAGAGCGGCTTTGAAGGATGAAGAAGATTGGATAGTATAAGAGAAATAGTGCTTGAAAATTAAGCGATGTGCTCACGACCTTTTGTGTCAGAGATCTCTTGGGTATTAATTAAGGAGAAGAACATCACAATGACTGTGATGGGAGATGAAAATCTTTGAAAGAGAGAGGCAATAATAATAATCAAGTGATAAAATCTCTTGAATTCATAGCTTTTCAGTGAATTCTCTTTTTGTCAAGTTTAGACATCAAGTATCACAACATCAGTTTCAAACAAAAAATCTATACTTTCCTGGCAGGCAGCCTGTATGGACAGTTTGCTCCAAACAGTCTTCTGTTTTCCATAATACACCACTGCTGACTCAGTCCTAATGCACAACATTGTGAAGCTTGTGAGTTTAGGTCAGGTCAGACCTGCTCTATCACA
The DNA here is from genome assembly GCA_034769265.1 of Remorina albescens. Classification (NCBI taxonomy): domain Eukaryota; kingdom Metazoa; phylum Chordata; class Actinopteri; order Carangiformes; family Echeneidae; genus Remorina; species Remorina albescens. The sequence goes on from CM068487.1 coordinate 4,570,066, forward strand.
GCTCACACTGGTTCCCAGCCTAATAGATTGACCTCCTAATCTTTTGTTTGTCTCATTTCATGTTCCAGTTGCTTATTGGCATATCAATCCAACATTTACTTCAGACTACCACTTCAAGTATTGGCAGCAGCGTATTGCAGAGGAACAGGATCTTTCTCATCCTTCATTCAACAAATTAGCCCAATGGATTGCATCAGCGTTAGACTTGGGTTTACTTCTTTAACGCCACCAGCAGCGGTGCATTAGCAGCCATTCTACCAAGAGAAGCTCTTTTCTCCAACATCAGCATTGTGAAAAATTCCTAAAGTCTTCAAATCAACAAAATTTCCAAAGCAAGACATTGGAATGTATATACGCACGACCATTGGGGTTGTTGTTTGGGTAGGATGAAAGATGTTTACAATGCGCTGTCATGTGTCTTCAAAGTCATAATTTTCTGAAATGAAACAAAAAAATACTGCCCTTTAACTCTGAAAGAACCGTGAAATAAGGAAATTCTGATTTTGCCTGGTTTATGACAATAGTCTTGTCTTTTTATGATCAATACAATTTTTTTCAGTTATGAGTTTTTACTTCTATATGATGCTTAAAGATTATGGTTACAGTTAACTTAAATTTGAACCCTGATGGCAGATCTGTGAACATTCATCCAGTAACCTCAACCTCCGTAAAGAGAGCACTCCTCTGTTTTGGCACAATCAAACTGGACATATATAGTGAGGTTTAGCAAATCACAGCAACACTGAGCTGAATGATCTCAAGTGAGCGGTTTCTGTGAGTGTTTTCAATACTACCAGGATCTAAAATAACTACATCTATTGTCCATTGAGGAGAAAACTATCACTTTAAAACGGAAATTACAGTGCATTCTTTTGCGAGCGTTCCATGATGGAATAATGATTTGCTGCTTTGCTTTGTAAGGCGTTGACATGTGAAGAAATGCTGGAGTGAATAACGTCACTGGTCAGCAAAGTGTGTTTAGAGAAAAAGTTTTTAAAATGTAGAAGCCAAATCCAGGTTTAAAATGTTCATGCCTCCACCCTCATAGAAGTTTGTGTGCAAAAGAGACAAAAGAAGAAACAACCTCAATTTCTGACACATGATGAAATAATCATGAACAAAAAACAGTGTGTGTTTATATGTGTGTTTGTGTGCGATCACAAATGACTGACAAAAGATGACTGAACTGAAACGGTGCAAATGACCAACTTTCAAGAATAGACAAGCATAGTTTTGACTTTTATCCCCATTTTATTTTACAGATGTTGAAGCAAGGCAGTTAAGCATAGTGTGTTTGTAATGTCACAGAGTCCGCATACCCTGAAACAAAGAAATGGCTACACACTAATCATACATTCTTACTGACTTAAACACAGTCCCAGTCACTGCCAAAGCCCCAATTACACACCTCTACACTGACACATAAGTGTGGTTACCTTTCAGCACTGTGTGTGTCTCAGTTTTTGTCTGCAGACTAGGTAAAGCAAAGTTCTGTCATGCATGAACCCGGATAAAAACAGATGGTAGAGCAGTCAGGCAAACAACTGGACATCTCAAAAGACCCAGAAATAGAACCCAGACATCATATTAAAAATTAAATCAACAAGAATATACTGTCAGACTGTAGTCGCATCAGTTACCGAGTACATCTATTCCCTTCTTTCATCATTCATTCATCTTTTTTTTTTTACAAGAATCATCAGAACTAATACAAAGAAATAGGATGAAGAGTGCTGTCGGCAAACTTTCCATAAAACAGGCCCTGTGTTGCACTGTAACTGAAATAAAATGTACATAATTATAATATTCAGGGAAAAGGTCAAGAGAATATCAGTGACTTCTGAAGAACTGTACACTTAAAAGGGGGTCTGCCACATAAATTGAGGCAGATAAGAGGCAAAGAAATGTTTGGTATGAAGGAAAACAACATAATATCATATGACACGCGCACACACACAGCACTGGTGTAAACACTTAATCACATTACCGTGACACCGAGATTCTTCTCCAGCAGGTCATGGGTTTGTACAGACATTGTGACAGAAAAGAAAACATGTCTCAATTTACTACAAGGGTGCCTTGGGTGAGCACCCAGTCAGTGGCTGAGCTCATCAACGCACTAAAATGTACTAAGATCAAATTGAAGTTGTATAAGAAAGTTATTTTTGTGAAGACTGGAGAAGTTCTGCTGTCTAAGTCATCCTGTTGGTGTGTCAGGTGCATGTCTCCATTCATTACAGGACTAATTTTTTTGCTGTAAGAAGGTTTGATGTCACATTGATGTCAGTGTAAATACTCTGAGGAGTGAGTTCAGATCATGAAGAAATCAAGTTAAGCCATGAAATTTGGCACAGTTGTGTGACATTTAACCAGTTTCACACTGGCAAAAAGCAGACAGGATGTCTCTTTAAACGTCAGCAGATAGTCAACGATCTTCTTTGAACATTTTTCATATTGCTGGTTGGGTACCCTCTTCCTCATTCAAAACCAACCAGAAATAGAAAGTACAGGAACAACATTAATGATTGTGTCATTCTGTTCAAGGATCCAGACAAGTATGACAACAGTTGGGCTTAAATGTCTTGATAATATACATCTGAGCTTTTCCCTCTATGAGATACAAAAATATATTAGAAAAAGGCTTTCAAACTAAGGCTGGGGGGCAGCGGTTGGGAATCAACATTTGGAAACCCATTGAATTGTTAAGTTTCTTATTTGCACCCCAGTTGATTTAGAAAAATTATGTAAATAGAAAAATAAGTTTCAAAAGGAAAACGCGAGCTTCTATAAACTCCTTGAAATATTGTGGCCAGCACACAACCAACCGCATGGTTTATTTTATCACTGACAGAACCTAGTAAGTAGAAATATAGGAGGTATCTTTGTTTCAATTGTTATAAAAGCAGATTTGGTTCAGTTTTTGTGCATCTACTATATGTTTAGTATTGTCTTAGCAGATTTCTACATCACACACAATTATTGCTTGTTCCAACACAATTGTTTGCTTCTATGGGAATGAAATAAAATGGCAGACCTAGCTAAAAGTGTGTCGCCCTACATCAAACCTGGGTTCCTTGAAAGAGCTCAGAAAATAGTTTGACTGTAAGGAGACGGTGGCTTTTCCTCAGCCAATAATGGGTGTTTGCTGCTATAAATACCTTGAGGAAAAGCTAGGTGACATAAAAGCACCCAGAGATTTAATAATTGAGCATTGCGAGGCAGGTGGGCAGAGTGACGGTGCTGCTGACTCATGGCTTCTGCAGCTCCGGAACAATGACACTCCAAAACAAACAGTCAGCTCTCAGCACGGCCGCAGAGTTTGTGCTGAGGCGGGAATCCTGAGGAAGACTTCGGAAGCTCAGTGGCAGGAGCACTCTGCTCGGGAAAATCCTGTTTAATATAATATGAGTGAGACCGCTCGCTCTCTCACCAAACACACAAGCAGAACTCAGCCACAGTGTCAAACACACATACATACACACATTGCTCTAGTTTCCTTCCTACTGAGGAATGGGGGAAGGGGTGAACAGTAGCTACAGCTCACTGTCACGACATGGTGGGCTTCAGTCTCTCACTGAGAAGCCAACACACACATACAGCGTACATGGGCACAGACTGACTCCCAAACATCTGTTTAAGATACACCTGGGCCACTCAGAGAATACAAGAATGATAGTTTAACTTCTATCAAAGCAACTGTGAGAACACCTGACAGTCCCTGAGGTGACACCTGAATTCAGAAAAGACTAAAATACCAGTTGTGTGTCGTTCTTTGAAGCTTTACTGTATTTTGTGCTTTAATACAAAGTGAGTCTCAAAGATAATACATCCTAGGATGGACCAGTGATCTCAACACAACATGAAAAACCCTGTTTTCAGTTAACACACATATTACATGTCAATCAATCATTTACATTTAGAGCCTGAAACTGATGTACAGTTTATTTCTTTTTTGAAATGGAAAACGAGTACTCAGAATAAATGCAAAATAATTGTTGTGGCCCAACTGAGAACTACATAGAAAAAAAAAAGATGCATTTACACGAACATATTCATAGGACTCAAGACAATTACGCATAGGAGAGGAAAAAATTGTAGCTGCCACACCAACAACTGTTTGACATTAAAATTGGCTGTGGTGGTCTGGTGGTCTTCTTGCTGTCAAAAGCCAAGCACTTTAAATTGCTTCCTTAAATGTGATATGTTAGCCAAGTCATTGATAGAAACACTAGAGACTCCACAAGAATGAAGAGCTAAATTTCATCAGTGAGCTTCAGCTGATGTGAACCACCTCATGTGGGGCAGAGACCGGCCTGCTTCTCCAGCAAGCTGTGTTGTGATCTTACTTAAGTGCTCATGAAATTGCATTATATAACAATTAACTCTTTACTCTCAAGCAATACACAAAAAACACAACCCATCCATTCATCCATCAGCTAAAACCACTTATCATTGAGTAACTGACAGCGGGTGAGGTACCTCCTGGATCACCAGTCAGTCACAAGGCTAACACATTGGGACAGAAAACCTTTCACACCCACAGATATTTAGAGTGACTAATTAACCTGCCCTCCACTTTCATTTTCATAAGAGCCCAGATGTGAAATTACTAATCCTGAATCAACCAAAGAGCGCTGTTGCTCCACAGCAGGAAGGTTGTGAGTTTGCATTTTGTCCTTGTGTCTGCATGGGTTTCCTGCAGGTACTCTAGTTTCCTCCTTCATGACATGAGATGCAAGTCAGGGTTAATTGGTGACTCTAAATTGCCCGTAGGTGTGAGTATAAGTGTGAATGGTTGTTTGTCTCTGTCTCTATGTGTCAGCCCTGTGATAGATTGGCGACCTGTCCAGAGTGACCCCGCCCTTGACCCTGACGGATAAGTGGCTGAAAATGAAAATAAAGAAATTAAAGTGCTACCAAAGTTGCAAAAACAATTTTTTCGGCTTCAATTCCTATTAAATCTTGGGCTGGAATATGTGGGCTCAGAGATGTGAGTCCATGAGAAAATACACATTATGTGTTATTAATACTGCTATTATACATTCCTCCTATACACCACTATTGTATTTGAAGAAGAGGGCAAGCAGCCAGCCTCTCAGGTCACTCCTGAAGAGACGGCCCCCAGCTTCATTCTGACTCTGAGGTTTGTTTAGTTTTCGTTCCGTGTGTGAGCATTTTATGAGAACAGTGATTTGGAAGGAAGCATGAATGACTCTTGAGTGAGCGTAGGAGCTCATGCACATCTCTATGAGTGTGTGTGTCTGTGTGAGTGCGCGCGCATGTGTCATCTCCAGCTGAGTAGCAGGATGCAGACAACCAGGAAGAGATAAGCACGGGTGAATGGAGGGAGCTCTGTGTGTGTGTGTGCATCAAGTGTGTGCGTATGTGGTGGCTCTGTGTGTTCACATGGGGAAATCACTTCACAAAGGCCTGGAAGTGTGTGTTCTCCTGTCTACCAGCGCGGGACTCGGAGGAGATAAGCAGCCAGCCAAATATTCCCCTTGTGTTTTCCCAGCAAAAACAGGAGACGGAATACCAACCACTCAGATTGATGCCACAGGGTCAGGCCTGGAATGAGCTGCGCTTCCACTACTTACAAGTTGCACACACACAAAAACACAGCCACCAAGTCTTTACACACTGACAGCCATATGGGTTGATGATAAGGATGCAACTAATAATTATTTGCATTACTGGTTAATCTGTAAAAAAAAACAAAAAAACAAACAAAACAATGAAAATACTTTCGGTTGTGAATCTGCAGATACAACTATCTATAACTGTGCATGTGTAGACTGCTTGATCCATTTGTGCGAAGATGTTTGTGTCTGTGTATGTACATGTAGATGCTACACATATATGTAAGTATGCTTACTGCGATTGGGGGTTTGAGAGGGGGTATAGGGACGAGGCCATGTGGGTGAGGGATGCATGTAAAACAGTAAATATACAACAATATAAAACAAGTGACTGGTATAATTTGCCTTTGTTCATTTTAACAACAACAACTAATATGTGCTTAATAAATTCAATCAATCAATCAATTATTAAATTGACTGTTAATTTTTTAAAAATCTTTACAATACTGACAAAGGACTTGAGTGTGTTCACCTTTAAATCAACATCAATTAAAGGCCCTACATATGGACTACCTCTGTAATTTGACCTAAAACTCCATAACAGCAAGAGAATGAAACTTTGTCTGAGATTATTTTCAATTGATTGATACTCTGTCAGAATAATCCTGTAGCCATGTTCATGTTCCAATCATTCCAAAGTTCATAATTCAGGAGCTTGTCATGATTGGATGATAGAAAACATGAAGTGAGGACAAAAATAATTAAGGTGAATGAAAATAAGGTAACTCAAGGTGGTTTCTGATGGAACACAAAATTAAGAGATAGAGAGACCAAAAAAGCCTAATGTGAAGATGCAAACACATCAAAAACGTGCTTTTGAAAGTTTTCAAATGTGTCCTGGATACAATTTCACATGTTGTGTGATGGAGTAGCTACAGCAAATATCCATACGGTGAATTGGGGAACGTGTCCTTTGGTTGATGCTGTGAAAACACAGACCACACACAAATGTGTCCAATTGGCAAAAATAAATAGAGGCAGACATTTGATTTGCATTTAATCTGAACAAAACATGCATACCAACACTGATGTTCCCCTTTTCAAGCCCAGAGAGGGACCTTTAACACATGTTGCCCCCCCCCGCCTCTCCCCGTTTCTCAATTATTAGTAGCTCTAATATCAAATATCCTGTAAGAGCAAAACAAGGCCTTAGAAATTCTATTTAAAAGTAAAACATTCCATAAAATGTGCTGACGTAGTTTTAATCAATCAATAAATAGATAAATAAAACAGGTTTAATTATAGAGAGATCTCTAGAGTGGCTAGCGTGGATATCTGCGGTGAGAACAAAGGATGTCAGCATACAGTCTGTTAAACCCTTACAGCTACCTGGTTTATTTATTGAATCATAAAATGTGATCTGGTCCAAATCTTAGTCTGAAGTTTAGCCACATATTAACTGATTTACCTAATTGCACAGATTTGGTTGTAGTTATTGAACACACCCATTGAACGTTCACTTTGCAGACAGGTAAACTAAGTGAACTCCTGGTTTTAATACTGTCATCGGTAAAGCAAGTCACCAATAACCCGAATCAAGTGCTTCCAATGGTTTCTCACAAGACTTGCACAAATTTAAAAAAAAAAAACAGCTTCAGATCAGCCTTGTTATTGGGATGTCTGCTGTAACTCTCTTTAGGTCACTCCACAGTTACACTTCTAGATTGCAGTCTGGCCTCTGACCGACTCCAAACGGATGATTTTATTTGTGTGAAGTCATTCTGTCCTGGATTTGTTTCAATATTCAGGGTCATGGTTATGCTACATCATTCTATACAGCCACTCTGTCCATCTGCCCAGGACCAGAGGTAGCGACGCAGCTTCAAATCACAGTGCTCCCTCCATCATACTTCACCTTTGGGATGCTTTTTTCATCCCATATCAAGATCCAGTTTTAAGCCCAACGCAGTTTTTTATTTTCTCCCAAACACGTCATTAATCTAGTGGAATGACAATGTGGTTTCTGGCAAACTTCAGGCAAACTTTAATTCCATTAATGTGTTAGTGCATCTGTGTTGCTTTGCAATTACACTTCAACAACTATAGTTGGTTGTGGGATTTCTATGCCATTGTGTGTGCATTTCAAACAACAGTTAATGAAAAAGAATTGATCACTTAGTAGTTGGAGGTAACAAACATTAAATCCAAAGCTTTGACAAATCTACAGTATCCATTCAGGGCTGAACTCAGAATTGGCCTTTGGCTCAATGCTCTAATTATCGCAAGGCCTGTTTCACAAGAGAAAACGTTTGTTGTGAAAAGTGTCTTTGACAGTATCTCTGACAGTAACCCTTCAGTCTCTTTTCATTGGTTGTCTCCAGGTTTGATGATTCCTAGCTCCAGTAAGCTTGATGCCAAGTGTTCTGCATGTCGTACTTTTTCCAACACTGAGAATGTTTAAGTAGATTCAGTAGGTTGACTATTTTCATATGTATATATACATTTCGTATATATATAATATATATATATATGTATAAATGCAGGTAATTCCTATTCAATTTGGAGGGGGGGGGGGGGTTGTTTGTTTGTTTGTTTTTTGCTACTGTAAATGCATTCCTTATATCCACTGATATTTCCAGCAAATAAAATCTCCAGGTTTTTCTTCCTGTTATTTTAACCTACAAGAGTTGTCCAGTTACTCAAATATATGTAGACTGACTGTCTCCTTTTAACCTGCCAGGCTCCCATCCAAACACACACATACACACACACACACACACACACACACACACACACTCACACTCTAAGAGTTCTTTGCATAACTAAAAGCCACAGAGTCATGGGACTGCAGTATCAACATAAAAATCACCCACACAGAGATCACTGTAACATGCAAACACACACACAGTGGCCAGTGTCCAAGGTTGTCAGGTTTGTGTATTTGGTATGTGAGGAATGCATGTTGGTCAGCACATGGACGCGCAATATTCTGGGTGGAGTTCTTATCGGTCCAACGTGTCATCACGGACTACATTAAGCCCCATTAAAACACACATGGATGTAAGTGTTCGAAATCACATATGCACATAGACACGCCAAGTCACAACGGGTGTAACCAAAACAAGACTTAAGAAGATGCTTACTGGTCTTACAATACAAGAATATTTCCCCTGTAACGCACTTGTGAAGAGGTAAGAGAAGACAAGGAGGAGACTCCTTGTCTTCTCTTACCTCTCAGAGACCTAACAGGTGATGTAACATTGTCCACGATCAAGAGTTGACATTGAATGCTTCAGTTCTCTTCACTGCAATCATTGTGCAGATGTTTGTGTAGCTGAGAAAACACACTGATGAACTGAGAAAATATTCGCATACTTCATTAAATCCTTAAGCTACCACAGTTCTGATTTAAAACATTGGAAAAGCCATTGTTCTGGTGCCAGCAGAGAAACTCAGATTCTGTATCACACCTTTGTGACACATTTCAGATTTTTCCAGCACTTCACAGACTAGGTTAGCAAGATGAGACCAAATAACACTGTAGCATAGAAGGTTACTCTGATGGAAGGCCTGTGTAAAATCTTAAGTGAATCTCCAGGTTTTCTGTTGAAAGCATGAGTTCATTTGGGTGGAGTGTACAAACCTCAACACATGACATACACACCTATAAATTGTCTATGATATATGAAATTTTCTGGTGCATGTGAGGAACTTTACATCAGGGCGGGCAGTTTGATGGCACATATTAGAGCTGTAACTGCCTCTAGAACATATAGACACCAGTGTGTCATTGTTGTCCTCCCAATTTTTTGTGGCAATATATATATAAATGTGTGTGTGTGTGAGAGAGAGAGAGAGAGAGAGCGATTGTTTTTGTCCAGTTAAGTCCAGCTGTTTCTCATCTTTGTTGACGGTTGATTTAACATCTGGAAACAACCAAACACACGCGCGCGTGCACATCTTATTCTTTTGCATTTTTTCCAATGTAAGAAACTAAATTTCTCCTTCAGGTGATGCACGCCCTGAATACGGGTGTTTGTGTGTGTGGACCTTTACCGGGCTGCACGTGGCATCCGCCCACAGGATCACTACACGTAGACACTGACTTATTGGCTATGAAGGTTGAGGACAGAGGGACATCTGGACCGGCGCACGAACACACACGCAAACACAAACGCGCGCGCGCGCCCTGTCATCTCTCATAGACTCATACACTTGCCATCTGAGGGCCGTCGCGCTGGCTCAGGTCAGCTCACAGTGAGCGGACGCACCAGGAGAAACATTTTCTCATGTTGTACATGAAACAGAAAATTAGACCAGAGTAAATATCGGACTCACCAGCTTTGCACGGGTCTTTGTAGTCGATGGTCTCCGCTCTCTCCTCTTCATAATAGTCATAGTCTGGCTCCTCGTAGTCGAAACAGTTACAAACAGTCACTTTGCCCCAGAAAGTCAAGCCGGCAAGCACCAACGTGATCCAGCGCATCTTAGCAGCCAGTGCCGAGGGCACTCGGTCCATCTGAGAGCTGAAATAAAGGAATCAAGACCTCTGCTCGTCTCCCAAGCCGTTAGGAGATGGTCAGTTCGGTCTGTGGAGGAATCATAGGCAGCAGGAATTAACGGCTCATCGTGAGCACCGCTCTCCGCCGGTCTGGATGTGGATACTGTAGGCGGCTGGAAGTTACTGTGCTGGACTCTCCTCCATGATAAAAGTGCACTGAGGTGTGTCTCCGTACCGGAGTCCTGGTGCCTGTCGGTCAGCCCAGTGTCCGCTGAGGAGCTCGGCTGTCCTCCGCTGTGGCTCCGCAGGTGAAGCTGCTGTGGGACAGACAGAGAGGAGGTGAAGGGAGCAGAGCAGAGCCGGAGGATCTCCGAGCGTAAAGACGCACGACGGTGAGTCTGCTGCTCACACAGGAATCATCCGCCTCGTATATTTTCAACCAGCACTGCTGTCTGCAGTAGTGCAATCTCTCTCTCCCTCTCTCTCTGTGTGTGTTTGCCCCCCCCTCTCTCTCACTTGCGTCCGGTACTGGTACTGTCTCTTTCAACCCAGGTCAGCGTACCGCCTACACACACACACACACACAAGCTTTCCCCACTCTCTCTTTCTCTGACACACACACACACACAGAGTTCAACCCAAGTGACGCAAAAACGAAACTTTTATTGTCTTCTTCTGTCTGTCAGTATCTGCACCTCGTATGCCTCTCTCTCTATCTGTCACACACACACACACACACACACACACACACAGCCTAAGAACGAGCGTAAACTTCAGAGGAAGCGCACTCGGATCATTACAGGTTATTGGAGCTCAGCTCGCACGGATCCGTTAAATATAGTGAACTTACAGTGAAAACCGGTAGCGGTAAAAGTAACACGGCGGATACAAACTTGCCTGTGGGTTTTAGTGTCCATCATCCCTTACAGACCAAGTGCACAATGGGTGTTATCGGGTTATTTAGTTATTTAAAGGCAGGTGCCAAGTAGGTGACAGCAAAACCATAAATGCCCAGAGGTAGTGCCGTGAAGACAGGGGAGTCTTTACGGCTGAGTAGCTCCCTGTCCCCCATCTCCTCTCTGCACTAGGAATGAAGAGATGGACAAAAAACCCCAAAACATTGCAATTCAAAATTGTAAAGCTTAATTGGATTTTGCGCGTAAAAAAGAGGCGCATCTCAGACCTTGGAACTTTGAACACCACGCTTTTAGGTCAGGACTCGGGCTGGTATATGGGCTTTATAGTGCTAGAGCCGCGACACTGCAGTGGAAGGTGGTGGGGAACTAGAGCCTGAAATAAACTATGTCTATCAGTGGGAATAATAATGGGGGAAAACAGTAGCACTGATGATGTGAGGCCATTCATTCATTCATCTTCGAGTGCTTATCTGTTTCTGGGTTGCTGGAGCCAACTCACATTTGGCACGTGTGAACTCCAAACTCACGTTAGGCGAGGGCGGGGTACAACCTGGACAGATCGACAGTCCATCACAGGGCCAACATAGAGAGACAAACAACCACTCACAATCAGACCTACAGACAATTTAGATTCACCAATTAACCCAAACATGATGTCCGTGTCGATGGGAGGAAACCAGAGGAAACCCACACAGGTATGGGGAGAGCATGACAAGAACAGGCCGGGAACCGAATCCGCGACCTTCTTGTTGTGGGACAAAAGTGCAAACCAGTATGCTGCCGTGCTGCCTGATGTGAGTTTCGGTTTGTAATCATAGATAGAAATATAGATTCACCTGTGATGTGTCATAAATACCTTGCCAACAGTAGGTCAGTCAATAACAGATGAGTGAAGTGAGTTCATTTGGGTTCATCCTACACTCCAGCTGACATCCACAAATAGGCATGAGTGGAGAAACTTGTTTATGTGTGTGAAAAAAAACGATTAAGAAAAATTATTGTTTACAGTTATTTTCATTTGGCATCCTCCATTATCCTCCATAATTTTGCATTCACTGCAAACTTGTCAACAATCGCCCATAATCTCCCCAGTGCAACCTACAGGCACAGACAGGGCACAGACATGCAATAAAAATAAAACAGCAGCAGTTGTTGACAGACGAGCAGAGGAGCCTGTGAACATGTTGCAAAGGTAAATCCTCCTGAGACCAGTTCACCCCGCAGCTTACCTGCTTCGTTTACCTGCCCGGTACGAGTCGGTTTGCTGCGGCGCCACGAAGCGGCCCATCTTGCTCCAAATGCGGGGATCCTGTCGGGAGTCTCGGGGAGGGCTCCGGTGTCACTCGGTACTGGCAGTTCCCATCGTGCACGACTCCCACCATTTATTACCGGGAGATTACCGGAGCGCTGTCTCTGCTGCTCCCGACTAATCCTGCCCCGGGGGAGAGGAAGAGGCGCGCTGACGTCACTCTATCAATCCAGCAGCAAGCTGTCCACTACACACGCCCCGGGTCATACACACAAATCCCCTGGAGGCAGCACACACACACACACTCAGAGTGTGTTCAGTGTGGGTTCACACACCTAATTTTTGCTCCAAAAATAGATGACAACCTGAACCTTCATTTTATAAGATGGAAGTGGCCAGTGAAAAAGGAGAGAAGCATCATCAGCAACATGATACAACCTGGAGTCCTTTTTCAAATATCTCCAAGTTCATATGATTTGAAATTGCACTGTTAGAAGAAGAAGCTGCAGCTCTGCCTTGGCTTTATGAGGCTTTATGATCAGTATGTCAACATTTAGATTTTTATGTGATTATGCTCACCTTAATATATCATGCTGTCATACTAACATTTGCTTTTTAGCACATGTAACTAAGTAGAGCCGTGCATCAGTGGTGTAAAATGAAAAGTCAGGAGATCATCAAAGTTATTCCTGTTCATCCTGAGGACGGGGTGCATTCATAACAAATTTCAATACAATCACTGAAAATGTGCAAATGTTCTTCTAGTTGGCACTAGAAGAAAAAGGGGTAACGCCTGAGAACCAATATAGAAATTTTGTGCCAATCTACCAAATAGATGTTGAGATGTTTCATTTGATAAGACCAGTCCCTTGTTGGCGGGCCTGGAGGAAAGTTGGCATCTGCAAAGCCATTTTGGATTGATCCTTCAAAGACAATGAATATTTGTACAAACATGGCAATCGATCCAACAGCCGCTGAGATACTCTAAAATTTGATACATTTGATAAAAGCATCAAATTTCAATCTACTGGTTGTGCTAACCAAAAGATCAGGAGATTGCCAACCTTGGGAAACCATGAATGGCTTTACAAAATTACATGGCAACCTATTCCACAGTTATTTCTATTTGGACCGATGGGCATTGCCATATGCTGATATGTCTAAAAGAAAGTCGTTTAGGGTCAGTAAGAAGTCAGTTGGTGTAACAATGATACTGCCAGTGACAGGAACAATATTAACACATTTATTTAAAATAGGGGATTACAAATGCCATAGCATCAAAGAATAATAAAAAAAAGGTATTCAAAAGGTATTGGTTCATTTAAAATACCTTCATTTGGATTTTTTTCACAAATGTTAATTTCTAAGGTTTCATTTCACATGATTTGCTTCACTGGTTCTGTTTTTAGTTGCTGTTTTTATCATCAGCTAATCAAATACGCAATCATTTGATACACATACAGTTTGCAGACGATTTGAAGATTCTCTTGGGATATGCTTTATTGGTGTCAGTGTCACTGCTGTTGCAGCAGCATTTCTTGTTGTCTTGTTTGTTATTTATTACTGTGTTCGCAATCTGCAGATTACACTAAATAAACCAAAACTAAAGCAACTGTGTTGAGAAGAAAAACCCAACAAGTTAATACTACGTATGTGTGCGTGCGTGTGTGTGTGTTTGTTTTAGTGTGTATCTAGTGTGTTTGTGGTCCGGATTTCCCTCCTGAGCAATTGCTAATTAACACTAGGGAACGCATTGAGTGGCATTTGGGCCCTTCCAAACACTGTACCTGTGTGTGGTTGCCATCCAGCCAATCTATTCAGCAAAATGCTTCCTTCTTAAATAGGATCCAGCTATTGAGATTAATGCTGTGTGCAGGTATTTTTGTCCCTATTTAAAGCATTTATTGATCAGTGCGTCTCTGAAACTCTGTGAAAGTACCTCGCCAGCATTCTGACACAGCACACTGACCATCTCCCTGAGACCGCACACACTCACCCCCCTAACACACACACACACACCCACACACACAAATCAGTAGGAACCCACAATGTGAGCAGCAGCCCCTTGAGACGCCTCCAAGTGCTGTGGTCTGCAGGTACTGGAGCACTATTATTAGCTTTCTTCAAACTCCACAAGGTTTGCACTGAACTTATTTAAACTTCAAATGTATTTGCCATCAAGATTCTGTCTTTTTCAAGAAAAGCGATTCTAACATTGTTAATTGTTTGACTCAGGAATTAAAGCTGCAATAAGCTGTGTTATTTAAAAAAATCACCAATGGTTCAAATGATTACCTTAATATGCAAGAAATCACTCAATTACAAATCCACAGGAGTGTCACCAGGTCAGCGCTCTGAAGTATTTTCAGAATATTCACTTTCACCTCAAGTTTTCAACTTTATGACAAGCTACTTTAATATTTTAGCTCACTTTCATCATTGTCTTCAAGCAGCGCATTTAGCAAAAGGTTGTGATAGATCCATGACATGTACAGCACCAGACGGCTGACAGACAAAACTAGCAACTAAGTTGTTCACAGTAACAAGTTTGCTGCATCAATGTTGTATTTATAGCTTATTTTGATGCCCCCTTGTGATCAATACTGACTTGGACTTGGATCCTTAGGAACAACTTAACAGCAGAATGAAATTATGGGTGACCTTTCAAAGTGTTGCATTAATGTACTCAAGGGTGGAAAAACAATGTCATATGAATGAGTGTGGTCACAGGAGAGACAGAGCTTCTGACCACAATGAATGAAAAAATTAAACAGTTCATCATGTCAAGTTTTGACCACAATAATAATAATAAAATAAAAACGTCAACAGGCCAGTTTTGCACGGGACCTAAATGACTAATTATTAGGTCGACACAGCAAGTTGGAATTAACACAAAGGTCGATGCATTGACCAGGCAGAACCTGCAATTGATTTCCTTATGAAGACTGCATTTAGATTTGCCCTCAAGGATTTTACTCCTGTTTGGACAAGACTTGACACTGGATTTGGGCATCACAAAATTTAATTAACTTTTCCGATAAATACTCAACCTCTGTGTTGTTCCATTGCAACTCTGAAACCTTTCAAGCCAAGAGCTATTTATAATAATTTAACAACCACTAACAACTTACTTCTTAGCCCACTGCAGTCACTCCCTGAACAGCAGTGCCACCTCACAGGGAACAGAAATGGATGGATGGATCGATAGAACCAATTACAACAGTAAAGTCCAATCTGTACATATACCTACCTACCCATCTATATAGATATATATGCATGACTAAGATTGTTAAAACACTGTTGTGTGGTTGTGTGGGAATAGTTTCTTGTTATTAACAGGTCACTCTCTAGGCCCTCCTACTCTTTAGACAGGACATGCCAAAATAGACAATCAGTAAACAGAAAATAACTTAGACAGCTGATAAAAGATTAGGACAGAGGAGTCAGAGCAGCAAAGGAGGGAAAATGAAGACAAAACGAAAATGATAAGAATACCTGAGGTAAGAAAAAAGTTAAATATTATGTTTGCTGACTGTGATAGCCGCTTAAGTGTTTTATGAAATTCCTCCAGAGGGAGCAAAGAGGTGGCCAGAGACATCCATCACCTTTTGGCTGAAACGCCACAGGAAGACAGTCTGCTGACACCACAGTGAAGCAGAAGAGAGGACGATAGCACTTGGATAAAAATTGATACAGTTTAATTTCTCTGTTATTTCTTAAATTTGATTTGTGCAAACATAAATAAACTCCACAAGAAGGTATTCAGTTTGAGGCTATTTAAGTTTAACAGGAATATGACACTTTTTCTAACCAAGTCACAGGGTTGTCCCTAAAACTTACTTCTGAAATTTGACTTTTAGGTTTATCTGTATTATAAATGCAGACTGTTACTAAGAAGAACACACACACACACATATGGACAAACACACTGTCAGATACTCACACAAGCTATGTGAAGTAGTCTCTCCTTGTGTAAACAGAAAGAGCAAAGGGAAGATGAGGTGCGGAGAGGAAATCCTTTGTCCAAATGCCAAGCTTCACTTGCCATTCTCTTTCTCCTTTTCTTATTTCCTCCTTTTTTTGCACCTCTAAAGGCTCAGATTCTCTACCGTCATCTTGGCTCCACTGCCTGTTGTGTGTTTGTGCATGTGGGCATGACTGAGTGGGTGTGCACGTGCCAGCTCGGGGCTCAAATTCATGATCCTGGTCGTGCGTTAAGAAAGATGACAGACCAGATCATTTATCATGCCAACAGAATTTACCAACAGGGGGGAAGAAGAATGAACACAAGATTTGTGTCTTCTGGAAAAGATGACAGCAGCTACAACAAGAAAGAGATGGAAAGCCAAAGGCGATTAAAGGAAAATGTGACAGGAAAGATGAGATGAGTGTTGTCTCAGTGACCACAATACTATATGGTCTTTTGATGAATGTGGAATTACGATATGGCTGTGCTCAGAGGAGCATTTGTGTTAGACACTGGACTTTTTACCAACCTAAATAACAGTATTGATATTACTCTAGTATACAAACAAAACAAAAATTCTGTAAAATGATCCAAAAACTGCACCATCTTATAATTATTGTATTATTTATGGTATTTGATAGATAGAAAGATTTGTAATAATATTCAAGCTCAAAAGTGCAACCTCAGTGTGCAACAATTTTGATTAAATCACTGATATCCACTTAAGGCTAACTGCTTGAACAGGTTTTTGGCCTGGGTTGTGTCTAATGCAACATCCACATACATTATGAAGCAACTGTGAGTAGGCTGTTGAGCATAAGATGTAGAGCCAGGAAACACACACCTGGAAACACAACTAATGACTGTGCATGCTGACCCTGAAACAAGGGAGCTGAGGTTTGTTAGGATATGTAGAGATTACTTTTGTACAAGGTGGTAATGTAGTTGCAAGGGGGTACAAGCCAGTGCCTTATTGTGCCGGTCCCAAGCCTGGATAAATACAGAGGGTTGTGTCAGGAAGGGCATCTGACGTAAAACTTTTGCCAAATCAAACATGCGAATCGAATCTATGACTTCCATAACAGATCAGTCGAGGCCCGGGTTAACAACGACCGCCATCGGTGCTGTTCACCTACAGGGTGCCGGTGGAAATTGGACTACTGTTCGTCGAAGAAGGAGAGGAGGAAGGTGTGTTCGTAGGAAGAGAGAGAAGAGGAACGCCCAGAGTCTAGGACTGAGAGTAGGGACTTTGAATGTTGGAACTATGACAGGAAAAGGTAGAGAGTTGGTTGACATGATGCAGAGGAGGAAGGTAGACATACTGTGTGTCCAGGAGACCAGGTGGAAAGGTAGCAAGGCTAGAAGTTTAGGAGCAGGGTTCAAGTTGTTCTATCATGGTGTAGATAGGAAGAGAAATGGGGTAGGAGTTATCTTGAAGGAGGAGTTTGTCAGGAATGTTCTGGAGGTTAAAAGAGTATCAGATAGAGTAATGAGTCTGAAGCTAGAAATCGAAGGTGTGATGTTCAATGTTGTTAGTGGGTATGCTCCACAGGTAGGATGTGAGCTGGAGGAGAAGGAGAAATTCTGGTTGGACCTTGATGAAGTGATGCAGAGCATCCCTAGAAGTGAGAGAGTTGTCATTGGTGCAGACTTCAATGGACACGTTGGTGCAGGAAACAGAGATGATGAGGAGGTGATGGGCAGGTTTGGTATCCAGGAGAGGAACGCAGAAGGACAGATGGTGGTTGACTTTGCAAAAAGGATGGAAATGGCTGTAGTGAATACTTTCTTCCAGAAGAGGCAGGAACATAGGGTGACCTATAAGAGTGGAGGTAGGAGTACACAGGTAGACTACATCTTGTATAGACGGTGTAATCTGAAGGAGATCAGTGACTGCAAAGTAGTAGTAGGTGAGAGTGTAGCCAGACAGCATAGGATGGTGGTGTGTAGGATGACTCTGGTGGTGAGGAAGATGAAGAGGGCAAAGACAGAGCAGAGGACTAAATGGTGGAAGCTGAAAAAGGAAGAGTGTTGTATGATTTTTAGGAAGGAGTTGAAACAGGCTCTGGATGGCCAGGAGGTGCTTCCAGTTGACTGGACAACTACAGCTAATGTGATCAGGGAGACAGGTAGGAGAGTATTTGGTGTGTCATCAAGAAGGAAAGTGGATAAGGAGACTTGGTGGTGGAATGAGGAGGTGCAGGAGTGTATACAGAGAAAGAGGTTAGCTAAGAAGAAGTGGGACACAGAGGACTGAAGAGAATAGACAGGAGTACAGGGAGATGCAGCGTAAGGTGAAAGTAGAGGTGGCAAAGGCCAAACAAAGGGCTTACGATGACTTGTATGCTAGGTTGGACAGTAAGGAGGGAGAGACTGATCTATACAGGTTGGCAAGGCAGAGAGACAGAGATGGGAAGGACGTGCAGGCGGTTAGGGTGATTAAGGATAGAGATGAAAGTGTATTGACAGATGCCAGTAGTGTGATGGGAAGATGGAAAGAGTACTTTGAAGAGTTCATGAATGAGGAAAATGAGAGAGAACGAAGAGTAGAAGAGGTGACTGTTGTGGACCAGGAAGTAGCAAAGATTAGTAAGGATGAAGTGAGGAGGGCACTGAAGAGGATGAAGAGTGGAAAAGCACTCGGTCCTGATGATATACCTGTGGAGGTCTGGAAGTGTCTAGGAGAGGTAGCAGTAGAGTTTCTGACTGGGTTGTTCAACAGGATCTTAGATAGTGAGAAGATGCCTGAGGAATGGAGGAGAAGTGTGCTGGTGCCCATTTTTAAGAACAAGGGAGATGTACAGAGTTGTGGCAACTACAGAGGAATAAAGCTGATGAGCCATACAATGAAGTTATGGGAAAGAGTAGTTGAAGCTAGACTAAGGGCAGAAGTGAGCATTTGTGAGCAGCAGTATGGTTTCATGCCAAAAAAGAGTACTACAGATGCAGTATTTGCTTTGAGGATGTTGATAGAGAAGTACAGAGAAGGTCAGAGGGATCTTTGAAGATCTGGAGAAAGCTTATGACAGAGTGCCCAGAGAGGAACTGTGGTATTGTATGAGGAAGTCTGGAGTGGCAGAGAAGTATGTTAGAGCGGTGCAGGACATGTATGAGGACTGTAAGACAGTGGTGAGGTGTGCTGTAGGTGTGACAGAGGAGTTCAAGGTGGAGGTGGGACTGCATCAGGGATCAGCTCTGAGCCCCTTCTTGTTCGCTATGGTGATGGACAGGCTGACAGACGAGGTTAGACAGGAATCTCCATGGACTATGATGTTTGCAGATGACATGGTGATCTGTAGTGAGAGCAGGGAACAGGTGGAGGAGAAGCTAGAGTGGTGGAGGTTTGCCCTGGAAAGGAGAGGAATGAAGGTTAGCCGCAGCAAGACGGAGTATATGTGTGTGAATGAGAGGAACCCAAGTGGAAGAGTGAGGTTACAGGGAGAAGAGATAAAGAAGGTGGAGGATTTTAAGTACTTAGGGTCAACAGTCCAGAGCAATGGAGAGTTTGGAAAAGAGGTGAAGAAGCGTGTGCAGGCAGGCTGGAATGGGTGGAGAAAAGTGTCAGGTGTGATGTGTGATAGAAGAGTTTCAGCTAAGATGAAAGGAAAGGTGTACAAAACTGTGGTGAGACCAGCGATGTTGTTTGGTCTAGAGACAGTGTCTCTGAGGAAAAGACAGGAGGCAGAGCTGGAGGTAGCAGAGATGAAGATGCTGAGGTTCTCTTTGGGAGTGACCGGGTTGGATAGGGTCAGGAATGAGTACATCAGAGGGACAGCACATGTTAGAGGTTTTGGAGATAAAGTCAGAGAGGCCAGACTGAGATGGTTCGGACATGTCCAGAGGAGAGATAGTGAATATATTGGTAGAAGGATGCTGAGTTTTGAACTGCCAGGCAGGAGGCCTAGAGGAAGACCAAAGAGGAGGTTTATAGATGTAGTGAAAGAGGACATGAAGGTGGTTGGCGTGAGAGAAGAGGATGCAGAAGACAGGCTTAGATGGAGGCAACTGATTCGCTGTGGCGACCCCTGAAGGGAAAAGCCGAAAGGAGAAGAAGAAGAAGACTTTTGTACAAGGTGGTATGAATGTAAGCTTAAATGGACAGGATTGGTAATTACTTTTATCATAGATTAGCTGTTTTAATGCTGAGAAGTATCATTATCAATAAATAGTATAACAATTATTTGATAAAAAATATAAGTTATCTGCAACTAGTTTGATAATCAATCCATCATTTTAGTCTTTGTTCTGACAAGCTTCTCAAATGTGACGACTTATTACTTTTTTACTTTTTCATTTTTAATTGTATACTAAATATTTCTTGATGTTGGATTCTTGTTCAAGCAATAAGTGTATTTTCTGACATTATAAATAGGGAGTATCCTGGCATTAATATTATTTGGTATTGGCTCCGTCTCAGCTGTTGTCTTCACCTAATGTGTCATTCTGTCAGACAACACAACGTTGTCTGACAGAATTAATTGCTGCAAAATGAGGGCAAAGGGCCAAAGATGCTGAGTTTGATTTATGTACATCCAAAGTCCAAAACAGACCGAATGCTCCTGTTTGCAACACCTTGCTGTTGTGAGTGCCGAAGATGCTGTGTGTGTCTGTGTGTGTGTAAATGTAAACAGTAGCCCCTTGCTGACATAGCACTTCTTCAGGAACTTGGGATTGTGTGTGTGCCTTGGCCTCTGCTCCCTGCAGATATGTTTCCTTTCAGAGAGACTGTAGAAATGAGCAGCAAAGCCTTAGACTCTGTGTGCGTGTGTGTGTGTGTGTGTGTGTGTGTGTGTGTGTGTGTGGGTGGGTGTGTGGGTGTGTGTGTGTGTGTGTGTTTGAAAATTGATGTCTTCCTCCAGTTCATGAAAAAATTTGGTGTGACTGAATCAGCTTAACAGCAGTTTTTATGCAAAGCACCTCTTCACTTGGAAATCGCATGCAAGCCCGTTCAGTCAGGATTAGAAGATCCCTCACAGGAGCTGTTCTCCACCTGTTAACCTGCACCACCTACAAGAAAATAAGGTATCATCAGTGACAGTTCACACCCTGACAGTGCATTCACACGGACTCAACAAAAGAGCAACACTTGTGGGTTTATTTGTTACCACACATCACACGACATGACATGACATGACAAAGACAATGACTGTTCAGGTATGATTTCTTATAGAAATGGACCATAATGATAAACTTTTATCTACTTTTAATCTACTTTTACGTAACTGCCTGGAGTAGAACATGACAATAGGATTTAAAATTAGAGCAAATAACAATGTCAAGGTACATAATCCTGTGTTTATAAGGAATGGAGGGCATCAGCATGTGCTAACATTGGATCCTGTTAGCTAGAGAAGGCAGCTTAGTAAAGTTACAGTGGGTAAAATAAGTATTGAACACGTCACCATTTTTCTCAGTAAATATATTTCTAAAGGTGCTATTGACATGAAATTTTCACCAGATGTCTGTAACAACCCATGCAACCCACATATGCAAGGAAATCAAACATTAGATGTCCATAAATTAAGATATGTGTGATAAAATGGAATGACACAGGGAAAAAGTATTGAACACATGAAGAAATGGAGGTTCAAAAAGGCACCAAAAGCCAAGACACCAACTGAAATCTAACAGTAATCAGAAAGCAATCCTGCCCCTTGTCAGTGCAAATTAATATCAGCTGGTTCAGTCCCAACTGATGGCCTATAAAAAGGTGTCTCATTGTGAAGGTGTCACACAAGAAACATCTCATGATGGGTAAAAGCAAAGAACTCTCCCAAGACCTTTGCAACCTTATTGTTGCAAAACATACTGATGGCATTGGTTAAATAAGGATTTCTAAACTTCTGAATGTTCCAGTGAGCACTGTTGGGGCCATAATCTGGAAGTGGAAACATCATTTCACCATAAACCAGCCGTGACCAAGAGCCAAAGACCACTTGTGGAGCGCTTCAGAAAGACCTGGAATTAGCAGGTACAACTGTTTCAAAGAAAACAATAAGTAACGCACTCAACAGCCATGGCCTGTATGCACGCTCACCACACAAGACGTCATTGCTGAAGAAAAAACATGTTGAAGCTTGTTTAAAGTTTGATCCGCAACATTTAGACAAGCCTGTGAAATACTGGGAGAATATCATCTGGTCGGATGAGACCAAAATTGAACTATTTGGATGCCATAATACACACCATGTTTGGAGGTCAAATGGCACAGCACATCACCCCAAAAACACCATACCAACAGTGAAGTTTGGAGGTGGGAACATCATGGTGTGGGGCTGCTTTTCAGCATACGGCACTGGCAAACTCAATGTAATTGAAGGAAAGATGAATGGAAAAATGCACTGAGACATTCTTGATAAAAATCTGCTGCCATCTACCAGGATGATGAAGATGAAATGAGGGTGGACATTTCAGCAAGACAATGATCCCAAACACACAGCCAAGGAAACTCTCACTTGGTTTCAGAGGAAGAAAATAAAGCTGCTAAAAATGGCCCAGCCAATCACCTGACTTGAATCCAATAGAAAATCTATGGAAGGAACTAAAGATTAGAGTTCATAGAAGAGGCCCACAGAACCTTCAAGATTTGAGACTGTTTGTGTGGAAGAATGGGCCAAAATCACACCTGAGCAACGCATTCAACTAGTTTCTCCATACAGGAGGCATTTTGAACCTGTTATTACCAACAAAGGCTTTAGTACAAAGTATTAAATAAATTTAAGTAAGTGTGTTCAATACTTTTTCCCTGTGTCATTCCACTTTATTACACATAACTTAATTTATGGACATCTAAGGTTTGATTTCTTTGCATGTGTGGGTTGCATTAGTTGTTACTGTGATCTGGTGAAAATTTCATGTCAGTAGCACCTTTAGAAATATATTTACTGAGAAAAATGGTGATGTGTTCAATACTTATTTTACCTGCTATAGATCTCAATTTTTTTTTATGCAAATCAGTAATGTTTTCATTATTTCATTCATATTATTTCATTTCACTTTGATCACTAAGTGATCACATTAACACCATTATTTAGCCCACTGGCCAATATGCTTCCAAAATGAAATAAAGTTGACTGAATTACCATTTAAAATTAATGAATGAATGAACAAAACAAAAAGCATCCAGCAACACATTTTCCTGAATTGTGCGCAATTGTTAGTTGCCCTTCATAGAAGCAAGCTATCTGTATCGGCTTTGAGGTCGGGCTTTCCCTTAGCTGGCCCATCCCTCTATACTAACTGCACAGCAGCAGACATGAAAGCTTCAGTGATGATTTTTATGGGTAAATATACGTGAAATCACATAACTGTGTTCAACTTATGTGTGATTTTGTCACAGCAATGTGTTTCACTCACTATTTTATATTTGTTCTGTTTGGTCAACTGATCCATATTTAATTCTTAATAAAATGTAGTAATAAGTAGTGCTGTGCAATATTACAATATATATATATCGTAGTGCGATATAAAAATGTCTACCATATGATATAATCCTCTATTGTTTATATCATAATTTTAACGTGTGGGCTACTGGGTTAGCTCAGCTAATGTAATTGGAGCAACGCTACTGCTTTGCAGGAGCATTTTTACATCAACCGCAAGGATATAAATTTTTGTCCATATCGCACAGCACTAGTCATAAGCAACCACGCACACACTCACACACAGCACAGATGATGCACTGATCTGTGTCCTCAACAGCTGTTCTCATGGCCAGCAGTTCTACATCATACAGCTTCTCTTACGCATGAGATCAAAAAGATAACAACCACTTTCTTGTAATTTTCCAGTAATACAAGTTTGTGGCCTGCACCAGCTTTGAACTTGAAGGAGTCAGTGGGCTCTGAAAGGAAAACCACTCTCTAATGAGAAACATTCCAAGTCCACAGACTCCACAACTAACAAAAGCCACTTTCTAGGATGCAAGAACTCAGATCCACACATGCACAATGATCAATGACCAGGTGGTGCACCCTTTCAAAGGGGCTGCAGAGGCGGATAATAGCCCCTCAGACTGTTCTGAAACCTTAGTCAGTCACTGTCAGGTCATCAGTACACTACTGTCATCTGCAGGATTTTATAAGTAATGACAGTTTTGACCAATCCCAAAAACAAGAACACTTCAACATATTACAACAGATTTCTGATGTTTAACAAAAAAAATCTTCCATTTCCTGTCATTGATTTCACTAGTCATATTCTTTTATCTAATGACTAGTTTCATTTTATTTCAAAAATTTGTTTCTCGTTTTTTTATTGTTTATATATCAACTGGTATTATCAGCTTGTCAGACTAACAGTAAACTGTGTAAAAGGTGCTATATAAATAAAGATTAATTGTTTAATTGCAACAACACTGGGTTCCCTATAATATTATCCATATTGTTTTTATCTGAGACCCTTTTTTTATTTGGCAAAATGTTTTGTTATTGCTAAAGAGAATTGGTTATCTTACTAAGTAGCAATTATTAACAAAATATTTGATTACAAGTGACATAAAAACTGAGAAAAGCAGCAAGTCATCCAGTCAATGAACTCACCAATGTATTACAAGAACATATTCTCATTGTGTTTGATTAACAATTCTCAAGAAAATGGTATTTTCTTTTAAGACTTATATTACATTGTGCAGTCTGTTATGTGGCATTCTGTAAAACTTCACCTCAAAATGAGGTGTGACTGATCAGATTAATGTCCTTTTCTGTGTGTGTGTGTGTGTGTGTGTGTGTGTGTTTATTTCCTTCTCTTGAAGCCTGAGCATCTTGATCAATGGTATTGATGAGGAAATGCTAATAGCAGATGCTAATAGGGGCAGTTTGACTAATAGACCAAGAAGGCCATTGATCTGCAGACTTAGCATCTAATGTTAAAACAGCTGATTCAACCACATAGTTGGACTAAAAGTGCCACCCTTGCTCAGTGTGTGTGTGTGTGTGTGTGCACGCCCTGTGGAGTGAGTAGTTACATAACAAACTGCATTACTCCTTTAAGCTAAAAGATAGAAATATTCACATGTATGTCACATGCATGTAAAAGTAAACATCCTAACCCTAACCCTCATATCTGAAAACAAACCCAAAGTCAGACTTGTATTCACCAATAGACTGTCTCTCAGCTCTGTGCAGTAAAACACTAGATTTGCACTATCCTAACATATCCTCCTTTCTTCACACAACACATAAAAGAAAGATATTCCCAATAACATTAACAATAGCTCTGTTCTAGTCATTGGTGTTGTGCATGAGCCAACGAGCACAGTATCAGGAAGCTGAACCAGCTAAAAGGAATCCAGGCTTCATTAATTTCATTGTTTACACCTGTGCTGTTTCCACATAAACGTGCCATCTGTGGAAAAGGCCTATTGTGCAGAGTAATGGTGTTAATTAATCCTGGTTGCTCTTGAAAAGTTAGCAGTTTGTTAAGAGCTAAATAAGTAAGGATTATCTTGTAAAGTATTAATTACTATATTTAT
Organism: Remorina albescens; assembly: GCA_034769265.1. Lineage (NCBI taxonomy): Eukaryota > Metazoa > Chordata > Actinopteri > Carangiformes > Echeneidae > Remorina > Remorina albescens. The sequence continues at coordinate 4,595,751 of CM068487.1, forward strand.
ATAACTATATTTATTATGAGGGACATGTAGCCAACGTGAACAGGCACATTGCATAGAAACACATAACAACCACCATGTACTGGACTTATATTTATCCTGTCCATATTTTTATGTTGTCCTCTGTAACCAAATGTGACTCACATGACCTAAGGAGTCTGTGGAGGACATCTCCCTCTAATCACATTGTTCCTCATTGGTTGTTGTAGTTTGTCTGCAGGTCTGCTTAAGCACACACACACACACACACACACACACAAAGTGTTTTCACTTATTCATCCTGATTAGCTCACTGGTCGGATCTGTGCTGGTAAAGATGCAGGGAGATGAAGTACACACCGATAAAAATAATAAAGATGTTGTGGTGGATATACACGCACAGAACAAATATTGATTATTACTGTTATAATTCACGGCGATCTCGCCCATGTTTATATTTGTTTGTGCCTCTTACCAGAGTCAGTATTCTCCTTAATGCATACGTGCTACCTTAAACAGTGAATGTACACCTCCAGGAGGTTGACATAATTACCTGTGCGACTGTTCGGTTTATGGATTTTTCTGTGAAATAAACAGAGCGCACGCAGCCCCCCCCCCCCCCCCGTGGCCGCCAATCGTAGCACAATCCACACCTATGGCACACGCACTGTGACTGTATGTTTTGCTGGTCAGCGTTTCACCTGGGACTTTGTGTCAGCAAAAGTGTCCACCCCCCTCTTGGGTGCTGATTTCTTTTTTGCCAACAAGCTTCTAGTGGATGTGAGAAACCGCCGCCTCGTCCACGCCAAAACATTCAGCTCGTTTCCCTGTGAGCACAGTGACACTGCCCCCACAAAGCTGTCCAGCGCCCTCACACCTGTCGATGACTTTTCTCACCTGCTCAAGGAGTTCTCGGAGATCACTGCACCTACCTTCTCATCCACCTCCACCAAACATGGCGTGCTGCACTATATCTCCACCGACAGCCCACCGGTGCACGCCAAGGCCCACCGTCTCGACCCGCATAAGCTCGCTATTGCGAGGGCTGAGGTCGACGCCATGGAGCAACTTGGAATAATTCGTCGGTCAAACAGTCCTTGGGCCTCACCCCTTCACCTGGTGCCCAAGCCCAATGGTGGTTGGCGCCCGTGTGGAGACTACCGGCGTCTTAATGCTGTCACTACACCAGACCGTTACCCCATTCCTCACATCCATGACTTTTCAGCCCACCTGGCGGGTGCGTCCATTTTTTCAAAGGTGGACCTCGTCCGGGGCTATCACCAGGCACCTGTTCAGCCTCAGGACATTCCCAAAACAGCTGTGATCACCCCGTTCGGGCTTTTTGAGTTTCTGAGAATGCCTTTCGGCCTGAAAAATGCTGCTCAGACCTTTCAGCGTTTGATGGACACTGTACTGCGTGACTTGTCTTTCATTTTTGTCTACCTGGACGACATCCTGGTGGCCAGCATGTCTAAGACAGAGCACCTGTCACACCTGCGTCTCCTCTTCAGTCGTCTCAAGCAGCACGGCTTGATCATCAACCCAGCGAAGTGCCAGTTTGGACTGTCTTTCATTGACTCCCTGGGCCACCACATCACTACGGCCGGGGCGGTTCCTCTGCCATCAAAGGTGGAGGCGGTGCTGAAACTCCCACAGCCTCTCACTGTCAAGGCTCTGCAAGAGTTCTGTGGCATGGTCAATTTTTACCACCGTTTTGTGCCTCGCGCTGCTAACCTCATGTGGCTGCTGTACAGTGCGCTCAAAGGTAAAAAGTCTCCAAGGCATGCCATTTCTTGGTCCACGGACATGTTGGCGGCTTTCTCTGCCACAAAGGATGCTCTCGCAAATGCAACCATGCTGGCTCACCCCATGCCTGAAGCCCCAGTTGCCCTGACCACAGATGCCTCGGACTATGCTGTCGGTGCGGTTCTCCAGCAGTTGGTTAAGGGTGTGTGGCCACCTCTCGCTTTTTTCAATCGCCAACTTCGGTCCAGCGAGCAGAAATATGGCACTTTTGACCGTGAGCTCCTATCTCTGGCCCTGCCCCGTCCTGTAGTGCCGCCAGTCTGGAGAAAACGAGTTTTCGACGCCGTGCATGGCCTCTCACACCCAGGCAGTAAGCCGTCACAGCGTCTCGTGGCTGCAAAGTTTGTCTGGTATGGCATGAGGAAAGACGTTTGTGACTGGGTCAAGACCTGCATGCCGTGCCAACGCGCTAAAATTCACCGCCATGTTAAGGCCCCGTTGGAGCAGTTCACGGTTCCGGCGCTTTGACCCTGTCAATGTTGACCTGGTGGGGTCTCTTCCTCCCTCCAGAGGATTTACTCACCTCCTGACTATGGTGGACCGGACTACGCGTTGGCCAGAGGTCGTCCCACTGTCTGCAACAACTTCAGCTGATGTGGCCCGGGCTTTTATCGGCTCCTGGGTCGCCCAGTTTGGTGCCCCCTCCGACCTTTCTTCTGACCGTGGCCCCCAGTTCACTTCCGAACTCTGGACTTCTGTTGCCCGTCAGTTGGGTGTCTCACTCCACCGCACTACAGCATACCACCCTCAGGCCAACGGCATGTGTGAACGCTTTCACAGGGACATGAAGGCCGCCCTTAGGGCTTCTCTCACGGACGACGGCTGGGTGGACAAACTCCCATGGGTGATGCTGGGGATTAGGACTGCGCCTAAGGAGGACCTCCTCTCTTCCTCGGCAGAGTTGGTTTATGGCCAAGCCCTCAGGGTCCCAGGGGACTTTATTCCCCACACTACAGTTCCCTGGTCTGCTTCTGACCAACGGCGCACTCACCTGGACACTGCCCAAGCGTTCCTGCCAGTCCCGACCTCGCACCACTGCCTGCCACAGGTGCACATCCCCCCTGACCTGCGAGCAGCAGGTTATGTTTTCATCCGCCACGATGCCCACCGGGGACCACTGCAACGGCCATATGATGGGCCTTTTCAGGTTGTAGAGGCGGGTGAAAAGACTTTTGTTGTCGATGTCGGAGGCAGGCTGGACCGCATCTCAGTGGCTGAAGCCGGCCCATCTTGATTTGGGTCGCTCAGTCAAAGTGGCTCAGGCGCCACGGCGCAGCCGGCCCCCGGGTAGGGCTGCCTTGGAACAGGCTCAACCCCCTTTGAACCCCCCACACTGCCAACCGGCACATGCTCGGCGTCAGTGACCTTCTGTCACTCCCCCACTTCACCCCCCTCAGCCTGTTCAAGAGCTTCGGAATAGCTTTGGGCGGGTAATTTGGGTCCCTGGTCGTTTCACTGGGCCAGTTCTTGTGAATTCTGGGGGACGTGTGTGGTGGATATACACACACAGAACAATTATTGATTATTACTGTTATAATTCACGGCGATCTCGCCCATGTTTATATTTGTTTGTGCCTCTTACCAGAGTCAGTATTCTCCTTAATGCATACGTGCTACCTTAAACAGTGAATGTACACCTCCAGGAGGTTGACATAATTACCTGTGCGACTGTTCGGTTTATGGATTTTTCTGTGAAATAAACGGAGCGCTTTTTGGCTCATCAAAGAGGAACACATCTCCTTTCTTTTTCGTCCTGCACCCCTACAATGTCACATTTTCTGATGCAGCTGTTTTTTTTCTTTAAATCTGAGTGTACTTATTGGTATATTTTACTTTTAAAGTTTTAAAAATGGGAATTTTTAAAAATTGGTTCCTGAGGGGTATACTACGAATGAAACTCAACAGAGCCAGGCTTTCTTTGGGTGAGCTGGCTCGACAAAACCGAAAGCTCCAACCACAGATAACGAGTATCACAACGGTGGTTATCAGCTTGATTTGTCGACCCAGGCTTGCCTCATCAGACTCTGTGCATGTTCACATAAAAAGGGCCGTTTAAGCGTCATTTGACGCTATTTCCGCAGAAAAATGGACCAATTACGTGCCGTATATTTCAGCCAAGAGGAGCAGATTATGATAATAGAGAGCTATGAAGAGTTCAGACCAATAATAACAGCTAAAAGCAACTCTGTTGCTGCAAACAAGGCAAGAGAGGAAGCCTGGAAAAAAATTGCAGATTGTGTAAATGCGTAAGTTAATATAGCCTTTATAATATAATATAATATTGTGGCGGACACTAGGGGCTATGCCTCTGTGGTAAAGTTGTTCCTGTTGCAGTTTGGCTTCGGAGTTGAGGAATAAAAGTTTAAACTCGCCTTTGTCTCCTGTATTTTTCCTCATCCTGCCACATTGGTGACCCAGAATTGAACATGTTTGGAGCAGATGAACAGTGTGACTCCACTTCAGCCATGCCGCCCCATCTCTTGCAGCCGGCCGTTCTGGCTGTGAAGCTCACAGAGTTTTGGCAGAGTGACACGGCTTCGTGGTTCCAGCATGTTGAGGTGCTGTTCCACCTGTGTGGAGTCTCCGCAGACGACTCCAGATACTTTTTGGTCGTCGCTGCGCTGGACCAGCAGTCCACACGGCGGGTCATGCAGCTGAGGGCGACGTATTTACCATGTTCCGCCCCCCCGCAACTCGGTAAATACGTCGCCCTCAAACATCTTCTGCTCCGGAGGTATAGCCTATCTGCCGTGGAGAGGGCAGCTAGAATCCTTTCCCTATCCGGTTTGGGCGACGGGGCGGCCGTAGATCTCGTGGACAATATGCTGTCGCTACTGGGCTCGGACGAAGGTGGTTTTCTTTTCCCGCACATTTTCCTGCGCCAGCTCCCATCTCTGGTGCGCACGGCTCTGGCTAACTCCCCGTGTCTGGCCGCCGGTGACTGCTAAGGTTTGGCTGACGAGGCCGATCGGGTCCTGTTGGCTACCAGACAGTTTGCTGTCCAGAGTGTTGCATCGGAGCCCCTGCTGATGGTGTTGGGGGACGCGGATCCGGCCGTGGTGGCTGGAGTGACTGCCTGGAGACGGCGCGGGAATGGCCTCTGTTTTTTCCACCAGCGGTTTGGTGGCAAGGCTAGGCGCTGCGTCCCTCCGTGCTCGTTTGACGCACCGGGAAACTCCAGGGCCAGCGCTCAGTAGCAGCTGGGGGCACTGGTGGACGTAGCAAGCTGCTCTTCATTAAAGACTCAACGTCAGGAAGACGGTTTCTGGTGGACTCCGGTTCACAAAAGAGCCTCCTCCCTCCTGCTAGCACAGACGTAGGAGGCGGCCTGCTACTAAGTGCAGCTAACGGTTTGCCCATTGCAACATTTGGCACAAGGTTGGTGACTGTTTGTTTTCACGGGCGTCATTTTGAGTGGGACTTTTTAGTGGCCTCCATTACTGTTCCCATTATCGGCACGGATTTTCTGTGTGCAAAATGTCTGCTTGTTGATGTTGCAAACCGTCATTTAATTGATGCTGTGTCTTTCGCCACTTTTCCGTGCGAGACAAGGGGAGCCAGGCCGTTAACACATGCTAACTTCTTAGTTAGTTCTTAGTCTAAGGTGCAGGTGGTAGCAGAATTTCCCCACTCAGTCTCTGTCAAGGCGTTGCAGCATGGGCATGGTGAATTTTTATAATTGTTTCCTCCCTCCTGCTGCCCACCCCAATCAGCCACTGTACGGAGCCCTGCGGCTTAAGAAGGCAAACGACCCTGTCGACTAGACTCCCGAACATGTCCAGGCACTTGAAGGAGCTAAGAGCGCCCTCGCTAACGCTGCCCTCCTCACCCATCCCAAACCCACTGTGCCCATAGCTTTAACAACCAACGCATCTGACATAGCTGTGGGGGCAGTGGTTGAACAGCACGTGGCAAACGTGTGGCAGCCACTTGCATTTTTCAGCCGCAAACTGCGAGATGGCGAGCACAAGTACAGTGTTTTTGTTGGCACTGCACCTTGCAACCCCTCATTTCCGCTTCCTGCTGGAAGGTCGCTCCTTCACAGCTTATGTGGATCATAAACCGCTGACTTTCGCAATGTCCACGGTGACTGAGCCGTGGTCTGCTCGTCAGCAGCGCCACCTGGCAGCCATCTCTGAGTTCACAACGGACATTCAGCATGTGGCTGGGAGGTCCAACCCCGGCCTTAAGCTAGAGGATACAGTGATGAGGAAGGCAATCCCGCCCTCCTCTGCGATGTCTCCACTGGCCGTCCCCAGCCCATTGTTCCAGTGGCCTGGCGCCGTCGAGTTCTTGAGTCAATGCACTCCCTCTCGCACCCTGGAGTTCGGGCGTCAGTGAAGTTGGTCAGTTCCAAGTTTGTCTGGCCTGGCCTCCCTAAGGATGTCAAAGAGTGGGTGGCTGCATGTGTGGCGTGTCAGCATGCTAAGGTCCACCAGCACACTAAGTCGCCCCTCGAACCATTTCCAATCCCAGCCAGACACTTTGACCACGTCCATGTAGACCTAGTCGGCCCTCTACCTTCTTCGCAGGGTTTTATGCACCTTCTCACAATGGTAGATTGGACCACCAGGTGGCCAGAGGTTGTCCCTCTGTCCTCCACAACATCCTCAGACGTTGCACGCGCGTTTCTATCCGCCTCGGTTGCCCATTTCGGCACTCTGTCAGATATCACCTCAGACAGGGGTCCCCAGTTCATGTCAGAGCTCTGGTCAGCGCTTGCACGATCATTGGGCATGCAGGTGCACCGCACTACTGCGTACCACCCTCAGACTGGGGCTATACCTCTCACCCAGCAGGGCTGTGAGCTGAGGGCGTGGTTTACGTTCCCGGGCTCTGTGGTAAAGTTGTTCCTGTTGCAGTTTGGTTTTGGAGTTGAGGAATAAAAGTTTAAACTCGCCTTCGTCTCCTGTGTTTTTCTTCATCCTGCCACAATATAATATAAATGATATATTATTATATAACTTTAATTCCCTCCCTGCCATTGTTTCACAATGAAGGATACATGGAAATCACTTAGATTAGGGCCAAATCAAAGTTAAATTATTTTGATTTTTCTTATCTGGGATAAAGTCTAAGCAATTTTCTAATTGGTGTTCCATTAGTTGTAGTGCCAGCTGTGCAAAATGGTCTTGGCAGCAAATCCAGACCAAGCACAAAAATATAATCCAAAGTGATATGTATTTGCTGTGCATTCATCACTCTTTTAGTGTAATGTGGATGATACACTGCGTAGCACATCAAGTGTTAATATTATCTTAAGCAAACAAGAAGAAAAATGGGAGGAGAAAGACTGGAGGGGGCCCCGCTCCAGGAGATTACATGGCCTCAGAGGAGCTGGTCCTTGCAAACAATGGAGGGCGGCCGATCATGGAGGGAATACAAGGGGGTATTCAATCAGACCTGCTGCTGGCAGCTCCCAGCAGCAATTCTCTGTCCAGAGTATGTATAAGTGCTTTGGTGGTAAAATACTAAATGCATATTTATTGTTTCTCAGATGAGAAAAGTCTTAGGCCCAATACCAATGTTCACCCTACTCACTACCCCAGCCCTCACCCACTATCCCTTAACCCTCGAAATGAAGCCACAAGGGGTAGGGCTTTGTAATCTTCCCTAGGAATTAGGACACCACTTGCTACGTCACCGTGTAGTTTATGTTCGGGCACGCAAGTGACTGCGTAGTCCCAGCAGCAACATGGAGGCTACGGTTCATGTAAATTTCAATCGGCATGATTTTATTTTCGCATGAAACGCCTTCACCCTGTTCGTACTCTGTCAATGTAAATTTTGTCAATATATAAAAAAAACCAAAAAAAACCAAAACAAAACATGGAGTCTACGGTTGTGATCGGTTACGATAGTTTTGTTTTTTTTTAGCATTCATCATGCTTCAGTTGATAAATAAACCAAGAGGTACATGGAGAAGAATACACCATCGACGTCTGTTGTCTTTTGTGAATTTTTTGTGTTTTTTTTCTCCGACTTCTCCGTATCCTCACAGTCTCTGGGGATCGCAAAACTGGTCCTTCCTCGGTAAGTTAGGATCGGAAAACCTTCGCTCTGAAGGGCTAGATTCATACCCCCTACCCCTCGTTATGCCCCCTACTCCTATGTGAAAAAAGGAATTGGGACACCATACCCTCACGGGAACGCGCAAAATTTAGGGGTAGGGGGTGTATTGGAACTGGGCCTTAATCTAATTTACAGTTGGAGGACACACTGTAGTGTTGCTCAAGCCGCCAGCACACACCCTTGCTGGCCCCCACTAAGATGTAACTATCAAAGTTGTCATGTACTCTTATCTTTGTTTGCCGTGTTGAATCCACTTTATTTATTTTTCTTCAACTATTCCACAGGTGGAGATCAATGATGAGGAGATGCTTTCAATGTATTTAGAGGTACCTTTGGGGTAGATATTTTAAAAATCTAAATAAGAATTTAATTTAAAATTTAAATTCACCTTTTTAAATGTGACAGGGAGAGGACATTGTGCAACCCTCCACTCAGCCTGTGGCCTCCACCTCTAGGTCCACAAAAAAACAAGGGGTAAGGGTTTTAATCATTTCTAGCAGTCCTATGTCTACGTTTTTAAAGTAATGCTTACCAAGAATGCATAAGTGAGTGATGAACACAGTACACCAACATAACTGAAAAGTCTATCTCACTCATCTCTGTTGTTTGATGAACACCTAAATGTCCTATTAATACAGGTTGGAGCAGACAGTGTGAGGGCCCTTTATAAAAAACATCTAGAGCTGGATAATCAGAAAAAAGAGCTGGTAATCAAGAAATTAAAACTTGAGATCGAGCAACTGGAGTATGAGAAAAAGGTACTGCAGTAAATGGTACTTTAAAATATTTTGTTAAGCATGATTGACATTGTATACTTGAGACTTTTTCTTTTCCCAGAAAAAGCAGAACTTTAATAAATAATAAAACACATCTTGTGATTGGTGGGTTTTTTTTTGTTTGTTTTTTTATTGGGTGAAATACTGCTGTGTGATGGATGCATTACTGAAAGTGCATGGCTTCGTTTGGTCGCATTACTTATATGGTTCAACAAGATGGCATATGTAACATATTCCCTCAGCTGAGAATCTATATCACTCATAGAGAATATCGTCACAAAACACCAACGGATCACTCCGGTCTGGAAAAACTCTCTCCCTCCGAAGAGCACCTCTAACAATTCGGGCACCTAAATCAACTGGATTTTCCAAAAACAGTGAGGCCACATTCAAGGAGGATGATCAGTGAAAGGGCGACGCGTTTTATAGCTGACTTTAAGCTGAAACTCGGAACATAACCGGCCCGGCAGCATAAATTACCGTGGTACCAAAGTCTGGCTTTATGCTCAACATACCTCGCTATAACACACTAATCTCGCTTCGTAGTACACCCCTCTGGAGTACTGTATGTGGTTCATTGCACTATTAAGTTGCTCACAGTCACACACAGTCATATAAAGTTCTCAACATTCAGTATGAGTCTGTATAATCAAGTTGTGTTTTCAATCATTAAACTGAAAATATTTTTTACCCTTAAATCAACTCTTGGAGGACTATGCACAGATTTTGATGTCCTGAACTAATTTTGACTGTGGTTTAACAGCACGTTTTTAATCGGTCTTTGCATTTTTTAGCAAAATATTACACATAAATATAAATCACATGACAGTTCCTATCACACAAACTACACATCACCGTAGTTTTGTGTTTGTTTGTATTTTTCCCGACAGGTGAATGGTACAGCCATACCACACTCCTTTCTCTCTCGGCCCTTGCTCCTCTTTCTCCATTTGTTTTTGTTATTAAGACACATGCTAAGTTTGTTGTTGCTAGTATGTTGAAAGTGGTAACGGCTAATGGCTTATGATCACGTGACATGCGTGGACTAGTCCAGTGATTCCAAACCGCTGTCATAGGTGTGCTGTGGAAGATTAGAACTGGTACTCTAAGCAAACGGTGTGTAGCGACAGGCAGAAAAATTAACTGTTCTTCTATTATTAGAGGGCAGTTGAACTTCCCACTGCCATCTGTTGGACGTATCACGCCAAATACAGAAATACATAGTCATACTTTGAGACAGCGCAGCTAATAGCGATGGATAAATATTTGAAAAGAAAAAGTACTCAATCTGACCTGGGTCCTGGAGAAAATTCCGACCCAGATGAAGGCCCTAGCATGAGTTGTGGTCAGAAGAAAGAAAAAAATTTGAGCTCAAGACAATACAATGAAAGTTATCTTGCCTTTCGATTTAAGGCCCATTTATGTTCAACATTAAATACACATACGAATACGCTCAGAGCCTTTTGTCCGTACTCCGCGTTCATTTCGTCCGTATTTCTGCACGTTTCCATAAACCTTACGGATACGGACCAAACGGAGCAGTACCACCGGAAACCATGGGGGCGGTGTTGCTGTCACTACCCGATACATCGCCGAGCTCCAGTCGCAAAGAAGAAATAACAATGGCGGAACTTTTTAAAGAGAGGTTGTGCGAGTTGATGAGGAACTTTAAGCACATATATGATATGACGTCGCCTGGACACCGGGATAAACAAATGTTACAGAACAGCTGGGAGGAGATTGGGAGACAATTAAATGGCAGTGTGGGGTCGCGAAGGAGAAGTGGAGGTCGGTGCGGGACAGATTTGTTTGAGACCACAACAAATCAATGAGCAAGCGGATCGGGGATGCTGCTGAGGGGGTGAATGATCCACCAATTCTTTGGCGTCTGGAATGGCTCAAAGCTTACATAAATCACCGAGCAACAGCGACCAACTACAAAAATAAGGACATGGTAAGGATTTCTCTTTTGTAATGTTTGTATTTGGAAAGTAGCTGGACTTTCTTCAACATGGCGCTGTCAACTGCAATCGATGAATACATCTACAATAACTGCATATCAAATTATTTGAAAGACAATTTACTATTGATGTTTTGCCATTTGAAAGTACATAATGTGGGTTTTTCCAATCATCTTTGATATAAGCTAAGCTAAGCTAAGGTAATTGTAGGTTCGCTGATCAGCTGAGAGGTGCAACCCTGTAAAAACAATATTGCTGTTAAAAGTTGCATGATCATTTGTTTTCTGGGACAAATATTTTATAAGTTAAAAGATCAATAAATGAATATGCTGCCAGATTATACTGGATACATACTGACAATTGCAGAAATAGTGAATTAAAAGAGTACAACAAAGCACGCCACAATACACTTTGCCATTAACACCAGATTTAAAACCTGATTTTATTAACGTATCGACAATAGTACTGACCTGAATAGGGCCGCATCAGGTTCACTTTCTGTGGGAATGCTTCATCACCCACAAACACAGCAGGAGTGATGATCTCAGTCCCAGGCAGAGGAGCTGGGGGTGGGAGATGAAGCATGCCATTGATGAGCTGGGATCCAAAGTGGCTCCTCGAGAAGACACCAGCATCACTGTCTCTCCCATAAGCTCTGATATCGACGTACCTGAATCTGTACTTTGCATCACATGCTGCCATTAAGATGAAGCTAAAGTAACCTTTGTAGTTACTACTACCACTGTTGGCTGGTGCTCTCACTCTGACGTGTTTGGCCCCAATACAGTTGGGATAATTCCACAGCTCCCAACAGTCTCTCCTGATCACTTCCCACTGTTCTCCCTCTGTAAAAGAGACAAACTCATCCTTAAGCGCAATCTATATTGCATGGCACACCTCCCTGATAATGCAGCTCACAGTTGCGGAACCTAGCTTGTAACTTGCTGCCAAAGCTTGCTGGCTGATTCCAGTGGCGAGAAAGCGCAGGGTGACACTTGTCATGCTGGATGTGGGGGGCCACCCGGCGAAGCAAGTTGTCAAACGCCCCAGCAGACATCCTCAAGTACTGGAAATGACGCTTGTCGTCAGTTTCTCTCATTGGCAGTACTAGAGAAAAAAATTCTCCGTCCTCCAGTCGAGAAGTATTTAACGGCCTCACCGACCACCGCCTCCTACAACGCTGCCTCCGCTTTTGTCTTTCATGTAAGAAATACACTATCAATACCTCCTCCACAGTCACCATGTTTGTTTGAGTTTGTTGTTGTCATAAACGTTTGACTCTGAGCTGCCCCCTGGTGGATGTATTGGTTAATATCCAGGCCAACGTAAAGGACGCATGAAAGTGTGTGAGCAGTGATGGTAACATCGTTTGAAATGGACGCATTGATTTTCATACGCACGTTGAGCATAAATGAGCCTTTACAGTACTTTCACTGGGGAACCAACCGCGCCAACGCCGCTATGCCTGGTGTGCGGGGAAAAGTTGTCCAACAGTGCCATGGTTCCAAGTAAACTTAAACGCCATCTCCAGACAAAACAACCGTCACTTTTAAATAAGAACACAGACTATTTTGTTAAACTGTGTGAACAGACTGAGAAATAGGCAGAGTTATTGGGAAAACCACCAAGACGAATGAGAAAGCTCTTAAAGCTAGCTACCAAGTTGCTGAACTCCACCGTGGCAAAGACATTAATACTGCCTGCCTGCAAAATTATCTTAAAAGAGATGCTCAGCCCTGCCGCCGTTAAAGAAATAGCCAAAGTCCCTCTTTCAAATAATACAATTTGCAGACGTATTGAAGACATGTCTGCAGACATTGAGAAGATAGTTTTGGAAAAGTTGCGCATCAGTGGGAAATTTGCATTTCAGTTCGATAAATCTATGGATATCAGTGGACATGCACAACCTATGGCAAATGTGCGCTTTGTAGACGGAGACACCATCAGAGAAAACTTTCTGTTTTGCAAGGAATTGCCAGAAGAGGAGAGGAAACAGGAGAGGAAAGTTTTCGAGTTGTTTCAGAGTATCTTGAACAAGGAGGACTGAAGTGGCAAAACTGCGTAAGTGTTTGCACCAATGGAGCAGCTGCTGTGCTCGGGCGCATTGAAGGATTCGTAAACAGAGTGAAAGAGCAACATCCAGATGTCATTGCGGCGCATTGTTTTCTGCACTCGTTGCCAAGACATTACCAGCAGACCTAGCTCCTGTACTGGAAGATGTTTTGCACATGATAAACTTTGTGAAGACGACCTGTAAAAAGTCGCATGTTCGCATCACTGTGTGAGGAAATGGGAGCTGAGCATAAGTGTTATTGCTCCACATGAAGGTCCGATGGCTGTCATGTGGCAAATTTTGTGTATGAGCTGCGGAAGGAACTTATAGTGTTTTTGACAAATGAGAAATATGATGCCGCTAAGTTGCTCTCAAGTGACGCCAGGGGGTTCCTCATTCTGGAAAACAAAGTTATTTCAGCTCTGCTCCCTTTCTCCACAACCTATCTATGTGAGCTGGGCTTTTCAAGCTGAACTAGTCCAAGTGTATCCTGCCCGGGGGGAGTTCTGGCACCAAACCCAGGAGTAAGTTAGCCTAAAAGATTCAGAAGTGACACGTGCGCTTTTTTATTTTGCATTTATTAATTAGTATCGATACTTTATTAGAGTATTCAATGCTCAAATGAGTAGCGTGTCAGTATCGAGATATCGCTACCACAGAATCGATTCGTCCATTACTACATTGCATCACCTGAGCAGACATTTTGTTTTGACACACCAGGTTAGGGATGGGTACCACCCATTGTATTTTATTTTTTTAGTTTGTTTGTTTGTTAGTTTGTTTAGGAGGCCCCTTTTTTAGACAGGTAGTTAGGATTTTCTTTGATTTCCTGAAAGGTGGGTAGCTTAGGCCTCATTTTGTTTTGTTGGTTTCTTTTCTTTTGCACACCAACTTTGCCCTGACTTTCCCCAAGTCTGAGTCCTTTTGTGAAACCTTTTCAGTTTTGAAATAAACTGTCTTTCTCTGCTAGTTGACTCCTTGGAAATTCCTGATTGTCTGTTAACTGGCCGTCATCACCACTAACTTCCCCAGAGGGACGTAACAACACAAACACACACACACAAACTTTTTAATACTTACACACCAATTTCCCCCTGCTGTGATTCATAATGCATGCTTAAAGATCGGACAATGTGCTGCAGCAACTTAAATGAGAATTTTTTTCTGATATCCATACATTCATCCAAAGGAATTACTGAATAAAGTGACACTCCAGGAAATAGGGTATGAATTTTTTTTTATTTATCATGTTTGGTCATCAGCCAGACAACAATTGTCAGGCAAAGGTATCAGCTTGAAAATGATGAAGGTGAAGCATTTAAGAGCGAACTAGCTACAGTTTCTATGGTGAATATGAAACCAGAGCTAGAAAGGAGAGACAATACAAATGAACAGAACTCCAGGGAGAAAATTATGATACTGTAAAGGCCCAAAGAGATCTCAGTTTATGGCAGCTGTGTCCCAATATTTTTTCCTGTTTAAGGTCTTTTTACTTCCCCCCATTGGGCAGCTATGGAGCAACAGCATCAAATATTTTCCCCATGGATGATTTTCCTGTCACATTTGTTTCCTGCTGTCCCCGAACTGCACAATAACAATACCTAGTTTGCTAAAATAAATCAATAAATCAGATTTGTTCTTGTTAGCATAGATAATGCACAGACAGAGGGGGTTGTTCACCTTTAATTTAGATTCCCTCAACAGATGACAATTTTTTGATAAATTTTTTTTTCCTAACTATTAACGACTTTACCTTTTCAAGTACCACCACTTTTTCTGTTTAGCGCAATCTGAATCAAAAGGCAACAACACTGTAGTTTGACAACATAAAGAGGAGGATTTTATTGATCAGTTATTTATTTTTTATTTTTTTTACACATTTTTCACTGTTTCTGTCGCTAGACATTCAATAAATTCTCTCTGTTGTCTCAAACTGGATGAACTGCATCTATACAACTGGCTAAATGTTCTCTGTCCACTCAGAAGATTAGTGGTAATTTATCTTTGAAAAACGATTTCTGCCACAGGTATAATTATATTACTCTCAGTGTAGTGCACATAGAAAGGAATGGCTTCGGGTAGACTGATGTGGAGATTTACATGTGTTATAGCCTTACTTTCCTTGATTTTGTTTTGTTACAAAAACCAGACAGTTCTTGCTATACCTACTTCTTAAATACAGTATATATTATAACCATTCACCTTGTGCTAAACCAAAGCTGTGCTGCAGTCAGTTAAAAAAAAAATCTCACATCAATAACATACGTACAAGGAAATAAGGATGCCTGTATAGACTGTTTTATAATGTTTACAGTGGTTTTACAGTGTTTTTAATGTCCCTGATTATCTCAAACCCATAGTTGTGTTTTTTACAATACAGGAAAGAAATGAACAGTATTTGTCAGAGTGTGTCTTTACAGATACTGGGAAGTGAAAAGGTGTGCAGCTGGGTTGTGAGTTTGTCTTTGTGTTTGTACTAAAGCCTGGAGAAATAGAGACATTTAAAACAGGAAAAGTTATAAATTATTATTTTGAGCTGAGCCATGTGGTAATGATGCAGGCAGCTCTTTTACATACGTAAATACTCAGTCACTCATTGGTTATATAGGTAGGTGCTATGGTTATCAATCACATGTACGTTAAAGAACACAACACCACAGAAATCAACACCAATCCAACTGCCATCGGACAACCTGCAAATCCCTCCTGTGTCCGTAAGTGTGTGTGCAGGATATCTGAACAATCTACAGGAGTATGATGCAAACTGTTACATTAATAAACAGTATAATCGATTAAAATAAGGATTAAATGAGAAAAAACAGATAAGAGACAATATATTCCTTTTTTTTTGGGGGGGGGGACGGGCACACAGAGTGTCGAATATATTACATCGATGTGCGAACGGTCCACTCTTTAGAAGTTCAGTGTCTCTGACATCATCTTCCACCAATCCATCAGCTCCTCCCGCTCCTCTTCCTTCCTCTCCATCAGGGACTCCAACTCAAAATCAACCTGAAATGGAAACAGAGACATGGACACACATGACAGTTAAGAATCCTGAAGACTGTACACTAACGATATACAGGACAACTTTAATTTTCTTATTGTGCTAAAAAAACACACACATTAAAACACCTTAACCTGACCATTGTATACAAACAGGATATAAGAGTGTCAGAGCAAGCTAAAGCCTGTTCAACATAGAATATAATAAGATATAATGTTGTTACTGATAGACTGGCGATCTGTGCATGGTGTACCCGGACCTCACCCAATGTGAGCTGGGACTGGCTCCAGCACCACCCACCCAGAAACGGATAAGTGGTAGAAGATGAATTAGTGATAATGATGTCATTTTTTATTCTCTGTTGTCACAGAGCCATTTTACTACCAGTCACATGGATTTGAATTGTTTAACAGCTGTGAGCAGTTCCCCCAATTTTCCTGATGCACTGTATTTTGCCAAAATTGTGTCCATAAACAGCATACTGACTGTTTTGAGTGTGTGTTTCCCATCATTATGGTGTTTACAAAGTATAAAGTTTGGACAATGATGCTTTCACATCTCTGGGCTTTGAATGGCTCAAACGCAGGTGTCTTAATATACAATTTGTGTTTACGTTAAGACCACATAGGCAGTATAAGTATCAGTCAGGGCACTTATTCGTCACATAATCAATTGTTAGATTATTTACAGTACATTTGTGGCTTACCTGAGACATAACATGCTATTCAAACAGAATTTGTCTGAATATTTGACTAGCACCATTAACTTAATGAATAATTTGAACAGGATAGCTCTAAAATGATTACTGGACACAATCAGATCCAGCTGTGAAGGTCTGTTTTGGTTGGTTTATTGGTCTGTGAGACTTACCCTGGTTGCAGGGCTGTAGGGAACAGCCACTTTTTTGATGACAGTCAGGTATCCTGGAGCAGAGGCTGCCACTTTGTAGTTTCCTGGAGCCAGGAGGCGCCAATAATCTCCATCTTTGGCTACAAAATACAAATCATGGGATTAATGAATGTAATCAAGCGGCAAACAAAGCAGACAGCTGATGCTCAGCCACAGAAATAATCCCATTAACAGCAGATTCTTTATTGTCTTCTACCCATCACTGATAAACTCGATGTACTAGGCACAAGTGACCAAATAAAAAATGGTGCAATGCCCATATGTCCACAAGATGGAGGCATTTTACAAATGACAAGTTTCACATCTCAGGCAAATTGTCCATGGAGAGCATGTTGATATACATTTTTTCGTTTGGACTGGATTCTGATACCTGTGGTGATGTCATGTTCAATACCCTCCACAGAGATGGTGGCGTTAGAAATGGCATTGCCCTGGAGGTCACGCACAAAGCCCTTGACACCACGGTGAACCTACATACAAAACACAGAATGACACACACAGCAAGAAGCATATTAAGTTTGATTGAAAGACCAGGAAATATATGTTCCTGTTTCTGGTTTAAGAAGGTCTTCAACTGTGCAAAACAATTGACTGTTCCACACTTAAATCAGCCAATGTTCTTGCACTTATGCTGGTAATGAATCCACCCTAAGGAGCAAAGGTTATGTTGTCAGATCAACACAAACCTCTGAGGTTGTGGTGGATGATTGTGACACTTTGAAAGTTGGATTGCATTTCATCACTTTTTACTAGTTTAAGTCTGCTTACTTGTTCCCCAAACTTGACCAAGTAGTTTTAGCTACCATATTTTGACAATACAGCGGTCAGATAAGAAACCCACTAAATTAAAATAAACTAAAGGTCCATCCTCTTGACGCAATCATCTGGTTTTTTCATTTATGTTTAGCATTTTTTTTAAATGCATGATATTCAGTTACAGTATTGGTATGCTGCCTACCTGCTCAATATAATTAACAAGTGAGTTGCGGTTCTGCTCCCAATAGGTCTTGAGGATGTCCTCATTGGGGAACTTCTCACAGCTGAGCTCCAAGGTGATCTCAAAGCAGTTGCTGCTGAGGTAGTTAAAATCCTGCATTCCTGTGATGAGGAGAGAGCAAAAATATGACTTAAATGAATAAAACCGGCAGGAAATCTGATGTTGATATTTTTGAATAATGAAATAATGAAAGCCTGATAAGAAGACAGGTAGGAGACATTTTGAATAAAGCCCAGAGAGAATTTTAGCACAAACAGAAATAGCATCTTCACTGTTTTAAAAGCTTTAAGATAATAGCATGCAGAAATACCAAATATATCCTATTGCTTATTTGTCAGTAATGATAATTTTTCTGTAAAGTATCCCCTTTGGTGCATATATTGGTCACAATTCTTTAATAACCAAATTTAATATTCTCATTTCAAGGTCAAAAAAATAATGTTGTTCTATAACCAGATCTAACGAATTTGCTTCTTGTTCAAATACTGAAGTTCCTGAAATATAAAAGATAATATATTTTTCCTTGAGTGCTAAGACTGACTGACTGACCGGGAGTCAGCAGAGCTGTTTGCACTGAGAGCTTGTTGTTTCTGACCTCCTGGGACACTGTACCAGGCCCCTCCATTAGTGATGCCATCTTTGAAGCTAGAGTCGTCATCATTTTTACGGCATGGGAGTCGGTCAGGGTCGGACATCACTGGATTGTACATGGAGTAGGCCTTGGCCAGAGACTTGAAAATCCCATCATCTGGACAAGCACTGTACTCATGGGCAGCTCCTTGACGGATTAATGAGAGGGAAAGGAACAAACAAGCACAAAATGTTTAGTCAGCGGCTGTGATAAAGTATTAATTGAAAACCTACATCTGCAACACATTAAGCCTTTGCTTGTCCAAACACAGTTTGGGTACTTTGGGTAATGACGCACAAGACACCATAGAAGAAAACCTTTTTTCATCCAATTTAAAGTTATGACTTTCAGAAGAAAAACTAGTAAAATCTTTGTTGTTTTGGTTGAAGGGACTATTTTAAATCTCATTAAATCTGTAAAAAAATATAAAAAGAAAAAGGGAACAGTTCATGTACATTTAAACAACCCAAACACAAAAGCAGGATGTGTAGGGGATTGTGCATGCATGTGTGTGTTTGTATACCAGTGCGGGTCTTATCATATGGGTAGTTGGCCACCACGTCTCCTCCATGTAGGTTGGCTGAGAGGACAAAAGGGATATCCATGATCCAGTGGATCACTGCCTTGGTCTCTGGAGCCAGCTACAAAGGAAAAACATCATAAAGTACTTGTACATAAAAATATAAAGAGTACACTTGGCACCAGCAAAAAACCTACACACATTTTTCCAGGGAAATACCTTTCAGGATAAAAGTAAATTTCGGTTTTCCATTGCAAACTGAGCCACATACAGTTTGTACATTGCATTGACTTAGCTCAATATTCAAAGTGAAAATATTAACTAAATAAACCATGGTAATATAACGGTTGCATTCAAATTTTACTGCCTCAGGTATCAGGCAACTGTACACAATACAGGAATTTTTAAAAATTTTCAAATCAATACAGTACATCTATCTATCTGAATTGACGTGGAATTTGCATAAAAACTATTATGTGGAATTAGACATTAAAGGAAAGTGGCTAATGGTTCAGCTCACAGTGCTAACGTCAGGTCATCTCTGCAACTCTGAACAAACTTCAGTGGACCCTTCCCACACCACATGCATAACATGGATTTTCAACTATTTTATCTGGAAACAGGTTTTAGTACAATTTTAGTCAAGAAACATTCGGCGATTAATTTGAGTTGATGGCTTAAGCTGAATATACACGGACAGAAAGTCATTGACACATACACAATTAAACATATTGTGTCTTGAAACGATTGGGGTAACACAGATACACACACAGACACAATATTTAGTGTGTCTACCTTGGTGTTTTCATCCACAGCCTTCTTCATGTTCTGCAGCAGGTGGTTGTTGGGTCCGCCCTCCTTCTCATTTATGTAAATGATGCGGTCTAGATCAGGGAAGTTGCGGTTCAGATCCACACCCTGTGCATTAGTGCGGCCCACGAACCAGTCCTTGAGTTCTCCGGGCTGAGCAGGGAACAGAAGAGGATGTTTAGGTGGACAGAGGTTTGGCCGAGCTTTGAAAAAGTGCCATTTCTTATGAGTCTTATGAGCTTGATCTGTCTGGTGTTAAATCCCTAGATCAGGTTTGTGTATACTGTGTTGGTTTTGCCATGCTGTGTTTTCACCTGTGAAGCAGCCTTCTCAAAGCCATCTGGGTTCATGGAAGGCATGAGGTGGATGCGGGTGTTGTGGATGAGGTCAATGATGGTCTCGTTGCCTTGCTGGTATTGGTTGCACAGATACTGAGCCAGATAGATGACCAGCTCCCTGCCCACCGCCTCATTGCCATGCATGTTGGCGATGTACTTAAACTCTGGCTCACCTGCAGGGAACAATAAAAGAAATGAATGAATTTTACATAAAGCTTAAACCAATCACAAGAAGGTTCACAAAGCACAACAGACCACATAATCCCCAAAAGAAATGTTACAATAACATCACATTCTTTACTTATTATTTTAACGTCACTGAGGTGTTCTCAGCTATTATGGAACCTGAACCTTTGGGCTCCAGCAGAAGCAAACACAATGACTCATCTACTGACGAACTAAACAGAATTGAGCACTGCAGCCTGGGACTTCATTTGGACAATAATGACTGAGGGGAAGGATTATTACGTGACACTGTCACAGATTGTTCTGCCTGAATCTTGCTGGAGTGACATGTCCAAAATCAGATTAGACTGCATCACATTGAGAGTGGGACTCCGGGTATGACCGGTGTGACCAAAGTAGGGCTCCTCGGGAGACTGGCAACCTGTAAATCCAGCACTGGGTGCCACTTATAATGTGGCTTATCCATCACGCTCTCAGCATTCATCTAGACTATGCCTTTATAAATATAAGTGGAAGCAATGCTTTAACATGAACAATACAGATCAGGTTTTAGCATATCATGTCTTATATTTACATGAAATGCACAATAACTACATCCCTAAATTAAACCTTTTTCATGGATTTCATTAGAGGTGGACATGGGAAATATGCTCCATACATCCCAAGGGGTGACTGCCCCCAAACCTTTAAACACTGTAGAGTATCAGTTAGACCAATCACACACACACACACACAAAAAGAAATTCACTTCAGATGTTCATCATTGTTCTTTTCTGTGATGATCACCGAATTCAGCAAAGACTTAACCTAAATTTTGGCTATCAATAATAGATTCATAAATTATAGGTTCATCTCATAATTAGGGAGTTTCTACATGGTAATTCAACAGCTACTTTGTACAATAAAAAGTATTTCATTGGTTTTTGAGATTGGGGCTGTTCTGATGAAAACATAATTTCATCAGTGCATCCAACCTCTAATGTTCATGTAAACTAATGTTGATGCTTTCAAATGTATTTAGTCACTGCTTTAGTGGCTAAACTGGCCATGTCAGTACATGGGCATAAACACATGTTTACTTTTACTTTTCATTTCCTTTATCTTGAACATACAGAATGTACCTGGTAAAGCCTTGTTGTCATGACTGAAGCTCCCACCATCTGTTCATATGCTGATTAAATCTGTCTCTCCTCTATTCACGTATACACACGAAAAAAAAAAGCACACAATAACAACAAGTGCAACTAAGGAGCTATAAAAAGGCCTTTAACAAAGTGACGAAGAGGATGACTATGAGCTTCAGCATTCACTCTTTTGATCAACTACAAACCAGTGATTACTAGCTTTCTGCGGCTGTACAAACACAAAGAACGTCTTTGAGCACCAAGAAGATAAAACAATTCTGTAGTTCAGATCACTTAAGAGTTATGAAATGAAGCTCCAGGTTGGCAGATGGTGAGTGGTGTGTGTGTGTGTCAGTGTGTGTGTATGTGTGTGTGTGTGAAGCCAAACTACAGCAGGGGTTCTGTTGGGGGCCTTTAGTGGGTTTTTTTATAATTCTATTCTTTTTTGACCATTTCAAGGCTTATTTTTTACTTCATTTTGGTTAACTAAGAGTACGTGCTAAAACTTTAATGGGGCTTGTGTACATTCTTACATTTGTTTTTGGGTTTATATATATATATAATTGTTTTTGCTGTTTCCTGTGTGTTTGCCCTATTTGTCAAATATTCTCAGAGGCTTCATTTGTGACATACATACTCAGTGCTCAGCACACATCTGGTAGTCAGGTTATTTTTAAACACTTGAATCTGGTGCCTCTCTGAGTTCCTACTAATGATTTCAAGACTACACTTAACTCTCTCCATGCTGATGTTGGTAGATGGTTTTTACAGGCCTGACAGAGCTGTCAAACACAAGTTCATGCACACACACCCACACACTTTGAAGCTGGACTGTAAAAAACAAGCTACTATGATTCAAGCTGTTGCACAGATGCTCCGTATCCCGTCTCCCTTCAGAAACATGTTTTTACATTGTTGGTGTGTGACACAATACAGAGCTGGGGAGGTTTCATACAAGTGGAACAATTGACCTATGGGGGAGGGATTAAAGTTACTGTATGGGCGAACACATGTAGCTAGCGATGAATTTAAGCTGTGCTTGGCTGATGTGTGTAACAGGCAAAGCTGAGGGGATGTTGAATAATGAATAATATTTTCATTTTAACTGATAACACAAACTTTTGCTATCTCAACCTTACGTGACAGCTCTGTTTACTCTTTTTACACAAATATTTTTGACCAGGATGCATTTTGTACAAAGGCAAGCGTGATTTATCACTGTGTTGGCGGAACACATCAAAATGTCCTCTCGTCTCTAAAACCCCCCCCCCCAAAAAACGACTATTGTCTTCTTCTGTCACGTTTCTAAATTTCCTCCTCTGTCAAACTGTCTGCACCACACCTGGGCTTTTATTTACGTCCTTTGAAACACCATTTCAAAGGAGGTAAATGCACAAACATTTTATTGTTTGAACATTTAGAACAAAAATTTAGAAACCAGCAGACAGTCGGAAGACAGCAAGCTCCCAAAAAATGAATGAAGTAACTTTTTGACTTTCAAAGTTGGATGTCCATGGAGGTTAAATACTTTACTTATTTTATTTTTCTGTAGAGTTCAAGTATTCCCTTCATAATGATTGAAATCTCTCTCTTCACACTGAAAGGAGCTGAAAATACTTGCAAATTCATTTCCCATGACTGAACTATTCATAGCTATATTGTTTTATTCTTCTAGCGATATGACTATGACTGTACCCAATCCCAGATGTTTTTTGACTGAGGGTGGGTGACAGGCCTGGACTGGGTTTACATTTACATTCACATATTGCCAACTCACCGAACCTGTCCAAATATATGTCTTTGGATGGTGGAAGGAAGCCAGAATACCCAGAGAAACTGTGTCTATCAATCAACAAATCAATTTGTTTTGTCAGTGCAAACATTAATAGGCTGTTTTCTGTCCACATGTATGTTGAGCTTGACAGTTGTATGTTGTATAATTAAACATTTTAGGGTTTTGTAGGGTTTTGTTTTGAATGTACCTCTACCTCTGCTTTTCCTCTATCTCAGATCTCTAGGCTGATTTCTGTTCTCCACGGCTCAATGCGAGACATCTGATACTAACAAAAAAAAAAAAACCCCACGTCATCCTTATCAGAGGTGTGTGACAGGTCATCACTATGATCACCTAGGCGACCACATTGTAATGACTGCAGCTGCAGTGTCATTAAGGAAGCGCCACATTAGAGGGCTCTCAGTTGTCGTGGCAACCCTGACTGGGAGCAGGTGCTCAGGGAGACAAATCGACGCTGAGGTTGAGTAAACACACACACACTGTGTGTTAACTTTGAATGGCTACAGGCTAATTCATCCTACATTAACACAGGTTTATTAATGTGTGCTAATAATTGAAGGCAATTAAGATTATAATATATACTTTTTAGTTCCACCGCAAATAAAGATAATTTATGTTATAGCGTTCCCAACTGTTTTTTTGCTATACACAACTTAGGGCAACAGCTATATTCATATCTTTTCATTTGGCTTCGCTCTTTTATTTTAATTAAAAAATTTCCAAACAAAGTCCCAGATGCAATGAGAGCTTTGTTGCAGTGGCTATTGACTGTAGGCCATAAACATAATTCTCTGAATCAGCTCTTTTCAATTAGTGTTTTCCAGAAAAAGTAAGTAACGTTAACCTAAAAATCCTCCGTAGCCATTGGCTGTATAAGTCAACACACAGCATGACATGAAGAGACGTCTCACAGCATGTCGAGATGCAGAGGGGAAAGGAGGATGCACGCCTGTCTGATGTATTATAAATGATGCCTTGGCCTTTCTCTCATTCTCTCTCAATTTTTTGCCTCTCACTTATCCCTTCTACATTCTTACACCCACCTCTGTTTTTACCTGTTTTTTCAATCATCATTCCTTTCCTTTTTATCCTTCTCATCCATCAGCTCCTCTTTCCTCAACATACCTCTGCAGCATGGGCTTCTCACATTAAACTGTGTAAAGATCTGATGGGTTTATGCTCTGTTATTTGGTCTTGTATTAGGAAGACGTTTAATTTATTCCAATACTTCATATTCAATAAATCACATATCATTAGATATGACAGTATCCCAGTATTGACTTTAACTCATCATCTGTGTGCGTGCTCATTGGGGATTACACACTTCCTCTACTGTCTGATAAAACAGTCCAGCATGGTGTCTTATGACAGTCTCCACCACATGAGATAGTTCACAGCTTATTGGTCGAATTGATCCTTTATATTGTCTTGATACTTTTTGCCTCTGGACAAAGTGAAACCCACGACAAGATACGGTTTCTCTGCATATCAGAAGCTTGGTAAATAGTTCCATACATGAGTGTCAAAATAGTTTAGGCTCCTGAAAGTCTCCTTTTTGTAGGTTTTATGCACATAAATGTGATCCAGCTGTGACACTGAAACATCTCCTTTAGATTAAAAAAAACTGTCTCCCACATTCAGTGGTGGAAAACAATGACTATGTCACATCTAGAAAATACGCAATTCCAACAAAAAGTCTTGCCTTCAAAAGCTTCAAAAACCTGAGTGAACATTTACTTCTTCTATATTATTATTCTATATTATAAATAATACAAAAATAATCAAGTGTTCCCCATAAAGAGAAATATTAACACTCATATAGATTAGAACATTTGATTACGCAGCTAACAGGCAAAATCTTAGGTAAAATAAAATAATAGGAAATAAATTAGCAATTAGCTTGGCTCTGCCTGAACTAACAAAAACCACCAAGCTAATTAATTGTATCTGTTTTTTGGAGGGGTTATGTGCTGAACAATTAGCCTGGAGCAGTAACTTCTTAGATAGTCCAGATTTTGTATGAATTAAACAAGTATTAGAATTTGTTGATAACTGAGTTTTAGGGATGTTGGAAGAGAAGTCCAGCCTAGCTGTTCCCAGTCTCTGTGCGAGGCTAAGCTAATGTTAGCATCATATCAATCTAATTATAATTATAAGGAACCAGGTCATAACATTAACTCTACAGGCTGTCCCATGCCTACGATAATAACTAATATAACAGCAATATAATAATTTGACTTGTTTTAACCACAAAAGATATTTAACCCATTAAAAGTCTATAATTTAACCTGTTTTATAATTTTGATAATTTAACCTAACATTGAAGGTGTCTGCAGAGCAATGGAAGCAACCACCATTAAACAACGTGCAAACATGCTGATAGTATATTAAGGCTGTATGGTATAAGTCTAACATTACTCTGCACTAACACACTAACAAAACATGATCCTTTTAGCCCGGCTTTGATTTCCACCATCTTCTCTATGGAACTTTGTTGCTTGTTGCTGTGGAGTAGGGGTACTAGTCAGTTTTAAAAGCTTTCTATTTGCCAAAAACAGTCGCCTGCTGCATCTGATAACACTGATGAGACCACAAAGAGGGAATCAAGATATCAAGGTAAAAAAGACACTGCTATGTTAAGCTCCATAAAGCTGAGGGTTTCTGTGGGTTTGTCACTACAATAGAGTCATGTAAGTACAGTGTCCGTTGCTTCCCACTATCTGCTGTGCCCTGCACTGAATACAGTGTATATTAATACGTAACAAGTGTGTTTACACTCGTGGCCATAGGTTCCGGTGCCACAGTCTATGACAGATGGCTGCTTACTGACAGATGAGTTCAGGACCGTTGTCCTCACGGGCCAGCCAGCCAACCACAAGCTCCCAGTCAGCTCAGTGCACTAAGCCGATCTGTTTCCCCGGCAACCGCTATTTTGGCTCCACCTTAGAGTTTCAACACATTGCAAGGTCAGACAAAATATTACATAGGGTGCCTTAAAGGAAAGTTTAAAGCTGCCTCTAGCCTGTGCAGATTTTTTTCTTCTTGTCTCAAATACTCATTTGCCATTTCTTCCCCTCACACTGAAACCATCATTTTTTTATCACTCTGTCAGTCTCTGGAGCTCTGCTCCTTGTTTCTTCCTCTGTTTCATCCCCCTCCTTCTTCTGGTGGATGTTTTGCTCAGCAGTGATGGAGGGAGAGGAAGGGAGAGGAGGGAGGGGGAAGTGCTACTCCTGTTGGTGAGGCAGCAGCTTGGAAACTCATCTGGTTGTAATAAGGGCTCCACATCGCTACTGTGACTCATGCCTGTGCACACCCACCAGACTATTACAGGCTTATTTAGTGCGTACGTAGGGTCATTAGGCTCCGTGACCATGCATGCTGCAAAACACACAAAACCTGTGGTGCCCCATTGTGACCACACAAATACACACTGAAAAGAAAATACACCTTTACACACAAATGCAACAAGAGACATATGGCTGAAATCCCACAAACTTGTCTATGTTATAAATTACAATAATTACAGGCAAAGTTCCTTCTTTCTTTTGAGGCCTCCACCTCTGGATTACTTTGATGAAATTAATCGCTTCCTTCCAGTGTGTCCATTTCTGTTTGGGGAGTTGGACAGGACTCACTGACCACCTCCAAGACATTCATTAAAGGCTCATCTAAAAGGTTAAATGTACTACAGGCTAATCCATTAACGTTAGGCTATTGTTCTTTGTGTCAACAGTGTTCCTCTCACTATCAGGAGGACACAGTGAACCCTTTTCACACAAATACTCATCTTTCTTCATCTTACACTGAACTTCTATTTGTTATAAATGGATTAAATGACTACGGTGTCAAAGACCTGGTCTGAGCACAGTTGGTTTGGCTTATCGACAGGTTTCCAATAACGAACAAAGAAGTCTTTTAGAGTCAGGTATTAAATGTCAAATAGACAGTAGACAGCAAAAAAAAAGCCCCAAAAATGCAGCCTGAATTAAAAAACAAAAGAGGAGAGGCACTGGTCTCTATCGTGGATAGGCCCATCATCCATTTACAAAAAGCTCTTCAAGGTACAAACAGCTCTTTAAAGGTGTAGGGAAAATTATTGGAGCCTTTTAAGTTTAAGTTTAAACCCATGAATTTCAAAATGCACCTGTACTCTTAAGATGGACTTTAAAGACTGTGGAGGTTTTGTCTTAACAAGGTGCAACTTTAACAAATAAAGATGATGTACTGCACATAAAGAAGCAGTGGTGCTCACACACACAGTAATACTTCCTCTAACTGTAAACTGTCCATCCCATTTCTTGCCCTGACTTCTACCCTTCACACCGACAATATGAAGCAGTGTGATGGGGACGATGTGAAGTCATGACACAGGCTGCCCCAGATCCACAATCACAATTGACCTAAACCCATCAGGACCTGCAGCTTTATTTAATATTCAGTCCTCCTTTCAACATCATGTGTGAGCTCTTGCTCTGCCAGCCACATTTGATTTATATTGGAAATGATTTTTAAATATAAACGCTGATCTGCAGCCTTCGTGGAAGGGGGGGGGTAAGAATCAAGACTGGGGATGAGCACGGAGAGATCCTTATCGAGCACTAAAATGGCGGCTTTGCGTGACGGATCCCGCGAGCTATCATCTAGATCCATCTGAAGTAATTTAGCGGGCCGCTTTACGCGCAGCACACCTGCGCTGTTTTCCTCTGAGCCCCCGCAGCCTCACGGCGCTTTTCTGCACAAAGCCGCTCACACCAGATGACAGCACCGCCGAGGCTGCTATGCGCAATGCTGAGTGACGTGTTCGTGTTATCACGGCGTGAGGTGGTGGCGTTTCTGTGACGGGAGGGGGGCAAAAAAGGGGAGGTAGGGGTGAGTAGGGAAGGAAGGAGGGAGGGAGACGCATTCGCCGCATTATGAATAAGGCTTTATGTATGCGTAAAAACTGACCAGGCTCATGCGCCCCGGGGTTGTCAGACATCTCCAGCACCAGCAGCTCTCGGCCCTCGAAGCTCTCCCCGATGGTGTAGATGCGGCTGATGGTCGGACACTGCAGCCACACCGACACCAGCGCCTTCCGCAGCTCCTCGTACCGGTGGTACTCGAAGGAGATCTCCGCGTCGGTGCCGGCCGCGCTGGCCACGGAGACCAAGGCGGCCCCGAATAAAACGACACACAGGAGCCGTTTCATCTCGACGTTGTCCTGTTTTTTCCCCTAAGCCCCGGTCTTCCTGCTTGTCTGCCTGCCAGCGGCTCGGTCCCAAGCCTTATCTCTGCGCTGCAGCTCCGCTGTAGGCTATGAATATCCCTCCACCCGCTCCCTCTCTCTCCTCCGCCGTACCTGAGCGCAGACTGCCGTCAGCCTCCAGCACAGCAGCTCAGGACCGGCACGTCCGGCTAGATTTTCAAAATAAGGACCTATATCCTTCATGGGGAGCCTGCTGGGAGATGCATCTGTAGAGTGTGAGGAGATAAATGAGCTCCTTTATGGAAATAAGACTTTATGAAGAATAGTGTAAGGCATTTTATTGTATATACAGAAGCTTAAAGAAATAAGGCCAAATGAAGCCTGAACTGCCGGTCACATCTTCACCTTTGGAGACAATTAAAATGGTCTCTGTTGAAAATAGTTTGGGAAAAGAGCCATTACAAATGCTAATAGAATTAAAGAAATAAAGTTTTAAAAAACTTTATGGCCGTTTTACAATTTAGTGATAATCGTATGAAGCCTTATTCTTTCATTTGTTTCACTTTTGTCTTATTTGTTTATGTAATACTGAATATTTTGCTTCTTCATAAAGGTTATATCTTATTTTTCTCACAACTCACATTTACAAAAATACAAGAAATAACCAAATGTCCATAAAGTCGGCTACCAGAATTAGGAGATGCTATTGTTTTGTTTTTTTATTAAATTTCGCTGATTAAAAATAAAGATTATTACCAGTTTTTTTCATACGATGCATTCCGTGCTCTGAGAAAAAAAAATACAAAAATAAATCCTTCTTGGGAGTATAAATACGTGTGGATGGAGAGTTAATCCAGCATATATTTGGTCTATTGGTGTATTTTATAGTGAGACTTTAATAAATTACTTCCTGTTTGGGACTGGCTGCTGCTAGCTGACTTGATGCTGTTGTGTGTGTTGGATGGGGCAGTAGGGGTGTGTCCATGGTGCAGCAGAGAGGAGATGGAGGGAACCTTCTGCTGCTGCACATTCACGCCATCAAATCATCCATTCACTGAAGCCATATTTACTCTGTGTCCGGCAAAACAGCTGAAACACTTAGCAAGAGGTTTTAATATGTGATATTGATCTTAGACATTCAAGCTTGAACTGTCTGTGAGCCCAGTCTCTCTAAAATGTGGTCAATCATCAATAATGAACTAAATATACTAATACGGTGGAACACACATCAATATGTGATTGCATTAATTCCTGTAAAACTGGTCAACACAATCACAGTCCTGTTGAATTTTGTTATTTATTCTATTATGACAAAAACAGAAAAACGAAACAAAACACGGTCCAAGGTTTCTTTTGTAAAAATTATAACAGCATTTAATTATCATTACAATCTTCAAACAAAAAGGGCAGGGTTGAACAGTAAGGGAGTTCCACATTAGCCAAACCCAGTGGATGGGTTTACATCAAACATGTCTGACTTGTTTAAGAAGTCAGCAATGAGTTTAGACAGTTCCTACTGAACTGTATCTCAACAGAGAAAAAACGGCGTCATCGTGACTCTTTTCACCTCAAGAGGAAGTTTTAAAGTGCTGAGACATTTACAGGTATACAGAAGCATTTCACAAGAAAAGTCGTGGTACAACTCTTTTTTTTTCATTCAATGACAAAGCAAAGCAACAAATCAAAATTAAGGATGTTGATGGTTTTTATTCAGCAAACAGCTGTTGACAGAAGCAGACAATAGTACTTCTTTTGCAGAAAGGCACAGACGGTGGACTGAAGAGGACATGCAGCCCGATGAGGAATCAAACCACTTCAGAGCCGATCCATTCAAAGTACACCTTCAGTATATGTGTGTTTGATTAAATGTACTGAGGGGAAAGCAGCAACTATTTGTGAGCTCACTTTAAGACTCACTGTCTCTTTCCTGCTTTGGGTGTGTGAGGTGCAAATGGTTTACTGCTCCTTCTTCTCTTCCTGTTTCTGCATGTACTTGTTGTACTGGTTGTCAGTGTTCAGCAGTTTGTCCCACCAGGTGAAGGTGGAGGCGTAGTTTCCCACGAAGTTCATGTGGTGGAAGTCGTGGAAACGAGCGCCAGCGTAGAACGGGATCAGGTGAAGAGGGTTCAGGGGGATGTCATAACCGCTGACGGGGATAAAGTAAGTCAACTTTCCATTTAAAAAGCATACCAAAATATCAAAAGCCCATATTCACAACATGTGGTCGTGTGGTTAGAGCGCTTGCAAAGCAAACGCAACACCCTGGGAATTAATCCAGCTAGGGAGCTTCTCCTCTCTATTTCCCTGTTTCCTTTCGTCCTCTCTGCCTTATACTAATTAAACTAAAGGCACAAAAAGCCCCTAAAAATATAAGAGAATGTCATTTTTTATCAGCAAAATACTGTATTAATGTTATTATTATTTTATATACATTTTAATTCCACCTTGCTGACCTTGTGTGTATTTTTCTACAATTTTAGAAAAAATATCTAAAATTAAAATTGTATTTATTTTTAAGATACATCGATTAATTATATGTGGCATATACATCCTTAAAATGGATTTGGGTTTTCACTGTAAAATCATTTTTAAAAATTCTATTATTTAATGTAGTCTATAGGCTTTTTTTCTTTTTTTTTTTTTTTTTAAAGGTGCAAAGTGTTTTATGAAAACATATAACATTAAGAGCACCAAAATAAGAGAAACTGATGCTGAGTGTAAAATAATGTGTTTTATAAAGACAAGTGATCAAAGTAAAGGGTAGCTTGTCTGATGAAAACATTAATGATATTATTTGTACAACCAGTCATGTTTTGAACGGTGTTTTTCAAATATTTCATATGCAATATATTTTTAAATCTCCTGCATACATCTATATTGAGTATATATTTTTATATTAAAGCATGATAATTCCCCTCTACAACTGAAGGCTCAATATCACCTAATAGTGCAGCTAATAGCAGCATCTGATGTTCTTTGGCTCCCTCTAGTGGTCGATCCCATGACCCTACAACTTGCTACTCGTGATTAGAAACATGCATGTTCACTTGAATTGTCATCTCACTGTTTATTGTTTATGCAGAGATTCAACAGCTGCTTTTTTATTATAGTAATACAGCTTTATGTTTTAAGTTTTCCCAGTTCTGGAAAAATATCCTATTTTGTTGATTTTTTTACGTTTTTTCGAATATTCACAGATCCAGATCTCTTAGATAGTGTTAGATATCATCCAGGTGCCTTGGACATTTTAACTTCAGCCTCACACTGAAATGATGATTTTATTTGAAAAGAGTAAATTCAATGCAAATATGTGTTTAAGATTAGGCTTTCTTCAACTATAAATGAATTCTTACTTTCTCTTGCATAACCTTCAAAAATTAAACAGTAATTGTAGCATGTTGAAAGTTTAGACACTTTAAGTCACTGAACTGGGCAGCTTCAGCATGTTCCTCATTACACTGCTAATGACGTTGATGACATTAACCAGAGGTGTGCAGGTGTGTGGAAACTGTTGCTGTGTCCTACCTGTGAACATCAATGGTCTCCAGCAGGCGGAAAGCCACCCATGCCCACAGGAAGAAAACATGGTTACAGAAGATCATGATGCCAATGAAGAAACCAGCTCCCAGGATGAGAGTCTCAGCAGGATGGGCATATTCTGCCTGCATGCCAAATGGAGCCTGAAGCAAAGTGGAGGGACAGTTAGGTGCCACTCATGTTCACTACAGTATACTTAATAAGTAACCTGTAAGTGGTTTATTTATTTATCTTATCACTTGTGTGTTCTACTCACAGTGAACTCATGGTGGACCTTGTGGATGTATTTGTAGATCCTGCGGTGATGCAGCAAGCGATGGAGAAAGTAGTGCCAGGTGTCCTCAACAACAGCACAACCAAAGCACTGAGCCAAGAGGTATGGCCTGTAGGAAGAGAGAGAAGAACAGTGACCAACAAAGGAAATACCACAAAAGCATTAGTTCAAGTTGACATGCCTATAAACAGCATCAAATAACAACAACATAAAATATGAGATCATAACAATAATGACCATAAATATATTTCCACAAAAAGGTTGAACTGCATGTATCAGGCTATATAATTTATAGCACACTATTACCATTGACCTTTTAAAAATTCAACCCAAATTTAGTCTTTATGATGTTTTAACATAAAAGCATTTGTAGGGTCAATGTTGGCAGCATGTATTATTTTTGGAGACATTTATGTTCATCACACTGACCAGCGCGGCATTGAGTCCCAGTCATATGGAATGTTGAAGAATTCAGTGAAGTAGTATGTCCCACAGATCAGAGGCAGCTGGATGCAAAAATGGTTGAACAACAGCATCTTGAAGCATCTCCACTGTTTCTCCCAGGTCTCCGGTTTGTCCTGCACACGGAGTGGGAAGATTTATTTAGAGCAACCTCAAACTGTAGAAATTAAATCAAATCTAAAAACCAAAGACAAAGACAAACCTGTTGAATTTTGTACTTTTGCATGAAGGGCATAAACTGGAAGAGGAAACCAGGTAGGCAGAAGAGGAAATAGATGAATTCGTGGACTATGAGCGACCCCCACGTGGCAATCTGGAACTTGGTGTAGTTGTCCAGCATGTAGCCCCAGGCCTGCTCCAGGGAGGGCTGGAAGGGGTTTTTAGGTAGCACTGCATCTACATACTCCACTGCAAGGTACGCAGAGCTCAAAATGTCTGTTGTGCCATTCACTGCCATGATGGAAGCTCACAGGAAGCTGCTGGTGTGGAGAGACTGGAAGACTGGAAAACAGGAGCACAGTGTTATAGGAACAGTACATACTATCACATTTACTTCCACTCTTGGTTTCTCCTTTGAAATATGGACAAATTAATATAAAGAAGAGGAGGACAGACAGTCCTGAAAAACAGTAAAACAGAATAACTGCATACAATGTAAGAACAGCAATCAATGAATAAATGTAAAATATACATAATAAAAGGAAATCTAATTAATTTGGCCACTGAAAATGAATCAAAGAAACATAAATCTCCCAGCAATGCACCAGGTACACTGCATATACAGACTCCATTTCTGAATTGAGCTATTTTGGTTGATAAAATGTGCATTAACATATATTCAGTGAAAATACACCAATAATTCAAACTGAACATTAATTTTAAAAACTTTAAGATCACAATTTAACATGTCCTGATTATAATCCAGCATTCACTCATTTGCTTATTTCCCTTTTTTTTCTCCACATCTTAACTTCAATATTTATAGCGTGGTTTTTTGTTTTTTTTTGTTTTTTTCAAATTTAGCAGATTGAGGTGGTGCACTTTGACACAGACATTGCAAGTATGTCCTAGCAAATACTGATAGAGTTATTTAAATCAACTACTACTACTGACAGGTATGCAGCAATGACAATAACAGCTAACTGTGCAAATACTTCCCACACTTCAGTGGAGTTGGATGACAACACTTAGCTATAGCTGCTAAACGTTTCTTATAATCTCATAAAACAGATTTAGACAGGTATAAAATCCCTCTCCCTCCTTTGTTTCAGCCATGTTGGATTAATATCCCATAATGAGTAACTTATAATTACACACTAACCCGTTTAAGTGGTTATTTCATAAAAATGAAAATGCCTATCTCTCATCGCATGGGCCTAAATGTCTTTAACCAAATTCCATAAATGGAAACCAACTTTCGGTCTCTATTCTTGATTCTTTTGTCTGAATAAAAGATCAACTTTAACCTTAGCGGCTGAATATTGCGCTAAATAATTAAAGCAGCGTCCAAACAGAGACAGTGTCTCACCTTCCGCAGCCCGGCCGGTCTACCTGAGCGAGAGGCGGACGGCCGGGACAAGTACGCAGATATCCGAGTTCCTGATTGGCCCACAGGAGAGGAGACTGACGTCAGGGGGCCGAGTGGCTTATCTGATTGGTCCGCGTGATGGAGCGATGATAGTGAGACTGGAGGTTTCTACAGAAACAGCCAATCAGAGGCGAAATGTGCTTTCATAACCTGAGAGGAGTTGAATGTACTGACTGAGGAAAGAGATGGTCAGACGGACTCTGAGTCACACATGCGTCCTTCAGCCCGAACTGACATCATGACAGACTGTCAAAAAAAAAACAAAAAAAAAAAAACCACAAACAGCTTCTGAAAATGTTGCTTACAAGCTGACAGATAAAATGAGACTATTTAACCAGCTGTCATGATCTATAATGACACTAAATTATATGCTGCCCTGTAAAAAGAAAGCGAACTTAAATGAACACGCACTGTAATGGAGCTATTCTTTTACAACAGGATTGTGTCTAACATTGATGTATTGTTACAGATTATTATTGATGAAAGAACATTAAGCAGCATTTTAATGTTGTAGCTGAAAGAAATGTAATTTTTGCTCCATATAATGTTATAGTTGAAACTATGACAATGCATCATATTACCTGATATGAAATGTAATGTGCCAGGTAACTAGTGACTAAAGCTACGAAACAATGTGAGCAGAAATACAAAGAAAAGAAAACAGAAGTACACCAAGATGTAGATGTACTTAGCACTGACAACATTTTTTTAATTTAACACAATCAGCCAAAAATCTCAGACGTATAAATATCTAAACACTTGCAGAGTCACAAGAAAGAAGTATAATGAAGTATAGTCAATTTGGCAAACTGGGATTTTAAATGAGAAACAATTGCATTAAAGAAAAAGTTGAAATAATTAGAAACTCGAGCAAGCAAAAGACGCCAACCTTCAGATACATTCTAATTTGTTTAAAGGACACATTTTGTCAGGTATAAAAAAAGTATAAAGATTAAACAACCAGCTTGTTTGACATTGTAATAAATGAATGACTGTAAAAATCTTGAAATATCACACACACATATTCCATTTCAATATTTTACTGATTTGGCAAAGTTTTAAAAACAGGTTATATCATTTCACAGCTTTAAATACAAGAAGCATATTTATTGATGATAATATAAAACAATGAGACATTTTCAAAGTTATTAGCCTACATGACATTCCTCAATACACTGACAAGAAACAGCAATACCAGTTACTATTATAGCAATTTTCAATATAGGAGCAGAGGGAAGAGAAAGAGACTGAAGAAAAATTAAAATCAAGAGTAGGTTTGGTCACTTTCCAGAAATAGAGAACAGTTTAGTAGAGTAATAAAGAGAGACAGAAAAGAAGAGACATATAAAGTTGGCACATTCATAGTACGTCAGGGTGTGCAGTAATTGATAGGGTGGCTACACCAAGGGAAAAGAGGGTACGACTGAAGGAGAAAAAGAATAGAGAAGAGTACCATGCAGTGAGTTCAGGCTGTTGTCATTAGTGGTTACAACCACTGTGAAGACGGCTGCCAGGTGACAGTAAAGCACTGAGACATCCAGCAGCTTCTCCCTCTGTCTGTCACTGTTTTTGGCAAAATGAAACGAGGCTTCCCCTTTACCTGAAGAGTTAGTACTCCAGTGAATGTCCTTTTTTGTTTTTTTCCTAGAAGAAGAATTGTACATTTTCTGCAAATGCTTCTCACATAGCCGTTCTGAATTCATGCCGCCTAATGCAACCGATGCACCAATCTAAAGTCAGCTTTCGAAATGTATTTCTATGATCCAGAACAGCGGCCGAGTCCAGCTATGCTCTGTCCAGTAACATTACTCTAGGCATAACAAAGGATAAGAAGGGAAGCGGAGTGTACTTTGACATTCAGGCACTCTTGAACAGCCACGCTGCAACACTGTAAAAGGTCAGAGGTCAGACAGAGTGCGTTCATGCGGCGTCGGACCAGGCGTCACCACACAAGAGACTCAGATGCACACAAACACACATGCTCACATGTGCAAGCAATGGAGCACCTTTAAAATGCAAGCGCACCCACACACCCACTCAGACACACAAAACGACACACGTCTCAAGAGGATAAAAACAAAAGCAGAAACAAAGATTTCAGTCCTGACTGGTCACTCTCTGCCTTCCTCTCCTGTGGCTTTGATCAGTGGTCTTTCTCAGAGCTGGTTTGTGTTAACGTTAGTTATGTTAAAGTAACTTTGTAGTTATAGTAGCTTCATTTCAGTAGCGTTTCAATGGCACTGTATTGGTACAGTGAGTGCTTCAAACTGGTGTGTCCAGTCGCTGCTGCAATTCTGCCAGGACGGGATTAAAACAGGGGCTCTCCCCTTCGCCCCCCCCCCTGGTTTTTATAGCTCCCCCTGTTCAGGTAAGTGCAAAAATCTTCATCATCATCATCATCATCATCATCCTCCTTCTCACCAACAATAACAACAACATTCTTGTCATTTCCTTCATCTGCATCAGCGTCTGTGCTAATGATGCCCAGCATCCAAGCATTGGCAGCATAGCCAGATCCAAGACCAGTATTCAGCAGGAGAATACGCTCTGCTCCGAGTCAGTGGTGGGGGTCAAGAGCAGTCATAAGGGCTTGTCAATCACAGTCACACCTGCAGTCAAAAATAAAAAAAAAAAAAGGAAAAAAGATTTTCAATATTGCAAAATATACCATAATATTCATACACAGCATCTAAAATAAATATAAAATCCCAGTGAAAGCAGAAGCTTTTATTGAAAAACAGTTACTGTTGTTTGTATCTTTTGTAGAAACACGGGTGTTAAGAGTTGGAAGAGGCGTAATATTTGTTACTAGTATTAGTGTTTTGTTTGGTATAAGAAATTCTCTGTATTATTGGTTGAAAACCTGGATCCTTACCATTTTAAGACTTAACAGATATATATGTTTTTACTCAAATATCACTGTCAGTATCAGCCCCCAAAAAATCCAGTGAGCTCCCGGCTTTAGAATTTACACCCAGCCTACATGCCAAAATAAATTTCTGGTGTGGTTTATATATTTTTCTGCCAACATGCAGTCTCGCATCAGACTAAAGCTCAAGATACCATCAGCAGTAAGGCTTCTAAGGCTGGCTTTGCAAAATTTGTTTTATTGGCGCTTCTGTCCCTTCGGTGTCATTCGGTAAACTTTAGGAAGTTGTGTTACTGACAGTAGCCTACATTACTGTATGTGTGTCCTGGGATAGGGCCAGGCAATATGGCTGAAATCAGTATAACACAAGATGTTTTGATTTTGGTACCAATATATATCACTTCGTGGTGAATGTGGGAAAACTTTCATTAATATGCATTGAAGGTGTTCTACCGTCATTATAGTTAAGGAATAACAGAAATGTCAATAGATCATAACCGAATTGTGATAAGAAATCAACACGCCTGAATATAATTGCAGTGTTTTCCCATCAGCAGCTGAAATGTCTTTCCAAACAAACACCTTTACATTTTGTTAGCGTGTACGTTCACACCTGCATAACTTCGTCCTGTGCTCATGCAGGTTGGCAGCAGCGTCCACTTGTCCAAATTTGGATTGTAGAACTCCACCGAGGCCAAGTTACAGCTGCCATCATCCCCTCCCACCACATACAGTAAGTTGTTTACAGCACACACCCCTGAAAACACACGCAAGTGTGTATATAAAAAGGTTCATTTTCATGGATATCAAGCAGATGAAAATCTTAGGATGTCTGGTAGAGGCATCTCTCTCTTACCCGCGTTGCG
Organism: Remorina albescens; assembly: GCA_034769265.1. Lineage (NCBI taxonomy): Eukaryota > Metazoa > Chordata > Actinopteri > Carangiformes > Echeneidae > Remorina > Remorina albescens. Next base: position 4,633,496 of record CM068487.1, read on the forward strand.
TCGACACATGTTCATATCAGCTACTTGTCGCCAGCTATTGGAGGTCGGATCATAAACTTCACAACTCTTCCTCACCAACGGGCCATCATGCCCCCCCACAGCGTAGAGTAAACCTTTTAATACCCCGACACCTGAAAAGACATTGGACACGTTTCTCGTTTGGGTCATGAATCATTCTCGTTTCTTCTTCTAATGTCTTCTTGATTCTTTTTTTTTTAATCTGAAAGAATCTTTAATCTATATATTAACATACAATTGATGTAAAGATTTTGGTTGACCATGAATGGCCAACCATTGCATAAGTGAAGTCAACAAGGAGACACAAACACACCTGCTCCACTGCGTCTTGTGCCCATTTCAGCAATGTAGCTCCATGAGTTGCTTTTTGGGTTATAAGCTTCCACCGTACTCAGACATTGCCTGGTCGCTCCGTCGTAACCTCCTACAGCATAGAGGATCCCTGAAAACAACACAAACAGGGTGTGTAATCTATGTGAGTAAGATTTCAAGTTTACTTCAACTTGCATGGTAAAGCCAAAGAAGTTTTCTATTTAATTGCAGTTCTGCGGTATGCTTTTATATAAAAGAAAACAAAAGAACCCTCCTTTGTTTAGGGAATTGTGTCGTGTTTAATATTTAAATTTTCAACTTGGCAATAAATGAAAAAGAAGATCACTTTTTTTGTTGCATTTTTCTGTACTGAAAAATCCAAGTGTGATCTCAAAACCGAGGTACATACCGAACTGTGACTCTAACCTACCGTTACACCCCTAATCTATAGTATATTTGTATTTTTTTTATATATTATACATTCTTATTTATTTTTATCCATTTTCTTCAGTGACTCCTTTTCCTTTCTCTCTTTTTGTATATGTCATCTGAATGACTGTCTAGTGGAAATAAGATTAGGAACACGTTTATATAATAACGTTTATAGTTAGAATAAATGTAATAGAATAGATTAAAAAAAGAATTTGACCCGATTCCTTTAAAAAAAAAATTTTTAATTTGGCTTTTTTTGGGGGGATTGTGTAAATTAAATCAAAATATTGGTAAAGGTCAAATAATATGTCAATTTGTCAAAACAAAAATCAACATCATCTGCACCAAAGCTGTATTTATTACTACAGCATAAAACTTTTGGCTGTTTCTATTATTTGGTCCACCTTCTCAATCTTTTTCAACGTGCTGACTGTAAATCCAAACTGGGACTTGTATTCACCATTTACAACACCAACTCCTACACTGCTGCGTCGGGTACTCATGGGTAACACATGGAACCACTCGTCTGTCTTAGCGTTGTATGCCTCGACTGTCGACAACCCTGCAAGAAACACAACGTATCAGAAACACCACAAACGAATCACAAATTCTATAATTCGCTCTCTGTTTCACAGCTGTACCTGTGCTGCCATCAAAGCCTCCCACAGCATACAGGAGTCCACTGAGCACAGCAGCTCCGAGCGTCGATCTCCGGTCCTGCATGCTGCTCACACTCGTCCAGCGGTCCATCATCGGGTCATAGCAGTCCACCGTCCGTACACGCAAAGAGCCATTGAAACCACCAACTGCATATACACAACCACTCACGTACACCACACCTGCAGAAGACCATTCATTAAACATTAACACAAACATCTACAGAGTCATCAACACGTTTAATTAGGTGAAAGATGAAGACGCATCAAAGTAAGAATGAAACACAGAGGTGGATCCATATGTAGCCAAGATCCGAAGAGTTTACACTCCTCATTAATTAATTAATTAATAACACCAGGTTGTGTTAAAATGCCACAGTCTGCAGCTGTGTCCCAATTAAAGGATGCATTTTTAGGCTGAATATATCAAGACAACAAGGATTGTTCCATTTTCATCTCCCACTGTGAACCTTGCACGTTGTTTATTGTGCTGTTATGCAGTTTCCTACCTGCTCTGCACCTTCTGGTGGGGAGTTCAGCCACCTGGTACCACCTCTGCTCCTCGAAATCGTAACATTCAACACTGCGGATAGCTTTGGGGGCCTGGCCTCCAACCACCACCATCACCTAAGAACAACCAAAACAGCAGTGCCATAACATGAAGGGTTGTATATCTATTATTGCTTTTCCTTATTTGAAATCCTTGTAGGTTCTCCTGTGGTGGATGCTCTGTAGTGAATGTGTTTCTACCTTAGGACAACATGCTGGGGTCCTCATACGTGTGCGTGCGGTCTTCATCAGAGCTCTCTGGTCAGCTGGCAGCAGGTGGTACTTCATGGCTTCAATCAGGTAGTCTTTACACGCACTGCTATTCTTAATCAGAGACTCTTCCTCAACCCTCTAACAAAACCACACATTGACAGAGGAGCCAATCAGCTTGTGGAATTCACAAAGTGCTACAGTAGGATTCTCAGTCAGCAGCTTTTCTTTTTACCACTGAATTTACTATCATGAATCAAGACCAGTGGTGAATGTACAGACTAACTGAATGTTTCTGGGGGACTTGGAGTTTTTTCTCTTTTTAGATTTTATCTGATTATTCGTTGTTAATATTATAGATTAAAGGGAGGAGTGGGTGAAAAGTATGATTTTTTTTTTCTGAAATAGATGAATGTCAGAAACATCAGCTGAAAGACTGTCCTCAACTAAAAACACACTGACAAAAAAAGCATACAAAATGACAGATAAAGATCACAGAACCATTTTCACTGCATTTGATACTGAACATTTTGTTTTCCATCACAAATAACAAAACAACTATTTAATAGCAAACGTGGCCCAAATTCTTTTCAAAAATGCTTTTGCTTTATTCACAGGTTCTTTGATTTTCTTTTCTCCCCATTTTTTCCCCCCACATGAAACCAAGTTTGGCCAAAGATCCAAACCACCAAAGGCCCGTTCTATTGGCAGTTGTAGCAAATCAGCCAACAACACACATAAAAAACTGTCTCCTCATAACAACCTGTTGTCTGTGAAAGAGAAGCATCTGCAGAATTCACTCTGTGGATGTCAAATCAACAAATAGTGGCTCTGTTCTGTTTGCTTATAACCAGGTATTGCAGCTCTTTTTATTCTTCAAAACGCTCAAATGTGCATTTTGCTCATGCCTAGTATCACATTATATTTAATGCTCCACTGTCAAGTTTTCTTACTTATATCCTCATATTCATTGCACTATACATTGCTTTCACTTTTGCACTTTTACTGAAATTTCTTATTTAAATGTATTAAAAAGTTATAGAAGTATGTACAATAATAACACATCAAACCACAAACCACAATCTATGGAGATGAGACTTCAGAGATGTTAAACTGACGACCACCATAGAAAGCACCAACCAGAGCATGCAGACTCATACCTGTACCAGGTACTCTCTGGACAGCAGCGGCAGGCGGACATGCTCCATCAGGTGAGCCAAGTGTTCCTGGCGGACATCTTTATCATGATTGACCCAAGCAATCACAGCTTCAAAAACCTACACAAGAATGAACACACAGGCAGTTGAGGCACATAAACACTTAATCAGGTCCATTGTGTACAATATATTGAGAGGTGTGCGTGTGTGTGCACATGTACCTTCTCTTCTGTGGGGATGGTTAGCTTGTCGCTGGCGATGAGGCTTGACACTTGCTCCATGCCCAAATTAAGGAACTCTTCACTCCCAACCACTTCAGTGAAATGTTGCTCTGCCGGAAGGAATATAAACGAAAACTTTATATTATATAATACATGAGGAACAGTTTTATTTTCTACCAATGAGATCTTTTCTCATCCTGTCTCATTCACTGTCCCAAAAACAGCGCTGCACACACAAACCTGCATAGCTGTTGGCCTGTGCAAGAAGCTGAGAGCAGGCGTGTAGGTCAGCAAAGGCTCGTATTCCCAGACAGTTGGACGGATGAAGCTGAGAGCTGAGAAACTCACAACAAGCTTTTTTCACCTCATTCAGCTGGAGCAGTCCTGCTGCGGGCAGCAACGCCTGTCACACAAACAGACACATACACAGTACCTTGCATAAAGTGGCAGCTTTGGTATAAGACAGTGCTGATTATTTTAATCAGCTGATCACAGGTTCAATCACCCAAAATGACCCCTTACAGTTTCACCACTATTTGAGGCTGCAATTTGTAAAATGTCAGAACTGAAGTGGATGGTCTCCATTATAAGCTGTACTGTTAATACCAGTAATAAGAACTCCAAAATACTTCTAGGTTTGTTTACATTTTTTAAAAAGAGTGAGCTTCCTCCTAAACAAGGCAAGAGTTTAAAGGTGCCATTTGAAAGGTTTGCTATTGCCAAGTCCTCTGAGCAACTCTACCTCAATGACTCAACGTCAGAAACTAAAGAGGGAATCAGAGGTAGCTGCTTAGCATGCTAACTTTAGGAGAAGAAACAAAGTCATAGTAATGGAAGCTTATTGCTTTGGACTGCTGGAGATGACTCTGGGTTTGATGATTAAATCACAATATTTCTTCTAGACTGATAACAGCTGTTAATGCAAATGTTGGCTATGCACCAACAGAAAAACCTACAAACAGGCTGTTCAAAGGTAATTAATAATAATTTATCACATAAAAATACAAAATACTTGGAAGTGCTAAATTGACCTGTAATGATTTGATTATTCTCCGATTTCAGCAGAAACATCCATGCATCTATTTCAGCTAAAAAATCTTACTACTTGACAATGTAATGAGCATGACATTTGAGGGAATACAAACACTGAACATTTCACTATCATCTCAATAATGTGAGGTAATATCAGTTAAAACAGGTAAATGTTGCACAATATTTGATATTAATGGATCAGATTTGTGGAAATTAATATGTTTGGTAAAACTGAAGAGAAAATTGGTTAAATTTATGGGGAGAAAACACAGGCAGTTTATTTTAAAAATTTTAATCATTTCATTGCTTTGAATTTTAATACAGAATTAGGTCACTAGTAAAGATGCTCTGTTTTCCAGGAAGTGCAAGTATCAATTTCCCCCTTTAAATTGCCTAATCAGGAAAATGTGACCCCATGTTAACTAGCTTTTAGCATAAAGGCACGAAAACTTAGAGTACCTAACAACACAAATGTTATAACAGCAATTTTGGCAGAAAAATTTTTAATCAATATATTATTAAAAACTGTTTTGGTTTCCTTTCACCGAGCAGTGTGACTTTGTCAATGTTGTGAGTCTGCTCAATGTTATATGATTCCGTTGTGAGACAAGACAATGTGAGTAGAGTCTGTGTATTTGTGATTTGTGTATGTCTTTACCTGAACATTATCCTCCGTGACCTGTATCTCTGCTGTGTATATGTAGTCCACCAGCAGACCCAGAGTCCAACCATCCATTTCCTTTATCCTGACTCGTTTCGCCCTGCTCTCTGCCATCTCCCCTGCAGGCACACAAACACACGTTAGCCTTCTGTCACCATTGAAGAAAGAACTTTGTGGCGTGGTCATCAGAACTAAAGGAAATTTGAAAAAAAAATGACAAAAACCATCCCAAATGTTGTGCAAATTGTCCTTACCTGTGAACATTGCATGGAAATAAGGACTCCCAGCAGCCAGAACTACTCTGTGAGCAGCGATTTCTACATCCTCCGCCACTATGGTCACATCACATAATAGGTTCTGGCTGTTTTGACATGAAGGATATAAGCACAAAAAGGGAGAGAGGAAAGAAAAAAGCCCAGTTATACACCAGTGGACATAGGATATATGGGTGATGAGGAAAAAAAAGGAGTGAGGGAGGAGTGTGCATCACCTGCGCAGCTCATTCATAACTCTGAAAGCCTTCCTCATGTGCCGATGGTTGAAAGTGACAGGACCTTGCCTCTCCACTCCATCTTCTTTGTCCAGACTGTGTGGACAAAGTCTAGTGCACCTGAGAGGGGGAGCTCAGTTATATACACACACGAGGCAAACACACAAACATTTATAGGTGTTAAAAGACAATAATAAAAGAACAGTGAAGACAGAGATGAGCGTGTTGTCCAATAACAGGGGCAGATATATGACTGTTGCTTTCACTTCTATTATAATACATGACAACGTGTCACGATACATGAAAACCCCTGTGAGGGTGTTTTGGATTTTATCATTGGGACTACAACAAAGCTATTTATCAAAATCACAAGAGGAAGCTGTGTTTAAATCAGTGTTCATATGTCTAAAGCTGGTTTGTTCCAATTATTAGGACTAAGTTATATTATCAATCAGGCTAAACAGACAACTGCCTTTAGGACTCTGAACCATAGCTTTGTTTTTAGTAAAACTGATCAATCAGAATCAGAATCAGAAATACTAGGGGAAATTCCAATTTGTCGATTTGTTAAGGACGTGTATTATTACATAATGTTGTGGACCTGTCTAAGAGCACGACCGCGTGTCTAAATCTGATCCAAGAAGTTAATTATTTGTGTACTTTTGGCTCACATGGTTCTCTTCCCTGATGAAGTGATGTTTAATCAATGAAATCTAATGACAAATTGAAACTCATGAAAGCTTCCTGGGGAACATAAAGCTTAATTGTGATTTGGAAGTGGTATGGCACATAAACATCAAACAGAGACCACTAAGTGGGTGGTGGTGATCAGGCAGGTTCGTGAACCCATGTATAGGGAACAATTGCACTCTCTAATGTAATTCCATTCACCAGCTCTGTCATAAGGTCTATAGAACTATCTGTGTATCTATTATGATACACAGATGTGTAATCTATTATGAGTGGATGTCTTTCATTCAAAAAGAGTAATAAGAAATAAATATCAACGGGAAAATACAGTTAAGGCAACAAAATATAAGCACTAATTTAACAGAAAAACGGCCTTATGACTAAAATGTCATTATATCTCATTAGATTGATGCACTTTACTGTTGTACCTTAACTACTTGATGTATTGTTAGATAGTTTAGTCCAGCGATTCCAATCCAACACATCAGACCACTCTTAGGTGTCACAAGATGAAGTTCTGAGCTCTTAGTTTCATGATCAAGTCGTTTGTAATGTCTTGATTGATTATTAATGAAAGCTGTACCACCCAGTTTTTCCCTGTGTCCAGTTTTACATATTCAAATGTCTTTTTTTCTCTAATCAACAGTTCAAGACGCGCTTAACATTTTAAAACATTTAGCTGCAAGCCTAAAAGTGCATCAATCTCCTAAAAAGTTGACACACCTTGTGGTGATAAACTATGAGGATAAATGCAGATAAAAAACAAACAAACAAACAAACAAACTTTTCAGACCCAGCAATATTAGTTCATGATGACTTGAAAATAAAACACTGAGCTGAAAATCTTCACATTTAAAAGGAAGAACAGAAAATTAAGGGGCACTTAAAATTGAAAGTTGCAGAGAGGGTTCAAGACAATCAACGAATTAATTAATCTGTTTTTGCAGCTCACTGTAATGTTAAAAGCCAAAAGCTCTGAGGAGCACTGGTCCAGTGTTTCACCTTTTAAAATACACCCTCCAGTTTGTGGACACTTTGATCACACTCAACTGAGTTTTTTGTTTTTGCTGTATTCTGTATTTGACTCATTCTTCACACATTGTACACTGAGAGCTGACAGTCCCCTGACTTTATCATTTTCTGGATACTCCAACAACTGCAACCACAGAAGAGTTCAGTCTGTTTTGGCTGTGGCTCTAAAGAGGCAAAAACAAAAACATTTCTATTTTCAGCCACGATCACTTTGTTTCAGCACAACTTTGCGGTGGTAAAACTGCCTTCAAAAACATGACCAGGCTCATAACTACAATGAAACGGGTCAAAGAAAAGTAATTTTAGCTTGAGTATATTGTTCCAAAGCAAAAATTTGGCTGTGTATGACGGGTTATGTATGTATGTTATAATGTATTGCATTTTCTAATAATAAATATGTCAAACTATTTTATATTGTTGTAAAATGAAAGCAGTCAAAAGTAAAATATTTGCCCCTGGAGTGAAGTGGGGCAGAAGTTTACAAGAAGCTGCTCATCAAACACCGAAGGCCTTCCTTTCATAATAAAAGCATCAAACATTTGCATATGATTATGTTGCTGACTGCAAATAATCACATGTCCCTTGTTTTCCGTCACAAACACACCCACACACACATGGCTTCGGAACAGCTTACACACACACACCCTCTGTACTGCAAACACAACACCACCGCTCCTCCCAACTAACAGAGGCACAAATCCATCCAGGCTGCCCCCCGCCTCTCGGTGAAGCTCCCCGACCGATCCCCCATCCCCTCCGGCCGGAGAACGGCGGCGGCCACGCCGGCTGGCCGCTGTCTCTGTCAATGCGGCACCATCAGTCAGCAGCCGCTGGGAAACACACACACACACACACACACAGTGTTTGTGCACTCACAGCGGATGACTGTCCATGATTCCGGTGTTTTTCAGAGGCGGTACACTTGGCCCAGCGGCATGCACCATTCCATATCCACGGTGTCGTCTTTGGGGGCTCTAAATCCAGGTTGGATTCCCGGCGACCAGCCCGGTCCTCAGAGAAACACAGCCCGGGAGGACTGCGGTGGCTCCGGACTAACACGTTGAGATCTAACCCGGCTGCAGCTGCTGTGCTGTGCCCAGTGGACTGGGTCTCCTGTCGGCCAAAAAAACAAAAAGATCCGTACAGGAGAAGGAGCCGGCCGCCGAGGAAGACCGGGATTTATTTATTTACCCCCACACCCCTCACCACCAGCAGCACCTATCCCCTCCTGGGTGTGTATGGGTGCGAGAGGCGGACGGACAAGGATACCTGTTATTTTCCAATCGCTGATTAAAACGCACAAACAAGGACATGACGGTAAAGACGGTCCTCAGAGCAGCCAAGGCGTCCCCAAGAAAGCACTGTCTCCCTCTAGCTGTGGAAGACCGGCCGGCTCCAGCAATACTTGGACCCAATAATAATAATAACTACTACTTGTACTAATAATAATCATCATCATTATAATTATAGAGCAGCAGTTTTTACTTTGAATTTCAGAAATCTCCTTATCTCGTCTCACAACTTCGACTTCATATCTCATTTAGTTTTCGTGACTTCAAATTATGACAGTTTAACACGTAACATGTAAAATGTGCCATATCTTGTTTTTATTTATCACACAAAAAATATTGATCAGCTAGAGATTTCACATGGTACCTTTGATGAATCTCTTAATCATTACTTGAAATTAAACATACTTGATTCTTTACTCATAAATTTGATGAGCCACAAGTATTTGTTTATAATGTATAGCCTTTCATAATGTTTTTTCCTTCACTGTGAAGATGTAGAACTACATATCATCTATTTTAAAGAGTATTCTTTGAAGAGAAGTGGGTTCCAGTTTGAGGAATGCTAATAAAAAGGCTAAACCCAAAATTTCCAGGCTTTGCTTGTCAAGACCTGTTCAAGACGAAGCTTTATGTCAGAGCCCATCTGTAAAGGTTTGTGACTGTACTGTCAGTGGACAGTTGATAGCTGTGAAGCTGGAGGAGAACAAGTCTGTCATGGTGTGAAATCACTGAATATATTAGAGACAACTGTCAGGAGGCTGAGTCATGGCTTCTTTGTCATAATACATGTGACATTATGTTAAAGCTGTTGCCCGTAATGACAAGTTTCCTCTTTATTTGTTGTTAACAATGTGAATATTTTTAGCCATGATGCATTTTATAAGCATCATAGCTCTGATTTTACTTACTTTCATAAGGACCAAGTTGGTGATTTTAGTATTATAGCTATTCAGTAGTGCACTTCTAAGAGACCAGATTTAACAAAAATATGGTCCCAATTTTAACAGATATTCTGAGACCAAGTAGTGGTCAAAGTCCAAATGATATTAGTGGTTTTTCCCCCCTTTCAGAGCCAGTGTAGACATTATACAATAGTTTTTGGTCTGGTAAACAGCTCTGTGTGTAAAAATTGTGGAATGCCTCTTTAAATTATACAGCCAGAATATGATCCTGTTTTCAATTAGGAAAATGTCTGCACTATGAAAACAAGAAACACATAACTAAGACTTAATTCAGTTCATATTACAATATTCAAAATTTATTTTTTCAATAAAAAAAGTACAGAAATATTTACATTAATCAAAAATACTGAGAAACTTAAACAAAGTGTGTTGATGATTTGTCTAGACAGCAAACTGTTGAGCAGATTTTTCACAGATTGATAATGAATTATGCACATGATGAACTTGGACTGTTAGTTAGGTTTTAAAGGGGCAGGGGGCAGGCTAGCAGAGGCTTGCTCCAGGAAGGCCAGTGGTCCAGGAGGAGGCAAGTCTGAGGGTTTACGGTGTTGAACACTCACATCCTCCAGCACCTGCTGCCAGTGGTGCAGTTTGGACAAATGCTTCTGAACCAGCAATTCTTTCCTCTGTAGCTCATTACGTAACTCTGACACATCCTAAAGTGAGAAGAAAAAAAGCGAGAAGAGATATTAATAACTTAAGGGAAGAAAAAAAATAATAATAATAATTCACTGGTAGCATGTCAAGAGTCAGATAAAAGAAATAGAGACAAGTATTGCTTCTCAATAAGAAATTTAGAAGATACAGGAGTTTGTTTTTGCTTTTTTCCTAGGACAAATACTTTAAAATATCAAGTAGGTTTTACAAAAGCTTAGACCTACAAGGGCAACAAGAAGTGGAGAGAATCAATGTAGGACAGAGGGAAAGTCACTAATAAATTTTACCTCTTTCACCACCTGCTCTGGCTTCTGTACAGATAACTGAAGCCTCTTTTGAAGGAAGAAGCATTCCGTCTGTCGAGCGACATCCAGAAACTTTTGTATGCACTGGTCAACACCTGCAATCAACACACACATACAGCTTTTAATCACTTTTTCTTACAATAATGGTATTAATTTTATAAATATATGGGCCCCAAAGTGCAACCTCAAGGGAACAAGCTTGAATACATTTGATCTTTCAGACAACACAGTTGTAGTTAGACATAGCTGGGAGTGGGTACATGAACATGCCTCCAAGCATTACCTGAAGCATTTCTGGAGGTAGAGGAGGACTTAAATCATATTAACATACATTTTTATTTTTTAAATGCAACTTCAAATTGAAAAACAAAAAGAATCAATTCTGTTGCAGTTGGTTTATTCACAAATAGTATTCCTATGGTTAAAATTGTCAAACACTTCTATTTTTCAAATTAATTCCCTAATAAAGGATGGACAAGGTTTGTATTTAAATTATGCCAGGCAAGCAAGCCTGTAAATAAATGTTAAAAAAAAAAAAATATATATATATATATATATATATATATATATATAATTTATTATTATTATTATTATTATTATTATTATTATTATTATTATTCAGGGCTTCACTCACCAGTTCGAATCTCCTCTTGGTCTGTCCCATTGACATAGTCTTGGCTTACCAGGGATGCAAAACATGCCTGTAGAATAAGCCAAGAGAACAACATGGGTAAATTTGCCTTTTTCTCAATTTGTCTGAATATTAATTGTGCTCTTTTGGCCTTGACTGCATCTGGTTTTCTTGTCTTAATAAATACTTAAAAAATGGGAGAAGCACATTTTTTTATTAATCTTTAATCATAAACTAAACCATAATATAGGAGAACATACTACATAGGTCACAGCAAGTTACCTTATAAAAGAATTAATGATGATGATGCAACTACCCATCTTGGGCAAATTTACCCATCTTCAAAATTCTGCACATTAATCTGTTCTCTCTGATGTAAAATCCTTACAAGATTTTTATGCCTGATTGCAGGGACTTTTTCCAGCAAGAGCATCTATGACATCAACCCGTTTTATTATAGAGGAAGGTATGGCTCACAGAGAGTGTTACAGGTGCTTCAAATATTTAAATCTACTCAGATACATCTTCATGTTTGGTGACCAGTGCCTATGTGATATTCTGTAGCTGTGGTCTTTTTTTTTTTTTCCCCTCGTCTTTCATTGATATGCACCAAGGCAAACTATAAGTGCCACTCACTTATAACAGCCTTGTATGCATCCTACTGTGCAAGATAACACTGCAGCAGATTGAGTCTTGGAAACCAGAGATGCAACTGTGCCTTTGTGATGCATTTCTTAAATTTGCGTTGGATAGTTTACTCTACTAGGAAAGGTTATCGTTTCATAATCGTGTCAGCGAACAGAACAACTTTTAAATGCAGCATGTGTGATTTGTTTTGGAAGAGACTGGCCGTTTTGGTGTTTCGTGGGCTAAGGATAGAAACTTAACATTAGTGATAGGAATAATTATAGTTATCTTAGAGCCTTTTATTTATTCAAGTCGTTGAGAAATAACGTTTTTTTATTCCATTGTCTGAACCGCTCCACGGCACCAAGCAGCTTTTAAGACAACCCGGCTCAAACTGGGCTCGACTAGCAACAGTTACCGCACACATAGCTAACAACAGCTAGCACGACAGCCGCTTCCTACCTCGAAAGAAGCCTCCAGCTCATCCACAAGTGTGTTGTTTCCCTGAGTCCTGGCTGCAGTGCCGGGGAAGCCCGGTTGGCCCGGTCCTCCGGGACCACCGACGGGATGCGGACCAGGGGGCTGCTGGCCGGGAAACATTCCGCTCATAGACGACGCCATCTTGATCTGGAGTGTCTGGTCCGGACATGCGCAGAAGCAGCTGTTGTGTGCGCGCGCGCGTTTCATAGCCACAGGTATATGGACACCGTGATTAACAATAATACACTGCTCAAAAAAAATAAATAAAGGGAACACTAAAATTACACATCCTAGATCTGAATGAATGAAATATTCTTATTAAATACTTTGTTCTTTACATAGTTGAATGTGCTGACAACAAAAATCACACAAAAATGATCAATGGAAATCAAATTTATTAACCCATGGAGGTCTGGATTTGGAGTCACACTCAAAATTAAAGTGGAAAAAACACACTACAGGCTGATCCAACTTTGATGTAATGTCCTTAAAACAAGTCAAAGAGGCTCAGCAGTGTGTGTGGCCTCCACGTGCCTGTAGGACCTCCCTACAACGCCTGGGCATGCTCCTGATGAGGTGGCGGATGGTGTCCTGAGGGATCTCCTCCCAGACCTGGACTAAAGCATCCACCAACTCCTGGACAGTCTGTGGTGCAACGTGGCGTTGGTGGATGGAGCAAGACATGATGTCCCAGATGTGCTCAATTGGATTCCAGTCCATAGCATCAATGCTTTCATCTTGCAGGAACTGCTGACACACTCCAGCCACATGAGGTCTAGCATTGTCTTGCATTAGGAGGAGCCCAGGGCCAACCGCACCAGCATATGGTCTCACAATGAGTCTGAGGATCTCATCTCAGTACCTAATGGCAGTCAGGCTACCTCTGGCAAGTACATGGAGGGCTGTGCGGCCCCCCAAAGAAATGCCACCCCACACCATTACTGACCCACTGCCAAACCGGTCATGCTGGAGGATGTTGCAGGCAGGAGAACATTCTCCACAGCGTCTCCTGACTCTGTCACGTCTGTCACATGTGCTCAATGTGAACCTGCTTTCATCTGTGAAGAGCACAGCGCGCCAATGGCGAATTTGCCAATCTTGGTGTTCTCTGGCAAATGCCAAACATCCTGCACGGTGTTGGGCTGTAAGCACAACCCCCACCTGTGGACGTCGGGCCCTCATACCACCCTGATGGAGTCTGTTTCTGACCATTTGCACATTTGTGGCCTGCTGGAGGTAATTTTACAGGGCTCTGGCAGTGCTCCTCCTGTTCCTCCTTGCACAAAGGCGGAGGTAGCGGTCCTGCTGCTGGGTTGTTGCCCTCCTACGGCCTCCTCCACGTCTCCTGATGTACTGGCCTGTCTCCTGGTAGCGCCTCCATGCTCTGGACACTACGCTGACAGACACAGCAAACCTTCTTGCCACAGCTCGCATTGATGTGCCATCCTGGATGAGCTGCACTACCTGAGCCACTTGTGTGGGTTGTAGACTCCGTCTCATGCTACCACTAGAGTGAAAGCACCGCCAGCATTCAAAAGTGACCAAAACATCAGCCAGAAAGCATAGGAACTGAGAAGTGGTCTGTGGTCACCACCTGCCGAACCACTCCTTTATTGGGGGTGTCTTGCTAATTGCCTATAATTCCCACCTGTTGTCTATTCCATTTGCACAACAACATGTGAAATTGATTGTCAATCAGTGTTGCCTCATAAGTGGACAGTTTGATTTCACAGAAGTGTGACTGACTTGGAGTTACATTGTGTTGTTTAAGTGTTCCCTTTATTTTGTATATCAGTGTATATCAGTCCTGTAGAAATATTCATCTTCATGAAGGACACAATGTTCTGTTTTGTTTTGGGTTTTTTTGGTTCGGAGTGGTTTTAGATTTAACCAGATGATCACTTTAGACAGACACACACAGTTTGTGTGTGTCTGTGTGCTTTTGTGTTTCTGTCAGGGCAGTTAAAATCCATGAACATAAGCAAAATAACACAACTTTGTGTCGTGAAATTCAGTTTACAAGCACCAAATTAAACAAACTACTTCCTGTAAAGTCCAAAATCCATTCACAGACAGTTGAATCAGCAGCATTTAGTTTCAAAACAGCCTGAACATCATAGAGACAGTATTTATTGCGCAATTTTTGCATTACATTAGGTTTTGCAAGGTGTTCAAATTTTCCAAACCATGTTAAAATCGGAAAAACAAGAAGTGAAGAAGTATATTAGCTAGCCTTGAAATACACAAACCAGTGAATGTAGCTATCTTTTGTCCCAAGCTGAGCAACTAATGCTAATGAAATTTCTAAATGTAGCAATTGATGTTAGGGTTAGGGTAACTATCACTTCATATCAACATTAAATCATTGTGCCCGGATCATTTTACTCTTACTTTTCCCTTTTCTTCAAAACTGGGAAAGGTCATAAAATGATTATGAGCTTAATGATATAACAAATGAATAAAAAAAAACCCAATCAAATACACAATGATTCAATCAGCTCTTCAAACTAAAGCACAAAAATAATCAATTATTGTTACAGTCAAAATTGGATCTAGACAATAATCACTTGATAGTTTAAATTGGAAAAATCCATCATCAACAAAACAAAATTTAAATTGCACCTCAAATGTACATCAATGAGGCCAACCCTGACCACACAGTTCATTCAGTGGGAGAAGCTGCCCTTCTCCATGAGGACCAATAAAAGCCCCCTGGAGCTGGTACAAACATGGTGGACGAGGGTGGACTTGAAAGAAAATGACACAAACTTCTTCATCCTGTTTCTCCATTCATTTTATCAGGTTTATCCAATTCATAACCCATCCTTCTGCCAAAGGTTTAAATGACTGAAACTTTGTGATCATAAACCATTTTCAAATCCTACCTTCATTGAAACTCCTTTGATGACTCAACCTTTGTTGAAGTTTTGAGAGACAACAAATGCTCAAGTGTGTGCACTCATCTCTTTGTGTGTGGTTGCTTATTTTAATACATTCCTAAGGTCTGAAAATACAAGCCAACTATACTTCTACTGTCCAACAGCTGTGTCGAACTCAGTATGCTGGAAAACACAATTGGCTGTTTGAGGAATTCAGTTGTGATCGGCATAGTAACAGGCTAAGGGATAGATTATGTCAACTACTAGTCCACGTGAGCATAGTAACAGAAAGATCAGGGTGTGTATGCATTGCTCTGCAATCTATGCTAACACTCTTCACTTCAGTTAACATTACATTCATGCCTGTGACTATCTTTGTATGATTACATCTGTCTGTATACACGTGTGCATGATTTTTCCTGTGTATGTGGGCATATTATATATTCTTTTCAAAGAAAGAATAATACAGTTGATGCCTAAGATATGCCCATGTGTGTCTGTGGTCTTCTAACTGACTTAAGTTTCAAAACATTTGTACATATTTTTATAAATATGTATACTGCCCCTCAACCCAGTTATTTATGCTTATTTTATATTCCTTTATATTCATATTTTTACATTCTTATTTTCATTTGTTACATTCTGCCTTTGCACTGTTTGGTTTGTGACAATACATTTCACTATCAGTCTACTTGTCTTTTTTTGTACTTCTTAATTAAAAATTTTGATTTAAAAAGTGGCTTGTGATGTTCTTGTTCATTGACATGCCTGTCCCCTTCACAAAAAAATTACAATCAAAAAATATTTTCTGTCTGTTGGTATGTGATAATACATATGTATTAGCTAAACAATGACTTTAAATCCTATTAGAGCAGAGGCCAAAATCACAGTGTTAACACTGGTACTCCATAGAGCTCCACATGTGACTGTAAGGTCACTAAACAGAGCTGTGAGAATGGCCGGTTGAAGGCACAGGTTTCTGGTTGTACAGCCAAGCCGCAACTCACGTGAGCATGGTAATGTAGCTGCAAAGGAAGGAACAGATGATACACATGGAAAACAGAATGATGAGTGCAATTCATCAGCCGATTAGGGAACTTACTGTTGGCAGTGAAGCAACTGTTCTCAGCTCCCACACAGGCTATATCCACATTGCAGGAACCTGACATGCTGTCAGCTGAGCTTGCACATCCAGGACATACCTTTCCATTCACGGCGGAACTGGGAGCTGGTAACATATAAGAGAAAGCAATAAAAAAGCAGATAGTCTTACTTGAAATGACGTTCTAGTACTCAAGCTGAACTGAATTGTCATTGCCACAGTGGATGGAGGTGCTTAATGCCCCTGTTCAAAGTAGCAGCAGGTCTTACTGGCCAGTGTCTGGAAGTTGCAGTTGTCCGACGCGCAGCAAAGCTGATTGTGGGCTGCTCTTCTGTAGCCATGGTTTATAGACCATTCAGTTGCAATGGTGAGAGGAGTAAGGCAGGTCAGCAGTGTTGAACAATTCTTACTTACTGTAACACTACTGGATGTATTTGTTTGTATCACTGACGAGGGAAAGAAAAAACAATGAGAAGAAAGGTAGAGTAAATGTTAAATAATTGACTCACTCTTAATCTTGTTGCAAAAGCTGACTTTATCTCATAACAGGATGAAGTAATTTGGTTGAAGTGATATTTCTTTATCACAGTTAATGTAGAAGCACTGAATTTACAGCATAATAAGTTACTGCCACCTACCTGAAGTGATACTCCGGCATGCTGTACTTGTAGCAGGGCACTGGACTGTTGTTGTGTTGGTACATGCTTCATCGATGCATGTGTGGCAGCTTAGTGACTCAGCTGAAATGTGTATAAAATCATTTACAGCATTCAATCAATATTGGTTTCATCTCAAGACAGACAGATAATAGATGTAAGCCTGAGCTCCTACTCCACCTTACAGGCACTGCACAACTGGGAGATCAGAGCACCAAGAAGACATTTGGAACATTCATGAAACATTCATGACTGGATGCTACAACTGTTCAACCCAGATTTTTCCCTTTAACACCCCTTTTCTCTTTGTGAACAAAACTAATTAAACTAATTGACTAACTAATTAAAAAACTAATTAAAGTCTAAATAAATATGAATTATTGAAATGTTATCTGCAGTTCTGTAGATGTATTGTATAAAGTATGGATAACTCTGACTAGGATCTTTTTTTTTTAACAAGATAACATTTGCATGTTTTTGTATTTAAACAGAGTTTGAGTTGTCATTGGCTGTATCTACAGGCAAAATAACCTAATATGTAATTCACCCCATGAAATATGCAACTTGAGCAACAAATCAACCACATTTGTGCATGTTTGCAGCATGTCTGCATCATGAATAACACTATTTCTTCATCAATTTAAACTCTTTAGATATAAATGTAAACAAGACTATAATAAGCAAGGAGCAATAAGGCTCCTGCTTTGTGTAAAGAGTAAGAAAAATCTCCAAAATCATATCATATAAATATGGAAAAAATGCCATACTTTTCTGTGTTGGTACATTTGTAAGTACAAATCTAATGTCCAGTGAAAGTTATTTACCTGTGTGGAGCAGAGCCCCGGCCAGACAGACAGTCAGCAGCAGCAGCAGCTTCATGTTGACGTAAGTTGGTAGGTATTGAATGTTTTGAGGGGGATGCTCCAGAGCTTATATACAGGTGGACAATGCGTATCCTGGTAGGTTAAGAGAAACTGATAATCTTATCATTCACAGATAGACCTGTCTGAGGGAGATTCCAGAAGAGCGATGCTATGTCCTGCACATTCCTGTCATGCCTGACTATCATCCCCTCACGCAGGTGTATAACCAATGCTTTTCTTCATTTTAGTTAGAATTCCCCGATAAGCTCTCTTTCAACAACATCCTCAATGTGATGAGCAAACACAGGCTGCACATAGAGCTGTGCGGATGCCAGCTCATATCCATCCCAGGCTGCCAAAACACAGATGGTGTGCTGTTTATGTTGTTAATGGTGGCCATGCAAGGTGGCACAAATATTCTTGTCCTAATAACATCCTTCCAGTCTTCTACTGCACTCCCAAGGTATTGAAGCCAAATGGTGTATACTATCTCCAGCTTATTCTTGTTCTATCCCAGAGTTGGGAACTGGGTCATTTAGGCAATTTTACATAACAAATCAAAATCTATGCTGCTTTCCTTATTTGGAAACAAGTTATTAAAATTCACAGATATGGATCACATCTCACTGTGTTTTGCTCTTGAGGTAAAGTTCACATATCAAGAGAGACTGATAGAGATGATAAAATGATGATAAAATAATTGATGAGAGATAACATCGAGGAAGAACATCAGATTCCCTGCTGAAGAAAAGAATGTCCTAAGCATCAGAACAAGGAGACAGTGGATTCCTCAATACCTTCCAGTTGTACAAACAAAAGCAAACTTACTTAATGGTTTCTCCCTCCTCTCACAACGGCAAAAGTCTTCATTGCTGTGGAGAGATTTTCTTCTCCAGATTATCGATCATAACAATACAACAAGAGCTAATGTGAAAACTGTAGACACATTCCTAGACAGAGTCACTGATTATCAAACCCAACTGTTCCACAAACTTAACCAGATGGACTATTGTAACTATGATGACTAAGGTCATATAACCTTATACAAGTACGATTCTTATTTCTTACAAATGCATCCTCCTGATATGTACATGCTGACAGAGCTAGAGGAAAACTAACAGGCCAAACAATCAATGCAAGTAACACCATTAGAAAAAAGACTCTTATGGGTAGACAGCACCCGGTAGTATCAATCGGACAGATGTGTGATCTTCTTTTCATATTGACTCAGGGGGCATACTGATTCTGTGTTATCTGACAGCAACATTCCCATTCTCAGCTTTAAGTAAGCATTTATTATGATGGGGAAATTTGGGAGGAGCAGGCTGAAAATCAGAACCTTACAGCTGAATGGACAACAGAGCTCCCTTTTTGCCGAATCAGGCAATTTCATATAAATATCCAGGTCGCCAGTTTTTTGCCCGGCCAACAAATGTAATGTCTGATTGTCCACAAATCAAATTCTAAAGGATCCACAGAAGCCACAAATAAACCTTTGCAAAGACGGAGTTTATTTATATAACATAAATAATCTGAACTTGAATGTAGTTACATAAGACCTTCAAGTTTTTACATCAAAGATCACAATAAAATTATTTTTTACAGTGGGGCCTAAAAAATTTCCTAACTCATTTGCTGTATGTAATAAAATGTCCATTGCAATGTTTCACAAAATATCATTAGTCCTTTCAAGGAAATTGTACTGTTTCATCATATGTGGCCTTTGACCCTTAGGATGTGTTGGATCCTGCTAGAAGACGTCAGAGAGTCTTGTATGTTATCAGATATTGTATCTGTCCCTCAGCTGTGTTGAGCTAGCCTGGCGGCAAACTCCACCAGTGTGCGTGTTGGTCTTCCTGACATGCCTTTGCTCAGATAAGGAACTTCATCTTTGTTACTCATCACACCAGCAATGTCCAGATGAGCCCAGTGAGCAGCTGTGACAAACTCTCTCAGGAATGCAGCTGCTGTGCATGCACCGCCAGAACTAGACAGAAATCAACAAGCCAAATATTCGAATTCAGTAAATAAATACATTAATAAACTTCCTCTGATACTCTGATGTTTCTAGCGAGAGTTGCAGATGCTCATGCAGTCCAGTGATACGTACCGGCTGTACTTGCCGATGTTGTTGAGGTCAGCCAACTGGCTGTCAGTCACCTGTCTGGTGTAGTGCCTGAACAGAGGCATTCGCCACACTCTGTCACCTGTGACAACACTGGCCTGCAGCATACACACAGACACATGCCATTCATCAACGCAGGAGATGAGAGATAACAAGACAGTGTGCATGATTATTGTGCGTACGCTGTACCTTGTGCAGCTGCTCCCAGAGCCAGTCAGAATTTGTGAATACTCCAGCTGCTGCTGAGCCAAGAGCCACATCCATCGCACCTTGATGACACAAAAAGATAAATTTTTGGACTGACGAAATAGTGAAAAAAGCGAGACCCAAACATACAATGGTTGCACTGGGACATGCACACGTGCTACAGTGGTTACTCAATGTTCCAATAGGTGGAGTCAATAGTTGCCAAGTTTTCAAGTGGTGCCAGTTTAAACGGCAGATTTCATACCAGAACACCACAGTCAGATTAAACCGTGTGAAAGAACTAACTCTCACCTGTTAGCGTAGCGACATTGACAATGGCTCTGGGGTTGAAGGTGTGTCCATAACAGAGTGCATCAGCGAGAATCAGTCGACCTTCTGCATCTGTATTATCAACCTGCATGAAGACAAACAGTAAATTCTATTCAGCTGTATACACACATTCAAATGTACAAACACAATCATATTTAAGTTCCTTGTTGGTTCACTCACCTGGATTGTTTTTCCATTCTTGGCTGTTACAACATCACCTGGTTTAGTGGCCTTTCCACTGGGCATGTTCTCACACAGAGGAGCCAGACCTGATTGAAGCAGATGGTGAAAAGTTTGTTTTCTTTTCAACATTTAGTGATTATTTTATTTGCTTGTAGATGTTATCAATCAATCAATCAGACTTTAGTTATAAAGCACTTCTCATACAGATGTAGTACAAAGTGCTGTACACAATAAAAGCAAGCAGAGCACAGTAAAACTAAAGGGACACACATATATACGTGTACATACAGACACACCCACACACACTCCCATATAACACATACATAAACAGCATCGTCTACTGGGATTCAGTGTAAAAACATAAAGGAAACTTTAGTTGGGTCATGGCCACTTTTTCTATGCTCTCTAATTTCAATAAATGAAAATGAAATAAAAAATACATGGTGTTAACAGTATATTTAATGTCATGAAGCTCACCAATTATGTTGACTGGCAGTTTCAGGGCTGCTGCTGTGACAATAGATGCACAAACGGTGGCGGCTCCACCCATGTCAGCTCTCATTGCATCCATAGAAGCAGACGGCTTCAGAGAAATACCACCACTGCAATCACACAGAGAAACAGGAAAGGTGGTGCAGAGCGCCACATTGTTTAAATAAAAGCCTGGTAAATAAGATAAGAACTGGGGTAGATTTTTTTGTGGTTTACCTGTCAAAGGTGATGCCTTTGCCCACTAAGAGAAGTGGGGCCTGCGTGCTGTCGGGGGAGCCATTGTAATGTAGCTCCAGGAAGACAGGGGGCTCATCCGAACCTTTGGAAACACTGAGAAATGCTCCCATCTGTTGCTCCTCTATCCAAGCCTGGGATCTGCATAATACACATGGATTATTAAGGTTTAAAAGGTTTCCCACTATATTCAATCAAAGCAGCCCCAATATCTGGCAACACTGTATGAAGTGGTTGGATTTCTGTCTCCCACACAGTGTTGAAAATGTAACATATAACAGAATTAATATTGATTTTATTAAAAAGTATATATCTAATTGGCCCTTCAACAGTGGGACAAACTAAGATTGTGCATTTACTTCAGCTGAGATATACAGACACTTTAAATAAGGTCGAAACAGCTTCACTGTAAAAAAAAAAAAAATTATGTGCACTGTATGAAGTTGTGCCAGGGTTGATGAGTAATGATGCACAAACCTCTTCTTTATTGTGACTTTTTCAACATGTGGTGATAGCTTCTCTTCAATGGTGTTGGCAAAAACAGTAGGAGTTATATGATTCGCCGGAGCCTCCATCAGTAGTCGTGCCAGATTTTGGCCTTCTGCAAACACAACTCCTCTCTCCCATCCAGCCAAGTCAGCACTGAGATGAATTTAGACACAGACAAATACACAGATTAATCAGCCAAACAAAGAAAGGCGTGCCTCAGTTTTAGGTTAGTATTTGTCACTCTACCTTCCATGAAGCTGTGCTGTGACTTTGGTCTTTTTCTTGGACTTGAATTGGTCATAGTGAAACAAGCCAAGAACCGCACCTTCAGCTGCTGCCTGGCAATCACCGCAGCCATCAACCTCTACATGGTTCACCTCCAGGTCCTGGAGCAACCGACAGCCAACTGAGCACACACACAGAAAGAAACATAGACATCAGCTGACCACAACACACAGCCACTTTAACAGGAGCTGATGCAGGTCTCTTACCTGACACTGCCTGTCTGATGTTCTCCTTGGTGGTGTCCCAATTCTCTGCCACACACAGTCCTTCATTGTTCTTCCCCAGCCCTACTACTGCTACACAGGGGAAATCCTGGAAAAGTTGCAGGGTAGATGTTGTGTCATTATTCTGATATTGTCATGTCAGGAATTTTATTCAATCTCATGTCAAATGTTGTCACCTTGTGGATTCCATAAAATATTCTGCTTTTGCCTTTTTTCAGTGCAGGTCCAGAGCTAGAAAATTCAAAACAGACGTTCGCTGAACAAAACATTGAAAAAAGTAGTCATCTAATCTGGAACAAGATAGGTAAATATAGTGGGGGTTTTTCATAGCCATTAGAAATGCACTGTGATGAATGGCAATAGCAGTGCTTCTTCAGCTGTGATGTGTACAACTGTGAAAGCTTTAAATTTGCAGATTTTATCTAAACGAACCATTTCATGATCACCATATCAGTGTCACAGCTGTTGACCAACTTTATGTCTAAAGGGGTGTGGGGAGTAATTGGTGTATACATTCACAAATATCTGCAGGGATTGTAGTGACTTCATTTCCTTTTACAAATCAACAAAGTATGTAAGTTGGCCAGACGTTGTCATTGATGTATATTGTCAGTTTACCGATATAAAGACTCACATCTTGAGTAGATCAGAGAATTTTCCAGAAAGAGATTGGTCAAATCCAGCAGCTGTCTCTGTCAATTGAGGACCGCCCTCCTTTCCTTCCTGTTCAAACACCCCCAACACCAAGCCCTATGCATGCATGCACACATACGCGCGCGCACACACACACACACACACACACACACACACACACACACACACACACACACACACACACAATTATTGTTCAAAGCCGAGGCTCACACAGACACACAAAGCAGCAGGTCTGTGTGAAGCTGCCCTGACAGCTCACCTTCCTCTGGTCCAGGGCCTGGGAGGCAGAAAACGACCTACGGTGGTTCGTCCGCACCGCCTGAACAGCTCTCCTCACAAGAAGCATCATCATCTGCTCAACATAAATGAGCCGAGCAAGAAATAACTACCGATTCTCAGACTGAAAGGTCGTAAACATGTGCAACAAGGAAGATGACGACCGACGTAAGACCGTCGCGTTTCTGTTGCGTCATCTGCACGCGACGTAGGTGGTTGCTGTGTTCACCTGGAGGTAGAAGGGCGTCAAACTATGGAAATATTGTAATATATCCATGGACAGGCTTAGATGGAGGCAACTGATTCACTGTGGCGACCCCTGAAGGGAAAAGCCGAAAGGAGAAGAAGAAGATCCATGGGCTAATGAATGAATGAAAAAGTTGGGGGTCCGTCATTGTGTTGGCCTTAGTAAACAAATACATTCAAAATAACTGGAACTTATTAAAAACAGCTTTCAGTTATATTTTTTTGCAGACAGCAGTTAGCTGTTATTATTACTTGGTAGGTTGTCATTAAAACAATTCATTATACAACTGAAAATTTGTTGTTGGTGAAATAACCTGAAAATAACTGAAAAGTGCTAAAGAAATTCAGACTGATACCACACAACAATAATGCATTAAATCATTGTTTATTTAATGTTACACAATACATATCTGTCATGGTGTGTTAGTTTCCAGCTCCAGTTTTCCTGAGGAATAGAAAATCTTACAGAAAATATGAGGACACACAGAAACTCAACACGAGGATGAAACCGATCTATTACTTTACTGTAAGTATGGCCAAACAAATTATTTACACACATTTTTTTAAAATGTGGACAAAATATTCTTGTTTGGACCTTCATAGCAGCCAACTAGTCTGACCAATTTTCTAAGAAGATGTATACAGAAGATATTATGCAAGCTCTGCTTGCTTTGTTGTACCTAACTTTCCATTAGGGATTAAAGTGAGACTACAGACTGATGTTTTTACTTTGGGAACCATAATAAATCAGTTACTGATGTTCCACACATACAATGAGAAAAATAAACAGATTTACACATGCAGCCATAAACAGAATATACAGCTCAGGATGTCCAGGGCTCAAAAGATGGGTTTATGAAGCTGCCTCCATTGATGGATGAAGATTGTTAAATACAATCACAAATGAACCTAAACAAAGCTATCTTGCCATTACAGTCAACCTCTTCTGTGATCACAACTGCTAACTGTGTTATAAAACTACAAATGAACAGTTGATGTTTTAATAGTGTACTGGGTTTGGTTATGATTTCACAACATCTTGCAGTGGGGTGGAGCAGCCTCAAGCAGGTCATAAGTGACTGATCCAGTCTTGGTCCGAATGGTTAGTATCTCATGTGTTTGTCTCTTTGTGTTACCCCCTCTGGTGGTGTACTTTTTGACTGCTTGGCATAATATCAGAGAAATATACTGTATATTGACAAAAAAAAATTCTCATTAATTTTTTTTCCTAACAGATATATATATTCCTCTGAGAACAATACATTCATATTCAGTGTGAACATGATTTACCTGCTTGGTTGTTTTTATTGGAGTTCTACATGAGTCTATTGTACATCCGTCTGTAATGTAAACTCTTTTCTTTTTCTGTGGTTTTTAACCATCTGAATCGAGGACTTGAAGTTTAAATATTTCTTTTTCCACTGACAAAAAAGGCCCTGAGCTACATTTTAGATTTTGAACTTCATGCACTCCAGGATATGATCCATCATTATAACTGGCCGCTTCATAGCAGTGATGGAGGAATGTCCAGATAACGCTCACTGACAAGTCAGTTTGTTTTTTATGGTTGTCCTTCTGTCTTGTGGTTGCAGGTAATTATATATAATGAGCCCAAGGAGTCAATCATGAGTGAAATAAGTGCTGACATTATGCTCTGTTGTCCCTCAGTAGAGCAGGTCCAGAGCAGATATAGTGGGTTCTTCAGGTTTCTTGATCTCTGGTTTTGGCAGCTTGATCCGACTCATGGCAACCACTCCACAGATGGCAAAGTGAGTTGCGACACTGCCTACACCGAGCCAAAAGGACCAGTCCAGGCTGTCATCCAGGACAACAAGAACGAAGAGGTTCTCCTGATAGTTTGCCACCCGTTCGGTTAGTCTGTGGTGTTTCATGGCTGCCAGAAAACACAAAACTGCCAGGGTGCCGAAAAAAGCTAGAAAGAAAAGCAAATGTGTTGGGAGAATTACATTACTCAAACGCCAAAAAAGAAAAGATATGCAGGACATGGCAATACATAAAAAAAGTAATGTTTGATGGATAGAGTGAAGACAAAGTTCTCTCACATACCAGCAATGCAGTTCCAAAGGTAGAGTCCTTTGTGCCCTTTGATGCTCTGGTAGGGGACCTTGCGTGCATTGTAAATGCAAAAAGCTAAACTGACCAGAGAGAAGCCAATGGCCACCAGCAAGAAGAGAATCACCATCATGTGAAGGCCACTGTTCAATGTCTGTATGAGCTTCGGGAAGACTGCAAAGTTGGGCAGAAACAGAAATATGCACATTATCGGTTTGTATGTGTCAAGATGGCGGAAGACACTGAAAACACAAAAGTACTTATAGAGTTAGCATTGTGATATTTCAGTCAGTACATCTGAGTGTTTGCAGTTATAGAAGCAATGTGTCTTAATTTTTGTCACTTTTTATGATAAAAGGCAGAATACTCATACCAACATTTATACCTTTCATGTTTTATTGTTTATGTGAAATTAAATCAAAGTATGAAAACGCATCGGAAAAGGCCGTCAATATGAGTATGCAGAAAAAGATTGTGAGTTTGTGATAATGAGATATTATGATAATAATTTCTATTTAAAGAAACTGTGTATCTGTACTTGATCTGTATAGAAGTTAATATCATAGTTTCCCAGGCTTAAAAAATTATTTTATTTCACTGTGGCAGTGTCTATTCTGTGAACCTCTTCAGTAAAGCTATTGTAGTCTATATGTTTACTCTTAAACAAATAACATTCAGACCTTGACTATGCTTTTATTGCTGCTTCATTTCATGAACTAGAAACACAATATTTATATCTTGTGCACCATGTAATAGACATTTTCCCCAGAATTCAGTCAGTTATATTTGTTAATTTGGGAAACTTGTATCTAATGCAGTTGATTCAATCTGGATCTCGTATGATAGAGAGTGTTATTTAACAATATTGTATTATTCGATCATTTTGCAGTAATATATTAATCTGGAGGCTATTTCCCTATGACTTAATGAAAACGTTGGGTTTGCTATAGCTTGGATGAGCAAAAATCAACATGTGTGCACAGTGTCTGATCTTACTGTGTATTTTGGAGCGTCTCTTCCCAAGTCCGCACTTCTTACCCTTCCCTCCCCGGAACAGGCCGTAATAAATGTCCCCGATGAACTGCTCCAACTCCGGGTGGGAAGCGTTCACTATCTCCGCTCCGGTTTTACACAGGATCCGGCCGATGACCCACCGCTCTGTGGACAGAGCCACGACCAAGAGGACCACCGAGCCGACGCAGAGCACCGAGGCCGCGGAGAAGGTTATCCGTTTCCACAGAGAAGGCATCTTACGAGCCCATGCTGCCCCGACGGGTGGAACACGACGCCCGTTAGCGAACGCGGAGCGCACTGGACGATCACCATGAGTTTATTCTGGAGTTTGAAAAGTAAAAATAAATCATAATCCGACAGAGAAGACGCAGTTTTCCCCCCTTCGACGAAGTGATGCGTTTATTGACGCATGAGTCAGGAGTAACCGAATCTACGGCGGTCAAAGGGATCTCTTACTGGGAGAAACTCTATCCCTGTGCCTGGGCTCTGCTGCCTCTCTCTCTCCCTACACACACTCTCATCCTTATTCAGGGGCTGAATTAAGCTTTGAGACGTGGTATTTGGACGTTGAGATGTATTATCTAATTGCTGACCTTAGTGTTGGCTGGTGCAATAAAATTGTCAGCGTATTAAACTGTGTCAGGATGATAGATGTGCTCCATTATAACACACAGCCTAAAGGTCAGGTTAAGGCAGCAATGACTTTTGAATATTGTGGTCCTAAATCTCAGATCTTTGCCTGCTACAGCTCGTCATTTAGGTCTGCCCTGTCCGTATCAATACATTTGTTCAAGTCCTGTAAGTATACCTGTTGACTCGAGTCTGCTTTTGTTATATCTAATATCCTTATTGATGATTATGGTCCGAGCACTTGACAGTTCAACAGCTATTGGATCGCTTGGCGTTTTATTATAACGCTTCTGACTTTGTGGGGACTTTAACATCCCCCAAAACTCATAAAATCCAAACAGTACGTCAGGACTGTGTGAAATTTCGATATTTCATTGGTTACAGAATTTCATGTCGAAAATGACTCAACGGCGGGCCCCTTGAAAATTAAAAGAGGTCAACCCCTCACTCCAGATTGATTTAGGAGAATAAAAATGTATATGCTACATAGGGATGCACCGATACCACTTTTTTCCAAAACTAGTAGTGTGCGAGTACTTGCATTTGAGTACTCACCGATACCTATGCCAAGTACTTACGCCATTACACATAAAGTTACTTTGATTTTTTTTTTACATTTTTCTAAAGATATCGTCTGTTATTTGAACAACATTCCTCAGTGTGATTTTCATGTACATGGGTGACTGTACTGCAGTGAAACTTGTGGAAAACACAAATTTAACAGAATTGTCATATACTGACATTCAACATTAGTGCTTGTATAAACATGGCACTGCTACACATCCTCTCGAGAGTTTTGCTGGACATACAGGGCTGAAAGTAAGAAAAATCTTGAGCCCGAATTTTTTTGTCATCTCTGCCCCTCTTTTCTATCCACGCCCAGCGCCACTTATTTTTAAGCCGGAATACTTTAGGCACTGGACATAATTTGCATTCTGATTTGTTTTTGTCGCTCTCATTCACCTGAAAATAGTTCCACACGGCTGACATGACTCTTCGTTTCCCGCCTTGCGGCGAAGGGCTGTAAACCGCGCGTTGCCATGAAGTGGTATCGGTGGCAATTTTATGAGTATGAATAGGAGTACTCATGCCCCGTATCGGACCGATACCCAATATCGGTGAATCCCTAATGCTTTATATGTTATAGCCCGACACACAAAAAGTCTCATGGACCCAGACCCCTACTCCAACAGGAAGTCGGCCATTTTGAGTAGAAATTTAGATTTTTGCCTGATTTCGCCGATTTTCTAAATTCTTACTTTAATGAGCTCCTACAATTTTCATCCAAATTACTAAATATTCGCTGAGTATCATCTCAAGACCAGGAATATGTGAAACCATCAAAATCTTTTTCATATTATCAGGATCCGACCCTGAACACATCTATCTGTCTGCGCCACCTACTGGACTCAGGAAGTCTCATAAATAAAAGAACTGAAGTTTTTATCCAAATGGCTTGACCTGCACTGAGTATCATTTCAAGACTTTGAAGATGGAAATATTTCAAAATCTTTTCTGTCCATTACACCTGTTGGGAGTGGTGGTGGCATTACACATTTGCTCAATTGGTCCAAAATTCAACACTCACGTTTAGACTCCTGCCCTGAACACTTCTGTGCCAATATGTAGAGTGCAGTTTGATAACTGGTCTGAGCTAATATCAGAATTTCTAAATACCTATTAGTGCAATTCAACATAGAATAAGGAACTTAAAGTGGCTCTTGATCTTAAGAATGAAGTCTGTGTGATAGTCTACATAATGATAATGTGATAGGATAAAAGATGAATGAATAAAACTGCAGGGACCCATATTGAATCACACAGGTTGATATGCATCTTGTAAGATACACGTGTCATCACATTGATCTACTAAGAGATTATTTGCCAAAAGCAGCTAAAACAACAGGATCTCATTAAAGTTTAAGGTCAAATAAAATAGTAGGCTAATGTCCATCTCATCTCATTACCCCTCAGGGTCACCAATGAACCTAAACACGCACGGCTTTGGAAGATGGGAGACAGCCGGACTGTGTTGCTCTTACTATTATTATAACTACAAATACTATACTTAAATTAATTATTATTACATAATACAACTTAAAAACAATTCGGCATTCGAACAGCCATTCGGAACTCGTAAGTTGGGGAGTCTCCGTGAATAACTAATATAAACTTATTCTACTTTAATTATCTATCTCTTCTTGTGATGTTTTTGGGGGGGATGGGGCGGTAAAGAAACCAATTATTGATGAATTAATCGATCAGCATCAAGGTAAAACATGACCAAGCTTTATGGCGACACGTGCTGGCGAGTTGGTGACACGACGGGGCCTGATGACGTCACGGCGCATGACGCAGTTGTCAGTTTCCCAGGCAGCGGCTGAGACCGTTTGACGAAGATGGCGGACTCGCTGTCGGCAGGTCTGGGAGAAGAGAAAGAGAAAGAGAAGGAGGACAGGGAGCGGGACCAAAAGGCCACAAAAACTGAGAGGAATAAGGAGAAGGACGGAGTCACGGAAACGCTGGGGTTTGACGATAAAAATGGCGGCAGCAGGGGCAAGAAACGCAACCTGTCAGGTGAGCGCTAGCCACGGAGCCCCCCAGTTTGACAGCGCTAAGCTAGCTGCTGTGTTGATTGTTTTGTTTTATCAATATTCGCTCTGAGCAAACAAACTGGGGATAGATAACTATACGAGCTCTAAGTCTGTGATAATAATCACATGTCGTGAGCACACAGTTGACATCCCTGTCAGCGGAGTCTCTGCAGCTTTGGGCGCTGCTCAGGGTTGCCAGATTTGTCTGCCAAAAGTAGCTCAACCCCAAAAGCCACCTAGTCGCCATAAAAGTCGTCCAGTCTGTGATTTTATCAAGAATTAGACATCTGTGTACACGATTTTAGACGTTAAAAGTTTATAGTTATAGTCAAGCATATAACCTTGCAATGCACTTGCAATGGAGTTAAACAGGGGAGATCTAATATATTAGCCCATATGTATTTACATTTTGGAAAATTAAGTACGCCGAACTTCTCATTAGCAGTCCCTGATTACTTTGTACCATTAGATGTTCCCACGGCTGTCAATGAATAACTTGGATACCGAGGAAAATGTTAAAAAAGGATAATTCACAAGCAAGTTCCGCAGATAATAGCGCTTATAGCACTTTCCCCTGTGATTTCTAAGCAGATTCGTGGATGTCTATTAGACATCTATTGCAGTATACATCGGGCTCAATCATACCTAAATCACACAGACTATAAAAGTAACTAAACTATGTAAAAGGATCGACTCACTGTTTATTTGGGTGAGTTATGAGTCGACTTTTACTTTCACGTTTGACAGCGTCTAAAACTACTTTTGCTATAGCAAAAGTACTTTGCTGTTGCAAATGTCGATTGCGTTGATAAGCTTTACAAAATGAAACAACCATCTTTTAGTTGTGCATGCACCTCTTTTATTCATACCACACAACATGATTTTTCTACCGGAAAACCGAACACACTGGCAACGCCGGCGGAGCACCCAGTTCTCAC
The DNA here is from genome assembly GCA_034769265.1 of Remorina albescens. Taxonomy (NCBI): domain Eukaryota; kingdom Metazoa; phylum Chordata; class Actinopteri; order Carangiformes; family Echeneidae; genus Remorina; species Remorina albescens. Next base: position 4,664,383 of record CM068487.1, read on the forward strand.
TGATGTCGAGAAGTTGCTGCCCCAGATCCTTTTCCCCAAACGCTGAACTGAATTAAACTGTCTTTATGTGGCAAATGTAAGTTGTATGCAACTTTTTTTAATTGTATAGAACAGATTGCCTTTATATTTCTATATTGTTTTAAATTATACCCATACTTGACTGTATTTCAGTGATTAACTAGACTGGAGTAATTTTTACTCCACTGGGTTTATGTGACAGTTCAGTTGTTGTTTAACTATCACCTAATTTATAATCAGATTAAGTTTTTAACACTGGTATTCTACATTATACAAAAAATATAATAAGCTAATTCTATGTTAGGGTAGATTAAAATTTTGGAAACATGACTACACTATAAACAATGTCAAGTTTGCGAGCTAGTAGCTTTTGAAATAACTACTAAGTTTTACATATCATAATATATTCATGTGGAAGTATATTGCATATTTAAATTGTTTGTATAGTGTATTTAAAAGCAGTATGTCCATAACTTCACTTCAGTATAAGACCGCTCAGATGGTTGTAACTACTAATTACTCACTATATTAGGATTTACAAAAATTTCATAAAATCCACTTAAGGCTGCTTACTTCCAGAAATTTCTACAATGATTTACGTTGAAAAACAGTAGTTATCCAAATTTTTGTAACAAAAGGAAAGATTAAAGAAGTTCAGAAGTTGAAAACAGATTTTTGAAGTAAAGTCAGACGTAGGGGACAGTTTGCTGTGCAAGGAGTTCTTTAACTTTGATCATTTAAGTATATTTTTGCTTAGATCATATTTTTATACAGTAGTTCCCGTGACTGATAATTTGCCTTTGATATGTAAAATGTTGCAGTACTTCTAATATACAGTGATATTTCAGAAAATATTACATTTCCAAGCCTTTTTCTGTGTCAATATTGCAGTAACCACTAGGGATGCAACAGTACAGTTTTCCCATGGTTCGGTATGCATCACGGTTTTTGGGCCACGCTGCGGTAACTGTACGGTTTCGATATCATAATATAAAACTACTCACTAGAAAAGGCAATATATTGCATGTAAAAATAATTAAAAGCAAGCACAGATATAGTCAAACCACTTTATTATAAAAATGTAACACCCTTCCATAAAAAACAGAGCAGTATCCAATAAAAATAAACAGCAAACATTATTGTAGCCACCCTAATTAGAAACGACTTAACTGTTACAAATAAAATATCAAAGAATAGCACAGATGTAGTCAAACAACAAAATGTATCATAAAAAGGGAGCACTTATCTTACTTGCTCTTTATCAGAAATAGGCAATATCAAACATAAAGTGTGGTATCTAATAAAAATAAACAAAATTTTAACCCACTCATAGAAACTACTTAACTGCTACAAATACAATCAACAATCAACAAATGTGAACATGACATCAAGTGCAGCATCAATTCAAAATAGTTAAATAACAAACCTTATTACAACCTGCACACTTGAGGGCAGTACTTGTCTAGGCCTTGCTTGTATTACCTACAGAGTATCCGATAGCTGCAAAGCAATTCTTGCACACCGTGCTTTGTTTGTTGACCCTCATTTTTCTGTTGTCATCATAGTTGATGCTAAATCCAAAATGATCCCACACCGCGGACTTGTAAGAGGACGGCACCTCTCCAAATGTAATTTTTTCTGAGTCCCGTTCACTTGCCATGTTTGCTCAAGGTTTACTCTCCACTCTCTTTTCCAGTATTTGCATGCCGAGCGCTGATTGGTGCCTGGGAAATTCAGGGACGTCTGATTGGCTCTGAAGGCAGCATGAACAGTGCAGTGCTGCTCTCTCTACTGTGTCTGCTCTTTGTGTATCTAATTGCACAGCATGTGCTGTACCAAGTTTTGATAAAGTTTTGTGACAGGCCGAAACATACCGAATGCCGTTGTTTGCCTTTGTGTATTGAACCGAACAGGGCATATTGAACGGTTAAATAAAATATTGAATATTGTTGCATTCCTAGTACCCACAAAGCACAAAGTGAGTTTCCAAAAGAAAATGTTTTTTTTTTGTTTGTTTGGTATTTTTTGTCCCCCCCATTTTGGTGTGCAAGAACTTGATTGACCTGCCCATAGTGCTTAAAACTTTGGAACAGGTGTATGAGCCAGCTTTATCACCAAATGTTAGTGACCTACCTCACTAATGCTCTTCAGGCCAAATGGAGCAAATTACTGTTGCCAGGTTCCAAAATGCAGTTGTAAACCTTCCCATAGTGGAGTCAAGGCTTTTATAGAAGCAGATTAGTGCACGTGATTTTGGTTTTAGCCTGGCTAAAAATACATTTTAAATTGGAGGATATACATTTCAAATTTCTCACTTGATTAATAGCTTAGGACTTATCTTTGTTTACAGTGTAAATTTTCAAACAGGAAGTCACTTTTAACCCCTGAATGAAATCATCAAGGCTTTTAGGATATTAGTTAATTCTATCACCAAAGCTGGCTATATTAAATAGATGGTGCTGTTCCTCTACTTTAGACAAGTGACAAGCTTAAGGGAGAGTAACTACTCTCAATTATGGAGGCTTGTGAAAGAATGATTTATTTGGTTTATGAGAAACTTTTCATTACTTTTTCTCTATCTTCTTATATACATAGACCTATCTCTGGTCAGATTTATTACTACTGAGCTTACCAGAGGCTATTTCCTGGAACACAATGAGGCCAAATACACGGAGCGCAGAGAGAGGGTCTACACTTGCCTTCGCATTCCCAAGGAGCTGGAGAAGGTAAACAAACAAAATATTTACTTCAGGAAATTATATTTTGTTTTATTGTATTTTATACATCCCAAAAAAATAAATACATACTGCTCTCCTTATTTTGCTGTAGTTGATGACATTTGGATTTTTCCTGTGCCTGGATGCCTTTCTCTATGTGTTCACACTGTTGCCCCTCAGAGTTATATTGGCTCTTCTGCGACTCCTCACATTACCATGCTGTGGCCTCAGGTAAAGTTCACACTTGCAGGTTTTAAGGTGTTTCCTTAATAAAGCTTTGGTCACATTGATGAGCAAAAATGTTTTTTCCTGAATATAAGCTTCATTCTAAAAATTTACAGTTGGCATTATACAAGCATTGAATACATACTTCTCAGGCACAGTTCTAAAAAAAAATTATAAAACAAACCATATCGTGCTTTTGAGATGACTGTGTTCTCTGTAGGTCAGGTTATATAAATATAGAACACAAACCTAAGATCAACAGTAACTTGTATAGTCCACTGTTGAAATGTTGAAATAATGAAATGAAAAGTATTTTGATAACTGTTTTAGTAATCATTTTGTAATTATTAAATTACTAAAATTTTCAGTCAGTCTTTGGTTCCATAGTCCTTTTCTTGGTTTTATATTTCATTTAAATCTTGTGACAGAGGATCAGACAAAACAAAATACAGTAATCCCTTGCTATATCGCGGTTCACCTTTCACGGTCTCAGTGCATCGCAGATTTTTAATAATATTCAATGTAAATTATTATCGCGGATACCTCAGTACATCACAGGTTTCTGCTGCCGATCGAAATTTGGCTTAGTCTTCCCAGATGATTTCGTACATGCCACACTATTGGCCGATAGAAGAGACATGACCAATGAGAGCATGCTGTTCAGTATCCTGGGCGCTGATTGGCTTAGCGACCACAGCCTCAGTTCCCAGCATCCTAGCTGTCATCATCCCACACCGCTCAGTTTGCTTCCTACGCACACGTCCGCTACATTGCTTAGCATCTTTATTTGTGTTTAAGAGTGTAGAAAAGGTTTATAAGAGTGTGTGGAGGCTTTATAAAAGCTTTAATATATAAAAATATCAAAAAATATACATTACAATACCCTGATGAATCACTTTGGCCAATCCTGTTTCACCTATCGCGGGGGGTTCTGGAACGTAACAGCCGCGATAGTCGAGGGATTACTGTATTTGAAAATATCTGCTATGCTGCAAGATTGTGATGAGTTTACAAGCCCAAACAATCAAAAATGATTGATAAAGTAATTTATAGATTAATTAATAATAAATAATAATTTTCAACTGCAACCCTGGTCCAAACTGATAAATACATGCAGATTTGTGTATTCCAATATAGACACGTACAACAAAAACGATCATTGCATTGTTATTCTTGCCCTCTAGGGTGCAGTAGAGCTCTGTCTGACTGCTCAGACAAAACAGATAATGACAATCTGCATATTTTCTTCCGTTTTTTTTTTTGTGAATTTTCTTATGTGAATATTCTCTTTATCGGTAATTTGTGTTTGTGTGTGTGCTTTAGTGGCTCCCGTCTGCTCCAGCCAGCACAGGTGTGTGATGTGCTGAAAGGTTTCATAATGGTATTGTGTTACTCAATGATGAGCTACGTGGATTATGCCATGATGTACCACCTCATCAGGGGACAGTCTGTCATCAAACTGTACATCATCTACAACATGTTAGAGGTGCATTCAGAGCATTTTTCCCAATGTTTATAACACTGATTTCACTGTCACCACCCACTCACTCACCCTCACTCTGTGTCCTTGTGATGTCAGGTAGCAGACCGCCTGTTCTCATCATTTGGCCAGGACATCCTGGACGCTCTGTACTGGACAGCAACTGAACCAAAGGAAAAGAAGAGAGCGCACATAGGCGTGATTCCTCACTTCTTCATGGCTGTCCTCTACGTCTGTATCCTCACTGAAAATTAGCTGTGGTTGTGGGATTGTTCGTTTCTGTAAATGAGTTGACAAAAAGGATAACAGAAAAAGACAGTAGAGAATAGAAAAACGACCATTTAACCAAAACAATTAGTTGTACATGAAATTTGTCTGCAACAGACTCAGCAACCACACAAATCATATAATTAAAAGATTAATCAATAATAAAATGATGAGTATTGCGACTTTACAAATCTTTACTTCAAACTAGTAGAGCATAATATTAGATGTACATCAAAATGGAAAAAAACTGCAGAATGTTATTTACTGTGGTCCTCTGTCTATTTCTTTTCCTTAACATGTCTGTATTTAGTTCTACATGCCATCCTCATTATGGTTCAGGCCACGACTCTCAACGTGGCCTTCAACTCCCACAACAAGTCTCTGCTCACCATCATGATGTCAAACAATGTGAGTGTAACACATAGCCTTATTAACTCAGAATAAAGTGTGTAGAGAAACATTAATTCAGTTATGATATTATCTTGTTTTCTTGCAGTTTGTGGAGATCAAAGGAAGCGTGTTTAAGAAGTTTGAAAAGAACAACCTTTTCCAGATGTCAAACAGTGGTAAGTGGTGAATGATATGTAAAAAGTGAAATATATGCCACTTAAATCAGCACTTTTTGAACATTTTGTATCTCAGCCTTTGAACTTAGTGATTCAGTTCAAGGTAAATTTATGGAATCAAACTCAGCCCCACTGAGTACAAAGTAGGTTAATCCAGGATTGATTTGTTTGTGTCCCACAGACATAAAAGAGAGGTTCACCAACTACATCCTCCTGCTCATCGTCTGTCTGAGAAACATGGAGCAGTTTTCATGGAACCCTGGTAACTAACACAGTGATGTTGGAAAAATTTTAATCTACACAGCCTATTCATCTATATTATGATATTATATGTGGAAATGAACAGCACTCTGTGCCTCATAAGTCCATTCTCAGTTATTCTCAGTGTCATTCAACACACCACTTTCCCTGATTCAGTTGCATCTATATTAAAATACTGTATATAAGTATTGACACTAATCACTTTGTGTCTATTTATTTCTTTTCAGACCATCTGTGGGTGCTGTTTCCTGATGTACTTATGGTGATTGCCTCAGAAGTTGCTGTGGACATTGTCAAACACGCTTTCATCACGAAATTCAACGACATCAGTGCTGATGTGAGGATTTTCAGTACACAAAGAGCAGATTTAAACTTGGCAAAATAATCTTTTTTGTTCAGTTTCAGTGGCTTGTCATAGTCTTCATCCACATATGGAAGTTTCCTCCATTTATGGGTTTTTATGGATTTTTTTTCTAAATTAAAGACTTTTAGAAGATTTGCGACATTCATTAACTATTAGTACTAGTAGAAGAATAAATTGGCATTCTCAGAAAGGCCATCAATTTTCACGTGAATTGTATTATAAACTCTCAAGGACAGTTTTGATGAAGAAGAAATTATTTTATTACAGTTTCAAAATATTGAGTCTCTCTGTGGCTATGTGCTCAAAACATGTGGAGTAGAGTACAAGAACTGTTTAAGTAATAATAGTCTACAGGAACTGTGCTGGTGGAACATCATGAGCCTCAGTAAAGTAACTAAATTAGTAGTCAGGAAAGCAGGACCTTTATTTCCACGCTGCAGCAACTGGTCACAGATGCTTAGTTTGTTAGTTCCATCATCTATGATGACACTGGTTTTTAATTTGGCATGTGGACCTTGAGTTAGGATTATCTTGTCCTACTACTTGAAATATCAATAGTCAGGCTCAACAGACTTTCTCCCTCTTCTGTCCTACTTCAATATCCTACCTTTTGATGTTTTTGTGTTTTACAAATCAGTTGTTTGTTTTTCTCTCTCTTTCACACTGTCTCACACACCATCCCACTCATACCAGATACTCTGTATTACCAGGAGGAAACTTTCAGTCTGCTGAGCATTCTTCTGGATCTGTGCCAACCTAGTTCTCTTCTCCCCTTCTTTTTTTATTCTTCTTGTGTTCTCATTCTCTTTGGTTTCCTTCAAGGAGTTGTAACCAAGGTTATGTAATGAAAACCAACTACACAGGAAGGGATTAACCCTTTTATCTCCAGACTGTCAAACCTAATCACACAAACTTCACTCACTTGTAGATGGTGCTCGTTCTCATTTAATCTCATGTGTGCACATTTTTTTTAATGTCTTTTTACAATCCAAACTTTTTGTCAGATGTAGTTTTTATATGCCAGTAGCATCTGCTCATTACAAATCACTAACTGTATAATTGTTCGATATTTAAGTGTTTCTTCCATGGCTAAATAGTGATGTGTTACTCTGTTATCTTCCAGGTATACGGCGAATACAGAGCCAGCCTTGCCTTTGACCTTGTCAGCAGTCGACAGAAAAATGTGAGAAAACCAAACATGAACATCCCTTTTTTCTCCACCAACTCTTGTGCCAGATTCAGGCAAATTTTTGTAGTAGTACCAATTTTGAGTAGTATATCTCTTTGATTCTCTTGGTGATAATGGGTTAAATGCAGGCCTACACAGACTACAGTGACTCAGTTTCCAGGAGAATGGGCTTCATCCCCCTTCCCTTGGCTTTGCTGGTTAGTGACTCTTTATGAATATGTCCATTGCTATTTGCTATAATGTTCAGTGTATATGGTGTAAAGTCAAAATTTTTTCTTGTGCTTCTTTGTTCAGTTGATCAGAGTAGTCACCAGCTCAGTGAAAATCCAGGGTTCACTCTCCTTTATGTGTGTGCTGCTGTTTTACTTGGGGTAAATAAGTTTTCTTCCAAGTCCTAGGTTTCATTACTTCTTCATTTCTCAGGGTTTTTATCATATTCACTCCCACTTTTTCTCTGTGTCTTCATGAACAGAATGATCACACTTAAGGTACTCAACAGTATTGTTCTGCTGGGGACCTCCTGTGTGTTTGTCAAAGAGGCCAACATGGAAGAAAAGCTTTTCGACCCTCCACCTTCTACCGTCTCCAGCCGTGCAAACTCTAGAGCTCACCGAACCAAGCATGTTCATACTTCATCTCAGCAAGGTAGCACCCAGAGTGTACCCTTTTGTCTTTATTGCTGAATTCCAAAATGTCCAAAATGTCCAAAATATGCATTCAACCACGCCCCCACACTGCAACCATGACCACTGACACCAACCACCTTCACAGCTCAGTCAGATTGTTGTTCCAGTGTATTGCTGTCTTTCACACTGTCATTATATACCAATATATTTCAGATATTTTCAACCTTTTAAATCAGATTTCAATTTTATACATTATCATGCCACATTAGTGTGGACACAGTGACCTTGGTTCTGTCAGTCACAGATGATAGTTTCTTCCATGATGAAACCAAAATTTTATTTGATTTAATTTTTAAGTTACTCTTTAAGCTGCTCGTCTGATTAAATTTAACTGTCTGTCTTACAAACAGAGCCTGTAGTAGACAAAGGAGGAATGTTGCAGGTGTCAGACAATTCTCAGCCCACCATCATCACAGAGAGCTCTGCTCCCGCATTTCCCAAGAGTGACTCGGACACATTCCTGACAACGCCTGATGAAGAGGACGATGACAAAATTATCAACATTAATACAGGGCTGGAAGAAGACGGTCTCAAAAGCAGAACACCCAAGAAAGACTTGCTGGAGATAGACCGCTTCACTATCTGTGGCAACCGAATTGATTAAACGCCATAAGAACAACCAGTCCATGTCCTGGAAACACCGCAAGGTTCAGGGATCAGACACGGGTCATGGAGCATGCTCAGACCGGACTTAATCTTGTGCATCTGACCCCTGGAGTATTTATTTATTTATTACCACAAAACCAGCCAAGGCATAAAGCTGTTATTACAAGCATCCTAAATGTTTCCTGCTGGTCCGTTCCACTTCCAGTTAATCAGGTAGACTCTGATGATTGTCTGCGGTTGTCATGGCAACCTCTAGACACGCATGTTGTTTACAGCGATGCAGGAAACTGGTTGTAGCTGGAGTGGAGCACAAAGAGAGAAACAAAAATACATAGGTGTATATGTGTGCGATCGTAGGACCATAACAGCTGGACTGTGCAAGTGGGTGTTCAAAAGCACAATTATATGTACAGCAAGGAGTTGTTTTTTGACAGAACAAAAACTTGTCAATTTTTAGATTTTTTGGACTTGGACTTTTTTTCAAAAATTGACAGCCAGTAGCAGGTTAAAGACTCACTATCACAAAGACATTATTGTAATATCAAAATCATTCTGCAGACACATACACCAACACAAATTTAAAAGAGATCTTTTTTTAAATTATGCTACTCTGATGTACTAAGATGTCCATAACTGAAATCCAGCATGCTAAACATGGCAGCAGTAACACTACATGCAGTCTGACATGTGAGCATTTTCTTTGGGTTGCAAAGTTTGGACTCAAAAGCTTTAGACACAGATAAAAAAAAATTAAGATTTTAGGATCATGCCATTTGTGTTGATATTTGAAGCACTGAGACAAGACGGTGCCTGTTTGTGAAAGTGCTGGTATTATTTTGAAGTGACCTCCAAGCCAAACAGGTTTGGCAGATATTTCTTTAAGTTTTTGTTTTAATTAATATGGTTTATGTCTACATTCATCACTCAGCATGCAGCCTTGTATAATCATCACAACAACATAGGCATATAACCATTTTTATATTGGTAACTGTGATCTTAAATGTCTCAGTGAAGTACCGCTGTGTGCTTGCTCTCATTTTAAATTCATGGTGTGTGACACCAGCATCAGCTTAACATGTTTTCTTGTTCTTCAACATTATCTTGACAGTGATAAAATAATTAAGATCTATGTATGCACATATGAAATGCAATGAATACAACAAGGAGGGAAAATCGTTTTGGTCCCTCACTGTTGTTGGCATTGTTTGGTGTCAGCTGGTGGCTGTGAGTGTTAGACACTGTTTGCAAAGGCTTACTAAACAGTCTTGGATGGCCTGAAAGCTTGAGGTACTGTTTAATCGGTTAAGCGTATCAAACAACTCTGTTAGCTCTGAAGTGCCAGGATTTGCATGTCCAAAAGCTAAGTCCAACGAAACTCTTGATTTTTCCTTATCATGTATAATCATTACACGCAAGCAATGATGCGAAGCAGCTGGCTTTTTTAATATATACATTGTGATCTCCAAAACAACCTCTAGCCCTTTAAACAGCACTTACTGCTTTTCTGATTATATTTCCAGAATCATCAAAGATGTTTCAAACAAGCTTAATGAAAAAGTTAGATGCCCAGTGATAAATAATTGTATTTCATTGACTATAATTTAGGTTTTGTCAATAGAGTAATACTATTTGTCTATATTGCTGTTACTTTATATAGGTTTTCATACAAAATACTTCCATAAATTAGTAATTTGTGGCTGCCTGGAGAGAACCTCAGGTTGCACCCTGGTAAATAGGTTACATGTCTGTAGTGACGTGTAAATCAAAAAATTTAGACTGGGAAGCAAAGCTGGAAGTTGTGACTGTGATGTAGTGATTGTACATGAGAGGCACAGAGCTGGTTTAAGGTGAACCTCACAAGGGGAGGGCAGTCAATGCAGTGAAAAGACTGCATACTTGCAAATGAAGGATACATAGTCTGGATGTATCAGTGTGTGAAGTGTGTGTGCGTGTGTGACAGAGAAATTGGAGTGATAATTCTCACTACTTATGTATGATTCAGATATTTGGTGTTTTTAATTTTCATGTACAACCCATCCGTGTAAAGCATCTCCTTACATGGTAAAAGGAGAATAAAACACAATTTTGTTTTCTAACTCTTTCTGGTGTGATTTGAATGTTTAACGTTTTGTGTGTGTGTGTGTGTGTAAAGGCACGGGGAAACAGTAATGAGTGTTTCGGTGAAAGGAGTCGGGCTCTGTTTACAGGGGAAACACTGCTGTCCACTGTTCCCCCTGAATGGGCCTTTGGTGGGGGGTGCCTGTCATCCACACACACGGGGGGGGGGTTTATCTGTTACATTATCCACCTCTGGATAAATGACTTGCATTTTCTGATTCTGCAGACATGTTTGACATTTACATTTAAACAGTGTCATGTAAAGTGACTGATCCATGTGAGGAGGTGAGAGGACAGAACGTCAAAGACCAGAACAGCTGAACCGGGCTAATGTTACTTTCTAACTGAACTTTGGGTTCCCCCTTCTTTGAACTTGAACCTTCTTTGTTTGCCAAAATTTCACCAGCCTTGATCACTGACTGTATGTGATCGGCCTCAGAGCTGAAGGTCAGTTGCCCAGTGATGACAGTACAGAGTCAACAACCTGCTTCACATACAGACAAAAAACCCTATGAACTTTGAGTTCCACTGTCTTGTAAATACTTGCTGACAGTGCTCAGGTGAGCAGACATGGCTGAGGAAAATGCACACAAATGTTTAAACATTTGTAGGAGGAACAGAGCCCTGGATCAGGAAGCCACCATTGATTTTATTTATATCAGTGTTTTAACTTCTTTAACATGTCAAAATGTCTGACAAAGGTTTAAGAGATATTGTATTTGTTTCTGAAAAAAATTTACTGTAGCAGTGGAGGGAAGCAACTAAAGCAAAAGCACCAAATTTGTAATGTTTCCCCCTTTTCTTTTTAAACGTTTTACCCTGTAAACAATTGACTGTCTATATAATTAATAGAAAAGTCACACATGACAATAGCGTGCAGCCCTAAAAGCTTCTATAATATTAAAGTGCTTCCTTCTAATCTCACACTTAAATGTCATTGTCTCCAGGTTTTGATGTAAAAGTGTTCAGTGTTGTCTTCACTCAGTCAGAGGACCCCGCGCGCGGCCGCATTTCAGCGAGCGCGAGCCTCCCGGGACTTTTTTTTTTCTCTCCTAGTCGTGCACGCGAGATTAGGCCAGTGGCAGCCGGTGAGACCGAAGCACACCCCCGGGATACACCACCGGGAGACCGAGGACGACCCCCCGGCTGTCGAAGATGTCCGTGATGAGTCCAGACCCAGACACCGGGAGATAGCGGCGGAATTTGTCCTCGGCCGGTTTAAGACACCTGGAGGGAGACAGGTGCCCCCCCCCCCGGTCCACTGGACTGTCGGACCACCGGGAGACTCGGAGTGGTTGTTTCATCAGTTTACTACTGGACGTAACTTTTTTTGTTTGTTTGTTTGTTTTTTGGAGACATGTTGTGGACAAAGTGGCTCGTCCTGCTGCTCTGCTGGGGGGCCGCAGGCGGCGAGCTGCGGCCGGAGGAGGCGGACGGAGTGACGGCTCAGGTACGGGCGGACACCCGCAGACAGCGGTCCCCCCCGCCGGTGGAGCCGTTGAACTTTGGGTTTGTACCGGCGGCGGTTTACGATACACACGCTTACTACGAACCGGGAGCCATCGGGATCCTCTTCCACATGGTCCACGCGTTTCTGTACGTCGTTCAACCGGGCTCCTTCCCCAAAGGTGAGATTATTACCCCCCTACCCCAGGACCCGGACCCGGACCCTTCTCTTCCATCCCTCCATCCAGTTCTGGGTGTTTCTTCTGAAATGATGAGGGATATTATTATGGATCCGATCTCTCCACTGAATATACATTATTATTTGGATAAACACACCGTTCAAATGCCTGATGAATTGGAGTTTAGGCTAATTTATTTTGGTTGTGTGTTTGTGCTTTTAGACTTCACATACAGCTTTATGGCAATTATTATTACCAATACATTGCATTCTAACCAAATAGGGAGCCGAGAGATATTAATGTGATAAGATAAAGTAAGACAGGCCATAATTAATCCTGAGATGAGCTGTAACCCTCATATTCAATATATATTAGTAGTGTATCATAGTATATAATATATAACGTCCCAATCGTTAGAAATTGTATGCATAGAAATAGATTAAATGGATGGAAGAAGAATGTATGATTTGTATTGCAGTTGGTTTGAGGATTACACTTCATGTAGATATGATAAAACAGGTGTTGGTATGATCTTAAATTTCCAGATTTATTTATGTATTTATTTATTTTCAATTTTCGTTTTTCTCCTACTAAATACTTATTATAATCTCATCTACTAGTCATGATAAAACCCTTCAAATGAAATTGTCCTTTGGACATAAACTGTGCTCAGGTTATAGGTAGTTAAGTAGGAATCACAAGCAATAAATATTGGAAATGACTGGCCCATAGCTGATTTTTAAGAGTAGCAGAATATGGTACACCAGAAACTAAACAATAATAATACCAATAAGCCCTAAAATAATAACAAAGGAGTCTGCACATTTATATCTGTTTCCTTTCTGAGCATAAACTTCCTAAGAGTACACTTCAAGTCGTGCCTCTGATTTAAAATCCTTCTGGGTCAGAAGAGCATGTACATGTGGTGACTGCATGCAATGATGGTATGCATGTGATGAGTCCAGAAACCAATGTTAGGAGCAGATTAATGGGATCAATATGTGTCATAGCTCATAAGTGATCCTCTCTGGGCTCATACTATAACATTACTGCAGAGATTTGAAGTTGATCAGGTCTGTCACATGATGAATACACACAGGGTGAATGTAGCTCTTTTGTCCATCCCTGCTCTGTAGTACAGTAATCCAGTGATGGATGTTTAGAGCTAGACCTGACGGAAAGAGGTTTGTTTGTTTGCTGAATGTATAACTATGAGTGGTCACGTTGGAGGATGACACAGTGCAATAGGATTGAAGGTTTTAAGTTGCTGCCATTTTAGTGTCCAGGGTTAGGCCCGCTGGCTGGGTAATCAATTAGCAGATCAGCGATTAGAAGAGGCTTTCTCGGTCACCTGCATCACTGCATAATACCTTAATCCATTGGACCATATGCTTCTACGGTCAGGGACTTTCCAATACGATTCACTGTCACACACGCACAGGTAGAGACCACCCGGATGTCATGCTGCTCACTTTCACATCACATATCACACATATTCAAAATCATGCATGTTGTTCAAACACATCAGATGAAGAGACAGACCTCAAAGCCATTTACTCTTCTGCTTATAACTGCAGCTGCTGAAGGCTTGAGGTTTGGTAGGTTCACACGGAGCCCTAAATAGAAAACAAATGTATTTTTAGGCAGCAGTAACAAATAAAAAAAATTATACTAAAAGCATTCTGTTAATGTAAGGATTTGTGCATTTTACTCCAAAGTCCTAAAAGAGAACATTTATGAATTAATAGTCTTCATGTAGAAAGCTGAGATTCCTTAAAATTTTGCAATGGCAGGAAAAGTCTGATATGTACAAAATGTTTATCAATTTAACATTTTTCCCCATTTACCCCAATCATATTAAGTTTGGAAAGAACTTCAAGTTTTATGGAGAAAAAAAATGACTGACATTTTCATTTTGTGAAGTTTCTCTTGAATAGCACAGTGTGATCTTAAATAGCTTTAAGCTTCAAAGTGGTTGTTTAATAGTAGCTCCTGTATATGACCAGGATACTGTCGCTTAATGAAATTAATACTCAGTTGGTTAAGTATTGATGACAATGAACTGTTTAACTGAAATCAGTTTTTACTAAATGTGACCCAACCATAGACTCTGTACATGAGTTATGGACAGTAGTCGTGTCTTGGATGAAATCACAAAAAATGAAGGTCAGCAAAAAAGCCCTAATGGACTGGTTAGGTTGAAAAAGCACTGCCTAAATAATTAACCACCAATGAGCATATTGTAGATGTGAAAAGTGAGCTTGGCGGAGGACTGAACCACTGTGGTCTCAGACTTTCCAAGACCACCATACATTCAGTCCTACAACACAAGACTGTCTTCAACTCTGATGAAAGCACACCTAAACAAACATGTAATACTTTATAATACTGTAATAATGTGGTCAGTGTACTACAGTAAAACTGGATAAATATAATAGTTTTATAACATTGTTTTGAAAATAAATTGGTATAGGCTTTACCCCTGTATTATATCCTATATTATAGTTAGAGTCTGCGTTCAACTGTATAAAAAGGTTACAAAAGTACTGCATAAACACAATTTGCTTGATGAAATATAAATTCTGGTTGTACTGAAAAGGTCTGTGTCTTCAGAAGTTTCTCATCCACATGAACATAAACAGATACAGGCTTGTGCTCAACATTCATGTTACATTATGATATGTCACTCTGCCATATTGGTCCTGTTCCGCTGCTGTCAATGGTCCTGAGCTAGATTTAGAGTTTAAGGGAGGTTATTGTCAGCTGATGAAGAGGTGACAGGTTGAGCTTAGGTTAAGGTGAAGAAATGGAAATCAATATGAGCGACAGCAAGTAAAGGCTGTTGACAGATTGACTGGACTCTGAGGTTTGATAAAAAGAATGAATAATTTAGTGATGTTTCCAGTTGAGCTGCTTGTATCTGACAGTTTCGACCAGCACTGCCTGACTTTCTCCTGACTCACTCATCAACCCTTGTTACAAATCTGTATGAAGGTTGAATTTAAAGTGAAAAAGCATTTTTGGCTCTTTGACTGTGTGTAGGTCTTCTTATCCCTCCGATACACACAGGGTAGATTAGAGGATTAGAGTCCACAGAGCCAATGCTACCAATGTGTTGCTACCCTTGCTACAGATGGCATTGTTGCGCACACTTATACACACACACACACACACACACACAAGTGTGCAAAAACATGGACTGGCACACAAACGCACACTGAAAGTGGGTCATTGTCCTGGTGTTTGTCTGTTTGCCTTAATTACTGTCATTGGAATTAGATAGGCTGTTTATCATGAAGCAAGTGTCTTAAATCACATCACACTCAAGAGAAACACAAATTAGTCATTTGATAGGGATATGTAAGAAGAACATGCAAGATAAAAATATGTTGCAGACACTGTTACATTTACCCTCTGCCATTTATTTACTTCTGTCAAAAAACTTGAGTTTGACTCTGGATGTGTATAGAATATGAACACAAATATGAATA
The DNA here is from genome assembly GCA_034769265.1 of Remorina albescens. Taxonomy (NCBI): domain Eukaryota; kingdom Metazoa; phylum Chordata; class Actinopteri; order Carangiformes; family Echeneidae; genus Remorina; species Remorina albescens. Next base: position 4,679,996 of record CM068487.1, read on the forward strand.
ATTATTTAATGAGTATTTGTGAGTATTTTGCTACTTTCATAATGGTGCATTTTAACTCATGCAAATGTATGTCTAACTTTCATAGTTTCTCTATTTGTGTATTCATTTATTTATAAACTGTAGTTTTTATCTCATGTGTGGGTTATCATGTTAATAAATGTATTTGAAGTTGTTAATTAGCTGATAAACAGAAACCCAGGAATTTATTTATTTTTTTAAAAGTTCGGTTCCAGTTTCTAGGATGAGAATATTTTAATATTTTTGGATTAATGTGTAATGTAACCTCATCCTCTATAAATAGACAACTGCACAAAGGGAAAAAAATATTGTCTGTAATCCTCTTAGTTGTTTTTTTACCAGGTCAAAATGGTCAGTGTAACTTTGTTTAGCTTCTGCTGCCATGAAAATCCATACAGTACTTATAGTCTTGTGTAATACTGAGTCAGACTTACGGTATGTACTTAAAGAAGAATACAATTAGCGCTATATAACTGTGCTTTGGAAAAGCTGACATGACATATGTTTTAATACTAACACTTTTTGAACTGCAGCCCGCAACCTCACCTCCTGTTAATGTTATGTTTTGTAATAAAAACTGTACCAAGGAAGGAGTGACCCTGGCACTTTTGACCGTCTGAGTCAAAGCTTTATTTTGTTGCTGTGCTAAACTTGTTTCAAATTGATTTTAGTCAAGACCCACAAAGAGTTGCATGATATATAAATAGAGCAGGTTCTCAAGTGCCAGATATTTTTCTAATTTAGATATTTATATTCTCATGAAATAGTGAGTAGTTTCACCACTGTGGGTTTAAAAAATACTCCATTGGGTGTAACAGTGGTCACACGCCCTCTTCTAATCGATTTCTGTCTTTTAGATAACTTTGTCTTTGAACTTGCTTTATCACTGTTTTCAATATCCAGGGAGCTGAGACTAAACCAAATAGTGTAATACTTACTGTAGCTATTCTTTGAAAGATTTATAAAAACGTGTCTGCTAACGTCTGAACAAAACTTGGTATGGAAAACCCTTACACTGACCTCTGTCTAATTTATGAAGGAAAAGTTGTTACTTCAAAAAACATGGCTACCACAAGCCACTCAAGTAGTTTAATTAATTATTATGCAAATCACCCCAGTATCATTCACTGTTGCATCAATTGTTCTGAAATTTCTTGTGCACAATGGCAAGGCCTCACTGACAAGATATTCCAAATTTGAACATAATCAATCAATATTGAGTATTGATAAATCTTTTGATACGTCTGCTAATGCACTTCTAAAATCCACAGCTAACTGTGCCAGGGGCTGGTAGCAGTCGTGCAAATGTTTCAGCACCTTCTGTTGTGTGCAAGTGATTCAGAGTGTTACTTTATTTTTGAGGCCTTTTACGTAAAAAGCAGCTGAGATGGCTATCAGGTTGCATAAAGCCCTCCAGTCCATACCTTCCAGTAATCTCTCAGAGCAGGTCAGTGTAGAGGATTGTGGTTGCCTATATTTACACATAACGGTAAGAGGGTTGTAGGGTCTTGCAGTAGTGTTTAGTGGTTTTCTGCTAATGTTTAGTCTTACATGTCTGTTCCTGGTCCTTGGAGTTTTGTTGGGGTTTTTTTTGTTTGTTTGTTTGTTTGTTTTTTTGTTGTTGTTGTGAACCCAATGGGTATGCCACTTTGTTTGAATAGGTCAATTTTTTTAAGGCCTATCAAAGAGTCAAATGAGACACATAAAATGCTCAGCAAGAATCAAACAGACATGAAAAGTTGCTTTATCACAAATAATTCTGTAGAAAAAACACATAAACCATGAGAAATATGTTTTCCAAAGGGAAAGCCTGTATGTGTCAGTAAATATGTTCACTCTACCTGACTTTTGGACTATACACATGGGTTCATGTTGGGCAGGGGTCTGTTCATCCTTACAGATCTAATTCCGAAGTGTTTTATGTCCCCCTCCCTTTGTTTGCTCTAGCTATCTCTTATACTGGGTCACTGAACTAAGCTGTCTAAGCTTAACTGCCCTCAATGGCTAATGCTAACTAAGTAGCTATGCAACAACAGGTGGTATCAGATGTGCTCATTTGCTGCATCTGCAGAGTTGAAAGAGATAGATTCACCTTATGTGACAGTCTGAAATCTCCTTCAGTCTAACCAGTTTTATTAACAGTAGGAAAACATACAGGTGGAAGAAATGTAATGGAAGAAAATGAAAGGAGCCCCCTCCATCCATGAGAAAAAGATGCTGTTAAGAGGATTATCAACAGGGGTTCATTTCTTTTTACTCTCCAGAAAGGCTTCCACAGCCTTAGCAAAATTTCAAAGTGTACCCATGATTTAGATGCGGTTTGGTTTCCCGCAAAAACATTTGACAAAAGGAAACACTCACAATATGTTATGATGTTCCTTGTATGCTCGACACACTTCAACTCTGGTGTGTTTGGCTGAGTTTTGATAGCTGTCGGTATGGAGAGAAAATTAAAGCCAAAACTATTTGTAGATTTATCTTTTAGGTTAAAGAAGAGAATTAATTCTCTGTCTCAGAATTTGTTTAAAAATCAAGTAAAGATTTAGTTGACACAGTAGATATATTCAGATTACTTTGATTCACCTCATGTAAAGGTGAGAAAAAATTTAGCAAATTTGGCCTTCGTGGGTTTCCTACCTCCTACCTGAGGTCAGCAGGTGTGCAGGCAGAAGGTAGAGCTAGACACAGAATGTCTGGGTGAGTGTGATTGTTTGTGTCTCTTTGTGGATGGCAGCTGTGTCAGCATTTGCATGCTAAACTCGCTTCCATCTGCTTGTTGTGTGTAATGGTGCCTACAGAAGACGTGCTATGCTACAATATGGCATTCTTCAATTTTCTTTCCTGTCACCTCTGTCCACTTCAGCAACTTATTCTTTCTTCTTTGGGTCCCATGTGAGAGATCTGACTAATAACAAACACTGCTGTCCTTACTGTTTGTGTAGATTCAAGCAAGTTGTGCTCAATATTCATACACTATGTATTTGTTTATCTTCATATTTGTTGGTTCTTCCATGTTGTTCCATGTAGAGAGCCTTGCATGCACCCATCTCTATTTAATACTTTACAGTTTTATTGTACAAGTTCTCACATTGTACATAAACAGACATAAATCAAATCAAATCATATTTATTTATATAGCGCCAAATCACAACCAAGTTGCATCAAGGCACTTTACATATAGAGCAGGTGTAGCCCAAACTCTTTATAAAATGATTTAAAGAGACCCAACAGATCCACTTGGTGACAGTGTCAAGGAAAAACTTCCTTTAAGAGGCAGAAACCTCGGGCAGAACCAGGCTCAGGGGGGTCGGCCATCCGCCTCAACCGATTGGGTTGGGAGAGAGGGAGAGGGAGAGAGAGAAGGAGAGAGGGATGGGGAGAGAGAGAGAGAGAGAGACGGGGGGAGAGCAAAGTTGAGGAGAGTAGGGACAGAATGAGAGCAGGAGGAGGGGATATTCAACACAGGTGCAGGCAGGAACATATGATGCTGCATGAAGTTAATAGAAATGATGCTGGATGGAGTTCATGAAGATGTGGGAGCATCAGGCATTGCAGGAACATGGGGTACCGATGGTTCACCACCTGCAGGATGAGGACAGGGAAAGAGAGGAGAGGAACTGGGAGAGACAGAGACTTTGGGAAAACATGTTAGTAAATAGTTACACATGCTTAGAACTGGGAGAAACAGGGACTTTGGGGAAACATGGTTATTGATATGTCAGCGCATGCAAGGGAGAGAGAGGGAGAGGGAGAGGGAGAGAGAGAGGTGCTCAGTCCTTCCCCCACCAGTCTAGGCCTATAGCAGCATAGCAAAGGAGTAAATGAACTTTAACTTTTTAACTATAAGCTCTGTCATACTGAAAGGTTTTAAGCCTGGTCTTGAAAATTGCTAAAGAGTCTGCCCCCCGGACCGATACTGGAAGTTGGTTCCATAGAAGAGGATCCTGATAACTGAAAGATCTGCCTCCCAATTTACTCTTGGAGACTCTAGGAACCACAAGTAAACCTCCATCTAGAGAGCGGACTGGCCTACTAGGACAGTAAGGAACTATGAGCTCATGACTTTTTATTTTGGACATGAATGCAAGTGTTATTTTTAGTGTGTGTGAGAAAGAGTCAGTGTTTACCTGCTGACTAACTCTCTGGGTGATTCACCATCCAGGTAGGCTTAGTGCTGGCTGACCCATATAAACACACAGACAGCTGGACTGAACTGCAGTACTCTGGGAAACTACACAACTTCCCCACATGCTATGAGAAAATACAGTCACAACACCGTCCTCGGAAATGAAAAGTGACTCCACATAATCTGTGCTGTCTCCTTGTGAATAGATAAATGGATTTTTTTTTTTTGTTCCAACATAGCTTGTCAGGTGTTTTACTGGATGTTCATCTGACTGTCTATGAATGTGGTTGATTAGTCACCTACATCCAATTGTACTCCCCGTGAAACACTGTTGCATCATGGATTATAGCAGTGTATCTGCACACTGAAATATTTGTGTAAATGTATTTTTTTTTTTTTCAGATTTGATTGTTAGAGTCATCCAGCAAAACATGGGAGGAATCAAAATAGAAGAATGGAAAAAGGTATGTTTCATTTAAGCATTGATGAAGATGAATAAGATCAATTTCAAGCATGCAATAAATTCCAATGAAGGAATTTTAAACCTTTGTAGTAAAGAAAATGATACTCACAAGTCTCTTTTCAGTGATAAATACTTAAATAGTATACTTTAAAAAGATGGTGTCCTGAATGATAATATGAATGTATTATTTCAAAACTTCTTTGAGATCTTTGTTTGAATGTAATTTTACTCACTGTATCCTTGCGGTTCATGTTGCCTTCACGAGTCTCTCTAGACTTCGTAATTGCTCTACCTTGTAATCTTTTGGCTGTCACACTGACCTTGTTTTGATTTTGTTTGTTTTTTTCCCTGTTTGTCTTTTTATTTGTGTTGTGTTGTAGCCAGAAAACGTTGTCCTGTTGCTACAGGTAAAGTCCTCATCCCAGTGTTTATGCACCACATTTTACTCAAAATGACTCTGTCAGGGCCAAAGAGTGAGATAATAACTGGATGAATCCTGTCCCCTTCCAGTGGATCTACTACGAAGCTGGATTCCTCATCTGTGGGACCATCGGTGTTGTGTTTGTGGTCCTCACCCCCATAATTGGCACGTGTTTTTGTGTGTGTCGATGCTGTGAGAACTGTGGAGGGGAGATGCACCAGAGACAGAGGAAGAACACTGACTGTCAGAGAGGGTTCTTCACTGCCTCTCTCATTGCCACCTCCATCTTTATCATGCAAGTCTTTGTTTGTTTCATTTTCACTGCTGTGATGGGTTGAACCGCTCTCAATGTTTGTATGCAGGATTACTGAATATACTGATGAAATGTTAGATGTGTGATGCTTCAGCTGTGTCTACTCTGTAGATATAATCTATAATGTGTTTTCAGGTCTGTGTGTAAACCTTACACCACATGGGCTCTGCACTTTAATCCATCCTAAAACTAAAATCTACTCTATTTGCATTGCGATATTATACCGCCACATTACACACATATTTTATTAGAGCCAGGTAAAATACAGTTGATAAAGAAGTTTGTCAACTCAATATTACTGATACTCAAATGGTCATTATCTAAACAGGAAATCTCAGTTGCATTAAGTAATTAAATTTGAACCAAAAACACAGGCAGTTAAACTGTGGTTAAACATAATTTACACATTTTACTGAAATTGTTTTGTTATCTGTCTTGGCAATAATCATAACTCTATTATCACTTAATAGTGCAAGAAACACTGTGAAATTTAATAAAATCTTTTGCTCAGTTAGTTTAATCTAATTGGGGTTGCAATATGATTTTTTTCCAAACTAATTATAAATGCAGGGGCTCCACTTACCTATTTTAGAAGGTCTGTTTATACCTATGTGTTTGTATGCAGATATCTGTAATATAGACTTGCTGCCACCTGCTGGTCAATAATGGTCATAATTACACTTAAATGATCCTGGATGTGTGTTTGCTTGTGCATGTGTGTGTATTTCAGTTTGGGAGTATTTATTGCCTATACTGCAAACCATAACATCAGCACCCAGATCAAAAGCACGCGTCGACTCATCAATACCAACATGAGAGACCTGAAGACATTTGCTAACAACACACCTGCGGTATGCACACACAGGCACATACGTATACATACGTAATAAAACAACACACAGACACATTTGTATCTGAATTTTTAGTAGTGCTTTAAGTGCATGTGTGTTTTCTGTTGCAGCAAATTGAATACCTGACAGCTCAGTACACCACTGCAAAGAACAACGTCCTGTCAGACCTCGACAGTAAGTTTAACCCAGACTCTTTACATACAGTTCTTGTTTAATGTCTCCTTTGCTTTGTTTGCCTGTGGCTGCCTGTGTTTACAAAGAAGTGTGTAACTGAAGCTCTGTCATAAAGCCATGTGATGTTCCGATGTGTCCTGACAGACATTGGACCATTGCTAGGTGGGAGGATCCACAGTCAGCTGGAGAAAGCAGTGGTCCCATCACTGGACACTGCCCTACGAATGGCAGGAGGTAACGCTCTCTGCATGAACTTTCAATATGATGTCCTGTTGAGCTCACACAGCTGAGACACACAGCAGTATCACAGTACAATATAGAAATTCATAAGCCAGGACATTCTCTGGTTTCTGATTCTAATTAGGTTTTTATTTATTTTAAAGTTTTTTATTTTATTTTATTTTATTTGTTTATTCAGACGGGACAGTGTACATTCATGGACATGTTCACAATACAAATTATTCTAAACATGTAAATATACCGGAGTTAGCTTACCACTAAATTCCATCCGTAATCCCCAATAAATAACGATAAAATTAAACATTCAATCATATTTAGACATTACAAAACAACACGGACATGCAATATGTCATCACATCAGACAGCTACATCAGAGATAACAGAAGTTACAGACATCATATTTAATGCACAGACAAGAACCATTCATGCAACAGCTACTCTACTCTATCCTAGATTGTTAGAAATACAAGGTCAAGTGCGTAGTGCTAAAAAAGTTAATAAAAAAATCTATTGTAAGCTATATTGAATGCTTTTGAGCCATGTTTTAAGCTGGCTATTAAATGCAGCAAACGTGGGGCTTTCCCTAATAGCTAATGGCAGTTTGTTCCAGCTGGCACAGCCCTTGATGGACCAGGTATTTTGTGCCAGAACTGACTTTCTAAATTGGACTTTGCGGTCCCCCCTAGAGGTTGCCCTTGTGCACAGTTGGCTATTCCTTCTTTTAATAAATTCCCCTAGAGGAGGTGGAGCCAACCCATGTAAACATTTATAGATCAGGCAAGTGCTTTTAAATGTTCGAAAGTTATCAAAGCTGAGAAAATGATATTTCTCTAGAATTTTACAATGATGATATGACTGAGGTTTCTTGTCAAACACCTTGATAGCTTTCTTGTAGAGCTGTTCAAGGGGTTTGAGAACAGTGCTACCAGTGAATGACCAAACAGTGGAGCAGTACTCTAAGTGAGAGAGAACCATACAATGTAGATAGGATTTAGCAGCCTCAGTTGTGATGAAGGGTCTAATTTGATTGAAGTTTTGTATGCTGAATTTAATTGTATTAGACACCTTTATGATGTGTTTTTTAAATGTGAGATTGGAGTCCAGTATAACCCCGAGGTATTTGAAGTGTGGTACCAGCTCCAGTTCTACTCCCTCCAAAAAAACATGAGATCTGCTCAACTTGATTGATTGCTTACTGAACACCATACAAACAGTTTTCTTTGTATTGAGCATGAGACACGAGTCTCGCAACCAGACTTGTACCCTGGATAGTGCACTAGTGAGCTTGGATGCTACAGACATGGCATCCTTAGCATGTGTAACGATAGCTGCGTCATCTGCATACATCAGTACACTAAAATCAGGGCAAACATCTGGAAGGTCACAACAGTTTAAATAAATGACACAATAAATCACATATCATCTTAAATGTTAAAACTCAGTGACATTCTCAAACACACTCTAATTGTATTAAACCTGATCTGATCAGGAACTTTGTGGTTTGTTGCTTCATTTATTCGACATTGTCCTGAAGTTGCTTATGATTGTCTTGTACATGCAGAGACCTCCCTTGTGGGTTTATCATAATGTCCTAACTTTCTTTCCCCCTTCTATCGCCCTTCAAATTTTTCTAAAGCAAAAGTTGAGAATGCCATCAAAGGTAATCAGAGCTGATGTGGATTCAGTGGTATTGTGCTTGTGATTCTGTGTTAGTGCATTCAAAGTGTTAGAAACGGATGGTGAACATGAACTAGTGTTTCATCCTGTAAATCACCTATTGCTGTGGTTCTCCCCCATGGATTTTTGATCTGTTGTTAGTGTAATCAGTGTTATTGTAAGACTATTGACGGTTCTGTGGTGCATGCATTTATGTGAGGGTCAATCATTGGACAATACACAACACTGTTATGAACTATGTTGTGAAAAGAATTTTTGAAGTGGATCCTTTCCTCCTTTTTTGTAGCCATGCGGGAGACCAAAGAGGCTCTGGAGAATGTCAGCTCCTCCTTGGAGCTACTTCAGGAGGGGACTGGGAAACTTCAGGCCAGTCTGTCAGCAGAGCGGGCCTCTCTGTCCAACACCCTGTCTGACCCCGCCTGCACAAACGGGGCTGTGTCTCACACCTGCAACACCATCCGATCCAAACTGTCTCAGCTGGGAATCAATGCAGACTACTCAAGGGTACAAAGGAACTGTAGATTAGGACTTAACACTCAAAGATTCATACACATAAGCATTTTAGTCTCCAAGTTTACTCATTTTCACACCTTTTCATTCTCCTTTTTTAAGCTCCAGGATGTCAGCCTAGCCCTGACTAATGTCAATACAGTCCTGAAAACAGATCTCAGCAACATTGTACAAAAGGTCAGTTCTGTTGCTCCTGGTCATCTGGTTGGCACCTGGTCCTGCAATGGAGTCTGTATCTGGATAAGTTACCTGGATATGTAAAAACAGATATTAATGGTACATGTAAATATAAGCAGGGAATGATTGAGTCAGAATGTAATCGGATCGACTTGCATTGTGATCAGAACTCCCTCGTAATTTTGACAGGTTGGCAGATATTCTGGTAGTTTCAAGTTTAAGTTCAAGAAGAAGCTACAAGCAGTAGCTGTAACTAAGTAGTCAACTTAAATTTTAGCTTTATTGTCATCATGGGGAGACTTAAGCTCACAGACTCAAGAACATAAAACATGCAAAAATTATTAAAAATGCGTGAACCATGTGCACATAAGGAATGATGACAATCACTCCCATAATGAGAAAGACATCTTGAGCTTAGTAAAATAGATAATAAATAAAAGTTAATAACATTAAAATAAAAAATAATAAAATAATGTGCTGTGGATCAAATGTCATTATCCAGATAATATATCCAAATACAAATCACAGTTTAATACAAGATGAAAAGGAAGCCTCAGTTTTTCCCTCACTACAGTCATCCGAATCATAACCCTGCTCAAAAACATGCACGTCCTTTTCTTAATCATCTTTTCTCTCTCTTTCTTTCTACTTCCAGGGTTACTCATCTTTTAATGACACACCAAAACTGGTTAAAGAGCAAACTAAAAACATTGTCTCAGGTACATATGTGGATAAAAACAGTACACTGTGAATGTGTATTTACTTTATTTAAAACTAAATAAGCTGTTTCTCCTCTTCTTAACAAATGAGATTAAATTAGGTCCAACTTTAGTATATTTACTTTTATATTGTTTTTCTCTGATCTTCTCATGTATACTTGTGGATGATGAAACCACAGCTCTTCCTCGTAAGTCCTGTTTTGTCTCTTTTCACTTCCCCACTTTCACAGCTTTGTCACCTCTGGGGTGACAAAATATAGATCAAAGACATACATTTGTTTTGTTTTTTCAGATTTTTTTATTTTTATTTTAGTTTTTTTGTTTGTACGTTCATAGGTGTAAAAGGCATGCTGGATAAGATTGGCACAGAGATCACTGGCTTCTCAAAAATGTTCCCAGTGGAATCCTCTCTGGCTAATTTTACCATTTTCCTCAATGATGGACAGAAGAAGATTGAGTCCTTTTACCCTCAAATTGACCAAATGGATTTCTACAGGTTTGTGTGTTTTCTGTGGACACATGTTTATTGTAGACTCTGTGATAGACTGAGCAGTCCAGGGTGTACCCACTCAGTCTTTCCCTAACCTAAATTACCCTGATGGTTAAGCCGTTTAGGCAATGGAGAGATAGATCTTTATGAGATTGGGGGAATAAAAATCTGTCACATTCGGCCACCACAAGGTGAACTATTTACTGTTGTTACCAGTTGGTGGTCGATCTTATAGTAGCTATAATCAATATTTATTTATGAATAGTGATCATTGGATGAACATACAGAGAATCATCACCTGAATATGCTGCTCTAAATGACCAAAACAAAAATAGAAGACAATGAACTTTGGACTTATTCATCAGATGGACAGAAACCCCAAATGGCCTACAAAGTCTGTCATTATAGGTTGAAGTTAGTCCTGTGACAAAGTTATGGTTAAGTAGTTTAGGTAATTTACATATGAATCAATACAGTGTTTTGTTTTGTACTGCAGGTGGATCGGCTGTGTAGCAGTGCTTTGTACAGTTGTCTTGGTCCTTTGCTTCAACATCCTGGGACTGCTATGTGGTACCTGTGGTTACGACAAACAAGCTACACCTACAACCCGAGGATGTCTTTCAAACACTGGTGGCAACCTGCTAATGGCGTACGTTGACAACAGCACAGGACTCTGGCAGAGGAAACAGGGATAGTAAAATATCTGATGTTTTCTGTGTGAAAGAGTCTCCCACACTCCATGTCTTGTTCTTTCAGAGGGGTGGGCTTCACGTTTATCTTTGCCTGGGTGCTGATGGGCATCGTAACCACCTTGTTTGTTGTTGGTGGCAACGTGGAGAAGCTGATATGTGAACCACTGGCAAACCGACAGCTGTTCAAGGTCTGGATACAAACTGTCTTCCTTCCTAAATCGCCATATTTTTGATGTCTTCTCAGTTTTAACTGAGCAGGTTAACATTGATGAATGTGTGTCTGTGTATGTAGATTATAGACACACCTTTCTTGGTACATCCTGCAAAGAAGAACTTCCTTCCTGGGATGCTGTTTCAGAATCCGAACATTGACTTGACTTTGGGAAGCATGTACAGGTAACGTTCAAACAACTGATGGACAGATATTGTGTGTAAGACTGAATTCTGTTCAGTTGACTGTTATTCTTACTGAGCACAACAGATTTCAGATCATTATGCTGTGTTTTTCTACAGGGAATGCTACGAGAACAAAGGTCTGTATCACGCTCTTCAGCTGGAAACCATGTTCAACATCAACTCCTTTCTCAACAGAACTGTGGTGAGCGGCTGGGTGGAACAGTGGTTTAGGTTGCTGCTATGTCCCTGTTTTGATTCCCAGTTTGTGGACTTTTGGTGTGTGTCATTCCCCGTCTCTCTGCCAATGGGAGCTGCCATTATCATTGGCCTCTGCCATTGGCATCTCTCTTCTGTCTCTTGTCAAGTGAAGATAAATTAAGAGCCACTAAAATGACTTGGTGAATGTAGGAATAAATTTTTTTTATTGGAGCAAGATAAAAAACAACTTGGTAACTTGAGAGTTTGTTTGTGTGTCTCTACAGTATAACAGGGATCTGGCCAAAGTGTTTGACAGCGTGCAGGTCGATCTGCAGGACATCTCACTGTTGGAGCAGGCCGGCAGAGACAGCCTCATCAACTTTGCCAACTCTGGAATTGGACAGATTGATTATGAGGCATACCTGTCTGAGGTAATCTGTGTGTTTGCACTGTCACATTCAAGGGGATTAAAATCCTACACAATGCAGACAAACAATGCCCTTTTTCTTTAACCATTTGTGTAAAGGACTTGGTGGGAGAATTGGCTTTAAATTTTTATTAAACTTTAGGTGATGTCAGGAGAAACTTTTATAAAATTTATGTGAATCCATACAAGTATGTTTATGTGCAAACCTTCAATATGACTGTTACCATGAAAATAAGTATCAGTGGATAAGATACACAAGCATCACTTTTATCATTAAACTTTAGAGAAACTTCCACCAAATTGTGACCTAAATAAAACTCAGCCAATACTGAATTTAAAAAAGAAGTTGGACAATATAAGGATATTAATCCTGCTTGCTCTTGTTTTAGGTAAATAAGGGAGTCACCCTCGTGGATCTCTTGTCTTTCTCTACTGACCTGGAAGCTCAAGCAGACCAACTAGTAAGTCTCAACATTGCTTTCATCATTACTGCAATGTGACTGCAATTATTGTCCAGGAGATAATCACAGTTGTATTTAACCTTACATTTACACACTAATTTAACACAGCTAAGTGATAAGGACACAGTTTTATCACCTACTGCTGTTCAAACTATTGATTTTTAAATGTTCGCAAACAAAAAACCTAAATATTGTCCTCTATGTTGGCATCCCCAATGGTTTATGTTTGTGTTTGTTTGTTTACAGCCCCGCGGTGCTCTGGAAAACGCACTGAAAGGACACGCCAGCAGCATCAGACAGATTCAGAGAGATCAGGTCATGCCATTGGAGCAAGCAATGGTAATCACTTCTTCCTCAGCGTAACACAAACTAGACTAATATCACACAATTCACAAGCAAGTGAAACTCATGTAATAGCAGGAACCGCCTTACTCATTGGTATGTTGATGCATTAAAATAACAATTACAGTTATTGCATTTAAAAACTTGAAATAGTGCAATGAATCACAATTAGTACCTGATTGTGTCTTGTCTTGTTTGTGTGCTCCCTCAATGGGCCCTCATTTTTCTCTTCAACCTTTTCTCTCCTTTTCTCCAATGGTGAACAGAAATATGTCAGAGCGCGGGTAAGCCGCCGTTGATGCACAGCGCAGTTACACTGTTTTCTGTGTGTGTTTTCTGTAGCAACATGGTCCATGTCGTGACAGCGGTGGCGTGATTTGACGTGTTTATAAATGGGAACTCAGATATTTAAGTATGAATTTGTTTCGTTTGTTTTCACAGTCTGTGTTTTGGTCTTGTCACACAGAGTACCCTGAGCCAGAGTATCAAGCAGCTGCAGAGAATGTCCAGCGACCTCCCGGTGAGAAAGAGCACTAACAAAAACAATGATACTAAACCCAGTTATGTACTGAACAGAGACATTTATGTCCAGCTCGCATTTATTTTCTATTTCTTAGGTCAAGGTCACCAATATCCTGAGTGCCATTGATGCAGCAGAATACCTCATCACTCATAATGCCTCTCATGTGGTGAAGCAGGTACAAGACTTTATGAGAGATATAATGCTATGTCAGCTTCATATGACCTGGTAATATGGAGTTTAAGTAATTAATTCTTTTTTTTAAATTAGGTATAAATTCATGTGCATTGTAAAATGCAGTGATTACATAACAACATGTGCAAATATTTTCAGAAAAGTTTAATTCCACAGTTGTAAATGTAAATATGTATATGCAAAACATAATTCAGCATTAATATGGGTTCAAGGGTTAAAGGGTGAACCAAACCTTTAACCCTATTCCTACTGATATATATATGCCTAATTATACGGCAGTCACATTTCCTCAGTCATTTTTCTAACACTTTCTTTGGTTTATAGGAAACAAAGGCCTACATAGAGAGCTTGGTGGGATACTTCAAACAGTACACAGAATGGGTTAAAAACTCTGTGAGTATCCTCCCAAAATTTCTCCATCTTTTTGAAGGTCATGGGTCAGTTTTCAGCCCTAGAGTATCTGCTGTCAGCATGGGGGAGGTGGGCAAAGGCTGATTTTAATTCACTTGAGTCCACTTTGATTTAACTTGAAATTAGTAATGGGAAGGTGGAGGAGAGATCAGCCAATTAGCCAGCAGGAAAAGAGATGTTCACAAATGTACATACTTACACTGTAATTTATTTTTTGTGTTACATGTGCAGTTGACTGCAGAGGTGGCCCAGTGTAAACCCATCAGTAACTTAGTGGACAGCATGGAGATCGTAGCCTGCAGCTTCATCATCGATTCAGTGGTAAGAACGACTCTCTGTCCGTTTATACGTATCATTGAGTGTGTGAAGTGTGCTGATTTATTCCACAGTCACATGTACAGTGTCTGTTCCCTATGAATGTCAGGACTTCAACCTAAAACATAGGCAGCATTTTCAGGGAGCTCTGCGTGACCACACGTATGAGAACAGTATGCTCTCAGGCCTCCGACACATTCGCTCTCTCACACACACACACACACACACACACACACACACACACACACTGTGATGTGACAGTCTGTTTCAAAGCAGCGCAGGGACCTACAGTGTATGCACTTAGATTCTTCACCATTTTTCCCCTGCAGCTCTGAGGAATTGTAAAGTTTCATAATTACTTGTCAGCTGTGTGTGTGTGTTTCTGAGGGTTTAATGAGCACTCAGACAACCCAAAGACTGTGAGCAATATGAACAAGAATTATACACTGCTCATAAAATAAAGGGAAACACTAAAATAACACATCCTAGATCTGAATGAATGAAATATTCTTATTAAATACTTTGTTCTTTACATAGTTGAATGTGCTGACAACAAAATCACACAAAAATGATCAAAGGAAATCAAATTTATTAACCCATGGAGGTCTGGATTTGGAGTCACACTCAAAATTAAAGTGGAAAAACACACTACAGGCTGATCCAACTTTGTTGTAATGTCCTTAAAACAAGTCAAAATGAGGCTCAGTAGTGTGTGTGGCCTCCATGTGCCCGTATGACCTCCCTACAATGCCTGGGCATGCTCCTGATGAGGTGGGGGATGGTCTCCTGAGGGATCTCCTCCTAGACCTGGACTAAAGCATCCACCAACTCCTGGACAGTCTGTGGTGCAATGTGGCGTTGGTGGATGGAGCAAGACATGATGTCCCAGATGTGCTCAATTGGATTCAGGTCTGGGGAACGGGCGGGTGAGTCCATAGCATCAATGCCTTCGTCTTGCAGGAACTGCTGACACACTCCAGCCACATGAGGTCTAGCATTGTCTTGCATTGGGAGGAACCCAGGGCCAACCGCACCAGCATATGGTCTCACAATGGGTCTGAGGATCTCATCTCGGTACCTAATGGCAGTCAGGCTACCTCTGGCGAGCACATGGAGGGCTGTGCAGCCCCCCAAAGAAATGCCACCCCACACCATTACTGACCCACTGCCAAACCGGTCATGCTGGAGGATGTTGCAGGCAGCAGAACATTCTCCACGGCGTCTCCAGACTCTGTCACGTCTGTCACATGTGCTCAGTGTGAACCTGCTTTCATCTGTGAAGAGCACAGGGCGCCAGTGGCAAATTTGCCAATCTCGGTGTTCTCTGGCAAATGCCAAACGTCCTGCACGGTGTTGGGCTGTAAGCACAACCCCCACCTGTGGACGTCGGGCCCTCATACCACCCTCATGGAGTCTGTTTCTGACCGTTTGAGCAGACACAGGCACATTTGTGGCCTGCTGGAGGTAATTTTGCAGGGCTCTGGCAGTGCTCCTCCTGTTCCTCCTATCACAAAGGCAGAGGTAGCGGTCCTGCTGCTGGGTTGTTGCCCTCCTACGGCCTCCTCCACGTCTCCTGATGTACTGGCCTGTCTCCTGGTAGCGCCTCCATGCTCTGGACACTACGCTGACAGACACAGCAAACCTTCTTACCACAGCTCGCATTGATGTGCCATCCTGGATGAGCTGCACTACCTGAGCCACTTGTGTGGGTTGTAGACTCCGTGTCATGCTACCACTAGAGTGAAAGCACCGCCAGCATTCAAAAGTGACCAAAACATCAGCCAGAAAGCATAGGAACTGAGAAGTGGTCTGTGGTCACCACCTGCAGAACCACTCCTTTATTGGGGGTGTCTTGCTAATTGCCTATAATTCCCACCTGTTGTCTATTCAATTTGCACAACAACATGTGAAATTGATTGTCAATCAGTGTTGCTTCATAAGTGGACAGTTTGATTTCACAGAAGTGTGACTGACTTGGAGTTACATTGTGTTGTTTAAGTGTTCCCTTTATTTTTTTGAGCAGTGTATATCAGGCTCAAGCAGCCTCAGCAATGTGTATCTGTATTTATATATTCTGCCTGGTTTTTGCTTTGTTTTTGTGCCGTAATGTGTAAATGTGTTGTGTATCATTTGGTATAGAACTGTTTGTTGGACAAAACAATGAATTTGCTGTCACTGTGCATAAATTTTTACTACTTGCTGATATTTTATAGTCAGAACAACCAACAGACATGTCCAGTAATTAGCAGATAAATTGATCATAAAAATAATGACTAATTACACACTTGGTCTAGTCTATATAAATAAAAATAAGGTAAGTTTGTAAAATGGTTAGTTTTCAGTTAACAAAATTAATTGGATTCCATCGATGGAGGCAAATGTTTGAATATTTAGTATTTTGCTGGATTTAATAATTAGTTTAACTCCAGATTTCTGTTTAAAGAAGTAAAAAATGTGAATGTGTTTTTCAGAACACATTCTGGTTCGGTCTGGGAGGCTGCTGCATCTTGCTCATCCCCAGCATCATCTTCTCTATCAAACTGGCCAAGTATTACAGAAGGATGGACACAGAGGACATCTTTGAAGAGTGAGTTCAGACAGCCCACATTTGGACATGCAGCCAAAGACTGGTCGTTCTTTAGTTTTACTCCTAGCTCTCTAAATCTTCCCTGTTGTTGAGCAAAACAAAATTAATGAACGCTTCTCTTCTCTCTTTCCCTCCCATTCACGATCTTTGATTCTCCTCATATTTATCCGTCATGTATTTCCACTGTCCAGCTACTCGTACCCATGGCTTGTTGCACTTTGAAGTCTGTCTGCTCCTCATACGTCCTTTCATCCTCTTATACATGCCCATTTCTTTTTTTCAGTATGAAATGCTTAAGCTTTGAATCTCCTCATTCTTTTTTCCCCCATTTGGAAATCATGAGCATGGTCTTGAGTTTCTTAGCATGGATTCTTATCTAATCGTCTTCCCTCGTGTCTCTTCCTCAACTTCATTTCCGTTGAGAGCGACGTTCTCTGAGGATCCCGCCATCCTTGTTGCTTCCACTCGTCTTCCCTTTATCTTACTCAGCTGTCCTCCCTCGTTCTTGTGTTGCAGTTTGGGTAATACAGGTAATCATGGTAACCAAGTGTGCGATATCCATGGAAACCTCACTGTGATCAGGTATGAGTTGGGCCCCCCAGATTTGCTTGCTTGCATGCCGAGGTATTCATTGATGGAGGGATATTTTTCTCTGTGTGACTGAGAGTCTGCAGATCAACCTAATGTGCTACATGAGACAAACGTTTAACTCACACAGGATTCCCCGTGTGCGTGTCTGCATGTGTGTTTGGATGTGTGTGTGTGTGTGTGCATCATGTAGCTCCCCCTATAACGACACTCTGTTCCCTCGGGCTTCTGCTCCTCCAAGCTGCTCCGACTGGTGACCCGCAGGACCGATCTCCCCGTTTAAGAGGTACTGATTATTGGTTACATTCAACCAACCACTAATCCACCTCTAACTGAAGTTATCATCTAACAACCACCAGACGTGCAGTCCTCTCTACGCTGACTTTACCCAGGAGAGTGTGACAGATGTTTCAGCTGTGATTCCTTCACTCCTCTTCTCCAACTTTCATCTGTCATCGCTGTTTCCTTGAACTCAACCATGAGTATAATTTAACCTCAAGGCCCCATATCTACCTCACACTGTCTGTGAACATTTGACCTTTGTTCCTGTCCGCCCTCGGATTTGTTCAGCATGTAGAAGACGTCCTCTAGGGACAGCAAGTGTTTTGTGGTAACTTTTATTTATTTTTTAAGATGAGGGGTCCAAGAGTAGAAAGTGATGAGTGATGCAAACTTTAGAAATGGTCACATCAGTCACGTTAAGTAAAATAGTTTTCAGTCAGTTAGTGATGTTTTAAATGGACATGGTTATAATATATTTGTTGAGGATGTAGCACAGATTTATTTACATCAGGTGTTTTTGTTCTTTCCATCTACAACATTGATTAATGTTAAATAATAGAATGGAAGCAGTATTGGTCTTAAAGGACAAAAAAAGGTTCTTGTGGTCTAACCTTGTTTTTATTTGCCTTTGAATCAAACTAATACACTGACTTTACTACTAATATCCAAGACTGCAGTGTGAAGAAAAATAAAAGCTGTTGATAAAACCAGAATTGATTTTATTTGCTCTTTTTCTGCAGCGGACAAGAGAGCTGGAACTGAGCTTTCCCTTATGGTAAATCATCTTTTTATTGTTCTTCCCATTTTTAATGAGTAATAAAGGAGTTCCCCTGTCAGACAGACTACAAGTTCTTTCTGATATTGTTTCTGTCTTTTCCAGGATCACTGGACTGTACATCTTTCCTACTCCGACCATTCAACACCTCCATGGACAAAAGTATCACAACAATCAGGAACTGTGTGAAGCCGTCCACCCCCCCGTCACCCCCTCAAGCCATTTGACAAAGACCTCTGATGCCAGCAGCACCACAGCAGTCCTTCTAGTGTTTCATGCTGTACTTTATCAGAAGTCAGATCATTTTTCCTGCATAGTTAGTTTTAAAGATAGAGAATGAATTTGTATTTATATCATCAGTTTTAACTTTGTGACATACGTGTATATTTTTTACACTTTCAAAACTTTTGAAAGTTTTATATTTTTGTTAATGTTTGTTTTTTAACATCTATGTAGTGTTTTTGTAGGACTAGTTTTCCCTTTTTTTTTTTCTCCTTTGCTTGGTGAATATCTGGAATATAGCTTGCATCATTTTGTCTACAAGTTTGCACGGACCAGGTAGATGTTTACCAAGGATGTGAAAAAGGCTGTTTCCAAAAATGTCAAACTATTCCTTCCAACACTGGCTGTGGAAAGTGAGTCTGTATAGACCCCTTCGAGTGCAACGTCACAGAAATATGCGCACGCAGCTTGGGGCCAGAAAACCACTGAACTCTCCCAAAGTCTATGGGAGAACGTCACTTTGCGTAAGCTCTAACAGGACAGCTAAATGCCTAAGGGCCATTCCACTGGTCTAATTTAACTAAACAAACAATAAATAATAAAGATCTGTTCTGTTTTGGTTGCTATTCTGTCAAGTTTCTCTTAAAAAAAAAAAAAAATTATGCCTTTCCTGGATTGTGACTGGGCAAAGCCATTGTCAATCAACATTCCATCCAATCGGAATTTTGATGTGCGTTAGCTTCTTTCCTTGACGCTGGCTCGGCAGGACTTCTGCTTTCAGTGCACAAAGGCCTCTCCCTATGTCCTTGTAGAGGATCTTTTGAACATGCCCAGACACAACGTAGTTATATGCATCAAGCGACTTGTAAGCACACAGACTTTCTCGCGTGTAAGGGCTAGGTTTGTCAATAAGGTAAGCGTGAATAGCTGGCCACTTGCTAACATCGTCTACCCAATCTTTTAATGAAGCCGGGTCAGGCAGACTATTGCCGTTGGCTAAAAGTAATTTTTTGAGGTATTCCTCGCGGTCCTTAATGGACAACGAAAGCGCATATTCCAAATAATCCGAATAATTTGGTGGAGGATCGTCGACATCCATGCTCTCTTCTATGCTCTGCTCTCACATTTTCTGGCCCCAAGCTTCGCGCGCATTCTCGCTTAGGCTCGGAATGTTTGTATACAATGAAGGGATCTATTCAAATCATTTAGACTTGAAGATATTAGTCCAGAGTTTATCCGGGATCATGCTACTGCAAAAGTGTTTCAAGCTGTTCAAGACACACATACGCTACACACGTATTACCTGGACAAGGTTTTAAGACAGCGACCAAAGAAAATATTGTGTCTTTGGCACGTCTCACCATTAGTGAGGGCCTGCAATAGTTATTTGTGTTCTCAAAGGTTTTGTTTTGGGTTTTTTTTTTCACCATTCTGTGGTTTGAAAAATAAAACTTCCAAAAGCTTCTGCATCTCTGCTGAGATGGAGGTCTGTGAATAAAAACGTTTGTCCATTAATGTGTCTGGTTTTTTTTTTTGCCCCAAAACACAGGATTCATGAACTGCTGTTGTCTAACTCACACTGACCAAAAAAAAAACCAAAAATACACACAGCTCAGGAAGGTGTTTTTTATTGAAGGCTCATAAACCACATACCGAAGAAACTTTACATAATCTCTGAGCCACAGGCATGAATGAAAAAGGAGCCAAGAGACACAGTATATCCATGAACATTCATGTAACGTATGCAGGGCTGAATACATGAATACAGGCACAAACAGCGGATAGAAACGTTCAGGTCTGTTTCAGGAGGGGTGTTGACAGGTCTGCAGTGGTAGAGGGGACTCTGCAGGGGTTGAGGTGGTGTGACACTGCTGCAACCTATTAGCAGACGAGTGTACTTAGTTCATTTAAGAGAATAACTATTCCAGACAACAAACACACACTTTTCACGTTTACTTTGCGTTTCCTGTTTGTCTTACAGACCAACTTTGTCTCTCCCCCATCCGGTTGATGACTATAAAAGTAAAAACTTCCTGAGTGTGCAGAGAGCATGTGTGCTTCTGCTCACATGTACATGTAAGTTTGTACACAGCAGCAGGCCTTGCAGGCACTCTCGTCTGTCCACATCTGCCGGTCCATATGTAATATTTTAGTTTTCTTTTTTTTAGTTAAACCCACTGTAAAGTTCAGTCAGCCCTATTTGGGGTGCATATAAAAGCTTATATATTTATTCAGTATATTTTTATCCTCCTTCTCAAGTTCACTTAGTCCTGAGATTTTATTTTATGTTTAGTTTTTCCTTTTGTTGTATTTTGTTCATTTTGCACCAATTTACGGATCTTAATATCACTTTGCTTTGTGCTTTAAGCTGACCTGCACAACTGTTTATGCATGCAATTTGTCCAATCAGCCAAACATGGCAACAGCATGACATCTATACAGTGACTTGTGCATGTTGCTTCAGATTTAACAGACCAAGTTAAGAATACTATAACTTTTTCTCTCATTAAACTCATATTAAGATAGCAAAAGTATGTCTTTTAGTTGTAAAGTGAGGCTGCTTTTGCACACATGCAATAGCTATGGGATAATGCTCCAACTGTTTCACAGTCAGGGTTAGCTGAACTGCTTTAATTAGCTAATTATCTTCCTTGACCTTCCCGCTTGTTTGGGTCTCTCGTGTATTGTCACCATGTTGGAGCCGCAGAGCGAAGCATCTGTTTCTCATGAACATAATTACCCAGTGATATTTGAAGACCCTCAAAAGTGGCTTAACAAAATTTAACTCTGTTCTGAATGTCCCAAGATTCATCCACATTGACATTTGGGACATTTTTGAAGTGTATCACTTAACAATATACATTTTTACTGTAGAGATACGGAGGATGGTTTTCTGATGCAGCCAACAGAGTTATATGATCATACTTAAGCAATATTTTAATGTGCAGGGTAATACATACTAATTTCCCAAATATTCAAACATAATTTAGCAGACTTGGGAACTCAACATTTGGCTGCATAGGAATAGTTTGTTGCTTTAACGGTAATATACCAACAAAAGTCTTTATAAACTCAAACACTGCATCTGAAGAGGAACATTATTTTCACAGGGTCAGAGATCAACATTAAACTCTTAAGCAAATAACTTTGGTCTGCAAGTTGGCTGTCGGCCCCCGGCCTTTTCCTCCTCCTCTCCCCCCCATCAATAGTCAAAGAAGCTCTTATGTGAGATTATATAATATCTTGCCACAACATTTGGCTTCTTGTGTGTACCCTCCTTCAGTCTTGGTACTTTCCTTCCCCCCTCAGCTCCCACAGGTCCACTGACCCATTCCCCTTTTTCTTCCTCAGTTTATGTTCTCCCCATCCCTCCCTCCCTCCCTCTATCCCGGTGTGGGCATATGTGAAGGAGGGGTCACTGCAGGAGGAGGGGTTTTGCTTCCTCAGCTCACCTGAATAATACTTTCTTTGTGAGTCTCAGCCTTAAAAAGTCAAACTCAGATGCCTTCTACCCTTCCACACGGCTTTCTGTGCAGACACATACATACATCATCCCAAACCTACGACCAACCATCCCTCACATATCGCCATGAGAGCCAGGATGAGAATTTTGCTGCTTGTTCTTGCTGCAACTATTTTTGTGTCAAATGCTCAGACCAACAACAGCAGCAATGACAACAAGCAGCAGCAGCAGCAACAACGAAGCATCTGGGACGAGCCGATCAAATTCAATACCAAGACCAAGGATTCTTGTACCATGGTGGTGTCTGGAGCCGGGGACTATACCCGCCTGCGTGTCTCCTGCAAAGGTCTGAGCCAGGGCCAGACTCCAGGACGTTCCTACTACTGCGACTTCCAGGGGAAACCCAACATTTGCCGTGCCTACAACCTCAATCCTCGCCACTACTTTACCCAGATGATGTGGGAATTGAGGAAGCTGAGCCACGCCTGCCAGGGAGCCAAAATCTACCGCCCACAGATGTGCAAGAAATACCCTGATGAGGCCCAGGTGACTTTCCTGGCCTCCTGGCCCAAAGCCACTGCCACCAAGCTCTCCAAGCCGGTGCAGGAGCCACGCAAACCGGTGGTGCCAGCTCAGAATAAGCCTGTTACCACTCCTAAACCTGTCAAGCCCCAGCCTCAGCAGCCTGTCAAACCCCAGCCAGGCAAAGGCCCCCAGACCCGGAAAACTACCCCCAAGCCTGTTCGTCCCACAGACCAGCCCGACTCAAAAGCGTCCCGCATTGCCTCCGAGTACTGCTGGAAGAGCTTCCATGGCATCTGCACCTACGTCATCAGCTGGTTCCAAAACTGAAATGACTGTCAGGTACAGGTGAGTGATGGAAAAATGCAAAGAGGAAAAGGATGGATGGAGGTTACAGAGGAAGGTTAGCAGGAGGAAGACAAAAAAAGTTACAACTAATAGGATGAAAAAGACAAAAAAAAAAATTCTTTTGTTTTTGTGTACAGAGAATGACTGTAAAACTTGAGTAGGAAATACAATCAGTATAAATATTTACAAAGACAAACTGTTGGTAATATCCACTCCAAATGAACACTTATGAAGTGCTGTATCTCTCTGAAGCCCGTCCGTTAACAATAGAAACAAACTTTATCTTGTATTTGTTTTTAAAATCCTACGTTTTTTGTCGTTAAAGGTTGGAAACACCAGCAACGGACTCAGTCAGAATTCTTCCCATCCCGTCTCTTAGACCTCTCCAGGATCTGTGTGGGAGCCACTGGAGTCGCATTTTCAATTGAGCCAAAAGCACTCAACCTGCATCTGTGTATGGTTAAGAGATGACCGCTGGTGCTTTAATGGGATCTACATGTAATTTTTTTAAATCTGTACAACACACACAGCAAGGCAAAGGGATAAAAATGACAGGCATGTGATTCTGGTTGTATATGATGTACATGTTAAATGTTCCAGCAACATTTATTATATGGAGAATAAAATCTGAGCGGTTACTTTTCCTCTTCCTCTGTCTCATTCTGTTTCTTCTTCTGAGCCAAAACAAGCAGCAGGTTTTCAAACCCACTAACTCAAAGGACTCCTTGTTTCTTGTCATGTCTGGCTGTAACAACACGTCCGCTGCCTGGCTGAGGAAGTTGTTAACGTACAGACAGACTGCAGTAAAGATAATAGAATTTGGTCACAGAAAGCGTCTGAGCAGAGTTAAACACGTCTTTGTATGGGCTGATGAATTGAGTCTTAAGAGCTACCATGTGCAGGAACAGAGGAGGTCTGTGTGGAGGTTGAAGCCGAAAAGTGGCCGCAGTACCCATGTAGTAAACACACACACACACACACTTTGGGATGATGAGGGCTAATACAAATTACTGTTACTGGCGCCGCAGGCAGTGTACCAACTTCTTTAATGAGTTAACTACTACAGAGTCATGCAGTTGTAATCATTCACTTGAATTCAAAATTGTTCCAAGAGGTGTTCATTTCAAATTACCTTATAGATCTGACCTCTAAACTCTCCATAAATGGTGCATCAATTTGCACAACTAACCACATATTAAAATGCAGCAATCCATGTCAGTGTCTTAAGTAAGCTGTCTCCATTTATGCAACATCAATGAAAAGTCACACTTACTGTGGAATCTCAACACCATTAAAAAAATAAAAAATAATAACTGTGCAACAGTGATGTGCTTAAACTCAGAAAGAGGAAATCTAGAGACAAACGCACAAAAGAAAATTGCCCGCATTTTGAGCCCAAATCTCTACAGATCCTAGCTCCAAAAAATTTAAACAAAAGTTTATTCTGAACGGGGAACAAATCCAATCCAGGCTTTTATATCTGTTGGCTCTGGCTTGTATTGATATCCAATGCAGGATAGATGATGATTGTGATCAGATATCACAAAATCAGAAGAATATATCCATCGTTGGTTCTGTCAGTGATCGTCCACTAGATGTCTCACTAGATCACCAAAAATAAAAGCTTTTCAACGACACTTCCGGTTTTCCTTTGGTGGGCTGCTCTTTTGTGTGACCGGCTCAAATCCTGCAGCAAAATATCCATTAAGGGATTTAATTTCTCCAGACTCTGTTGGTTTCTGTCGTGGGGCCATAAAGTTGAACTCTTTCCAAATCCAACAATGTTTTGTTTTTTTTTAACAAGATGGCGAACCTGAGGATCTGCTAAAGGCTCCAACAGTTTTTTCTTCTCCTCACGGTGTGAATAACTTGATGGCTACATGACTTAAATGTTTGTTTTGACTGTTTTGACTGTTTCGACGTGATAATATTAATGAAAGTGCTTCTGTCCATATTAAGGATGTTTTCGACCTGTTGTATTGGGTCAGGGTCAGGGGATTAGCCAGCGGATTGCTAGCTTACGGTTACTGAGCAGAAACAGGAAGTGGAGGCCGGAAATGTGGCCATTTTGTTCTGAGGCAGTTCGGTGCTGTTGTGTTGACGGTCGGTTCTTTACTGAGCTCTGAACTTTGTGTCAAAACTGTGATTGTTTTTGTAATGCATTTGGTTTTAATACCGTGTAATTCTTTAAATTCATCAAAGTATAAATTTGACAGAAGAGCTGATGAATAAATCACTGACTGACAACCAACAGCTGTACATTAATAGTTCAGTGACTAAATTGATTCATGTCCAGATGTTTTTTGTCGATGTTATATTGGATGTTTAAATGTCATTGGGGAAGGAGTTGGACTCTTTTCTTCTCCGGAGTTGTCCAAGACGTGAGGCGCCAGGTGGGTGTGGGGATACTCACAAGCCCCCGGCTGAGTTGTTGGAGTTTACCCTGGTGGACGAGAGGGTTGCCTCCCTGTGCCTTAGGGTGGCAGGGGGAAAACTCTGACTGTTTTCTGTGCGTATGCACTGAACAGCAGCTCGGAGTATTGGGCCTTCTTGGAGAACCTGAATGGGGTCCTGCATGGGGCACCGGTAGGGGACTCCATAGTCCTACTGGGAGACTTCAATACACATGTGGGCAATGATGGTAACTTGGAGAGGCGTGATTGGGAGAAACGGCCTCCCCGATCTGTACCCGAGTGGTGTTTTGTTGTTAGACTTCTGTGCTAGTCATGGACTGGCCATAACAAACACCATGTTCGAGCATAAGGATGCTCATAAGTGTACTTGGTACCAAAACACCCTAGGCCCAAGGTCGATGACTGATTTTATTATCGTATCATTGGATCTTAGGCTGCATGTTTTGGACACTCGGGTGAAGAGATGGGCTGAGCTGTCAACTGATCACCATCTGGTGGTGAGTTGGGTCAAGTGGCGGGGGAAGCCTCCGGACAGACCTGGTAAGCCCAAACGTGTAGCGTGGGTGAATTGGGAACGTTTGGAGGTGCCCCCTGTCCGGGAGGCCTTCAACTCCCACCTCCGGCAGAGCTTTTCTGACATCCCTGTGGAGGCTGGGGGCATCGAGCTCAAGTGGTCGATGTTCAAATCCTCCATTGCCAAAGCTGCAGCGGAGAGCTGTGGCCTCAAGGTCCTGGGTGCCTCAAGGGGCAGCAACCCTCGGACACCGTGGTGGACACCGGTGGTCAGGGAAGCTGTCTGACTGAAGAAGGAGGCCTTCTGGGGTATGTTATCTCGGGGGACTCCAGAGGCAGTTGCAGGGCACCGGCGGACCCGAAGGGCTGCGGCCTCGGCAGTCACGGAGGCAAAGTAGCGGGCGTTGGAGAGGCTCAGAGAGGACATGGAGAAGGACTTTCAGTCGGCACCAAAGTTGTTCTGGAAGACTGTCCGGCACCTCAGGTGGGGAAAGCAGGGAACCATCCGAGCTGTGTACAGCAAGGGTGGGACGCTGCTGACTTCAAATGAAGAGATAGTTGGGCGGTGGAAGGAACACTTTGAGGAACTCCTGAATCCGATGTACCCACCCTCTGGAGCAGAGACAGAGCTGGACGATGAAGAGGGGTCATCGGCATTTCCGGAGGCCGTTTTGGCCATTTTGTTCTGAGGCGGTTCGGTGCTGTTGTGTTGACGGTCGTTTCTTTACTGAGCTCTGAACTTTGTGTCAAAACTGTGATTGTTTTTTTAATGCATTTGGTTTGAATTCCGTGTAATTCTTTAAATTCATCAAAGTATAAATTTGACAGAAGAACTAATGAATAAATCACTGACTGACGACGAACAGCCGTACATTAATAGTTCAGTGACTAAATTGATTCATGTCCACATGTGTTTTGTTGATGCTATATTAGATGTTTAAATGTCATTCATAGGGTTTAAATTGGCCTTGTAGATACTTACATTGTAATTTATAACTGATTTAGAGAAAAATAAATAAAGCTTCACACGGATGCACCATAGGCTGCAAAGCCGATAGAACACTTCAATACGGCCAGTACAAAAGCCCCCCCTCCACCCATAGATGAACATCCAAGGTTGTCCCACTGCTCCATTTTAAAATGAACTCGTGATAAAACTAATACGTCGAAAACAATATGCAAATTAAATGACAAAAAACACAATACACAATTCAAATATACATGATATGAATCAATGCCAAGCTACAACTTAACTTGCCCGGCTGGTGAGACCCCCCCGGCTCTGGTACCGTCCGACTCCCCGGGGAAAAGCGTCAGGTCGGTGGTGTAAACAGTGGGAGGCGACTTGCTGAACACTGGACTCAAGGCTGGCGGGCAGGGGACAGCATGCACTCTCCTAAACTACAGGAAGCGTCTACCCCCCCTCTAACTCTGGACCAGCTCCCCTATTTGCCTGTCTTAATCGCCGGCAGCACTAAAAGCTACGAGCGACACCCCCACCCCAAAATGTGTGCACGCTCACAATAGTCAGCAGCTCTCACCAGCAACAACCCCAGACTGGCCGCTCTGTCCTTTTTCAGAACTCCATCACCAGCTGCAGACAATCAATCAACCCGTTCATCTCTGTGCCACTCCGGTCGATTAGTTCATGGCCGTTCTGCACCACAATATTCTTGATTTCTCAGAACACAGGATTTCACACACATACACGCACTCATCTGTCTTATCTGTGAGTAACCACAGGATGGTGGTGCTGAGCAGAGGAAACAATCTGCTGCTCTAAAAAACCTCCACACTGGACCTGCACCACTAAGGCCCCTTCCTTTTTGTCAGTGGAAGTCTTTGCTGTTGAAATTTAATGAGAAGGTGGGCTTGACTTACAAACATTTCCCAATCAGCTGTGTGTTGGAGGTGATATTAAGGTCACCTTAATAGCGTCATAATGATGTAACGCATTTGCAATATTAAATATAACTATTTGACATTGCATCGGTTTTTGCGATTTGATATATTGACATGTAAAACTAATTTGATTTTATTATGTTTTTCTGCCGTGTTTCTGCTGCAACATTTCAAACATTACCCATCTGTAGTTTTGAATGGTTACCACAAAAGTTTTACTGTCATGTGTTAGTTTTGGTGCATTTTGATTGAATCTCCATGTTTGTTTCTGATCAAAAACTGAAGCAGACGCTAAATTGCATGGCAAATTGCACCTGTTGTTTTTGGAAAATTTGAAACACATCCACTAATGGCTGAACATGAATATGAACTAATTTAAGACTTACCGTGCGTCTGAATGTGTGTGTGTGTGGCCTGTGATGTAGAGTTATAATGTGGTAACCCCCCCAAAAACACACACAGTTTGTGAAGACAAATCCATCATCAGTTTTAGTCTATAGTGTCTTTTATCTGCTGTTGATCTGGAGAGCGCCAGACATGTTAGGTCAGGACAGAACCAACAGAAACCACTGCGAAGGTTTCTCCTCAGTGGATTCTTGTGAGTGAGTGAGTGAGTGAGTGTGTGTGTGTGTGTGTGAGTGTGTGTGTGTGTGTGTGTGTGTGTTTGTTTGTGTGTGAGTGTGTGCTTGTGTGTATTTTGGGGCGGGAATGGTGGGCGTGCCGCAGCATCTATGTATGAAAGCCATGTGCGGGACCACAGACAGCCACAAAAAGAAGCTTCAAGCAGCACTTGTCATCCTCGGTGAGTGAACCTCAGTGTGTTTGATTTTCCTGTCTGTAGCCAGGGTAGTGTAGTGTGGCCTCAGTACAGAGGACTGTCTGCAGTTATAGCAGTTTTAATTTCACCTTGATACGCTAAATATAATACAGTTATCAGATCTGAATATAAATCCCATATTAATTGTTTCGAATTCCAAATAACATTTGTTTTACTGGATCTTTATTTTCTGACCATCTGAGGACTCATTCCAAACATTTTTGTTCTTTCAGAGAATAATTTGTCCTGGAAGAGACATCATGAGGACTTTGGTCGCCTGTCTGCTGCTGGTCTTCATCGGGTCGCAGGTCTCTCCGTCCTCCGCTGTGCGCAACAAGACGCGCGGCGCGGACAGCCAGCTCGGCCGGGTCATCGGGGTCCGGAACAAGGGCGGGACCAACGGGCGCGGGAAATTCTCCATCCTGGGCGAGATGCAGTGCACGTGGGGGGCGAGGGAGGTCAGTGACTCGGTGGTGCTGACGGTCAAGTGTGAGAACCCGAGGGCGCGCGTGGAAGGTGGTATCACCGAGATGACATGTGACTACCGGGCCAGACCTCAGAGCTGCCCGGGATTCGGGTCCGACCCCCGGGCCTTCTGGAAGCAGCTGGGTCGCGCGCTCAAGAGGCTGCAGGGGAAGGTGTGCAGAGAAGAGCGCGCGCTGGTGAAGGCCGCCATGTGTAAGCGCGCGCCCCGCGATGCGCACTTCAAGCTGGACCTGAGCAGCTCCGTGGCCTCAGCCCAGTCCGGAGACCCGGAGATCCCCGACCCAACAACCCGCTCCACCTCCACCTCCACCTTCCCCGGGCCGACAGCCTGCTCCAGGCGGGCGGAGCAGCGGAGGACGGCCGAAGAGTACTGCAGCAGCTCCTGGGCCAGCGTGTGCTCCTTCTTCTTCTCCATCCTGCAGGGAGACGACTGTTAGATCCACATCCACTGAGGGACTAAGACTGGACCAGGACCGGACCAAGAAATGTTCCAGTTTGACTCAATTATCCAAAATTCCCACTAGACCGGCATGGCATATTTTACATGAATCATAGAGCACTGCTTATTTATCAGGAGTTTATTTTTATATACATGTTTATGAATCTGAAGGGAAGATTTCAATTCTTTTAAACTTAGTTATTTATTACCAGTCATGGGAAATCTCTAGATTCAGTTCCTCAGGTAGAACATATTTTTAAACATTGTCAGGTCACATTGACTGGAGTATGTCAATGTTAAGATACTTTAAACTTCAATTTTAGAACTAAGTGTTGTTCATTTTCCTCCACTACAAGTATCGGCCAGCGTTAGTTGTGTTTCATATAAATGTAGTTTATTTTTTTTATAAAAAAATATGCAATTAGATTAGAAAATGTGCAATTAACCAACAGTATATAAATTAGAAAAAAATTTCCCCACACATCATTCAAATAGTAATAATGCAGTTGTTTAATACAGAAATGGCCATTCTATATAATGGTTTCAGGGGTTTAAATTTTGGTTTGATATAATTTCTGGTTTGTAGACAGGTATTGTTAAGTCACACTTTGTGATAGAATATTTTTAAGTTTTTAAGTCCAGTAAACAACTTCCACTGTTTACTGTACATAACAGAAGATTAATGATTAAAGCAGAGTGTACTTCCTTCTACCTCTGGTCAATTTGATCATTCAACCACTTTCATATAAATACCACTCCATTCATACTGATATAAATGAAACTTGTGACTTGTAATGGACAAATGATGAAAATGTATATTGTGAATGTTAAAATATACACTTGCAAAAATTAGCTATTTTATTGTGCCTTTTTTTGTCTTGTTTTGTTTTATTGAGTCCAGGGAAATGTATTTTCTATAAACAAATTTTTTCCAACCAGTACAAATATACCACTATCATTTTTCTTTACTTTAGCGCAGAAATCAAACTTGTCATTTTTCTTCTCAAGACACAATTATCCAAGTTGCAAACATAATTGCACATCTGTATTTCCAGGAGGTAGAAAGCCTAACTGTGATTTCTTCCTCTTGAGGACTCGGTGTTAATCAATGTAAATTATTCAACAGCATGAATGATACAGATTTAGTGATTAACCATAAATCAGAGCCTTTTAGTACAAAAAAAGAAAAATCATTAGGTATAAGACCATAAGACCTTTGATAGGACATCTTTGCTGTTAAAAAAAAAAAACCAAAAAAAAAACCTTAACTATTATCTCAGATGTTATAATTATGATGATAAAAATAATGCATTGCAGGGGAGACCGGGTATGGTTGTAACACTTTTTGCTTCAGTACCTGTAACTCACTGATTTGTTTGAGCTACACCTTTCAAATTTTTATGCAAAATACCCATATTTGTTTACTACAAATGACACCCACTCAATTCCCTGCAAGAATATCACAGACCTCGTGTTAATGGCAAATGCATGTTGCTTCTTTGTTACAACCTACCCCTCTACCATGGTGGGTTGTAACACATGCTGGGGAGCTGTCTCTATTACTTTGATGGAGCAGCCAGTTGCATTAGGAGCCCTTCTATGTAATCCCTAAACAAGTGCAACCCCAGATGTTTATTTCTATGTTTTCCTGTCTGCTGTTGACCTTTTGTCACCCTTGACCTGCTGCTTTTTGTACCCTCAGACACGTACTTAAAAAGCAGACTGTAGAGTAATTTCCACCTTTTGACAGAAGTCACTTCTCTCCTTGATGGCACAAAAGGGATTTTGTGGACAAATTGTTTTACTGAACTCATCTCTAAAGCTCAGGGACACAATCCCTCACTACCATACAGTTACCGAGAAAGTAGTCAGAGGTCAAGGGGTGAAGAAGGAAATGAGGATACCATCCAAAGGTCTGTGCCATAACATCATCTTCACCTCTATGACTGTGTGAGGGTTTTTTTTTCTTCTATCTAATGTCTTTGATCAAAAGAACCTCCTGGATAATGTGGGGCTTTGGTTTAGACAGGTAGTTTAACAACTGCACAAATGTAAATCAGATTCTGTCTGAGCTCTTAACCCTCACTGCTCAATGGTTGAGTTTGTAGTTGATATTTCTACTAAATCAGCCACCTAACAACTGGCATATTTTGACTGATTACAAAACAATCACTTTCTGCTCTGATATTTAAAATACAAGTTCATTGTTGATCACAATAGCTGGAAGATTGGAAATTTGGACTTGGAAAGTCTTAGAAGTTTGTCCCGTATTGTGGGTTTTTAGAGCTTTTCCCTGAAAACAGGCACCTGCTGTAGCCAAAAACAGTTGCAAGACTGAACCAAAACGGAAAGAAATGATCAAGAATTCACTTCAAAGCTTCTTTAATTAAAGGTGGTTAATAGATAAAATGTAGACTGAAAGGTCAGAAAATATCCCTGAGCTGAGATCCCAACCAAGCGAGCAGGAAAATGCCTTCAGGGGTTTGGTAGGAGTGTGGATTTCTGTTGTGCCTGTAAATTTTTCCAAGTAATAGAACAGGGAGCATTCAATTCAGAAATATAATCAGTCTACATCTGTAATACAACCAACTGTTGACACAGAGAGATCTGCAGGCTTGATTAATGAGCTTGATGATTATTAAATGACATGTTTGCTCATCCCCCTTATTTGCTCTCAAAGGCTAAAAAAAAAAAAAAAAAACCAACAAAAAAAACCCGCCTAAAACATATTTTCACACACTGAATGTTATTTCCCAAGGACTGGTAAATTGATTTGACATTTAAGATCGGTGGAACGCCCTGTAATCTCTCACTGCAGTTTTCAGTGATGTATAAAGCCCATGTATTCCTGTCAGGGCAAATATGCTCAAACTGTCAGTAACTACTGTAATATTTTAATTAAGTGAGGAAATCTGTGAAGGAAAGCCAAATATTGTCAATAATCATTTACTCATGTGAGTCATATTTAGGTATGCGTGCCCTTTTCCTTTTCATAGCTGGTAAAATAGCTGCATTTCCCGTGTTGTCTCTGAAGAAAGTAGCAGTGATGCCTCACAAACTAAACTTCATATCCATGGGGGCACCAGCCTTTGACTCCAAGAATTAGAACAATTTCCTTTTAAAATCCCTTTGAACTTTGCAAGTGAAAGCATAATCGCATAAACACCAGATCCACTTGTGACCAAGTTTAACACTGACACTGCTGTCAAAGCAACTAGTCTTTGCTGGTTTTTGTGACACAATGAGGTACAATATTTCCAGGTTACTGTAGGAACAAAGTTTTTTGTATTGCATGAAAATTGCTCAAATAATTGAGCAACTTAATGGTGGCACATATATGAACGTCATATATGTTATGTCCATATGTGGAATAGTTTTGTTCACCGCAGGGCAGTGTCTCAGCTTGTCCAACCACACCAACGAATACATAATAGGCCATCTGGAGCCGGCATGTTCAGCAGTGGGCTTGAACTTGTGATCACCTGGAGTTGGTGCACTTTATCTTCTGAGTTGTTTTTGGTACTTGGACCCCGTAGTATGCTTGCAGGTCTAGTTGTATATACAAACCTCTGAGACCAGGGAGCCTGAAGTGCTACTGCACACCTTCAGGTATGTGGCTGTTGTTGGTTTGTGACAGATTACACGTTTGTGACAAGGCCACAGATTTATAGTCAGTCCTTGATGTGAGGCCATGAAAGCAAATGAGAGAACCAGTGCCGCACTAGAAAGCAGGATTGACATAAAACCATCCTCAGGTTTGTTAACCTTATAGAGCTGTTTTTCTCTAATTTCATCAAATATTTATTTTTTATTCTTCATTATTTTATATAAATGTTCATAATCTTTTAATATTCAAGTCGGTCTTATGTGTGTAATCTTTATATCCATGTATATCACTGAAGTCTATTCAGAGGATATTCGGTTTACTCTGACATATATCAAAGAAGTAAATCCTCATTTTTGAGAAGCTCAAGTTGTAGAAAACGTTGACATTTTAGCTTCAAAATAACTAAATTCAGTAATTGATTTTCAAAATGGCTGCTGGTTAGTGTCACTAATAAATGAATGTCGTAATCAGTGTGTCAGTGTAAATACACCAGCAGCTGCAGCAGAATACTATCAGTATCAGCTTTTGGCAGATTTTTATATGTTGCAACTCCAGACAATAGCAGACAAAATGATGCAGCGGAGAGTTTTGTCATCGGTAACGGTAGCTGTTACTGGAAAACAAACCCAGCAAAGTCAACAGTCAGTGTGATGAAGAAAAGGAGGGGCTGGATGTCAGCAGAGGAAGAGAACATCAGAGCACGACTCAATGCCCCACTAAGTTCAGATCTGGCCTACAAAGCAAAGCCAACACATGCCCACCCACAGACTCCCACACCCAAAACATGCAAAGCAGTGTGGGGGAGGAGTAAAAGGTATTGTTCCTCCTATGGCTCGAGGTGGCCTGACACCACACCCTGACATTCAGACCACGTTATTGGCTGCTTGTTTCTGTGGCAACCATTGATGGCAGTCGCTTCTGCTAAAAGAATAACAGGACCTGAGGTGATCCTACTTTAACCCAACACACTGAAACACAAGAGACAAAACATTTTCCTTTAAAATATTTTAATGGCAACAACTGTACTCAGGCCAAATAGTTTCTCTTTCAATAGGATTCCATTGACAGTAGTAAGCTTTTCATGAGGCCTCTGCAAATCATGCAGCAGCAAAAGTTTCCTGTGTGTGATGTTGGCAGCAGTTTGTGATGGTGGTGCTTTTTAAAGACTCTGTTGAATGACCAAAACACTGCAGAAGAAATCCCTCCATTGGAGCGGAGATGCTTGTAAAACCAATAGGGATGACATTCTAAGCTAAATGAATTCTGGTCTAAATTCCTGGTACTATGAAGTGATATAAACTCCTATATAATGTTTATGGTGTTTACTTCTGTGCTTTCACACTTTGATCATTGTTGTTAGTAATCCCAGGATTCAAGGCACAGATGCTCAGAAATAACCAGCTCTGTGAGTTATTGGAACAAAATGTGGGAAACTATGATCAAGTTTTAAAAGTACATAAAATAATGTACTTAAGTAAAAGTGGAAAAGAATCAGCAAAATGTATAAAAAGGACGTGGCTCATTTCACACTGTTGAGTATTTATTATCTGCATTATATTATTCATTTTTACAAGTAATGCATTTGTGTGTTGGAGGCATTTTAATAATTGAATGGATGTCAGTTTGCACTGGAACAGACTGAGTTTAATCTATAATAATGCATCATTTGTGTGTCTTAAATCCATCTTTAAGATCAGTGTTTAAATGAGCTCAGTTGTGGGTTCCAGTGGGTAAAATAATAGCTTTCCCTGAGATGCCTTAATATGCCACAGTTCAGCTCTTTTAAAACTGCTCTAGCTTCCTCTATTGGCCAAGAGAGGTCAGTGCAGGTATCAAAGAGGCTGCAGATGTGTCAGTCAGTAAAATAAAAAAATAAATAAATGCACTCTTTCACGTCATCAAATGAAATATTTATTATCGCATATTGGTTCTGGGATACAAAGTGCAAACAAAAACGAATGTAGTCAAAGGCTTGGGCTTCATAGATGATAAAACATTAGTTATAGTGAAGATATTAGCTGACCAAAAGCTGCATTAAGTGTACATGATCAAAATGTTAGCTACCTTTCAAAGACTACATTTGGAATCATAGTTTAAAAGACCTGATTGGCTTTGGCTCACGCCTAACCAAGTTCTGTTTTAATGAACTTAGCTTGTTGTCCGTGTGAGCCAATGGGCCGACTTCAAGGAGAGGCACTTCAGGTTTGGTTCATGTTGTTGCTTGTTGCCATGGTTACGCATCATCCCCGCCACAGAGCAGCAGCAAAGTTTTACGGAAGTCACCGCCAGTATCTCCCTGTAACAAACACACAGGTATCCCATATCGAACCTCCCTTTAATTTCTAAAATCATCGAAAAATCAGTTGCAAACCAATTACATAACCATCTGCATAGAAATGGCTTTCTTGAAGAGTTTCAGTCAGGATTTAGAGCTTCACAGCACAGAAAGAGTGTTGGTTAAAGTCTCCAATGATATTCTAATGGCTTCAGACAATGGATCAGCCTCCATACTTCTCCTGTTAGATCCTAGTGCTGCATTTGACACCATTGACCATAATATTTTATTACAGAGACTGGAACATGAAACTGCACTAAGGTGGTTCAAATCCTATTTATCAGATAGATATCAGTTTGTCCATTTTAACAATAGCTCCTCCTCACGCACTATAGCCAGTTATGGATTCCCACAGGGCTCGGTTCTTGGACCAATCCTCTTCACTTCACTGCTTCCTTTAGGCAACATTATCAGGAAACACAGCATCAATTTCCACTGTTATGCAGACGATACTCAGCTGTATTTATCAATGAAGCCAAATGAAGTTAATCAGATAGTCAGACTGCAGATATGTCTTGAATACATAAAAGTCTGGATGACCTGTAACTTTTTACTTCTAAATTCTGACATAACTGAAATTATTGTACTTGGCCCTAAGCACCTTAGAGAAACCCTATCTGATCATCTAATCAGTCTGGATGGCATTACTTTGGCTTCCAGCTCCACTGTAAGAAACCTTGGAGTAACTTTTGACATAAAGCAAGTCAGTAGGGCAGCTTTCTTTCACCTGAGAAACATTAGGAAAATCAGAAACATCCTCTCTCAAGAGGATGCAGAAAAACTAATCCATGCATTTGTAACTTCTAGGCTGGACTACTGTAACTCATTATTATCTGGAATTCCAAACAAATCTCTGAAAGGCCTTCAGATGATTCAGAATGCTGCTGCACGAATATTAACAGGAACTAGGAAAAGGGATCACATCTCTCGTGTTAGCTGCTCTTCATTGGCTTCCAGTAAAATTCAGAGTAGAATTTAAAATCATTCTCCTAACTCTTAGTGACCAAGCTCCATCATATCTCAGAGAGCTCATAGTTCCTTACTGTCCTAGTAGGCCACTCTGCTCTCTAGATGGAGTTTACTTGTGGTTCCTAGAGTCTCCAAGAGTAAATCAGGAGGCAGATCTTTCAGTTATCAGGATCCTCTTCTATGTAACCAACTTCCAGTATCGGTCTGGGGGGCAGACGCAATTTTCAAGACCAGGCTTAAAACCTTTCTGTATGACAGAGCTTATAGTTAAAAAGTTAAAGTTCATTTACTCCTTAGCTCTGCTGCTATAGGCCTCGACTGCTGGGGGAAGGACTGAGCACCTCTCCCTCTCTCTCCCTTGCATGCGCTGACATATCAATAACCATGTTTCTCCGAAGTCCCTGCTTCTCCCAGTTCTAAGCATGTGTAATTATTTACTAACATGTTCTCCCTAAGTCTCTGTCTCTCCCAGTTCCTCTCCTCTCTCTCTCGGTCTGCAGGTGGTGAATCATCGCTACCCCATGTTCCTGCAATGCCTGCTAATCCATCTTCATAATTTCTATGAACTTCATGCAGCATCATGTTCCTGCCTACACCTGTTTGAATATCCCCTCCTCCTGGTCTCATTCTCTCCCTACTCTCCCCAACTTCGCCCCCCCCCAACCCAATTGGTCGAGGCAGCTGGCCGCCCCCCCTGAGCCTGGTTCTGCCTGAGGTTTCTGCCTCTTAAAGGAAGTTTTTCCTTGCCACTTTCACCAAGTGCTTGCTCATCGGGGGATCTGTTGGGTCTCTTTAAATCATTTTATAAAGAGTTTGGTCTAGACCTGCTCTATATGTAAAGTGCCTTGATGTAACTGTTATGATTTGGCGCTATGTAAATAAATTTGATTTGAGGTAGTAACATTTAAACAGGGGAAACAAAGGAGTCACGGCTACTGGTGTAAGTGTGTGTAGTGCATTATATTGGTCTTTATACCTTGATCATTGAATACAGAGAGCAGGCAAACTTCTTCCTGAACTCAGCTCTGATGTCCAACATGTCCACCTCGCTGCGAGACGCCATCACTCTGATCAGGGTGTTGTCGTCAGTACCTGCACCCTGTAGCAAACACACAAGCACATAATGACTTTAAACATTAACAGCATTTCTTTAACAATGGACAAGTTGAGTAAAAAAAAAAAATACAAGCAAAAAACATCAAAATTACAGTCGTGGAAAAAAACAAAGCAAAACAAAACCCATGAATTCAGAAAATCACCATAAAACAAGCAACTTAAAGATATTCATATTAAGATAAACTTCATAAAGACCTTTTAACATAACTGCTAAATCCATTCAACAATGATTTATGATCCGGTGTTAAACAAATCCCCTGAATAAAACCATCATCAAAATTCTGCTGCCATTAAAATATGACATTGCAACCAATATTAGGTTGATATGTCTGAGAAATTGGTTAAACCGAGTCTGATATTCAGAAATGTAAACCTTCAGAGTTGTTGGTTGTTTTACCTTCATGGAGTAGTACAAGGTCTCAGCAAAATAGCCTGGAACGCTCCTGGCACACTTCACTTTAAAGGGAAAACAAATTTAAGGCAACAAATTTAAAAAATGGTTTTAGTCACCAGAAATAAAGACAGAATCAATACGCAGGTTGGACTTTTTCCATACCCACGGCGAGGAGCAGGTCTCTGAGGCTTCCAGATGTTTCCCTCTGGATGCTCTCTTCCATCTCATATCCAGACAGCTTCATGTAGGCATCAAACACTGAAACACAAAGGTTCACAATACCTCTGATTAAACATATAAAACTGCTAATAATACCAGTAGCTTTGTAATTGTTGCTGCAGCTGTCACACAAACACACCTTTCCTAAGATGTTCTGCGCTGCGGTTGCCCAGGATGGTGACAAACGATTGTTCGTCTGTGCCAAACTTATGCTCTCCAGCCTTAAAGAGGGCCTACAACCAAAAAAATATAACACATCACACATTATTTTCCTTTTTAAAAATCATTAAAGATATTAAACTATGCCCATAAAGTCACTAATTTGAACTCCAACTTTACAGGAGATCAAACTACACCAAATTAATTTAATTTATTAAATTAAATTAAATTAATAGTTCACCGATGAAAAATGCACACAGATCACACAGATGGAAGAATGTAATAAAGACCAAAGACAGATTTTTTTTTTTTCCTTTGCTACATCTGGATAATTTTAGAGGCTTAAAGAGGTGAAATGTTCTGGCTGTTAGAAGGAAAAACAAAAAATGAGATCCAGAAATATGTGCTTTCCCAAACTATTAGTCTTTTCTGACATAAAATCTGGTGCCAAAATAATTAGCATATTATATATTATATATTTATATGACATATCATTATGGCTAATGATATATGTCTTGATGTGTGTGGCCATTTCATCCTCCCTCATTTTTGAAGCCGATTCTTATTCAGGAAAAGCTGAACAGGGTCTGTCTTTTTAATTTCAATGGAGAAACTTTTGAGAGGATTTTCTACTCATTCCCTCCTCAAGAGGGCGGAAGAGTATAATTTCATAATTTCAGATGAGCCATACAAACTGCCGCCCCCTCCTCCCCAACTCATACACAAAACATTCTTCTTTTCTTGCTTGCAAAGCTCAGCTTTTAGATCCTGTCCTCAAACACATGTGACCGTCACACCCTCAGACAGAAACACAAAGGCACCATTGATGCTGAAGAGACAGAATAATGAATTATTTACTGACCAGCAATGAGCAATTGACTCACCTGAGCATCATTCTCAATATCTCCCTCCTGGATCCCCCTCTGCCTGTTTGCCTGAGGTGAGATAACACATTTTAATCAATGCATCAGTCAATCAACCCCATAAATCTACACACAAATTAATAAATGACAATTTTAGTAAAGGTCTCAATACAGACAGGACCTTCTAATCTCAAAAATTCTCAGTGGGTAAATTTGACTTTGGTATAAATCGTTTCTGTATGCAAAGGCAGGGAGACATGTACCTGCAGCAGAATAACCAGGAGTCTCTTAAAGTGACCTGAAGTGTCACCAGACACATCCTCCTCCAGGTCGTCATCATACTCTGAAGGGAAACAGGCAAAGACACACAACACACAAACAGTAGTGGTGAAAAAAAAGGGTTTCATTGGCCTGGGAATCAAACCCAGAACCTTCTTGCTTTGAGGAAACAGAGCCATCAGTATTAAAATGTCACATGAGAGTTTATTGCATCTCTTGTTCCTTTCTCTCATTGACAGTTACTGATAATGAAAAGTTGAGTGTGTGTGTGTGTGTGTGTGTGTGTGTTACCCTGTCTGTAAGCAGCGATTATGTCCTTCACCTGCTGAGGTGTCCTGGAGGCAAGAATCTCCACCAGCACCTTCTCATCTGTTCCTGCCCCCTACAGGTGAAAGAGAGTCAAAATCCCAAACTTGACACTTCACTTCCCAGCTGCTCTGTCTCTGTCATTCCTGTCTGTCTGGTAACTGGACCACTGACCTTGATGGCATTGCGAAGTGATGTCACATCGTAAGTGATGGGTGGGGTCATCAGAGCCACAATAAGGGTCTCAAAATTGCCTCCAAGCTCTCCCTTCAGGTCACTGACCAGATCCTGTCATGCAAAAAAAAAGTTGGGTTTTTTTTTTGTTAGTTCAGGTGCAGTATAAATGTGTGGAAGAACTTCTCTGAAGTAATGTAATGGTTGGTGCCTGTGGATTGTTGGTTATGGTTGCTGTGTAACCCTGTCATGTCATTCATACTAAATGAAGACCGCAGTGATGACTTAACTGTAATGGCGAAGACTCACTGGAGTGGAGATGGTGAGTATTGAGTGGGTTTAAAGCCCTCAAGCGGAAAGCTTAACCAGTTTCTGACACTCAGGCCCATCAAAAATGTTCCATAGCTGTGGCTTCATAAGTCCAGTTAAATGTTGTTTTTTTAATCATTGAAAGGAGATTTCAGTTTGTTGTGTGTAAATCAGCAAAACAGTTACAGATGTTTTCACTTTTAAATGATTTCTTTTAACTAGTAGTAAAATAATGTTCATTATCTTTCAGTAATCCTTATTTATAGGACTGACAACTGACAACATGGTGTACAAAAATGAAGGCAGTAATCATGGACTTCAGGAGGAAACAGTTTTTCACAGTTTTAAAGTGGGAATCAGATTACAGATGACGCCTTTGACTGTGACGGTTTGCAACAGGTTTAAACATTATGTCTCAACAGAGTTTAGATGACGTGTTGACTGTTGTGTGAGTCCTTCAGGCTAGTGCCATGATGTTGTGTGTGAGCACATGATTGTGAGGAAGTTCCAACCTTTCCAAACAGAGTTTTGTAGGTGGCCTTGATCTGCTGCCTCTGGGCGTTGCTACGAGCCGTCAACAGCTGCAAGATGGCATCCTCGTCAGTCCCTATGGCAACAAGCACCGTCGTTACTCAGCCAGACTGTGGGTGTTTGTTTTTCTTTTTAATTAGTCTCACATGATATTGACATTACATAGACATGACTCTTGAGAAAACTTGTTTCACCCTCATAATTACAATCTTAAACACATATGAACGGCATTTGTGTTTGCTCTTTGTCGAGTCTCATGTTTCAACATTGTGCTCATGTGTTTATGACTCACTGCTGGCTGGGCGGAGCTTAACACAGACTTCAGGCACTACCACAGTAATTGTTCAGGCAGGAACTTCTCAAATAACACTCTCTCATTGGTCTGCTGGAGGAGTCCTGCAGACTGATTTGCCATCAGCCTAACAGAAGGCGCAGTGCTGATAGAAGATATAGTATACAACACACACACACACACACACACACACACACACACACACACACACACACAGCTTACCCAGCCCCTTCATGGCCTTGTGCAGAACCTCAGCATCCGCATTGGCATTGAAGTTTCCACTGGCTTTCACAGTTCCTCTGCTGGCCTGCAACAGAGACGATGAGCACAGAAGCATTATTACACAATATCCTGGATAAATATTGTTGAACATAACATGTCAGATTTCACTTGACACATACTAATCAAATACATTTCCTCTTTTCCCCTTTATAAAAGTACAGAATACTGTATGAATATGATTTGTAGGAAACTATCTGGTTTGGATAAGATTTTCTGCTCCAAGATGCACTTAAACTGAGCAGTTTGCAGCTTCATGAAGCACATTTCATTAAACCACTTTATTCACACATAGCCATTTCATTGACAGCATGTTCCCACACCATCCTTTAAGCCTTTAAACTGCCAACCATATCTCAAGTTTCTTTGGTGATTCTAATGTGATGGGTAAAGTGAAATGAAAGGTCTGCTCAGTCTGTTTACCTGGCTAATCATTTCTGAGTGTCAAACAGATAAAAAGCAGCAGCCTGAAGGCTTTAGGAATGTGATAAGGCTGATAAAACATTAACTCTAACATCAATTTTTATAAATTTTTAGTCCTGTGCAGATGCTCCAGTCGTTACATATGCTCCCTGAAACTTGGAAGCAACACCAATGAAGTAGTCGAATGGCCACTCCCACCATTTGTAGGGGGAGAAATGTTTGGAGAGGAAAACCACGGGAATGTCTCTACAATGAGTCCTGAAAATCCAACAATCCAGGATTCAGTCTTCTTTCCGAGGGAAGAAATGCCAAAACATCCACAAGCTTTCCTTTTTTTTCATAAACACACTCATTATCACAATCAACATGCCGGCTAATGGCTGATTAGACAAACAAAGAAATGTTTAGGCAACAACGCAACGTAATGTAAATAATTTCCACTGGAATGTAAGACTTGGATTTTAGCCTTTATAGCTGAGTCCTGTGGAGCTAGTCGAGACATGACTGAGGTGAGGAGGAGGAAAAGGTATGTTGATCTTATACGTGTGAACAAAAGTTGTCACAAGTGGTATTGCTGCTTTAAAGTGCAGACAGTGGTCTTATCACTTCCCTTCTACATTTATGGACATTGGTTACCACAGATACTTTACACAGCCCATGTAGTCAAGTTTATATGAGGGGAAGTATCCTGTCATCCTGCCATATAATGCTCAACTGTTGCCTCTACTATTACTGTCAATATTTCAAAGCTTGAATATGAATATTACTCACAAAGCTGGTGCCGGTCAATCATTTTCTTATTGTGAACAAATCTTGCTAAAAGGTAATGGGTTAGTGTTCCTGTTTGTACCATGACCATAACTACAAGCATGACTGTGACTGTGATGAGAACTTAGAGATAATGTCCTCTGGATTTTTTTTCCCCCTCTTAGGAATTGTGTAAACCAAAATACTTAAACTCAGTGTCCTTAATGTTGACAATTTTCAGCAGAGAAACATGAAGGAATACAATTACAAGCTGATAATGGATTTTTTCAGTGAAGGAGGGGACATATCTTTTAAATATTTAAATTTATATATAATGTATATTCTTCAATGACGGGATGGGAGCAGATGGAATTTTACAAAGTGACAAGGAGGAAAAAACACACCAGACTTTAAATGGAAGACAGTTATACGTCTTAAAACATAACAGAGTGGGTTTCTAAGTGGAAAATATTACAAATGACAAGAAAATTTGCTCTCAGTTTCGGTTCCCTGCAAATCAGGGATGTAGTGAGGCTGCATGAACTTATGACCTTACGATTTCAAAAATCCTGTAGCCATGGTACTATAGCCATTTTGTTCCTACTCAAGACTAACAGTTTTTGAATCTATCACAAAAAGGACACAATGACTTTCCTGTGGCAGTGTATTTTTTAGCACGTGTGCATTTGACTGGGACTATTTTTGGTTTTAAAAAAACTGAAATACTGGTGTAAATGAGTATTTATACTTTCAGGGAAGTGCGCTGTGTGTGTGAAACGGTAATATCTTTAATCATTTCACCCAGTGTCATTGCCTTGCTCACTGATTTGTTTGCATAGTTTTTGTCTGACAATGAAGCTCTTGATACAAAGGAATATGCTAAATCAGGCTGCAGGTCCATTGGCAACACTTGTTAGTAAGATCAGTTAATTATTGCTTTTTGTGTCTGAATTTGCTTTACAGATTTAAATTTGAGGTGAAAATATTAAAGCAGAGTTTGGTTTATAATCAGACTGCAGCTGTGTAACATCATGATAACTGATCACCATCATAAACACACAGCTGCTGTTTTTATGGTGACGGAAAGACTCTCCACCCTGACATCCAAAGACAGAGAGAGAAAAAGAGAACTGATTCCCCTTTAAGAGAGAGAGGGCAGCTTTAAACTCCAGACTAGACGTGGAAATGGGTGTATTAAACCAAGAGAGCGGTGGAGAGACACAGCATCCCACTCGACTCTGAAATATGGAATACAGCCCATATGAGTCATACACTAAACTTCCCAACGTCCCCAAGCGCAGACTGTCCGCAGCCACAAAAACATGCACACTTAAGACACATTCACACTAGTCTTTTTTTCTTTTTCTTTTTTTACTTACCAGGAGCCTTTCTGATGCAATGCACTCTACCCTTTTAGTAGTAGCAATCACAACTAAAAGACCTCATCTTCTGCAAAATCTAACATTAAAAGCTATCTTTGAAAGTAACAACGGACAAATTAGGGTGTTGTCGCCTTGTAATCTGTCCTCATTGACACAGAGATACACATTTAAAGCTTAATAAAGTGGGAATTTTGATTGGTAAATGAGTCCATTTGACAAAAGACACTAAATAACAAACTAGCTCCAGTATGTTTGGCCACATAGTTTATCTTCCACATTGTGCTGTCATTGATCAACTAAGCAATGAAACATACTGTTAAGTTAAATGTAAATAGGAAAGATGATTTAGGGTGAGGGTTTTCTCAGGAGTGAACATGTATCCCACTTTTACTGACTTATCCTTACCGGCAGGATCAAATCTGGGTATTATATAATGTGGAATAAAGTGGGCGTTGTCTTGGAGGTTCACAAGTAAAAACAG
Source organism: Remorina albescens (assembly GCA_034769265.1). Lineage (NCBI taxonomy): Eukaryota > Metazoa > Chordata > Actinopteri > Carangiformes > Echeneidae > Remorina > Remorina albescens. The sequence continues at coordinate 4,724,355 of CM068487.1, forward strand.
CTGTGAGTCACATATTTGCATAAATAACGGTTTGTTGTTTTTTTTTTACAAAGACAACAACAAGTTTTATTTTCATAGTCTTTCAAACAACTTTTTTCTTTCTTTTCTTACATATAAAATGTTCCGTGTTTCTTTGCAGCTGAGAAGTGAAACGAAGTGAAAGTGACTCACCATTTCCAGTCTTGAAAGTTTATTCGACGGTAGAAATAGAAGAGATCTGTTGAAGAGAGAAGATAGATAAATAATAAATAGGATGGATGCCCAATCCCTTCAGAGCTGATAGGTTTTTTACTTTAAACTTCACTTATTTCATTCACATCTACTCCAGCAGCGGCTGTCAAAGCTCGGTGGACCGTCGTGTTTGCGTCTGTCCCCGGCTGTCCCCGTTCACCTGTGGGTCGCTGCGGAGCTTTTCTACACTTACAGCGGCCAGCTGAGCCATCTGCCGGGATGGACTTACCGTGGAGCGACCGCTGGCAGCGGGAGGTCGGAGAGCAGAGACGGAGGGAGCCGGCGGAGAGAAGAAGAACGAAGGGAGGAAGCCCGCAAGGAAAAACTCTCTGCGCGTGAGTAAGTGACGCGTGCGCGAGCGTGCGCCACACCCGATGTGGAACAGCCCTGCCCCAAAGCACTCTGGGAAATGTCGTTTAAAAAAAAAATAATTTTTTTTGGGTGTTCCTTAGCAGCAAAGTGAACAGAGGTCAGCTAGTTCATGGTGATATGAACTGTTGGGAAAACAAAAATGTAGATTTAACGTTAAAACAAGCTGCTTTATATTTAGGTTAGCTGGTTTGAGGGTCTTATTATTGTATATGCTGATTTATCTGTCATGGCTGATTGGGACTTGAGGATTAATAACGTGATGGTCTCTCTATGCTGTGCTGACAATCACAAGTTCAAGATTGCTTTTTTTGATAAAAGTACAGGGTGTAATCATTCACGGTACAAATACATCAAGACAGCGACGGTGATCGGTTGGTAATGTTTGCTTTAGTTTTGGGCTTTTTATTAGTCCTGAAAGAGAAATGAGATGAGAAAATAAAAATCAAATCCAGGAATTAGTGAGATGTACCCCAAACTAAAAGCACTGGATTATGTCTGTGATTTCACTGAAATTGTAATCAAGGACAAAACCAGCGTTTCCAAATATCTAAACCTGAGGCAATAATCTGTTACTGAAACTAGGGGGCGATACACTTCACTAAACTAATGCTGGTTTATAAAAAAATGTGTGATTTAAAGTTTAAAATAATGGCAATGTAACAACTCATAGATATAATAATTACATGTAAAATAAATAGGCATCAACTTGATCACCAGGAACTGCCCACAAATTCAGACCAAATTTTAATAACATTGAGCTTTACAAGAGTTTAAAGGTTATCAGTTTTCGCAACAGTGAAACACTGGCCTATTCAATGAAGAAAGTCACCCATAAAAATATATTGATTTCAATTGTTCATACCAACAATGCTCACCATTCTGTTTCCTTTTACTTTGGCATGTGTGGAATCTAAAGTCTCTGTCAACAAATTACCAAGTAAAGTGAACTCAGTCCTGCCGATTATTGCTAACAAAGAGACTAAACATAGAGAGAGAAACTGGGCAGAGACATAATGTGTGTTTAATATTTGGAGAAACGAGTACAGTTATGTGTGTATGTAATCTAATAAAAATTAGGCTTATTCAAATTTTGAATTCACAGAAAATAAATTTTCTAAAAAGACTTTTGACTTTTACTTTAAAAAAGCAAAAAATTAAAGTTATTTTCCAAATTTGTAAAAAAAATAAATAAAATGCTCTACTTTATGGAGTAATTTGGTTTTGCTCAAATTAACATGTTTACAATTTGAAAACATTATCTACTTTGTCTTACAGGTTATCATTTCTAAAGAGTCTGCAAATACTTTGTGTTATGACACACACACACAAAAAGAAATGCTGAAAATATAAGATGTGATAGCGTCCACTAAACTCACACATTTGGAATTCAAGCACATTTACATATAATTTGTTTGAGATTGCACATATAGATCACAGTACATTGTCCATCCATCCATCTTCTACTGCTTTTCTGTTTCCAGCTTGTGGGGGGTGCTGGAGCCAATCCCAGCCAATGTTCTGGGTGAGGTATACCCTGGACAGGTTGCCAGTCCATCACAGGGCCAACACACAAAGACCAACAATCAGTCATACTCACACTCAGACCTACAGACAATTTGGAGTCACCAGTTAACTCTAAATGGTGGGAGGAAACCAGAGTACCTGGAAGAAACCCATGCAGAGAACATGCAAACTCTGCACAGAAAGGACCCAGGCCGGGAACCAAACCTGCAACCTTCTTATTATGGGGCGACAGCACTAACCACTGCCCCGCTGTGCTGCCCTTACAGTACATCGTCACTTTTTGTACTTGTGCTGTTATGATTCATGAGCATGCTGGTATGCACAAGTTATTTTTATCAGGTGTTCAAATACTTTCTATAGAAGGAGACCATACAACAAAGTGTCTTTGTGAGCTAAGATCATGATCAATGCAACAGGTCTGATAGTAATTTTTTCAAGAGTCAGATATAATGATTCACCAGCATACTCTGGACAGATTAATCCACTTCATCCATCCATCCATCTTCATCCGCTTATCTGAGGTTGGGTTGCCGGGGTAGCAACTTCAGCAGGGAGCCCCGGCCACATCAACCAGCTCTGACTGGGGGATCCTGAGGAGATATAATCTCACCACCTGGTCCTCGGTCTGCCCCGGGGCCTCATCCCAGCTGGACGTGCCTGGAACACCTCCCAAAGGAGGCGCGCCCAGGAGACATCCTGACCAGATGCCTGAACCACCTCAACTGGCTCCTCTCAATGCAAAGGAGCAGCGGCTCTACTCTGAGCTCCTCTCGGATGACTGAGCTCCTCACCCTATCTCTAAGGGAGAAGCCAGCTACCCTTCTGAGGAAGCTCATTTCGGTCGCTTGTACCCGTGGTCTTGTTCTTTTGGTCATGATCCAGTTCTCATGACCATAGGTGAGGGTAGGAACGAAGATTGACCTGAAAATCGAGAGCTTCGCTTTCCGGCTCAGCTCTCTTTTATGCAAACAAAAAATGAAGACATAAATAAGAGTTCGTATTTCACTTTTCTTCTTCCCCTCATGATGGAGAACTACTTTACTGGTGTTTGCCTCTTTTTACACCAGCCTATAAATATATAATTTTAATACTCAGGCAAATGGAGACACCATAAATCCTGAGCTACCCATGTCCCTCTGACCTATGAACCCATCGACCCTCAGGCAACCTCACTCACTGTCTCATGAACATAATCACCTCACACAAACAAACCAACAAGTGTATGATTGATATCTTCTTGGCTTGCCTGTCTACACTTGTGATTAACACATAGTTCCAAAGACCAACCTGCATGACTAAAACAGGACTGTTATCCACTACTACTATCAACTACTATCCACTTTGAAAAAGCCCTTGTAACACATTTGATACATGATATCATAGAAAATAGTTTTTAAAGTATACATGACCTGCTCACATTTATTTTCACTTGCTACACCTTCATGCTGAAGAAGTGTTTTTGTTTTTGTTTTTTTGATGAAGAGATGATATGAATAATAGTGTGGTGAAGCCACAGCAATCTGCAAAGCCTTTGAAGTTATGTTGTCAAGGGTATTGTTTACAGTGTGTCATGAAAAAATAGGGACCTAAGAGTGTAACCTCTAGGGCCACCAAGAGGATAAAAAGTGGAAAGCCACACGGTCAAAGTAAACAGTTAGGACATAGGGAGATTCCCATGCAAAGAGAGCATGTATGCATTTATAGACTTTAATTCCCACCAAAACAGACAGGAACCAACATAAAATACAAGTGCAAAAAAAAAACAACAAAAAACTGGGAAAACAGGACACACAATTTAATAATGCACTGTCAGAAACCACAAGTGCTGGCAACTAACCAGCATGAAACTGTGAAACTGTGAAGCTGTGAAGCTGTGAAACTGTGGGCAGTGTCACTCAAATGCTCACAAACTGTGAATACCTCAGAATAATAAATGTTAATTTTACAACTGTGCTTCATGCTCTAAATACAGTAAATTTCTCATTACTGGCACAATAGCAGCACCATACAGTGAAATTTGGCAACTGCAGTTTGTGGCACTTTAAATTATATATAGATCTTTGTAGGATGTTTCAAACACATCACTTATCTGAACCCAAAGGTTTGTGACTTAAATGCATCATCCTGGAGATCGGCCTTTATACTTTAGGGAAGATGAATTTATGTAGTAAGTATGTAGTGATGATTTTATTCACATGCACCGGGAAATTTTACATAAAAGTGTAATAGTTTTTGCCGTGTGTCTACAATTAATGTATATGAATATTGTGTTCTAGTTAGAATTGATTAATGCATCTAGGTTATCCTTAAACTGCGAGTGTGGCAGTGTAATCTTTAAACTCAGATAATTACGTCACACCTTTCTTTCTTGAGAGAACATGATTTGACCTGACTCATTCAGCGGTGTGATGTAACTTTAATCTACTTTAAATAAAAACACAGCTCTTTCTGGTTTGTCACCACAGATTATAACGTGTAACATATAATATGAAATCGGCACATCCGGCCATATCAGATGGAGATTTTGTAATTTTTAGTTGAAGCTTCACCACAATGTCATGCCTATCATATGGCCTATATTTGGTAATTATTAATTTAAAAATAACGTTTCAATCATTTTCCAAACAAAAACATGCTCCATCATACAATCTGCCAACCAAACAGACACATATCTGTTCGCCTCTGACCCGTCAGAGAGCATCAGAAGTAAACATAATTATAACAAAGCAACCCCACCAGGAGCTGTAGCTGGGACTAAAATCAAAATGAGACAGGCTCTCCTGTTAAACTTTAACTTAAAACACCAAGCATTGAGAGTGTGAGAGCGGTGTTTCTCCGTCATCCTCCCCGACTACAAGTGCACCACGGCCGGCTGAGGCAGCCCTTTTAACTAAGTCTTCCTCGGACTTATTTTCATGAAGGTGTCTCTGCTTTTTTGTTTGAGAAAATTAAAGGCACACACTCCATTTTTCCAAAGCACATCTAGTGTTATTTTCCGGAGTGCGCCAGGCGTATAAACTAGAGATTATTATATTTTATATGTCTGAATAACACGGCTATATTTTGAGCACCACCTGTAATTTGATAAGAGCCCGACCCCCCAGTCCGCCGGTAAGATGGTACGGCCGGCGGCTTCAAGTGCTGGGACGCCGTGTAACTTCAATCGGCAGACAGCTGCTAGCCCGACGGACACAAGCTGAACAAAATCGTCGATAAAACAGTCTAAAAAATGGAGTGGACCGCGATGGAAATCAATCCCGAGGTAGGGACTTAACCACGTTTATCAACTTCATTGGATAAGTAAATAAATACTGTTTCCACAGGTGCTAAACTCATCCAACATTTCTGTTTATGTGCTTTCAGATGCTAAACAAGGTGAGTCACAAACATCGGCCCTTAAGGCGACATGTTGTTTTTAACTGACGGGTAAGTTAAACCGCTAAAGCTCCCTCGGGCTTATACGCAGCAGCTGCCGTGTTAAAACAGACACGGCGGTGCATTTTAATTATAGAGCATAAAATTGTGGAAGTAATATGAAAAGGAAGGGCGGGACCGGACGACAGAAGCGTTTATCTAATTTTAATGAGCGGCTGCGTCTTGGTGGACCTGCCGGCTGTCTGGACTGAAGGGTGTGGTCCTACTGAGCGGCACAACGCAGCATCTTTTCCTGACTCATGGGGGGCCGGAGGAGCCGATGCTCTCACCTTAATCTCAGCTGTTTGACATCCACTCAAACAATCTTTATTTTTATTTGTGTGTGTGTGTGTGTGTGTGTGTGTGTGTGTGTGTGTGTGTGTGTGTGTGTGAGTATTTGCTCGCTGTGTGTTTCAGATGATGAGCAAGCTCGGTGTGGGTGAGAGCTGGCGCTTCGTGGATGTGCTCGGGTTGGAGGGGGAGCAGCTCTCCGCTGTCCCCAAACCGTGCTGTGCCCTGATGCTGCTGTTCCCCCTGACACAACAGGTGATGATGATGATGATGAGGAGGAGGTGGGGGTGGTGACCGAGGGTGGGGTGAGTCGGTCATACACGCTGTCTGGGGTGGGGTGAGACTGAGATGGAGGGAGGGCATGGAGAGGGAGAAAGATGCTACACTGGGAGGCTGAGGAAGTGATTCAGCATATACTTACCTTTTTCTTCTCACTGTGAAATCTAATTATCCTTTCAAACCTAAAGAGTAAACTTTAAACGGTTCATAAGCTGAACTCATTTTTTTTTTTATTTGTCCAGTTAATCAAATCATCAAGTTGTCTATCAAATGTTCGAAAATAGTGAAAAGTGCTCATCAGTTTTTTTTTGTGTTTTTTTTTTTTTTTTTTCCCCCACAAGTTAAGGTGGCATCTTGAAATGCCTTTATATTGTCAATGAATTGTCAATTGTCATTTACCCCTAGAGGTGAAACAAGCGACAGGAAAATAACCCACAACCATTCTGATATATGATTATAATTTATTTTTTTTTGTAAAGCATTCTCTTGCTTTTCAAAGTAGTTTTCTAAACATTTAATTGCGTTAAATACTTAATGATGACACATACTGGTTACTGGTGTTATATTGGCCAACCAAACACTGAATCAGTTAGTCAAAAAGTAATCAGCAAATTAACAGACTATGAAAATGGGATAATCATTATGCGTCTTAATATTTTGGTTGATTCCTGTTTCCAGTTCTGCGCATAGTGTTCTCACAAGCAGATAACATACATGCCCTGTGTGTGTTTGCGTGCGTGCGTGTTGTGTGTGTGTGTGGGGGGGGGGGGGGGGGGGGGGGGGTTGTTGTGTTTTGTTTTATTTTGGTTTGTTTTTGTTTTTTTTTTTGTTTGTTTGTTTTGGGTTTTTCTTTCTGTGTGTATGGCAGCATGAGTCTTTCAGACAGCAGCAGGCAGACAAGGTTGCAGAAAATGCGGAGGTTTATTTCCTGAAACAGACAGTGGTCAATTCCTGTGGCACCATTGCCCTGCTGCATGCAGTGGCCAACAACAAAAGCAAACTGACTTTTGGTGAGTGGAAGAAGTTGGAATACATGCTGGTGCAATATTGAGAACAATAGCTAATAGTCATTTGTAAAACAAGCCTAACACTGTTACTCAAATGTGCATCACTTAGAACCAAGGTTGAAAATAAAACAAATTAGATTTGTTGTTTGTTTTGAATTTGTCTCAGATTTTGGAGTTGTTCTTGTTTTGGGGATCAATGTTCTCAAATGTTTTTTTTTTTGGTTTTTTTTTCCTGGAAATAGAAGTTAAGTGCATCATCAAAATGGTTGATGCCACAGATTTTCTTACTCATTACAGTTTTCAGTGAGAATTTATGGTGAGATTATTTGGTTTTGCAGGTTGTAATGTGAGACAGCTTAATATGAATAAATGGCATTTATTGTTGATTAAGATAATGCTGTGCTTATTGTTTTCAGATACTGGCTCTGCCCTGAAGAAGTTTCTAGATGAGACCGCAAACATGTCTGCCAATGACCGTGCTAAACATCTGGAGAAGAACCAGGTAACACTGCTTTATGTACTATTTAAAGAATAAAGTTTCACTGTTGCCTTGAGTAGACTGAAAATATCAACACGGGTTAAAGTCTCTTATCATTATTGAAATGCTACTTTGCCAGTAAGCTTTTGCTTGTATCTATGCTTTCTGTTTTTAAATAAGAAAATAATACATGTATAAAATATTGATAAAACAACTCAGCATATTACCCATATTTAAAATGTGCCTGTGTATGTCAGTATATCTCAGAGAATGATAATTTATCTGACAAAGTTGATAGTTTAATGTGCTTTTGAAAAGTGCATAAAAAATTTGAATGAACCAGGAACTCTGGTTCTGTTGCATAACTTGCATGTTATGTTAAAACCACTTGGGGGCTCCAGACACTGCTAAATCATTTTCCCTAAAAATAATCATTTGATAAGCAGTAGCAACATGTGATGGGTTTTTTTTTTTTTTTGGTTTTTTTTTTTTGCCACGTCACTGATTCAAAGTTTGCCATTAAAACATTTAAATTACTTGATCTGTCTTAGATGTATTTAATGTGTTCTGAATTTTCCTCTCCAGGCAATCCGTGAGGCTCATGATGAAGTTGCAGTACAGGGCCAATGTAGGGTGAGATACTTACACATCTATCGCTGCTAATAGCTAATGGACATTTTCAGACAGGGGCAGGTCTTCTCACTGAATGAACCATGCTGAACCTATTCATATGAGACAGGTCAATCTGCCTGTCACAGATTAATACAGTCCATTTGTATTTCCATACATTTTTAATGATAAACCTGAGAGTTGGAAAAAGAATTGTGTTGAATAATTACCTGATGAAAGTTTGATTTCAGTTTCATCTCTCTGTGTGTCCATGTGGCTATCTGGCTATCAAGAGAGCCAGTGCATGAGCTGGGGTTTGGGTACAAGCGAGATAAAACGCTTTGCGTTTAAATAAGGTGTTGTGTTGATGGCATATATTTGCTTTGCATTTCTTGTCTTTTCTGAAGCATTTTTTTTTTTTTTTGAATCACAAAATTTATTTTGATGATTATTTTTGGCATATCTCAACTTCCACAGCCAGAAGCGGACAAGATCAACTTCCACTTTATTACCTTTGTCAATGTAAATGGACAACTTTATGAATTTGGTAAGCCTGTCTACACACCACATATATTCTTATATGGATTTTCCACTTGATGGAGTCATTGGATTCTCAACTATGCTGTTTGTTTTTTCAGATGGAAGAATGAATGGACCAGTGAACCACGGAGCCACCAAAGATGAATCCTTCATAGTGGTATGTTAAAGCACTTCCCCAAAACACCTTTATAGAAATTGTCTCTGAGTTATGGTATCAAACTGAAATAGGGATTGGCTGTTCCCAAGTGTCTTGATTCAATCAATAAACCTGGCTAAAGTCTTCTCTGAAATATTACCACTAGGATGTAGGACTGGTGAAATATGAATACGAAAATAAGAATTTAAGAAATAGTTTTTCCCTTCCAGTCCTGTTTTACCCTAGTTTCAAGCCAAATTTCATTTGTTTGTTATATCTTGGATATTTAACAAAGGAGAACGCTCTAAAGGAAAAACACAATAAATCTGACCAAAAAACAAAGGTTCCCATAGTCATAATTTAGTCATGTGCTGCACCACACAAGTAGTGAAAAGAGCCCTTTTGCTCATCACATCGAGCTACCACAAGAGGGCTCCACGTGTATTAGTGATGAAAATACAGAATGAAATGTTCTGATGACTGGTCTTACTTAAAACGACGATGACCTAAATCCAAAAGCAAAAGTATCCAATGAGGCTGATGTAGCTGTCCTGTTGATATGTCAGCTATTTGATATCTTGGGAACTACAGGTGTCGACAGGCGTTCACTTAAAACACTTGTTTTACTCAGAATGAACAGTTTAAGCTTAAAAAAAAAAAAACCCCAACAATTTCTTATGATGATGAATTCATTTCTTGACATCATGCTTTGCATTACAGCATTGACAACAGTATTGACCGATATTATTCAGGCCTATGAAGTTTATGAAACTGAAGTTAGTTTTGAGGGAATTTCATTTGAAAATCTTTGATTTTTCCAATTGAAATGTGCAATATTTTTATGAAATATTGTGGATATGTAGACATATCTCACGTCCCTTTCACTTTTTCCTTAATAACATCCAGGATGCAGCCAAAGTGTGTCGTGGATTCGTGGAAAGAGAACAAGGTGAAGTTCGTTTCTCTGCAGTGGCTTTTTGCCACAGTTAGATATTTGGTTGCAAATGGAACCAAATCGTAAACCAAAATGTCTTGGAGCGTTCACATGACAACGCAATCAGCAGGCACCCAGACGGACCTGTAAACACATACATCTGCAGACACTATGCACTATAAAGCACATGTTGTTTCCATATACTGAACTCTCGTCTCATGAACAAAGGCTTCCTTAACATTAGCACACTTCCACACAAACACACACAAAAAGATTTTGTTCCTCTATCACCGTCTGATACAAGCTTGCCCAAATCTTTCTATGTGGTATTCTTTAGCAGTGAAACTGTATAACACGAAGTCAGCTCTCACTACTGCTTTGTGGGCATGTGTGTATTTATCTTTTTTGCTACTTTTTTTTTGTACGCGACCACTGTTGTGTCTGTGTCAAATTCAAAAGACCAATGCTTAAATACCTTCTGTGCCAATAATAATGTGAAGGAGATGGCAGACAACCGGTTTAGGGAAACTTTGTGCCTGTTTGTTGGAATGCCTTCGGTTGCTATGTGGTCGAGCTTGTAAGACTCTGACATTCCTGAGAAGAGCCCAAATGAATCCGTAGGAATAATTTCACCATTGTTTGGAGCATGCACGCAACCTTTTCAGTCATGTTCTTGGGTGTTGTATTGACATTTTTGGAGAAATTGAAGTTTTCTCTTGGACAGTAGAAATCAGTCAACGATCTACCAAAGCTCAAATGCTGTAGTCAAACACAGAAAATTTAAAATTTCCAATCAAGATAGGGACCATCCAGATTGAGAGCATCTGTATGGTGGGTTGTTTTTGTGCAGTGCGGGGTGATTAGTACTGTATGTCTAGGCTGTGCTCAAATTGTTTACCTTTCTGCACTTCCAAATACTGTGTTGCTGTAGTTCTGCTGATAATGCAATTGTGGGAATTCAATAAAGCAACCATTCAACTTGTATGTGTCTACTGCTGTGTTTGTATCAGAAAAATGGCAGTCCTGTTTGTGCACTTGTGTTCTCATCAAAAAGAGGTAACCGAGAGTTAAGTCCCAAGCTGGATGACGGTACACAGTTTTCTTAACGTGATGTAGTTATTTTACTTGATGCCAATTATTTTGATAGTCAACAGTTGTTCGCTTTTTTTTTTTTTAACAGAAACAAATCTGAACATCTTCTTGTACTAGATTCTCAAAGGTGAATTAAGCAGTTTTATAATTTAATAGTCAATTAATTATCTTAAATATATGATTTTGGTAATTTGATAATTGTTGGTAAGATGAGGCCACTGACAGGCAGCAAGGTGACGTAGTGGTTAGCGCTGTTCCTCCACAATAAGGTCGTGGGTTCAGTTCCCCGGCCTTTCTGTGCAGAGTTTGTATGTTCTTCCTGTGTCTCCGTGGGTTTCCTCCAGGTACTCCAGTTTCCTCCCACGTCCAAACACATCATGTTTAGGTTAACTGGTGACTCTAAATTGTCTGAGTGTGAGTGTGAGTGGTTGTTGGTCTCTGTCTGTCTATGTGTGTTGGCCTTGTGATGGACTGGCGACCTGTCCAGGGTGACCACGCCCTCGCCTTGGCTCCAGCACCCCCCCGACCCGGAAACAGAAAAGCGGTAGAAGATGGATGAATGGAAGCCACTAACCTCAAAAAGAGGATTTCTTTTTTAAACCATATTTAAATCAAATGAATACTATAATATTATATATTATAATATTGATAATGAATATTACAGTTGGAGTACTAAACCTTTTTGGCCCTTGTCTTAACATCCAGCTGTAAATTCATCTCTTGACTCTTCCCAGTCACCAGTCTACACTTTAAAATGACGCTCATTAAGACTTTCTGTCACATGAGCTGATGAATTGGTTAATATCCAGAAGCTCTCACGGCCCAGGGCTCATCATGCCTGATCTTGGATGCAATTCAACTGTGGAGAGCTGTAACAGGAGAAGGATAGAAGAGCTGACGACAGGTTGTCTGGTGATTCAACTCATCGCTGTGGATACAAGCACAAGATCTTTCTCTGTTTGCAGGAGAGCGGCTGCAGTTAGATATGTGGTTTGTTGACCTGACTGATAGGTCTCTGAAGCATGCCAAAGTGCTTTGTAAAGCTGATTTCAACCAACATTTTTCTGAATGATTATTTAAGTAGTTTCTCCAGAAACTTGCAGAAGTGGGGGTGGATACTTGAGGCCTCTTTCAAACAAGGAGAAGGAGAATATTTACATGAAAGGAAGTTGTGGACTGCTACTGTTCCCCGCTATATTTTACACTGACTACCTGTCCATTCAGGTGATTAGATAAAGTAACTGGGATAAAAGTGTGGCCATTTCAAAAGGTCACATTTGCATCCAGTAGTGAAAGGCAGGAGTTATCAAGACTTGACCCCAGTGTGAACTCCATTGTTGCCAACTGTATTGATTTCTTGCAACAATTGCTGAACATTGCTGCAAATTTTATCCTGATTTTTTGCTCGAAATGAATCACTTAAAAGGAAATCTAACAGAAGCCGTCTATTTCAAAATGTGGGATACTTCACATTTTAAGTTAATTTGAAGGAGGGTCTTTTGTTTAATGGTTTAGTGCTAAATTGTTGAATCATTTTATACTGAAAATTCACTTTTTCCACCCACTGAAATATGACTTGGCCTTTCTCCCTGTTTTTAATGACATTAAACAAACATACTGAAAATGTTTAACATGCTGTTTTTCCCTTTCTGTTCTGTAGCTGATATTGTAGAGCAGACATTTTTGTGGTTGATCAGATTTAAGCAGTGGGGCCACTTTGCCTGCCAGGTGATCCAGTCTAAATCAGGTAAACTTGAAGCATTTCACGTTTACCTGATTTAAACATTTCCACAACCAGTCTCTGAAGGATGACAACCGTGAAATATCTGGACATCTCCCCCCCCCCCCCTCTCTCTTCTATCTCTATCTCTCTCGACCTCCCCCGCATAGATTCCTGTCTGCGCGTTCACGCGTGTTGAAACGCGCGGCAGCAGCGGCGTCAGCTTCACGCACGACGCGCGGTATTTTTAGTGCCCGGTTCGTGTTGCAGAGTCCTGGGTCACCGCACGCAGCCTGTCCGCCTCAGAGCACCGCGGGTCTGACTGCGGGAAGCTGTGGGAATAGTTGTCTGCAGGAAGCGAAGAAGAGGAGGAAGGTAACGGGCTGACGGAGCGGGGAGGAGGGGGGGCAGCACCTCCACACATCCGAAGGAAGCTTTATCAAACAACGCACATCTCGGTGTCATCACCGTCCGAATCCGGTCCTCGGCTAACGGCCTGTCCGCTGATGGCGAGCCCCGCAGCAGCGCGAGAAGTCCCGGACGCTCCGACGCGGGACGAGCCGCAGCAGATGCAGCCGAGCCGTCCCGAACCAGCCTGTCAGGAGGCACAGAAATGGATAGAGGTGAGTGAGGGCCCGCTGCTGCAGCCTAACGGGGCGAAACTGGGCTGTTCAGGGGGATATAAATACAGCAGCCCCGCCGGTGCACCGTCACCTGTCAGAGGGGGGGAACCGGTGCAGTGTTGAGTTACCGTTAATGGGACAACGGCCGGGAACAACGTGTGCGGTCAAAGTTTTCACTCTCGATCGAACTGAACACCAAGACCACAATTTTTTAGGGGTTTTTACAGAATTTCAACAAAAACTAATACAAAAAAATAGCGAACAAAATACCAGAAATCCTCAGCAGTGTTCGTTTATTTAACGTTAGTTTGCCATTTTTAGACGAAACGCCCCCTTTTCGGGAGGAGGGGGTGGGGGGATTCCGGTTGCCATGGTTATGAAATCGGGCCAGCATTCACGCAGGAGATGCTGTAGTGAACACGATCAGATGGGATGAATCGGATTATCATCCATAGACTGCGGCGTCGCTTCCACCATCATCTGGAGGGGCCTGATTTGATTCCGGAGCTGCCTTATGGCATATTTTCATGGCTCAGTCTACCTGCCAGCTAGAAACTCAGATTGGGGAAATAATGTGAGAGGTCGATTAAAACAAGATTTGTTTTTTGTTTTTTATGTTGAAGTTCTGGTTTGACCTTCACACTTTGGTCCACAATCTGTCTGTATTGTCCTACAGTCATCCACTTTATTGCTGGTTGAAATGGCCTGTTATTTCCCCCTTGGTAAATCCCGGTTGTTGACCTGTAAATACATCAAGTATTTTTAGTTTTCATGGATTTGGATCTACCATCATCAGGACTAAGTTAAAAAATATTCATCCCTGTTGCCCAAAATAGTATGTAGTTCATATGAAGCAAATAATTTAAAATTACAAATTGTTTACTTATGTATATTATGATGTGTCATGACAGTGACATAAAGAAATTTTATCTGGTAGATGATAGTAGTACTTAGCAAAACAATGCCAACCAGCTATCAACACTATGAAGCATTAAATGCTGTGTAACTTAACTAAACTGCAGCAGTGAGTCTTTACAAAGTCCCCAGGGAGCCGAAACTGAGAGTATTATCCAGGCTAACTAGTCTTATTTGGTTTTGGGACATTATTAAAGTTGGCAAGCCTTGAGCATCCAAAGCAGCGTTCTTTGATATAGAGCTGCAGTTTGGTACCTTTCATGGCCAAAACATCTTTCAGTGATTATTAGAAGTGCACTGATTTGGTTCTGTCTGATAATATTGAAAACCAACCTGAAATGAAGCAGTCAAATTTTGTTACACAGATGGGAGCGAGGACCCCCCACAAGAGAATATTAGAGTTTGCACTGTGATCAACCCAATTGGAAAGCGAAGTTTACATAGACTTAAAAACAAACTTTGAAGTTGAATGTATCTTTTTTCTTCTTTTTTTCAAAAGAAAATTGATAAAAAGTATCTTTGGCAGTATATGTAAGGCCATAATGAAGAATCTTTGTTTTGTTTGTCAACAGTCCAAAATCCACTTCAGTTTACTGTTTTATATGGCAAAGAAAAGCAGACATAAAGAAGCTGGAACCAGTGAATATTTGATGCTTTTTGATTTTAAAATAACAAATAACAAAAAAAAATCTAAAGTAGTTTTCTGTCTGTCTTTTGAATGAAGTGGATTTAACTGTAATTGTTTTATCTTCAGCATTACATATATACATATAATACATAACAACTAGCTTTTCAAAAGATTAAAGATTATTTTCAACATACAATATTTAATTGGTGGACAAATAAGTTTAAAATAGCAAAAATGCCAAATGCTATCCTTTCATCCTTTTTGATCCTGACTTTCATGCTTGATTAACTAATTTAATTTCAGAATTTTATAGTGCAGTGGAACTCAGCATCAGTTTAATATCCAACTGAGCGTTTTTAATGCTTGATGTTATGGACACATTCAGCTTGCTGCTTATAAAGGACCAATTGCAGCTATGCTACATCAGTAGAGAGCTCAGTAGTCTTGGTTAATGCTGACCTCTAAGTCTTAATCTCTCTTGCAGTGTCTGTGCTCGATATTCCTCGTGGTTTGTCGTCTTTCTGCCTCCTAACTCTCTAGATATTTTCAGACTGGTCAGGCTGACTCTATTTCGAGTGGTGTATTTATATGCTGTCACAGGTGGGGATGATTCAGGGTTAACCATGCTACCCTATGCCCTATGTGTGTGTGTGTATGTCTAAGTGTGTAAAGAGTATGCAAAGTGTACCCACACACACCCATGCCGATCAGCTCTGCATGGCACTGCTCACACACTCCTGAGACACGCCCCGGTTGGGTGACATATTGGTCACTATGGGAACATAACATGGTCAGGTTCTCAGGTATCACTGTTACCAGGGGGGCAGTAGAGCAGTAGACTATATATCACCACTTGACCCGAACAGGAAATTAGATTGGCACAGACAAGACTTTGCTGTCTGTTTATAGCCAAGACAACGCTGGATTACACTGTCTCTGATAGGAACTGCTTAGGTGCTTTCAACCTGTTGGATGCAACATAAGCAGGTTAAAGTTGTACAGACTTAGTGGAAACCAAAGATGACCTTAGCGGCAGGAATTTACCTCTACTGTCACGGACGCGTGGAACATAGCAAGAGTCAGGGTTGGACATAGGGAATAAATGAAGGAATGTAAATGACTACATGTGTGTGTATATTTGTGTGTGTGCCAGATGTCACAGCTGTCCCGGGCAGATTAACTCCAGCGCTCTCAGACTGCCAGCTGTGTCTGCACGAGAGAGAGTATGAGAGCTGGGACTCATGGACTGTCCATGCATTAAACACACATTGAAGAATATGAAGTAATGTTGACACTGACTTCCGGTTGTTTGATATTTATTCCATGCCAGTTTTTGTGAAGCCAGACAGTCGCACCGAGCCACAGACAAAACTAAACATGTCATGTTGTATTTTTTTAAAGAATACTGTGCTAAGATCCAACATATTTATGTGTTTACGCAACAACTGCCAATTTTATCTACAGTGCAGCAAGAAATGTAAATGCATCATATTTTCCAACATTTTGATTGAGTTAAAAAATACAAATTATTATAACACTGTTAAAGTATTTTGTGCTGAATAAGCATATTCTCAAAGCATCAGCTGAAGGTTCTGGTGCTGTTTGGTGTCTGTCAACCCCCTCTGGTTAATTGATCCAGACTTAACTCATCCTCGAGTCTGCAATACATCTGGAATGTGACTTTTATCTCTCTGGCTTCTCTTTTCCTTGTTCTGTTTTCCTTTTTCTCTTTGTTGTCTTGACTTTGTCTTTGTGTAACACATGGTGTTTGTGTGCAAAATAACTGCTACACATTTTATGATTAACACAAGACTAAGGATCAGCAACACCACAAATGAAAACACTGGACTCTCTCAGTGGCCACTCCATCACAGTGGATATCAAATACTCCTATGTCTATTACTGCAAATGCACTTAACTTCAGCTCTGGCTTTACTGGAAGATCACAGACAGTCTAGCACGGTCGGATATAGCCAGAGTTTGTGCTTCTTTAGTATTAATCTGCAACTGATGATTATTTTTATGATAGATTTTTATGGTCTTGGGTTGGTTTTCATGACTAAAAAGTTAAGAGAATGCAAATTTTTTACAATTTCTTTAAGTGCCATGTGAATTTTCAAATGATTTATTTTGCCTCCAATTCCAAGTATAAAAATAGTTGCCTTAAATTTCCTGTCTAACTTCACATTTGAGAAGTAAGCATCTTCTTTCTATAAAATAATACTCAGGAATCTCTGAAAACCTGAGAAGTTCCTGTGCCTGTGCTGCCTACTGTTCTTAGAAACTGTTTTTACTTTGTGGCCTTTGGCAATAACTTAACACAGGTCCAAAGTTTTATCAACACAAAAATCATATCCAGAAAGAACACATTCTTGCTCAAGTTGTCTACTTTGATATTAATTTGTTAATTGATTTGTGTTTCTAGTGGAAAGTATGACCGGGTTAAAATATTTAAAGCCAAGAGGTTTGAGAAATAACATCACAAAGTACTTTAGAAATGACCTCTAATTTTGAAACATTGACATTGGAATTTATCTTTCAGAAAAATAGTTGCTTAGTCCTGTGACTCAAAATAAATGGTAATCTATGAGAGGCACAGAGTGAGGTTGGGTTTAACTCAGGAGTCTGCCTGTCCCATCCTAAAAATAAGCAACAATTTGACAAAATTGCAGTATCATGGTCCTAGATAGAACCATCATCACTTAGTGTGGGACTGCTAAATTCTGTCTTTTGTTGCTAAAGTGCATTACAACACATGATATGCTTGCCAGAAATCACTCTTGCAACAATACCATATAATTGTCTTCCCCACTTCTTGCTCAGATTTTCAAGGCTCTTATTTTTTCCATCTTTTTTGCAGTTGTTAAAATAAAAGCAAAGAGTACTTTGGCCTACTTCTGCTGCTTCTCTGCCCTCCCACAAACTCCCACCTCAGGATCTAAATGTTAGCTGCTGCTGCCATTCATCCAGACTGAGTGGAGCAGTCCACCATGAGGGCTTAGAGGGAGCAACAGAGGGTCAAATTACTGTTGCTGGTGCTGAAATACCCCCAGGTCTTTTGGCTTGTTTTTTTTTTTTTTTTTTTAGAATACATGAAAGCTTATTTAACACACATGTAGACATTCTGCCCTCTACTTTTTTCAACACACACTGTAAAATATCATGAGAATCCCTTTTTGTTGGTTGTTCATCTTATCCGTAATGTTTACCCTTCACTCTGTCTGTTTTTGCTGTATTTTAATTTCAGCATTTTACACATGGGTAATATTAGCCCCCTCCACCCCCCCACCCAGTATCTGTGCACTGGTTCCCCCTTATACACAACCTACACAAAAAAACACTGTAGCCCTGCTCTCCCTCAATACAGAACCATACATAAATTATGCATGGCCATGGTGTAAATGTTTCAAAGGCCTGCAGTCGAACCTTAATAATCATGACATGTGCCAGCATGTGTATGTATGTGTGTGATAGCAGAATGATGAAAGACAAGCACAAGAAGAGGATGTCAATGGGAAACATCTGGTCATCACTTATATAACAAAAAAACAATAGACTATTTTCATAGCAGATGCACTGTGTGAATTTTCTCCTCCTCTTCCATATGGTACATGTCCAGCTGAACTGTACATAAAGAAGTAGAACATAATTATTAATAGCACCAGTAACAGAAACAACAACAAAAAAAAAATTATTGGATTCCTTGGATTATTAATGATGCCTGAGATTAAGTGTATTTGTTTGGAAAATCATGTATAGGAGCTTTCATATGAGCAGCAGAGACAGAAGGAGTGTGTGCCTGCAGCTAGCAGTTTGGGTACTAAATATAATATGTGCTAATCTGGATTAAACAACTAAACAACGTCAGTCAAACCCCTCTGCTTTTCCATTCATCTTTGGCTGCTGGTTACACAACAGTCACAGAGATCAATGAGTGTGTGTGTGTGTGTATGTGTGTGTAAGAGAGAGAGTGAGTGGGTTGGTTTAGTAGTAGTGTGTCACCATTGGCTTCCTGATTTTCTCTTCCTCTCTCCTTGTGTAGGACAGATTCCAAATTACAGTCCAGATTAGAAGAGGCTATCATTGCAGTGTCCTCCAGATACAGCTGTATGTATCTAAATCAGGGACACGGATAGGGAGCGTTTTCGGGAAATGGAATAAGGACACAGAGCAGTATGTCATTGGCCTGGCATCGCTCTAATTTGGTTTCTTTTAAAACGAAATGTTGGGGAAAGGGTGAATCATGCAGCAGCAGGTTCTTCTGTCAGGGACACAGTATAAATGAGACTCAGTGATACTGTTTTTGTTAGTTAGATGGTTAAGATTTATGCAGGAATTCAAATTGACATCATTGTCATGATTGTCTACTTTCTTTTCAAGTAAGACTTGAAAAGAAATTACAATTTTAAAAAATTACACAAATAATCCTTTATCGCTTGGTATAATTAGTGTACAAGTTTGCATCATGACTTAATTGGGTTTAAATCGTTGCCTGGATCTATTATGATTATTCTTTTCTGCACTCCATGTCTGTCTTTGTCCTTTCCATATATTTCATGACTTTTTATGAAAATGCCAGGTGTCAAATTTCTTGAGTAGGTAATTAATTAGTGAATAATTTCCAGATCCTTACTTTAGTGCAGCTGACTACAGACTGGATACCAGTGATCCCTTCTCAAATTTAACATCTTTCTATCTCACTCTGTGGGAATTGTTTTTATGTAAGGATAAGCTGATAGCCTCCTTGATTGATTGAATGTAGCAGAGATAAAGCCCAGATTTCAGTCCAGCACCTTCACATGTGTTTCTTCCTGTCCCCCTTCCCAAGGCTGTAACAGGGAAGCGCTTTGGAGACAAAGACTTCCGCAGTGCACTGGAGAATGGCATCCTGTTATGCGAGTAAGCCAGTGACATCACACCATGCTGGTTTTTGTTGTCTTAAGTAGCAGCAACATACATTAACATATATAAAGTCCCATAAGTCTCAATAAATCTCCACTCCATCCCTCTTCCACACAGGCTGCTGAGTGCAATCAAACCAGGGCTGGTCAAGAAGATCAACAGACTGCCCACCCCCATTGCTGGGCTGGTAAGAAGACACTCTTAAGTGTGACATCAAGCCCTGTAAACCACACTGTTTGTCAAAGAGATAAACCCTGACTGTCTGTTGTCCCCTGCTGTTTCTTCTAGGACAACTTGTCAGTTTTCCTGCGGGGCTGTGAAGAGCTGGGCCTGAAGGGCTCCCAGCTGTTTGACCCCGGAGACTTGCAGGACACATCTATACGAGCAAACCTGAAGTAAATATACCTGTTTGTGGCTTTATACTTGTACATGTCCGATTTAATCTATTATCACACAGCAATAACATACATTTCTCTCATCAGGGACTCAGACTGCAACCGCAAACTAAAAAATGTGAGTTGTTATTACACCTTTTTGTTTATCTCTTGCTTTAAGTTTCTCAGCTAGTATATTTAGCTCTCATAAAAAAAACACTCCTCTGTAACTTTGTTTTGCAGGTGTTGAACACAGTGTTTTGGCTGGGGAAGTCTGCCAGTGGCTGTGCCTCCTACACCGGCCCTACTCTCAACCTCAAGGAGTTTGAAGGGCTTCTTGCTCAAATGAAGGTGGTGAGTTAGCAACACAGTGATGAGGACAGAGATGGGGGGCAGGGAGACAGACAGAGAGGCCGATAAGAGCATGGGGGCAGGAGGTGGATTTGTTGGTTTCCTGTCTTTGTTGGGGGTGCATGAGACAAAAGAAACACATCTTTGTTTTTGTTACACTACAGCTACTCCTTCAGTCTGATAGAGAGGAGACAGGATATCATAAATAAAAAAGGATGCTCAACGTGATGAATTTTATCTTTTGGATAAATTAGAGTCCATTCATGTTAGTTAATTGTTGCACTTTTATCTTTTCAGATACAATGAGTTGTATCTGAAAAGATACTGAACTGTTTTCTGTAATTTTTCTGATGGTAAAAACCTAAAGTTAACACCACAGATAACACATACAGAGTAGGCAATCTGGTCAATTTTACATATTAAACATTGATTTCCCAGACTTTCTGCTAACAAATTAGAATTAATTATGTGTGTAACATGCAAACCCACATGTTTGTATAAACAATGTTACACCAATAAAACAAATGTTTTTCTTCAACTATTAATGTCCAGTACACATTAATAAGATCAAAACAGATTTAAAAAGACTTCATAACAAACTAGAAGCACTGTGAGAACACTGTACGTGTTCTCTTGTCATGGAGCACAAAGGCAAGAAAAAGAAAACCCAAGTGCCACCTGTTGTGCTCATATGTTTCATTTTAGGAGAGTGAGGAAAGAGGTGACAGTCCACAGAAACGAAGTGTTAGAGACAGCGGCTATGACTGCTGGGACTCTGAGAGGAGTGAGTCTCTTTCTCCACCGCGACACACTCGTGACAACTCGCTTGACAGGTGAGAGACATCTGTTAATACACACACACACACACACACACTCCAACATAATCCAAATGTGTAGAAGCCCACATTGGAGATTTTTAATATCAGTCATGAGGATTTCAATCCAAGTATAGTCTTCGACTTTACATTTGCAGTCAAATAAATGTCCCGTGTGTTAATTTAGGTACTACATGATGAAATAAGTTTTCTGGTCTTGTTTCTTTTGTTCTGGATAGTCTGGACTCATTTGGGTCCCGCTCCCAGCACACCCCTTCTCCTGATGTGGTGAATCGAGGCAACAGTGATGGTTAGTTCTCATAAACATCTCTCAAGTAAGAAAAATAAAAATGTTTGGACTTTGAAGAGCCAGGGGAGCTTCTTCCCCTGCTGCTAGTCTTTATTTTAAAAGAAACTAGCTGCATTGATAGCACGCAAGCATTAAAATTATATCAATCTTGTCATAAAACTTTCAAAAAGACAGCAAAGAAGAGGCGCTCCAAAAATGTTGAGCAAGCAATACAGTCACTCATCCATAAATAGTTTGACTGCAGTTCTTTAACATATCGGAATTTTAGCCCTATTATAGCCAGTCAGTCACGGGCTGTGGACAACAGCTGAACATTTCAGTCCGTGTGCGTATGTTGGTGTGTGTAAGTGTGCACCCCAGATGCAGCAGCTGTTGGT
Source organism: Remorina albescens (assembly GCA_034769265.1). Lineage (NCBI taxonomy): Eukaryota > Metazoa > Chordata > Actinopteri > Carangiformes > Echeneidae > Remorina > Remorina albescens. The sequence goes on from CM068487.1 coordinate 4,746,277, forward strand.
CGTAGCCACCATTAGAGATTCGGACCTGGGAAACACGGACTCAGGTCAACATCCTGTGTGTGTGTGTGTGTGCGTGTGCACCGTCAGACATAGTGTATCAAAGGCATCCTGTTTGTGTCTTTGATGTTGACAGTATAATATGTGTGCAGCAGGGTGACAAAAAGACACTATTCCAGCAGCCTGAAATAGAAACAGTCTCTACATTTCCCAGAGGTCACATAGACAGTGTGCTGCTTTACTAACTAATATTCATTTCTCAGCAAGAAAGACTGGCAGGAGGTATAGTTAGTACTACTATTCCATTTTGGAGAATACTGATTGAAAGGTGACAAGAGAAGTGACCCATATGTCTTTCTGACCAACCATATAATGGGGATTTAATGGGGATTTGGATTTATGGTAGTGCTGATTTAGGTTGGTAATGGAATAGAATTACAAGCTTGTGATGAAAAGAAAAAAAATAGAGCTATTTGTCTTGGTAACCGTAAGGTGTATCTAGAGGTTACTATGCAAGGACTTATTAATATTTCTCAAAGTCCTGACATACTTTCTAACCTTAAACATTGCCCTTATGCTTCATTGCTCTTGATTGCTCAGGGCGAGGCAGCGACTCAGAGGCTGATGCCCCCAGCAGGAAGCCAGATGTGCGGAAGGATGACATGTTGGCCAGGCGGACTGCCAGCAGTGAATCAAGAAGCTCCATCCCCTTCAACCAGTTTCTTCCAAACCGAACAAATGCGAGCTCCTACATACCCACTGCACGACGAAAACCACATGCAGAGGAGGGAGAGCAGCGCAGGTAACAGACAACACATGATTACATTAAATAGTTCCAATGCCAATGGACATTTTGACATTAAGAACTGCAAAAAAAATAAAAAATTGCAGAAGCAAGGAAACACACACAGATGTACAGACATATAAACTTTCATCATCCCTTATCTTTCCCTGCCATTACACACTGTTCTCTAGTTGCCCTCCAGAGGAGGGCAAAAAAATTGGACTACACCACAAAACTCCCAAGACTGTCACTTGGGCCTTAGAGAACAATGGAGAAAAACTAAAACAGGAAGAAGAGAAGGTGACCCAGCAGGAGCTGGAGCAGAGGAGGCTGCAGAAATTGGAAAAGGCAGGAATTAAAGTTCTGCCCGCTGCCGTTCGCTACAGCAGGTCAGAGAGGACAGGCATGAGATCTGCTGTTGATGTTATGGTTCAACAATTTTGCTTGCGTTCATTAATGAAAAACTTTGATGGTAACTTTGTTGTTTGCTCTCACGCTGTTCCTGTGTCTGACTATTTTATGATGAGCTTTGTGTGATAGCGAATAAGTGGAGTGACCAATAACTAATTGCTTGCTTATTGTTAGTTTCATGGGATGGAAACATTTTGGAGAACTTGGTCAAATCACGTCAATTGGTCATAGTTGAATAAAACCTTCTGTGGATGGGAATTGCAACCTGATGTTGATTTGTCAAGAATGATTATTTTCTGGAGCATGTTAGGATATATTCGATTACCAATGACGATGATTCAAGAGGACCTGCTAACAATGCTTGTGGGCATGCGCTGAGTTTGAATTTTGCCCGTCACTTCGATTGCTCACAATGTGGCTTAATGGATTTTTAGTCTGCTCTGAAATTATGATGCTACGTCTCCTACTCCAGCCTTCCCACAAAGGAGGAACAGGAAATAAGGTCACCGTCTCCAAACATCATACTTCGTCGTGATAACGACTTTTTGAGCTCTCAGAAATCTGCCTGGGATTCCTCCTCCGATGGGGAGGAAGCAGAGGTATGGAAGATTCCAGATGTTCGAAGAGATGACCTGGCGTCCAGACGAGGTCATCGCAGCACTCCTGCTCCAAAGGTGCACCAGTTCATCCCTACACCTGTATGCAGCGAAAAAGACAGAGAACGCTGGGAGGGCATTAGACGAGCCTCACAGCAGACACTGCAGAAGAAAGAGATCAGGTTAGCTGCGTGTTTGTGTGACTGTGAATTAGATTTTTCCTTCACTTCTTCTAACTGACTTAAATATTCACAACCATTTCCTGCTCTTTTTCTTTCTCCATTGCTGTTGTGCCCACTTGTGGTTTGATGTGTGTGGGCGCCACTTTGATGTGTAACACGTACTGTGCGATGTCTGTGTACTCGCCTTGGGGTTGGACAGTGAGAAGGAAACATTCCCTGACATTATTACACGCAGAGACAACCCCTTTCCAAACCTTGCCCCTCACCATGGGCAAGAGGAAGATGAGGAGGAAGAGGGAGGAGAGGGAAGGCTTAAGGCAATACCTAACAAGCAGAAGGATGACCTGGCTCGTAGGCGGGTTCAGAGTAGGCCCCTCCCTCACAGATATGGACCAATGAGCTTTGTTTCTGCCTCCATGAGCCAGGCAGATATGAAGAAGTGGGAGAAGCTCAAGATGACTGAACCCAGGTGCCCAACACACACATACTGTGTCAGCATACATGCAGTACAAAGCACTTAAATGCTGCTGTATGTTGAGTGTGTGGTTTGTGACTGTGTGTGGCAAAGCTGATCTGAGAATGTGTGTGTGCATAGTTTTTGTCACTGTAGGCAGAAGATCGATAAGCCTGCAGAGATGTAACCAGCCAAACTTACACATAAATCTGAAACTGGTAAATAGCAGCTTGAATATGAGCAGAGGGCTAATACTTTTTCAGATAGCATGTAGCTAAATCCTCATCAAACAGCACAAAATATACATGGTTTGAAAGCTCAAAGTTTAGTGAATCTACCTCTGTCAGCCATGTTAAAACCCCAATGTATTTATAACAGCATTTCCTGTTGTCTGCAGGGCTTCAAGAAAAAGATGGAAAAAAACAGGCACAAGCCAAAACAGAATTAAGAATTCCAACACTGAAATTTTGACAAGAAAGTTTCCACTTACGAGAACATTGTGACTGACCCAAAAACATTTTGCAAACATCTTGTTTTGGGTGTTTATGGATGTCAGCTGTCAATGTAGGCAGCTCCCACCTTGAACTGAGTCAAAATACCTGTTTTCAGTACTACCTTAACCAATGTAATCAGCTGCTGAGACATGACATGTGGTATCAATCTTCTCACTATCACCAAATAGCAAATAGGTATTGCCAAAACTATTCCTTTTTCGTCTTCTCCTTGTACTCTGGAAAATATCAACGGATGTTTTACACAAGAATTGATCAGTAATCAAATACATCAACAGGTTAATGGGCATTGTTGCAGCCTTCAGAGTCAAATGTCACTTACGTTCCCTCTTCAAACAATATTCTATTTTTAGAGAAATAATTTAAAAAAGCTCTCTTATTTTAGTATTACTTAATTTTCAACTCTCTTCAATCGTCACTCTAGACTTACTTTCCCATCTCTCCTTGTCTCTGTTCTCCCCATGTTCTCATCTGCTTGTTTATTCTCCTCATTATTGTACACTTTGGTCCCCTTCAGTCTTCTTTGACAGGCATTGAAACAGACTAGGGAACTGGCTGGTGTGTATGAGACTCTGTGTGTGTGACCAAAAGAGAAAAGAGACAACTGTTGGCTGTGAGCACTGCTTGGGCTTTGTTTTTCTCTCTCTGTAATGATGTCATTGGATAGGATAAAGACTGTTTTGTCCTCCCAGAGGAGAAGCAGTTCGTAGGAAAATGTGGCTACCTAGAGTAGATAAAGCATGGCATGTGTATGTAAATGTACGTGTGTGGAGAAGTGATTTAGGCACACAACCCTATGTTTTGTTCTCTTCTGTCCATCCTCACTTCCTGTCTAATTCACCATTTCCACCTCATCCTTCCTTTGTCTTCACAGTCTCATCCTTTGTCTCTAGTTGCTCACAATTTCTCCCCTCATTCTTTTGCTCGCTGTTGTGTGTGTCCTCATTTGTGAGGTTGTTGTATCTACAGTGAGGCTAGCCCGTCACCTGTGTGTCAGGCTTGTCTGGAGAAAAATTATGGAGGTCCTTTCAGCGGATCAGCAAAGGCTGGACGAAGTCACAGCAAAGTTGTGACCTTTGGGGGCGTGACTGAGATCGAGCAGCCAATAGACACAGTCACATCAAATGAAGGGGCGGAGACAGAGTTGCTAAGACGACTCCTTTCAGAGGCAACTGTAGCCATGCCTACCATTGGCCTGGGCTCCCAGCTTTCAGAGCGGGAACACAGGTAACGACGAGGCTAAATACAAGACAACTTTGGCATCAGTGGCTCAAATCCAAAGTCACTTGCATTATTATGCACTGTACTGAGGAATAGATAGGTCATTTTCTGCTTTACCTATTAACTTGGGTCATTGCCTGTAAATGTCATTTTGGAAAAGTTTCTAGCCTATTTGAATTATCAAATTAGGTAGTTTGGATGCAAGAAGGGCCAAAGGTCCACACATGCTTTCACAAATATAAATAACATGCTGTGATAAGCTGTAAGATTTTTCAAAATGTAATAACAGCATATCATGCCATGAGTAGGACAGTTAACGCTTAAAAATAACTTTCATCTTGTGATGACATTTGTAATAAAGATACTTGAAACTACCGCAGACTCCATTTCTATACTGCGGTTTTATGTCGCTTATTGACCAACTTATTGGCTGATAATAATGATGTCCAGTCAACTTATTTAGCATTATCTCTGTAATCTGTTCATGTAAATGTTATTTCCATTAACTGTGAACAAATTTTGTCTTAAATTTACATTTTTACTTATATTTACATCTTAAATTTGCGTTCTTATAATCCCTGATATGTATCTAAGTAAGGCTTTCTTCAAATTAGGCAGAGATTTTGCAGCATGCCACATTGCAATTCACTTCACATTTTTTACATACACGTTAACCAGTGACTTCTTGAACCTTTCTAGTGTATCTTTTTTATATTTTTAAGTGAACTACAGATTAGAGCAGAAGCTCCACTTTATAGAAAGTTGTCTCAGGCTCTGATGGTTAGTGTCTGATGTGGCTCAGAATATATTTTGCATTTGATTTGGATTACTTTTGCATGTCTTCTTTTCTAACACTAAACATTTATTTGTGGAGGTTCTCGTTCATGAATTTAGTATGGTGTTTCTGATGTATCTGGAAATACAATCAGAATTTTTATCCTCAGAGTGCCTGTGTTGCACATGTACATGTCTGGATTTTAAGGTTATAGTTGCAATTTTGGGTATCAGTTATCCTTCATTGTTGCTGCAGTTAGAGCTTTATGTAATGCTCTTACAGCCAGGTTGATGGAGCTGACCTCAGTCAAACTCCCTTAACTTCTGCTGACCTCCCACCCTGGACCCCTGGGGTTGCTCTGACTCCAGCTGAGCTGGATGCTCGACTGGCTCAGTACGAGAAGAGAATGGAGGAGGAGGAGGAGGAGGAGGAGGAGGAGGAGGAACATGAAAGGATCCCAGATCTGAAGAAAGACGACATGATGGCAAGAAGGACTGGTGTTTTCCATAAACAAAGCACCACTGCAATGACTTTCAACTGTTTCCTGCCTCTGCCTGGCTCCAAACGCAGCACACAAGAGGAGGACACCACTGATGCTGCTCCGCAGAACAAAAAGGAAGTGCATGCAGACAGAAACAAGAAACTGACTGTCAGGTGGGCTGATATTTGCATTGGACTGGGTCTAACAGTTTGCAGAGACAACTAACAAGCACGGTGTGGTTTGCATCCTCCAAGAGATTCAGCCTGATGATTAGTTATTTCAACTATAGGAGTCTCTCTCACAGAGTGGAGAAACAGCAATCCAGAGTTCACATGGAAGCACCTCAGCCACAGCCTGAGGGAATGCTGATCAGATCGACATCCCACAGTGAACATGAATATGAGGAGGATGAGGATGACTGTGATGAAAACGAGCCTGTGCCTAACTTGGAGAAGGATGATATGATGGCACGAAGAACTGGAATTTTTCAAAAGCCAGCTGCAGCCAGAACAAATCAGTCCTTTAATCAGTTCCTGCCTGTACCTGGATCAGTCAAATATAACATCAGCCCAGTGTCTGCAATGAAGCAACTACACAGCAGACCTAAGCTCACAGAGAAGCCTGCCAGTGAAAGGTATTTAATGTGTCTGAATGATGAAGAGATTGTGCTGTTGGTCAACTACTGCAGCTAACAAAGCATATTGTACTGGCAAAGATAAAGGTTAAATTTGCATGTATGACGTGGTTTCATTGGTTCTCTCTGTTTATCAAAGGACCTGTGGATTTGATTTGTTGTTGTGATCGTATTTTTGTAATTTTGTTCCTGGTGTGGCTAGATTTCTGCTTGGTTTGGGTTAAACTGGCCTTTTCTTTTGTTGTTAAGGTCTATCTTCATTTGGGTTCGGCATCAGTTTCATAGGAGTATAGAACCATGTTTGCTGGCTGTTGATGGCTGTTGTGTTTGTAGTTGTAGTGTAAATTACTGCTGAATCACATGGGGACAAAAATTGCTGCAGCATTACCTTTTAGTGTTTGAGACTCTTAAAGCAGTGGTCCACCAAAATGACAAAACAATAAGCCCCAAACAGGTCCATACCACAACATTTATTTGCGAGACCTACTTAAGTTCATATTATTTTATTTTTGAAGAATTTGTTCTCCAGATACGTCAACTTTTCTGAAGACAACCTGATCTGGGAATTGAATAAAAGACAGTATAAAAAACGAGATCATAGTCCTATGAAATTGTGGTCCTGTGAAATAGCAAGAGATGTATTCAAAAAGAATGAATGTCAGTAGTTTACACTGGGATTTCTTAAGTGAAAAGTAGTTCCAATAAAAACTGATTATGGTGACTTCAGTGATTTCCTTATACTAACACAAGAGAAATTCAGAATTTTCTGTAATTTTCTCTTTAGTGCCATAAAATCTCTATTATGAAGGAAGCAGTGACATTATAGATATTTATATTTAAGTAACATAAAGACAGCAGGTCACAGCAGATTTTTGCTTTGAACAGTTCATCAAAAATCACATCAAATAGTGGGATGGCAACTAGTACAGACCAGCTGCAGTCTTCGGTTGTCTGTCCGTGATTTACACCTTAGTCTGAGTTTCTTGGTAATTTTGGCTTTGTCACTGGATTTTAGCAGCGCCGTAACCATAACAGCAGATCCTCAGGCCTTAACCCTCACAAACCCAACCAGCACGGAGGGCGCAGCGTTGTGGGAGAGGCAGGAGGAGGAGGGTGGAAAGCAAGAGGGAGATGTGGCAGTTCCAAACACCTCTGTCACAGATATGACGAAACCCCTCACTTCTCCATCACTCACCCCTCCATCAAGTCCTGCCGCTGCACATATCTGTAAAATGGAGACAGAGCTGGAAAATTGGAGTGTGGAGGAAAAAAATAAGGAAAGAGAGGAAAACGGAAAAAAGGATGTGAATGAGCAACCACAAAAGAAACCATTCTGGCTGGAGGACGATGAACTACCTCCAATAATGTGAGATGCCCGCTGAAGCTTGTTGCATATGTTTTCACTTCCTTTTACATATTTACTGACTGATTCAGACATTTGTTAAATCTGTTAGTGGAAGTTAACAACATTATTACTATTATCTGCTATAGATGCTCCAATGATGGCAAATATTTCATTGACTATAACAATAGCGCTCTAATGTAACACAATGCTCCCCTTTCCCTTACCTGCTCTTTCCTCTCAATCATTTTATTCTGTTATTGTTTTAGGATGAGCCGGCGAGTTGCTTTTATGTCTGAGGACACAGAGTAAGTCTTTCAGTGTGAACCTGAAAGAGCTTCTGCATGACAATAAAATATTATTACACTGTGCTTGTTAGATTACTACAAGACAGACCAGAAAAACAGTAATATTAAAACACAATAATACCATTTACTAACTCCCAGCTTTTTATTTGCTATAAGTTGTGTTTTTAATCTAATACTGTCAGTGGTGGAAAAAGCACACTGAGTAGCATTATATTAGAATAGAAATAATATCTCAGAAGTAGGAAATGAGAAGTAATAGCATCAAAGTACTAATTAACTAAGTAACATTGCTTATTGAAAAAAATTTAATTAATTAAAAAATGTATCAAATAATGATCACATGACAGCTGGTAAATTGATTTAAGTACTGTTGTTTGTGTTAGTCTTAACCTATAATGACGTACTGTCACACATTGTCATGTATTATATTGTTGTATAAACATGAATCTGCAACATAATGAAATCATACTTCGTACCTGCTATAGATAAAATAGAGTCAATGTACTTTCCACCACTGAATTCTGTGTTGTTGTGTTTCTTGTTGTTTTTGTTTAAGTTAGTGAAAGATACATATGCTAATAGAAACTACTCAACTGAAAAAGTCATTATATTCATTTGAGCATTAGTTTGTTCATCTGCCAGCATTTAGTTTGTGACTTAGCACCATTTATGTTCCTGTGTGGTGATGTGGAGCAACACATAAACAACTAGTATAAGTCCCCTATATACAGAATAAAACATTAAGATTGATGATGTTTAAGCTGGTTGTGCATGTGTTGTATGCTCCCCATATTTGACTTTATTTTGAAAAGGAAGGAGTTTTGTTGAATCTGTATTTATTTCTTTTTCTTTTTTTGGGGGGTATTGCAATGTTTATCTTGTGCTTTTTTCCCCATTAGAAACCAACTTGCTGTGGGCCAAGTTGGCCAAGCTATGCAGAGTGAGTGTGATGGGTGAAGGATTAAGAGTGATGGTATATACTTTTTCTGATTCTTTTCTGTCTAGGAGTGCGAGCATGAGTGACATACTTAACGAGGAAGAGGTGGGATACTTACCACCGCTGAGCCAATCACGACATGAATGCATGCATGAACAGTACATCAGCTTCCAAGAAGAGGATGAACACTGGCAAGATGTAAGAAACTTATGACATAAAAACAAAGTAAGGTAGCTGTATCCATTTAGGTATAATAATTGGAAATATTATGTCCACAAACATACAAATGACAACAGTGTCTTGTGGCAACTACCATTATTTGACACTGTGGCCTGTGGCAGGACTTGGCTCGCTGGAAGAATCGCCGGCGCAGTGCATCACAGGAGTTGATCAAGAAAGAGGAAGAGAGGAAGAGGATGGAGAAAAGGATGAAGCAGGAGGGAAGTGATGGCAACAAGAGAAAAAGCATTAAGACCTACAAAGAGATTGTGGAGGAGAAGTAAGGATGATATTCAGGCCCTTTTTAGTGTTGTATGTGGCCTTAACATTACAGTCAGCCAAATTTAAACTGAATGTAAAGCATACATCACCACAAACACTACCACAACATCAAATCTTTTGTCTCTGCTTATTCCTTCCCTCTAGGGAGCGCAGAGAAGCAGAGTTGTGTGAAGCATACAGGAATGCAGAGACACCAGAGGAGGCAGCTATGGTTTTACAGCGTTATGCTCTCCGCTTCACCATCAGTGATGCAACACTGGATAGTCTAAAACTGCCCAGATCCACCCCAAAACCCAAATCAGGCGCAAATCAAGTGGACACAGAGCACAAATTATCATCAACTAATGATGAGACATTGACTAATGATGCTGAAATATCAGAACTCCCCAAAAAACCAGAACCAATTGTTGTAAGAGAACCGAAGTTCACTAAACATGAGGAGATAAAGAGTGAGACTCAACAAGAAGTCAGTTCATTAGGCTCCACCTCCACCAGCTCCCCAATACAGAACAGTCCCATCACAACAGTCACAAGCTCAGAAAACCTACGATGTCATGAACTGCATGAACTTCAGTACAAACCCACAGAGTCTCCAACCACACATGAGAAACAACCGATTACAGGAGATGCTCAACCTCAGAACAAGCAAACAGCACCTCAAACTGCACAAGTGCAGCCTCATGCCACACATCCACGACCCACACTTCCCTCCCCGAATTCCAGACCTGTCCCTCTGTTGGCAGCCAAGCCCTACTGCCAGCCCAGGAGCACACAGTCTGGACACAAACCTGTCAAGGTGAGCATGCGATTTCACAGACACACGTTATGTGACTCACTAAGGAAAAAAATTTGTGAAAGAACTTTGCATTATCAAACTATCCTTGTGATCCTTATCGTTGTATATGTTTCCCACTCAGATGGATGGGTTGGTGCGAGTGAATGGAGAGGTGATGGAGAATTTCCCTGCTTCCACTACACCTGCCTCCCCTCAGCACTCGCCACAGGAGATTAAAGATGTCAACTCCAAACAGACAGACAAAGACATTACCTCCAAACAGACTGAGAAAGATGTTACCCTTGTGGAGAAAGTGAAAAGTCATCAGGCAGCAGAGCAACCCCCAGCTCCCCAGAGAGAGAAATCAACCACCTCTTCAGGCTCTGCCATCAGCTCCTTAATTGGGGGCCGAAACTGCATCATCACAACAACTATTGTTACAGAGCTCACACAGACTCTGGTGGAGCCTCATCAACCAGATGTCCAAAGCAACGGACAGGTAAGGGTTATTACAGGCTACACGTTAAGGGACAACACTTGTGTTTCTTGTGGTTCAACCCATTTACTACAAAATGTACACAATTAACATTGTTAAAGACCAATGGTTTCAGGTTGTTGAATATGTTTACTACTATCCAGGCAGACTTGGTTTGTACTCTGCAGTATGTGGCTACAGAAACAGTCTAGCTTTAGAGAGGTGCCTCAGGTGGAGAGAGAAAATTTGTTGTGATCACTGTTGGCATGGAAATACAGACGAAAGTTGTTTTTGTAAATTGGCCATCGTGGATCATTTGAGTGTTGACTAAAATCTTTTACACCTGAGACCTAAGAATCAGATGGCTATTCATGTGGAGTATTGGAGGAAAATTAAGCCCAAGGGTAAAAAAAAATGCGCAATCATGGACATAATGTCCATTATTGGTAAATTTCTCTTGAGCAGCTGAGTGTGCTCAGTCTTCATAAACAAAAAGTGATAATACAAATTAAATGTCAGGAAAATGCCTATATATCCATGTGGCTTGTGCCTCTAAAAATAACAAATGCAGCAGGGAATTCAGACATGAAAAACTGCATTAGACAATAAAAAAAGAAAACATGATTAGACCACTTCCAGGCCAGCTGGTTTTTTCCTCCATTAAACGGAAAAATATAAAATAAATATGGACATAATAATACACAAATGTAATTTTGTTGCAGTTCAATTTACTTGAGGGGTCTTAATGTTGTTAGAGTAGAAATGGTAACTCACAGTGAACAGACATGAGTCTTCTTCAGCTGTTTACTTTGATAGATGGCTTATGTAAAGCAAGTCAACTCATCAGGTTGATTTTAATATTGCATTTACATGAACTGAGGCAAATACAATCGAAGTGACTGCATGGAGGTTAGGGGAAATCAAAAAAATCTTATCTTATATTCTGAAAGGGTGTTGAATGTTGTATTATGTGATTTTTTATTTTCACCAAATCAAGTATGATGTACAAAATCAGCCACGTGGTTTGTTGAATATTTTTGAAAAAAGATCGCTTTCTGGTTTACAGTAAAAGTGTTACTCATTACTTTTAGGTCAGTGGAAACGCTGGTTTGTTGGCGACACCAGCACAGGATAAAAAGACTCAGTTGGCTACATCACCCAACAGCATGCAAGAATATTCTCCCACTGTCACAGGTAAATCTGTTTCACCTCAGACAGTCTCTCAGTTCATGCATTTTTAATTTTCAGAACTAAGTTTATATTTCAAGCAAGTATTGTGTAATATCTGAATAAATTTTCACTGCAGTTTAGCAGTATAGCATTTCTTTTAGCAGCTGAGTTTTATTTCATTTTCCTCTTCCTGTTCCACAGACGGACTTGAAGAGAGCAGTGTGACTGTGAGTATCTTTCAGCAGTTCCAGCTTGGTTTGTTTTCTGTTTCTCCTTCATTCTTAAATTTGACCCTGTCTTGACCCTTCGTCTCCAGTAGTCGCTGTAGTCATACTTGTCCTCTTACCTTTCCTCTTTTTCTGTCCTTTTGGTGCGTATACATGTATCTGTGTCTATGTGTGTGTGTGTGTGTGTGTGTCCTTCTTGGTTGGGTCTGGTTAGATTGAGACCCCCATGTTGAACTTGGCTAAACGTGTTAATCACTGGGTCTGGGACCCCAATGAAGAGCGTAAACGGCTGGAAAGGTGGCAACAGGAGCAGGAGCGCCTCCTTCAGGTACACTGGTGGAATGGTGTGTTCATGCATGGCCCTTGGAATGTTAGGCAGAGAGCAGAAGACACAGGCTCTCCTGGGTGTTTGTGTGTATGTATGTGTGTTCATATGTGTGTTTACTTGCTGTGTTTAATATGTACAGTGTTTCTCTGCAGGAGCAATACCAGAAGGAGCAGGAGAAGCTGAAGAAGGAGTGGGAAAAAGCACAGCTAGAGGTGGAGGAGGAGGAGCGGAAACACAACGAAGAGGTGCAAGCACAGAGAGTAACACAGTGCAACACTGTTCACACTGCAAAACTCCTGTTTTTGTGTGTCTTACATACCCCCCCCGACGATATTATATTTTCTGTACTTCCTCTAGGAAAGAAGAATTTTGGAAGAGACTGTGACTCCTCTCAATCCCACTGGTCTGCTGAACCAGGAAGAGACAGAGACAACTTCCACTACTCCAGAAAACAACATATCAGAAAAAGCAGCTCTTCTCCCACTGCAAAATGGACAAAGCATCTCTGGAGGGAACGAGGATCAGCACGCATCAAAACTGCATTTTTTCCAGGGTGGGCTTCATGCAGAAATGCACTTGGATATGCAGATGTGTCCACATGTGTTCAGCCATGTATTCCTTTTTGGGATGAAAATTTATTTGACGGTGTCTCTACAGATTTTGTGTGTGATAGTGAACCTTCAAAGAAACAGGAACTGTGGAAGACAGCATCCTTAGACCGCAACCCACAACTAAACCAGGCACATTTTGTTAAAAGGTATGTGTGTATGTGTGTGTGCATGACACTATATGTGATTTCTTTTGTTGTTGCCTTTCTGAATTTTTTTATTAACATTGAAAGCACTGAGCTGAAATTTCAGAGAGCCTTATCCAATGAATGGGTCTTAAATGCCCTTTTCTATATAACTGGGTTCGAGCCTAACCCTAACCCTTGCATATAAAGTACCTGTGGGTTAATAATAATTAACTTATAATCAATTGAAAGTCCCAGTGAAAGCCCTCAGTGCACAGAGAAAAGCAAAATTACAAATTGTCAGCTAACAAAGGACAAATGTGCTACAGATGGGGTTTTTTTGTATGAATGTTGGTCGGTAATTTCTCCATTATATTTCTTTTTATTTGACTGCAGGTCTGGATCACATGACTTAGTAACAGAAAAACAGCAGTCCACCTCCTCACCAACACAGCCTCCTTCACCCAGCAGGTAATCCACATATCCAGAAAAAATTATCAAAAAAAAAAAAAAGAAATGATGAAGAAGTGTTTGTGGTGAACTCTGGCTTGTATCTGAATTGCGGTCTTTGTGTAGGTGTGTTAGTGGGAAGCGACTGTGTTCTGGCTGTTCTCAGCCTCTGGGAAAAGGAGCTGCCATGATCATCGATACACTGGGACTGTTTTTCCACATACAGTGCTTCAAGGTATTGTCTTATTTTAGTACACACATGCACACTGATGAGGGAACTTTGTGCTTAAATTTATACAGCATCAACATTTAGCTCATATCTAAAGCTTTTGAAGATATGTTGACGTGTTTACTACATTAAAATTATTTCCAAGATAATGATAAGAGATGACTACACTTAAGGAGCAAAAATTATTTTCTGTGTTTGTAGGACATGTTTATCCATGTGAGGATTTGTGTAAATCCTTTCTATGATTAACGTTGGTTGTTCACTGTATTTCTGTTCATAGTGTGGAGTGTGCAACGGACAGCTGGGTGATGCCACGGCAGGGACTGATGTAAGGATTCGTAATGGACTGCTGAGCTGTCATGAGTGCTATATTGCCTCCCGGGGTGAGAACACACAAGAAAAGACACACACAGATTTAAATTAAGTTTGAGAATCAACTTTTGACAACATTCATGTTGTAAAAGGGGAAGGATGGGCAATATATTATTCACAAGGTAAGTGAGTACAAAATGCTGATTTGTGTGTGTGTGTGTATGTGTGTGCAGGCAGGGGACAGCCCACCACATTATGATGAATTGCATTAAACTGGTCTCCCACCATGACTGAGTCGAAGATTCAGCCATATCCTGGCACCCTCCTGGAATCTCTTCGGAACTTCATAATATTTCCCTGAAAGAGCAGAGCTGGACTGACACATAGACTAAACTGCACAACCCGACACACATATACAGTAGGTTATGTGTCTCTTAACTGTACACATGTATACACTAGATTTTATTATGTGTAGCATGGACATGATCAAAAATCCATTGTATCTAGACCTCCATACTTAGCACAGTCAATATACTAAAATAAGACTCTGTTCTGTCATAGGCTAAACATGTTACAGTATACTACAAGCTAATCACTACTGTCTTTAACATAACACAATCTCAGAATCTCAACTCATTTTCTCCGGATTCTGATCATGTGACTCCACTCTGAGTGTGTTGTAAACTGAGTTGGGTTGGATGACCTGAAGTAGCTTGACCATTGTAATGCCTTACTCATCATACTCTGTCATTCATTTTGGATTTTGTGTTTACAGTTTTGATTGAATGAAGAACATATATAAGTTATTGTGAGTATTGCTCAGATGGATAGTGCAAGTTTTCTGTAGGCTGTTATCTTCTCAGCAGTTAACTTTTCTCCTGTATGTTGTACATCATCATAATATTTTTGAAGTTTTGGAAATCCGGAAAACGTACACCAGCTTTTTCTTTATATTTCGTTGTATAAGATTGTGAATGCATTATACTAAGTAATAATAATTAGAATTTTAAATATTTTCCCTTTGAGACGTTTTAGCCATCGTTTATTATCATTGACTGACTGCATCCGAATCAGTGCCTTATGTAATGAATGCGAGGGCTAGTGCACATTATGTGCAGGAGTATTTCCACTCACATTTTGTGCTCGTGTGTGTGCATGTGTGTTGGAAATCATGCATGTATGCAATGTGTAATTTGACTTGAAGCACAGTTCCATACCAGCAAAAAAATGTTTTAATGGATCAGCCACTCCTAGTCAGCTTCTGTTCCCTTCCACCCTTTCCCTTGAGCTAAACCAATGACCCAGTTACTTGCTGCTTCCTTCGTTAATTACCCCTTGATGTGACATCAGTTCACCGTGTCCTTAAATCTCTCCTTGTCTGCCTCGATCACAAATGTTGCCTCCCCAGAGTCTGAGCTGATTTCCTCTCAATATTATTGCCTCTATCAGGACACCTGACAGCATCTTCATTACTCAGAGGAATAGAGCGCCTAGTGCATTGTCTTTTATAGCAACTGTATGTTTATCAATAAAATATTTTAAATGTTGCACTGTCTGTTCTTTTCTTCGATAAAAATGACCTCAAAGTTTCCATAAAATGTAGATGAACCTATAAATATTGGAGCTGCAGGTATCTCAATACTTATTTTAGATAGGTAAAAAACAAACAAACAAACACAATGTATTCTCTTCCAAGTAATAAGTGAAGGAAGACTGAGCAAAAAAAATTTTTAGACCACTTTCTTTTGATGCCAACTGTAAATGTCACTTTCATTATTTCTGTAGACGTCAAGTGACCAACCATAACTCTTTATTATTATTTACTAAATTATTAGGTTAATGAACGGCAGAAAAAAGTATTTTTAAAAAAATCATTTGGTTCCACTTTCATATGTGGTTTTTTGACAATAGTGAAGCGAACATTTTTGGAGTATCACACCAGCGATCAGGAAAAGGAAGCAGAACATGTATCTACCTGATACGTGACGTTTGAGTAAGAACATTTGTGACAGTAGCTGTCATTTTACTCTCCTTTTATTGCCTTGACATAACTTCTGTTATAAGTTGGTGTTATATAAACAAAAAACAAGTTTCATTGAATGACATTGGAGAAGTATTTCTGTTTTTCTGCTCTTTGTTGTTGTCGTTGTTGTTGCTCAGGCGGAACCATTGTGCTCGGGACTAAAAAGACCGGGACCAGAAAAGAACGAAACCGGAAGTTTACAAATATTAACCTCCCCGCCCCCCTTTACAGATAGTCTGAGAGTCATGTGAGATCTTATTGCATTTTTCCTGTTTTGTTTTTGTTTGTTTTTTTTCTCAAAAACGTCGAGGTATCCAAACAAAATGGACTCAGGGGGACGCTCACTATACGCGGTAGGTCTAATTTACTGTAAACAGCAACAGTTTAAAGTGTTAACGGTCAGTTTGTTCTTTCGTTAGCTTCAGGAGCTAGTTGGAGCGGCTAAAAATGAGCACAATTTAAGCATTAATGACGCATTAAATCTGTGTCTCTGTCGGTAGAGTAGTCATCTCTCACATAGTATCAGATTAACAGAAAATATCGAACACATTTTAAATCTACATCTGTGGCTGGTTGTCTTGTGGTATCTCTGCTCTTTTCCTGTTTTGGCTTGGTTTGCGGTGCAAACTGTAGTTGAAGAGATATCAGTCTACACACTGACAGGTTAGTTATTCAAACACAGATATCTTAAACACAGAAACTTTTTTAGTCAAGTGACTAATCGATTGTGTTAGGTCGAGCTTTTTCAGTTAATTTTCGTGCGTAAATGGCAACTAGAAATGACTGAAGTGTTTTATAATTACTAGTCTTTTTGAGATGACTTGATGTGGCTCCAGATGATAATACTGCACACTACAGCTGGAGAGTCTGCTGAACAGTTTTGATAGCCCATTGACAGAATTGTGTAATAAGTTATTTGTTTTTACTTGTATCATAGTTGAATAGTGTTGTACTGAACCACACAATAATCAGAAATGTTACTAAGTCCGCTTTGTTGCCTAAAATGAATTTGGCAAGAAGACCTCTGAACATATTACAACACATCCAACTTTGACCTCACTGCTCAATAATCAAATTACAGTAACACATAGACAACAGTGCCAACAGAAACTGAACATGATATAAATAAATATTGTGATTATAGTTAAATATGATGTCTGGAAGAAAAACTGACAGTTGTGCAGGTGAAATAACTAAATGGTTGAAGAATGGAAACTTTCAGTTGTTTATTTTTGATGACGTCCTACTATCAAACTTAAAAATCATAATATTGTGTTCCTTTCAGCAGGCTGGCACCTCAGCAGATATGACATGCAGTCTGGAAGAAGATGCTTTGGTGGATGGACCTCTGATCTCTGCTGACACCCTCCACTCTGCTATCAGGAGACAGTTTCAGACTGTACCAACACACTGTCATGCTGCCCTGCTGTCTCTGCTGCATGTATGATATGGAATCACTCCCCCACACAAAGAACGAGACATTTGAAGATATTGCATTGGGCTCTGGATAACTTGAATGGGTCTTTTTAATATCAATCTAACAATGAATGAATAACAATGAATCTAACAATTCATTAATCAGGACAAAAGTTAACGGATAAATGGATAGTGAGAGGACACATTACTTGCTGTCTGAGGCTAAATGTATATTAAAACCTTGATTTGATTCCTTTTAGACAATCTGACTTATGCAGCACGTGTAAAGGCATTTGTCTAAGCCAGGGGTATGTATGGAGCTCTTTCATCCCATTGCTTTGGCTCCCTGTAGCTTTCAGAAAATAATGTGAATAAATAATGGCTATTCAAAAAAAATAAAAAAATAAAAAAATAATTCTATTTAGTTATTTATTTCAATGTCATAGTTATGATTCTGGAGATTTAGTTGATTTTATAACATTGAAATAAAACCTTTTTTTTTTTTTCATATTTTGTCAATCAAAATATGCATCCCATCTTGTTTGTGTCACCTGTTGCTGCAGGCTGGTGACTTATTTTGAGCTTTTGACCCCCTGTAAGCTAACCATGGATACATCCAAAAAAAGAATAGCTTCTGAGGAAAATAGAACATAGTTCTCTTATTTCATTAATGCGTCAAACTAAATGTAATGAAACTATCTTCATTGTAACGGTCAAATAGGTGTGTTTTATTTGGTGGGATCCATGCCCAAATGGCTCTTTTAATGCTGACAGTTGCCGACCCCTGGTCTAACTTTTCCACTTCATCTGGTTACTCAGTCTTTATATTTTCTGTCTATCATAATAGTCGACGTATTGCCAGTCTGATGCATTTGTCTGATTCCCACTTGTCTCTTCTTCTTTTCAGATTGTGTTTGTTGTGTTGTCAGTGTGCGTGTCCGTGCTATGTGTACTGAAATGTGGCCAGGTGGAGGTGTGTGCGAGGGTTTTGCTTAACGTGTCAGGTGACAGTGTGATTGTGTTTGGGAAGGTGTGTTTGTGGGTGCTTGTGTTAGTGTTCACTCACTGTGTGCAGCACCATCACAGTCAAGCGAGAAGGAGAGGATACCTGCAATTCTACAGAGACATGCGGGGACTCGATTACCTGCCACTCACAGTTCACTCTACAGGTACAACTACCCCTATGCTCAGGCTGAGGCCTGCTTTCTCCACAAGATGGCAGTAATAATACAGGTAGAATATGTCTGTTGTGTTGCAGGGAACGTTTTGCTGTTGGTTGTTCTGGCTGCTAGATTATCAACACAAGTGCAGTCTTATATGGTGCTGAGCATCCTGGGGCTGGAACTCTTGGTGGGAGTGCCATGTCTGCTCTATTACACAGGTAAACTCTTGTCAGTTGTTATTTGTTTTGTCGTGATTACAGGTAGACAGTGACTTATACCACATTAAATATTTTATACAAACTTTTATTTTGTTCAGCCAAATCTTATGAAATCTCTCAATTTTGTTATTATTCATGTACATGCCTTTACAACCAAACCATAAACTCCTTTTGTCCACCTCATCAAGGCAGACATCCACACACCCATCCGATTTCCCAACTCCAGGCTGACACCCCTTTTGTCTGTGAACTGAGTCACTTCATAACTTGGACTGATACAGTTATGCTCCCCTACTCTTCCTACAATATCCCTGTGCTGACTTGGATGTTTAGATGTTTTTGATACCTTTGTTATGTCACTTCTTTATAAGCACCAACTGTTCTGTCTTAGTGTTGCATCATCATTAATGCTCAGGCCGTTTCTGTATAGATGTGGGTGGTAATATCAGTAGTGATATATATGGAGAGACACACCCTACAGATTACATTACACTCAAACACATACTACCCCCACTTTCAATCTAAGCACATTCGCATAACAATACCTGCCCTGCCCTTTTCAGACACGACAGCATGACAATCAACCATTCAGCTTTCTGTCCTCCCTCCTTCAATCTCTCCCCCTCTGTCTGCTGAGCTGCTGATTTTTTTTTTTTGGCCTCTAATACAAACACCATGCAAACTGGATGATACTTTTGTCTGTTATTCTGTTTTTCCTCTGAGCTCAAACCACCTGTTAATACTATGCGGCCCAATGTTTCGGTACTTTTGTTGAAATGGCCTTAGGCTGCAAGAACATATTGGAACCATTCACATGATTTATTGTAAAAAAGTCACAGCATTTGGGCGAATAAATGATCTAAAAGCATGTGGATAAGCAGTGAAATCAATTTTCTTTAGTTATTTGGACAGCCCTAGGTTAATCACATTTTTGCAGGGATTGTTGCAAGAATTTCTTCTTTTAAAGGCTTTGTATAAATACAACTTGAAACTCATTTCATTGAAAAGAGCGGAAATAGTGAAGTCATGTGTGACAGTGATATATAACTAAGTCAAACTTAAACTGAAGAGAGAAAAGCTATTTCACTGCTGCCTCTCATGATTCTGGATTCCGGCGTTCGACCAGCACAAATAAAAAGGCTTTAAATTGGAAGATGCCATGAAATACACTGGTGGAGACATTTGTAATTTTCAATGTGCTCTGTGCGCATGCTTCAGATAAAAAAGGTGACACCTCACATGCTGTGAAGTCGGTCTGGCTGCGGTCGTCATGATATCCTGCATAAAAATGAGCCGCATTACAGGTCACTGCTGCTTTACAACAGTTTTCAAGGAAAAGTCCCTCATATGAATTGGGAAACTTTACAGATTCATTTTATTAATTTATTCTCAGTATTGAATGTGATCTCTACAATATGTTGCTGTAAACATCCCTTTATCCTAATTAACTTATCTGGCGGGTGTAAAACTTCCTACTTTGTTTTTGTTAGTGCTGAACAATTAAAAGAAAAAGGTTTAGACTTCACTATAGTGTAGCCGGATGTGATATGGGAACCGTTCTGTGCGGTTAATAAGTTAGAGTATCTGTCAACAACTGTACTCCTGTGAAGACTATTTCATATTATTACACTTGTGTTTTATTCTTTTGTCATTAACTATCTGTATAAATACCAGCCTGATTTAAGGAAGAGCTATAGTTGTTGACAGAAACTTTAAAAAAACTTAAACCATTTATTATTGTGTTATAATCTGGTTGTAAATGCAAAATAAGGGAACATTAAGATGAGTGTTGCAGACCACTCAAAAACTTTGGAAAACCTCCTTTGACATTGTACATACTTTGCACGATCCCTTGTTTCTTCAAAATTTAAATGGTGCACTTAACTCACAAAAAACACCTCTCAACATAACAGAAAGGAGACTCACATAACTTAACCAGTGTGTTTTTGTATAATCAACATTTGATGATAAAATCAATTGAAGATCTCCTGACATTTCACAGAGTACACACTGAAATCATTCTTTAGCTCTGATAATCAAAAACGTTTTACTGATGAATTTTTTTACACCTGCTAGTAAGATATGATGGATTTGCAAAGGTTGGATCATTTAATTTAACAGAGAACAACGTTTACCAGGAAAAAAAGACCAAACATGGTAAAATTCCTCAAAATAATTTGAATTTAAAAAATATAACCTGGGGTATCATGTTGGCAGCAGTGGTCCAATTGAAAGTGCCTAAATGGGTTTCAGAAATAAGTGTGACAACTCTTTTGTGTTATTTTAATTATCTTGGGTCAAATTTGTGCCTTTGTCATAAACAGTAGAGAGACGATCGGACATGAGGAAGATAAGAGATGCAACAACGGTCCTCGGTCGGACTCGAACTTGAAGTATAGGGACTCGTGGTCAGCATCCTAACTGCTAACACACAGGGCTTCATGACTGTGGAGCAAATCTTACTTAGTAGTTATGTTTTTGTTTGTTTTTTAGAAAAAAAATGTGTTCAGTGCAATGTTTAAAAAAATGGCATGGCAGGTTAAAACAGTGATGAACTTGATAAATGAAGAGTAAATATTAGTATATTGCCCTGAGTGTTTGGTCAGGGTCATAACAGTGGCTTTCCTGTCAGTGTGTTAAGGAAAACTGCTGTTAAAGATGATCTATCAGAGGATATTGATATTGAAGAATGTGTATTGAAAGGAAATCCATATTAAAGGTGTGTTTGGCAGCTGAAGGGCACAGATAGGAGAAGGAGATACCACAGGACCAAGGAGAGAAGATAAGAGGCATTAGGATTTAACCTAGCCAAGAGGGTAGCTCTGAGCCCACTCCACCCAAACACAAGGAGACACACACACACACACATTGTCCCTGTGTTTACAGTGAGCGTGAGCCAGTGTGTGAAGGGGCATCACTGTTCACCCGTCGCATTCCTGCTCAGATCAGTGCACTCAGGCATGACGGAAACTGAGCGACGCCTCACAGCGCAAACCTTCTAAACGCCAAACACGAACTCAAACTCTGACTGTGACAGAGTCGAGTCAAGTGAGATCATGAAAAGAAAAGAAAAACTCTCAGAGACGACAGCAAGGGAAAGATATAAAGCCTGCAGCTATAAGGTCCATACAGGAAGGCCTCGTTCAACTTCTCTTTGAAGTGCGGGCTGATTGTAAGTGTTTGTGTGTGTGTGTGTGTGTGTGTGTGTCTTTGAGGTTTTCTGTATGTTTCTGCCTCTCTCATTTTAACATGAATACACCCTCTGTAGACCTGCATGCACATCAAAGCCATGCCTTGGCCTTC
Organism: Remorina albescens; assembly: GCA_034769265.1. Taxonomy (NCBI): domain Eukaryota; kingdom Metazoa; phylum Chordata; class Actinopteri; order Carangiformes; family Echeneidae; genus Remorina; species Remorina albescens. Next base: position 4,768,234 of record CM068487.1, read on the forward strand.
AAAGGCTAAACTTAGAATACATCTCTCTCCTCTGCTGGTCAGAACTTAGTGTAAGCACTGCAGGGCACAAGGTCCACACACACACACACACACACACACACACTCACAGACCCACACAAATAAAGATACCTACAGTATACCTCTGTTACACACAAAAACCGCATGAACTGTGTGACATGGGAGTGTTGATAAAGTTGACAGAGTTGTTCAGTTTATGTTTGAAGAGGCACAGTAGATATAACCTTTAGTCCATCAACACGTCATATAACTGGATGACAAAACTTCTGCCGAGGAGGTTTTACCCACATTGGTGACTTCACTTAAGCCACAATCGAGTTTGACTGGACAGAATTCTGTTTTGCAACCGGTCAGTTTATGAGTTTTTATAGTATTATACAAGTGCCCCTCTTTAAAAAAACTTGAAGAAAAAGACTCACCTGTAATAAATTAGCACTGATGGGTTTACTGCTGTAAACCCATAGTTAGTAACTCATTTTCATTCTGCTTGTACTTATTAGAGAAACCTGTTCATGAAAAAGTTGATCAATGCCAGACCTATATGAAACTGTCACGGTTGTGGTGCAGGATATTAGTATTTCACACCAACGACCCAGCCAGCTCTCCTGATATCTTTTCCTGCAGTCTGAAATGTGTAACAGAGCCAATTAAGGCCAGTCCACCATTAAATGAATTATTATGCACTGAATGTACCAGAGCTCTACGTGTGGATAAGTAAGTTATCAACGATTTCCTTAGTTGAGTGCACACACTCACCTGCAGTTTTGAAGTGCCAACTTCATTACAAAAAAATTGTCTTTTTTTTGTCTGTTAAATCTATTTGTGCCAGAATTTCTAAAGTTGCGTCACTCATTGCGGAAGATAATGATAATCCTGAGCTTGAGCTTTAGTCTCCCCGAAGGTTTGTGAACGCTGCATCTTTGGAGTCACATAGTACTTTGAAGTAAAAGGTGATTTATTCTGCTCTGTTGAAAACTGAACATCAGGCACTGTGGTCATAGGGATCCATTTTCCTTCAAATTCTTTGATTTTCAACGCAGCCTCTGCATAGTGTTTGAGCACTCTGTGTGCTGCCATCACTGTTAGCACCTCCGGGCTCTCGCTCTTGTCACCTAGAGATGTGCACTTCTGGATGGGTGATTGAAGCTTGTCAGATCTGATTAGACCAGGTCTGAGCACTGTCCAGTCGTGTGGGTGTCTCCAAAAGGAACGTGTGAAATGTGTCACTTCCTTTACACTGCTCCTTCCATATATTCATCCATCTATCTTGATACCTCAGTCTGTTTTTGCCCCCTGCTGTAATATGCTGAACTCCATTGACACTGACCTGAGCTGAACATCCTCACTGATCCAAACACTTATATGTTAATGCATAAATCTGTAACTGTTATTTTACCATCAAACATAGCTACACTAGAAAGTAAAAGAAATGCTAAAACCCGATCATTTTCCAAGTAAATTGCATTATTATGTGCTTATATAACAAGTATATAAGTAAATTTAGATAAAATTTCACAATATATAAATGCTCTTCTTACCAAAATCTCAATACAACAACAACATCAGTGAGAGCAAGTAAAATTTAAGAAGTTAAAGCAACGTTAAAATAACTTCCCCAGACAGTCATTTACCCCATTAACCTATTTTTAGTCACTAAGTAAACGGGTTAGTGTAAATGATTTAATCAAAATATATATCAATCTGGCTATTCTTTCAACGTGGCAACATTTGTCCATTTGTCTTTTATTGAAATGACCATTATTGCATGAAAACCTTGGGAACTGGTTGTATTCTGGCCCCGTAGTATTCACTGTAAATATTTGACACCAATTAGCTGCTGTGTTGTTCTCTGCAACAAACACTGAGCAAATATAAACTTATCGTCACTGTTCTCTCCACCACACGAATTTCTCTGCCGCTCTGGAATGTCTTTTTCTCACACATGCTCGCTTTCTATGTCTTTATTTACACACACACACACACACACACCGATTCAGGGCCTCATTATGCAGGAATGTGTAGTATTTCTTTGGATTGAGTGTGACTGTGGATACTGAGATGCTGCACTGTAGCAAAGTAAAGATAGTGCTCTTTAGAACCTCCCTGACAATTTCCTCCGGCTAATGACACTCAGTCTTATCAATACTCAGACTGCTCCCCCCTCCGCCTTTCCTCGCCCACTCAGCCTGCATCCACACACACATACCATAGCCTTATCTCCATTCAAACAGCAGTAACATTCATCCCATATTTTAGCTCTGGCTCCTCTAACTGCAATGTATCCTCCACTCTCACACCTTGTTGTTAAACCCCACCCCCTTGTGTAAAGGTGTATGTTTAGGGTGTGAGAATTAGAGGTTTGAGTGCAGGATATGACAGCCCATAAGGACTAAGTGCAGGATATAACAGCCTGTGTGTGTTTAGGAGAGGGATGGAAAACGGCGCCAAAAAAAAAAGTTTCTCACTTGATAATCATTTTGTAGGAAAAGCTCTCACTGCTCAATAATGTCTGTGCGTAACTGTCTGAAGATGTTTTGTTTGTTTGTTTCTAGTCAAGGTGATGCAGTTCAACAAGGAGCGAGCTGCACCAGATGTAAGCCAAGAAGAGCATTCGCACAGCTACAGTGTCACAAGTCTGCCAACTGAGACCGGCTTCAGGTAGACATATTTCTCTCAGCCACACCCGAGGTCCTCTCTGGGCCCTTCCAGACATTTACCGTGATGAATAAAGCTGCTGGAAATTTGCCGTGGTGGTCTCATGGTCTGATAAACCTGTGACTTACCACTACTGCAAGTCTGCTGCAGGACTTGTGACCAACTCAAATGTTGTCACATGAAGAAATGTAGTGCTCAGTCCTTCTGGAAAGAACTCATCAGGCTAAGTCATGGCTAAAGAAAATAAATTTGATTTCACAAACTAAGAAATACTTTTCAAGTGGTGAAATATTGAAGTTATGTTTTTCATGCCAGATTCATCTAAAAAAAATATCGTCATTCATTTTTCCCCTCTTTGTTGAAGCAAAAAGAAATCACAGCAATCATCTAACCAACCTTTTCCCTTTGTCAAAACCTAATACTGTGTTGTTACAATTTAAATTTGAGTAAAGCATCTTCTATTCTCACTCCAAGATACAACATATTCTAGTCCACAGTGCTCCTATGACCTATAATGTATCTAAGGGTTAATATATTCTCCATAAACATGCTTCCCATGCTTATCTCTAATCAGACAGATGAAGACCGCAGTGTTACAGACTTCTCAGTAAACAGAGCATGTGTATGCTGTTTGTATGTCACAGAGAGGGCTCCAGTCTGGAGGAGGTGGTGGAGAAACAGGCCGACCTGATAGAGTACCTGAAACAGCACAACACCTTGTTGAGCAAGAGGCTGCTCAACCTCACAGCTCAGCACTGACCAACATCATCAGGCCTCACTGAAGAACATCACACTGCAAAAAGGGCCTGCTCATTTTAACACTTTGGGAGGAGACCTCTGTACAAGGAAGGACTAAAGCCATGAGAAACATTGGATGAAGGACTTAAGTAAGCAAATGCACACTGAGCGAGGAGGCCATCTCACCAGAGATGGACAGATAACAGAGGAGGAGGTGAGCTGAAAGTGGAGGACAGTCGAAGAGAAGTGGGAGGGGGGAGTCGTGGGTCACAGATCAGAAGTGGGGGGTTTTATCGCTCCTTTATGACCCCCAATGACCTGTGTATACTGCCGCTTGTGTTACTGTGAGAGGAACAGAGGAGTCAAAATTGTTTTAGACATTATCTGCACTTTGGAGGATTGAAAGAGCCGGAAATATGCGCGGGGGGGGGGGGTTGTTACTTTTCAGGGTTATTTAGGAGCAAGAGATCAAATAAGGAAACTTTTCTTTAACATGTATCTAACTGGAATTTTTTTAATATATGTAACGTGTGTGAATGTGTTATTTGGTGATTTTTTTTTTCTATTCATCCAATCAATACATTTGAGTTTTTGTGATCAGATTCCAATAAATCTTTAACATTCTCATGTTTTGGTTGTATCATTGTGCGTTAAAACTTTTCATGGTAACACTCCCGTGATACCCAAGTCGGTGGCTTCTGTTTTGTGTTTTGAAAAGTGTTAATCTTGTATGATGTACTGTAAAAGAGAAAAGAGCTCAAACAACAGAAACACTACTTTGTCAACATATGTTGGTGGGAATACATTTTCCAGCCTCACCTTTTTTGTGTTAAATTTAAACAGTCACGGGAATCTAAGTTAACAAAATATCGAGGTTGTCATCAGGACCCTTGGTGTTTGTTCCCCATTGTGATTCCTTTATGCTCTGGCGTCCGTAACTCCACAGGGAACACAGCCTTTACGACTTCTTTCCCATGTGGCTTCTGCTAGGAGTTATCCAGGGTACCACAGGTATCAGGATAAGTGTTTGAGCAGAGATACGGACATAAGTTTTTCAGTTTGTGTTAAAAGTACCCAAAATTTAAATTAAGTATGGTTTAAAAGCTTATTCTTAATAAGCATAATTTGTTATCTTCAAAACTGTCACATTTAATTGGATTTATAGTCTGTTATTATTTAATTTCTCTCTCACACACACACATAAAATCTCAAAGTACATTCATACTTTTTTTATTAAAACATTAAAATTGTAATTCAATAAACATTTGAAGTGCATACATGCAATATATAAACACTTTTTAGGAATACTATGTGGGTGCTGTTTCCAGCTCTTTGGTCCGTAGCTTTTTAGTCAAGTCTAAATTACTTAAAGATCTCTGATTTTTTAGTTCCTTCTCCCTTATCCGTGCCAGTGAAAGTAATATTTGCTTTTAAAGACAAGTAGGGAGAAAGTTCCTATAAATGGAGAATCTCTGATCTGTGACCAAAAAAACTGCCATATAATAAAATGCCATGATTTACATTTTCTTACTTATTCTTTGTAATGAAAAGTCAGTCACGCAAAATCTGAAGTTGCTTGTTGCTCTGCTGTTGGTTGTGTATATATGAACAGCTACATATACATAGTATATACAGTCTCTGGGTGGCATGTCTGTGGTGTCCCATAGTTTTCTTCCTCTTGTGTCCATGTCTTGGCGCGGGAATCCACCCATGATGTTTGGGCCACACACAGCAGTTGTGTTATATTCTCCTTAAGTCACTCTCCTTGTGACTCCACCTGTAGTAGGAAAAAAAATTTGTGTTTAGCTAAATGGACCTCAAGGTTAGCTGAAGCAACTTTGTATGCAGAAGAGTTCAAATTAAAGCTGAAATTCCTCCTTTGTGTCGTCACACACTCCTTGTGGCACTAAAGCCTTCCTCCTCATCGTTAGTGAGATTTATGTCTGAGCCCTTTCCCCCTGCACTCCTGTTCTGCGTGAATACACACCTCTGCCACTAATCACACACACTTCCTTAAGTGCCACTTGCCAGCTCTAACCCGGTTTTGTTACACATATCATAAAGCTCAGCCTGTATCCTTGGTTTAGGCAGAAACACATGTCTGAGGGCAGGTCTTACCTTAGGGGAAGGGTACTCTGGAGTGAAGAGGCAGACAGCGCCTGTGTGGGCAGTGGTGTCTGTGGTATTTTTTCCTTAGGTTCAAGAAATCTGAAATCAAAACACGTCTTCATTAAAACCCAAGACTTAAACCGCTGGATAGACATACTTTTAAACAACTGCATGGAAGTCAAATACATCTCCAACTCCATTGTTTGCAGGTGTAAAAAAAAAAAAAAAAAAAAAAAAAAAAAAAAAAATCACTTAACTAAGATTTATGTCTGCAGCTGGACCCCTGTCACTGACCAGACCTGATTAATTCCAAGTGGTGGATACTATAGTCATCTTAGTCTGAACATTTTGGCACAAAAAACCTCTCTCAATTTCTAAGTTTGGCTCATTTTGGCACCAACACTACCCATTATGGGTCAACTTTTCCTCTTTCTACACTGAAAAAGCCCCCCTTTCTTTATTGTTATGGTCCATTTACCAAAAGCAGGGCGACCCCCTTCTAATAAACCGGGACACACAGACCAAACACATGATTATTTTTAAACGTCCCTAATAAATCCACTTTGACTCCCGTGGTTCTCAGGCAGCCATCCAAGCCCAGGAAGAGATAAAGTACCAGATGACTTTATGACCCCCCTCCACGCCTGGAGGAAGGCTTCTTTACTCTTGGCACCGCTCCACCATGTCATGTTAATAGAGCTCCGGTATTTGCATGGCGTTTTAACACCGCGGTTAACAAAAGCGCGCCGGAGCGCCTTCCAGCCGCGGACAAAGGGACTCACTGGGGCCGCTGTGCGCTCCCCGGCGGCGCTCCGCTTCATCTCCCCTCCCCTCCTCTTCCTCCCTCCGTCCGCGGCCCTCCATCACCACACGGACATCAGCCTCAGTTGTTATTTGTCTCCGGGGAGGCCGATGAGCCCGCAAACTCAAACCGACTCGGATTTGCGCAAAAAGCGCACCTGCTGCGGCGGAGAGAAAAATCCAGTTCAAGTCTATCTGAGCGGGTTTGTTCATCTGTCCCAAATCAGGGGTTGACTCAGAGTATTTAAAAAACACTTTGATTTATTATTTTTTAAATTAATAGTTTATTTAGAAGATCGTTTCTTGATGAAAGCGTAGAAATGAAAAATTCAGTTAACAATTTTGCGTATTTTGGGGTATCAAGTTAAAAACATTTCTCAATTCCAGTCGCTAATTTGGTTGATGGTTTATTTTACTGGCCTCCTCTTTTTTTAAAGGAGTCAAACTGACGGTGTTGATTGTCGTTTTTACGATTTATACATAAAATTTGAACGCGGCATATTGGAGTCGGATCCAATCCAGCCATGACGTTTCGACTTAATGTGGCGTTTTTCGCATTGCTTTGGTAAAAAAAAGTGCTGTCATAAAAATGTATGTAGTTTGGGTAGATAGTTGTAATCACGGTGGTAAGTTTATAAGTTTCACCCGTTTGTTTAACCAGCTGGTTAAAATAACAAGAATTAAGAAATTGCTGTTGCTACGGTTACAACCATTTCCTTGGTAACGCGCTGACCGAGCAGGAAATACGTTTTAACTGTTTATGTTTTTATTTAATTTTTTTTTATTTTAACATTTACTCTCTTAACTGGTGTTTACTCTCCAACACCACTTCTGGGTTCATTTTTAACGTTGTGTTTGTAAATCACCGCCATGTGATCTGGACGTTAGCAAACACCTGGCGGCCATTAAGGAGACCTGGATGGTAGATTATGGGATGCTCACCTGGTCTGGCAGAGGACACCGGCACCACAACAGCTGCAAGCAGCAGGAGCAGGTAGAACCAGCTGAAGATCCTCATGGTGTGATTTTTGGTAAGTTTTGGTTTTCCCCCAAAGTCCCTCTGCCTCAGTGATGGGCTGAAGGTGCTCAGTGTGTTTCAGGTCTGTCCCCCTTTCTCCTGTCTTTGAGTCCAGAAGGGTCCACCACAGGGAGAATCCAGATTACAGAAGTCCCCTTGTCTTTGTCGGGGTCCTCTCAGGATCATCAGTATGTCCTTGAGGAATGTGAGTGTCCAGAGTGTTTGTGTGTCCAGTAAGAGTGTGATTGTCTCTGTGTCTGAGAGCAAAGTGACAAAGGTGCCTCTCCCCCCATTCTGCTTTATATACCCTTTAGAGGGGGGTATACCCCCCCCATGTAGGGGTGTAGCTCCCACAGCAGCCCCCACCCCAATCCTTGACACACACACACACACACACACACACGTCAGCATTGCACATATTGACCCCACATGTAGAGGGTAATTCAAGTGACAGGAAGCTCCCTCTGTTGCGTCCAACTGCTCCCTGAACACTCACTTTCTTACTGAATTTTACTTTTGCATGGATGAATGAGCTGCCAATTGTAAGTCGGCAATGTTTCGGAGAAGCATAGAAAACAGACATTTTTGATTGAGCACTTGTAACATTAGAGTGATGATTTAAGAGGCTGTAGTTGAAGATAACGGGTCCCTGAAGGAGGGGATCACCCCTCCTTCAGTAGTCCCCTACCCCCCACGCCAAGGACACACATCTGGGGCTTTTGGGTGGTGGCAGTGGTTGGGGGGGCAGGTTTGCAGTTTTTTAAGACAGTGTTTTCTTCAGCTCAGTTAGTTTGGTTCATGTTTTAATGTACTCTCTGGATGCAGTATATCTCACTTGATTGCTTTTTCTTGGAATCAAATCCCTCATCAGTTTTATTTGTCTTGATAGTTTATTCTCCAGTCACAAATCTAACTTGGTGCGTATCATTTTTGGTAGTGTAGAAGCTCAGCATCTGTGTTACCAAGAGTAGCAATTGAAAGCAGAGAAATATGTGAAGTATTTTGAACTAAGCTGGTATGCAGTGGTTTATTCACTGAATGGTTAGAAAGTTCCTGATTTGGAAAAAAAGGAAAATTTATCCTACTGTGTTTAACTAAAGTTGTTACAAAGCTGCTTGTTTGAATCAATTTATAACTTTGAAAATCTTTTTTTTTCTCAATAAAATAAGGGTTCTCATAGAAATAGTGCTATAATCCTAAATCAGAAATTAACAACAACAAACCACACAACAATAACAATGCACAAAAATACTGGTGTTGTATCTGCTGTTTTATGAAACTACTCAGGCAATACCCAGCCCTACTTTTCATGGAGGTTGCCAGTTGGTGATATAACAGGGGATTTTTTTTTTTTGCAGCAGGTAACCCACTTCATTTGGCATAAGCTCTGCAGCCAGTGGTTTTGCAAAGTGTGGGGACTCATTAGCGTGTCTGCTTACAGCCGTCTCTGAGACTCTCCATTCAGCACGCAGCTAATGAATTAACACATTAAGATGAAATGTCAGCCATTACATGTGAATGAGGATTAGAGAAGCAGCAGGATACTAATGGACCACAGGGCTCAAAATGGTTGCAGAGACTTTGAACAAGCATCTGGATCATCAGCTCTCTTAACCCTATAAAAATAGCCAAAAGACGCCAGTCTTAATTTGTGAGTTTTTTAGTGGTATGTGTGGATGTGTCCGTATCATTACGTCTTTAGAAACGTTGTCTTTATTGCTTTATGGTGTTTGCAAAAATGCGCTGGAAATGACAGAGATTCCGCATGGATTTGGGTAACGTACAAACACACACAGTCGCATACACACATTCATCCTGGCGCAAACACTAGGCTGAGGTATGTAGTTTGTTTCTCTGGCAAGTTGCACTTTGCATATCAGCTGCTATTGTCTTTTAAAAAACTTTTATTTTCCCTATTTGAATATGCTAATTTGGTTTCAATTGTCATTCAGAGCCACCTGGTATCCACTGCCCACTAACTCCTACCAAATTTCAAATTCTCTGTCTGTTTCTTTCTCTCTGGCTCGAAAACAGAAACAAGTGTATCTTACCAAATTCTACCCACCAGGTTTTCTGTGTCACTGATTCAAACATGTTGTAATATTTGCTCTTCCTGGGGATTATACGTCTTTACAGGGATTACCTAGCCTGCTCAAATACTCCCCTATGAGAGGCGCGCACACACACACAGGGCAGCCTCCTGTTAGTGCGCTTCAGTCCCTTGCCATGGTTGCACTGCAGACTAACTGCTTTAGAGGTGAATATTTAGTATGTGAAGAATATTGTATATGAAACCACATTTCCATCCCATATCAAACAAACTGTGTCTGTCGTGTGTAAAAACATGTCAGGTACTGCAGAGGTACAATACATGACTTTCCATCATTGAAAAAGGGATAGTTAAAGTTTAGATAGAATTTTAATCAGTCAGTAAAGAGTCACATGTTATCCTCCAGTTTCCCAGAGCCCAGGTCTTCTCCTTGTTCTGTTCAACCAACAGTCCAAAACTAAATAATTAACACTATAAACATAGTAAATAGCAAATATTCACATTTGGGAAGGTGAAACTAAAGCATGTTGTGTGCATTCTTTTATAAATGAATTTACAATGAGAAAGATCTGAGAATTTTTTTAATTGACTATTCATCAAGTTTTTTCTAAAACCTCCTGAAATGTATCAAAACAGCTTTCCTTAGCTGATGTGCTGAAAACTGAACATCTGCTCAGACTGATTTTGAAGTCAACTAAGTATGTAATTGCATAATTAATGATTTCAATGAAAGTAAGTAAAATGTGATTGATTCAGATTAACTCCTTGTGTGGTTGCCTGACTCCAGATAACATTTAACATTTAGAAATCGTAAGATGTCTCAGTGTAGAGTTGGGAGAAGGGATGCCATGGTGCATCATGGAGCTGGTAGTTCTAGCCTCTTCTAACCTCCACTCTTCTCTGTTTTATATAATTGTAAATTTAATGTCTCTGTTTTGGACTGTTGATCAGACAAATCAAATAGATTTAAAATGTACACCTGAGGTTGATGAAACTTGTGATAAACTTTTTTTTTTAACCGTTTGTTAACCTGACATCTGGAATGATGGAGGCAACAATCAGCAGGCACCGACAGTACCAAATATGAGGAGTCACGGTGGTATTTGTATCAGAAAGTGTCACACAATGCACAGCTCTAGTATGTATGTGACCAATCATGTTGAGCATTCTTCCACTTAAGATGTTTTCACTGAGTATTTGAACTCAACGTGTAGTGGAGATGAAAATCAGTTATGACATGTAAGACATGAAAGTAGTTATTGTATCTGTTGCGTGTCAAGAAAGTTAATTATTTACTATGATGATCACAAAGATACATATCAGTCTATAAGTGGAATAGATGGATTAATCTGTTTTCCTTTTCCAGTCAGATTATTTGAAATCAATACTGGATGTTGCTGCCATGATACAGGTCGTGCTCTTCCTAGTAGCTCTTCCTTTACGACTACAGAGGAAGCTTCAGCCTCTCCTCCCCTCTTGAATTTTCACTTTCTTCTTCTTCTCTCGTCTTCTCTTGAAGAGGATCCCTTGATAAAGAACTTCCTCTTTGATAAAACTTGTTAAGAAGGACAGTGGGTCATAAAAGGCCTGTTTCTTTTCCGCTCTGCTGAACGTTGTTGCATATAGATGTATGATTAACATGTGTAAGTAGTTGCATAGACAGATAGGAGACAGACATGAAGTTTTTTTTTATTGATAGAGTGTTAGGCAAATATAAGATTCCAAAACATGTGTTAAAAGCAGTCATGGGGTCGACTTACACCACTCATAGAGTGAACGTATGTTTACAGAGGGATAGTAATGTATCTGTTGAAAAAGGCTGAGGCAAAATATATGCGGGACCCAGTTTTTCTATGTCAATCTCTGTTTTTTTTATTTGTTTATTTAACATTTTAGGTAGTTACCAGGTTGCCTTGATTTGGGGTGATACAAGGGATGGGCATATACTTCAGCAATTACTTGGTCACAACAGAATCCAAGTAGTTTGGTGTATACAGTGAGCAGAGATTTTGTGAGCCGTGTTGTCTGAAATTTTTAGGGTGTTGTCCAGGGTCTCTGTGTGTGTATACAAGTGTTGATTGTAATCTGATGGGTCAGTTCAATGTCCATCGTTAGACTGATAGTGGGTCTCTTGTCATGCCAAAGGTCGTCACGTTAATGAGGGTCGCAGCCAGCCAGGGCTTAATTACTCTTAAGACTCTTTATCTCCAATTGCTCAATACAGATCACAATGGATGCACAAACTGCAGTGAACACCCAATACACACGCAAATAGTACAGATCATCAGGGCACATTACACTCCCTGAATCACAGCACAAATACGATTTTATCCGGCAATTTTGTGAAGAAGATGATTCATGGCAGTAGATAAACAGTCTTTTTTTCTGAAACCCCACCAACCCTCCGTGGTGGATACTAGATGGCTGGCTGTGGAGGAGTGACGGAGGGTTCGGGGGTCAAGGGGCAAACTCAACAGAGAGCAGCCTCAAACCCCCCAGGATGTCACCCCACAAGGTCTTCAGAGGCCAAAAGTCACTTGGTTTGTTAAATCCTAACCCAGACACAGCGGCTATGGATGGACAAACTCAGGCTTTTTTGCACTGCTTTATGTCTCTGTGTGTTTGTATGTCCACACCCATTAGTAGACACAACTGTTAAATTACACAAAGAAATGCATAAAGTTCTTTGTCTCATTTAATCTGGGTTCCACCTGTTTGGGACATGTTCAGTGGAATTACAGTTTTAATGTAATTCTTGATGAAACCTGTGTTGGGTCTCATAAGAAAGTGTTGGCTTCCAGTCATTATCTTCAGTTCAGTTAATGTATAGCTGGCTTTCTGTTTTGCTCTTCTGAGAACTTCACAATACAATGAAAACCCAACTGATATAAACCTCTGACTTCATGGCTTCTTCCCAGCTTTCTTGAAGATCACTCTGTGTTTCTTGTTGAGGAGTTTTGACATTCCTGCTTTATCAACATCATTTTCTGAAAGAAAATATGCATGCAGTTTATAGCAGTAGAAAAGTTGACACATATTTCTGTGTGTATCTGATTACAGATGACTTTGGTACCTTGCTGAGCCTCTTCTGACTTGATACAGACTGAGGCCAGGCTGTAGAAGGAGAAAATGGTGACGGCAATAATGATGAAGGTCAGTTCAAAGCCAGTGAATGGGAGGTCCATCTATACAACTTTATCACAAAAAGCAAAACCATATATTATGTAAGATCCTCACATTTAGACAGCAGATAATACATGTCGCAGACACTGACAAATTTGCAAATCACATTTTGTCATAATGTGTTTGTGTTTCCATGCAAAATATTAAGTTGCAATTCATACTTGTACCCAACGCAGTATGACATATAATGTTTTACATACTGAGCATAAACAGAAATAAGACTTTAATGATTGTCTGCACCTTACACCCGTTTGCAGGTGTTTTGACTTGCCAGTCATACAGCAAATCCACAGAATACCATTATCTGCATGTCTATTTACACATTTGGGATGTACCAGTTTTATGTTTGCATATGTATAATTTGTATACATTAAATATTTATAATTTTGCTACTGTACATGTAGCCTGATAATCAGAGAGAAACTGCCTTTTCATTTCAGTTTTCAAAACACTTAACAAATCTTGCCTGTGATTCAGGGATTAGGAACTAGGCTACTATGCACTATGGTGTGGCTAATATCAGGACTTGAATTCATAGTGAAACTCAGAATTATTTTTATGTGACATCCTCTTAGTGTTAAATAATTTCATTATTCTTAGCACAACAACCATAGATTTGTGTTACATGTAAGAAAAAATGTATTTTCATAACGACACTGTTTACATACAGCTTGAGATGCAGTGTCCTCTTATATCCGCCAGGGGGCCTCATAACCATTTTATTTCTAACTGTAAAAACTCATGCTCTGTAGTCTGCCTACAGTACTCTTTGTAGTACTGGGTTGTATCAACTTACTTTAGTAATTTAAAATGTATCCCTGTTCAGAAATGTTTTGAAGCAGGATACGTTTTTCCTTCAGTCTCCCAGATATGTTGTTGCAGAATCTTTAATGTATAATTAATTTAAAAAGTTTTTGAAGCTTTCAGGGAACTTCAGTGACATTTATAGCAAAACCTCTAAACTTGAGGCAAAGTGGTTCACATGGGTATGAGTCTGAACCGACACTCAACACACATCCTCTGAAAACATTTGTACAAATTTGTTGAAGTAAAGGAAAAGAAACTCAGGACTTTAACAGAAATTATGATGAGACCAAATAACTATATCATGCTTGTTTTAAATAATACATCAACAAGCATCATTAATGTCGCAGACATGCAGTTTTATGTTGTCCCTGACAGGCTGAATGAATCATAATAGCCAAACGCAGATGGCCTGTGATTCACAGATTTCTGCCTCTGCCGATCTACTCATTCATACAAGCTCCACCCTCCAGAAGAATGATTCAGACCTCTTACTCCTGAAGAATAATATCAGAGTTCGTCCATGTCCTGTCAGCAATCCTCTCCCAACTACATTGTCGAAAGCCTACCTAGAGCTGCAGTTTGAAATGTGTGATGACTGTCATTTGTCACAAAATTTCAAGAAGCAATCAAATAGCAAGATACAAAAAGGGTTAGTACAGTTAAGTGACAGTGAAATTAAGAGTTACAAGGTTTTTGTACTTACTAGAAAAAGGATCGCAGCATATCCTTAGCATACTGACCTGTCACAGTTTGTTAAAGTAGGCGTTGGTTGAGTTTGGTTTTTTTTTTTCTTTCCTTTTTTTATTTGCAGTGTACAATAACAAGGCCACTCCTTTGTGCCTCCTAGAAGCAAATTACACTGAAACCTGTAACAGTGTTTACACACACACAGGCTGCCATGTAGACTTTGTTCTTGTAATTGCTAAAACACTCACACTTCGCACACAGTCCATGTGGCTTTTACTGATAGCTCCTCATAGTTCTGGGTTCCCTTCACACTGACTGTGACTCTCAGTGACAAACAATGCGTGGTGCAGTTTCTTATGAGCCTCATCTGGTGTCCAAAAATCTGCTCTTCACTATGTCAGCAATATTTTTTTAATCAACATGACCACCAATTTTTTTTTACTGAAAGTTTTAAGAATAATCAATGAGAAAGAACTTTTTCTTGCAGTTGAAAAAAAATCTTAAAAGGAAACTCTTATGATTTGAAATACAAAATAAATGTGAAGTAACCAAGGGTTGGATGTGGATTATTATTATTTTTTTTTTCATGTTTTTTACTGAGCCAAAAAAAAAAAAAAAAAAAAAAGAGTATATGTGACCTCCACAGGTCCACAGTTTTGGCCCTGTAGGTGCAATAGCTTGGTAACGCCTTGAGGGATTTTCTTCATATTTTGCACAAACATTCACTTGGACTCAAGGATGACAATAGAGGACTTGCAATAGAGCTTTTAGCCATGACTTAAGACTATTATGCCAAAATTGAACACAAATGGATAATATTTTACACAACTTTGGACAAATAGATATATAATTTTAAACTAGTCTGAGTAGCAGCGATTGTAATTGTAGCTGTGTGGGGGTTTTTTTTGTTTTGTTTTTTTCAGTGTTGGTCGGCAGGTGCTCATGTCTGTGGCATAACTGTGCAAGGTACATTCATAAAATTTTGCAGGTGTGTAGTTCAGGTTAAAATGAGAAATTCAAACATGAGGGTCCTTCGTTCCATCGTTCCTTAGTTTGACAGCATAATTTAATCATTGTCAAATCAGACAATGCAACAAATCTTATAAATGACAAAATCAGTCATTTGTGTTTTTGTTGGCATACCATTCGAGTGTGCATATTTGTTGTTGAGAGTCCCAGTCAGGGTGAAGGGAACCACCGAACCTTCAGCTCAATGTATGGAGATACCTTCTATATATGCCCCTTACCACAGACATGTTAACAATAAAAGTTGCATCTGTAGAAATCTGTTACAGGTTGTACTTAATATTCTCATGTGGTTCTGAAACAATAAAAATGAAAACTAATGATGTGGTTGCATTGCTGTTGCAATGTAACAAATGTAATTATCCCTCTAAAGTTTAGAGTCTAAACCATTCTTTAGTACATACAAACACAAATAGACATATCTTACATTTTATTTAATTGACCACTTGTTTGCCAGTTTATCTGCTTCTTCCTACTTACTTCAGTCAGCCACTGCTCTTTAGTGATCCCTTTAAGTCACCCATTTTCCAGTTATATCAATCATAATCCTCATGACCTGAGACAATCTGAAATAGGATTACACCTTTACCACCTACACACCCCTACACACATTCTGTGAAGATCCTGATATGTTTGTAAATGACTTCTATGAGTTTTGACCTCATAGCCAGGCAGACAATTTATGTGCCTTTATGTCTTTAACACAAAAGGTGAAATGTGGTGGCCTAACGTTTATCAGTACATTACTTCTCATGAGGGAGCCCCTGAACAATCAGGAGGTATATTTGTGAGTGTGCGTGCAAGTGTGTATGCGTGCTGTCCATGTGCACAAGTTGTGTAAGCTTATTAGCAGCACTACTGGTCAGAGGAGGAGATTGAGGTTAGTCTAAGCCCTAATCCTCATGGAACGTATGCTTGTTATCCAGCAAGTATGACAAAATCCTGGCCCCGCCCCCAGAAGACTGACACACACACACACACACGCACAAACACACAAATGCGAACACATCACTACAACACACGCCTTCCCTGCCTTCTTGTTTACTGCTCAGCTTGATCTCAGCTCCCCGCTATCCATCTTTCTCCCTCAGCAGGAGGGCAGAGGAAGAGACGGATGGGGGGGGCGGTATGAGTTGGTTTGGACTGTTGAGTAGTTTCCCAGTCGTCATGACGACTTCACAACCCACCATCCCCGGAGCTGTCTTCCTGTTGCCACGGTGACCTGATCCTGATCCATCTCTGCTCCTCTTGATGATCCAGATTGGGCTGATAAAGAAGAGCGACCCTACAGTGCTGTCTCCTTTCCCTCAAAACAGCCCGTTGATGGGATAGAGAATCAGAAGCAAGAACGAAGATCGGAGAACAGGAAGGCGAGCGTGCTAGGAATGTTGTGGGAGTAACACCCGAGTGCTGCTTGGAAACAGCAGCATGCCTGTACAACAGATAACTGTGGTGCCAGCCAGGGAGACAGCCAGCAACGGCAAGAGTGCACCAAGTTCTAAAGACAAAAATGAGGTGAGTTCCTAACTCTGTTTTTAATTTATTCTCAACCCACTGAGGTGAAGGTAGTCCGTAGTTTTTGTGTTAAGGCTTAAAACTTAATTAAAGTTTGTCAATTATAAAGAATTAAATTCTCAATGTAAATATCTCTATGTTCAAAAGGTCATTTAAATGGTCCTTGAATGATGATGTAGAAGCATGCAGTGTGCGCGTCTGTCTGTGTGTGTGTGTGTGTGTGTGTGTGTGTGTGTGTGTGTGTGTGTGTGTGTGTGTGTGTGTGTGTGTGTGTGTGCATGTGTGAGTGACAGCCTCCAGTATCAGCTGACAACTCTGTCTCACACACTCTC
Organism: Remorina albescens; assembly: GCA_034769265.1. NCBI lineage: Eukaryota > Metazoa > Chordata > Actinopteri > Carangiformes > Echeneidae > Remorina > Remorina albescens. The sequence continues at coordinate 4,785,173 of CM068487.1, forward strand.
ACATACAGTATGGATGTACTCAGCAGGCTTTTATCACTGTTTGCTCACTTGGGGTTTGGAGCTTTCAAATGAATCTTTTACAGAGCCTGACATCCTAAAAAAAGGACATTTTACACTATCACATCCAACAACATCACGCCGCATCATTGCTTGGTCCCTTTAAATAGATCTATACAGAGGTTGGTGTAGACAAAAAGTGCCTTGAGGTAACTTTTTTATGATTTGGTGCTATATAAATATTTGATTGGATTTAATGATTTGATCATCAGATGTGCATAAGTCTATGAATACACAAGGACAGATTTGATATAGCATGTGATACTGAAGGCAGAAAGAGAAATGAGGTCATTGTGTCTATACTTGAAGCTGGTTTCGATAACCAAGTAATTTAATCAATTCAGTCATGCCAAGTTAGCTTGGCTTAGCTTAGCTTGTATAAAAAAATACACAAAAAAGATGATGTTACTTAATTGTTGCCACTGCATTCATTAATAATGAACTACAGAGATGCTTTTTAAGATCTGCTCTTTTTTCAAGTATAGTTCTGTTAATTGAATTCACTGTTAACTCTGTTAACTATCATAAGCCTATAAATGTATCTGGTTAATATAAACTACATTTCTAATATTCTATCAGTAACCTTTCTTACAACAATGAATGCAAATCAACATTATCCATTTGTGGATCGTGGGGGCTGCTGGAGTCAATCCCACCTCACACTGGGTGAGGTCACCCTGGACAGGTCGCCAGTCCATCACAGGGCCAACATACAGAGACAGACAGAGACCAACAACTACTCACACTCACACTCAGACCTACGGACAATTTAGAGTCACCAATGAACCTAAACATGTCTTTGGACAGTGGGAGGAAACCCACACAGGCACGGGGAGAACATGATTCATGAACATGATTCCCAGGCCCGGGAAATGAACCCACCTTGCTAAACACTATGCCGCCCTCCTGCCAAGAGGTTTGACACCATCTGAAATTCCTGAGTCTGGCTAGGGCCCTGTATTCCCTTATTACCTGACAGTGACTTCAGTCTAGCTCAGTGGGTTGGGAACCGGAGGGTCACCGGTTCATGTCCCAGCCCGGACAAAGAAAAAGTGCGATGTGTGGACTGGTGGATGGAGAGGTGCCAGTCCACCTCCAGGTCACTGCCGAGGTGCCCTTGAGCAAGGCACCGCCCCCACCGAGTTGCTCCAAGGTGCGCTGAGCAATAGCGGCGCCTTCACTCTGAAAAAACAGGGTCACGCATGTTGCATGATATAGGGCCCTGTGTGTGTGTGGTTGTCTGGGGGCCTATACATATCCCTCTCAGAGTGTAAATGTAATTTCGTTGTGTGTGCATTGATCTCAGTGTGTGTACAATGACAATAAAGCTTCTTTCTTTCTTTCTTTCTTTCTATATGATTCATTAGCATTTTTTTTATATTTTTATTTTTGACTTTTTCGGGTTTTTTTTGACAAACAGAAGTGTAAACAAACAGAAACAGTAGTGAAGGATTACAACACACACCAGGGTACCCCAGCATCCTGGCTGTGCATTTTAGATTGATAGATCTTTAGGCCATTAAGATTACCACAGGTCAAACACCCTTGTGTATCCAGAACCCTCATGGACTACACGATCTACCTACTGGTGATAACCTGTAACAACAGAATACTACCCACAGCAACACTTGGCAAAAATGTTTCATTTCACTGAAACTCTTACAGAGCTTGCCAGTGGTTTTGCATGTTTTTGCCAATTTACTACACATAAGGTATACTTAACATTTTTTGTAGAATTATATTCAGGAATTCTTAGATGTGTTTTTTAGGCATAAATTAGTATCTATTGATATCCAAAAGATATAAAAATTACTCAGCAGTGTATGAGTAACTCAGCAGCCTTGTGCACAGTTCACAATTTCCTTTCCCTCTATAAACGGTTAACTATCAAATATTTATTTATTTATTTTAAAACATACATTTTACACATAATTTTTTCTTGAAGTCCTCTTGATTTACTGGATTATGCTTTTCTTGGTGTAAAGAAATGTCCTCTGTATGTGTAGCACTCCATGTTTTTAAATCATATAGCTTGTGCTGTTGTATGACCTGAATCCCATCATCATAATGTTCACCCACTTACAGTGAGTGATGCTTACTCTGTGCTGTTCTCCTTGGTTTGAGGTCAGTGAGTCTCTGTTGGCAAAACGCAAATCTTTCATTTAAACATGACCAAAACTTGGCTGTCGCTATAGTAACCATGGTGGTGATTGCAGGTATATGGCTCTCAGTACAGTTTGTAGCTGTATCCACTTCAGGGTTTGCATCTTTCGGGGGGGAATTCAAAAGCCAATTATGTAACAACGGGAGGCTGTCACATATTTTCTGGGCTGAATAATAGAGTCAGAACTGTCAGAATGAGAATGGGATGATAGTTTCTTTTATTATGTTGCCATGGAAATGCAACAATCAATCTGATCAAACCACAACAACTCAAACCCCACGAAGCAGATTAGTTTTTGTTTTGATTTTATCCTATTTCATCATAAATGTGTAACATAAAAAAATTTTGATTTTAAATGCTCTTTAACAACAGAGACCGTTAAACATTACATGACTCTGCATTAGAAACTACATGAACAGATGTCTAAATGTGGCTGTAGGGGTTTTTGATCTCAAGCCAGAATGCAGAACTAAAATTATAGTCTTTGGTCTATGCTACATCACTTAATCCCTTCTGCAGAAACATGCACATGTTCGCACATGCATTCACCAAAGTCTCTGCTGTACATCAGAGTCAGAGTATTAGCAGAGGAACATAGGGCTCCGGTAAGTGACAGTTGAACTTTAGCTTTGACACAGTACTTTGTGTCCACCCCACTGTAAGGTGAGGCATATACAGGGTCTAGTAGAACAAGAAATTCTTGTTGTGTTTAGTTCTTCATGCAAATTTTCTAGCTGGGAGTGATTTGTTGCATCTTGCTTACCTGTCAGACTGCAAGTTTGGGATATTGTGGATGTTAAGAAGCCAGTGTACCAGTAACAATGTGACTTGTAAAATTCACAGGCCAATGCAAATGCTGCTACTGGGAAGATGTTATAGAAAAGTGTCCACATGTTGGATTTTTCGCCAAAGTGTTTAATAGGCGATTGTAGTACTTGGATCTGTGGTATGTTGAGTCTGCTTTGAATAAACCTTGTTCTCCTAATTCTGTTTAGGCCTTAGCAACAGAATTCTGATTTATTGTTTGTTTCCAAGTTTACCAGTGTCTTTACCATATCTGACAGGCAAATATTTGACATTTATGTTACCTTGTCGGCTATTGCTTAGCATATATCTGTTATTAATGTAGCCAACCGCTAGCTCAAAATATTTTTTTTTCTGGGAGAAGACCTTAAGAAAGGGTTATTAATAAGGGTTAATTTGTCTGAAGAGCTATAATGAATTATTATTATTATTGTTATTCCTGTAGGCATTGTTGTCATCACCTGTTAGACTTTTCTGTTTACTGAATACAGAACTACTGGTGGAAAAAAAGTCTGCTGCATCCTGCTGATCTATTTACACACATGTAGCTGCCAGTGGTTCTTGTCAAACTTCACACTTTTGAGCTAAATCTCAGCTTGTATATTTTGATTTTTTTTTTTTTTTTTTTAAATTGCCACCGCAATGTTTTTCTCTCTTAATGATTGACTTTTTCAAGTTGTGGGTTTCTTTCCCCAGAATTGATAGCCAAGATCAATCACTCCCATACTTTCTAAACAGTTTAATGCGAAAGCTGCAAGCCATTCTCTATATGCTTCTCCATTTTTTTGTGTACACCAGGAGAGAGCACATGCTTTCATATTAATTGAATCATGATTTTCTAATCATGTTATAGAAGTTTAAGTTCACTTAAAATGAAACACGTGCCGCTTCTGAGAAGCAAATTATCTGCCGTTGATGTTTGTGTAATATTTCAGTCAATTAATCAATTAGTGATTTGTGCTGTGAAGACAGACTACCAAAATCTCACACACATGCACCCGTCGTCACAGGTACATGTGTCCATCCTCTCTAACACCCAGAATGTTTACTTTGACTCCAGGTTTACTGATTTAAACTTGGCAATGGGCAAATCCCTTGATCAGCTTAGATTATGCAGTCTTCTACTTGTCAGTGTCCCTCTTATTTATTTCACCAATCTCCACAATGTGTACTCACAACTGAGTATGTGTGGGTTCATGTGTTCAAGCTCTGTTTTGATCTTTTAATGTCAAATAAAAAATAATGTGTCCTTCCAAATTAGAGACTTACCACTTTAAAATCTGTAAGACACATGATAATGCATGTCTTTCACGCTTCATAGTGTCACACCTATGGCCATTATTCTGTGCCAGCAAATGCTAATATTTTACAAACAGTACTGGGACAGGTTTAACGCATTCAGTGCATCTAATCAGGCATATGCTAACGTGGGTTGTGTCAATTAAAATTTTTTAGGTTTTAGTTGTTTTTTTTTTTTTATCTCAAAATAGCTGAGCTTGTATTTTAAAATCTAAACTTACTGTTAACTTATTGTAAGTAACACCAACTGTCTGTGTAGGCAGAGTTTGATATAAATAATTGTCTGTGCCATAAACCTGTCCAAAAATTATTAAAAATAATATCTGTGAGCCACACAGACAGTACACTGCCCCATGTTTCTTCACTGAGAAGAAAGCAAGTGTTGTCTTTCTTTGTGAATCAGTCCCACATACACCTGCTACTGTCAATACACACAGCTGAAAAAGTCTCCACTGTTGTTTGAGCAATGTTGTCCATTTCACAATAATACACCTGGCTGCCAGCTGTGAGGCCAGTGATGACAGGCAAGTTAAAGGAGTGATAGTTGTGGAAGAAAATATTTGGATTTGATTTGAAAAGGACAAGAAAGTTAGGAGAGTTTTGATGATTGCTCGAAATTGTTTTCTTGAATCTTGTACTATCTCCCTGTAGCTTCTGTAAACTTCAACAAAAGCATTTCTGTTCAAACAGTGGTTAAAAGATTTCTGAATAAATGTACAGCTTATGTACGTTTATTTCAAGTTTGACAATAAATAATTTACTTGTGTGGTGGTGTAGCCACATAATTTCCAACATTTTTGTTTTATTTACCATTAATTTCTTAATTGCTGTTTCAGAAAATGCATCACACTTTTGATATAAACTTGCATATATTATTAATGCTCACTTGTAAGCTGACCAGGTTTGAGAGTGCGGTTGTGTCTGGGGAAAAAAAACTTGTAAATACGAGTCAAACAACAGGATGGATGTATGTTTTTATTGCGATTTAACCTTGTTAGTGCTTGGCAACTCCCACACACCACCGCTTCCTGCCAACAGGAACTTGTATGCAGAAGGAAGATGATGCATGCAGAGAACAAGGCTGCAGATGTCTGAGTGTTGAGTTCAAGGTCTACGAGTTGAGTTTAGTTCAATCAGCACTCTAGGAAGTTCCAGAAAAAGTGCTTTAAGTTGACTTTAAATAGCTAGACACATTGCAAAGCAGCATCTTGGTAATAGGATTGGCTGGCTTTAGCTCAGGTCACAATGAACTAACAAGGACACGTGGCCACACACGACTCCTAACGCTGGATTTTTAACACAGGACCAGGGCACAGTGGTGATGTTAAAAGCAGCTTAGTTTAATTACAACGTTCACTTGAATTATTAAGTCAGTCTCATCTGGTCCTCATACATATTTAGTTGCTTTCACAGAAACCTTATAAAATGTTCCCAGATTTCTCTTTTTTATGATTAAAAAGAATAATTGCTTGTTGTAGCTCTACAGCAGATCACACTAAAATGGTTAGATGATACTTTCCAGGTTCTCTAATGATTTTCTGTATCTTCTCTCTGCAGGGGAGGAAGGCCCCTGGGCGCTCAGGGAGTCGATCCAGCAACATCTCCAAGGTAACCACTGAATATTGGACAGCTTAAAGGGCCAAATTCGTGATCAGTTCATAGTACTGTACACCTGATTTGCAACAATGCACAAATACTAAAAGTTTCAAGTTTTGTTTAATTGTACATGCTACATATGAGACCCAAAATGAGGCATTAAGCTCCATCATGTATAATTTAAAAAAAAATTATCTACGAATCAAGTTTGGGTGTTGCTAGTCTCAGTTCAGCTTTTAGCTGCAGCAGGCAGCTGTTTTTGGCAGAAAAGCTCAGCTAAACCAGAGGATAAACTGAAAGATAAATCAGGACTATTAAGAGCAACCAACAATCAGCTCAATCAGCTAATGACTTAGATGTTCTAAAACGAAAGATTATTTGACTCACAGAAGTTTGATAATTGACTGGCTACAGCTAACTTGAGTTTGTCGGTTATTGCAGGCCAGTAACTCTACAACAGGGCTAACTACAGCCTCAAAGACATCAATCACCCCTTCTTCTCAGGACATATGCAGGTAGGAGCTGTCTATTTAAGTTTCATTCAGAAATCATGCTTATATGGGCAGTGAAAGTCAAAAGCCAAAAGAAAGATATGATCCCTTCTCTCATCAATGACAATGCAAACACAAACACTTCTCTTAAAGGCATGAACCAGCCACAGTGTTCTCTTTGATATTAACATGCACAGTTTGAAGCTTCTCTTCCACTGAGTGAGAGAATGAATTCGCCTCAAGGGCAAAAAAAAATTAAAATTGATGCAGAAATCCAATGTTACAATTGTGAAAGGAAGACAACTGATTGCAAAAAATGTACCCTTCAGTCTATTATCCTCTTTAGGGGTGCAGTCATTATACTGACAGACCTGTATGTATGTGAGTGCTTGAATCTCCATTTGTCACTTACTATGTTTACCATTTCAGAAATCATCATTTCCCCTGTTTGTTCCTCGGCCTGATAATCAGACTAAACCCTCACTTTTTTCCTCTCTATTTTGTTTCACAATTTGATTTATCTAATAATGGAAATGTTTTTAGTTTTATCGCCCAGACTTGGTGGTATTTCCACCTTCACTCATATTTCATGTTTAACAGTTACTTTTTTAGTCAATTTTTTTTTTCCCTATGAAAAATGCTGACAGATCTGTTTAGCAAAGTTGGTTTCAGGCTAACGGTTTAGTTATTTTCTCACTTCAATGTCTTTACCATCTTGTTTTATCTTATTTTCACACATCGTCATCTGTTTGTCTGTTTGTCTGTGTGTGTGTGTGTGTGTGTGTGTGTGTGTGTGTGTTCAGCTCAGGCCAGCTGACCCGTTTAGACAAGGATGCTTCTGAATCCCACAAACACAACAAGCACACACACACCTCCAAAATGACAGTCACCAGCTCAGCTCTGGGCTCATCGACTCAGGCCCAGAAGAAGCAAGTGAAGCGCCGTCATCGCCGCAAAAGGAGCAACTGCACTGCCTTCGACTGCATGGAAACCAATGGCAAACAGGAGCAGACAGACCGCAGCTACCGCAGCCTGAGCTCTGACCGCAGCGAGAGGGGGGAAAAGAGGGAGCGCTCTTTCAAGAATCGAAGGGAGCTCCCACCTCGTCTCCGCTGCTCAGCTGCCCCACAGGATGATTCCTCCTCTGAGGACGAAGTGTGCCGCGAAGCCCGCAGCTGGAGCAAAGAGAAAGCCAGAAGAGCGCGACGGCGTAGTGGGAGCAGCCGTGAGAGGGAGGGGGCCAACAGAGGTAAAGGAGGTGAAGACAACGCAGATATGGATTTGCAGTCGGTGGGCTCTGACGAAGGGAGGGAAAACCAGCCTCTGGTGAAGGACACCGGAGGCCTTAAGAAGCGTCACTCCAGCCATGGATCAATGAAGAGAGACGGACATGTTTCACAGAGGGAATGTTCACAAAGCAGACATAAGGAGAAGAGCAACAAGTCTCCTCATAGCCCAGGAAGCAGCTCTTCACTGACAGAGGATGCAGAGGAGCTCATTACCAAAAGATACCAAGAAAGGGGCTCAGGGGGTGGAGACATGTCAGTGCCCACACTAGGGAAACACTGTAGTGTGAATGGAGGGATGCTACAGCAGTGCTCCGATGACTCTGAGCTTGAGGTTTGCAGGTTAGTGTGTTTTCGTGTGCACGAAAGTCATCTGTCAGTGTGAAGTTCAAGTTTATTAGCCAAAATAATTAGAGAGACAAGTGACAACAACAGAAAAAAACTATAATGCTACTGTAGCTGCACAACACTTTTTACTTTAACTAATCTCTGTGTATGTTTTCCGTGTGTGTGTGCGTGTGCGCGCACGCATGTAGGATCTGCCACTGTGAGGGAGATGACGAGTGCCCATTGATAATGCCTTGTCGCTGCACAGGGAGCCTGAGTTTCGTCCACCAGGCTTGTCTCAACCAGTGGATCAAATCCTCTGACACTCGCTGCTGTGAACTCTGCAAGTTTGACTTTGTTATGGAGATGAAGCTCAAACCTTTACGGAAAGTATGTACACGCAGATAAATCTGTCTTTCTCTCCAGAAAACCTTCCATCCATCTTGACTAATGTCATCTGCTCTCCATCTTCATCCCTCTGTCTTCCAGTGGGAGAGGCTACACATGTCGAAGAGTGAGAGGAGAAAGATCTTCTGTTCTGTGTTGTTTCACCTGATAGCAATAGTGTGCATGTTGTGGTCAGTCTACGTTCTGGTCAAGAGAACCGCTGAAGAGATAAGAATTGGGAAGAATGGTCAGTACTTCCCCCCTTTCCTCTCTCACATACCAGAATCATGCAGGGTGATATTTGAATAATATTTCCTTTTAATGCAGCAGTTTCATAATCTGTAGCCTCTTTAATGTTCGATATGGAGTTTTTTGCCACAAACATTTAACTCTACTCAACTGTTGTGAATGCACTTATTAATAATAGTTTACCTGGATACCTTGATTTGCAGATTTTATTCCCCTTTAAAATAGATTAGTAGAATGAATTAGCATTAAGGATAAAAATCCTGAGTTTAAAAATGTTAAATGTATTTTCCATATTAAAGTATTGTAAGGACGTGAGCTGCTTAAGCCTTGACATGCAAATTTGTGAAATAACAGCCATTCCCTCACGCAAACTTTTTAGTCACAGAAATATTCTTGGCTTTAAGCTCTGTATTCTCCAGCTCCTCATGGAGGTCTTAAACTCCACAGGACAGCTTTAACCTTTTTTACCAGTGCTCTCTGCACCTGTCTGATTCTGGTGATGTGGCTTTGAAATGCTGTGTTGATGTTTTCTATCATGAACACAGTATTTAAGTGTACAGTATTGATCTTTCATCAACGGACTGCACTAGACAGTATAAAGTATCCCCCTACAAATTAGATAGCTAATATATTCTTAACAAATTTCACAAATAACTGAGTGAAATTTGTGACTTTATCTGGTTTAAAATATCGATGTGTTAAAAAACTTCATATTTAAAATAAATTGACAGCTAAATCATAGATTTTAAAGACACATTCAGCTGATTTATGGATAAAATTGACATGATTGTGTGTGGACCCACAGCCCACACAAAACAGATATTTAGCTAAAGCACAAATTTCTTAAGGTTTATGTGACTGCAGACCAATGTAAATCAATCTGCTACTTTTCTGATTATATTTTTGTCACATATAACATATGTGGAAAGGACATTCAGTTCAATAGCAACAGTTGTTTCCAAGGCAGTGGAAACAAACCTGTATGCAAATACCAAGTTCATGAAATGTTCATGTCCGTTTCAGATGTTAGTGTTCGAGTCAGAGTGACTCTTCAACAGATCACATGATAGCTGTTAATGAATTAAATCAAGGAATGTGCTGGTTGCAGCTTCAGTTTTATTGGAATTTTTCGCAGTTTGACATTGCTCAAGTGAACATGGTGCACATACTTTAGATTTACCCCTCTGTGCTTATGTATGTTGGTTGTTGTGTTCAGTGATAGTGTGGTGTGTTGTGCTGTGCTTTGAGTCTAGTGTATCGGTCTTTTACTCTCATGTTGCAGGACTTAACATTAGAGGCAGAAATCATGCACTCAGTGGCCAGTTTGTTAGTTTTAATATATAACATGACCACTCTGCAGTAAATCCTGCCATCATGACCAAAGGAACTTCCCTTTCTGTTGAAAATAAATAGTTCTAAAGAGGTAGTGATCTGGTCATTTTTGAAAATATATTTTGTCATCCTGTTGAGCTTCACAAGTTTTTGTTATTTAGCCTACCTTCGATGATGCAAATGGGGTGGAAAGAATTATAGAAACACCTGTGAGAATAACACAAAACAGTCCAACAGATGTCATAAAATAATATGAACACCTCCCTAATACAGTTTAGACATTCGTATTGACTGGGGTACATTTCTGCTTGTTGTAACTATGAAACTGGCAGCTCGGTGTAGAATATGTTAAAAATACTTCATATATTAACATTAATATAGATTTCTTGTATGAGACAAAATAGCAGGAAGCATTTTCCAAACATTATAGAAATAAAGAGAAATCACACTACTCTTGATTGCAGAGGAATTATGGAGAATTTCTCTTCTGAAGTACTATTCACAGCAGGGTAAGCACAAAGTCTGCACACACCACCCATCATGATCCAGCACACATTCTGCAGGTTGGTTCACAGTGCACTTTGTGTTTGTGTGGGTGTGTCTTCAGGTGTGCTAGAATGGCCCTTCTGGACCAAACTGATCGTGGTGGCCATAGGATTCACAGGTGGCCTCATCTTCATGTACATCCAGTGTAAAGTGTACCTGCAGCTGTGGCGCCGCCTCAAGGCCTTCAACCGCATCATCACTGTACAAAACTGCCCTGAAAAGGCTCTGCGCAACTCTCAGGCTCAGCCCGGCGTCCTCGCCAATGGCCGGCACGAAACTGTGGAAGTCCCAGTAGGAACAGCGCCAGCCCTGGCGCCCGAGGCACAGATGGACTCAGACATGTCAGTGGATGCTGCAGTGGCACCGGCACAGAACCCCGTCTAATGGATTTTCCTGTCGCTCAGACAAACCCTGAGTCACATCCTGCTCTTTCAACACAAGCTGGTGTGACTTAGTCTTAACAGTGTTTCAGTTTTTTGTTCTCAGCTCATGTGATTGCTGATCCTAAAAGACACAAAGGATGGATTTAAAGTGAAGGAATCAATCCTGTCCCCCAGTGATCACCGATACCTGAGAGCTGCAGGAAAGTGAATGTGCAATATAAGGAAAAATTGAATGGGCCTGAAAATAGAGAGGAGGTGAGGAGATGTAAAGGAAAATAAAGCCATCAGCAAGGAAACACTGTAAAGACTGTTGTTATGTGGTATATTGACACCATTTTATTAATGTATGCACTTTGAAAAACTGCACTGACTGGGATTAAAGTTACACTCTGTGGATACTGTTTACCAAAGGCCTCACTATGTTTCAAACAAACCACATCTGAAGTCACAGCTGCCCTGGACAGCTTGTCACATAAAAAAGTTTTCATATTTTCCTCACACAGCTACTACCACCAAACAACACAAAGATGTTTTTGTTGTCCTTGTTATTTGAAGTGATAGTTTAATCTGGAAAGAAAAGGAAAAAAGAGGAAATGCGAGTTCGAGAGAATCCAACAGGGTCTATGTTTGAAACTTATTGAGGTCTTAAGTCTCCCAATCAATCAGGTCTTCGACACCAAAGAGTCAGATATTATGAATAGAGTGACAACTCTTAACACTGTTTCTTTAGGTCAGTCTGATATTTAAAAAATGTATGTTAAGTGTCATAGAGGAAAGTTCTGAATATTTCTTGAAATAGCACATCACAAGTAACCCAAATATTAATGATGTTTTCTTCTGACAGTTTGCAGCTTTATGTGGTCCTGCATTGTGAGGTCCATCACTTATACATTCATTTTATGCATTAACAGCTTTCATGGTTGCCATTAGTTCATGTTTTGCTTTAGGCGATGACAGTGTCTCAGTTTGAAATGACACACTGTGTGAATGACCAGACAAGTGTTGTTTATGCTTGTCCACTTTTATACAGGTTTAATTTTTAATTTTTTTTTACCAGTGTCACCATCAAGTCATGGAAAACAACTTTCTGTGTCTTCTGTCTATTACAACATCACAGCACCTAACATCTTTGTCAGCACTTTTTCTATCTCTGATTGGATAAATCTGATTATTCAGGTTACATAGAAAGCATATTTGTTTGTGTAATAAACAATGACTGTAGAACCCCTCACAGGTTGGTGATTGTTTCAAATACAAGCAACAGAAAGACGAGGGTCGACTGAGGAAAAAAGACTGTGCTGCCATCTTCTGGATAAAAATGGAACAGCAACTTGTTCACACAGTCTGTCAGCTGTCTGATGTTCTCTTATCCTGAATGGATGACTGAAACTTTACTACACAGTCGCATGAAAAGAGGCTCAGTTTCAGTCCGACATCAGAACCATCTCATTCACCTGTTCGTCCTCCAAACTGTCGTCTGCATCCTCATCATCCTCACTGCTGTCTTCTGCCACATCGTTCTTCTCCTGTCCTTCGCTCTTCGTGTCCAGACCTTTGTTCGACACCTTTCGCAGTTTAATGTTTGGAAGTTTCTTCAGATCACCGCTCCACTCCCTGCCAATACAAACACGTCACACATCAAAGGCTATCAGAGAGGATCTTCAGAATCTCTCACATCCAGAGCCAAAAGGATTTTTCCTTCTCCAAGGTAATGTTTATTTTCTAGTCTATACAGCTCAGCCCCAACACAGAGTAGAATATAACATAAGCTTTCTTTGACTGGAGGCAATCCAGAGACAACTGAGCTTTGTCCAATCCAATGAAAATTACAAGAGTTACAATTTAGACACCTGATTGATTTAGCCAAACAGTAAACAATATTTATTCATTACACAATCACATTCTTTCAAAGCCACAAAACCTGTGAAGTTTTGAAAACGACACATGTATAAAACAAAATATTGAATCCAGCTGTCTGATTGAAAGAGATTCTCTCACCTGAATGTTTTCAGATGTTTTGTATTGATGATGTCTGGGATCTCTGTGGAGGAGACAACACACAGCAAGTTACACAGGTCCTAACATCTGCTGTGTAAGTGTGTGTACGTGTGTGTCCATTGATACAGTGGAGACTCACCAAATCCAACACCCTCATACTGCGCTCGCTCCCGCTCCACAGTCTGTTTGATGACAGCTTCTCTGGCGCTATGGAGACGGCCCTGACGACCTTTGATGCCATTCATCAACTCAATCTGCTCAAGTTCAGCATCAAATCTTTGGAGGTACCTGAACAGACAGAGAGAATCACAAAAGCTCATGTTGTTATGTTTCTATTTACAATTTTATTACAGCTAAATAAATGTACAATTAATTGTTTTCCCTCTTTGGCAATGTTTCTTAATACCAGTATATCATAACAAAATATTATACATGACTGAAGGGTCATTTTGAAAAAATAAATAATTAAAAAAAAATCTGATTTAATTATGACAAAATGCTTACAACCTCTCAATAATGACACAGGCATCTCTTCTGGTGTAAGACATCTTTTCTGGATCCAACTGCTCCTGAAACCACAGCAGCTTCTCACCTGTGAGTGAAGAGAAGATCTGCTTTGTACCAAAAATAAAGAGTGGCCTCAATGTGACTGAAACATCTGAAAAGAATTTTCAGATTTTAAACGTTTATTTAAAAGATACATGTAAATCAACAATAGAAGCTTTACAGGCCGTATTTAAAAAAAAGGAGGGATAAACATTAAAAGGTGAGCAAACGGGATATGATCCATATATACCTTCACAAAATAATTTAAAGAATAAAACACTAATTGTGTGCTAAAATAGGAGAGTCCATCCATTATCTACACAGCTTCTGTCAGGGCAGCATGCGCCCTGGTCAGATTGTCAGTCTATCAGCTGCAGGTTTGGACTGTTGCAGGAAGCTGGCAGAAGGCCGGGGTTCGAACACAGAACCTTCTTACTGTGAGTTGGCTGTGCTATCTGCTTTAACACCATGCTGCCCAGGTGGCAGAGCTGTAAAGTCAAAGTGGGTCCATAACAGGGACGCACTACCGACAGGACGGCTTGGTAAAAAACATATAGGGAGACGTGTGACTGTAGTGACACAGAAGAGTGAAAATCCATCTTACCAACACTGCTCAGGCGGGTGGCTTTGTCATTCTTCTGCCTGCAGTGTCAGAGAAAACAGTGGAATTAAAAAATTACTTTTATTAACCCATCAAGTGTCTTACACAGGATGTTAAACCCAAAATCTCCCCTGTTTTAAGGCTAATTTTTCATGTCTGTTTCATACATGATGCCAGAAGTAAATATTCAATTGGGAGTTCAGAGTTTTCAGTCACCTCTGATTCAAATCATTCAAACTTCTACCACGATGATGATTCAACAGGTTTACATGTGGTAAAAAAAAAAACTGTAAGTCTTTTCTGATTTGTGGTTAAACACAACACACATTTGACAAATCCAGGTTTTCCGTAGATGGTTTACCTAATGTAGACAGAGAAACACAAACATGCCACATCAAAAATACAACATACTGTTTTTTCTACGCACTTCTCTTTCCTCTTCAGTCTGATTTCTTCTCGGGCCAGATAAGCAGCTTTCCTGCTGAACGGATGAACGACTTTGTCCGACGCTTTTCCTTTAGTTTTCTGCACCTTCGGCTGAAAAGATTGACAAATTCACCGTCACAACTTTCATCCGCCGATTAAACCATAAAAAGCTTTTATGTGATTTAAACAACAACGAACTGTTTCAAAACACTGAAATTAGTTCACAGGGACATTTCACAAGAGTTTTACCATTTTATGTCTCTGAAAACACGTGTGATGTTTCTCTGGTGTTGACAACTGCGCCGGAAGTAGGGTGGTCCGTCATCAAATGGTGTCCGAGTTCGTTTCGGTGAAAACAACATTGTTCCTGGTTGTTTTGGGTTTTTTTGTTTTAGTTTTTTTTTTTTTTTTTTTTTTTTTTTACAAAAGTCGTCAACTGTGTTAGTTTAATAAAATTGTTTTTTTTAAACTGCAAGTTTCAACTAACTAGTTCATCTCCAAAATAGTAATAATCTATTAATACTTAATGACAACAGCAAAAATCAAAATAATAGGACGTGATTATTATCGTTATTAGTATTGGTTCACGTAATAACATACACTAACATTAACTGCTACTAAATTTTATTAAATTATATTAATTAATCTTTTTCATTAGGGTCTGTATTCAGTATCGGCAGGAAAAAAGAGACCTAAATTGACAAAAGAAATGTAATTAATAATCATGAAAAAAGGCAGAATACAACACAAGCCAGTGTCCATAAAGATACTGGGATGCTGATAGTGATCAGTTCAGTTCAAACTGTTTCAGAGACAGGTTGAGTCCAGTCAGCCTCCCATGTACAGTATGTCCTCAGTTCAAGAGTTTACACTCTGTCACCAAAAGTATGTGGACACCCCTGTCCACATAGTTGTATGTACTTCTGCTCTGTTGCTCTTCTGCAACCAAACAATGCCGTGTACAGTAATATTTTAGATAAAAGTCTGCTTCAAACACTCTGGCAGGAGTTTAGAAAATAGTAATTTAATCATAACAAAAATCCAATACCACAAAAAAAAAAAACCCAAAATCACGATATAGAAAAAGGTTATTGTTACTTATTTATCATTGTTATAATAAAACAGGGGCAACACGGTGGGATAGTGGTTAGCGCTGCTGCCCACAACAAGGTCACGGGTTTGATTCCAGTTTTAATGTTCTGTGTGGGTTTCCTCCCACTGTCCAAAGACATGCATGTTTAGGTTAACATGTGACTCTAAATTGTCTGTAGGTCTGAGTGTGAGTGTGAGTGGTTGTTTGTCTCTTTCTGTCTCTGTGTGTTGGCCCTGTGATGGACTAGCGACCTGTCCAGGGTGCACCCCGCCCTCGCCCAATTTGAGCTGAGATTGCCTCCAGCATCCTGCGACCCGGAAACGGATCAGCAGTAGAAGATCGATGAATAAATGAATGAATGATAAATCCATCACGGGGCATTATTAGAACTGTAACACAGAAGCATCCATCAGTGAGCAGAATTATACTGCTGTCACAGTTTCCTTGGTAGCTGCTTTGCATGTAGTGAATCCAGTCTGGTGGTTTCCAACCTGGACGTGAGGTCTTTCTAAGGATGGCAGAACTAAGGAGGATGAAGATAATTAGTGGGAGGAAAGAAAAAAGAAACATCTGTCGCATTTATTGGATAATTCAATATTGGATAATTTCAGCTCTGGCGGTTACATTTATGTAAACATAAATGAAACCACCTGATTGGTATGTTCCTTAAAGGATTATGTTCTTTCCTAAGTACATTTTTATCCAGAGAAACAACTACTATCTTTACTAAAACTATTATAAATGTGGTGGAGTAGAAATACACAAGTTTCACAAACTGGAATTATAAGTATAGTCCAAATAACCCTGAACTGTACGTTTGAAGTTCAGTGTTTCTATAATGTTGTGCTGTTGTTAAATGTGCACAAATGTTACTTGTTGTCATGTAAATTAAATGTGTCCACTGAAGTGAGTTGCACCTTTAAGAAAGTAACTCAGACTGTATGAATCAGTTCGTTGAATAAAATCTTTTGAGGGAAGAAGAGTAGTCCTAAATCACACAACGTGAGCTGGCGTCACTGTTGCAGGCAAAGATTATAAACCAGACAGTGCTCAGAAAAATGTCAATGGTCTTTGGTTTTTCTCTGAGCCAAAACCTTCCAGGCTATTCTCCCTCAGTTTGATTTGCCATCCCAGAATGAGGTAACCTCTCCAATCTACACAATTTTCTTTTCCACAAATGTTACATAAGCTTTTAATTTCTGATTTGTGGTCTTTTTGAATCCAAATAGGTCAAAGAATTTTCTAAGTTTTATGTAACTGGTCTTTTTTCTCGGGAGAAAATAATCTCTGATTAAGGTCAAACTGATGAATTGATCTAAACGGTTAACACATATATTGGATTTATTGAATAGTTTGAAGTTCATTAAATCTAATTATTATGTCCACAGAGATATCCAGGATGATACATTTATCATTAAAACTTTTACTGTACTGACCTATGATCAATTTTCACTGTAGAAAGAATGAATCCAAACTTAAGGCTTTTATTTCCTACTTCTTATTTATTCATTTGGCCGATATTTTTCTTCAAAGCGACTTAAACGGGGGAGGGACATCGCCAGAGCTCTGATGGCATTTCCCAGCTTGTTCAACCCTCAGAGAGCTGCAGACAAGATCAGTGTGAGATTTCCTTGTGAGCAGGGACAACAGCTTTTTAATGGAGCATAAGGCCATTTGATATTGTTTCACAAGATGGATGCAGATGCAAAAGTCATTAACAACAGTGACTTGAGTTTGATTCACGTGATCATTGGTAGTGAATGTATATTGATGAGCAGATAAGTGCTGTGGGTCCTTTTAAGCTGTTTGAAGGCCAGATGTGCTGGTGCATTCTCAGTCATCTGTAAGAGTTTCACCCCATGTGAAGAGCAGACAGGCGGAGCAGTTGCTTTTAAAATCTCCAAATGTTTATTGTGGTGGTGCTTCAATTTCAGAAACAAAGCGCCACTGTACTAAATAAAATGATAAAAACTGTAGTATTAAAACCTTTAACTTACTGACACTAACTCTGATCTTGATGACTCTTTAGACCAGAAAAAGTTAATCAGCCTTTATTGTTGGATTAACAGCATTTATAGATGGATTATTAATCATTAAATAGAAATTAGCTGAAAATGAAAATTGAATTGATGTCAAAGCCCAACATGGGCTGATGTTTAATAGATATTGGGTTTTGTTGAAACCTAGAATGTTAATATCTTTATGTCAAGACTACCTTGACTTGAGGTATTTGCAAAATGGTGAACTGAGAACTACTTAAAACCAACAAAATATCGGCTGTGGTCGCTGTTCTACACCTATATTTATGCTCATATGACTCAATATTGATGAATAACTTCACTATATAAAAAGGTCATGTAGAGCCGTGGGTTTCTTTACCCTTTAGTCTGTTCATCATGTATGAATCCTCACATATTACCAAAGCCCCTAAAATCTGAGAAGTGGCAGCCAGCTGTATGCACATTAAGGAGTTTGGTTTAAGTTGTTGCAAATGAACACATGAAAAGATCTGACGGCTCAGCCATCCTGTTGAAACCTGCGAGCACCAAGCCTCTGCTGTGAGCTGAAGCGAAAGACTGCGCAGTCTTGTTAAAGTAAAGCCTAACAGTCTTCGCCCATAGATAATCATAACAGCATGACCTTCAAATTCATGACCAGCATTTCACCACAAAGGCTGACGTATGATTCCGCCTGAGCCGAGTAACAAGAAACAAATTTGCAGCCTTGGAGTTATTTTAAGCAGCACCCAGACACATTATCAATTTTCTCTGGAGATACAAGGCCAGCTGGCCTGTAATGAACTCATACAAGCTGTTTTCTCTTCCTTAAAGTTTGTTCAGCTTCCCCCTCACTCTGCAGAGTTGCATACCTAACCGGCAGGAATGTGATTGTACTGTAGCTGAGGAGCCGTCAGACTTGTGGCAACAAGCACACAGTGGATTGCATCACATCAGAGTGAGTTATCTTGTGTGAGTCTGAGGGTGTGTGATTTTTTTTCTGGCTCCCTCTTAACATGTTAAGTCAAATCAGGAAGTGTGATGCCATGACAGTACAGAAGGAAGCAGGCACACAATGGCACAATGTCTGCCTCTCGGACTAGTAACATGAGAGGCCTGTGGATGAAGACCCCTCTGCTGCTTCTGCTGCTGAGCACACTGACCAGGACAGGTAAGACCAGGGCAGAGTTTTTTTAATGTCTGAATGAAGACACAACTGGACTCTTTGTCCCACTCTTCTGTCTCCTCGCTGCTCTGTCTTTTGTGCTTCAGTTATTCTGTCTGACTGTGTTGCTGCGGTTTGAGTGAAAGTGAAGCGTGTTTATTGTTGTACTGTTGTACTTTTGTTACTTTTATACAGATAAGTCGAATATCAAGGCCCGATTAACAAAAACTCCCAAACTTTGAGGTTTCCAGGGTTTTGAGTATTTTTTTTTTATTTCAGGCATTTTACAGTAATACTATTTCAAAAAGCAAACTTTTCAGTGTTGCAGTATTAACCTTTGGTATATTACTAGTTTATATTAAAACTAAACTTTTCTGTTTTAAAGCTGCTGTCGGTTTTTAAGCAAGAGAAACATGACTTGTCAGGAACAAATTGCTCAATGTGATTAATATCTCCACCTACCACACTCAGAAGTAGGTGAGGATATTAAACTCACTGTGTGTTTAGCAACAGTTTAGTTTCTGTTTTTCTGCAACCTTTTGAAATCATGCAGACGGAAGTCTTTAGTTCCTGTGTAAATGGATTTAGAGACTGTTTCGTCTCTCCAGTGCAAACTTTTAAACTCTGTGAAACCTGAAACATCTTCTTTCAGATTTGCTTTTCTTTTTAATACGAAAGAAAGTTGACAGTTAATACAGTTGTTTTCTTTTTATTTTGTCTACAGTGACAGTAACATGGTTCTGTATAACATAACAAGAGGTGTTTTATTGCAGTATTGTGCCAAAGTGATGACGGTGAGGACGATGGAAATACAGAGGCTGAGGTAGCAGCCCTAAATGATGATGATACAACTGGTATCATAACTGGTGAGCTGTGATGAATAATATTAAAATACTGTGTGGCCAAAAGTATGCAGACAGAGGCGTCCATGCGTGGGATTGCTCATGTTTCATGTCCAGGGTTACATGTAATATAGCGATTTACAGTTTAAATTTTTAAAGATTGGAATAATATTCCTTTCCTTCATCAAATAAAACAGAAATTATTTGTTCCTCATTCTGGTCAAAATTGTTCTACCGGTGCATTTATTTAATGCTTTTGGAACACATTTTTGTGGAAGCTGTCGTGCTTCTGGCCATGTGGTGTAAATGAAATGACACTTTTCTCATTGTAAATATTGTCTGTGTGACGATGTGCTGCTCTTTCTCTTTGTAGATTTGCCCTCATCTTTTTCTGATAGCCCTTTACCATCAGGTCCCTCCCCTACAGACGATGCAGGTATAAGTCCATCACAACTTATATTCTATAATGTCTGTTTCACTAATTATTTTCATACTTCCCGCTTCATTTTTTTGCCCTTTTCATTGATATTTCTATTAAACTTAAAATTTTAAAGAGTAGTTATGAATGATCTGGGCCTTGATTTTATGGGACCACTCTTGAACTGCTGTATAGTTGGGTTTTATGTATTTTGAAGTTGTCTGCATACAGATAAACATTACAATTCAATTCTAAAAATCTATATTTACACAATAAAAATTTAATAAAATCAACAAACTCGTCCGGGGAATTTTATAGACTCAACAGTTGGAATTGGATAATTTATACACATTTGCAGAGTTAAGCATCTCTGTCCCATATTAGATTTGATTACTCAGGTAAAACCACTGAAATCTAATATAACGGCACTGCAGTTTGTGTTTGTGTGGAATCTGTGGCTGCTTGTGGCATCTGTCTATTGTATAACTTTATACATGTGTTTTTCTATTGTTTTGTCCACCTATTAATTAAGGTATGCTAAATAACAGAAACACTTCCCTGTAAAAGGCTAAACAGTCCACCAGCAGCACAAACTACATCCGCAATGATCAGATGAATCAACATTTCTGTAAAACTGGTTGAATGAATCCTAACATCATCATTTGGACTACATCAGTTTTAGAAAAGAAACTGCAGAGTGATATTCGTGGCACACTGTGGATTCTATATCCAGCCTGTTGAGTGATATAAAGCTGATGTAATATTTTTAACTGCATTTCTGAAGCTGTCTTTCTCATGACTCTCTCATAAGTGGGCTGTTCATATTTATCCATCCAGTGAGCTAGAATAGAAAAACTCAAATCAGCTTCCCACAGTCTTTTAATTTTATCTGTGGTATTACATAAAGTGTTTTATAATAGATAATAATCTGTATTTGCCCCTCAGAAGAAGCGCTTTTGCAAAACTGCTGGCAAAATAAATACAAGCTCTGAATATTTATTTAGGTCACACCTAGGAATATCAAATATACCAGCTGACATCACAGAGGAGGCAAAAGTTGGGAATCTGTCTGTAATCAATGAAGTTTTTCAGTTATTGTGTCTAACTATTTCTTCTATTGTTGTTTCCCCTTCAGGATCAGGAACAGATGTCCACCCCACTGGTGAACATGGTATGTCAGACCATTCGTGGCTTCATATATTAATGCACCACTAACTCATGTCTAGATTAGACAGTAAATGTGATTTATATATATGTATATTTATATAAACAAGAGTTCAACATCAGTAAACAGGCCAGTAACAAGTGCCATCTGATTCAAAGAGAAGGTTTTAAATTTTGATCCTACGGAAAGTAGACATAAATTCAACAAGATGCAGTTCAGTGAGACAGAGGAAACAATAATTATTCAAATGATAACTCATAGACCTCAGAGTTTAGCCTGGCTGGACTGATGATGGCTGTCACTGCTGTGCCACTTCTGCCAAAAGTTTTAGAAGGATCTACAAGGGACCCTGAAGCTCCAGAGCCCACTGGCTCATCACAGAAGGGAGACAATCTGGGTTTAATCCTCATCGTGGTTCTTGTGGTGCTGGTGGTGGTGATAATTGCCATGATAGTTTGTGGCATCTTCATCAGACATAGAGTGAACAATATAACAAGAGATGAAGGTATGTCCATCCTGAAGGAGAACATTTTAACCCAGTCACCTGGGGTTTGGGGTCAATGCATTGAAAGTTTGACCAGAGCAAATATAATGTCACCGGATTATACTATCAAGTGTCAAATTATCTATTTAGTCCCTTAAAAAATGTACTTACTTTGTAATTATGATTAAAAAAAAACTCTGAACAATGAGTGAAGCTTCTTCTCTTCTGATAGAGCTAAGAAAAGAGGATCCTTATTTGGATGGATCCGATGGTGAGAAGGTACCAATGTAAGTTCTGAGCATTGAAAAAAGCACATTATTCTGCCGATGTTATTGTGGCAAATATTGTAAAATGTTTCATCTCTATTCAGTTTACAGCATCAGTTACGTGTTGCCCTCAATGTGTAATGCCCTCTTTGCAAACAACAAATGTGTAAAGGAGGAAGTTAGATGTTGTGATTCCACACATTATCTTTCATCAGTGGTGAATTGCAACATCCAGAACATCTCTAACAGCAAATTAACTTCATCATTCAGTCTTTGTTAAGCAAATAGCCTTAAGGATTACATCTGCTGTATTTCCATGCAAAGTTGTGCAACTTTACAGTGAGATAAACAAACTTGCAATAAAGATTGAAGACATTGATAGTGGAAGCAGCTGATGGGGAGCAGTGAACAGTATTGAATAAATACCAATAAATCCAAAGACAGAGGTTATACAACAGAAAAGATGAGATACTCAAAACAATGCTGAGAAAGAAGATGTTACATGTTACAGGATGACCAGGTAGAGTGTGTTTCATTGTGGCTTTGTCCCAAATATAACGAGTGTGTAGTGGTTTGTTACCAAAGGACATACCAATGGCATAAAACAGCTCTATGTATTTGCTGATCATTTGCTGACACTGTTGGTTTATTTTCATTTTTATACATGTTTAGATTTTGTTGACATAGCTGTCATTCTTTTTCACAGTGGTAGAAAACATTGGTAGCAATGCATTCACTTATGTCTACTTTAGTTTATAATAAACTATATGCAGTGTCTTGTAATAGGCCAGACCTGAGAACTAATGTTTAACATATATAATATTTAGAGTGCATCTAGCATTGGTTATTAAACCGATATGTGTACTCCCACTAACAACTGACTGGTCAACTTAAACTAGTTTGTAAACCAGTTAGAGTTTTATTCTATTTGATTTCTAAATAAAGCTGTGCTTTTCAGGCCAATGTTTGAAGAAGACGTACCGTCTGTGCTGGAACTAGAAATGGAGGAGTTGGACCAATGGATGAAGAAAGACAGTAAGTTTTCTCAGGACATAAAACCAACTATAATTTAAAATTAAACTTTAAAAAAAAAAAAAGTAGAGGGGTTTACTTTGTGTCAGAAATACACCCAATTGCAGATTTATTAGGCGAAATGACTTGAAACTAATTGATTATAAATTGTCAATAAATATTCATGAATTGTTCACAAGTTTATAATGTTTAGTTTTTGTTTGACCCCCTCATGAATTTCATAGTTATTTTTGGAGGTCATGGGTTGTGGTGCTGTTGAACTAAGTCATACTGAGACATTTTATCCAACCTAGTTATATGAAGAGAAAGTAACTGAACCACG
The DNA here is from genome assembly GCA_034769265.1 of Remorina albescens. NCBI lineage: Eukaryota > Metazoa > Chordata > Actinopteri > Carangiformes > Echeneidae > Remorina > Remorina albescens. The sequence goes on from CM068487.1 coordinate 4,808,449, forward strand.
TGTCAGGGTAACACAATACAGTTCAACAGCCCCACAAAACCTCAGCCATCAAAGGAGATTATAAAGTTGAATCAACAGCTCTTTAACAGTCTGACAAATGTAGGGTTAGTGACTTAGTTTTAAAAAGGTGTACCTAACAAACTGGCAAGTAAGAATAAATTGGATTTTTTTTCCAGTAGTGACATGAATTAGTGGTTTTTATCCAGTAGATGTCACTGTTGCTTTTTGAGATATAAACAAACAGCGTGCAGACTGTCACTTCTTAAGTGTTGTAGGTACTCACATAGTCCTTTTGTGAATTCTGTTTATTTCTTAAAATCTATTGCTTCTAAGAATTCACAGCATTTTTCTGATTTCCCTCTTTCTGAAGTTTTGGTAAATATGCATTATAGGCTTTCCTGTTTCTTTGCTTATTTTAGTTGAAACTGCAGAGGACTCAAAAAATGCATGATCCCAATTACTGTGAGTCTATATTATTTCATATCAATATTTTCTTATACTAACATCACTCTTTATTTTGCATTTTTATAATGTTGTGAAGATGTTGTGGTTTTGTGTGAGTCATTTACTTAGTGAATAATATGGCATGAAACATGTCTTTTGCTCTCTCTCAGCTCTCCTTTGTGCTTCTTTGACACTTCTTTGGCAACACTGATGTCTGAATCCGTCACTGTGTCTCCATATTAGCATTTTCTTTTATTATCTTAGTGAACAACCTTCCTGCAGGTGTGAATGTAGCCCACATCAGCTGAACTTTCTCTTCATGAAAACTCTCTGAGCAAAAGTGTAAATATTTGTTGTCTATACATTGAGAAATGACAACTAACCTATCGTACACAGCTTGTTACTCAACAATGCTAACACAACAGAAGATCGATAGCTGACTTTGGTAATATTAAGTCTTTCCAGATGCTTTTTTTTTCTGCCAGCCAACTTGTTGTGATGCACCAGCTGGTTTTCTTGGATAGCTGAGACTGTTGAACTGTGACCTTTTAATCATTTCACATGGTATTGTTTTAAAGAACGAACACCCTAACATCTGTTAGTGATTACAAAAGGCATGCATGGAAGTGTGGCGCAACTTAACCCTGGGATAGCCTTACTGGAAGCGCTGGGAAGGCAAGGTCAAGGTCCACTCCACCAACTGTTGTCCAACGTCATTTACACGTTACTTTTTCCCAGGATTTTATTTCCAAAGCTGTGTAAGGGTTATGTTGTACTTTAATTGAGCAAGGAAGCGCTCTCTGCACAGCAGGTTACTCAAGAGATCTCAGCACAGATGTAAATATGAGGTTAGTGTGCTGCTGTGGTTGCAAAATGTGATGCTGTGACTGCAGCAGCTGGGTTGTCTTTGTCAGTGATTCTACAGGAACTTAAGAGTCTGTGGTGAATCTAATCAAGGAACAGAAGCATGTACAACATTTTTCGAGGTGCTGAAAAAGCTAATTTAAAACCTACCAGTCTGAATTGGTTTTATTATGAGCAACTCTCAAAGCAAAAATTTGTTTTGAAGTGTGAAACAAAATCTACTTGAATAAAATCAACCAAAGAAATTGAACAAAATGGTCCAAAGTCAGCAAAAAATGAATAAATTGAGTCAACTGAAAAAGTTCATAATTTTATACTGAAAGCCACTTGGGTAAAACAGAGCAAGCTGTACAAACAAATCAAATAGTTGTGATAAAATTCTTAGCAGATACAGAAATTAGCAAATTTTTCATTGATTTGGAGTCATGCTTCTGTCCACCTGATGAATATAAATAAGACAATAACTCTGCTGTCTCTACACCAACTCTTGAAGGGAAGATATGACCCTTTAGCTGCCAGATGCACCACAATGTTCATCTGCTAACTAGTAACATCTGCTAAATATATGCTATTAAACCAAAACACTGCGCTGGAAAACACTAAAGCCCTTGATACAGTTGTGGAAGACTGTAAAGTTGAGTTATAATTCCCAATTAGTCTAAAAAGTACTTTGAGATAGCCTTTGTGATAAAAGTTGATGTGACTTGAAATATTTAAGTTAAATATATATTCCTTAATGGCCCTGCAATGGACTGGAGACCTGTCCAGGGTGTACCCGGCCCTCGTCCAATGTGTACTGGGAGTTCACATGTGCCCAATGTGAGCTTGGCTCCAGCACCCCCCGTGACCTGGAAACGGATAAGCAGTAGAAGATGAATGAATGAATAAATATATTCCTTAAAACATTTAATAGTGAAATATTTCTGTGTTGTCTGCTGATTTGTGGTTGGGTGCAGAGTTTTTCAGTCCAGCTAAAACTGACAGCGTGTAGGTTGTGTGTTGTGGTCTATTTGTCGGTGCCACGGCTGCAGTGATTCCTCCTTGATGCTGTGTGAATGGCATGTTTTTGTTTGTCTGGAGGCTGATGACAGCAGTAGTGAGAAGGTCGCTCTGGACGGGCTGGACAGTGCCGTCAGTAAATGTTAGTGTTGTGCAAGTTCATGGTTCTCATGAACTAGTTCAAAGTTCAGTTCACACACTATAAAAATGAATAGTTCACGTTCATAGTTCACCATTTCAATTTTGAACTAGTTCAAAGTTCAGTTCATTTCAAATTTTTTTAGGTGAACAGTGAGAATGAAAGACTGACTTTGTTTTTCAAAGAAAACTATGACGTCCATCACCACCTAAAACTGTCTACCTGTTGCTGGGAAATCATACCCCTGAAGGCTGCAGGCAGTGCGACTTGGGTCGTTTGGGGCTGGCAGGGGGTCTTCTTGCCCTTTCCTGATGACTTTTTTTGATTGTCAAGGACTTGCTGATATTTTCTCACACTGGACGGATGCTTCAACTCCAAATATCTTTTCAAATTTGAAGTTGACGAGACTGACGTGCGGACTTGTTTTTTCAGCGCAGTGGACATGATTTGCACAGAAAGGTTAGATTTTTACTGTCGGAATCTATGGGAGAAAATACGTAAATTCCCGGAAATAATCATAAGCGGAGGCATCTGTGCTTGCAACTGCGCCTGCAGCGTCTCTCCTTTCTTCATCTTCACTTGACTTGCCATTTGACTTGAGAGGACTGCACCGGCCCGGCGTTGCCATGGGATTGCTGGATTGTTATGCTAGTGTGCGCAACGCTTCGTGGGTAATGCAGTGTGAAGCAAGTCGAGTACTTTATGTGTAGCGCCGCTCGCTGGTAAAATGTGAGCAGTGACAACAACATGCTGTTGCAGCAGGAGTGCAAATGTCTCTCGTCAGGAGAAGGAAAATTGCGTAACAGTGGCGCTGATTCTCACATAATCTGAACGAGTTCACGTCCAAGTTCTTTCTTTACAAATACGTTGCATTCAGTTCAACGTTCTTAGAAAAATGAACGTGTTCAATGAACGCGTTCTTTTGAACGCGTTCATGCACAACACTGCCGGCTGGACGCGTCCTCACTGCAGTCAGGATGAGATAAAACAGCTTTGAATTACTGTAAAGCATCTGCTTTAAAACTACATTTCTTCCCTTATTTGCTCATATGTTTGCTTTTTTCCTAATTTTATTTTTTACTTTACCAAAAATGACAACGGTAAAAAGCCTTAATGACTCTACAAATGCAGTTTCAGTACCATTAAGCTTCTGCACAGCAGAGTGAAACTACTCCCTGAACAAACTCCAGATATCAGAAGCTACAGAGAACTGACCTCTCTCTGTCTCTGACTGTGTTCCCATAATTCCTTTACTGCAGGTTAACAAAGGGCCTTCCCCCGGTATGCAAGGACACACAGTCAAGAATGCTTATCTGCCAACTTGGATGTACTGACCTTTCTACAATTATCCAGCAGTGTGTGTGAGCACAGGAGGCGGTAAAAACACATTTAGTATTCAGAAAGAAAAATGAACCTCTGACATTGTTGGGTGGACATCGGCATCCATGTACTGGACTTAAAAGTTTCAAAAAGTGACTCTTTTTTGGCACAGTGATCAGTGTTTCACCTTTAATGTATTGTTTATTTTGTGTTTTTCTCTGTTTTTATGATTTTATTATTTTATTGACTGCTATACCAGGGAAATGTACTGTATTTTCTGTTTCATTAGTCTGAGAGAAAAATATTTCATAGAAACCTAAAAGGGCACTGTGTTGTTGCTCATAATTGTTCCCTGTTTGCTAATTTAAAAGGATGCATGGTCAGCTTTAAGCGCATAAGGGCAATACTTTTCTCCATCCCTCACAGATATGACTGCTCAGAGAGTCTGCTGATGGCTTATCTTCAGCTCAAAGCCTCTTTGTTGTGTTACATTGTGCGACTCCCTCCAACTGCAGGTTTTAATGGGGAAATATCCTGTTGAGGATTGTAGGCATGCATGACAGAGAGGGCCACTCCTTTTTCATGCCTGTGCAGAGCTTGTTAGGACTTTAGGAGAAAGAGTTTTTATTTGGAAACTAATCGAAATCTCAGTGTGAAATTTGGAGCCTTCTGTCTTTTGATAAGTTACTGCCTGTTGTAAAATCAGCTTTGAAAAACCTGCTGCTGATAACATTTCAATTTCATCATAGTTAATAACCCTCTGAATGAATTTCTAGTATTTATGGATGATGTTTTTTCCCAGCTTTGGCTTGTTTTAGTAGTCATTACACTGACCTAAATGTGAGTGCAATTTTCTTTGGTGTTTTGCAGAATCTTGTACTGTAAATATATTTTCATTCCTTTTTGTAAATATTTCATTTGCCTGGAATATTTTTATTCTGGTGATGAAGGTTTTTAATGAGATTTAAATAAAGATATCTTGATATGCAGTCCGAAACCTCTGTCTTGATGTTCATGACCCCTTCATGATGCAGCCTAATGACTTAGTGAAATGTGTCAATGGCAATCAGATAATTTAGAATTATGTTTGGTTCAGACATTCAAGGTCCTCAGAGAATAAATCCTTGTAGTTTTTATTGATATGAAGCACCATCAACACTTTTAATGAAATAACCCAACATTTACACACTCGATCAACATGTAGGCTGGTACTATTCATTTCATGAAATTGAATTCATATTATTAGAGTTAAATGTTTTGAGATTAACGTACATCACTTTATTCTTTACCATTACTTTTATTCATTTTACAGATGCTTTGTTGAAAATGTAAAATGTAACGACTCAGCCACAGAAGATCAAAAAGTAACTCTCACCAGCATATTTCAGTGGTTCTGCGTAACTTAAATGCTCTAAGGTGACAATTAAACCGGTTCAGAATAATACCTTCATAAATACCAAAGAACAGGTTAAAGTTTGATGCGTTTGTCATTATGTCACTGTACGCTCTCTTTTTCAGCTTGTGTGGCTCCTGCTGTCAATCCACAGGTGAATATGCTCATTGGTCTAATGTTTCATACTCACTTGTGAAAAGCGGATAGAATCCGTATAGGTATATATTCCGTATAAGAATAGACCATCCACGCAGGCCAATGAATACAAAGGAGATAAAAGTCTCTCACTCCACTCTTGCTTTTCATTCTCTTTCTCATTAAATTTCCAGAGAGTTGAGCTGTCTGTCACAGTGTCCTCATCATTACTCGCATTAGCCTGGTCAGACACTGCTGAGTAATCACTGACATTTTCAAATCAGCTTCTAAAGGAAATACTGAATTATGGATTATCAAGCCTCTTGCAAAAGTAGTTCTGCCTTTTGTTTGTTGGATGTTTATGTCTGGAGAATCAAAGCAAAAGAATTTTCCAGTCATATTTTTATACCCTCAAAGGTAAGATTGGAACAAGAGAGCCTGTCTTAAATATTTTTATAGTTCATTAGTAAGTTGAATTTATTAATCAGTTGTTCTTGATTGCAAAGTGAATAATTTTCAATTTTGGACTGTTGCTCAAGTAAACAAGTAAACCTCATCAACTTGGACTTGAAGTGGAATTGGTATTTTTCACTACTCTGTCACAAATTAGTTTATTAATTAAAAAAATAATCTACATATTTGTCAATAAATAAGAAACTTTTTTGAAGCACTTTTTAACCTTATGGTATGCTGTATGTCTGTCAATGCAGATGTTCATAATGCCTGTATCAATACACTGTAAACCCACAGATGCAGATAGACCTTGAGCTTTGGTTTGAATTCTTTCACACAAATGTGCTACAATAGCTGGTATCAGCTGTTACTGACTGTGTGCAGAGGCAGGATCCTCCCACACTGTGCTGTGCTCCTCACCAAACACAACTCTGCCTATAATGGGTTAATGCAGTGAATGAGAAAACTGAACCTATAGCGTCCAACACTTCTTGTTGTCTACAGGCATGTAGGCCATAGTAAACAGGAATGATGGGATGTTATTTCCCAACACACACAATCATAACATCATATTACCAGTGACCCATCTTTCTGAATTTACCAAGCTATGCTGATGAATCAATGTCTGCCCAACAGGCAGTGTCCCTGACCATCACACTCCATCAGCTCCATTTCACAGCTGTAACAGCAGCAGTGTTTGTTTGCCCTCTAGAGCTGTGATGTTACTGAGCGTTTTCTGTCTGTCGCAATCAGTGCATTCAGTCAGTCATTCTTGGGCAATTTTTGACTGGAAAACACATAATACACCAGGGAACCTGTGCCTGTCAGAGTGTGTGTTCATGCCATCAAGAGAGACTTCACAATATTTTTGAGTTTAGTCTTTTAGAGCTAAGATGAGCCAATCTGTACCGTGCGAAACTTTCTCCTGCCTCTTATGAAAGATCACCTCTTGCACCAGTTGGACAATGTAGCTACCACTGAGAACACACAGGTCGCATCCTCTGTTTTTTTTAATAGGAACTTAGAAGTGTAATTTGCATTTTATCATTTAAAGTTACACACAGTGGTATTTTAAACTTTAAACCATTTCAAGCTGGTTCAACTGAGAAGTATAAGTTCCCTGCTGCCTTAAATGCATGGGTTGACTGAATTCATGTCAGGCAATTACAAATTTTACTATTATCAAAAAAAGCTATCAACTTAAAAAAAAAAAAAAGATTAAAAAAAAGATTAAAGTGTTGATTGACATCATCATTTACATTTTCTTAGATTTGAAAAGCAAATTGTCTGTTTGACCTGAAAAGTGTTACAGCTTCTGGTCATGCTACTTTGCACCAGAGTCAGAAAAAAGACAATACGTAAGACTGCTCTCAGTGAGCATGCTCAATGATTTATGGGAGTGTGGATTTGATGGGAACTTTCAGTGTACTTCTTGTTTATTATAAATAGGCACCTATCACTTTAATCACGTTTCTGCCAAAAGCAAAAACAAAGGCATAGACAAAAACATATTAACAACATTTCAACTTTTTCCATATGTCATTACATTGCATAGTAGTTTCAAACCTGGATACTGAGAAATCATGTATGTATGTAAGTATGTTTGTGAGGAATCACTTTCAAGAGCAATTTCCATAAAAGCACAGACAGTTGCTGTCAGACCTTTATTTGAATGCATTTAATAACAAATTGAAGATATTTTCAGCTACCCTTCGTTTCCAGGGTCTGCTTTTCAGTTTTCATTGACTGGATGCCAGCTGAAATTTCACACTTCTCCAGATCACATGTTTGGTGCTTAGTGATATCTCAGGGTTTCAGACTTTCCCTGGAGGATCCAGATACAGGGCATGAAAATTACCATGAGCCAAAACTAACCATAGCTGGCACTGTCAGGCTGATTTCGGCAGCAGCAGCGGGAGCAGGAGCAGGAGCAGGAGCAGGAGCAGGAGCAGGAAGACACTAATCCAACTATCTTCTTTTGGTCCATAAATAACAAGGCTCAATATGCTGGAAAGAATTAGGTTTAGGTTTCATCTTTTCATCTGGCATAATTTGGAACACCGTGCAAATTCAGACTGGTCGGATTAGAATTCGATCTCCACTGCTCCATTTGTCATTATAAAAAATGTGAAAAAATTTAAATGTTGAGCAAAACCAAAGGTCATTAAATAAAGTGAGATTGCAATAATAATACTGATAACAGGGAACTACCTTAGAAGATACCCCATGCAGGGGTCTGATAAATATCTTATTTTATGGACTGATCATCACAATAAAAAAAAAAATATTGGATAAGATAACAAGTTATTGCATATTGAATAATTGTAGTATTACGAGACCAATAATATACCTCAAGAAAACATTTGCCACACCATGACACCACCACCACCAGCTGGAGTCAACAAGACAGGTTGATGCCAATTTCAGATTCAACCATCTGTGTGCATCAGCAGCCTCAGTAGTGGTGTGCTTGTGTCCACCATGGCCCCAGATCTCTGTTCTTGGCTCAGAGGAGTGTAACAAGCGTGCACTTCTAATGCTCTAACCCATCTGCCTCAAGGTGGAATGTATTGTGCATTTTGAGATGCTTTTCTCCTCACCACAGTTGTAAGTGTGGATATCTGAGTGACACTGCTGCCACATGACTGGCAGATTGAATAATTTCATAAATAAGCAGGTTAAGTTACATTAAGTTCCCAAAAGTTCCTGCTGTAAAAAAACAACATTAAATGGGAATACTTGAGTGAAATTCAAACTAACTGGATCTAGACATAAGAAAGAGGTGAATTATTTAAGAATCAGTAAGTAAGGTCAATAAAACTTCCAGTATACTTGATAAAGTAAGGCTTTCTTTCCCATAACTTAGGTCCTAATGAAATTTTAATTTAATTATTTGTTGATACTGATAACTCACTCATTTATCAGACACTTGAGATTTTACTGTGAAAGATTGGTTACGTGTTTTTATTATTATTATTATTATTGTTATATAGCTTTATTAACCGAGCGCACCTGGGAGCATGCTATTACATCACATTCGAGCGCCCAATAGCAAACAAAAACGTGCCATCATCGGGCTGCGACACTAGACGGTGGAGACTCCGGAGACGAACGAACCTGGCGGGTGTCGAGGAGGCTGTGAACCGCAAAAATTTGGTCTCCGTGGGTGTATTTCTCCCTTTTGTAATGGTCGGAGGCCATCACACGGCGCCTGGTGGGGGAACAGAGTCCAAAGGTGGACGGACACGGACGGCAGTTTGCCAGAGCGGCTAGTGTTAGCACTGCTCAAGCTACTAGCCCGTTAGCATTGCCCGAGCTCGGCTTGCACAGGCTAGTTAGCCGCCGCTGCTAACGCGGTAGCTGCTTGTAACTGCCTGCAAACAGTCGCTGCTGCAGGAGGGAAACCGAGAGAGGAAGCAGGAGAGCCATTTACCTCACCGGAGCCTCCAGCGTTAGCCTCACCAAGCTCATTTAGCATACCTCCATTTGGGATACACAAACAGAAGGAGACGTCGGAAGGAGGCCCGCCAACAACCCCCACCCCCATTTCAGAGGTAAACATTATGTAAATACACAAAGTGTAAGATCACAAGTGTGAAATAAATGCAGTGCTATGATGTACCAGAGGAAAAGGGCCCTAGCGTTAGCCAGCTAACACGTAGCTCGCTGGTTAGCCGGGTTAGCATTGCTAGCGGTGATGTGGAGCTTGTCGAGTCGAAAGAAGTTTAAGTCGGTTCATTTAACTCACAGCAGCTGAACACGCCGGGTGGGAACGAAAGCTGCACAAATTAAAGCTGTCAGAGTTTAAATGGGCCGGATGGCTTGAGGTTGTTCACACGGATCCTTATAGACACACTGCACAAACTGAGCTAATAGCTGCAAAGTAAGAGGAGTTTAATGCCCATGCAACACGTTGTTTAAACAACAGAACAAGCATGGATTTAATTTGACCTTAATATTATGTCTTAAGGGAACATGTCGGTGGGGATTTAGTATTTGAATCATCTATTTCCTCTTATGTTCAGGGTATCTCGTGTCGCATGCAAGTTGACTCCCTGCGAAGTTAATTTATGTCTTAGTTCAGTGGCTCTGCATGGATAAATCCGACTAACAGGATCATGGCAGTCAGCACTGTTTATGGGTTGTTGGAAAAAAATCGACATTTGGGTTTAAAAAAAACGTTTTGCTAGTTACAGTTGTATTATTGCTCTCTCAGGGAAGTTGTAGGTTTATTGTAGTTGGAGCATTTCGAGCTCAAAATACTTAAGTTAATGTTTTATTGTTCCATTTGGTAGCAGCAACTAAATGTATTTGTAGTTGGCAATCATTTATAATATACTATATTTATACTGGCAATCATATAAATGCACCTATATGCTGGTGTTTATTATTATTGGAATATGAAGTTTTTTTTTTCAGAACTTAGACCTCCATTGGTCGGTTTACCAAAGAATTTGATAAAATGGAAATAGAAGAAAATCCCAAATATTTGGAGATTCCACTTAAGAGAGAATATCTGCTTTTTTATTTGCATAACAATATGCAGAATGTCTGGTACCATGGTCTAGACTTGTTTAAATAAAACCTGATCTGTGAAGCTGACACTGTCAGCTCAGAGAACTTATGTGATTTTCATCAATAGAAAGATATTGTCTATAATAATAATTGTTACTTGCCGCTGTAGACCAGTGAAACGTGGTTATATAGTTCCCACTATAGATGATTGCATGTCTGTGACATCCAGTGAAGCTGTTCTTTCTGGAATGATTAGCAGTGCAGCAGATGAACCCAGACCGGCAATGTACCCCTGCATTACTTATTTCAATATGTAGCTGGATGTAACAAAATTTTAGTTTCACTTCTCCATGTCCCAAATTCTATCTGTTGACTACGTGATGTCTTTATCTTGTGCAGTGCCTTCTGGTCCAGAAATCAGTTACAGTCAGTAATATTGGAAAAAAGCAGTAGGGCGGTTGACGCAGTTCCCAAAAGTGGTGTCTGACACATGTTAAACCCAGAAGATTATGGAGGCAGGTCGGATGACATACTATGACTGATTGAGATGTAGAGCCAACCCAAGGTTAAAGACCAGTGACACTTATTTCCCTTCATGGCGAAAGGAACTTGTTAATGGGATTCATTTGACCTTTCAGGCCAGTGTCTGTCTTATAAATGGCAATGTTAAAAAAAAATATCCATTTTGAAAACTGAGAACGGTTTTCAAAATGGACAAAAGCCTGGAATTTTCTTTTGGCATGACAACACAAGGTGATGTTAGCCAGAATTTCTTTTGAAAACTTGAAAATCTTTAGTATGCGTGTCTTTGTGAATTTGCTGTGATTGCAACACCTAAATGTGGTTGTGTTCATGTTCATTGTGAAAGTTGAACTGAACAGGAAAGTAAAGGTTAATTAACAGATCATACATTTTCTCTCAGAGGTCTTTTTTTGTTTTGGTTATTGTCTTAAAGGATAAGATTTACATATTGCAAATACACCCTCAGGGCAGGAAATTGCAAATATTTGTAACTAAATGGAATATAGAAGTGCAACTATAGTGGAAGGTTTATTTTCAGCATAAGATCAATGTAAGCTTAACCACAGAATCCATCTGTTTTCACACTGTCAATAGAAAGATACCTTTCTATTTACTCATCAAATTACAAATGCATCTACTTCAACAGTTTTTTTTTATATGTGACTTTAAAAATAGGTTTCTGTTACAAAACCATAGCATTAAATCAACACCTCAGTGTCAACAAAAGCTGACTGACTTCAAGAAGCTTAAAAATAGGGTTTATTTCAGTGCCTTTGTATTGGTTTGCATTGGGATGAGTAGATTGTTAGTTTAAAGCTTTAGGACCTTGCTGTTGCTTTGTGTGGCATCTGAGTAATGGAAGAAATTGTCCCTGCACAGCCTGCAGCATTTGCAGCATAATGATGCTGGAGATCTCCATAATTTTCAGTTTATTCTATCAGAGCCGAGAACCCACCACACTGGATTACATATAGATGAGTACTATTCATTATAATCAAAAAAGTTCTAATGCATCATGGTTGTCACTCCAAGGTATTGAGTGACTGTACATGAATTTGAACTACAAGTTTTTTTATATAAACTATAACTGTCCCTGAAAGGTGCCATAAATGTGTGCATACCCTTTGAAGTTGTTTTTATAATAGATCCATTAAGGAGAATCTGAATCACAGTCAGTTTTATTTGGTTTAGATCCACCTGGAGTTCAGCTTCTTTAGTTTCATCGACATAGAGTTGATGTCAAATATTAATATGTTTATCATTCTGTGCCACATGGCATGTACACTTCAGTAATTGATGACTTTGCTTCCTGTCATAAGGCCTTTACAACAAAACATTTCCGTGATTACAATAGAGTTGATTATTGATTGCACACTGTATGGGGAAAAAAAAAACAGCTGTTGCAACTTTTAATGCTGTTCTCCCCTTAGATGACAGTAAATTGACTACCTTTGAGCTTTGGTCCATTGGACAGATGGAAAGTTTTTTTTAATATGAAACTGTTATTAACATTCATCACACCAGGAATAACACATTTTCCATGACAAAGGGCTGATTATTACAGATTGTATGGCATCTGCAACAACCCATGGTGCAGCAGTCATTAAAATGCCAGGCCGCGGAACAGAAGAACCAGAAAAATAATAAGCAGATCTGGGTATTTTGTAAAAGAAGGTGTTCATTAGGTGTTACCTGCTTTTACTATTTGGCTCTCTGGTAATTCTTTTAAACTAGTTTGCTTTGGTTTTTCTGTGAAGGATTCAGAGCTAAAAGAGGTAGGTTACTAGCTCCAAACCTAATAGCACCTTCAGGATTTTTTTCTTATTACCTATACCTATTATTAAGAGTCAAAAAGTCCTCAATGTGCCCTTTTGAAGGTGCTTACACCATTAGTAATTATTTAATGATTTCTTTTAGTTAATTGAATTGAGTCATGTGATATGTCTTTCTCCATCTTAATATTTGAGGAATTATAAATATGAAGACTAGCAAATGCAAGTACTAAGATGTCATGACAAGAATGTCATAGTTTCAGTTCACATAGATCACTGTGATGAAATACCCTTTTCTGGCTGTGATTATTGCCTCAAGGCCTTGGAGACTGAGTGATGAGGGGTATCCTTGACTTTGTTTGCAGAAAGCTTCACATTCCCACAGTCTTGACTGTTGCTGTGTTTCTGACCTCAGGGTCTTCCTAAAACCATTCTCATATGGACTGTGATATTTCCTGGCATTGAAGCCCATATTGACAACACATGAAGGGGATCAGAGTTAGATTGGTTATTAAGGTTTTAAATAGTGGACAGTGTTCAGGTGTTATACGTTCTTGGAGATGAGTCTATTCTTGGTATCTCTCGACTGAATTTATGATTAAAAACTACTACCACATGCTTTAGTGAGATTAATAACTGCTAATGGACACTGTCACTGAATTTTGTTGCTCTTGCTGAAGAGAAAGAGGTTTCTGCAGGCAATTACATTATTCTTCTAAATGTTAACCCAGTTATGAAACATATCATGTCATCTTGCCTTATTGGGAAAATGGGGCAACTGCAATCATGTAAAAGGTTCTTTGGATGTCTTTTTTTCCCACATATTTTTGTACTGTGGTCCCTGTCAGTGCCAGCTCTACTGTAGGCCTTGGGGAGGGGGTTTTTATATTAGCATTTATTGACGATAGGTTGTAATGGCAAAACAAAATATGAGGATGCTTGCAACTGAGTCTAACAAATGTTGACGATTTGAATCATGGGGTGAAAAGTCTGTTAGTTGAATCTCATTTTGTCACTCCTGTCGTGCTTCCAAATCTTGTCTTGTTGTAATGACCTGGCTATAAATCTTACTGTGATGGGAATGGAAAGCCTCTGTTTGCTGATTTGATGCCATAAACTTGTTGATGAGGTTGGCTTAACTGCTTTTGTGTCTGCTGCCAGTAGGCCACAGCCTTTTCCACAGCTCTTCTTCTCTTTGGACAAGAGATGCTCTGAGGTGCATCATGGTTTAATAATTCGAATAGCAGTTTTTCAAGTGCTGGTGGAGGTTGGTTGTATTTGGGTCATTCTTGACATGACATGAGATGTGTGCAGGATTTTGTACATTTTAATAATTGAATAAAATAAAAATAATAGTAATTTAAGTGCTTGTGGAGGTTCGCTGTATTTCCTCTGATATGGCTTCCAGTTATTACTCTGTCAAATGTCAGATCACTGAGTAATGAAGCTGGTGAGATCTCAGCATGTCTCAGACGTGACAAGGATATTCTAGAGTAACCTGCTTTGCTTTACTGATGGCAGCACGGACATCAGATTTGATAGACATACAGTCGTAGACATCTCACAAACCCAATGGTGGAGGACTGAGCATCCTATTACACACTACATGGGTCAATTCAAAATGCATGAAAAACGCTGCACAGCAGTGTTACACTCAAATTCCTGCATTTACGTAGTCATCTTAACTCATTGTGTGGGTGAAAGAACCAAGCGTTGGACAACTTGGATTCACTCAACAAAGTCACCAAGTGAGGGCTCAGTGGCTTTGAGGGCTTCCCCTGAATTCAATGTTAAATTCAAACCCTGAATAAAACATCTCACAGATCCATCAGTGGAGGATTGTGCATCATGCAGAAGTATGGACAAATCACCATTATACTTGTCTTTAAAGAAGCTGCAGAAATTAGAACTGACAGCTTTAATGCTGTGCTTTCTCAGCTCGATGGATCAACCTGTCTTTGTTTTGGGTATCATCATACGAGTTGCATAAAGTATTTTCTACATTGCAGCCTTGTGTGAATTGCTAATCATAATGTCTGAAATCATGATCTCAATTAAAATTCAATTCATCGTTCAGCGCTAAACTGCACTGGGTCTTGGATGCTTATGTTGTATTTATTTGGCTGTTTGAAATGCTGGAGACTTGGAGAAACTTGGGATAACTATGATATTGGTATGCAGCTGAGATAGTGAACCAGGGATAATGGGATAATATGAAGTGCATTTTAAGGAGTAACCTACCAGGATGGCACTTTTCAATTTTATACTTTGGAGACATGAAGAGGTTGCAAGTTTTGTACAATACCTACAAATTCACTTCCTGTTAAGGTGGCTCACAATTGAATTGTTTCTACTCATCCAGGGGATGGATTTTACCTTTCCCATTGTTATATTGATGCCTTAGAGTAATAACTGCAGTGATATTGCTCTAGAGTGTGGCTTTTATGCAAATTCACTTTAATGACTCTTCAGTCCCATCCAGTTTCTAGGAGGTAAACTGTGACAGTACATTTAGAATAAGCAACTGAATACCCACTAATGATGAAATATCTGTGTCTTGGCAACCTAAGCGCTTAAACTGGTGCCTTGACAGAATACATACATACATAGAGCACCTGCTTATAGTAAGTTCTTTTTATTTTTTGTATGTGCGTCTGTCACAAACAATGGTTCAACACAAAGTATTTCTTCATCTCAGTAAGGTGAATATCCCCAGGTTAGGAAAGATGGCACACAACATCTGGGTGATGTTTGAGACACTGAAAAGCATCAGAAGAGGACCAAAAAGGGAGGCGGCTGTGTTGAAATGGATTGCTTCAGTAATCCAGAGAGTGCATCCTGACCAGAATGGGCAGTCGCCCAGGTCTTTTGGGAACCAAAACACTGTTTAAGGAGAGATATTAGGACATTTGAAAAGCAAGAAGATAATGAGCGTTGTGATTCATTGCAATACTGGGCGATTGATGGCAATTTAAAGAGTCCAGGAGCAGAAATGAAAAAGGGATTGAGTGCATAATTAGACCATTAGGTGTAATGGTCAATATCAGTTTGATGATTTCATCCAGGTAGAGAACTTTCAGAGAGAGTACGAGCCAGGGTCTACACGGTCTGAATTTAGTTGAGAAACAGAAAAAGTGGGAAGTGATATCTGAGTCAGTCATATTAAACACATTGCACTTTTCCTCAGCTGCGTCAATTCTTTTTCATCCAAATCAACAAATTTAGACCATTGTTGTTTTTAAGGACAGATGGGTGAGAGGATGTTGCAGATTCATGATGCAAAATCCTTTTGAAAAGAAAGCAGGGGTGAGTAAAGGCAAGAAGAAGAGTGTCATAGAAGCTTGTATTAGAACAGTCGACAGGGTAATGGAGAAGGTGAATATAAGTAGAAGGAGGAGAAACAAACATTACATGAGCAGCCTGTACCAAAGTCCAGCCTGCAGCCAGAGCTGTGTGTGGGCAGACACTTGAGAGAAAGTGAGATCAAGGAAAGAGGAAATTAAAGGGCTTTTCTGCAGGGAGGCCCACATCACTTTGACAAGAGATGGATCTCCCATCTCTCATTTTTTTCCATTTTTTATTTTCTTAAGAAAGTCATTAACTGTTACTGTGGGGCAAGAATGCGACACCAAGGAGGGAACTTCTGGATATTACAACACATGACAGGGTTTTTATATTCACACCCAGAACACTTAAGCTCTTTCAAAGCCCTTGTTTATATTTTCACTCATCTTTGCCAGCTACCTGCAGCAGGAACAAGAAAACAGCCCACGTAGATAAAGTAGCTAAGCAGGTGATAACGGACTGATAACCTTGTCTACTGACGATTTTCTTCAGTTCAAAATCAGCACCCTGATCTAGGGGATGTTACAGTGAGAAAAGATAAAGCACAAAAAGACTTCCTGTCATGTGGCCTCAAGATGAAAAGACAAAAATTTTTAGCCTCTGGTCTTATCTCTGCATGTAGAGGAATAAAAAAAATTGGCATTGAGTACTGTCACTATGGAAGTTATAGTATCAGGAGAGACATCATGGTTTTGTGGTTAAATACTGGAGGGGAACTCTGTTGTAATAAAACAACTGAGAGAGATATTGGTCAGATGATGTTTTGTAGCAGTGAACCTGTGAAAATTTTAATTGAAGCAGTGCTTTACCTCAAACCCAATTATTCAATTCTCATGGCCAAAGTTACCCATTCTTCTCTTACTAAAACATGCCTGATTTTATTTATCTATTTATTTTTTTCAAATTTTCTTTTTGTTGCATTGTGTAATTTCTCTAGCTGTTATTAAATTTTGTGGCGTATTCAATTTTAGCTTTCTTTAATTAAATAGAATAAATTTCAATACACACTGCAGGTTTTGCTGGAGATTTACAAGCAGCGATAGCATAGTGTGGGTGTGTTTTACAGTTGAGAATGGCCCTCTGCACTGTATCTGAGACACAAGGAGCATGTTAATAATTCAGTGCTGTGCCATGTAGCTCTGAGTTGGTTAATGAACACAGAGAGGAATCTCTCAGGGATGACTTTGATGTGGACTACAGAGTGACTGCTGGGTGACAGTGCAGGGACAAGAGCAAGTGGCAGTTTGGGACCAAAAATGTCATGATATTGTTGTTGAAAATGATGATACTGCAGAATAAGGACAAGAATGGAGATGAGTCCTTCTTAAACCAGCCCTAGGAGGATACTCTTTGTCTCTCGATGCTGTGATGTAGAACAAAGACAGCATTAATAGTTCCAGTATCCTTTCGCTCTTTGTGTTTACAGACCCGTGTAAAGGGACTTTGTTTTTACAAAGAGCAGACCTTGTCTAATCAAAGTAAATGTTCCTTTTTTTGTTGAATGATTTACATTAGAAGGAAGTGCATTTCTGTCTCAACGTCACCTGTTGGACAGTGGCTACATGTTCTGCTTTCTCCAGATTGAGTCTGGTCCCAGACCAGACTGCACGCTCCCATACGCCTGCAGAGAAGCCCCATACAGAGACTGATGCAACGATCCTGGTAAAAACTTAATAGAATTTTCTTTGAGAGGAAATGGGTCCTAAGTTTTGGAGGCCCACCACATTTTGTTCTGGCAAGTCAGATATTCAGATATTTTAACACCGTGTGGCACCTACACTATAATAGCATATAAATGCCAAAATCATTACCTGAACATGTACATTATTACGAGCTCCTTAAATATGTGGAATTAAGATTTACAATTTTTTTTAACTACTCACATTAAATGCATACTACTCATGGAAATACAAAATCTCACACACACACACACACACACACACACACACACACACACACACACACACACACACACACACACACACACATATGCGCTACACAGATATTGTCCTGAACACGTTGAATCCTGACAGAGCTGTGGAGATCATCACACCAGGTATCTGTTTGTGCCAGTGAACTTCCTTAATCTCTGATTAAATCAGGATTTACCTGAGTATTAGGCAGATGTTGGTTGGAAGGAATATCAGTAGTAAATTTGTCAAGAGGGTTTAAAATAAGTTGTAAGAACAATTAAAAGTTAAGATTTGCTATATATCAGGGAACAACCAACAAAATCTTTCTAATTATATTTAGAAATATAATTATTTCTAATTATATTTACATTAATTGTATTAATTTAATGATTATTCTTGTTTATTCTATAATTGTCAAAAGATGGCATGACAACTTTGCAAAGTCACCGTTTTATTCAGTTCACAGTAGCTATTACGTTGATACAACATCCTGATAAATTGAATATTATGTTAAATTGCTGCCCTAATGCATGCAGACTGATATGCTGGTCTGAAAGGGACAGAAGTAGCTCACCAGCACACAGGCCCTTCTCTCTGTGATTTTTCTGTCACAGTCCTGATGTCAGCTACTGGGCTTTAAGTTCCATCCATTTTCATTTTAGCTTAACTCAATTGCAACGCTTCACTGCCACCCACAACTGATTCTCTCTCAAATGCCAACCAGTCCTTCTGCGAGACTGCAGCAGAGGTACAGGATGAACAAGAAGGCCTCTCCCAGTGGAGGACCTGTTGGCATGGAAACGGCTGTCATTGTAAATGGAGGCTTCTCTTACAGGCATGGTAAGGGGTCCCCCCCACTGTCTCATGGCCCAAGAAGATGTTGTTACAAAGCTTTTGAGCAAACCTTAAGACTGTTCACAAAACCTGGATTTATGCTTTTTCCCAGCTGTGCTCTTTGTAGGTTTCTCATCTGATGGTTGTTATAAAGTTTGTGTGATTGCTTTACTGCAGATCTTAAATTTAGTTTATACAACTTGTGATTGCTAGGCTGCTCTCATTTATCTTCTCCTTAACGCAGAAAATTGGGGAAATGCGGACAATTGGTATAAACTCTGTGTTTCTCTGAACTTGACCCGTAGTGTGGTAATCTGGTGTGCCAGATTGTTTGTTACACACTAAGTGTAACAAACCAGAGTTTGTCAGAAACTATTTGGAAAAAGGCAGGCACTCTGAAAAAAATGCTTTACAAGTGATTAGATGAACCATCTGTCTATCACTAGTGATAGACTGATATAGTTTTTTTCAGGGCCGATACCGATTATTTGTAGTCAAGGAGGCCGATAACCAATATTTGGAGCCGATATTCATTTGCAGTAAAAGGGAAAATATTGGCGTCAAAATTTTGAATAATACAAACTCCAACACTTAACTTTATTTAAATACCTTTAAGCATATGTTTATTAAACAGCTTATCAGATTTGCAACATGTTAAAGGTTGTTTTTTTTTTTTTTTTATCTTAGGCAATAGACATTTTGTTTTAAAATTCTAACAAAAAGTGCAGGGAACTCCCAGGCTCAGCAGCATGTCTTATAAAGTTAATTGAAAACTTAAACAAATAAATAGCTCCCTAAAGTTTTCTACAGTAAATAAAGTTTTCCAAAATTTCAGTATAACTGAAATATTAATCTTTCACTTATCTTTGTTTTAAGTTCAAAGAAAAATAAAAAGTGCAGGGTGTTCCCAGGGTCAGCAGCATCTCTTATAAAGTTAATTAAAAATTTAAATAATTTTCCACCATGACACCCGGAAAACGAACTTTTTTGGCATCATGTGCCAATGAGCAACGTCCGCAGGAATGAACGGGCCCTGCCTCCGACACTGTATCCAGTTCTCTTTATACATCCATGTACGAAACGTATATCTGCTCTCTGGACCTTCTCCGCCGTGTGTGTGAGCCCCGTGCATGCACAGCTTTCACTGCTGATTGGCTGTTACCCGTGCTGTGGCTCTGCGTGTAACAAATCAGATGGTGCTGTGGGTGGGACAAAGCCGGAGACAGAGTAGTGACAGCAGACAGAGATAAATGGTCGATAATTGGTCGATCCCTATCTATCACCTTCATTCGCAGGTAAACTGCAACCAATCAGATTCTGCACCCATCGCTCTTATTTCACTACAAGCTGAGGCAGTTGGTAATTAAAACTTGGCATTAGGTGGAAGAGCACAAACATATTTTCCACAGATGAAGTCCTCCAGTTTTGCTCTTTTGATAGCAACATTTGTGACAACCTCTTTAGGAGTCACCATAAAGAAGCCTCTTGCTGTATTCACTTCTCATGCCTAAGACGTCTGTATGTGCCCTCATAGGATGCTGATTGTTCTCGACCACAGTGCTTGGACACAGCTGAAAAGTTTGGAGTCCCACTTTTCACTTGTGAAAAATCAAGGTAATTTTTAAGGTTAAGGTGCATGGCATGGCTGGGTTGTTTAAAAAAAATCTGAAATTTTAAACTAAACTGAACCATAATATTGCTAATGAGTGAGGTGGCATTCACACCAGATGCACAGGAAAAAAGTGAAGAGAGATTTTCCTTTAGATCGTATATGAATTAGTCAACGATGAGATGCCTTGAAGGGAAGCCTGTAAGTATTGTAGTCAAACTGAACCACTGACCTAATTATTCCTTTTCAGATTCCTAGAAAAGAAAAATAAGGTCACTGTAACATCCTATCCTTGTCTTTTCCTCACCATGCAGTCATCTACAGCTGGCACAGTCTTCAGTAAGCACGTTTACATGACACCTAAAAAAACCGAATTATAGCGTCAGTCCAACCAAAACTAGACTTTTAAAGTACATGTAAACGCGTTAGCTCGGCTGAAATTGAACTGAAAATTATCGGGCTAACACACCCAGATAATGCGATTGAAGGTTGATCTACTGCTGCATGTATACGGACAATCGGACTGGAACCGGAGGAGGTGATCTGCGCATGTGCTTAAGTTTCGCGCCAAACTATGACCCGGAAGTCGAACAGCATTTAAAACGTAAACGCAAACGTAGGGGGTCACAGAAAAGCGGCTGGCTAACATGGCAAAGTTATGTACAAATTTACAAGGTGGTAGTCCATCGTTGTGCCAGTTTACCTCTGAGTCGCTAACTTGCTAGCTCACCCGTCTTTGTTTCTTTCCACCTCTGTTGTGGTCTGTGACGTCATAGGTCAATCGGAAGTAACCCATTACCCACAAGTCGAAAGAGTGCATATCGCCACCTATCGTAGCGGAGGCGACATGATTTCAACAAATATCGATTTCACTCCCGTGCATGTATACAGGGACAAAGGCAGAAGTCCGATGAGATGGCTTTATCGAGCTACAACCATAGCTTGGTTTAACGGTGCATGTAAACGTGCTTATTGTCACTGACTTACTGCACGGTTGCATAGTAGTTTCACAAATAAATGTGCACCTTTATGTAAGAAAACATCATGTTTAGTTTCAATAGCCAAAAGATCATCCTAAATAAACAACTTAAATGTGTTGTAACTTATTATCCTGCTGTGTTAGAGCACAGAAATGGGTTTGAAAAGTGAAATAGCTGACTATGAATTTAGTTGGTTCCAAGGTCTCTGGCTCACATTCATGAATTCTGTAGTGTTTATCAAAATAAAAGGAAGAATGTTTGCTTATTTCAAGCTTTAGTCTTAGCTCTGGTTTCATTTACTGTAATGTGCATGTTGTGGGAAGTGATCACAAGGTGACAACTTTAAAGTTGTAATCTGTATTTTTATGAAAATTTTTCATGATCACTTAAATATGCAGCGACCCTGGCTTTACTGGCAGGTGAGTTTGCAGCAAATTTTGACTCATTTAACTGTCTAGCCCTCTGTTTCGGGTTTATGCTTGCTGCTTTCTGTGTCATTTTTGGACCTAGCAGGCAGCTGTTCTCAGTGAAAAAGTTCTAAAAATCCACTTTACACTACAAGCTAAGCATCTAAAAGCAGATGAAAAAATTTGAAAAGCTGCCAAATACTCCACTGTTTACCAGAGAGCAAGTATCTCCCTCAGAAGTTGATTGAGACCAAAGTCAGCTAAGACAGTCAATAACATTTAACTAACATTTACCAGGAGAGCACACACCACAAACCAAAACAACTTACAATGAACAATAATGTTGTTCCGAAAGAGTTGGATTCATTGACTGTAAAAATTGTTTCATTTTCTATTGATAAACTAATCGATTCATTGTTTGTCTGACATCTGGTATTCATTGACTTGAAATCCATTCATAATGTAGGAATGTAGGACTATGCTTTTGATATCTATAACTACCTTCTTCCTTATGGGTCATCTTTATTTCATACACAATGTCATCTTCTGCGCCACAGGAATGTGTTGCATTGTCATGGTTGGATATTCTCCCTCAGACTTGACCTGGGTGGCTTTCCGTCAGGGACACAAGCAGCTGGCAGCTCAGTTAAAGTGCCTTTAAGTCTATTAGAGAGGATAATCCATGAGGGAGAGGTGCAATGAACAGAGGGACCAGGGAAAACAAGCCTGTCAGTTTACTTTCCTCACTTTTGTCATCTGAATGTGTCCCTAACAACTGCTCCCCTATTGTTGTCTGACACACATGGCCACCATATGCTATCTTTATTACTCTGTGAAAGGAAAATTGTCCTCTGTAAACAAGATGTAAGAACAGAAAACAAACAAACAAACAAAAAAAACAAAAAACAATAATGATGCATGTGTGGGCTGTGTGATCCCAAAGTTTTTGTTATGCTCTGAACAAATCATTATAGATGGACTGGAATGGAGGTGTATTTATTCATTTCTTTTTTTTGACATGAAGTGAACATTTACAGGCATGTTTTGTTTGTTTCTCTGCTGCTGTTGTTCCTTTTATACAGCACAGTTGCTTACAATCCTTAAATGCTTTCTTTACATTTCCGCTAGCCTCCCACCTTCCACCTTTCACTGCCCCTGGCTCAGACAGTGGCTCAGCAGGACTTCAAAGAGGAGGCTCTGCAGCGCTGCAGATAACACAGTGCACCCCAAAGCACCAGCAAGCTTTTTCAGAGCCCATACACTCAACTGCTACAGGTTTGGCCCTTTCTATGTCTTTTATCAAACTGTCTTTACTGATGTTTATTTTTTTTCTGCCTCAGGACTTCTGTCTTCAGTTCCCATTGTTGTGTCGAGCCTCAGGGTCTCACTTGAACTGCAACATTTGAATATAGTTGTAGAAGCTGAAAAGATGAATGTAATAATTACCTTTTTTGTATTATGCTATTGCAGCTCATTGCATAGGAGGAGATAATTTCTGTGAAAATGATGATGTGCGAAAGCAAATTTGTTTTTATCATTGGATGAAACAGATATTTTTTTGTTTCAACATGGTTTCGAACAGTCTGAGTAAATCAGGATTTATCAAGCTTTTTATATATATTAAAATACATATCTGTCGTCATGCTTAAATCCTCTAATCATATTGTGAATACGCTCTCTGTTTACATTTGGGTTAAAGACTTGCCTTTAATCTTGTAAGAATTGACTGATCAGAAATTAGTTCCTTTTCTAAAATTTACCCACATCCTCTGAATCAGAGACACTGCATGAATGACCAATTTTTGCTACTTATTTTATAAAACATACCAGCTATCTGTAATAGCTCTTTTTATCTGCATTGTATCTCCCAGATGATTTCCTGGAAATTTTCTTCATGATTTTCTAAAACAATAGCTGGTATTTAGCTTTAAATTACAGGGATATTTCACTGGAAAACCTTTATTCATACCTGACTTTAGTAGCACAAAGAGCATTCAATCCTGGAAGAAATCAGTAAACACTTAAAAGGGGGCAAGTATAAAAAATTATTTAGTGGGGCTCAAATCAACTAAGTATTGAATGGCTGTGGCCTGTGTTGGAGTTCTTTGAGTATTTTTCTCATACTTAAGTCATTGCATCTGTTGGCTTAACAGTGTTGCCATGGTAGCAGCATGTTGGTGCTCAGGTACCTCATGATTTACTCTGGGATAAAACACCTTTGACTCTGCTCTTGAAGAAAATCAGATGCCCTGGAGATAAACGTTTACAGAAATAAAAAAAATCTTACAGTTTTATTGTAAGACTCTATTTCTTGTTTAATGTGATATTGAATGAAAATTTTGTGTCATTAAGCTCCTTATCATCTATTAGAAACCAATTAACAGTTGAATATTTAGAAAGAGCTATATTACTCTGTTTTACACAGACTACCTTTTGAAGTAATTATAATTTCGCTACAAATAAATGTGCTGTGAAATTTACCATAGGTCACACATTGAGAGAGAGCCAGCTTTTCACTTGGATAATTTTTCTGTTTCTTCAGTGTGTTGGCACACTTTGGTAACATCATACCTGCAAGCTGAATGTTGATGAAATGCAAATTAAACCAAAAACAAAATGACAAATCAAGTTTTGAGATGCTAAAGAGAAAGCGGGGGGAGAGTAAACAAATTAATAAATTTGAATGTGTATATTGTTGTATGCACACCAGTTTCAAATACACACATTTACGGGCCCATCATGATCTGGGTGAGGGTTGATTATATACCTCATTCAGTCCATAGTAAGCACCTTTTAGCCTTAGCTTTTCAGTGTAACAATAATCCAACTAAAATATATTGAAAATATGTTGTTGACTTTATCACCTGACATAATTATGATAAATTGACTATATAAATAACAATATTATAAATCAGAATTACATCAAAAATGTCAAATGAATTTCCTGAATTTCCAGTTGCATAGAAATGTATCTATAATGATCTTCATCACTATTGTTACTGCTATTGGAGCTATCAGTGGCACAAGTTTTGAAAGTCTCAACTATGTCTGTTGCCTAATGGCAACAATGTCTGGAAGAGCACGGAATGCCTTTTCTTTGTTGTGATAGCATTAATCAGTTCTGAATCAACAATGTTCTCCAAACATGTACGCTGTCATTAATTCTGTCTTCTCATTAGTTTCTGTTTTGTTTAGTAATGCCGGCTCCGCATGACTGAAATGTGAGCTAGTTTGCTGCAAGGAACACACTTTTTTTTCTTCCTGCTGAGACACACAGCTGTAAATTGTGTCATGATTGTGATGTTCAGGTCTCAGTTACTGTGTAGAAGGACCCTGGACTTGGAGGAAGAAGCTGTTGAGGAGGTGGGGTCAGAGAGGAAATGAGGCTACATTCCAGTAGTGATTTATGAAGTGTCTTTCATGCTATTTGTACTGCTAGCTAGTTTGCAGCTGTTCCAGACAGTTTGCTGACTTAAGTAGCACTACACCACTCTGTCTACACATCGAGATGTCATTAGTAGCTTTGTGATCAAATTTGATACTGTGGTAAGACTTAATGAGCTACTTTTCACTATAACATTATCTCTGCATAGTTCTCTGCTGAAGCTGACGCCACCCTCCCTCTCTACATCCCCAGTTTTTAGACTGTGGTTTTCATTTATCAAACAAAGATCCTGAATGATGCTGTCATGTGGAGCTTAAGCTAAATTCTGACAAACTATACAGTCAACCAAGTCTTCAGACTGGGCCCAATGTGACGAGGTGAGGTCTGTTTTTATTATGAATCCGTAAGAGACTCCAGTCCTGCTGTGTGAAAACATGTCAACCAGACCCAGCTCAAAGTTCACACCTGCAGATGGAATTAAAGACATTCTTGTGATACCCCTTGGGATTGTCTTACCATGTCGAAATAATGACTATCTGGCCTATGATGTACTTTATATTTTTGAAGCTATCTATAATGTGACCCATGCTGAGCGCTGACTGAAGGCTGTTTAACCTTTTATTGTACACCCAGCTGAGTGTCGCAAAATGAAATGAAAATAGTTAAGTCTTAAATATCTACAGGCCCGTGCTTTATCCAATGCGGTCTTTTCAAATGGTGTTGTGCAACTTTCGACACAAACAAGACTAATGTTGAAAAAGACTTAGCCAAACCTTCAAAGAAAGGGACAACTACTCTGAAGAGAGTCCTAAGAAGTTATCAAAAGTGCTATTATGCTTATTTTAAGTATTTCACTGTTTTCTTGCCGCGCCAAGTTATTTTTGCAATGCAACTTTAGTTTTTTATTTGCTGGTTTTTTTATATACTAATTTTGCTGTGTAAAAGAATGAATAGCACACTTAATTACTTTTGAGATGGGCTAATTGTAAAAAAGACACATCTATAGCTTTGTCCACATAAATTCATATAGAGATTGGAAAAGTTGAACAAACTCAGACTCTAATTTTTGTCCACTAAGGATGGCTGTTCCATTCCTCTAATATGTGATTATGGATGCCTTTAGCCGCAGTCTGGGTCAGATGTGTGTTGATGTGCCAAATAAAATGTTTTCTTTTTTTTAAAACTCTGACAAATGTCTGTAATTGAAAATACAAGGGAAATGTAATACGTTGCTTATTTATAGTATCTGAAAATATTTTGTATTTCACTTAATATGCCGACTGTTGAAATAGTTTGCACTCTTATTGAAAAGACCAGTGCCTTAGCTGTATTTTGACTTTAAAATAATATTTGTGATTGGCTGTTCCAGATGTCAATAAACGACTCTGATTAGACTGTGTCAGTAAGAATAGACTCTAAACAATCACATTGGGAGGGATATTATTGCACAGTCGTGTTGCAAAAACCCCTCATTACTGAGTTGAATGCATATTTGAGAGTTCATTGGTGCATAAACCATCAGCACTGTTCTACAGACATTAACAATACATGGTATGTCAGATAAAACATCGTTCATCATTCTCTTGACAAGTGGCACAAGCACATATGTGTTCTGCACAAATAGAATGGCACAGCCCTGAATGCATGACCTGCACAAAGGGGATCTTGTGGCTCTGTTATAAATTGAAGGGGTAGTTTACTGAAATGGGAAGGGTCCCCCTCAGAGGGAAGGTTCAATATAAGTCATTGTAAAATTCTGCATAAGAATGCTTTAACATACAGTTGGAGTAATCTCTTGGAGGATGACAGTTTCCCCAAACTACAGGGGTCTTTGAAAAGTTTGGGTATGAGAATGATGGGAATTGTGCTATGCCCTCACAGTCAGCAGGTCTCTAACTGAACACCTGTGGGAGATTTTGGACAGCACTCCGTACTTCCATCATCAAAACGCCAAATGATGGAGTATCTTTAGGAAGAGCAACGTCCATCTATTCAATAGACTTACAAAGACTTATGTGATCAACACTAAGATGACACTTTATTTTGGTTTTTCCCTTTAATTTGCCCTATAGACCCCTCTGTGCCTCAGAATGCTGAATTGTATGGTTTTCTATCTGTCAGCCATCTTTCTGTCTCACAGCTATCAAATGTCAAACAGCTGGATAGGCTGTCTGCACATCTGTTCATTTCCCAGAACTCAATGTCCATATCCAGTTTTGTTTATGTCAACTTAGAAATCCTGTTCTCACCACCCAAGCCAGCTCTAACGTGCTACTGGGGGATCCAGAGGGCCTAATTATGTTTGCAGGCAGCTGCTCAAAACCAACTGCTCAATTTCTCATATTAAACACCTTTTGTTTATTTTATGTTCATGTATTAAGTAAATTATACCTGAGGGTATAGCAAACCACTCTAAGGTGATCTTTGCTGTGTTGTTTGAAGTTAATGAATTTCAACAATTAAACACATGGATTGGGTTAGATAGAGCACAGGGACTGTGCTTGTAGCTCCACTGATGTAGACTTAACTCAGGACTTATTACTCATCCAGAGGTGACTCCTTGTCTTACTTCTGTGTGTTTTCAGCTCATCACTCTGTTAGGAAGGTTTAAACATGAAGTGCCGATGTTGCAGAGCTACCTGGTGCTGCTCATTCTCAGTCACTATAACCGGAGTCTTGGAAGTCAGAAATCTAACACCACCTGCTTTGTATAATTTGGACAAAAAAAATGATTGTAGTACCTTTACAGCAGTACTCAATAGGTGTTGAAATCACACAACTGTAATATTAATGCCTCATATTAAATGTGCAATGGCTTTAAGCACTTAACTTTCCAAATTTGACTGGAAAAATGTCTAATCCGCAACTTGTTAAGATGTCAATGATAGTAGCAATGCACTGGTTTGAGAGCAGCTGCTCCCTGTTTTTCGACAGGAAAAAATGACACATCTCTGGTGACTCAAATACTTGCCAATACAGGTATTGTATGTGTTGTATGTTGTTTCAGGTTGAGTAGTTCTGTTTGATTTTTTTTTTTTTTTTTTTTTTTAATTAATTGAACCTATTGAAGAAATGGTTTTACCTGTCTGGGTTCGGGAGAATAAACTGTGAAATCCCAGCACTCTTATCTTCACACTAACTCTTTGATGTCCTCTGAGATCACTGTATTAGCAGCTCTATTTTGCTTTGTCCACAGAAAGAATCGACCCCTAGAGTCGGACCTTGACTGGAGAAGTCCAATTTTGGCCTGAACAAAGGCAGACAGAGAGAACTGTAAGTAAACACCAGAGTTGTATGAACTTTCAGGTCTGTGTGCGCACGTGCGCTCTGTGGAGGGCGTATTGCATGGCTTTATACACAAGGTTAGATTTTTGTGGTTGTTTTGAGCGAGAGAGACTATATCTGCATTGTTTACTGATAGCGAAGAAGTCAAATGAAGCACTTGTTGGCTATCTTGGGAGATTTTTATTTGCATGGTGGGATCAAAATATCCAGCAGATGGCTGCAGATGTATGACAGCCATTTATTAGATCCCAGTCTCAGCTCTCCTTTCTTGCAACCATGCATATTTTCTGTGCTGACTATATAGTATCTCTTCTGCAACTTGTTGACAAGCTGTGTCAGAAAATAAAACCTGGACAACAAACAGCAAGAAAAATAAACAAGAATTCTGTTGAGTAGATATTTCCTGTATGGACATGTCGTCCATTGAATAGACAATGAAAAGTAGTCTGGCTAACTTCCAAGTGTAGCATCTTATCTAAAGCTTCTGTTACAGTTTCACACATCTAGAAATGTTGTTAAAACACACTGACAACAAGACATAAAAAAAGTTTGTCATGTTGTTTGGTCTTACGTGCTGTCAAAGGCTGATAGGATGCAAGGTTGAACCAAGTTGTTTCCTAGCAACACATTTCCAATGTAAGGGTTTGTCATGAAGTGCATTTAGTCTACTATTACACTAAACCAGCCATCGTGAACAGGTTATTGACCTATAGGAAACATCAGTGTTATTATATAGAACAAGTTGGCAGACAGAGTAATTAGCAAAGTAGGCGTTCATAATTCAAGTGAACTATATTATGAAATTATAAAAGGCACATTCAAGATGATAAAGAAGAAAAAAAATGTGTTGAGTTAAGTTTAGGATGGCACAAAATTGCCAAGGGGATCTTAGAAACCGCTCCAAATATCTTATAAAAGATGTTGTGTGGTCTTTTTTTCCCCCATTTCTTAGGGACAATAGTTGACTTGAGGTGTGTGCACTGGCTGTCTGTCTTATTTCTGTGAAGATGACTTTGAGGGTGTAGTAAAACAGTTGATTTGTAAGTTATCCACAATGTGACAATGACATGACATGTATATTAAAGGCACTTTGTTCACTCTTACTATTTACTTTAACTTTGGACCTACAAACAACAGTTTTTATGTAGCAGTGCAGCAATGTTGCAACGGTCTAGTACAACTGGCCTGCAACTTATCTTCATTATCATTTAGTCTGTTGCTTATTTTCTTAAGAAACTCCTTAATCATGGTCTGCCAGAGCTCCAGTGAGCTCTGACAGAACAAAACTAATTGATTAATTATGATCAAAATACTTTTTAATTTGCTTTATGGCTGTTTGTTCTGTATGTGCACCCTATTTGAGCCTTTATATCTTGGTCTTATTAGTATTTCATCCCTTTGTTTCATTTGCAGTTTAGTCCTTGAAATTTTGCTCTTGACTTTAGATACTGGTATTTTGTTTTTCATACAAAATGTAGAGCAGTACAAAATCCTTGATTGTGTGACTTGCCTGAAGTGTGTGATCTACTTCAGCTTCCTTTTAAAGATGTGCCAACCATGTGCCATCCAAGGGAACAAAATGCGACAGAGATCAAGGAGGACAAGAAAATTATTGCACTGGTGGGTGTACGGAAAGCCCCACCCAAAGGTTTCATTGTCAATATGTGAGGCAGGATGCAGACCTTTCACACTTCCGCATGAGACACAGTGGAAGTTGTTCAGGTTGTTATGAACAAACACTGGTGAATTCATTCAGAAACTCAGTGGCTGTTCTGTCATTTGCTGGAGTTTGTTGGGAGGCAGGCGAAGCAAAAAGGCATGTGAGTCGCTGGAACATAAGCCGTTTGTGCACAGTCGAGTGGTGAATGTGTGTTTATCAGAAATGAATACATAATGTGTTTATGGTGTAGTCAGTGTTCAGTCCCGTGAGGGTTATTCTTCCTCAAAGCCTAGAGTGTGTTGCTCACCCTGAATTATTCATCCTTAGCAAGCGCTAGTGAATTAAAGGTAAAATGATAGCACACTGCAGTGCCTTGCTTGGCTCACAGCTGCATTTTTAAAGTGTGGACCGGCACTCAAATGTCAAAGTCTTAAAATTGTTTTCTCTAAAACTGTTACCTTGGTCTCAGGGACTAGATAAAGGAAATTTGATATGGAGCTTGAATAATTCAGGGCTGTGGTTTTAGTATTGAATTTTCGTCCAAGTGCATCTTATATATTTGCATCCCAGTGCTATCTTCTTTTCTTTAAGACTTGAATGTTTGCTATGGTGACTTCTGGCAAAGCAGTCCAAATATCAAGACAAATATGAATGCAAAATAGGTGTGTGTTTTTGTGTACCCCTTAGACCCTGCTGCTCAGTACATCTCAGTGGACCTAAAACAGCTGCGAAGTCAATAAATGTGTGGTTATTGTGCACTGAAGGACTGTATGACTCTACTGTCTTTTGCAGTTGTATTATATAAACATAAAGCCTGATTCTGTGATGAATCTGTCCATGGAATTTAAAACTTGTCTTACAGGAATGATGTTGAAATGAAAAATTTGCGTTTAAAAGCAATCCACTTTGAAATAGATGTTCAGACACTGAACTATGCAACCTCATGTATGTTCCCATCTTTGGAATAAATTATGCTCCTTCAGTTAAACACATCATTGAATAGAAGAATAGGATTTCAATGAAAAGGTAATGGTATTCCTGTAGGAAGAAGTGCACTGCTGTCATTTTGTGAAGAGGCCTTTTAAACTCTGAATTTGAAACTGCTTCCTAAGCAGACTGATGAAAAGGACTGAGATTTAACCATCCTCTGTGTCATTCCCTAATCAGTCCCACACCTCTCACCTACTCATTCTCTGTAAATAATTCAGAACAGCCTTTTGACTGGTCCAGAGAAGGGTATACACACAGTTGATAATTGAGGAGGCTTGGAAGATGGAAAACCACTGCTAACTCACGTTTCAAAAGTCCAGAAAGTTTGAACTGTTTATACTAGTGATTAGCTTCATGTTTATTCGTTGGCAAAATATTAAACATTACTAATGTAAACTGTCTGTCGCTCAAGAAAACTAAATAGACAGGGTGCCTATCTTATTTCAGCAAATCAAGTATTTACAACAAGAACAGTTGTTCTCCATTTGAGTCAAAAGTGTTAACATGTTCAAATAAGCATGGATGACTTAGTGGTAATAATAGTCAGCTTTATGTGCTGAAGTGGTAACCAGCTTTGTATTTTTATGACTTTTACTGCACAGATTTTCCTCTAAAAATAAACTCCAAAGCTGAGATGTGACTGGTGACTGGTATCTAGCTTGCAGCTTAAATGCTTCACCGTTATATATGTATTTTTCTTTTCAGTTGAAAATTTAGCTCACTGCTGTACTGGAGATTGGGGGCAATTTCATCATAAAGCTATTCATCAGTTCACCGTTTTTTGTGTGCTGAGGCTGCTCTTTGTTGGTTACAGCAACAAATGGGTGTTTTATATGAGGATATGTCATCTTTTCAGGGTGTGGTTTACACTTTGTCACTCAGTGAAAACAGGAAATCCAACATGAAATTAAAATCCCGGTGAGGAGAGATGGAAGTTGTAACTCTGCTAGTCCTGTTTGCTGTTTTTTCTTTGTTCTGGTTCCTAGAGATGAGTTCTGGTGGTTTCTTAAATTTTTTATGGTGTTGTACTGTATTATTGTGGTATTATCACTATCATCATCGTGATTATAATTGTCATGTATGTTGAGACATGATAGGATTATACAAAGTATAATACAAGTCTACTTTCCTGACAACATAAAGACACTATTAAAGGCACATTAATGCTGCCAATAACAATGATGAATATTCCACCTCTTCAGAGACAGACCTACATTGCAGTCCTGCTTGAGGTTTCAGTCTTTGTCCACTAGAGTGCAACCTACTCACTCTGCAAACCTAGTCATATGGTACATGTTGAGGATTTTAAAAAATTGACACATTTATGTCAGTCTTTAATTCTCAACGTTTAACAGAAACTGGTGAGATAACAGCCTCTTGACTGTAAGCCAAAACATTTGCTGTGACAGTGATTAAAATACTTGACCCTGATTGTTTTCCCTTTCAGTGTGTCACAGTTTGGGGTCTTCAGTATAATTGAGAACATAATTTGCAAGCCCAATTTTATGTATTAACCAGTGATTAATGGCACCATGCTAACTATCACACATTTGCCAGTTAATTAACCACTGAAATAATTTGTCTACTACTCCAAATCTTAATAGTTTTTCAAAGAGCGCTGTTCTCCAATTGGAAATTTAAACACTACAGATTAGGTCAGTGTTAATTGAGTAATTTCTCTTCCAGTCTGATAAAACTAAACATTGTGTTCCTTTGTTTGTGGACTTTATGGCCTCGAAAGTTTACCCATTAGACACTGGTTACAACACTCTGTTTTATTAGTGGCTGCATCATTTAAGGGAGTGTTAAAGATTTAGAGAAATCAATCGTAGTACAATTGGCCTCATACATCAGAGGGATCCATGCCTTTTAAATGATTAAATTAATAATAAACTTTAATTTTATAAAAAAAAAAAGGGGGAAGTATTTTGCTTTTTAAAACAGTACTTTACACAAGGCAACAATGTTAAGTCAATATAATTTTATAGCTTTGTAAGAAAAGGATATTTAATGCATGTCAAAAACATTGTCTTTTCCTTCATTCTTCTCTTATTTTAGTTTCATGTCTAGAGTCTGAAGATAAATCTGGACATGAAACATTCTAAAATGCAACTTTTTAACCTCCAGTTTTAACCACAGTATATAATAACATAGAGCATTAATAGTAGCAGCAGGATGATGTAGTGATTAATATCCCACTGAGTTATGTAAAACTAGGCTTACATCTTTTAAACTGATAAAGAGAAGCATTACCATTGATTGGCCCTCTACATGGGCCAAAATTCAGGCAGTTTTTAAGTCAGTGTTAGTATTGGGAAAGAAAAAATTCAATTTATGCATTGCAACTGTGCCGTCTAGGAAGCAGCTTTAAAGTAATTTTTCTGGTTGAAAAGCCAAGTAATAAAATGCTATCTTTCAGGAGTGAAGATTAATGGCAAGTGACCCTGTAGGGGAATAATATGGATTAACTCTATGCTTTTGAAACCACAATTGTGCATTTTTAGTGCTACTGCATTATGTTGTTTTTTTAAATTTTTTTATTTAAACACTACAATTTCAACTACAGTGACGAGAAAACTAATCTACAAATATGTCTGGGTGATGTTTAAAAGGCACATTTGTCTTTTGTAAGTAAAATATTGCCATGATTCACATGAGTCTGGGGACATCAGTGCTTTAATACATTTCAATTCACCAATAGATTTTCCAGGGAACAGTATGTGAAGCTGTATTCTTTTTTTTTGTTCATTAGAAAACAAAAAAATTGAACCAATTTTAAATTGATATTAATACTGGTGTCAAAAGTGTTTGATAACAAACCTGTCAATGTCCAGTTGTGCAGTTGTGGAAGGAAAACCTTCCCTTCTGCAATTCTTTTTCATTTATCAATAATTTCAGCGAATGCCTGATTTTTCATATAGAGGACAATATTGTATTTGATAGTTAACATAATTGTTAGTATCAGTTGTGTCGGTACATCATAGTGGGTAGATGTTGAATAGGAAATTATTCATACAGCAAGAAGTTTACACCATGTCACATAACAGCTATCCGGCCACCCGGGGGTTGGTGCTTAGTATATAGCTGCTGTGTGTCGGCCTTGTCATTATGGCTTCCTCAAAAACCCTCTGTTATGGTGCAGTGAGTATCTGCTTTATGGATCAATAAGCTGAAGCAGTGAGCTGACACAGTGAAAAACAATATTCATAAATAATGAACAGGGCACCCTTTCACCCTGCGTTGTCTTTTAGTCCCAAGAATAAGACAGCCACCATGATGCAAATTTTCCTTATGGAGCCTTCTTATCTCGGATAAATGATATGTTCTGTTTTAATGCTGCATACTAGATGAAGGTCGGAGTGGGGTATTTTTAATGCTGCTGTCCTTGTCCTAGTTTGAATGATGTGCATTTTCCTTTATAGTTTGTGTTTCATGATTGCGGACAGGTTTTTGCATTTGCTATCTTCAATCTCTCTCCTGATGTTCTATTTGTTCCGGGGAGATGGCAACCTGGTGTTTCAGGAAATTTCTGTTGCAGTGAATTACACTGAGGTGTCACCTTTTAGTAGCACTCCTCTCAACAACACAAAGATGTACCAGTGAACAAGCACAGAGAACAGCTTTAAGTGCTTCATCATTACCCTTTCCAACCCATTATATGTTGATCACAATTGGCAGGCGGTCAGAGCTGCACACCAAAGCATGATGCACTTCATCCAGATAAATGGGTGGAATAATTACAGTCTAGTTGTTATTGTAATATCCACCTAAAAAGAGACTAATGGCAGTTGATTTTAGGGTGAATTGCAGCATCATTAAACCCAAACACTATGGTGCGAACAGCACCGCTTGGGCAGCCTGGGAGATACTTTTGTACTCTGTGGATACACACTTTTTAGGGGAATTCAACCAAGTAACCAAATTTACTGGGGATGCACTTGGATATGGTCTCAGAAAAGAGATGTTAATAAACCTAAATCTGTTGAGAGCAGCGAAAAGACAAGATATAATACTCTGCCAACATTCTTCCTTAAAAACAAACAAACCAAAAGCTAATTTAATAGGATTATGATAATTTATCCTTTGGTATTAATCTATAACCCAATCACAAAAGCTACAATAATTTGCAATAGCCAGCTAGCCATTTTCCAAGATCATACCCTCAGGTATTTCAAAAGTAATTATTTTAATATGCTCCCACCTGTATTCTCTTTGTGTTGATATTATTTGTGTGGAAACAGTCATAATTTATTTAGCCATCTTAAAAAGGTCTATACATCTACCACATGCCTGGCAATCAGTGTATTGAGTAAGTAATCCACTGATAAATGTCTGTACGTCCATGGGTCAATTACTAATGCAAGTTGCTATAACATACTGTGGCTTACTTTAGATGTCGCCAATTTGCTGTACAGATTATTCTGCCTGAGTAGGACTTCGGTTTTTGAAAACACTTGAAAGAAGACAAAGGAGACCAGCAAATCCTCACATTTTAGAAAACTTAAGTTTGGCATTTTGATTAACTGATAAAAGCAATAAATTAAGCCTAAATACAAAATCATCAAATTTTAAGAAAACTCTTCATGCTGGGAATCAGCACTGGAAGCTTCGTTCGTTTTGATGTCTGAGACACAACTTGCAAATGAATGCATCTTTTACTATCATTATGGGGTGCCATCTTAAAAACACATAGTCTGTTATAGTATGAGAAGCTGTCATTGTTGTTAGTTAGTGTTAGTATTTTGCAGCATCTACATAATTAGATGAAGACATTTTGTTGTCTCTGTATCAGGGTGATGATAGGAGACTGATTCTAAACCAATGAGCCACCACTTGACATTATTTTGTGTAACTGCTATAAATGACAATCTGCTGCCATTGAACAGAGGGCCCATTCAGCCTATATTTGCTTTGCCATTGATACTGCCCCGCCACTTCCTGACCCCCCCACCCCCCTCATCTTCAAGGTTTCCTGGCTGTGTCAGCTCTGATAAC
This sequence comes from Remorina albescens, assembly GCA_034769265.1. Lineage (NCBI taxonomy): Eukaryota > Metazoa > Chordata > Actinopteri > Carangiformes > Echeneidae > Remorina > Remorina albescens. Next base: position 4,844,408 of record CM068487.1, read on the forward strand.
TGTTACCGTCTTTGCTAAATGATATTCATGTTGTCCCTGTTCCTTGCCAGATTCATAAGGCTAACATGTCATGAGCTGAGGAGGGAGTGCCGTCTCACTGAGGCTGCATCGAATGTTGAAACACAAGGGAATAAAAAAGACAAACAAAAACAAAAAAAACAAACAGAAAGCACTCATATCAGATGTTTAAACTGACTAATTGCAGATATCAGAGCTTTAAGTGCTAAATGACATTGTGCCAGGTTTAGTTGATCTAATAAAAGATGCAAATCATTGTGATGGATTTTACCAACTGCAGTATATTTTATTCTTGCCTTTTAGATTTTCATTTAGAGAAATGGTCATCACAATGCTTTTCAGCCTCTCTGATTATTAAAGTTATCGTCTGCGACAATTTGACGACAGTGACACATTAATTCCGTAGTAATCTGCTGTGCCCTTTTATTGTATACTAAATGCTTACCTTGAAAGGACTGATTAGAAGAGACAGACTGCCTTAGATTTCTTGTTTTATCTGCTGATTCCTCTGTTAATGGTAAAATTAGGAGCTTGAATGTCAAGGGTGAAGCACTTTTATCGGTAAATTGGAGGACCTCAATCTGAGTGGCTCGCTGCTTGAGCTGCTGCTGCTGGTGGTGGTGGTGATTGGGGGTGGGGGTGTACGGCTGTGACAGTAGTATTGACGGGGATAGCATCCTCAGTGCACAGCAGCCGAAGGTAGTGGAGGGAGTGATGTAAACAGATGGATATTATAGTAGACAGAAGGGATTAGTGGCAGACCCTGCTGCCTGTTTTTTATTTGCAAAAACAGGACAAAGTGTTTTGTGGATGGGAGTGAGTTTTTATTTTTTTTTTGTAAAACGGTAGAGCTACAGCAGGAGGCGTGTGTCTCTTCAGAGACAGAAGTACAGCAGAGGGAGTGGAGTAAGTGGGAGGCAATCACAAGGGAAATGGACCGACAAACTGTACCTTCCAACTAAAGTGCCCTCACTGTGGATTAAGGTGAGCGCCGGCATCTGTATTATGTTGACAGTAGATAAAACCTGATCTGACTGAGAGAGTACCTGTAGATCAGCTGCACCATGTGGAATACATCACAGAGGAGGCATCAGCTGCGAGTACAACTGAAGGAATTCGGCAAAGACCAGGAAGTGGCTGCCGCTTGCAGTTAGTCTCTCCTTTTTTTCCCCCGTCACATCTTCTAACCCCAGAAAACAGCCAGGCTACTAATGAGCACATCGATGTGTGGCTGTGGCTGCAGCATCATCTCCTCTCTGATGAAGAGACTGGGCCGCACAGCTTGCTGCTCAGATCTCCTCTCCTGCAGCCATACATCTGAACAGCTGCAGCGACTGGCCACTGGCTGCCCACCTCGACCAAAGGTAACGGTGCATCAGCGCTCATTGACACAGCCACATCTGTCTTCACGCTTCCTAATCCGTCATTACGATTTTTGTATGTGTTATCACCTGTATGAAGGAAGCATATGGGGCCTGACACAAGATTGGTGCATGTGAAGGGCAACATTCTTGTTTGTATTCCTTGGTTGTACAAAGCAATTTCTCAGGTATAAAAACTGTGCTACAAGGGAGAGTGGCACAATAATTGATTCTTTAATGGTACCAGGTGATTTAATGGCTGTCTTGCTTCCTTGACAACAGTGGACTTGCCTTCAGCTGTTAGTCATTTAAATGGATGCCTTTAGAATGCTTGTGGTTTACAGCGATTGCTGCCCCTCCTCAGTTGGAGAAAAAGCTTTTTCTAATGGAACAAATAAAAGCCAAACAAGATTTTGTGTGTGTCTGAGTGCTTGTGTGCACATGCCAGTGTATGTGAATGAGTGTGACTTTGCTCTAACAGAAGCTTCTGTCTCATGGCTGTGGCTTCTAGTGTTCCCTCAGTTTCATTGCTTGTTGTACACATGACTGTTTTAATAGCTGGCTGGCACTGAGTGGGATTTTAAATCCTTCCAGTGTCCTCCTGGCAGCTGGCCATTCTCACAGTAAAGGAGATTGATTCTCTTAGTTTCCAAGAAGATTTAGCCCATCACGAGTAATGATCGAAACCCATGACGAAGATTTTTGTGGTATTATTCCCTGATAATACCAAGTCGTCGTTTTTCTGAGAGTGTTGTCAAAGGATGAAGTACTTTACTGCAAAACGAATGTTGGAAAACGTTGTCACTGTGTCATGTAGCTCTAGTATTGCGGTTTCACTTTCTTCCTCTGAGACATCACAGGGCACCAGCTGGAAATAGAGCCATCGATTAACAGCATCTGCATTGAACAAAGATTTTAACAGACGCTATGTATTTACAGCAATAGTAGACTTATAAGCAACCCAGTACATCCTATTGCATTCTGTGCACAAAATATTCATAATTGCAAAAGCCAAATTATAACTCTTACTTTCTTTTGTCTCACAGTTGCTGCAGTTACTAAGGCGACAGGTATAATGCACTGATATTGCTCTGTTCTGTCTTTACCCATGTCCCAATCTTAATATTTGAGAATCTAAGCAGAGCCAGTGCACATCCGCTGCCTGATCTGTATCTGTTACTAGATGCTCTGTACACAGCCAATATTTTCACCAATCTGTCCCAATGTTCTTTTAAGGTCACATTGGTGTGATTTATTGCTGCCATTTGAGGGTTTTCAGCTCAGTCTTCTAATTTTCTCTCCTTATTCTCAACAAGGTTTATGTGCCAGCGGTATCCAGGAGCCTTGAAACGATTGATCGTCCTTAAAGTCGGTTTTATCTTTTCAAAGCTAGAAATTACTGTCACTTTATCTTTAGAGAATCTTATTTTTCACAATCCTCCATCAAACAGAGAATCTCCTCTCAGGCCTTTCAGTCTTGAGTGATTTTTAGCCGGTTATTTGTAAAGATACTGCTTCAGTTACTGGAATAAGAAGGAAATCTGCACGCGGACATAATAAATCATCATCAATCATCTCTGTATTGCAGTAGTCTTCATAAAGTCTGTAATTGGCGAGAAAGTTTTACCTTATATAAGTGGTTATTTAGACAGAACTTCTCTTCCAAGCAATATCTCCAATAAGATAACATTTTTGATATAAAATTAGATGATAACTTTTGCTTGTGACAAGATTTTATGACCAAGTTATGTACTGAACAAGCGATTTGTGTATTTATAAATGACAACTTTTCTCACGACTGGTGTATAATGGCTGGCAATTGAGCTGGAAATAGATCAGGTTTTATAAGTACAGTTGACTTTATTGACCTGATACTGCATGTTGGCTAAGGACACCCAGGAACCAATTTGCTGCTTTTTTCCTATTGTTTACTTATGGCACAAAGCAGAGCAGCTATGATTAGATTGTATCAGGTTTAGTTTGTATCAGCAGTGACTTGTTTGTTCTAGTTTTAACAATGAACAAACTGCATAAGCTGCTTGGATGCATCTCATAACCAAGGAAGTAGTGACTTGTCTTTTGAATGCCAGCTGTGAGGTGGGGGGGGCAGGCAGACCAGCTGCTGTGCTGATGCTGTAAAAGGTTAATTCATACCTGTTGCAGCCTGGCCTGTGGAGATCTGTGTCCAAGTTCACCCAAGAGAAGCACACTCTTGCTGAAGTGCCCCATGTTGAATGTGTGCACAAGGCTAAAGTAAAGTCTGTGTGTACCACAGCTGTGGCTGTATCTGTCAAGTGCCAACTTGGCACAGCACTCTGTAGAAATCCAAACCCCTCCCCATCAGCAGCTACTCCAGGGACTGTCTGGACGTATGTTTCCCTGCCAGACTGTTGGGCACATAACATCAATACTGGTCTACACACATCTTATTATTCTCAGAAAAGGGAAAAATCTTTTCTCTATTAAACACCACTGCAAGTGAACTGTTCAAGGGCACAACTAAAGAGATGGTGTCAGACTTGGCTTGCAACAAACTAAATAGGAAAGGGACTGAATAGAAGCTGGATATTCTTCTGTTCAACATCAATTTTAAACATACTGGAATTTTGTTTTTGTTACAGCCGGATTAAATAATTTTAAATGGTTTTAAGTCTTTATATTTTTGCCACTGTAGGGCACCGGAATAAGCTGTAAGTACAATATTAAATTTTTTTGGGGGGGCAGGATGTAGAGCAGAGCTGACTTTTTAGAAATCCAAATAGAATTTGTTTGGAGTTGTGTTTCTGGCCACTTGATGCAAATCCAATTCATTCTTTAAAGTTTTGCGCATACGTTGGGAGAGAAAAGAGTCTAGCTCTTTAATTGCTAAATGCCTCACCATGTTCACTAGCTAGTGTGCTTATCTGACTTTTTTGTCTAAAAATAGATGAGTGAATAGAGTTTGTGGGCTACAAACCAAAACTCTTAGCTGGATGATGCTCCGTAGAACTTAGAGTGACCTATTTGTTATATGGTCCAATGTTAATAAAAATATGAAAAGTAGGAGAACTAATGATGCACCATTGGATGGATGTTGACTACAGGGTTGGTTGGTGCTTGTTTCTCAAATAGGAGCATTTTTTATTGAATAAACAAAGCTGCTCTTTAATCATTATCCCAGAACTTGAGAGGGGGGGCGCGATCTTATTTCCTGTTTTTGCTCTGAGGCGCTCTGTGTCCTGGGCACCTGTGTCACCTATTTGCTCCAGGAGACACAGATTCACACCTGCCCTCTGCAGCTTTCCAAAGCTATTTTTGTCAACTTCACCGCTCTAGCAGGACTAAAAATAGAGAGACTGATGAATGAAATTTGTGTGCGCTGAACTAAAGGCCATTCTGTCTTTGTTCGCTACAAGTGCAAATGGAATTTCATCCTTCCATATTTTGCTGAACCGTAATACCAGTTCAACCACTTTATAATTGTATGTAAAATTGTCCACATTCTGTAAAATTGCTATTCTGAAATAGTTTTTTTTTTCGTCATTTGCTCGTTTTTGATCAAGAAAACCAAAGCTGTCCTCCAAACAATGAATTAGAGCTTAGTGTTTGTCCTGTTTGCTCAGGACAGACATACGTTTGTTGTGTGTCAATCTCTCTCACCCAGCTTGTACCGGACACATTTGTCTGAACAACAATAACAACAAACAAATTTCACGCTGTTCTTAGGAAACTAATTACGGAACCTTGGTTGTTCCGGTAAAAGGCAGGGACAACTTTAGCTATTCATAGCCTTCCTCTTCTCAGCTCACAGCAGTCCCCGGTGGGGTGGGGTTGGGGGCTGTGCAATCTGAGATCAAGCTAATGCTTCCCACCACAGACTATACAGCAAAGAGGAGAAGCCTTGCAGAGGGATCAGTGACTTTTTCCTCAAGGTCAAAGCATTTGGTTTGCACTGAAACAGACGAGTACGTGAGCCTCCAAAAGATATTTTCTCATCTCTTATGTAGTGTAGTGAGGAGATTTGGAACTGCAGACTGCACATTGTTAATTTGTCATAGTTAAGATTTGCTAGAGACCGCATGTGGGCATTTTGAAACACCCATTGGCCTCTTTTTCAGGGTCCTTAAATTTATCCACAGTTTGACAGAAAAAAATAAGCCTTTTCTAATACAGTGTGTTATCAGTAGCTCATGTGCCCAACAACGGAGTGACCAATTAGAAAAGCTGAAAACCTCAAAGTATTGTTAATGGACAAAGGATGAGACTGAAAATGAGCAGCTGTGCTAACCAATCCTCCTCTGTGGTTCATAACTGTGTAAAGCTTCTTTATCTTTACTGTACTCTACTCTCAGAATTTATGTAACAGCATGGCCATGAAATTAGTCTAAAGCACAATTAACAGTTATGTGGTAGAAAGGAAGTGTGTTGTGTCTTCAACTATAATGGTTTTTTAAATACCCTGTGAGAGCACATTTATTTATTTGGTCCAATGTATATACAGACTTGGTGCTGCATAAAGGAAGTCAAGCGCTGCCTTCCCTGCCGCACAAAGGTCATTTCACTCAATAAAGGTCAGCTAACTAGCTTCCAGGGAGGGCTGTTGATGGTCTCTCACACACACACACACACACACTGAAATTTTGCTGCAAGACTAAAAGTGCACCAATCTCATAAAAAGTTGACACACCTTTTGGTGTTACACTATGAGGAGAAATGGGGAAAAAAAAGAAACTTGAGCGCTTTTGCATGTGCAGCAGGACTTGGAGGTGCACATGTTGGTGGTGGTTCAACTTAAAAGTCATAAAGATGTGGGTACCCTGACAACCTTCACTGAGAAATCCACTAGTCACTTGGCTCTATTTACATAAGCCTTCTTTGCCACTTGAATGTTGAATAAAATCTAATTTGCATCTTGAGTTGAGCTGCCTGGAGCACGATGTGTCTTTCAGAATTTGTTGATTTAAGTTAATTAACAGATCAAGGTTGAAGTAAAGATGCAGCACCTATAAATAAGTTTGATCAATCTCAGAAAATTGTTTTAGAATCACCAGCTGACTCAACAAAAATACTCCATTCAGTGGAATTCGACTTATCTACAAATCCTCAAAAAGTTGATTACTGTTGTTTTGATCGAGAGGTTATAGTAAAAACTGCATTAATATTTAATTGATCTGTCTGTTTAAAACTGAGCGATACATTCCTCACATAGTTGTGAATTTTCTAATCTTTTCTGAAATAATATCAAAATCAAACTTACACGAAAGTATAATAAAACTTTTTCAATTAAAATTTATAGGTGTATAATACATTTTGGATTGAATCCTAGACAGATTTTTGTGATAGTTTATAAATTATTCCTTTTATTCATATTACAGTAGCTACTATGGTGCATTGACACGTCATCATGACAACAGCAACAATGTTTTTAAATTAACATTTGACACCCAAATTGTAAAGAGAAGCCATAAATATTTGTGTATATGTGCTTATTTAGGAATTGATCTAGTTGCAGCACAGTAGATACAGCCTAAAATGTCTGTCCATTTAGTGGACTGAGAAACCAATTGAATAATTATAATTGGAAAATTATAGTTGTTACTGGAGTGATACTCCATGTCAGCCAATGCCCTGATTTCAGATATAACTATCTGGAGAGAAAAGTAAGATCAGTGCATTCACAGGAGTAACTGCAATCTCACCACTTGCTACCCCTTACCTTTGTCTGGATGTGCCATCTAATAGCTTAACTACATTCAGGCAAATCACATGATCCTGAATGTTCCAGTAAATACAAGCACATGTCGACAGAAAATAACTCGAGGGAATTGATGCTTTGATGGTCACAGATTAGTTCTGATGCTCGGTTAGGATTCTTGTCTGCATTGCTGCATCTGCGACTCTGCAGCTGAAGGTGAAGGTGTCTCATTGTAGATAAAGCTCTGGTGGCTATACCTTAGTTCCATATATAATTTCAGATATTTTTGAAGCCAGCTACGTGGTGTGTGTGTTTACTCAGCGGGTTTGCCATCATAACCTGGTGAATAAAGGCCATAGAGCAGATTTAGAAGATAGACAAAATGTCTTTCATTTTTCTTGCTTGCAGACTATACAAATCTTCTGGACAATTGTTGGGCAAGCTTCTGGTCCCATGCAATGCTTTGCTTTTGTATTTGACAGATTGGACTTTGTTTATTGGCTTTGTAGGATTTTTGGAACGCTAGCAGCTCTCAAGGCTATTCTGCACATCGGTCTGCATGTGAGGCAGAGCATCCAGTGCTTTGTGATCTGAAGCCAAACACAATCACTCCCACCTTTTTTCTTGTCTGCTGCTGAGCAGCAAAAGTGTCTCAAAGAACAAATGTTTGATGCCCATTGTTTTAATTCAGAGGAAAGAAGACAATATAGAGTGGGATATTCACACCTTTCACTGGAAGAAAAAAACAAAAACAACTGATCATCTTTTTTTCTGTTTGGAATGATCTATAATAAAAATCTTTTTTCTTTGTGACAATTTTTTTGCCTCATAGACAGATCAGGGAAAATGATAAAAATATTTTAACAATGTCTGTAATTTTTTTTTTGTGCATTTCAGAATGTCAAGCCCTTCTCCTCCTCAGACAGCCTAGCGAAGGTCCAGGAGGTAGCAAGCTGGCTTTTGGAAATGAACCAGGATCTGCTGTCGGGGGGCAGCAGCAGCAGGCGGAGTCGGGGGCCGGGGGGTCCGGCAGTGCGAGGTAACGCCTCCTCCACATCCCGGGCACCCCAGCAGGCGGCAGAGGAGGGTGATGAGGATGAGCACATGAACCGGGTAGTCGAGGAGGAAGAGCAGCTGCAGCAGAGGGTAGGCCCAACTGACACTTGGAAAATTATATTGCAATCAAATATAATTTAAACCAGGATGTGTATGAAAATGTCCTGAAAGCTTGCATTTTGAAAGATTTGCACATTGTTCACAAAATAGGAATGACAAAAATGCGACACATGGAATGGATCATCAGGCTTCGGAAACGTGGTTTTTTTTTTTTTCCACAGCCTGAGGCATCGCAGGTTGAAGGTGGGCCAGAACAGTCATGGGGACCCAGAGAGTCAGGCGCCAGCAATGGCCCTCGTCGTGAGGAGGAAGGGGAAGAAGTTGAAGAAGGCTTGCCAAATGAAGTGAACGGCGGGGAGAAAGGAGCCCGATGGATGTGGGAGACAGAGCAGAGGAGACTACGAGGTCAGCCGCTGGGTGAAGAAGACGAGGAGGAAGAGGAAGAGGAGGACAATAACAACAGTAGCATCCACCAGGAGGAGGAGGAGGTGGAGGAGAGGACGGAGGGAGGGGAGGAGCAAGGAAGGGAGGAAGAGGAGAGGGAAGAAGGTGAGGAGGAAGAGGAGGAGGACGAAGATGAGGAAGAGATGGACCAAGACAGTGATGACTTTGAGCATTCGCTGGAGAGTGGGAGGGAGGAGGAAGAGGAGGAGGAAGGAGAAGGGGAGGAAGGGCTGCGGTCTCCCTCTATCAGGAACAATGTGTCTGCCCCCAATAACAACCTGGACTCTGGTTGTACACACCAAAGCTCTTCCAACAAAAAGGTAAGCACAGCTGCTGTTTCAACAGTTTTCATTAGAGTTGCTTTCCACTGATATAATACACCCTGCCAGTGGACTTCTCAAACTAACCGGGATCCTCCACTTAAAATTAATTATTTTGCAATACTAAGAGCACCACAAACAAAACTCCACTCTGTGTATTCATTTGTGGGCCCCACCATTTTCATAGTACCATGACACATGAGTCTAAAATTGTGTAATGCAGGTTAACTGACCCTTAAGGATTCTTTGTCACAGAGGTTGTCACCCTCAGCCAGTATTGGTAATCATCTCGTCACCACTGTGAAAACATTTCCAAAACACATTTTATTAGGGGTTTGGGCTCATATTTAAGACAGCAGCTCCCTCTTTTGGTATCTGTGTGTTACTGCTCTACATGTGCATACCCCAGGTAAACACTCAGTGAGGCTAGTGGAACAATTAGGACTGAAAATATTTTCTGGCAACTGGTCCAGGTCTTACTAGGGCTCTAAACCTGGACAGTTAGGTGGTGCTCACCTGTTTATCGATGAGTTGGCTGCAAGTTTTTACACTATATTTCACTCATCTTAAATTGTTGGTTATTTTCAGTTTTGCAATTATTCTACCAGCAGTTTAATGTGATGAATTCATCGGCTGATGGTCTTATTTCTTACTTTTGAGGTCACTGTTTGATTCCCAACTAAAGAAACTATTCTCATGCCTTTACAGTTTTCACTGATTAGTTCAAGCTGAGTGAAGTGATTAGTCTGCTGTTTTATTCTGCCTATTGAATATGTGGGGATTTCTCTATTAAAACTACATTATCTATTTGGTGAAAGGATCAAAACTGGACTGCACTGATAATGTTTTTGAGTTTAGATCACAAGAATGTGAGATTGATGTTTGAACAGAAGCCCTCAAAACTGGAAAAAGAGTGAAAGGTCCATATACATAATTCCTGTCAGAAGCTAGCAAGACTTTAATTATTACTCCATGTTCCCATTGAACCATGTGACATTTGTGAATGGTATACCCATCTTGCCTTGATCTTTTCATGCTTTTTTCCCCAGTCCAGTTTCAACCCTGGGTAAATGTTGACAATTACAGAATTGGACTCAAGATCTTGGCTAAGTCTAAGTAGATGAGACGTCTGCTGAGGAATACATAAATGTTGATGCTGATGAATGTTGATGATCACCTCTCCTTTTTTTTTTTTTTTTTTTTTTGAAGCATGGTAATGGATGGTATTTCTTTGCATCTCATCTATCATGTTCTCCATTCCAAGACCTTTTTGGTATTCAGTATGTTATAGAGGAATGGACAAAAAAATAATAATTAAAGTTTAACAGCCTGTTCGTATATACTCAATTCATGCGTGCAATGTCAGGAAACTATTTAATCCCATTGCAAGTTCAACCCTCGCTGATTTACTGACACAGTGAGTGATGATTGTAGCTGGGAATGGAGTCACATGATGTTCAAAAGACAGATGTAACAAATAGTCAGATCTTCCTTCAGCAGCATAGCTAATGTATGCCATTCAAAAGGCGCTGATGCTGCAAAACACCAGTATTTGAATGTTAATGCTGGTGTCTTGTTGCAGTGATGCAAATAGAGAACATGTCTATTTGGTAAATATATCTCAATGGCCTTCACTCCACCTGGATTTCAAAGGAGAAAAAGGAGCTTGCCAAGAAGACAGATATTTTGCGCAGGCAGATTATAATGAGTAAACCCAATAAATTAACATTGACATCAAGTTTTGGCGTACTAATTTGTCCTAACGCTGTATATATATACCAAAAAAGGAGACGAGAACTAATATAAAGATAAAAAATATCTTCATTAATTAGTTTGCCAAGAAGACTAAATTGTTTTGTTTATATTGGCCTAAATATAGCCGTATGAATTTGCTCCTGTGCGCCTCTCACCATCTGACACAGCTGTCAGATAGGTTTGTCAGGGTCTTAGTCACTCTAGTGGGCCAGCTGGCTTTGATGTTTAATGTGCACATTTTATTCAGCTGTAGACTCTGAAATGCTTGGAATTAGGAGTGTTGCCGAAACAGTAGCTCAACATTTATTGACACTGAGCCAAGGCGAGTAGTGTAAAATGTCTATGTACTATGGATACCTTTTGGAGGAGACTTGATATGTCCTACAAAATTGGAAAACTGTACCTGAGGCAGAATTTTACTATAGGGATCCTATTTGATTCCGCCTCTGATTTCAGTGACAAATTACTTTAAACTCCTGAAGCTAGACTTACCTTTTCAGATAACAGATCCAGCCATGATATAGAGATGAATTTATTTCAGATTGTCAGGGCTACACCTGCAAATGCATTGTCGTTCACGTCTGAGTTTTGGTTGAGTTTGGAGACAGTTAAATAGATGATCATACACACCTTGAGAACTTGCAAGGTTTTAGTCTTTCCTACTCCAGTCTACTTAAATAAGTATATATAAATAAATAGTTCAATGTTAAAGTAGTTAACAGATTTAAATTTGAAAAAAAAAAGAAGAAAAAAAATGCTAAGTAGTTTGGAAACTCTAACAATAGAGCTTCGCTAAAGAAGATAATGAGATAATCATGTGTTATTTGTAAGTTCATCCAGTCTTGTGGTACAGAGAAAATAAGTTAATATATTTTATTATTTTTATTTTGAATTATGCTTTGATATGTATTAAAATATGTACCTAATGGTAAATCATAGTGGACCAATTCTAGACTCCCCTGACACCCCCTTATCACATAAAGACAAAATTTGACTTTGGTTATGTCAAATAAATAAATAAATAAATAAATAAATAAATTAAATCAAACAAAATCAAAAAATATCTGCCATTCAAAAATAGTCATTATGTTTAGTATTAAATATACAAACAGTGATTTTAAGTAATTTATGCAATCCATGTTAACTAGATTTATTGATGATCTGGCCTTGAAGATTAGAGCCAGAATATTTCATATAACATTAACATTACTCCTTGTTGTCCTTGATTAGTTCTTGGAGTATTAATTCATTTGGTTAGATTTAAAACCACCAAGTCTGAAATTCAAATTTAACTTGTCATATGTGTATACAAAAATGTTTAATTAGTTTAGGTAAGTAAAACCCAGATGCATGTTGAGATTACAGATGTATAGCACTTTTCAAATGCAAGACTATTACGTGCTTTGCCCTGATAGTAGTGGTAGTAAAAGATAGACCATCTGCATCCATGTGTTTAAAACTCCTGTATGTCCTTGTGGAGAACATACAATCTTGTGAAATATGAGATGTACATTTTGACAGCTGCAGCATGCATCCACCAAAAAAGATGCAACGGAGTACCCATGTTTGGACCAACAATATGCCAGTCCATGTGGGCTTTGGTCATATATGTCTGACAGAAATGAATGAACTAAATTAAGGACTAAGGTTGTGCAAAGCAAAGCAGAAGCAGGTCTGTAAAAGCTTAAATAATGCTCAGCTTTCTGAACATGTCTGTGGCGAGGAAAGGTCGTGTTCCCAGGCTCCAAGTGTTGTGGGCTCAAGTCACCGGAAATAGATGCTTCATCTCCTCTTCACCGTGACACCCCTATCTTTTGACTCTGGTCAGTGGGGTTAGCCTTCAGATCATGCTGATCATTTAGCCTTCTAAATTTCTGAGGAACTTCCTGAATTAATGTTTAGCTTGTGCTTTAGCATACCTGAAGGCTAAATGTGTCGGGCAAAGATATTCTAGAGCTGAGCCAAAACTTAATGACATTTACATTTTAAGCAGATGGATTTCTATTCAGAGGTACTAAAAGGGTGTGCATCACATGATAGTTTGCAGAATATATGGTGATGTGTTAACATGAGGCTTACAGCAGGTGTTGATATATGTATATTGTGTCATATACATTAGTCCCAGGAAAGGCAGATTGTTTGACATTGGCAGGTGGAAGAGGGGTGTAAGGTTGTTTAAGGTAAATGTCAAAGGTTGTGGGAAAAACATTACAAAGAAAATCATTAAGGCTCCAAACCAGAATGAAAACCATTAATGCTTTCCATAGTTCCAATAGCCTTTAAATCTTGAAATTAAGGGTAAATGATTTTATTACATGACAACAGGATCTCTCCTGTGCCGTGCAATATTTTATTTTATTTTTTGCCACAAAACACTTTCCAAACCATAACCAAATATACTGATGTTTTTGTTGTTTGTTGTTTTTCACATCTGATAAGAATGAACAGGAATATAATATGCTAATTTTAGACCTCCTGCAGTCCACTGCTGCCTGTCCATCTATGATTCTTTTCAACATATCATGGCCAATGGCTGAGGCATTATGGGATTTTTACAGGACTAGATGTCTCATGAGTCATCAGAGTCTTTGGTTGTGAAATGGATCTGCACAGCTACGATAAAGCAGAGGAAGAGGATGTGAGAGGGCAGAGTGCATTGGCTGTTAAACTGACACCAACACTGAATAATGTATTGACTTATCTGGATAAAAGGAAGATGGCAATACATTTATCCATACAGGTCTATGACGCATATATTTTTTTTATGATAAAAACAATTTACTAGACCTTAGCTTCACATATCAGCCACCTGTTAGACTGTTTGCACACACTCACAAATGAGCTTCATTGAACCTGGAATAAAATATGTTTAATTCTAATTTCTTTGTTTCATCCATAGATATCCAGATGTTCTTTCTCCTTTTGTCATGCCATATAAAATTTAAATTGTCAACATCTTTTTAAAAATCAACATGAAATTGGCTTTTTCTTTATCAATGGTGATTAAAGTAGTTTCTTCTGGGTTGACATCCTTTGACATATTTTGCAATATGCCATTATATATGTCCCTAGACTTTTGCTACAACTATAAGTATAGAAAGTGTTGTAGTATGATGCAATATGTCTCAGAACTGACATGTGCACTACATGTCTACCAATGAGTAAGACATTTTCTTGTGTGGCTTTTTAAGTTCAGAATGAAAATGAGGATAACTCATCAGCCAAATTGTTTTTACCGTCAAAAACTTGCACAGTTTGAAACACATTCAGCTTTTCATTTTTGTTCAAAAACACATTACCGTTCATTGCCACTAATTAAATATTTTTTCCAAAGAAAAGGGTGCCTGTTTATTGTAGGTGGTGTCGCCCACGCACTGGCCTTGTCATACAGGAAGACATGAGCCACAAAGGATCAGTGTTCTCATCCTCCCACATGAAAGCAACTAGTTTGAGTCAGTAGGAATATACATTGGCTTATTTTTATTTTTTATTTTTCCCAGAGAAAGCCTGATACGACTCCACTCGTCAGTAGATTTGTTCATTGCTCAGCTATGTCTTTTTGCCTCTCTTTTCTTTCTTTACTAGGGCTAGATTTTTTCCCCCTTTGTACACTCAATACTAAAGTAATTATTTCTTGAATTTTCATTCCTTCTTGATTTAAGTTTATTTGACATTATTGTGAAATTAAATTACAAAGAAATCACAGAGAACGGATGATGTATTATATACCAAGGCTTGTAATGTGAAAATAGCATTAAGGTGATAATGCTAAATCGATGTGAGCAACAAGTTGACAACGTAAATGCCATTGTTATGACTTAGTCCTGTCAAACATTCATCTATTGGATTATAATGCAAATCTTTGCATTACAAACTTCATGTTCTGCAGAAAAAGATTCTTGTCTGTGTTATTTATAAGGCTCTGAACACAGTAATGATCCTGCCACATTTGATTATTAAAACTCTACTGTATAACTGTCCTTGATATGATGATGTGCTACCAGACTTTGCAGTACAGCATAATCTTGCATCTTAGTTGTTCCAATTTTTGACACCAGGGGGAGACAGTGGTCTGAAGGTCAGGTTCATACAGTAATGTGTGGACCCAGGATGTAGGTGCTTGTTGTAGCTGTGACCAGATTGTACCGCAGGCTGTACCTAGCAATGAACTGCTTCTTGCCTTTCAGTGACACTATTTAGCTGTGTGAGTGATGGAGTTGGTATTTATTTGTTTTTTCTTGTAATACCTCTGGTGTTTGACAAAGGTTGTAACTTTACTGCTGGCTGATGTAGACAGGGTGTGGGGTTGAATTAGATGAGAATGGTGAAAAGCACCATTGTGCTTGGTGCATTTATTGTTGCAGGTCTGTATTTGAACTTCAGAGTTGAAGACCTACAATTTCTTACTTTCAAAAGACCAATATTTGCAGCCATGCCTTGTAATTTCAGCTGCTTTGAAAAGCTGGGAGTGATTTATAAGAGTACTGAGTTACTAGAAGCCAGAAATTCTTGACCCTCTGGCACTGAAGCAGTCTTGATGTCTTTCAAGGATTGCAAACCCAGTGAGCAGACACGCTAATACACAATAAATAGAAAGAGGACAACATAATTTATCCCATTATAGTTTGTTAGTGTACTTTATGAACACGTTATGAGCTAGTACCATTGAAACTTTGTAACCTTAAAAGGTTATTTTTGTTTTTATCATTAGTAGGTTGCAGCCAGTAGTTTTATTTATGGCACTGATCCAATTCATTTGGGTAATTTCTGTAGTTACGATAAAGTGCAATGGGGCCTTAGGTTTCTAGCATACTCCAAATTTCCCCGGCACAAAGTGAGTTTTGGAAACATTTCAAGGTTTCTGGTCATGCAAATGGTATAATAGATGAATCTTAAGACAATTAGAGGATAGGCATTGCTTAGTAGCCAAAGTTAAATATGCTCACATGACGTTCTATGAAACGAGTTACTTTGGGCTGGGCATGTTATAGCAGACTGGAACAGTACGTCTGATACATAGCTTGATGGCCTAAGATTAGTCTGAAAGCTCAAGTAACCTCTACAAGGCCTTGGATATATCAGAAACAAGCAGTTGTCTGCATGTGTCTCATTGGTCACTTCATACTGCATGTGGAATACTGTTTTTCATGGTTTGTAAAGTGACAGCGAAAAGGAAATTAATTATAATAGCCCACCATTCAGGTAGATTAAATTATAAAATAAATTATTGTAGGATATTAAATCAGTCTCCTAGAGAGTAACGGCACAATCCCTGTTTTGCCAGGCAGTAGCTCCAGGCAGGGAGCTCTTTCACCAACTGCCTCTTCATTAAGTTAAACATGGCCAGTTTGTTCAACAGCTTATAAGACCCCTACATTATTCAATTGTGCTAAACATACTGTAAAAACTCTGGGTCTCGGTCAGTATCAGCCCCAAACACTCAATGGCGTCCAATGGCCACTGGTGTATGAGGGCAGTGTGACCCCGATAGATGTTCTGGCCCTGTAATCCTCCTCAAACAATGGTGGATGTGAGAACAGAAGAGAGGGTTAAGCCCTGTTTGTCTTTTTATGACCCTGTGTTCAGACATTTAAATGTGCAAAGGAAAAATAGTTTCTTTCCACCCACTCACTCTGTAACTTTATACATATTCAGCAGTGATTGTCGCCTGTGCTTTGCTGAATATAAGTTTTTTATGATGGGAGAAAAAGCATGCATTCTATATGCAACTTTTCCCAACTCCCTGCTGTTATACCATTTGCTGCTTCTATACGCCTTCTTACTTTGACACCATGTCACATTAGTGCTTTGTTTGCTATCAAGGTTCAACTGAAGGAGAATTACTTTAGTTATAAGTTCTTCTTTCTCAGCACTTTAAGTACATTCTTGTTTAGACGTGTGTGTCACAAATACTAACGTTTTCCAGCTATGTGAAAATTTCCTGAAATATCCTCTGCATCTTTACTGACATTCATTAACACCTTGGTCCAAAGTAAAGTCCTAGCTTGCCCTAAAATAATCTGTTGTTTGGCTGTAACTTTACCATTTTCATGGGTTAAAGTTGTCTGACTTTGATGATGATACAGAGAACTAAGTTGGGAGGACCAGAAAGGGGTCAAACAATGACCACAATGAGGGAGCTCCCATGACACGTGTACCAGCGTCAGACGACTGCTGGTACACATTCCATCGGCGAGGGGTCATAGGAGCAGATCCCACATTGCCTGTCCAAGGGGGGAGAGGCTGAGTGGGTCCGTCCTCTTTTCAGGCACTGGCAGCAGCTGCTCTGCCTGGCTTGGTCGCAGCAGTGACCTCACACCCAAGAGATTTTTTAAAGGGTGCTAGTCAGCAGAGAGATGAGTTCTGAGTAGGTAGGTGCAGCGACTCAGCGAGAGCAGTATTGATCTACGTGATGGTTGTGAAGTCTCATGAACACGCTGCTCTTATATAAGAAAAGTTACTTCCGACATTAGTCGGTCGGGATTAAGAGCTCCTTCTGGGATATGATCCTTTGAACAGCCTTATTTGCAATGCTGCGGCATTGCCCTATTCCCCGTTTTTCATCTTCAGGAGCTCGGAGAAAGATGCCAAATGTTGCTTCTGGGAAAGAAAAGACTTTTCGGCTGGAGAGCCAGGCACTTGGTCTGGCAGACTCCAAGGACGTTACCACAGAACCGTTGCACCCTCAGAAAGTACTCAAGATATTTAGCATCAACATCATTGCTCAGGGTTTGCCTTTCTGCCGCAGACGGGTGAGTATCGTATGTATCAGGTCAGACGTACGGTTTGGGAGTTGGCTGAACCAACAAACCTGAAAATGTCAAAGGTCATCTAATTCTCCCATTCTTCTCACTTTGGATGTGATTTACTTGAATAACTGCTTGTTTACCATGAAACAAAATCAAAAATTTTGGACTGCTTTTGCTTCTGTTCTAGAAAGGACTTTTCAGCATTTGCCTTTTTCACTTTTGCGTAATTTAAAATCCACTCAAATTAATGTATAGAAACAGGTCCACAAGGAATTTTGGTAATCCATTGGGAAGCCCCTTGTTTTGAACTGTACTTCAACATTATTTTAGTGGTATTCATAAGATAAAAATAAAAATGAAAAAACTTGCGATGACATGCTGTTGATTTGTTGTAATGTTGGGTGATTTGTTTCCGTATGCTCATAGATAGATGGTTCACGTGCCACAGCTCCACCCATGACAGGTGATGGCCACCAAATTATAACCTTAAAAAGTCTGTCGCAATTGAGCCTATTTTAAGGTTCCGTTTTTAGATGAAGACGTAAATGTATTCATTAGAGAAAAATAAGAAAGAAAAGGAAAGTGTTTTGTTTTTTGGTTTTTTTAAAGTATGAAGCAGCCAGATTAACCTTCTGTATGACCGTGGACCATCTGACAGTCTTGATGCAGACAAACTGACTGATTAAAGTAATTTATGACAGGTTCAAAATTTAATTTTCATTAATTAAAGTCTACTCCAGACTGTTTATGAAAATGGGTTTTGGGAATTTTTCATCTTTAAAATATGTATCATTGCTTGAAAAAAACCTTAAAACTTTGATTACTTGACCTTGATCTGTTGAAAAGTTTCACTTGGATTATTCATTTACTTACTATTTCTGGATGCTTTGTAGACTGTACAACTAATTGAGGGAGGAAGCAATTGTTAATTGTTAATAAAAAATAAAGAAAAATGTGTTATAGAGCCCCAAAATAACTAAAACTTGCTACATAGTTTACTTAGTTTTAATTAAATAGGTTTGTGTACATATAAATTAGAGGTTTGATTTTTGGTGTGTGTATTTGACCTGAATTACAGAGGAGCTGACCCTGTTAGGGTTTGTCTTGAGATAAAGACCGTTGGGTCATTATAAATGTGGCCCTTCTAATGTGTCAACAAAATTAGAGATATATTTTGTTGTGAGGAGAAAGTATTGGGCGAAGACTAAAATAGATATAAGGGTAGATGTCACAATTACGGGGGGTGTCAGCGTCAGCTTGTTGTTTTTCCATTCCCACTCCCAGATCAAAGCAGGTTGCTACATTTGTCAGCTTTTCAAGAAAAAAAGGTTATTTTTGATTATCTTGTTTTAATTACTACTGTTTATGCAACCACTATATAGTAGGTTCAAAGACAGACCATAGCTGGAGGTTTGCTATTTTACCCAAAAACAGTTTTTCTTAAATTGTACCTTACTGTTACAGGGCTTACAGTATTCCGGCACTGTGCCGGATTTCCGGCGAGTGGACTGCGATTAAAAAAAGATCAACATTGGGAAAAAAAGAAAGCTTGTCAGGTTCGAGCAGTCACTTGAGTTCGCCTACCAATGGAATGAGAGCAACGCAGCTTTCCCTCTCAACCAAACTAACATGACTAGCCAATCAGAAGTAGGGTGGGTCTTGGAAACTTGGTTGCGATCCAGCAGCAGGTGATGCTGCATTCTAAACAATTTGGGAAAAATGGGCTCTAAGTTGTCAAACTCGGAAATTACTGCTTCCAAAATAAACATGAATGGCTGCTGCACATATTTTTGCGTTCAGCAAACGGTGAAAATATGCCAAACTTATTTTTTCTCCTCCGAGTTAAACCTGTAGCGTGAACGCTATGATATCGGAAGTCGGAAATTTCCCAGTTCGACTATAGAATTCTCGCTTTCGTGAACGCAGCATCCAAGCCGGCGGTTTTGTTTTGTTTTTGTTTTTTTTTTCATCGAAGTGACTGATATGATGGAGAGTAAGTTTATGAAGCCAGGGGAAGACGGCCAACAACAGACAAAGGACTTAGAAATAAGTGGCGCTGGGCGTGGATAGAAGAGAGGGGCAGAGACGACAAGCCTTTTGGTTATTTATTTCCTATTTTGTATTTAGAATCAGAATAAAATAGTTTACTGTTGCACTTTAACTGTTTACAAATTTGTTTTTGTATAAATTGTCCTTTACTGAATTAAATGGTTGCCAATCGAATAATTCCTCAAATTAATAAGCTTGACTGAGTTTCACATTTAACATTGACATCTTTTTTTTTTTTTTTTTTGGAACATATTTTTATTTGAGAAAAAGAGCATAGATCTCAGACATTCAACAAGCATAATTTTTCTTATTTTCTCCCACCCACCCTCCCCATACTACCCATACTACCCATACTACCCATACTGCCCATACTGCCCATACTACCCATACTGCCCATACTGCCCATACAGAACAACGTAAGTGAAATATGTGAAGAAAAATAAAATTGAGAGATTGCACACACATTTCAAAATGCACAAAATTATACTGAAATTGTAGAAAAAAGATAAATAAATAACTGAATAAAAAAAAAAAATTAAAATTAAATAAATGTAGATATTCAAAAGTACACAGGTTGGCTATTTAAACATTATCATCTTTAATTTCTAAATAACCCCCACCCCCCTGGAAAAAAAAAATCAGGCTCAGGATTTTTTTTTTTACTTTAAGCCCTGCTGTTAACAATGCGATACTATACATCATCCCTAATTACTATCTCTACAAAAGGCTGGTGTAATTTTACATGTTGCAGTCATATCTTTACTTAGCATCAAAGGCATTTTGTCCTCATTGCCAAGATTTCTAGTTTCCTTTTTTTTTTTGCCATACTATTAGCACGGCTCTTTGCTGTACAGACGATCAAGTCCAAGATGATGGATCCTAATGACTTGATGATCCACTGACTCTTTCTCCAGATCAACCATAATGTTTACATAGCTTGGATTGAAATGTTTCAGCAACGATTGGATGAATTGCTTCAAAATGTTGTCCTTACCCTCATGTCATTCTCGGCATGAATTGTTGCTTTGCTGGAAAATTTTTCATCAGCAGGACAATTTACCTACCTTAGTTTTGTTTTTTAACATGGTGAAAAGATGGTAGCTAAGAAACTGTAGCTGATATACTGTATTATATTTAAACTGAAGTGTTAACATATCTTTCTTTAAGAATTCTTGGGAACAGCAATCAGGAGATGGCTGGACAGCCTCTG
This sequence comes from Remorina albescens, assembly GCA_034769265.1. Lineage (NCBI taxonomy): Eukaryota > Metazoa > Chordata > Actinopteri > Carangiformes > Echeneidae > Remorina > Remorina albescens. The sequence goes on from CM068487.1 coordinate 4,865,104, forward strand.
TCCTGATGCTTGAAGAAAACTAGCTTGAACGCAAGAAAAATTTGTGGCAACAACCAAGATCATGCCAAGACTTGAGTTTAAGTGTTAAACCACTGTGTGAAGGGTTCCTGGAACCTCTTCCCTCTAGGTGCTCCTTAAATCTAGATAGGCGAGAAAGTCAATTGCTGTAGATGGAAGAAAAGAATCTTTACTTGTCATGTTGTTTACATTGTGTTTTGCTGAATGAACTAAATGCGAAGCTGGTTAATGGATTGGTTGATCCCTTTGCTCCACGCAGAGCAGAAGACATGTGGCAGCTGTCTCTAATGAATGGCATAGCTGGGATTTCTTGGGGTCTCTATGGTATATGGTACAACTTAAGTGGTTGAAACTATGTCTTTAGAAGGAACAGATGATACACTTAAATATAATTCGTTTCCATAATAGCTTTTTTGTGGAACACATGAAGGGAGTTTATTACTTACTTTATCATTCCCCTAGTCCATTTTCAGTGTTGGACACAGACATGAGACCTTTCTATAAGTCTATGTTGCCTCTTGTATCTGTCATGTCATTTTAGTGAGCTCTTCCTAGCCTTAAAACGTCTCATACTCTCGTACTGATAAAAACAGCCGTGGGTTAAACTTCCAATCAAAACGTGACCAGCTGAAGCCACACTATTTCCGGGAGCCCGAATGGGTATCCAGTTGTTACAGGAGATTGTGATCAAAATAGAGAATGTGAGCAGCAGGATATTTAAGTTGTGGTATTACTTTCCTCGCCACCACACCCTACACTGCAGGCCTGTTGAGTAAGGTGATCTGGACTTGCCCATAGCAGCTATGTCTATATTAACTGCTATCAGCAAGATGCGTCTGCTGTTTGAGGTTTGAGCAGGTGCTGTGGGTGGAACTTTGTATTAAAACTAGCCACTTTGACTGGAGCCTTCAGGTTTCCAGTCGGTTACTCTGCAGACACTTTAGAGTCACACATCTGCAGTAATCTTTTTTTTTTTTCTGCCCTGTTTACATTTTCTTTGTGGTGTTTTTTGCCGTTTGTCAGGCTTTGCCGTACATATGCTGTTCATGGATTAATACTATGAATTGTTGTTATTCTTGCAGCCAGTTGGTCTGAGAATCATCATGTCGGTTATTTCAGACAGAAGGCAATTTAATGAAATCTTAAACAACTATCAGAAGTTTAATGCTCATACTGTCATTAGTGACCCATCTATTTTCGAGGAAATATATCTGAATATACTTACAAGTATATATGCATGTTTGATTTGTGTTGTCCCTGTCCCATATGTGACAACTAGGGTGACATGATACTGCTAAGAGGTCAGATGAATTCATAGAAGTGCAAGTGTTATTTGTTGGAAACTGTTGTCCACTTCCAGAACCTTGGTCTCCTGCGTTTTGGCTGTAGTTTGCTGTTGTTAATTTTAGCATAACGATTTTTTGCGGCTCTTATTTATTTATTTTCATTGTTTTGCTGCCTGTTGGTAGAGCTTGCTAAAGTCAGTTGATTATCTTTACAGTAATTTTGACTTTCACTCAACTGGGCAGTCAGAACTACAGTGTTCCTCAACTCAAATAGCGTAACATTTCTGTAGCAGGACAGAACTTATCAGCATATTGAGTAACCTGAAATGAACATATGCTTGACAAAACAATATCACAAGAAACACAATTTTTACAGAGATGTCTAAAGGAGGAGAAAAAGCTATTCTCTAGTACTTCCAATAAAAAAATAACCTGAGCAGGAGCACTAAGAGCAACCAACACAAAAAACTCAGCTTTTGCCAACCAACAAGTACCTGATTTAAAAAATGAATAAATAAATAAAATACAAAAAGTCTCAAAGCACCATCAGCACTCCAGGACTTTATTCACTTTTTATCATGCACTATTAAATGAAGGTACCTTCAGTTCATTTCTTCAAAGTCTAAGCATATGCACAGTAGATTTATTTAAAACTATTATAACCAAATGTTGCCACTCCCGACTTTGTTGTTCAGTAGCTGCCGGTGAATCATTGTAGATAAACTGAATGCCCTGGAGAAGCAGCTGCCTTTTCTGATATTGGTCTCTGCAGATAAGTGTTGTAAAGTTAGTGATAGCTGCTTCACACACACCATCACCCAGACATTTGATCCATTTTTCTCCTGTTTCTGGATAGCCAAAATGAAAATATTGTGTCAGACAGGACAAGAAACTAATTAATCTTTTGAAATTTTCATTTTTGGATATATTTTTCTTCCACCATTACTGATGCAACACATTGTAACACACTGGGGTTGAGTGATGTGAAGCTAAAGAGATATTCCTTTCTCAGTCAATTTTTTTTTTAATCCCCCCTAAGTGTTCTACTGTTTACATGGTAGGAATCTGAGTTTTCAGTTTTAAAAATGATTTCTGAAAACTAGAAGTTAGCATTGCAAATTGTTAAATGGACAAAACTGTTCAAAAATAAACATTGGAAGGTATCGCCATTTAAGAAATTGTGAGTTTCCCCCTATTTTGTGACATGTCTTATACCAATGACCAAAACCATGAGAATTTTAACTATATTTTATTGAGAACATGACAAAATAGCAATAGAAAATTGTGGATTAATGAAGAGATGAATGATCGTCACCTTCTCCCGTCTTAGTGTGACATCAAGCAGCAGTGTAATATATATTGTATTTTTCTGACAGGCAGATGTACTGCGATGTGTTTGACCCCATATGTTTAGAGCATACAAGCCCCCCCCCCCCGCATGTGTCAATGATTGAAAGATGGCTGATTTTTGTCCTCTGTGCTTCAAGCTCTTCTCTCTGTCCTGAAGTAAGGACCACACCACAGTGCACTGCAGGAGGTTGGATTCCACTGCCCTTGGGCTCCAAATAACACAGAGGGGAGGAAGGCATCTGCCATTGGCTATTCTGAGAAGCAATCCCATTCCAGGGAGCACACAGATCCAGTCAGCTAGCTACCCAGCACCCAGATCAGCTAAACAGTTCTATTAACCTCTCGTTCTTATAGATACTTATAAGTATACCAGAAAACAAACAAGCATCGTTTCACTGAAAAGTCCTCTGGTGGAGACTTTCTGATATATTTTGAGAGAATGGGATAAATGTACAAATACAGTGTTCTAAAAAAAATTGTGTTTTAAATGTATGAATATCTATATTTTGCCTTTTACATGCTTCTCGTGTCCTTTCTCACAATGTTACAATGTTAAATCATTATGGGTGAATAGTGTTTACATTTTGACATTGTACATGGTCAGTGAACCTTAGCCTGCTTTAAATACCATACGAGTTCAAACTGGTGGGTGTGTAGTGTTATACTGTTGTGGTGCTTTACAGACAGGGCATACCAGATACTGACATGCCCCCACCTGCCGCGGGGCTGCCTGAAGGCACTGACATTACCCACGCTGTTAAAAGATGAGGAAAGCTACAAGTCTTCTGTCAGAAGAAGTGTCACAGCTCCTAAACATTGTTTTTTAAGTGCAGACATAGACCAAAACAAAACTACTCAAATGCAATCTGTCATATATACAAACAACTATTTACTTTTTCTGTTAAATAATTCGTGGCCCAGATGTTCTTTAATGTATTATAAGACTGTCAGGCACATTCAGTTGATTAGACTTATTGGTAAGCTGCCTTGGTACCTAGTTCTCAAGGTTCGGCTGCATTTTGTTTTCATGTTTTGCTGCTGTGTTGTATGTCCTGTTGCTCATTTTTTCGCCTCCTACACCAACTCTGTTGAGGCTCCTGTTCTAAACTTTAAGCAATTCTTTTTTTGATTGAAAAGTGCAGCCCACCTGTGTCAGTTTCCACATTTTGAGCTGCTCCGTGGTACTTTAAATATTTGTGCTTTGTGCTTTAAAAGTGTCTCCAAGCTCACAGTAATATAACTACAAGTTTTAAGATGTCTATCATTTATTTTCCCCTCAAACCAAAATTCATAGTTCAGCAAACTGTTCCCCCATAAGAATTTAAAGAAGACAAACATTAAATTTGATCAATCTTTCCACCATTGTTTTGGTTCCTTAAGGAAACCTGGGTGATGCCGCTATCTAAACAGTGCTTCTTGGAAAACATTAAGACTACTGTCAATTACCTTTGAAGTAATTATTAGATTCAATGTCAGAATCTATTGCAAATACTGTTGAAGTTTTGAAACTTGATGTTGATGGAATGATTTGGTTGAGTTAGTTTGTGAAGTACTGATTGAATACAGTTAATTGGTTTCAGCTGCAAACTGTACTGCCTACAGAACTCCTCACGTTGAGGATTAATTGGGCTATAAACCACCTCTGTGTGACAAATATGGGCTAAATCCTACCACTACATTCTGGCACAAACTTTCCACACAAAGTTGAAGGTCCTTCCCCCATTTTTCTTAGTATCTCCATTTTCCAGCACTCACCTTTAACAAGTGACGCCAGTGAAAGTGCCTTTCACAATGTCCTGCTCACTGTAATCTGGTCATCAGTGAGGACAGCCTCTGAATGCATAGCTGACCTGCTGTAACTGATGCAGCCATCTGCATAGTTTGTCTAATCTGTGTATGAACCCTGCTGTCTGAATCAGTGTGTGGTTTCCCTGCTTTTGATGTGCCGTGGTGCTGTCTGTACACTTGCTGTAGGTCTGCTGTGATAGCAGCTGTCCTCTGTTGAAACACCCTGTACACCCTAAAGCTGCTCATTGTGATGATTAGTCAAGAGAAACACCTTGAGCTTGCATCTTCTCCGTATTCACCTTGAGTTGTACGTACATACTTCACCAGGTGTGACACAAATCCATCATGCAGAGATTAAGTAAATTTTTAAATTTAGTCAGCAGCACCACAATTACAGTCTCTTAAAGGCACAATGAAAAATCATTTGGGGGGGGGAGGGAGGGGCAAATTTCACAGAAAAAGAATCTGACTTGAGTTCCGATGAAGTGTAATTGAAAGTATTGAAGCTGTATTTTCATTAAACTCTTATTGAATGTCATCACAGCCATGTTGATTTACAGAAAGTTATGAGAGTAAAATGTAAAATTAATTAGAATAACATAAGGATTTATACATGAGTTATACTAGCCCCCATTATGAACATAAAACATGAACATTCAATAATACTTAAAGCAGCAGGAGAATTTTCTCAAACCATATATGAAAAGTTCAAAAAAGCCCAAACTGATAAAAATTGAGAAAATTAGAAAATTTTAACATGTAAACTTTGAACAAACAGATAGCTGTACTAAAGTGAACATAACCTACTCTCATTTGTATGGTAACTCGTGAGGCGGTTAGTGACAAAGGGCTCATATATAGGCTTGGTGAGCTGATTGATTGTCTGATGTAATTAGTATTAGCTGTATAATGTGAAAGATGATGGATGAGAGCCAGGTTTAGGTCATGACTTCTGCACTTATGATTTTCAGAATTTAGAAGTGACCTTGGCTGTGGTGTTTGTACCCCCAGGTCTGACAAGTAAGGCCATGTTCAGACCCAAAATAGCCCTCCGCTTAAAAACCAAAAGGGGCTGTGTAGATGCAGGTATCAGTGAGAAAATGAAATATGATCTAGGAGGTTTAGCTTGAAGAGTACATCCATGAATTTGAAGGCTTATCACATCCCCAAACACTGCACAGCAGTTTATAATACTATGAGGTAGGATTGTGCAACTCTGAAAAGTTATTGTAGCAACAATCATTTTGATCACGCCAGCAATATTGTCAACATTAGAAAGTAATTTACCTTGAATATGCAAGCACATTATTTTGTGCTCTCTCACTAGCTGATCTAGCATTTGTTTCCTGTATCCCTGTTTCCAGGTGCTCATTGAAAATAATAAGGAGGCTGTGTATGTGCCATCGTCTGAATAAAGCCAAATGCATAATCTATATCTTCTTTTCTTTTTACTGTCAGTCTATGTCACCAGAATCTTTGAGATGGCAAACTTGTCTATTGTATGAATCATCTTGGCTCTCTGACTTTATGCATTTTACTATTCAAAAAATGAAGGCATTATCAGTGTGTGGAGCTGGATGCATTCATTGTTAATGGGCTTCTACTAATGTAAATGTGTGTGACTCAGAAGACTATTAATAGTGTGTTGACCATCTCCCGTAGGCCTCTCCATGCTCGAATATCATACAATATGTACAATATGCTCACTGTTAGTAGACAGACCACATCAAAATATGGCCAAAAGATACAACAGAAAACAATAGGATCTTAGCTTACTCCCTATCACTCAGAGGCTCAGCGGTGAGGATCCAACTGCAGTTTTTTTTTTTTTCTGTTATCTGATTAATTGGGCTATAAACCACCAGAAAACTTAAAAATGTCTCCTAGAGCCAAAATTATGTCATTAATTGTCTTTTTATGTTCAATCAACTGTCCAAATCTCATATTCATTTCACTGCAATTTAAGACCAAAGGAAGTCGCACATTAGGTGGAGCCATCAAGTGTTAAATCAAAGATGAACTGATTTAACAAAATAGTTCTTATAACTGGGAATCAACTAAATTACTAATTGAAATATTCTTGCTACAGTAGTTATTTTCTTTTGCTGTTTACGGTTTGTCCTCTTTATGAACTTCATACTTAATTAATTCAAGAGTTTTGTTTACATCAATACAACATGAGACAAATACTCAGTCACTCTGTTTATATGGGAACATGTGTCCCTGCACTTTCAAGGGCATACTACTTTTTTGAGTCATTAACTGTACAGTGAAGTGGAAATTATAGCTCCCTGTCTGTTGCCCTCTGTGGGCATAGAACAGGAGGATGGCAGCATGCCTGGCAGACTACTGACTCACTGTTCATCAAATGTCAATTCTAGCACTGCCCACCTTATGTCTCCTCCAGTTTTTTTCATTCATTCAGTTTTTCCCTTCCATCAGGAAAAGAGACTCTGGGTCTAATCTCTGAGGAGCAGAGTCAGCACCCTCTGTCCTCCACACTGGATATGTTGTTTATTGTTACTAAATAACCATTCAGTCTCGGTACAGAGGACTCCCTGTGACTGAGCATGTCTCCAACACAAATTATTATTATGAAATGTTTAACTTTATAAGTGTTATTGTAAATTATAAATGACTTATTTATGAACAAAAAATCCAGTTAACGTTAAAAGGTGAGAACACAGTGAACATTATATAATGTTTATGAAAATTGTTTTTTCTTTTATTTTGGGAGTAAAATATGCTTCAGCTTTTTCAGATTGTCACCTTATTTTAGCGATATAAAGTCGCTTTTATTTTTGGAGGTAGGGATGCCCAAAATCTCTCCTCCTATGCAACTTTTAACACCTACTTTATTTCCTGTACCAGTATATTATTGCTGAGGATTATCAATTCTATACATTTTATTATAATTTTTATAGGTCACCCCTGTCCTTCTCTACCATCAGTAATCCCCCCCAGTTTCTTCGCTTCACTATCGGTGCAGTCTGTTTTTCCTCAGAACAAATTACATCTCCAATGCACGAAATTCACTTGAGAACGCATATCAGTGCATGTATTTTATGACAGATGGCGTAAGATTAATGTTTAACGATGCATCATAGTTGAAATTATCTTTGTATTTTCCTACCTGGACATAATCCGTAACAAATTGTCATATTTATGCTACCTCTTCAAAATAAGATTAACTTGGTGCATACAGCAGATTAAAAATGTATAGCATCATGTCCGTAGCCCATTCATGATAAATGTAAAATGAAATATCAAACATATTTTTAAAACTCAATATGTTGCAAAACATCTGAACAATATTAAATGTGCCTGTAGAAGACCAAATATTTAAACCGTGACAGAGATAATGGAGCTATAGAATGTAATCATGACGCAGCAATATCCAGTGAACACTCAACATCATGCTTGAGTTGCTGATATGTAGATTTTTGTGTCTGTTATTTGTTGCTGCAGTTCAATTTGGTAGCTCAGTTTATCACGTGGTTTGTTTAGGTAAAGTTATTCAGCCAAACACAACACAACAGTCCTTTTTGAGCTGCTATCCTATACAAAGTAATGATCAATTTCCTCAGGAGGAGCCTAATAGCTACCCTTGAGATCTGCCTTTGAGAAAATCTTTGAATTTTTTGCAGCCATTTCACTGTTTGTAGTGTTAGAATATTCAGGTTACTAAAATATCAAATTGAAAAGCCAATAAGATAAATGTGAAAGTGGGGAAAAAGTGGAAAAATACATGTAGTTTCATTGCTGCGACTAAATCCCTTGGTCTTCTCACTGCATGTAGACCTGTGACTTGTGTGTAGGAGTTGTTCTCTTCACATTTTGCTTTCAGACTAACAAAAGGAACAAACCAGAGCTGAAACAGTCAAGAACAATGAAAGTGTGAAGTTAAGCCAAACACAGAAATTGCTTTTACCTTTCAGCCGTTTCAGCTGTGAAGTCCTGGTGCTCTTACCATTTCAGCAAATACTGGCCTCTATTATTGGGAGAGAAACTACAAAACCAAAATCAATTTCTATGAGCTGGGAGAGAATTGCCTCAGCACCTACACGATGCTTACATCAGACACCCACAACAAACACCTTCATTACAGAGCGGAGAATCCCAACATCCTGTAGTCTTTATTGACAGTTCCTTTTACCATGCAAGCATTTGTGTTAATACGTAATATAGTAATCCCTCGCTATATATTGCGGTTCACCTTTCACGGCCTTAGTGCATCGCGGATTTTTAATAATATTCAGTGTACAGTTGTGGTCAAAAGTTTACATACACTTGTAAAGAACATAATGTCATGGCTCTCTTGAGTTTCCAGTTATTTCTATGACTCTGATTTTTCTCTGATAGAGGGCTTGGAACAGATACTTCTTTGTCACAAAAAACATTCATGAAGTTTGGTTCTTTTATGACTTTATTATGGGTTAACAGAAAAAGTGACCAAATCTGCTGGGTCAAAAATATACATACAGCAATGCTAATATTTGGTTACATGTCCCTTGGCCATTTTCACTTCAATTAGGTGCTTTTGGTAGCCATCCACAAGTTTCTGGCAAGCTTCTGGTTGAATCTTTGACCACTCCTCTTGACAGAATTGGTGCAGTTCAGTTAAATTTGTTGGTTTTCTGACACGGACTTGTTTCTTCAGCATTGTCCACATGTTCTCAATGGGGTTTAAGTCAGGACTTTGGGAGGGCCATTCTAAAACCTTAATTCTAGCCCGATTTAGCCATTCCATTACCACTTTTGATGTGTGTTTGGGGTCATTGTCCTGTTGGAACACCCAACTGCGTCCAAGACTCAACCTTCGGGCTGATGATTTTAGGTTATCTTGAAGAATTTGAAGGTAATCCTCCTTCTTCATTATCCCATTTACTCCCTGTAAAGCACCAGTTCCATCGGCAGCAAAACAGCCCCACAGCATAATACTACCACCACCGTGCTTGACGGTAGGCATGGTGTTCTTGGGATTAAAGGCCTCATCTTTTCTCCTCCAAACATATTGCTTGGAATTGTGGCCAAACAGCTCGATTTTGGTTTCGTCTGACCACAGAACTTTCCTCCAGAAGGTCTTATCTTTGTCCATGTGATCAGGAGCAAACTTCAGTCGAGCCTTAAGGTGCCGCTTTTGGAGCAAGGGCTTCCTTCTTGCACGGCAGCCTCTCAGTCCATGGCGATGCAAAACACGCTTGACTGCGGACACTGACACCTGTGTTCCAGCAGCTTCTAATTCTTGCCAGATCTGCTTTTTGGTGGTTCTCGGTTGACTCTTCACCCTCCTGACCAATTTTCTCTCAGCAGCAGGTGATAGCTTGCATTTTCTTCCTGATCGTGGCAGTGACAAAACAGTGCCATGCACTTTATACTTACAAACAATTGTTTGCACTGTTGCTCTTGGGACCTGCAGCTGCTTTGAAATGGCTCCAAGTGACTTTCCTGACTTGTTCAAGTCAATGATTCGCTTTTTCAGATCCGTGCTGAGCTCCTTTGACTTTCCCATTGTAGCGTCTGTGGGCGTTTGTATCCAGTGAGCCCTATTGAAATGGCCTCAGAGAAGTCACCAGCTGTGGTCACTCATAATCACTCACAAGAAGTTAAGAGGCCATGCTATGAAGCTCATTTCATTGACACAACTTTCTAAGTCACCAAAATTGCTAATTAATGTTGCTGTATGTATATTTTTGACCCAGCAGATTTGGTCACTTTTTCTGTTAACCCATAATAAAGTCATAAAAGAACCAAACTTCATGAATGTTTTTTGTGACAAAGAAGTATCTGTTCCAATCCCTCTATCAGAGAAAAATCAGAGTCGTAGAAATAACTGGAAACTCAAGAGAGCCATGACATTATGTTCTTTACAAGTGTATGTAAACTTTTGACAACAACTGTAAATTATTATCGCGGATCCCTCGGTACATCGCGGGTTTCTGCGGCCAATCGAAATTTGGCTTAGTCTTCCCAGATGATCTCATACATGCCACACTATTGGCCGATAGAGGAGACATGACCAATGAGAGCATGCTGTTCAGCATCCTTGGCGCTGATTGGCTTAGTGACCGCAGCCTCAGTTCCCAGCATCCTAGCTGTCATCATCCCACACCGCTCAGTTTGCTTCCTACGCACACGTCCGCTACATCGCTCAGCATCTTTATTTGTGTTGTGTGGTGTTATTAAAAGCTTTAATACATAAAAATATAAAAAATATACATCACAATACCCTGATGAATCACTTTGACCAATCCTGTTTCTACTTCGTGGATTTTCACCTATTGTGAGGGGTTCTAGAACGTAACAGCCGCGATAGTCGAGGGATTACTGTAGTAATATTTCATATAATATATCCCCTGTGATGTGATGATCATGATCCTCTACATCTTTCTTACCCAGTTGCTATACCTTGCTGTGTCGTGTTGTATATTGTTCAATTTAATGGGCAAATGATAGCATTTTGTGTAAATCAACAAGTAGTTCACAAGCCATTTAGAAACAACTTGACAAATGCTTAAAAGTGGTTAGCTTCTATTTCAGGCTTAATCCTCTTTACCTCTTATCTGTTTGTGTTGCAGGGAATGAAAATCGCTGTAGCTCCAATTGCATTGAGTGGAGTAGTTTATAGATGTTGCTAATAAGAATACATGTGGTGTATTTCTTTGGTCCAAAGTAATTCCATTAAATAACTGTATAACTTTTCTTTAAACCAGATTACAACTGTTAAACTCAATAAATAATGTCTTGAGTAATTGTAATACTTTGCAGCCCTCTGAACCTGCCAATAATGCACTAATTTGCTCTTGCTATTTGCTGTTAATGAGAAGATGTTCACTGACGGATTTGTTCCTTTCTTTCTTTTTTCTCTTATGCCCTTCTGCCCTGTCATCGAACAATATCTGACCGACACAGGTAAGAAAAAAATCTTTTCACTATATAGTATGGGGTGTTTTCTTTTCCCCTCATGCATCTTACATTCATCATGTCTCTTAGTGCTCTCTGCTGCCTGAACTCCTCAAAATGCTGTTGTTACCTCTAGGGGGCAGCATGAACTAAAAGTTAAATGATCACTGAGGCATTTGAAAGCTCTGTACCACCCAGGACCTTCCCTCATGTCACAACACTGACAGGAGGGTTTTTGCACAATAGCCACGCCTGTATCTTTAATTTTGCCTTGCTTGGACATTGAATTTCGGTGTGTTTTTGGACATTTCATAGCACAGTCTGAGATGGATCCTGTATGTTATTGCTGTAGTCGTTTTTTTTCTTTCTTTCTTTCTTTTTTTTTCTTACCAGAATAAGTCTTGTGTCTCTTTCTAGTCATGCTTCAGTTGAGTTCCCAATCACCTCAGGATTGTTTCACTCCCACTGTTTCCCATCTCCATCTCTACATTTTTCAGACATTAGCATTTATAAGCAGCTCACGTGTCCCTCTGATACTGCTGTCTTTTACACACCAACTCTCTCCTTTCACTCATTTTCCATATGCAGACACTCCCACTAAGAGCTTCAATAAATGTTCAGGTTGTTATGACGACTATGAGTGCAGCACTCCTACATAAAGAGTCTGAGGAAGCTCTTACACTGTTGTATCTCTTATGCATGTCTAATTAAAAGGTAATACAAAACATCTTGAAAGCTCATTCCCAGGATAGTTAAACTCAGTGTTTCCTCTACATTCATTTAGGAGTGGGGCCCGCCACTCCTTCAAATTTCATTATTTATTATTTATTATTATTTATTCATTTTTTAATTGTCGCAAAGACACCACCGCCCCGTTTCTCCACCTTCACAGCACAACAGCCTATCGACGGGGGGGGTGTCAGGCACCAGGTCAGAGAGTCAGAGAAGTGTAGTTCTGGAAAATGGGGCAGCGACTTACCGGAGGAAAGGTAGACTTATTAGCTTAAGATAACTCATCATAGATTTTACAAGTTAAACATACATTCGCAAAGTATTGATGGCCAGCTAACGTTACGTAACATATCGGTAGCTTAAGTTAATTGGGCCCAGTGCCAACTCAGTGACGCTAATGTGGGTAAACTAATGGATAGCATTGAGCTAATATCTGCACGCCATGATGTATTAACTGCAGACTGCATTTTCAGATGAGCTTGTTCAAATATTTCTCTCAGAAGAGAAAGACAACTGATGAAGATGACACTAGTCATGTATCATTAGCCTTTTACTGACTTAATTTCGTTTTATTTATTTATTTATTTATTTAACTTTTTACATTCAGCCTTTTATCTGACATTGTATATGGCTGAGATGTGTAGGTTGTCGTAGTGGTTGTAAGGGAAAAAGCCATTTTCAACTGGCCAGCCAATAAATAGGTTGGAAACATTAAATCTGCAGTCAAGTATCATTTGTTTACTCCGCCACGGCCCACCGGAGAGCCTGCCCCAGCTGCTGAAAAAAATCCTAGAGGAAACACTGAGTTATCGCAGAGAGATCCATCTTTTTATTAAAAATTTAGGTTTGAGAAACGACTTGAATTTGAAAATGTCTGTACAAAAAGACAACCCTATCTTACTATTCAATTATATAGTTTTGATTTATCCATTACAGGACAATGACAATTATCTATACATGAATACATAAATGTAGTGTTTATTATTGCACTATTGCATGTCATATATAAACAAAACCCAGGCAAGCTTGTAAGCACTGCTCTATAAAGTGTTCTTGTCTGGTGGCCTCCCCTACAATAAGCAGTAATCTTAATTTCCCTACAGCAGCATAACATTCTGTGATTAATGAAATGGTGCCTCATTGTTTGACTCTCACTGACAATGTCAGAACCTGGAAGTGAAGTTGCTTAACTGTCAGCTTTGGTGTGCTAGACATTGAGGAGGCTGGAGTCACTGGATGTAAAGTGGCTGTCAGTATCACAACTGGGCACGGCATGAAGTGGCACAGGGATAATTGAGGACCCAGTGAAGTGTCAGTGCACCATGACTCTTCCATGGCTGTCATGAGTCAAAAGCCGTATCTCTCTCTCTCTCTTTTTTTTTGTTTTGTTTCCAGTGCATCTGACTCACTGCCAACTCACTGCCTCAAAAAGGCTGTCAGTAGCTGACAGGCCTGCTCTGTTGCATAAATCTAGTCCATCATACAGTGTTAGTCCAGTGTACTAACTTCTGTGATGACTGAGTCAAAAGAGCCCCCTTTTTGATACCTCATAATAGTCATTTCAACCTAAAAGAGCAGCCAGGAACTACATTGTCACTTATTTTCAGAGACAGATATGGTTCTTTTGCAAAGCCAAGGGTCTTCCCAAAGCTATGTCTTCTCTGCTATGAAAAATGTGCTTATTTTTTGCTTGAAAGAAAATATAATTTGTTAGTCGGTATCTGGTATGAAAGATAAGCTTGCCTAAGTTGTATTTTGCCGAAGTCAATTGAACTCTCCAGGTTTCTGTCTTATTTAGGCCTATTTATTTGCACTTATTTATAAGAGAAAATCCATAAATGGTTTAGTTATGTTGTTGAAATATCCAAGTTATAAAAGTCAGAATGAAGATTCAATTTTAAAAGTATAATATGCGGAAAAAATATACACGTTTGTGTGGCTGTAATTGTCTATATAATCTTGACGGAAACAAATTTAAATTTGTTTACTCCAATGTAAAACACATAATTGAAGCCTTGAGTATCATTTTTTTCTGTTGATGAACTTAAAAAATCTCTGAAATTTGAGTAAACAAAAAGAAGATCCATCTTATCATTTGATAAAGCCATTGCCAACAATCACAATACCCCAGTTTTATGCCTTCAGCCGTTATGTTTAAGCCTTAAATTAGTTTAATATGGAATCAATTGGAGCATTCCTGTAATATCCATCTATGGACTGCCTGTCCTGAAATGGACATTTTAAATTGTCAACCTTTTTGAAAAGCTATATACCATCTTAAATGCCATAAAAATGAGTTGCCTAGAAAAGCAAGTTTATTTTGTTGACCTGCACTATGGCGTCCACTGGGGGGCGGGGGCAGGGGGACTACATCATTCACCAGCTTGGCAGTATCTCCATATATGTTCTTATTGCTCAAGACAGCTATAACCTTGTGCTGAATAAAAAGCATTGTCCACATAGAGAAGAATAAGAATCTCATTGCAGCTTCTCATATTGATTCTTCTATTGGGCCAACTGCCTGAGTGCATATGTCACAGTGAACACACTCTATCTCTATGTGAAGGGAAATTATTTTGCTGCTGAGGTATAATAATGGAGGAGTATCATTTAGAATGAGGTACCCTTCAGTGTGATTGTGAGTGTTATCACCATCTTGGAGTGCTTAAACATTAGACAGGAGGGTGGCATTAAGACCAGGAAAAATGTGTTGCCAGTAATTTTTTTCTTTTCTTTTTGTACAACCTTCGCATCCAAGACAAAATTTAAAAATGGTAATAGTCTCTGTATTAGCTGATTGTCTTTGCCTTCTATCATGGTAGATGAAATCACTGTAATGTGAATATAGAGAGAGAATAAGTAAGAGTGAACTCTGGAAAATTGTTGATAATTCTGGTAAAAAGTTTTGTCATCTCTTGAAAACGTTGAATTGTGTATTTGGAAAAACATGTAGCCATCCTTGGATATTCAAATAAGTGAAGCTAATTATACAAGGTCGTAACTTCTGACCCTGCTGCTTTTTCTCTCAGTCCGTCAACAGTTTAGCTCTGCTTGTTTTGCATGGACAGAAATTGGATATTTACCCTGATGCACTTCTGTGCCAAATGTGGGTTTTTATTAGCAATTCATGGCCTCCTTAAAGGGGTATAACAAAGCAATCAATATTCTCTCCCCTGATGAGGGTGGTGGGGGCACATTATAGGGATTAATTTATTAATACAAAACGGGAAATCAATAATAGGCTCCTCATATAAATTAATGCACACACACCCACACGCAAAGATGCACACATACAGTAATGCAGAGCAGCTGGATCCTTTGAGCTTTGCTTTCCTCTCAGCGGCAGTGTGGCAGTACTCTGTTGCATTACTGTGATGGATGACTATGAAATAGCTTCCATGGCTACATTAGATTTCCTAGCTAAGTCTCCTAACAAGCAGCAACATCTGAAGCTTTTTATTTAAACTGAACCCTGATGTAATTAGCATGGCCTCATTAGTCTGCTTGTTACCCACCCACACTTGCTTACCATTAGTCCAGTGGAAACATACATCCAACGTTGGGGACGGTCTGAAGTTTTTCCAGATTAAAGTTCCTCCTGTATTACACAACTAGTGAAACTCTAACTCATCCATTCTTTTTAATTCTGCTAGCTCATGCTCCATCACTATTATACTTTTTAAAACTCCTCTTTACAGATCAGTGTTGTAAAAGTGATGCTGAAGTGGAGTTTGCTTTCAAAGTGGAGTTTCCCTCTTCAGTACATGCATAAAATATTGCTCCATTATGCTACTGGTGGTCAAAACCTCTGCCACCTTTACTTTCAAGTCAGATGAAACGAAGGTAGCCTGGATGTGGTAAAGTTGCTCAAAGCTCTTGCCACCCAGATGTGCATTTCATGCTTCATCTCCCACTGATCTTCTCAGGGCATCCCTTACACCTCCTTACACCAACAGTATGCCACAGTTGGTAAGAATAAGAGCTGATTTGGTCTGACTGGCCTCTTTAATTTGTGATGAGCGTGGGAGAGTGGGACCCTGCCCGGCCGCCAGAGAGCCTTGTGGCCAGGTTGTGCTTCTGCTCCATTCCCCTAGCCAGCTGTAGATGTACCTGCTAAGTCAGCACCAGTTACCCAGTTCATATTCTTGTCCTCACTACAAGTAAAATGAAGAGTGTAATTTGAAATCTTTGAATTTACCTCTTGTTTATATAGATGTATTTATGTAACTTTTTATTTGGGTATTGTTGGTTATAGTAAATTTTAAGTTGGAAACCCATTGGTCATTTGACTTTGCGTAATGATATCTTCTGCATATGGTCTTTTGTCCTCAGACTTTGTTTACTCTAAGCGGCAGTGGATTGCTGTCCCATCCACTCAGTCAGCACCCCAACACCTTTTACCAGTACACAAATTCCTGTTTTATTACTTGAGAATGTTTTGGGTTTTTTTCTTTTTTACCCCTTGAGCTGTCAGACCTGTGTTAAAGTGCAGGGGAGTCATGACAGCTCCAAATCTAAGAGGTTACATTCTCAACACTGAAGAAATCTCAGTGCAGAAATTGAAACATGATACCCTTAATATGTCCAAAAACGTGCCAACCAATGTGCATGTGAAAGCTTGGGTGAGATGTGCATTCACACAGACACTGTTGCCCTGTGGCAGTTGTCTGTCATACTTTTGTTTGGTTTGATTGAGATATATATATATATATGCAAATGGTGAGAATATTGCCTACATATTTTTCCTGTGGCTGTTCTACCATTACAAAAATCTTCTTAAAGCCCAAATATATTAGTTACATTTACAAGACATGAGGAAAGGTGGTTTAACTAAGTACTGTGGAACTTTCAGACTTCAAGTCACGTTGCAAAGCTAATATATCCTTTAAGCATTACTTGTATTAAACAATGAGATTTTGATATTGTTGGCTTTTTTTTTTTTTTTTTTTTTTTTGCCATACAAGGAGTGTGTTCTGGGGCCTTACTCTATGGTGGAAAATTTCCAGTTCTGATCTTTAATACTTTGCAAACAGGTTTCAGATTATATTCTTTTCCTGGAACACAAAGACCCACTATTGGCAAACTAAAAATACAATATGTTTAAAAGTGATCAAAACAATTGTCTGATTTCTGAGGGAAGTTTTGATTTTAATAGTGCTGATGATGAAGGTGTCTCTTATTTAATTAAACCTGGCTTCCCATGTGGAGTATGTCTAGAAGAGACTTCAGACTCTTCAAATATGCCTTCTAACTTTTTTCATGCTTGAGTGGAAAACCCTTTTTTTTACTTATAAAGAAGTAGAAAACAAAGAATTTTCTGCATAAAGGATTAGTAATGAGTAAAGGAGAATATCCTTGATGTGTCACTGTTATGACAGGTGTATTTACATTTGAGTGGCTTAGCATTTTTTCAAATGAAAAACATATTTTAATTCAGGCAGCACAAGAGTATTTTCATGCAAGGTATCATACACCCTGTATGTTAAGGTGTTCATGATCTCACTGTTGTTGGTAAATCCTGTCATTCTTAAAGTGACATTTCAGTCATCCTTACCACTCAGCCACGAGGACAAGGTCTTCTCTTGTAATCCTTTTTGTTATGTCTGTTCTATCTTCCAATGACAATTGTCATTCCTCTTCCTAATCTACACATTTTTTATATGTCTGAATACAATAGAAGCACAGATGATATGTGGATGTCAGAAACTGACTCTGCGCATAGTAAGAATCTATTTGTCACAAGCACCCCTCCCTTGAATAACAATTAAGCAACGTCGTCACTGAGTACATCAGAGACAGATGGCATGGCCAATACAAGAGGGAAAAAGAAACTCTTGAGGTTGGGCTGTTGGCTTGAGAATGACTGTTTCCAGCCTTCTCAGGCTGTGGTCTGGTGTTTGTGGTGGTTTCTAAGTTGAGTGAGGTGAGTGACAAATTATTACAAAACACACTGCAAGAACGTGATGTCCTGGGCTGTATTTTCTGTGTTTATGACATACTTTGAGATAAAATTGGCCTTATTTTTGCGGAACTGAAGCCTTCATTAGCAACCTTCGCAGAATTCATTAATGAAAAGCAAACCCTTCATCCATTCCCAGAATTGGTTGACTCCTATAGCAAACAAGAGTCTTATCCCTGGATGAGGCCAGAGGCAGCACGCTGCAGCCTGTAGGGCAGCAAGCTCGAATCCTGTTGCCAAGCAACAGTTTACAGAAGAAGGGGGGGTTGGTGGTGAGAAGCGGAGTCCTCCACTTCTGCTAACGCCCCTGTCTGTCCTTCGTCATCATCACGTCAGGAATTGATGTGCAACTTGCCTGGCCTTGAATTATTGATTTGAATTTGCCCAAGCAACATCATTTTACTGTGTGGACCCTACCAGAGAGTGAGGATTTCAGCTGTTACAGACAGAGTGTCTGCTTTTTCTTGAGATGTAGAGAAAAAAAAATACAACCAACATTTTCAGTTAAATGAAGTGAATTGCCCTTGGTTCAGGCAAAGGGAAAGAAAACAGTCTTGATTCTGACCGTCTTGTATCTGTTGTTTATTTACTTTACTATTGGAGTTATGAGTATAGATAAAGTTAAGAAAAGCACTTGATACTGTGTATCCCAATTACAGCATGATAAATTTTCAAAATAGAGGAAAAACAATAGCATTGCAGGCACGGCTCTTCTCATCACTTAAACAGTTTAACAGTTTTTGGGCTCACTGCGGTCTTGTGTGTTTGGTTGTTGTTGATTTGGGGTGCCCGCTTGTGTTGGAGCCTTATTTGTTTCCTGAATGTCTAATCTGCCAAGTTCATGCCTTTGGCTACCCACTGAGAAGGGGGTCCTTGTTCTGTGTCTGCCTGGCAATTCCAGTGACTGCTGCTGTCCCTGGCCTCTCATGCACATTAACATACAGCTGTCCCATAGGATGTAGTGAGACAGACACCCATGAGCTTCAGAGGGAAGTTGGGCACTCCCTCTCCTTGCAGATTCAACTCACAGGCAGCAGCCGCAGCAGATGGCCTTTGGAGATTAAACCACTAGGCACATGGCACCTATTGTGCACAGCCTATTGTGGAATTGAAAGGTCATCTATAGGGTCAAGGCTGAATTGGTGTGGTGTGCCCCATCACCTTTACATGAACTGAGTATTTGCTAATGATAGCATTTTTGTTTGTCAGGGATATTGATCATTGCTAAGATGAATTTTTTTTATAAAAGGTTGAAAGCAGAAACACCAGGTCAAATATTTTGCATCAGCACCATTATCCTCATTTTATGTTACAGATATTGTGATATTCATTTTTAATTATGACCCTACTAAATGCTTACTTAGTGCATGTATGTAGAGGCTGATTTACAATCTTACAGTGCAGCCAATTTATCTCTCTCTCTTCTTTTTAACACTTTTTGCAGAACAAAGAGCTCTACAATACCGAGGAATAAAATATACCATGCTTTGGATTAGAAGACAATGCACATATTTGGTAAATTTTAATAATATTTGCTGAAAATTGGAGTCCCAACTGAAATGTGTTGGGCATAAAAAAAATTCCCTGCATTCAGTGATACTGAGTAAAAATGTCACATTGTAGAAAAACAAAATACCATATCCCTCAGCACTTTGGAAGGGCAACTGTCGCGGTTAGCCTGAAATTCAGTGTTCAGTTAGAAATGCAAAGTAAAACAACCATTCAGATTGTGACAAAAGCCCCAAATAACAGTCACAATAACATAAAGAACAAAACATCAAGGCCTGTCAGAAACTCTGTTTTAAGCAGGATGTCATTTTGGCTCCCCTGACATTTGAAATCTTGAATTCCAGGTTGAATTTGACTAAATGTCATGACACATGGCAGACTGAAAGTGATGGCACTTTCTTTTTTTCTTAAGTATAGCAGAGGGTTGTTGAACAGTCAGAGCAATCCAAAAATACACACTTTATCAGTCTTAGATTTCAATAATTATACATTTCAAGCTACTATGATTTTTTTTTTTTTTCTCCCCCCTCTCAACATCCACTCAAATGTCTGCACAAATGTAGCGTTGAAACATTTTACAGATGAAGGCTTGGATAACATCCTCATAGCTGTGCTTGTGGAGTTTACTCTACTTTTCTCTCCCGGAGTGGTATTAACCCCCAACTTGTGTTCCAATGTTTCTGAAATGGAGGCCAAGAGAAGACTGTGTGGTTCCTTAGTGGAAAACATTAAAGCCTTCAACTGTGCTATGGTGAAAGAGGATGATGAGAGTGTGTGTTTAGGGAAGTCTATTTGGGGGAAGTTGTTCCAACATCACTTCCATTTTCCACTCTCCACAAACAGTTGAAAGTTATGTGGAAGACAAAGCTCTTGTAAAGATTCTGTCATTTTTAAGGGAACGAAAGCTCTCTGATCGCTGGGTCAAGTCTTTGTGTCAAGTGATACAACAGACAAGTGTTCCGCACCCACTCTCATGAGGATTAACAATCTTGATGCATACACTGCACTTAAAACTTTAAAGTGTTCCTGCTTACTTGTCAGCTCCAGAAGAATGTGCATCATTTAAATAGGGAAGCATGTTTGCTTTCCTCATGCCATCTGCTGCATCGATGCCTGCAGTAGCTCTACAGATGCCAGTTAGTGCGCCCCAAGGCAAGATGTCATTTCAAGGTAGACAGCTCATCAGATGAATGGCAAGTTTTGGAGAATGAAGCGAGACAACAGACAGCACCAAGTAACAATTCACTTCCTGCCACAAGGTGAAAATGTGCGTGTTACAGCGTGTTAGCGCTTGACCTCGGTGTTAAATGGATAGATATGTTCTAGTTAATACAACACTCCTGAACTTAAATTGAAAATACTGACAGGGTTGACAAGAATTGTTATTTTAGGTAACCTTTAGTCTACTTTTAACAAAATGGCTACATCAGCAATGGTGTTTATATTCAGAATTTAAAACCAAAACCATTCAATTGTTTACAGCAGCTTTTTGTTTTGGACAAAGAAATATGCATTATCATAGATTTGTTCAGCTTTACTTGTTTCTTATAGAATGCATTTTTGAATTTGACACAAAATGACTGAATTCAATGAATGGAGAATGTCAAACAATATAGGTGTAACACAGTTTAAGCAACCAAGCCGTACATAGCTCAGTTTACAAGAATCTGCTTCTAAAACCCCTCTGCCATTTCTTTTACACCTACAAGGGAAAAGAGAATTAAAACAAAATAAACAAGTCATGCGGTGAATTAGTCATTAGAGTTGGAATTTAAAGAGGCTATATAATTTTCTGATATATCAACATCAACCTGTGCTTTCACTGCACTGAAATTCTTGAATCAATTAAACTTGGCATAAAACACTACACGAGTAAACAAATCAACAAACGCATGCAAACTCCAGCTCTTGCAAGTCTTTTTCTAAATGACCCAATATGCTCATCTCCTATCTGTTCTCTGCAAAATAGGAAGTAGAGAGTAGTGTTGTCTGTGTAGTTTTTAGTGTGTAGGAGGTCTCTAGGAGTCTGTGTCAGAGGCTGTATGAGTTGGAGGCAGGGAAGAGGAGAAGACTGCAGCAAAACCTGAATTGAATCAGTCAGACATAACCAGTGAATAAACCACCAGCAGCAACTACTAAAATGCTACTGGACATGGGCCTAATCAGTGCTGGAAAACAAAACAATGTCAGTTTATCTTTAAACATATTGCCAAACCAGTTGGCCAACTTCTTGCAATAGATATGCCAGTACAGGTTTGTACAGGTTTGGCAGGGTTAGTTGGTTGAGCATGGCCATACTCTCACTACTTCAAAAGAAATGCATGTCCAAGATCTACCTTTGGTAACAGCAGGGTCTTACTTCTGTCTTCCGTCTGTCTCTGTGTTGCCCAGCATGGGATGTCTCTCCTCAGAGGCCCCACGCTGTCTCTCCTCACACCCAGACACATTTCCATCTTAGGATTCAGTGGCCATATGCCAACCATCAATAACATCAGCATTACCTATTTTTAGTATATTTGTTAGACTTAACATTTCTGTTCTTCTTCCCTGATGAGTTTTGTTGGAAGAAGGAAACCTTTGCAATGAACATCCTATTCTTGTTCCTGTTCAGTTCCTAGATTTGGTCATTTCTATGTAATTTATTCTTATGTTGTCTTTACAAAGTTGAATTTAATTTCTTTACTTGAGTTTACTGATAATCCTTTCCTATTTAAAGCAAACAACTGAAGAATTGGCAATTTGCTTCTCCATTATATGCTACATGTTTATTCAGTATACACGTTGAAGCAATTATTTGTGTGTGTGGCTTCTCTGGCTGCCCTGAAACAAAACATTTAGGACTTTTGACTTTTGTCATTGCCTGTAGACAGTCTTGCTCTTGACATCTTTCGGCATCATTGATACCATCTAACTGTCGTCCCTTTACTAAAATGCCTTACTGATGGCTGCGGCAGCAAGCAAATACACATGCCCCTCTTCAGTAGGAGCTGTTCATCCCATTTCCCACTTTCCTCTCACATAGTGGGGCAGTGAAGAATTTAGTGGTGGCGTAGTGGTTAGCACTGTCGCCCCACAATAAGAAGGTCGCAGGTTCGGTTCCCGGCCTGGGTCCTTTCTGTGCGGAGTTTGCATGTTCTCCCCGGGTCTGCATGGGTTGCCTCCGAGTACTCCAGTTTCCTCTCACTGTCCAAAGACATGCATGTCTAGGTTAACTGGTGACTCTAAATTGTCCATAGGTCTGAATGCAAGCATGAGTGGTTGTGCGTCTGTTTGTCTTAGTGTGTTAGCCCTGTGATGGACTGGCGACTTGTCAAGGGTGTACCCCGCCCCTCACCCGGAACGTTGGCTGGGATTGGCTCCAGCACCTCCCACGACCTGGAAACGGAAAAGCGGTAGAAGATGGATGGATGGATGGATGGTTGTTAGGTTCTTCAGAGAGACTCGTTAAAGAAATTTATTTGTAACATTTGCATTTAAATAAATAAATATAATTATCAAGTCATAAAATTGTCATTAAACGCATCAGTTAATCAACTCTTTTCATATCAAGTGTTTTAAAATGAACAAATAAATACATTTTTAATTGATTTACAATTTTCCTTAATATCTTTTTATGAACTTGTTCTCCAGCTTGAATCCGTATCTGACTGGTTCCAAACCAGGACATCTTTATTGCCGACCTTGCACTTAATTTTCTCATGTAAGAGGAAATAAGTCTCTTAAATTAGACATTAATTTTCAACACATTACAAATCAAACAAATCAGTTTCTTTGCTCCTTTATATTCATACATACTTCATATAGGAAGGACTTTCTTACTTAGGCTTGCTTTTTCAACATTTAATATGCACCTATCATCTACATGTCTTTTTTTTTTTTTTTCCCAAAATCATAGTGCAGCTAACATATATTTGAGTAAGATCTCCAAGTCCACTAACACTGTCTGATGCAATGTAATGGCAATGCAATTTACAAGCTTTCATCTTCACCAACAAAATTCCAAATCCAAAGAGAGACACTTACATGTAATCCTTTTTTGATCTGTCCTTCAAAAGAAATATGGCCATTATGTGATTCTCACTGTGTGCCATCAGACATAGTTGATGGCAAGTTGGGGACTAAAAAGGTTGGAGGACCACCGGTCGAGTTGCTGATAGCAGCGATAACAATAATCCCTAACAGACACTTTAGACAAGCGCCCTGGCTTTAAAAGCATAGCCAGTACTTCTAAACAAGATCAAATGATCCCTTAAATTTCTGGCTATTGGATCATCTATCAATATGGGAGTCACATATTTCACTCTTATCAAATGCTTTTTTTTTTTTTTTTTTTTTTGGGGGGGTTGTTGTTGTTTTAGTCACAGTCCATTTGTATCACTTCTTTGCTTAACCTAGCTACCAAAAGAAGGGGTGACAAAATCAGGGCCTCATTTTTACCTTTCATCACAAGAAAACTTGCAACATTAGTCAGGCTCACTGTCAGAATCATCCACCTAAGTTTAATCTTAAAAGGAAAAGAATTTGAGTACCGTATCTTCAAGGCAAAATTGCTTTCCCAATCTTCTCTTATTTTCATCCTATCTTCCTTGTTCTTAAATGTATTGTTATTTTGAAGAAGATAAAGTTGAGACTGTAGTATTTTGGGTTTCATCCCAGTTAACTTCTCAAGGAAACTTGTTCAGGAACTTTAAAAAAGTGACAGAAACAATCCCCCAAAAACGCTTAACTGTCCTTCCTCAGTTTTTTCCAGAGGAGCCTTGATGAGAATGCACATTAGTATTATTAGCAGCACCACTGGCTTGTTACTTTGAACTATTTTTAAAAGGAGGACTCCTCTTCCATCATAATATAAGCTTAGAAAAGGGACATGCTATGTGTATGTAAAAGTCCTCTGAGGCATGAAATTCATTGAAAAGGTTTCATAACTGGGTGAGTACGCACACAGTTATATAAGGTATGTGAAGTTATGTGTGGTGTTTTCATTCATAGTGAATGCATGGATTGATCATATAGCAACGCAAATTTTTTTTTTTTTATAAAGTGTCTAAAGCCAGCCTGAGCAGCTCTGTGTTTTGAACTAAATGCAAACATCAGTGAGCTAACCCTGTCACAATGATGATGCTAACATCCTGATGTTAAGCATGTATAATCACCCACGTTGATAATTATTTGGGGCTGATGGAAATATCATTACTTCTTTTAGTATTTGGTCACCAAACTGATCACAGTTCATTAGTGGTGCAACGGATCATCATTGATCCGTGATCCGTTCGGATCAATATCTCCGGTTCGGCACACACATGATCCGCAGATTGGTTTATGAAAAAAAAAAAAAAAGTTGTGCCTATTAAGTCAAGGGCGCATGTTCAATCCACACACTAGTTAAGTGCACCATGGTCATGGCGAGCGGAGGAACGGAGGAGCTTGAACCCCCCACGTCATTTAAATCCCATGTATGGGAGCATTTTGGCTTCCCTGTCAAATGTAATGATGGAAAGAGGTTAGTGGATAAACCGTGACAGTGTGTAGGCACTGTGGCACAAGAAAGCCATATGACAGTGGAAACACATCGGGCATGGCCACGCATTTGAAGCGACATCACCCTGGTGTTTCACTGACAGGAGTCAAAACGAAGGCTGCTCAACAACCGCTTATCACGATAAGCCTTATTGCACTTTAAGTTGTTTTTCATTAATTATGTTTAAAAGAAGAAGATATTATGCCTTATAATGCACTTTAATTTGATTTTATATATTTTAATTTAACAATTGTTTTACATAATAAACGGAAGACAAAGTTATGTTTATTTGCCTTGTCTTTTTTTTTTTTTTTTGCTGATCCGAAAAATGATCCGATCCGTGACTCTGATCCGAACCGTGAGTTTTTTGATCCGTTGCACCCCTACAGTTCATCCATCAAAGTGATTGTAGTTCATCCATGGGATAGTTTGAATGCTTGTGCCTAATTTCATGCCAATCCCTCTAATAATTGTCAAGATATTTCACACAAAATCACAGACGTTAACCTGATGGTGGCATCGAAGAATGTCATTTCCATTATTCATAAAGGTATGTACCAAATTTCATGGCAATTCATCCAATAACTGTTGCGATATTTCAGTCTGGAAATGGTAATGCAAAAAAGAATGGCGATTGATCTGACTATACCTGCATATATCCTGGGTCATATTAGATGGTGTGAAAAGGCATCTTCTGATCTCCCATCTGCTAAGATTAAGGTAAAATCTCAGTTCAGAGTTTACTCGTGCGGATTTTCCTTTGAAAATCTGTATTTGGAACAGCAAACAGATTATTGCTTTGTTGGAGAGATAAAGGGTAGCTTGGATAGATGGTGTTCCAGATGAGATAACTATCACAAGGAAGGAAGAGAGAGAGAGAGAGAGAGAGAGAGAGAGAAAAAAGGATACCAGAGACAGCGTGATGCTAGAGTTTCTGTAGTACAGGTCAAGGCATGTAACCAAGACTGTTAGAATGTCCCCACACCATTTCCACCACCTTTTCAAGCATATTTAGGGATCTTCAGATGACAGGCAACACCCTGCAGGCATAATTTGGCTCCCTTGGCTTCATCTGGGATGCAAAGTGGTAATTCTAGATGATTAAAGAGGTTTATTCGTTTCTGTGTAAATGTTGCTGCCAGCCACGGCCGAGTTTTACCTGGCTCATCACGCGCATTTCCATAACCCCTCTTTCATTTCTGAATGAGATATGACAGCTCAGGCAGCATCCAAATGCAAAACTGGATGGGTCTATCACGGGAAGAGAGACTAGAAATGGAAGAAAATGTTAATACCTCTGTGGTGAAATTTTTCCTGTACAGTTTGCCTTTCGACGGTATGGCATGAGACCTTTGGATCTTGTTGACTTTTTAAATTTCTGAACTTTGTATGCGTCTTAAGGTCTTTGATGGAGATTTGTAACATTCTACTAAATATATTCTTTTTATTGTTCTGCACAAATTGATTGCAAATCTACCGCTGTGTGTAAGGCACATGTATGCTTATTCATCTTTGAAGAGAGATACTCCCGCATGCTAACAGTAAAACTCTTAAATTTTCTTTATTTGTGATCTAAGGAATGAGGGTGTTGGACATATTGTAGCAAAAACCTGTGAATTTGTGCCATATAAATAGATCTGACTTTGGACTTGCCCTTCGTACGCAGCACAAGCTGCAATCTAGAGACATCACTATAATTCTGAGCCATGTAAACCTCCCACCCAACTTTGCAAGTTCCATTGTAGGTCAAATGTAATGAGGCTCAGTATGTAGGGGGCTGTGGCTCTTGGAGAGGGTCACAAATTAGTCTATTCTTTCAGCAGTTCCAGAAAACTACTGGCATGGAGCTGTTTTATGCTCTGGGCACTCTGAACATCATCATTCGGAGCTTCACTTCAGTCTTTAAAATACACAGGCATTCGTTAATTCATAGACTATTTAGACTTAATTTCTCTTACCTCTATAAAATGAGCATCTCTAAGAGAGAATAGTGATGAAGTGTCATTCTTTATCTCCATCTCGACCGTTTTTCTCTGCAGGGTTTCGGGGGCACTGACACTGTCCTGCTGTTTTGCTGACAATTTCTATATTCTGCCAGGATCATTTCACAACTAAATTGGAGCCATGACAAATTTTATAATTGAGCGGGTTATATGGGGATTTTTTACTTTTATTGGCCATTCTTCAGATTTGCTTTGAAGAAACTGTTTCTTTGTTGACCTGTTACGAGTTGAGAATGGAGCAGATGTGTGCTAGGTTTTTATACATGAATCATAGAGTGCATCTGTTCATTTCAGCATTTCTACTGATTCCACTGGATCAACATCATCTTCTCTAAGCATTCACAATTGAGTGGCTCATTTTCTACAGGGAAATCAACTTCTTTGTCTTTTATTGCCTTACTGAGCATTTGGTGATCAATTCTAGTTAAGACACATTACAAAATAAGTACGCAGTATGGCTATTGTTTAAGACCTCCAGATAGCATGTTTTTATAAAGATGCAGCTGCAAAATAGATTCACCTTTTGTATTTCAATCTGTTCTTCAGCTTCTATATGAGTACAAGTTTGCAGGAAGTCTGAATTTCAAGCTTAAGAATAACTCGCAACAGATATCATGTGATACTTGAGTGTTACTTTATATACTTTGACATAGTGGTTAGCGCTGTTCCTCCACAACAAGAAGGCCGTGGGTTCAATTCCCGGACCTGGGTCCTTTCTGGGCTGAGCTTGCTTGTTCTCCCCATGCCTGTGTGGGTTTCCTCCAGGAACTCCAGTTTCCTCCCACTGTCCAAAGACATCATGTATAGGTTAATTGGTGACTCTAAATTGTCCGTAAGTCTGAGTGTGAGTGGTTGTTTGTCTCTGTCTGTCTCTGTATGTTGGCCCTGCCAGGGACTGGCGACCTATCCAGGGTGTACCCTGCCCTCGCCAAAAGTGGCTACGATTGGCTCCAGCACCCCCACGACCTGGAAATGGATAGAAGTAGAAGATGAACGAATTATATATTTCTTCATGATTTGTGGTTTGATGAGTCATTTCTGTCCGCTTGTTGTTCAGAAAATGAACTGGTTCATTTCTGTATTTTGCCATGTGTCTTGGTTGTATAAATACAATCAGATGTTTGCCTTAGATGTCTGTTCTTAACCAGTTTATATCATAGCTTATTCTCACATCATAAGATAATGTCTGATCAAGTTGCACTGCATTGCTCTTATTATATTGCAATGCGTCACGCATATCCTGTGTCCCTGTTCACACAGGAAAAGATTCTGTTCCGTCAGTGATAAATTATGAATAATACTCAACATTATTTTTGGCTGAGTATTTTATTCATTTGCATCTGACCACTTCAACCTTTTAGCACATACCACAACGTGCATTGTTTTTTAAAGTTTCATCACTGTCTTCAGTGGTGAAGCTTTGGGGGGGTTATTTTCACTGTGCCATTTTTATATATTTTCAGTTCCAACTTTCACTGGAATCCCCAGTTTCTGAATAATTGACAATAATTGTAAATTCTGACCTGTTCTCCATTTATTTTGAATGAATCCTATTGATGTCATAAGGGAGATCCCACCAAAGCCCTTGCTTTAATTTCTTTTTTGACTCGACCCCCTCAAACTTGAATGATGGAGTTGCGTGGGTGGCTGTAGGATATGTTAATTCAACTTCATGCAGATGTTGCTATTATTACCCTTTGCAGAATGCCATGATCCATGGTTTCCTTATTCATCAAACCTCCACCACACGCATTTCATCTCTCCACCCAGGAATGAGGCTCACACTTCACCATTTCAGGAAAAAATCTTTTCAGAAGAGAACCCCTACTCCTCATTTTTTCCACAGGGAGAACAATTGCACAAAGACAAAACTCCCTTTAGAGATGCATCGCTGCCTAGGAAGTATTTACCTCCTTCAAGTTCACCTCCTCACATTAAACATTTGCTCAAGAAAGCCCCATTCTTCTGTAGTGTAGCTGTTGATTTGAAATTGTTGACCAATCACATCCCTTGAGTAATGCCAGAACATGTTATGTTTCTCATAAAAGAAAACAAATCAATTTGTCTCTCATAAAAGACCAACTTAAAGACTAATTACAAAATATCAGAATTGAGATGTTCAACCCTTTTTACAGCTATTACTTAAATGGGTAATGGTTTCAGTATTACTTTTTAGTAAAATGAATAAATTGCCTAGGTAATTTATTCTGTCACAACAGACAGTTTCGTACAAAATGTCAAGATCTCAATATTTCCTTGCTTTTCTTGGCCTTGTATGTACTTTTATGCTAAATTTGACATTCTTCATCATTTTATATAAAATATAGAGGTAGTTAATCAAAAATCAAATAAAATCATTAAGAAAATTATGAATATATTCAGGAACTGTCTTCTTGTAGCTGCAGAATATCTGTCGAGTCACTATGCTACAACTTTGGCCCTGATGTTATCTGCTATTTGTGCACAGTCAAATGAGGCCATATTTGGATTTCCCCACAAGCTATCTTTTGCATTCCAATGTAATGAGTGTAGTTTATGTCATCTTCTGTTCAAATATTGCAGCAAAAGAAGCCAATATCTGACGGTACAGTACCTGAAAGAGACTTTGTTGATAAAAACAGACATGATAGTCAAAAATGAGTTTGCCTTGAGAGATGCCTGTTTTGTGCAGATTTATATCTGATTGGCAGGCTTTTAGTTTTTATAAGCAGCAGAACAGTATTCAGAAAGGGGGAGTGGGGGGGCTGTTAATGCTTTACCAACTGGCAGAAGGAGAGCGACAAAAGAGGCCACGGCCTATTCAAAGGCCACAGTGCAACCCTTCTTGCATGCCAAGCATTCCAATGTGCTGTGTAAAGGTTGGGCCGGCCAAGAGCAACCAGAGAGCCTTTCTCATGAGGGCCACCTTAAACACACACAGGCGAAGCTTAAAACTGGCTGTCGGATGCTGTCTCACATCCACTCGCTCCAATGCTTTTCTGTCTGTATGTTAGAAAATGTAACTAAAATGGGTGAGTTAGCCACCTGTCGTGTCCTCTCAGATAATCATGATTTATGTCTTTTACTACATTCGTCCAGTCTCTTCCAATCTCTCCCTCTCACAGTGTGAATTTGTGATAAATTACCATGCAAAGGTCATGTCACATTTATTTCTGTCTGTCCCAAAAGAGAGCAGTATCATCCCAAATCTGACATAGTGGCAGAAGAAAGTCTTTCCTGCTAAATGTTTTGATCGTTTTTCACAGTCCTACCTTTCCATCCTGCACTAGGTCACTCAGTAATTACGGTCCTAAGCTAGGAGCATCTGAAAGGCTGCCAGATGTCAATGCCCCATCAGCTGTAAATAGAGCCCATCCCATGATCCCTTTTTGTCTCCTTCGTTTTGATGGTCTAATGACTGTGTCTCATTAGGTGAAGAGTAGAAAATGTTCCAGACCTATTCCAAGTCTTGGTCCAAACTAGTGTGAACTGGATATCTGTAAAATATTGTGAAGGAGAAAATAATGCTGTAGTGTGCCCAGATATTACATGGTGAAGTTTAATTTAAGCTACAAACAAATGTCGCTGTTAATAAATGGCGACTGGTTAGTTTGGATAATGTATTTCAATTTGTTCTCTGCAGCATACCACCATAACACATCTGACTAGGGACACAGTTTAATATTCCCTGTTCTCAGTGTGTCCAAATTAATCAACCAAAAAGCTTCTTGTGCCTTAGTCATTTTTGGCTAAGCAATAAAAAGCTATGGCTGTTTGTTCTTACAGAAAAGGCAGATTGAATTGTGACAGTTTACTTTCACATTTGCTAAATGCGCATGTGCTTTTAAACTAAAGCACTTGTGAGTCCATCAGCAGAGCCAATAGTGTTTTTGTAGTTGGGCAAGTGCAATCAGCCTTCACTTCCCGTACCGAAATGCAAATATTGGCCTGTTCTGTGTGTGGAAATAGGCAGGTGCAGCTGACGTGGATCCATTCACATTGTTGCTTGATAGATTTTAATGGCTGACAAATTGTGCTCTGAGATCTGTTGCCTGTTATTAATGTACCACTGCAGTACAATAGGTTCACTGTATATATTCATTTGTGGTAGTAGTATTAGTAGTAGTAGTAGTAGTAGTAGCAGCAAGATAATTCAAATCAAATTGAAAAAAGCAATCAAGTTTTACCAGCAGATAATTCTGAGTAGTAAAATGTACTAGAAGTAAAATCAACATTGCTGGCCCTGTGATATTGTCATATAATTGAGCCATTATTATTAACTACCTTAATAGATAAGTAGGTCAAAATTGTCAAGTGGATTATATTTTATAAATCTGAATTTATTTTAAAAAATGCCAAATGTTGTTTACTTCAGGTTTTTCACAAGTGAGGTTTTCTACTTTTGTTTGTCTCCCATAAGTTTAAGAAATACTTTTATGACAAAAAAGCTTTGCAGTTGATAGATAAAAAGCTACATTTTTTTCAGATTAAACAATGAGGAATATTCCCATATTTTGAATGTAAAATTTTTGTTGAATTTCTATGAAAAGTATATTTCCTTGATTATGTCGTTTAGAAAGAGGGAAAACAAACAAACAAACAAATACTCCATTACAATATAACTAATATTGCTCATATTTAAATATAACGTTCAACATGATGTAGCCTATATGATGCCTGCTGCGTAAAAGGAAAGCCTGGTGGT
Organism: Remorina albescens; assembly: GCA_034769265.1. Lineage (NCBI taxonomy): Eukaryota > Metazoa > Chordata > Actinopteri > Carangiformes > Echeneidae > Remorina > Remorina albescens. The sequence goes on from CM068487.1 coordinate 4,896,854, forward strand.
GTTTTCCCTGCGTGGGGATTATGGATAAAAATGTATCTGCAACAAGTGGGCGGGTGGAGGATTCGCGGGGGGTGCCCCATCTTTTTAAGCCGGAAGACTCCTCCCGGTGTCTGCGCTGTCCGAACGGTCCGTCCCCCCGCGTCCTGCCCGCAGAGGATGCGCCGAGCTCAGTGTTGGATGCTGGACTGCACCATTCCTAACGCCTCCACCAGGGAGGCTGTAATCCGATCCTGTTTGGAGGAGCCGTCGTGCAGCCTGTGAAAAGGAAGAGGGCACTGCTCCGCGCTCTGACGCCCCCCCACCCCTCCACTCCTCCCCTTTTCCGCTGAGTGTCACCCTCTTTCCTCCCTCATCTGCTCACTCCCTGCTCGTTGAGGCTGGTCGGCGGCGGCGCAGAGCTCCGGGATCGTCGCATCGCATTGTTCGCCCACTGAAACCCGAGTCGGCGTGGCACAGCGGAGCGTCTTTTCATTATTTTTTCCCCTCCTTCCTCCCCCCCCAGCCTCCCTCTTCCTTGCATTTATATTTTTATTTCTCTCAAATGCCTTTACCGGGGGAATCTACTGCATGCACGCCAGTCCGGTGACGTACCCGAGCATGTTCACATCAGAGACGGCGTCGGATTTACCTGCGAGTCCTCACCGCCTCCAGCTCAGCGCGCACACAGAGCCGGGCTTCACCCGCTGTCACTGAAGAGCATCCACAGGGGGGGACACACACCGGATTACAACGATGGGGTTCTACGGCACTTTAAAGATGATTTTCTACAAAGTGAGTAGGATTTCTGCCCTTGTCACCTCCAACAACCCCCCTTCACCACCACCACTCGGTGTGTCATTGCTGCGCGTGTCTGTGTCGCCCTCTTTATCTTTGACGCCCCTCTCACGGACAGACTGTGCGGCCACTGCGGAGGATGAACGGCCGTGTAGCGGCGGATCCCCCCAACCCCCAACCCCATCTTTTCCTCCAGAGACGCCGCTTTAATTACGGGGGGGGGGGGGGGGTATGTTGGCGTAATATCACGAAGCGATTTGGAATCAGCTCCCCTTCATAGTAACTTTAGACGCGTAAATAAACGCTTCGCCGCTGTGAGTCAGGGATAATCAGTGCGTTTGGAAACGGGCTGCGGCTCTGCCACTTTAATGGCCATTTAATTCTGCAGTGCTGGATGGAAATGTGTCCGGAACTCCGCGTTATGAATCACTGAATTTGGCATTTGTGGATCTCAATTTCGCCACAGCCTTGTCTTGATGCGCTGTGCACCAGAGCACCAACAGTGTCCCTCCCTTTAGCTGTAACCACACCACACCACAGCATACATATATATGTGCATATGTACGTATATATTATTTATTATTGATAGCTGATACCATCTCTATATTTTTAATGCATACAGTCTTCAATTTTTGGTGATGATTAAATCAGTTTCTGGCACAACACCCAGTTCCCCCTGCAATCCTCCTCAGTTTGCAAGCTTATTATGCCTCTACATTATGCAGCAGCAGTTATCTTTCACTGACCAGAGTGACTGCCCGGGATGCATGCATGTGATCAGTCTGCTATAGCCTGTTGGAGTAGTCTATTCCCTGACATTGTGCACTCGCCTCAGGCTCTGAGCACAGATAATGGGTCACTGTGTCAGACTGCGTGAGGTAGAATATCCTCGAGGATGTTGGGTGTAATATGGCTGGATTGCAGCCATGAGATGGTGCTCCTTCACTTGAGAAGGCAGAGTACAAACAGAAATATGAAAGGGAATCCATTATGTAGAGCGTGTAATGTAAACAGAATCGTTATTCATTCAAAGTCTCACTCTGGAAGTCGTTCATGAGGGAGTTCTTGTGTGTAGTTGTGTGCACGCTGTAGTGTTGATGCTTTTATTTAGTTAAGCCTCATAATTAAGTGAAATTGTCATTCTTAATCAGTCGGTGCCAGGTTATAGATTTTAATGTTTGCTCAATTGAATTCTCCATCCGTTTTGTGCATTTTCTCATTCTGATGCATCATTTGATTTTGAGCTTGAATATTTTTGGGCAGCTCTTTGCTTCCACCAGCAGAACACGAACCACCAAGGCAGATTTATTGAATTAGTTTTTCTGGTGCGATTGTAGTTTTGGTCCTTCACATTTCAACAACTTGTTCATTCTCTCCAAAATGGTCAATTCTCAGATTAAACTGTGTCTAGCGCTGCGGATTGACATGATGAAACTGCTTGATGTCTGCTTGGAAGGCCATTTCAAAAAGATGTTTGAAATGACTGATGCTGCAGGATGTAGTCTTCATTGAAATGAATCAACACATTATGTAAGAACGATTGCTGTCTTTAAAATATCATTAACTCTGTTTGTCCATCTGTCGTGCTTTTGGCCAGATAGGGAAGGGGAAGCCAAGAGGGAGTAGGGAAGACTGATTAGTAGTGATTTACAAACACTGTGCTCTCTTATTACCTTTTTCCAGGTCGAACACAAGAAGAAGCTGATTACATGCTGTGATTTTTTTTTTTTTTTTTCACACCCCCATTTAGTTTGAGGGTTTTTTTCTTTTATATGTACACACAGATGCATTTGGTCAAAGACAGCCAGCATTACCCCCCTTTTCTCTCTCTCTTGCTCTCTCTCTTTCAGAGGCACACAAAACATACGCACACACCCAATGCATGTATACACACACCCAGGCTCTCCTTGGTTACTAAACTGCCATTGCAGTGAGATCACCACTTTAAGAACAAGGCAGTCAGGTTCAAGAGCCAGATCCTGGCAAGCGGGGATATCTTATAGCCCCCTCTTTATGTTCTTTGGGACTTAAACAATCTCTATTAGCCAGATATGCTGAATGTAGACAAGTGAAACCTAAGCTACATTCCTATTTAGCATTTGTAAACATTTTAAGCCTCTGACTTTATATTCACCTGCCTTTTCAATACATTAACATTTTGAATTACTTAAGATTTTCATGGCTACTTTCTTGAACTGCTCTAAAGCTTCCCACATGAGCTGACTTGTTAGGAAAAGCTCACAAATTATTTCTCAGATAGCAATCTAATTTCCCTGACACACTTAACCTGCATTGCACGTTTTTGTGCTAGTCATGTACACACACATCTCTATAAACCCTAGCTTTGGTTCACTGTTAGTTGATTTGATGCATCAGTTTGTGGGTAGGAGTCGTGTATTGTCAACATATGAGTGGCTGTAGTTGCAGATATACTGCTTACCACTGAGCATATCTAATGTTAGAAATAAAAAATGGTCTTTTCTTTTTTTTTTTTTTTTCTTTTTTGTCTAGGTATGGTACATCAGGTGCTTTTCTCAACACGCAAATGTGTCCCTGAGGCTGAAAACACAAAACAAGCACACACATCAAATTATAGTGATAAACAAAAACACATATCTTGAGGAAAGACATATAATCACTCCTCTGTAAATCCAGACAGCGTGGAGTCATATAACTAAAGACTTACATCTTTGACAGCATTTATAGAAACACTACAATAGCATAAATGCATTTTAAAGTATTGTTTGCCTCAAAGACAAAAAGAGTAAAATTTATATACAGCTTCTGGAGAAATGATGGAAGTTCTCTTTGAAATTTTCCAGTGCAGGTTGTGCCTTGCTGGACTGTTACTGTAGACTAACTGTTGCCAAACTATTTTACCCTATATGAAAGTGCAAAAGCCTGAATTGCCGCACCAGCAAAAATAAACAAACAAACACAAAAAAAAAAAACATGCCACGTGCAGCACTAAATCTTACATGCCCACAATAATGTGTTTTGATTGTCAAAATACACACTCGCTGGTTTGGCAAATTATTTATACAATAAGGCTGATTTGCTGTGATGCCCAGAGAGATTTGAGAAAACACTCTTTGTCTCTTTGTTGTAACAGTAGCTTTGCTAAAGGCTGAATTTTGGACTGTTGTTGAGCATAACTGGGGTTTCACTTGAACATTCAACATATGTAATTAATAACAAAAAGGACAGATTGTTACATTGTATATCTTAGATTGTCCAGACACTGAAAATCAGTGTTCAATTTCTCTGTTTGCTTGTTTATTCATGAGGAACTGGCGATGAGATTGTGATCACTTGCATGTGTGAGAAACGTGCCAGAAAGAGTGGCAAGCATGGAACGAAGAAAATTGGCTTGCCCAGGCCTTTACACTGACTCCTTTGTTTGCGCAGTAGGGTAGATGGTAACAGGGACTGGGCGGTGGTTGTTCATGCAGGTAATATTGAATGATAGTGAACTGTAGTGGTGTGTTTTTGTTTCTCAAGTATCATTGTGAATCAAACCTCAGAGCTAACCTCAACTAAATGAATTTTTGTGCGCATGAACAATCTGTACCCCCCCTAGGGGTTTTGTTGTGAATATGTGAGTTCCTCTGGATATAATGGGGTCCTTGGTTGCCCAAGGAATGCTGTTCACTTGGCATGTCCTTCCAAAATGGGAAATGATCAAAATAAAGAATAGCAGTGGAAAACAGGAACCTGTTTTTTCATTGTGCAATTTCTTGATGTTGAGTAGCTTCATCTTTAGACCAGTCAAATCGTTCTGCTTTCTTATGGAACATTTTAATAAACTGAATCTCTTGCCTATGCATTAAAGATTAATTCCCATTTGCATAAAGCTGTTGCAAGACTGTGGTGTCTGTAATTTTATTATGCTGAAGATTAGACATAATGTTAATAAAGGCTGTCAAGTTGTAAGTAATTTTCTACTTCCACCAACCTTTTTAAAAATTTCCCATCTTCATTTTTCTTAAGAGCTGCCCTCTCACAGTTATCAGAAGGATGTCATGAAAGAATTCCTTTATTGTTTCCAAATGTTCCGTCTTTTGGGAATGGTCTCTAATGTTTTTCTTTTGTTTTCTTTCCTAGATGAAAAGAAAGTTGGACCATGGCCCCGAGGTCCGATCTTTCCCTTCAGGAAAAAAGCCCTGCAAAGGCCCAGAGTATCCAAGGTAAAGGAAACCCGCATTTCACAAATAAGGCTTGTACTTGAGCTGCAGGGTCTGGCTTTGTTTCCCCTCTTAGGATCAAAAGTAAATTAATTAAAATTTAAAGAGCAGTAGTATATATCTTTAATTTCATGCCATGCACCCAGAAAAGAAATAATGAAAGCAAACCTTGAGGTATGAACAAAGGGGCTATATGTGTCACCAGCAGGATGATGCTTTACAACTCATTGTATCTACAGCATCCAGCGATCATTCCCAGATGTTTCTCGGACCCTAAATATTTAATGGACGTGCTCACATGTAGCCACATTAAAATTCTGACTGAACACATCCACTTAACTGTAAATGTTGCCATCTAACTGGCTCCGTCTCAGCTTCTTGTCCCATTAAAAATGAATCAATAATGAAATAGATCCCCAGTTTTCCATTTTGCTCTCAGCAAGCAGACTCTGACAAACTGAGGGTGCCCACTGGCCGGTTTCTCCTACTGCCCTTAAATTAGAAGGGCATATTAAAGTCCTTTACTGCTTCTCACAAGTTCTAACAACAGGACATTTTGGCCCTGAACAGAACAGAGCTGTCTGATTATGTGCACACTTTTACGTCCCTTAGTTAGAAATATGCTCATTTATTTGAAATGCTGAGCTAAAACTAATGCAATCTTGTGATAAATTCTCACATGATGAAGGTTATGATGCTTTTGCTTGTAGGTATTGATTCCGCTTAATGGTTGTTTGGGAGCATGTCCTTTCTTGCACAGCAAAACTGTATTTCATTACACAGAGGGATGATTTCATAATTTAACTTATCCCTAAATAAAGTGGACAAAATGGTAGCGATATATGCAAGTATGTAATAATGCAGTAGTTTGCAGCGCCGTCAAGCAAATATTTTGTCATCCAGGATGGCTTCCTTTTTTTGTGACCAACAACAGAATGATTTTTTTGAACATTTGGAATAGGGATATAATAACACAAAAACGTTGTGTCCAAGACCAAAATGTGTTGTGCAGCTGAGGTTTGTATTTTGTTTATATATGTTGATTTAAATTTCTTTGGACTGATACTATCCCTATTATCAACTATGTAAGCATATCTCACGTGCTGTTGGACCTCAAGACAATACATGACTTCTTGGCTGTGTAACATGCAAGATATTTTTTCATGGAAAAAAAATAAATAAATTGGGGGAAATTGCCTTGAACTAAAACAAAAACAGCTTTTATTTGAATTTGCTACTTTTATTCGTGGTTTTTATTGCTAAATCAAATCAGTGATGAGCAAAATGTTCTTAAAGTACAGCTTTAAATATTTAAATTTGTAATATTGGCTGTCCCATTTACCCACAGGCTATATTTAGTGTTATTGTTGTTGTGAAGATAATTTGTTGAGTAAATATCTGCAAAGGCTTCAGCAAAAGACAGCCCAGTGCAAATAAACATCCTGAGCATGTCCTTTTATTATTAACTTCATTAATAGTGCATACTTAATGTCTTGTATGTCCTTTGTAATGTTTGTTTTCTTTTCTTGTAGTGCAAGATGCTTTCACATCCTGTCTATATATTCAGCACTGAAGGTCTCATAACAGTATTAAGTTTTAAGTGGTTTTTATTTTTTTCCTCTAAATTGCAGCCCAACAGGAATTGTCCCATGTCCAGCCACACCCACTACATTTGGCCACATCAGAACAGCCAACGGTCAGGGGCAACAGAGGCGGCGCATCACCTCAATCCAGCCACCCACGGGTCTCCAAGAATGGCTCCGAACATTTCAGGTGAGCATGCTGCTGTTTTCTTCTCCTTTTTTCCTGTCCCCTTGGGTGAACCCTTGAGCAAAAGCTCATCAAAAAACAGTTGTTGTGCCCAATCAATGTTCACTTAGTCTCAGAGATAATTGCTGCACTGTTGTTCTGGCCCATCACATTAACATAGGCACTGTAGCGTGGAATTGGAACTAGCCGTACCTGTTCAGACTAAGAAGATCTATAAGATCACGTGACTACTGTATTAAAGGTTGAACAGATATTGTCTTCTGTGATCTTCTGAATTAATGATGTTACTGCAGGATGATTATTATAACCTATTGTTATTACCTATTATTACCATGTCATTTATTTTAACGGCATTATCCAAGGAGGGTAACATTGGGTTTGGTTTTCTTAAGGGTTTAGGGTTAGGGTTAGATCTTATTTTCAGTCACCTTACTCATTAGTTCATGTCTGCAGAGAAAAGCTGATACTGCGGTCAATTTTCCACATTATAGTTTGCCTTACTTTTGTAGTCATTTTTCTGTATTATCGTTTTCTGCGTAGATGCAACATTCTTTCATTGGAGAGATCGGCTGTCAGATCCTATTGAAATAGGAGGTCATTTAAACAAATTAGTCTTGATGAGGACTGTCTGATTTCCTTTATAATAGGTTGTCGTGGACTTTATGACCTAACAGAGAGGTTAACTCATCATCTTTGAATAGCTAGGCCATCCTGTGTATTTATTGTACACACTAATCATCTGGTTTGACCTAAAATAGTCTACTAATTCATGCCACAGGCAGCTGAACTTTAAGATCGCATTCTGTACATTCCCCAGTCCAGTCCCAGCCTGTGGCTGCCTTTATGGATAGAGTGCAATGTACTGTAGCTAAAACTGTGTTGTTGTCTTTTTTTCTCCACAAAAACTTAAAAAGTGCAAATTTTTTCTTTTTGGGGGGGAGTTTAAACGATAAACACACATACTATCAGGGGAGAGTCACATTTTACCTGAAAAGATTAGTCTGAGATTGTAGGAAATGCACTTACTTACCTTTGCACCAAGATTTGGATGAGAAAATTTACATTGCTCAAGTTTGGTGATTAAATAGGAATTTGCAACCAGTTAGCTTAGCGTACACAAAAAATAAATAAATAAAATCTGCCTGCTAGCACCTCAAAAGGCTACTAAATATTAAGTTATAGCTGTATTTGTTTAATATTCACTAACACCGAAGTGTAACAAAGAGGAATTATGATTTTATGGAGGTTAACATTTGGGGCTATTTCTTACCAATGAAGCACATAAAATAATTTCTCCAAATGCTGAACTATTTATTTTATATGACCAACATACAGGCACATTTCACTTCACTATACGTTTTTAAACTCCTAAAAATAATTTGAATAACTTTGTTGTAGCCTAGTAAACAGTATCTAAACCACATACAGGGCCGGTCAGTATTACAACTAGCATAAAAGATGAAATAACTGCCTTTTCAGTGTCTTTGTAGCTTAGAGCATTCATACTTCAATAACCTTTTTGGTCTTTTTGAAGGCTGAATAATTCGTTAGGACCTTTTTAGAAGATACTAAAGTGTTTCCCTCAACTGATGAATGGGTGTATTTCATCAGCAGCCCGTCATCATCATAATGATTGGCTGATCAAAGACGTAACTTTTCTCCATGATCAAGCCAGGCTGAGTTTCCTGCACGTTCCAAGCATCAGCGCTGTGATCATAGATGTTGACTGCTGGTGTCGCAGCCATTCTCTGGGGATTTGTCAAAGGAAATTCAGAGAAATTAGGAAAATCAGGTTCTAAAGCAAAAGTAAGCCTGACAGGTTGAGTAGAGATACGCTTTCAATAATAATAGATCATGTTTAACCTCTCGGGTTTATCCTGGAGATTCCTGAAATGCACTAAGCTAACCATTAGCTTTATTTTCAATGAACAACGAGGAATATTCTTAAATGTTTATGTCACAAGGATTAATGTAAGTTCTGAAATGTGTGAGGAACTTGGTTTTTAAAGATTGTACACTTTGTCTGTTGTTTTGGAAGAAAGCCACAATCATTATCAAATAAAAATGTATCGAACAACACAAACCCAGTCAACTACATTTGTGATTAGATAAACTAGTGCAAAGAATTTAAGAACAGTCCAAACGACAAATCCCTTCTCAGGTTGGGACTTGTGAGGTCTCTGGTGTTCAAGATTCAATTTGAACAGAAGCACCAATAATCCATGGGAGGAATGTTTTAACACCAGTAACTGTTACGTGGCCCTTCCTCTTTGGGAGGGAATGGGGGTTGATTACCTCCACAACCAGCACCTCTGGCTAAAGCTTTTAGCTGCCAAATTACAGGTGGTTTGCGTGTGCCAGATTTTCCATCCTGCCTCCTGGCCTGTAATCATTGTTAAATTTGAGCACTCTGGAGAAAAAAACAACTGCGGCTGTTTGGTTCAGTTTACAGTACAGCATTATTCAGCCGCCTGCAGTAAACAAGTCAACAGTGAAGCAGGAGAAACAAAACCCTACAGAGCTCTAATAGCACTGTTGATAGTGTATGGTTCCTGATGTACAAATTCTCCACTAATGTGTTGGCTACTAGCAACAGGCTGGTGCCTCAAGCTACTCTGTGCTGTTGTGGAGGACAAGGGGACCTTAGAGTACTCTCAAGAGTACTACTCAAGAGTAGTACTCTTGCTGCACAAAGCTGGATCTTCTCCAATCAAGGTCTCAGACTTTGGGGAAAGGAAACAACCTTACAGCACGCTAGAACATCAGGTTTAATGGTGGAAAACTGGAACGTTCAGTCTGTAATGGCACAGTGCTGTTTTTAGTTAATGCAATACAGCTGTTTTTGGTGTGGAAGCCGAGACGTGCACATCGTGATATGATAACAGTATTCAATGAGCACATTGCCATATGCAATAGCTAACTTCAGTCATTTCTTTTCTGATAAAATGTAACGTCAGCATAAATAAAATGTTGTACAGCACCTATAATGGAACTACAACCAAGCCCTTGAATCAAATTGAACCACTGAGTTAAGTTAGCTGGTTTCGATAGGTCTGCTTCCAAAAGAACAAACTCATTGAACAGTAGTCCTATACAACTAATCAGGTTTTTAGCTCATCTCTTATCAAGTTTCAGCCCACTTATTTTAAGTCGCTTAAGAAAGAGACAGCCTCTCTCCTAAGTAACTTTATTAAAGCAAACCTCCTGTGTCCTCTGTTTCAGAGCTGGACTGGCCCAGAGAAGCTGTTGGCCCTGGATGAGTTGATTGACAGCTGTGAGCCCACACAGGTCAAGCATATGATGCAGGTGATCGAGCCACAGTTTCAGCGAGACTTTATCTCTCTGCTGCCCAAAGAGGTGAGTTCCTCAATCCCGCTTCTATTATCCATTCACAACTTCCTCTCTAGCCTTAAAATGGTCTGCCTCTGACCTGAACTCCCACAAGAATCCTTTGTGGTAGACATCATCTCTGAATAAACATACCTGATGAGAAACAGACAATGCCTCTCTAGTCCTAATACTGTTGCCTGTCCCCTGTTACTTTACATCATTTAACTTCATGCATAGTGGATGTCTTGTTTTTGCACCACCTCATAACTGGCAATACAGAAGTGCTGCAATGACGATAAGATCGCATAAGGAAATTGTACAAAACAGCCTCAATCCACCGTATCTTGTGGAGCTGATCAAATATGTCACACCTCATCTCTGTCTGGCAGGTGTTTAAGATGAAGGGGTAGGGTTGTTACATAGAGAGTGAAGCAATAGGATGCAAGATTTCAAGGTGTCAGCACCACTTGTTTCAAAACCAAATATACAAATGGCAACATCTTTGTTCACAGCTGGACATGAGCCCTCCATTTTAATTACTATGCTCTTTATCCTTTTCTTTTCTTTTCTTTTCTTTTTATATCGTGTTTCCTTTGACTTCTTTTGATAGTCCTGTACCTGCTCTCTGTCAGAGCTGCTGGAAATATATCGGGTGGTGTCAATGTCAGGTAATTTTAACAGGACAATGCTCCTGGTCCCACTCTAGATACAGCTGAAATGGATGAAGGGGATCTGTTGACAGTTTAGGATCAGGCTTAAATAGGAATGACTGACTGGAGGTCCATTCATAAAAACTGACTTCTGGTTTAAACAGTGTTTTTAGATGTACCATCAAATTGCAGTGATGGTAATCCTACAGTCAACAGGCACATAAAAGACAGGCTCAGAATATTTTCCCAAATTATGAAAAGGACTAAAACGTCTTTCCCTTCTCATACCTCATTCTGCATCAACAAATACAGGTTTTTGTGATTTAGTCCCGTTGATCAGTAAATGTCGCTGATTGTTGCAATAAAACTTGTCTCACAGTTCAGAGTCAAGCCTGGGGATAAAGCAGCTAATTTTTCTGTCAGATTTGTTTAACTTGACTTAAACTTGAGCTGCAGCAATTATTTGATTTCCTTTTGAAATATTTTCTGTTGTTGTTTCATTGAAATGTTCATTCATTTCAATAGCAACACAAATGTGCACAGATATCAGTGAGATTCAAGTTCATAGTTTGTTCTGCAACTGGTTTACTAGCTTTGTTAGTTATTGTAGTTACGTTACTTCAGACATAAAATCCACTCTTTCTGCAGTGTTTGCGCCGTTGTGTATACCTGCTCCAGCCAATAATGGATCCTCTTTGTGTCTTCACTTCCATTAACACCTCTCACATTCTTCGTCCATATATTTCAACAGCTGGCTTTGTATGTGCTGTCATTCCTGGAACCGAAGGACCTCCTCCAAGCAGCCCAGACGTGTCGCTACTGGCGCATCCTGGCAGAGGACAACCTGCTGTGGAGGGAGAAATGCAGGGAAGAAGGTGAGTCTCATGTTTCTGCAATGCTTGCAGACAACCAGCATGCATTCACTAAATGGGAGCAGTTAGGGGCTACCACTGTAGCTAAAATTACTGTCGTAAATGTTTTGAAATTTAAACTAGTCCAATCAGCTTCCATCTCTCTTCTAACAGGCATCGACGAGCCTCTGCCCCTCAAGAAAAGGAAAATTGTCAAGCCTGGCTTCACCCATAGCCCTTGGAAGAGTGCCTACATCAGGCAGCACAGAATAGATACAAACTGGAGGAGAGGGGACCTCAAATCACCCAAGGTAGCTTTTCCTTCAAACTTCTAACCCAGCTAGTTTCTTAGATGTAATGTCAATAGACTCAAAGTCACAGAGACAGTTCAATAAGGGACTGAAATGTGGAGTTGATGATAAGTTAGCCATGGGTCACTTCCCTGCTCTGCAGTATTCATGTTGAATAATAATTCATCGGAAACGCAAGATGATCTTAGTCTCCTTCAATCTAAAGGCTCTATTTGTCAGTGGTATCCCATGAAGCATGACCAGCATGCTGGAGTTGATGTTAAATAGGCTTTGGATGCCTTTGATCCTTTAGAAACAGCTGCAGGTCATTTTAGCCTGCCACCCATTATTTCGATAAATTAAGTAAGTAAATTTCAATACTGTGTTCTTTATACTCCTTTGAGTATGCAGTGTGCCTTGACTTTTGCTGAGCTAGCAGTCCTATGACCCAGTATAAACCAACTACACCCATACACGCACTCTGCTTAAAGAGTTGTGTTCACCTACTTAACAGTTTCCTTTCATTGCCTCCAGAGCCGTATCGTTATCATTGTCGGTTTCTTCTTTTTGTCCTTTCATCCCACATCCATCATTCTTCTCCATCTTTCTCATTGCATCTAATTCTATATCTGTTCCATCTCAAAGGTGCTGAAAGGTCATGATGACCATGTGATCACCTGCCTCCAGTTCTGTGGCAACCGCATCGTGAGTGGCTCTGACGACAACACGCTGAAAGTCTGGTCAGCTATCACGGGAAAGGCAAGAGTGGACAAATTACAATTTTTTCTGTTTAATCTTTTAGTTATAATAGCTTCCTGCCCTTCTATCAAAAATTAATGGGCTGTAGATATGCAGTTCACCTTAAATCCTTTTCTAGAATATAGAATGTTTATTGATTTAAAATTGAGGGATTACCGCTTATTAGCTATAAGACCTTCTTTTATTTTAATTTTAGATTAAGCTATTTATAAAAACAGCTCCTTATTTAGCACCTAACTGTATCTGCATAACCTTCACTTACCTGATAGTTAACAGTATTTGCTCTTTCATGTAAAAACACATCAAGGCAAGACTCTATCCATCTATTCTCTCTTCTAACATTTAGCCATTTTGCAGTGTTGCTACACAGCACATGTCTGCAAAGAGTGTTAGTATTCATAGCTGAAGCTGGTGCAGCCACACAGGGTTTGTGCTGCAGGTGTATGCTGTGTATTAAACAGACAGGTAGTTGTACCATAGTGTTGAGCAGAGTTGAACAGTACTTTCATGCCTGTGTTGGATTTTCAAAGTATTTTTATATTTAAAAAATCCTCTGTTAACTGTTAATGTATATTTCTTATTCAAGCACTGTTTCTTTCACATTTACTCAAATATACGAGATGAGATTTGGGCTAGGAACACACTACCAAAAAGAAACTCTTAGAGAAATTGATATTCTGCATGATCAAACTACAGCAGGTTTCTCTTTCTGGTGAACACAATAGACCCGGGAGCTTTCTTTTCATTCAAGTCTCGGTCTAACAGACTGTAAAGTTGGCATTCAGCCTACTGGTGATTGCACACATATCAGTCACAGCATTTGCTGATCTGAATAGATTTCACCAAGGTCATCCAATAGGCATGGAACACAAATTGGCTCTCCTTCACCCAAAGACTTGTATCTGGACAACAAGTTGTAGAGTTGCAGCTGCAGTGGCTCCAGATTGGTGGTGGCAGTGTGTGATGAGTCACATCACCGGCAGGTTCTACTGCGCTTCCCGAAACCATCATCCATTCATACAGACTTTACAGACACACAGTTCATTGTGTCTGTGGTTTCAACAATGCAAATTCAGCTCAAAATTGTTTGTTTACATTAGTCACAAAGAAGAGATGAGCCTAAATCTGTCTCTGTTTGGGTGCTGCATTCAGAACACATCCCCTCTTTGGACTTCATCTCTTTGCTTATTTAACTCTCAACACCAGAGAGAGAATCCCTCGCTGGAGAGGAATGGCCAATTAAGTCCAGCCAACCATTTCGGGTGAAGTGGCTGTCGATGCCAGTAAAACTGTAAATTAAAAATACAATGGGACTCCCAGCACCTGCATTTGTTTTTCCTCCCTGTTGTCAACATCCTTTACTGTTTTAGTCATTTTATTTGAGGACTTGATTGTAATTTTTTTTTGCCCACCATCAATTCAAACCTGTGACATTCAGACTTATAAAGTAGTTATCAGTGATGTCAAGAGGTTACAGTCTGTGATGCAGAGACGAACAATTGCGCCCAATCCAATGTCAATATCATCCATTCCTCATCTCCTTTATATAGGCCACTTACTTTGTGAATGTTCTGGATGGAAGGAAAACCTTACTCCGTAACTGTCTTGTAAAATGCTTTGTTTGACTTTGGTATACCTTTTACTTCTCATCTAAATCCTCTAACCTTAAGAAAAGCTCAGATGAGCCCACGACAGCTTAGCCACAAACACCAGAATTTTGGTTTGTGCTCAAGTGGATTAATAAGAGGAAGAATCAATAGAGATGATGAATTCTTATTTCAGTATATAAACATTCTCCTTTCGAAGTCTGATGTCGTCAGACTGAAAGTGTGGCTTTCTTTTGTCTGTTTCATCAGCTATGTTGGGATTTTTTGTGTGTGTGTGTGTGTGTGTTGCTTTTCATCCTCCAGACAAAAGCAGTCCCCATAAAGTGGTAATGAGTTAGGTAGACAATTATAGATTACAAGGGCAAATGGACTCTTCCTCTCAGATCAACGGCTAACTCTGCTTTTCTTTAGAAGAAAGATTTAAAATGCATCTCTGGCAGCTTGCACTGTAGGTAGAGGATTTGAATTGATAGGATAGAAAAAGAAATTGGTCACACAGTAGCCAAATTTTGCCAGAGGTAGAGCAATGTTCATGCTTCCTCAGATACTTGCACTCCTTTTTCCTCCCAAACTTTGTGTTCAATTTGCGAGCGATCAAAAAGATTTCCCTGTGAACCAGACGGTGTCGGCTGAATCAAGTGATATAACATTGCTGTGCAGTGTCAAAGTGTCATTGTATTTTTTTCCACTTGCAAAACCCCCAACCCAGCTCTAAACAGAGCTTCAGATATGACCTTGACAAGATCATAAGTTTCTTTCAAATGTTTATAGATATAGATACTTTATTAATCCCGAAGGAAATCGGTCCAGTATTCATTTTCTCAAAGATTTGTTTCTGAATAAAGCCAAGTTTCAAACTTTTAGTTTTTTTTTCCTGCACAAAACGCAGAGGATTTCGACAGGGTTATTTCATAGACATGTCTCGCATTTTAAAATGTTGAACATAGCAAACTCATCAGACACCCATTAATAAACACCTAAATGGAACCTTTCCCTTGATTTACCGTGTTATGTATAAAACACAGTGAAATAAACTCTTGCTGCAAGGCAATCGGGAAATCATTATAAGAATGCATTATGTGTCAATTATTTGACATCTCCTAAAGATTTCAGGTAAGATGAGGCAGAATTGTTTTTGGTGAAAATATTGCAGCAGAAATTGAACAAGCCTGAATCTGTGGTTTAGATTTGTGTTTAGGAGCAAAATTTTTATTAGGTATTATTAAAGCTCCACTAGCTGAAATAGAAGTCTCTGCTTGGACAACACTCACAGGCTTTATCCTACCTGATGAACCTTTGTCTCTGTGTTGTCCTCCAACCGCTGCCAGAGATGTCAATCTTCCATCCATGAACACAAACGGCAGCATACATCTCATTGCTTCAAAGGTGGCGGTCTGGTGCTTAACAGATCAGCTCATGTCCTTGGTGGTGCCTGTCACCAGCAGCTTCAGTTGTCAGGCTGATCTAAGATGGCAGACCTGCGGACTGCTGTCATATCCACCGAGAGGTGTCCTCTAGCAGATGTTTTAGCTGAATGGACCCACAGTATATCTTCACTTCTTTTTGAGTAACAGATTAGGGATTGTTTTTGGATCTGTGAACTGGATGGGAGTATTAAAATTATTACATGTGGGGAAATGATACATTTCATTGTTGTAATTAAATTCACGAAGGTCGTCTAGCAGCTTTGCAGAGGTTATGATACTGGGTTTAAAGAACATTTCCCCCTTTCTGTGGAGGAAAGCAGAGTGCAGTTATCTGCTCGTTTGTCACATGATATTAGCCTGTCAGTATTTTCAATACCTTGTACCCTTGTCATCAAATCAGTAGCACAAGGAATGGAAAAGGGCAAAGGTGTTGGCTTCCTCCCAAATCTCTCAGAATGCATTGGGACTTCACCAGTTTCTAGTGTGTCCTTTATTCTACCAGCATTGCTCTTCCAGACAAACTGAGAGCATGGTCAACTTTTACAGTTACAAGCAAAGGCACTTTGATATCAGGCATGGTGGTGAGTCAGTGACCAAATTGTCACAACAAAAAGTAAAAAAAGAGGTGGCAGCAAAGATTTTTTCCTCTGCCAAAATCATTTTATGTATGTTTGGTCATTGCTGCATTATGGTGTACTTCAATGTCCAGAAAGAAAACAGCAAAGCACAAAGCACTCTTTACTTTTAAGATTGTAGTCAATGATCTCATTTAATCTCCTGTTGAGGCACCGGTTAATTACAGTTATGTAGACAGAGTTGATGGAGGTGTGTTAAATGGACCCTTGTCAGGCAAGACTCTCATGTAACATCTTAGATCTCTTTTCCCAGTCTTCTTTTTCACTCTCCTGGCCAAATAATCTGGACTCAACCTTAGTCTATAAATCTTCTAATCATTTGAAAGACTCTGTAATAATGACAGCTTGACCTGAGCTATCTTATTCTAACCTGTGCAGAGCAATAATTCAATGCACCTTGAGTCCCATTGACCTTCACTTTTTGATATTCTATGCTAATGTTAATCAATACAAAGGCAAAACTAAACTATTTAGAATATTATGTCACTGTCATAGTGGCTGCTTTTCTGGATATCCACCCACTTTTTTCTTTAAAATTAAGAGAAAAATATAATTCCAGTGTAAGGCATGGTTTGAAAGCCGTCATGTTCAAAAAAAGGACCTTCACAGGTTCATTAAAAGAATGCTAATCTTCTTTCACTCTCAGGGACAGGCTTATTTAATGGGTTTTTTTTTTTCACAGACAGATAAAGGCATCCAAGCTCTTCATTTCACATATTTCCTCTCTTCCCACGCAGTGTTTGAGTAGGCTCTAATCATACACTCTGATTCTTGTTCTTGGAACCTCGACTACTGGCTTCAATTCACAAGAAAAAATCTTGCATTCTTACCTGAATCTTGCATACTCAATCTTGAATGAGTATGATTACAATGAACTGCAAGCCCATAGTTAAATTTTACATAGCGCTGATTCACCCAAAGATACACGATAGACAGTGAGAAAGATGTGAATAATCTGCTTAATGTATCACAAGTTTATGACACATTTTTTATGTAAAAATATGGTGATATTTAGTTGAATATTCCCTTTTTACTGGACCAAAAATTCTAAGAAATGGGCCAAAGTGATTTAAAAAAGACATTTTTAACACTGTAGTGAGGTTGATTGTACGGTCATGCCACGCTGGCCCACAGTTAATGAAGTGATGCTCTTTAACACAGGACAGAGTTGGTTGAGACAGGCTGCAGTCAGAAGGGTCACATGTTGTACACTTAATAGACTCGCTCTGCTCTGAACCTGACAAAACCACACCGCTCACCACCAACCAACTCCACAGTTTGCACCTCTCCCCAAGAGATTTTAGTTTAATGCATTTAGCGAAATTAAATCAGGGGTGGGCAAATGAGACAAACCATGGAGATGCAAATTCAATTGATCAGAAAGATTTCCATAACTCCTGTAATCAATAGCTAATGGGAATGAATGGGCACATTTTTTTACTAAAGACAATTGTCAACCCATTCTGCAAAGAGAATAAATCGGCCACTTTTGCAGCTGATAAGTAAAAGCAATTATAAAAGCCAGCAGAGAGCTCAGACAGAGATTTTGTCCCAGTGCATCAGCAGCAGCAGCAGGTAAAAATGACTGCGGTTTCTTTCCAGTAAAAGGTCACACAAATTTCATTTTACTTGTCTTTATTCCCTGTAGGCAAACTGAAGTCATAGAAGGGGAAAAAAAGAATTTGAGATGGGGTTTTATGAATCTAATTTATCGTATGTATGAGAGAAATCACCCTGAAAGTCTTTGAAACTTACTTTTATAGCAGCAAAAAGTCTATGAGGGGAGTCAGGAATTTACTAACCAAGACTCTTCTTCTGCTGTCTTCTCAGTGTCTTCGGACGTTGGTGGGCCACACAGGGGGCGTGTGGTCATCTCAGATGCGAGACAACATTATTATCAGTGGCTCCACTGATCGCACACTCAAGGTCTGGAACGCAGAGACAGGAGAATGTATCCACACCCTCTACGGGCATACCTCAACAGTGCGCTGCATGCACCTACATGAGAAAAGGTATGGCACAACTGCACCAGTATTCATTTGTAAGTTCAAGCCTGTTTAAAACAAGAACAACAAAGAAAGAAGCAAAAACACCAAAAATGTCATGATTTCAGCTTCTGGCATGTCTGAAACTTTGTTGCTCTTATTGTCTTATGTTTTTTTAAACTGGATATTTATGGTTTTCGGCTTTAAGTACTACATAACAAGCCATTTTAAGCCATTTTAATGATGAGATTTGTTATGTTACTGTGATACTTCTATTACGTTGCCATAAGGGAATTATATATCTCAAGAGATTTCTGGTTATGATAAATTAAAACAATCTTCTTATTTAACACTCAGCCAAAACGTGAAAAAAGTCCAACTCCCTCAATTCTGGCGCTTTTACTTTCACGTTCCCTGAATCATAACAGTGACTCCCACTGAGCAAAAAGAGCAGCTCTACAAGAGTAAAGGAGGACAGTATCTGTATGAAAGTGAGCATGTGGTCTCATAGTGTTTAAATACATCCTGTGAGGCGTCTTGAATGAATTGCTGCTAACTTATTTACTCAGTATTGCACTCCAGAGAGTCAAAGTGCCTTTTTTGCCTTAGGGTCCACCAAGGTTTTTGTGTAACATTAGATTGCTCACCAACTGGAAACGTTGTGAGGTGCAGGCAGCCAGTGAATAACGTGTCAGTGATTTTCATCTTTGTAAGACCATGAGGCATTTTATAAACACAGAATCTGTGTTGTGTGTATCTACAACATATTCATTTCTAAATAGCCAATAAAAGAGAAATCATAATAATGCTACAGAGAAATGCTTGTCTGAACCTTTATTGCGGCATCAGGTATCTAGTGTAAATCAAATAAAGCAGTGTCAATTAGTCACGTAATTTAAGGTTTCTCTTAGCTTATTAATTTTTAATATTAAATGTAGCCACCTTTCCTTTTCCTTTTCTCTTCCATTGTGGGAAGACGCTGCTTGAGGGCATCTGGGCTAAGGAGGTGTTTTTGTACAATCATGTATGAACATGAATGTGACAGTGTGGTTTTCTTGTCAGATGAGCAAAAGAAAACATTCATACTTGTCTCATTATTCTGTCAATACAGCTGCCACAACTTGAATTAGTAGATACAAGAAGTATAACTTGTTCCTGTCTGGGGGGCAATCCAGTTCAACATACAGACCTCTGTTGAATTCATAGTTGTTTTTAATTGTTTGTGCCGCACCCAGACATTCAACACTCAAACATTCAACCATAACTGTGCATTACAATATAACGCTCTGCAAGAAGTACCGGACTAATTTTCTGTTTGTGCCTATCGCACTTCCTCTCAGGGTGGTCAGTGGCTCTCGTGATGCCACACTGCGTGTCTGGGACATAGAAACAGGTCAGTGTTTACACGTCCTCATGGGCCATGTGGCAGCAGTGCGCTGTGTTCAGTACGATGGGCGACGAGTGGTCAGCGGTGCCTACGACTTCATGGTTAAAGTGTGGGACCCCGAAACAGAAACCTGCCTCCACACACTGCAGGGCCACACCAACAGAGTATACTCATTACAGGTGAGCAGCTTCAGAGGCAAAGACGATCAGCATGTCTCTCAGTTTGACTTTGAAATCGTACACCAGCTGTTTAAACATCAGAAAGTTTGCATCAAGTTTAGGTTGCAGCTGAGCTTTAAAGATCAACATATCCTCATTAGTGGGGCTATTCAGTTTGTGAAACACTTAATATCAACTCTTTGTTTTGTTTTTTTGTACTAATTGAATTTAGCAACACGTAATACATATTTTGAGTTAGACTGAGGCTAATTTTGACCTTGGAAACAGCAGGCTTTAAGGAAGTGAACCTCCATGAAATATCCCATCTTTTGTTAAGATGGTTGTTTTGGGGGCATAGAAATCCTTAAATGAGTCATTTAGTTGCACATTTTTATCTTCATTGAGCCCGTGTTTATGTACAGTTTTATTATATTTGAATATGTTCTCTACAAAATGTATGTCTATGTTGTTTTGAAAAAATTAATCCTTCTGTGTCCTCTAAAGTGTCCTCTAGACCCCTGTGTGTGATGACAGTGCACTTTAGCTGGTGCCATCGCCTTCAAAGGAGGCTGTTTATTGCAGATAGCAAGATTGTTTTTTGTACCATGCAGTGTGATTAGGCCTTTAAAATGTTGGTGCTCTACATTTAAACAGGGGAACAAAAAGCAAAGCTTAAACAGATCAATAAAATTCATCTATTTCAAAGAGTTTGATCTTAGGGCTGTTAATGGAGCCAAACTATGTCGTGTAAGCATCTGTGCCATCAACTGCAAGACAAGGTCACACCTGAAGTTACCTTTAACTGGGAGCTTAATTCTCAGCAAGTTTAAATTTATCCTCTATGTCTCTAGTTTGATGGGATCCATGTGGTCAGTGGCTCGTTGGACACGTCTATAAGGGTCTGGGACGTGGAGACAGGCAACTGCATCCACACGCTTACAGGGCATCAGTCCCTCACCAGTGGCATGGAGCTCAAAGACAACATCCTGGTCTCAGGAAACGCAGACTCCACTGTCAAGATCTGGGACATCAAGACGGGCCAGTGCCTGCAAACACTGCAAGGTAAGACCAGCATCCAAGAGGCCATTATGTCAACAAAATAGAAATGGAGGTGGAGTGGAGTTGCTCAAAGTAAAAACGGGACGAACCAGCCTTGAATAAAAACCATAAGTGCCAAAGTTTGGGCTTTGGACCCATTTCTCAGTGTGTGGTTGAAATGCCAAAATCTTGTGAGTGTGCTGGTCCTGATTAGTCTAATTTTTTTGTGTCTGTCTGAATAGCTCTAACTCCTTTAGCAGCACTGATGCCTCACAGGAAGTTGGAAATCCTTTTCAGAATAGTTGTGGCAACCACCAGTTCTCCGCCCCTAAATGCCCTCATTAACAAACTACAACCCTGCGCGCTGGTCCATCCAACACCAACACACATTCACACACACACATGCTGAACAAAAGGATTCCCCAGTGAGAGTCTGAAGAGAAGCAGGGACAAAACCAAGGGGGAGGCCGTGTGTGGCTGGTGAAGAGGGGGCAATTGCAGTGAGTGGATGGGGGCAGTGTAACTTTGTGGGTCATATAATTAGGTCAGCGGACAATTTCTGCTATTCAGTAGTGTGTTTTGATAAGACAATAGGCCAATAACAAGGCCATCACTGTCATCTTAAGAGAGCATAGGTAGTGATGGAGCAGGCTGCTTTGTTGTAGTAGTTGAAAGGGAAGCGGTGGGGGTGGGGTGGGGAGAGGCAGGCACGTTGGGGGTTGGTGCAGAACAGTATTGCGTACTTGGGTAAATACAGCCTTTGAACTAACCGGAGACAGAAATTGGAAAAGATGTGAAAGCTTGTCGACTGTGAGATTTTGACAAATTTTCTGAAAGCAGAAAGAAATTAACCTTCTGCATAAAATAGCTGCTACAGCATCATCAGAAAAAAAGCATTTAATTCGCCTGCACTCGACTGTGAGTTTGTTTGTGTTTGTGTCATCCTAATTGATTATATTAACATATCGTTTTCAAGTCTTGAGCAAAATCTTAAGTCACCCAAAGGCAGCAACTGCTGCCACCTTCACTTTAACTGGGACCTCCTGCCAGCTGCAGACACACAAACTCAGCATACAAAGGTGCAGCTGGAACTGCGTATCCTCCAGGACTGTAACTTTAAACTTCTTCCATTCCTAAAAAGGTTCTTGGTTTCTCTTCTATATTTAAGTCACACTTTCAGTCTAATGATCTGTTTCCTTTGTGCGTTCAGGTCCACACAAGCATCAGAGCGCCGTGACGTGTCTTCAGTTCAACAAGAACTTTGTCATCACCAGCTCAGATGATGGCACAGTTAAATTGTGGGACCTGAAGACGGGAGAGTTCATTCGAAACCTGGTGACTCTAGAAAGTGGTGGCAGCGGCGGTGTAGTATGGCGCATCCGGGCCTCCAACACCAAGCTGGTGTGCGCAGTTGGCAGCCGCAACGGCACAGAGGAGACCAAGCTGCTGGTGCTGGACTTTGATGTGGACATGAAGTGAGAAGAGATGTGGTGGGGAAGCATGAAGAGAGCGCACTGCGGAGAGGAAGGAATAGAGAAAGAATGGGGGAGGAGGCACCACGAACGCAGAGGGCCGAAGCTGCGAATTCTTCACCCAAATGCGCAAAATCTGCAACGACCACCACTAACAGTGGGCTTTCCTGTCCTATACAACTATCTCCCCCGTCCCCCATTTGGGTAAATGTTACTGACAAAGCCACAGACCCTCATATGTGTTAAGCCCCTGCTTTACCCCCACCACCAATACGAGGTGGAGTCGGAGGGGATCGGGCTGGAAATGGGGTAGGGGCCCATGATCGGTCAGTCCCTTGATTAGCTGGGAGAAAGAAGAGAAGAAGAAAGGAACGACTGATGACTGAACTCTTTGAAGTGACTCTCCACCCTTTCGGTACGGGGTCATCTTCGCACAGAGACTTGGTTTTGCTTCAAGCCTGACAGATTTTGAGATGTACAGAGATATATTATTTTTTAAAGCCCCCCCACCCTCACACTCACCCTCACCCTCACACTCACCCTCAAAGACACACACACACACACTCAAACCTGAAAAGTGGAAAACATTGACAGTAGGAAAAGAAAGGAAGGTGGGAGACATTTAAAGGTGAATTTCCACACAGTTCCACATAAAAAGCTGCTCGATGTAGAGGAGAGATATTGGAGGGTTCGGCCTGTAGTTAGGCTCATTTCTTGTCACTCTGCTTCCGTTCTTGTTCTCCAATCGGTTCCTGTAGTTTGATTTCTTTACAATATCGCACACAAACGCAACTGTGAATTTCAGTACCTTTTGGGTTTATCATATGAAAAGGGTTTCTCTATAGATTTTTTTTCCCCCAAACCTTTCTTTGCTGTTGCCACTGGCAACAAATCCCAGTATTAGAAACCTGCTCGATTTAGGTTTGCTGTCATTCTGTCACAAGTTTTTTTGTTTGTTTGTTTGTTTGTTTGTCATCTCCCCCTCCTTTTGTTTGAGTTGTTTGTTCTTCCTACATACCTGGGTTTGGAGCGCCGTCTCCTCATAAACATCAGTGCTGTCCAGAATTTTTCAGTCTAGCTGGGGTGGTCTCCTCAATGCCGGTGCTGTAACGAGAAGGTCCTTTGCTCAAAGCGCTGTGGATTCACGCCCCTGAACCCCCCAGCCCCTTCCCCTCTACTGATTTCCCCCAGTGGCCAAACTGTATTTATGCTGCTAGATGAATGGAAAAAAAGAGAGATGGAACTTTTACTTGCTGTGACGTTTTAGTCCCAGGCGAAATTCCAAATTGAACTCTATATGTTTGGACTTCAACAAAAGATAACATCCATCATTTTTGTTTTGTTTGTTTTTTGCCACTGAAACTTGAGCCAAACGTGCCTCTACGAGGCTTAGAGGAGGGAGCGCATCCGACAGACAACTGACAGGATCGCCTGCAGAGCGGAAACAAGCGGATGTACACTGTTGGCGTGCGTGTGTGTGCGTGCATGAGTGCGTGTGTTAAGCGTGTTAACGGGCAACTTGTAAACACATTCCTGGGGACAAAGCTTTTTCAGCCTGTTCTTTGGGGAAACGTACAAATGCTGTGTGGACTGGCAAAGAAAAAAAACTAGCAGATGTATCAACTTTAACACGTGAATGAAAGAACTGTCCGTACCAATGTGTGATTGTTGTTCCATTCAACGATGTCTGAAGCAACAGAGGAGACCATCATAAGCATCCAGTGACAGGTTGAGCTGCCTAAGGAGTCTTAGTGTTACATGTATTGCAGTGAAAATCACCGTGGTCGCAGCCTCGTGGATCGTCAGTGGGACACATAAACACACCAAGGCAACAAACATGAACTGAAACATTGTAGCCAAATGAAAATCGTCTCAATCTCCAAGAGTCACAACTCAAGCTGAACTGTGAAAGTGGTATAACACTGTATATTAAAAAAGAAAAAAGAAAACAATCTTGCTCTATCTCCTCTCGTTGTTTTCTCCCTCTGTTTTAATTTATGATCTGGTTTGAGAAATCAGATTTGTTGCAGGTGTTTTATTTTTTCAGTTCATGTAAACTGCCTGGCAAAAAAGAAAACAGACAGAAAAAAACCTTAAAGGGATTGTGTATTTGTTTGATTCACTTAGAATTTTATTTTCTTATAACTTAAGTGCAATAAAATGTGGGTTTTTCTTTTTTTCATTTCAAGCATATCAGTTGTCTGTTTTTGTTACCTGTGTGAAGGCATCTTATATGTTCAATAAAGCAAATTATTTGGTTAATTACATCCCCGAGGGAATACTTCAGACATTTATCACAGTGCACGTTTACCGGACCGAATCAGTCGTAGCCAGTCAGGGTTTTTTCTTCAGTGTCACTTCTACTCAATCCAGTGTGACAGAATGAATCACTGATGTGCTCAGAAATGGCGATGTCCTCCTTCCTGTTTGTTTCTCAAGTCACGATTATCTAAAAGGATTTTTTTTTTTTTTTTTAAAGTTGACATATGACTAAGATGGCTGAGGTTGGACAATTGATGTAGTGATAAAAATTGTCTAAAATGGAAACAGACTTTAGCAATAAATCACAACATACATGAAGCATGTGACTCAAGATTTCCACTCACAAGATTAAAAATAGCAGCAGGTGAAAACATGGAGACGAAAGTTGCTCGAATTATATGATAAATAAACATGAATGCCTTATTTGCATAATTTTTCACATCGGTTTTATTTGCTTGACATTTGAATGGCACTCACAATTAACTGCAGCTCATCGTGCTCTCATTTCCTGCAGAGTTTTAATCACACCTGACACCACCAGCCACTAGTCGGAAATATAAATTAGTTTGTGTTTTCTTTTTTAATTTCTCGGAAATTCACTTCAAATTTGCACTGATTTTGGATGATGTATTGCACCAGATGACAGTCGTACACAAGTCACAAGTATGCATTTTAATTATTGGGGAAAGCGGGGGGGGGGGACTCCAGTAATATTCTACGGTAACTGGACATTGTAGTTTCCTGCAAATGTTAGTGAGACAAAAGTAAATTGTGCATTTGCTGGGAACTATTTTCTTTCTATTTGGTATAAGACTGTGGTATGTGGGATTGGCCCAATGTGCCAATGTGCTCTTGTTTAGTAGACTGAAGGGACAACAGTTCGATGGCACAGAGGAATAAGCTCAGTGGCTTTGGCCTCACATGGAGTGCTTGTTGAAAAGAATACCTTTTTTTTTCTCCACGGGATTTGGCGACAAATAAAGAGCGGGACAAGTTCTGTTACATTCAGAGGTCCCAGTTTAAGGTCAGTTTCCAATGTAAGTCAGAGGGAGGTCTCAAAAACTTTGATTCCAGTGAAGTCAGATATAAAACTGAAGATCACTCTGGGATTTGGGGGATTGATCGGGTCGTTTAGAGACGAAATGATTAATTGATTGTGACTTTTCAATTCTCTCTCAAACTTTTTCATTTACTTGAGGGGGAAAAGTGGAACAGGTTTATCTCAGTCAAGATTTCAACATTGACTCAAATGCACTTCCAGAGTGACATTTTTCTACATGTTTTTAATTCTCACTCTGCAGGTAGTTAAGAAGCTTGTGCAGCTTTTGTAGAGGAACAGCAGACGCCCAGTGTCTCTAATTTTGTTTCATTACTGTTTTCATAGCTGGGGATGCACAGACTGTCGCTCAATCTAGGTGGCCTAAATAAACAGTCATTAATTTTTATTCTTGTTTTTCATATATGCAGTTCCAGCCTCACTAAAGGCATTCACTATGCTCTCAGCTGCGTCTAAAGATCCATGAAGGCAACCAGGGGACGATTTTAATGTGACCCTCGGTTTTGTTTTGTGTCTTGGTCAGTGTCAGTAATATCCGGGCGGTTATCTGTCATGAGCCCATACAGCTCAGTGAAGGGTCTGGGCTGCGGATTCCCTCCTGCCTGTTGCCTAGTGATAGCTCGTCTCTAGCCCGGCCTCAGTGTGCACTCGTCGTATAAACGGCATTGTGAGGCGGCAGCGAGGGCTGTACATCCCCACATGAATGGACACGTGGGGGTTTCCACTTGGGTTGGCAAGGTTTCGCTGTCCGCCTGTTTGTTCCCAGGCTCCACTCGTGTGTTGTGCAAGCAGAAGCTCTGCTCTGCTAACTGGACGTAGAGGATGGTAGTTGACTGATTTTTTTTTTTTGTTGGAACAGAATATATGTTTGTAAATTTGTTTCTTGCTTCACACACAGACACAAAATGTTCTCTCAAATCTACGGCATAGAGTTCACCAGCTTTGTTAACTGACTAATCATTTTTTGGTACTGTAGCAGCATGGCCCTGTGAAAAGCTTTGTTGGTGTGACTACTTCGTCTCGACTCAAACACTTGGATGAATTTCCATGAAATGGAAACACAGCTGTGACCCAGAACAGCCTCACAAAGCTGGAGATTAGTTTTCTTCTCCCATTTGCGACTGTTCTACTTTTGTTAACTCTGTCTGCCTCCATACCAGCAACCATTGTGGCTTTAGGCACTGTGTTTTCAGGTTGCCTGTTTCCTTCTCTGAAACACAATCTCAAGAACGCCACGAAGGATTTTTTTCTAATTTGCCACAGACATTTTGACTTAAAGATGAACTGATTAGATTTCGGTGGTTAAAGGTCTAAGTGACCTGTCTAAACATAACTCAAAAATTCACATGCTAATTAACTGCAGCTCAACTGGTTTCTAGAGTGAAAAGAGGAGTAACTGGTCCTTTTTGGAAAATGACATATTTGGCATACTCAAACAATTCTTTTTCACAATTTTTGCACATTTTCTAAAATGAACTGCAAAAGAAATGCTTACATCCATCACCAAAGTGTAACAGCCAAGATTTTCCTCTGACATGAAGCCTGTCAGAGCAGTAAAAGTAGCATAAGATGGAAATACTTAAGTAGAGCTTTTTCAAATTCTACTAGTTGAGCAAATGTACTTAGTTACGTTCCCCAACAATGAGAAACTAATGAGAAGCCCAGGAATCAGTGCTGAAAATGATTGTCAGCTGCAGCTCTAAGTTAAGACTTTTCATGTGAGGAGGTAACATTTGTTGCATGTAGTTTTCTTGGAGAAAAACCTTAAGGGTTCGTATACTGTAACAAACAATCTGGATCAGGAGACAGTGATGTATTTCCGTCTGCACTCTTTTAATGAACTTAATTCTAGGAGGTTATGAATCATCTCATTCCTTGAGGTTATTATCCATTTATCCTACCATAAACTTACTGCCTCAACTGCACCGCACTTCTTCCTGTTGATGAATGAACGTCCCTCTCCCTGCTCTCACTTCTCAGACAAACCACATTTGCTGTTGCAGTCAGCACGAACTCATTCGGGAACAAACAACACGCCAGGTTCATGAGAGATGGAAACTAGCGAGGGGTGCACCTCTACCAAGCAGATTTTGATGCCATGGGATGCATTTAAAGGGGTTTGGATGTCAAGATAAAAGGGGGGGGGGGGCTCTCACACCTCATTTCATATCCCTCCATCTCTTTGTTCAGTAATCCTGCCCTGCAGCATTGCGGCTTCTCTCATTGCCAGCAGATTCTCAAAGGGCCGTAGCATTAGCAGTGGAAGTATTTCACGTCTCTGCTTAATCCTATTTTGGACCTTTGTTGTAGCCCGAGAACTGATAAAGGAGAGCTAAATCACCATAACCCTGCTGTCAATGGAGGATGTTACAGTATAGGAGCTAACCATTGATCGGTGCGCAGGTTGATCTAACACACGTTGATCTAAACTGTTTTCGTCTCCTTCAGGCAATTCATGTTGATGACGGCCATTTGTCTTCCTTCCTGGATAAGTACATTTAAGGCTGAGAGGTCAGCAGCTTCACTAAAGTCCATTGTGGATCAGATGTGAATTTGGCAAGCGTGACCTTTTTCTATTTTACACCAAGGGAAAAAAAAAAGAAATGCAATAATAAAAAGTCGGCAATTCTTGAAAGCCCATTTTGAAATGCCAGGTTTGCCAGCAGTAAAATTGGCTATCTCAATGTATTCCTGTGTCTGATCACAGCTCAACAGCGAACCAAATCACATCTTGTGCTTCATAATGAGATGTCAGGGCCATTCTCGAGTACAATAATCCTGTATGAGAGAGGGAGAAGCAGAAATATTCATTCTCCCTTTCTCTCCTTTTTTAAATGAGGCATGGTTAATAACACCCAGGTGAACACAAGGCAGATCATATCAGCGGAAGGCCTTCTATTACCCTGATGGGATTCATGCCTGAATTTTGGTATTGAGAAGCTGCCAGCAGGAGGTAAAACTGCAGGGATCATTCACTCCTATCACTCCAAAGCAAACAGACTTCCAGCCACAAGACACCTATTCAAAATCACACACGAGTTTTCAATGTCTGAATAAATTAAAAATCACGTCAAGCTGTATTAAAAAGAATAGCTAAAACTTAGCAGACTGTACTTCAGCTTAGCTTCAGGAACTCATACTTTACTCGAATATTAGTTTCCAAGCTTCAATTCAGAGAGAAATATTACATCTGACTGCTTTTATTTACCAGCTATGTTTACTTTAATCTTACCAAATAAGGCTGCAAATAATAAAACGTTAATTATCACATATTTAAGAATTATTTTCTGATTAATTGTTTTAGAAACACCAGAAAAAAACACCAAATTATTTAATAAGCACTTTTTTGTGTTTGTAGACAAAACATTGCAAGAGCTTCAAAGTCTTCAAAAGTCTTCTTTAGCTGAACTGATTAGTCAGTTAGAAAGTAGTTGCATATTTTTATATCTGTTAATGGACTAATATACATGCAGGGCTAATGAGATACCTTATTATGGATTTACTGCTCTGGTTTCACAGGGATTCATGTGAGCCCAGTCTGTGTATCCTCCAAAAAGAGGTCTACTAAAACAGAATAAAAATAAAATTCATGTGAGGAGTGGACTGTGTGGATGTTTAGGGTCAAATTAGCTTCACTCAACCACATAACATTCAAATTCTGCTCACATTTGGATGTTTTACTAATAGTAACCCTGCCATGTAGAACACATCCTGGAAGGGGCAGAGTATTTCTCTTCAAAATAAAGGGTCTGAAAATGTTTGCCTGAGGGTTGTTGTAGTTCTATGTGGCTCTACAGGTCATATGACCGTCCTATGAGTCGTCATGAGGACAATGACTCATGTGGTCCTGGCTTGGTAAGAAAGAGCCTGAAGAGAGAGATTTTGATGTTAGCACATCATCACTGTAGAGTGAAGTGACTGAGTACTGACACATCTCATGACCTGAATGACTAAAGCTTCTTTTACACTGTGTGATTTTAAGATATCTCCTCAGGGTGTCCTGCTGGCCTGCTGGTTCAAGGCTTAATGGCACCTACCATGACCCAGATTACTCCCAGTTCAGGCCTCAGCTGGGGACTTTTGTAAAATATCATTCCCCATGAGGACATTTCTCCCCTCCCCTTGTTTGCTGTTATCTCTGTTCTGTTGAACATCTTCTGATCACGTAGAATTTAAAAAAAAGGGACTTATCGAAAGTAAAACCTGGAGTCTTACATCAGACATCTCACACAAATCCACTGATGGACAGTTTGACCATTTGCATTTAAAATTCGGTCTGTCACAAATATATCTGGGCTTCCTGCACTGACCGACTTTTACGAACCAGAACACACTGACACTGTAAGAGCGCATATCTCAGGGAGGTGATATTAACTACAGTGCAATGATAAAGGCTTGTGTTGTTGTTTTATTGTTGTTTTTTTAAACATGGCGCAAATTGATGCATCTCAGATTTTATGCACATGTACACTCTGAAACAACATTTAAAAATGATTTTATGAAACCTACAGTATGTTGTATAGTATGAAACACAACAGCCCTGTTACTGTCACCACACAGCATAACGGGGCCCAAAAATCTTCACTGGCACGGAGCTGGAAGGATCAGATCACAGACTAAGACCACCACTATTTACCTTATTTATTGTTCACAACTCAACCAACAAATAGCTCAATATCTGTCAACCAACCAACCAGTCAATCTACTGACTAATCATTTCAGCAACTGCACCTAATATTCAGTCATAAACATGACCGTTGTCTGGTTCATTGACATGGGCTCTGTAGGATCTAAAGGTGGGAAAGTGAGTGTTTTCCGTGGAGCATTCAGCTACATGTTACACCAGAGCCCATCTGCAACGCTCGCGTGCGTAGGCGGCCAAAGTATGGCAGGGGAGGATGCCAGCACATACTGCTATGGGGAGGACACACACGCTGACTATCCAGCACCACCTGTCTCACTCGGGTAACTGATGAGCACAAGGTGTGCAACGGTGTGCACTCTCATTTGTCTGCAGAGGAGATGAGTAAGCAAATTCACCTGTGGTGTCGTCCTCAAACACTTATCATGTGGTCAGTTTTATGTACCGCAGGACAGAGTGTAAACATTTCAGAGACAGATTTATCACGTTTGCATAAATATGGGACAGAAATCTCGAGGATTTGAACAGATTTGAAGTCAGAAGAGTGCAGATGCATTCGCTCTTATTTATTTATTTTTTAGTTGAAGCAGTTGTGTGCTCCTGTTTGTTTGTATGTGTGTGTGTTGTTGTTGCTGGTGCTTTCATGCCGCCTGCCTCTGCCCGCTGTGGCTTGGCAGGGAGACACCACTGCTGACAGTTCCTGAGCAGGAGAGAGCCGCAGGCAGAGCTCGGGCATGACAAACCCTTCTGGAACACACTTATGACTCAACAGAGCCAAGATACTGTATGAAAAAATAAAAAATAAAAATCCCAATGCCCCGACCCGAACTCACAAACTCTATGTGCTCCTCAGTGAAAATATTTTCAACCCTTAAAAGGACTTCAGGTTTATCGCAACTTAAATGTTATTTTTGTGGTGTTAGCTGTTAACTGTTCCACCACATATGATCTCGCCTTCTGTTTCAGGACTGGAGGTGTTGGAGAGTGGGCTGATCCAGACTGGCTTCACTAACACAGAAGTGGACGACATATTGTCCTGGGAATTTCTCCTCTTCAAGTTCCGTCTGTATTCTAGACGTGTTCAACACATCTCTATCTACACATTTTTAAAGTGACTGCACTGACTGACCAAATTGAGCAAGTTTTCATTGTTGAGCTGCCCAACTGTGACGGACAGAGTTTTATTTTGTCATTAAAATACAGTGAAAGCCAGAGAAGTAATCATAATCTTATAGCTTGATCATAAATAACAGGCTGCTGAGCTATTGACTTATTGTGCAGTGCTTATTTATTCTTTGAGTGAAGCTACCTGACAGGGAGGTGAAACATGGCAGTCATTTGAAGAGTGACGCAGCTTCTTGGCTTAATGACAAAAGTGGAGTAGCTGCAGAGTCAGTGTAAATCTTTGAACTCGACTGGACTCAGTGAATCGAATCAGCAGAGATTCATAATTTTGACTTCTATTCTGCTAACTCAGAACCAGAACCAACAAACCAACGAAGAGTACCTGTCTCACCAGAGGGGCAAACAACCAGCAAGAGGGAAGACGGACAAGTTGCTGCAGAACTGGAGGACACAGGTAAGCCTTTAAGGAAAATAGTGTGGCGTTCAAGTGATGTATTATCCATCAATCTGGGTGTCTGGTTGTCCTGATAAAAGTAACTGAAGTCTGGGAACACTGGTAGACAACACCGTCATTCAAGGCAAAAGCATTTAGAGAAGTACAGCAGGTCAAAGGTGGACAAAAAGGTAGATCCGTGATGTTTACAGCTGACAGTTCGGGTTAGACTATTACTCTTTTAGCTGAGGCATGTGGCACCCATGGGTGTTACAGGTGTTGCAACTCTTGCATTTTAACATAATCACAACCTCCCACTTCTTACTGAGCCAGTAATCTCACACAACCGAAAATCAGAGCTGAGGTGATGAAACACCGTACAAGCCAACTAGAAAACATAAATTGGACTGATTAAACAACCATCCAACCAATCACAGCTGTTTCACAAACCCACCAGCACAGGCAGGGTGAAATGTTGGATTAGACTGAAGCAAAGTGTATTTCTGCAGACGCAGGGAAACACAGTGACACATGTATACTGAGGAGACTAAACCACCTTTAAAGTTTTCAGTGAATTACTTTTGGTTACACCTGCTTACACAAACTCACACTCCTGTGCAGTTAATGCTCAGATGGTCAGTATGGACACCTTGATCAGTTAGTTAAACCTACCAACAGAGGATCAAGAGGGTGTTTCACCTGAAAACCTTTCCAAAAATCATTTTACTTAAAGAAAATCTCCAAAACCAGGATTATGCACCATCAAGTAAAGTTACAATTCCACCATAGATGGAGGATTCAGAATAATCATTCAAGTGTGTGAGTGAAATAATTGAAAAAAGAATTGCTTTACTTTATCTGGGTTAAATATTACCCAGAGACACGGAGAGGCAGGATGTAATGCAGCAATTACTGCATGTGTCTTTAATACCAGGACACTAATTATACACACCATCTGCAAAAAATAATGCGAAGCAGTGATTCCCACGACTGCAGTGTTGTTACGCTTTCATCATGATAACACTTTTCCTCTGGAGGAAAACACTTCCATCCAACCTGGGACCAATCCAGCTCAACAAATGGCTGCTGTGTTGGAGTGTAACAGTGAGACTATTATCTTATTAGAGGTCACAGCAACACTGATTTAGTTTTGTATACATGTTTAAGTTAATCTGAGGAGCACTGCTGCTTACACATGAAGCTGAAAGGGATAAAATGGTGAAACAGGCTTGGGGCAGACGCAGCCAAACAACAACACGCATGCTCGCACAAAAAGACAAGTAGAGGAAGTGTGTTTGTGCAAACATCAAGTGAGCAAACAGGCTGTTCTTGGCTTCATGAGCATTAAAACTGATTTTTCCATCGCCAGATTTAGATGGAGCTCTGGGAATTCGAGGGAGACATCTGTCTCATGACCTGTGAAATCTGCCAGGTTGATAAACTGGAAGCTTGTCGGAAATGTAATCTGAATCGAGACCAGTAAGAGCTTTCTAAACCAGGAGCAGCAACTGGATATGATTGGAAATTGAAGTGATCTGCCTGAATTTTTCTGGTCCTGGAGAAGCAGCCATTTTTTTTATGAGTTGAAGCTGTTACTTAGCTTTAATAGATTGAATCATTTTTAAAAAGACTTTGTAGAAATCTATTCTTCAATTAAATTCAAAGGCATGAAAGGTCCAGATTTAACTGGGATAGAGTTATTTTGAGACGTGACAGCTTATCTGTCAAAACAAACTTGAAAGGAAAAGTTTCACATTTTGGGAATTTCCCTCATTTGCTTTCTCCTGCAGAGTTTCATGAGCAGAGAAGTACGGAGGTGGAACAAGGAGACAGCTGCCTGAGCTAAAGATGCACCTTCCAGCATCTCTGCAGCTCACAACGGCACTACATTAATCCTAATTTAAGGTCTGGAGATGCAGCACCTGATATGCACAAGAGCCATGACTGTATGATTTTCATTAAAATAAGTGAGTGTAATCATTGAATAGTATATTAGTGGTTTCCTGTTGATGGCCGGCGGTGTCCTTTGTAAAACTCTCTTGCTCCTCAGATGCTCTTATTAAAGCTGCTGCTCAGAAAGCTTCAGAAACCCCCTGCACTGGATTAAGGGGTCTGTGTCCAGGGAACATACCACATTTCTGCAATTCATCAAAACCAACCATCCAATATACACACCCACTTCTCTCTCCGATTGACCGGCTGTGCATAGATGAGAAAGTTGCCAAGGATTAGAGAAAGCTAGTAATGCCACCTTGGACTTTACCAACAACTGCTGCACCTCGTCTACAAATCCACTCTCTGTCAGTCTGCAGGAAGGTATTTGTAACGCACTTCACCAGCTGTATGTTACAAAGCTTTCAAGACAAATCTTACTCTGAAACGTTGTGTAATCATTAATTCACATTGTTCTCTTTTGTCTAATCACCATAATTGCTAAAATAGTATTTTAGAGAGCAGATAATGACAACCATAATAACTCCAGTGCTTCTGCTAATCCTTCTCTGAAGCTACTGTAGAAATGTCACATTTTCTTTCATTTCTTAATGAAAAAAAATCTCAATTAATGAGTATTACATCAAAGCAGCAGTTTCAGTGTATAAGCAGGAAATGTAATTATCCACTAATGAAGAAGAAGAAGACTGAGTAGCCTGTATTCCTCCACAGTGATACTAAAGGCTTGCGTCACATCATCTCACTTTTTTCTCTCCTTGGGGGTTTGATCAGCCAGTCTCTGGGTGAGACATGCAGGGCAAGAACATTGCTGTTAATGGCAAGTGTAGGAGAGCTCAGACTGTCGAGAAAGTCTGACATCAAAGGGGCAAATGAGAAGAAAGATGCCCAACACCGGCAGGCGTAACATGTTAGAGCGGTGAGCGGGCTGAGAGAACGGAATATAAAGGATCAGGATTTAACCGAAGCCCATGGCCCTCAAACACAGTTCCCCTGACAGACACCTGCTCAAGTCCACTTAAAAACAATGTAGAGCGCTCCAGCCAAACAAACCCGCACCTTTTGAAGCCTGCAGGACTTTGTTTGTGATGTATAATTAAGAACACCATGGCTGGACATTGGCATGTTCCAACGCCTTAGACCAGAGACCGTTGATGAATAATAATGATGATAGTCCCAGGCTGTGGGAAGTGACTGGCATGATGATGTGCACAATACAAAACTGATCAAAGCCCCAAAATATGAAATGTGAAGATAAATGTCTCAAATGAGACCGATAGAAAGGAAGAGAGGGAGAGAAATCCTGTAAGAAAAGCAGCTTGCTTCACCATAGAAACAGTTCATGAGCAAATGAATGCATATCAGAAGCAGACAGAAGTAGACTCCTTTCTCCCAGGGACACTCCTTCAAACCCCCCCGGTGAAAGGAGACACCCATAAGGGTCTCCCCAGTGGATTATGATGTATGCAGTCAGTTCGTTCGACACGTAATGAAGATGCTTTGGACCGTTTCTGAGCCAATTCGGCAGACCCTTTCTCTGCAGCTGGTGACTGCCAAAGCCCAGGGATAATGAGGCCTGGGATAAGACGACTGAAGAGGATTGGAGGAATCGTCAGCAGACTGTTGGCAGGCTTGTGTTGTCTAAACCGCGCTCTTACAACAGTGGCACAGAAGAACGAGTCACTCAGACGAAGGGAAGGCTGGAGGAAACCAGGGGAGGAAGAAAAAAAACGGTTTATGTTGGGCCATAACCCATGCTGGATTTCCCCATGTGGCCCACTCCTACCAGCGAGACGGGAAACAGTGCAGCAGGATGTCAGTCAGTCAGACAGTGAGTGGGATGAGACGATCTGCCAAGTAGACGAGATGAGTTGACATCACCAAACATACTGTATCTTGTCTCGATCAGAGAAGAAATAGAATGGTGTCCTGGTTCCGGCTGCTCGCTCCTTCTCAAAGCTCAGACAAACACAACTTAAATATTTTGTCCCAGACTGAACTTGGCAGGTGCAGCTTTAGAAACTTTGGAAAAGATCCAAACAAGAGGAGAAATTGACAAAAAGGCCCTGGTTCTTGGCACTACTAAACTCTACAAGATTAACATTTTCAATATATATTTACTGGAATAGATGAATGCCAACTAAACCATTTAAAGTATTCATAATTTTATGTGTCTGTCTGTGTGTGTGCGTGCGTGCGTGCGTGCGTGCGTGCGTGCGTGCGTGCGTGCGTGCGTGCGTGTGTGTCTGTGTGCGTGTGTGTGTGCGTGTGTGTGTGCACGCGCGTGCGTGTGTCTATCTGTGCTGCTTCGGGGCCCTCCTCCGGCTCCACCTGTGAAACTTAGTCCAACCCTCCATCAACTTGTTTTGACAGAGACGTGGCAGGTGCAGCACAGAAGCTGCTACTGCTCGAATCTCCCACATGAATAAAAAGCGGAACATTTTTTCTCTTTTTTTTTTTTCCTCGGTTTTCAAATATGTTCTGGAAGAAAGAATCTGTGTTAGGGTATAAATTACAATGTTCCAGCTTCTGTACTTTTAAACCCAGGACAATTTCTATTTAACAAAAACACATTTCAGTGCCCTAGTATTTTAGTTGGCACCTCAGTTCACAGGGCCAGTCATTACCCTCTCTCATTCATAGTTTCCCCTTGAACCAAAGGGAATGATTAAAAAGGCCCCGATTGGTTGGAGAGTTTCTGATTCTGCAGTGGTCCCAGACTTCAATCAGTCTCTAATTGAAAAGTTATAATGAGGTTCAGCCAAGCTCAGCTAAAGTACTCCAGCTTGACTCTGGTTCCATGTCAGGCTTCCTTCTTGGAACAAAGCTGAGACGAAGCTGTTTGAATTTTCAGGCAAACAACCCCTGTGAAACCAGATATTCACGAGAAGCTTTCATTCAGATTTTATATCAACCTTCAAATGAAGTTACATTAAAGTCTGATTTAATGCAAATTGAATGCACGAAAAGCAGTTTGTAGTTTTCATTTTGTGGGGTGGGTAATTAGCTACAGTCCATTCAGAGCCACAGAGGAAAAACAATGCATACATATTGCATTAGGGAGCAGACGGTTAGAGAGCAGCATCATTAATCAAAGATCCATAAACACAGCTCATAATGTCAATCCAATGCTTATTTTCAGAACTGTGGACACTTGTAATGAGCAATCTATTTTTATACAAAGTGGAGAAAGATGTGAAGCCAAAATACGTGTTCATTTGTCAATTAATAGATGAAGATGGAGAATTACCACCTTTTCTGTCTGCTTGTCTTTTCCATCCAACATAAAGTAAAGAATTCTACAATCTCAAATTTACTGAGGGAGACACAGTCAATCAGCTTGCATGATCATACTTTCAGCTCAACTCCCAGTGAGGCTCTCTTAGTATTCCTCATATGTCTTATCTTGAGGCTTCAGCTTTGAGGTATGCTTGTATATATGCATTTATATATGTGTGTGTGTGTATGTTAAAGTACGTTTTCTATTGTAGACATGCCCCAGATGAATGCTGGCTGCCTTCCTGCAGGTATAACAGCAACAGAGGGGGGAGACAATCAATCGCCACTCGCCTATATCGCTTCAAATTAATTTCCCAATGATTACCTCCAGGTATCCGCCACGGCTGTTTTTCTTCTGCAGGTCTATAGTGCCAACACTACCCATGTGTGAATTTGTGTGTGTGTGTGTGTGTGTGTGTGTGTGTGTGTGTGTGTGTATTATTTGCAACCAAAGCTGCAGCAAACCTATAGGTTGTTGGAAAATGAGCACCTCTGAATAAAGGAGGGGAAACAAGGGAGGAAGGAAGGAGGGAGGAGGAGATGAGGAGTGAAGAGTGGATGTGAGTGTGTTCGACTGAGAGGCTCACAACTATTTTTCTTGGAGTAAAGGAGGCATAGACTTACTGTAATGAGAAGCACCAGTCCATCCTGGACAACCGATCAATACTCACAACATCCTCTTCTGTGAGTATGATCCTTATATAAACTCAATGACAAAGCCCATTACTGTGACACAGCTTAGATGTATAGTTTACATTTTATTTCATACTTCAGTGAACATTCACTAGATTCTTTTTTTCCATTCTTCTACAAGACTGATAGAAACTAACACAAAACCGATTCATAATATTTCCTTGCACATCCTCTAAATCACAGTGAGACGTTGCTTGTCAGTTGCTGATTTCCTGAATAGCCCAGCTCCAATAACCTGTCGGCATCCTGCTGAAAACGATGAAAAAACAGGAAATGAACACAAGCACACGGAAGCAGCAAATTCAAACTATCATAAGTAAATGAATCTATTATCATAATTCTCACAGCTACTCATCTTTTTTTTATGTTTGAGCCCGGGGCAACTCCCGCAGCATTGCCAACACCTCTCCATTACGCTCATCTTGTCAGCCAGGAAGCTAAGCAGAACGGGGAAGGAAGAACAGCAGTCGTAATGAGATAGACAATAACAAAGTAGGGAATCGAGTGTTGACAGTGATGGAGTGAAAAGATCCTGTTTGTGGCTACAATGGCCAGAAATGAGATGCTGTGTTTCATGAGCTCAGGCTTTAATGGGGAAATGTTAACTTCAGATGACAATTAGTAAGTTTTCTGTATTATTTCAAGCTGCCTGTTGATGTCCAGAGCAAACACTGGCCTCTTCATCATCGAAAGTAGGCTATGAATTAATCATAGCTCCTTATTAGAATTGGGATGAAATTCAGGAACATTAATGACACTTGTTTTTATGTGATATGTGAGTAAGGAAGCGGCCACAAGTCTTGAGGATTCTGAAACGATGAGTGATTAACTGGGAGGTGAAATCAATCAATTCTTCTGCTCACAGCCTTCCTGTTCCAGTCACTCTGTTTGTCTTATTTCGTGTCTCCTCTTCTGAACTGACATTTATCCACAAAGTACAACTTTCAGTTTGACCTGCCTGCAGCTTCAGGAGGTGTGTCTACAGCCTGGTACCGATCAGCGATCCTCAGTCTGTAACCTGCTCCCTGTCTGTTGAACCTCAGAGACTGCAAACAGGAAGCTGCTCTTTCTTCCGAAATAGGATGTCAGAGGACACAACCTTTGTCTTTTATACCCTGGAGATCTAGTGCCTACCATAAACTATAAAGGCACTGAATGAAGTTTTACATATTTGGAAATTATGTATATGCTGTAGCTCCAAATGCTACAAAAAGAAGATGAAATCATTTAAAGAAATTATAGGTATCATCCCTTTGGATGATAAATTACTAGATGTTGTTATGGCTCCTACAGGCCAACTCTATCAGTGACTGTCTGTGTTTATTACCCCAGATTTCCTTAGGCATTGTTTTTATTGTAAAAAAAACAACAACTATGAACTCTCTCCAACCTAAAACTGCAACAACAGAAACGTGGTGTGAATGTGAACATAACATTCGCAACATTAACAAAAAAAAAGTCCAGTACATTCTCACAGCTCTGTTGTTGGTTCCTGCCAACTCCTGAAGGCAATTTGGTTCTGTAGTTCATCCTCTAGTCTCAGCTGTATTGGTCTCAATATTTTTTATTTCTTTTTCTTTTCTCCTTCTTTTTTTCTTGTTTTTCGCCAAAGCAGTAAATTTATAGAGTGGACAATACACCAATGAGCAGAAATTGTTTAGCTGCAAAATGTGAGATTTCTCTTCAGGGTCACCCCTACAGGGTAACACCGTTTTCCAGTTGTCATTTGATATAACGTTATTGTAAAATCAGTCACAGCCAGTTGGAGGAAGGTGCAGAGAGGCCAGTCAGGCAGCCAGACATCAGGTGTGTGCTGATTTTACCGCAGGACTGCACTGAGCCTCTGTGGTCGCTGCCTACTCATTCATTTCAGCACTGCTGCACCGAGCACAGCGAGGTCTGTCCGGCAAAGTCACTGAACTGTCTCAACCGATGTGATGTAACATTATCCAGCAACAAATTCAAGCCAGAGGAAAAACAAAGTAGATCCACATCGCTCAACGGGCCACCGTGTGTGTAAAGCTTTGATAGATCGTGACTCTTCCTGCTCTTCATTATGTGTCGACATCTTCATTGCATTTTAAACTGCTGTTCATGTTTTGGCATCTGACAAACCTTTGTGCTTGTTTCTATGACTGAAACTGGCCTTACTATATTAAAGCCACATCAATGCATCACCTTTTATCCTTGACAACACCCAGTAGTCAGGAGAGCAAGTCAGTCTGAGTTTGTTGGTGGATATTGTAGCCAGTCCAGATGACATAAGGGGGTTTCTTTTTCTTTTACATGTTTTATATTGGCAATGAAATTCACCTGCAGCCATTAAAAAGGAAAAACCTGACTTGAAACATCCTGGAAAGAGATTCCATTTTCTACATGAGCTAACACAAACTCAGTGACAGCGCTTGAAAGCCAAAGTTGATGTGCAGCGGGGATCAACACTCCGAGAACAACACACAATGCAATTTTGATGGTTGGAGCTAAATAATGAATCCAAAAGTGAAGGAGAGAATATGGAGCTGATGCACATCAGACCATCATCGACAATCAGGCAAACAATGAAGTGAAAACAAAAACACAACATAATCAACTAACCATCAGTATATGTTCATTGTTTCCCATAATATCTCCTGAAATGTTTATAGCAGCAGTTTTCACTCGTGTCCAAATTCCCTTTTCTCTTCTCCTTTCTAATCATCTCGACAGCAGCAAATGCGGCTGTATTCTTTTCGGTTTGTCTTCCACAATAGCAAGTGTACAGTATCAGAGGCCTAAAATGGAGCACAATACCATCCCCAGATAAAAAGCCCTAAATTGGCACCGGAGTTGGGGAACAGGGGTATGTGTTTCCAACCTGACCGTCTCAGTCTCCCTCTGCTGCTCTGACAGCTGTGTCAGTTTCACAGGCCTCATTATGAGCCTCTCAGTCTCTCTTTTTTTTTCTTGCACCTCAGCTTCAATCTCTTCCTCATTTTTCCTTCACTTACTCCTCTCTATCTGTGTGACTTGGCCTGATCTTTGACAGCCACCCTTATTTCTCTGCAGGTCTATCTCCTGCCCTGACTGGCAGCTAATAAAAAAGTCAGGTGACAGCAGGCTATTCCCAGAGTTGAGAGGTCAGTAGGATTTTTTTTCCTCTGTGCAGAGTTTTCCTGGACCTCCTGAAGTTCTCTGAGAACCACAGTTCTCAGTGTTTTAACCACTGTTATTAGAGAAAAGCAGACAAGTCATTGCTACAATTGCATGTGAACACTGGTCGAAAAATATTACCAGGAAGGAGAAAAAGGGAAGCAGCATCTGGACAGACTGTTGAAAAGATGATTGGATGAACAGTAAGACATTTAAAAAGGCAGGAAAGAAAGAGGATGGTTTTATTGTTTTACATGCTTTGTGTTGGCTTCAGTCTCTGTTATTAGAGCAAATGGTGAAAGAACCACATCTTTGAAATCAGTGAAATTACAGTTTTGTTTCAAACTAAATTTAGATTTCTTTCAGAGGTTTTTGGTGATTTGGATTTTCAATATCAGCCTGTAAAGTTGCATGAATGGAGTTTTGGTTACTGAGAAGAAGCTGGAAATGCAGCACTAACCAGATTTTATTTTATCTTTTTTTCCGTGGGACGCGTTAGCAAACAGCAGACTATGTGCACATCCAGAAGACATGAAGCAGCATTGTCATTAATTTCTTTCCAGGATCACTGTGTTTCTTTGAGTGCTGCTTCTGTTTTTTTCCAAACACCTTCGGTGATTATGGCCCAAGAGCACAATTTTAACTTCAACTGCCCACTTGCTTTTACTAAAGTTCTGGTGAAATGTTGCTTTGCAGGTCTCAGACAAATGGCCGATGGAGCTACTGTAAAGACCTGACTGACTGTGGATCGCCACTTCACAGGTAAGCAGTTCACCATCATCATGAGGGGTGTGTTTCGCCTTTTCTGTCCAGCAGGGGTGTAGTTTTATCTGAAACTAGGTTGGATCAGTGCCATAATAATTTGAAGCAAATAAGTAATTAAGTAGCACAGCAGAACCAGAGATGATAACCAGGTCCAAGACACCAATTATCCTGGATCAAAGTTTAACCCATAAGAACCCGGACCCATTTCTCCTTAAAAGAAAATTATGGGGGCATAAAATAAACAGACCACATAGAACACATTTCTGACATTTTTTTCAAAATACCACCCCCCACTGTCAGATCTGAAATGTAACATATATGTCACTTTGGGCATTAAGAACCTGGATAATTACTCCATCAAGGAAAATTATTTGGGACATAAAACAAACTAAACAGACCATATAGAACACATTTTTGATATTTTTCTTAAAATAACACTCCCTAGTGTCAAAGATCTGTCAGTAGGTGTTTCATTCTTCTTCTCCTTTCAGCTTTTCTCTTCAGGGGTCACCACAGCAAATCAGTTGCCTCCATCTAAGCCTGTCTTCTGCATCCTCTTCTCTCACGCCAACCACCTTCATGTCCTCTTTCACTACATCTATAAACCTCCTCTTTGGTCTTCCTCTAGGCCTCCTGCCTGGCAGTTCAAAACTCAGCATCCTTCTACCAATATATTCACTATCTCTCCTCTGGACATGTCCGAACCATCTCAGTTTGGCCTCTCTGACTTTATCTCCAAAACCTCTAACATGTGCTTTCCCTCTGATGTACTCATTCCTGACCCTATCCAACCTGGTCACTCCCAAAGAGAACCTCAGCATCTTCATCTCTGCTACCTCCAGCTCTGCCTCCTGTCTTTTCCTCAGTGACACTGTCTCTAGACCAAACAACATCGCTGGTCTC
Source organism: Remorina albescens (assembly GCA_034769265.1). NCBI lineage: Eukaryota > Metazoa > Chordata > Actinopteri > Carangiformes > Echeneidae > Remorina > Remorina albescens. The sequence goes on from CM068487.1 coordinate 4,939,409, forward strand.
ACCAGTTTTGTACACCTTTCCTTTCATTTTAGCTGAAACTCTTCTATCACACATCACACCTGACACTTTTCTCCACCCGTTCCAGCCTGCCTGCACACGCTTCTTCACCTCTTTTCCACACTCTCCATTGCTCTGGACTGTTGACCCTAAGTACTTAAAATCCTCCACCTTCTTTATCTCTTCTCCCTGTAACCTCACTCTTCCACTTGGGTCCCTCTCATTCACACACATATACTCTGTCTTGCTGCGGCTAACCTTCATTCCTCTCCTTTCCAGGGCAAACCTCCACCACTCTAGCTTCTCCTCCACCTGTTCCCTGCTCTCACTACAGATCACAATGTCATCTGCAAACATCATAGTCCATGGAGATTCCTGTCTAACCTCGTCTGTCAGCCTGTCCATCACCATAGCAAACAAGAAGGGGCTCAGAGCTGATCCCTGATGCAGTCCCACCTCCACCTTGAACTCCTCTGTCACACCTACAGCACACCTCACCACTGTCTTACAGTCCTCATACATGTCCTGCACCGCTCTAACATACTTCTCTGCCACTCCAGACTTCCTCATACAATACCACAGTTCCGCTCTGGGCACCCTGTCATAAGCTTTCTCCAGATCTACAAAGATACAATGCAGCTCCCTCTGACCTTCTCTGTACTTCTCTATCAACATCCTCAAAGCAAATACTGCATCCGTAGTACTCTTTTTTGGCATGAAACCATACTGCTGCTCACAAATGCTCACTTCTGCCCTTAGTCTAGCTTCAACTACTCTTTCCCATAACTTCATTGTATGGCTCATCAGCTTTATTCCTCTGTAGTTGCTACAACTCTGTACATCTCCCTTGTCCTTAAAAATGGGCACCAGCACACTTCTCCATTCCTCAGGCATCTTCTCACTATCTAAGATCCTGTTGAACAACCCAGTCAGAAACTCTACTGCTACCTCTCCTAGACACTTCCAGACCTCCACAGGTATATCATCAGGACAGAGTGCTTTTCCACTCTTCATCCTCTTCAATGCCCTCCTCACTTCATCCTTACTAATCTTTGCTACTTCCTGGTCCACAACAGTCACCTCTTCTACTCTTCGTTCTCTCTCATTTTCCTCATTCATCAACTCTTCAAAGTACTCTTTCCATCTTCCCATCACACTACTGGCATCTGTCAGTACACTTTCATCTCTATCCTTAATCACCCTAACCGCCTGCACGTCCTTCCCATCTCTGTCTCTCTGCCTTGCCAACCTGTATAGATCAGTCTCTCCCTCCTTACTGTCCAACCTAGCATACAAGTCATCGTAAGCCCTTTGTTTGGCCTTTGCCACCTCTACTTTCACCTTACGCTGCATCTCCCTGTACTCCTGTCTACTCTCTTCAGTCCTCTCAGTGTCCCACTTCTTCTTAGCTAACCTCTTTCTCTGTATACACTCCTGCACCTCCTCATTCCACCACCAAGTCTCCTTATCCACTTTCCTTCCAGATGACACACCAAATACTCTGCTACCTGTCTCCCTGATCACATTAGCTGTAGTTGTCCAGTCAACTGAAAGCACCTCCTGGCCATCCAGAGCCTGTTTCAACTCTTTCCTAAAAACCATACAACACTCTTCCTTTTTCAGCTTCCACCATTTAGTCCTCTGCTCTGTCTTTGTCCTCTTCATCTTCCTCACCACCAGAGTCATCCTACACACCACCATCCTATGCTGTCTGGCTACACTCTCACATACTACTACTACTACTACTTTGCAGTCACTGATCTCCTTCAGATTACACCTTAGTCCTTCTGCGTTCCTCTCCTGGATACCAAACATGCCCATCACCTCCTCATCATCTCTGTTTCCTGCACCAACGTGTCCATTGAAGTCTGCACCAATGACAACTCTCTCACTTCTAGGGATGCTCTGCATCACTTCATCAAGGTCCAACCAGAATTTCTCCTTCTCCTCCAGCTCACATCCTACCTGTGGAGCATACCCACTAACAACATTGAACATCACACCTTCGATTTCTAGCTTCAGACTCATGACTCTATCTGATACTCTTTTAACCTCCAGAACATTCCTAACAAACTCCTCCTTCAAGATAACTCCTACTCCATTTCTCTTCCTATCTACACCATGATAGAACAACTTGAACCCTGCTCCTAAACTTCTAGCCTTGCTACCTTTCCACCTGGTCTCCTGGACACACAGTATGTCTACCTTCCTCCTCTGCATCATGTCAACCAACTCTCTACCTTTCCATGTCATAGTTCCAACATTCAAAGTCCCTACTCTCAGTCCTAGACTCTTGGCGTTCCTTTTCTCTCTCTTCCTACGAACACACCTTCCTCCTCTCCTTGTTCGACGAACAGTAGTCCAATTTCCACCGGCACCCTGTAGGTGAACAGCACCGATGGCGGTCGTTGTTAACCCGGGCCTCGACCGATCCAGTATGGAAGTCATAGATTCGATTCGCATGTTTGATTTGGCAAAAGTTTTACGTCGGATGCCCTTCCTGACACAACCCTCTGTATTTATCCGGGCTTGGGACCGGCACAATAAGGCACTGGCTTGTACCCCCTTGCGGCTACATTTTGGTCTGCAGCCAATAAAGAGGCCAAATAAATACTGATAAAATGCTTCAAAGTATCTGTTGCTTAACTAGAAAAAAAATCTCATCCTGCTATCGTGGTTGTCTTTTTACTTTTCTTCTTTGTTCGATTGACTAGGCAATATTCATATTTCATATTCTATGAAATCTCAAGCAGCCAATAACACTGAATGTGATGAGGAGGCGTAAGAGGGTAAAAAAAAAATAGTTCAAGGTCCTCTAGGTGATCTTATAATGACATGATTTTTCTCTGCACTCTGATACATGATGATACACACTTCTATACATGTTCTCTTCATATTGGACTCTGATAAAAATAATTAAATAAATAAATAAAATAAAATAATAAAATAAAGATACAAGGGAATTTATCACACATGAAACATATTTCAAATGTTAATCTTTTGTGGAAGACTGAGACAGTTTTTTAGCTTAATTTATTCAGGGATTCAGTGAGTTTAAATTTTATTGTTGTGCCTTAATCAACATTTCACATTTGGGCTGATGCAACCAACAAAATATCAAAAATACCTCAGACCGTGAATTTTCCTCAAATGAAATATATTGCTAATACAAAGAGCTTCAGTCCAATGTAGATATTGTTTTGTAATATTGAAATCATCTTTTTGTTTTAATTTTTCGTTTTAAATACATTTCAGTCAACATATACATTTTCACACAGCTGCATTTCATATTCTTTGTGTCTATTTGTTTTTGTAACTTCTCCCATGTTGTTTGTTTTTGTGTCTTTGATGAAAATTAGACACTGTCTTACCTGAAAATAATTGGAATCACGCAAATTTCTCCACATCTACTGTGAAACAGCCAATTAATTAACATTAACACAACAGTAAGTCCTCCCTATTTTTTCTCAAACAAGGTAAAGTAAGTCTGACAGATTTGATTGATTGTAAACACCCTGTTTTGGTCTTGATCATATTTTCTTGATAGTATTTTCTCATAGGAATGAGTGAATATAGGAATGATAAAATATGTATGTACATACATGTGTATCGAGGTGTAGCTGATTCTTCCAACTTTCTCAAAAGAAACTGTGAGCGTGTGCTGCAGGGGCTTCATTTTGATGCCTGCCACCACCATTGATTTAGAAGCCAGTGTCAGCAGAAGCCTCATTTAGGAAAGTCATCTGTCTCGCCTGCCTGGGCTCACTAAAAGGTTATTTAGCCGCTCAGTGCTTAGTGGCAAAAGATAGAGGCTACAGAAGAACAGTGTTGCTATGTGTTTGTGTTGACTATTGATTGCTGTGGCTTGTTTGTGTCGAGTTGTTTTGCTGGTGTGTCCACCTCTGATGTCAGAGGGGGAGCTAAACACAAGCAGCAAGGGTGAGGAGTGATTAGATGATCACCATTAAATAGTAACCACAAGGACGATCCTGCCCATTTGCAGGGGTCAAGTCGTGATGAGGCCTGAGGTCAAAACAACGCAGCTTCCTGATGTCAGCTCATTACAACTGAGCTTTACAATTACTTTATATTCAAGGAAGGGAGTGCTGGCTACTGAGAGGATCGTTTTAAATTGCGCATGGCTTAATACTGAAAATCCAGAGAAGCAACAGGAGGGATTTACTGTCAACACGAGGAAGGAATCTATTCTGTGTTCCATGAATAAAAAAAAAAAGTATGTTTACTGTCACAATAAACTGAATTGTGAATGGATTACATTTAAAAAAAGACGATATTCGCTTGGTTTAATTCAGGAAGTGGGTGTCTTTTCCAGCATAGAGAGGTTACGCATTACACAGGAAATAGCGCCACATAATGCCAGATTCTGTACTATGCTAATTTTCTTCCCTCCCAACAGTTAGATGAGAGGATCAATACTGCTCTCATGTGTGCATGTTAAGTATGGAGCTAATCAAATCAAAGTGTCAAGTGTTTAGCCCAAATTAGCATAAAGATTGGAGGCATTGGAACGCGTTTAGATTGGCATTTTAGAAAATTCTAAAGCATTTTTACAAACACCTCCAATGCTCACTAATTAGCACTTTTTATCTCATTTGTTTATATTACAGTTTGTGTTTTGAAGGGGAGTTGAATGCTGCAGCTATTTTTCGACAAACCCCAGTTTATCCATCTGCCCGATGCTTGTGTGCAGTGTCCCTGGTTATGCTGTCGGTCACCATACACAGTCAGTAAGCACAGGTTTTTGGTTTTGGTAAAGGCATAACGGAGCCAACGCTGGCAGCCAAACAGTGATGTCTCGGTGAGGTCTTTGGGATGGTGTGCCAGAAGCATTTCCAGTCACTAATTCCCCATAAAAACAATTTGTTTTTGTGTACAGATTAATCAGAATAAGATTAAATGTCTAAATTAATGTGCTGTTGTTTCTGATGAAGGAATATTTTCTTCATTTTTCCGGGCGCTAGCTCAGCAGTTTTCCTGTTTCCAGTCTTTATACTGAGTTCAGCTGAACAAATTCCTAACCCACATACACAATATTGATATTCATTATTTCATGTCTCTCTCAGAAACTATGCAATTAAGAGTTTTCCCTGAACTATTGTTTTAAAAACCTGTTTTTAGTTATATTTCAGACTGTATCATGGATTGATCCATCGCCTTTTCTTTGTTATTGTTGAAGTAATTGATCAGAACTCAGTTCATTGTGAGTAACAGATCTTTTAAGTAACAAAACAAAGATTATTTAGGTTACTGTCAACATAATAAAAGGAAATTTTTAACCAATTCTTACAACTGTGTGGCAGCAAACATGATGAGTAAAGTGACTGAAGTTCTTAGAAACCACTTATATCTCCAAAGAATAACATCACGGAGAATACGGCACTTAGAGAATATGTGGTAGTAGCTAAGCTGGAAGGATATGGGATTTTACTATGATTTAGAAAGTGGTGCAGGATGGAAAAACATATAGCATTTCTAAAATAAAATCAGAGGGACTGAGAATGATAATTTATTGGCACTATTTTGAATTAACGTGAACACTTTCAGATGCTCAAACTATCAGTTAAATAAATAATTTACAGTAAAGACTATACAAAAAATTATAAAATTGTGTGATGAAAGGAGTGTAAACCAGCAAAGATTTTGAACTTTTTAAAGAAACAGTAATATCAGAATAACCAATTATTGAAGTAGCATAAGACCCGCCCATTAATAAATGCTTTTTAGCATCTGTTCACAACAGGATTTTGATTTGTCCAGTGGATCTAACCAAGTTGTTGCCATATTCACACCTGCTCATCTGTATGAGGTATTTAAATTGTAGGAGGTGAAGGATTATTATTTATCATACTAACTGACTGGGAAAAGAGCTATTTTTGGTCAACAACAAAAGATGGTTTAGAAAGCTCTGCTTTTTTTTTCTTTTTTTTTTAGTGTCCTCAGAGTATTAAGAGTAAATTGGAGTAAATGCTGAGCCCCTCTGGAGCTGTTGAGGTTTGTAGTTCAAGCTGTTTGTTGTAATGACCCTCTTTGCTTTGCCCCAGCAGCCAAAGAATCAAATCAAAGACTAATCCATCCCCCAGCATCCTGGAAGAGCAGGTGTACATGAATCTGTTAGTGAAATTAAGCCTCTTGTTAAACCTATGCTGTGTTTATCTTTTAATTAAAAACTGATAGTTCACTACATTAATATCACACATCCAGTGTATGTGTGCTGTCCTGACTGAACTTGTGTCCTTGTTTTGGAGGGATAAGATGTGGGCTATTATGGTACAACTCCTGCAAAGCACGGATTTAATAGGCTCTTCTGATTTGAAAGGCTCTTTGGCAGTGTAGATCCTGAATGTGCCTGCACATGCTCTGCGTTTTGACAAGACAGTTTTCTTTGTGTTGCATTTTGGCAAACAAGTCTGTCGGTGTTGCACACAGAACAATGGTAATATCCTGATGAATACCACCCTGCTCTGAAGACGGGAAAAGGGGCTGCGTCTTTTGATCAGCTAATCACTAACTTTGCCAAATATGAAAAAGGCTAATACCATTAGGTTCTTGAATGCATTTGAACAACCTGATGAAATATTGGAGGAAAAAAAGCCAAAACAACAAAGCTATTAGATGATTTTAAGAGCAGCAGTATGGACAAAGTTCTCTATCACTGTAAATAAAAAGTGTTTTGAGTGTTTTGATCGATATACATATATTATGATGAATTTTCATCATCAATTGGACATTTTATGGTAATTTCATTTGCAGACAAATAACGGTTTTGCCTCTTCCAGTAAATCAAATATCTGAAAAACCAAGGTTGCATCACATTGACAAAATAATCCAGCGGTTGTTCTAAAATAAAGCTCCTTATTTATTTGGGTGAATCATGTAACTGCAATGTTCACTTGGCTGTTTGTCATCTCTACCTATTTTTTAAATAATTGCCATACAACTGCTAATTAATAGGAAAAATGATGATAGTAATAATTCACAGGATTCATACCTTCATATGTTATACCAAGCTGCAGTTTCAGTGAAGTAACAATATGTTGCATTTCAATTGAAACACTATCGACAGCCTGTCAATTGTGTTTCAAAGTGTCAGAGAAAAGTGCTTATTTTAGTCTTGCGGCATCATTCTATTATTTTCCAGCTCTGTCTGCAACAAAATGGCAACCTTCAACCTAATAAAAACAAAAGTCACTTTGTATTTACAGTCAGTGCTGCTTCGTGTTGAAGCAAGCACTGCAGATAGAGTCTGACTCTGTTTTATTGTGGCTCAGCTCTGGAGGTGAATCTGGTTTGTGGTGGACAAGTCATAGCCTGCAACTTCCACTGATGGATCAGCGGATAATAAGTTTTGTGTGGAGCAAAATGGCAGTTTTGGAGTTGGGGTGAGACAAAGGGGGCGGGCAGAAGTTGGGGTGGAGCAGCACTTGGCCTGTGACTGGTGGATGGAGAAAAGCAATCTATGATGTTTACTTTTGTTTTCCCACCTGAGGGTCAGCAGTCAGTGGTACCCAAAGACCACTGATGACAGGTAAAACAAAATGAAATTGCACTAAACCCACCAAACCTAAAAATATCTTTCCATGTTCAGTGAGGAAAGAGTCACTTGGACAACTGTAATGAAGTGTGTATAATGAAGTACTTACAAAGCATGAAGTTTCAGACACTCAGCTTTAAAAAGAACGCGTAACACCACCATTTTAGATGATGGGAAATTTAGAGTGGATCTGGAAATAGTTCATAATTAAAACACTGCAGTAATAAGTGAATTGGCCATGAAATTGTCCTGAAGTATATCATAAAGAATCTCTTTCAACTTGGAAGAGCCTTTTTTTCCCTTTCTTTTTTTTTTAAGATATACAGGAAGCCATTTCTTTAAGACATAAGATAGACTCACAGATATGAAGTTGTGACATTTCTCATTTGTGCTGTTACAGTAGGAAATAGGCAGGGAAGAGAGCCAAGAAACAAAGAGTGCAGTAAGGTTAAAAAAAACGCATCAACTGAGTGTGAGGAAGGAGAAGGAGGAGAAGACAGACAAGAGCCTTTGCTCATTAAAAATGGGTGTATGTCTGTATTAGACATAGCTGCCTTTTATAATTCATGCAGCAGATTTTTTTGGCCCTCAGTCTCTCTGATGGTGAATATTTGGCTTAGACTAGACCCAATGTGTGCTGTATTTAAGTCACAGCACTCAGTGTCTGTGTTTTGAAAAAATTATCAACAAATTAAACTGGTGCAGTTTAGTAAAAATTAACAAAATGACTAAACACATGCAGTGTTGCCACTGGCTCTGTCATGCTGCAGGCACGGCGTTCATTCGAGCTAATGCTAACATCAGCATGTCCCGTTAATTAGATATCGTGTTAATCGTGTTCTTTTGGCATGTTGCCATTCAGCAAGTTACCTATTGGCACAGACTGCAGCCGTGGCTGATCATCATCATTAAACTTCATCCTCTGGGACACATGAACTTGTGTAGTAATTGTTACTGCCCAGCAGCTGATGAGAAGAAATTGACTTCCTCATGGTGGCTCTGTAGTGGAAAAGTCCGGGACTTAGCAGGGTGATGATAATAACCATGATAATGACGTCGATGATGAGGATGATAAATCAGATAATAAAGTTGCTGAGATAAAGTCAATGAACCATGAAGGTCTGGGCAGAATTTAGTGGAAGTCCACTCACTTTAATCTGCAGGTGGTTTTAGCAGAAATGCAAATCTTTGTTTTTATATTGACTGTCGCAAATTTCATGGCACGCTGTTCAGGAGTTGTTGAAGTATTTCATTTTGAGCAAACAGGGGGCCGTAAATGTTAAAAACAGTTTTTGCTGTTTTGAAAAGAGTCCAACTACAATATGGGTTTGTTTTTTTTTTTTAAATGCTGCTAGATTTTACTTATCTGTGGGACTTGAGTGTAACGGTAATGCATGAGAGACACAAACTGCAGACTGCTCCTATCATAGAGAAATGCTTTGTCCTTCTGCAAGAATAAAAACATGCAGATTTGAGAAAGTGCATGCAGACAGTTGTAGCCTTTGATATAATTAATGATTTTAGCAACTCCGGGCCACACAGCAGAGCCTCCTCTCTCTTTAGTGGAAGTGAGCTTCGTTCAACAGATGGCTCGAGCAGTGATTCAGACAGATTCATTTGTTCTCTCAAACAAAGTTGTCGTTATCAACTGCTGGACTCCTGACACCAGACCCCCCATTAGAGCAGTTTAGTGGTCTGGGCGGGAGACTGAACGTGAACGGACGCAGCAAAATGAGCTAAAGGAACATCCATCTGTTTTTCCCCTCTCGTGCTACAGCCAGCGCATCCATCCATCGTTCCATTCTTCCACCATGCGCTCCATTATTTATGAGACATTAGCTCTGTATGTAATTAATTGGGGCTGCTCATAGTGAATGCATCAAGTTAATGATTTTTAATTAAGGAGATGTTTTGGTGTTGTTGATTAGGCCTACAGGGCACATATCTGTTGTGGTAACTATCAAGCTCTCTTTGGTCTCCATTTAATGAGTTAAGTCATGGTTCAGGCCGTCACTATAGGTAGCGCAGCATCAGGGCCTGTTTAGTCTGACAGCAACATTTTATGAATGTGTTTGGATGAAACAAATATGACGATGAAGACAAAGAGATCATTTCGTGTCATGCTTTAAAACAAGCAGAATGAACCATTAATTTCATCAACTTCGGAGAGACCCTGTGATATCGTCTCCATTCTTTTTGCCCTCCTCAGAGGGAGCATTGTGACCTTCAGCAGTAGACAACCAAATAAAAGGTTCTGTACAATCACTATGATGACTGTGTTTCACTTTTCTTGCATCTCCAGGGAGAAATTTTCCTTCTTGTGTCACAGATAAAAGACTCGTGTTAAATCCAATCAGTTTGTGAAACAGTGTTTTTAACCTTTCAAATCTCACAGTACATGATGCACGAGACATAAAATAAGCAGAGATTTTTTCTGGTCAGCTTACATGAGATGAACTATGAACAGTTTTCACAGGTCTGTTTAGTTAAGAGTGCAGCTCTGCTCTGTTTTCCTAACGCTTGACAGAGGAGCTGGATCATAGACTGAGCTTGGGCTTTTCATCTGTGCCTCTGAGCTGCAGCCCTTTGCCTGTCTGCGTTTTTAATTTTTTTATTTTTTCCCCCAGTGCATCAGCAGCAGCAGTAGTAGCAGGCTATATGAAGACAGTTGGTGCATATCAATCAGGACGACGGGCACTTTTCTGATGAAGACCACATCCTTCTTTCTTTTGCTCTTCCTAAGATGCACTTCAGGAACCAGAAAAAGAGAAATCAGCTGTTTTTAAACACAGAGTGAGGAGCATGAAGAGTACTGTAATTTGGAGATGATAATAGCACTGTCAGCATGTGTGGGAGTAAGTATTAGGGTTAGCTGGTGCAAAAGGCACCGTGTTGTTGGTAAATGATGGTTGTGCATGGCAGCGTGGTGCCAGCCAGGAAAAGACAGTCAGCAGTTTCCAGGATGTTCTGCGGTGTTGGTCTGTGGATGCCTGGACTCCCACCACACCCTCGGACTGTTTGTCTTTTTAGTGTTTGAGGAGCATCGATGTTTAAAGAGACATTTTTTTCAATTGAGAGAACATTTCTCTGAGCTGTGCTTTCATGCCAGAATGTCTGATTCTTTTATTTCGTGCCTGAGCCTCTAAAATGAGAGACAACTTCAACCTACTTGCTCCTGGGAAGAGAGCACAGTTTTTAAGTAGATGTGTGGACGTCATGCATGGACAACAGTCTGTGACTCAGTCACATTGCCAGCATGGTGGTGACTGTTTACGCCCAAAGTGGCTTCAGTGGGAAACCTTTCCACCGCTTTTGTGTCTATGTGCGTCATTCAGAGCCCTGCATCATTTATGCTACACCTCAAATGAGAGCCTTCTTGGGCTAAATAAAGGCTACTGAGTCTTATGTAACGGAGGTCCAAGTGTGCAATAACAGTATGCTGAGTAGAAAGAAGAGACACAACTTGTTCATGTTCTGAAAATATCACAAGGGCGTCACTCTGACAGGCGCCATGGCTTCACTCAGATACGGGGTCATTTATCTTTACCTCTTTGCTGGAACAGCTCGCTTGAAAACTGGCTACTTTGGTCCCTGCTTCACAAGTCTGAAGTAGCTGGTGTCACCAGGGGTGGAAAGGATACTGAAAAAGGTCCTTAAATGAAATTTTACCTGTGTAGAGGGAACCTTACTTGTGCATAAATGTCCTCAGATAAAAATACAAAGTAAGCCATTTTAAAAGTAGTCTGAATAAACATCACTGTGTTACATTTATAAAAGCTAGAGGAGTAAAATGTATGGTGGTGATGATGATTACAGGATAAAACTATTGGATTAAAGAACAGATTTGGCCTACCAGTTGTCTATACATTAGTATGTAATAGCATAAATTTAGTTCCAGGTGAGAAAAACATTGAAACCCTGGAAATTCCAGTCTGGTCACCTTTTCATATAACTGATGATCACAAATATACAATCAGTTGGCAGTTTATTAGGTACGTCAGAGTCAAACAATTGGAGCGTATTTCAGTTCTGCAATAAATCTTTTCTCATTATGAGTTTTTTTGTTGTTGTTGTTGTTGTTGGTGTTGTTGTTGATTCAACTTTATGTTAATACTGTTTGCAGTAGCTTCTTCTCTGATGCAGCTGATTTTCATTTATCACTTTCTCGGATTAATAATGCCATCAAGAGACTTTTGTTTTAACTCTTTAACTTTTAAAGGTGGGAACAAAAATCCTTCGGTAAAAGTGGAATGACTGGTTACTCTAAAAGGCACACAAGTCCACAGAAAACTGGCTTTGTTACAGTAACTACAATAAATATAACTCATTAATTCAACCCCTGTTAAATACAGAGCACATTAAAGGGCTGACGCACCACTTCATCTCGTTTCCTTTGTTGGTTAGCATGTATGCCACCATTAGTGCTGAGGAGCTAATGCTAAGTGAGTGGCTAATGGCTCTGAACAACAACTGTAGCTGCAGGATGCTGTTTTAATGCCTTAACTCTGTGAATGAGATAAATGAGACGGAGCACTGAGCAGAAACATGACCGCATCACACAAGCAAGCGTTATATGACATTATGGGAATAACGGAGGACAAGGACAGGAATGATTAGTAAAGATTTAACCACAATAGTTGCCCAAATGGAAGGTTCAAATTAAAGTGACAACAAGATTGTGTTACTTTGTTTTCCATGTGGAACTTTTTGCGTTTTCATTTTTCTTTTTTCCAATGTCTCGAGCTCCCCGTAGTTTTCAAGTAGGAATATTTTAGAGATAAAGTCAGTATCACTATGAGCAACCCCTTTTAAATTTAGTCCATGAAGTGTTTCCACTGATATTTTTGGTTTTATAGTCTGCAGCTTTACCGTCTTTGTCTACCATCTGTTGCTGTGGAGCATTGGGCAGCTCAAGGGCCACATACAATTTTATGTAACAGTTTGGGAACAATTTCAGACATAGATTTGACAATTTATATACTTTGTTGATTTTTGAAGTGAAAAGAAGAAAAAACTTTCTCTGAATGTTAATGCAATTCACTATTGCTTTTATTTCATGATGCAAAAATATAAATGAATTGTACATGCACATCTAATTTTACAACACTTCATTAACTTGTTACTCCTTAATTGACCTATTAGCACTTGTGATTAGTGGTTGTACTTGCAGGTCAAAAACTGACATTAGAGTCTTTCTAGAGCCAGTCATTGATAAATGGATACATGCTCATACTTTTCTTTGTTTAATTAGTCCTCTTGGCCCAGTGCAGGCAGCTTTCATTGTACAAAGCCTAATTAGGGTTAAGGCCAAGACTAAAAGACAAATATGCTCAAAGTGGAAAGAGACAGGTAGAAAGCCAATTGATGAGATACAGCTTTGAGGTGAGTAGCAAGATTTTGTATCCTTCATAAAAACAGTAGAAATTCTACATTTTTGACAGCATGTTGAAATTATGTTTGTTATTTTAGGGTTCATTAGGGCAAGAAAAAATAATCAATAGAATTTGGTCACCAGCAGACATCTGAAGTCTGACCTTTTAGATACATGCTTCACTTAACCCATAAGAACCCACTGTGACACAAGTGTCACACATCCTTTAAATGTTCTGGAAAATTCCACGAACAGCTTTATCCTTGATTTTAACTCATGAAGTCCCAGAGCGACACATACTAAACATTTTGGTGGGTCATGTGACAGGTCATGTGACTTAGTCTTCCCATAATCCCATTTCCAAGATGTCTGTGTGCCAGGTGACCACTAGCGGCAGAGCTAGCTAAATTTGAAAAGCTTGTTTTTGGCTGCCAAAGGTAAGATTCAAACCATTTAAGAATTGTAATGCTTACATAACATGTCCTTTATCACATTTAAACTGTTGTGAACACTTTTCATGAACAAATTGATATAAAACAAGTCAGGTAAATATCGTTTTGACATATATGTCACATTGGACCTTTAACCTTAAAATTGTCATGGAAAACCTAATGTGACATATATGTCACAATAAGAAAAAATTGTAGTGATCTGCTCAGTTAACTTATTCAGTGATATTTAGTTAATATATTTTATATTGTTCAATTCAAAGCATATTAAAATAAATTTAAACAAAAAATCACATATTATGAATCAATTATTAACAAAATATATAAAGAAACCAGTTTGCCCATCTGTAAATTAAAATAAACAGACCCTGTATCACTTTTTGTACCTTATATCATTTGAAAAATGAATGAAAATAAGTAAATAATAAAAGTTGAAAATAATAATTGAAAATTGTGATTTAATTTTATCTGCGTGGCCGTTGCAAATTCTGCAAAATGCACCCACCACCCTTTGTGAGAAATGTGATGTGCGTCTTTGCTTCACTGAGGAAAGAAATTGTTTCACATCTTTCCATTTGGCGTAGGCTTAACTGCCACACATGTTGATAATAATGGTTCAAACATGGTCCTGAGAATACAAAAGTTTTTGTTAATACATTTTTTCGTGTTCACAAATTTACAAGTCTGTTGCTCAGTTTTCTACAGCTTCACTAACCTTATTTTTATTCTATTTGCAAAGTTTTGTTAATGTATTCATTTTTGTGTTGTAAGGAAAATTTTGTTGTTAGACCTAAGAGGTAAAGTTAGAATTTTTGTTACCAAACAGAAAAACATGACCAGAAAAGCTCAGTTTTCTACAGCTACAGTGGCTTGTTGAGAAGCCCTCCAATATTATGAGGCAGTCTTTTTTTTTTATACTCAATTTGCAATTTTTTGTATTGTGAAATAAATCAAAATTTTGTTGTTAAACCTAAGAGGTAAAGTTAAAATATTGTGGAAACGGAATTAAAAAGACAGCTTTGTTATCAAACTGAAAAAGACTAAGACTGATTTATTTTCAAATGAGTAATGAAACACCTACTGACTGGGGGGGCCAGTGGAAATTGGACCAATGTTCGTCGAAGAAGGAGAGGAGGAAGGTGTGTTCATAGGAAGAGGGAGAAAAATAATGCCAAGAGTCTAGGACTGAGAGTAGGGACTTTGAATGTTGGAACTATGACAGGAAAAGGTAGAGAGTTGGTTGACATGATGCAGAGGAGGAAGGTAGACATACTGTGTGTCCAGGAGACCAGGTGGAAAGGTAGCAAGGCTAGAAGTTTAGGAGCAGGGTTCAAGTTGTTCTATCATGGTGTAGATAGGAAGAGAAATGGAATAGCAGTTATCTTGAAGGAGGAGTTTGTCAGGAATGTCCTGGAGGTTAAAAGAGTATCAGATAGAGTAATGAGTCTGAAGCTAGAAATTGAAGGTGTGATGTTCAATGTTGTTAGTGGGTATGCTCCACAGGTAGGATGTGAGCTGGAGGAGAAGGAGAAATTCTGGTTGGACCTTGATGAAGTGATGCAGAGCATCCCTAGAAGTGAGAGAGTTTTCATTGGTGCAGACTTCAATGGACACGTTGGTGCAGGAAACAAAGACTATGAGGAGGTGATGGGCAGGTTTGGTATCCAGGAGAGGAACGCAGAAGGAGTAAGGTGTAATCTGAAGGAGATCAGTGACTGCAAAGTAGTAGTAGTAGTAGTATGTGAGAGTGTAGCTAGACAGCATAGGATGGTGGTGTGTAGGATGACTCTGGTGGTGAGGAAGATGAAGAGGACAAAGACAGAGCAGAGGACTAAATGGTGGAAGCTGAAAAAGGAAGAGTGTTGTATGATTTTTAGGAAAGAGTTGAAACAGGCTCTGGATGGCCAGGAGGTGCTTCCAGTTGACTGGACAACTACAGCTAATGTGATCAGGGAGACAGGTAGGAGAGTATTTGGTGTGTCATCTGGAAGGAAAGTGGATAAGGAGACTTGGTGGTGGAATGAGGAGGTGCAGGAGTGTATACAGAGAAAGAGGTTAGCTAAGAAGAAGTGGGACACTGAGAGGACTGAAGAGAGTAGACAGGAGTACAGGGAGATGCAGCGTAAGGTGAAAGTAGAGGTGGCAAAGGCCAAACAAAGGGCTTACGATGACTTGTATGCTAGGTTGGACAGTAAGGAGGGAGAGACTGATCTATACAGGTTGGCAAGGCAGAGAGACAGAGATGGGAAGGACGTGCAGGCGGTTAGGGTGATTAAGGATAGAGATGAAAGTGTATTGACAGATGCCAGTAGTGTGATGGGAAGATGGAAAGAGTACTTTGAAGAGTTGATGAATGAGGAAAATGAGAGAGAACGAAGAGTAGAAGAGGTGACTGTTGTGGACCAGGAAGTAGCAAAGATTGGTAAGGATGAAGTGAGGAGGGCATTGAAGAGGATGAAGAGTGGAAAAGCACTCGGTCCTGATGATATACCTGTGGAGGTCTGGAAGTGTCTAGGAGAGGTAGCAGTAGAGTTTCTGACTGGGTTGTTCAACAGGATCTTAGATAGTGAGAAGATGCCTGAGGAATGGAGGAGAAGTGTGCTGGTGCCCATTTTTAAGAACAAGGGAGATGTACAGAGTTGTAGCAACTACAGAGGAATAAAGCTGATGAGCCATACAATGAAGTTATGGGAAAGAGTAGTTGAAGCTAGACTAAGGGCAGAAGTGAGCATTTGTGAGCAGCAGTATGGTTTCATGCCAAAAAAGAGTACTACAGATGCAGTATTTGCTTTGAGGATGTTGATAGGGAAGTACAGAGAAGGTCAGAGGGAGCTGCATTGTATCTTTGTAGATCTGGAGAAAGCTTATGACAGGGTGCCCAGAGAGGAACTGTGGTATTGTATGAGGAAGTCTGGAGTGGCAGAGAAGTATGTTAGAGCGGTGCAGGACATGTATGAGGACTGTAAGACAGTGGTGAGGTGTGCTGTAGGTGTGACAGAGGAGTTCAAGGTGGAGGTGGGACTGCATCAGGGATCAGCTCTGAGCCCCTTCTTGTTTGCTATGGTGATGGACAGGCTGACAGACGAGGTTAGACAGGAATCTCCATGGACTATGATGTTTGCAGATGACATTGTGATCTGTAGTGAGAGCAGGGAACAGGTGGAGGAGAAGCTAGAGTGGTGGAGGTTTGCCCTGGAAAGGAGAGGAATGAAGGTTAGCCGCAGCAAGACGGAGTATATGTGTGTGAATGAGAGGGACCCAAGTGGAAGAGTGAGGTTACAGGGAGAAGAGATAAAGAAGGTGGAGGATTTTAAGTACTTAGGGTTAACAGTCCAGAGCAATGGAGAGTGTGGAAAAGAGGTGAAGAAGCGTGTGCAGGCAGGCTGGAACGGGTGGAGAAAAGTGTCAGGTGTGATGTGTGATAGGAGAGTTTCAGCTAAGATGAAAGGAAAGGTGTACAAAACTGTGGTGAGACCAGCGATGTTGTTTGGTCTAGAGACAGTGTCACTGAGGAAAAGATAGGAGGCAGAGCTGGAGGTAAAAGAGATGAAGATGCTGAGGTTCTCTTTGGGAGTGACCAGGTTGGATAGGGTCAGGAATGAGTACATCAGAGGGACAGCACATGTTAGAGGTTTTGGAGATAAAGTCAGAGAGGCCAGACTGAGATGGTTCGGACATGTCCAGAGGAGAGATAGTGAATATATTGGTAGAAGGATGCTGAGTTTTGAACTGCCAGGCAGGAGGCCTAGAGGAAGACCAAAGAGGAGGTTTATAGATGTAGTGAAAGAGGACATGAAGGTGGTTGGCATGAGAGAAGAGGATGCAGAAGACAGGCTTAGATGGAGGCAACTGATTCGCTGTGGCGACCCCTGAAGGGAAAAGCCGAAAGGAGAAGAAGATTGGCTGCAGACCAAACAACAGGGTAATATTAAAGATCGCTTTGTACCTGCCACGATGATTTAACTGTGTTCTTAAGGCATATATAGGAATAACACCTCCCACTAATATTTTTGTCACTTACTATTTTCTTTACAATTTTACCAATGTACTAAAAGCACTATTGTCACTTTTATTCCACCTCTTTAACAAATTCTTGGTTTGTTTAATGTAAATTTGCCACGTTAATCTTGTCTGTCCAAAGGTGGCCTGTGGAAAATCCCACCTAGAAAGACATAAAGCTGTAATGATGTATATATGCTGCATACTGTGTCATTTTTATTGGCACATGATTCTATAATAATCTCCCTAGTCAACAAATTATTTGTCAACAATTTGTTATCATTTCATGTTTTGCATGCTGAGATAGACAGAGGCTCTAACCTGCTATGTAAGGGCTTTTATTGAGACGCAAATGTTGTTTCAGGGATTTTAGCTCCCAGTCAATGGTTGATTGTGTATCTGTGGCTTTCTGGTGCTCTGCAAATTTATGATGCTATTTGTGATTCAAATGGATCCACCAGGGCATTGAGTGCATGCAAGCTCCTTTTTGTGCATATTTGATCAGAATCTTTTGGAGATATTTTCTTTCTTTTTTTCTTTTTTCTTTTTTTTTTATCAGAGCTTTTTTCCAGCCAGACAAATTTGCTTGGTGTGGCTGTTCTCCTCAAGTATAATTCATTCACTCACAATAACGGAAAGTTATAAAATCTAATTTGGTATAAAGAAAATAATGAACGATTTGAAAAATGATCATTAATACATTATGAAGAATTTTCCAAATAGAGAAAGTGATGCTGTGCTAATAATATGGAAGCAATTTCCTTTGACAGGTGGCAAATGACCTTGTGATAATGGTATCTAAGATGGATAGTACTGTATTTCTGTTTCTATCTATCTATGTGGGTGATGCCTTCCCTTTCTTTTATCTTTCCTGATGTCAAAAAGACAACAGTAAAAGAATCCAATCCTTACACAGACGGTAATGACAGGAATACGCAAATTGTGTTGTGCATTGACTGAATAGCTGAACACCAGCTGTCAGCTCCATCTTTCTACAACGAGCCACTCAAATAATTTCAAGACAGATGTCTGTTTTTCTTTTTCTTTTTGACAGAAAATGTCACAAAAATGCAGCCATCTCCACATGTAACTGCTAAAAAGGCTTTTTTTTTTATCATACAAGTTTTCATATAGGTGTCATATTCAGATCCAGTAAAGTCAAAAAATAACTATGTGTGATGTTGCTGATATGATGTTACCACAATAATAAAACAGGTTTCTTTACTGTGTTTTTATTTCTGTCCATGTCAGCGTGTCCTCTGTAAACTGTTGACATCAAAATGATAAGTATGTGTGTGGCAGCCGCCATGCAGATACTGTGAATCCAGCGTGTTTCCAGCCTAAGAGGTGGATTAAAGAGCATGTTTATCGTCCTAAGTAAATTATAAATGCTAGCATTATTGTCTTTAGGAGCTAACAAGCTAACTACTTACAAAACTAAGTATTACTTCTAAGGCAAAGAATCATTTTCTAATTTGTGCATTTACAGATAGAGCATACAAATTTAACTGGACAATGAGTGAAAAAGTATTTAAGTCTAAATGCAAAATAATTACTTCTAACAGTAACCAAAAGATGTATTGTTGTAAGTTCTCCAAAGTCCAACAGGCAATGGGAATCAGGAAAAATAGCCACATGCTAACAAGCAAAAAAGCCTGTTTGACTCAGGATGTGCAGAAATTATTTTGCGGGGCAGTTGGTTTGTACGACAGCTGGTAGCAGCAGCAGCTCACTCCAGTCCAGGATGGACGTTTGTACAAGTCTGTGATTCTGACAGCCTTCAGAGGGGAACACCCACAGCAATGCTTTATTCAGTCAGTCTCCACCCGCACAGCTGAAGGTGGTGCATAGCTGGCAATTAGTTTGGTAACATACAAGAGTAAAGGGTTTTGTCATATGGGACTTCAGAGACTCTGTGCTGGAGGCGCTACATACTGGTGTTGACCCGACAGTTGAAATGTCAGCAAATACTCAATGTGTTAACACTGACCAAGGAGGCTGGGTTTTGCTGTTTGTTATATTTACAGTCCAGAGCTCTGGATCTTGGGCGAAAGCTGACCCAGACGACCCAAAATTAGAACTGAATAAGCTGAAAATACAAAATCTTTCCTAGGCTCTAGTCTGACTTGCCCCCTCAAGACAGCTGACAGTGTTAAAATAGTGGCTGCTCTTTTTATCACCTAACCTACAATTCTCTAGTCACGTTTAGGTGCCCCAACATCACCAGCTCTGCCAATAAAGCTTTATATTCTCTCAGTCAGTTTCTCTGTAGGTTTCTACACCAGCTTGTGTACTCAGCAATGCGGCATCTAATGCAGTTTCACTCTAGTCATCCAGCATTTAGCTCCATATTTTCCAAGTGGCTGGAAACATAATGGCCTGCACCTCAGCCACAGCAGCTAATACACCATGCTCTTCATATAATGGATGCACATTTACCTCCCTCTCTCTCTCTCTCAATTCTCTCTCTGCCCCTTTCCTGCTCATTCTCTCATTTCTCGCTCTGTCTCATGGACTCAAGCCTGTAATGATTCTTCACTTCAGAATGAACACATTGCCATTTTTCATAATTATAGTCGGATGTGATTCTCATAGAGCCTCCTGGTTGACATTTCTGAAAACACACACACAGAGACACACACACCTACATACACACCATCATTAGAGGCAGCATGAGGACAGAATCTGAGAGAACAAACACCGATGATAAATATGGTAGGAGTAACACATTAACACATTGTGAATTAAGATCTACAGTCAGAGAGTTTTCATATCCATTCTCTTCATGTACACTTTATGTTTCATAAACCTGAAAAGACATAAAGTGTCATTTATTTGGCAAATGTTTGGCAAATGAAGCGTGGGGCTACTGGAGGAGCGTTGTGTGACATGTTTTAATTTAGATCAACATGACAGCTCCAACCTGCACAAAACAAGGTTGATACATATTTTTCTGCATTGATGTTAAAATGACTTGACTGGCCTGCACGGAGCATCGCCCTCAACCCCATCAAACATGTTTGGGATGAGCAGCCAGGCCTTACCACACAACATAATTGTCAAACTTACTAATGCTCTTGTGGCTGAATGGGGGTGAAACCCAACAGCCACGTTTATAAAATCTGGTCTTCTCAGAGCAGTGGTGTACTTCCTCTTCTATTTATGCTTTGAAGCCAGAGAGAGAGATGATGGGCAAAAAAAAAAGCATTTGAGCTAATTTGAGTTTAAAAAACAGTATTTTAACAAAATAATCCAAGCTCAGAGTCTTACTAGGTTTTCTGAGCTGTCAATTGTCTTCTCATTTGAATGGATCAGGAGGTTTAGACGTCAACACCAGTGTGCATGTTTTACCGTCTTAGTGGCAGGGAGATTTTATCATTTAATGGTCCCCCAACAAGCAAAGCGTGAATTAGTCTCAGACATTCTTCAGTGCTGATGACAAAAGTCCTGATGGGATGCCAAATGGCAGCACAAAAAAAAAACAACAACAAAAAAAACCCCACTTCTAACAATATAGCGTTCTCCAGTATCTAATGACATTGGCCACCCTTTGCCTTCACAACAGCTCCTTGAAATGTTGTAAAACTACTAAGCTATTTTCAGCAAGGAAACATTTTCTAAAGTTTTAAACTTCCTTGCTGGACGAAAGACATTGAAATCTATGCTCTGGTACCTCAGACGCCATATCATGTCTCTGTGTGTATGTGTATACATATATATATATATATATATAATTTTTTTTTACCCTTTTTTATGTTGTTTTATGTTTTTTTCAAAAGAAATATCAGCAGGAAAATTTAGCTCCTGGACGATGAATCCACCCTTTGAAAAATTCCCAGTTTTGACACTGCTTATTGTTATACTCAAGTACATTATGGTACATGTATACGGTGACATTGAAGTTTCATGACGCCGAAAAGCAAAGCTCCATCAGGTAGCAGTAGACAAAGAATAAATGGCCTTCACCTTTTTTCTCCCAACATCCTCAGTTACCATTTGAAGTCCCTAAATTCTCTTATAACATTTCAGCTCACAGGTTCTTTTCACCAACCTGAGATGTTTTTTCTCCTTGTTTTGAGGCTTAAATGCAAAGTGTTGAAGTGACAAACTACTGTCAATCAAAATGTGTTTCATGACCATCTGGGATTCTTGGCTGCTTTTGGAGTGTGAAAACATCTGAGGATCTGAAGCCAAGGTCTCGTCGAAGAGACTGCAGAGCAAACCTGACTCGACTGTGAATCGTCCACAGAAACCCGCCGCTTGACTAGAGACTTTTTTCATGAGGATGGTCTTCATAAAATGGTGCTATTCAGTGAAGTTTCAGACTCATTCCTGGGGATGTGGACAGCCTATTTGTCAAGTGTTTCAATTAAAGTATGTAATGGCACTGTCTTCCTAGCCAGGAATTTGGTTTTTGAGATGCATAAATAAACAGATAACATTGTTGTTTACCAACAATGTTCCCAAACATAATCACCAGGCTTGGCTCCATGCTCTGTGCCTTGCATGAAATTAGCTTGGTATTGATTTCTTAAACATCTCCCCACAGTTCTCAGCATTCCAGAGTCCTAATTGCCTAAATCACAGTTTTGCGCTTCATGTCTGCAGCAGAAAGGTAGATTGAAGAGAGCCCATACAATGAAGCTTTATCAGGCCTTTTTTTGATTTTAATCATGTTTCACATCTCTGTCTGTGACCTGACGAGCTGGAATACTGAAGCGTTGATGTGACATTTGGTGACATTTAGGACTGGAATGTGAATGACTGAGTCTTCGCATTAAAAGGTCATGCCAGGCAAGACAGTTTGCCCACCAGATTTGACTTACATCTACATTTCTGTATTTGTGCACAGAGCACACAGACTGTTGGATTATTTTGAATCCCTCCTGCTGTGTCTGATTGATTTTTGCCCTTTGACTTGGTATATTTTTGGGCTGATTTTAAAAGTTAATGTGATCCCAGTTTCCAAATAATTGCCTGCACAGTAACTGATGTCCAATCATTATTACTTATGAAGAACCCTAGAAAGCACAGTGTCATGAGACAGTAATAATAATGGAGGAAAAAATGAAGTGCTCTCTTCTCACTTGTCTTTCACTAGCTTGGACTAACTTTTCAAGTAACTAATTTAATTATATCAGGCTAATATCTCGGTGTAGTTGTAACGTTTCAAATAAATGACTAAATATTTACTTGCTTTTTTCTTTATTTTTTTTAGTTTCTTGTATTTTCCAGTCTCCAGATTTTTTTTTTAATATAATTTTAAGCCTTGAACTCTACCTTACATGTTTCTTTCTCAGAAACAAATAAATGAGTACGTATATTACAATATAAGATCTCTCTTCCCTGTAATTAATGTCAAACTAGCTGAGTCCTTTGATAAATATCCTAAAATAAGACATTTTCCACCAAGATACTTTTGTCAGAAAAATGATTGTCAACTAATCTGGAAAAAGAAGGAAATTAATTTATAGATCAAACAATAGTAAATATATATATTTTTTCTAGTCTGTGCAGGCTACGTTCTACTGCTCTACCTTTAGCTGCTACATTCATACTTGATGTTCTGCTGTGTTTACCAGCTGAAGACTGACAGAGACATTTCTACCTTCTGACCTGATTAAGACTGAATATTGATGCATGTGTTGATTAAAGACAGATTAGTTTTTCCAGTTGGATCCTTTTTACTGCATGGACACGTAAGAGCTCCTTAAAAGAGCAGAACATGTTTTCAATTTTTTTTGTTCTCCTCCAGCTACAGGTTCTGCACCACCATTTGAGGTTCGGGCCCACAGTGGATCTCTAATTGGACAGGGACTGAGGGAACACTTGTGATGTGATGACAAGAGGAGCAGCGTTCAGAGCACCGCAGCCTTTGGGAGCTTTTGCCTTATCTTCTGACAAGATCGATGTGTGCAGTTGGCCCTTTCAGGGCCACAGGGAGCGTAGTTCAGCAGAACTAATTACTGTTCGTTTTAAAAGTTCATTTGTTCCTGGTTCACTCCCATTTTTTGTAGTATTTCCTGGCAACATCAGTTAATTTAGGGAGTCACCATTTTTTTTAAGTGCTTCATTAACTGTTGGCAATCTATCGACAGCACAGGTAGCAGTATTTCAATGCTTAATGATGAATAATATAATCATTTTATCAGCACTATGATATGAGGGCAGCACGGCGGCATAGTAATGTCCAAAGACATCATGCTCAGTTTGATTGGTGACTCTAAATTGTCCGTAGGTCTGAGTGTGAGTGTGAGTGGTTGTTGGTCTCTGTCTGTCTCTGTGTGTTGGCCCTGTGATGGACTGGTGACCTGTCCAGGGTGACCCTGCCCTCACCCAGTGTGAGCTGGGATTGGCTCCAGCACCCCTGCGACCCGGAAACAGATAAGCGGTTGAAGATTATTGAATGAATGAACTATGATATAAAGACAATCTCTTACTATGTAATAAACAATTCAACTATTTAAATGCAACAGAAATCCAACTCATTGTCTTTGCCAACAACAATGACAACTGAATCATGTCATGGCCTTTGCTCTCATATCAACTCCAGCCTGACATCGTCCAGACTCAGCACCACCTGCCAATTTGTTTACTCCCTGACAGGAGGCTCTGCAGTGCCCTGATGGATGTGCACACAAACACACCACCATCCTCTTATTGGGAATCCAGGGATGAAGCCTTCAAGCTGGGCTTCACAACTCTGAGCTGACACAAGCAGAAAGGTCGTTGCAGTTAACGGAGGGGGCGTTGACTGGCTCGGTCTGTGGGGAAACCAGTGTGGGAGCCCCCAGTCAGGAGGTGGGAGAGGGATTCACTGCAGTGCTGTACTCCAGCAGGACAGCTGATAGATTGTAGCATGCACAGACAACACATTAGCCAGCGGTAAATGGTTGTTAGAGGATGTTAAATATAGTAACTCAATTTGACCCAGCTTTACTTAAAAAAAATTAGCGTTACATAACAGAAAAGTTTCGACAGTGACTTTGTTCTTTATTGTCCTCATATAACTCTATTTCAGTCATTCAGTTCATGCTGAGGAAATATATTGTTTATGTGGAGCAGATGGAACAGATAAGAGTGGAGAATTTCAGTAACTATCAGATAACACTTGATAATTGATAACAGAACAGTGCCACAATCAATTAGTCATGTTTCCACATATTACAGCTCCTATCACATCAGTTAGGTGAGAGCTTCTATCAATTTTCAGTCAAAAAAATATAAAATTTGATGTGAATGTCAAAATTTTATCATACAAAATTAATAAGTTGAACTTCAGAGGGCTCATGTTTTGCTGCTGAAACAGCTACTACCCAAAGTAAAGTGGTTGATCTCTATGGACTCTTGTTAGCATCATCCACACACATCTCATATCATGTGACTTCCCCAAAAATATAATGTTGGGGTACTCTGGTCTGCACTGTCTTCCAGGAGACACTTGCAGAGTGAAAGAATAGATCATTTTAATTTAAATGGTCATGTGTGGTTGAACTAATGAATATGGAATGGTTCATTAAAAATGCATAATTATCTAGCAGTCTCACTCCATAGTCTGTGAGCCAGTACACATTTTAACATCTGATACTGTTCATTTCATTCTTGTCCTGACTCCATAAAGACAAGCATCAGAAATTAAGTTACATAGTGTGATTACCACAGACCGATTTTTTTGGGTAAACTAAACATCCAGGAGGCATCTCACACATCACAGTTTATAAAACGAGGCATCTGACCTTTGCTGGATGGGCTGGTTTCAAAAAAATTGGGACATAAATTAAGATTGTCCCCACTTCTCCAGGCACCACTGCACATTAGGTCTATAGAACAGGAGCAGGATAAGCAGCAGAGTTTTCAAAGGAGGCTGTTGAAAAAATAAAGACTTCAGCACAAATGTCCAAAGGCAGTTTTAGACCAGACACAGGGGACTAAATACTTTGCATGAGCTTGTGGGCAGAATAAAGAGCAACAGAAACCAGCTGCAGTATCCAGGCTCCTATCGACCGCATCACAATGCAAAACATCTCAACGTTAATTATCTAACCTCATAACTTCAGTCTATCTCATATTTTTCTGCCATGATTTTTATTGGAGTCTTATGATTTCAGAGACTCGCAAAAAATGAAGCTATGTCCAAAGCTGGGCCTCCTACTGAGGTCTGAATTCTCCTGGATGTGTGCTGTGGAGGTCAGCATTGAATTTAGTTGAACTTTTATATATGAAGGAAACATCCAGTCCAGCTGCTCTCTCCACTGATAATCCAATGCCTGCACTTTTGAAGAGAAGTTACCTTTTTGTTACTAATGATGATTAATGTCTACTTTTGCATTGGTGGCAAAGTTTTGTGTATAAAGATGATGCAAAAGTAATGATTTTTTTTATATCCACATTCTGACAGTTTTGACAAGCTAAAGTTTATTCACAATCAGTGTGCACACACACACACACGTTATTTTGGTTTTAAATTATGATTTTCTTTTTTTGTTTGTTTGTTTCAGGTAATCATCGATGTGCTTCAAAAGTACATTATTGGCCAGACTCAGGTTTTAGTCTGCATCCTCTTTAGTGTGACAATTATCACATAAAAAACAGACAATAAAACGGTGACACTAATATAGCATAACATAATATTTTAGAACCAAGAAATTGTATTTTATTTCCGGGGACTCTGCAGCAGCAGCAGCAGCCCATCAGCGCAAACGGGGCTAAATGTCATCACTATCCAGTATTGTTAGATCTATGATATATTTGTGTGAGGTCAACAGTGCAACTTGAGTTATCTGTCATGACCATCTCATTATGTTAAACCACAAAGGACCATTGATTTGCTGTATTTTTGCCTCAATTCTACCTTTAATTTTCAAGTAAAGTGCAAACAGTCATGTGGAGTTCGCTCACGTAATTTCAATTTCTCCTTTATGACAATAAAAGATAAATCACCAAGTGAACTGAGGCACCAGCTTGGCTCTTAACACACTGTGTTGTGCGTTCAACTCAACTCACACATTCATGCGCATACATTTTTTTTAGTATGTTTGTATAGCGCTATTTATACATAATAATACTGCTTCAACTGGTGTAACTGGGAACGTATTTATCAAACACAAAGGCACAAACTCCCACTCACAGCTCATTAGCTGTAACAGACAATGAGGGTCGACTATAAATTTTTAAGTGCACATAATTTCAAAGATGGATATAAAATGTTGGAATCCAAAATAATCATTACTTTGGGGCTTGGCTTGCATTCAAGCATATTAATATTGCATGCTTACACTGAGGCACAGCATCAACAAAATCATTTAATTTATTTATTTGGTTATCAGTTAATTCATTCTTGGCAATGCTGTTCAAATTTTCTAGCTTTATTTTCAGTTATGCTGTCTGAATTGCAAGTGGCTAATGTGCTTTACAACTGGAGAAAAAGCTTTTATTTCGTCTGTGCTTGTCTGTGTGCGTTGGTGGTGGGGTTGAGGGGGTTTCTCAGATTTTCCTCACAGAAATCTCTATTTAAGGGCAACAGGGAGTTGGTTAAACTCAGGTGGGCTGAGTCCACTGTGGTTTCTGCTTAATTAATGGCGTGCCATCTGCCTGTCTCCAGAGGAGGGAGACCACCAGCTCCTCCAGCTTTGATCTCACCTGTCTGTCTATGAATACCTGTCTCTGTGTTTGCGTGGAAGTTTCAGAGGCTGCACATATGTATAAACATTGTCAGTCCTCACCTTCTCATTATAGAGTCACTTGATTATGGCGACATCAAGTCTGACCCACTCCAATAACAGAGCAGCGGTTTGTTCTTCTTTTTTCTTATGATAACTTAGAGTCCGTTTGAACTCTGCCATTTATTATTAGACCAATTCCACTATTCTTCTTCATGCTGCTAACATCAATAATTTATATTAACGTTGGATCAAAACGTACATAATCTTTTCATCACTGGAACACACAGTTGCATCTTCAGTTTTTTATTTTTCAATTCACTGTTTTAGTTTCATTGTCATTTCCAGTAGCAGCAGCAGCAACAGAAAGCTGTTTCTGGCGAAAAAACACTGCAGCTTCACTATTCGTTTCGTTGGTGAACACATTGATGTAACTAGTGGCTACAGAGACATTGATGATATTTTTCTCAGGAGTTTATGGAAAACAAAACCGAGCTTGAAAGAGAAAGAATTTGCCAGGTGGACATCTCCTCCACTTTATCGGTGTATAACATCTATCACTGTTCCTCCTACTTTGCTGGTTCACCATCACTCAGGCCACCGATACTCTTTATATAATTGCTCGATGTCTTAACAGTTAAATATCACCATGGGTGGTTATAGGTAGCTTTCACAAACACACCTGATGGACTTGACATTATTCTTTTCAAGTGATTCCACTGATTTGCTCCAATTCACTCTCAGAAGCATCACAGAGGTCTGGCACTTTCCCATCCAACTGGAAAAACTCTTTTTTCATAAATCTCCATTTGAACATGTCATCTCAAGAAGAAAGGACTTTCATGAATCTGCTGGCACAAAGTTGGAAAAACACAGTTGCCATAACATGATGATCACCTGCCTGACATTGCGTTGGTCAACAACCTTGACCTCAGCTTAGGACTTAGTGGGGCCTCCATGATTCTGACCTGTTTTTCTACAACAGCCTACAGGTGCTGGATTGGACTGAGATCTCGGGAATTCAGAGCAACAGAAATGCGAATCATTGGACCTGATCCCCTTCATGCATTGCCCTGTGGTTCAGTTCTGATACACACATGCCCAGTGCAAATACTTTTACTGATTATTTCCCATAAATAAGCCTTGGCTGCCCATGATCCTGTCTTCTCTGGATCACTTTGGGGAGGTGCTGACCACTGCTGACAAACCACCTGCTCTAACTCAGTCATCTAGACATCCTTGCTTTTTTTTTGCTTCCAACACATTCCTACTCTCTGAAAGGTGCCATTTTAATGAAATAATCGGTGTTATTCCCTTTACCTGTCAGTGGTCAAACTGTTATGGGTGATTGGTATGAGCATGAGGGTGCCCACACATGTTAAAAACATATTACGCCACATGGTGCTTTTCTATTTACTTTTAATATTTGGCTTACACTGCTTAACACTGACTGGTCTGCCACCAGATGTTACGTGACATCTTAATTGGCACGTTTTACTGCCTCACTCTTCTCTCCATTTAAAGAGTCAGTTAATGCACAGCATCATTAGCCTCAACATTGATCTCCCTCCTTGCTGCAGCAGAGGCCCGAGGACTGTCTGCTGTCACTGCTGCTGCTGACGTGTCCCCTTTAAAAGTCAAGGGGAAGCGTCAGAGTCTTGTGTGGGAGAAGAATGCACCGCAGATCACAAAGGATGCATCTTGAAACCACCTCCAACAGCAGACACCTCTCACTTCAAACCCGTCTCCCCTGAGAAAGCTTACAGAGGTAGTAAAGATCCATGCAATAGGCAGAGAAGAAAGACGTAATCTAAGTTTGTCATTGAGCACAGCAGAAGTCACTGTGTCCCCATTTTTAAATTGATTTGCACCACTGGCTGAATCTTAATTTCAAAATCAGGCACTTATTCAACCCCTAAATTGTTACGCACAGATCCACGTTGTGTTTCAGTAAAACTTTCCTCACCAGTGAGTTTGTGTCAGAAATGCTGTGACTCTCTATAAAGCCCAAGTATTCTGATCCCTAATGGAAATACTGTTCATGTCTTACATGCATATTATCTTCTCCATTGCACTAATTTACAGTCATTGAATGTGCCAAGCTTGTATGACAGTAAATAATTGATTTATGTCAGTGTCATGCTCTGGAGTGTCGGTGAGTGAATATCAAACTGTTTTCCACTAAAAGTAACTCATATAGCTGTGTTTTACCAGGATTAAAGATAAAGCAGCACTATCTTCTTTTTGTAAAACCAAGGTTCTCTGTCACAGTCACCCTACAGACAGGTAAATGTAACTTATACTGCTGTAAAATTACACTTCAGTGGCATTTGACTCAATACCTTACTTAAAGGTCAACAGTAGAAAGAGATGACAGGAACTAAGGGTGATTATGATCTATGTCTATAATAACTGAGGCTGTCAGTAGCTCCACTTATTCTGACTTATGGCAAATATAAACATGGCTCTTCTGCATTACTGAAGTAAATATGTTTTCATGTCCATTATTATTTATTCTACTCTGTTACCGTCAATTAATTATGAAGCAGTTACAGAGAACATACAGCAGGAAGACTCTTGACATTCAGCACAGGTTAAAAGGAGCTCACTTCAAAATAACATGTTGACCCAAATCTGCCTTTTTTTTATGAACAAGCTCAGATCACTATATTGATTGAAGCTGTGTTCTTTTTGTTTTGATGGATGTGATAACATTTGTTAACAGCCTCTATTTTAAGGCTGTAATGCTATAAAGAAGAAATTATGCTGGCACCACATTCATTAAAATGCTCAGATGCCCCTGAAGACACTTTAAGAAGTTTTTTTATTGTGTTTTAGTTGTGTGAGGGCTGCTGTTTAATGTGACGGATTGTACCTCTGCTTGGTGATGGATAGTTACTAAAAGTTTCCAAATGAGTTAGTGAATCTGCACTTCAGCATATTTATTACTCTGCAGCACCGCGAACAGTAGTTTTTAATCAAACTTGAGTGTGTATGGAGATGAGATATCCTGTGTTTTTATACATCATCAATCAAGACAAACTGATTTTCTACATATTCTAGTTGTGTAGTTTAAAACAGAAAATAGAATATAGACTTCCATCACTAATTTTCTGAATACACTGTCCTACTCATCTTGTCTAGAGCTACAAACTAAGCCATGGATGCATACTGTATGTATGCAAATCTACAAATACAATTAGTCTTCATGTGTTGACTTGTGTGATACAAACTTGACAGTGATGTATGCAAAAGTTTTAGGAACAAAATAAATCTCTTTGCAACTAATTCTACGGCATCATGGAGTTATCACTCAAACACACCAAGAGACAGATGAGTAAAGAGCTTGGCTGTGTTAATATCATCATTATTATTAATAATATTTTTATCCACAACAATCAGTCTTTGATGGAACTGCATTCATGTACAGACAAATTTTGCTTCAGATGAGGAGTCACGATAGAGATTTAAAGCATTCAAGCCCAATGGATTCATTGGCTATGAAAACATTCTGTATCTTTTTGTCAAACAACAGAATCAATTTATTAACATTTTGGTAGTAGTAGTAAACTAAATTTTGTAAATGGGACTCTACAATATTCAAATCAATCCAAATCAATGATGGAGGAATAATAAAGTGAAGTGCTGTGCATCTAATGATCAAATATTGACATGAGCTTCATCTGAAAAATCAATCAGCAAGTGAAGAAAACTGACTCGAAGATTGAGCGCATATGTCCTGAAAGCCCTCAGAGTGCTATTTGACTGTTTAAGTAATACATAGTTGAGTGTCCAGTGGGCTTTGAACAATCCTGAAAATTGTCAAGTGGAAAACAAATCTGGTTCTGCCTCCCAGTTGAGTTGAGTTCAGCACGAGGGCACTCAGGTGGTTTGGTTTTATTGCTCCTGAATCACTCTGATGTAGCAGGAATGACCTTGACTTCACAGCCACATGGTGCAGATCCCCATGAAAGACAGCTGACACAGAGCAGGCGGGCCAACAGGGGAGCCAAGATATCGCTAAACAAATGCGCCACTTGTAGGTCTCTCTGGTGATTTCTTTTTCCTGCTTCCACTCAAAGGTGCAACATCGTCCTCTTGGGGATTTGCTGCTGTCAGCATCATTAAAACAACCGTTTACAGCCGTGTCCAGTAGTATTGAATTCTAATCACACCAATATAGCCTCATAATTGCATTATGATTGCAAATCACCTACGCTATTGTTAGACAGTCACTGATGAATATGTGAAGGTGTGAGCTGCTAGGAGAGTGACAAATGACAGGACTAATGAGACTACAGGCTGACTGCAGATTAGTTATGGCCTTATAAGGACAGGAGGAACTGCAGCAAACTGATGGGACTCACTCACTCACTCACACACACAGACACATACTAATGTAAATATCCGCAGCATTAATGGGCAGTTTCATCCTATTTGTACACAAATGTAGGCATGCACTTTGAACATGTACATGAGGGCATTACATTGTATATTTCTAAGCCCTTCCTGCTCTGCTGTGTGACCCTCTGCTGGCAGGAGCACAACGACTGGCCCCAGTACACTGACAGGGGAATAAGTAATAGCTCCACTATGGTCACCAGCCTATACAATCATCCCTGAAACTGCCTCCACTGATTTATCGGCTGACAACGACATTTGGTTCCACCAAGCCCACTGTCTGGCCTGGCTCCCAATGCATGTATTGTTTTCCACTTGAGTGCCACATATTGCCATAAAAGGAGACACTGCGGCCCTGAGCTGAAGTCCATGTCACTGCTACAGATGCAGCTGTGTTCATTGTTAATAAAGTGCTCACAATAAATAAACTATATGACACCTTTGCATTGCCGAGTCCAGACCATATGAATGTTGACAAGGGAGTGTGGGTGTACTTTAATTTTAATTTCACTTTGGTCAAAACGTTTCAGGAGTTATAACACAGTGTTAAGTTATTTATGGCACACAACCTCAGAGAAAGACTATAATATAGCCCAAAGCTATTTCATCAATTTTATTGTGGGGTGGATTGTCTTTGATTGATGACTAATGTTTTAATTAGAATACGTTTCAATTATCCTAGTTGATGGAATACAGATATAGTGCCGTGGTAAATCACAGACCATGAACTTGTCTGTTCTTGAGATGAAACTAAATCAACTCACAGTCATAATTTGCATCTCAGAGTGTTTGTTAATTTATATTCCATTTCACTTTGTCTTGACAAAATGCTTTATAGAAAGGAAAATATCTCTACCAGAGCCAAAAGTTGCATCCTGCACACAGTCCTTCATCAACAGTTGCATGGTGGGAAAAAGTGCTGCTGGGAGCAAACATGCTGGCAAACTAATGTGGCTTCGAGCAGACCTTGATATTAATACAGCAAATATGTGAGTCTGGCATGAAAACACAAGAAGGAAAGAGGGAAATTGTAGGAGGACAGAGATTAACATGCCCACACGGGACAGTTACTCTATTATTGATTAGTATTGGGGAGGTCACACGGACACAGCTACAAAATGGGAGAAATATTATCAAAATACCACAAATTCACATTTCACTGTTTCTTTAATGATCATTTGTAATCTTCAATAATGAAACAGGAATGTGCTAATTAATTTAACTGAACAGTGTTGGTTTGGTTTGTGAAGAGTTCTGTTTTATTTTTTTGCTTGGTGTTATGTTCCACCACCGGAAACAGCTCTTGGTTTGATCTTGAAACTTCATTGTCTCTCTATGATATTAGATAGAACTGACCTTGACTTACATCTATTATAGTACAACAGAAGTTTTGGAAATTGCTCATAAACTACACCCAGAATTATGATTATGCCATCCTACAGTATGTCACATGAACCGTTAACAGAATGGATAAATACTTTTTGTAAGGCACCAGCAAACATGCTGCCCTGCCGGTATACAATGTCAGAAAAAGCTCATATATGTAATTTTTGAAGTCAATTTTACAGTTTCATTTGAGGGAGAAAGAAATACTCCTTGGAAATCCTAGCTGACATTTCTCCATATCAGTATGTACACAAGCTTGCGTCTCCAGTAAATAAGAATACATAGAATATATAGGTAGGTGGGGGAAAGGAAGGTGGGGTAACACAGTTGCTCATTTTTAGTGCTGATGATTCAGCCAAGAAAATTTCATGTCCATCAGGACCTTGGAAAAACGCCAACTAACATTATCACTGCAGGAAAATGACAAGGGCTTTTTCGTCCAGAACCATGGCCACACCAAATAACTCTTCCCTCTTTGCTACGGTACGGGAATTATTTAAGGTTTTTATGGCTCACCAAAAAGTGGAATGAGAGAGAGAAAATACTAAGGAAGAGGGATGGAGTGAGAGAGAAAATCTTCTGTCGGCTTACATATCGAAGCTGTGTTCTCCATCAGTGGGTTTGAGGGATTGAGGAAGAAGAGAGAGAGAGAGATCCAGTCTGCTGGGCACAGGCGCTCAGAGGGGTGACACACACACACTTCAAATAGCTCCAAACTTGACCCACACCTTCAGTCGAATATTTGCCTGTACATACTTTTCATCAGTATCCATCCACTGCTTTCTCACTTCACTTCTCACTCACTCCACTGGTTTATACTCTCTATTTATTCCATATTTCCCCCACTGTGATTTTAAATTCATGTACTTTTATATAACCATTTTCAGGAAGCATTCAAACCGGCATTCAAAAAATCAACACATTTGCTAATAGTGAACACACAGTTGCAGTTGGTAAAGAGTGACTGGGTGACTGGGGACAGGTGAGTGCACACTCGCTGGTTCATTACTGGCTGGCAGAGGGAAGTGCTCCAGGGCACGATGGTTGGAGGTAACGCTTCGGGCCTCCTCATCAACATCCTGTCACCTCCATTTTCGTACGCTCATGCTCGGCACAGCAGCTGACCCGAGAGGGAGAGCTATCTTCCTGCACAATAAGCCAGCACTTGCTGGAGAGAAGCAGAAGAGAAACTGTGGATTTGTTGAGTAACAAAGAGAATGAAAAAAGGCTATGTCAGCTGACCTTCATATGAATTTGATACACAGTGTGTAATGGACAGCAGAGCAAACTTGCTGCCTGTCACTGTGTGTTTGTGCAAAAGGTTGTTTAACCACAGTCCCGCATCGCTCTGCATCTCTGTGACAGTCAAATAAACCACTTTCACAAATGTTGCTTTTATGGTTCAATGTATCTGTTACAGCTACTGTATATCCAAACATGACACCATCATTACACATTGAGCTGCAAAGCTTGTAATATTTGTCACACACAAGAAGAGTGTTTTAAGTTTTCTTATGTTCCACCACTGCAGGGAGATAAATCCTATTTTGCAGCTGAATGAAAATGGCATCTGCGACTTACTCTCGTGAGGACAGAGATAACACTCACCCCTGTTTCTCACTTTCTAAAAAATATTTTTATCAGTATCATCATTAGATAGAGTGGAGCCTTCTGCCATATTTCAAAGAGAAAATACAGAGCCAAAAACAGCTAATGATAATTTTGAAGTTATATTCTACTGTATTATATTTGCTCTTGTGCTGTAAATTAGCAGATAGCCTGGATGAAAACTTGTTAAAATGTTTACATTTCAGTTAGAGTTTAATATTTTGCCTTGCACTGAGAAAAATTATTCAAACACCAATTATTTTAGCAGCACTAGCAGCACGGATAAAGGAAAGGCAGTGTTATAGCTTCACCACTATTGCTATGAAAGTCTTAAAACAGTCCCCAAAGAAAGATGCCTCTGGGCCTTATTGGTCTACATCATTAGGTTTTTTGTTCTTTATTTATTTATTTAAAGAAATATTTTAGCAGCTGTTTTATGGATCAGCATAAAATTTGGTACAATGATGCAGAATGACTCAGAATGAATTAAATCCATTGACTTCTTGTTATCAAGTAAAAAAAATGCTTTGGTTTATTGTTAAATAGCAGCTAAACTAATGACATTACATATTCCATGTTGAGTGCTAATGCTAAAATATGAAAACACGTATGGTAAACATTAGTCTTGCTACACATCAGCATGTTAGCATTGTCAATACTTTATCATTTAGTTCAAAACACTATTTAACTACAATAATGACAGACTCAGAGCTGCTAGCATATTAAACTCTTGTGGGAAAGATGACTATTACATGACAAATTTATTACACTGTTCTTATATCCTGTACATTTCAGCTCCGAGATGCTATGGACAGGATACAGCTGGCCACCTACAGTAAACATGCAATAACGACATCTGCTAAACACAAAATTAATAAGCTGATGTGGAGATTGCGTGAGCACACAGTTGCATATTCAAACATCCAGCAGATGTGAACAAACACTCGCTTCAATATCGCCACCTGATGTCATTTCCCTTCTGTTTTAACTCTCCACCACCTTCTTTGGGTAATGCTGGATGGAGGCAGCAGGAATGAGGCAAAACTGTAGATTTTGTGGCCGTAAAGGCCAAAAGACGTGTTGCAGAAATAAAAACAAGGTTGGACAACAACATGAAGAACTGAAGTGCATGGTTGGGTTATAGTCACTGCTGCCATCCTATTAAGGTTCCCATTACCAGCACAGTCTGGTTTTCATCTCATTGTCCACACAAACTGCCAGTTTGGACTCTTAATTTCAAACTGCAATCAAAGGGATGTTTTCCAGAAGCTTAACTTCACAGGGAAAGTCTTTGAGAAGTTCCCCTGACAATTTTGTTGCAGTATGAGTGTGCTTTTCAGTGTTATCTTTTGGGGGAAGATGTAGGAGAAGGAAGTCGTGCAATATCAGTCTGCAATATATTTAGCTGAGGGTAAGAAATAGCCAGGCTTGTAATTGCTTTGGGACAAGCTAGGATGGTTCCTCTGGCAGTAGAAGATTTTCCTTTGGTCAACCGTGAGGGCAGGAAGACAGATAAGAGAAAAGTGAGAGGCAGGCAGGCAGACAGACAGAGGGAGAGAGGGAAGGAGACCTTCAGATTTCCTAAAGTGTTCAGACGAAATAGAGGCATTATCGTCCGATGGGGTTACAATGAAAAGCCCACAGTTTGTTACCCCTCCAAAACTTTGAGGTTTAGGAGAGAAAAAAAAACCCATAAGGCTGGCTAGGACAGAAGGCAGAAGAATTTAGATTCCTGGGTGTATTTCTGCTCATGAGCATCCTTTAAGAACCGTTAGTCCCAAGCTTCTGTTGACTGTCACACAGCCCTCAAACGTGTTGGTGTTTTGGCTTTCTGTGTTAATATCAACAGCTTTTCTCTGAATAACTTTACTCCCATTTCATTATGACTCCTCCACATGATAAAACCTGCCAAAGGATAGAAGAAGAGAGAGTGAAGCACCTGCAGCCACTGATTTTGTTGGATGTCTTATACAGTAGGAATGTACATCACTTGCACTGGCAGGGCAGAGCTTGTTTACTGTCTCTAAGGTGTGTCATTTAATTAATAGCTGCAGGGCTGTGTGTTTGGCTGCCCGCAGTGGGGATGAGTTTATAAAAGTGGATCAGCGGAATACACTTTCCAATCCTTGCAGCAGGGATGTAAGCAGGTTGGAGCGGAAACCATTTGTCAGTTCATTAGCTGACTGTCAGACAAACAACTATCCTCTATTTTACTATTTGCTACTTATTTCTGTCTCATGTGCTTGTAAACCGAACATTGGTTATGAAGAGCTTGTTGGACAAAAAAAAAAAGCAATTTAATTACATCACCTTGGGATTTAAAATGATAAATGTATCTCTGAAAATATTCCAGCAGAACACACCCTTCCCGCACAGTGTGAAGAGCCAAAGTAGTTTGACTGATGCAGATAATGTAGATGTACCAAATTACAAACAAATGAGCTCAGACTGAAAACAGGGAGGTGCAGGTACATTTAAATTTCAAAATTCAAACTTTTAATCACTCTTCTGCACATTTATCTGAGAAGAGCAGGATAAAGAATGGCTTTGGGAAGTAGATGCATTTACATTACAGACAACAACATATCTTGGAAAGTTCTTTTTCTGGCCCAAATGATGATTCATTTCTGTTATCGACAGTGTTTTTTTGTTTGTGTGGTTGTTTGAGAAGGTTCCTTGATGCATAGTACCCTAATGAGTTACAACAATCTCATTAAACTAGACACATTGACGCTTAGAGGCACTGACTTGACTTCATTCTTTTATTGGACGATTGTGTCCTTCAGCAGCATTCGGAGAAGGTATTTTCATTCTCATACTGCATTATATAATGCATTTGTTCTCCGGCTCTTTCACATTATAACAGAAAGCCTTGCACACCTCCTGGCGCAAAACATTTACTCTTCCCGTCGCTTTGCTCCAGCAAATCATAACAAATGTTCTCGATCACATCATCTACAGTAATACCCCCATTTCCTTTCCCTCTTAGTTCTATGGTTTATTTCCCCAAACACTCATTTTCCAGCTGGGCAGTTAATTGAATTCGGTGCTGGGTGTAAAGTACTGGCTCCTTAGCCACAGTTGCCTGCTTGCAGGGCATGAGGTAACCAAGGTTAGATGAACTAAAGCTAGGCTCAGATAGAGTAGCCAATGGTGCATGAATTCACCCACTGAGTAACTGATAATATTTGTTGCAGGATGTTTCAGTCAATACTGGGCTACAACACAGATGGAAGAGTAAATCAGTTGCACAAAAGGAAAGTTGATTAATTTGCCTTTGGCCACATAGACAGAGGAATGTCAAATTTAGGACATACAGATACCAAAAGATCCTGCTGCAGAAACAGTCAGCCTAGAACAACTGCTCCCTGAGTATTTATTGAGGAAATAATATCTGCAGCACAGTGTTACAGTCAGAAAGCCTGTCCCTGTTCTCAGAGTACAAATTTAAACTTAAAACTGTTTCATCCCCAACAGATCTCTCCCTGAATGTCCCTTTTCATCAAGGTGCGCTTCTTTTCAAGTATTCATCTATATGCATGTAATTTTCATCACCGCCACAACTACAGTGGTGCAAAAAAAATTTAAACAGCCCTCCTGGAAGTCAGCAAGCACACAGAGTGATGCTGCATACGAGCCGACCTTACTGGCTCTGTAAGTGGCTTTAAAAATAGCCCTGGCCGCCGGCCTCTCTCCCCTCACGGCTCATAACACGCCACTGTTAGTGCCGCACCTGCTGTGGCGAGACCATTGCATGGCCATATCTGCTCATGCCGAAGATCAGCGCTCCTTTACAGCGTGCGTCTGTCTGTGTGTGTGTATTTGTGTGACAAAAACCAAGTTCCCGTCAAACAGGAGGCAATTTACTTTTACATAAATCTAACTATGTATGGTATATTGATTTTTTACTAGGCTGTTGTTTACAAACAAACAACATTTATAGCATTTTCATGAAAAGGTTTGAGTTGAAATTATGTCATATTTAAAGTCTGAATTGAAAATTGAGACTAAAAGAACTGAATCTATCAGTGAATAAATGATTTATAGACTCCTTTTACTTGTAAATCCCAACAGCAGTAGCCTACAATAGAGAGTTTATTTATTGCATCTGGTTGGGGTGATTACTTAAATCTGGTTGTTGTTACAGTAACTGCTGATTGTTCCATTAAGGATGAAATCTGAAATCCTGCATACTGCTGTCCTCAACAGCAACTTAAAGGACGACAGCCATGTTTTTGGCAGATTCTAACAAAGTTATGGCATATAGTTATGGTGAGGGTTGAAGACTTTGGACAGGTCAAAGCTAAACCTCTTCTTTGATAGATGGTGATAATAACCTAAAATATTTGGAACATAGCAGCTAAGCTACTTAACTAATAACACTTGAGATACCTCAACATACCAGTGAGTGGGAGGATCTGATGCTTAAGTTAACACATCTAAGTTTCCTGCAACTTTTCTTATAGTGATAACTAATTATTATGTTTTCATAAAATATATCATTTATGACAAGTCCACCAAAACAACAGTGGTGCTACACAGGAAACTATGTAATTAAAGAGTATACGGACGTTTAAAACTGGCTTACAAAAACTATTGATAATGAGCCGGGACTTTTTGGGACATTTTGAATTTAACTCAGCAGGTGTTTGCTTGATCGGAGAAATTAATTAGAGTGACATGTTGAAAAGTAGAGGGGAAAAAAAACAATTCGGAAATTTTCAAAGAAGTCTCTCAAAATCAGGAATCAACAGGGAAATGTACCACCACAGAGCAGTTCAGGCAACAAGCTGAAGTTGGGCTGATAATCACCAGATGGACATATTTTATCCCTCAGAGTTTCCATTAGAGGGCTAATGAACCAGACCCAAGCATTGTTTTTGTCTGTTGAGGTGTCCACTGTCCTGTTGGCCACAGACTGTTGTAATGTTGGCAAAGCAAGTAAAATAGGTGGAAATAGATATTTCAGACAAATTATAATAAATAATTGAGGCCTATCTTCAGGCTTCGGACATTATAAATTTTTTATATTTCTCTTCTTTACCTCGACGGCTGCTTGTTAACTGATAAAATTAATTAATAGAGAATTATGCTGCTGCTGCTGCTGCTGCTGCTGGTGTTTTGTATTCTGTTTCTCTTCAGGTCTGTTCAGGTTGACCGCATTTTGGATCAAGTCTAATTGTCCTCAGGACTGGCTGTTCTCAGGTTTCTGTCTCTGTTGGGCGCCTGTCTTTTTTTTTTTTTTTCTTATTTTTAATTAATTCATTCACATCAGGTTTTTCAGAAGCCCATTTTGGATCTAGGTAAGCATTAACCTGAAGTTTATCTCCTGAAGTTAATTTTGTGTTTTTGTATTTTACCAGCATACAGATAAAAATTTTATTAAAATACATACCTATCTATACTTCATATGCAATACACCACTTACACTGCTGGACACGAGAGGCTGTGAATTCATAGTTAAGAGCCAAAAGGTCACAGCAAACAAAAATCCAACTAAAAGAAAAAGCCTGAAGCCATTTTCAAGCTATCAAGGTTTATACAACCTGTTTATGCCTTTTGGGGATTTAACAAATCTTAAAGTTGTTGTTCAGTGTCGTACCTCCATGATTACTTCGGGAAACGTCAGACAAGAAAAACATGTCAAAACAGTACGAAAAAAAAAAAAAGCAAAGCAATGACAATAACATGCATCTGCAAATCTCAGCTACTTTATCATGCCTGATTATCATCAAATTTGTCATTTATACCGGGCAAACGAATACATGCATACACAGACTGGAAGAAAGATTTCTATTAAAATGTGCTCTGGGTTGTTATCTCAACAATTAGGAGTCAAATTCCACTTTGCTTTATAGGGAGAACCTGCAGTAAAACAAGGAACAAGAAATAGCACTTGCCTGGCTCCAGTTTTAATGCTGACTTTAATTGCGGTGATTTACTGAGTTAACTTATCTATAAAGTGTCCTAATGTGGTGTCCTCACCAACCATTAGCTCTGTCCATTTTAATGTAACTGTAAAACACTTTAAATGGTTTCATGGTGTCTCGGACCGAGATGCTGTGAAATATTCTCAGCTGTTGATTTAAATCTCAGCTCCACGAGTCATAGGTAATCCATTCTTCTCTTCTATCTAATGATTCATTTTGCAGTTTATGCTGATTATGTTTTTAAACGTTGCAAACAGCGACCGTGAAAACTATGATGAGCTCTGGTACATTTTAGACTTCTAGAAGCAAAATTTTACACAGCATCATATCATTTATGTTGTTGTTGTTTTTTTACTAAACTATTAATAATTGATGAAATATAATATTTACTTGAGTGCAGCGTGTTCAAAAAGGAATATGAATAATATAAAGAACAATGTTTGACCATTTTTTGTCTTTATAATCTCAGTGTCAACAGGGAAGCTGCATGAAAACAGCCTGTTCTATTCAAACACTGTAAATGCTAACTTTTAAGACATTTTTGGCACAGATCAGGGTTTTGAACTGCAGACTGAATCATCAAAGTCTCATTCTGCCAGCTTTTTGAAACTTTTCTATACCACCTCTCACGTACTGCATTTGATTGCATATCTTTCAACAATGGGGAGACCTTTGGAGAAGACTTCGCCTGCTATAGGTACAAGAATAATACACTCAGCTGGCTTGATTTTTGACTGGCTGAAATGCTACTGTGAAATGTATGAGCTATGTTTGGCGTACAGTGTGTAAATTACCTTTATCATTTGCCTTTAAAAATGCATGCGTCAAGAGGCAGTGCACCCTCCAGGTAGGTTGATATATATATATATATATGGATTCAATAGGGAATACAGCTCTGCAGAGAGGTTTGATAAAGGAAGTTTCTTAACTTTTTGTTGTCCTTTGCAGCTATGTTATTTACGAACTAAAAGTTCTTCTCTAACTTTTACACCATATTCCAAGTTCTGCTGCAGGCAGAGATGTATTAACTTTTACGGTCCCTTTTCATTGATGGCCCACAGAAGCTTGCACGCCAGAAACTGTCTCTTTCGGAACAGAGCTTACAGCGCTGAACGTGACCCAGAGATTTACCAGAGCCTCTGTCACAGCGGCAGCATGTTGGAGTGGGGGAATGGATTAGAAGCAAGAAGCAAAATCAGGGCTCCAAATTGAATTTTCATGTCATAACAGATCATTACATGCTAACTGTTATGTTGGAATAGGATTGTATGACTTTATACAGCA
Source organism: Remorina albescens (assembly GCA_034769265.1). Taxonomy (NCBI): domain Eukaryota; kingdom Metazoa; phylum Chordata; class Actinopteri; order Carangiformes; family Echeneidae; genus Remorina; species Remorina albescens. Next base: position 4,981,045 of record CM068487.1, read on the forward strand.
GTGAAAGGGAACAACCATAGACAAATGAAGGCAAAGGTACAGTAAGTGGTTACAGTATATTTAAAGCTACAGCACAAAAAAGAATATCAGGTCTGACCAAGAAACAAAGTAGTGTATGTTCCTACATTCAGTCAATTAACTGTAGTTTCTCACATTTGAAAAACACAATTATTTCCAAAAACCATTAGTTCTACTGAGGATGTGATGGCAAATTTGTGGATAGATTGTACAATTTGCCTGAAAACTGCTATGAAAAAAAAAATTATAGACATAATCCTTTGAAAATATAAAAGTAACGATCACAGGGTGTCATATATCATTTTTGATGAATGACAGTGTCTCAGTCTGATGTATTACAAGCCTCCCCAAGGAAAGATGCCATTAGAGAGAGGACAAGTACAAGTGGCAGACCACAGATAAATGCAAAAAGCCATTTTCAGTGACGCAGTGATAGACAATGTATGATAAACTTGCAGCTGTACCAGCTGAGCTCAAAATGAGCCAAATAAAACTCCAGGTAAGGTCTGTATCCTTTTCTTTTGTTTGGCAACCAAGAGGTTCATATATTTCATCACCTAATTAAGGCGCTTTGTCATTAAATCCCAGTAATCCCAGTATTACTACTGCTGCCTGATGTAACAGCATATTTCCATATGAGAGGCATTGTGTTTGGCAGTGAGTTATGCACTAACCAAACCAAAAGAATCATTATGCATCTATCTTCTGCTTTTTAAATAAAACTGGGTGCTCATTATTATGCTGCACATAAAAAAGGAGCACAAGTTCTTAAACTTAGAGACTGCATGAACACTGTCTTCTGTCGCTGGCTTCAAGGACTTCATCAAACATAATGGTCCTAATAAAGGTGACAAATTTCTTTATCCATTTATGTCATTTATTAACTTAAACACTCACTATATAGTTTCCTTTGATCCATTTCGTATCCATCATAAATTATGTCAGTAAATCTGGAATTTAATGTCATAGGCATTATACTGAAATGAAGCCAGCATGGGGGGAAAATGGGCTACACCTCCATCACCTGCAGCAGTGAGGAATGGTATCAGTAGGCAAAGGCACAACAGCGCATTCTCAAAAAAAAATTAAAAGAGGAAATTTGACAGCATCAAAATAAGTAAAACGTTCAAGGTCACAATTTGCGTTGTCACAAAAACAGAACAGTCTGTCTTTATCTGACTGCTCTGCATGTAAACTGACAAAGACATGAGATGTGAGGCGTACATATTAAAACCCTTCTGTTGTTCCTTTTTCTCAGTGCCTTTGTACCTTTGACTCAGACATATAAAAAAAAGACCTGCTGAGCAAAATAGTAATTAAAATGTTAATATAGCTGCTTGTCCACCCAACAGAGAGGTATGTTTCCCGATTTCACTTTGAAAATGACAAATAATCCAACTTTTTTTTACAGCTGAGTTTGTGGAGAACCATGAAATAAGGAGGATTTACCAAATTTCAATCTGAACCCATGAATACCTGGAATAATATATTTCAAAACAACTCTGAATTATCATGATTTTACCATTTAACCACTGGGGGTGAGCTGCTGGGTGTCCACGTAAAACTCACATTTATGGTCTGTTTTTAGTGGTTAACACTGTTTCCCCACAATAAGAAGGTGGTGGGTTCGGTTCCAGGCCTGGGGCCTTTCTGTAAGGAGTTTGCATGTTCTCCCAATGTCTGTCTGGGTTTCTTCCAGGTACTCCGGTTTCCTCCCACTGACACAGACATTGTGTTGGGGTTAATTGGTTCTAAATTGTCTGTAGGTCTGAGTGTGAGTGTGAGTGTGAGTGGTTGTTTGTCTCTGTCTGTCTCTGTGTGTTGGCCCTGTGATGGACTGGTGACCTGTCCAGGGTGACCCCGCCCTCACCCAAAGTGAGCTGGGATTGGCTCAAGGACCCACCGTGACCCGGAAATGGATAAGTGGTAGAAGAAAAATGAATGAATGAATGTTTAAATACAAAACTAACAGAATTTGACTGATCTAATATGATATGGACAGTAGTGCAAAGTTGTGAAAATGTTGCCTGAATTCTTAGCTGGCATCATAAAGCATACATTTAAGTTAAAGCAGCAGAAATCTGTGTTATATCTGGGTCAGAATTTGGCAGAGAATAAGGAGTTCTGGTGAAGAGGACCAACAAACAAGCAATTTATCTGTCCAATGAGCTGTTGGAGGCAACAAGAGAGAGCGCTGTGATTATTTCAAATGAGCTTATTTATTGCAGTCATCCATCAGCATCAAGGAGCAGCTTTTAAAGTTTTCTTTCCCTTGTTGGCCCACACCTCCAATAAAGTAGATATGCACCAAATTTTTTATCTAATCTTGTTTGGATGACAAAAGATGCTGGATCAAAGTAAAGTGCCGGATGAGTCAAGCTCCTTTTTTGATGCCAGAGTGCCCTCAGACACATGAAAGAATTTATTTATTTATTTATTTAGCCAGATTTGTAATTTCTTTGAAACTACCATGACTAAAGAACAGTTGCAATGAATGAGTGCATGTCAGTTTATTGGTACTTCTATAAATATTACTATGGGTTTATATGAATTCAGCTGGATCAGTATGAAAACTCAATGTGATTCATTTGCATCTTTAAGATAAAGGGTTTGAATGTTTGTGGTGTTTAAAAAAAAAAAAATCATAAGTTTCGCTGTCAGCCAAAGTCATGATTACGAGAAAATGCATTGTCTGATTCAGGAGCAGATTTTGATACCATTTAGCAATTTGCCATTTGAATTAACAGCGTCGAAGTGCGGAACGAAAACAAGAATGAAGATCAGCAAATTCTCGAAAGCCAAATAACAAAATAAATAGTTTGTCCTGTGATGCTCTGCATTGTCCTTTTTTTAGTCTGTATTTGTCAAAACTGCATTCAGCAAGTTTGCTAAGGTTCAGACACAGAAACAGTTCTGTTAGGTTTGAGGAAATATCATGACTTGTATTAGGTTAAGTGCACGGTCACAGTTTGAAGTTCTGTGACCGTGCAGTTCATGAAGTTCATAACCTGCTTGTACTAGCCTGTTTTGCCATACATTGTTTCATGTGCAATGATACAGCAGGAGGAGGTTGCTGATTTTCCCTGGTGCTGCAATGGGAATGAAAATCAGAAGTATGGAGGTCCTTGTATTTTATTTTTAGTTAGGGCAGCAGGGGATTTCTCATTAAAATCTATTTCAGTTTCTTGGGAAGAATCTTGAGAAGAATTCCTGTGGGATCCTGCTACTTTAAGTATTTGTGTGCCACTGTTGTTGTATCAAACTATATGCACTGATGAGTACTGACAGAAAAACACACCTTCTCTAAACTTTATTAATGTTATAGCTACATTCTGAACTTGAAATGTAAATATTAGCCAATTTTACACCAAAGTATTTTATAAATCTTCATCTGCAACTTTTTTTCTCCCCCAAAAATAAGATCATGCAACATGACTCAATCAGACCTGCAGACCTACGTACCACTGAATAACTGTCATGATTAATTACCAGCTTTCAATAAAACTTTTTCCATAATGAATTATCAAGGGGAAACAGTGAGATGTCCTCATGAATAATTTTGAAGTTATGGGAAAACTTTCAACTCTAATTGTTTCCTCCTCGACTGATGATTTGAATCATTTATCTTTAGAAGGCAGGCCTTACAGCCATGTTACAGAAATTTCCTATTTGAGTTTAGGGTCATCTGGCAAACATCTGTCACCAAAAATTGTTATTCATTCATTGTTCAGTGAGACAGAATGCATGTTTGAACAACGAAACAAACAAACACATACTCAGGTAGACCAAAAGCGGAGCAGTTCACATTTCTGGCATGTGAAAATCACACTCATGTTTTGCATTTGCCATTGTTGCCAGCACTTTGATATCACTCCTCAGTGTCTACAGCTCCCCAATCCCCAAAATAAATAAATCCTGGATTATGCACTAGTTGGACAAATTCTACTAAATAATTCTGAATAAACAACAGACACAGGATTTGAGTTTATCCTGGCAACACACAAAGAGATAAATTTGGCAGCCTGTTGACCTAGACCATCCATTAAAGATGATACATGACTCCAAAAACTGTTTCACTGATCAGGCCAAGAGGGTTCAAAGAGGTTGCTCTCGCTCACAGCTCATGAACGTCTCAAGTAGAGTCTTATCTGGTTCTTTACAGATTCTGAGAGGGTTATCAATGGCTCATCTCATTGTGTTCCCGCTGTAAACTCTGCTCTGACCTCAGTCAGGAGCTAGTTCTTCCATCTAGTAGGAAATGCAGCTGAAGGGTTTATGATATACTCAAACACATACTGTGCTTCAATATATTTCTGCTCTGATTTTTGACAACAATATTGTAAAAGAAAGTTGGTGTTGCTGTGGAGCAACACAGATATATAAATGTGTTAGAAGCCTTTGTAGGAGGAGAGTACAATATAAATACGGCAGTGATGAGAAATCTAGTATATGCTTATCAGATTTTAAATTATTGATATTCATTCAGAATTAGTACACTCAATTATTTGTTGCAAATGGCTTTCCAACTTACTAATGAACTGCTGTAGAGTGTTCTGGCATCGCAGCCATATTGACCGACATTAACTGTAGAGAAAATGTGCAGTTGGAAATTCAGACGGGTGCCAATATGGTGAGTTATTAATATGAGGTTTCTATCTTTCACTGATACTGTAACTTCCCAGCATTGAAGAGCTTCCAAACCTTACTTATGTGGAATACATCACTCAGCTTTGCTAATGTAAATTTAATTAAGATGAAACTTGAGGCATTAAAGCAGTCTGTATTTTCTTCATGATTGCGCTGACCTGAAAATTAAAAAAAAAAAAAAAAGTTAATTAGGGAATACCTCATATGCACACAAGCAGACATACAAACACACACACACACACACATATATATCAGCTATAACATTATGACCATTTGCCTAAAATTGTGTAGGTCCCCCTCTGGCTGCAAAACATCCCATATTTGTTAAGTCCTGTAGACTGCTGGACCTCTGAGGCTTTGCTTTCTAGCAACAAGATGTTAGAAGCAAAGTCCTTGATTCCTCTAAGGTGGAGGTTCTATGCGTCAGACCCGTCCAACACATCCTGCTGATGCTGGATCAGAATAAGATATCTGATGCTCTGTGGTCCAGTTCTGATGGTCACATGTCCATTGCAGGTGCTGTTGGTTGTATACAAGGACCCGCATGGGCAGCAGCCTATGCAGCAAAAAACACAACAAACTGTAATGCGCTGTGTGTTCTGAGACCTTTCCATCCAACCAGCATTCACTTTTTCAGCAGTTTCAGCTTCACTAGCTCTTCTGTTGTCAGTCTAACAAAGAGCTTGTGCTGTCCGAGGTTATAATGTTTGCTCTGAGCAGCAACGCTTCTTCATAACAGCCTGGATGCTACAGTGACTCTGTATAGAAAAGTGATGAGAGGGGCCCACTGAACCTAGCTGGTTAGCACGCTTCAGCAGAAGAGAAGAAGGGACAGAAATAAAACTACAACAGGAGGGCATTTTCAACTACTGGTATAAAAGTTTTTGCATTTCCTCTACATTGGTAAGTAAAGAGCTGTTATGATTAAATGTATTTAATAATGCACATATGGCCTCATGTCATATTGGCCTCTTTGCTACTTAAACCATGTCTGTTATTTATTGTAATTTGATGCAGGAGTCTGCTCCATTTGAATGAGTAAAATGAAGACTGCAGAATAACAAAACCCCTATGCTTTCTCCCTAACACAATTAATCATGCCTATCTCCCATGATGCACCATTAATTTAACCCATCCTGCCTTGGACAGTAACATCTCATTAGCTTTCAATGGGTTCCTCAGCTCCTGGATCAATGGGACTATTTGACAAGTGGAAGTCCAAATGGGATTCTGATGACCTGGTCTGGTGTTAATCAGTTGCTGCCGTAATTGGACTCGCCTGCCAATCACTGTTGATTTTGTCAACAAAGAAATGATGACACAGCTTTGGAGTCCCACCTGTGCGGAGCTGTGGCAGCAAGATGGTGAATATGTGAATGTCAGTCAGCATCAGACAAACAGAAAAGATGCTGACTGCTGAATTAGCATGTTTCATGATAATTCCTTTATGGGCTCATTATAGTTAAGGGTTCAGGTTTTTTTGCATGAACTGATAAGAACGTTTGGCTCATATTAACTTTAGATCCAATCTAAAACAGAATTCATCATCAGTGCAAATTTAAAAAGATTTTTTTAGCAACAAATACTGACATTAAATCTAATCTGCCGCATCTACCCTCCAAACTCTGTAACTTCAAGTCAACAGTCTGTTCAAATACCCAACATGCACATGCACAGAATGTAATTATGTGCAAATTACTAAAACGCCACTTAACTGAAGTCATGCCCTACACCTTCGAAAATATAGAAACACTTTTTCTTCATCTCCTTCCTCTGTCTTTATACACTCAGCCTTCATCTTCCTCACGTCTACAACTGGAAACAATAAATGATGTGCATAGCCATGCAGCAGTTGTGCTAATGCAGGGTGGATGCAGGGTTTCCATTTTTTGTTTTTGGTCTTTGACAGCAATCACTCTGCGGCAGCAGTTATCTCAGATTGCTGCCACTATTGGAGTAACGTTCAGGAACTTACTGAGGATAAGATCCCATCAGTTTCAGAGAAGAAGGCTCCCTCTAGATGGATGATCACACTCCTTTACTCTCATACGTGACTCATTCAACTCATTTGACTCCATCATGTTGTAAAGCAACTGTTTTATTATCCGTGTTCTGAGACATCGTCATTGAGAAACGTTGGCTGTGAATCAAACTCTACTAAAAACAGAAACTCCACTGTTTTGTTCAGATTTAAATTTTTTTTGGGCAGGAAAACTTTCTTGGGCTTTCTTTGACTTGGCACTTACTCATATCAGTCAAAACTGAACAGTCAGTGCACAAGAGTGTGACTTTATAGAGGAGGAAAGATAATGTTGGAGCGATAATTTATAGCAAATCTGTCAGGAATATGGTTTGCTTAGCCATGCTCTAAAAAAAGATAAGAGAGTTTGAGTCAGTGAAGTGGCTAACGATAATGAAATGTTCCAATCAGCCACAACATTAAGGGAGCTATTTTTACTGCTTGAAAGCCGTTGTTAACATCAACAATTGCTTTCTTTGAAATCTTGTTAAATGGCTCAGATATTGTTGTGTTTAGCAGACGTTGAGCAGTACTCTCCTTCTTCAGGGATGCGGAAGGGATGCCTAATAAAAACAACACAGTTGAATGGAGATTAATAAGTAATAACATTCATTAGAAAATTAGGGGAAATAAGATAATGGTGATATTGGTTTGGATAGAGAAGGATTTTTCATTCAGACTCCATCTTTTTTTTGTTATGCTTTGTTTCCCACACTAATCTACACTCAAAATCTCATAATGACAAAAGAAAAACAGAATTTTTTGCAAATGAATTGAAAAAAGAAAAACTTTATCATCAACCTTTAAGAAATTATGAAATTTTAAGTCCTCCAAACTAAAAAGCAAAATGTTTTGTCACTGCCTTCCAACATGAAACCCAGGTATGACCTAAAGGCAGTGTGGCCTCATTTGTCAGTAAAAAATATCTAAAAATCAACACTGCAAAGAGAAGAGGAAGGTCATTGTTTATAACATCTTTTCCTTTACTGAAATTGAAGGCATCACCTTGTGCCCTGATAAATTATTATGTTTCACAATTTTCTGAAATTTTTCAGCCTAAACAACTGATTAAAAAAAAGGCATAAAGCTGTCTCTTCCACTGCACAAAGATATCAAGTGCTTGGTGTCTATGCTTAGTTAAGTACCTCTGTCTTCTCTTGGTATCCTTTCATCCTCAACCACTTCTGTCGTTCTCTCTGCTAGACTCAATGATGGAAAACGGATGTACGATGCTGAATGGAGAAGCTGTTCTGCAGTCGCTGAGATGAACTGATTGGGGAAGTGAATATGATAAACTGCCACTTCTCAGCAGAATTAATGCATGTTGCTGATGTTTTCTATGCAAAATTCTGCACAAGTGTGTATATTTTTTATATTTTGCATGCCATATTCTGTCGGCTACACTGCATTGAAAAGAGGGGTGCTTCTATTCCATTGAAAACATTATGATTACAAACCAGGCTTCACCATACATCATTAACATGTGGTCAAGCAGGGTTATCCATCAACTACTGTATGACTGAGATTAGAATCAGTTTATTTGTTTTGTTGACGTACAAAGTCAAGTGCCACCGCCCTATCTGAAAACTGTTGTAACTGTAAATCCCATACTGACATACTGAGATAATAAATCCCTGTAAAACATTTACTCAGTCACCTTTTGTACTTTTGTACCATGTGTTAAGGGCTAACCCGTTCTGACTAGTCAATGAAATAATAAAAGAATAAAAATAACAGCTGTCACAGCTCTTAGTCTCAGAAACAACTGTATTAGTATTCTACAGTATCGTATACAACACACAATGTATTACTGTATATTCACCTACCTCACACCTCCACAGTTCAAATACACAATTCGAGCCTATAGTCTCTATTTTAATAATGGAAATACACATTGTTTTAAGTGAAAAACTGTAAAATGACTAGCTGTAATTATACCTCGTACTGCTGTGGGTTCACGTGTTTTTGGTATAACTACCACGTCTGCTCAAAGGTGCTGGTGTTGCTGAAACAGAGAAACCTGGAATAGCATCATCCATAGCAGAAGTATTTTAAGGTTACTTAATTAAAAATAAATAGGAAATGCCACACCATAGAAAAATAGGGGAATCTTGGGAAAAGTGACATTGTCCTTTTTCAAACTCGTCTAATTGATTACTCAACTGCTCCTTTTTAATCTCTACATGATATCTGGAAATCAACCGGCTCTGTATTGTGGGTTTCAGCAGGGCGTCCCAGAACAACTTTTTGCCCAAGAGCCCCCCAGAAGGTGAAAATGCCCATGGATTGATTAGCAATAAACCAATAAGAGCATTTGAAAAGTAGTTAAACAATGCAAAATGATGGATGCTGTGGATCTGCAGCAGCGGTTGCTACGGGAACTAAATGTTCAATGCGGAGCAGTTGCTGGTGGCGTGATAGGTACAAAGGACACTCATTGCAATATGAAATTAGACGATATGCGCAGCAGCACAAATTATTCAACACATACAGTTTCAGTCTCTAAAGTGTTCAGGATAATAAACAGCATTGGGCTCGAAGGTGAGCAGGAAATATAAACTATCAAGGTCTACAGAAAATATAAAGTATTACAGTGCAAGATGAGCAGAAAGAAAACAGTGTAAAGGCCATGGTCTAAAATAAAGTTGCCCTCAAGGTTTCAGTAAGATTCTGGAAAGGTTTGTATCATCCATTGTGAGTGATGATTGTACACTAACACTCATGTAGGGTACTGTGTGACAATGACAGCTGAGTGGGGAGATTTTCTTAGCAGCGATTTATAGTCTGAGCAGACAACTACACAAACACAAGGACACACGCCTCAGTGTTTTTCCAATTGAATTTCTTGAGAACTATTTAAAATTGATCTGATTGAGACTCTCAATAACATATTTATTGGTGTCAACAATGTATGTGTAAGAAGTGATGTGGGAGTGTGCCATGTATTCCAAAAGAAATTATAATCATACAGTTTATAGAAGTGTAGAGTGGAGATCACGAAGAAGAAAGATGTTATGAGGTGTAGAAAATAAAAAGAAAAACAGATAAATGCTCTTAATCAGTGCACATGCTATCTTAAAATGAATAAATTTGAGCTATAGCACAAAAACTGTCATTTGAGAGGAGTGTGTGACATCTTGACTAATCCTATTTGCTTTTAATCTGAGAGTTTTAGATAATTTTATTGTTAGAGGTGCTGGGTGACAGTTGGGGAAAGCCTGAGAGCTATTCTGAGCAACTGTCACTTGACAGCTCAGTGGCAAGTCTGCAGGAATACATCATTAATTGAATAGAAATACACACTATGTGCTTCTGACTCAGAAATTTCAGTGGAGGAGGAATACACTGTACAGTTAGAGAGGGTGAGGGATGGCAGAAAGTCTGCTTGAAAAAATAAAGTGATATCACTCTAGCTTGCATGGCTAGAAATTAAAATGAGCAATTATGTCCGTGTTGGCCTTTTCACCATTTGCTAATAGCGGCTACCAGAGAAGGCTGCAAGAGGAAATTTTACAGTATTTTCCATCTCATCCACTAATGAGTTAAAGTGGGAATTTGATCTCATGCTGTCTTGACTATATGTATCTAAGGACATTTAAGGACAAATTGGTGGCATTAATCTGAGTTTAGATACAAAGATGGTGAGAGGGGCAATTTGTGGATTTTGAGCCTCATTCCCGTGTGCTCTGTATCTGTACGGTCCACGAGTCTTCCCACTGTTTGCTGTATCCACGAGCAGCACCTGTAGCAATTTACTTCAACCATCCTCTGACACATTCAATGCCTGAGGAGAGCAGATAGTTGAGGAACTGCAGGAGGGATTTCCCACTTTTGTTCTCTGCTTTACCTCCCCAGAGTCGGTCCGCTATCAGGGCTTAAAAATGCATTTTGGACAGCCTCGCAGTTTCCATGCATGCATTGGGCATTTTGGAGGCTTACACACTTTATAAATGAAAATAGATTTGCTTGTCCACAGCTAAGAAAATGCAGAAGAGGTTGGAAAAGGTTAGATCTTTAAACCGCAGCTCTCAAGGTACAGTAGGTGTTCGAATGGCATTTCATTAAGTATTAAATATGCTCAACAATCCCACGTTCCTTTGAACCCCTCACTGAATTTTTAAGTTGGTGATTTGGATGTAACAAGTACAACCCAAAAATTCAGATCAGTTCTTTTATTATCTGCATCAAGGCAAGAAGCCAGAAACACCACAGGGCTTACCTACTAAATTAATTAGCATTTACATTAATTAAGTTAGCCTAATTAATTTCACAACCTGTTGCCTCCAACCTCAAAATGATATAAGGAGGAGAAGAAAGAAATATTGATTGCTCATACATATCGATCGCTGTCACACACTGAAATCTCAGCTGGAGAACATTCACTGTGACACCTTAATTTTCACAATGTAGTGCATTCGAATATTGAGGTCCTGACTTACAATTATAAGGTTGATTAGCTTGATCTGCAGCACCAATTCAGAACTATTCGTTGTTTAAGTCTCAATCTTAGTGGCTTGGAGGGCTCACATTAAAAAGCAGAAAATGGTCTCAGTGCAGTGGTCTCATGGAAGAAACATTTGTTAGCTCCAGATGATATTGTCCACCATTGGTGAGGCTGACATTTTTTAAATGATTAGGGCTAATGTCGTTGCTGGCTGTAAGCAAAAAAGTGCAAACATCACTTGCTCATTTCAACAAAGGTTCGATGTGAAATTCATCTTCTTCTGAGCTTAATGGACCTGGCTATTGTGCTCACCAAGAACAGCTCAGAAATGGAACCTGGTATTGGAGTCCAAATATAAATCCAGCACTCACTTAGTAAAAGAAGAAGAAGACAAGAAGATGGTTTCTCACAGTGCTGAAATCCCATTTATGTTAATGAGGGCAAAGAAATAGTGTTTTTTCCATTATTTGTCATGACAGGCAGCTCTAAATACTTCAATACTCATCAGCCTCACCTGGTGTTGCTATGGAGAGGAACCTTGTCAGAGATGAGTAAGAGCTGTAACAAATTCAAAAAGCTGTGTTGTTGTATTTATGAGCAGAACATCAGAACATCAATTTACTGAATATTTGCCCAGAATGTGTACATGAATGAACTAAAGCTAATGAGTGAATTGTTCATTTTCTCAACAGCAGCAGTGTTATTCAAAAGAAAATCATAGTTCCCGCTTACCCTTTTAAGTACACAGGCTTGTATCAACAATTTTGTAGTTGTGCTCTGATTTAACGTGTAAAAATGTTCTGACCATCAGTCACATAATGTTATCTAGAAGGTAGATTAATGGGACTTATCTGCTGGAGCCAAGGACACTGGAAATGACTGTGAGCTCTCCCCTCACTAAAGATGAGACTGGTAATTAATAATACAGAAAAAAAGAATAAAATATTCCTCTGAAATCTGCATTTTTAGATCACTCCTTTTGTACCCAAATCTTTTGAAAACGTAAGGCTCAACGCACAGACACGAGGGCAGGAGTGATCCTCTCATCTAATCCTCAGATGAAAAATCATCAGCTCATTTCCTGAAATGTAAAAACCATTCGTTTCAGAAATGCATTTCAAACAAACCGCTGAGGGCAGTAACCTTCAGTGTTATTGTAGAAACACGTTTGAGCCATAAAATCTGGTCATCCTTGAAATAACAACTGATGTCAGGTCTTTCTCCTTCACTTGAGCAGCACTGCCTTTATCAGGCACACCCATGCATGCACACACACACACACACACACACACACACACACACACACATATATATATATGTGTGTATGTGTTTGTGTGTTTACTGTATAATTCTTTGCTTACTCAGAGAAGATATTCTGCCCTCAGCTCTGGGAGGCTTTATGCCCCATTACTCCTGGTTATGGCTGATGAAAATTGGTTCAGTTCCTGGATCCTAAGACATAGTCTGGCAACACCTCTGACCACTTCTGGACCACCAACAAGAATGAAAGCTAACCTGTGAATCACTATGTCATATGACTCACCCAGACTAGGGGGACAAGCGTTCTGGGTGAGAAGGTGTCCGATTTCAGCTTATATATGACAGAAGAGAAAAGACATTCTATTCATGTCAACCACAAATTACTGAGCTACATGAATATCTTTAAATTGCCCTTTCCTCAAAGGGGCTCCCAGGACTGGGGCACATGGCAGACGCTACACACTTTCATCTTGGCACGTTTGCTCATTATGGGCGAGCAATGCACCAGCTGTGACTTTATTCCCTCTCTCACCAAAGGCTGTGCTGACTTGCCTGCGTCTCCCACCTCAATCACACAAAACAAATGAAGAAGCATTTTCTCGCAAATGAGCAAGGAAAACAGAGAGAGTGTGAGAGAGACTGGAAAAAGAAAAATCCAACAACACAGTGGCAGGAGAATAAATGATATAATCATGGGTAACAAATTTCCTCTGGGCTTTGGGCTTGGAGCCAGCATATTTCAGTGTGTTATGATCATGCTCTATAAGAGAGAGGAAACCTGCTCCCTGATATATTTCCTCTCTGGTGAGGATGTTGACCACGTCTGGTTATAGATGGACATGTTGGAGCCATCACTACCATGTAAAGTAGTATCATTCTCTGCTGTGATGGTTTGGGATTCAAAAGGGCACTTAAAAAATATAATTCCACTTGAACCAACCATGAAAGTAAAAAAAACAACAACACTCTTTTAGAAATTGTGAAGCAGAAACTACCTGCAAAAGCACAAACTCTGTATTAATCGTTGACGCCATGACATAGACAATAAATCAGGGCCTGCATCAGGGTGTAGCTAACGTGTGATTGATAGACTGTACCACACGTGGCAACCTGCCGGAGAAAGCACAGATCCACCCTTAAATCCAGCAGAACTTTTTCTTTCAAATGTAGCTTATTATGGTTTCAAAAATCCAACAAGGCAACGGGCAATTTACAAGCTCAGATCTTCGAAACAGCCGTTCACAAACCAGTGGGTGCGCTTCACAGCGAGTTGCAGCTTGTGCCAAACATGTTGTGGTATTGTTGTATTTGCGCATGAGGACTCTTTTAATGTGATAAATAAAATGAGTCGTAGTATGTTAATCAGGCTCTGGCTCTTGTTTTTTGATGAAAAGCATGCACTTCATTCATACAGTGACGCAGTGAGTAAATGCTGCTGGATCACTGCTTTGAAAAAGCTTGTGGAAACATGAAAAATGAATTGCACACTCTTCAGAAATTGTGTTCATTATTCTAGCTGAGCTATTAGTGGCTTTTATATCACAATCCTTTCACATTGCATTATAGTTTAAAGCTGCTCCAGTCAATATTCTTATGTTGACAATGGATCAAACGACAAAAGTCGCTCATAGTGACAAACCAACCGAGAATTATCACGCAACTGCAATTCTTCTCAGCTCTAAGAAGCTTTTTAGCATCTATTTTGCTTCTATATCCTACAGCCTCATTATTTTCATTCACTCTCACTGCTCACCACGTGTTGGCTGTTTTTCATTCATTCATTCATTTCAAAAAGGATAATTGTCAGATTAATCGATGATGAAAGTAGTTAATAATTGTTAAGTGCAGCACTAATGAGCACCATCATTAGATGAATCAGAAAACAACTTATTACAGTTTCACAGACATCTTTAAAAGTGAACTGCTCTTTACGAAAGTTCCCCTCAAACAACTGCATTTTAATCCATTTGTGTTTTTAATGTGTTGAGGGACAACACAGTGGTCCTGACAGCAACTAAAGGGTTGTAGATTGATTGCTGTTAAGGTAGAAGGCATCCATCCATCCAGGACCCCCTGGTTGCTGGAGCCAATCCCAGCTCACTCTGGGGCGAGGGAGGGGTACACTCTGGACACCCTACACATGATGTCTTTGGACAATGGGAGGATACCAGAGTACCTAGAGGAAACCCACGCAGACACGGGGAGAACTCTGCACAGAAAGGCACCAGGCTGGGAACTGAACCTGCCACCTTCTTAGCGCTAACCACTACGCCGCTGTGCTGCCCGAATTACAGGCATGGGAGTGTCTAATACTATAAGTATCTTCCATAATGGCATATCTATTGATTATTATTTACTTATTACATTCATAAAAATGCAGACTAAGAGCACCTCAATACAGGCGGTTTCCTTGTTATTATTAGAAGAACAGACTTGGTTCAATATAAATAATAATGTAGCAGAAAAGGGAACATTATATCTTACATTTTTATTTAGGAATTACAAAAGAAAACAACAAAAGACGAGTCCAATATCTTATTACAGCATGCCCAAGTCTAAATTGAAGGAGAGATTGTCATTATGCTGTCCATATTTGTTTTAGAGCAGCACATTTAATATGTTTAAGAATATGTTTAGTTCTTAACATAAGGCTTAAGGGTCCAGCTGTAAACAGCAGTGCTAAGCAGTGTTAAGAGATTCCTGTGTGACCTTGTTTAAATGCAAATAAATTTTATGTTATTTCTAATCTATGAATGCATGTAGCTGAGACATCTACTAGACAAAAATGATTACTCCTGCAATCCTCCGCATAAACTTTGGACTTGATGCGTTGGCATACAGTAGCATATGGACCAGAGATTGGATTTATTGTGCTTACACAATGAATTCCTTCTGTGTGCTGGTTCCATGTCACTGTGAGGGAGTAATGGATGTCTAATCAGATTATGGACCATCTCTGTGTCCTTTCAACCTACAACAGACCTAGACATGTCCGAAAAAATCTGTTCTTCATTTCTGCCATTGGGCCTGAAGCCCTTTCATCTTATTGTCTGATAAAATATACACCTTCAAAGGCTGGAGAAAGCTCTGGTTCAAGAAAATGAAAAGAAAGTTTCTCTTATCAGGAAACTGTGCCTCCACAAATACTGGACACATTGCACAGTGTATAGTACTGCATGTTCTGTGATGAGGGGGGAAAAAAAAAGTTTCATCTACAAGATGTTCAGCAAATCTGATGCCGGAAGGAACCAAATTTAATTTGCCCTCATGGACATAATCTAATTACACAAAGACAGTGTTTGTGCTGTATCTCTCTATTTATCTCTTCCTTACAGGTCTGTGTGATCGTTTAAATGATACATGCATAGATAGCTATTTTATTTATATATCTACAATGTTAAGACAGACGGTTGTTATTGCTCTACAGCTAAGATAAAGTCAGAATGTTTCCTGTGGCTTTCGGCACTTCATGGTCCACTGATGCCATACCGTGTCTGCTTCATGGAGCTTAAGGCAGCACAGGCACTAATGGGTTCTGGTAATACATTTGTTAGGTCATTCAATTAACATCCTTGCTTGATGCTTGTTGATGATTCAAGCACTGATAGTATGTCTAATCTTCTTTATGGTCCAACCGAGGGCAGATGTTTTTCATGATGTTCATGTTGCAAAATTATTTGGTTGGTTGTTTTTATTTTTGTTGTTTGTTTTTTCCCTTAACCCTTTAATGTCCTCAAGAAGAAAAAAGCAATGGAAAAATTATTTCTTTGCATTTTTTATTTCCTTGGGGCAATAATAACAACAAAATTTAAAAAAAAATTAAGTTTTTAAAATATAAGCCTCCACCAAACAGTTGAGCAGGACATTAAAGGGATAATCAGTCATATAAAACATTTATTCTAAAAATAACACAAGCAGGGTAAAATGTGACTTGATTACAGGCATTTATCAAATGAAAAAGTATTTATACTTGGTCTGGGGAGGGTGGCTAGAGAACAAACTGTCAATGCTGGAGATGGCACAATAAGCATAAGTCTAGCAAGGGGAAAATTAATCTGTACTAATTTGATAACAGTAATTTTTAAAGGAGGAAAAAAAACACTTTCAGGTTCAAAAAAGGGACAATAAGATGCTCATGTTTGTCATATGTGATCACTACATAAAAATGATTGTTATTATTATTATTGGGGGATTTTTTTTGTTTTGTTTTGTAGGTTTTTTTACATTATATTGTCAAAATGGTTGAGCAATTGAACAATATTCCATTGTTTGGCCCAGTTTCTTTGTCATTTCAAATTTGTTTTGTTACAAAGTAGTTTTTGTCATGTAATGGAAGACATATTTCTGAGATATTGACATGAAATGTAAAGAAAGCATGTGCAGTCTTAAATCCACACCAGCAGGCAGTGAAGTCTTACTTCCTTCCATCAGATTAAGTGTGACATGAACTCTCTTTTTAGATGTATAGCTCATTGAGGGGAACATCTGACTCAGTGGCCACTGAGTTTCATGCTTTGTTCAGTTCTCCGTCTGCATAGCAGCTGAAAAAGATGGTCTGAAAGATGTCCTAAAGCACTAAATTGAACTGAAGAAGTAGCAAAAACATTTGATGTTACCATTCAATCAAATGTAAATATAAAATTATAGAGAGAAGCAGTTTTTGGGGCGGAGTTTCAGTACAGTTCTGAGACAACTTTCTGGTAAACTAAATCGAAAAAGACAGAGATGATTTCGTTTTCAAAGGATCACCTCATAAAATAAAGTACCCTCCCACAAACCAATGTAACTTAAATGAGCGCTGGTTACCAGAAATTACTGCATGAAGATAAAGCCACTGTTTATATTCACCGACTGTCTGTATGGTTTGTACTCCTGAAGAACATGACCATGGAGTGGTCACACCTCTCAGCTCAGAAAGAGGCTGGAGAAGCATGTCAGTCCAGATAATTAGTACTTAGACTGAGGGCTTGGGACTTTAATCAGCAGAGCTCTGTGCTGATCATCAGTGTTCAGCATTCAACAGAGTGCCATCAGTTTGTTAATGAAGTCACTCAGTGTGTTTGCTATAAGCATCAAGAGCATGTCCCTCTAACCTTCACCTTTCATCCATTCCTTCACTCATTCATTTATCACAGTTAGTAATCTTCTAAAAGTCTCAGCATACCAAACTTTGACTTTCTTAGTCTTTTTGAATCTGACCTCAGGGACATCCCAGTTGGAATTTCCAACCAGGAAGTCAGAAATTTCATGTCAAGGAACGTACAACTAGACAACAATAAGATCTTCAACAAACATCCATGAATCCCAGACGTTTATGCTTCCCCTGATCTCTTTTCTTGTTGCACCAGAAGTTATTATTTTTCCCCTGTTTTGAAAAACATAAACAGCAAATTTATGGAACGGATAGAACACCACACAGTTCTTTTGATATTTGTGGTTCTGAGTGAAAAGTCAGGGAAAAAAAAATCAAATGGATTACCTTGATCTTTGGTATAAACATTCCTTCCAATCTCAGAATTAATTGTAATAAATTGTACCTTCTGGCTTCTTTTCATTAGTATGAAGGTTTTTTCTTCTTTTCAGACAGTGAAATTAAGGAGATGTTTCTTTACCTTGACAAGTTTCGACTGTACCTTCAGTCTTCTTCAGAAGCATCATCTGACGTGCGTCATGACATGTCTTTATCAGCTGGTGTTTCCCTGAAGGCGTGACCAGCCTGGCAATCTGACAGATCTACCAGTCCAACCACGCCCCCTGCCACCCAATGGTCTCTGGAGGAGGGAATCCCAGGTGTGCGACAGGATGAATACCCCTTCATCCCGGTTGATGGTGTCCCTGGCCTGCCTCCGGATTTCTATGGCCTCCTTGATCCAACGTTTGAATTTATTGCTTTCTGCTGCGACGACCTTTGTGTTATCCCAGTCCATGATGTGGTTGTTTATCCTGCAATGATCTGATATGGCTGATTCTCTCAATTGAACTATTACATGGCTTCTTTTCATGCTATGTCATTTACTCAAAAAATTAAATGATCCAAATTACCACCCAATACCTACTATGACAATAAACAAATAATTCTTGTTAACAAATAATAAAGATGTGAATATTAATTGCAGGTTGGTAACAGGATTCAGCCAGGTTACACAACTGTCCCCTGCTCATTCAAACCCACAGCTCTACCTGCACTGGCACTGAATGTTGGAACAGGATATAAAAATCACTGGGCCTAGATTTGTCACTGTAAGTCCTCAACAAACTGAGTCAGTGAGGTCGGTTTTGAAACATACTGACCCCCCAAAAAAAGAAAAAAAGAAAGAAAACCTGAAGAAGAACTTTTAGAAGAGACCATGCTTTGTATCATCCTCACATTTGTTTGTTGGCACTGAACACAGAGCTTGTGGCCAGGATATGGTCATGATGGCAGCTGTGTGGATCTGTGAGTGCCCAGCCATCACTCTCTTTTCAAGCCAAGTGTGAAATGGGCTTTAAATCATTTTTACCCCAAGCAGGCACATTATTGATGGCAGCCTCGGAATCCTGTGAAAGAGGGCATCTTATCGGTTTAGCTCAAATGCTGCAAATTAGTGGAGTAATTATCATTGCTTCATAAATGTAGCAAGCCACAAACCTCTCTGAGACTTTCATGCACAGAAATTAAATGTTTTAGGAATGCCTTAGTGAACGGAACAGACCAGAGGGCAACTTCTACAATCAAGTCTGATTCATGTGAAATTTATCGTTTCTACAGTACAGAATAAAAACAAAAACACTCCCCCCACTCCCCCTTTTCAATTCATTAGGAGAGGCCAGTTCATTTTGTGACATTGTTTCATTAGATTCAAATGGCTAAACAACAAACAGGAAAGCAATGAACACTTTATGTATTGTTGATGCCTGGAGCTTTCATATGTGATTTACCGCCTCAGTGTGTAATTGCTAAAAAGATCGCAAAACTTGAAAGAAAAACAAACTTGGCCCTTTTAGACTTGTAAACAACAGCATGCCAGACAGAGCTGGGGTACAGTTAGCCTATACTGAGAAACGGAGCAGCACTCATGGGGCTGAACGACCTGCTTCAGATTTAGTTCATTTCCAATCTGAGCCCTGACTGACCTTCAGCTTGTCTGAGCTCAGGCTCTGTGCAGCAGAGAGGGCAACATCAGGGGAGTATTGCTTCCTTAATCACAGGTGCTGGACAAACATCATGGCACTATTACACCTGTGGGGCGCTGCCAGGTTCAGCACTGTCAGCCTCCAGCGGCTACAATTCATCCTGACTTTGTGCATTTCTCTGGGAGATATAAAATGACATCGTTCCCACTCTCATCTCATCTCATTCTCCGGAAGCTGTCTCTGCTGTGATGAATCATTTAATCTTCTGTTCATCGCTGGATGGAGGAGAGAAAGAGCAGAAGGCGTTTCCAAGCCAAATGTATTACGTACTCATTTTTACAGGCCTCAGACAGTGAATCAAAACATTGAATATTAACATTTCCTTTCTGCAGCAGAAATGATTATGGATCCATCGCCACTGCTCCCATACTTATGTGCTGCACACATGTACCCCCAACTGCACACTTTGTTGCTCAGCTTTGGTGTTAATTGCTTCCTGATTATCTTGCTTTGTTCAACATTGTAAATTATCAGGATAATCTTAATTTTGATTTAATCATAGAGCCACTGGAGCAGTCAACATCACATAATCAATCTCAAGTAGTAATAATTAAACTCCACCCTGAGTATCAACTGTCCGATCATGGCAAAAATAAATAAATAAATAAAACAAAACAAAATCTTAGTTTCCCTTATTATATATTTTCCAACCATTGGTCTGACTAGCTCCGCAACCCGACCCCAGATAAGCAGATGAAGATGAATGGATGGATGGTCTAACTAGCTCTATAGTTATATATTATATTTCTATGTCAACTACTGTTTGAGAGCAAGAATCCACTTCTTTGAAAATTACAGGATTTTCTGCAGCAACTCGGCAAGAATGGAAAGCTTGATGGGGCGCATTTTCATGTCGCTATTTCTCCTCAAGTTTGATATCTAGATGCGCACAACATGTTTCAAAACACAATCATTGCACAGTTTATTTCTACCACAGGCTCTCACGGCGTTGCTGCAGTTTTCATACTTGTGACACAAATAAAAACATGATGAGGGCTTATTGGGAAATCCATGTGCCATAATGGCTTTAGCTCTGCCCATCACAAAAGAAGTTTTGGGTATGCTGTGGACCAACAGAAAACTGGGCCAAGATGCATTTCATTGTAAATCCACTGAATTTTACCACCCAAACATCTTTCTCACCTTAAATTGCTGTCTTTATTCTTTACCCTCGCTGTACAGGGCAGAAAAAAGAAAATTTGATTTGGTTGGTGGTAATTGTGCAAAATGGATTGGACTGTCCCAATGGCCAGGGCAGCTGTACACCTTGATTGATACAGATGTGTAGGCTGCGTATGTGGGGATCGCAATTTTCAACCCGTCTCTCCTGCAAGGGGCCATTTTCAATCACAGCCTTCATCAGGTAACAGTTTTATGTAACACAGTCACTGATGCTATTGCTGTCCCCACTACTTTTAACCCAGAGATATAGTTCTCATTAAAATAACAGTGAGCACTGTGATAAATCTTTTAAAATACATATATTAAACCATGCAGGATGACTTGTGTCAGATTAAATGAAAGACAGAAGCTTTGAAGTTCCACTCTACCTCTGCTGCCTTTTCTTTAACAAGACTGGCTTACTTATTAATCCAGCAGGTATAAATACAAAAATAAGGTTAGACAGTTGAGACATGTTGTGAATAACTGTCAATAACCTGAGGTGTTAAATGAAAGATTTCAAAACAACTAATGAATTTTATCAGCAATGTTGCCAGCACCCAAACATAAGATGATATTAGCTTAGGGGTGTATTTCCTATGAATAAAAGGCCTTCGGGCATGTTTTTCTTGTGGAGTCCCGACTAATTTGATTTGTTCTGTGCATTACAGACAATTATCAGTGAGGTTCAAGCACACTTAGGAGTTGCTAAATTACATTATGTCCAGCTGAGTATTCCTTTTGTTTCTATGAAGCTTCCATAACTTTCACATGTGAAGGAATAATTTCGCCAGGGCCACGAGATTATCATCTAACCAGCAGCCCCAAGTTGATTGTCAAAAACAAGCAGTGTGTGGCTTGTCCATTTTGCAAAATAGAAGTGAGAAAAGTTTAATGTTTTGGTGCTCTTTCTTTTAAAAGAGATCATAAGAAATATTTATTCTTACCAGCATACTTCAGTAAAACTGAACCAGACCAGCCTGACTTGTGCTATCAGTATCTGTCTAACCTCTAACGCTTGTTAACGGTGGCAACACAAAGATGCTAACATAACACACACTTCTTTTATGGGTGTCAGAATTTATATACGAGTATATCAGCAGCTTCAACAGGCAGAAATCACTCATGTAAAGTTGCTTTGCACCCATCAAGTGCCACCCAAAACAACCACAAAAATATTTGCAATACCCTTTATTGCAACTGAAAGATCTGTAAAATTTGTGGACGGCAATGCTGTGATGTACATCCATGAATGGCTGCATGCCCCTGTGTATGTGCGTGTGTGTGTGTGTGAACTGTGTAGGAGACAATGGTAAAACACACCTGCATCTCCTTTGTCTGAGTCACCACCTCATCCGATATCTTATTCTGATGAGTGATGTGAAAACTGACTATTGTCTGAATACATCAGACTCACGTTGTCATCATTAACCAAACAGAGGAGTAATTAAGGTGTTCTGACTGGTGACACATTGCAACACAGCAGAAAAAACACCTCGAGGGAGATAAATTGTTTCTCTCTAGGTCTTATCTTTCTCTGCAAGAGATGACTGTAGGTTTGTAGAAAATATAAATTGAAACCGTAACTATTACCATCACAGAGGCCAGACTTGGCTGACGGACTGTATAATTTTGATATGGAAGACAACAAATTGTTCAGGACACAGTTTGAGAGCGCGGGTAGCCACCATGGCCACATAAAAAAAACAAACAACACCACGCAGGCGATCACTGTCGTTTTAAATGCTTCCCTCTGCTTTTAAGGGCCTGTGTTATATTGTCAAACCATAAACCAGCAAGAATCCTTTACTTTGCCTTTTAGGTTGTGAGGCAAACGAATACATCATATAAACAGTTATAAATTTCCCCTCTTGTCTTTATGTATCTAACATCTTCTTCTAATGGGTATAAAAGATTATGCTTGGTTCTGCTGAGACTCCTGGAAACTGCAAAGGCGTGTTGACTTCAACATATTGTAAGAGAACACAGCTCAATAAATTTATTTGCTTTAAAACAAAGATGCAGTAGAAGACTGTCAAAGCCAAAACCAGCCTTAAAGATTACACGGTCTACAAAAGAAAAAGCTAACTTCCATTTATCATAGAGTTTTGGATGAAGTCTAAAAGGACAAATTGACAGGTAGGTAAAACTTTTAAGAGGAAATAGTTAACACCTATTCATTCCTGATTGATATTACCCATCATTATATTAATAAGATCACAAAAGCAAATTGTCAAATTGAAATGAGAAAATAGTGAGACTTCCACTGCCAATTTTTAGGACAGCTCACTTCAACAATGAGGGGTTGTCCACAGTTGTATTTTTGTCACACTGGAGAGTTATTAAAAATTTTTGCCACTGTTTTACTCCCCGGACTGACAGCTAGTGTCTGTATAGCATGAAGTGTGGTATTTCAACCTGTCAGCCTGAAAACATATATATAACCAATGCGGACTTAAGAAAAATTGAAATCTGCCTTCATAAGTGATTCATGATGAAGAAAATGTATTCAAGATATTTGTTAAGCCTCAAGGACATGCACAGAGTGTGTAGGTGAAAGACGCAAAATGTAAACAGAAACTTCGCTTTACAAGAAAACTCCACTGGGCACCTTCAGCTTTCTGCCAGTCATCGAGTTGGTTAACTGTTTCAGCTCGACAGAAAAGATCATTGCAAAGCTACATCAGGCATTTGTCGCAAACCAAACTGTAACAATCATTTTTGCATCAGTAGACCTGCAGCAAACTTGCAAATGTCACTCAGATGTGTTTCATTAGGTTGTAGCCTTGAGCGATACACAGAGACATCATTTCAAAATCAATATGTGTCTCCACTTACAGATACTTGGAAATGGAAACCGGCAGCTTTAATTGGACAGAAAATGATAATCGTTAATGCCGATTTGCTTTCTAAAGCCGATACAGAAATAGAACAAAAAGAAGGAATGAATCATTGTAGATGAAAATCCAATCTGTAGCCTGCAGATAAGATGTTAGATTTCTCACTGACACAGAAAGTTGTTTTCTGTCTGCAGGATCAGGTCTTTTTAATCGACCCTCTTTGGTTTAGCGACAACAAAATTTGAATATCTACACCCTATTCATCTGAAACATAATCTCAATGTGCCTCCCATGTGCTTCTTATCTGAAGGGCTTTTAAACTGGCACATCCCTGAATACAAAAACGCAGAGGGCTGTAACGAGCCAGTGCTGCAGTCATGGCATTATTGCACCCACAATTCTTGCACCACTTGTCCCGACTGGAGTGGTAATTCCCACCTTGGCATCTGTTCGATGGATGGAACATGCATATGCAGTGAATCCAGTCGACTCCAGGGTCTTTGTAGTACGTGGGTACAGGCATGGATGTCTCAGCCATGGCATTTTTCCATGGCAGTAGATTTTAATGTTTCCACTGAGGGGAGTAATTGCAGACAGGCATGGCCAGACTGGCAATAGACACCACAATACACACAAACAAAAACACACCTCAGTGGGTACACACACACGCACGCACATTCTTGCCCACTTCACACTGAGAGGAGCCATAATGACAGTGCTAATGGTGTCAGCTATCAAAGGCAGGAGAATTAGCCATGAAGGACGAGAAATTTCAACATCATAGACACAAGCTTGTTAACTGGGATGTTTTGATGAGCTGAGAAAACAAACTGAATAATGTCAGAGAGGCATAAAGGGAATTGAAGTAATGATGGAACAGGAAATATGTAGAGGGATATCTGTCCAAGTTTGGTGTGAACAGGACTAGGTGAGCTCAGTTTATGCAGGTTTTATTTCAGGATAAATTTTGAGTCAGTGGTAAAATACTACAAAATGCGTACTACAGAGCATTCATTGCTCTGCTCCCATATACAGTAGTTGTGTTTGATGTTGGCTTTGCTTCCAAGATTGTTTTTGTGGAGTATCTTGTGAGAGCAGCGTAATCTGAAGATTAGCTCCGGCCTGAAATGATCAGGGGGTAAAACTGCTCACACTGAAATAGAAAACTTTGATCCTCAGTAAGGAGGGTTATACGAAAGAGTTTCCAAGAATAATTGTGTTTGCAACGAAAGCAAGTGAAAACCTTCTCTCACAGAGAAGCAGCCCTTGTTTGTGATTTCATTTTGACGTTTGGCAGAAAATAATCACTCTTGCCAAAAATTGCACTCTATACAAAACCCTAAGTCATGGAGTGGGATGGGCTGGGTTTAGTTGCACCACCTGCTGCTAAAAGGCACCTTGAGTTGAACTTTCCTTGACACGAGGTAGAATCTGTGCTGTCAAGTTGCATCCAGTAAGTCACACAACATCATGTACATGTACATTTTTATATGTCTCCTTCATATGCAACAAAGTTTGAACTCATCATATGAGCCTGACCAATTTAACTCAGTTAGCTGGTTAAAATTATTTGTTTTTCCACAGTAAAATTGTCTGTTGAGTAAATATCTTGGTCACAATTCTTAACTAAACTAAATTATATGAAATTTAAATCAATTTGATGATGCTGATGCTGAGTATATCCTTATCTGATATATGACTCCCAAAAGGACTTTTAGTTACTCTGAAATCTGGGTCCAAATTGAAAACCTAGTCAAAGTCAGTGTGCATATTTTTATTTTTCCCAAATAGGGCAGTGAGAATGGCTCAAGAATAGAGGAGGGAATAATTTGACCTTATCCAAGAAGTGGTCAACAAAAACAGACCCAAATAGAGAGAGCGAACCAACGCTGGGAGCAGCAGGATACTCCATCAGTTAATGAGCTCAGGAGCAACAGATGTAATTCTTCACAGTTCATACTCATTTACAACTGTCACAAAAACATATTTTACTCCTGCAAATGATCATGACACCACATGTGATCAGAGCAAAGCTGAGTGTCATGACCACACTGAATACCCATTTACACCTCTCACAAGCCAAGTCATACGTCAGGTTTTAGTTATTAGGAACCAAGCAAAATGCTGATTAACTCTGCATATTAAAGGGTTTTATGGTGAGCCCACAGCTTTTCTAAAATTCCCCCTTTGTGTTTACATCAATACCAATCAGAACCTGAGTAGAATTTTATCTATTCCTGCCTGGCTGTCATTGGTGTTATCTAAATGTATGGCTCATAACTTATGACCCCACATTTAGACTGTATGGATCCAATAAACAAAGTGAATATGCGTCAATCAGTTCACCACATTGTAACCAATTAAATTACTGTCAGAGATGAGGCAGGAATGAGCAGGAGAGGAGGGGATGAAGAGATAAAATGTTGGGTCTATGGCCATGGAACAAATAACACAATTTTACACATTATACCTTTAACTTTTGACTTTGGGAGGAAGCAGTAGTTCCTGAAGGAGACATGCATGCTCCAGCCTGAGGTTCAAAAACAGAAAATTCTTGCTGTGAGGCGACAGTGCTAACCATCGTGGTAAGCAGTGGTTTTAAATAGAAAAGAGATGGGGGTCAGTTTATTAGACCATAGAGACAACCATCTGATTACTTTGTACCAAAGCTAACAATGACAAACAACAGCAGAGGTACAACATTTTACAGGCCTGCTATTCCTAGAAGGGCCTATTGTGTACCCATTAATCAACAGACTACTACCAGACCTTAACATTAACTACTCCCTGTTTCTCCTTTTGTCCCGCCACTGAATATATCATAAAACTAAATATGCACGGCAGATAAAGAAATTCAAAAGGTGCTCTGTGATATATGTGTATTTCAGGTGGCTGGATGGTAAGGAAGGCTTTGAAACACATGCACAAAAAATATATGTAACTACACGTTGAATTTAATTTCACAGGACATAAAGCTAGCCTTTATTAGTTTTTCTCCCAGCCTGTGAATTGTAATCTAAAGCCACGGGCCATGGAATATCCTGTACCTTGGAATTATTGAAAATAAGATCATTATTGAAAACAATAATAATAATAAATTACCCTCAAGAAATTGTTTTGTCATTTGGTCTCTGTTTTTCGGAGTCCCTAAAGGGACATTGGCAGATTTTTTTTTTATATAAAATAATGTAAGTTTCTCGTGCGCATGAGATAGTTTCGCGTGAGCACGAGATAGTTTCGCGTGCATTTACATTAAAAAAATCTGCCAATGTCCCTTTAGGGGCTCTGTACTGTTTTAATACATCTGAAAACAAACCAGAAGAAAAATTCTTTTGTTCCTGTAACTTGAACTTTTTTTTCCAGCTCTTATAACTATCATTAAACTGATGCAAGAAGCTTTAAATGAAGTGGGATGAGCTGGGGGGTGTGAAAACCTTTCTGAGATGTGATGCAGACAGTGCATAAGCCTCTGCTTCATTAGCAGTAGGTCCCATAACTGGGTTGTGTGCTGTAATTCGTGCGGCTGGATAAAGCATTTAATGAGGATCCTGCAGAACAGAAGTGACAAATAATACATTTATAGGCTGTCAGTGATCCTTGTTTGCTTTAAGCACGGAGAGGTTAGGTGTCACTAACATGAGATTACTAGCAAAAGAAATTTTTTATGGGTTTGTTTGTATAACTAATGTCTATTCTTAATGAGAGGTGTTTCGTTTTATAATTCAGAAACCATAGTGTACAATGCACGTGATTGATTCCACGCAATAAACGGCACAATAGGCTGCCTGATACTAAATGACTATGGCTGACAGTGCATCTATCCATTTGCTCTATAAAAGGAATCTGAATCACTCCTGCAGCCATCTTCAGCATCAATCTTTCCCACCTTGTTGAATTCTAAAATGGAGGGTAAAAAAAGAAAAGAAAAGAAAAGAAGAGGCACCAGGGATGGTATAGTGGGAGAACATTTTTTATAATACCTGAACGAAAACATCTATGCCCCAACCTCTAACAAGCCCATGACTTTTGCTTCATGAGAGGGGAATGAATGAGACCCAGTGGCCTTCAAATGATGCGTCTTCCTTCCTGTCAACCGCAGCCGCAGACCAAACATTTTAAATGATGAGAGCAAGAGGGAAATGCACACACACAAACTAACCCCATGAACTCTCACATCATTTGGGTGAGAACATACCTTTTAAAGGCTTTAATATGTGCTGCATTCAAATAATAAAACAGTTCCTTGTGGATCTATGTGCCAGCTGCTATGATCCATTATGAGTGAGTGTGTTCATGAAAATCTCATTGGGAGTGACATGTCCATGCACACTCTCTCCTCCATCGGCTGGCAGGATGTGAAAGTCAGCACAGTCTTTTCCTCTTGTCGAGGAGGGTCAGAGTAATGAGAGAAGACACTGAGGGGATAAAGGTCTTGGTTCAGCCATAACACACAAATCACTGACCAATGCATATACAAAATATGTGGGTTCGTGCGCTTCTAATTTGGAGCAGCAGATTAGGGAAAAGGGTTTCTGATTGACAGTGTGTCCCTTTGTGTTTGTGTACATCTGTTCACATTCATACTGTATTATACAGGCATGTGCAGACACATACAAAGACTTCAGTAATAGGTTTTGCATGATTTATAAATAAATCTCAGTGAATATTGATTGTTTTCAGCCTCAGAAAGAACAATGTCATGGCTGGATGTTAAATGTTAAGGTGTTGATGCTAACAATTTCACTGTTGAAACCTTGAGTGCAATTTCTTTGTTTGTTGGGGATATCTTTACATTTGTTTTTTCTTATTTTAAATGTTAATGCAGGGCCTTCACTTATGATTTATTTTTTTATCATGAGCTCCCACCACTATTTCTACTTCTGCTCAGTGCAAACACTCCACTGGGAGAGCCATGACACCACGCAGCTAATCTCAGCCAGCATTGCAATCAAGATCACTGTCACTGGTTGTTCTATCATTATATCAACTAGGTGTGATGATTATGTATATGACAGACAAAAAAAGAAACCATATAAGACACTGCAGATACACACAGCAGTTTATGTACAATACATATGTGAGATGAAATAAATAACCCAGACAGAACTGACTGACTGCAAGAGGGAAAAAGCCAGAAAGTTACTACACGCAAAGTAAAAATAAAAATCACACATTTGCATTTCAGTCTGGCCTGTTGTGAAATGTTTGCTCACACATAGAGTAAGCTCTGATGTAGCAGGGTTGAACGGTTTGCTTGAGGCAACCTGATGTCAGGCTGCACAAAGCAGCTTGAAGCCAAGCAGAAGACACTTCTATGAAGCCCTTTTTAGGTATTTAGTAATGTGAAAAATGTTACTGAAAGTGCATGTGGGCCGGAACAACACAGAGTTGCGTGCAGAGACAATGCTGATCTTTAGCAGGAATAGTTTTGACTGTGTTCACCATCTGAGTTTGCCAACAACTGCTAATTAGCATTAAAAACAAAATACGGCTTAATCTGAAAGTCTAATCAGACTAATCATCAAACATGATCATCTACCAAATGTCCAAAGGAGCTCTTTGTAAGTTTTCTTATTTCTACATAGCTGTTAACGTTTGCAGCAGCGAAAAGCAACACCAATGTCATCCTTTTGCTTTGTAAACACAACAATGGTCAAAGCTCAATTTTGACAACAAGCAACAACGACTATCACCACCCGCCTCTGTCAAGAAAGCACATGAATTGGAAGACAAAAACTTAATAAGGCACCCTGGTATAAAAATTTCATGGCAATACATTCAGTGGTTCACACAAATGTGAACCGTATGGTGGTCAAGGTCTGGCAAAAGCATAATTCTCTGATCATGTCATGTGGAAAGGAGGTGATGGGACAAAAATATCCTGACCGCAATGTCAAAGTAGTTCACTGAATAAATTAAAACTTCAGCCTGACTGATTATTGATGCGATGCATTCCAAGTTAGAAACCAGATAAACGCTCAGCCTTCTAAGTAAACAAAAAAAAAAAAGATAGTAGGAGGTAATGAAAAGAAATCTTTTCTCTGGGAAGGATTCATTACTTATCCTGAGCTGATAGGAGTCACTTGTAATAAACACATTTCATGATTCATTCTTTTCCGATGTAAAATATTTTTTATTCTACTTTTTAAACATTTTGCTTTCTACCTATATGCTTATCTTGGTGTGAGCTTGAAATAGTTGATAGACTATCTAATAGCAGCAATGTTGTGCATCTGTAGTGCACCATCACCCTACGTCACATCCACCAAGAGCCCAATTTTAGCCTTTTATTGCAGGACAGAGAGAGGCGAGATGTGTGGTTGTTTCCCAACTGCACAATAGACATTGTCTACTTGGCCATCAATCAGCCAACCCCCCCCCCCCAAAACTTTCAGTCGCCTCCCACCAATCCTGTTGAGCCATGACAGAATATACTGATAGCCGACTAGCTTTTGGTTCACCCACAGGCTGATAATTCCACCTGCAGCCGAATGCCTCCAAATTGATTCTTCCTTCTCTGCTTGTCCCTTTGGTGCAGCTCGGCTGTATGATTGAGGTGCTCCCTAATGAATTCTCAGAGGCCAGGAACTGATATTGAGTTAAGTGAAGGTAGAAGGAGCCATCTATAAAACAGGAGGGCCCGAGCCTTGATGGACAGTCAAGCAGCACTCCTGAGGGGACATGGCAAGATGAAACGGACACAAATATAAAATGCACCAGCTGTTTGATCTACAGTCTTGCTTTCTTGAGACTTTCTCACCAGCATCTATCATTCATCACTTCATGGAAGTAACACAGCTAGATATTACATACCTTAGCATCACCTTTAACAAGATTGTAGCATCAAATTATCCTCACCAGCTGACATTATCACACGGGAGCCGGATAGACGTCAGTGTTACGAAACACGACACAAAGGATTCCGTTTTACATAACTCTTCCATGATGGACACAATGTCACCCCTGCTGTTCAGAATTAATGGTAAGAAGAAATGAGTTGTCTGTCTGGGGACATGCCATTGCAGGAGATGGCTGTCATTAAGATGAGAGGGCAGCAAGGCAGAATGCTCCTTCCTGTTCATCTGTCCAACATTTTAATATGTGCTGACAAGTTTATTGCCGTGTCCCATCCTTGAACGAGCCGCAATTACTGAGGCAAGTGCTGATAGTCAGTCAGGCCGCGCCAAAGGAAGTTTATCACACGGAGGTGGGCGGGTTTAGGAATGAGTCAACAAATTGCTTTATGATGTGTGAAAGCTCCAAAGGGTAGAAAATGTTTAGGAAACTCCTTAAAAAATAAGTCTCATGGAGCACCGTGCTAGTTAAGATTCTTCATTTTGTTCAAGATCAAAATAATCAAATGACTGCAAATAGAGAAAATTCCCCCGGTCACGCAGCCGTCAACTTTACATGGAAGATTTTCATTAGGATTGCACTGCAAATACAGCTGCCCACATGAGCCCTGAGGAATGAGGAGAAAATAATATGTTAATCATTGGACTTAGACTTTTCTTAGCCCATCCACCATAAAACTGATTCTTTATCTAGCATCTAATGAGTTAACTACTCAAGTTTTCCATTCTCACACAAAGCATGCAGTCTTCTTTTCTCTGATGTCTGATGCATGTCGATCGACACTGGTTTTGGTAGCTGTCTGCACTCTCTGCAGTGTTTCCGTTTTGTGCATCTTTTTTTTATTTTTAATTGTTTCAGGATCTTCTGAAAGTTGCAATTACACAACTTTGCAGAGGCGCAGTCCTGCTGTGGACCTCTAGCTGAGTTCAAAGTGGGCCGGATGATTCACTCAGTTCAGTCAGCTTTCCATACCATCCCACTGCACAAACCAATAAAAAATTGTCAAGTGACAGTGAAATATTCATCGTGTTCAGCACTGACTGCAAGTTCAGACACAGATTGGAAAGATACACTGACTCACTAAGGTCTGACGTTAATAATCTGTGGCAAAGCAGCGTAGAAAACATCCACTGCAGCGTCTAATCTTCCAGTGCTGAGCATCACTTTTGGTGGTTGAAAGGAAAAACGTTCTGACTATTCTATTACGTCACAGCAGCTGCCACTGATTAATATTAATGCTGTCAGTTAGGTGAAGTCGGACCTAATTTAAACTTGGCTGTTGTCAGTTTATGTGTACTCGATACACCATTAGCTCTTGTCAAAGATAGTTTGTGAGGGAAGAAACTTAACACTGTAACACTGTGTTTCTTTAGTTCAGAGTGAAATGTCTTCTGCTTACCTTCTATTAGACAATCATTTTTTGGGTGAAAAATGGTAAATTAAAATCAAAGCAGAGGCTGAAGGATTTACCCCGTACCCCGCTGCCTAATCCAGCAAGTACAACCATACTCCATATACTCAGGTGTATGTTAACACCTCTTCTGTGGAGCAGTAGGGCTTCTTAAAATTATAAAGAATAATAAGTGATAGTTTATTTTGTATTCAGAATCCTGAGCAGCACTGAGTCGTACTGAAGTGAAGTGAACTGAGCCAGGCTCAACTGAGATGAAGTGAAGTAAAACTAAGTGGTTTGAACTGAAGTGAACTGAGTAACTGATGTTAACTATTCATTAAAAAGTGAAATGGACTGGACTAAGATAAATGCAACTGACACTGTCTTTGAACTGAGAAAGAAAATGAGATGGAGAAGGCCAAGACATGCTGCATCCTATCCTACTTATCCAGTCTGGTCACACCTTACTGCAAATTATACTGCTTATTATCCCTGAGCACTCTATCGCAGCCCTAAATCAAGCATAATTCAGCCTGGGTGCACAGCATCTGCCTGTGACAGACCAACACTGCCAGGCTGTGTGACACCCAGAGAGAACATCGTCTTAATCTTCCCATCACCTCTCTCGCTTTCTCTCCAGCTCTCCTTCGTCCTCTTTTGTTATTATGTGCCAGTGCATCTCTGCTGCTCAATCTGACTTCACTTCAAATCTGCTCTCTCACTTGATTCTTTTTATTTCTGATTTAAATTTTCTCCTTTTGTAACTCTCATTTTTCCTCTTAATTTTGACAGAATCTACAGTATCCACGGACCACCTGTTCCCCGCTATTTCACAGAGATAATATGTTTTTTATTGCTGATGTACAACAACCGTCTTTTGAAAAAAAAAAAAAAAAAAATCTGTCTGAAGTACAACAGAGTCCAAAAGTCTGATGGGAAAATAATGTCAGACTTTTGTTAGTGGCTCCATTAACACAAGCTTTCACAACATAGTGAAAAGTGACAGGTCAGTTGATCCAGTTATTCCAGTTGATGGACACCTCTAGAAAACACATTAATGGATATGAATTTAGTAAATCAAGTACCCTGTACATGAAAACTTGAATGGGTGAATGAGAAAACGTATTGGACCCAATGAAAGTCCAGACACTGACCTTGACCCTTAACTTCAAAGTTAATGTTAAATGAAAAATGCTGCCAGGTTTATCAGTGAGTTCTAATTAATGTTAATTTTCTCAATAGTTTGATGGTAGCTAAAAATTATATTTGTCAGTTTGGTTAAAATGGATACTGATACTAGCACTTCAACTTTGAACAGATCAAGCTGTTAAAATTTTTTTTGCCACACACACACACACACACACAGTGAGGAAGCCAGCATACAAAGCACTTGCCTGTCCAGCTGGAGCAATTTGGGGTTCACTCCCTTCCTCAGGTCAACTTTGACACATGCACTAGAGTAGGATCAAACTGCACTTAATGGACAAGCTACTCAACCCCCTGAGCCACAGCCACAGCACAGCAAGCGGTCTATGGTCCGGAAGGTTACGGGCATAATATTGTTCAAAAGTGACTTTAACAGCACATACCCATTTCGTGTTGTGTAGCAAATAAAAGAAAGCCAGAGGTGTAGGCTCCTCACACCTCCACACAGCGGACCAACCACAGTGTGGAGTCGGTGTGAATCAAGTCACAGATATAGTCGGACACTGACCTCCACCCAGCGGAGGAAGAATTTATCAGATTTATTGTTTTTATACCAGAACCTTAAGTATTTGGATCAAGTAGCTCATGAATCATCCAGGTGTGCTGGATCAATAAAATAATAGAGCAATTTCAATGTTTCAGATACAGTTTAATTGATATTTCATTATGGGATCAGTTTAGAATATATATATAAAAAAAAACTCAGATCAGTGGCCAACAGACCTTGACCCAGATGTCCAGTAGAAATGTTTCAACAATCTTTAAAAATCAATTAGACTTGCATCTTTCAATGGAACTGAAGCTTCTCACCTCTGTGATATGTAATAATAGAGAAAAGACAGAGACATGGAGTTGCACATAGGGATTCAGGCCAGACACATGCAGCATATAAGCAAAGAGAGATGGCAATACAGCACGACTTGGCAGTGTAGTTGTCCTCCTGGGGACACTCCCTGCTGCACTAGTGCTGCACAACAACACAGAACGCACAGCACACAATAGCTAACATGCAGTGAGGATTGCCAACAATCTAACAGAGGGAATGAGCTGAGGATAAAGACCCTCCGGGGTGCAAAGGCACAGAGGAAAATCAAAACAGGTAGATGCTGCAGAAGAAGGAGGCACTGAACAAAATGTGGCATTGTTTACCATCTGTCTGAGGAGGAAAGCTGTTGAAGAGCAACGGTGAGTAAATCATTTCATTTACATCTTCAGTCAGGGTCACAGCATTCATATATAATGTGTACTATCAACATAACGAGTGGAGTTTGGCAAAACAGTACATGAACAGATATAATAGATATAACAAAAAAGACTAATTAACACCACCTTGAGTCCGACTTGATCATATTTCTGAAGCATTACAATTTCAGAACACAAACTAAATGAATAAAGTACTTTTTTCATCAAATGGATTTTACAAAATAACTGAGACTTAAAGCCTAGCAGAGTAACAAACTAACCAGTATGACAGTGACAGTCAATTAATACATGAAAGTCTGGAGACATGCCCAAGAGGGTCTGTTGCTGTTTCGACCGAACGTCACGTGACTTTGATTGGGGAACGCTTGTCAGGAACAGACTGCTGATCTCCTGGGATTGTTTGTGACATTACTGTGGCCAGAAAACATCTCGTTAATGAGAACGGTCTGAGGAGAATGGTCAAACTGATTCGAACTGATAGAAAGGTTACAGTAACTCAAGTAGCCACAAACAGCAGATCAAGCCTAGAAGTAACTGCAAGGGGCAAATTGTTCATATATTTAATTTGGTTGCAGAAATGTTCAAGCCTTAGAAGTGGAGCTGTGGTCCTGAACATCATCAAGTTACCCTTATATCTTTAAGTGTGGGAAGGGGAAAAATTTGTGACTGTAATGTGACAAAATGTTTCGACAACATAATGCAGAAATGAGAAAATTTGAATAAATTATATAACATCAATGGGTCAACTCTACTTCATATTTGCATATTGCTATAGTTTTCAGGAATTGGACACTCAGAAACGTTGCTGTGTTTTCTCCAGCTCTGTGTAACCCGTTACATCAGCAGTTCTCCCAACTAACAGCAGTGGCTCCCCTAATGATCAGCTTTACACTTAACTTGGGCTGATTGCATTAGCATTAGTCCGTGCTTTACTTCACTCCGTTTTCATTTGACTAAACCGTGGACGCCGCTGTGAGCCCCACGAATACTGATGAATGATGCCTACACACTGTGTCCCCTACCACTGCCTGTCAGCAGGACCTCCTCATCCTCACAAAAAAGAAACTAAAAATGTAGATTTCTAATGCAGTTGTTTTTGCTCAGTGTGAGTCTCCACAGTGTTTTGTTGTCACTCACGGTTGTATTTCTCTTTTCTCCTTTGACTTCTATTGTACTTTGTGTGTGTGTTTGTGTCTTCGCCTCTCCCCATACACACAGAGCAGAGACAGCTTGACAACTTGTTATGTTATGTGGATTGTGTATCATTCCAAATCTTATAGATCCAGATAAAACCAAAGATGGACAAACACTGACAAACAGCTGAAAGTCAGACCAAACATCCACATTCTCTAAAGGTATTCGGCCTGTTAACAGTGGTGAGGGTGGTGGCAGGAAAGCTAGTCCTGACAGCACTAGCAGCTCAAATGAGCCATTACAATTGACCAAATATCTGGGAACTGAGGTTTGTTTTTGTATGTTCCATCTTTAAACAGATGTCAGTCTCTGCCCTGAATGTTCAGGGTATCCCCATCTATAAACTTAGTGCCTGAGTTCACAATTCAGTCAGTCAGTCTTTATTTACATACCACTTTTAATACAGCAGTGTAATACAACGTGTTTTACAGATTAAGGTGATAAAAAGCAACTCCACCCCCTCTCACACACACGCACACGCGTACACACAGCCAGATCCAATTTACACAAAAAGCACTAAGTCGTAAAAACAGCACAACAGGAACTGAGGATAACTTCTGCAATAGTAGGCATTGTGTGTGATTATATTTGTTCAGGCCATCTAAGAATGTTTACATTTTTAGACAAACATTTTTTGCTCTTGTCTTTTTAAACAAAACTATAGAGTAATTACTCTAAATGAGATTAGTTTACAAAATCCTATGAATAAAAGTAAAGCAAATGCTATAGCTAAATTACAGTGGCAGCAAAAGTATGTGAACCCTTTCGAGTTTGGTTTTTTGAATTGATCATGAATGTGATTTGTTTTTGATCTTGATCAAAGTCAAGAGTATTGTAAAGAGGAAGAGAGTGATTAAAATAATACCACCCAATCAGTGATACTCTTTCATGTCTTAATTAATCACACCAAGACATTCAGAGTTGTGGTGGAAAAAATAACCGACACCTCTCTGATTTAGTAACTGGTTGAACCTCCTTTGGTAGCAACGCCACGACCAAGTGCATCAAGCATTTTTGCAATTACACTTGCACAATGTTCAGGGGGGATTTTTGACCATTCTCTTTCACAGGACCGCTTCAACTTGGCCATATTTTTTTGGATTGGGTACAGTTCTCTGTGTCCATCGAGTTAAGGTCAGGGCTCTGACTGAGCCATCCCCCAAACGAATTTTATTTTTCTTTTTTCAAGCCATTCTGTTGTGCGTTTATTTGAATGTTTAGGTTCATTGTCCTGCTGCATTGCTCAGCTTCCACTGAGCTTTAATTGGTCAACAGTCAATCTGTTTTTATCCTGTTAGATTAATTATTATTATAATAAATTTGGAAATTCGTCATCCCCTTGACCATGATGATCATGATGAGGAGATGTCCCGGCCTGGAGGCTGGAATTCACCAATGGGATGATGTTTACATGCCTTGTATATATCGCCCTTTTTACATCATACAATATGTAATTCTGCGTGTTCTTCCTGAATAATTCCACTTTAGTTTCATTAGTCCAAAAAATTTTCCCAGTAGTGTTGTGGAGTCTCAAAGTACGCTTTGGTGCACGTGAATGTTTTTTTGAAGCAGCAGCAGCTTCCTCCATTGCATCCTGCCTGTTCACTGTCTTGGATTTAATAGATTAACAGAGATGTTACTGAGGTGCAATAATTCCTTCAAACCTTTCATCTCCAGCAACAGACACTAACTATAGACTGACATCAAATATCAAATATCAATATCAATAGAAAATATCAATATCAATAGAAAATATCAATATCAATAGATATTGATATCAAAACTCTGAGATTATTTTTCAATACTCTCCAGCTTTACATAAACAGTTCTTCATTCTAGGTCTTCTGAGAGCTCTTTTTTGGTTCACATCAGCAGATGCATCTTGTGAACAGCAACGTCCAAATGTTCAGATGAAGGTAGCAAAGCAAATTAAGAACTTGACTGAAATGTAAAAAAAATCTTTGGAAACTTATGGAATATGGGGATGTTTGTGCATTAAAATAAGACTCTATATACAAAAACAAGCTCTAAATAACCTTCAATGTGAAGAAATGACTAGTGTGAAGAATGAGCAAAGAGATTTATACATAAAATGAAACGCCCCCAAACCAAGAAAATACATTATAAATTGGAAAACATAAAAAACTCATTTGAAACATGCAACACAAAGCTATACACTTAACCCCCGAGTCAGCAGTTGTACAGTATCACATTTTTTGAACTTCTTTAGGTTTACTGTCTGTCAGCACAAAGCAGAATAATGAACAACCCTTGAGAAAACAGAAGAAGAAATAAACAAAGACAACGATATATCAAAATTTAAATCAAAGCAATGTCAGCAGGAAATGGCTATACCTCAGTATGGTATAAAACCAATAAAATAAATATTTTTACCATGTGACTCTGCTTAAATTTCTATTTTTATCATTATCATTTGGTTTTGCTATTTGTTCCCTGCAATAGTTACTGATTAGTAAATTTGTTTTAAAAACTGACTGCGCCCTCCTTATGACATTGATATTATGTTTCTTCTGCCAACATAGACTTGAGAAATTTGGCATACATAAAGCATCTATTTGCCACATACTGTATCTTTACACTGACAAAGATCTCAATGACACCAACACATTAAGGTTTGTAGATGTCATGCTGAGCGAGGGACACAAAGACTCGTGTAAACAAGTGTTAGGAGTGTGTGAGTTTGGCTTCCGTTAAGGGGAAACCTGCCGCCTGCCAGGCCTTTAAGTCTTTGAGAAAGAAACTGGGAAGGAGAAGAAAGAAGAAGGGAAGAAGAAAGGAAGGGTGTACTAGATACAGTACACAACCACATACATAAAAATTGTAATATTCTGCTAGAAGAAAAGTTATTTAACCCGAACAATCCCTTAATAAAACCAAAAATGCAGAATACTAATTGTTATTGAGGCAGGATATTGTCTATATACAAAATTGCATCAAATTTATGGCACAAAACCCAATTCACAAATATACAAGAGGAAAAAGTATTTAGCTCCTTTAATTTAGTAAAAATAACAATACATCATAGTACAAATACTGCATCACATTTAAAAGTCCAGCATGAGAAATACTAGATAAGTAAAAGTACACAAAAATATTAAAAGCAAAATAAAGCAAAAATGTGAAACTAAAAGTGTTTTATTGTTATCCATGACTCCATATTTGGTATATGTGTGTAAGCAGCATGTTACTGTTGTAGCTGCTGGAGTCAGAGCTACATTGAACCACAAAGTTCTCAAGCACAAAGCCTTCTGTCTAAACTTTGATTTCTGGTGAGACGTTGGATCTTTTGAGCATTTGACATGAAACCTTATGAAAGGTTTAGAGGTAGAAGTAGAGCAGTAAACAACTTATCTGTAATGTCGGAAAATATCAAAAGTAAATGGGAACTAAATCGGTCAAACAAAGTGCTGGGAGCGGGCGGTGGTGATGTTCGATTGCCAAGAGTTTCAGCCATCAGTTTCCATGTAGCACCTAAAAGCACCGTCATAGCAACATATCACGTAAAAGTTAGACTTTTACTTTATATTTGTGAAATGGCGGGATAGTCCATATGGCAGAGAGCTCAGCTGAAAACCTGCCTCCACTCATTAATGGTGTCCCAAAATCAGGGCCAAGGGGCATGCACATAGAGTAAATGTGTGTGTGTGTGTGTTCACATTTTCTCTTTCCCATTATATCACAACTTTTGCACCATACATCAATGAAACTCTTGAAGCCTAGCAGAGGGAGATTTCAGAATATTTGGTCCTAATGTGAATCTGTGAGGAAAAGCTAGTAGTTATGGTGATGAATGCTAAAAGAATGCTAAAAGCCGCCCCAAGCCTCCTGCTTGGGACGGGGTCGATCTCTGGATCAGTGTGTTGCAATCCCCCCCAAAAAAAAAGCAGCGAAAGAGAAAAAGGTGTCTTCCATATGCTTGCTGCTTCCACAACACCACTGTGATATAGAAAAAAAGTATTGGCTAAAGAGATTTAACTTGTAATACTGTGAAATTATAGCTGATAGCACAAAAACACAAGGTCTTCCTCATAGACTAATGCTGTCTACTGGAAATGACATTATGAATATGCAACAGCAAATAATTTTTTTAATTAACTAATTAAAATGGAAAAAAATTGCTGTATATTTATTTGTGTAACCAAATAGTGAATAAAAAGTTGCCTCCT
Organism: Remorina albescens; assembly: GCA_034769265.1. Lineage (NCBI taxonomy): Eukaryota > Metazoa > Chordata > Actinopteri > Carangiformes > Echeneidae > Remorina > Remorina albescens. The sequence continues at coordinate 5,020,646 of CM068487.1, forward strand.
AGTCTCAGGAAACTTGGCAGAAGGAGTTTTCAACATGACAATGTCCCGAGGACACTGCAGAAAAACTGAAAACAAACAGTTTTTAAGGATAGAAAGGTGAAAGCTATGACCTGGCCCAGTCTGTCCCCCGACTTCAATCCAATGGGTAAACCTTTGGAGTATTTTAAAGCAGAAGGTAGAAAAACAAACAACCCTCGAGCAAAGAGCGGCTGAAAAAAAAAAGAACATCTTTTCACAGATTTGGTGCAAGGCTGGTGACACCTCTGCCCGGGAGCATTGAATCTGTCATCCATATTAAATGAAAGGAATTTAACTAATGAGTGGTGCACAGATTTTTTTGCTGTTTGGTCCTTAAACGTGGATCTTTCATTGTTAGTCATTTATCATTTGTGGTTTAAAGTTAATTAGCTTCATTCTACTTGGGCCTTGCCTAAGAACAAGTAAAATGGATAAGATTTGTAATTACTCATCATATCAATGATTCTAATACTATGGTATTCTGAAGGACAGTTGATTGTAAAGTTAATATTGAGTCCATGTGAAAAGAAGAACAGACACAAATTTATTAAAGTAACACATAGTAGCTAAAGTGGACCACTTTGCAGAGGACAGAACGGTAAAAAAATAAAGAAAATAATTATATTTCACACACTGACTCATGTGAATTATATGAATGTCAATCATTTGGTTCAATGCCCCCCCCCAAAAAAAAACAAAAAACAAAACAAGCACTGACCCAAAAGTTATTGGGGGCTTTTAAGGTCATTTGATGTCATTAGACACATAACTTGAACACTTAAAAGGGGACAACACAGCAAGGACACACACACATACACTCAATGACTCACAAAAAAAAAAAAAAAAAAAAAATCTGTCTGGTAGCTCAATAACAACTTTAGAGCCGTTGTCCACTTCTCATCTCTCCCTGCTGCTGTCATCTATTCTTCCCATTTCACAGAGTCCCGCCGGAAAACATGAGTACCAGCATGAGATCTTAAACAATGACAGTCAGTATCAGAGCACAAGTCCAGTCCCTCATAACGGCTGACCTACAGCATGGAGGTCCACACCATCGTCTGCTTCTAATTATAAATCAACCAAGGCAGAGGCTACCAAGGTCAAGCTCCTCCTATCTCTGGTAAACTGACATGTTACAGCTTATTTAGTAATGGCAGCTCTCAGGCAATCTCCAAAAGCAGAAAGCATCCACTCATGCTTTAGCAATGCTGTAGTGTCATACTTAACCTAAGTGAGGAAAATTCTTCGGAGAGAGCTTAACATAGGACATCCCATCACGCTGGCAAACACAGTCGCCCACACATTCAAAAACACTCTGTGTAAAAAATGTGGCGGATCTCGCAGAGCTAACGAGCTCAAGTGAAATGTAGCACAAGTTCACACTCACCACATTTCACCTTAATCACATAAGATACTTTGAGATCACTGAAAGTTAACCAAAACAAGACACCTCATACATAAATATTTCTGCCAAATAGCCCCAATTAGTTTCTTCTTCAATGTCAGAATGGAGCAAATATCAAAAGCCTGAGCAAACAGAGGTCAATGCACTGGACAAAAGGTTCACTTATTTGAGATGCCTTCATACTGCACAGATTTTCTGCTGCTGTGCCAAAAGAGACATTTTGAAATCACCCAAAACTGTTTGCTTTGTTAACTTCCTTTGAAATGTGCACAGAAAAAGGCACATAAATGTTTGTTTGCGTGCATTCATGGCAACAGAGAGGATGAAAGCAGAGGAGAGTTGAGGTGAGAGAAAGACTTTTATTTTCATTTCATCATTCAACAGATATGTTTCTCTATGTAGAGGTCTGTACTGCCAAAGGGAGATTATTAAAGAAAAGTTTGATGAGGCATTTGGCAGCCATGAAGATTAATGAATTTACCAACGTGGAAAAGGCTCTATAACAGAGCAATTTCTTCCTTATTTCTATTTACCGTCATTTAATTAGCGGACATTGTTCTAACACATTCCATTTTGCTGTCAGTGAGATTTTCAAAATTTATTGGATAGAGAGTTTAATTCACCAAAGGGAGAAGAGTCTGCCTTTATTTCCCAGGTGCCAAGACAAGCTGGCACAGACTGGAACGGACTCAAACCAACACAGTCTTCTCATCAGCTGTGACGGCAAAAGCAAAACTATAATGGGCCAATCAATAATAATTTATACATATTCCTTCATGTCTGTATTTCACTTCCACAAACATTGAAAATGAGTCACTATAAAATCCCAACAGTTCACAGATAGTACGGTTTTCTACAGAACACCAGAAACTCACTCTCGTTTTACATTTGACATAAGAGCCCCTCAAGGACACGAATTTACAAGACAACAGAATCAGAATTATAATATAACAGAATCCAAAAAAGTTATATAGGGTGTGAGTGGGACAGTGGTCTGCTGCTTGCATTCTTCCCCACAGTATGATACAGGACATTTAGTGTACATCTGCACAGACAACATTTACGAAAAACTTAAGAAAAGTATGTGGAACTTTCAGAAATCACTCAGGTGTCCTGGGGAGTTTTTGAACAGTATGTAACGATTGGAGAAAAAGATATTTGGCCCCATGGAGTTCAAAAATGATTTCTGTGAAATTGCAGCTCCACTCCATATCACCTCACCACTTTGACAGACTGACAGGACAACCTAAACTCCATGAGACTCCATGCGACTGAGTGTTCCCTCACATTCCCAACTCTCTCCTACTTATGTAGTTTTTTCTTTTCTTAAACAAGCTCTGTTCCTGGTTTCAACTGCTTTGTATACTCCACTCAATCTCAGTTGTATATGTATGTGTTCATTCCTTAGTGAGTAACAGGACATGAGAGGGCTAGATAGATTAGACCTTTACGTTTATCCAAGTATATGTATATTTATCCAGACATGTCAATGTCACAGAAAGAGCTTGTCAATGCTTCTCTTCATTAAAGACATGTTAAAATATGTTAATTTGACCAAGGGCCAGTAAATACGCCTAGATCTGGTAAATCTGATATGCAACAGAGTAATTTCCTTGCTAGCCTACAGGACTGAGCAGTCAAGAGAAAAATATCACTGAGTAAAGTGGGAAGGCCAATAAAATCAGCGGGGCCAATGTATCCACCAATATTAGCCTAGTGCAGATATAGTGACATGAGTGCACTGTAAATGGAACATGAAATGTCAATGTCATGAAATATCAACAAAGTAAAATGTAAAATTAGGTTTGAGGTCATTTACAGTGTTACTAATCCCAAAATACAGTGAAAGCATCTTTGGAAAACACAACTCAGATCAAGTTAAATAATTTTTTCTTTTTTCAGTATGAGAGTAGTGACTCTCACTGTTTTCTGTGTGTGTGTGTGTGAATAGAATAGATTAGAATTTCCTTTATTGTCATCATACTTGGTGCATGATGAAATTGTAGCAGCTTCCACAGCAGAGTGCATAATCAAGTAAAAAAGTAGATATTATCTGTACAAAATTAAGTCGTATAAAAGAGTATGTGTGTGTGTGTGTGTCCTCAAGTTAAGGCTACTATGGACAAAGCTGTTTTGCCATTACCTATTCCTATTGGATGATATACCATCCATCTGATATGTCAGAGGAACAGTCACATATTGGTATCAGCCTAAAAAATCGAAAACTCCTTGAGCAAACCAAAAATATGTACCAAAAGTGTGAACATCCACAGCAGAGGTTTGGTGGTAAATTATTGGAGAAATAACCATTTACAGTAGTTATCTGCTTACTGTTGTAAGAACGGCCTCTTGAAAACGCTATTTTCCAAAAGGTGTTGGACAAGCAGCCATGGTGACCATTCAAACAAGAGCCTGTAATAGAGAAAAGTGAACAGAGAGTAACGAGAGAGGGAACGAAGGAACGAATGCGCTCCTGTTCTGGAGGGCATTTTCTTTTCAGGGAGAGAAAAGGCCCCTCTCTTCTGCCTCAGTGGTGCCCCTGGCTGTGCCTGTGTTTAGCTGTGGGAACAGACCACTTGGTGGCACATCCTGAATAGGGGGCCTTCGCCCCTCGAGCTCTCTAAGTGGTCCTGCCAGCAAACAGGCTTTGGACCATCTCACTCTGCTTTGCTCTCATCTCATCATTTTATTCATTCAGACACTTAACACAGCACTTCTATGACTACCTTCGTCTTTCTACTTAATTCTTCATATGCCTTTTTTCCCCTAACTTTTCCTCTGTTCTACTGGTGCAATCTCTGTCATTTTCTACTCACTGAAGGGAAAAAGAATTATCAGGACATGACGCAGAACACAAGACGGACCTCGATGTGTAGATGCCTGTGTAATAATTAGTCATCTCTTCAGAAGCTCTCCAGAGAGGTTGTCCTGAAGGCTGGGATCTCTACTTCGGATTCCTGGACTTGGACATTTAAAGCTGGCCTGGCAGGCTGGACCAGATTCCTCTACCTATTTCTCAGTGGGCTTACTACTGACCCCGATGGTCCAAAGCATACTAACTCAGACCAAGTCCATTAAACTATGGTGATTTAAAGGGTATGATGATGGCTGATTTATCCCCACCGTTAGAGATGTGGGGCCCTTTGCTTTTGCCAACATACCACCCCCTCCCATAAGGACAATGAGTGGAGTTAAGATGAGGGGAGGAGGGCAGGGGGCGGGTCTTAGGCAGCAGCCATCAATGGACAATAAACCCTGCCATACAGATGGATTGGGCATAAACTTATTTATGTGTATGTGACAGAAAAAGACGGGTAACAAAGGAAATATCTGAATAAATGAGTGGAGAAAGACAACAAATGCAGATTCCCAAACAGGTGCAAGGTCAATTACACAGTTCATGTTCAGCCGTGAAAATGATGAGCAGGCCAAATTGATTCTAATTTTGTTTCAAGATGGCAAGAGGAAATGATATAAGTGACTTTGAAAGCAGGCTCATTCATTGTTGGAGCAGGGTCTTCCGTCACAGAGATGCTCAGCAGTGAGTAAAAGTGACACCTGCATTTAGATTTATGGGAAAGACGTCAGTTAACAGGCTGGGAAATTGTGGTGGACAGCACATACTGATGATTAAGATGCTTATCCAGTATTGCATTGTGTCCTCTTCCTGCTCAATATAAAATGTGATCACACCGTGTCAGGAAGAACACACTCTCAACAATTACAGAGAGGGATATTATGGTAGGATCGCAGTCACAAAACCCCTCATTACTAATTCGGGGTCAGATGATATTCTTCACCATATTTTCCACAAGTGGGTGGTGCGTATGTGCGGTACACAAAGAGAACGCCACAGGCCTGAAAACTTGACCGTTACATTGGGGAGATGCTGGGGCTCTATTTGTGCTTTGAAGAGGCATTTTGCTCGTATGATTTGTGTTCACATGTTCCTTTAGAAGACAAAGTCACTGCACATCAATACAAAGTTGTTCTGGGTGGTCATGTTTGCCCTATGATGACACCATCCTATCCCGATGGGAGGGATCTCACATGAAATTACAATGCCCCAATCCATAAGGCACGAGGGCTCACTGAACCTCGTGCCCTGAATCATTCATCACACCTCAATCCAACTATCCCCTATGGAAGATTTTGGACAGCGATATGCAATTACAATATCATTAAATCCTTATGAACTGCCATGTGTACATGTCATGATTTGCTTTATATTTTCTCCAACATCATGATTTAGCTGCAGTAACCTTGCTAAATATATCCTCCATCAGCCCCTGTAATTCATCCACTCTACACAGCAGGGGGCATGAGGTGCTGCAGATACCCATCAGATATCCACAGGTTTAATCATAACTATGCCTCATGTATATCGCAGTTTCTCACTTGATGGGTTTGACATTGCCTCACCATGATCAATGAGAAGACATGGCCTAATACCTCATGAACCATACATATTCTATGAGCTGCCATGTTTGAATAAGGATAAACGCTTTGACATTCTCAGATGCTCTGATAGGCTCCAGAGCCATCACTTCAAAACAACCAAGTCACAAACCAGTTTGAGGTCAATATCTAGTTACTGAATGATTTACTGATCGGCTCATTTTGTAAAATAATACAAAATGATAAACAGCAACAAGTCTGCATCTTTAAGGAATCCTTTCTGGTTACGGTTTCCAAGTTTCGTTTGATCATTTACACACAGGTCTGACACCAGTGGAGTATTTGTTTTCTTCACCATGCAAGTTATTTTCACTCATCCTCAAGACATTTGCTCCTCAGTCTTGCAGATGCTTTGCTTTGATATAAATCTGCTTTTTCACCGAACTGCTGATTTTGCCAAACTGCTTTTGATATCTAATAGAATTTTCCTTTTTGTATCATCTTTTTCACTTGTATGGTCACATCTTCCCTTATACTGACAGACAACTCCACCTCAATTTAAATGATCGCTCAACCCATGGTGTAATGTTTGAAAGACACAGCTGCTCAAAGCCCATTTAATAGCCTATTTCTTTTGAACTTTCTCAGTTCAGTAAAATGTGTTGAAAGGGCTATATGCTCCGAAATGGTATTTCAATATATACATAAACTGATGCAAATTGAAACTAAAACAAGGCTCTTTAATGTTTCTGATTAATTTTTTCTAATTGAATTTAAGGAAGTTCAAAGCTCAAAGACTGAAGAACAAATAATCTCTTCAAAATTTGTGGTCTGGGGTGTAAATGTTAAAATGTAATGTGGCAGTGGCACAGCAAAACAGTCACAAATAGATATTGATAAAGTTGGTTATATCATGAATTCTAGCTCATGTTTGATAACATTAGCTAACATTAGCCAATAACTAAAGTTAATAATTTTGTTGGAGTACAACTCATCAGTCTGTCGAACTATTGCTAATAAATTTAACTTCACATATTGCATTAGATACTTTTTGATACATTTAAACACGTTTGTTTTGCCGTTTATGCAGCATGAAATTACTTTTAAAAGAACACTATAAAGAGCCATCTTTAATCTGCTTGCTGTAAATCTCAGTTTTTTTCCGTAAATCTCTGCTTATGCACCACTTTTTTATGGAGGTGTTTAAAAAAAAAAAAGCTACCACACAAAGGGAGTAACGATGCTAACTTCGTCCTGGAAGAGCTTACATACACTTGTGGGTGATAAGCGAGCTGGCACTCGACTCTGGAGTACGGTACAACTGAGCCAGTCATAACAGATTTTTATAGTCCCTCTCCAAGCACAATATTGTTTGGTAGCATTACCATGTTCCAGTCATCTCAAGTGAGCAGGCTCTATTTAAAGTTCATTGTTCCAATACAACCTCTAGTGGGATTTTTTGTGTGCCTAGTGTGGGCTATTGTGTTTGCGGGAAGTATTAGTTGTCTTTTTTTCCTCCTGTGGTGGCGCTGAGTGATAGCCTGCCAGTCGAAACACCGGGGAAGAGCTGATGACCCCTATTAAAGGCCAAAGCAAGGAAGCTCCTCAAGGGTTAGACAAGTAGGAGGGCAAGAGGAGAGGGAGCTGGGGGACAACACAGAGAAGGGGGAGTAACTGGAGGAGTGTTAGGAGCAAAAGAGGCAACTGTGTAATGACCACGAAAGAAAACAAGAGAAAGCAGTTTGAAAGACAAATGGAGCCAGGGACTGAACACCCATAGCTGGGGCGGCTTTTACGACAGGGGAGCACACATTACTGCCAGGGAACTAATGGGGGCGGGGGGGGGTCTAACCAGGACTCATCTGTATTCTGACCCTGTTCAGTGAAACACACACGGGTGGTATTCATACAAAGCATCAGCCCACAGCTGCTGGTCCAAGAGTAATCATGAATTCACACACCCTCACAGCAGGGGCTAACTGCAAACTCTACTACTGACTGAAACAAGGCGGAAAGGAAGGGGTAAAAAAAAAAAAAAAACATCTTCAAAGCAGAGTATTCAAATTAAATTTGCCAAACAAGCTCAGAAGTTTTGATCTCAATTTGGGACAAAGCAAGGGCAGCTGATGATGGGGAATTGCATCCATGAATGGTCGGGAAGATTCTTAATGGCTGGTTTGTCAAGTAGACGGGCAGCAGGGTGTCAGGGAAATCAGGTTTGGACATTTTCTCTTAATCCCACATGGAGAGTGGAGGATTACCTCGATGATACTGCTTTCATCTGGATGGCTACAGCAGTATCCTGCAACAGCTTGCACAGCTGCACATTGGCCTCACTTTGGTCAAACCAGCTGCCGCAGGTAGGCACTCTGGGATGCTGAATGTGTCCTTGTATGCCTGATCTCTGAGTACAACAGTAGAGTCAAACTGCAACACCAGGCTGTTCTCAGCAGGTTTGCAGATGAGGACATTCTCTGATTTCTGGTCTCTATGGAGGACTCAAAACACCTGCCTCATTATATGATATGCAATTTCTTGTCCTTCATATTCATATTTTGCATGTGGTGAAAGTTGAATCATATAGGCATAGACGAACCAATGCATTTATTATTTGAGGTACATTAAGCAATTTGACAAAGAAAATTACGCATTTTCTCAAGTCACTCACTAATTTTCTCCCTTTCTTAAATTAAAGTCAAATTTACCCCAATCCAAAATCTCCCTCTGACTTCACAAAATTATAATTGTATTCTAATTCAGAGTGGCATATTCATTTTAAAGAGAAACACATTGTTTTAGAGTATGTTCCTTAAAACATAATGACTAAATAATTTTGTTAAGTATGTCTATATAAATTGCACTTATATAAAATTAGCTGATCAATTTATTCCCTATAATATCTGCTTGTGTCAGAGAAAGAATGCTTAAGAGTTTTATAATTCTTTTTAGGCAATGATAGTATTTGTCCTTTGTTGAATATTCAAGTTAAATCCAAAGTGACTTGAAGAATGAGACTAAATAATATACTAACATTTAATCCATTATGTTTTCCTAGCCTTTACCAAATAATTATAAGCAATGACAGAGAGACAAGGTTTCTTTCAAAAAGGTTTAGGAAAAAGTATGAAAAGCACATAACCATAACTACTGAAGCAAGGTTGCTATTAAGCATGACAGATATACTTTCCAGTCCGCATTGGCTATCACAGTGATCACAGCCTGTGTCCATACACAGTGGGTAAAATAAAGTGTTGCTCAAGATAAAACACAGTGTAATACAAATATTTTCAAGGTACTTGGATGATTAAATCACTGTGCTATACCAGCACTTCAGTGATTTCTACATATCCTTTACAAGCATTCATTTACTTATTACAGAAGCCTTAAGATTGATATAATTATTACAATAAAACAGCAACAGAAATAAAACTAAGATAACATTATATACCCTCCTATTGTTTCCATCAGACATGCACTTACAATCCTGTTACCAATATATCCCAGCTCTCTGGTTTTAAAGAGAAATCTTATTTCAATCATACTTTCTTTATTACGGAAAGACTGCCCATGTCGATCAACCACATTACAGTAACTCTCTTGTAACATTTAACACTGTAAATCTTCTTAATCATTACACTCCCAGTAAATTTTAATGTGGTGCAATGCTGCAACTGCCTTGGATATGGAAACAGTTTGACAGCACAGGCTGTTAACCTGCCATCGAGCAGTTATTTTAGAAAATGAAAAATAAATAAACAATTTATGTTGTGAGCATTCCTGACACATGTCGTATGCAATATCTCAGGAACTACACAATGATCCACAGCAATAAGGTATAGCATCAGTAGTTACTGGAGCACACTTCTATGAAGCTCATGCATGCTTCGAGACTTTCCACAGCTCTATGATCTGATAAACTGTGGGATGTGATCTGCTGCACTAATGAAAACTTGTATAGCTTGATCACTTAGCTTCCTGCTTTCTCAATCTGAGTGACTCACTGTTTTATTTTTATCGTTGTGAACACTGAACACTGGATCAACCCCCAGGTTGAACTCCTCAGGAAACATCACATAGGAAGAAGAGAGAAAGGGCTCCTCCCTGTGGCTAGGCTACATGTGTCCATCACAGTAGATGGTATAAGACTTCTCCATAGCAACAGTCCTACATAGCAACAGTCTCTTTGAATAAGATAGCCTTGGATGCCATTCAGAAAGAATCTTGTATCGCCAGTCCTTTGAAACAGAAGACATTGTTAGAGTGTATTTCATAATTTTGGGAGACTGCCTAACATATATTCAGGGGTCTCTTTTGCTTCATATCTGGTTTATACAAATGACTGCATACCAATATATTCTCCAAGTATGAGATTCACTTCAACTAAACTCTTTGAAAAAGAAAAAGCCTGCTGCTGATTTCTAACTCACGCAAGGCAGGAAAAAAAAGAAAAACTGAAGGACAAAAACTGGGAAATCTATTTAGAACAGAAACAGCCAGGATGGAGTCTACACAGACTTAAGAGCTGCATTTTAACAACACCACCTCTTAGCCCCCGCCAGTAGAAACATTTCAACGAAGAATTTTTCACTGTCTATTTGAACTTTTCTCTCATCATTTCCACACTCTGTATTATGAATCATTCAAAACGCTGAGCTCGAAATGAGACCAGACAGGACTGTAACTTGTCTTGTATTGAGCTTGCCACAGTGAACCCAAGTCCAATTTCAGTCCAACAATGTAGTACTTTGATCAGTTTCCATGGTTGATTTAGGATGTCAGTACTGTCTATCACTCCTACACAAGCCCTCCAGGAGTAGTAGAACTTAGCATGCAGGGGTTGGTATACACCAGGGAATCAGGAATAGTGTGATACTAGACGTTGGTTGACTTCTAGTTCAAAAGATGCATGTAAAGCTAAATCTGTCCTGTCCGGTACTATTGTCAAACACATAGTTACACAAGAAGTGATATTGTACATTTTCCTTATTGTTAATGTGGCAGGATAGCCTTCTGTCCATCCCTTCCCCCTCCCTTTTACTTGATCCACATCAGGTGTGGGTACGCGGTGCTGATTGCAGGGCGGAGCGGCCAGCATTATAGCTGCGCAGGTGTTCCTTTGCTCAGTTTGCTCTTTCGTCTCCCCCGGGGCTGGGGTCCATGTGTGGTGTGGCGCTTTGTGTGGTCTGAGCCGTGTGACGGTTGGCGCGGCCGGATCTTCTCCACCTCTCCAAAATTGTAAGTCCGTCTCACCTGGTTGTATTGGGGTATCATGCGGTCTCTGGGCATGACACCTGCTCTTCATTGTGCCTTGCAGTGTGTTGGTCTGCTGGCTGCGGCTGTGTGGGGCTGGAGCTGTCCGCGCTGTTGGCCCGTGATGGTTGGTCCACGCTCCTCAGTGTTTCACTGCGGCCCGCTGCTCTCCCTCTCCTCTCAGTCGGAGGCTGTGCTGATGCTCTGTGGCACATTCGGGCCTGGCTGTGTGCTGCGGTGTTCCATTCACTGGGACTCTACTGCGGTCTTGTCTGTTTCTAAAGTAAAGTTGGCTCTCATCTGGTCGTGGCTGTGAAATTGCCACGGGTCTCGTTTTTACTCCTGTCTCCTCGATGATTACCTTCAGTGACGCGCTACAGTTTGCTGGTTTCTACTGTCACTGTATGCTTGAACACGTGATCCATTGTCTGTACTAATCATATGTGGTTGGCAGTTCTGATTAATTTCCCTTTTAGTATTTTGGTTGGGTTTTGCATGTTTATTCTTTTGAGTGTATTACTAAAATATTTGCTTTGTTTCTCTTGTGTTTAAATACTTTACTTTGGTTGCTTTGTTTCTTTTGGTGTTTTAATATTCTGTTTTGATTGCCTTGTTAAATATTTTGCTTTGATTGCTTTATTCCTTTTCTTTAGGTCCACCACTCATATAAGCATTGGTTGTTCAGTATCTGTGGTTAAAATGTTGCAGCACTGTAAGAGCTAACTGTCGTAGACTGAATTGTTTAATTGTCTTTTTGAAATAATTGAGTATAAATAAAAATATTTTTATATCTTAAATCTACGTCTGTTTGAGTGCATTCGGACCTGCGTCCTTAACTAATTTCCTGGGGGCGAAATTCCCCCAGGTGGCGTTGTTGTGCAGCACTAAAATTATCTTAAGCCGAATTAAACCATTTTCACTAGCCACCCCTCTCGCCACATCTTGGCGTTGTCGGCAGGATGCACTCTTAGACACAGACGTGATTTATTCTTTATTTTTAGAAATGAACTTTTTTTTTTTTCACTCTTAAGTAGTCTATCAGAGGGAGACTGCCAAATATTGTGTGTTTAGTGTGTTGAGAGACAAGACAGCAGTAGCTGTCGAGACATTTAACCTACCTGTGATGTCAGGACTCCATTTGGTGTGAAGCTTTGGTGCAGCTTGCCCCCTACAGTTATGGAGGAGGAGATGCAGCAGCTTAGAGACCTGGTGGCCCAGCTAAGGGCAGAAAATGAGTGGCTGCTTCAGGAGGGTGTTGCCCCTCAAGCGGGTCCCGGTGTGGCTGCTCCTGTCCCTCCTGCCGTGGCGGGTGGTGCCCTGCCTGCTGGCCCAACTGTCACTGAGCAGTTGGTGGTCGTGCCCAGGGACCGTAGGTGCCCCATGTTCAACGGTAAGACTGGCATTGGCATAACTGAGTGGGTGGAGGAGGTTCAGGCATGCATTAGCGCTCGCCATCTGTCTGTGGCTGACCAGGCTTTCTTCATCTTTGACCATCTGGAAGCTGAGGCCAGAGAGGAGATAAAATATTGCTCCAGCGCTGAGAGGCGTGACCCAGCTAAAATATTAGCAATTTTGAGTTGTTTGGCTGTGCTAGACCCTATGTAACGCTGCAACAGGCCTTCTTTTCCAGGAAGCAGCAGGAGGGGGAAACTCACTTGGAGTTCTCCTTGGCCCTCATGGCTCTCATGGAGCAGGTGAAACAGTGTGCACCAGAGGGCTCACTTAACGCAGAGGTCCTACTTTGTGATCAGTTTGTGGAACATGTCTTGGACAGTGCTCCTCGCTGGGAGCTGAAACAGTTTGTTCACTGCAAACCTATGGCTACATTATTAGAGGTGCGTGGGGAAGGCATGTGCTGGGAGAGGGAGGGGTTCCCAGGGGGCGCACAGGAACGTAGTCACTCCCTCCCATCCATGTATGGCCTGCAGTATGGGGTGCAGGGCAGTTCTCGGCCAGCTCCCCCTGTCTCTTCACATGGCTCCGAGTTTGGTGAGGTAAAAGAGTTGCTAAAGCGCCAGCAGGAACAACTCAATCAACTCACCCACACTGTCGCTTCCATGCAGTCTTCCTTTCCGCCAGCTCGATCCTTTCGTAATGGTCCTGTGATTTGCCGTCATTGCCGCCAGCCTGGTCACTTTGCCAGGGATTGTGAAGGGGAACGGGCCCGTGCTCGGCCTGCTACTGGTTTGTCTTCCACTGTGACCAGACCCACTAACTCCTCTCGCCAGCCAGAAAACTAGAGCCCACTGAACTGCCGGGCCACAGCTCAGATGGGGAATCAGCAGGCTTAGAGGTAGCAGCTGCCACCAGGTTAATGGCATCCTGTCCAAATATTGATGTTGTCATGAATGGGATCACTGTCTCCTGTTTGGTGGACACCGGGTCAATGGTGTCCACCATCACCAAGAGCTTCTTTCATCAACACTTTGCACCTTGGGGGCATGATCGCCTCCAGTCCTGTCATTGGTTGCAGCTTCACGCTGCTAATGGGCTTGCTATTCCCTATATTGCCTATCTGGAACTGGATGTTATTCTTTGTGGCAAGAAGATCCCCCGCTATGGGATTCTGGTGGTGAAGGACCCTGCGAGCGTTGAATCTTCAGTTCCTGGTATCCTTGGGATGAATGTCATTCGCCACTGCTACCAAGAGCTCTTTGGGGCACATGGGCATTCCTCTGTCGACCTACCGGCAGTTACCCAGTCTCCTGGTCATATCATTGAGGCCCTACAGCATTGCCAGCAGGCCACCACTCAGCGCCAGGTTCCCTCTACGGGTGCTGTTCGGGTTCGAGGTTCTCGAGTGGTGCAGATCCCGGGGGGCGTCATGAAGATGGTGGCTAGCACTTTCCCTGAACAATTCTCTGGTTAGTCTTTGCTTTTTGAGCCTCCAGAGTCCAGCTTGCCAGCTGGGCTGCTGGCTTCCCCCTGTCTTGTCCGGGTTGTGCGAGGTACAACCTAGATTCCAGTGGTCAATGTTGGAACCGCTGAACTTCTCCTCTATCCACGAACCCGCCTTGGTGCCCTGAGTCCTGCTGAAGTGGTCAGTCTTCCTCCTGGAGTCACAGAGGTTAGGTCCTCTGCCACTGTTTCTGCTCAGGTGGCTGCTAGCTCAGGGCAGGGTGGGGTCGAATCTGTTGATTTCTCTGCACTGGCAGAACCAAAGCAGGTGCAAGTCCGGTCATTGCTGCAGAGGTTTAGTTCAGTGTTCTCTGCTTATGAGGGTGACTTTGGCTGTACAAATCTGGTTTCTCATGATATTCCCCTGCTTGAAGACGTCCCGATTTGGCAGAGATACAGACGCATCCCACCTTCTGAGTACGAGGCAGTCAAGACACACATCAATCAGCTCCTCGAGCCCCAGGTCATAAGAGAAAGCAGCAGTCCTTATGCTTCTCCGATCGTTTTGGTGAAGAAGAAGGACGGTAGCCTCCGCATGTGCGTTGACTACCGCTTGCTTAACGCCAAGACAAGGAAGGACGCTTTTCCTTTGCCTCGAATTGAGGAAAGTCTTGATGCTCTAGCTGGGGCTCAGTGGTTTTCGACCTTGGATTTCGCGAGCGGTTACAATCAAGTACCTGTCTCGGAGCAGGATACACCAAAGACAGCCTTTTGCACACCGTTCGGGCTATTTGAGTGGAACCGCATGTCTTTCGGGCTGTGCAATGCGCCAAGCACTTTTCAGCGTCTCATGCAGAGGATGTTCGGAGACCAGCAGTGCCAGTCAATACTTTTGTACTTGGACGACATCATTGTTTTCTTCTTCCGTGTCTCAGCATGTTCAACGCCTGGAGGTAGTTCTGGATCGGCTCCAGAGAGAAGGTCTCAAGATCAAACTTGCTAAATTTTCCTTCTTCCAGTGAGAGGTCAGCTACTTGGGTCACATCATCTCAGATAAGGGTGCTGCAACGGATCCAGCAAAGATCGAAGCAGTAGCCAGGTGGCCATGTCCCAGCCAGGTATCAAAGCTGCGCTTATTTTTGGGCTTTGCCAGCTATTATCATCACTTTGTTGACGGTTTCGCTAAGTTAGCTGGTCCTTTGCACAAGTTGGTGGTCAAGCTGGCTGGCACCAAATCCAAGAGGGGATCCGGAGGGGTGTTCCAGAGCTTTGAGGCTCTCAAGGCCAAGTTGACCTCTGCGCCAGTGTTGGCATATGCAGACTTTTCACGCCCTTAAGATCAATTTAGTGTTGACCTTACAGAAATGTATAGAATGCCAACTGGTTAGAAAATAAATTGCCCCAGAGATGTGAGAAGAGTTTAAAAGTAATACGAAAAAAGTTAAAATTTTCTTCCAGGTGCAAAAGGCAACAAACAAACAAAAAAAAAAAAAAAGCTGAGGGAGTTTGGGTTAACTTCAGCTCCCATGTGTGATTAAATGAAAATCTTATGTCAATAAATATGTTTCTGCTTCAAAATAAGAGCTTTAAAGTGTATTAAACATTTTGCACACATGGCTGTACTGTTGATTTGGCCTACAAGCACGTGACACCACAGAACCTTTTTGAAAAACTTGGATTCAAGAGCACAAACCTTTAAATCACTATACCACTGTCCATATGCTTCAAATATCTTTTACACTGAATATGATTATGTCCATTACTCAGCATGAAATACTGTACACTTTTACCTGTGTATCACTTCAGTGTGAATCATTTT
Organism: Remorina albescens; assembly: GCA_034769265.1. Lineage (NCBI taxonomy): Eukaryota > Metazoa > Chordata > Actinopteri > Carangiformes > Echeneidae > Remorina > Remorina albescens. The sequence continues at coordinate 5,036,374 of CM068487.1, forward strand.
AATGCTGCACAGATTAATAGACAATCATCCTGCCTCTGTCACATACTAGCTTTGTTGCTCTTGGTTCCCTGTGGCCATTATGTGAATGGAGCCTGTGCCTGTTCTGTCACACTTTGATCATTCCTGCTATTAACCATTTGCCAAATACATCTGTCACATGTGTTTTACTGTTGTGGCCTCATACAACTCAGCTCCTGCTGCAAATCACAATGTCAAATATGCAGTACCAGCAACACCCCTGCAATCTAGCGCAATATATTGCTGTAGCTCTGCAATACATTAAAATCTTTTGGAAGGTATGAGTCCACTTCTTCAAAAGATTGTCAAAGAAGAGCTGAAGGACTGAAACAATAATTTCTTTTAAAGAAAATTACTCACAACATTGAATATTTAATTTTTTAATTCAATATTTTGAATGAATATAGTTATATGACCTTATGCGACCTCTATCTTTCTATTTCACTGGTATGTCTATATTTTGTATTTTCTCCTTTGGGATTTCTTGTTTTTGTTGTCCGTTTATCTTCATATAGTACATTTAACTTATGTTCCTAGTGCTTATTTTAAATACCCATTTTACTTACTTTTATCAATTTCAATTGTTCTTTTTATAACTCAGTGATGTCTTTAAATGTGCTCTACAACTTAAATTGGCTTGACATGACTAGGGATTATTTCATTGGTAAGGGCAGCTTTCATTCAAAGATGACAATGTGCTGCTTTTCTTGAGGTTAAATAAGTCAGAATTTGATGACAACACCTCGTGCTGCAGGCAACTGCAAGGGACTGTTATTCAGCATTGTACTTTTTAACCATAGAGCAATTAATCAATTAATTGAGAATATGATATGCAGATTAATCAATGAAAAAGAATGAATGACCATTTGATTAAAATGCCCATTAGCTGCATCTCTGAAGTGTGTGGTTGTAGTTTAATGCAATCTTACTCCAATTCATCATCTTCTTTCTAGGCACTTGTGTAATTTAAAAAAAAAAAAAGTACATTTCTGATTATTTAAGTCTGCCTCCTCTTGTTTTTAATTTGTTGCATTTTACTGTCATCATAAAACTACTTTCTTACATTGTACAACCAAACTATTCTACTACTGTTTACCATTGTTTGTGTATTTATTATATCACACTTCTTTTCTACCAATGCAGTGTTACATCAGCTTCTCTTGATATGGGCTCTTGTGCTGCTGTTTGCACTATGTGGTAAGATGCCACATTGCGTTTCGTTGTCATAGAATTAACAGCTTCTACCTTGATGATATGTAAAGAACTCTTTGTATCACACCAAGAACCCCAACAGATGTTGCGGTGTTGCTGTTCATAATGTCACTGACATGCAATTAATGTGTTATTTTACACGTGGTTTCTCATAATAATAGTAATAATTTCCCGGATTCAATCAAAACTGTAATGGTTATCAGAATAGTAGATGATCTGGATGAAATAATGGGTTAGTCAATTTTATCGAAAAAAAAAAAAAAATCCACTCTGTAGAGAGCTTCAACCTCATACATTAGGCATGTTTTTTTTTTTCTTCAAACAACTGTCAACTCCATGTCGAGAGCATTCAAATGAGCTTCTCCACTGTCCTTCATTATACAAGACCTTTTCACCATGTAAATATGGTGGGAATATTTACTATAAAAAACGGAGAAATGAGGAAGTGGGCTATAGGTAATATCAATCCTCTGCTGTTGAGAAATGCAACAACTTGTCAGACCACACTTTTCCTGGTTCACAATGACCCATTAAGGCTGTTAAAGCAGCATGTTGGCAGCACTGGATTTCACACTTTTCACACACAAGTTTGTACAATCACACATTGAAATCAGCAGCATTAGCCCTTGAGCTTCATGCTTCAGTAGCTGTCCCATTTTCCTAGTTTTGCTATGCTTAGTTCAAATAAACAGCAGTCTTTCAAAGACCCTTCCACAACAACTCCACCATCTTTGAAGGGGTTCAAAGCTAATTTTCAGCTATTTCTCACTGCTAGAAGGAGCAATACAGTGGAGGATGTTCCCAATTTCATATTTAAAGAAAACACAAGACCACAATATGCTGCAAAGGAAACAAAGAAAATATTAATTCAATGAATGTTCAGAATGTACTTAACACTAACATTTTTACACACATTTTGGTAAAAAAAATGCAAATACTATAGAATAATTTTGTTATAATTTTGTATGGGCCTTTTGGTCATTGTTCTGGTTTATTGTTTAAAGACAGGAGGAAGTCTGAATCTGTTAAGTTATTAATTAGGAACAGGGGTGGGATTGAATTTGTTTTCTTCTTCCCACTCCCTTTCGAGTGTTAATGAACTAATATGAATATGGAACCTGCATATCCCTTAAAAGTATTTGCTTAAATTCTATCATATGCAGGTCACTTATGTTGTAGAAATGCTGTATCGCTCGAAATAAAATGAACTGAACTGAACTGAACTGAACACTCATTTATTAATTTCTTTCAGCTGAGTTCAGTTCATTTTCAGTATTATTTGTCCCAGGAAGGCAATTTATTTGCATAAAAGTGGACATGAGGTGGACAGAACAATAGATGTTAGAAAAAAAAATAGCTAAGAACATTCAAAAGAAAACGGCAGAGGTGGCAAAAGTACTCATATTTCTGTACTTAAGTAGAAGTACAGATACATGTGTAAAAAAATACTCTGGTAAAAGTAGAAGTACTGATTCAACTCCTTTACTCAATTAAAAGTAAGAAAGTACAGGCTCTGAAATGTACTTTCAAAGTAAAAGTAAAAATGAATTTTTGTCGTTAATGAAACACAATACATCCTTTGATAATTTTGTTAAACGAAAAAAGTTCAGACAGAATAATCAAGATAGAACTGACCAGAGGTACTGTATGAGCATGCATTCTGAAGCGTCGTCGTCGGCAATACTCCCCGGTTCGCTTCCTTCCTCTATGTAAGCAATAATCCTTGCCTCCATGTCGCTGCTACAGTACAAGATCTCGGTTCTCTCTCTACCGTCCCCTCACTCACTCGACTTCTTCCCGCGGTTACCTGTCCCCCCCCTCTTCTTCTCCCTCTTTCCCTCTCTAGTTTGACACGTCTTTTACGTATGCTTTTACGTCGTGTCGTCATCTGTGGAGGTTTAAAAAAAAAAAAAGTAACGAGCCTGTTTTTACAATGTATGGAGTAGAAAGTACATATTTTTGTGTATAAATGTAGGGAGTAAAAGTAAAAAGTTGTCAGAAAAATAAATACTCAAGTAAAGTACAGATACCTGAAAAATCTACTTAAGTACAGTAACGAAGTATTTGTTATTCGTTACTTGTCACCTCTGGAAAACGGTGTATAAAAAATAAAAAATAAAATTCATGAAAGAGACTCATGTGGATTCAAATGGATGAAATGGAGTCGACTTGAAAAAATAAAGCAACTTCTACTGCACTAATGCAGATTAATGTACTAGCAAATTGCAAACAAGCGAAATCAGCTAACTTCTCAATTGGAGGACAGCATTCTTCTAATGGATACAGAGTAATACACAGTATGTGGAGTCTAGAGACTGACCTCAATCCCTCTCTGAAAGCAAACACAAAGCACAGCACAGACGAGTTTGGGCAGTGACAATGATAAACGCCCCCCCCCACAAAAATCGCAGGTGGATGCTGGGGTTGAGGTGGTGCTCATGAAATACTGGGTCAGCAGCAGCAGTGTTGAGGAAATATAGGCAGCAATTTATGGGCTTTCTCTAACAATGACCCCAGACCACAATGTGTAGTAGCAGCCTTAGACATGTCACCTATGCTGCGATAACAATACTTGCACATAAAATTGCACACAGCAACTGATCACTTGAAAAGGCCAGGGAGTTCTCTTACTATTAAGAGTTTGTAAGGCTGGAAACTGTGTTAGTTGGCAGTAGTGTAAACCACCAAATGAGTGTATTTAATTTGTATATAAATGTAAAAGAAAGCTCTAAAATGCCTAATCCCTTTGAGCTCAAATATTCCTCTAAAGCTGTTACATATGAAGAAAAAAAGTTAAAGTGACTCAAATCCTATGGACAATAGCCACGTTGAGTTTGCAACCATTATTGCATGAAAATGGGCGGTGCACTCATGTCAGCATTTCTAAAGCCATTATGCAAAAAATTGCATCGTATCAAGCCATTATAAAATAACATAATTCATTTGAGACCTAATTTGCAGTGAGCCGAAATGGCAACTCCACAAAAGCAGCAACAACAACTTGGGGGGGGTACTCTAATATTGAAATATACTGCACATAATAGATGGCAGCAGCATGAGAGCATAAATTAGCAGCCATCAGAAGCATTAAACATAACATCTGTGAAATAGCCATAAATTGCCAGCAGTAACACAGTCAATATTTTCAGGCATGCAACAGCTTTACATAGCCCGGTCCATGTTTATGCCTACCCCGACATTTGAGTCACAGTCCAACCATCCAATTTTCTTGAAATAACTAAAATAAATAGCTGTTGAAATTTATTAAGCAGCAGCAAGTTGTTTTTTTTCCTGGGCAGAGATTAGATGAGTTTTTAGCTGCAAAGATTGGTCACTGATTACCTAATCAATGAAAAACAAATCAGCATTTTTATCCAATAATCATTGCAGTTACTTTATATATCACTTTAGGAATCTCTCAAATTTTGATTTGATCTTTCTTTCTCTCTTTTTTTTATCTCACATGGTCATGAACTTTTTGGACTGTTGCAAATAATGGAATAAACCCAAGAATAAGAGCAAACCTGGGCTACATACACAACCAGGACAACTGTCAGGACATTGGGGGGGTCAGCTGTGTTTAATTGATGAAGCAGCAGGTGGCAGCAGAAATCGATGAGCTTAAACACCCCCCCCCATCCCCTGTGACGTCAGGCATTTCAGTTTGGGCTCAAATCAAGCGATCCGATTGGTTCACAGGTGTTGTATAATAAGCACCATCAATGGCTACGTCGAATTGCTTACAACATACAACAATAACAACAAAATGAACAATAATAATAATAATAATGCAAATCCAGCTGTCCAGGGTGCACCCCGCCCTTGCCCCCACTGTCTCCTGGGATATACTCCACCACCCCATAATAATCCCGAAATTAGATGAGGCTGAAGTTTGGTTTCGGGGATTGTCGATGTCACGTGATAATGCTGTGTTTGAAGTGCTCTGTGATGTCATCCAAGGGGATTTTCCCCCCAACAGGTTGTGGCTGCTGCCTCCCCCTGCTGTTTCTGCACCTTTAACGCCAGTTCGCTGATTGTGCGGCACTCAAAGCCCAGGAGCGATATTCCTCTCCAGCTTTACTGATAAAATGAATAAATTAAAACTTGCCACTTTTGGATTGTGAGGGCAGTCGTCCATGTCTCATGTGCAGCAGGTGATTTCCTGCCATACGTATGCCGCTGGTTCAATAAAGCAGTCAAAGGGAAAAAGAGAGAAAATGGCTTTTCCACAACAGATAAGAAAATGTACAGGTGGATCCAGTAACATTAGCCATGCCGTCCTTCCACTGACCTGTGTCAGTGCTCCAGCAACACCAGCACCCTGGAACGGAGACACATAACTTATTGATCTTAACTGTGCTTTTCCTGTTGCAACATCTCAAAATACCTATCATAGGTACTGAAAAAATCCCCAGCTTGGTTTGGAATAAGGGACATAAAAGCTAGTATGTCTAGCTTCAGTTAGAGGTAATCAAAAACTATAGGTGCCAAAGTTGTTAGGTGTATATTTATTTTTGATGTAAAGCTTTGGTTTATTTGGCCTATTCCATCAGTGTATTGGTTGTAAACCATGGAGATACTCGTATCAGTGTTAAAATTGTTGGCAGGGAAGTTGACTTGTTATCTTTCTGGTTTAGCTGAGCTGTGGGGTTCATGAAAGTAAGAACATTGCCAAGTAGTTCATGTTAACAATGGATCAGATTGAGGTATTCAAGACGTGACTATCTGTGGAAGAACAACGTGACTGGGATGAAATTGCACCTCGCCATTAGGAGTGATCCAGAAGAGGGGAAAAAGGAGCCTGTGGTGTTGTGTGTGCTTCTGTGTGCATGTACACGTGTATGTGCGGGATGTGATGTGAACCCTGCTGCTTGGTAACCCCACTGTTTGAGATCTGACAGCTCCCACTGGTGCCTCAATGACAGCTACAAAAGAGTGTCTATGTGTAAGAGATTCAGATGGTACAAAGAAGGAAGTAGTCACAAAGAAAGTGGAAAAACCAAAGCTGTTTCACACAAAAATAAATACACTCACTCAAGTATGCTTCTTTGAGAACTTATTCATGTGAATGAGAAAAAACTTGTCTGAATCCTTTTGAAATCCACATTAATAGCCCTGATCTTCATGCCATCCTCAGACAAATAAGGGTAACATGGGAACAGTGCAGTGTCTTTCTGAAAACATGAGGAGAAACTGCTCCTCAGTCACTTTGGGCTAACACTGTTCATAAGTATAGGCCTGTGCTTCAAGATACTAAGTATCCATTAATTTCCCATTTCAAGCGAACAAATGCAAAATATTTACAGCTATTAGAGATGCACTTTGCAGTTCTAGGTGCTTTTTATTGTTTGATTGGAAGCTGTCTAACATAAGAGCTCTACCAGCAAACTGACGATTTACCCTGAAGTTTGTGAGATGGTTCCTGGTTTTAGAGAACGTTGATGTATTTTGGTATTTTCAAGCCATCTGTCCCAGCCAGCTATAAAAATGAATTGTAGTGAAAGTGCAGGAAGAGTTTTCATAAAAGTCACTTATCAGCAGTGATTTGAAATTGCCATTACATATTAATTTTTAAGTGTTTGAAGTGCAAGGCTCAAGGACTGCAAATTTTTCTGCAAGTATCCCCATTATTGTTGCCTTGAAGAACATGAAGACAGGTTTCATCAATAAAATTATTTCCCCACATGAAACAATGCATGCTAAATTAGTTAGATAGTATTTATTTTACAGAATTATTGTTCTTATACAAAACCCTGCTACATAAGATTCATCAGTGACATGTACTGCTCAGACTCCATACGATAAGTATCTGATCAAACACTTATTAAACCCCTGAGTAAACATGAGCAGGTTACTGTTTTATTGTTAATTAATTTAACTTGGCATTTGTAAGACATCTGTCCAGGGTGAACCCTGCCCTTACCCAATGTCAGTTGGCATTGGCTTCAACCCCTTGGAACCATCCATTCATCTTCTACCGATTTTCTGTTTCTGGGTTGCAGGGGTGCTGGAGCCAATCCCAGCTCACTCTGGGCGAGGGCGGGGTACACCCTGGACAGGTGGCCAGCCCCCTGGAACCCTGTCAGATAAATGGCACAGATAATGAATGGGTGGATTTTTAAGGGGAGGAGTGTATCGCTTCTTTCCAAGTTTACTTTTACTTCAAGTAATGTCACTTCAAGTGTCATTCATTTGCATGGGAAAATGGCAGATGTGAGAATCCTGGCGCCATAAAACAACAAATGTGTAATGCAAGTTCTACTAAGTCACTTAGGTTAGAGTTGGGTTCAGCAAAAGCTTCAGTCTCACTTGTTTGACTATCTACTAACTATTGTCTAACTAATTAATGTGCATTGCTTCATGTCAGGAAATAATTTTTCATTGATAAAACCTCTCAAGGGCAGCACGGCGGCGTAGTGGTTAGTGCTGTCGCCCCACAATAAGAAGGTCGTGGGTTTGGTACTCGGGCCTGGGGCCTTGCTGTGTGGAGTTTTCATGTTCTCCCCTGCCTGTGTGGGTTTCCTCCCATTGTCTAAAGACTTAATGCTTGGGTTAATTGGTGACCCTAAATTGTTCATAAGTGTGAGTGGTTGTCTGTCTCTGTGTGTTGGCCCTCTGATGGACTGGTGACCTGTCCAGGGTGTACCCCACCCTTGCCCAGAGTGAATTTGGATTGGCTGCAGCACCCCCCACGACCTGAAAATGGAAAAGCAGTGGAAGATGGATTGATGGAAAACCTCTCAATGTCTTTCAAGGTAGCATTTTGAGGCTAAATTGTAATATAGAAATATAGTACATTATTTTCCAATCTTAAAAAATTGCATGAAGGGTTTTCAGAATGAAGACTTCTTACTAAATCTTTCTCAGAGAAGAGCTGCAAAAAACTGCTAAATGAACTGCGGGATGAAAATGTCTGAAAGCTGGAATGGGAACCCGGTACCTGGCTGGCAAACATCTAGACACTAAACATTATGGAAGCATCTACAAAATCTCCCATTAAAAGTAATGTACAATGTTTTGTGATGATGTTTACTGTGCACAGACTGTAGGAGAAAAAGGGCTGTTGATTTCAATGAAGAGCCAGAATTACAAAGTATGTGGGGGATGATGTTGGAGCTAAAGTTTTGTAATCCTGACAAACAAGTTTAAGGAGCTGCTGTGTTTGTTCTACTTTATTTGATTAAGTTAGAAAAAAGCTAGGCCTTTCTTTATGCTATAAATCTTCATTCCAAAGGGCTCAAAATTAAAATGATGGATATACACATTACAGAGCCAGAGGAGTGGGGGAGATTGCACATTCAAGTTTTTGGATATGCATCAGGAAAAGTGAACAATTGCTCATTCTTAATGCGACATGCTATGTCATATCTGCTGAAGTAAAAAGCAGTTTACTTTTAGGTGCTTCTGAACTTGCACACAGAGCAACATTTTAGTGATACATGACTGTTTTCAGTTGGAGCCTTTGGCTGACTAATACCTAAATGAATTCCAGGATGCAAACTGAAGGCAGGTTTCTCTCAAAAGAATTTTAAAATTAAATGAAAAATATGGCATTTCAACTTCTAAATTTTAATGCTGCAGTCTCTCACCCTCACATACACACCCATGTTTTAATTTCAAATCTTTGTTGAAAGATTTGTCTGAAGGTAGGTAGAACATAGGAGACACACACACACACACACACACACACACACACACACACACTTGGGGTGCACTTAGGCTGTGACTGAAATTTTAGTTGAAATGGTTACATTTCATTTGCCCTAAAAATGACTTTTACTTTAAATCTGCAGAACTGTCAGCAGACTGGGATGTCTCTGTAGCACCCCGTTCTTGGTTATATCAATACAGAACATTGTGACAAAATTGACCTTTACCTACAAATTAGAGCTCTAGCAATTTATAGATAGCTCTAGGCCATATTCAGATTTTGGTTGTATTTGAAATAATTGCACAGGGCTAACACACCCCTCTAATAAACTTGCGGGTGAGTGGGGCATAAACAGCTGTCACTAGTACCAATACCTCATACCAAGATGATAAATGAGTGAAAAATACACAGGAAAGATTTCAAGAAATGTTTACTTTACCCAGGAAAAAAACATGACAGTTGTGATGTGAATGAGCTAGTATAAGAAAATCCAACCCTGATTTGAAATTACAAAAAAAAAAAAAACAATAACTCAAACCATATTTTCAGCTTTTTTTCCTCCATGTCAGGGATATAATCATCTACTTCAGTTCCTCTTTTCCAACTTTGGATTCCACTTTTACACTGTAATACAGGAGCCAAGGTAAAAATCCTCTAAAAATGTTCACTGTTAAGTATCTTCTCTGTAGTAACTCGCACTGCACAAAAGTAATATTTTCTCTACAGCTGGTATAGCATGCCTTTAAGGGGCAAGCTTAAAACGGGATTTTAAAAGTTGAGTTCAATAAAGGCCAGCATTTCTCTAAAGTGCCTTGCCTGCTGAATGTGGCTTTGCATGTGCAGGCAACTAGGTCGACAAATATGTATCAAAAACAAACAAACAAAAAAAAAAAGTTAAGAGCATTTATACAGAATTAAGGCAACCCAGAAAACAAAAAAGCCATTAAAACCAAGCGACAAAAGGTTCAGTATTGGGCCATGGATACACTGCAGAAAGTTATTAGTGAAGATGACAGCACCTCCAGCAATCACCATCTGCCTCTCCTCTCCTCTTCCACACTCAGTCCTTGTATTCGGTGTACTTTTTGGCCGATCCCTGCACCTTGCTGGCGGGGTACTTCAGTCTGTTCAGCGCCATTTTCCTGAGCACCGCCTGGGGAAGGTCGACGTGACACTTCTCGGCGAGCTCCACCAGGTAGATCAACACGTCGCTGAGTTCGTGCGCCAGCTGCTCCCGCTCCGACTCGGTCCAGTCCGGCAGGCCCTCGGCGACCTCGCCCCGCCACTGGAAGAGCTCGGCCACCTCGCCCACCTCCCCGACCATGGCCAGGAATAGGTTGCGGGGCTGATGGAACTGGTTCCAGTCCCGCTCGTCCGTGAACTGGGCCTGCATCCTCCGGACATCCTCAAAGGAGGGCTCCGGGCTGAAGGTGAACCCACCCCGTTGGACTGTCCCTCCGTTCTGCAGCTTCGGTCCGGCGTTTGCCTCCTCGGCTGCTCCGTCTGGACACACCGACGACACGTCCCCGTATAGTCCACATTCGTCTTTTCCGTTGGTCGCCATCATGTTGTCTTTCTTCACCCAGCGGCGCCGCGAAAAAACACGTTTTCAGAGTTAGTCAACAACCCGCTGCTCAAACACCATGTGGGTAATCCCGCCAGTTTTCCCGCACACCGGAAATGATGCCAATTATATGGGAAACCGGAAACTCGGCGGTCCTGGGTCTTGTAGTTCTACCATAAAGATGGCGGCACAGACGCTCCTATTAAACGTCACCAAAAAAAACAAAAAACGCTCCCGCTGCGTGTTTACGTTATACGTCACAGACAACATGGCGGCCCCCTTTACCGCAGCGAGTGAGCTGCTACACAACATGAATAAACAAATATCGATATTGTGTCCGAAGGCTTTGTGTGTCATTAGACGAATCTGTACAACAAGTTCACGATGTCACAGCCAACGGCAGCCCAGACTGAAAAGGTAAGCGGCGGCTGCTGGGGAAGAATTTGTGTAATTGGTTTGACTTACTCACCTGTATAAAGCAGTTGTTAAAATGTTTTGGGGTTGTTTTTTTTTTGCATAAGTTTTTTTGTCTTTTCCTGCCCTTTAATGTTGTATGTAATCATGTTTAAGGTCTGCTAAGTTTCAAAACCAAAGAACAGTTAAAGGGAATTGTTACCAAAGCTCCTGAAGTTTATCTTTTTCACCCCAACCTTTATTTCTGTCAATTACCTACGTCATCATGTAACATATTAGAATAACGTCAGCCTACCGTAGAGTTTGACACCAAGTGGTAAACGTGGATTAAATGGAATTAAACACCAGACACTCCACTTCATTAAAAGACCATTAAAAGGGGTTCTCCTTTGGTTAATGGAGCTTGGTAACACCTTTTTGTCAGAGCCTCCATATTTATTTAACTTAACATGTGTTTGTGATGATGAGGGAGATGACCTCGGGGATCTTTATCATAAACACTGAGATATCTAGCTCCCTTTGGGCTCAGCTCAGGCGCTGGTTGTTGTAGGATCAGATTAAAACCTATGAGCCTCTGCTCTACTCCTGATGATCCTGATGAGATTTTATAATAAACGGACATAATAAGAGCACCAGATATGTTTATTAACCAGTAGAAATACTTTGCTGTTCCAGGCTTTCTTTTCCTTTCCTCTCTCTGGTGTTCCCTTATAATCATTCTTATAGCTCCTTTTATTATATCCATCACTGTATTTTAATATTTGGATTTATACAATTTCTACAGCTTCTCATATTCTAGTAATGCGCTCGTTCAATTTACAATTCACTAACTTAAACGTACTTTCATTTCTTGCTATATTAAGTACTTTCATTGCTATTCACAGTATTCATGGGCCTGACAGTAACACTGCGTCTCTTAAGGACATATAAGGACATGACAAGTCCTCCTGTAACTTTCTTTTCTAAAACTTAGTTGGTAACTTCTTTTTTCCTTGCAGTTATGACTTTCAGTTTTATGTTTTCAGAATCCAAAGTCACAAAATCCCCAAATCCCTGACAACACTGGCTCTAGTCTGATGGGAGTAAGTTACCCCAATCTTATGAAAATGTTCCTTGGTTTCAAAACCAGCACAGCTCTTAAGTAATTTCTGAGGAATCTGTAATTTAAGTGTTTTTTCCAAAAACTCAAACCGTGAAACCGAAATCAAGACCATTCAAAAGCTGTCTTCACTTACATTTTTTTCGTTTTCCCAAGTACATTAATGCCTCACTTTATCAGGGTTGCAGCAAATACTCAACCATAGGGCCTTCCCACAAGTTTATCTGCCTGCTTAAGATGACCATGACTCTGATATTGAAAGGGTTAGTCTTCAGACAGTTCCCCTCCAACTTCAGGGAAGAAATTAAAGTTGTTTCCATGGGGTGAGCTTTACTCAGTGAAATGCAAATTAATCTTCATGTGCAAATAAGTTGGTACCTGACTTTATTCTGAAGCCAGGTATTGCCTAAGACGAAAATGTCTTTATTTGCACTCAATTCCAAATTCAAATTTATATCTGAACCCAACCAGTTTTTTTGCTATTACTAACCACACGTGTGCACTGCTATGTGAACAATTTTTTGATACATAATGTATAATATCAGCTTATATCCATATATATATATATATTTACCATTGGAAAATGTTTCAAGAAACTACTTCTCTACTATTTCCACTTTGCATGGCGTTCACGATTAATTAAAAGCACAGTCAAAAGCTAAGCTTTTTTTGGTATGCATATCTTGTAGCATGAGCACACTACATGCTGTTGAGAATTGATATTCATAGGAGATCAACACAAAGCTCCTGTTTGAAGAGTGCTCATTTTAATATAGACCTGTCAGCCAGACAGAAGCAAAGAAATAAAATTTTCTTGCCAGGTGCACAGCTGCTTTTCCAATTTGGTTTTATTATCCTCAGATTACATATATAGTACAAGGTTTTTAATGATTATGTCAGTACAATGTGTTGCTCCTCTCTGCCTTAGTGCTCACCAGCAGCTTGTTGGGGTGGTCGGCTTGGAGATCCATGCCCAGATTAACTCCAACACCAAACTGTTTTCTGGCTCACCGGTTCGTTTCTCTGCGCCTCCAAACTCCCTGGTGTCATTCTTTGATGGATCCTTACCTGGCACATTACCTGTAAGTGATGTTTACTTTAATGCAGACATAGATAAACTGTTGCCTTTTTTGATCCCCTTTTTGGCAGGTGATCAGTTAATGTCCATCTGTGTCTCTAGGTCCTCAACAGACGATGTGTTGAGGCAGCAGTGATGACAGGACTGGCATTCAACTGCACTATAAACAGGAAGTCCTTTTTTGACAGGAAGCATTACTTCTACGCTGATCTCCCTGTGAGTTTTTCGCTCCCTGCCCTCCTTTGTTGCTTTCTCTGCGTCATCAAGGGACCTTATCCGACAAGCAGCAGAGTACGGAGGCTAATGCCTTATGAATCATACAGCATTATTCCTTTTAGGTTGACATAAGTTATCCTCATCTGCCTCCAAATTCGACATCACAACACTCCTTTTGAACTCTCCCAGGCACAAGATTTTATTTAAGTGGCAAGCAAGTCCTGCTGAATCAGCAAAAATGCTATTTGCCATACATCAAGACGAGTGATACTGAAAGCTATGAAAGAAAATGACCAGTGTTTTTTTTTTTTTTCAGTCAGCAGCTCATTTCCTTCAGTGCACTTCTGTTTTTACATTATCCACATTTAATATTTATTTATTTGGGGATAACTTTCATTTATTCATAGTTCACATAATTTAATCATTATTGGAGTCCTGACAGATGTTAATTGGTGTTAACACACGATTGTTTGTGTTTCTAGATTGATTGCTTTTTTTTTTTTTTAAATCTAATTAGGAAACATGAAAACTAATTAGTAAACTAGAAATAATCGTCAAGATGACTCTGGTCTTTTGTAGTTACCATTAATATTGTTTTAGCATTGATTTGCAGTCTCATTCGTGTCCACCTGATGAATGAAAGTCTAATGCTTTCTCTCCTTCAAGATTTGTTTTGATTTCCACCTACTCCTGAGGGAAATATCTGGCTCTTCAGCTGCTAATGCTTACATCCCCCATCTTGCTGCTGACTTTGTCGAGTGTTCTAAAAACCCATTGTACACTACCTGCTCAGCACCAAAGAGATGAGACAAAATTACAGACTATATGGTGAATGCAGTGGAGCATTAAGCAGCTAAAGAGACAGATATTTCCTTCAGGAGTAGCAGGAGAGAAATTGAGTAAAAAGCAAACAAATATTGGACTTCAATTCATCAAATGGCTAAAAACTGCTCTAAATAAACAATAATCTTTCTGTGTAACTGCTGAACATGCAAGTAACCAACTTCTTTCTAAGAAATTGTCATGCCAACTTAAAAACTAATTTGTTAACAGCTCTTTTGCCCAGTAAATTCCTTTCTGTTGTTAAAGAGTCATGTAGAGTCATAAAGAGTCATTGTAGATCAGTCAAGTTTGGATATTTGAGAGGTTACATAGCAATCCAGTGGTCATGACATGGGCATGTGGTGTTAAATGTCTGACAGCACACCATATGAGCCGAACAGCAGGTGACAGAGGTATCCTAAACCCCTCTCTTCAACTCTGATATTTCCATTTAACAGGCTTGAGCAAGTGATGTTCGCTTTTCTCTGTGTAATGAAGTTTTCGCATGGCAAGGTTTCACTAGCCCTCAGAGCCCCAGGGTGATTTTTGTGCCATTATGAGTGACATTTTAAGGGTTAGATGGAAAAGGCAAAATATCATGGGAACTCTACAGTGACATGCCCTACAGAGACCTTTTGTAATAAATCCACAACTTCTCAGAACAAAGGTGTACGAGAATTTTGCGTTTTAAATTTTCAGTCTGTCTCAGCCTGGTGAAATATTACGTTAACAGAGCTACGTAGGCAAGGTAATCAGGAGGTAATTATGGACTGAACAACTAAAGAGACATCTTTTCATTCCCTTTGGTTTTATTTTATTGAGGCCTCACAAAGTGTCAGTAACATATTGAATAAGAGCTTCAACTGTTATTTTTATTACAGAATTTTCTCTTACTGTATTAAAATCAAATAAATTATATCTTTGATATTTCCGATTAATTTCTAAGATTACTTGAGCTCATTGTGAAAATACTGATAAGGCTTGGCGCACAGCCATTTTCTGTAGAACTTGATAAATATTAGATGATAGATATTTTCTTTTCCCATGTAATATTTCGCCAGCTTCCTGGTTATCACAAAGTGGCAGCAGCATAGAATCACCATGGCAGGGATACATTATCTCCCTAGAAATTCCTTCATATCATGAAAATTCCAATAAAATCCCCTCCAGAAAGTGCAAAGATTACTGTTCAGTTCGTCTTGCTCTCTTGTGTGTTTACAGAAGATTGCATCACCTCTTGTGGATTCATTCTCAGCAGTAGACACACACAGCGGGACGATAATACCCGATTACAGTCTTTGTTTTCCTGTGAAATTTCACACACAACCCCTGTCAGCAGCTTGAGCCTGAAACCTTTATTTGTGTTTTAAATTCACTGTGCACAATACCTGCTGCCGGTTTTGCTCCTGGCTCATCAGCCGTCTCAAATGAGTGATGTGTGAAATGGCTTGATAAGCTGAAGTCAAAGTTGCTTTAATTATGCAGATAATGGAATGTTTTTCACATTCAACCTAAAGTTTGAGTGTAATCTATGCTCGTAAAACCAAACCAAGAGCAGGACTGAGGGAGAAATTATCCCACCCTTGAAAAATACATTTATAAATTGCGTTTTACATTATTGATATTTTCCAGTAGAAATCCCTGATTGCATTTTGTAAAACACCACAGTTGCTCATTAAATGATTAATGCTGCTGTCCAAACAGCATTCCTTCTTTGAAATTAAATGACAGACAAGGCACATATATAACAGCCCTTTAATAACATGCCTCAGCAGCTCCACACTTATCCACCAACAAAAGCAAATAATTAATTAATTAATTAATCATTAATTTCCTTGAGATATTAAGTTCATAAATAAACAGAAATGGCTTCTTGACTATTTAAGCTTTGATATGTTTTTAATGAGCGCAGTAAATGAGTGTGTGATGATGGTTAACTGAGAAGAACTTCAGTGTGCAGGCACAAGGAGCAACACGACAGAGCGAGGCTTGTTTGTTTGGTGACTTTGAAATGAGTCAGAAAATGACTCAGCAGCTCACAGCACAGAACTGTGTTTGTGCATATGAAGTGTGTGCATGTGTGTCTGTGCCGTATGTATAGTGTAAGAGCGGACATGCATCTGTTGCTGAATATAAAAAGGTGTTCTGCAGTCAGGGTGTAAATGGGGAACCCTAATGTGTCTACAAGGATCTTATTAACAACAGACTAGCCTTTGCAATCCTTCATTACGTAGCTGATTTATTATGCAGGAAATGCAAGCCATCTTAACTTAAACATTCTGCTGAATGTACAGGATGAAATGTTCATGCTTCAGCTGGCTGAGACCGAATTTTCAACAGCAGACACAAAACTTTTGAAAAGATTAAGTAAGAAATAGGCGATTTCCAATAAGCTGCAGCAATGTTCACAAAATCCAGCAGATTTAAAGATTGAATCCACCAAGAAGACCAGAAATTGAAAAAGAAAATCCCTGGCACTTTCTTTTTTTCTACCATTTGTTTTAAAAGGAGGAGGTGTGGATGTGATTGATTATGTCGATCAGGCACACCGTACAGAAAAATAGTGACTAAAAGCCCCCCAATCTATGCTCCCACATCCTCACTCTCTTTAGCATAAGTATGATTAATGTTTAGTTCCTGTGATGTGGTTGCCATAGTAACATGGGCAATTAATACTCAAGGCAGCAGATTCTTCTAGGAATAGAGAGGCAGATAAAATATTTATCCTTATGCTTTTGTGAGAAAAAACTGTGAGTGAAATGACAGCACTCTCTCTGCATTATAATGACTGCTCAGCCAATTAGCCTGTGTGGGGTTTAATTGATGCTGCCTGCTTCACCTTTTCGTGGACCCACGACACCAACAGCAGACTCATCGTCAGTGTTATTCTGCTCCAATGCTGGGATTTAACAGAATACTTGCAGGAAGATATCATTTGAAGCATTTCGATTTGAAAGGAATGTGTTGGTTGCACAAGATAAATCATTATTCCATTCTACCATGTCAAATAATCAATTAAATCCGGTTAATAAACCAAATGAATGTAGTTTAAGATATTAAGAATCTTACTGACCTATTAACTGGTGATATCAAACAGAAGTTCAACTGACAAATTAGACAATTCCACTGTATGCAAACATTGTATTTAGTATGTTAATGTAGCAAGAGTCAATGTTTGAAAGGAAATGCAGAAAACATTGCTTTGCATATCTGGTGTAGATTAAAGATCATAAAGCATAGAACATATTATATTGTTGGTTTGCATTAACAGCTGTTGATGTACCAATCTTGAAAAAAATGTTGCAAGTTCAGCATTTAAACTTAATTCCTCTACTCACTCAGACCAGTCCCAAGCGGTGGAAGCAATACCAATGTTAGCTATCTATCTTATTTCACTAACCTGCTAGCTCTGACTTGTCTCATCACTTTCTGTTAGTGAGCGTATATAACCCCAATTTGCCTTGAAGACATAGTGCCACTCAGCCTATACTGTCAAGTGACCATAACCACCACCCCTTGCTTGCCACTTTAATTCAGAATTGAGAATGTGTACTGGTAGGGACTTTCAGTTTCTACCGCAGCATCATGTTACCGTTACTAAGTGATGGGAGTGTTTTCTTTCCTAGTTTGATGGGGAGTAAAATTAAGTAAATAGTTCCAAATTTATGTTCCCGTACCAACACAATCAGACAGTAACGTGCACTCAATAAAAGTTTCAATTTCTTACTTAGAAACAGTTAGAGAGAGCAACAAGATGTTTTTCAGTTTTGGATCTTCTATTTACTACACTGCCTTGCTGCACAGACTTTCATTGTGTTGTATTTTCTCCCATCAGGCTGGATACCAGATTACTCAGCACCGGCAGCCCATTGCTGTGGATGGCATACTGACTTACAGCCTCCTCGGAGGAAAAAAGAAGAGCCAGGTGATCAGAAAAAGTGTTCACATCAAACAAATTCAGTTGGAGCAAGACAGTGGCAAGAGTCTCCACGATGACATGCGGAGCCAAACACTTATAGACCTCAACAGAGCAGGTAACATCAGCTACTGTGCCTGAAGATTAAACAATGCTGCTGCTGTTATTTTATGTTGGCAACAATTCCCATGAGAAGACTAAAAGCAATCATAAAATCATTGTTGTAGTGTGGATTGTCTGTGTTGCTAAAATTTGATTTAGCTCATTCCATTGTGCCTTAGATATCCACTATTCTCAAAAAATCACATAAATAAGCTTCAGCCTTGCACTATATGACGCGCTGTTTCTATGAACACAGCCACTGGTTTTTCATTGGTTTTCAGTCAAAAATAAGTCATTCTGCTGCCAGAAATGCTCAATCCAAAGGAGCAAATAGTCTTAACAAATGCAATATTTACTGTAGGTTTAGTAAGTGGTCTAAATCCTTCTATGGCATTGTTTAACCTCAAACTGTATATTTTTACCTTTTAAAATAAAAAGTCAGACAATGTCACAAAGCTTCATGGCATGGATACCTTAGAGATGTAAAACACAGCTGTCTTCATATTCATCAGGTGTAGGTCTAATGGAGCTGGTGATGGAGCCAGACATGAGCTGTGGAGAGGAGGCTGCTGCTGCTGTGAGAGAGCTTCAGCTCATCCTGCAGGCCCTTGGCACCTGTCAAGGCAACATGTCTGGTATGGAAATCACTCTCTGTTGTCTCTCCTGTCTATCTGCTTCTCTCTCTTTCTCTCGGTTTCTAAGCCCCTCCAACTCCAAACACACCGTCTATCCATCCCAGAGTACATCTTCTTCATACCTCTGTCTCCCCAGAGGGCCAGCTGAGAGTAGATGCCAACGTGTCTGTCCACAGACCAGGTGAGCCCTTCGGTGTCAGGACCGAGTTGAAGAACATTAACAGCATCCGCTACGTAGCCAGGGCTATAGGTAAGTAAAAAATTAGTGGGGGGGGGGCATACAGTAGAGCTTAACTTGTTGCACATTTTGCTCACAAACATCTTCTAAAGGTAGAGACTTGAAGATTGATGTTTGATTGGATGTTTGCCCTTTGTCATGTGTCAAAATGACCAAAGTCGATTTTGTGACATTATTTGTTTCCTGCATGTCAAGGTTGTAGTAAAAGGCAAGAAACACTCAGTGCTTAAACAAACCTAACAATAATTGGTGTTAGTGGGACTGGTAACTACATGGTGTCTCCACCGGTTGCTGGTCAGATAACCTAAAACAGCATGCTATTTTACTTTAGTTGGTTATTTCCTTTTATTCAATGCCATAAATTTACACTAATACTACAATTCAGAGTAAAATATTATTATTTTTATGCGACAGTTTTGCAAAGAAGGCAATGTGGAAGATGTGCATACGTTTTTCACACATTTTGTATGTAATGTGTAACAGAAATTAAAAATGTTTTATCATTTCCACATGTGAAGTTAAAATTCAAATATTAAAATAAAATAAACATTTTGTTGACATGAAAAGAAGATAGCTGAATTTATGAATAAAACAAAGATAGGAAGCATAGTTAATACTGACAGTGACTTGTGAAGCATAAATTTGAGACTGACAACCATTCAAAAACAATTAGCTGTGTGATAGCAGCGTGTGATGGTGAATTGGCTTCCCGCAGCTGTTCACTGAAGAAAACATAGATTTTGTGTCAACTCCAACTTCACTGGCTGTTGATTGATCTTCAGTTAAAAAGTCAACAAAAAGCCTCAGCCAGGAATTTTTTTCACGTTGCTATGCAGGTATTCAAGCCATGTTCAACAGACCAGTGTTCTCTGCTTGAGTAATTTATCAATAAAGTTAAATCATATTTACTTTGCTGCTGAATTGGTATTTAAAAGTCACGCAGAAAAACATCATTTATCACAGTTATAATGCGGCAGCACTCAGAGACCCGAGAACTGTGAATATACAGGAGCAGATGTTTGGCTTTTTCTACAAAATTGTGTTTGTGTGTTCGAATGTTTTTGAATTAAGTTGTGTGTTTATGTCCATGTTGTCTATTATGTCATCAGACTATGAGATTCAGAGACAGATCAGTGTCCTGCAGAGAGGGGGGACGGTGCAAAATGAGACCCGGGCATACGATTCCAAATCAGGGTAAGAGGATGAAAGCACAGAGCTGTGATGCCAGATTTGAGCCATTGTAAAAGCCTCTGACTGGGATCTCTGCCTGATTCATTAGTCTCGATCTTTGCTAAGAAGGAACCATCATGGTAATGGTGATAGATAGAGCCATTTGGATGCTGCCGTCATCCTGCGTTATCCATGAGCAATGTGGTAGTTACAGGCTTATGAGCTCACAGAATGAGCTAGCTCCCCCACAGCTGAGGCCTTGATCATCCTCTGGTGCTGTGCCTCCCTCCCATGAGGCCTTGCATGTCCGAGATACATGGTGAAGCGTGCTAAATAGTGTGTGTTGGCCGATGGATTGACTTTTCTTCTAGCTCTTGTGAACCTGGGCTCAGATCTGAGTGCACTGAGTTTGCAGGCACCTGAGCAGACTGAAAGATATCGGTCTTCATATATGTTCCCCTCTTGTTTTTATTGTCCTTTTTTTTGTGGTGAAGGTTTCACACCCAATTATCTTCTCAGTTCATTTATGAAATATCCCAAAAAATGCCTTGTATTTCCTGTTGTGCCAGTTAGTAACAGTTTCAGTTTTATTCCCCAATATTGTCAATTTTAATTGATAATTTGGCATGTTTGCATAACTTGGCATGTCTTCTCCTAGGGAGACCATGCCCATGAGGGACAAAGAGGGTCTCCAGGACTACAGGTGAGTCTGAGATTGTGGTCTGTTTCATCAGCATTTATGTCCCAGGAGTTTGTTTTTATTGACTGACAAAATTATGCTATCAGAGGACAATCTTGTCCTCCATGGGGACTGAATGAAGATGAGTGATGGATATGGCTCAAGATTTGAAACTTTGTGTGTGTGTGTGTGTGTCTTTGCTAGCTTGCTTGCATTCTTGCTTGCATGTGATTGATGAACAGGCTTGAGGTTGATGGAGTCGAATGATTAGGGGTACAAGTGAAATGTGACAAGTGTGGTGTCAAAAGGACTATTAGTATCTAATCACAAGAAAACCTGTTCTTCTCTTGGCTTATCTGCCTTGCTGATAAAGCATTCTCCCCCTCCCCCTCTCCCCATCCTTCCTTCCCTCCCTTCAGATTCATGCCAGAGCCCAACCTGCCCCCTCTGATTGTGTATGAGGACGACGCATCGCTGCCCACTGGCATTGATGCGTGCCAGGCCGTGGTGGTGCAGAAGATAAGAGAAGGGCTGCCAGAACTACCCAGTGTCAAAAGAGACAGGCTGGTTCAAACATACGGGATCCTGCCTGAGCACAGCTTCACTCTGGTGGTGAGTTTATAAGTGGCTGAGTGCAACCAGTGAGAGAGGAGCTGATTCCCTTACTGAATCTGTTTTCCTCCACACTTCTTTTAATTGCCATCTGATCAAGCCTAAGCAGAGTCAGCATGGATGCAGGTCTGCTTAAATCCAGAAGGCAGCTGAACGCTGATAGCCTCTGTTGGGCTTATTTGATCCCAATTAGATAGTGTGCATGTGATATTACTGGCGTTTTCTTGCAGAATGAAGAAGGGCTGGTGGAGTATTTTGAGGCGGTGATGAAGGCAACCAAGAAGGAGCCAAGAAAAGTGATTGGCTGGGTGACAAATGAGCTACTCGGTCAACTCAAGCAACAAGACATGAGTGTGAGCCAAAGGTGAGGCAAATCCCTTCATGTTGCTTTTATAATGTCAATATAGTGTGTATTGTTTGTCTAGCAGGTTCGATTTGTTTTTGCCAATGCAGCTCATGAATGTAGTTCTATTCTGTTGCCAAAGCTCAGGTCTTAGATGTCAGAGCCCCAGCACATGACCCCTGCTCTCGGAGTTCCTTATGACTGACTCTCTCACTTTGTATTGTTCTTCTAAAAAGTCAGTGATTTTTGTGCTGTGAGGAGGAGGAATGGAACAAGTAAAATTAATAGTACACATGGGAAGAGGGCTTTATTGTAGCTGCTTTCAACTTCATAGTCAGGAGGTCATCTGATATTTTCCTCTGAACTTACTCAAACATATGCTTTTTTGTCTTGTAAGATACTTAAAATAGTTTCCAGCCTTAACGCTTCTACTGTGATAAGTAACGCAACTGTTAAGGTTAAGATGGCTATCATGAACTGCAATATAGCTGGTCTGGTTCTTGCTTGGGGACCTTATTGTTTGTCTCTCTCTCTCGCTTCATTCCTTGCCTTAACCTCTTCACTGTCTATAATGGAGGCCCAGGAATAACTTTTAAAGGAAAACTATTCACCCTACAGATGCAGTCTGTTTCACAATCTATTGCTTCCAAGAGATTAATTCAAGGGGGAAATTTAGAGCTAATGTCAAAATTATCTGCCATCTACAAGTGATTATGTGCATCTGGTGTCAGTAGGTCAGCGTCATACCTTGTAGTTCATAGCTAAACTTAAATCTGAGACACTTTGGGCCCATTTATAGCAGATTGTTGTAAAGTTAGAGTTTGTGTAAGAAGAATCGCTCTCCAGGGGAGTTCCCCAAAAAATACCAGCAGCAAGAAAGGTCAAATCAGTAAGTTTAAGCAATAATATCAAACATTTAGCATGTAAGGAGGAGACTGCAGTGGTGGAGGAAGCTCTGGCTGCAACGTGGTGGATCAGCAGAGTGAAATTTTCAGACATTTAAAAAAAAAAAAAAAATTAAATGAAATTTTTTTTTTTTTTTATTTATTCACTTATAATGGGGTCTGTCTGTGTGAGTGTTACACTTGCAAACATGAATTGCAGGAGCAAAGCTAACTACGGCCACAATGCTGAAGTCCACACAGATGTACGTGTAAATAAGTTTTACTGAAATCTGTCACTGACCTTTCTCTCATCCTTCTTCTCTGCTGCTTGTATTTGCTCTGCATTTATGAAAAAAAAGAGTACAAGATGTAATGACTTGGACATACACCCACATGAATGCGATTGGATGTAAGAAATCAATTTATGCCCACACAAATATGAGTGAGCTGGTGATAGTGAAGAAAGCAGCTGATGAGAGTTACTGCTAACATCTGTTTCAATATTATATCCATTGTAGCTGTTATTGTATTAAATCACCAGGGGTTCTCCATTGCACTATGGAAGTAGGGGCAACAAGAATCATAATAAGAAACTTACATAAAATGTAAAACAAAATAAATAAATAAATAAATTTAGTGGCATCTCCTACTGAGCTAAGAACAGTGTTAGTGAACCGATTCCCCTCTCTATTGCTCAAAAAGAAGGTTTGCTTTGAATTAATGAGCATTTGCCTCAAAAGAAAAACTTTTGTGCTGCCTAGTGTTCATAATGATGTCGTTATATTTGGGGTATGGGTTCTGAATTAAAAATGATAGCACATCAACCTCTGTTAGATAAAATAATTCAAATTTTTCTTCCATCAAGCATTCAACCTATCCGCCGTTGATTGACATTAAAGACTATTAAATTTAGTCTTCACACATACTGCTTAGACCATCACATACCATGCAACAGCTACATAAATCATCTGATATTCCCTAATCCGTCATGTCTGTCAATGACAAAACACCTGCGATGGTCCTGACAGCCCATCCGAGAAAAGTCTGTGTGGACAAATCCAATTACATCAGTGAATTCACTATTTTTGGGAGTGATATTTTAATCTCTCTTTGGCGAAGGCCTGTTAGCTGGAACATGTTGGATTTTGTAAATGTTCCAAAAGATTTGAACTGTCCTCTTTTTTTTTTTTTTTTTTCAGGCAGAGATAGCACCGTGATAAATGTCACATTTGTGCTTAAAAAAAAATTAAGATGCCTATGTTGCTAATAGCTATGAAAAAAATAAAACATGTTTCCTCTTAGTCTATTGCTAAATATCACACTCAATACTCATCAGTGGTGGACAAAGTACACAGTTCCAGTACTTGAGTCAAAGATCTTCAGATCTTCCTGGTCAAATGTTACTCCAATAAAAGTGAAAGTAGCCAAGTTAAACTATGACTTGAGTAAAAGTACAGGAGTACTTGCTTTTAAAAATCCTTAAGTATTTCATGTACTTTTCATCGCAGCACAAGGTGTCCATTCAGTACATTCAAAGAATCTGACTCTAAGATAATGCAGTGAATGAATTGATTTGAACTGAATTGAAATATTGAATAAGAAGCAAATGCTATAGAAACAAACTTAAACTGACAAAAAGACCAACACTGTAATTATGTTGTTCTTTTTATTAAAAGAAAACCACCCCTCCAAAATCAAAATGCCAAATAAAATAAAGTATAATAAACTTCTTGGCTCAGTGATAAAACCTAAACTTAAAAATTGCCTGCCAAAGCCATGACTTGCGGTGCACAGCTGCAGCGGATCACTTTCCCTCTCCCACTTGAATATTACCTGCGAGCTCACCGGGGACAGCTATGGCAACACTGCTTGAACACAAGAGATGCGCATGAATGGAGTTTATGGAATTGTCTAATGCAAATGTAACAGGTACTTCATAGAAATGTAGTGGAGTCATTATGAACGATATTTGCCTTTCAGATGGAGTGGAGTAAAAGCACAGTTTCCAGAAATAAGTAAAAAAAAAAAAAAAAAAAAAGTCACTCAAGTAAAATACAGATCTTCAAAAAGTGTACTTAAGTAAATGTACTTTGTTAATGTCCTCCACTGATACTCATTTAAATTCATTTCATTTTAGCAATTTTCCTGAAATGGCAGCTATAAGAGTGTGGGTGGTCAGATACACCTGAGTTGTATTTGTATTTGTACTCAAATTGAAAGTCATTCCAACTTCACATCGGCTTCTTAAGTCTGACTAGGATTAGAAATGTAATTCTATAAAAACTTCTTATTAATTAAACTTAATTGAGGAAGTGAGTCAATGCAAACTAAATGACACTGAAAAAATATTGGGCTGATTGTCAGCACAGATGCTGGGAGCTTCACTTTATCTGCTGCTCACAGACAGATGTGAAACGTTTGTGTTTGAGTGAACCGCAAAGTAGCCGGTGTTTATTTTTGCATAATGTTGCGTTTGCTGCAGTTTAAATGAGGAGAGTGAAAGAAAAACAAAGAGCGGCCAGCAGGGTTGTGAAAAGCTGAACGCAGGGTAGACAACACAGGCGCAAACTCACTCACAGAAGTACTGAAAGAAACATTTGGAGCATTTGGAGCCGCCAGGAAGAACCTGGCAGTTTTGGTATCAAGTAAGATTTATTGAAGAGTTCTAAGACAAATATCTCCTTTTTTGTTCATAGAGACACTGTCTATCTAAATTTTAGCCCAAATTACCTGCCCAGATTTTATGTTCTGTTTCCAAGCCCTTCAGAGGAATCACATTTCTTAGAACACAAAAAATCCAGACATTTCATTATGAGCTTTTTTGGGCCTTTCTACTACCCGAGAATTGTCCTTACGTATGCAGATGAGTTTCTGGCAACTGCCAGGTGTCAGATTTGCAGGATTTTGACAAGATGATGAAGAATACGGTAGTTCTCTTGGTCTATATAAATACCATGCACATTTGAAAACACTAGTATACTCTTTTTTTTGTTTGTTTTGTTTTTTTGGTCTGGCACGAGTCCACAGCCAATCTAGTATTCATACTTTCTGTTTCATTTGTTTCATCACCAATAGTTAACTATTTCATTTCATACCCTTTACTTGTTATTACTTCACTTTTTAATTCCTTTCCTTTAGCTAACATAAGGTATATTCATTGTTATGTCACTTGTAGCTACATAGCTAGCTTTGACCTTTT
Organism: Remorina albescens; assembly: GCA_034769265.1. Lineage (NCBI taxonomy): Eukaryota > Metazoa > Chordata > Actinopteri > Carangiformes > Echeneidae > Remorina > Remorina albescens. The sequence goes on from CM068487.1 coordinate 5,062,226, forward strand.
TTTAAATATTTTTACTAGTTTTTTTTTTGTTTGTTTTTTTTTAGATTAGGATCAAACCCATATGTAACCCTATAATTCATTGTTTACCCTGAAGAAATGACCATTTCTAGTAAAATTAATATATCTTTCCACGTTCAACTTTTTCCCCAGAAACTGAAGGAGTATCCTCTGGAGTCCTAGTGTCCCTGGTCAGGAATCATCCATCTGTTTTACACAAACACGACTGGTCAAACTGAGTTGTGTTTGTAAAGATGGATAGTTCTCATCTATTTTTCCACAGTGTCTCCGCCAGGTTCAGAGGAGATTTAGTGGAGATGGACTTGCTGGCCAGAAGTGTACTGAAAACACATTACAGTCAAATCACATATGTTGATCGACTATTGCATCCCTTTCCATCTGACACTCCCACTTTTTTCCTCCTTTGCCTCTATTTATATCACTAATTCTCCTGTTCATTAGAGTGTAAGTAAATTGCCCCTTCATCTGATTTCAGCCCAATCTCTCCGCCTGCCTTGGCCGAGCTGCTGGACCTCCAGGAAACAGGACACATTTCCTCTTCGGCTGCCAAGCAGGTCAGTCAACTGCACAGACTGTGCAATTATCCTCTTCTATCTGTCACTCACTACACACAACTCCAGCCAGCGTTCATTTCTTTTCGCGATATCACCTGCGTCTAGTTTCTTGTTTCTCCCCACTCACAGGTTTTCCAGGAGATGTGGAGGTCATCAAGCAAGACAGCCCTGCAGATCATCCAGGAGCAGGACTTGGGGCTTGTTAGTGACACTGCACAGCTGCACAGCATCTGCCAGAAGGTGGTGGACTCGCATCCTGATGAGGTGAGGGCTCACATGTGATTTCTCACTCACAATTATATTGTTTGTTTGGTGTTTGTTTGTTTGAGATGCTCAGTGTCTTCTGTGCCTCTCCATAGGTTCATGCTATCAAAAATGGGAACAAGAAAGTTCTGAACAAACTTATGGGCATGGTTCAGAAGGACACAAAAGGGAGAGCTGATCCTGTTCTGGTGAGGACAATTTTACAGGAGAAGACTTCATGAAGCCACATCATGCACTGATGATGTAGATCTATATGGTAACACGCAGTACATGGGATTTATAAAAGTATTGACAGTCAAGCAGGAGATGAAGCCCCAGTTCCTGGAAGGATGATATAATGTAAATATTGTACAATATTTTCACCGAGCAGCAGCCTTTATTGTCTGTATTTATGTGTCTGAAAATAATAAATCTTATGAGATGAGACATTAAATTGCTATTTGGTTAATTTTTTTAAAAAACAGGATACATTCATTCTAATATGGAATATCTACATATGTTTTGATAAGCTGACCAGAAGATTTTATGAAACTAAAATTTACCTAACAATCACGGAACTTTATTAAAAACAAACAATATGAAAATAAATGAAATTGTCCTGACCCTGAAGAGAAGAAGGGTGACAATCCTGAATCATGTAAATCCATACAAACCTTTCAACACAGGACAATGTACCAAACTGAAACTCACACAGGCATCAGATGAAACTGCTGACATATCACATGGTCTCTTATCAAGAAGTAGCAGAGACCCTGCCCATCTCAAATATCCATGCATGAGAGTGATCAGTGAGCTCCCTCTTGTGGTCGAGCTCATGTTATTTTTCCTGGAATTCTTCCTGTACTTCTCACTGACAGCAAGGTGCAGATCCTTTGCACAGTTTAAATGGCCTCATTGCTTAAAGATCCTTAAACCCTTCTAGCTCCTCTCCGCTGCATTTCTTCTCCTCTGCAACTGTTATATATTTAACATTATCTAAAATAAATAACTAATAAAGCTTATCATCTGGCTGTTTAATGTCATCATACATCAACTGCAGTTTCCCTCATTACAGGCAAATCTTATTTCGAAATTTGTTGGCGCTATTATGGCCATTATTCCCCTGCAGAGATAAGAAATTACATTTTCCTCATATGACTAGTTTCATAAGTGAAGCAGGCTCACAATGCGGGAGTCATATGGTGCTGTTTTGTAGCCAGCTTCAGAGAAAGATGCCCCTAAAGCTGCTAGAACACACCTCGGTCTCAAAGCTTTTCATTTCTGCATCAACAGTCTCTAGTGAGCAAAGATGGGAGCTGGCTGTGTCCCCCCCCAGCACAGTTTACCTCGTCTCTGCAGTGAGTCAATCATTGCATGTAAATGGATGCAATAAGCTCCTCTGAGAACAAGACCTCATTTTGAAAGAAATCTCTCTGAAGGAAGGGCTGTTCATAAAAGAAATCTGAATTAAACAAAGACATCAATAACTACAGAACAAACAGCCACTAACCCCCTCTGGCAAAAAGAAAATAATGTATTGATGGTGATAGGTGAAACCTTTCAGGCAAAGCAGCTGGGCTTTTGCTTTGAAAACACTGCCTTTTTGTTTAAAGAGAGGTGGGAATGGTCAACATGAGGTGCATTCAGTTTCATTGAGCAGAAGTTGTCTTTATTGAGAGATTAAGAGTCTTTGTGTGTCAGCAACAAACAGCAACCTGATCACAACAGCTGACAGAACTAAGGCCAAACAGCATCAGAGAGGATGAATCTTTGGAACCTACTGAGACAGAAACTGGTCTATAACCTCGGTTATGATACCCGTTTTCATGCCACAATGCTGCCAAAAACGGTGATTGTACTGCAGCACCGAGTGTGTAACACAGCTGAACCTGTGCTGGTTGAAGGGCAGCGTGTCGGCAACACAAAGTGACATCACATTGAAGGCTGATAAAGTGCTCTGCAACATTCATTTACCACAGAGAAAGACTTCTTCACCAGTTCAGAAAATGGCTTTGAAAGATTCAAATAGACATTTAAGTATTATTAAATAAATAAAATCACACAGAGATCTGACTGCATCGGTCGCTGCTTGCATAGCATGAAAGAGAAACTGGATTTAAAAAGAACCAAAAATATACAATCCAGACTTAAAACTTAACTAAAACTTTTTGGGGTGATGACATTGGTCAAATTAATGTAAATCACAACCCAACAATTTGTTTCTACAAATTATTTCCTCTATTGTGTCAAATTTAGTTGGATCTACACAGGGTATGGATCCACGAAAAAAAAAATACTAGAATGAATCAATTTGAATTATCATTGTCCTATATTTCTGTCAACATTATAGGATTTACTTTAGCAGCTCCACAAACCTGAAGGAGATGTCAGAAAAAATGTTTTTGAATGTCCACATTCAAAAACAGCTGCACCTTCACATCAAGTTGTGTATGTACAGGGATGGTAATTGATTTTTCGTTTGCTTCCAGAAACCATTTATTCTCCAAGCCATGTAAAAACACTATATTGTATGAGCACAATTAGTACTTAAGGCTTTTCCTTACAGCTTCAAGTGAAAACATTTTCTCTATTTCAAAAAAATTGCATTCCTTCTCTGTAAATCCATTTTAAATCAGGCAGTAATGTGAACCAACATCATAATTTAAGTGCCAATTTGAAATTTTTCCAGTCCTGGTAAATTCATTTAATAGAAAAAGGCTTTGTAACAAAATACATCTCTTGTATTACATCCCATTTTAATAACCATTTGTAACAGGTTCCTCTCAGGAGCCGTTATATCTGAGATGATTTTAAGTATATCAAAATTCTCCTCACAACAAAAAACAATCCCTACACAAAAAAAGTGGATACAAACCATAACTAAGAAGCCTCTTGTGCAATGTCATTGAAAAAAAATATGGCAATAGAAACTCGGAAAAACAGCTTAAATACCCCGTCCCATTCTGAAAATATCCCAAACTTAATTATACCCAAAATATTCTCGATTTGCATAGTGTTTTCTAACAATATGTACATTATAAAAGCATCACTAAAGTAAGGCAAATTAAATATAACAAGAACAATCCTGGTTTTGGTGCTGTGGTGTGGAGAAGGTGGAACCCATTAATGTGAGAAACTAGTGCATCGTGGGAAAACCACTTCCCCCAAAGACTTTTTCAGAACAGCGAAGAGAGTGAGCATTAAGACTCCTGAGGTACCATCACGACTCAACTGAAAAACAACGAAACAAACGTCCACTGTGGAAACAGTTTAAGTCATGTAACAGAGAAATCTGGATGTGTTTCCTCGATGACGCCAGTTAATGAAATTACAGTGTGACGCTGCTAATTCAGAGATGTGTAATGTTACAACAGAGAGACAGTCACACTCCACGGAGTAAGAAAACTGAGCAGCTGACATCAGGCATCTGCAGCTGGTCGAAGAAGACATTCACAAGGAGTTCAGATAAAGGCTGATGATCGATTGAACGAAAAAATAAAGAGAGAAATGCTGGTTTTTGTGTTTCTACGGTCTTTGGTTGTGGACTTGGAGTTATTATCAGCTGATGCAGGTCAAATTTGCAGGCCACAGTTTGGACCTTCTCCTCTGCTGCCCAACACTTTACAGAACTAAAAAGAAGATATTAAAAAGCACGAGAGTGATTGTCTTTGCTCAGAAAATAAATACTCTACCATTTCTTAAAATAGTTGCATAAATCACTGAATCCAACAGGTTTCTTTATCAAGTAGTGCCTGCAGAAAAATATATAGAAACCACCACAAAAGAGTCTTTTTAAATCTTATGTTCGACATACTGGGACACTGTTACTCTTCCATAGGAATGTAAGATAAGATGGAGTGCTCTTGTGCGATTGCAGCCAGTTCTTTGAGGAACTCCGTGAAGAGGACGGTAGCGAAGACTTCAGTCCGATCCAGAGAGATGGCTTTGGATTTTGGTGGCGGCGAGCTCTTCAACATACTCCCCGCCTCACCAGACGTGGAGCTGCTGTGTTTGTCTGAGAGAAAGAGGATTAAATAAAGGTAAAATGACAAAATGACGGTTAGACTTTATTCCACATATAAGGTTTATTTGAGACTTGAAATAAACATAAAGTTCCTGTGAATGATTTAGAAATGATTCAACGTAAAAGGTTTAATCTGATTGTCTGTAAACAAAGTGAACATGGACAAGAAAGTCGATAAACTAAAGTCCCGACAACAGGGTTCTACATTACAACTTCCTGTTATTGGTTGTTTACATTTAATTGAATTTTTAATAAAATGATTAAATGTGATTACATAATCTGAGCAAAGCTAGCACAGAAATGGGAAAAAAAATAATAATAATAAAAAAATCCTAAATGTTTAGTCACCTGCTGCCATGAATGAAGTCTCTCGGGCCAGCAGCCAGTGCTGGGCAGCAGTGATCATCTCTGGAAAGTCCCTTTTGGTAGCAACCAGCTCTTCGATCTGGTTCTTCACTGTGGCAAGTACCTGAGGAAGACCCAGAGAACTGCTTTCAGGTCTGTAGTATTTCCAGCTGTGTGATTAAAACCAAACCCTAACCCTTGCAAACAAACCTTGAAATCTCACTTCTAAAGCCGGATTGTCTAAATCATGGGTCTCTTGTTTAGTCAGATGTGGAATAAAAACGGATGTCTTCAATTAATCTTAGACATGAAGGCTCCGACTACTAACGCTTCTTTATATTCCGATTTGATTCTTGTGCGTGTTTCAACATCTTTTAATGATGATAAAGAACCCAGATCTGTTGCCTCGGGGGGAAAAAGAAAACAAACGGTGCACTCCTGCCCACACATGCAAACACTCATGCTTTTCCTACCTGGTAGAGAGAACGAACAGTCGGCTGAAAGACCAAGTTAGTGTTGAGCAGGAAAGAGCGCAGGAGAGGCTGAGGGTAGGCCGCCAGCTGAGCCAGGATCCCCGTCAACAACAGGTTGACATAAATGGAGTTGGAGAGCATGTTCTCCAGACGAGACAACAACACACTGACAAATGGACCTGCAGAAAGAATTGTTATTAATATTGCTGTCATATGTAATTCTTGTGAGCTTAACTCTCCCTCAGCTCACCTGTAAAAGGCACTGAATAGCTTCTATTTGTACTTCCGCTACGAAACTTGGTCCCAAACGGTGAATGAATTTTCTCCGGTTCGGGTGTTTCAGCAGAGAAGGAAGTGAAATCTATCTCTTCCTCCTCCTCCACAGGTGAAACAGGCTTCTTCAGCTCTCCATCAGCTTTAACTGGCTTCACGTCTGCTTGTGTGTCCAACGTACGAATGAGTTCCTCATACTGAGCCAAAAGGTCGTCACCCAGCTCAGCAGCAGTTGTGTTTTGGAGGTTCGAATTACAATCTGTTTGGACTTTGGCTTTTGCGTCCAAGCTTTTATTAGTTATATTGCCTTTATCAGCCGTCACAGTGGATGGAAGCGTCACACTTAGTCTATTTTTCAGGGGAGCTGAGTCCGGTGAGGTTTCTTCTGATTTTGACCTGTTTGGTTTGTGCTTACAGTGCTCAACGTCCTGAGTGTCTTTCTTGGCGACGAGATCATACACCATGACGTCATCCTGGAACTCGTTTTCCTCAATGTATGAGCCTTTAACCAGCATGATGGCCGTCCTTCTCATATCATTGATATGCCGAGGAGGCTCAGCTGGAGGAAGCTGTGCAGGTTTACTCTCCACTGGGGTCTCTGCAGTCTGGACCGGGCATGCATCGTAGCTATCATCCCACTCCAGCTCCAGCTGGGTGACAGAGGGCGGCTCTATGCTCGGCGGTGGGCGGGGTTGAGGGTGTGGTGCCAGAAGCTGGGGAACTCTCCTGATTCCCACCTGGGCTTGACGACTCTTTACACCATGCTCCTCAAGGACGCCGGGCTGGTATTTCTCAGGAGGGGGGTCCTCGCCGTCGTACGGGGCCGACCAAAACTGGCAGGCCTGAATGCAGCTGTGAATGCTCTGATGAGCGTCATCGAGGTAATGAAGGTAACTGACATCCAGGTAAATTTCTGACCCAATAGTGCAAGAATTATCATCAGCCATTTCTGCCAAGCTCCCTCTGTCCTCTGGGAAAAACAGAGAGGAAATGTTGATAAAAGCTGTCAGTCGATGCCTCACTGCGGCGCTCACACAGAGCAAAACTAATGACTTTGACATGTAACTGCAGGGGGCAAAGTGATGTAATACAGCAAAACAACAGGAGATCTCAGGATCTGATGAAATATACATCATCATTCCTGGTAAAAGTTTGTCCCACTTATATGCACATCAACACTCCATTGTACTTTATATTCAAAACCATAAATCTCCATGTATTTTGGAAAGGTTATGATAAAAAATTATACTTTTTATGATAATTATTTTGTTTATCCCTTATAACAGCCACAGTGAATGATTTTCCATTTTCCATTCCCAGTTTCTTTTGACTGCACTCCATCATTACTGAGCTTCAAAGATCCACTCATTCATTTGAGTATTATGAAATAGGAACATTTTCTGGATGATTTCACCTTTGAGTGGATTTGAAAGCAGCCCAAAAAAAAAAAAATCCATTAAAAGCTGATTACAAGTATACCTGAAATGCATCTGTTCATTTTGACTAATTTGTGACGGATAGAGAACAAAAAATTTGAAAAAAATTCAGGCTTCTCGAGGGGCATTACTGAAACGTCCATGCTCCACCTGGGGGGCCTTTCAATGTGTGTGATAATTAGCCGTACCATTAACTCCTCGGAGGGTAATTCTTGTTTATTCCAATTTGGACTGTGTTTGTGTTTTGTGTTTGTGTTTCATTCCTGTCTGTAAAAAAATACCATCATACTAAACAATTAAGTGTTGAGATTAGTGAACACAGCAGCACCACAAACATTTCAGATAGACTTCACTGTAATAAACTACATGTGTTTTTTATGGCCTGTCCAGTTTACCTGTGGTGTCTGTGCTGTTGGCAGTCTCCCCACCCTTGGAAAACAGGATGGAGTCAAGTTGTCGGAGGGGCGGGGGGCTGTGATCAGGGGAGCAGCAGGATGGTGTTAAAGCCAGGATCTTGGCCGCCGAGACAGAGTAGTAGTCCCTCTCTCTCACCACCCACCTCTGACTCAACATCATGTGATTACAGGGGATCAGGTACCTGGGGAGGCAGATGGGAGTGAATCCTGTTAGGAAATCCAACAGGGGGTCGTAGGAAGAAGAGGAAGCAGGGGGTGGTGAGGATACAGATGGTAAAATAAACTCTGTGTGGTGGGAGGGAGGGAGTAAAATCTCATCATATCATAAACCAATTAGACACAGCAAGCTTTATAACTGTGAGCCTCTCACCTCAGTACGAGCTGGAGCATCACATCTTCACAGTAAAGGCCAATGAGAGTGCGGAAGAGTGCGAGTGACACAGTGCCCAACTGATGGAAAGACACAAAGAAACACATAACAGAATAAAGCGACACAGCAAGCTGTTTCTACTGACTTTTTGCATATGATTTGTGGAACTTGATTTTTCACTTGGCTTCATGTCCTAAATGTGAAAAGCAAACGTTTTTTTTCCCCACTGGGCTTCAGGTGGCTCAACGCTGCAGCTGTTGGAGAGAATTCCTTGAACCACTTACACAGTCAAACATCAATGTAAAGACATTTTTCATATTAGTTCTACCAAAATATTTGTAGAAGACATCCCAACTTATTGGACTATTTCAAAATGCAGATAACAGTGGCCTTTGCTTTGGTAACCTCCTGCAACTAAGCTTCACCATAGAAACAATCTCCCAGCTTTGGACTGACATCTAACTTTTGCACAGTCTCTGGGGTCATTTCACAGTCGAAGAAAGGTATCAAACATGATTCCTGTTCGAGCTAAGTGCAATAAGAGTGTCTTCTAAAGAGAAATCATCGGTCTTTTTTCTTGCAACGTCACCTGAAAAGGGGTGTTGATGCGGCTGACCAGAGTATCTAAGATGTGGACGCTCTCGTGTTGGTGGAGGAGGATGAAGGAGAGGAAAGTCTTCAGCAGTGCCGGCTCAGAAACACTTCTCAGAAAGAGGTCGAGGTACGCTGTGGTGGTCATCACCTCCTCCAGAGTCAGCTGCAAAGAGACAAGGAATCGTTAGTGAGGAATGAGAGTGTGTGTGTGTGTGTGTGTGTGTGTGTGTGGTGTTGACTTCCAGAGCAAATATAACAACCATAGAGGATTCTTCCAATTTGTCTACAGTTTATTTCCAGATTTTGGCATGTTTGCATACTCTACACTGTTTAACATGCCATATTAATCTGTATTATCCAATTCTTCAGCTCTGCACAGATAAAAGCAAATTGGAGCAATGTTGAGTGTTGAACTACTGAGCTGACTCAAATGTTTAGACAGGATTTATTTCTCATCGGCCAGTGCTGATTTAAATTCTGCATGCTCTGGTTGGTGAGTTTATATGAACAGTTGGACTTTTGCCCTCAATTGAGTCTGTACATAGAATATGAAGGAGGCAACTATTTTAGCTCTGCAAAAAGACCACCAACAAAACACGGGGGAAACACTAAGCTTAGCTAATTACATTAGCATGCTGTATCCCATTTGTTTACCAAGGCTTATTTCTAGAGATTGTTAAACTGTTTCCGTATTTGCAATTAGAGCTCATACTTTTTTCTTTCCATAACAGAGTATGAATTATTTTCCAAATATATTGCTGCCCATTTGACATCTCTTCCGTAACAAACACACTGTATTATGATATTCATCATCAGTGCGGCTGTCTCTTTTTACAACGGTTAGGGTTAAATAAGTTAAGTTGATGAGTAAATTAAAATCGTATCACCATCTTCCACCTGGAATATCCTCTAGTATTCTAATACTGTATCTGTCCAGCATCAAAAGGAGCTGAAAAGGAAAACAAAGGACGAGTGCCAACCTTGTGGAGAGCTGGCGCAAGGACAGGCACGAGGAATCCATTGTAGATGTAACCAAGCAGCTGGTTTCTTATATCAGGGTGAGCCACCTGGGAACAGTCAATTTTAAGCCGAATGTCAGTCAGGAATGCTCTGGAGCAGAAGGCTGCACCCATGAACCATGTGTGAATGCATTTCCCATGTAGAGGGGCCATGTGCGGGAAATCTCTTTCAATGTGTTCACCTGAATGACGGCGTTGCAGAATTCCAGCGAATTAAGAAACTGGACGAGGGACGGCACCCCGAGCCAGTCGTCTCTGCGGAGGCAGTGCCACTCTTCATTGGGAACCTCCAACTTGGTGGGGAGAGACGAGTAAAGACCGCTGAGCCCCGTGGCCAGAACCTGAGCGGAGAGAGGCGTCAGTATCAAGTGTTAGATTAATCAAGATTAGGTCACAAACAGAGTTGTGTTACTTATAGATTTTTATAATTCACATTGCTATTGTTCAAATTTGTATTGTAAATACCTAAATGAGGGAATTTTACAGACAAGACATCAGAATTGCTTTACAACCAAAACAACCAAACAACTTCCTTGTGAAAATCCTTTCATTTTCATTTTTTTTATAATACTATTCAGATGTTCATCTCCACAACAAAACTGCACTGACTTCCTGTAAAAGGTTTTGCCCATTTTTTAGGAACAGATATTACTTTATATATGTGGTCTAAAGCAGAATGATCCACTGTAACATGATTATATAAAGAACATTGCCAGTTTCATCACAGACTAATAAGCCAGTTTGTTGTCTGTTGTCAGTCTTACCTTTGGCTTCACACAACAGCTTTACAGCGGGGTTTTATTACTCACTAAAAAGAAACATTCCACTGTAAATAATTCCTTCATTGCCACGTTTTGATAGCATTATGCCCTTGTAAGCACAGTGCTGCACCAGCCTTGCACAGTTAGGCAGCACACGCAAGGATTTATGCCTCTGTAAGGTCATCTCCAAGAGTGCTATAAATATTTAAACAGCAAAGTGTTTTACTGCCTATAATACTCCTAAAATATTAACTACGATATGGTAATAAGGTCACTAATTAATGCATTAAATGTCAACACCCTCTCCAGATTGCAAATATAAGGAGGATTTCTGCCTTTCCCTTATGCAGTTGGTGGGATTTCTAATAACAGTGGAGCCTATAGCAGCTCAGGCCAATTGAGCTGTAAAATGAGTGCATCATTAGTGTTGCACTGATGTATACATCCTCTATAGGATTATCATTGTGACCTGCCAGTGGAACCAATTAAATATAGACTCCTGTTATTCAACTGGCAGCATATCAAAAGCCAGTTTTCACTGCACTGTACAGCTGTGGATAAGTGGCATTATTTTCCCAGGATTAGCTCACAACTGTGCTATAATCTTATGAATGCCAGACATTTGTAACAGCCGTTGCCAGAGATGTTTTTAACCTTGTTTTGAGTGGGTCTTTGAATTCATCTGCATATTTTGGCCAGTCTTTGACACTCAGGGACGAGGAATAATAGCGGTGATACCGACTTGCTGACATGGATTATTAAAAGATAGAACAATTCCTCTTTTGAAAAGGGTTTGTTTTATACTGAAAAGAGAGTCAGTGAGTCTGGGGAGGGAGTTATTACAACATAATGATTGAGAGCTAGAGAAAGACAGAAGGGAAACTAATTAATCACTCACGACTGACCGGGCAGAAGTAGGTGTTCTCTGCAATGTGTTTGGCCACTCGCTCGTTTTCAGCAGACAATGACATAATGAGCAGCAGAGCATCTCTGGCCTGCTGCCCCACGGTGCCCTCCCTGTGGATGAAAGGGATGAGGAGGGAGAAGATGAGGAAGTTGGTGGCTCCCTGATCCTCGCTGGTGTGGAAAAATAGCTCTAGAATTGAAGGGTCCTTCGCCAGAACGCAACACAGTTGGTTGAGCAGCAGCACCAGCTCAGTCTCGACCGCAGGCGCTGCCGTGCCTGAACAAGATGACAGCAGCATCATGAGCGGCCGCAGGATGGGCTTGTGATGCAGCAGAGGCTGGTGTGCCTGCCCCACCAGCATCTCATACATCTTCAGCTGCTCCAGTTTCATGTCGTCCGTGAACTCCCTGCGCAGGCTCCATACAAAGAGTCGTTCCATCACATTCTCCATCACTACAAACTCCAGGATGGGACCCATAGCGCCAGCCTGGCCAGTTTCCTCCTCCATCAGCAGGAAGAGCATGTGCTCCACATAGTTCTGCACGGCACTCGCCTCATCTCCAGGGATGGGGCCAAAACGATTGCTGCCAGAAGGACCAGGACTGAAGTTGATCACACTCAGGGTGGGAAGGGCCGAATTGCTGCGCATTGGGTCGTGCTTTTCTAGGATCTTCACCACCTGCAGCAGACACAATCACTACTTTAACAACAACCATACATTTTATTTTCATGCATGAACAGTTATCATGGTTTTTCTATATCACAACTACATCCAATATAAAGAAACAGAGCAATATATTTACTTTCAAAGGGGTTTGGAAAAAAGCTATAGTGAATCTGTTGGAAGGGAGCTAAACTATTGTATAAAAGAGGGATTCTTGGCTACACTTAACTTGCTTCAATGCATCAGATGCTGTAATGAGGATATTTTAAAAAGGGTAATTTTTACAGTTTATGTTGCTGCATTTGAATGTAATATCTGATTCTTTTTACTGCATTTGAAAGAAATTTACAAATTGATTGATCTTTATTAGTAGGTCGCACAAAGCCTTGTATTTGAGAAACACTTCTGCACACTCTTGATAGCACACTACTAACTGATGTTAGCAAGAGCAGGTATAGTCGACTCTTTAGAGACCCATTTTGTATCAAATATGAAAGGGAATCGTGTCTATAGCCATATACCTGTTTAAATGGCCATTTAATTTATATTTAAATTACTGATTGCTATTGAAATAAGCTCCTTGTTTCTGACTGGTTAAGTATGAACAAATATGAAGTGTAAATAAACCAGCAGCACAGATAAACTCAGTTTGGTTGGACAGAGTGAAAAAGCCCTTTGTGTATCCAGTCCCTCCCTTGTGTGTCTGCTGCATAGAAACCAGAGTCACAATAATGAAGCCAGTGTCCCCAACCTGCTGCTGCTGCCATGACAATAACTGGCTGTGCACAAGAGAACTGGGCATGGCTGATGGAAACATGAGAACAGACTTTGTAATCCCTGCCCAAGCCCTATGGGGCCTGACCCAGAGGCCTGAGCTGCAGGGATCCATCCACTTCAGAACATCCAGATATGACTGAAGTGACAGGCAAGGGTCAGGTCTGACAACCTGTGAAGGATTTTACTGAACAAACATATGGATTGAGGTCTTGGGCTGTGTACTGGCCTAAAGCTGAAGGTCAGCTGTACACACAGTTAAACTTTATTAAGCTCTGATGCATATAGAGAATGTGTATCATTTCCACAGCAGCTGCTGGTGAGAGCGAATGTTTACTTTAGTTCAGTATAGATCTGGCAGCGCTGACAGGTCAGTCGATAGTCTGCATCATTACTCAGAATATGGGTCGTGGAGGAAATGTCAGCAGACTTTAGCTTTGAAAAGTGTCCTGGGTTCAGGCTGGATAAACATCAAAAGGTCCAAGCTCTGAATTTTTTTTTTTTTTTTTTTACCAGAACCAGCTATACAAAAGGTAGCACGGTGAATAATGTGTGTGGACACAACAGTAAGGTGAGTTACTGGAGGCTGGTCAGATAGTAAATGTGACTTTGGACCAAGTAAGAAGTAAGCTCCATATTGTTGTGCTGGTGCAGCACTGAGATAATATACTTCAGTAGCTATATATTGGATTATTTCATCCCTCAAACTCAAGATTTATGGCAGCCACATCAACAGACATCACTTTGCATGCCACAACAAAGACCACAAGCTATGAACCCTGGAAAGTAAGGCTGGGTGATTTTTTTGACAGACATTGTGATTTAATTTGCTATTTTATTTTGTGCTTTTTCTATTGCTAGTTTAGGTTTGTTGGATTTCCTCTGATATGGCTCCCAGTAATAACGTTGTCAAACATCAGATCACTGAGTATTAAAGCTGACGAGATGGCAGCGTGTCTTGGACCTTAGGAAGATTTTTACAAAAGAGTAACCTGATCTTCTCTGCTGAAACACAGCACCATGAGGACAGCACGGACATCGGGTTTGATGGGTATACAGTCCTCAGGCCAGACTGCAATAAAATGGCACATCCATCAGTGGACTGGGCATCCTATTAGACACTACATGGGCCACTCAATTCAAAGTGCACGAAAAGGTGTGCAGGAGAGACGATGACTTGCTGTCGTTATCTTTCAGACTGTTTTACTCAACTGAAACAAAATCAAGTGGATCCCTATCAGGCTACAGATTAACTAAGCATGGAAATAGACTGTAGGAGTAGAACTATGCTTCCAGTTTGCCTGAAGAAAAAAAAAAGCTTTAATCTGCACCAGGGAGTTCTCATTTTTCTGCTCACAAACTGGGACTAGCCTGCCTCTTGTTTTTTGATTACAACTGTCCTGATACATCACCTAGCCTGTTAAAATTCTTAGAATTACAACTATTCTTTGGCCCTCTGAGAAAAATCTGGAATCAATTAGTAGAAAATATTCACAACACCTGATTCATGAAATATTCAGTAATAATCAGTGTTTGTGCACCAGCCCCTTCAAATTTCAACATCAGACTTTGTTACTCACTGTTTAATACACTGTGGTGCTGCCACAAATGCTTGTCGACTTCATGTTAAACTGATTTAAGGTTAGTGCAGAGAAACTTTTCCTCTTCAGCAGCTGAATGTGAAAACAGCTTTCCAGTGTCGCGCACATCATTCTGGACAGTGAAGCTCAGACAGCCAAATAAAACACATGTTTTTTTGAGATTTCAGGGTAAAGCTCAACAAAGGCTTGTAGTTAAGTCTGCACATGTGGATTAAACCTCACAGCTTCTGACCAAATAACACAGCTAATCTCTACAAACCTGTCCTGTGTTGAATGTAATAACACTGTGGAATTCCTCTTAATTTAGCTGTTAACACCACAAAGTAGTCAGACCTCACACTGACAGCCACTAATGCTGACAAAAACACCATCGACAGTCACCAACGAACATTTTTATCCCCTCATTGCCTGGACTGTGTCGCTTTTAAAGTATGTCAGAAAGCAGAACGTTTGTTCATCTCAGTGTGGGAGGAGTAAGACAAGCAGGCTGCCAGGTCCCACAGGGGCGTTAACAGGGACAAACGTTGCTGCAAAGAGCCAAGAATCCAAGACGAGCAGTTTGCGCTGCCAAGATTCCACCGGCCGTGACCACACTGAAGTTTATTCAGACTGGAGTTGGCCAGTCGGCTCCTACTGTCAGAGTTTGCAGTAGGACACGAACAACCTCGCACTCACAGTTTTTATAGCTTAAGGTTTGATGCAACCTGAATGTTTTTAAAACTCTATTGTTCACAAGCTGAACTTCCTGAAGTGGTTGCAAGAATCAAAGTAAATATAATAGGTAAGTAATAATTTGAGGATTATCTGGATATGAAAGATGAAATTAAGATACACAAGTGTGATTTTTCAGGCTTTCTTTAATCACTGATATTTCATTGTTTATTACTATAGTTATAGCAGAAAAGTTTAGCTTATTTATGTGGTGTATCTCCTGTGCACCTTAAAATTTATGTAAAAATGACCATTTGTACTTTTCTTATTTGTTATTGATAAAATGTTGTTCATCAGCGATCATAGTTAAGTGCTGGTGCTCGGGTTTACCTGGGCCCAGTGGTTCTTGAATACAATCATGCAGGTCTCTGGATCCACCCCTTGCAAGGCCAGAGACTGCCCGTCTCGGTTTCCGTTGGCAACCATGGAGGCCATCTTGGTGACCGGATCATACATGAGCTAAACCATGTCATAGGCAGGAGAAGGAAGACATTCCTGACTGCTTACTGAGTACAACCACGATCACAGGAGGAGGAATAATCACAGATAACCTGGGGAGCCAGAAAAAGATATCATCATGCACAGAAACATACACAGTTGCTTCATAAAACAGCACATATGCAATGTTATGACTGGTGATTGCAGTACACCCCCCCCCCTCTCTCTGGATGGCTAGACAGCAGCTATGACAGGCATGCAGGAAAGAGAACAATAACAGGCAAAGTCAGATGACTCAGTCGAGGAGAGACAGAGACATCTTGCTTGACTTCGGCTTGGAAGGTTGCCTGCCGCACTTTGGACTTCGGACAGAGCTGTCAAATTACTCCTGGAATACTTCAGACACCCGGAGAAGGCCTCCTGACATCGCCCTCATTACAGGCACATTTTTTTGACATCAGAAGGCGAACAGCAACTGGGTGTGAACTTTTTTGAAAGTTGTGTTTATCACAAGTGATTTTGGTATGTGCTGGTCCCGTTTCTGGATCAAACATGTTACATCAAAAAATATATTTAAGAAAGCAAAGTTTGCAGCACACACCCTGTTTGGTTTAATGGGAAGTAGATATATTATTTTGGATGAAGATAACTTGCAGGCAGCTTTAGCAGGCAGTATGGAAATCTGGAAAATGCACACTTTTTCCCGCAGAAAGGAACTAATTTGTTGTTTCCCTTGGAGAAGAAGGAGAAGAAGAAGAAGACTTTACTGGAGGACTGTTTGAACAAGACAAGCTCTTTTTGTCAGAGCACTGGTAAGGGAGGGAGTGTAGTTCTTTTT
This sequence comes from Remorina albescens, assembly GCA_034769265.1. Lineage (NCBI taxonomy): Eukaryota > Metazoa > Chordata > Actinopteri > Carangiformes > Echeneidae > Remorina > Remorina albescens. The sequence goes on from CM068487.1 coordinate 5,078,685, forward strand.
AAAGAGATAATATGAGATGACGTGGACCAAAAAAAAAAAAATCAAAAAGTCTGGCATAATCCACTTCTCTGCCACAGCATGTTCCAGGTATTCTGCCGCGCTTTATGAGGAAGCATGTTGTGATGTGAAACCATGTTTCCTCTGCTCCCATAGTGATTATTTATAACAAATATCACAACAGTTTGAAAGAACATTGTATATTAAAATAATCATGTTCATCTTATACTTTTGGTAACAGTTCACAGGAACAGTAGACAACAACACTACAGTCTCTGTTGGATTGTATGTACAATCAAATTAAAGAGAAAAACAGGCTTTAATTACTGTGAACTAATAAAACAAAGTATTTTGAATTGGAGAGACCATTTTTTTAAGTCACTGAAGCTGTAGAGTCCAACAGTCTGATCCTCTGAACACACAAATACCAGCATGGTATCAAAGTAAGCTTATTATTTTGAGTTGATATTTAACATGTTTACAATTTCTAATATTTTACTTTAGCATGTTAGCACTCTTAGTATGCAAACATTTGCTAATTAGCACTAAACACAAAGCAGGCTAATTCTGAGGCTGATGTGAGAAGCATTCATTCATGATGATGGTGCCTCAGACAAAATCTGGATCACCCAAATCTTTTTAATTCTGGACCAACGGAAACCTCACGATGGTGCCAGAGGAAGAGCGTAGCCTGGATTCACTAAAGCCAGAAGGTTTCATCCTCTGGTGACAGTGAATGGTGAGCTCACAGCCATAAGCTTAGCATGGCCAGAAGCAAACTTCCAAGCAACCCAACACGAAGTCAAACCATCAACTCTTAACACAGCGTCAAGAAGAAGTTTAACGCTCATACTACAGGACGGTATGGTCTCTGTCATCATCAGGGGGGTTTAACTGTGGAACACACCGCAGCGTCCAACCCCTACCCCCCAAAGCTGGATCCCAACCAATCACAGCAGCCCTCCCTTCTTTTGAATCACTTTGCCCCAGCACCACAGAAACATCCACACCGACCACAGAGTTTAGGCAGAACAGTCAAACTTTCACCATCTGCTTTCAGTTAGCAGAGCACCGGCTGGTTGGATTCTTATGAAGGAATGTGAAAGCAGCATGGAGAGTGTATCAAACTGTGTGTGTGTGATATCTTACCTTGTCTGAACCATCTTTAACAGGGACGGGTCGTTAAGCAGACAAACACCTCATTCTTGTCCTGCCATCACAAAAAAAAAAACAAAAAAAAAACAGATATATGACGAAACGTTAAGAGAGGAGCAGGAAGTGAATGTCTGTGTGAGAGGCAAGGCATGGTGGGAAGTGACTGGACATGAGTAAGCTGTTCCAAACACCGCTTGGAAGGAGATTTATGGGAGGAGGGAGTGAGGGAGGGGAGAACAGTAGGGGGAGGGAATAAAAAAAAAAAAAAAAAAAAGAAAAACAGGGTGAGAGAAAGTCGACGGAAAAGGACGTTCAGGAAAAATGACAGCATGACTGTCTACATGTATAAAAAGTAAAGAACATTCCAGATCAGACGTCAGCTTACTATTTCTGGAGGATTTCAACATCAATATCACGTCCTCATGATGTCTCTCCCACAGCATAATAAAACTATTGTCCCTTCCAATTAGTGCTGTGATGGCCTCGGCATCCCCCTCAGCTTTGTGAGGCCCATTACTCCCCAACATTACAACAGCGCCCCGCCTCCCCATTAAAACTGAACGATTGTGGGAATCATGTCACATGACAAAGCTGCCTTGAAACTCATAACGCAGCTTTTAATCACGAGCACAATGTTATACACTGACCACATACACAGCTGTTCAACCTGTGTGCTTTGGCCTGTAACAAGTCACACCTGTTGGTTTCTTCATTATCAGGGGATGATGAGGTGCAAAGGGATGGAGATGATGTGTGTGGGTGTGTGTGCTAAAGTCATCCAGTCATTCCTAGCTGGTTTTGTGCCCCGCTGTGAACCCACACATGGAGAAAAATTCTCCCTGGCTGTACAGTATAAAAGCTGCACACAGTAAACACTGCATGTCTTTGGTGGACAACTTTGTTATCATTTTGTTTTTTTGAACATGCATTAGGACAATCATGAGTTCAGGACAAAACAGCACAGACAGCAGGAGCTCAGAATTTCGAGAACCAACTTTGTGATTAACAAACAACCTGCTGCACCAACTAAGTTACAGCTGCTGCACAGCTTGACTTTACTTTCCTATTTAAAGGCCTACAGCGGGTTTTAAAAACGCTTGCCAGGCTGGCAAACGGGCATCACCTGCTGAGCACTAAAGCTGACAGAACGGTTGACATAATGGATTCATTTACAGCTGGATTGATAATGTGTGATCACCCCCCCACCATGTCAGCAGTGAAAAACTGATATCAGGAATGGTTCATTTTACACAACATGAAGTTCGCACTGCTGTTTCCACCTCCCACGTAGAAATTACTTAATTATAGCCACTCAACTTTAGTAAAAGGATCTGAGTTTCTTAACCAACTCAACCCAACAACAACTGACAGTGTAGAAGTGCCAAACATGTTTAGGTAATCAAGTCATTTGATAGGTTGTCCAACAGACAACACTGACATCTTTATTTTTCCAGGTGTACAGTAAAGGTCTTTGCTCACTACATGTATCAGTTCCCGTTTTCAAATATCAGTAAGCTTCATAAGAAAAAGCTAGTTACTTTTTAGACAATTGGATTTTTATTCATCATGCACGAGTCATAAAAGACGATCTTCAGAGAGAAGTAGAGTAAGGAGTCCTGCAACAGATGGTCTGGGTTTCACAAAAACCTGAATTCAACATCATGGAGTCAGTTTGGGATCACATAAGAGACGTAATATACAGAAGACACAGGGGAACTTCTCTAAGACACTTGGATCAACCTACTTGCAAAGCATTTTAGGGGCAAAGGGTTGTTACAACAAATGGTTGACTGGATTCTCACTTTGGATGATTTAGATTTACTTTGAAAGCACCATACTTGTAACTTGTAAGTTCATTATTATTCCTCATATTATTACTACCACATAATTAAATTAATATTCTGCTACCAAACAGCAGGATTTTCCTCCGGGGCTAAATAAACTATTACTTCATTTACCTTTACCTACCTTTAATAAAAGATGTAATTTGGTGACATAATAGGAGGGAAAACATTTAACAGCTCTTTTTCTGACCTGGAGATACAGCAGACTATGAAATCCTGAACAGTTTTCTTCATTTTTTAAGAACCCATTAACTGTATAACCTTTTTCTGTTATTGACTGATTTACTGAATTCAAATTTCACAGCCCATCTGCCTTTATCTGTAATGCACTCTGCTCCACCTCACCTTTTTAATCTGCCACCATCTATTTATTATCATTGCTTTGATGCTTGCTTGCTTTAATTTTCTTTCACTTTCAGTTCAGCAGTTTTATGGTCACTGATTCTGACGTGGTATGTTCAAAATTATTGGTTGCTGTTATTTAGTTTGGTTTTCAAGTGGTACAACAAACTCCATAATTATCCCTCTCAGACAACAACACACTGTCAACAACTTTTCTCAAACATGCCCCTACTTAGTATACTTCTGTCTTGAAGAATTAAACAATTTGAGTCAAGACTTGGATTGAGTGAATCAAAATAACACAACTGAGACTGCCCACCAGCACTGTTTAATACTCTTAACAATCCCACGCAAAACAAATAAAGCCACTTGTTTGTGTAGAATATAATGTGCTTTTCCAACTAATCTAGCAAAGACCTACTAATGAAAGTCATGACCTACATTGCGCTCTCATTTACAGTACCTGCTATCGTGTTGTCAGCCAGCAGGCGAGCCAACAGTTACTGAGAAGACTTTGCTCTACTTGCCCAAAATAACCTGACTTAGAGTAGAGCTAAAGAGTGGAGCCAAAATATAGGTTGTAGAAAATACATTGTTTGTGTGTGTGAATCAGAATAGGTTCTGAAATAGTTAGTTTTAACGAGATAATATGAGAACGCAGTTCTGTGTTTACGTTTTGTTTGTTTACATTCTCGTACTGCAGGCGTACGCAAGCCTGAATGGATTCCCCTGATGCAATCATTTCCAATTATCCAATTAAGGCAATTTGATAAGTATAAATATTTGTTGCCTCTTTGTCTCCATGGCCAGAAACATGATCAGCACAAGTAGAGAAAAAGAGTCTGAAATGTTCCCTCAGTAAAGATACTGTTAGCTGCACCAATGGACATTTCCTTCACTTTATTTTTCAGTAGGTATTTCTTTACTCTGTGTTGCTAAAAGGGATTAATTTCTATACTTTTCTTCCAAATGTCCATAAACTTACAGCAACTGTTGGGGCAATTGTTTACCAGGTTGTGTTTCAGCATTTGAAGTGCAGTTGATTGGTTGGGGGAAGCAGTATCAATACAAATCAAGTCAGGGAGAAAGAAACTTGTTTCCAGCGCACCATGAGCTAAGTTACATTACACGCTACAATGCACACTTTATTTAACGGACCAATAAGCTTTGATGTACTTTCATTCTTCTGTTCCACTCCTTTTTGCATTTTCTTTAACTCTTTCATTTATTCTTGGATGTTGGGACAGGATTACAAACAAAGTGCTCAGTCACACCAGCAACACTAATACCTGCAGGATTCTGCAACAGTTCAGCAATAAATCCTTCCATGACAAAGGTTACAGTGATCTGGTTCTTGTTCAATTTCTGTCTGAGGTGTTGACAGACATTTATGTTTATCTCATTGAAACTGACATTCATGCTCTGAGAGACCTTCATTCTTGTGAGCTTTATGAAACTGACAGTTGACACAAGGACTGTGGATTAATCTTGCATTGCACTCAGACACATCAGTGATGTTTGCCAGGTGTAAGACACCCCTGTCCAGTCAGGACTGATCAGCTCGTAATTTAATGATTGATTCATATTCATCATCCTTGATGGTTTCTTCCCTTGAGGTTTGCGACTGAAGGAATGGCCTCGGTCAATTTGAATCACTAGCCAACCAAGCCGTGATAGCTTGAAAGATCTTGTGCTTTTTCTCCTCTCTAGCATGACCATAAGCCAACAGTCAGCTTAACAAATTTTCCCCACTCGCTGTTCAATGGTATGGTTTTACTGGTGATATTGCATGAAGAGGAATAGTCACTTGTCCCCTCCCTCCCAAGGTAAATATGACAACAACATGAGAACATGGGGTTGTCTCTGTTTTTATCCAAAGTTTTTTAGCTTGGGTTTTCTTTTCTGATCTTGCTTCTGGTGTCATCAGTTTTTTGTTTTTTTTTATCCAGGAGTTTGTTAGACAGACGGGTGTGGTCTGGGCAAATAGCTCAGAGGTAAGACCCACCCTTCACCAAGAGTTAAGATCGTTTTTCTTGCTAAACAGGAGTTTTAAATATCAGGTGCAGAGGCAGTTTTGAGCCACTTTGAGCACCAAGGACACAATATTTCATTGTTACTTTCTAAAATTGCCTCGTATTTTCAACATGAGGGGATTTGGGCTGCTAAAAGTTTCACTTCTCCTAAAGGAGCTTCACAGCCTGTTTCACTCTGCCGAAGGAGAACAGGGGACAAATTTACAGCGGTCAGGTGGCAGCCATGGTAACCCAGACACAGATAGGCCCATTAAAGTCATAGCAGCTGCTGAAATATTCAGGGATGCAGGTAAGGCCATCGAAGAGCCAGATAGCACCAGGACTGACTATTTATAGCTGTCACCGTCCCCATCCAATCAACAACACAGCAAGATGAAAAGCCGCTCATTTTCTAATCGGTGTCTATTATTCCCTTCAGCCTGCCGGGCGGTGACCACCGTGTTGGACCATACATCTTCAGGAGTCAGACTCTACTTGTTTTCTCGGCTGATTATAAGGATGAAACGGACATGAGGATATTAGAAATGAACCTCCAGCTATTCACTTTTCAACGTTAAATGTTTACTAAGGAAATGTCAAGGCGGCATTAATTAAGAAGGAATGGAAATTCACAGTATAACTCAACCTAACATTTCACATGTTTCATTGATTGCTCACCAATATGTCTGTAATTTGGCAGCATATCATTTGGGTTATTTGTACCTCTGGTCAGTGAAAAAGCTCATAGTGACTGAGAGGTTTTCTGAACATTGACGTTACTTAGTTAAACTTGCTATAATCACCAATCAAGGGAGGTTAAGTTGATATGGTGAACAAACAGCAGCCAATTTAGAAGAATTGAATGGATAAAAAAAAAATTTGTAGCTTGATTGTTAAAATAAGCCTCAAATAGACATCATAGTATCAGATAAAACAGGTGTTTCTATTTCTATTTGAAGAATCCCCAGGAGTCCATCAGGAACATTAAGACATGAAACACACACACACCAAGTGCTGGATAAAGATTGTGCCCATCTTGTGAAACTGGTTTAGGGGTTTGGGCTGTTTCAACCATCCTCCTCAGTGTGTACAAGATGACATTCATTAACATCACCAAACAGACAGGCGCTCAGCTTAGCTCGGAGGGAGGAAGAGGAGTAAAGTCAAAGCCCAAAAAAGCTCAAAAAGCTTAACAAAGAACAGCACAGCAGTACCATAGACCCTGAAAGGAAAAATGCACCTTTCTGTATACTGGGCTCTAGATAAAGTAGATAAAAGGCTGAACAGAGAACATGGGAGGCTTTATACACTGTGGTGAAGCTCAAAGTCAGGGCTCGGTAGAGTTTTCTACTTCACACAGGGACAGATGACATATTATCCAACTTCCTTCCACTGACATTGGTGAAAGGTGACATCATCCTTCACCTGTGTATGAATGAGCCTTTGCAATTACATTTTAGGCGTATACACTATCTGTATTGATTTTTCCTCACTACCACTGACGGAGTGACACACAATTCCTCCAACCTAAACAATCATATAGGATATTTGTTCCTACCAGACCCATATGAGCGTCTCCTGAAACAGCCCTAATCCTTTACAGCAGCAGCCATGCTGGAACCTACTTGGCATGACAACAATAAATACACAGTTTTGTTTGTGGAAAAATCACAGTAAAGGAAACAATCAGTGGTTTGTCATATCAAAGTCGTGTGTTTTGTCAACCCTCCATACATATGCCCTTTCAACTGACGACCTAGAGGGTTGTATTTTAGCAACGACAGCCACGAATTAACTCCAAAAAACTCTGGAGGAAAAAAATATATTAAAAAATATATTCAGATGAAATTCAGAGTCTGTCAATCTCATTGCAATGCTTGAATTATGGGGATGACTTGAGTCAGAACAGTTTCTGTACCATCTTTCACGTCAACACTCACAATAGCTGCGGGCCTCCTGACTGATCAGTTAATTAAACTGATAACCTCTTGAGCAACACCAATAACTACATTAGGATCAGCATTAAAAAAAAGTCTCATGGACCGTGTAATTTAATGTGTGTAGCTGAGTGGTGTGAACTCTTCTTTGTATCATTACAACGTTCTTTAAATTTCCAGACACCAAAAACATCCTCAGCAGCCATCATGATACTCCACCCTGAAACTTCAACCCACAACTCAGCTACTCTTTTCTCTCTCTCCTGTTTTCCACTGACCCTCACAGGCTAAATTACCTCATTGTCAGTACACAATGTAGCACTGGTGACATCAGTCCCACTTTCATGTTGGTATGAGGAGCCCGTCCTCCTCTCCACAATAGGCCTCTGTCAGCGATAAGAACGTGTTTAGTGCGGGCATATCCTATCTCTGCTCCTGTCGCTTCCTCTTAAGCTCATTTGCATCACGTCTCACTTGCTGATAAAAAAAAAAGTCAAGTTTGCATGTGGAGGGGGGGTGTTGGTAGAACATAGAGCTCGTCTATGAAGTTCAGAGATGTTTATCAGAGAGATGAGAGCAAGCTGCAAAGCTGCACTGGTGCAATTAGCCAGTTGGATGACAAGAAAAGCTATGATATTCCGCTAACTAAAAACTTAGACATTGCTTTTTAAAGGGAAAACAGTTCTTACTAAAATGCCTTGTGGGCTCAACTCTATCAAATATTTGCCTGGGTATGGATTAGTGTGTGCTTTTTTTTCTCTCTCTCTCTTTCTCTCTCTCTCTCTCTATCTATTCTGCTTTCATCCTTTTAAAACTAAATGTTCTTTGCATTTAAATTGTAGCTGAGGAAAAGAACATTTTTATTTAATCCCAAAGAGATTTCCCCCGGCTCCTTTAAGTTGAGTTTTTCTTCCTCATCATTTTTGAATTCAAACTCATGTACACACTGTTGTTGAACTGCAGTAAACACTGCCCTGTCCACCTGCACCATATTTTTCCACCTCAAATTTCCAATGATGAACTGCAGGCTCCATAAACACAATTTACACCGTCATTCCAGGTCATTTAAAAGCTGTTTAACTAGCTTTAGTTACAATCTCACTTCTTTTCACAGCACTTTAAGGGAAGTTTTCATGTTGGAATACAACTGCGTTAACAAATAGGCTTAAGATGCTAACAATGATAAACCGCCAGAAATTTTAACATTTTAATAAAGTACAGTTGGATGAGGATTTTAAAGCTGCTCTCCACAAAAGCTCAAGGTTGTTGTTTTCTCTTCATGTTGAACTATCATTTTCATGTAAAGGTGTTACTTTACTTTGTGCTGAGCCTTTTAGAAACATGTTCAGGCTGCATGTTACTCTCAGAGTTGGTGTCAGGGTGCAGGAGGAGGGTGGGGTTAATCCCAAACACGGGACAAAACTGAGTGTTCTTATTCACTGTGGGAATAAGTCAAACATGTTAACATGCACAACCACCTGTCAATAAAGAGATCACAATGTTTTTGAGTTACACAGGAACTCATGGTTATGTTTCCTTTTGTAATATCATCATCATGGACCTGTCGCTTCAGATTTAAGGTCATCACATTTTCTGAATAAAAAAACTCTATATAGTTTAAAAGTCTCATTTTATCCCATCAGTGTGTTTAAGATGGGCAGCAAGAGGAAGGTGAAGCCGATCCCACCCCAATCACAAACTTGTGACCTGAACAAATACATCTAATCACATTAGTATGACTACTGATCGCAGTCCAGAGACTCTGTGTGTGAATACTTCAGTTTCGGGTCTGTTTACCAAAGAGCCTTTTCAATGGACAAGATCTGAGTGTCATCACTGGTACCTATAAATTTAACTGCGAAGCCACGCATTCCTCTCATTCCTCCTTAATGCATCACGAAGTTTTACATTCCTGCAGCATGTCAGCATTAACTCATTTATCTTCAGCCTACTTATATTTAGGGCACTGATATGAGAATCTGCAAAAACAGCTGGGATTGCCATCTCTGTAAATCTATAGACAGAAAGGGATTATGAGGCAGAGCCCACGCTTCCTGTCACCAATTACATACAGCAGATAACACTGTGTAAATTTAGATGAAACAAGCTGAGATGTCTCTATAAAACTTTCCTGAATAAGTGAAAAACAAGTGCAACTTTGTTTAAAAAAAAAAATTTAAAATACAGAGAACCACTTCTATGTGATCCTCAAAACTTCATATGTGAATATGTGTTATTGATGTGTGTAGTAAAAACACTGCAGAGGAGTTATGTGCCATCCTCTCAGAGCAGCCCATCTTTGAGCAGAGTGCAAGAGAGAGACAGCCACTGCTTGTGAGCTAATGAGCTTTAAACTGAATCCACATGAAGGAAACTTTTAGGAGCTGCTCAGTGACCACAGCAGCCACATCTGATAATGGCATGTTTGTTTGATGCACTTGAGGAGGAGGAGACACTTGTTGTCATATTAAAGAATAGAGATAAAGCTTGATAAAGGAAGGAAAACGAGGCAGTTTAGCAGCAGTGACATGTCCTTAGTATGAAATATTAGTCACGTGATAACACGTGGCTGTGAGGTGTGTGTTTGTTTGTGTGTCAAAGCAATCATGACCAAAACACAATACAAGCCACATGACAACAACTCTGGCCATCTGCTTTACAACTGAGCAAACTTCATTTGGAGGCCTTGACATCTGTTTAAGAATGAGACTCCATCGGTTGAACTTGTGTTTGGCATGATGAAAAGGCCCTTAAAATGTATTCCAATCCGTTTTCCCTTCTACTCTCAGGCAAACAATTTTCATCATAACCCAGATCCACAACATCAAAGCACACTAAGGAATCATGGGATACATGAGCCAGGTTTTTTTTTACCTGTGTCATTCATGTAAGGTCAAGAGTTCAAGAGGAAACTGCTGCTTAAAGACTTTTTAGAGATAGTTGTTTCAATGTTAAATGACTGGAGTTAAAATATCTAGTCAAAGGTTTAGATGATGTGGTCATTGATTATCTACTCTATTACCATAAAATGAAGTTATTTTGATAATGACTGAGCTCAAAAGTTAGATTTTTCACTTTCCTGTTCAGCATTTTTCACAATTTTGACAATTTATATAAAGGTTAGATTCTTCGTTAATGTATTAGTCTAAAGAAACATCTGTTGCAATGCTAAAAGAAAAAAAAACCATCTGTTTAAAATATCCAGCTGACTCACAAACAAACAGGGTGGAGAACATAACCAGAAAGCGGCAGAACAAGTCAAGAAAAATCAGGAGGATGAGGCAACTCTTCTGGCATTTTCCTCTGCAGAGAGAAGCTGAGCGAAAAACCCAACCACAGTCAGAGCGGGTGGCCTGTCTCAGCTGCTCTCAGGCCAGACGACTGTGGGAGACATTGATTTAGCAGGTGGAAGGCGACACCTGTACAGGAATGACACTCTCATGAGATGAGCAGCCATGAAACATTGATGGTGTTTTCAGGTAACTTAACACCACCTAAATCCTCCCTCCATCACAATGGAGACAAGGGTTCAAAGGGATCTGGGGCCTGTGAGGGGGGTCAGGACTGGACAGGTGAGCTGCACATCAGGACCAGATCCAGGTGGATACAGAGTTTAGTGGTGCTCTGGGCTTTGTGTTACTGTAGGACTATGAAAGCCGACGGACTGGAGAAAATGTTGGTTTATTGTCTGTGGCTGCCTCACAATGAGCTGCGCAGGGAGACGGGCTGGGTCCACACTGTGTCCACGGAGAGGACAAACAATAAGAGACAGAGTGGACACCTGGCAGGAGGAGTCATTACCTCCTTACCTTTAACTTTAGAAGCAGAACAACCACAGCGTTCCCAGTAGGGACTCGGTGTTTCAGGTTGGAGACACCCAACTCCTCCACCCACCCGCACCTGTCAATCACTGAGTCAGCAACTGTCAGAGCAAAAAACAAACAACTAAAAAGCAAACCAGGACACACCCCACGGTTCAACAGCGCTCCACAGACTCCGGCTGTGTTGTTGTAATTTCACAGATAAATTGAATCTACAGTTCAGCGCGCAGCTCCGTGCTGAGTTTGGGGCTCTTTCTTCGCCTCTTACCGTCCGATCCTCCGCTCGGAGCGCTCCGCCGATCTGCAGCAGCAGGAGACTTCAACCGCGAACACACACTCAGTCTGTCCTCTTAATAACCCAAAATAAATAAAATAAATAAAAAACTGCAGGTCACAACTCGATCATAAAGTCCCACTTCAGTGACAGTACCTAAGCTGCCGTGTGAAGTGTTAACCTGGTGAAAGTACTGCTCCTCATGTGGAGGCTCCTCCCTCTGAATGAAAGGCCACATCCAGAGAAGGAGTGTTTTCAGGACTGCTTCAGCTCTGACACGGTGGAAAGGCTGTCTGCTGTCTCCAGAAAAATACAAATAAAGTACTAAATAGAAATCATTTGGGAGACGCTGTAAAGTGTTACATAGGCTGGCTGTAGTTCTTGTACTGTAAACACATACATAGTGTCTGTTTCTGGAGTTCCCAAAAGCAACAGAACTTCTCAAAACTTTTTCTGTCTCATTTGTGCACGATAAAAGTTAAATCCCACTGGTTTCCTCCTGTCATTTCAGCTGATCTGATCCAGACTGTGGAGGAAAAAATAAGACTTAGATTTGACAAAGATCTATAGGACGCCATCTGCTGGACAAAATAAAAGGACATAAAAGCTGTACATGCAAGTTTGTGTTGGAGTTAAAGCGTTTTTCCCATTTCTATGAACAACTACAACCCCTATATTTTACATATGATCTATATTTACATCGTTTTCTCTGAATGTTTTGGTTCAACAAATCCACAGTAGGATCGTGATCACTGAGGTGAGAGGTGTAAGACAAATAAAGAAAAAACAGCATGCCTTTTATTTCCTTGATTAAAAACCTCCTGGACATTAGTTAATGACTATCAATTTAATGTCCATCCAGTGACTTCTCTTCTTTTACTCTGATGTTGTGTTTAAAGGTCTGTGCTGACACCCAGTGGACACACAGCTGAATGGCAGCATTTAAAGGCACTGAAGCTGAAAATGTTTCTGGTCAGTTGTCCTGTTGTGTCTTTTTGCATTTAGATTTTTATTTTAAGGGTCATGGTGCTCTCAACAATTTAAAACTACCAGATTTATCTTCCTGTAATGTCGCTTTTGAGGCTGAATTTAAAGCAGATTGGAGGAATAAAATCGGGGTAAGTGTGGGATAGATGTGAGTAGGTGGTATTTTAAACTCACACTGAAAGCACACCGATTTTTATTTTACTATAAGATCACCGGAACACTGCAGTTTATTTCTGTTTAATTTTAGTTTTTTCTGTTTTAATTATACTGCTTGGTATGCCAGAGCTGGGAAATATCATGGATGGAACCCTCTTGGTTTGTATATTTGTCTGCTGTGTGTTGTGGTGTCTGTGGAAAGTGTGTGGCCTCCACCCAGTGCAGGCAGAGAGTCATAGGCAGGCAGGCAGGCAGGCAGGCAGGCAGGCAGGCAGAGAGAGAGAGAGAGAGAGAGAGAGAGAGAGAGAGAGAGAGAGAGAGAGAGAGAGAGAGAGAGAGAGAGAGAGAGACGCTGCTGGCCGGACACACTGAAACTTTGTTCAGTATTTCATGTCATTGGCAGAGCAGACGGATGGAAGAACGTTTTTAAAGGGTGTATCTGTCTATTTATTCTTATTTTCCACGCTGTTTGACTTCATGGCTGAGCCCCGGGGTGAGGATGAGGCGGAGCTGCGCACCAGAGACCGGCCAGCAGGTCTGTGGGGTTTGAGAGAGAGACTTAACGGTGTGTGATCACTGTTGTTGTTAAAAAAAAAACACATTATTGTCATGGTTTGTGGTTCGACACTTGGGACTGACCCTGAAGAATCCAGTTAGCTAGAGTTCAGGTAAACTTTTATCAACCATTGATTAAACTAGAAAACCTTTTCATTCATTTTTAGACCATGATAATCAGCTCAGTTGGCAGGGCCTTGAAAGTTTTTTAAATGATAAAAAAATAAATAAATAATAGACCACAGTTAAGATGAAATGTTGTCAGGAACATTGTGAAGAACGACTCAAGTGCAGATTGATGTGAGCCTGTTTATGCACTCCTTTGGCTCAAAAGAAGGATAAAATGTGAAGTCCTAGACATTGTAGTTAGGGAAGCAAAAGACCAGAGATGGCCTTGTCAACAACTTTCTTACAGTACAATCACAAGATGTGGAAACCTGACATGTTTCTATTCAGGATCTTATAACTCAGAAGCTCTGAATTGATCCTCTCACCCTGATCAATGGGCTGACATCAGACTGAGCTAATGTCTGTATTTGAACATTTTTTCTGATGCCTCCTTCTGTTGATATGAAACACAAAACTGTTCACTTATGTCTATTTGCTACCAGACATGATACTGACTCACATTTTCTAGTCTCCTGGATGAAGGTGATGATTAATCCCAAAGAATTTTATTCATTTTAGAGAGAAAAGACAGATGATTACTGTTTTGAGTCCATTTCAACTGTGGGAAGTGTGCAGCGTGCACCTTCTATCATTGATACACAACCTGACCACTCTCCGCTGTTTTGATGTTAATGGGCTGAAAAATCCTCAGTGCCTCATGAAGTGAACGTATCATTAACTAGTGGTCTGATTCTCATCATCACACACCGCTGATGAAGCTAAGGCCCACACAGTTCATATCAACACGTGTCATTTGGTGCTGAAACAGTTCTCTTGTGCCTTTTAATTTGTGTTCAGATTTGTAGTGTGAGTACTAACCATTTGATTTAATGAACAAATATTTGCTTTTGTTTTTGGTCATTTGCCTCACATACAAGCATTAAGGTGCTTTTACATCTCAGGTAGAGTTTTCCACTGTTAAGGTTCACGTGAATAGAGGGCTCCTCATCAGTGTAGCTCACTTTTCCTTGCTCCTTGTTTTTCTCAGCAACACCTGCTGTGAAAGAACTTATTTATCAATCCCCCTGTGCCCTACCCGGCTATTTATCACCATTGGGCTAGATCTACTACCCCACCCACTCAGCAGCCCCCACACCCCAACCCCACCTGCTGTCTCGATCCAAATTCCTGTCAGTCTCTCTGTGTCGAGCGGCTGCTGTGTCATGAACCAGCTGTTGTCTCTACTTGATGCAGGTTTTTTTTTCACCCATTCAAAGACAATGTTATGATATGATGCATTCTGTTGTCGGTGGTTTGCATTGGCCATATTTCTGGTAATTTCCACTGTGATACATTCATCTACACTGACACCATCTAATTTTCCCTGATAAAGGGTCCACAACTGCTGATATTGTGGTACAGACATGACAGTACAGTCCATCAGCCTCGCTTGGTCTTGTTTTTCAAGTGAGGGCAAATCAGTTCTAATTACTCATCTTTTAGCAACAATGACTTCTGGATACTAACTCAAGTGATGATTTGTAGTTGACATTTTGGTTTTTCCCTCAGAAACCCATAAATTCAAAATATCACTCTAAATACAAAGCACTATGATTAGCTTAGTCAGCAAACTTGTCTGTGCCCGTCCAGAAAAAAGCCAAAGTTGGAACCAGACCTAAGTTAAACCTTTGGTCAGACTTTATGTGACTGTGACCAGGATCTGTTCGCTCACTAGTGTCGGCTGGTGTAGTATGACACACAGAGGCAGATTGTTGTTTTTTCCTTGTCTTTTGTTGCCAGCCATTTCACCAGCTGCTCTGTGACTGCTGCTGCTGTGCTGAGTAATATCAGCATGTGTTCGAGTGAGAGCGTGGCTGTGAAGGGAAAGCAGTCCTGCTGCCTTCAGCGACTCTCTCGTGTATTTGCTGGGTGGTTTTAGGTGTCGGCGGCTGACAAACACTGAGAGAAATTCACTGATTTGGTTAATTCAGAACCAAAGGAGGGGGTTTGTCAAGTAACCTGGAAGCATTTTCCATTACCTCAAACTTTATTGCTCTCCTTTGAATATTTGAACATTCAACAAGAGTTTTAATGTCAAATAAAATATCATTCTAAGACTACTTAATTAGTGCCAGAGTATTATAAATATGTTTTCAGAAACTGTCTGTCCACTGGACATCAACATGGTAGGATTGCCAATGTTGACATTAGCATCAAGCTATAAACTGCCAGCAGCAGAAGCTAAAAAATGTAAATCACTCTATAAAACAGTGACATCCTGATTTTTCTTCAGATGTGATGATCTCTGAATGCTATTAATGGATGACACACTCAACTAAGAGAAGTCTGTTTTAAGTGTCTAATAATGTTTAAGCCATTAAATTCAGTCCAAGGATGACTCATATACTTTCTTTCTCGTTCTTTCCTGGCTAATGCAAAACTTCCTGACATCAGCCTTCATTCATCTTGACAAATCTGAAAACCATCTTACTTTTCCTTATAACTTTTCCTGATTTTTTTTTTTTTAGTCTACCAGAATTTATTTTCTTTGCTTACCTTTCTTATACTTTTTGTAAAATAAATATAAATTGATTTACACTTTTCCATCACCCACAATAGGCTTTGACTTCCTGATATTAAAAACATACAACATAATTGTAGAGATGACTTTTGGTATTGTGAAGGACTAGACTCACGTCAGTTACCAAAGGCACATAAACCTGTTGGCATGTAGGAAAAAGAAGTAAGTGATGGTTCAGTGTCGTGTGGCACACGCTTCCCTTCCTGATTGACCACATTCCAGCTCATCAGATTGGCCAAATAAACACAGGCATGCTGGGATATTATAGGTCCCTCCCTCTCTTGTATGTCCTGTCTGTGCGTGTGTGACTGCAAGTTTCAAGATCACAAACACACACAGGCACTCAGTGAACCAGGAGGGAGGATCTCTCAGGGAATATCCGTAGATCTTGTATTTAATTCATCAACAGGTAGGAGTCTTACTGTATGGTAAAGAGAAAGAGGAGTCTTGTTCAGGATTAAACATCACTTCTTCCTGACTTGCAAATCTACAAAGAAGTGCTGATCTTTTATTTAACAAACCCGAGGTTAAAACTTTGTCTGCTTTAGTAGTTTAAAAGACGTCTCTCTCATGAGATGAAAGCACCGAAGCTCTTTTCTCACATGTAGTGAAGCTGTAACCTGAAGCACAACAGATAATAAGTAACAGGTGTGACAGGTGTATCTCGACTCCTCATGAGGTCATGGTTTCAGCCACAGGCACTAATAACTAAGAACAACGCTGAAACTTGCCGCTGCTGCCAATATTATTTCTTCTTTAGTATTCTTCAAACAAGTAAACTGACCTGTTGGTCATTTTCACCAATATGAAAGTTACTCCTCTGGAGATTAGATTATCTGCATTACTGATTTTACCTCTTAGCCTGCATGCTAGCTAATGTACTGTTTCCCATTCACCACTTGTCGTTTGTTTATGCATGAAGTGTGGAGCGTGTTGAAAGCTCAATTTGCCTGAGTATTTTGATAGTGATTTCCCTTTAAACCACTTATGTTGCATGTTCTTGACAGCAGCACTTTCTCAGACTGAAGCACATTGCTGTTCCAAAATCACACGAACAGTATCTCCTGTTCTTAGACGGCTACTTTCGGTTTCAGTAATATTATTGTGTACATTATCTGTTGTTGTTGTTCTCTGTAGATCCTCCAGCTACACATAACATTGGTTTATCTATTGACTGTTTATGAATATAGAGATGTAAAGTAAATATTGATGACAATTTCCCTTCTACGTAGTTCTGGGAAAAAAAAAATAAAATATATATAAATATAAATTGTAAATAACATGCACTATAATCATCATTTCTCGGTAAATTTGATGTGAAAGGATCGTCATCATATTTCTTGTCTATGTATTTGCTCATTTAGATTATAGACAAACTGGTCCTGCAGGTTAGGGTTTGGTTCTTGTGTTTCTAGTTAATACAGTCTGGTTGGGAGGTACGAGCAATTAGTATTAGGTGAAAATGAAATGATGGCTATGGCTAAAAGTTAGATCTACCTTTTCAAAGAAGAACCAACACATTGTTTGGCTTACAAATGTAGGACGATTTGAACTTGTAAAATGTACCCATCTGCAAATCCATATATCCTCAGTCTTGGTTATGGTTTGACTACCAACTATCAGTATATGTTGCTGTGTAGCTGATGTTAACGGTTCAGTTTGTTTACTGTCTCTCTACTCCTGCTTCTCTCATATGTCTCTGCAGTGTTTGTCATAGTTGCTCCTTATGGAGCAGAGTTTCTATGACTTAAGTTAATTTCATTTTATGAAATATTTGGTTGCAGTTCCCTTTTTGTAATATATTTTTTTTGTTTGTTTTAGAGCCCACAAACAAAAGAAGTTTGATTTCATGCTACAATGACAACTACTCTCCTTACTGTTTAGCCTTCAGGACATTCCTGTTCGCTCAGTCTTTTGGCTAATCAAATTCTCACTTAGAGTTTCTATAAACTTCAAGCTCTGTGATTTATGTCAATATCACAGGAACATGTTTTTTTTAATCTTGTTTTGCTACACATTATTTGTGAAACAAGTTCTTCTCTTGTTTTTTCCCCCTCCAGATCATCCTGAAAGAACCAAGCCAGAGCATTTACACTCCAGGTTTGTAGTTAATTCTATAACTGAAGTTTTATAATATTTGGAACTGCAGCAGGAAAAGGGGCACTTCCCCTTTAACAGCCAGAGTCAGATCTGCTGATGATGAGCATGTGAATGAACCAAACAATGAACTGATCTGTCCACAGTGACTGTTGAATGCCATCCAGCTTGTTTTTAGTTGTTCCCAGACATAATAAGCTGAGGTCAGGCAGCGCAGTTTAGAGAGGGCACACAGGACGTTTCTGGCCTAAGATATCTATGTGTGTGTGCTTATAACTTCACTAATCAGTTTAATGGAATGTGTGGAACCAGGAGGAGGGTGAGGATTGTCAGTCTGTCCCCCAGATAGTTTATAGCACCCCCGTACACTCAGTAGTTAATGAGCAGGATGTGTTTTAATGATAAGTCCACCTCCTGTGTTGACTGATTCGGTAAGGAGGCTGCTGGCACAGATCAGAGCATCACATCAAATTTCTGCTCTTCAACAGGGAAAAGACAGGACATCTTAATAATATAATCATGCTGGAATGAACTGACAATGTTGAGGGATTGTACAATAATAAAGCTACACATTTTGGGAGGAAAACAGCTGAAGGATGACAAAGAAGAGAGCAGTTACCGTGTGGAGGAAATGATGTGTAGAATAGTTGTTGCTCTCATGCTCATGCATTTACCTGGAAGTGGTAGAATTTACTGATACCCTGGTCCTGGGAGTTTGGTTAAGTTCATCATGGGAAGGATTTTCATGAATTCTCTTATGTACAGCTGTCACCTTTGATTGAATAGTAAGTGAGCAAATATTTTCCTGACTTTTCTCTTAAAATCTCAATAGTAAAATCAGTTTTGTTCTACTCTACCCATCTCTATACAGCTGTCAGTGTTTTTTTACAGCCTTATGTTAGGTGTGATTTTAAATGTCTGTGTTTACATAGAGAAATTTAAAATGAAAAATTTAGAGTAAGAGTAAGAGTAGAGCTGCATGGAAAGAGTAGACTGTGTGAGAATTGTCCAAGGGCAGGAGAAAAAATTACTATATAATAGATTATACTATAATAGCTGAGTCATCACAAAAGTGTGAGCCACTCCAGACCGGCTCCCACACCTCAGTGATAAATGTGTTTCTTGTTTTGATCTGTTTTTCAGCCAAGGACCTCTGTTTTCAATACGAGCTGCTATCAAACGAAGTAAGTTTGACAAAAACTTACTTCATTTTAGTGCCATAAAATTGACAAAATAAAGGGTGTTCCTGAAACTTCTTTAAAGCTTCGGGTTGAAAAGGGAGTCATATTGAATTAGCTACAGGTGTTTCTCATTTTGATCAATATTTTATTTAAATGAACATTCTCCTCTATAACTCTGAGGATAACATTATAGCATCACAGCGGTGTCTATATATTTTCAAATGGGCATGTAGAAAAGCAATAAGGCAGTGTTTTATTGTGACTTTTTCCCCGTTTATTCAGCAAGATCCAACATTCAGTGTGAACATACCAGAGAGAGAAGGTAATGTAAATAAAGTGTGTTCATGCTTACTTCTTCACTGTATTATTATATAAAATGACAATGATGTGAATAAGAAAAAAAACAAGTGGATGTGCAGGTGGATTGTCTCTCAGGTCTTTATGGTGTCTTGGTCTTCCAGGCGACCAGAGATCACCATTGTCTCAGCAGAACCTCTGGCCAGTAAGAGCTGGTTCCCAGGAACCTCTTTGGTGTTCCCTCCTCCTCAGGCGGGCTGTCCTGCAGGCATCCAGGCCATCTCCCAGGTAGACTACATTTTACTCAGCATGTTTCAATTCACAGATCTGCTTATATTTTTTGCTTCATGTCAAATTTTATTTGACAAAATGAAAGTTAATTTTGATATGCAGGGTATAAAGATCATGAAATAAGGCCATAAAATGTGCTGACAATGTGCAAACTCCCTCCAGCTAAATAATATTTATTTATATTATTTATAATAATAAATAATAAGATATTTCTAAAACATTCAACTGGTATCAAAAGTGGAAATGCTATATTATATGGGAAAACAATGTGTGTGCATGTGTGTGAACACCTTTCTTTTTCACGACTCAGCCCCCACCCTCCTATGACCAGGTGATTCAAGAGAAGACCCAGGAGGAGCACATTTTCAAGCCCACTGCAGCCCCCCGGTGGACCAGCTGTACTTCCTCGAGTGCAACACAGACAGACCCTGTGAGGGAAGATACCTCCACCAACACTGTCCCCTCCACAGCTGTGAAAAGATCTGCTGGTGAGGCATGAAGTGATTTTTATCAGCGGTGGTGTGACTTTGTCAAATTTCCCTGTTTCAGCTCTACAAATGATATTTCTTTACATTTGGTTCCAGGTAACACGCCACAAAAACCGCCGAGGCCAACCCCACCAAAGCCAGTGGACAGAAAGCTTACTGAAACTGTCACACCTAATAGGAACGTGGGAACAAACAATGTAGCAGCGAACCAAAGTGGCTTTAAATCTGATGTGGCAAAACAAAACCTAGCAGATCCCACTCATACATGCACCAGATCTGTTACTGTACACTGGGATATTCCCCCAAACCTCCCCTCTGTCCCTGCTGAAACTAGTCCCTCTTCTACAAACTCAGAACCCAGTCAACATCCTGTTCCACTTCCTCGTACAAAATCCAGAAAAAAGTCAACTGCAGAGGAGGTCAAAGTTCAGTCACTGGTAGAGATCACTGACAATTGTGATAGTATCCATCTTGATGCAGCAGAGCTGTCCTCAAATAAGTATTTGAAAGAATTATTAGAGGTTTTTAGCCCAGAAGATCAGTGTGAAGAAAAAGGCGACATCACAACCAAATCACACGAAACATCTCAAGGTGAAGATGCTGTTGGCGAGATGAGCAATAGTCATCGTGATATCCGGGCCAAGATTCAGGCCTTTGAGAGCCAGGCCAAGGCCGAGGAGGGAAGTGTTGCGGAACCAAGCAAACCAGAACCTCGACCAAGAAAGCCCACCATCAAGCCTCCAGTGGCTGCGAAACCCTCTGTGGCTCTTAAACCTCAGTCTAACCCCAGTGCAGAAGCTCAGTATCAAAATGTCTCAACCTCCAACATGCCACCAAACCATACACCAGCTCAGAAACCTCAGCCCCCTGAAAAGCTTATGGGACTGTCTATCAAAGAGGAGTTGGAAACCTTACACAGCAAGGCAGCCAACTCAGACAGATCACGTCCCGCGTTGACACGAGCTCAGAACATCAATGAGGAGGTATCTTTAACAGCTCCTGCTGTACCACCAACGAAGCCTTTGAAGGAGCCTCTTAAACCTAACCTAAACATAAACAACCACAACTCAGCCTCCATCATCAGTGAGAGTGAGTATGTGAACAGTCCATCACGTAGGTCTGTGATCTAATTTAAAATGACTTGCTCTGTATGAAAACCTAAAATGAATATTTTCATCATAGATTAGTTTTTTGGTTGATCCCCAATTTTTTCTTATCAGACCAATTAAGTTTTATTTAAAGAGTGCATTTCAAAATAAATGGGTCCGTATCAATCAGAGAACTAACAAAAAAAATCTTAACTGAATAATATTCTGGGTAAAAGCCAGTCTGCTTTGTCTATAAATCAGAAGAAAAAAAAAAAAGAAATAAATGACCTGACTGGCTTATTATCTAAACCCAGTCTCTGTCTAACTAAGAGTAAAAATAAAACCACTTGCAAATCAAATCTTTGCAACGATGATTTGATTTCTTCTCAGCAGACAGGATGGAGTGGTCAATCCCACTATCGTGTTTGTGCAGTAAGTATGGAGCTGGTACTGTGAGGAAATGAGTTTAGCCAAGCATGAGGAAACAGAGACAGACTAGCTTTTACTCTGAGATGCCCGGATCGCTGTATTCAACTATTAAGGCACAGTTATGGAGTCAAGTGTGTCTTTTTACAGACCACTTCCCAGTCAAGCCCCAGGGTAACATGGACAGCAATGGAGACTCCTTCCCAAAACAAAGTGTAGCAAGGAGACCAACCACCATCAGAGTCCCCAGCAAGAGTGGTTCATGTGAGTCCAGCAAAACTTTCCATTCATTGAAATTGTGTCTAATTTCTTGCTAATGTTTGTGTATATGCATGTTCATGTGTTATTGATATTACACGCTTGTTGCTGGACTTAATATTTCAGTATAGTATGATAAAGGCAGATCTCTTCTCAGTGTCAGATAATGTTCCGGATGGTCCTCCGCCTCTTCCAGTCCAGAAGCCTGTTGGCTCCCTGAACACCTCAGTCTTCCGAAAACAAAACTCAACACCCACTGTCCCCTTACAGGTAAGACCTCCATCACAGTGTAGTTATAGCCTCACAACTTCACAAACACAACCTCAACATTAACTTTATATATATTTCAGCCTTTACACAAAAATGCTTTTGTGTCTGTGACATGGCACATTTTGAGACACATTCTTTCTCAATCAATGCATGTCAACTGAGGATCTTAACCCTCCCCTCTCTGTTTTCCACAAACAAATAAATTATTGTATCCTCTTGAACACACTGCCTTAAACTCTGTCTAAATGTTTTGTGTTGATGTGTGGTTACTATGGTCTCCTTTACTATTGAGTCTGTCTTAGTACTAATAAAAATCTTCTGCAGGACTCTCTCCAGTCCTGGTCAGAGCCATCGCTGCCACCTCGGTAAGTGATTGGAGATTGAAAAAATAAAATACTCAAGTTGTAAAATCTCTGTAAAAATGTTACTTTACTTCTTT
Source organism: Remorina albescens (assembly GCA_034769265.1). Taxonomy (NCBI): domain Eukaryota; kingdom Metazoa; phylum Chordata; class Actinopteri; order Carangiformes; family Echeneidae; genus Remorina; species Remorina albescens. The sequence continues at coordinate 5,101,289 of CM068487.1, forward strand.
TGATGATGATGTTGCACTTCAGGCAGCAAAGTACAACCAAAGTCCTCCCACCTCGTCCACCTCCAGCCAAAGCAGGCCCAGGACGACCTCCTCCACCCAGCCTTAAGATCTCAGGCCGATCCCAGTCAGCACCATGGGACTCTTCACCTAAACCCCAGGCAAAGAGGTCCCCCCGCAAAGGACCTGTCTTACCACCAAGGCCTAACCCAGGTCACCGTCTCTACAACAAATACATTGTAAGAAGAGCGATCCCACTTCATATCTGTGTGCAACAATTATGTGACAGATGCAGAATATTACATTTTATTTATTTTTTCCGCAAGCTGGAACTTCCCCATGGGATTGCAGCCTTGGACTATAATGGGAACGGTACAGGAGAGCTGTCATTTCAGGTGACTAAACTTATTTAATGACGTACATGTTGCCTCTACATGAAGATGGTTCCCATTACTCTTAGAAGTACAACTTTGGTGTTACGGACTGGAATCTAAAACCTTTCTTGGCTTTTGATAATAGAAAAATGAAGTTCTTCTGCTGCTAAAGGAAATAGATCGGAACACTTTTGAGTGTCAAGTTGGAGACACCAGAGGCCAAGTCCACAAGTCACGCATGAAGATTATTACACCTCTCACCTCAGACAAGTCCCAACTACAGGTAACGCTTCCTTCCTTCATGAGTTATTTCACAATACTTGAGCCTCACTTGTTCCTTCGTCTCCAGTGAGCGCTGAAGCACCAAAGTTTTTATTCTCTTTCCACAGGTTTCTGAACCAAGTGCTTCAGGCAGAGGCAGTTATGGGCAGAAGGTGCAGGCTGTACATGATTTCATCGCAGGTGACACCTCCTTTTATCGTTCTCGTACAAGCAATTTTGCAATAACACTAAAATTAAATGTTATATTAAAAGGATCATTTGGAATTGGCGGGAAATGCCATTTAATTGGTTCTTGGAGAGAATTAGATGAGAGAATATATATGCCACTGTCATGCCTGTACATCAAGTACAGAAATTGAGCCATGAGGCTTTTGGTGCAGAATACAGTCCAACATATTGTGAGCTCAATAGTAAACCTTAAAAGTGTTTTTCAGATATATTTTTGAACTAATAGAATCTTTTAGTCAGCATAGTTTGTCCAGACATGGTGCTGAAAGCATAAGAAGAAATGGTGCTGTAATTTAAAAAGCACACATAACTACCCCTCTAAGTACCACTTTAAATACTAACACACAAAAGAAGATTTGTTGAGTTTTGTGTCTTTGGGGGAAGGCAGGGGTTTTCCCCGTCTTCCCCCCTGCCTTCCCCCAAATGTCACTGCCTGTGACATTAAAGTTAATGCAATCAATTTCTAAAAACAATCCAAATCAACATCCAATGATTTGGATGTTTTTATGTAATCTTGGATCATTTTTGATACCAATGGAGAACTGATGTGTGTTTTTCTTCATAAAGAGGGCAGAGGAGAACTGAGTCTGAGAGCAGGAGACATTGTGACAATGGTGGAGAAGGTGGACGGTGACTGGTACAGAGGCACTTGCAGAGGATCATCTGGTTTCTTTCCCATCAGTTATGTCAAAGTCCTGGTAAGTTTCAACAACTGACTCTCTGAGAAAGCACTCAGAAGGCAGGTATGTGATGGTTAAGGAGCCTTTGAAATAAAGAAATTTTCAATTCTCTATATAGTCAGATTCTCCTAAAACCCTCCCTGAAAGGAAACCCAAGCCACCATCTCCAACAGTCAGGTACATTTTCTACATCTTGAAATATTGAACACACTTTAACAGTCTAAACTGACTTCACCTGATGTTGTCAAATGTTGCTGTGTCCTGTGAAGTGGCCCGCACTGTGTGGCGAGATTTGACTTTGAGGGGGAGCACAGTGATGAACTGTCATTCTCTGAGGGAGACGTGATCCTGCTGAAGGAGTATATTGGACAGGAATGGGCTCGGGGACAGCTCGGTGTCTCAATCGGAATCTTCCCTCTTAACTTTGTGGAGGTGATAGAAGATCTACCTCCACCTGAGCAGCAGGCGCAGACCCAGCCCAGCAGAATTGCACTGCCTGGTACGACACTGTCTGAAATTATCTAAACAAGGACACTGTTATTCTCTTCTTTTTGTGCCGATCTGGTCACAGAGAGCAAGGGCGCTAAATTGTACTTGCATATGTGTATGTCTTAAATGACAATATTTATGATAATATTGCTCTTCAAACGAAACAAAAGCCATTCATTTCATTCATGTTGATAGGTGTTTACTTTAGAAATCAAGTGCTTATAAAATTCATTTAAGTCTTGTGTAAAGTTCCCCATTATTAGTGCCACATTACCTACTTCCTCAAGATTTCTAGGAAAACCTAGAAATGTATTAATATACTTACATATGTTTTATTAAATATAAAAGCATTAAAGGGTAATAATGAATCCTTTATTTATTTTAGTTTGTCTAAAAATAGTCTAATTTCAATCTTATGAATTTCAGGATTGTCGATTGCAACTTTTTATACATTTATGTATAGAGGACTTTTGTTAGCGTCCTTAGTAGTGGCTATTACACAGGCTTTATATACAACATTAAAGGTGACCCAAACTACCACAAATTCCCCACTGCTCACTCTTTTAAATTCTGCTTCTAATTAGTTTTTCTATGCTGTTCATCTCCCCCCCCCCTCCTCTCCCAAACACAGGCATGGTGTCTTCTCCAAGTGCAAACGCTGAGGTGTCCAACCCCACTCAGGTAACCAATATTTTTATAAGCAGTAAAATTGACAGAAAAGCATTCAGATATAATGTTCCCTTGCTCACTTCGCAGGCAATTCAGTCCAAAGAGGACTGGGTGGTGGCTCGCTACGACTACGCTGGAAATTCAGAAGGCGACCTGTCCTTTCAGCAGGGCGACTGCATCCTGATCACCCAGCATATTAATGATGAATGGAGCAGTGGCAGGCTCAATGGCAGAGAGGGCATCTTCCCCAGTGCGTTTGTTGAGAGCACCACAGGTATCATTTAATCCAAATGTAACTTTTTGGAATTATGAAGCAAGTGTCTACTACAGAGAAGACCAGGCTGCCACAGGACTGCCTGTTGGGTGGTAATGAAGATAAATATTTGGTTGATAAAGACGATGTGTAACAGCTGTTTTTTACTTGTCATTACTGTTACAGTAAACTACATAATTATCAATGCCTTTTTATTGGCATTGTAGTCGCAACAGGCAGTTTTATTCCATATGTATCTGCTGACTTATTTTTGATAATTTTGCCTACAAAATGGCATTTTATTCATTGGTCCTCCATTTTCATTGTTTCAAAAGAAAAACATCTGAATTACTGACAGATGAGAACATGGGAAGGAGTTTTGTCCTGCATCTGTGAACTTAACAATTGGTCGATGTAATGTCCATGATGCCACATCATTGTTCTTGGTGTTCTTCAGTGACTTACTGTTTGGCTCCCTCAGCAGGTCAGCAGTCCCAGAACAGCCGACAGACTGAGGCAGTTGGTGGTGAGACAGCCAGAGCTCTATATACTTTCACATCAGACTGTGATGAGGAGCTCTCGTTGCAGGTACTCAATGATTTGTTGTTAGAAACAGTTCACATTTTCACAGAGGAAAACACACCACCATCCTCACAACCTGGTTTCTTCCTCTTCCACAGACCGGGGATACTATCACTAATCTGGAGTCCATTGATGATGAATGGTTCCTGGGTGATTTGAGGGGGAAACGGGGCCTGGTCCCTAAAAACTATGTACAAGTAGTGGGATAATAACATTCGGGACAAGGGGGGAAGGGGGAAACTGCATGATGGAAGTCCTACATAAACAGCCTTTAACTGGAACGTGGTTTTGTCATCTCCAAGTAGTGCACAATTTTATAATCTGCAGCAGAGAGTATTAAAGATGACTGACAACAAACCAAATACCTTGTCTTTTGGTCTTCTTACCATTGGCGGCATCTAGTGGTTTGTCTTGTTTTTCTAAACACAGTATCCCACTACATATTTTACAAAATGTCACTGTTTGAAGTTGTAAATCTACTTATTACATGGAAATGTAATGTCATTTCTTGATTTGATTCTCTTCTGTGTGCATTAAAAAAAACAATACATTTAATTGGTCATTTACATTTTTTATTAAATCTGTCAGGGTGTTTTTTTTAGACTGTCTCCTGGATGGGGGGCTCATAGCCGTCAGCCCTCTCCACCTTGGCTCCAGTGTCGTCACCAGATGCCTTTGCTGCACTGCCGGCACCGCCCTCACCATGGAGCTCCATCAGCTTGCCCACTGAAATTGAAGACAAAAGGCTTTTAACTCAGACCAAGCATAAGAGTTGAGGTTACTGGGAATCAGGAAGCTAAATGTTTTAAATATTAACAGAAAAAAGCAGCAATACTTCATCTTCATAAAGGGTCAAGGGAGCAGCCTGAAAACCTAAGATAACTAAAACTACAGTCTTATTGTCAAGAGAGGGAACTTCAGCTGATCTCAAATGATGGTAATCATGTGATCATATGGGACCGAAACAGTTTGTCATCATGTGTTCCCAAAGGTAGAAAAAAAAGCAGAAAACCAAAAATATTGCTATTAAAAACTACTTACACTCAAACTTGGGCTTCTTAAGCATCTTGACCTTGCGGACATAGACGTCGTGGAGAGGGTATATGGACTGGCAGGCCTTCTCAATGTCCTTGCCAACGCTGTCAGGGATCCTGTAAAAAGAAAATACACAACACATCAATGCAAAAGCAAATTTTTTCTTTTTTTTTTTTTTAAAGAGACAAGTCTATGGCCTAGTGTTTTTATGCGCTAACCTCCACAGTATATTTATAGCCAACAACCAGAGGCAATAGTTTGTAGCAATTAAGGCTTTCCTCAAACATGCAACAAAAAAAATTAAAACTCATTCAGGGGCAAAAGAATTTTACATGACTTACAGCTTGTTGACAACTTCCTTCAGGTCATTGGTCTGAACCTCACGGGTCATGATCTCCATCATCTTCTTACGAATCTGACGGACCTGCTGGTGCTGGGCATAGGAAGTCTTTCTGATCTGATTGGTGCGCTTCTTTGTGAAACCCACGCAGAACAGACGCAGAAGGTATCCATCGGTGGTCTTCACGTCCACATGAGCTTCAATCATGGTCTGAACAGAAAGAAGACAGCCATTACAGTGAGGCTTCAAACTAAATCAAAACTATTTAAGCCTGCAATGTTTTTCATTTGTAATATTCACTATTTTAAACAACTATGGCAAACCAACTTTAGCAGTGCTCACTTTCACATCATTCAAGTTAAAAAGAAGTCTTTTCTATCCTTACTGTTCATCGAATTTGCCAGGATTAGAAAAAGGCAAAGCCCAAATCCTTTGGCTGTACATTTGATTAAGCTGACCGGTCGATGCATGATGAAGAATGGAAATGCAGAACATATCTATTCTACAGCATTGCTGAACAAAGAGCCACAAAATGGGTTTTAACCAAAACGCTTCAGAATTTGGTTCTCAGGACTGTTTCCAAAAGATCTTTCTACTACATGATAAAGAGCAATTCTACTTCACTGTAAACTATCCTTAGACACTGAGATTAAAAAAAAAAAAAAAAAAGGATCTTGAGACTAAAACAAGTTGTATTCTAAATTCCACTTCTCACACTATGAGCAATGGCATGCTCTTTCAAAGCACTGTCCAAAAAGTTGCATTTAGAAACTAATTAAGTTGGTCATCATTGCATATTCCAAGCAGGTACATTAGACATTTAAATCAGATGTTCCCACACAATGCAAAAATCCAAACCACTGAACTAGTCATAATCCCACTATAATTGCATAAAAATTACTGTTGTCACAGTGAATGTTGCAACTGTGGCCAGCCATTAATATTTCATGGTGGATAAAGTAAACTACAAGTAGTATTTGCTGCCAAAAATGTGCAAACTAACATGATAATTTGGTAAACTTATTGAACAAAGTGACCACTGTGAAATATTCTCAGGGCTATCAGTGGTATTTATAAAGTCATGATCATTACCTGCCACTTCTTGACCATTGAGCACATCTTGTCACGGGTCAGGTCCATGCCATGGAAGTTGGTGAGGCAGTTCTTGCCCTGAACGTCCTCAGTGATGAGCTTGAATTTACGGAAGGCAACCTCGTCGTTCTGCAGGTCAGCGAGGCTCACCTCAAACACACGTCCCTTAAGACCATCGGAGGCGATTCCTGGATGTTTGGAAAACAGAGTGGTTAAGCACAAACAAAGGCAGACTGGTAGTAATGGTAATCTGAACGACTGGAAATGTGGTAATGGGAAAAATCAGCTGATCTCATAAGTAATCAGTAACCATCATTTGGGACCGAAACTGTTTGTCATCATTTACTCCCATGTCACCACTCTAAGTATACAGCTGCACAAGTATCCCTAGAAACAACATTAGATACTCATACGCTCATAAAGTGTATCTCTCTTAATACAGATCGTCTCATTCATTATGTGGATCTTAAATTTGCTCAAAGACATTCTAAAGTACGTTAGACATCTCAATGTTATCGTACATGTTCCTGCATAAGCTTTTAAACAATCAAGACTTACTTGTTCCCTGAGTCCTGGTGACCAAGGTCTTCCCAAGATTGCGGATGTTGAACATAGCTGGTGCCTTGACATCATACCAGTCCTTCTTGGAAAAAGGGTCCACACTGCGGAACAGTGAAAAGCAAATTTAGTCAGCGGCCCGTCTATAAGAGGGACGGTGGTGTGCAGGTCCGTCCGTCAGCTAAAATCTGAAACAGCTACACGGTTCACCATGCTAACGATTTAGGCAAGCAGAGCATGGACGGCCTTTATTCTGGTACACCACAGAGCTTCATTCAGCCATTTCCTGAATGAATTTATCGTGAGATTTGGAGAATGAGGCTGTCTGTAGTATCATGTATCTTTTAGCTAACTGAATAGTGACTTCCATGTTAATGGGCAAGATTAGCTGAATTCATGCTAACGCTTAGTTAATAACGTTTCTTTTACTTTACTGAGAGACCAGACTCGCACAGTCCTTTAAAACGTATTTGACCTCGCTCATAAGTTTCAGATTAAACATACCAGTCTGCCTAAATCTGTATACTTGTGCCATAATATTTGTAACGGAGCGGCGGGTACACGGCATGGTACGGTCTGTCTGTCCGGCGCCACAGAGGCCGTCGGTGACGAGACTAGCACCGGCCTGTAACATCCATCCATTATCAGCTTCATCCTTCACATTTCCTACACCAAAGTCACACAGCTGACAAACGTAACCCTTGTTTTGTGTAGCCAGGTAGGAATTTTCTACTTACATCTTCTTTTTGGCACCTTTTTTGCCGCCTTTGGTCAGCCTCTTATTCTTGCCGACTGCCATGTTGGCTACAGGGAGTGAAAGAGGAGGAAATACGAAATCGCGCGAGAATTAAAGAGACAGACAGAGTTCGTGAGATTTGTTTGATCTCGCGAGTCCTTGCAGTTTTGTTTGGGGTTTTTTTTTTTTTTTGTTTTTTTTTTGCTGCCACCTGCTGGGAAAAAATACAATTATGATAATATCATATGCCTCTGTTTACTGTGTATATAGTAAATAAATAGTATTTGTTGTGTTGTGGCAACAAATAAATGCTATAACGAGTTTAATTATTTTATAAACAACTCAGTGCCCATTTCTACATTTATCCCAGCTGAATACATTGAATTTCGATAACACTGAATTTTAAAACACTTCTTTATAAATGTATGTGTTGTGGCAAGTAGCACAGCTTGAACAGATGAGATTCAGACACAAACATCCATAGCAGTAACAGTAATAATGTCAAATACGACGTAGGAAAGGGAAAAAAATAACTTGTGTCATTCTATTAAAACAATAAGTACATGACCTGCTGGGAATTTCAAAGGAGTGAATATTAGAGTTTAAATTTATAATATATATCATTCCATTGTGATTAAATCTGACAAGTACAGCAGGTATTCAGTTCAGCCTCATATTCAAATTGTTGCAGTTGTGTTTGGTCATGTTAACACACCCCACATATAGGCTTATATTGTGATCAACTTGTTATTTACAATAAACTTTTTTAAAATTAAAATAACTGATAGGTGTGCAATGTTATGCTTTGATTATAAATGAAAACACATCAGGACAAACCAGTCTGTAGGTGCGGTCAGTTGTCATATGGGTGTGGTTTCTATCATTCACCCATAATGTTACTGTAACAAAAGGAGGAATTTTGTCTGTTGGTAGAATACAGGCAGATGGCAGTTTATTGTACTGTGCTTTCAATCCTCCTTCATAAAAGTTGTAATGTTCAGATTTGTTGGATAAGGAGGATCCTGATTTAAATGTTGATGGAAAAAATTGTAAAAAGACCCGTTGATTGGACAGTTGATAAAATAAACACATTCAATCTGCTCAAGAAAAAAAAGTCTGACAGACCCAATGTCTCTGTGCATATTTACATAAAAATAAAATAATATTTAAAAAATGTAGATTTAAAAGGTAAACTCTTTGTAGCTATTCAACAAACTCAGTGACATTTCATTTAAATCTCTGATGTGTTGTTTGCAAATTCTTTTGGTTTCAATTACAGACGTTTTTTCTTACTTATTTTTTTGTTAGTATGAATGATTTTTTTCTGTCTTTTCAGTTCAGTGTCTCTTAAATTATTATTGGGATAAGGGTTAGCAAGCTTCAGCCATTCATTCTGAAAGTAAACATTCTGCGATTCTCAGTTGTTTCTGGCAAAACTTATTCGCAGAAATCCCAAAATTTTGCTTCGATGCTAAGACCTTTAAACAGATGACAGAAAGAGAACAAAAAATTATTGCAATGAGACATTGACAGTGGCTGATGTCTCATTATTTTTGTACAGCCTGTTTAGGAAAATAATAAGGCAAGCTATGTGTTCAATTTAAAGGTCAGTAAAAGCCCCTTTCTTTAATTAAAATATATTTAAAGAAGCCTGGCTTTAGGGTGAGTGACCAATCTGCTGATTTCAAGTCATTACATCAGAGACACGACCTTTGTCTCATGAGTGATGCTGTTGGCTTCCATGACTCCCAAGGTCCCTACGGACTCAACTAAACTAGACTGGGAGGTCACTGGTAACGGTGATGCCAGCTGCCTCGATGGCAACACTCATAGTTGCTGAGAAATCCTGCACAGCACATATGAAGCCAGTAAAGGACGACAAAGGATAAGACAAATACTTTAAGATGTGGACATTATTTAATATATGTAGGATGTAAATGACATTTCAGGTCATATTAGGTCATATTAGTAAAAATGGATGACACTGCTGCCCATCATCCATTCAGCAAAGTGAATATCTCACTGGTTACTGGTGAACTGAAAAGGCAAGCAGTGCAGAGCTGTCACTTGGGTTTAATGTTTGGTTTCCAATGCCGCGGCAGGCAGAAATCTGTCAATGCCTGGGTGTGTTTCAGAAAACCATGTTCTACATACATTTCAAACCCTCCCTTCTTGTTTTCACATAGCATGAAGTTGTTTGTTGTTTGACAGTTGTTCTTCGTGTACATTACCTCAGGGAAAAGATACAACTTTCCCTTTGGGGATTAATGGTATGGTACAGTAATCATTTTGTATGTTGTTGTTTTCATGGTGTTTTTAAAATTTTTATTTTCATTGTTGTATTCTGTTTGCATAGAAATAGTCATGGAGAAATCACGCAAGGGTTATCAGTAAAAATTACTTAAATATACCATATAAAAAATTGTCACATGCAGCAGGGCCCTTATGATTGGATTTTAATTGTTTTTTTCGTTTGTACTTTTGTATTGATGCATTGCAGCTTGCATTTGAATGACTTTTTCCAGAGATCCCCTGAGCCCTCGGTGCCACGTTGTAATTAATCCATGGGGCTAGTATGAGAGAGATGGTTGGTTTCTTTTCTTTTTTGGGGGGGCTTTGTCGTGCGTTTATCGAGACAGTGATTGGCAGAGAGGAAGCAGGGAGAAAGACAGGGGAATAACACGGAGCAATAACATGCAATAAAATACTGACTAACCACTCGACAGCCCACGCTGCCGGTTGGTTTCTATGAGCTCTCTAAAGTGTGTTATGTGATCTGTGGGCTACTTGATGGGGACTTGGAGGTCACAGGGGCCCACAGCACATTTTGCCCCCGGGGCAGGGGAATGAGTCATTCCGGCTGTGCTCACTGACTGACTCCGTTGGACGTCCATGTTTATTGTCAGTGAATCCCTGAGTGTCGCGTAGAGCCACCTGAGCGGCACACCTGCCCCCGAGCCGAATAAACACAGCCTCTCACTGCGCATGCGCCGCTCACTCAAGAGCTACACTGTCATGGCGGTGGAGAGCTGAGGCAGCCGGGGTAAATCAGGAAGAGAAAGCGGCGTAGCTCGGTCAACAGAGACGTTTAACTAAGTCTGCGGAGTTTGCTGGGGGAGACCGAGCAGACCTGCGTCCCTGAACGACTTATGCGGGGCCTGCCGAAGGACTTGCCCCGCCGCTGTTTGTGAGTTTTTCTTTATTTTTTGCCCCTGCCAAGCGCGTTACCTGTCAAGTGTCAGTGACAATAGCAACTTCCCGGCTGTGCGGAGATATTTAAGTCCGTCTGCTGGTCCGCTGTCTGAGGAGAAACCGGGGAAGGAGAGCTCCGCTCCACCTGCCTGCCTTCCTGATACCTGCAGCTCACTTCCCGGCGGCTTTTCACGGCATTAATCCGTCCGTCTGATATCAAGTTACAGAGGAGCAGCTTGCAGTGACATTTTCAGGCTTTTGGGCGACTGTTATATTTACAGTTCGCGCTTTTTTGTTTGCAGACTTTGGTGGGTTATTCGCCGAACAATTTTTTTTTTTTTGGATGGGGGAGGAAACGTTTTGCTTGTTTGCCTGTAGATTGTCAACAACTCAACGGAAGGGGACATAGGTTACTCTTCATCCGACATCGGCTGCCCTGTCACCATTGGAGGTGAACAGGTGCCTTACCTGTGAACGCCACCTGTCCCGTCCCCGCTTCCGTAGCCATGGCTAGCGAGGAGGCAGCGGGCGCCGCGCAGCCCGGTGATGGGAAGGGAGGGCGGCCGGGCGCCATGGCCTTAAACCCCGGAGTGCCTATCAGGGGGATAAGGATGAAATTCGCCGTCCTGGCCGGCCTGGTGGAAGTTGGAGAAGTTTCCAATCGAGACATTGTGGAGACTGTGTTCAACCTGGTAAGCTGATTACGGCAGCTCAGAATAGGCCTCGGATGGCACTGTCACGGTGTAGGACGGTCATGTAAAGGTTTGGACAAATCTGACATCATTCACATCTGCATGGAAAGGTGCTGGGAAAAATAATAGATGGGATACTTTAGCACCAGTTTTAGGCCTGTTTTATATTAACATAAAGTTGAAAGGCCCACATTGGAAACTGATGTCTATTAATCACCTCTGGTTCCCCTTATTATCCTCACAGGGCGCACTATTTTCTTTATTCATTGCTTACCCTGCAGAATTGTGCCCCAGGATCTGTGTTCCTCAGATGAACCTGAATTGCAGAACACCCCCCCCATTTGAGCTTAAATATTTGGCATACAGTTTCTCATTTGGAACATTTATTTCTTGTGTCCTGTCATTGTGTATTTGACTCTTTACACCCAGATAGCAAGTTAAAACACATTTTCTCAGGTTTATATTGGATGAGATATAATGACCAATGTAAGGCTCATCATGGCAGTGAGCTTGTCAGATACTTTAGCTGACCTTGATATGGTAAATAACAAAAAGCAGTAACTGTCTTTCTGTCTGATTGCCTTATCTGTCTACTACCTGTTGGCCTCCCTATAACTCTTATCCAACCTTTTCTGTGACTGTAGCTATGATGGCTGTTTGACTGTCACAGAAATGAAATGATTTTGCTGCAAGTGAATGAATGAAAGTACTCGAACAAGGAAGTTTAGCATGTTCAGCTAGAGTTCGGCGTGTTGGGTGAGAGGGAGTCGGAGGAGGAGATGTTAGGGTGAAACCTGCAAAACTGCTTTGTCACAGTGGCAACACAATGGTTTGTCCTTAGTGAGGGAGGTGCTTCCTCTATGTCAGTAGTTTAAATTAACTAGAACACAACCCCCACAGTGGAGGTAAGTGAAGCTACAAAAAAGAAAACACAGGTGTAGATTTTAACTTTAGCTTCCACATCATATTCTTTTAATGCTTTAAAATCAAATATCAGTTTTTAGTATGGCAAACACCAGTATGTATGTCTTCAACTAACAGTCCTGCGTAATCATTTGGTTTATGAAATATTAAAAAATGTTAAATTATCAATCAAAATTTTGTTTCAGGATGTCTTTAAAGTCCCACACTCTGAACCAAAGACATTGAGTTTGTTAGCATATTTATTTGAAATTTAGTTTATTTTTACTGTTTACAAAAATTTTTGACTGCTTTAATTTGATATCAGAATAGCTGTCTATTAATCTCCAATCAAGTAACTAAGTGATTATTAATTTCAGAGATGTTTCATGGTGACCTGGTTCCTCAATAGTTTATTGCGTAGTACTGAGCAAAATGGGTTTAATTAGAGAGTTTAATTATAGGTTTGTCCCTGGCTGCAGAGCAGTTTTATCTGTCTGTTATTATAAATGAGCAAAACATGTGACTTCCATTGCGAAGCAGCAAATGATAAAAGAAATGTCACAGGGAACTATTGTTTTCAGAGAGCTACCAATGAGTGCATGTTTCATTGCAGTTTCTTTAGTCTTGAAAAAGTGATTAATATTTCACCGAAATGAGCTGGAGTGACAGGCAAGCACAAGTTTTGACAGAAATATCAAGAGTGCAGCTCTGCATTTGTCCCTGGGATGCCCATGTTAAGCCTGGTCAGCGTAATTTTAGGCCTGTGAAAGATGGCACTGTGCATTTCATTATGCTTACCACTCAGAACATACATTCCATCATCCCCTTCACATCTTCTGCTAGCCCTCCACTTGGGGGATAATCTCATTTAGAATGAAGGCCAGATTCTTCTCTTTAGTAGTATGTCATTTACAGGCTCATAGCATGAGTCCTTCACTGTCTTGGGTTAAATGCAGCATTGTTTTATCTAATTAATAAATTAATTAAAAAAATAATGCAACCTAAAATAGTAGCTGTGATGGCTTTTGACTCAGACAGGGCTTATACATACAAGATTACATTTTTTGAATACATTTATAAAGATGTTTTCTTTTGTACCTGGAGTCCGGAAGTTATTCAAGAATGAAGAAAGGTGAATCTCATATAGAGTGTTTTTAGTGATGCAAGTATTTTAGTTGGCAATTTTTTTGTGTAACCAGTATTACTTAAAATGACTCCCCAGATTTGTTGTTTTTTTAATTTGTAAACAGCAGTGAACAATACATTTTACATTGAATTGACAGACTAAAAATGCTGACAATGAGCACCCCACTACTCAGCCATAATTCACTTTCTATCACTCCTGCTATTCAGTTTGTGGCACCAAAAAACAAAACAACCCCCCCCCCCTCAAAAAAAAAACAAACAAAAAAACAACAACTCCAAAACATACAGGTGAGATAAAACACTTGCCAGCACCCTGTGCCAGCCTTGGCACATAAAGACTGGTGAACAAAAGCTACAGACCTATTTCTGGCTACATGACAATTGTTAAGTCCAATGGTCGCTGGTCTTTTGGCCCTAGAGAGGTGTGCCAGCTAGTATTCAGTTATAGTTTAGGTAAATGTTTTACTTGATTCCCCAGTGGCTTGTTTACATCATCTTTTTAAGACAGGTTGCATACAGCTGGTGTGTTCCAGTCCCTGTGCTCTAAGTGTTTGCCCACAGTGTTACAGGAAGCAGCATTGCTTTGGTTTTCTTGCTCTGCCTAACCTAAACAATATGCTGAAAACTGCAAGGAGCTAGAACGTGGGTTGTTATTTTTTAGTTGGCTTCTCTGCAACAAACGCGACTGACTGATGACACTCAACAGAACAGTAAGCAGGCATGACATGAAACTGCTTGTGTTTGCAAAGTTAATTTGCAGATTTCAAACACACAATTACATTTACATGCAATACAAATTGCTGAGACAGACAAACATTACAATATTAGTGCTACTTCTTCAGTTTATGATCCTTTTTTAGGACTCCTTAGAGAGCAATATCACTGTTAAACATGGCCACTTGGTTAAGAAACAAACAGACATCACTATGAAATGAAAATATGAAAGAAGGTCATTTATGGGACCAGAAAAGTCAGACTTAACAGACCCTACAATATTATAGGCCCAGCTCAGACTCAGACATAGACTTCAGAAACAATTAAGCCATCTCGTACTGATATATCTATCAAACCAATATGGTCTCCATTAAATAGGTTGTACAATTGAACCCCTCTTTCCATAGAGTGCAGCACAGAGTTTTCTTGGGCTTTTTAAACGAATGGAAAGGTCTATGAAGAAGAGCTGGTCTAAGCCTGGTCGACAGTTAAGTGACAGAAGATGGATGTGATGTGGTTACTAGCATTGTGGACAGCAGCGGAAAGCACATGTATTGGTGCGCAAGGTTGTTGATGTTATGATTTATTTCTTTTGACACGTTTGAAATTGTAGGTCGAGGTACTGTGACTTGGTTTCCTTATGATGTCAACTTTAAGGAGTACCAGAGACAGAGAATGTAGCTAAAGGCAGCCATGAGTTTAACTCAGTGATGTGTATTTTGTTAGGATCTCTCTCCATTGTTAATAGTAAAAAATCAGTAGTCCTCATCACAGTACACAGAACAAAGTGATTCTGCTCTCGTTCAAGTCTTTTGGATAAAGAAGTCTTATAATTATTTTGAATGTAAATAATAATGGAAATTCAATCCCCGATGTTATGTCTATGTAGGTCAAAGGTCAAAGTGCTTTACAAAGTTAAAAAAGATTAAAATGTATTTAGTTTTCTTTGGATGACAAAATTGCAGAAAAAGTTGACACCTTGTTTTTTTCTTTTTTTTTTTTTTCTTTCACTTACCGTAGTTCTATTTGTGTCAAGGAGAAAATTTATTTGAATTCTTTTTGCTCAGTTTTATTTTAAGATGTCATTCTTTGTCTTTGTGTGTCTGAACATGTACAGCATCTATTTGATGGCACGTTGTTACCCACTTTATCATCCGTTGTACTGAAGTTGACACAGAGAATCCTCCTGTGAGATCGACTGTCTAAGCTGAATCTTCACCATCTTTAGAAAAAATAAATTAAATAAAAATAGAGTTTGTATTTTCACTTCCCTCACTGCTGCAGGCAGGAGTCATTGCCTTGACTAACTAGGATCTAAGGTTGGCCACAAATTATGAGATCATTTATAAACCTGGAGCTATGGGATATGAGTTAATGCAGCCATAATTTGGAAAATCATACAAGTCATATGTTCCACTAACATTTTTTGTATTTGGGGTGTATTAACCTTTAAATTGTTCATCGATGCTGTAAGTTTCCTGCATCCATTCTTCTACAAAAATAAAGCAGAAAAGAGTACCAGTTTATAGAGATTTGAATGTAGCACTTTAAATTGTGGTGCATTCCCTGAGCGTGAAGCTCAACATGACAGCTTAGTTTAATTCCTAGCTTTATTATTTTTGTTTTTATTAATTATAATGTAAGTAGGAATGCAGAAAATGTACAAACTCTCCCTTCAGTTGCACACGCTCTTGCATGAATGCCAGGGGAGAGAGGGCGATCCTTGTCCTCACTCCAGGCATGCTTTGCCCTCTCTGGCAGTAACAAAGAGCCCTCTAATCTGACATATGAATGAAACCTTATCTGTTTTTCTGTGCTGTCTGTCGCATCGGCCAATTTCATGGTCACACCTTTTTCTTCCTTCTCCACCGTAGTTAAAAGCAATTTGAAACACTTGAGGGCTGATGTCTATATAAGCATGACTGGGCTCTGTTTATAGTCCTGGGTGCAGGTATTATTTACCTTTCTCCATCACCCTCATGGCTTTATTTCCCTAAACAAAAGAGGGTTTTTGTGGATTATACTCTATTCTGGCCGTGCCATGTTGTTGACAGTTGTAGCAGTGAAATGGACATAATGACCATCTTGAGGCTGAGCAAACATGTTTATTATTCTGACAACCGCGATGTCTGTTTTTTGTTTATCCATTTAGTCTCATTATTAGCCCCATAGCAATGCAGCAATCATACCTCATTTCCTGCTTCCTGCTGATGAACTGTCCTTGTAATGCAGTGGTATTCAATGCGATACTTGCATTAAAACACCATGAGAGTTACAGTAATGTGGTGCATCATTGAAAATTAAAATATCTCTGCGACAGTATTTTTCCTTGTTCAATTAAAAACGTTGATGTGACTGGTCAGCACTGCTGCAAACAGCCCTTATTGCATTGTTTTTACATCTTTATTTAGCCTAAGTTGCTGTGAAAACTTCTTCCATATGACAATTAAATGCTTAAATAGCTGGAGTTATTCTCTTCCTCTTCCTCATAATTATATTACACATATGGACAACTCAGTTGATGTAGGTTTGAGATTATTTTTTGCTGGCTGTCAAATCAATTACTGACATTGTTTACACATGTTTCAGCTTAGTGAGCATGATTATAATTATAAATTCTCTAGAATTTTGAGAACTGATTTGTAGACTAATTGGTTTTTATATACAGTTATTCAATGGGAATAGAATACATTTTCCATCAGAAGTGATGCTTTTATGGGTCCTGTGAGTTGTGTTGGTAGATGTTGGAATAAATCCCAGTTATTTTCAGAGCACTAGCTTAGAGACAATATTTTCATATTGTTATGTAGCTTATGAGAAGTTTTTTTATAACTCTTCATAAGCTTTTGAATAAAGCGATGAAAGTTTTATGTCTTTGAGTGGAAACTACTCTCTATTCAAGCCGGTAAACTTCAAGTTTACTTTTAGACCTTGTTAAATAATGAGAGTTTAGTCACACATTAACCCTCTTTTTCCCTATTCATCAACAATTGCTTAGGAATAGGGATCATAATGTAGTATAGTTTTTGGCTCACTTTTCTCTCATTAATTAGTCTTCTATAAACAATTCCAGCTCACAAAGGCATTTTAACAGAATGCCATTGGTTGGAGGAAACTGGGAACAGGAACTGTTGGTTGGAGACCGTCAAAGACCAAAAGCCTGATAATTAAACTCTGCCCCCAATTCATGGCCATAAAGAAAACCTGCATTTCCCTGTCTGTTCTGGATGAGAATCAGTGGCGTGCAAGGACTTACTGAGCCACAAGCTTCAATATGCTGTCTGAAACTTTAACCTTGATTAATAGAAAGGAAAAGATATTCATATGAAAACTGAATTAAAAGGTTGGTGTTTTAAGTTACATGACTACCTGTATGTGGTAAATTTATGTAACTATAATATGTACATTTAAAAAGGTTTTTCTCCAAAAGCTTTCTTGGCAAAATGACTTATGAAAACCTGTTCCAAAAAAAACAACATAATTCTTACTTTTCACTCATAGTGGCCAAGACAATTAATATGGCAACTTAGAATATGAGTTTTGATGATAAATCATGTTGTAATTTGGTCTTCATCTTGTCCTGTTACCTTTTGGCCCTTAAAAGTAATTGTGTAATGTTGAAGTACAGTTTCCAGGCCCATGTGTTCATGTACATGTGAACAATATCATAACTGACCTCAGAACAATTGAAGCGGATTCAATGGTAGCTTAATAAGCACACTTGAAAAAATCCCAGGATTATCGACAATGTTCCTGTGCAGATCTCCAAATGCTCCAAATGCTGCCTAATTGGCTGCTTGACAAACTGCAGACTTTGTCAAACTTTAAAAATGAAAGGAAATGGTAGATGTAATGGCTGGTTGTCACCATAGCTCCTGCCGACAAAAGCCTGCTTTGGCTAAAACAGGGCAGTACATTAAAAGTCCTGTCCTGAGATGCAAGGGGAGATGTGGGAGCTATTGCTTCCAGCTCAGTCTGGTTTTAATTGTCTGTTTTTAGCTTTAACTGATCCATCACTGTAGAGATTACTGTACCATTCAGGGAATATGGTCAGATCACCAAAGTAATTGAAAATATATCTCAGCAACCCATAACCTGGACACCTGGGCAAATAAAACGAAATCCATGTGGGCAGTTTAATTTTGCCAATAGTGTATGAAAAATATACAATTATTATTACTCAGTATATTTATATTTTCCGGTTTCTGTTATCTTCCATGGAAAACGTTTTGGAAAAAAGTACGGAGAGGTGGTCCTTGGTACAAAATCAAATTTTGACTACACTGAAAGGATGTCCATTGTTGGCATCAGAAAAGTCAGTAAGAGCTCAGTTTCTTGTGCTTGCTGATGGTTGGTGGACGGGTGAGAGGAAAAAAAAAAAGTAATTTGGGGCTGTTTTTTTTTTTTTTTTTTTTTTTATTGCTATCTTATTGAATAATGTTTTTACATTTGGATTTTTCACCTGCTTTGTACTGAGAAAAATCTAAATATCCTGTTAAAATGGGTAACCTTCATAGATTGACTGTTCTTTTTTGCAGCAACTCCTTTATCTTTTAGGTTTGAATTAATCTCGCTCCGCTTTAGTTGTTTCTTACACAAATTTGAGGAAATTACACTTAAAAAAACAAAAAACAAACAAAAAGAACTTTTAGGTAATCCCTGTGACCCTTGGCCAGGAAGGTGATTGTTTTTGCTACAGTAAAGGTTATCTGCATTGAGTTGATTTCAGATGCACCTTGAATGATCAACTGAAAACACGGACGTGCTCGTTATATACACACGCACACACGCACACATGCTCATACTGTTGACATTGAGACATTACAGCAGCGTGTGCGGCTAAAAAGGAAGTGGTATTAACCTCCTGGCCCGCTGTATTTTCTTCACAGTAGGGGGTGTAATGATGTGCTAATACAGCTTGCCTCTTAGCCAAGTTTCAGTGTTAGATACTTAAAAAAAGGTGTGGTTATTAAAATACCATGATAAATGCTGCTTCTTTTGTGAAAGAAATATCACGTTGAAGCCTTTAAGCTGTTGCTCCACTTTCGTGGAAATTTCTCAAGGGGAAAACACAGAGTGCCAAAAATCCCAACACATGCTTTTTCTCTACTGTGTTTTGTAGCACCATATGCTGCTTCTTTTTTCATTTTATGCAGATAGTTTTATTAGTGTTTTAAGTTTATTATTGTATTAATCTCTAAGTGTCACATGAGGATGCACCTTTTTAGATGTTTTTTCATTCATTCATCTTCTACCGCTTATCTGTTTCTGGGACGCGGGAGGTGCTAGAGCCAATCCCAGCTCACTTTGGGGCGAGGGCGGGATACACCTTGGAGAAGTCACCAATCCATTGCAGGGCCAACATACAGAGAAAGACAGACACCAACAACCACTCACACTCAGACCTATGGACAATTTAGAGTCATCAATGAACCTAAACATGATGTCTTTGGACGGTGGGAGGAAATTGGAGTATGCAGAGGAAACCCATGCAGGCACAAGGAGAACATGCAAACTCCACACAGAAAGGCCGCATACCCGGGAACCAAACCCGCAACCTTCTTGTTGTGGGGCCACAGCACTAACCAATATGCTGCCATGCTGCCTTTTTAGATGTCTTGTGAGGATGAAATGGCTTTTTATTGCTTTTAGTTGACACTGGTAGATAAACTTGCAAACAGCATATAATTTTTATTTATATTGTTGCAATTATTGCTGCTTAATACAGGACCCTTTAGCCAGAACTGTGTTCTGTGATTAGCAAATCTTTACAATAGGCATATATCATAATACATAATACATGGGGGTAAATTGCCTTAAGATCTATTTGCACACAGGGGCAGCATTTGAAGGGGGCATCTACGAGTGCAGGACAATGTTATGCTTACGGACACCTGATCACTGTGAGCCGATTGAAATGGCACAGATACAGTCAGGACAAGGTTAGCGCTCCCCTGTAACCTGGGAACAGCCACAGGCATTTCATGGTCGAAGGTCACTCGTGTTTTTGTCAGCATTTTTCCACGACTCCCTTCTTGGTAATTTCTTAAGTGGTCTATGTCTAAGAGGTTTCACAGGACCACAGAGCAGATCCATTAATGGGCCACGATGCTCTACACACTGCACCATATTATGAGTTCATGGACAGGTGGTGGCAGCGGAGGTGATATCCAACCATGTTTCAGCTTAAACAAATTAACCTTGTGTACCAAGACTGTTCCGGAATACTGACACAATGGTGACCATTTACAAATTTTTTTTTCTCATCTCTCTGCTTGTAAGCAAATGCTCTAGTTGCAACCCTGCCTGTAGCATATTCCTCTGTATTAGTCATGGGATAGACTGCATGATTTTGCACTTCTTAAGGGATCATCTGCTTTCCCCCAGCTTAAATTTTTTGGCTATTATGTTAGTCAAAAATTTGCCTTTCATATTACTTGCCTATGTTTGTGCAGTAGAAGTAGCATGGTCTTTTCAAATGGAACATTATTGCCAAAAAATAAAGAATATTTAAACATAGAGGCCTGGATTCCCTTTGCATTTCCAAATCTGTGTTTGCTCTCCAGTGAGCAAAGCTGACTGAGCTGGCCCTTGGCCGAACCTGACTGCCGACCCCTAGATGGTTCATCTACCCTTGACCTGTTTTCACACTTTCTGCATTAGCAACTCATCTGTTGCCAAGGTCTGGCATGC
This sequence comes from Remorina albescens, assembly GCA_034769265.1. NCBI lineage: Eukaryota > Metazoa > Chordata > Actinopteri > Carangiformes > Echeneidae > Remorina > Remorina albescens. The sequence continues at coordinate 5,121,944 of CM068487.1, forward strand.
ATCCCCAAGGGAATATAAGGAAGCATACATAAGAAATGCAGCCCATAAACAACAGCTGCAAAATCAATTGTAACACAGAATTTACATTTCAACTTTTTAGGAAAAGGTACTTGGTAGTCTCTTGCTCCTCTTTGGTAAATGATACAGTATTTTTATTTCTATGGTCATTGCTGTTTAAGACCTTTCTTCTAAAACATCACTGCTTGAAGGCATTTAGGTTTTCAGTGTCAAATTATTACGATTACGCATTTACACAATGATCTGAGTATATTTCGTATACAAATCGAAATGTGGTTCAGTTGTATTTTCTTTAAGTACAGCTCTGCCTCATGAACAGGGGGAAGATAAAAAAATGTTGTGGAGCATAAAGTAATTATCTTGTGCAACCCACACACAGATATTTTGCTAAGCAGACAGGAATGTTTCAAAATGTGTTTATCTAATATGTGTGGGATTTAAGGTATGATCTAGAGTTAGAAAAAAGTATTATGTCAGGTTGTGGTATAAAAAAAAAAAAGTTGGTTTACAGCCAAAAAATTACAGAGCTGAGGATAATTGGCTTTCCTCACTGTTACTCTACTTTGTCTACTATTTCCTTTTTATCTTTATCTATGTCTAATAGGTTTTTTTTGGGGGGGAAATAATTGTTTATAGCACCATAGTACTGTGTCAGTGAAATTGTTATCTTAGCACTTACCAGTATGTAAGATTATGTTGAAACCTTTTTTCAAAGTGTTTGTCTGTTCTGATATTTCACTTTAATGTTCTTGCTGAGTAATTTTTAGTCGCATGTTCTTGCATTGTGCAGTAGGCAGCGATGTAGCTTATCTGCGGTGCAATGATCTGTGAATAATTTGTAGGGGAAGGAACAGCTGTCTGTTTCTGATTAAAAGCACAATTTTCCCCACAGAGGTTTCCTCAAGGCCATTTGCATTTAACTCAACTCTTTTAATCACATCTAGCTATCAACGTCTGAGACACTAAAAACTGATATGGCAAGCATATCAGGACGTTTGATCAGACAGTATTTAATATGACAAAAGAGATTTCCTTAAGTAATCAGTCGTTAAAAATAAATGTATAAATTTTGGAATGTTGCAGTTATTTTCTTTGAGTTGCCTCACTAAATTATGTATAATTTATTATCTTTAGGAAGTATAACAAACGTCCATTGCAATCTACAACCAGAAGCTTTTTATTTTAAAGACAGATTTACCCAACAATAGTTTGTATGAAATAGCCAACCACTAGCATCCTAATACACAGGATGGGATGTGTGTATTTCTACTTCAAAAATATATCCAGGAGTGCTTTTGAGATGTCAAAATAATGATGCAGTAACCCATAAATGACAACTGTTGTAGATGTTTGATGGCATGGCCATATTTCCCAAGATCATCAGACCGGCAGAACCTGGTCACAAGTCACTCAAAGTTAATGTTAAAAGATCATAGATGTTCATGCTGGTAAATCACTTAAGTTATTAAGTTGGCATCTCACATCATGAATGTTTCATTGAATTACACAAAAGTCACTGAGGTTCAACTGTTACTTTTGATGTCCCAGAGGACTCTTTCTCTGTATATTAAACATCCTACATCACAGCCATGTCTTTCTTTCCTGCTGCTTTTTAAAATGCCAGGCTGGAGTTTTTGCCCTACAAAGCATACCATACAGTGTATACACTGTCGTGCACTGCCATATAGCAGTGTATACTTGTGTGCAGGTTCTCATTCAGAGCTGTGGCTATCAAGAACTGCCTTCGTTGACCTGAATTTTTGGATGGACAGAGAGGGCTGTGACACAGTCAACCATAGGAAGCGGGGTAAAGTGGACCTACTGTGCTGGGATACGATGCGGACAGTTTCCTAGTTCTCCACTCAGGGTTTCCCCCAGGAAATAATTTTAGTTGATGTGCCAAACCAAAGACTTCCTGAAAATGTTTGTATATACTGGCTTACACAAGCTTCCCTTGCTATACTGTATATGTGTTGTATGAAAAAGTCAAATTATCCCTGAAGGTCTAAATATTTCATTATCACACTGAAGGTAGTTCAGACTGTTAGAAACCCTGTCACCTCTTCGGTGAACTCATGAGTTCATGAAAGTTTATTATCTTGCCTTGTTGCCTTTGTTATTTTCATAAACCCTGGCTTGCAATTGCAGCTGTGTATGAATGTTATCATGAGGTTCACAGCACATGCTTTTTGTACAGTTTGAAGCATTATATGAGCATCTTACATATCCTGAACATTCTTTACCCTTGTCTTGCTTTCATCATAACATAGTGTACAAGTGTCTTGATTTATATTTAATTATTCTATTTATATATATATATCTCAGCAGGTCACATTAAGGAACTTTTCCTGTTGACTGTCAGCTTGAGTTATCTTTTTTAGCACTCTGATTTGGCTTGCTGATGTTTGAGTCAAGGAAACAAATAGTTATAATGGTGCATTTTCCTATAAAGATCTGCAATAAGGGTTTACGATTATCAGCATCATGTAGACTAACTAAAAATGCCCTGACCAAATCTGAAGCACCAGAGCTATGCTTTGATTAACTGGTTCCCCATATTGCTTGATGTAATTTGCATTCCGGTAGCGTAAGGATTCATATGCAAGTGGTGAAGTGATAAATGGTTTTGGGGTTTGTATGTTGAATTTTGTTACAAGTTATTGAATGTACTCACAGTTTGTTTTCATTGAAAGTTTCACAGGGTACCACTGTGTGTAAGAGGCAAAGGGAGGGTGGGTCCTTCATTTCAAAGTAATCATTTCACTCCCTCATTCATAGAGGAAGGATGAAATTCCTGACTGTTTATCTCCTTTCCTTTTCCCTCCCTGATCTAGCTGCTATTTTTAACATAGCTGAGCCAACCTTCCCCTTTACTGCTAGTATGCAAACTAAAATCATAGGCATAGGCATTGCTGTATTGAACAATTAAATTCTTTGTTTACCCCTATTATCACATCACTTTCTCTATTCCTATATTTCTTTATTCTATATTTTGGAACCTCAGAGTAACAAAGAAAACATATTCTTCAAATAATTTTGTTAATGGTGAATAACTAATTCCACACAGATGGCCCATAAAGATGCTGTCAATAGATCATATTGCAGTATTATGTTAACTTTGAACATCTCATTCTGAGAGCAAACGGCTTTAGCGGCTCAAAGTTCTGAAAAACTAAAATATTTCCCTAAAGACTGAGCTCTGAAGTCTAATGAGGATCATTTCCTGTCAAGCCTTTTCCTTCTGTTAACAATAGCAGCCACTCTGCAGCCTTAGCTAGATTGACAGATAGACGGTGCATGTCTTAGTGAGCTTTATGATACACCTCCATGTATTGGGATTGCAACAATTTATTGGGTCAGTGTTGAAGAAGGTAAAAAGGGTCAGGCCTTTTTACCCCTCATTTTGGTTTTATATGTCCACCCATGTCTGGTGAATATTTGACAAACTGTTGAAATTGTAGAAAACATTTTTTATAAAGTAGGAAGTTTATACAGGAATACTGACAAAATTTTCTGACATCTTTCACTGTAAATTGCTAAAATAGATGGATTGAACAGCATAGTTTTAGAGGGGTGGATATGAGCATATATAATCCAATTCTCTCTTTTGATGTAATTCAAATCTTTCTTCCATTTGAATCACGGTGTAGTAGTTGCTTTGATAAGGATAAATGATATTACCAGCGCATGAGAGAATTCACCTGCTAGTTAAATCCACTTATTTCATGTACGTTTTTGGCATATTCTTCCGAACCTGTCTCTCTCTTAGCCAACAAATGGAACAGCAAGGGAAGTTATGTGCTGAACGGACTGCTGCCTAAGAGTCATTACGTTTAATGTAGTGTAAAAATGACTGCCAGCCAAAGTTAAAACAAAAGCACTGTAGCTGATCTTTCTGAAGATATTCTTAGAAATACAGCTATTTAAAGCTCTCTCCACCTACTTTACCTCCCTGTCATTGTCTCACATTGTCAACACGCCAACATTGTGGCACTGATGAGAGAACATCGACTCAGTAGTGTCAAATGATTAATGTTCTAATTTAAAACTTTGTAATTTAACAATGTGTAAAAAATCCAAGAACAATGAGGCAAACAGTTGAATAATCTTCAATCATTCATTAATCCCAATGTTACTTCTCCATCAACCCCCCCCCCGCAAGAGTATGTGGTTGCACCATGAAATATTCGTAATATCGATTTGCAATAACAACTTGTTATATCTGAAGTGAGTGAGTTGAAAAGGTTCTAGTGAGCTGTGATCACTGAGCCAATGTTTTCCATGGCCACTTCATGCATAGTTGTCACCACTTTACCTTCTACTCCCACTTAGATAAATGTGGAGTGGCAGGCTTGTCCAGCACACAGGGTATAGGTAGGTTGTTCTTGGAATATTATATACAATGGCTTATTTTATTGAAAAAATACAGCAAAATAAACTAAAGTAGACTAAAAAAAAAAAAAATAACCCCACCAAAAACTCATGATGTCATGAATATGTAGGTCTACTGTTTTATAGCTAACCTCTGATCGCAGACTGTCTTGAGTTTTTAAAAGGAAAAAAAAAAAAGAGGTATTTCTTGAATGTGTTTGAAGGGTCCTCTGATCTCATGAGGTATCACAAATTAAAATATTTCCCACTGTCACTGTAACATGTACTGTTGGAAGGAGATTATTTTATTTCTTAGTTTGACTCTTAGTTGAAAGCAGATAATTCCACTGTACACTTTGAGGTATTATAGTTTAAACAATAATATGTTGAGAAAAATGTTATTCATGACTTATAACACTGAAGGTCTCCATATTTTTCTTAGTCTGTCATCGTGATAACCTGATCCTTTCACGGTTCAGAATTCTCCACCGAGTTAGATAAATTATCTTACATTTGACAGAGATAAAAAGAGAAAATGCCTTAAACTGTTCTGCTTTGAAATTCATTTGTACAAAACTGGTTGCACAATAGGTCCTTGATATCGTTAAACAGAAATGAGTTCTCCCACTTATTAATTTTAACAACAAATTAGTTGAACTTCCTCTCCATAGTGTGAATTGGCATCATATATTTTGCCAAACGAAGACACATCTTCAATAATGTCTTTCCACCATTTGCTCTTCCTGTTTTACTCAGCTTGTCTTGTTGTACCCTCTGTGATGCCATGTTGAACCAACTTACTGTTTATTTTGGTTTCAGAGGTTTCTTCCTTGAGTTTTTGGCACTCTTCACGAGAATGAATGAATGAATATTTTTATTGTGTCATGCAAACAGTTGTAAATCCAATCAATATGGGCTAACACCAAACAATCCACAAATCCAGTGTCAGGACCGTGACCATATTGAACCATGTGTTTATTCTTCAGGTGGTTGAATAAATTACAAATGGCCTAAATTACGGAGCAGAATTGTTGAAAGGAAATGGAAAAGGATTTGTTTAAATGAATTTAAAACACTAGGCAAATCTAAGTACGATCATTGACCATCACTGACAATACATTTAGACAGATATCCAATCATTTGATGTCTCTCTTGTTTTATATATGTATTAGAATCAGATATAAATCTGTAAAATGTATACATATTTTATAGTGCTAAAAATAAGCTCACTGTGAGCCCCTTCAACTGAAGTCCCTCATTTTCACTACAAAGTCTTGCCTCACTATTTCGCCTCATCTTCTCCATCAGAAGCTCATTCCTCCATATCGCTGCTAGCACTGGAGGGATTTGAGTGAGACTGACTATTTGGTTGACTGCCCTATGTGCTTGAGCCACTTCTGCATCTCACATCAGCTGTTGAAAAAGTGAGTGTTCATCAGGAGTGAAGAGTGAAGCATTAAAAGATGTTGTCATATCACAAATCATGTTTTGAGCCGCAGTGATGGATGTATCGGTTTGGATGTTGTGAGGAGGAAGGGCAAAAATAAGCTAAACTGCTTTGGTTTAACTAGATAGCTCGTTAAAAGAGATCCAGTTGAGAGAGCTGTTGAAAAAGTAGGCCAGTGATGTGTGTTGAAAGCACGGTTACCCTGACAGCCTGTTTATGGAATATTTTGCTGCCTTGATTTATATTAGATTGGATTGAAAAGCAGAGTTGGGCAAGGTTGTTATTACACACAAATTGGTATTTAGAGTCCTCTTGTAGGCAAATTGAACCAAGCCTTGCAAATGGCATATATTTCAACCCTGAATTATAGCAGCACACCATTTTCTTCTCAAGCTCAAACTGAAGACAGTTTTGAGCTATCTGAACTGCCACCATGCCTTCTACATCCAAACTGAGTGATGATATTCAGTGATATATCTAATTTATTCCTACTGTTTAAAAAATTCAAGATCTGATACAAGCCATCTGAAAAACTAGAGACATGCGAAACATGGGCACAGATTTGTCTTAGGCATTACGCTATTGTTGCTCTCTGCTCAAGTCTAATTCAGGCAAATTACTTTGTATTCAAATCGTTTCACCCATTCAATTAATTGCAGCTTCATTAGGTTGAGAACCAATGAACTTCAATATAGATATACATACATGCTCACACAATGGACAGACAGGCACGTCACCCTGTAGCCGTGGCTTGACAGCATCACTGTTTCTGCCTATTAATTTCAGCAGAGTCATTTCCTCCTCTTTGCTACAAAATGACCATAATTTGTTGCTTTCACTCATCTCCAGCATCACATGGCTGGCTGTAATGCTTTAGAAGGCAGCTTACTCAGTCCCCAAATAGCTCTGCTCTTTTAGTAAATCTTTCTTTTGCTCTATTCTCTGTTTCACTTCCATGCTTACTGTCAGAAAGTGTAATCTCTGCGGTTTGTAATAAGAGATGAGATATTTTAAAATAAATTAAAAAAAAATGTAGTTAGGACATCACAAAAGTTCTTGCAAAAATCCATATAGCAGTTGTCAAAACATTTCACTCAAAACCACAAATACCAACTTGCTTGCGGCGGTTTTCAAAAGTCAAGAGTTCCCCAAAGTCAAAAGGCTTTATCCTCCGTGGACCAATGATGTGTGTTCAAAATTTTTTAGCAAGCTGTTTTAGAAAATATCTTTGTTCTGTCTTTTAAGCATACCAACTTTTCCTCAAGCATAAAACATTTATGTTCCATTTTGTCTTTAATGTTTTGAGTCTCCTCTCCGAATCAGTTAAACATGTGCATAGCAATGGATTATATTGCTTGTGATGTGGCTCCATCATGCAGCCCATGCATGTGTTTGGCACTTTCGGTTCTTATTAGGGTGGATGTGGTAGAAATATTAACATCATGTCAGTTGGTGTCATTGTTGACATTGTTGTCATTGTTGGGTTTCATATTTCAGTTTTCCCAAAATCCATAATGTAAACTGAGATACAAGATTAACACAGGCAGCAGATATGAATACTAGTTTTGGCGTACTACGTAGCCCTGCTATCCCCACATGTTTTTCTCCATGGAGACCATAGAACTCTTTTTGGGCTTTGTGTTATGGCCCAGTGGCTGCTCGGCTGCTCTGCCATGATTAATTCACACAGCCCTCAGGGGAGAACAGCCAGGCTGGGTTACCCCACCAGGGATCTGGTGTCTAGCTGCCATAAAAACCGATGCTGAGGCTGGAGCTGGCAGTCCTCCACACCTGTTCCAAAAATAGAGCAATGTAAATAGTTGAATTGAGAAATTTAAGAAAAATGAAATATTGTACATCTGTTTTCCGTGCACCGATAGACACATCAGTGCACACACACATGCAGCTTTGCTTCTAATGAAGAAGCAGTTATTACCATATTTTGTACTTTCATATCAAATGTAGTGGTTTGCTTAAATTCAGTTGGCACAGTTAGTAAACATGACAGTCCTACATTGTTCCAGGCTCACAACAGAGTGTTGCCAAGAGATAAAGTGCATTTGAATATGACATTTAATTTTTAATGCCACCAAGTGTGTTTCTATTTGTAAAATACACCACTGAAGAAACTAGCAGAAGAAATCATAGATCGGTTTCTTGGCCATCTGGATTCTACCTCTTTAAATATACCTGTCAGGTGCAGCATTCACCTCTAGGGATGAATTTACAAAAAATCATTATCAGCCACTACAAACAGACTCTTTTTGATGCAGGAGGTTAGAATGATCTCCTGGTATAGGTCATAATACCTCTAACACAGACGTTTACATATTCTGTCAGACTTCATAGGTGTATTTGGTCTTTTAGTCTGTTAAACTTCAGAACAAGGAATATTGCCTATCAACATTTTTTGCAGGTTAAAATCAGTTTGACCAATAATCACAAAACTCAGCAAATCACCAAATTTTACTTTTTAAGAAGTTGGAGCCATGTATGTCTGAGACAAGTACAAGGTTGAAATCTTGCAGCTCTATTCATACATAATGTCAAAATTCATTCATTCATCTATCTTCTACCGCTTATCTGTTTCCGGGTTGCTTGGGGTGCTGGAGCCAATCCCAGCTCACACTGGACGAGGGTGGGGTGCACCCTGGACAGGTCGCCAGTCCATCACAGGGCCAACACACAGAGACAGACAGAGACAAACAACCACTCACACTCACACTCAGACCTACAGACAATTTAGAGCCACCAATTAACCTAAACATGATGTCTTTGGACAGTGGGAGGAAACCGGAGTGCCTGGAGGAAACCCACGCAGGCACAGGGAGAACATGCTAACTCCACACAGAAAGGCCCCAGGCCGGGAACCGAACCCGCAACCTTCTTATTGTGGAGCAACAGCGCTAACACAGGCTAACAACTATGCTGCCGTGCTGCCTTTAATGTCCATTTCATTGCCCTGAATTTTCAGTCATTGATGCTTTGATTGCAGCTAATCATTTGTTCCAAGAGCCAACTGTTATTTTCAAACTGCTGTATTTTATGTTTTTTATTTTATATTTTGATCAGTTCCAATAATGAGGTCTAATTTCAAGGAAGCCAAGTGAGAAGCTTGAGAATATGTAACAACCTATTTTTATAACTAGATTTTTAAACTACCCTGTATTATTGGTAATGTCATAATTTTACCTTCTAGTTAAAATTAGGATGAATGCAATTGACTCATAATTTGGCTTATAAGCATGTGTACGTTTATCTTGGACCTCACAGGAGGACAAACCAGGTCCAGAATTAGCGCTTTTATCCTTGTATGTGTGCGGCCAGCCAGGTGTGTGTCATCATGGTGTGGTACTCTGTCTCCATCCTCATCTTTGTTCTCGGCCCCCCTGTTCAACTGACTGATGGATGGATGGCTCCAGTACGGTGTCAGACTCATAAATCATCTGTTACTGTTGTAAAATGACACCCAATATCCATTAATGGCAGACCCGGCCACAGTCCAGAGCGTCCACTCCGAAGTTAGTCCTTCACTCTGTAAGCCGCTGTCTGATTTATCACTGACATTGAAAGAGAGAGAAAGCAAAGGAGACAGCTTGCCAGTGGGGGGTTAACAACATGCATGTTATCACGGATATTTTAATTGAACACTGGCTTGTACTTGGGCTTGATAAGTGACTACAGGTTATTGTAACTGAAACTATCTCCCTCATTGAAATCCTTTGCATTTGGTTGACCCATAATTCACTCTATTTGCTGCATCTGTAAGTATAAATCAGCTAGAATAGATATATCATCAAGCCCTCCCAATGACAATAATACCCCTATTGTTTTCTCTTCCTATGATCTAACAAATGCCAACAGTTTTAATTCAAGGTTTGGGGTATCTGTATCACAGTTTTCTGTCCTCTCTCCCCCAGTACAACAACATGCTTTTTGTGGTAATTATAGCATTGAAATGCAGCAGCAAAAGCACTCATTGGAAATACTTTCTGCTTAATAAATCCATTGTGTGGATTAGCCAGGAGATTGTTTTTTGGTAACACAATGCACTTGAATATCTGTTGAAATGCAGTTTTAAGGGGATGTGAGCACCAGAGCACTTCATTTAAAAATTCCTTATGACTCAGTTGTTGAGGGATGGCACCAATAACAGCAGATAAGGATTTCTCAAAACCTCACTGTAAAAGAAAAACTGTTTACATGGCAAGACAGCAGTGGGTTGAGAGAAGAAATATGTCTCATTAACTTGAGCCAACCCACTAATTCATTTCTAATCAAGTAAATGAAAGTTTTCTTTTTCTAAATCTTTCTAAAACAAGAGAAATATTAACCAACTTGTCAGTGCAAAAATGGTAAAATAATCATTTATTGAGTAAAAATAGCCAATCAACTTCCTTTATTATGGCTTCTCTTCTCTGAGTAATTTTCTCTTAAAGTCTACAGATATATTAGAATGCAGATCTCGATTTCCTTATTAAAGAAATATCTTTTGGCACTGGAGTTATTGGGCTGTCATAGAGTTAGGTTTGGCTCTGGGCATTCATTTTTCCAGTTGTGAAATGTTTAGACAAAACATTCATTACATTTATTGAAATAATAAGAGACTAATAAATAATTTTTTTCTTGAATTAACAGCTGACACAGAGAACATTGTTTTTCAGTCAAAGGAACAATGGGTGAATATGACAAATTAATAAATCATGCCCTTTACAAGGACAATAGTGTAATAATCTAATAGAAATATTTTTCTATTACAACTTAAATCATAGGCTTAACATTGATGAAGGATAAAGGAAATGAGACTTCTGTGTTTTGTGATTTTATTTTATTTAATTTTTTTTGTGGACAAGATGAATAACATCATTACTCTAATGCTGATACTGGACATGAAAGAATAAATAGATACCTGCGAGATGAGGGTGAAGGGACAATAGATGAGGGATATGTCAGTGTTATTGTCACTTTATCCTGTCTTAAAAGATGTTGTGGCAGCAGTGTGACTCCAGTGCCCCCTCCTTTCCTATCTTGTACCCAGCATTCACACACCCAGTTAATCCCATCTCACTCATTTTAATGGGACAGTTTCTATTCCATGGACCAAATCGTATTGTTTTCACATGCAGCCCGTCTTTTGGCCAAGTATGACTATCATGCTTTCATTATTTCTTCTGTAGTCACACCTCCTTGATTCTAAACATGATGGTCTTACTCACAATATTAATTTGACATCAGCATTGTTATTTTCCTTATCTTTTTCTATTAGGCAGGGTTCAATAATAAAAATGTCATCACAACTATTAAGAAGTGACAAATTATGACATTTATGGTTCATACAATTTATTTTCACACACAAACAACATTCATCCTCACTGCCCCCTACCACCACCACCCCCCGAACAAGCCTAAGCTGAAGATCATTGCTAAGGCTCACTAACATAGTGGGATGCATTTCTTTCTTTTTGTTTGTGGCAATGAATACAAATTTGTGGCTTAGATGCACAACACAGGTTTGTGTCCGTGGCTGGAAAGGAAATGTGTTCCTCTCCCGCAACATATAGTGACACACATCAATTAGTAAGCATTGTGCAAATAAAATGGAAAAACAGTACTCGGGTTTAAAACCGTGCCTGCTGGTAGCCGTAGATATTGAAGAGGGCTTTACATCAATCTATCTGTATAACTCTATACTTTGATAAGTGAAAATTAATATCATCCTCTGACTATGGCTGCCAGGCTGTGTCACATGCTGTCAGTATTTCAGGGCGTCCTGCAGGGAAAAAAAGACCTCTAAATACACTTGTCAGTGTTTGTTTGTCCCCATGTCTAGCTTAGTTTCACTGACGTGGCTACTTGTTTGATATTTTCTTTTGATTTTATCACAGTGTCCTCAGGCTCACTGTAAAAAGCACAGTGAACTGACAGACAAGGATAGACTGACAGGGACCCGTGTTTCTCTGCTGACCTTTAATCCACTTGGCTAGCAGTCAGTCTGATGCATGATTAATCATCTCGTGCACAAACATAATAATGCACTGTGCATATATATGGCCTTGGTTATTTTTTGCTGGTGATAAGAGGCAAATTCATTGCTCTGCTGAGGGTTTTTAGTCTTTTATTGCTCAGGTCTATTTACATGATGACTGACTAACTGCTGAATATTTTCCATCCCTTTCAAAACCCCCCTTCTCTCTTCTTTTTCTCTTCTTTGTATCTCTTCTCCAGCTGGTTGGTGGCCAGTTTGACCTGGAGATGAACTTCATTATTCAGGAGCCAGAGAGCATCGTGTGCATGGTTGAGCTGCTGGACAAGTGTGAGCCAACCTGTCAAGCTGAGGTCTGGAGCATCTTCACTGCTATACTCAAGAAAAGTGTCCGCAACCTGCAAGCATGCACTGATGTAGAGCTCATCAAGCTGGTGCTGCAGCGTATATCTACCACTGACAGCATGATTGCAGGTACTGACAAGCACACCTTATTTAAATGTCTTTTTGAAGTCTTTTTAAAAAGATTTAATTTTCATTGGTGCCATGGAATACACAGCATTTTCTCACGACAGAAAGTACTACTGAATTTTTCTTGACAAAGACATGTCATTGAATCCCTATCACCTTTTGATATTTAACAGTGATTTGCAACTTCATGGATCAGTGTAGTTTAACAAGTAAAATAATAAGTTTTCCTTTTGATGCTTCACTCTTCTTTTCATAGCAATAACATCATGGTTCATGAGATTGGTTGTGAGGACACCATCATCCCGTATAGTCTCCCCCGAGTCTCAGTCTAGTCTGTCACCCATTTGCAAATTACTACAAATTAATCCTACAGTGTTTGGCTCAGTGAACTTTTGCCAGGCAGAACAGTGTTGGCCTAGAGGGTTTGTGCAGTCAAGCAAAGATGATATAGCCCAGCAGTAACGAGGCAGCTGAAAGTAATGCTTACAGTAATGTTCACCACACTTCAAGTTACTGCCCATTAACTTGTCTATATAGTATTTTAGAAGGAACCTTCTTTTTATTGACGTAAACAGGCTATGATACTTTATATATGACCATTTTCTACTATTTAGGATGAATGATTTACTGAGTTTTATTGAATAGAAAGGGACCTGCTACATAGAACTGTCATGTATCCTTATATTTGGAGGATTAAGTCAAGAGTAGTGCTCAAGTTACAGATCTGTCCTTCTAAGCCTTATCATTAGTTAGTAATAACTCATGAAAGAAGGTTCACAGTAGCTAGGACTCCCAGGGTGTCCACTCTATTTTAAATCCTTTTTTTTTTTTTAAGCTTGGGCCCCACTCACCCTACTTCTTTTAAATCCACAGAAATGCTAACTAAGATCAGGCACCACCTAATCCCTAAAGTTTGGTTAGCTGCCATCCTTTCTGAAGCTTTCACTTTCCTTCACTTCCTTTCACCACAGTAGAGATAATTGTAATCATCTCAGCCTGTTAAACCCTGTATCTTCCTGTGTTTAATCCCTGCCCCCTGCTATGTGTCTGTTTTACAGATCTCCTTGTGGACATGCTAGGTGTGCTTGCCAGCTACAGCATCACAGTAAAAGAGCTAAAGCTTTTCTTCAGCAAGCTGCAAGGGGAGGAAGGCCAGTGGGTGAGACAGAGTTATGCCATTGTGATCTGTCTTTGTCGTTTGGGTCATGCATGAGGAATGTGCTAGCAACACTTCAACTGCTGCCGTCCTGCAGGCCAATACCCTTCATTGTAGACAAGAAAAATCACATGAAACCAGACTTTTACCCTCCAGTGGTTGTGCATCCTCCAGGGCAGCAGTACATTATTGATGTGAGGTGGTTTATGACATAACATATCAGTTCTAAATTTACATAACTTTTTCACATATATTAGTGTGAGCCAAAAGGCTTAGATTTTGCACAAGCATCAAAGCATTAATGTATCCTTCCTGAGCTGAATGCTGCTATTGGTTAGCCAACAGGAACTTAAGATGTATGATACCTTAACAGAAAATAAGTTACTATATCCAGGCACAACCAGTGGCACAGAAGCAGAGATGGATGATGTGAGGAAGAGAAAGGAGAGTAGCCCATTGATCACTGACACTAATCAAGTTGTCAAGGAAGTAGGCCAAGTTGACTTTATGCTGCTGAAATTCACCTCACCCTCCCACTTTCAAGCAGCTCTTGCCACTGTTTTGCGTTTTATGTTTGTGAAATATCAGGCAAGACAAGATGGATGTGATGGGTGAAAAACTTTTTTTCAGTGATTCCCAACATGGTTGTTGTTTATGGTGTTGGGTACTAGAGAACTTGATAGTTTATCATTCACATTGATCTGACTTCAGTTATCCAAATTCAAGGTGTACTTTGCAGTACATGGTGCCTGCATGTGAACATAGAGACTATGAATAGTGCTCTGCTCAGTAAACGTCTTTGGATGTCTAAGTCTGAGGTAAATTTAACAAAAACAGAAACAAAGTACAGCTGCTTTTAATCATTTGTGGCTGCATGTTTGAACTGATTGTGTAACCATGGTTTGAATGTTAGTGTGCGTGTATATGTTTGGACATTAATACCTCATCATTACCAGTTAACTTATATGATCCCTTCTTGTCTGTGTTTTCTTCTCAGCCTCATCATGCAGTGAAGCTTCTGTCAGTGTTGAAGTACATGGCTCACAGAAGTGGTCCTGACTCCTTTTTCAGCTTTCCTGGGAAAAACGCAGCTGTGAGTACAGTGCCACGATGAATGCCTTTTTTTCAGTGTTTCACAGCATGGCAGGAAAAATTTATTTCCATTCTTCTTATAAAAGATATTTCGTCAAGAAATACCAGTTAGGGAGAATGACAGGACCTCTGTTACTGCATGGTGATTTCTCCTGAATCCCTTTCATAATAAGTGCTTCTGAGCTGCTGTCCACTGAGCCAGCCATTCACTGACCCATATAGTGTGTCATTGATAATCCTTACACATTCTCTTTGTTATTTTCTAGTCTGCAATTCCAAATCAGACCCTCCTCACTCCTCAAAGGCTTTTGCCATCTTTGTGAAATCTTGTGACGTATGTTGAAATGGAGCCGTTTCAAACTGCATGCTTTTTGATGAAAGTATGTGCTCTTTACGTTTGCATAGTTAATGTGGGTCTGACTAAATTACTTATGGTGGGCAGTTCAGCTTTGGACTATTGAAATCATGCTTTGAGGACTTTGGCTGCACCTTCCCTCCTCATTAGTTCATTCAAAACCACTGCCGCCTTCTTGTTTCCTTGTCATAAATATCATGGAGAATTTGGCTGCACTCTTGTCTTGTTTTCTTTTCTTTTTATAGGTGCACAACATATTCACCACATGACCTTTTTCTTTGCATTTTACTTTACACCTTACCAAAATCAGACTCAGTAAGAATTTATCCAGATGATTTTCAAAGCTCGAAAACAAGCTTGATTTACAATTTTATGTTTATTTGGAACTAACTCTTATTTCTTGGTTTTAGTGTTTGGACTAAAACTTTTCAAAAGCATTTTGCTCATGCATGCATGATTTACCACATTTGTACTTGCTTTTCCCCTTCCTGCCACAAAGCATGGTATAGCATGCCATTATGTTAATTTCAGGAACATTTATACGACAACTATGATCAGTCGTTAATTCGACACAGTAACTTAATAACAAACGAAGGGCACATGGACAATTTTAACATGAAGATGATGGAACTTTTTATTACATCAAGTGTGCATCTGACAGGAAGTTTCTCCCTCTGAATAGATATGTGCCATATTTCACGTTCCACTAGGTTTTTATGTTTATGTTATTGTGTGCTAGCTTCTGTGTGTAACCCTCTGTTGTTGTAATGATGGCGTTTTTGTGATTGCAGAAATATATTTTGTGGGTTTGGATCTGATTTTGTACATATGAACTCTGTTAGTGCTTGGCTCTGTTTGTCAAGATAGTGTATATGCATCTTTCTCTTTCTGTATTTTCCAGCTCGTGAGATGGAAAGGATGTATATATACACATACAGACCCACATAAACGTTATTTACAACTATGGTTTTCTAACTTTTACTCAGTGGCTATGATTGCTTCATAATTATTTGGTTAAAACCATGTTATGAGCTGCGGCCTTACTGTGACTTACTTGTTACTAGTTAATTGGTGGTAGAGAACCACATCTTTGTGATAGACGTTTTTCTTCTGTCATCTTTTTCCTAACAGGCGATAGCTCTGCCTCCTATAGCAAAATGGCCATACCAGAATGGATTTACATTCCACACGTGGGTCCGCATGGATCCACTCAACAACATCAATGTAGACAAGGACAAGCCTTACTTGTACTGGTAGGTAAAATAACAGCACTTATTGGGTTTTTTTTTGCATTTAAATGTTACATTTTTTTTTTTTTTACATGCTTTATATGTAAGAAAAGGCTCATGGAGTGCACTTTGTATTGTAATGAAAGATGAAAGGTGCTGTTGCACACCTGGATAGGTTTTAAGTTATTTTATTTTACATGTTAACATCCCCAGTGACATGGATTTGAAGCCCCAAGCTCTGCTGCAAACATAACTAGCTTCACAGATGAAAAAAAAAGAAAACCCCACAAAACCAAACTCTTGTCCTTCCCCCCTCTGTCTTTCCCATCTCCTTATCCTCTGCCTCCTCTCTGAGGAGCAAGTAAATCAAGTCTTCTGTTCATTTTATTTTTAACCAAAAATTAATTCAGAAATGTTTCAGAAATCTAATTTATGCAACAGGAATCTCTTTGGGTTTCTGTGAAGACAATAACTGAGACAAGCAGCCAACAGGCTGCTTGAAAGAATCTGTAATAAAAGCTCCTGTGCCCTCTTTAAAAAGAGATTAATTCACTAAATCACATTCAGAGACTCCACTTCTCTAGGATACAGGGAATGATGGGAAGTGTCTGTGAAGTTGAGAAATTATTGTTTGCTATCTTTATCTTTTTGAGACCCCTTTTAATGTGTTTACATGATATATTAAAGACTATAACCCATGTTACCCTTTATTGCAGTCTGCATGAAAGTGAGCAGCCTCAAGCAGAATCTAAAGCTTTGTATTTTGTTGTTTCCCTTCATTTCCTTCTTTCCAGTTTCCGCACCAGCAAAGGCCTAGGTTACTCTGCACACTTCGTGGGTGGCTGTTTGATAGTGACCTCATTAAAAACCAAGGGAAAAGGATTCCAGCACTGTGTAAAATACGACTTCAAACCACAGAAGGTAAAAAAAAACAAAAAACAAAAAACGAAGAAGAATGCAGCATACATTAACTGGTTTGGTAACCTGGGTGAACCAAATATTCATGGTCATAAGACAACTCCTAGAAATAGATCACTGAAATCATTTATCAGTACACTCATAATCAGTCTCACACACATGCACACAAATGCATGCACAATAAATCTAGATCTTGTTCTGTGAAACAACTGTCGTATCTCACCTGACTCTCAGGAAAAGCAAAACAAGAAGATGCAGGAATGAGGGCGCTGGTAGAGTGGGATTACCCAGTACTCTCAGCCCATTCCATAGTACACAGGGACAACCAAGCCAGAGCCTTTGCCTGTGGACAATTTAGAACTTTCTCTTTCCCCTGGGCATGAAGGCACCACCTTACCTCAACAAGCCTCATGAGGACCCAGAGAACTCCTTTTAGTAGATTTTTTCACTCTATTTTTAAGGCTTATTCCGCCATGTCCGGAGGTAACCATAATAACCCATTTCATTGTGGTAGCAGTAGTCTTAGGCGATTAGAAAACTAGAAACCAAAGTAGGTGGGATTGTAGCTTGAGGGCACCGAATCTTAAAATGTGATGGAATGTGGCTAATTGAAAAGCCTATGACTGAATGATAATAATAATAATAATAATAATAATGATGATGATACATTTTATTTATAAGCGCCTTTCAAGACACTCAAGGACACTGTACAATGAATTAAGACAACAGTAAATAAAATCAACACGCATAAAAGAAACAATGGAGAGTAATAGAATTAAAAAGTCATTGAGCAATCTTAAACAGGTGAGTTTTGAGTTGGGACTTGTAGATGGGGAGAGAGTCAGAGTTGCAGATGAAGCAGAGACTTCCAGAGGTGTGACTTATTGACGAATGCTGACTTACTGATGAATTGATTTGTGTTTGTGATTGATACTCCAGGATTACTGTGCCAGTTTTTAATGTAAGAATTTGTTTTCTTGTTTCAGTGGCACATGGTGACTCTTGTCCATGTCTACAACCGCTGGAAAAACTGTGAAATTAGCTGTTATGTGAACGGAGAACTGGCTTCCTTTGGAGACATTGCCTGGTTTGTCAACACCAGCGACGTGAGTATCTGCAGTGCGAACTGTTTAACTGTTCCATAATTCCACTGAAAACAATAAATCGAGCCACTACAAGTTCATGTTATATTTTATTGATAAACAAAGTCTAATTGAAAAATTATGACTCTACACTGGGGTTGGAGGTTGTCATGTATCAATTTCAAAATTACACATTGTTGCAGGAATGCAGGAATGATAGCAAAACTTCAGTTTCATGCCCTCCTTATCTAATCTCAGCCTCTACTGTTGGAGGGCTTGGGGGTGAATCCAATCTCTCCATCTTCGAATATGGAGGGAACAGTGGAAAAAGACTATGTATACAGCCACACAGAAAATAAGTTACTATATTCATATGAACTCTTTCACTGTCCTCAGGATTGCTTTCTGTCATGTTGAGATATGAGGGTTCTTAAATCACATTTTCTTCTGGAAGGAAAATCCTCCAGTGTGCTATAATCCTCTAGACATGTCAGTATGTTAGAAAGCAAATTAGCCACTTCATTGAGATGTGGCCTCATCACTCTTAAAATGTGTGCTGTAACCATGACATGGGGAAGATGGGATGTTATCATGTTAGCCACAGTAAGCTCATAGTTTGAGGCTGTTGCCATTTATAGCAAGTGTAAATATGAATGTTCCTTTTCCTTCTGTTCTTTCTTGCTATTTTTGGTCTTTTTCTTCCTTCCTTCCTTCCTTTCTTACTCTCTTATTTCCTTCCTTGCTTCTGCCCTCTCCTCTCCTTCCATCTTCTCATCTATATTTGTGTTGTTTTTTCCTTTTATTTCTTTCTTAAATCCTACCTCTGACCTCCACCCCTGTGTTGTTTGTGTTGCAGACATTTGACAAATGTTTCCTGGGATCGTCGGAGACAGCAGATGCCAACCGCGTGTTTTGTGGGCAGATGGGGGCAGTTTACCTGTTTGGAGAAGCTCTCAGTGCTGCTCAGATTCTGGCCATCTATCAGTTGGGTCCAGGCTACCAGGTGCTATGCAATAGCACCATTTAACAGAGACATTAACTCTTTACATTAGCAGATTAAATAACTTCTGTGGTGGCTGAAGAAGTATTAATTGTGTGCTCTCTTCCACTCACTATTTCTCTCCTCTTTCATGTCCTCCTACCCAGGGCACATTCAAGTACAGGGCTGAGAGTGACCTGCTGTTCGCGGAGCATCACAAGACCTTACTGTACGATGGCAAGTTGTCGTCCAGCATTGCTTTCACGTACAACCCTCGTGCCACAGATGCTCAGCTCTGCCTCGAATCCTCCCCCAAAGACAACGCATCCATATTTGTCCATTCACCCCATGCACTGATGCTGCAGGTAAGACACCTTTAATGCAATATTCTGCTTGTACAGTAGATGACAGCCACTCTCACTGGATTTGACATCCCTGGATTTGCCTTTAGCTAACTTTAAGATGAAACCACACTGCTATGCCGACATTAAAGCAATGTCAGAGCATATTCATTCACCCTGCCGTTTGAACAACTCTTTACTCTTTCTTTCTTCCTGCATGATAATGAAAGTGGCCCAGTTGGAATCTTTTCATTTTAATCGCCTCATGAGGGCAGAGGTGCAAATGTGTTGAGCAAGCGAGACTGCTGCAGCTGCTAAAACATACCATCTTGCTGCTCTAATTACTGGGATAGCTATTTAGTTTGAAACTGTGTACAAGTAGTGGTGCATTTTTCTTGTAATAAGTAGGTGGTGAACTTTATGGAAATTACACACACCCAATCTGCACAATAGTGTTCACTCACTTTCAGTGGTCTTTTCTCAAGCACTAATTGAGCTTTCTCTCATGCCCTCCCATCAAAGATGCTGCTTTGTTTCCTTTGTGAAGGGAGCTTTACTGCCACACAAACATATGCCCTCTCTACCACACCAACACACACATGCAATGTGAAATATGAATGACTGTGTGACCTATATTTTTGACTTTGCTATGCTATGCTCAAACATTCCAGTCCTATAGAGAAGGGAAAGTTTTGTTAAGCCGCTGTTGGTGTTGGAATGCACAGCACTGACCCCAACTCAGTACCACTCATCAAAAGAAAATATTTTCCTCATCTTCAGTATTTCACATTTTTTAAATCATTACAAAACAAAAGGCTTGGGTTTTAGACCCTGATTTTATAATGAAAGCTCCAAAAGTATTTTTCCAAGGGAGAACCTGGAATGTCAGAAAGTTTCGATTGGAAATGAACATTCATGGAACCAAAGGGAAATTTACAGTTTGTATCTGACAAAAGCATACTGTAAGGTCTCAGCATTTTGTGTTTGTTTTGTCAGAGCAAATGTCTGTATGACCCACATACAAATGCTGAGCATGCACACATGAAATCTGGCCATGTCTGTTTGTTTCTGTAGGATGTGAAAGCTGTTGTGACTCACTCAGTCCAGAGTGGAATACACTCTATTGGAGGTGTGCAAGTCCTCTTCCCTCTGTTTGCACAGCTAGATTATTTCCAGCCTTCCAGCCATGAACTGGACACGTCTGTTTGGTAACTACACACACACACACACGCACTTACACAAAATAATCTGCACTTCTGGATTGTGTCCCTTTTTTTTATTATTTAGCCATTGTGTTTAACTTACAAAATATAAATAACAAGACTAACAGTCTAATGAATATGCAGTAAATAGAAATGGCTATATGTGGCAAGCCCTTTAAAAAAAAGAAATGCTGTAAATGTAAGAATTTGAAGCTGTTAACAAAATTTTTTTTGCTTCAAATTTTAAATAACACTGGGCCGAGCAGCACTGTATGCTCAGGTAAGTTATTTGGTTGATCATAATGGTGAACGAACATAGTTGTGATCTAAAGGAAGTTATGTACCATGAAGATAAAATAAAGATTATTGACATGGGTAGTGCTAAAACAACCTTCACAATTTGCCATTGAGAAAAAATTCAGTTCAGTGTTGGGGCTTCACAGATTTAATGATGCAGAGTGTGAAAGCTGTGAGGCCATCTTATTTGTATCCTGCAATGTTGTTGTGTTTGTTCCCCTCAAGGTGATGCTAGCTAGAATCTGTTCTCCCAGCACAGTGAGGACATGACACCCTCATTCAATCACATTTCATGTATGATATGCCCTTCACAGTCAGGGCGTTGTCAGCATCTTATGTAGATTATTGTCACTGTCTAACTCTCTGTCTCATTTTCTCTTTGTCTCTGTCTATCTGTCAGCTGCACTTTGCTGTCCTTTGTGATGGAGCTCTTGAAGAACTCTGTGGCTATGCAAGAGCAGGTTCTGGCCTGCAAAGGCTTTCTCGTAATTGGCTACACTTTAGAGAAGGTAAGGTAAACACTAATTGGCTCAGCTGATAAAGAAATACATCAGAGAGCCATCCTCCCCCTACCAGTAGCGGCACTCATAATGAACTGAGTACAGCAAAAAGGCTGATTCTGACTCCGTCAACTCAGCAGGCACTAAGACAGGCACACACCAACACTTAATATGAGACAGACTTTGTTTTCCATCAGCTGTATTTGGAGGTCACAGCTGGCTTGTGTGATTGTTAGGCAGAAGGAGAGCATCACTTAGTTTTTTTTCTGCACATTGACTCCTTTCTCTGGCACATTAGTGCCGCACTTTTCTCACTTCATACTGTGGCTCTTTGTGCCTGACTGTCTCCCCGTCTGTGCTCCAGTCTTCCAAGGTGCATGTGACACGGCCCGTCCTGGAGATTGTGCTGGCCTTTTCCAGATACCTTAGCAACCTGCAGAATGGCATCTTGCTGCTGAAGCAGCTGTGTGACCACATTCTGTTTAACCCTGCCATTTGGATCCACGCCCCAGCAAAGGTAAGAGGAAAATACACACACACACACACACACACAAACAGTAGCATATTATTTTACATTTAGTTACATCTGTAAAAATTTTGGTAAACAACACGTATACATGTAGATAGAGCACAAAGGTCAGTTGGTTAATGAAAACATGCACACTCACATAGACCTGCACAGTTATAATTACAAATTTATGTCTGTGTTTCTGCCCTGGTTTTTCTTTTCACGGTTTAGAGTTCAAGGTTATTCAAGTCAAGGCTTCATCTTTGACTAAGTGACTATTTAAATGAGTGGCTTGTCTACAAACCTTATGGGCTTCCACTTTTCCTCTCCAAGGAGTTAAAAGCTAGGACACACTAAAACTGGAATATTCCATTCAAACTATCACATTTGTGTGTTGATGGGCAACTTCTATCTTTTGCAGGTGCAGCTGACACTCTACACTTACCTGGCGACAGAGTTCATCAGCACAGTTACCATCTACAATGCTATTCGCAGGGTGGGCACTGTGCTTCAGATCATGCACACGCTGAAATTCTACTACTGGGTTGTCAACCCACTGGACCGCAGTGGGGTCAACCCCAAAGGCCTTGGTGAGATTGCACCAATAACAATGCAAAAATAAAAATGAAATATAGTAATGACACTCTACTAATGTAGGGTGTTACTACTCATCTTGCAATGTACTTCCATTTAAATGAATTCACACATAGAAAACACAGACTACACTAATATTCACAGGTTTTCCCCGAACAAAGAATAGTTTGACCCTGCATGGATTTTATTTTTTATTTTTAACATAAGTTTTTCTTAAACCTTTGGGTCTTGCTCAGTTCATTCATTATCTACCATCATCGTAAACAGCTATTGTTTGCTCTTTGGTTTTTCAGATGGTCCAAGGCCAAACCAGAAGGAGATCTTGTCTTTGCGAGCCTTTTTGCTGTTGTTTGTCAAACAGCTTATAATGAAAGTAAGTTAAGGTCCCACCAAAGGCCAAACACCCCCTCTGATAATTTTAGAGGAAAGTTTTCATCACTTCTTGATGCTGAACTGGATATCTACTAAACCTATTTTATTTTGAATCAAAAAGTTTTTCAAACAAGCAATTGTGAAATATTTTTTACTGTAAATCTTAAGCTCTTTTAATAGGTTAACCTCAAGTTTCTAAATGTGATCGTTTTTTCCTTAAAAAATGTTTTTCCCTTATGAGGGCAATATATGTTTAAAAGTTTAGACTGGATAAATTAATGGCATGCTATGCTTTAATGTGATTTTTAACTGAAGGGCTGTTTGTGCATTGTTTGATACTGTCATGCCTCGATTCCTCATTTTAGAGTGAAATGAGCAGTTAATGTGTTTCCCTGTTCCATCATCATCATTGATGTTACTTGGGATACTTTTTTGTTGTGTAGAATACCAACTCTAGATATCTGGGCATTACTTGAGAAGTCATCATTAATTTATTTTACTGTTGGTCCCAAGTGTTTTGGTGTTAAGTGTTTTAAGCGATTCCTCTCCAAAGACAAGTCCAATAGCTTCATGTAGATGTGATATATATACTGTGGGCAGATGGGGGTATGTAGAAGGTTAAATATAGCTGTTACTGTGAAACAATTGTGAAACAATCTGTCATCTGTGCCAGGATCATGGAGTCAAAGAGGACGAGCTACAGAGCATCCTCAACTACCTCCTTACCATGCATGAGGTAGGCATGCACACAGTTCTTCATGTAGCAGGTATCTCACCACCAGATGGCAACATGACGCCACAGAACTGATCTCTGTCTCTCCGCCATCTGATGTGCAGATCAAGAGCGAGCAGTTCCTGTTGCAAAAGGCAGCATTTCTGTTTCTTGTTATTTTTCCCTGCCTGCCAGTTAGATGTCCTGACAGAGGTGGTTTTGTTTACAGTGGAGTGACGCATAACAAATGAATCAGTCAGATCAGTCAGTAACACAGTGAACCTTGTAAGAATAAAGGGTGATTACAACATGGCCTGAAAAAGCCAGCCACATGAAGCAGCTCTGGGGTTGACTGAGCACATACTGTAATTCTCATGCTGGTATTGTGCTATGACAATATTTTAACTCAATTTTTACTGCCCTCCCATTACTGCTGCTATTGCCAAAATATACAAATATATCAATAAGTAACTGCATGTATATTTACCTTTTTATCTTTTATTGACAAATTCAGCTGACTGTGAGTTCCTCATTATTTAAGCTGTCTGACTTCAGCCATGGTAGATACAGTAATTGTCCCGTGGCTCTCCATCCCACAGGATGACAATCTCATGGATGTGCTGCAGTTGTTGGTGGCTGTGATGTCTGAACATCCTGGATCGCTGGTCCAAGCCTTTGACCAGCGCAATGGGATTCGGTAATGATCATTGTTTTAACTGTCTACAAATGTGCTATGTCAGTATATTTTTGTTCAAATTAAAAAATGTGTCACAAATGGAACCGATTATTTTCTTTTTCGTTGTTCGAGTCTTTTGTCAAATGTTAGCTTTTGAATGTTGAATGGGCTCATTGTCCTTTGTTTAATTTAAAACGCAATTCTGTTTTTAACAAAAGAAATATGTTTGGCTAAAAATGATGGGTTCAAGATTACTATCTGGGAGGCATCGATGCATCCAATACTACTGTGTGTTAGATGGTTGCTATTTACTTCAAATGTCACATTTTAATGTGTTTTCAATGTATTTAATAAAATAATTTTTTTCTTTTTCACAGCGTGATTTACAAACTGTTGGCTTCTAAAAGTGAAGGCATAAGAGTGCAGGCTCTCAAAGTGATGGGGTACTTTCTGAAACACTTGTCACCAAAGTAAGTAAAATGTAAAAGCTAAAATGCTCAAAGACTCCATGACTATAAAGGTTGTAGGTAAGATGTCTGTTATTCGGTATGTGTCAGTTATGTAAAATATACATAAACGCATTTAAATGAATAAATAACATGACTGAAAACTGAGGTACACTGTAGATCCCATAGTTCCCATTCTTCAAAATTTTTTATGGATTGATTTGGCTGCTTATTTCATTTTTATGTAGTTCGTGTAACCTTTATATGAAGTTCCATTTCCGAATGATAATGATGTTGTTATCATTACTTACAGAAATATTCTGCTGTATATTATTGTATTATAATAAGGAATGTAATTATACAGCTACTTTTAAACACTTTCGTAATTCTTTCATAATTGTTTGTGTAAATTTTCCTTTTTAGCCGCAGGCGTAATTAAAGCAATCACGGTAATCAAAGTAATCAAACTAATCCAACAAATGTTGTACAATGCAATTCAGGTTTTTTTAGAAACATTTATAATTTGAACATCCTTTTCAAACAGACATGTCAATTTGAACTATTTTCAGTAGAAATGCTTGAAGAACTTCTGGTCATATTGCAAGTTGTTGTTGTTCCTTTTGATCCCACATTACTGTAAATTGTAGTGTTTGCAGGCTGTGATGAAATAGGATCAGAAGCAGCTCTTGGCCAGTCTTGGTAATAGCTCTTAACCCTAGTGATCCAGATGCGAGTAATTTTAAGGTTATCTGCAAAAAATCTTGTTTATTTATTTATTTATTTTTTAGTTACAATGCAAAAAGTGGAAATAATCAATGAGGAAAGATGAAAGCAACAATGACGCACTTGTCTCATGTGTTCAGCAAGGGTTCTCTTTTTCATTTCCTCCATGTCCAATGGAGCTGGGGCTCAGCTGATAGATACTCCAGATCTCAACTGCTATAATTATTTGACTTATCAGAGCAGGACATTTGTAATACGATTTCAATTTACATTACAAATAAAAAATAGCAGTTTTTTTACAGTACATCATGTTCCAGCCAAAGTGAATCTGCATTATTTTCTGAACAACAATTTGGCAAATAATGTTGTTTTCTGACTGACATTGACCTCCCAATGTCTTAATAAGGAGGAAATCTGAGGTCATGATGAGTCACGGCCTCTTCTCCCTGCTCGCTGAGCGCCTGATGCTCCACTCGAGCCAGTTCACCATGACAACCTACAATGTGCTCTTTGAGGTTAGTGCCGTTCACTCTCCAGGCCTGTCTTATGGACAACAATGAAATACAGTTCTAACCTCTGTGTTCAACAATTTGCCAAAATTAATGTTTTCTATATATTTTGTTCAACAATGCAACACTGTTGAATTTGTGCACCACTTGATAATCTTTATTAAATTTTGCTGCTTAATATGAATATTAAGTATATGAAACAATAAATACCACAGTTAATCACATGCAATTATTCAGCAATATACTGCGTGACAGTGAAACATGTACTTATAGTAGCAATGTGTATCCATAGTAAGGTTGGTTTCTCTGTTATTGCTAGGACCATTGTAGATATTTATGACTTCAATCCACTCTTTGTCCTGTGGTAGATCCTTACAGAGCAAATCTGTACTCAAGTGATCCATAAACAGCATCCGGACCCTGACTCCACTGTGAAGATTCTCAACCCACGTAAGTGCCTCCTCTGCGCCACACTACTCTCTTAAATCATCCTCTGCAGTGTACCCTCTACAAACCTATTGTTCCATACTGCACTGGAAGGATATTCCCTGTGGAGCTGTGCGATCTCTATATTCAGTCAAACAAATGAAAGATATAAATTTCACACCTGGAGGGTGTTTTCATACAAGTGAATCTAGCCTGAAGATTGTGCAAATGCTTTGTGTGACAAATGTATACACAGCTCCTAGTATTATTTGAAGCTGGCATAATGAATTATCAGCATTAATTTACACAAAAAGGAATGATAAATGTGATGAAATTATGATGTAACTTCATTCGGTGTCTGAGAAATATTATTTTGGTGAATACATCGAATTAAGTTTATTGTTGAGTTTATCGTTTTGCTCCATTTGCTTAACTCATAACCTTGATACAGTATTTGCATTTACTTTTTGAAGGAAATACTTTGTTGCAACAATTAATATGCAGTTGTTTTTATATACTTTACTGTCAAACGTAGTTTATCAGTTCAGGTTTTATGTTATATTTTAGAGAAGATGATGCCAAGATTTAAATGAATTTGATTTGGTCATTTAAAATAGAATTTAAAGATTTTTATTGATTTAATATAATAAAACTGAATCAAGTAAAATATATAAATATATATAAAGAAAAACAGAATATTGAAATTGACCTATACTATGTGTGTACATATATCAATCCAAGAAAAGAACAAAATGTTCACTGTATTTATTTATTTTTTTGCCCGTGCATCACTTCTAGACACTGAGCTGACTGGAAGTCTTTGCTTAGATCATTGTTCCCATCCCATATTTTCAGGCCGTTACTCACCTCCACTTTCATGTCAGCTCACAAAATATTTTTCTATAGTGAGCTTGTGGGTATTCATTTCAGATGAAAAAAAAACACATCCCTCTGTCTCTTATAATGGTGCTCCTACACATACCACTGTACCTCCATACACACGCTTGCAGAACAGCTTTAATCAGTTTGAAATCCAAGCACTTGGTGTAATCACAACCAAGGTTTACTTCCAACTAGCCTTAATCTGACAAGTTCCTGCTGCAGTCACACATTGATTATCTTAAGCCTTTATTGTGTTAAAAACTCTCCTACCCAACCGTCCCAGACAGGCGATATATATCATAGAAACCTTGTATGGGTTTGTACATGTGAGCACATTCTATGGAACGTAGAGCAGTGGTCTGTTTCTCCTTTGCCGTGCATTCTCTTGATTTAATCTGCGACAAACTCCCAAAATGGCCCCCTGATTGCAGTCTTTAGTAACGTCAGAGCCAATCAAACAAACCGAGGAAGTACCGTTTCCCTCAAATTAACTCAAGGGAAGGGAACCAAGAGCAAATGGAAAAAAGAAGGGAATACGCCATCCCTCCATCCTCATTCCCGGTACATGCCGGGGTAATTTTCTGGCGGTAAAGGTTCAGCGACTCATAATTTGAGTGACTAAGGCGTAGAAACAACACAACTGTCTGCTAGGGCAAAGGGGGCATAGGTTAGCGCCAAGGTCTGAAGAGGCAAGTGAAATCCAAGCCCTGCCGTCTCTCCACTCAAAGCAAATGGACACTGACATTGTCTAGATAATTCATCTAAACAGTCAGTCTCTTTGGTTTAACTGAAGCCAAGTCTTCCAGAAGGGCCTGTGCCTCTGTGGCTCTGTTTGAAACGATACCAAAACCATTACAGTATAATAAAGATCAATGGCCCTGACTTTTTTACTCTCCGTCCTGTTTTTCTTAGCCAGGGCAAAGATTTTTAGGTGTGTACAGCTGCGATTTCAGATAGTTTGTGACACAATGATTTGCACATGTTGCCACCAATGTATGATTTAGTTGTTGATTTGTAGTGTTTTCCGTTCTGCCTTCAAAAGAAGGCGAAGGCTGAATGTTTCCAAATCCAAATGTTTTTATCATAATCCCTGAAAAGAAAGCATCCCGTAATGTATTACATTACAAGATGCACAAAGCAGACATGCATTATAACATAAAGATGTATCAGGATATTTTCAGGCTCTTTATTTTTCAGCTCCATAAACATTTTTCATTCAACCAAAATGGTTTTCTTTCTGTTAATATTCTAGAGATTCTGAAGGTAATAGCTGCCCTGCTGAAGAACTCTCCCCCGACCCATGAGAGCATGGAGGTGCGCAGGGTTTTTCTGTCAGACATGATCAAACTGTTCAATAACAGCCGAGAGAACCGCAGGTAAGAATTCAACCACCTCACGGGATAGAGAACTGCTACACACACACATACACCCCTCCACGCTGTGTTTATATGTCAGTGGGATTCACATTCTGCTTTTCACAGCCATGCATTGTTCGTTTCAGGAGCCTGCTGCAGTGCTCGGTGTGGCAGGAGTGGATGCTCTCTCTGTGCTTCATCAACCCGCGAAACAATGAGGAGCAGAAAGTCACGGAGATGGTGTACGCCATCTTCCGCATCTTGCTCTACCATGCTATCAAATATGAGTGGGGTGGCTGGCGCGTCTGGGTGGACACCCTGTCAATCACCCACTCCAAGGTCAGAGCCCTCATTAAATCTTTGCATAACTCACACACACACACACACACACACACACACACAGACAAACACAGACAAACACGGTTTAGGTGCAGCTTTGTTTATCGTTTTTGCTTAATCATTTTCTTTCTCCACACCCCCCCCCCCCCCCCCTTTTTTTTTCCTTTTTTTTTCCTTTTTTTTCTAGTTAATTTACCAAGTCAGAAATTAGAGAGCATTTCGTCTTGCAGGGCAGACTAGCATAGTAATTGACCTTTGCCTCTCAGTGCCCATCAGATTAAGTTTATGGAAGCTATCCAGTGATTATAATTTTAAAAGCTAGTTACAGTGTAAACCAATGGGAATGAATCCACCGGTCCCTCCACTCTTTATTTATGTATGAGTCTCTTTCTTTCACATTGTACAGATAAAAATAAACTTCTGGCACTTCTTATTTCCAAAAGCTCAATTCAAAATACTGCTTTAGAAATTCAGTGTTGATATCACATTACGCTACTTGGTTCCAAAGCAGTGAAGTAATTGAGGTTGGTGTCAGATTGTGGTCTGGGGGGTTTTTAAGCCTGGCAGATTGAAGGTTGAGTTAAGGAAGTGCTTGTGATATGAGACGCTTCAGTGTGGTGTTGGGTGCTGTGAGTGCTGGTGACCAGTAGGGGGCACAGACAGACTGCACGGGGAGAGGATCAACATGAAGACAGTAGTTAGCTTGATGTATGTTGTTGTGTGCTGGATGCCCTGAACTCCCAATGTCTCCCCACTCCCCTGAACACTGAAAAACTAACTTCCAGTTATAAGGGAAAAAAAAATGCACAGTTTATTCGTGCAAGTTGAAGGAAATTTCCTTACCCGGAGGTCAAGCTTGGTACTCGGTATAAGGATGTTATGAAGATGAGGGCAAACAAGAGCAACTTGGTACAGTGACTGTGAAACTGTAGCAGCAGAGGTCTACATGCATCACTAGATCATAGTATTTTTACATCAACGTTGATATAGATAACATTCATTTTTACTAAAAAATGACTGTAGTAATGATTACCTGACATCACGAAGGATGAGATTTTGGCTGTTTATGAATAAGTATTACTATGAATTCACCTGAGCATGAAACTGCTGTGTGTCTCATTTTGCTACACAGCAATGTGGTGTTGTGGAGAAAGAGTTTGTTCTTTTCTGCAAGTGGCAGCCAGTAATCGCTTCTATGCCCATAATTACAGAGGATTAATGCTATTTCTTCTTGGCTCACAACAGAATTTCACATGTACACTGTGAAAAAACCCATGCACTTGTAAGGTGTGAGACAAACAAATACACACACACACACACACACACACACACACACACACACACACACACACACAGTGCCTGTGAATCGGATAGTTGCAGTGGGTGCTAGCCACCAAGATACATGCATCTGCTATAAAAAAGCTAAAGAAACTCAATTGCAATTTTATTGTGCCGTTTGATAGATTTCCTGCCACCTTTGTAGCACCAAAGCTGTTTGTCACTGTTGCTCTCTCCTCCCACCGCTGCAGGGCTGTGTGTGTGTCTGTGTGTCTGTGTGTCTATGTATATACATGTGTGTCTGTGTCTATGTTTGTGTGAATGTGAGTTAGCAGGCACATTTTCTCTTTGCCCTCCTTCTCTCCTGGGCTCTAGTAAGCCCTTCTCTCCGATCCCATTGAATATTCATCGGAACCATGCAAGAACAATCAGAGAAACAAGGCCTCATAAATACAACCAGCCCACTGGGAGCTGCTTGATAAGTGCATATATGCATTCACATATACACACACTTCACTTCATCTGCGCATGGACTGTATGGTTTGTTTTGCCTCGTGGCAGCCATGGTAACTGACTAATTGAAGATTTTGGCAAGTACAGAGATAATATGTCTAATGCAGAGTGACTATTTGAACTTCTTTGCTGGAATAGTGATTATTTATTTTAGTTTCTCATCTATTTTGGCTCTCCAGGTCCTTTTTGGGGGTTGGTTTATTTGAGAAATCACACACCATTAAGGTTTAGTCCTAACCACAGCAGCCCAGGTTCAAGTCCAACAGCTCTTTGTTGCGTATAATCCCCATCTTTTCTGTATTTCTGTCACTGCAGCTATGATAAAGGCATAAAAAGCTCAAAAAAACAAAACAAACAAAACCAAAACGCATATTCTTTATTATTTTTTGGGCAGTCATGCCAACCTGTAGGTGTTATGGTTGTGGCTGTGTGTTCAGTTATCCAGGGAGCTGTATAGAAGATTTATTTATCCGGTGAGATCATGATGTATGATTGAGATGGTTTACTAATCACGCTGAGGTTCTTTTTTTTAATTGTGTTGTCATCTGGCAAAGCATAGATGAGCAAGGTATTAACAACCTGGTTGAGATAAAATGGTTTTGTGGCATTTTTCATTTATTTTTTATAGGATGTACTGTGCTTGTGTGTTTGTTGGCGTACAATATATCCTTTCATGTCAGTCATCAGCAAGTAAACATATCTGCATATGCATCTCTCTGAATAGACAGATGTTCCTGCAGGTGGGCACGCTGACACAACAGCCCTCCCACTATCAACCCACACCCCCACCCAAGGTGCCCCTCGTCCATCTCTGCACACAAATCAGTTTGAGAACATGGAGATCTCCAAAAGAAAGAAATTGGGGCATGAAGGTCCCTCTGTCCTTCAGACTCCCACTGACAGCGAACTTCATTACACCTGTCAGACATTTTATCATAAAAATAAATATGAGGAGAAATTTGCAAACAGGACTTTGATAAAATATAATATACATTAAGATATTTTAAAAAGATAAAGTGCAATGTTTGTCTGTTCAGCCTTTTTCAGTTCATTATGACATTTAAAACATTGGAGTTCAATAGTTTAGTTCACCTTTATTGAGACATTAGACACTAAAGACTCAAGCTATTGTTCTTTGCAAATAGTTTCAGATAGCCCCATTGATATGTGGACAAAGAAAGGAAAAAGTGAATGCACTGAAAAGCCAATGCTAGATAGGTTAGATGGATTCACAAGTAAGAGTACTACTACTACATTTAATCTGTCTTGTAATTTGTAAGTAAATATAAAAATGTCATTGTATTATAACCAAATGATTTATTTCTTGTTCATTTTTTTGTTTCGTTCAAACAACTTTAGAGTACACAAACTTTACTTCTAACAGAGAGGATGGAAATTACAGATGCAGTAAATACTACAGGTATATCACTGAATCGGCGCAGAAGGAGAAAACTAAGAAGAAAAATGTTTGAACAAGGAGTGAGAAAGGAAGATATTGTGAACAAGAGCAAAGCTGCATGGCCAGCACAGCAGCTACAGATGACATTGATTTTGGAGGAGGAATTACATTTAGCTAATCGGATTAGAGCCATGCTTCCCTCCCCATTTCCCCTTTGTTTTGTGGTGGCTTGCTATCTATTGATCTAAATGTGGACTCCCATGCGCCCACTGTGGGGTCTCCCAAAAGCAGTGCTTTGCCACCCTGACCCTCACCTAACAGGTTGTGGTGTGGGGCCTCTGGATCAGTAATGATCTACGAAACTGCAAATATTTCAGAATATTTCTGTCTTGTTTGGATAGTAAGAGTGCAGGTATTGTTTGACTGCAGGGGGCTTTTTGTGATATGTTTGTGTTGTTTAAAATATGGTGTGATGTGAACCAACAGAGACTTGCCCTGTTGAAGGACTGTAGTGTCCTTTTTGTTTATGATCATGTATCCTGTTTCTAGAGCATTTAAAATCTTGAGTATGATCTGCTTCTGCTGTGCCTAGTTAATACCATGTTACCTGTCACATTAGAAAAGCCCACCATGTTTTTGTACATTACCATAACAATTTTCCATACCCCACTGAGGCCAGACCGAGTCATGGAGTAGAATGAAATTAGATTAGATCAGCGCTGATGTCTTAGCCACCCAGGGCAGTTTCTATATATTGTACCAAGGCTAAATGCTGTTTTAAAAACCACAGAGACATATTCTACCTCTGTCTAATGGTAACTGGATCTGTTGCAGAGCCGCATTTAAGGCCAACATACATCATCTTAATGTACAGACTGCATCCTGAATCTATGACGTTATATGCTGCACTGCTCTCCTGCATGATTTCCATAGCAATGCACTCTGAATGCAGCCTTTTAATTGCTAAAAATGCTAAATGTCAAATTAAGCTCAAACTAATGGGGTAGAAGGTCTTGCTGTGTGATCAGTGGGAAAGAGGGAGGTAGGGAGGAAGAGAGAAAGACAGACTACTGGTGCATTTAGAACAGGCTGTGCACACTGAAAACAGCTATGGATTACCAATCATTGCTTCCCTCTACAGAAGATTAATGAGCACCCTTGTAGCAGGCTAATTTAGAACAATAACGCCTAATTAATTACAAATAATCAGCTTCTTTCTCTCCCTTCCCTTTCTTCCACTCTCAATGACTCACTTTCTTCCTCTTCCCCTTCTGCAATTTCTTTTTTCCCTCTTTCTTTTGATCTCCTGCTTTCTCATTTTCTTTGTTTGTCTCTCTCCTTCTGTCCAAATAGCCTCAGGTGAAAAAGCAGCAAAGTGGGTCTAACCCCCCCCCCCCACACACACACACACACACACCAACCCATCTTTGACTTTCTGTCCTCCAAGCTCAGTGATTAATGTATGGTCTTAAATTAGGCGTGGGAGGATTTGCCAATGCTGGACACGCACTCAGCACAGCTTGCAGACACACACTAATAGTATCTACTGCTAATCTATGACTGCTTACATGGATGGGCTCTTCCTCAAATGCCACTGCAGACCATTGTTGTTATAGACTAGCAGTCTAGTCTACCCATATCAGATGGTAAGAAGACTGAAAGGGGTTAATAGGCCATGGGCAACTGCACATGTGGGAGGGAACATCTTAAATGTGCCACAGTTTGGTTAGATTTGGTAATAAGCAACTTTTATTGACAGAGTGAAAGTGTAAAGCAGTGGATATTTGTTAAAGAGGAAAGAGGTGTGGTTAAATTTTTCTTCAGAATTGCTTTTGGCACAAAAAGAAGCCCCAACAAGTCTACTGATTTATACATTTATTACATGTATTATTATCCAGTTCATGTTTATTTTCATTTCACTGTGATCCTTAAGTGTCCTATCAGAACATTTCAAGAAATAATTTCTACACTTTTAACAGTAGGATTTTGATGTATTTTAAATATATTTTCAACAACATTACAGGAACTACGCCTAAAAAATATTTACAGTTTTATCACAATTTGTGTCTTACTTTTATTGTTTTGGTCATAATTGTATTGGTTGTCATAAAAATGTTCCACTTACTCATCTAGTTTTCCTCTTACTTTCAGTTTTATTCTAAATCCTGGGAGCTATTGCATTTTCTTGTTGTCAGACTTTTATTGTAGTAAAGACAATGTTTTTGAATCTTTCAGAGTGCCTTGGGAAGTAAATGATAACAATAAAACCTAAGTTGAAATTAATCTGAAACTTGTTTGAATTTGAAGATAGCTGGTAGCTTTAATCTATTTGTACATCTATTCTTTTGTGTTTGCAGGTCACCTTTGAGCAGCACAAGGAGAATTTGTCCCGCATGTTTCGTCAGTACCAGCAACAGGAGTCTGCAGCCCCTCTCAGCACAATCCGAACCGTCTCTGGTGTTAGCCAAAACTCTGAAACCACAGAATGTGTTAATGGGCCTCCTGCAGAGGAGGCGGCCCCTTCCACTGTCATTGAGCTTTCAGTGGACGAACAGTCCCAGAAGCCCTCTGGCTCACCATCTAGTTCCACTATCACCCCTAGCCCACTGGAGACTGTTGATGAAAAGGGACAAACATCCATCACTGTGGCCAACATCCTGGCACAGCCTGAGGAAGAAGAGCAGAGGTTGTTTCAGGGACCTTCCAAAGATGGCTCCAGTGATGGAAAAGAGACCGAGGATACAGTGACCCAAAAAACTGACACGGAGGGACAGACCGACAAGAGGGAAGCTTCCACTCACAATGATAATCTTCAAGTGAATGCTAGCAACCCAGCTGAAACAGCTGACACAAAGCCAGAGCAAGTGGTTACTGACTCTGCCACATTTGCCAGTGATGACACACAAACACCAATAGATGATAAAAACTGTGAGAGTGAATGCAACAAAGATATATTATCAACCTGTATGACAGAAGACTCTTTAAATGAAGCAGACACAGAAGTGGCTTCAGAGCAAGAAGGTAAGACTGACCAAACATCCCCTGAGACTGCAGCCTATCTGGAGAACAGTGTGCTGGGTGGAGCGTCCGTCTTCAACGAGGACCTGGTTGACGTGTCGTCTGTTAGTGACCAGATTCACCCTAGCGATGCTGACGATAGCCAAGAGGAGTCCTCTTATGCCTCTGCTGCTGCCGGAGAGGAAGGGGAAGTATTAAAAAAGGAGGAGGATAAACATGAAGATGATGAAGGCAATAAAAATGATCAGAAGGGGCAGGAAGAAGAAAGAGATGAGAAGCAGGAGGTTAGCAGGCATGAAAAAACCAGAGAGAGTGAAACTGAAGAGAAACAGGTGTCTAATTTGGAGGGTCAGACTGCTCCAACGGAAACACCTGAACAGAATGTGACAGAAGTGCCCAAAGAAAAAGTTAAAGATGAACAGCCCCCCACAGTTGAAACCACTACTTCAGAGCAGCAGTCCTCAGACTCCACACTACCCCCTACAGCCCAGGAGGATGCAGCAGCATCAGCCTCAACCTCATCCAGCCAGCCGTCAGAGGCCAGTGGCACCACTGGAGAGGAAACCCCGTCCATGGCCACCTCCAGCTCTGACACGCAAAAGAGTGCTGACTCAGCCAGCAAGACCAAAGAGATTAAAATTGCCAGACTGGATGTTTCCAATGTGGCTCTAGACACAGAGAGACTTGAACTGAAGGAGACTTCTGCAACAGTACGCATCTGTTTTTATCCCCCCTATTTTCTCTTCTGTTTGACCTTTTAGATTTCACAAAAAACTGAACTTTATATTTTGCACCAAATTAAAAGGTGAAATTTATTGTTGTATTCTCCAAACCCTGTCACTGTTTTCTGACCCAGCTCCATTTAAGGCTTATTGTGTATTGCTTATACCTCTGTAGGAAACAAGCCAGGGCCAGCCGGCAGCAGCAGCAGCAACAGAGGCAGGAGGAGGAGGAGGAGGAGGAAGTTCGTCAGGTCAGCCAAAAGAGAGTGGCACCTCGGCCCCTCGTTCCACCATGTTTCGCATCCCAGAGTTCCGCTGGTCCTACATGCACCAACGCCTCCTTACTGACCTGCTCTTCTCCATCGAGACAGACGTACAGATGTGGAGAAGGTGGGGTAGCTCTGGTTTGCTAAAAATAATTTTGTCAGTTGATTATTGGAAAAAACATTTAATGAGATTTCATGGCTCTGAGGACTTAAGAAGTACATAAGGTTACATTAAACAAAAAATGAAGTCTGTTGATGCAGTAAAATTTGTTGTTTAGTGACGCAGTGGAGATTACATTCACCTGTGAACATTTTTATATTGCTACTTTGTTGTTTTTAATTCAAAAACATGCTCTTATTTTCTTATTTTAAGCGTGTCTTCATGCTGCAGTTGTGGAATTTTTTTATATGACTTCTTATTCTACCTTGTATTGAATTAACAAAACCAACTTTTTTCCCCTGCTGTCTCTCAGTCATTCCACAAAGACAATTCTGGACTTTGTGAACAGCAGTGAGAATGTGGTGTTTGTCCACAACAGTATACACCTCATATCCCAGGTGGTAGACAACCTCATCATGGCATGCGGTGGCATTTTACCTCTCCTCTCTGCTGCTACATCTTCCACTGTGAGTCTCCTAAAGTGTGGGTGTGTTCGTGTCTTGTCTTTGGTCTGAGGCTCTTCATATAGCTGATGGGCCAATCACAGGAAGTTATCCATCCTCAGTGACCTTTCTCTATTGCATTAGACTACAGTTAGCTGCCTCCTAACATTGTTAGTCAGTGTTATTGTTTTGTTGTCTGACCTCAGTGACTGTGGCTCTTTTGTATGAGTCTTTGCCAATGACCTGACCAGCTTGTCAATGAAACAGCTTGATGTTCAATTTTAATTCAGTTGCATTCAGTTTAGTGTGGTCTTTAACTAAATTAAAAATGAACCTCAAAGATTACAACAGTACGAGTCTGGATTTGTTTGTTTGACATAAAACACCCCAAAATAAAAATGAAATGTCACTTAAGAGCAGTGCATCGAAATAACATATTTAACATAAATAAAGATAATGTTGTTTGTATTATTTTTTGCTCATTCATCTGCTACTTATTGTAGCTATTTCTATGTTTAAATATCTATTATTTCTGTTATTTTCATCTCTGCCAGCATGAACTGGAGAACATTGAGCCCTCGCAAGGCCTTGCAGTGGAGGCTTCAGTCACCTTCTTACAACGTCTTGTCAACCTTGTGGATGTTCTCATCTTTGCCAGCTCCCTCAACTTTACAGAGATAGAAGCAGAGAAAAACATGTCCCCAGGAGGCATCCTCCGACAATGCCTTCGCCTTGGTATCACATCCGTTCCTCCTTTTGTTTGTCCTTTTTTTTTTTTTACTCTCTTTTTTCTTCAAAGTTTCAGTTTCCAGATGTTTGGCTGTCTACTCATCTGTGTCCAGTCACCAAACTTTCTCCTTTTATCTCCTCCCCTCTGTCTTCCTCTGTTCATTGATCCAACCCATATCAGCCAGCAGCAACCTCTGGTATAAGCCCCAGTCATGGCTCCCTGTAGCCTTTTTGACCCTCCACTCTGTATTCTCTTTTTCCTCTCCACCGTCTTCCTCCTCATCTCCTGCTGCAGTTCTCATTCCCTCGCCTCTTTCACTCCGCTCATATCAGCACTTTCTTATCTTGTTATTATAACCTCTCTGCATGGCAACACTCTAAAATGGCTGCTATCATGATGTAGTGAGTTCTCCATAATGGCCTTGGCTGTACTGTACTGCAGCGTAGCCCGAGGCCTTTCTCTGCCTCCTGTTCCAGGCTATTAAAGTTTCCTCTGACAGCATCAAAAGCTGAGCCTCGCTCAAGCTGAATAAAAGATATTGAAATTCGTACATTATTAATTTTCTATGGTGAACCTTTTCAGCAAACACAGATCAACACAGGATACACACATACTTGCTTGGAAATGGTGCAATTCTTTTTGCCCTGATTTAAATAATTTCTTCATGTTTTGCTCCATATATGTAATGGTGCATATGCAGGTATCCATTTTTGCTTTTAAATACTCATTAAAGGGAAGGTTTCTTACAAAAACGCTGTCAAAATGCAAATAGGGCACTTATTCTCTCAGACATTTTCCAACTTCTGTTGGGTTTTTGCATGAAAACGATGCCGTCCGACCACAGGTCCAGTTTTAGAAAGCAGCCGTTATGAAATGAATATTTGATGAGGTATGTGCTCCCCATTGCTGGCACCTAATCTGATTTTGGAAGACTGTAACAAGGTTTTAGCGTCTCCACCCCTCCATCCTCCCCCTTTTTATAAATGGTCGTATGAAAGAGTAGTCTTAATGGAAAAAGCAAGCGCATTTCCAGACAGAATAATTCCCTCCTTCGTAATCTAAATGGCTCAGAGTTAACATTTGTCAGTTGTCAAGTATAAAACAGTGGGGGGTTGGGAGGGGCTACAACAGGAGAGCAGTACATTAGATTAGTAAATGGTAAGTGTGCCAGTTTTGAACCTACCTAAAAAAAAAAAAAAAGTACACAATATTTTTTGCGTTGAAGGACATATCTTGCTGCCTACTCAGCATGTGCAACCCAGCAGTGTCATTTGTTATGGGAGCTACACAGTAGATGTGATTCAAGAGCACACCCTTGCACTATGACCTTGGGAGGAGAGGTGGAGCAGGGAAAAGTGAATGATGCTGCCAGAGTTGGCAGAGCACTGACCTTGTTGTGGCCCCACTTTTTCTCCTTTGTTTTTGTCTCTCTCAGCAGCTCGTCGTGTGGCGAGTTTATGAGCTTCATTTTTATATTCACATTCTTGTTTTTCTTTATGCATTTGCTTTGTTTGTCATGCATCTCTTTGTCAGCATAATTTTGCCAAATATTTCTCTGAAAGTGACTTTATTTATGTTGTCCCATCATATCTATCTCTCCCCAGTCTGTGCAATGGCAGTGAGAAACTGCCTTGAGTGTCAGCAAGCCCACTTTAAGCATGGCACAGACAGCTCAGTCCCCAACTACACAGCCATGCCCAGCACTGTGCTTGGAACAGCCAAGTCTGCTTCTGCACAGGCAAGTAATTCTCCACAACTCCTCAAAATATGAGATAACATTGTAAATATCAGTAATCTGCTCTCACTTTTGTGCTGATCCTCTTTACTTGTTTCATTTCTATGTTTTGTTTATACTGGAAAAGAGTCACACCCTCCCTCACTAGTAAACCAGGAGGACCCTTGTCCTCCTCACCCACAACAGCCTAGTGTTATTGCATTAGCTTATGTCTTATTGTATTACCACACTGGTTGCTATTTGTTACACTACACTAGGTTTTTGTCATTGCCCCCTTGATTTGATACATTGACTTCCAGTAAAGTCATGTTATTCTTCCCTGAACTGGGTGTTAAAGCTCATTTATAATGCAGTGGCTCTATAGAAAAGCCATTATGTTAAGGACATGATCCCAGGAGGAATAGCTTCCCTAAGCTGTGAAACCTTAACCTACTCCATGAAGTGTACACGAATTACTAAACATCTCGACAGATACAAAAGTGCATGAGCTTTTTGGTCTTCACTTGTACATAATAACATGTGGCAATGGTTTGATGTTCATCCACACATGCAGAGTCCTGTTGATGCAGTGACAGGTGGATTGTCTCCAGTCAGAGACCTGGACCGTCTGCTTCAGGACATGGACATTAACCGCCTCAGGGCCGTCGTCTTTAGAGATATTGTGAGACTCCCATCAACCACATTTTATGCACGCCTATGAAATAAGCTATCATTGCTTTCAGATTGTTTAGTGTATGTTGTTTGTTCCAGGAGGACAGTAAGCAGGCTCAGTTTTTGGCTCTTGCAGTAGTGTATTTCATCTCAGTCCTCATGGTTTCCAAGTACCGCGACATCCTGGAGCCCCACAATGACAAGAAAAACCCTCAGCGATCCCAGTCTGCCAGGAGCACAGGTATACAAATAAAACGTTTCATCCGAAATAATAATCTACGCAGAAAAATTGCACTGTAAGCTCTAATGCAATGATTTCCAGAATTAGTTTTGGTTGTGACCCCTTAACACAATGTTTGCAACTTCTTCAAGTAGAGAGATTTTCACTATTTTTGTTTAGGTTTTTATGTGATGCATTTTAATGGTATAATAATACTATACAGCATGAAGTTATACACAAATTGTGCAAGATTTTAAGGAAAAAATAGACTTAATTTTAGACAGAAAATAGACTTTGTTGATTTTCTTGCAACCCTTAATGTCCTACTTCCAAAATTAGGAACCATTGTTGTCAGTCTCATATGATTTTGCCTTTATTGCTCACATTTCTTCATTATTCTTTGTGCCTTCCTAGATAGTGGTGCCATATCTGCTGGATTGGAAGTAGAGAATGGTGTCTCTCTCCGGCGGTATGACTCTGGCATCGGTGATGACCACACATCAGCTGCAGCAAGTGAGGCAGACTTGTCATCTTCTGGTGTGACCCATGGTCCAGATGCCATTTCAGAGGCCTTGTCCACACTTTCATCTGAGGTCAGACCTGCTCTACCTGCTGATTCAAAGGGCAAAAATGTGAAAGACATTCTGCGCAGCCTTGTGAGTGCTCCACATGATGATATCATGGTGGATCCAAGTCTGCTGCCGCCAGCGTTTCTAGGAACTGTGGGCGATGCGGCTATAGAATCATCCCCCCAGATCAGCTCTTTTGATAGGTAAGGGCTCGGGTTCCAGCATGGCTTGACATACACATACACTGCCGCACCATTTCTACTGTGCATAGTGGTGATTGTAGGAAAAAAATCTGGATGGAAATTCCCTTGTTGTTGACATGAATGTAATTCTGACAGCTTAATCAGTTTCTGAAGCCCAAAAACTGAATGCTGGAGTTATTCATGGTTTGCAAATGACAGTTTCATGCCATTTATCCCAACATTACTGCAGGGTTCCTTTCAAATTCAGACCTCGATGATGTCTTAGGTTGATATCCTCTGAGGAGGCTTTGTTGGATCTTGAAAAACATTCAGTAACAAAAAATATTTTCAGTTGGGGAATCTTAGTCTCCAACTCTTTCCCTCTGTTCCCATTGTTCTTTCCTTTAGCTGTAGGTGCAAGTCCTTACCCAAGCAAACGGCCTTACAAAGAACCTGTCTTAAGGAAAACGGGAGTCATGTCTGGGATGGAGAGATGAAGCTGCCAGGAAGCTGTTTCTTTTCACCCTTGTCACTGATATTTAATGACTTTCTTTTTCATCTCCTGCTGCTCATCTCTCCCTGTCTAACATTCAAAAGGGTATCCCCTTTTTTTTTGGCATAAAAGCTGTATAATTTGCATTACCCCTGAAGGTGCGGGGGGGGGGGGGGGGGGGCAGTCAGGAGTAAGGCTTCAAAAGCAGAGCGGGGTACTGAAGGCACAGACGGGCCCAGGTGAGAGAGGATGGTCACTGGTCTGGTTTGCATTTGGAGCGTTGATTCTGAGACAAATGGCAGAAGGAGGGGGAAGGTGGAGAGAGATGGGAGAAGGGAGAGAAAGAAGTCTCCATGGGGGTTATGTCAAGTCAAGGTTCTCATGTATTGAAGACAACATTTCTGTTTCTCTCTTGTACACACACACACACACACACACAGAAACAGTCAGTCTGCCTGCCCCCAACTGTGGGAATTCTACGGCATCTCTGTGATCGCGTGTCTTTATCTGAGGAATGCTTTGTCAGGTCTCAGGGCACTCCTCATATCAGGGGGATTAGACTGGCTCCTGTCCGCTGAGCACACTCAGTAGGAAGAGAGGACGTCAGGAGAGCTGGAGAACATAGACTAACAGCTTGCTTGCTGCCTGTGGGAGCTTTTTATGAAAGGAATACAGCCCAGGCAAAGACAGCAAACTGCATCCCAGTAAACTTCATCAAAAGCTTCTGTCTGGGTGTTCACACATGAATATCTCGCAGTGTGGCAAATATAATTTTTCATTAAAGGATATGGCTGGCAGTATTCTATGTTTTAGCTATTGTTAACAAATCCCTTGAAAAATGTGAAAACCAATAGATTTGGGGCAAGAATGGAGGAGCGCTGAATAAGAGAATAATAATGGTCTTGTCATGGGATTTGTTGAGAATAAGGAAATACAGAGCTTCACTGTTCTTATCCTTGAGCCATTTATTCAGTTAATCCTTGAGTCAGTAAAATGTCCAAACATAGTGAA
This sequence comes from Remorina albescens, assembly GCA_034769265.1. Taxonomy (NCBI): domain Eukaryota; kingdom Metazoa; phylum Chordata; class Actinopteri; order Carangiformes; family Echeneidae; genus Remorina; species Remorina albescens. The sequence goes on from CM068487.1 coordinate 5,164,317, forward strand.
AAATGACAATCACAATGTCTCTTGGTCAAAATTATACAACTATCTATCTTGGTCACTGTCTTTAATAATTCTAATCTCCTCAGTTTGCAATTCTTTATCAGCCTGCGGCATCTAGTCAACACCCCTACTAGTTCTACCGCCACGTTTATAGCTATGTTTGAACAGCTTTTTTTTTAATCTCATTGTAATGACTCCATCACTGCATAGCGTCTCCCACTAACTAGTAAGTCTCCCATTCATACCAGTGCAGGCCAGAGCTGACATTCTGGACTGACATCTCCTGCCAAAACTTGGCAACTTTCTGTGTGCCCTGAGGACTGGGTTTATGAGACTAAAGCACGTAAAAAGCAGGGATCTCCCAGATAAAAACTGGGGGTGGGTCATAGGGTGAAGTATCTGTCCTGATTTATTTGCTAGTGGAGACCTGCTGGATTTCTCCCATCCATTTCTCAGCCATACCCCTGTTATGACAGCCAGTCTGCAAATATTTGCTGACACTAACCAGAACTAAACAGTGTCATTGTACAAGGCAGTGATTTAGACTGCATGGTTCAACAGAATATCTCCAGTTAGACACTGGGATATACATGGTGTAGTTGTTTGCATTCCTGGCAGCGGACTCTGTATGCATGTGCATGAGTTGATGTACACATGAGTTATGCTGATGATGAAGTGTTGTTAATGTGCTGCTTCGGAAGAGTGCAAGCATGTCAGACACAAACATTACATAAACAGGGAAGATCTCTCTTTTATAAATGTATGAATAGTGAGCCTGTGTGAAATGAATAGTTCAACACTACGGATACAAACAGATTCACCTGCTGTGATTTACTGAGAGCGAACCCAGTAGTAATCCTATATCTACCTGCAGCTCTTCTGTAGCTTAATGTCATTGGCTGTAAAAATCCCTGGGTTGGAAGTTAAATTGTTATTGAACAATTACTCCACAAATAAAACCAAATACAGCCGAGATGAGAATGAGAAATGAGGTTGAAATTGGCAAACAAAATTTGATCATTTTCTACCTTATCCTGAATAAATAACACCCACTTTGTTTTCGACATGCAAATATACCTTGAATAGTTTCCCACACACTGTGTAATATCCTTGTACGTACACATACACAAACACATATAGGAACTTTTAAGTCTGTACTTTTCTCATACTTTTTTGGGACATCAGGTTGCAGTTGCTTTACTCATAAAATGCAGGTAATGTCCTTCCCACAGCAGCCATTATCATCCAATCAAAGCGTAACAGAATGTCTTTATAAACACAATGAACTTTATTAGAGTTGATTTGAAAGTAAAGTGAACCGACAAATGTGTTTGTGTATATGGTCAGTAAATGGCATTTTGAATATTTATGTGCGAAGGGCTGTTTGACACAAAAAGGGAAGAGATACAAGCTCTTCTGTGGTTTATACTCCCCTACCTCACATAAGCTGCCTCTGACGTTAATACTCCTGAGAAGGGTATTTTTACACACAGACGTATCCCTGACACTTCCTTACTCATGCTTACCCTTTTTTAAAAACCTGAAATAGTGGAGATTACTGGAATCACAGCGCTTACTGCACTTATCCATTGTAGGTTAAAGCCTTTAAATAATTCAACCTCAACCCGGCGAACACGCATTCAAACACATCCACTGCCCTGAACTGCTGTTTGTGGGTTGAGTGGGGCCGCTGACGGCTGATTAATCGACTGGGGCGTCCCACTCATGATAAGTGTGGCTAATGACCTGCTGAATAATTCACTGGGCCTTTGCTGGGGAACAGATGGAAGGCCAAACATATACTCATACATGTTAGCTGGTTTATGCTCTTGTGCACTCGTGCATTTATTTGTACATTCATATGCATATATTGAAATATTTGTGGAAACACACACACATTCTCACTCACTCACTTCAGGCTGTACACACCAGGGCTCCTCTCTGTGTCTCCTGCTGTTAACACCTGGGATGCCTCACGTCTGCACCGCCCTGGTTCCCTGATACCAACATCCAGCTTTCTCACTATCTAAACAGTAGAAAAGTTTCCAGATAATTTTATCTCCAACCTTGCTGGCTATCAAAACAGGTTTCATTTGCTTCTGTCACTGCTTGAATTTTTAATGCATCACTCTGGACCTTCTCAGCATGTCTTTTTGTTTTAAACACAACTGTCAAACCACCGGGATCCGTATGCAGCTCTGTTACTCTCAAATCATAGATCACTTGAAGCAAAGGTCAACTGTCAGGGTTTAACATTCACTGTAACTTTAATAGATCTGATCAGCTGCCTTAAATCAGCCAAGAACAGCCTTTGATACGGCAGCCAGTTACTTGTACTCACCACAGGGAGCCAGACTCAGCTATTCCCCTTATGTACATAAAAGCATACATACCCCCCCCCCCCCCCACACTCTGGAATATGCAGGCATGCATGCTAGTCCTGTCATCTGTATGCTCCCAGTCTTTTCTTTCCATATTTAAATTTTGTGCATTTGATGCATGGTTGCATATCTTGATAAGCTTGGATTGGTTTGTGTTTCTGAGAGGGAGCAGTAGCCAGTGATTAGACCCTGCTTCCCCTATGTCAGCACTGATAAGCGGGACCAGGCTCTCTTTGATATGGCCAGTGGTCTGTCAGAGCCCTGGTTTAAACTGACAGCTTATCTGCATGCTGCTCTCCTCCCATCTGCTGTTTGCCGGATGCGACTTGAACTCCACTCAGTTGTACCACATCATTCTGTGGAACACTTCCTGTTACTTTACATGAGGGGCAATGGAGCAGCATTATAACCCAGATAACTGTGTTTATGAATGTAATGAACCTGCTGGTGATTTATTATTTTTAATAAGGTTTGATCAGTACATTATATACATTATTTGAAATGTTTCACTAAATTTCAAGATTAGTGACTATAATTTTACTGCACATGCAGTTTATTTTTAAATGTGTGTAAAATTTTAAGTCCTAAATACTTTTATGTACCAATGTAGAAGTGCTTTGTAAAACCACAACAAGCTACAACGATCTTGCACAACTACTAACAGTGTGGCATTTCAAAATTAAACGCTGATTTTTATTTATTGTTTTATTTTTTAAAATGAAAGATATTTTGTGGAAAATCTGCTCTTCACAAAGGTATTGAAATAAGGATTGTTTTTGGTATTCATGTTCATCAGAGCAGGTATCCCATCAGCCCTGGTATCAAAAATGTGTCTAGAGGGATTGTGTATCGTTCCAAGTAAAAATGCGCGGTGGACAATATGCTAAAGCTGGCTTAATTTTTCTTCTGTCAAACTATGCTTTTGTACGCTTAGTCTGTATTGCAGATGCTGTAAGCTCCTATTTTAATGAAAAAACTGTGTGTAATAACTAATTATAACGACTGATTTATTTTTTCACTATGCATGTAAAACTAATTTTGGATTAATTTTTGAGAGACACTGTCTGTTTTTTTTTTTTAATACCCAGGACTGTGTTTGAGCAAGCAAGAGAGTTTTGTTTTGTTTTTTTCCCCCCTCTAGAAGATTTGTGCATTTTATTAGTAAACAACAGCATATTAGTACAAATGAGAGACAACTGCAGGTTGTCCTTTGGTTTGTTTCAAGATGACATTTAAAATATTTAGTGTCAGAAAAGGGATTGTAATCACTCTTCCAGTCTAATGGAGAAATGACAGAGTTGGTGTTCGTCCGGTCTTGAGGACATGAAAGTCTTATGAAAGTTGTTCACAGGCATCACAGAAAAAAAAATTCTGTGAAGGTGATAACTAAATCAATCATTTGTCTCCTCACAGAAGTGTCGTAGTCGGACCCAAGAGAGCCAGCATGGTGCCGCCATCTTCAGCCACATCCACTCCTGTCCCAGCAGCCACTGCAGCCTCTGTGTCCGCTGGGACACCAATTGACAGTGTTGCTGTGGTATCTTCTGGTGACGCCTCACAGAGTACCTCTGCAGACTCTACAGCTAGTGAGTGTACACACACACGTATTGAGGAGGCATGGTTACTTCGAGGGCAGCTAAGCCTTGATGACGCTGCTCTGAAAAATTCAGTATTTATTCAGACCTTCTGTTTCTTTGTGTATCTGACAGAATAATGCTGCTGTGTTTGCACAATGTAATCCAGTTACCAAAGGCTGGAGAGGATAACAGGAAACAAATTAAAAAGTTAAAATGAAATAATAAATAAATGAAAATGGGCAAATAATTAAATAAGTTAAAAGTTTTCACGGTCTATATTTTGAGTAAAAAGAATTTTATATAACAGTGATATGGTTCAAAGATAAATCCAGTTGAAAAAATAAAATTATTAAAGTCTCCTTAAACTGTCCTATGTTTGAATATTCAGCAGTGGCAATAAATAATGGTGGAAATTTTTGTTTATCAATTTTCTGGATGTTCGAATGTGTATAAATGTGCACTACCTTGTCCTGAGGAGTGTGCATATTTAAGAAAGGAGGGAGTGACTTGAGAACAGGGTGTGTGGGTTTTAACAATACTGCAATGACTGCAGAATCACAGAATCAGGCTTGTGTGTGTGTGTTTGCACCAGTTTCTTGATGCCAGTGAGCAGTGTTTGAGCCATTATGCTCTGTATGTGTGTGTGTGTGTCTGTGTGTGTCTATACGTTTTAGTGGAGCAGTGGGAGGACTAATGGAGACGTTCATGATCATTCACTTTTTTTTTTTTCTTCTGGTTTGAAGGAGCTATTTCAGCTTGAGAGGGACACTCTTACCAGGCCCACATGGCGCTGTTTAACACCTTACACACACACACACACGCGCATTCCAGCCCTCATTGCACTGTCTGTCATTCCTTAAGAGTTATCCCTGCTTGGAGACTGTCCTGGCTGGAAAAACAAGTCTGCTGAAACACCAGAGGAATCCCCCTCCTCCATATTCAGCTGGGCATTAGCTTATTTATGAGCCATAGGGAAGCAAATTTACTGCCAGATCAATCAAACATGGACTTTGTACCTTGTGTGCCTCTGTCTCCAGAATGAAGTCGTAAAGCACCTTTTAGTTGTACAATGAAACAGTCAAAAAGACAGTCCAGAGGGGTAAATTAGTATGTAATTACTTTATAACAAAAAAAAAAAAAAGAAAACCCCAATCAAAAAAAAAAAAAAAATCGCAGATAGTTTTTCCTCATCTCACATTCCAACACAGGTGTAATACTTGAATATTACTGTCACAGTATTTATAAAATACTTTCAACAGATATACATATTGCACATGTTTTATATAAGGCTGAAATCTAAAAAAAACAAAAAAACCTGATATGATCACACTGTTTAAAGGATGACTACAGCTGACAGTGAAACCTTATCAGCCTTTCAGTACACAGCCTAAAGGTTTCCTTCAGGAAAACCTCATGATGGACATATTGTGCTGGAAGTACATCATCCACTATCAAACCATAAAATTATACTTGTACCCCAACTGTCTCTATTTGTCCATAAATCCACTTTTTCTATACATTTGAATGGAGACCATTGTATTATTTCATAAGAGGCATGTTTCCTTACAGTTTTATGTGCTAGCCTGGTCGTATAATGAATTGCTCTGTGTGGGTGTGTGTGTGTGTGTGTGCGCGCGCTTGCACAGCATCCTATTCTTGTCCAACATCCAGACTAATAACAGAGTTCTTTGGTTTCGCCCTGTAGCAGGCGGCCAGGTTCCAGCCAGCGCTAGCCTGCCATCTGTCCGACCACTCTCCCCTGTGACCCAGAACACAGCCCCCAATATGAGGTGATTCATCTTCTTTTCTCCTTTTTCTCTCATACGCACACATACACCATCTCCTTTTTATCCATATGAGCACACACAATCAGTTATTTGTGCTTATTCATTGTCACTTTGTGCTAATTCCAATTTTTTTCCTCATATGAAAAACAGACATTTTGCATTTTTTTTTTTTACATTTTGATGTATTCCAGGTTTAACTGTTCATGTTCTGTGTGTGTTTATGTGCTGTTCTTCCCACATTTTTAGCATCTCAGAGCGTCTGGAGCATGCTCTGAAGAAGGCGGCTCCTCTGCTGAGAGAGATCTTTGTGGACTTTGCCCCTTTTCTGTCTCGGACCCTGCTGGGCAGCCACGGACAAGAGCTCCTCATTGAGGGCACAAGTAAGTTGGACATCATAAAGTCACAGTTGTGATACACGTGGGCTGGCTGCAAAGATTGGCCGGACCTGTACATCTCTTAATTTAAATGCACTTGCATCTCCAGATTGTTGTTAATCCAATACTTTGAATGTACATTAAGCCAAGAGCTGATGGTTGTGCTGAAGGTTTCTTGGGGGCCAGGTCAGAGGGCAGGCCACTAATAGCAGTGTTTGGGATGTCTGCTGCCACCAAACAAAATGGAAAGTTGATTGATAGCTGCAGGGGGGCCTGAAAAGAAGGTGGGGCGGGGGTGTGCATGTGTGTTTGCTTGTGCATGCATTTGTGTTTGTCTGCATGTGTGATGGTTCATGTGCATCCATGTCATATGAAGAGTGACTAAAAGATCCAAAGGCCACTCTGCCTTTTTACCGTCTGTGTCTCTACAGCAGACTTTGGACACTCTAGTGGCCCCCTGCCCCCTAAAAGCCTAGGAATTGCCATTAGGGATCAATGGGACATATGCTGGCCAAGTGACGGGCCTGTAATACAAGGCCCAAATATGTATTAGTTTACAGTAACATCATGTCAGCTCATTAGGCCCATCAATACTATTTGCTCCCTTGCAGATGGCACAATGTTAGGTCATCCCAGTCTGTTTGTGCATTCGTATTATGTGTACATGTTTCCATGATTAGCCAATAATATTTAAGATGACATTTTAAAGAAATGCAAAACAATAATAAGTTGTTTATGACCTCACTTAATTTGTTTGGTATTTCCAGGCCTGGTGTGCATGAAGTCCAGCAGCTCAGTCGTGGAGCTCGTCATGCTTCTGTGTTCACAGGCAAGTCTGGCATCTTTATCTTCTCTTATCTGTGTCTTCCACTTTCTCCTCAGTCCTGATGCATCAGGCTCACCTTGAGTGCAGTAAATCCACACCCTGCAATGGACAGTGAGTCATCCAGAGTCTTATCTTTCCCCCACACCATACCTTGTCTACCTTTCCACATTTACGCCATCACTGAGTGAGGGCAGAGAAACTGGAGAGAAGGCATCTTTGGCTACAAATATTGGTTTAAGGGTCAAGGGTGACCGACCTGTCCGTGTCACCTTTGACCTGAGCATTGGCCCTTGTGGCCTCAACCAAACTGATGAGGAGGGATAATGTAGATTTGATGGTGCTTTGCATTGATTATCCTTCTCTTCTCTGTTGTATTGTGGGTGTTTTGTTGCCAAGTTTATTTAGCTGCTGCTGGATTCATGAATACTAATTCAGGGATCATAAGCAGGCGTGGGCAGATCAATGATCACAGATGTCGATAGATCATTCCAGGATGGCTGATTAGCATTAAGATAGGTAAAGCTACTGATGGCTGTTTGGGTTAGGGTGGGTGTGGACCTAAATATAACAGTGTAACTCACACAAACAATTGCCCTCATAATGCGTATCATGACAAGGACAACAGATAATAAACTTCTCTCTAGCCCTGTTTGGTTGTGCCATACCATTTAAAACAACTCGTGAAAAACAAGATGCTCAATAACACAAAAACGCACCTGATTAATGGCACACCTCTCCCGGCAACACTCTGCTTTTTTATCAGCTTTATTTTCTAAAGAAATAGTGCCTGTCACTTGGCATTCTTTGTCCCCACCTTCTCCTCCTTTTAACCCCAATGCCCTCTTTGGTTCCCATTATTCACTTCATTTCTTCTCTAAAAAGGCAGTGCAGTCAGATTACACATCTGTTCCGTTGTCATTGGCTGCACATGGATTTGGGAAAATGGGACACATGAAGGGAATGGGAACCCCAAAATGTCCAGAGACGAAGGAATAGCAGGAGTGAGAACTAGATAGAAAAGCAAAGAGAGAAGAATGACAGGCTCTAATGCACCTATTTGTCATATCTGTCAGAGTGTTGTTTAATGCTAATCTAATCAAAGGCAGAATCTTGGTGATTGCTCCGCTGCACAGCTCATGCCTCGCTTCCCCCTTTGGTCCCCAGCCCAAGCGATTTCTTCCTGTCTCTAAGCTCCAAGCTACCCCACCCAATCACTACAACACATACGCGCGCGCATACACACACACACACACACACACACACACACACAGTCTCACTCTCTCTCTGTGAGAGGACCAGGGATTGGCCAGTGTAGTGTTGATTGCTTCAATAAATCATCCAACCAAATTCTCTCACAGCTAATGCAAATGTAATTTTATTGTTGTGCAAAGGGGGAAAGCGGGGGGGGTGGCAGTGATATTCAGACTCTCACTGGGGAAAAGAGAAAAACAGGGACAGACTTTCCTTTGGGCTAAATTACAAATGTATAATTATTTGTGTGCTGGTTCTTGTTGTGGGGCAGCGAGAGTGAGCCAGTGCTGTGATTGATGACATTATTTAGTAAAGTTTGTTGGGCCCTCTGGCACTGGAAGTGCTCAATCTCTCACAGAAAGTGTCTCTATGGCCATTTTCTAACTCCTTCCTGTCTTCAAGACAACCAGTGGAGGGACTTGATGGAGATTATTTTGATAGATTTTTTATTTATTTTTTTCTCTCCTTTTTACCTTTAACACCCCACCACCCCCACACCTTCATCGGAGATGCGATGAGATACTATCTTGGTGAAATTTTAATTAATTTCCAGAGCTTTGAGATGGAGTGGAGCCGGGGTGAGGGGTCAGGAGGCTAGGGACTCCAGAGCAGTTTTTAATCAGGGATCCTATGAAAGTTGCATCGGCGACCACATCAGTTTGGCATTGAGGGGGAGATTGTAAACCACTGTTTGATAGTGCTCCATTTCTAAACAACTACAACAGTGCTTCCAATTAAAGGATCATTTTGATCAGACATTAACTGTTGGAGTGGCATGCTGCCTTGTTCTCCGCTGTAATATTGATTCTGAATACACAAAGTGAGGATTAATGATCATAAACTGTTCATTGTCACAATGCTTCTCAAAAAAGCCAGTAAAAGAGCTTACTCAATTTGGAGTTAACATTGTTAGTAGTTTAAGCTGTAAAACATTTTGCATTTTCACCAAAATTTCATTATTTATATTAGTGATTAACCAGCCGATTAGCTTCTTAATTAATCACTTTGCCTATAAAATATCAGAAAATAAGGCAAGATGCCCATTACAATTTCCCAGACCATAAGTTGACATAGTAAAATTGGTTGTTGTTTCGGTTAGCTTTCAAAAAGACAATGCAAAAACATAAAATACTCATATTGCAGAAGCATGAACCAGTTCTGACTTTTTGCCATTTTTTTTTCTATTTAAGAACAGGAGTAATTATTTTGCAACTAAAATTTATGAAAATAAATTTTAATGTTTTAAATTACAACAGTGATTCTACAAAACAGAATTATGTTATTTTGGTACATATAGGATGTTATGTCATTATTTGGTTTGTTAATTGTTAGCAACTTATACAATACACGCTGTGTGTGTGGTTTATTTCTTCCCTTCTTAAACTTAATGTACCAACAAAACTTAGTTGCTACTTAGATGATTTCAAGTAAATAGCCAAATAAAGAGATTTTTATGATGTAAGCATGAAGACAGTGTAATCCTTCTCAGTTATTGAATGTGATGCCTTCTTGAAAGGTCCTGCATATTACATGAGTAGCATAAGAGTTCTCAAGTGAACTACGTTTGCTTGAGGCTCTTGGATGTAAAGAGCAACTCTTTACCCTCTTCCCATGCCCCTGATTCACTTTGACAGTTTCACTCTCCCTCTCACACTTGTTTTCTCCCGTCTTTGTCATATTTACAGCCAGCCTATTGTTTCCCGGGTGCACTTCTTGAAGTGGCTTCCACCCAAAACACCTGATAAATAAATAATGTGCTGGGACAAGAGAAAGAGCTTTCCCTTGTGCTACCTGCCGTCCGTTCAGGGCTTTGAGAAATCATCTCATCGGATACTGGACAGTCCACCATGAGGAGAGGCCCATAAATCTCTTCAGTAGCTGCATTTGTGTCCTGTAGATCAGCCATTATTGTCCGGCCCCTCTGTCAGCCCATCCATCCTTCTGCCATTTATCAGAGATGCATCCTGTACGTGGAGTGGAAGGAAGGAAGTGAGTGAGAATTGCATAGTGGGGGAGCGCTGGTTTCATGGCGGTCAACCCCATATAAAAAGGACTGCACTTCTCCACAAGCCAATAAAAACACAAAACCCAATGACGGGCATGTTTTTGGACTGGGTGGATATTGAGTGTAGCGTTATTGCACATGTTTCTAGATATCCAATTCTGTGTGATGCTTATAGTAGGCTCATACTAAAATTTAAGTGAAATGATTTCCATCATACAACTGAAATAAGATTTTTTTTTTTTTTGAGTGAGAAGTATATTAAACATGGTTGTCTGGGATTCCACATTTACTGTGAAATTCTCGACTATGAATTTCTTATTTTGTCATTTATAAAACCCCTGTGGTTAACTCTTATGCTGTTTCTAATCTAAACAAATAGCAGTTTGTTGTGACTGTTGATGCAGAAAATCCTTTAATAGTAATTCAATAACATCAATGTTAACTTGCTAATCCAATGACTACACATTATTGTACATTCCCAGTCCGTCTCACTAAAGCTAACCTGTTTAACAGATGGCCACCTCTCTCTCAGTCAGCAGGGAGAGAGACATTGACCTCCCCAAACACTTGGCTCCTTCTGACCTTTGATCCTCTGACCTGCAGGTTAGGAGTAGAGGGTGGTGGAGACCTGGAAGATGAAACCCCTGCAGTCAGGGAACAGGGTGGGAGCAGCACGGTCACCATGCTACTAAGGGAACCAGTTGCAAACTTAGTGTGTCTGAAAATTTCAAAAAAGAGAGAAACCCAAACAGCAAATTGGAATATATGCATAGTTTCTTTTGTTTGTTTTATTAAGTATTCACCCGTTGATATCCCAGTTGCTTATTTTGAATGAAAGATGGGGTCTGATGTTTGAAATGCTAAATATTAATTTATACCTGTCAGTGGACATATTTCTTCTTCTCCCCACTAAGTGAGACTTTGATGGATCAAGAGCAGACCATGTTGTATGAACCACTTGGGGAGCTGAGAGAAGTGAGAGAAGTGGAGAGGAATGTGATGAAGCCAAGGGACAAAAATACTTTCCCCATCATTTTCCTCACAGTCAGACCCACACCCCACAGTGCAGTTAAAGAGGCACACAAGGTTCAAGAGCAGTGCAAATCAAAGTGTTATTTCTCGATCCCTCCCTGCTCACACTCACCCTGTGATCTGCTCCAGTGCTCCTTTACAGGCTTGCCACGCGGCTCAGAGTCCCTGCCATCACTCTCCAGTTCAGAGGATAATATCATGCTGTATATTCTTTGAAAAGGTGCTCTCCTGTGAGATGTAGAGAAAACACAGTAACACCAACTGGCACTTAATTCTGTAGGCTCCCCATCATTGCCAACTATGCAGGCAACATGGGGGGAAAGGGGGTGTGTTGTGTTGGAGGAGCTGGAGGTCAAGGGGGGCTTCCTGACAGGAAGTGAAGTCTAGCTGAGAGGGGAGAATCAGATGGGAGACTCCTAAAAAATGAGTATCTTTTAATTTGGCTCCCAGCCGATTTTACTGTGAGCTGGCTTCAAGTGACTCAGGATTGGAGGGCCTCAAGTGGCACGAATGGTTTGTTATTTATACACAACATGCAATCGTGCTTCAAATGAATACATTTTTCTGACAGACACTGTTAATGTAATGTTTTTGTACATGACGGGTCCCAAGTTATGAGACCTTGGAATGCATTATTATGTTTCTCCCCCTGCTATCTTCTCTCAGCTATCCTGCTGATAAAATCATATCCTGACTTCTTAGCTCAGACCTGCACTTTTGATCTAGTCAAAGAAATATTCACATCTTGGACATGATTTACTTTTAAAGTAGGAAATTACGATCCAGTTATCCAGTCATGCTTCACATGCCAAATCCAGGCTTGTTGCACAGTCATTTTGACAAGCATTGTACAGTTTTTCTGATGTTTTGATTTGGCTGTCGATGATGATCAGTTGGTGATGCACAGATTCGTACAGGTTTTTAGTCAGTTCCCTGTGAAACACAGTTGTAGGCTTGGTTTAAAAAAAGTATTAATAAAAGGCTCAGTTGACTGAGGACTATTGAACAGATGGCTTCTTCTAGTGAATATAATACTTTGGGTTACACTGTTGTTAGATGTATGTTAGATGAGCCCTGCTTCCAGCTGTATCTGTGTCATTAATAATGTGTTACTTGAGCAATCAATGACTTTCACAATATTTTTTATCTTTGAGATAAGGGATTGTAAGATTTAAAATATTAGTCAAAGATGTGAGGGGAAAAAAAACCTTAGGAAAAGACACTCTGTGAAAGACCCACAAAACATCTTGAACTTGTCACAGTCCGTGCTGTGTCTTTTTAACCCTTTTGTGTCACAGCCACAATGAAGAGATGCAGATTTTAAATGATTTCTTGTCATCCACTGAGATTCTTCAGTCTTGGTTCTAATTATTACCAACGAAGTAAGCAAGTTAATGAGTAAAAACAAATATACTGTAGCTTGGTTTTTTTTTTTTTTTTTTTACATACAGTATGTTCTACAGCAACCTAACTTTGAACCAAATTATTTATGTCTAAATTTTACTATGACGATGATAAATGTGATTTGTGATGTAATGATTATTGTGTGTTTTCCAGTGAGTTGACTGGGTTCTCTCAGCTTAGCTTTTAGCTGGCAGTGTAACTTTCCAAACGGTTATTAAGAGTCTTATTTTGACTCACTATATTCAGAAATTACTCTGCTGCTGCCTCAAAGTGTTTGTGTAGTAAATACTCTTTATAGTTATCTCTAGTTCTAGTAAACATAAATGTAAATTTCAACAAAGAAATAAAAGAGAACCAAGAAAAATGTTGTTGGGTTAGGTGTTGGTTTCATGCCTCATATAGATCTGAACATCTGGTCCACTTGGAGCCGAAACATCTGAAGGGTGTTTAATTATTGGGATTTCTACATCATTAAATTCTATTGACGTTGAACTGAATTAACCAAATAGCAGGGTCCAGCATTAGTTAAAAAATATATTTTTATGTAAGGAGGCCTTTTATATCACATAGTTGTGGCTCATAAAATGTACTGGTTATATTAAATATAAACAGCTAATTTTATGAGCCAGTATTCCATTCAAACATACTTTGTGTTCACAGCCCAAGTGCTCAAATATGTCTTTGGTTTATCTGTTTGAAGTGTTCGGAGGTTCACTTCCTGTTTTTTTTACTCTTTGTGTTAGTGTAGCCTTGAAAGTGTGAGTCCATGAAGCTCTTGGAGACCCTGCAACATAAATATTTGCTGCAGCATAAATATTTGGACATAAGTAAATATCCTCTCAGTTGTGAATTTGATCACGCAAACACCAATATGAGTGTCCCCAGATACCACATGAGCACGCACACGTGGGCTGTTGAGAGCGAGCGTCGACACACCGGTGTTATTCAAATGCTGCCTGTGTCTCAGACTCTGCAACATGAATAAGCAACAAACTACTCCAGTTCTGCATGAATCACAAAGAAAGGTGATGAATAAAATATTTGATAGTTTATGTTAACACAAATTTTATGTTTTGTCTCTGTCTTACTCATCTGCACAGATGGGTGCTTTTTTCTCTTTTTGTCATTTGTTGATATCAGATCGCTGGTCATAAACATCTGGCTTACACAGCTACAATAAACTATTTCCATGTCTGTTCCATTTTGTGGTCATCAGTGCAAGAAGGTTTAATCCAAAATGTCAAGTTTTGTCGCCAACTCTTACATTGCAGCAGTCACTGACAGATTTATTTGAAGATGAGCGGTTTGGTCTTATTTGTTAGGTGTACACTAACGTCCAGCTGTTAGCATCCACGTTTTCTGGTTTTTGAAAAAGAAGAAAATCAGTAGCTTTCAGCCTTTCATTTTGCTTCTGCTGCACTGCCACAATTGACATGCTTTTGCAGTCTCATCTGAAGTTCTGTTCTACAGCCTCTCAAACCAACAAATACTTGTGATTATGAGTGATGCCACTGAAAAATGCAACTGACTTATTTATTATTTCAGGAGAGCTGAGACGTTTCTTTCTTCTGTGTTGGAAAATGTTTTCCTTGTGTTGTGGCAAGCCTGATGTTTGGAAGGTGATTTTGCTCAGAAGGTCTGTGTTTTCTCACTAGTGGTAGTGGTATATTTAGATGTTGATTATGGATAATCAGCTGTAATGACGGAAGTGCATGGCATGTGTGTTTAGACTCAATGCCACCATCATGGAACACAGAGCAAACTCAGCTGTATTACTGACTTCAGATTGAGAAAAGCATTTCCACGAATAGAGTCAAACCTTCATTCAAACTAACGCAAAAAAGAAAAAAAAAGCAACAAAATGGAGTCCATACTAGCTAGATTCAATATTGGCAAAATGTTTGTTGACTAGTTGGCAATCAGGATCAAGGGACGGCTCTCTTTCTCGTCCTATCATCTGTTAGGAGGTCAGGTTAAAGGTGAGAGGTCACAAATGGCTGCTTGTATCCTCTCATCAGGAGTGCTGTGGTCATGGCCCCTATCGCAGCCATAAAAGCTGTGACACCACTGACCAGGGCAGCTAAAATCCAATATTCTATCACTGACCTGTCTCTGTTTCCTTTTTGTCACCAAGAGATGTTCCACTGATCAGGGTCATTGCTTTTTTTAATTCAACTAGAAGAGCCATCTCTTAGCCCATAATGACACTATTAGTCTTGCTATCCTTTGTCTGTGCTGACCAAATGCCAATGGCCTCCAGATTGTTCATCAAACCCAATTTAGAGCCTCTTGGAATGATGATCTATTTCTGCTGAACAAGGGTTTAGTGTTTTTAGACTCATTAGATTCCCAACGCTTTTTAAACAACTCGCATTAAAAGAAATTTTTACATTTTTTCTGTGTCCCCCAGAGAGTGCGGCTCTATTTTGAGCCCTACTTCATAAGGTGTTTATTTGAAATGCAGCTAGCACACTCTGTCCTGGTCTGGACTAGCCCTGGCTAGGCACTCATGGTTAATGTCCATCAACTATATGCTTATGCCTATGCTTCATCTAGAATGCCCCAAGGCTACTCTTACACACTTCCTCAAAAGAAATCCCGAGCCGCAAAGTCCTCTGCCAGTGCTCAAGTTCAAAACACTGCTTCCACTCCCAAGTCCAGACTTGTATTCCCTCTGTGCCTTCTTTATTTTGAATGGATTGTAAACACGGTCAATGCCAATATGGTCCTTGAGGACAAAAAGCGGTTTTGAATTGAGGTTAAGTAATAGGTTGTTTTCCGAATGACGTGCAGTTGGTGACTAAGCAACGTAAGAAGAACAGTTTTTTTTGGCTTAGAGTATGATTGGTTGTGATAGGTTCACATTTGTTGTGCTGAAAGGGCAGAACTGTATGGTTTTAAAGTCATCACATATATACAAATGTGTTTGCATCCGCATTTGAAATTCTTGTAAATTGATCTTTCCTTCCTCCTTGTAGCGCTGATATCTTTGTCCCCGTGGGCTCTCCAGCTTTACTGAAAGGCCAGTCTCTACATAAACACACAGTTTCCTCTATCAGCTCAAGAGATGATGACAGCAGAGTTTAAAAAAAAGTTTATTCTTAGTTACACATACACACAATGTTTTTCTCACTTTTTAAACAAATTTTAATTGTTAACTCATTAAAATGAGCTGTTGACATGAGAATCCAGTAGAATCTCTATCGTATTTTTTGCTGTCACTAATGCAATAAATGGTAATAAAAATATATTTAAATAAAAATTGCACAGTGAGTTCAAATTGTGATGAAGGTTTTTTTGTGTAGTTTGGTAGTTTCGGTCTTTAGTGCATATTTCTTGGTCTCCCCAGAGAGGAAGAAGGGGGAAAAAGCACTGTGAGGCTCAGACAGGCCCCATGACCTTGTTGCTTTATTATTCTTTTGACGGTTGTGTTGAAGGTGTTGAAATATTGAACAGAACATGAGAGACGATGATCGCTGTGTTTCCCTTCTCTCGTTGTCCATTCCAAGTTGAGGATTTAAAGTTGCACACGGCTGTGGTTGGATTGTTTAGACTGACACCTCGAACCATAACGTTAGTCAAAGAGTGGAGGAAATTTGTGTATTTGCGTGTGATAAATGCACTCTCAACACAGCTCTCTCACTCCTTTATACCAGTTTGCCAGCTGTTTATGTTGCCTGTGCTGACTCAAGCAATTCCTTCTTTAGATTTGGTTTTATTTTATATTAGTAGTATTAGTAGTGACAGAAAAGCATGTAGAGAAATAACATTAAATCAACAGGATGTTCTCAAGAGTCTACTACCAAGAGAATATTAATAAATAATTAGAAATTCCTAAAAGATTAAATATGAGCTGAAAAAAATTCTCAAAAAGTTCTCAACTTTTCTCTGCCTTATTTATTTGCAAAGAGAATATGTTTGGACTTTAAACAAACATAAGCAATTGACAAAAAGATGGTCTGGCTGATGGAATTTTTTCAGTTTTCAAACATTTTGTAGACAAAATGATTGATGGATGAATGGAAAATGGGGGAAAGGTACACTTTAGACTCATGCGTTGTAACATCTGGGTTAAGTAGCCTTTTCACTATGTTACCATCACCCATTAAGCCTTCACATCTGCTCCCACTTTTAAGGCTGGTGAGGTGTGAAGGAACATATTCTTATTTCTGTGTGATAATAGACTGGACCAGGAGTTAAATTGTATGTAACTTGATTTTTATTCAGTGCTGTTGTTTATATTGTGTGTGTTTTCTTGCAGGAATGGCAGAACTCCATCCAGAAGAATGCAGGTCTTGCCTTTATTGAGTTGGTCAATGAAGGCAGGTGGGTAACTGTGACCTGCTAAGCACTACTCCTCTCTTTCCGGAGCATTTCTTCATTGTCTGTCCAACCTCCAACCCACCGACCACTTTCCTATTCCCCCTTCATCCCTGGATCACATCCCAGCCCCTCAGGCCCTCAAGGTCCCTGAGGCACTTGTGATGGGGTGGCTATTCAAGATTGTAGACAACAATCAATGACTGGTGATGTAGAGAGGTTTGGGAGAGTGAGGATGGAGGACTCTTGAGTTCAAAGCTCCGTTCAATACCTGCTCATCCCAGAGGGATTTGTGGAAAGTAGACGGTCAAGGTGGAAGGTGACAAGGGCTCTGATCACTGGTTTCTCTGTGACACTTGGGAAATCTTTCTTGATTTCCCGCTGACTCTGTCTATTTAAGTCTTTCTGCCTGGGCTTTTATCTGGCTGTAATAATCCCTTTTTATGTGTTTTTTTTTATTCTTTCTCCCTTATGCAGGCACATGAGCCTTCCTATCTTTTCCCAATAAGAATCTGATTCCTAAATCAGCTCTTCTTAGTGTTAAATATCTCATCAGTTTCAGATTTAGAGTGCCCCCTCTTCCAGTATTGATCCCTAGCTTTTAGAAATGGCAGAGGCTAATCCACAGTAATGCTGATTACACTAACAGTGTAGTTCTCTGACTTGTCAGTGGCTGATCGGATCTGTAGTTCACTTTAATGAGGTTGCTGTTGTGTAACCAAAAGGGAAAGTGCTCTGATGTATCGTGTACACCTGTAAGCATACATGTGCACACTGATGCATGTCTTTTGGGAATAGTCCTTTCAAATAGATAATGGTCTTGTCAAAAGTTAAAATCTGAAACAGAAAAACAGCATTCATGATGATCAAAACACACACCAGCCATAAATTGTATTAATCCATTATAAATCCGGATATTGGAGCTGGAATCATTAGTCAGCTCATTGATTAGTTTGTGAATGATAGAAAAATAATCAAGAAAAAAGAAGGAAGTAAAATAATCAATTGGAATTATATTCAAATCAAAACCATTACTATTTCAGTTAGTTTTTACGTATTACTATATATTTCATGCTTTTTCTTTTTAAAAAATACTTTCAAATTAGGCAACTTTCAAATTAGTTTTTTTTTTTTTACAAATTCACAGAATAAGCAAAAAGGTAATAACTCATTTGCAATCTCACCTGATATTATAGTATGTCAAATTAAAAAACATTTTATAATATTTGTGTTTAATTTCCTTTCTATTTCTTTGAGTGTAACCTGATCAGCTTTGTATAATATCATTTTACAGCTGCATCTTCCTAGTCCAGTTTAGGATTTGAGTTCATGTACAAAAATTCTTAAGTCAGAAATACCATAAGTCAGTTTTGTCCATATGTACAGTTTTGCTACAGAGCTCCATAAAGAAGGGCAGTGGGTGGGTTATTGATAGCCTCGCCTGGACAGGGCCATAGAGGCTACAGAGGCCCCAGAACCTCCGCTCCCCTGCTACCATGGGCTGAAACAGAAGGTTTAGGTTACAGTCATCCCCTGACCCCTAAACCCCCACCCCTCAATCAGTCCCAACCTGGGCCTCCCCGTCCCTCCACTCAGGCCCCCTTGCTGTTATTGTTCCACTTTGCACAGTTCTGACCTTTAGGGCGGTAGAGAGGTTTCTTCGACCTGTACACACACACCCACACACAAATAACATGGATGTTTCTTTAACGCTGATAAGAAGAAAGGGTGAGGCAGCCTACACATGTAGCAACATGAGCAAAGATCCTCCCTCCTGTCAGATGCATATCATTAACCAATCAATTAGCACCTGCACCCGAGTTATATATATATATATCTGGTTTGGTTTTGTTTCTGAATTAGATTTTCTGCTGATTTTTCACGGTTCCTTTTCAGCATTTTATGGCTGTTACATGGCTGTTCTTTCTCTGGGTCATCACAGTACTAAACAGATGTTTTGAATACTCAGAAACTCAACTTTTATGATATGTCTAAGCATTCATCTTGCATTTTTTGTCCTATACTGAATTAAGTACTTTATTATTCACGCACCATGTTTTAAAAGGTCACAACAACAACGCATGCTATCAAGTGTAACTGTATTTCACTCCAGTGGGCTGATGTCTCCCTTCTCCTCAGACTGCTGAGTCACACCATGAAGGACCACCTGGTCCGTGTGGCTAATGAAGCTGAGTTTATCCTCAGCCGACAGAGGGCTGAAGACATCCACAAACATGCAGAGTTTGAGGTAAGATGCTGCACAGCTCAGACAACCCATTACCTCTTGGCGTAGGAAAATATTAAAATCAATACAAAATATATACAGATTTTTACAATCTGGTGTGTAAAAGTTGACATGAATAGAAACGGTATCCTGCAACTTAAAACTTAAACCTGAAAATTCCCAAACCATTAATTGTAGGTTTTTCGCTTAATCCCATTGAGGTGAAACACAAAAGTGTCATCTGCTAACCAGAAAGTGAGAATGCACAAAAGTGGATTGGCTGAGGTGAATAAATTGGACGGACAGACGTGTCCAACGATCAGCATTTCTCAGTAGAGGTGTGTCTTAGATGCTATTTATCTAAACTCTACCCTACAGATGGATATAAAGACATCTATCTGTAAGGTAAAGATATTAATAAATGAAATTTGACAAATGTTGTCTATATATAACTTCCTCAGAAGAATTATCTAATGAGGAATGACAGTATAGAAAACCAAGCTTAATCAATCTGCCATGTATCCTTCTCTAATGAACTTTTAGAAACTTGTTATGACACTTGCCATGTTTGGACAATAAAGTCCATTTATGGCTTTAGGGCAATTTGATTAAGACTCCTCTGATAGAAATATTACATCCTTTGATATTCCCATCTTCTGTCAGAAAAGTATATGATGAGGTAACACTCAGTGGGAGCACAGAGCTGCTCCAGTGACAACTTCAGACTAGTCCATCAAGTTTCAGGTTCTGTCACAGCAAACTTGCAGGATAAATGTTTACTTTTCAAACACAGCCCTCTGCTAATCATGAAAATACACAAAAACACACAGACTGTCACACACACACTGAAGTATTCTGAGGCCAGAGATCACACTTGGCACATATCGCTAACCAAACACTGTGTAGTGTTAATTTATCCCTGTTCCTCTCAGGCTAACTGCAGGCTTACCCCTGAGACATAACTTCTCTCTCCTCTTCCAACCAGCTCCCAGCAAAAATGTTGCTTTTCACGTGTAGCTGCTGGGCCAACTCTATCCTGACCCATGGGCACCCTTTCTTGCCCCTGTCCCAGTCCAGCCACAGCCCCCTCCTCAGCTTTCTAGATCTCACCAAAATCATTTCCTGTCCTGCTGAGATCCTGTCCATTATACTCCCGCTGGGGGTGTATTTTGCCAGTGACAGGAATATGGCATCCTCCCCTCTCTTCCATCCTTCCAGCCCTCATTTCTCAGGAACATGCCATCACTAAAAGCTGTAGACAGACCTGAGAGGTGCTGGCCTGAAGGGCTGACTGTGTATAAACCCACCAACTCCACCTCCACCTCCAACCCTCGGCCCCCACTGCAGTAAAATGTGCTGCTTTTTTTAAAGGTTCAAGGAAGGGTCTCTCTTACATTTGGCTAAAGTAAATTCCCTCAAGAGTGTTGAAAGTCAGTCGGAGTGCTAGGGGCACACCTCTTGCACATCAAAGTTTTGTCTGTGATTTCTATGTTTCGCTCTCTTCCCAGTATAGACTGCTTCTCTGTGTGATTGGCATCCTGCTCTGGTGAACCATTTCTACTCACTCTGTTTCAAGTGTCAGTCATTTGCTCAGTATTATCTGACATGAGCTGACCTTATAATGATCAACAGAGAGTTAGAGTAAGATGTTGATACAGATTTTTTTTTTGTGTAAGACCACTTAATAAAAAACCACATTGCATTTGTGCTGCTGCAAAAGGGCATGTGCGGTATGAGAGGTTAGGTAGATGTCTTCATCTGACACAAGAACAGCACAAGTAAAAAAAATATATATATAAAAATATATTTATAATAATAAAGAGGCTTGGAGTATGGGAGACAGAGTTGGCAGCCAGTCAGCAGCACGACATGCCTGGTCCTCATGCTGTGGCTGTAGGCCACATGCTCTGTGTTACCTTGTCTGTATCACATCTCCATTTCACAAACACTGGCATCAGTCTGTGTTTCTAACCTCAGTAATAGTAGTTTGGCTCATTGCAGGTTGCAGATACTGTTATGTTTTCTGTTTTTGTGTCTTTTGGGAGGAATTATGTTTGTTTTCTCTCACTACTATGAACTGAATCTTCTGTACAAAGGTTAGTAGAAACCTTTATGCTCTTAATATTTGCACTAAATAAAGAGTTGGACATAAAAATAAGCAATTTAAATGACGTAATTCAGGTCCTACTCTTTCAGAAACCTTTATGTGTCTCATTACTAGCTTGCATGTAAACATGACATGAATAGTCTTTGATGGATATTGGGAACAGGCAACCAAGGCCAAGGCACCTCCTGCTCTGTTATTTGGTTTTCGTACTTATGACTCTGCCAGATTTCCTTATCCACTCTGCTTTCTACAGTCATATTTGTGCTGTATAAATATTAACATCTGTATTTTCAAGACATTGACATTAGAGCAGTACTGTGTGTAGTCTAAAAGAGCAAGGGTTTGTTATTTTTCTCAATGAAGCAGCACTATCAGCTCCAGGAACTATGACTCAATTGAGAGCAAAAATGCAACTAATGGAAAGATATAACTTTCCATTAGTTGTATATTTTGTTGTTGTTTGAAACTTATTCTTTGTTTGCAATCTTCCAGGGGTCCTTAATCAAGATACCCATCATAACACGTCCCAAACTATGTTTCACAATTGAATTCCCCACTTAAATGCAGTTGTTCCTCAGTGACCTCTGAGAAGAAGTGACCCCCTGATAAGTCTTGCTCTGATATTGCTGTATTGATTTTTGCCTCCATACAAGCTCTGCTTGAGCCTGCTCTAGCCAACGGTTTCATTTTGCACTGCCACAATAAAACTAACAGGCCAATGAAACATCCCCCACGAGGGTGGAGGTGGAGGGTATTGAAATAATTTTCAGCAATTTCCCAGTTTTTAAAGCGTTGTTCTTCTGTATTGTGCTGTGGCGACACTATAGGTTGGTTATTGTTATGTGAGAAATGGGCTAATGTAGGCCTGTGAAATGACTCATTTTGGCTGTCTTTGTGTCCGCTGGGAGTGAGCTGGTACGTCATCCAGCACCAATTGCCAGAACATGACCTGTATCCTCCTTGGCTATACTTTAATGCACTTGGGAAGTACTGTTTTCACCGAATTTCAACCATAAGACCAGAAAAGAGAATAATTCAATGGATGAAAAAAAATTTATTTTTGCTCTTTGTCAGACCTCATATCCGAGAAGAGGCATCTTTTGATTTAGATACCCATTTGCCTTAGAAACATAACATATGCTTTCTCTCTCTCTTACTGTCTCTCTCCCTGACTCGCTCACGCTCTCTCTTGGTCTCTGTGGGACAGAATTGAGTTATCTTTGGGCCTGATAGTAAGTTATTACAGTGGGCTGAGGGTGAAACAGAGATGAAGATAACTAGGGGGAAATCCAATTACCTTTTAGGGTTCTCTATCTAATAGGATCCTTAATGTGAAGGAGATCTGCAGATCGGATGCTGCTACCCAGCACTGCAAATGATAGACTCTGATATCTTCCAAAGGAGCTGGAAGGGACTGGGAGCCCCAGAGATAGAAAGGAGGCGAGAGCAATCGAACTCCCTCTTTTTATGGGGCTGTTCATTATGAATGAAATGTGGTGGGCTCAGGGCACAAGGGCAGATAGATGGTCCAGATAGGGAAGAGTGAGCAAGACCCAAGTCATTTCTGTTCTTTCTTACCCTTCCCTTCTGCTCTGTTTTATACACCTCCTCAACTCATCCTCTGCTGTTATATGGAGTAATTGAATTGACTGTCTGAGAGATTCTGTGAAAGCCAGACGATAGTAGCTAATTAGTGCTTGGCGTCATTGTCTTCTCTCTGCTGAGCTTGTAAAATGATCCGGCCTCTCTCCCCACGTTAATGACATTAACATTGAGCTGATGCTCATTATGTTCTATTATCATAGCACAGGTCTCTGGAAACTTGTGCATCACAGGCAATCTTAGAGAGCTGTGCATCACAGAGAGAGCCCAGGCAGGGAGGTTGGGTCAGCTTTGCAATTTAGACTTAGCAGACAGATGTATTCACTGATATCACCAAAAGGCTCCTTAAGAGAAATTTGTTGTTAAAGTAAATGTTACCCATTTGAATAAATTCAAACAGACAGAGGATTATTCAGCCACATTGTTCCCAGCACGCTGACTGATTGCTGCAAAACTATAGCTTGGTGATTAGTAGTTTTCGCAGCTGTAATATAGTTTTTCAGCGGGGTTGGATGCTCAGGCATCTCATTATGGACAAATCTGATTTCAAGAGTGGGAGAAAAAAGAAGGAAGATGTCTATGTTTGTGATGGCTTTGTGGCACAGCCACCAGGATACGGCATATTTTACACATTTCACATGGTGATAGGACAATACTCTGACTTTCTAAGCATTTTTAGTAGATGTTTCTTTTTACTTTTTTCGTTTTTAATTCTGTACATCATAGCTTGTTTCAAAAAAGACTCAGGAGAAAGAAATTGAGAGGTGGGGTACAAGGAGGGTTGGTAAGCAGGAAGCTCAGTCCTGCTGTCCTGTCAATGTAATGAAGTCCCTAGGTACCTCCTCTGTAGCTCCCATCATTATGTGTGACCAGCTTACACTGAAATATGACTTTACTCCACAGTTTCCCTTTGTTTCAGTCTGCAAGTCTTTTTAGTCACCAGAAGGATGTTCTCCAATTCTTTTTTTAAATCTTTTTATTCAGTTTGAGCTGTTGAAGTTGAGCTTACATTTCTGATTAAAAAATTCCATATTTTCTTGCTTAAAAAAATCACAGATAACCCATTTAGTTGTATTACGTGGCCTCTTGTACTTTATTTTTAATGTCAAAAATTTACAGTTTTCACCTCAAATTTTAGTCTCTGTTTTCACATTCAGTCTGGGTTCTTGGCCACCTACCCGCATTCATGATTTCTGGCAACAACCAATCCAGAGGACAAGTATTTTTCATCTAGTCACGTCCTTCCTTCATTTGACTATTTTTCACCACTAGACGACAGTTTAACACGTATGATTTTTCACATGGCATGACCTTGAAGCGCAGCCAGAGTCATTGTGCAAACATGGCAGCAATGCAGACTGATGTGGCAAGAGGAGGGTGTGGTTTAGCAGAGACAAGAGGTTTCTTGGGGGAAGAGATGAAGAGGCTGCCATCTGAACATGGTGACCAGTCCATTAAAGATCAGCCACAGACAGTATGAGGGGAGGGGCAGGGGGGAGTAGGAGGAGGAGAGATACTTTGATAAGTGTTGCGCCTGCGTTAACCTTGATGGCCACAAGCAATGGGCTGATGCCAGCAGGAGGGATCTGTTTCAACTGAATTAGATTTTTTTTCCCCCTCTGGCGCTCGAAGAGCAGAAAAAAAAATCAATACTTGGGAGCACAGCATGACAGGAGCATCATTTCAGAATTGAAGTGGCTGTCAGGCATTGTCATTTGGTGACTTTTGTTCGCCATTGTACTTTTAAGCCCTCATTTTTCTCCCCCTCCTCTTCCTTTCACTCTTTCCAAGCCCATTGTCTGAATTCCCCTGGTGACATTTTATGTTGCAATTTGAAAACTTGAGGGCAAGAGATCAAGTGCAAGAGAATCTCTTTGAAACCAATTGGTGGACTGGTTTGGCATCTACTTTTGTTTGGTGACCCCCATCCTCCTTTCTCATTTCATTCTCTTGTCTCCCTAGACCTCCAATGTGCTCCAGGAGGAATTTATTTGTAGTATATTTGCATTCTCTGATACCAGACAAGGACAAGTCTGATGTCTCGCCTTCCTCTGGACAGTTTTTCTGCCCGTTTGTAAATGAAACCCTCTGGGAGAGCTTTTCGACGGATGTGAGAAATTGGAGATTCTTTCAGAGCAATAGCCCAGCCTTGGAGAGGGTGTAGCCCTGATGTGCCACCAGTGTCAAGAGATTGCAAATCAAGCACTTTAATAACATCTCTGCTGGTTTTGTTTTTGCCTCCCGTTCTCCGACTGAACCATGAGAGCCCAGTTTTGTCAGTCAGTGCATTGAAGGCTCGCTGTGGCGCGGCAACACTGCCAGACCTTTCACTGTCACTCTAATTGATAAACATAGGGCTGATTTCATGTAATGAGCCTCCATTTTCCAGGCTATTATACTGGTTAACCCTCTAAACCCACAGAGAGGGAGGAGAGGAGCCAAAGCGTCATCTGACAACAACTATAGCATTTAGATAAGAATGACATTGGTACAACACCATTATGAAGCCCCTCCTCTTTCCCCTGCTGTTTTTGTCATTCTCTGGTACAAAATAAGGTTTAGCACTGTGAGGAAAACACACGCTTTAACACTGCAGTCCATGGATGTGTGTTGCCATTTCTGTCGTGGTCTGTGTGTGTGTGTGTGTGTGTGTGTGTGTGTGTTTTTAAGAGATGATTACTTTTCTTTCCTCAGCCCATCTCCACCTGAAACTCCAACGCACATCCATATTTATTTATCTGAACTCTGGATGAATTGCTGGAGACATGACTCAGTGTAATTGACTCGATTAATGCCAGCCATTATCATTTCGTCTTCAGCGAGCTGTCTCCTCTGGCAGAGCAGGCACCCACGCTGGCCGACCCTGTCAGCCAGGCCATGTAATGGAAGGTGGTGCCCATGATTACAGTGTCGCAAGTCATAATGGTCCCACGGCCAGCGAGTTGGGCCCTGGTGGCTGTCTGGATAGAAAGCTAACAGAGCAAGGTCTGCCATATCTTTTTCTCAGCTGCACTTGTTTAACTTAGTAAATGGAAGAGCTTACATCTGAGCATGTCTTTTTGTGGTTGTTTTCTTGTCAAAATATGCACAACTGACTGTTCCTTTTCACAAATAAGAACAAGCCTCTTTGCAGAGACTGAAACAGATACTTTTAATTGACTTCTTATGTTTCCTCAACAGTCTTTTGAAATGAATGAAAGAGCAGTTTGTTTGAAAATAACCCAAATGCCCCTTTTTAGTTTCTATCCTTTATCCTGTCGGTGAACATGGATGGAAGAGAATGCAGCATTGTGCCAAGCAGGGAGATTTAGTTATTCGCTTTAACCTTCATACTAACATAGCATAATAAGTACTTCATAATACTGGAGCATAGTCTCTGACTTCACATCAATGGAATGACCCCCAGGATTAACAGTGACTTGTCTTTTCCTCTTACAAGCCAACCCACCTCTAGGTTTTAATGGCTCTACTTATGTGTTCAGCTTTTTTGGTTGTTATTTTAGGGGTGAGTCTGTGAATTTGGCCTTTTCTCCCAAAGTCAACTTTGGCGCTGGATATGAGCAAAGCTCATTACAACATGGAGGGTTTGGGTGTTTGGGCAGGCTCAACACACAGGTGATGAAGTGCTTGTTTATGGTTATGAGTGTGAACCCAGCACTGTTGATTAGTCCTGCAGACTTCACATGTTCCAATCAGGGAGAAATGGAAATTGACTCTTTATAGGCCTTTATCTGTTTAGAGGATAGAAATCCACATAAGCATTTATTTTGAGGAAATGGATAAATCTTCTTATGATGTTTAAAATTTCTGGAGGAAAGTGCTCTTTCTGCTAATATATCATATTTATATTTTCTTTGTGCAATATTTTGGTATTGAGTACAACTAGAATAGTTGGACGCTGTTCTCTGAGTCACTTCCTTTGGTTCAGCTTCCCTCTATGTCCCACTCCTGCTTGCCTTTACCGTCGCTGATCAAGATTAATGGGCATGCAACACACACATACACACACACACACACACACGCACACACACAGTGAAGCCAAGCCTTCTCTGGTTTAAAATCTGAAACATTTACCCAGCGATCCCTCTTCCATACTCCCTTTACTTGGCCATTTCCCAGGTCATTGTGCTGGAAGGTCAAGGCCCAATTTAATGCCACACAAAGAGACACAGATTGATAATTAAGGTCCAGCAGCCTGCAGAAAAAGCCCCTCTAATGTGATTTATACCTATAGATTTTCTGTCAGATATGAAATGTTGTTGTTCAAATTGAAGAGGAGGAGCCATTATAAAGCGCTTTACTGCTAACTTTGGGAAAACAGGTTGCATTTGTTCAGCCGTGCATCTGGGTTAATACTGTGTGTGTGACCGTTATACTAAGAGGTTAGATTAAAGTTAATTTTATAAGGACAGAAATGTACCACCAATGTACCATTAATAATTGAATGTGTTTCATTCTTAATATTGCCATTTGCTTTAGTAGTTGTACTCGGAGAACACAGAGGAAAATATAAGTGCATTGTTGCAAGTCTGATGAGGTGTATGTCTTGATGCTCTGTAGGTAGCCTGCGTTCTTTTGATCTCTATCACTTTCCTTCTGCTCACTTTCAATACAAATATCACTTTAAACACAGTTATTTCAAGGGAAGCCATAAATGCAACACAAGTTCGCAACTGAAATTATTTGCAAAATAAAGATTGGAAATCAGAACACTTTTATAAATTATAGTTGCCATTTTCAGAAGGTGTTTTACTTTTGCCATCGCTGCAGAGTTCAAAGGCTCATTCTGATAACAAATTCCGACAGAGAAAAATGTTCTCCTCGTGCATTGTGGGTATCGTGTTATTTGGTGTGCTGGAGGGCATTAGTAAATACGTGTCCACTGTTATTAATCAACGTGACAAGAGGACAGAAATGACCCTATGCTTTTCATTTGGTTCTACTCAGAGTAGAGTTTCTAAATATGAAAACACTGTGTGCTAATGTTTCTACTTTTTTGGCTATATATCAGTTGCCAGATATTAATACATTTATACGCTATGTAATTCAGTTGCTTGACATGTTTGGATAATTTTTTGCAATAATATCTTCTGTTTGCAGGTTGTATAATGCATGTTTTCTCTCTTCTGTTTAGTCTAACTGTGCCCAGTATGCAGCAGAGAAGCGAGATGAGGAGAAAATGTGCGATCACCTCATTCGAGCAGCCAAGTACCGTGACCATGTGACGGCCACACAGCTCGTCCAGAAGATAGTCAACATCCTGACTGACAAACATGGAGCCTGGGGAAACTCTGCTATAAGGTAAAACAAAAGCGGTGTCTAAAATGTATCGTCAAATATCTTTTGACATGTGGGAGGGAACAAAGTCTGTGTTACTGATGAGGGTTTTCTTTGCTCAGTCACACTGCCTCACACAAATACACATAATACATTTAGGATTATGGTATGCATGTAATCTATTTTGGGGTTTTCTTGTATGTATAGAAAACCCTTTGATCAAGGAGATACACCTGTTCTGTTTTTTCATAAACAGTATAGTTTTCTCTGCCTTGAAAATTATTCAGATTAATTTAATGGTTTTAATCTCATAATAATCTTTCTCATCCCCCAATACTCATGACTTTGATTAAATTAGATTTGCAAAGGTGAAAATGTCAGCTGTGGGTTGGATGATGCATTGACTTGGGAGAGAGATGAAAGCCATTTAAACAGCTCCGCTCCCATTAGGAAGAGAGGGAACCTTATCCTCTGTGTTTGTTTCGCCAAATAGGCAGCAGAATTCAATGCAGCTATTCCCTAATGATGGCTGTTTGTGCAGGTAGTGTGTAATAGTGAGCCAGAGAGACGGCCGCTGGCTCATGCTTGTTAGACTGAGCCAACTCTCTGGAGACTCGTCTGGCAAGGGTTAGTTTGTTATTGGATCAGGAGTCTATCTCTGGTTGCCTTTGTTTTCTTTTGCTATTTTGTTCTCTTAATAGCAGGATGTGGTGCATTATTTGTCATATTTTTCTTTCCTTGATCTCATCTCCTCTGCCTCCTCCTACTTCCACCTCTTTCTTTCTATTAGTCTTCATGTGTATTCACACAAGGCTGTGCTGTTTACTATGGAGATTGTGTTCTATGAGCTCTGGCCAGAAAAGTCCCCCATTACTGGTGCTTTGCACTGTTGTGCTATTGATGGTTTTTCTAATGGCAGCCGATGGGCGCAGGGAGCTGTTGGCACTGGGCCTTGGAGTGCAGCGCTCTTTTAATAAATCACAATCAGTCCTGTGCCATTACATCAATATTTTTTGTCAATTACTGTGAAGGTCAGGTGGTGCAGCTTCACACCACCGCCCATGGTATGTGGGCATAAGAGAAACATCTGGTACTGCAAATCCCAGAAAGAGAGCAATTAGAAGGAAAAGATGGACAAAAAAACATACACACACAAGCACACCTGCATACCTGCAGGCATACCACAATAAGAGCTGTTCTTTCCCAAATTCCACTCATATACAACATGTGTGCTGAGCAACATCCCTGCCTGTAAATAAGAAAGGGAGGGGAAGAACAGATACACAATGAACCCCACAACCATTTTCCAGCTGTGAAAATGAAATCCAGGAGCACAAAGACAATACACAGCTATGATTACGACCTTTTGTTGCAAGGGTATAAAGTCCAAGCTTGCCTGCTCACATGCCATAAAAACGTATTCCCTGAAGTTTCCATTCAATAAAGAGTCTGAAAATGAAAATATTATTTTCTCACAAGCTGATGGGAATTGTTGTTTCCTCACGGCAGGCATCTAATATCTTCTGACATAGTGTGACCCGCCTGAATGCAATTTGTGTCTTAATATCCAGCTTACAGCGGCCCTGGCCTCTGGAGGAAAGAGGTGTTAGGTGATTTTCTCTTTTCCATTCCTGGGCTTTCTTTTTTTTGTTTCTCTCCTCTCACACTCTCTTTCGCTCTCTTCATCACAACATAGTTTCTTTTCTCCTTCTCCCTCACTCTGCGTCCTTTGCTCTTTCTTGTTTTACTACTCTACTTCAGTTGTAACGTTCCGCGTCCAGGGGGGATTTCTTCCACCAGACAAAGGTAGCATTCATCTGTCATCTAGTGTCAGGACATAGACAGATCCACAGACAGGACGACTACTTGTCCATTCATATTTTTTTTTTCCACAATGCCTTGAGCCTCAGGTGTACAACATGCCAACCTGCTGTCTTTTTAGGAGAAGGCGAAAAAGGTAAATGAACAGGTAGCAAGATGGCCACAAATGAGACAACTGGCAGGTGTCTTTTTTTTTTTTTTTTTTTTCCCCCCCACATCTCTCTGCTTCCCCCACCCCTTTCCTTTGAGCTTGGGTCCGCTGAGCATCCACACTGCTGTGGTGTTTATTTGGGTCAGGAATCATCTCTCATGTATATGACACCTAGACAAAGTCGACGGACAGAGAGGGGAGATGAGGGCAGATGATGGAGAACGCCAGCTTGCCGTCTCTGGGGACATGCACTACTCTTCTCTTTTTCCCCTCTCATACCTTCTCTTTATTGCATTCTAATAGGCTGACTAATGTACCATGGAAATTCACTCTGAATGCAGGAAGCGGGGAAAGTAAAAGGAAGGTGACTGCAGCTGAAAGAGGTTGGAGTGTGATGTTGAAGCAGTGTGCACACTTTTTTACTCGCGGCTGTTGTTGACAATCTCCCAATGTAGTCAGTCTGTTTGAGGCAAACGGAGGTATTATTCAAAGTGCAGAGGTTTAGATTTTACTCTCTGGCATTTGTTGCTCTCATACTTAGTCTTTTCTTTTTTTATAAAGCTGCATCAGTTTCCTTTTTATCCCCAGTTTACGCTAACAATCCTCACCTACAGCTAGCCCCCCAAAACATTCAGACTCCGGGTACTGACTCCTCTCCCACTGCTCCTCCTCCCTCATATAAGCAGCTCATTTTCTCCAGCACCACTGCTCTAATGGACGCCCTTAGGCTAGAGGCTTCCCAGCCAAGGGACATCCATCTTTTGGCATGTCAAACTCCTGCCTGGCAAAAAATCTTTGTGATGTGCACTCCAATTTTTCTTCAGTAAATCAAATCTTCCTTCCTTCAGAAAGACTAATGCTTCAGGGTTGGAGTGTTATAGAGAAAATCAATGCCGGCAAAATTGAAACAGTATGCCCCCATATTGATCGGCCTTGTGAGATCGAAAACGAACAGCTTTGTAACTGTTCCTCTGGACAGTTAGCTGACCTGTAATGGACAAACTATTGATATTAGCATTACTATTTTATCCTGTGCTATGTCATTTCACCAGTGCGCTATTGAGGGAAGGAAGCCGGAGCAGAACATGATTTTTCCTCTTATCCACGAATGATGTAGCAGATGACATTTTGTGGCACAAAAAATAAGGGCAATTTTGTCTTCCAATGTGATTGGAGAGTTGTTATTATAGTTTTTGTTTTTTTTTTTATAAACAATACATCTTCAGGTAACATGGAAGGGTGCAAAATGCTCATCACATTTTCACAGAGCCAAACACACGTTCAGTTTACATTTCTAGAAAACAAAAAACTGCAAATCGTCATGTTTAAAAATCTGTAATTATTTTTAAAATTATGATGCAAACAAAAATTTTCATCCACTCACCCACTCTTTACTCCATGTCCTTTATTTTAAAGTGACATGAAACAAGTTTACAAAACTTGGAATGAGAAATAAGTAATCAATTTTCAGATTATTTGTGTTTCAATTTTTTTTTTTTATTATATATACAAATTATACATTTGTGAATAAGTAAAGAAAGGTTAATTAAATTTTGGTTTGAAAACATTTTGGTATTACTTATGCAGAGTTTTAAACTCAAAATCTCAAGGGGTATAATGGGATTGTTTGTAAGCGTTTGCATATCACTGGCAACACAAATAAGTATCCAAAACTGGCAGCAAATGCAAATATGGCTAAATACTGACTGGTGTTCAAACGTGACTTCATTTTTTGCCAACTTCCAGCTACTTCAAAAATACTGAGAAGATCATGCAAATACAGGCCTATCTCAATTGAAACCACCAATTCAGTTTTATTTCTGTTTCAGTATTCATGTTCATTGAAGACACCATTACAGAAATTTAGAAGTTGATTTGACTAAATAGGTTTTTCCATTAAAATATCTTCTGTTGAATGATCAAATGAAATTGCAACATTGTGACCAGTTCTGTAGTCATCATAGGCCTTTTTAGTTTTATGCCTCTTATTTAGCCTCCTTTTCAATTAATAATGCTCTGAATGCTGAGCTAGGCCACACTGAGGACATTCATGTACAGATAGTACTTTCTTTCAGTAAGTGGTTGCATGAGAAGCTGCAGCAACCAGATTCTTTTCTACTTGTATACGTTGATTCCAGACCTAAATCACAATTATGATACATAATACTGAATGTAATGCATGTGTTAAAGCTAAGGTCTGCACAGTGTCTATGCTGCATTGCGTGCATGTTTTATGGACACACCATACATTACAGCTGTGCCGGTGGTGTGCACCTAGAGCTGAAAAAGGAAATGGGACTCCAGCACGTCAGTGGAGAATATAACCATAGGAAACAAGGACATAACTGTTTAGAGTACACTGGCTCTCGGAAATGCATGACACGAAAGGGGCAGGAAGACACAGAAAGAGTGAGGCCAATGGATGGAACATGGGGATGAGAGAGACACATTTGTTACTGAAGTATCAAAAGCTCATATGGCGACAAAGACAAGATGGAGACATTTTCCCCCCGATGTCCTTTCCTCTAGCTACAGTATACACGGAGCCATACTGATGAGTGATTATGAAAATCTGTACGTCAGGGGCTGAGAGTGTGTCTTGTTTGCTGGATGGAAAACTCCACAGCTGCAGACTTATCTGACCATCAGATTGACTTTGTTGTACTGTGGAATGAAGTAAACACAGTAGATCCCAGGTCGTTATTCTGATCTGAAATGAGGAACACAAGCACTTTTTCACTCCTCCTCTCAACATTTTTACAGAAGTGGAAAGTTTGAGTTAATCCTTTTGTTTCAAAACAATTATTAGTGAGACGTTACAAGAAAAATTAAGTCAGGGTGGTTCGAGAAAATCTACGGTAGATAATGTTTGAAAGGATTCCTCCTTTACATTGAAAAAGACCCATTACATTGTACAGTACTTAACTGGTCATTTTTAACTGGTAATGGCTTCTGGTTTGCTTATAAATACTTGCAGTCTAAACACAAACATGACCCGATGTGCTGAGCAGTGGCAGCTGCAGCAGTCTACTGCTCCTGTCTCATCTGAGGCACAGACAGTTGTTTCCTTTAGGTCTGTATCCTGACTACTTCAAAACCAATTAACCGGGAACTGCAGTTGTGGTCATCCATCTGCCTCGATACTGTCATAAACATATAGCATAAACATACTGTATGAAGAAATGCGAGCCTGTCTTCAGTTATGTTTATCTTTGTAAACGAGACTCTCCGTATCATGCCGGGATCTCCAGCAACAGAGTCCTTAAACGGGTTTAATGCGAAACCCTCCACCTCATTAATCATGCACCGTGACATGTGTCTGGGACAGAAAAGTGGTGACAGGGACAAAAGGATGTTCCTTAAATCTCTGGGGAGACTGTTCAAGTTTGACCGACATGCGTTCCATCAATTCCATAAAATATCGTGCCACAAAGGCCCTACCGTGCAGTCTTGCTCATGGATATGAATAAGAATATAGCCTTAATGATAACATTTACTTCAACTGTATATACAGTACAGTGGCTGGGGCTGTAAGGAATAGTAACAAAGTGTCATGGTGGAACATATTAACAGCTGATGATGTCCATATGTTAGCATGGTTAAGTGTTGCCGTATAGACTGAGACTCAAAAAAATTACGATCAGTGGGGCCTTTAAAATGACAAAAAAGGAAAGTGGTGAAGTGAGAACTGTTATTGTGGGAATGTTTTTTTTTCTTTTTCTTTTCTAAAGCATACAATGCTTACCAGCCCTTATTACATGAACTAACATATCCCTTTGTTGATGCAACGCCACATGTTCCAAATTAATTACTGAAGTTATTCATTGCAATTAATTATAGGATATATATTCAAATACAAGAAACTGGTCTTTGATTTTTTTTTTTTTTGGGTAATTATTTAATTAAAAGTTCACATTGTATTTCTTAATATTTTTTTTCTCCAAATAAATAATCCAATTTTTTAAATATGAAGAGCTGCTTTACAAACTTTCCATGTAGCAACAGCAGTGCCCATTCTGAAATACCTTTTAAAGTACAAATGATATTTTGCTCCTGAGAGTCACTGAGTTAATGTACCGACTATATAACCTGTATATGTTGCTATAATGTGTCACTTCACCTGAGGAGGAAAATGGACAAGAGGTTTTCAGTTTTCCCAATTTATGTTACCCATTTACGCCTTTCCGTTCCCTCTCTCAGTTTTTACCGCATCAGTATTGTCTGTTCTCTTCCCAGCAGCTCAGAAATGTAATAGAATCCTTGTTTTTGAAGTATGAATGAAGGCGGCCATCCCAGAAAGACCAATTACACTATCCTGCCTCGCTGCTCACAGCTCTGTGTGAGTCTGTAGCAACTCTCAGATTTATGAGTTTCATATACCCTTAAGAAAGTATATGGCCTTGGTGGAGCAAGGTCATGATAAAAAGGGTACTGATCAATATCTGAATGAAAAGCCATTTGGGAAGTTTTTAGGGCTTTTTTTCTCCTCCTTTCTCCCTGGATGCAATATCTGCAGAGTATCGATTGTCCAGTGCCAGTAGTTAGTCAAAGGCTATCTCCTTTGACTAACCCCCTTTGCAGCGTGTCAGGGTCCCCCCCCCCTTTCTTGTGATAGATTGGTATGCTTCTACCACTGTAATTACACCATAGGACCAGCAGGCCATTTATTTTGCTATTTTCGCCATTTGCCAAAAAACGCCTTTATCTTTAGAATCCAGCACTTTCTTGTGCAACAAAAGCAAGAAAAAGAACACATAAAACACTGATGATCCCCAGTAAAGAGTTGGGAAGACTGAGGATCATCCTTTGCTCACAGATCTTCAGTTTTTTCTCTCCCTGTAGATTTCTTTTCACCCCCATTGTTGTGTCCGAGTTCAAGTTCAGCACTGCCCTTAGACGGAAAAGACCTGGCAAGCTTGATCATTGAAGCTCCGTGTACTAAAAAATTACTCTTGATCATAGAAAGAGGGAAATTGTTAAATTCTGTTGTAGAGACAATTTCAGATAAGGCTGAGTGGTACCATTGATTCTACCTTTTAAGAAGTTTGTCATTTGTTTACATTATTGAAAATCTTTAAAGGTATAGGCATGCTACAAAGTCTCTGGCAGAATATTCAACACCCCTCTTAATATAAGGAGTACGGTGCAACTGTATTTACCATGACCTCGGTGCCATAATACATTATTAAACTTATGCACCTGTGATACAAAAAATAAATAGAGAATTAAAAACCTTAAAATTTTAGGCATTGTAAAAGTAGAGTTTCTGGCCAAACATTTGTGTTTGATAGCATTAGACTAAACAGATGTACCTAATAGTGTATATAGTATGGGCTATTTTTCTAAAAAGTCAAATTCTACTACAAATGTTAGAAGATTCAAAAACTTTATTGTAGTTGTAGTTGATAGAATGAAATTATGTTTGGAACCCACATGGAGTCCAGAAGCAAATAAAATAGAATAATAATAGAATAGAATAAGGATAACAAAATAGAATAAAAATAACAATAGTAAAATGGAAGTTATGAAACAGTTATTAACAAAAAAAGTGTGGAAACAGTATTAACAAGCTACAATTTTAACAAGAAGATTCAGACCTTTATCTGTGTGGATGGTGGTGTTGTAATTATTTTTGCTATTGTTTAGGTATTTTTTGGTAATGATGCAAATGAAGCTATAATTACATGGCCATTATAGTTAGCCAGATTTCTGTTTACATGATGATCTCAATCACCTTGCAGTGGAATTGCCGCACTTGACACAGACACGCATGCATTGCAGTGTAAGTCTGGTATAATGGCCACAGCGGTATGATGGAGAGGGAGGAGGAGGTGCTCCTGAACAGCAGACAGCTTTGCTAGATGAGATTTCCGAGCCCTGCAGTCCTGAATCACACTGAGGCAGGACACACTAACAAACAAGCACAACTGATTTGTTTAATAAAGTAGTAGAACAAAAACAACAGAGACTTGATTCATTTTCTGAATTTTGAGTGATTTCAGAAATCACAGTGAAATATATAATGGCTGGCTTTATTAAATTTTTTGTTTCAAAATTGGTGCTCTTTTTCTCCTGTTTGTATTTCTTTTTTTTTCTTTAACAAATCATTTTAACAATTTTTAGCATTTGAGGTGTAAGGTTAAAAATGATACCATATAGGTTTGTTTTTTTGTTTTTTGTTTTTTTTATAAATGTGGACTCTGACTGAAAAAAAAAAACCCTAGACCTGACCTTGAGCTTCAGCATTGTGTTTTTCTTTTGGGTTGTGTAGGAAATGTGGGAACAAGTTCAGATTTGTCATACCATTCAAGATCAGCTCTGAAAGCTAGAGGTCAGAAGATTATTACAATGGGCCAGTAATGGCAGAATTATGCAACTCTGGTCCAGTGGATGCCCTCATTACCTTGCAGTAGTGGTGATAAATGGCCTTAAATGCATGTTGTCAAAATCACAGGAAAAATGCGGCTCTTCATCAAAAATACAGATGGTACCACTTCAGTGCTGTAGCAGTGGAAGTCTGTATATACTATTTATTATGTCTTTGATGCTTAGATAATATTCATGAAGAAAACACTGAAGCTATTTTAACATGAAAGAATGAAAACGTTTGTCTTAGAATGGGAATGGCTTTTCACAGTCTGTTAAACATTCCCGTCCTTTGGTCAATATTTACCACCTTACCAAGCAACACTTTTACCTCCCATCAAATCTGAGATAATCAGTGTGTAATGTTCTGTTTTTTTGTTGCTGAATTTACAGAGTGTAATTGCTGCTAATTGGAAGCTTCACACTAAGCTGCCGGTAATTAGGGCTCGATTTGCATTATTTCATTTGGCTGCACTGCATTGTGGGGAGTCGGAAGCCGTTTGCCTCCCACCCATGGGAGCACTTTGATCCTCACAAACCGGCGATGTTGCAGAGCTGCAATATCACTCCCTCTATTTTTCAGATCGCTTTTTGAGAGCTCTTGGATAAATTGGAGTTAATTGGGAGGAGTGGTAGGTGCTTATTTTGTCTTGCTAATGAGAGAACAAGCAATTCTGCGTGTTAGCAGCAAATCCAGCCAAAGGAAGTTAGCAAGAGAAGGAAAAAACCCAAAGATCTAAATGTACATGGGCTTTGTGTGAGTGTGAGTGAATATTGTATTCATGACTAACTTAAAATTAAAATTAATTTCAAGCATATACTCTTTAAATTAAGAATGTGTTAGTAAAAATTTTCATTGTAGATCTGATTACTCATTGTACAATGTTTAAATATATATACAAATAGACAAATTAAATGATCCTGAGATTAATAATCAGGATGCTCGAAATTACACAAGGAATGTCATTTCAGAGCATAAGATGGAAATGCTGGTGGGTCTGTGACCCTAACGTTACCTTTGGTAAATCTTGTAAACAACATTAGCAGAGGTAAATTAACATACACACACGTAGATGGTCCTCTGTATACCTCGTTGAAGAGCGAAGGATAAGCATTAATGCACATATAGAAAATCACTTCGGCAAGACTTAATCATGCCAAACGCTTTCAGTGGGAAGGTATTTGGTCCTGTTTCATTTTAATTTGAGTCTGGAGATGCCGGCGGAGCGATCGCTGCCACAGTTTGACAAAGAGCCCATGCTCCAGCA
The DNA here is from genome assembly GCA_034769265.1 of Remorina albescens. Classification (NCBI taxonomy): domain Eukaryota; kingdom Metazoa; phylum Chordata; class Actinopteri; order Carangiformes; family Echeneidae; genus Remorina; species Remorina albescens. The sequence goes on from CM068487.1 coordinate 5,202,087, forward strand.
ACCAGTCCACAACATGACAAATTCTCAATCTATTCCTGCTCTCCCGTTTCTTCTAAACACATGGTTTATGCAAATCAAAGCCAAAATGATCCTGGGGATAGTAGCAATGTTTGAGCAATTTGAGGACTGCCAATAGGAACTGGTATTAATATAAAATAAGCAAGGGCTGAAATCTGTTCTGCATATGCAGGTCTCATTGACTGTACCCAAATTAATTTAGCAGAAAGGTTATAAATGACTATTTGTGCCAAAGTGCAGTCGCTTGTAGTGATATATGAAAGCATATTCACTCCACATGTGCTGCTTTCAATGATAAAAGTCATCTTATCATTTACATAATATCAAATGCTTTGAGGATGAACCCATACAAAATGCTAGCGATTGCTTTACCTCTCTATGTGCACCAGAAGCCATTTCTGGCTTTCCCAAAATGAAATCATGTAAAATAATCATAAAAGGAAAATTTGGTATTTTTAAAATAATATTTCTAATATCAAACGCACTGCTAGTTTAAAATCATAAAGAAACTTTTGAAGACTGAAAACAGTGAGATGCATTTGTCTGTGGGCAACCCTGGCAACCCTGTCTGATTGGATTTTGATGGATCACAATCATTTGTCCTTGTCAGCAAATGAACAATCGTTACCATTCCAACAGCAGTGCTATCAAGCCTGCAGAGACAATCTATTAACATGTTTAAAGCGGCCGTTTGATAATGATGAGCAGCAATCATATCATACCCTGGTACTAAGAAAACTACTAATCTCACTAATATCTAGTGATTAAAAGAGGTGACTTGGGCTGCCATTGTTTTTTTAAGGGCATCTTGATCTTTAATTAGTGATATTTTTAGGATAGAATTAAACCTTAATGCACTGAAGGCAAATGCAGTTGGCATTGCATGCAATAACCAATTCATATATGAAAAGAAAACCAAATTTATTACATTTGTTTCAAATGTTTTGAATTGAATAGCATCTTAGTTAACAATCAGCACTGCCAACGTATGTCAGCTGGTGATTTAATAAGATTTCAGTCACATGGACACATTCACGTAAATGGATGAGCTTCTTGCTTGTTTCTGCTAGCTTTAGATAAACAGCACCAGTATGTCAGGAAGAGTTTATTGTACAGGGCATGGTTGATGTGTCTCACTTGGCCTCCCACTTTTCTAAATGCTGCTCTCTCCAAATAAGCGTTTCATTAATCCTGAACATGCTCTCATACTGAATGCTCTGTAGAATTTGTTTTGTATGTCACCAAAGATCTACTTGGACCCTGCTCTGTTTTGATGTAAATGGACAATTTAGTAACACAGTTGAAATCTTCAAGAACAGACCAGTTAAATATCTCCTCTCAGCGTGTTGATGGTTTGTGTTCAGTTTATTAGATTGAACGCATAACTGTTTTGTTAACTGATTAGGGAATAAGAGTATAAAGGCCGCATAAAAACAGAAACTTAAGCTCCCCCATTCAAACACTGTGTTGGTAAACTTCCTCAAATTTACAACTCCAGAGTCCTGAAAAGCATCCAAAAGATGTTTAAAGAAATGAAAGGAGGGAGGAAAAAAAAGTAATTATTCTTTACTACCTCACATAAAACTCTTCTGGGCTGTGTTTCTTCAGTAGCCGGTATGGTCCACATTATAAAGGCTTGGTATGGCTCAATATTTTCTTCTCCACATACAAACTCAGAGCCTCATGGAAAGCTCGCAGACAATGATTCAAGCATCGCTAACGTTTTTCAGGAGCACACACTCTTCCCTCTGGCAGTTTCTGGTAGTTTGTCTCTTCCTCGCTTTCATCATCAGACAGCAGTCACTTCAGACTTAACGAGCAGGCCTTTCCAGACACCTTTTATGACCAAACTAATTACTAATTACACAAGTGGTTGGCGTGAGGCACAGCACAACGCTGGCCCATTGTTATTTTAATTGTTGTTATTTTGAAGAATGGTGCTTCAGTAAATTCTGCCAAGGATGCCCTAGGAGGATGGATGAGCTCTGAATAATTTATCATCTTTGTGGAAACACACTCAGCGTACGGTATGGGGGGTTGCATAGCGCCGTACATCTCCATTCTTGTTATGGCGGCGCTCCTCATCAGGGATTGATGACGAGGTATCTTTCATCATCCGACCACCTCTTCCAGCACCCCATCATTAGGATTTCCATTGTTGCTTGTTCAGGGTGTGCTGGATAAATATGACTGGCAGAGGTGGTCCCCCCGCCTCCTCCACCACAACCATGCTGTGACTAATTACTCCAGCCAATGGTTCCCCTCCTGATGGATTAATGTGTATTGTGTGAATGGGACAAAACCCTCCCCACACACACAACCACGTCCTCTCCTGAGATGAGAGACGAGTGCATCCTGATTCGGAGCACTGCGCCATGCACAACCTTGATAATTATTTTCATAGATGAATACCATTGCAGGCAGGATGATGAAGTGGCCATTTGCGTTCAGAGCCTATCACATGCAAACATGGAGCGGGGTCTTTGTCAGTGGTGCGAAATCTAGTCCTGCACAGACCTGCGTCCCTTGTGTCTCTCCAACTTGCATTCGGCACAGATACAGACTCTTTATTTCTTGTTCTGAATATGCAGAATCTATACTCATCTTTCCAGTGTTTTTATTTCGCCGAGCTTTATTTTGTGAAACATTATTATAGTAGTTTATATTCTGGGGCTGTCCTCTATGCACCAAAGTAAATGCATTCACAGAACTGCTTTACATCCAGACTTGAGATATGAGTAGCAACAGCCACTCTCCACTCATCACCCAGCCTTTAGAGACCGATTCCCCCCACCCCCCTTTTTTTGTGTCCAAATACATCATTTAATCAATGGTTTTCATTAGGCAGGACATACAAGGTTTTAAAGGGCCCACTTGGACATTGTATTTGTTTTCTTGTGTAAAGCCCCTTTCCCTTTTAGGGGCCCCTGTGTGATCATTGGTGGTGGACTAAAGATTTGTGAGGAGCCCCCAGCCAGAGCAGCATTCAAGAGTAGAAGACATAAAATATGCTGGGGTTCGCCCGTCATAGCTTATGCCACTGAAACCATAAACTGTGTCTTCCAACACCTTCACAGGATACACTGTGCACTGCAACGACTTAGGAGCAACCTGGTCATGATTTTTAGATCTTGCTGCAGAAACGTTGAAGCCCCTTCTTCTTTTTTTAAAACTTTATTTGCTTTCAAAGCTCAACATGCTCAGATGTTTAGTCTTGCAGAAAAGACAAAGAAACAAAACAAAACAATGGGTGACCAAACTTTTTTAGGTAATACTTTTATATAAATATAGTTAATGCATGCTTAATAAAGGCATGAAGCCCACTGATCAATTGATTTTCATACTCATAATTAAAAACATTTACTGTATTTCCCAAACCACTGTTAACTGTTGCAGAGGGCGTAAAACGCATCTATAAACACAACCACAGCACAACCTCAGGCACAACCTCAGGAGAAGCATAGACTGGGATTTTTCCTCAAGAGAACATTTAGTTCAAGTGAAACCAACATTTGACTTGAGTCCAATTGTCAGGAGTTTGCTTCGCAGAAGATCCGAATGCATGTCTTTCTCCCTCCCTACCTGAGTTGTTAATCATTAGCACACGATCTGATTTTACATTCTGACAAACAAACAGCTTTGTTGAAAAATACAGTTTAAATTATAAGAATTTTAACTCTTAAAATTAAAGAGAGGTTTGCTTGTTTCATCCCAAAGTAATTTTCTTTTGCTTTGCCGTGCCACTGAGCTGTGGGTAATGAATATTTTATATTATATTATAATTAATTCACTTTTCAAAAATGGGAGTGATATTCCATTATAGACAGGTACACAGTATACAGGCACAATACTATGTGCAGTGACTCCTCATTAAAACTTAACACTTTCTTTTCCTTGAGAACAGAATGATTTACCGAGCGGGACTGGGAAAGGGAGATGGAAATTGGTTAAAAAAAAAAAAAGGTGGATATGGACATTGATTAATATTGGTAATGCTCACCACCCCCTCTTCTGTGTTTGTAATGGCCTTCTCTTTATCCTGCTAGCTATGAGTCTTGACAAGAGGTATCCTGCTGGGCTCGAAATGAGTGCAGAATAGAAGCACGTGCCACAGAAGTGTGTGGAAAATGATCATGCTGTCAAATGCTCATTCCTCTGTGATGGTACTCAGAGCTTAGTTCACCTTCCTAAAAAGAGAAAGGGAGGAAAAAGAATGCAAATAAAGGGAATATTTTGGCCCCTGAGAAGCACATACCGTCAGTGTCAAAGGCAGGGATACAGTGATTTTGGGTCTAAGGTTCCATATATGTGAATGTTTTTAAAGAGTAATTTCAAGGGTTTAAAAAAAAAAAAAAAAAAAAAAGCACCAAACACAATGTCGGCTTTATGTATGCTTGCTCAGACTGAGTGCTAATGTTGGGCTGCTATACCATGCTGGCTGGTAATTGCTAACACATGTGCTACTTCTGTCTCGTTGCAGCCGGCCGAGGGAGTTCTGGCGCCTTGACTACTGGGAGGACGATTTAAGGCGGCGACGTCGCTTCATCAGGAACCCTTTTGGATCCACTCACTCAGAGGCTACACTCAAAGCAGCAGCTGAACACGGTCAGTCCCATCCACCACGTCCCCTTCATCCCTGCCTGTTGTTCGCACTCCCAGTTTTGCTTACTTGGAGGTAGCACCAGGTACAAGGCAATAAAAATTAGTCCTCCTATTGCAATAAAAGATTTATTGCGCCACAAGACACAGTAAAATAGCACCCTCATTTGAATTTCACACAGGTAATTTCATACCCTGCCTCCAATTATGCAAAGTTGGACTAATAACCAGTATGTTAGCATGCTTTACTAAGAAATCCAGTACTGAAGTGAGTTGTCATTCTTTTTTCTACACTGCACCACAGTGGCTGATATCAGTGGTAAGTAACAATTATACTCCCACTTTCTTCTGTTTGTCCTCATTGAAAATGTTTAAGTTCCAGTGAGGGGTGATTATAGGATTTATGTAGTTTATTTGTAGCATAAATGTCTATGTTGGGGGTAAACAATCTCAATATATATCCATATATGTTTGTGCTTTATTGCTTTAGTCAAATTAAATGTATTTTGAGTGGTATTGTGATGGTTCATTTATTGATTTATGGTCTTATAATGTTGGACAGTAAGAGTTATTATATTGGCCCTTCAGGTTAAATGATCTACTCAAGAAACGCAAATTGTAGTTTACCAAACATTTTCGTTGAAGAAAGCACCCACATTTTACTCTGAACTTCTTAAAGATTAAATGCGGTTTGGAAAAATGTGATCAATGCTCTGCTATTACACAGAGAAAAGAGTTGTCATTAAAAGCAATAGGATTGATTTCTTTTTCCTTTGGAATAGGAAAAGATCCCATTAGTTCTTTCCTTTCTCCATTGTTTCTGTGAAGGTCTTCTTAAAGACAGGTGCAGATTTTCAATAAACGTTGTCAGACAACAACTTGAAATTTCCCAGCTCATGGCCACAATGTATAAACGGCACATGCATTAACACTAGGAGTTGCCTTTCTCTTCGAGTGCATGTAATCCGCTATTTCTGCAAAAAATCCAGCACACACCAGGGTTTGCAATCATCATCATGCTGGGCCCACCTTTGCCAGTTAAATCAATTACTCTCTCCAACAAATGGCCTTTTCTGCAGCAAAATGTCCTCAATGTGTCACCTGCAAAAGTCCTGTTATATGTGACGTTATTCCCAAAGACGAACGGCAGGTGTGACAGGAGTCAATATGAATGCGATCTAAAAGCAATAAGTGTTGAGGATCTCAGGACCCTGGGAGAGTTCTGGTCTGCAGTAATGGCTGCAGAGTGCAGGCAGCTGGAGGCTGAGGCCACAGTCCAGCTGGTCGCTGTTCCACTGCTGCAAGATTTTGAGTTTTACTTTGTTTCTTTAATCCTCCTTGTTTTCCCCTCAGTTACATCATGACAGATAGCGGATAAAGCACAAAATTATAAGTCTTTTTAGAAATGCTGTTGAAGGCATTCACTGAGATGGTTTTATTTGGTCTGGTATTCAATTTTATTCAAAAATGTCGGCTTACATCCAGCATATATTCATCAGTGGGGGGGGAAGACAAATTCCTGCAAACAATGTTGGGTTTCAAAGTCAAGTCTGTGTAAAAATAGCCAGCAGACAGTTGTGGCAAGGGGTATGCTACCTCCAGAGAGTAGACCTCTTGGCTGAAATATGGGAATATATCATTAAAATAACTCTTTGACATTGAAGCCTGACGGCATCCATTTTCTGATGTAACCTTTCGTCTTGTTTTAGTCGACCCGACATTTGTTAAGGAAGTCCAGCTCAAGATGAGAATGCAGGGCTGAGTTTTCAAACAGAGCACAAAGGTCATATCTGGCTGTAATTATATTCATCAGATGCAGAGGGGGGATAATGCAGTCTCACTCCATAAGAAAATATTTAGCATAAGATAAAGCTTGAATTTACCCTAATTTTTTAGCTACTTGTGGCAGCACTGTTCAAATATCACCCATGATCAGATAATTACCCGCACTGAAAAAAACGTACTTACTTATTTTTTACTTGTTGATCTAAAATCGCGACTTTTTATTTTTTAAGAAGCGGGAAATGAATATTTTGCTCAATACATGAACAAAAATCCACATTTCTGGATTAAGGATGTAGACAACTGTTATCATTCATACTGTGCCAAGATGATTTCCACAGGAGTGTGTGGCTGCCAGTAGGCCTGAGTAGGCTGTTATGTATTTATTGCTGGAAAGAACCATCTTTTCTGGGGATTGATTCGGTCTGGTCTGGGGCACGTGTACCAGAGGTGGCAGAGTAAATACCTGAAGACTAATGTCTCTGTTCAGGTAATCAATACTCGCCTCATGACCACACTCCTGGCTACGCTCCCGTTAAAAACAAATTTGTTAATTTTGACAATTTAATTGCTGCAACCATGCATGCCTGGAGTTGTATAAGCAGGTAGTTGAACCCCTCAGTCGGGAAATGGGGTCTTGGAAAAAACGTAACCTGTTGGGATGTATGCACATTTCTGTTCCTTGTGTGATGAGTGATGAAGCTGAAGTACTGTGGTAGATGTTTTTGTTAATGTGACATGAATGCTCTTTGCATTGATTGTTCAACGTTTTGATATTTTTAATTTGCACACTAATTTTAATGATTGATGCTGGATTTTAAAAAGAAAAGTTTATTTTTTTTTACACTTTCAATATACATGGGATAAATACTGAGAATTATTTTTAATAGTTTTCCATAACATTAGTTGATTTCTTAATTAATTTCTTATTTTACAGTCACACAGTTAAATTAAATAGCCTAGTCAATGCAAATGACTTTGCATATTCTGCATAAATCCTCAGCCACACACACATGCACATGTGCAAGCAAACACTTACAACACCAGAAAAACCTCAGGGTTGTTAAATAAGAAGAAGGGAAAAAATAAATAAACAGGATCTACATTAGGAACAGGATGACTGGGGAGTTAGCGCGTAGCCTGTCACTTATGTGAACACGGCTAGTGATAAGTGACATAATTCTGGTTAAAATAGCTTCTCTTGCTGCTCCAGTAGACTCAGTGAAGGAATATGCTGACCGGTCATTGTTTTAGTTGCAGTCATTTCAGCATGTATTATGCTTAGGTGCTATTAATAACTTGCCTTTGGAGGTAGGCAGCCCAGTCACGAGGTGTAGTTGCATCAGACAATGTATTGGAGAGGCTGGATGTTGTACATTAGCACAATCTGTGCACTGAGGTGAGAGTTTTTGAACGTAATTGCAGTTAAATACAAAGACGTTGAACTACATATCTGTTTTTAAGCTCATCTGACAAGTCCCCTGTCCATTCGTTTGGTGTGAATGCAATGGCATGTGGTACATATTAGAGGAGCTGGTAGTAATTTCAGTGCTGCTAACTAAAGAATCCTCCAGGGAGGGTTAATTACAGGAAGACCATTCTAAATATCAGCGAGCTGCATATTTTCCATGACGAGATTTTTTAGCTCAGCTCTGCTAGTAGTTTCAAAGTGTATAGCCACATGACGCAGCTGCATTTTGAGGATGTGTAATGAATCTTGCCTCAGGTGATTTAAAAAAAAAAAAAAAACTCCACTTACCTGTTCGGCTCACTCACTCACTGGATTAAAACTGTTCTTTTTCATGGATGGTGGATAAGAAAACCAAACATGTACAGAATGAGGGGAAGCTCTCATTATAATGCCAGCCCTGTTCACAGGCAGGGAAGACTTACCAGTCAGTCGTTGAATTGTAGACTCGTTTGTATGTGGATCCTCATCCTTCCACCACTTGGGGAAACTCTGTAAATGTTTGCAGATTACCATTTGTCTTAAATAATCCATTTGGAACCTCAAGTCATGATCAGTTGAAATCAAATGAGCTGTGTACATCTCTCATTTTGTTAAAATGCAATTTGTGTGCAGTAGTGTTTGTTTTAATGTATGATATAAAGTGCTAAATGCATTTATGGGTGAGGATTATGTCAGTCTCTTATCTCATTTTGGGTGCTGAGTTCAGTTTGTAATTGCAAGGCTGAAAAAACACTGCATGTAAACATTCCTTTTAACCACTGAATCAAATACAAAGAGCTTGCATATATCAGTTATATTTTAGGGTAAAACTTTTTCTTTAGAGCACTTATCTTTGGTTTTATGTCTGCTTTTTGAAGATGGCGGAAATGTATTAAAAATGAATTATTTCAAATGCGTGTATGGAAATTAATGAATGTCATTCTGAGATGTATTTGTATTATATATTATATATTTGTATTTAGATTCTATGATTTTATGTGAAGTTGCTTGGAGGACATTTTTCACTCAAACTGTAGGTTAAACCAAAACTATAAAACAAACAAACAAACAAAAAAAAAAAACCCTTCTGGCAGTTCTTATTATAACACATTTCAGTTTTTTTTAAAATCAAATCTGAAAAGTACAACATTTCACTTGCCATATTTTCTCATTTTGGTTTTTCATAATTGCTGTTTGTTTAAAAGGAAAAAATATCTGGGCTGGCTGGCTGGTTTCAGTTCAAAGTAAAATTCACTCAAACATGTAATCATTAAATCTCTGATTGTCATCGTACTTTGCAGTGAAATCAAGTAGCCCAAGTTTTTTGTGTTAATTTAAAATACAAAATATGAAACTAATTGATTATGTGTATAATGTTCAGGCTTAAATGTATTAAAGGTAGCCTAAAAAAAGCCTGTTTTCCCTTGTAGCGTCTGAGGAGGATATTCTCAAAGGCAAACAATCCATCAGGAGTCAGGCTCTGGGAAATCAGAACTCGGAGAGTGAGACGTTACTGGACGGAGACGATGACACTCTGTCCAGCTTGGAAGAAAAGGACTTGGAGAACCTAACAGGTAAAGCTCATTCTCATACTCTTCACCTCTCATATCTACCCCTCAGTCACTGTGCCCCCTCACCCTCCTCCACAGACACAAACATACACCTCTGCACTACGTCATATTTGTCCTGCAGCTCAGAATAAATAAGGTTACAGTAACTTTCATAGTTAAATCTTCCACTTATGTGACTGTCTAGTTTTCCTGTACTAACCAGTAGACTCTGTTGTGCATTGCCCCTTTGCCCCAGCTGTTGTTGGGTTGTGAAATTATGGTGCTCTTGTTTTTTGTTTTTTTTTCAATATTTGTTGTTGGACTCCCTCTGAAGAAGGAAATCGTCACTTTAATGAATGTGTATCTCTCCCAGTAAACATTATATGTCTGGACAACACCTTCAATATGGCAACACTGTCCGCTGCTGAAAACACAGTATCTTCAGTTTTCTGTCTCAGCCACCGGAGGTCTGCTTCACAAACATATACACAGGCCTGAGTAGCAACTTTGTAAACATTTTTTTTTATCCTGCAGTAGCAGAGTTTATCCCAGGGTACTGCTCACTCTGAGATGGGACAGAATCTGATTCAGGAAAAGCACCATTGCCTGAGTCAAACCTCCAAACTCCCCTCCCTGAATGAGCCAGTATTATCCTGATCAAACTACCACACGACCCTCAAATTAAATGTTATCCTCCTCAGGATGCTGTGAAGCATTTTGTGTCTTTTGATGTGTCTATTATTTGAATAATATTAATGAAATATCATATAGTCCGCTAATCGGATTGCAGTGTAATCCGCATTTTTATGTGCAATGACAGCACTAAACTGCTTTAATGGGGTTCAGAGTGCTGTTAAAATAAAGCAAACGGATGACAATAGGATTAAAGGTTGAATCCTGTTTAATAAAGTGACGTGAAGACGGCGGGAGCTGAGTGGAGGGTGTCGGCGGAGGCGCAGCGTCAGGTCTTAAGCAGCTGTCTGCTTCAGGTGTAATTGAATGTCTGTGAGTGAATGGAACCAAAAATGTTATTTCAGCCCGCGGATAACATGTCAGGAGGCTACTCCCGAGCTTCACCACAGGCGGAGTGATCAACCTATATATGTATCTGTTTATTCCATCCCTCCGCAGGACTGTGAGGGTGCTCAGGGAAATCAAGCCGGCTTTCCAGGCCTCCTTTCTCCTCAGACCACATCTGCAAATACAATGGCTCATATGTGCAGAGCCGGGCAGAGCTTCCACCCACAGCTCCCCTGAGCCGGGCTCTCATTGTCATACTGGCATAAATTAAGATTGATGAAAGATTAAACAGAGCTTCCCCCCGCAGCCCGCAATCTACTGGTTCTGAGGCACTGTCCACTTCTGACAGGGAGCTCCTCAAGTTTTACGCTCTTTATTATCTATTGCAGTGATAACTCTAACTACGTTGCTGTTTTCTTTAAGGATCTATAAGGATGTGCCACACAGTGCAGAGCCCTGCGGTTATTTGTTTATGTTGAACACACTGTTCGACTGCACATTACACATTAAAATGGCACATTGTGCGGCGTCTGAAGCAGCCGAAGCATATAGCGTGCAACAGTGAAGCAAAACTGATGTCAAAAAGTTGTGTGTAAACAAAACTATAGAGACGAACAGACTTAGCTTTAAAAATAAACACAAACTGTAGTTGTGTTTGGCGTGTTTATCCTCCACCGACCGGCCCCCCGCTTTAATTAACCGCGTCCACAAGTGAAAGCCCGCTGTGTGTTTTTAAAAGTTGTCGTTGCAGGCTAAAAGTCATCCACTCCATGCGATCCCCTGTTGATAGTTATAGCCTTACTTTTACTGTCGATGAGTTAGTTAAAAAAAAACAAAACATTTTAAGTCAGCATATTTTCCCACCTGGAGAAGAGGACACCCTGCTCGTGTTCTTACCGGCTCCTGTGTGTGTCCTCCAGGCCCAGTAAACCTGAGCACCAGCGCTCAGCTGGTGGCTCCGGCCGTCGTGGTTAAAGGCACCCTGTCCATCACCGCGTGTGAGCTCTACTTCGAGGTGGACGAGGACGAGCCGGGCTTCAAGGCCATCGATCCAAAGGTAAGAGACCGGAGCTCCATTGATCCAGTCTCCCAGTGTCACTTATCGAAGCTTTGCTCCAGTTTCCCACAGTGCTGGGAAGGGAAGGGCCACCTCTCTCCCGTCTGCACTTTTAAATACAACACTAACAGACACTCTTCTATCTCAGGAGGTCTGTCTACAAAATAAGCACTTTAAATTAGCATGATTTGTTCTGCTGATGTGTTTCCAAGTTTGTTTTAACATGTAAAAATGTCATTTAGAAGAGATTCAGTGTCTTATCCGTCTGATGTTTAAAGTTACAGTGCGACTACGTTTGAATGTCACTTGGGCGTGATGGAAAAAAAAATCTATATTAATTTATTCTAAGTGCATTCAAATGTAAATATATTTATTTTTTTTAAATGAGTATTTTATACAGTAAATTTAACATCACGGAAAAGTCACATATTGTTTACAAAAAAATTTAAATTTTTTAAAAATGTATTTGTATCTTTATGAGAAAGTTAAAACAGCAAGAGAATCAGGCGTGTACCTTTTTTAAACAGCAAGCAGATCTCAAAAAATTAAATTAGATCTGTCTAATGTGGTCTGCTTAAAAGATTACACATTCTTATACTTAACCCTAACGAGACTGCTGACTTACACTCGGTTGTGTTTGTTCAATATAATCATCTGTGATGTCCTGTATTTAATTAGACATATTTCAGTTGCGCCAGAATTTATTTGAATGTGATTTAATAATCAGAATTCGTTAAATTTAACTTGACAGTGGAGGTGTCCTATAAGCTTCAATGCATTATCTGAATGTAACTGCATTAATCAGGTGGAGACTTCAGTTCAGCTTCAGGCCCTGAGCTGCTGTTAAAACACAGAGATGCTCCCAGGCCTATATATTAACATGAGTCCGCTGATTTACATTCATTCAAAAATCCTTTTGAGCCTGTGACGCGCTGTAAAAATAACATATGGCCTGATGTCGGCTGTGCACATTCCTTCTTTAAAATTAGGAAAATGCCTATTTTTTTTCCCTCTTTTTACAGTCGACAACAAGTTCCAGTTTTTTTCGTGAACAAAGAGACTAATTTAACGACTTTTCTCCATCAGACAATGATAAAAATAAAATCCAACAGGTTTGCCTGCCATCTGAGCTGTCAAAACATGTCAAGACACGAGGCCAAGTTGTAATTTAATTTGCAACATTTTTATTAACATTTCTGTTGTAGTCACATAATGAAAAAATTGAACTTGGCACGCTACATTTTATTCTTTCACTTAACGATTTTGTGCATATATTTAAATAAAAGTTTCTTCACTTTGTGAAAACATTTAAAGAAGACAACTAAAAGTTCTTACACTTATCTGAAAATGTACCTTCATTTTCTCTCTGGCAGTGGCCCAATTGCTCCATTTTTAAAAAAGATTTGTGTGTGTGGTTTCCTTGCTGCATTATTTAGTTTCTGATTTATTTATTTTCTTTCACATTGCTTGGAGAATCAGTTGGAGGAGAATCGTCTTTGTCCTTCTCTTAAGTTTTTATCCCAAAATGTCTCTCGGCTCTTGCCTCGACAATCTCTTCATAATTTGTCCAAACTTTTAGCATTGGTGAGGATTTCCCTCGCTAGTCTCCATGTCTGCTTAGCAGCAGCCTCCAGGGCTGAGTGAGGCTTTCCCTGAAACAAGTCCAAGTTTGGCAAGAAGTAGTGGGGACATCTGCGGCACTGCAGACAGGATATGAGCTGCAGCAGGATGCCGTTCAGTCGGTCTCCGAGGCAAGACTCGTCCCAGTCGGTCTCTCTCGGGTGTTTCTCACACTCGTACAGCAACAGGGTCTTCATGTGGTAGTTGTTGAGAGGCTGTCCCGGTAGCTCCAGGTGCCGGTCCCTCAGAGTCTTCAGGATGGACAGACACTTCTTCCTGCAGCCGGCCATCAGCAGCCTGTTCTCGGCCTCGCTGAACTGCAGGACCCAGGCGTCGCTCTCCGCGGAGCTCTGCTTCCCCGTTAACGAGTAACACTCTTTGGAGAGCAGGTTAAAACCCTCAGCTTTGACTTCTGCCACCCGGTTTGGACCGGGCCAGGGGATGTGGGGCATGGGCCACTGAGCTGCGCTTCTAGGCCAAATCCCAGTGCACTTGAATGCGGGGGTGATCTGGACCACGTACCTCTCCCTGATCCGTAGTTTGACCTCGCTGGTGTCCGCCACCATCTTCACCACGTCGCGGTAGCTGCATTTGTCCACGGCCTGCGCCACCAGAGTCTGAAACCTGGAGCGGATTTTTCTGGCTGACAGGTACCCCGAGGCGGTGATGAACTCGACCCACAGCGACATGCTCCTTTTACGGCCATCGCTCAGCTTCAGCACCGCGCAGCCGGGCAGGGAGCCGTCGTCCACGAAGTTGAACACCCCCATCTGGTTGAGGTAAAGCACCACCTCAAACTCATTGGGGGAGATGACCTCCATGCCCTCATAGCGCGCGTCTATTTCACTGAGGGAGCTGATAAACCGGGGCTCCTGCACCTCCACCTCCTTCAGCACGTCCGAAACCACTTTACAAACCTCCCTTATAGTCTTCGCAATGGCCGCTTTGCGAGCTTGGCATCTCTCGTTGTAATATTTGTTGAGCTGGTAAACCAGCTTTGCCTGCGTCGCTATCATGTTTGGGCAGAGGTCCGGGCTGTACACCGGAGAGTCGCAGTAAGTTGACGGATCCAATGCTTACCGGTAAAGCCAGAGGCAAATGCTTCCCGTGCAGGAAAAATGTGTAATCAAAGTTTAGTTGTTTTTTTTTTTTTCTCTCCACTCTCTCTCTCTTTTTTTTTTTTTTTTTTTTGCTTTTGCAGCGGATGGACGTCAGTGTGAGGAGGAGGAAACGGATAGGGATGCAACGCAATAGCCTGCTAAATATCAGTCCAGCCGAGCGCTCCCAGCACGGCTAGGCAGATTCATATTCAGGTATTCAGGTTGTGGGTCAGCATCCGTGTCCTGGGCTGCAGGCTGCTAAAGGCTAAAACACCGCCTGTGAACACTCATCTCCTATCGCTGTTTTTGCTCTGCTCTGCGGCCCCGCTCACTTTTTCGTCCACACTCAGCTGTGAGCTGGACTTGTGTAGTTTATGAATGGTTCCTCTAGGAAGAGTGAAGGGGGTCGGGCTTCTCCTCCTGCAATCATGTGCGGAGCTGTCAGTGCGGTCAGCCAATCAGAGCCGCCAGCAGCAGACGCTTCTGCTGGAGACCTCCAGTCCGCCTCAGCAGCATCTGGACTTCACGGAGCTGCCCGCTGCTGCTCCCAGGTCGACTCAGGGAAACACAAACCTTTTTCAGGTCTATGCGGCCAAAATCACAGCGTACACGCTCCAAAGCCGGCAGTAAAACACAACTTTTTCTCCCCACTAAGACAAAGTGCTGCTCTTTGTCCGCTGCAATTTCAGGACACAGTGTGAGTGACAGTCTTTAAGTTTAGACGTGCTTGTGTCATTGAGATAAGTCTCTTACTCTCTGATTATCTCCTTTAAAAAAAAATATATATATACGTCTACTTTTAAAATGCTCTGTAGTTATGGTGGATTTTTCTTTTCCATTCGACAGTATGTTTTGTTTATTCTTATCAGCATGTCCTTGTCATGTAAAACTCCAGAGACCTTTATTGAATTCACGCTTCAGAATTTGTCTCTCTTACGGATTAAAGTGTCCTTTTTCCCCTCTTTAATTAAACACTTAACACCAGTGACCAAATGATCCCATTTATTTTGAAAGTTAATTTAAAGCGAGGGGAAAAATAGAACAATAGCTAATTTATGGCATTAATTTTATTTCCTTTTTGCTTTTTAGATCGATCAGATTTCCCCTTTGTTCCTTCTTAGCAGAGTGCGTTTTACACGTTCAAAGGAAATTATATTTTTATGAGACATGAATATTTTATTGCGTTAACCATTATTATAAAGGCTGCATTTAAAACAGTAAATGCCCGGAGTGCACCTGCAGCTGGGGCTCAGGAAAGCTCGACGCAGACCGATCCCAACTGCGAATTTACTTTTAATCCACCTGATACGCTTTTAAACCAATCAGTTGATTGGAAACGTATCGATAATTCCCACAGTTCGTATTCCGTACTGACTCAAACAGCTGGCAGCAGATGTGCCCCCTCGGCTTTACACACACACACACACACGCGCGCGCGCGCGCGTGTTAATTTGCCGGTGGCTTGATTGCAGTGGACGGTCTGAATAATTGAAGCAGAGGTCTGAATGAGATCCGGATTCGGATCCGGTCTTCCAACAGGAGGACCAGAGACCGGGTTCAGACCTGTACGGTGGTGGGAAAAAACAAAGTGGTGCACTGAACTGAAGATGAAGTGTTTAGTCTGTCTGTTGTCTGCAGTCCCGTCACGTCTGTCCGCTGGTCCAGGTAATGAGGTCACGGTCATTAGTTTGTAAAATTGACTTCATTATACGTTGTTTTTGTTTTTTTTTTTTTACCCCGTCTTTCGACTTTCACGTCTCACTACTTTAAAGGCGTTTTGGCCAAATCATCTCCTGCTCCTATACCCGCTGTTACAGCGATTCAATACCGAGACAGCTGTTAACTACAGTTCAGTCATTCCCGCAAAAAGAGAATATAAATAACACTAATAATCCAACATCATTATCTGTTTACTCTGTTGCACCTTGAAGGTTTTGTGTAAATGGAAATGTTGATCAGAGACAATGAGGCCTAGTGTAATCTGCTTTAATGTAAAGTGGAAAATGTCGGTCTGACGTTGTCTCTGCAGTCTGCCTTAAACTGTACATTTCCCATGTTGCTGTATAACTTGCAGTATAAAATGTCGGCTATTCTTAAATTTTGTGCAAAAATAATCTAAAAACAAAGATCAAAATATAAGTCTTTTTGACATTGGCCATGAAAATAATTATCACTATGACAGCATATAGAGTCAGTAATGATTTCCAGAATCCTCTTTACTGATATGAAGTAGCCAACTATGCAGTGGATTCTGAAATAAACTAAATACATATCAGAAAAGGCAAAGATTAATGAGCACCCTTTACAGTTGCATCATTCTGGAGTTTATCATGTAGCTTTTTCCACTTCTGGATGAGTCTTTAGGGAGTGTCAAGCAACTTGTGATTAAAGCATTCAGGCTTTGGTATTTGAACTCATGTCACTGTAGCAACCAACACATCTGTATTCAAAAGCTAAATTGGATAAGTTTTCTTTAGTTGTTGTCAAGTCAGTTGTCCATAAACCAGATATTATTTAATTTAATTATATGATTCATGGTTGGTTATGGTTTTCATTAATTACACTTTAGACGTAGTTGTTTTCTCACCTAGGCTGGTTAAATTAACTTTGGCCACCCTGGGGAGGTTCAGTGCCAAATGAGTTCATCCCCACAAAGAACAAACACCGAGAGGAAAACATTAGAGCTGCATCTGCTGGCGTGTGATATTTGAATTAAATTTGATGCACATGCTGCTAAATGAACACACAGTAGTCTTCTGAGACCCACCAGAGTGCTTTGAGAAACTATGGCATGAGAAGCAAAAGTTGATATTGATTTAAAAGATATGTTTAAGTGTGATCGTACATGTAACGTGATAGTTTTCCTAATGGGGCTTTGGAATTTAGAGAAAGATACAAACGGAGAGAAGTAAATGAGGAAAAAAATGTCTGGCTGATGATTTCAGTATGACTGTTTATTATCAAGCTCACAGCTTCAGAGAAATTAATCGACACTACTTGGAGAGCAAGTGTCCAAATATTATGAAGGACATTCTAACTGCAGCAGTCCAGCTTCTTATGAAGACATTATGAATTCATCCTGGCCCACTTATCAAACCACTTGGTTCTGAGCAACTGTGTTCATTTTTTACCACAGTGAAAAACAGTATACAGTATATAGAATTTTATTAAATCGTTTTATTTTGGCAGTTGATGTGGTAAAGCTCAGCCATATCCCAGTATATGAGCATTTATATAATGTGTTTGTGCATTTTTGCACACATATAACTACCTATCACTGTCCTGTCACAGAAAACACACTACTGGAGCAATAAGGAACAACTGTGGGAAGCTAGTTTTTAAGTATTTTAGCTTTGTCTCATAAACTTTTACTTCCATTTTCCCAATGTTGTAAGTATAATGTATAATATTATTAATAGACACTTTGGGGCCTAAAAGTCTGAGAGCACGTCCCCACTAAGCTGTCTTAGCCTTTAGCAGCCGACTGTATATGTACCTCAAATAAATCTGATGACAATGGCCAAATGACTGTCACTCACTCGCTCATCTGTTCCTGCTACTTCTGTGAATCCCTCGTGTCCAGAGAACCTCTAAAATGATCTGAGGTTCCTAAAGAGTTCCCCCTGGTTTATATTGGCTGGAGAAAAGCTCAGGAGCCTGTCAGAGGGCTCTTTGATCTGAGCCTGTGTGACGACTTCACAGTGATCCCATCACGAGCACAAAACAGTGTCCATGCCTGTGCAAATCTCTGCCAGCTGATGAGTAATCTCACTGCTTCTCATCTTTTTCTCTTCTCTTCTTTCCTGCTTTCTCAGCCCTCTTACTCTTCTTCCTTTGTGTTCTTCCCAGACTGCAGCGGCTATATTTCTAACAAAGTTAGAATGATCAGACAGACCAACCTCTACATAATACATAATTTATCTTTTAAATATATTTTCCCTTGTATAAGGAGATTTTAATTATTGTTTGTTTCTAAAAGTGAATGTTAGTAATCAATTTAAACTTTTTTTTTGTTTTGGCAATCGGCTTTATCTACTTGAATATTCAACCTATTCAACCTAAATTTACACTCTGCGTAAACACAGTGCAGAGCAAAGTAAAAGTAATTTACCGAGGCATGCAGTCACGCTTGCAATATATCTCTAAAGGTTGTTGCTACATTCTTTTTCAAAGCGTGACATTAGGTATTTGAAGAAAATGTTAGAGAAAAAATTGCTTTGCAAGAAAATATGCAAAAGTTTCTTGCTTGTGTCTCTGAGTTATTGTGCTTTGTACTTGTAAGTGAGTGATAAGGGAGGGGGGAAGTCGGGGCTTGGCATTTTTAGGTAGTGTGCTTTTCCCTTTCCTTTTTCTGGAAACATGATAGCTGCAGGAAAAGTGGCTCACTGCTTCACAACCCACACCAACATGCACATGTGCACATAGACCGACAGCAGCACACATGTAAGAGACTACATTTTTGGTGCTCTTGTTCACACATTTTCTTTCTGTCTTACAAACCCGGATGGACCCAGCTGCTCCCTCCATACAGGGCTCAAAGAAAATCATCGCAGGCAACTAATTGCCTGGCAGGCCCCTGCATCTGCTCGGCAGATAGCAGAACTGACAAAGTCATGGAGCAGATGTGTGTGTGTGTGTGTGTGTGTGTGTGTGTGTGTGTGTTTTGGAGAACCCTCTTTCTGTTTAGGCACAAGTCATCAATATTGCATGTGGAGTTATTGTTGCAGAGCCTCTCCTGGAGACTACTAATATTGCATGAATGAGGAAGTAAAATTCTCTCTTTCTGCTGATTGGTTAAAGGAAATATCAGCAAAAACCTGATTGGATAGTATTCCTAACCACCTTTTATATCAAAGTCATATTCTGAGCTGAATTATTTCCATAGCATAATAGGAAAAATTTAAATAGTTGTCGTTGCAGTTTGACTGTGTTGTATTTTAACAGTGTAAAAATAACAAATGTATTATCAAATATCCTGGCATGCACATTCAAATTTGGAATTCATTTTGATGGAGCCAATTTACTATTTGTGGGGAATGGGGATAAAAGCTGCTGTCACCAGCAGGGGTGTGACAGCTGCAGGAACAGTTGGGAAAACAGAAATTGTGCAGTAGATCTCCTAAAACACTTAAAATTTTCATTTGCACAATTTTAAAATCTAATCAGTATTTTCCTGTCTCTCTTCCCTCTATCTATCTATCTATCAATCAGATAGACCAATAGAGAGAGAGAGAGAGAATTTCTGCTTCAAGTCATAGAAAATTTGCACACAGCTCAGAAAATAATTAGATTTTTCTACTACTATTTTGAGTAGTAAAGCACACTAAAACGACTGCACATCATGCCATATCCATGTGCTACAGTGATATACATTACAATTTACAAAATGAGTACATTCAAGCTAAGTATGACACAGTATGTGAAATCGGAGAACCTCACTTTAAATAGCATGTTAAATTTGCCTCATCACTTCCTCTGTTTGTATGGAAACAGTCACGATAACAAAAAACACATGTCTGTTAAACTTTTAGTTCACAAAGACATTGCAGGTTGAACTTTGCTGTTGTTGCTGAATCCTGTGGATATCCACAGTATGTTTCCAAAAAGTTTCAGTCAGAGACCAAAGAGAAACATGTTTTGAAAAGAATACTAGTAAATTTCTACTAAAGGTCAGTGTCCAACCTTGGACTATGCAAAGATAAAACCCCCATTGAGAAGACATTGGTAACTCTAATTAGTGGGGTGGTGACGGCTACCCGGGGTTAGCAGGAGTGGATGAATGGATGGTCACTCAGTCAAAGAAAACCAACCTGGTGTTATGTAGGGACCAGTCTCATATCGTTAAGCTCTCTGTAAAGTGTCAAACTGCTGGGACTGCATCCCCTCCTTCCCCCTGCTCACTTGGCGAAACTCTCATGGTCGCCAGGGACGACCTTCGGCTGCACCTGCCAATCACATAGAGTCATTGCAGCAAGAGGTCTCTGAGAGAGGAGCCTATTGATTTTCCAGTTAGAGCCTAAGCAGTGTGTGCTATAGGACTAACGGACAGCCCAAGCAGGTATGTCATTATCAATGAGCCCAAGGAAACAGATTCCCTCACTCTCACTCATTCATATTGGCCTTCTTCCCTCCCTAATCTCCTTCCTCCATCTCTCCTTCATACTGTTCCACTATCCGTTCCCTCCGCTCTCCTCGTCCGCTCTGACAGAGAACATCCTGCGATGGTCAATAAATTGCTCAGGCAAAGAACGACACAGGCTACCAGAGTGATGGGTTGGAATGACCTTCTTTCTCTCTCACTCTCCTCTTTCTTCACTGTCTGACCCCGTCTGCATTAACCATGTATAGTAATTATAGCACCTAGAGGACGTGTTTTCTTATGAGACACAGTTCTTACTGTAGCATCGCAGCCGTTCTGTTAGATTTTAGGTTAGTTTAATCTCAAACACCATTCCCTCAACGTCCACTTTGGCTCATCCAGTCATCAGTAAGCCCAATTATTATATTGTTCTTCCAACCTTGCCTCTCTGATCTCCTGGCTCGACATGAGGTAGCTTTGCAAGCCGCTGAACTTGAGGGCTAGCTGTTTAATGGATTTCCAAGTCAATCCACTTCAGTTAGGATGAATTGGAGAACTTTACAGATCCTTAACTTTTTATTTAGCACCATTATAAGGTCAAATTTGGAATTTGCACAATACTTAGGAGAAAAAAAAATCTAACAAACTAACGACATACCTGATGATTAGCAAATGTATGTCCTGCATTTTGTTCTGTTCATTTTGTTTGCAATTCTAATCAGACAGTTTCAGCCCAGTTCAATGTTTTTTTTACCCTTGAATAGATTTAAACCATTGAGACTTCTGCAAAGCAGTCTGATAAATGAGTGGTAACCAAGTAGGACATGTTGAGGAAAGACTATTGCCACATTGGTAACCACATAAAAAACCATTAGAGACAGTGTCATCTCAACGCCTAATGATGACTAATGTCTCCCCTCCAATTGCTCTTCCCTCACACACACATTTGTACACAAGGAGCTAACTCATCACAAATAAATATGCTCAGCCTTTCTCTAGCCCCCTGTTTGTGACCTGCCTTTGGACCTTAACACAACCACAGACCACTGTGGCCGAGACCTGGCTCACACTTAACCAAGCACCTCC
This sequence comes from Remorina albescens, assembly GCA_034769265.1. Classification (NCBI taxonomy): domain Eukaryota; kingdom Metazoa; phylum Chordata; class Actinopteri; order Carangiformes; family Echeneidae; genus Remorina; species Remorina albescens. The sequence goes on from CM068487.1 coordinate 5,223,448, forward strand.
AGACAAAGAGCTGCCACCCCCCTCTTTGCACCTGAGCCTAGCCCCTCCATCATGCTCCATCTCTGGGCTTGACTGGGCCAGTCAGGGGGCAGTTGCTTCCCCTCCCTCTCTTTGATTGATCCCCTCTCTCCGTCATTTATTCCCTTCGTCTGCCTCTGACACACGTGTCAAAAGCAACACACCAGTCTGATGGATAGGCCTGTTTATAGATGCCAGTCTGCCTGGTAGGCTACTGATATTACAATCAGCACCTGTGTACCTGCTGTTCACACAAGCCTCTGTTATTCAGCTGAGGTCAGAGAGACACTCGGCTCCGATTGAAAGATCGATGTCCAGCACAGCTTATTGGAAATTGGAAATGGAAATGTGGCCTTGTTTTGTCAGATAGGTCTGTGCTGCATTTCAGATGATAAGCCTAGTTCTATGTGTTATAGAATATATATATATACTTGAACTAAAATTTCTCATAAATAAAAAGTGCCAAAATGTCTTTTCTGGGACATTTTATTCGTTATAGCTGCTATAAAATAAAGAGCAAGTATCACCAACTGTATTTGTTTTTAAAAGGTAAGCTGAAAGCATTGATGTGTACCCTGTAAAGACATCTCATGTACTGCAGGGCAGAATGTTACATCGCTGAATTTGGGTGCCTCCATTGCCATTATGGTTAATGACCCATCCAGTCTGGTTGAAATGGCACATCCATAGGGACAATCTGCAGATTACTTAGCCATCCAAGACTAATTTCTGGCAGACATCAGCACAACAAAGGTTTACTCCTGCTCTATAGTATGAATACTGTAGTGAGTCTGTAGGATAAACACAGAAATATTTTAAAACACAGATTTTTTAAATGAAATTAGAGGATATCTAGTTATCAAGGTTTTGTTTCGTGTTGGTGACCTCTCCAAGCCACTGGCTATCCATCCTCCACGTTCTGCACATTCTTTTCTTGCACCATAGATTTTCATTTCCATCCATATAATGGAGTCGAGTAAAATTTGTTTCACTCCAGCAATCAGTCATATTCTCTGTGTAATAATGAAGTGCTGAGGCCAAGTTAGATTAGATTGTAAAATGTCTGAACCTCTATTGATAATTATTACTCTAAAGCTACATTTAAGTTTTGAACAAGTGGTCGCTTGATCAACCCGGAGATAATTAGTAAGCCTGAGCATTTCAGCATCTTTCAGGTTATTGTTTTGGTTTTGCAGCTCACAGTATTCTGTTTGGGTTCAGTCTCACCGCTGGGATTAGCAGCTTTTCCTGTCTCAGCGTGCAGCTTTTACTTAAAAAAGCTTCTACTGTAGGCTACCTGCCCAGCAATAAAATGCTGACAGAATTGGATGTTAACTGGTAAACATAATGTAACATTTAACATCTTAAGAGCTACGCATTTCCCTTTAAGATTTTAGAGGACGAAAAATGAGCTACAAGCAGAGTGAATATTGGCCTCGGATTTGTTTATTGGCTGGAGCCCCAATCCAAATGGATGATAATGTCACTCTGTGTTAGCTGAATGTGCAAATAACCTTTGCTAACACAATATTTAACAAATATATGAGCTTATTAATTCTAACATTGCTTTTACAGCCTTCACTTAGACAGTCAATAACTAGGTCCTTTGCATTTATAAACCTCAATCTGCTTTTTAGTCTGCATGTGACGCCCTCTATCCTCAGATCCCTGACTGGGTAAACTTCCAAAAGAAATCTGTCAACAAAAATAAACATGCACAGTTTAGTTTGAAAATTCGAACACCTTTCACACACAAGTTAGAGCAGTTTTCCATTAAGATAAGCAATTACATGTGGGATAGCAAAAACATGTCTCTTAAAATGCTAAAACAAAATGAGAGATCTCAGATTCATAGTTTTCTACAGCTTATTACATTTTTAAGGAGCAACTCCTTAACTCAGCGATTAATAACCTGCAGTGCCTTTCCTTTTAGTTTGTCAAAGATGTGAATCTAATAATTTCTTACTCATAATTTAACTGCCTCCAAAGTATCTAGAATGCGTATTTATTCAATTCACTCTTACAGTTGTAACTCTGAAAATGCCTGTCACTGATAAACCTGTAGCTCCAATTGAGTCACCTTCAAAATTTTAGTCTCCACAACCTTTCCTTTATAAGTGCGCTATTCTTTCCCTCTTCTTTCACTTCCAACAACCAACCACAAATTCCCCAAGAGGGGTGTACTTTTCACCCCACACCCTCTTAAGCTGGTGACAATAGCCGGATTAGGAAAGAATTTACTTCAGCGAAGCCTCGCACCAACCCCAAAAAAAGCCTATCCATCACTAAATAGCAAAATGGGAGAATGAAGGCGACCGGGGAGAATGCGATAGGAGCCGGTCAGCAATCTTAACCTGTCTGATGTTTGCCATGGCAGCTTACAGGGAGTGGAGGGCCAATAGCATTGAGTCTTAAACAGCTCCCGTGCCCCATCGGTAGCTCTGGGCTGTCTCTTTGATTTTCTAAATATTAGTGAAAAGCATACATGTTCTCTTTCACATTTTCCTGATGTGCAAGTGTTTACTGATAAATGAAGGGATGTATTTAAAGTCTTTCTATCTAGTCTCAACGGTCGCCTAGAAAGACCATTTGAGTTCTTATATCAGGCTGCTGCTACCTGAGATGCTCATATACAACATAGCCACATCCAAAACTGACCATTATGGCTTATATTTGTTGCTTGGCTATTGTTGTTCAGCTCATTAGCTCACTCTGTGACTTTATACAATGGGGATCCTGTAAGATTCAAACTCAACGTTAGAGTTAAAATTAACAAGGTTTGAAATGTGCATTGTGATAATGCAAGTACAGCAGACAGGATCTTCTCAATTTGTGAATGTCTGCTGCTTTTCAGACCCTTCTTCCCCTTACTTGTGTAGCCTTATCCCTCCTTTGTTCCTCACCACCTTTGAGCTATCAACTCTGGCCTTTGTGGCTCCATCCTAAGCTGTGATGAGGTAAAAAAAAATAAAGCCCTGATCTTGAATATTTAAAAAAAAAACTATTTTGTATTCCATGTTGATGTATTAGTGTTTCATGTGGACACTTTGGCATCTTCTTATATCCCAGGGCCCTTCTAAGGTTATCGTCCTTGCAAGGTTATGCCTGAAGGCTGAATGTCTAATGAATTAATGCCCTGAAGTCTTCACTTCTCTACCAATTAACCCCAAGACCAGTGCCGCAGTTCCCTAAATCCACACAAGATATTTTTTTTGTTCCCACTTCAAAAAGGCTAAGCAGCCAATGAAAGGAAGGGAGAAAAGGCTAACCAGTTAGCAAACATTGAAAAGAGTCAGAAAGGAGTCTAATCCTTATTAGGCTAAATTCAGACTAAATGGCCCCAAAGATCCTTTCAAAGGGGACTTTCTTCAGGGAGTGCAAACTCTCACCGGGTGATGTTTAAGACTGAATGCTTTGAGCCTTTTAGCCTTCATAACCTTACACTCGCTGCAAGCTGGGCTTATTTATTTTGCTTTAATTCTCAGCTTCTTAGTTGTGTTTATTTCCCTTTTTTGACCTTGTAGTTTGTTTTACTTCCCCTGAGGTAAATACGGCTTTATGTGTAACCAGTGATTACATCTTGAATTAATTACATGATGGTAGAATAAGTGTGACAATCACTTATAGGCAATAACAAATGGTGTTGACTTCTGAATTATATTCACAATGCATGACAGATGCTCCATTTATAAAGCTCTATTTTACCCTATTCTGTTCTCTCTTTTACATAGACTGTACATAAAACCCAAATATATTGCCCCTGAAGAAAGGGTAATGTATGTTGGCTGCTAATTCAGTTGCATTTTTCAATATTTGCCAGAAGTGCTACGTTAAAGGTGTAGTTTAACGTTAGTTGGAAACACACCTTTTCATTTTCTTGCTGACAAAGCGATATGGCAATCAATACTTCCACTGTGTGTATCTGTTCAGTGTGAAGCTACAACCCGCAGCTTGTTAGCTTAGCTTATTGTAGCCTAAAAAGTGAAAAGAAGGGGAAACCAATAGCCTGCCTCTCTCCAGTGAATACCTCACATGACCAATGGCATTTGCACTGCAGCATTATTTAGTTAGGTAGTAGGATATCTTGGTTGGGCACTTGCTATTTGAAATCTTATCAACCACTGGAGACTCCAGAAATCTTCTTATTTGGCTCTGATTTCACACAATTTATATTTTATATATTTTTGTGTTTGCACTACTTTCCCACTGCTAGTACACCAATAGTCCAACAGCTGCACACATGGCTGGTTTCATAAAACCATAGTCACAAAGGCTTGAGGATAACTACTGAAGTGTGAAAGTAGAGTCATGTGGGTGCACTGTCTTAAGGTCATAAGATTTCAGGTCCTTATGATTAGGGAGCATTGTTTTCCTCTTGCATGGCTTAATTATTTTATTAAGAAATCAGACTACCAATGCTCTGTTGATTGAACTACATACCCCTTTCCAAAAAGCGCAGGACTGAAAACATGCTGGTACATTTGTTTTTATTTTGCTCCAGCACCTCCAGTGCCCTCTGTTCTCATGGCTCCCTCTTTCTATATGTTTTTTTTTTCTAGCTATCACTCAATCTCAAAAGCAAAATCTGTCTTAATTGGCTCCAGAGGGCTCGGGGAGGCTTTGTGTCAGCAGTGATGGGGGTCCTGATTGGTCCAGAGGCACAGGCAGCCAACAGATCCTTGTTAGTGTGTTGGGGCCCTTTGCCTGCTCGTTAGTCCGATGAACTCATTTACTGATGGGGGGTGACAAGGCCTCGTTTACCAGTGTGGAACAGAGGGTAGGGGGTGGCACAAAGGGGGAGGAAGAAAACAAGAATACTGTTATGGAAAGGGGAGAGTGTTGGATAATAACAGGTCTAATATTTAGGACACACCAGATGAAAGTGTCAAAAAGCTCTTAAATGTCAGGTTGGGTTTGTCTACGCTTTGTTTTTCATTTGCTGCTGCAGTAAAAGTGCATCTGGTGTCTCGGTCCACTGAAATTCTCTTTATTGTAGATGGCTTGTTTCTGTGGTCAGCCAAGTGAGGGGAAAATGACAAACAGCATGTCACTGATGTAAATATATGCAGTGGTTTACTTTGTGAATGCAACTTTTGAATGAAAAAAAGGGAAATCTCATTTAAGTAATAAAAGCCTGTTTCCTCTGCCCATTGTTTGCATATGAAAGTTGTTTTGCGACGAGTATTTCAGCGTGGAGCCGCGTGTTGAAGAGTGGGTGGCTTTTGGGAAATGAAAAGCAATAAGCAACTCCACACACTGATAAGTCCACAGGTTTTTTTTTTATGAATTCTATCAAGTTCTCCCAATACCGCTTTTCCCTCGTCTCTGTTTTGATGTTGATGGATCACCTCTCTTCCTCCCGCTCATTAATTTCATCACCTTATCTCCCACACCACTTCATTTGACCAAAAGGTAATAATAAATCCCTCATCCATTATCCTTTAACTGAGGCAGCCATGCGGAAATACTTAATAACAGGCAACAAATTGAACTTCAATCACCTCATTTTCCTACAAGGATGCATGGCACATTACACTGAACCAGCGAATATGAATGTAGCACTTACATCACGTTTATGTATAATTTCAAACACTTTTTAACAGCAACAAAAAAAAGATCAGTTCTTCAATTAGACTTCTTTTTCACATTTCATGAGAGATATAAGTTTACTTATTTCGGTGCCAGCAGTAGATTCTGTCCTCTTAAACTCAAGAGTCTTATCAGCCCCAACCCTTTCACACATGCACACACACACACTCACACTCAGCCTAACCAAAAGCGAAAGCAGTTGAAAGCCTCATCTATCTTGAACCTTGCTGCTGATAGCTGGTTTGTTGCTCCCTTAATTCTTCCTTAATTCAGTGCAGTTTCAATTAAATTTCATCTGTATCTCTGTGTTCCTCCAGCTAATAAAAGAGACGTGGCTTGCAAAGGAAAGCATGATGAGAAGAAGTGAAATTGTGCATGTTTGTTTGTGTGTCTGTGTCTGGTCACACACTATAGCCACAGTCACTCGTCCCCTCTTCGTGTGTGCCTCTTCATTCTGCTGTCTTTCGGGCATCTGACAAAGACAAACGACAGAGCTTCAGAAATGAGCAGCAGCCCGGCGCACAAACAGGTTGAAAGTGGAGGAGGGAGAGATGTAAAGAGGCAGGCAGAGAAAAAGCATTGCAATCAAGGCCAGTTCCTTTGTTTTTTGTTTGGCTGTGTCCTCTCGCGTGACGCTTTGAAATTGATCTTGGGACACGCTAGACTTGAATCTGTGGATATTGTTCCATTTGAAATAAAACATGTAAACTGTGCTATATAATCATGTTGCAATAGAAGCTCTTGATCCATTTGATATTTCCGTATTTGCCCTTATTTCATTTTTGTTTTTCTAATTTCTACACAACAACCTTAGTAGTTTCCTCTTTTCTGTTATGTAGTATTGGTGTCTCTTTGAGCCTGACTGATCTGGTTCCACCATTACTATTTATCACAGAGGAGGCCAGTGCAGCCATAACTCCAGCCCAGACAATAACCTCCACACAATTGTAATTTGTCCAGATGTGGTCAGAACAGCAAGAGCATTACAGCACGGATAGTTTGTCACACTCCTTGTCATCCACTCAGCTATTTCATCTGCAAGGGAAAGGGCACTGCCGGTAGGGACAATGATCTTGGGAACACAGAGAGCTATTTACAGCGTTCCAGGAGATTCATCGGTCCAAGGGAAAATATGATATCTGGCTGCCTCCGCTACTGTCAGGTCTATCTGTGGAATCAGGGACTGCAACTTCATCAGTTCAGCCCCAGGCATCTTCTTGACATCCATCGAGAGGGCTATGAGAGTGCTCTTGGGGATGAAACGAGTCAGCCACTCCCTTTCGGAGGTGAAAGGTTACAAACCAAACATTCACTCATCGTACACCCTAAGATTGGGATTTCATTTTTGATCAGCTTATAGGAGACAATTTTTTTCATTTTTTGGGGAAAAAAAAAGGAATAAAAAAAGATAAAGGTATGAAAATCTTTTTGATTGAGGATGATGTGCTGGGTTTTCCACAGAGCTACTGATGTGTTAGTCTTAATAGCTAACATGTCTGTCAGTAAAGAAAACAAATCAGGTGTGATAGCCTGTCGTTCATCAAACTATTCTTCATTATGTCCCCAAACAGTCTGTTTATATAGAATATGATACGGCTGGTCTTCTGTTATACCAGTCCTATCAATTGAAAGGTGTTTGGCCCAAACATAGACATGATCTTATGCTGCTTAAGCTGCCAGTGAAGTCTGTATAAAGCCTTGAAGCTGATGAGTAGGTGTGTTCAAACAGCAAACAAATGCTATCTACCAGCAAGTCTGAAGCGCACATGTTAAGATTGTTTTAATGTCTCAACGAATGTAAGTTTAAAAAAAACCTGCAAATTTTGTAGCATGCGGACAGACCAGCAGTTTCTGTTTCCAATTAATAAGAAGCTCCCACCAGTAACGGGTTAATATAACTTAATGCAAATATTGCAGAGTGAGAGTGATTTCAACCTTGACATTGACTTCGCTGCAAGGAGAAATGTTGAAATATTGCTTACTATTGCTGTTTTCTGTATTTCTTAAAATGATTAATAAATGTATTTGTTTGTCTCATAAAACACTTCCTCTTTGATGATAAACAGTTGTGTTGTTCGGTTCCTGTGATTGCTGCACCATGTGATGGGGTTGGTTACCGTCTTATGGTAACTGCTATAGTCCTCTCAAGTCCCTGTTAAGGAAGATAGGAGTCTGGCAGTTTCAGCTTCAGTCTGCTTCTCCTGCCCGCTAATCCACATTTAATTGAACTCCAGAGACTTTGAAGTGAGTCTGTGATGCAGGCAGGTTTTATTCCTAAGAGAACCAGCGAATGAGATGCTGTTCCCAGCTAAAGGCCTCAGCTGGTCTGCTCTGCTGTCCCCTGGCTTTAATGAGCTCCTTTAACTTAACACTCGGCCTGGGTTAGTGGCTTGCATTTCAGTATTTTTGATTAATAACACACAAATCTGAACCATGCTGTGACAGCTTTAAGTGTCCCTTTTACCTTTCTACCAGATCCCTTTACGCCCGCTGTCAGCAGACAGCTTTGAAACTACATGCAGAGGGGGAAACAGATGCCTAGTTAACAAAGCAGTGTTAAGTAGGTTAGCAGCAAATCTAAATGCTGGATTAGTAGGAGTATGAATCACATGGGGAGAGCCAAGCAACTGGGTCTGTCTGTCACTGTGATAGCCATCAGAACAAGTTATTCTTACAGCCACCATAATCTCCACAGGGACGGATTAAGCTCAGTTCATCGAAGCATTTTCTAATCTGCAGCCAGCTAACATAATATTGTTTGACCTCTGTCACAGTTTCCTCTGTGGAAATGAGAAAATACTCTATAACACACTCATCTGACTTTTAGCATAAATAAACATATTGTGTCATACCAGAGCATTTCTGTAAATTGAAGCCATTTGTTTTTGTTGCTTATATATGTTGTAACTTTCTGATATTTATCTTCACCTACGTGCTGTAATATGGATTATCCTTTAGTGAACTCAGCATTTCCTTCACTCCCTCTAGTTGAATGGCCTCCATTCTCTCGCTAAAGGGATCTCTTTTTCATTGAGGCTGATCAATATAAGACATTAATCGTGCTGCTCAGGCCGTCATGCCATCACTGTGTGAAAAATGAACTAACCTAACGTTCTGTCTGCTCTTCTTGTCCTCCTACTCTTTTTTCTCATTTCTTGTATCCTTTTCCCTTTATTTTAAATTTCTTGTCCTTATTTCTTATGTTAATTATTCCGTTTAAATCTACTGCTCACCTTCATGCTTTCCTCATTCTAACGTCTAGATTCTGGCATACACAGAAGGTCTTCATGGAAAATGGCTGTTCACAGAGATCCGCGCTGTCTTTTCCAGACGCTACCTACTGCAAAATACCGCTCTGGAAATTTTCATGGCCAACAGAAGTAAGGCAGCACCCTTATTACCTTTATATAACTGATTCACCTTGTTATTGTAACCTTGATGGATATACCAATGCATCCAGCAGACATGTATTGCAGGAGCAGAGTGGGAGTTTGATGCATTTATAACGATAATGACACCTGTGCCTCTGTACAGCTGCAGTCATGTTCAACTTCCCAGACACCGCCACAATAAAGAAGGTGGTCCACAGTCTTCCTCGTGTTGGGGTGGGCACGAACTATGGCCTTCCACAGACCAGGTAGTTTGTGCAGACATACACTCACTCTTTTTTGTGGCATTCCAAAGTTGACTCTTAACACTGCAAGCTTGTATTCACACATGCATATGTATATATACAGATTCATATCTCAGACCAGAATGTGAAAGTGATGGGAAAAATAAAAAGAAGCAGAGGAAGTGAAATCAGACTAAACAACATAAACACCTTTGTTGCATCTCCAAACGCTGCGTTGAATTTTCTCCCTCCTGCTCCTCCTGCCACATGCACACATTGCTCAGTCACAGATTTTTTTTTTTATTTTTTTTTCCAATCCTTCCCACTCTCTCCTCACCTCCCAAACATAATTGGCTTCACACAAACATAGTCCAGTTCATTTATTTATTCCCATTCGTGTGAAGCAAATACTTGCTTGTACGCCTTCAGGGCACATCCCCCCTACTCCTCAGACCTGCCTGCCTCACATCCTCCCGAGTCTGGGCAGCGCAAAAGCCAAGCACAAGCTAAGTGCTGGCATATGTCTTGTGAAAATCATGAGGAATAAAGGTAGTTGCCAGGAAGTCTGGTGGTGTATTTGAATTATGTGATACATTATATGATGGTGCAATATTTACTCAATTATTTTTGAAAAATAGGGATCACTATATGCCTATTTGCCAAACTTACAAATTTAGCCAAAAGGAGCAAACTATAAAAATGCACAGAAAAAAGAACAAACTCAAAGAGATGGTAGAATGTAAAAATCTCAGCTTCATTCCTCGTACTGAGAAATTTTTGTTATCATAAATCAAAGTTCAGATGGTTTCTGTCTGTTGGGATTTGTGAATGTTTCAGGGAAGTAAAGTGTTTGTGGCTGGAAGAGTCAGGGTCAATGGGAAATGGTTTCTCAATACTAAGAAACACAAAACAATACATGCAGCAACACAATGGTTGCCTATGCAATCAGTTTGAAGGAAAAAAAAGTGCATCCAGTATGTAGTCAAGAGTGTGTGTATACTGTATAACACATGCACAGATTTGCGGTGAGAGAATATGTGTGTGTGTTTGTGTTGAGCTCATTAATCAAGCTAGTTTGCAGGCCAGGGACACTTTGCCTCTTTGACCTAAGGACAGCTGTACAGGCCAGCTCAGTGTACACATACACACACATTAGCTTCTACAGCCAGTACCACACAAATGAATTTTCTATCCAGAATCCAACAATAATAATCACACAATTTCATTTTATTCTAGTTCATATTTTTTCACCTTTCTACACTTCCTCTTTAAATATTGTGATGTAATCAAGTAAAGATTAGAGAGAAAAAAATGTATATATATGTATTTATGTATATATGTATTTAATGTATTTATATATATATGTATATATAAAGTGAATTCATATACATTATTGCTTGATGGCAATAAAGAATCTAAGAAAGAGTGTGGCATTTCATACACTTGTATTTTCACCTTTAAGAGTCCTAATGACTATAATCTTACACCATGACAGTGATTAATTCCATCATTTTCTTTTGTTTTAATTGGAGTGGGGGTCATTTGTTTTTGTCCTGCAACTTACATCATGTTCTGCAGTCTTGTTTGTGTGCGCGCACGTGCACACAAATATGTGCATATGACACAATTTATTGCATATTTGTCTTCTTAATTAGAAAGAGTGAAACTTAAGTAGATTTTTCATTCAATGACATTTGTATTGTAAGGTCTAATAAAGCCTGAGCCTTGTTTCAACCTAAGCGGTATAGTGTCTCTATATGTAAAGTGCCTTGATGTAACTTTGTTATGATTTGGCGCTATATAAATAAATCTGATTTGATTTGATTTGATTTGATTTGTAGTGATGTTGTGAGTGATTTTGTCTATACTGCTTCGTACAGTGTAATCCAAAGCTCACCAGTGCAAAAGTTCTCAGCTGATCACAGTAATATTTATATTTGTGTGTTTGTCTCTGTAGGCGAATCTCTCTGGCCACACCAAAACAGCTATTCAAAGCATCCAACATGACCCAGCGCTGGCAACGGCGGGAAATCTCCAACTTTGAATACCTCATCTTTCTCAACACCATCTCTGGTGAGGACAACACCAACCACCAGTCACCAGAGGACATGTTTACAGTCACAAAAGTTGCAGAAATTATATTGTGAGTCCTTCATAATGTGAAGTGTCTAACCTTTATCCTTTCTCATTTTCTTTCCTTCCACTAGGTCGGACTTTTAATGACCTAAACCAGTACCCAGTCTTCCCATGGGTTATCACCAACTACGACTCAGAAGTACTTGACCTCACGCTGCCCAGCAACTTTAGAGATCTGTCTAAGGTAAGACGCCAAAGACACATCCTCTCCTCTTCAACTTCCTAGTTGTAAAGAGAGAAAAGATGTATGTGTGCGCGTGCGCGTGTCTGTGACAGTCAGTGTGTGTGTGTGTGAGCTTTTGTGTGTGTGTCAGTTGAGTGGCCGTGTAATTGCCATTGATCATAGTTTAGTGAACTAGGTACTTAATCACTGATTGCTATCTTTACACTGGTGTAGCTATGTCCTTTTAATTCATTACTCTTAAAATAAAATGCTCGATGTTACTACAAACTTTAAAAGCAGAATTACTGAGCCGTCTTTTTTTTTGTTGTTGTTGTTTTTTTTATAAGAAAGTTCAACTATTTATTGTTCTATCATCATCAACCTTAATCTCTTGTGGTAATTGTATTTTAAGGTCTATATGCAAATACAATGAATGTGGGCATTGTCACATTCTGAGTGGTCTACCTTATGGATACGCTGCATGATTAGTTGCAGAATTTGTTGGTCGAGACAGACTTGTTCTGTTGCATTTAAAGCAGGTTTAATGCAATCATATTTGCTTTCTGTAACATTCATTTATTGCTTTAGGTATTATTTTCTATTCATAATTGATAGTTCGTTGTCTTTCAAGTTTGACCTACAATACTCCAGGAAGTGAAGTAATGCACCCTGGTAGCTCCAGGCATCAAGTGATTGGGCTTACAACAATGAAACCTGCCTTAAGATGCTCCCTGGCACATAAATATACACACTCATACTGCTAAAATAGCTTGAAAGAGTCTCCCCCATGTTGTAAGTAGACATGCAATTATTTACTTGCATGAACTCTCTCCCTTACACATGCAGGAAAATTGCAGAAAAACACACACTAAAGATTTCCAGCTGCCCTTGTTGGACTGAAGATCAGTTGTGTGTAACAGTGTCCAGTGGTGGGAGGACAGAGGATTAGTTTTAGCGTGAGATGATTGAGCAACTGTCGAGCTGCTGGAACCAAAATGGCTGAATAAATCAGCCACGGAAACAAAAAGGCATGTGTTAATGGACATTGGAGGAAATGTATTTCAGAGTTACATTTGAGGGCATTTGTTCAGGTCCAGGGGTGGACCATGCTTACGCAGGGCAAGGGAGGGGTGGAGGTCCTCATCTACTGAGACGAATGGCAGCAAATTACATTTAGGCTGTAATTAGACTGCGTTCTAAAAAAAGTAAGGAGCTGGAGCATTTTGGTTGCCAGAATTGGTAAACTGGTGCTGCCATGTTGATTTTTCAATTATCTCTTACCTCTCCCACTTATTCTGTCTCACCTACAAAAGATAAAGACATTGTAACTGCTAGTTCACTGTGATTTTTATCGTTATTGAATACCAAAAATCTGCACAGCCCTTGATAAAATGTCCCATAATAATAGCCATTTTACAATGTGACCTGCAAGAAATTTGTACTTGCATGTATGTGATTGATGTTCCAGTGTGACGTTGCATTGGCTTTCAGCAAAAGTTGTGCAAGCTTTTTTTTTTTTTTAAAGATGATGCTGGAGCCCTCTGTGTTGGGAGCCTATCAGTAATCATTAATCCATAGAAACTGAGAAGATAGAAAGATGTTATCTGTACAATATGATCCAATTAAAATCCAATAATCTTTTAAAAATACCATGGCTGTCAAACACAAGCATGCATGAATCATCCACTCGCAGGTTCAGACTTTCACACTATGCTGTAATACAGATTCAAAAACCCCCAACAGTCAACTTCTTGTCCCTTAGGTTCTCCTTAGTCCTGCTTTCACTTTCAGTCTGCTCCTCTGAGTCTCCATCCTCTGCTTTTATCCCTCCCTATGTAGTTTTTTCCACAGTATGAAGGTGCATAATTTCTCTGTTTATCTGGGTTCATGTTGCCCAGTAGGTTGAGGTGTGACAGTTATATTTTCTCCACTAACACACACACACACACACAGACACACAGAAAGACACATACACACACACACACAAACAGACTCACACGAACACGCAACTCTTCTTCCGTTTCTTCGCCTGTTTCTGCCTTCTGCTCTTTTCCTTAGCACTGCCTTGGAGTTTGGACAGCTCAGCCTTTGTGCTCAGTCAACCCTCGCAGCCCCAGGGACTGACTGAATCAAGGGGAGATGGGTAAAAGGAAGAGAAACAGAAAGACAATCAGAGAGCAAAAGAAAGAGGAGAAGAGTGTGTAACAGAGGAAGAACAGCATTGTTTGCCGTCCTTGTTCTCCTTTCTCCTCAGAGAGCAGAATAGCAGCTGAGAGAGAAGGAAGGGGGGGTCGTGAGCCAATCTTTATTATATCTGTTTTATTCATGTTGTTGACACGTGTGTGAAATCAGTGTATGGCCATTGGACCATGGCAGACTGCAGTGTCTGGAAAAGGGCAAACAGCGCCGTGCAGACCCTCAGATCAACCCCCACCCACCAATTCTGCACTCAAAATTATTTGTATTGTACTGATTAATGTACTACGTTTTTTTTCTTTACAAGATAATGTTTTCTGACCATCACAGCTGTTTCAGTGCCTCATGCTTGTGTGCACCATATACCACCTTGGTTGATTTTCTCTTTATTGTTTCAGCTTTCTTCTCTGCTGGCCCCTCACTCTTTCGCTCTTTCTCACCCTCCACATATCTCTTATCCCCTGCTATGTCACATTGGTGGTTGTCTCTTACAGAAACAGGTCATCTGAGAAGCCTCCAGTGACATTGAGAAGCCAAATTGCCATGAGTGTCTGTGTGTGTGTGTGTGTGTGTGTGTGTGTGTGTGTGTGTGTGTGTGTGTGTCACACACTGTCATCATCCCCAGCACAACAGAGGCCACACAGAATTTATGTTCCCTGCTGCCAGAGCCGTTCTGACCCCAGGGACTTTCTTATCATAAACTCTAACCTCAACCTGACATCAAATGACGACCCCCGAGATAACATTGTAGTCACGATAAGCATACACTAGAACAGACTGCAAGTGTTGTAACTCTGCTGGTTTTTCATCATTCTACCCTTTCATACACCTCAGTTCTGCACACCGTGCCACATTTACCCACCAAAATACCCTTGTCTTGCATAAAGAATGTAGGATGAACATTGTCGGTTAATTAAGTCATTCACTTCAACATGAGGCAAGAAGCATCTTCATTCTTGTTGTTATACAGCTTTTAATGAAGCCCAGCAAACAATTAAAAGAATTGTTAACCTCCTAACCATACATTAGGTAGTCTGCATTTACTTGGTGATAGAAATAGCGAGGATTTATTGAGCATTCCTTGTACCTTTGTGTTATAACCTCCTACCCACAGCCAGATCAGCTAATGGTGTATTGATTTCACCATACGGGCCCCATATGTTTATCCCCCTGGCCCTCCACACTATTTTCACTGTTTAAATGGGACATTATACATAAACACTCCTTTCAAAAGACTCTTTTGATTTATGACTCAAAGCCCCAGTGATGCTCAGATCGTTGGTTAGCTATTATACTTCATCATCAGTGACCCATTATTGTTTTAAAAGCAAAGTAACACTTGGTAATGTTTTTGTAATAGTCCTCAGGAAGATTCAGTTTGGTCCTTCAGGCAGTGTTTCTATGTGGATGCACACAACATTGTCTTCTCAAAGGGAGGTTAATTTAGAGGCAACCAAGTTAACTTATTAAACAAATTCCCTACAGAAATATTTCAGATCGGTTGAAACACATGCAGTGTTCTGTGGTCCAAAATCTCGGTGATCAGTTTAATGTTTCTGTGATACACCATTGGGTCATTAAGCGGACTTAACTTTGTAGATAAAGGGAGTAATGACTCCACATTTTGGTTTGGAGTGTGCAAAATTTGTTGAATTGTGTAGGAATTCACACAACTTTATTACCTGCCCTTTAGTTTTATTCTCTGTAGCTTTAAATTTGCTCTGTAACACCGTCCACTGTAGATGAAGAACTGATACGGACTAATCCAGCATTAATTCACTGATGTTTACCCCCTTAAAGTGGCAGCACAATTTCACTTTGTAGCTTACTCTCTGATCTAATTAAGACTCTAAGATTGGTTCATTTATCTGAGAGCTCATCAGACCGCTATTCTTTGCCAGGACATATTAGGCCAATCTCTGGTGGGGCAGAAACAGGCGTTCCATCAACTCGCTGCTAGGTGCTCTGCTCTGATGTACGGCGCCGTCACCACTGCGCTGTTGTCGCTACTGTAAGCTAAGAGCGCCAGCCTCACAGTAATTTACAGCAGTAAACAATGCTGGGCACGTGCAAACCAACAGCTCCCACATACACTCACACACAATTCTCTCTTTCCTCCATTTTTTCTTTCTCTCTCTCTCTCTCTCTGTCATTGTGGCACTTTCAGCCTTTTTTTATTTTTTTTATTTTATATGCCTCCTCTCCCTCTTCTTTTTTTAATGAGCCGACTGTTATTAGGCCTATAAATCAGAACAATGGGTGTGATGTATAATTCACTGTGTGTACTCACCCACCCCCAGTGGCCCTGAGGAAGCCCACAGTGTATCACTGTCAGCACAGAGCTGCACTGTGTGGTGGCAAGAGGTGTTTTGCTGTGTAAATCCGCACACTCTCAGGAAGACTATTTACAAAATAAGATCAAATATGCACACGCCAAACCATAAAAGCAACCAGTTCTGTAAGAATCTTTTCTGCATCACCCGCCCTGAACACAAATACATGTACATCAGCGTGTCCCATTACACCAATACAAAACAGTAACCATATCACAGATCAATATTAAAGCCTGCCCTGGATGAGCCTGGTTGTGACAGGCTCCCTATGAAATGAAAGAGATCCAATTGATCCACATCCTACTAGGCCCTCGTCCTCAAAAGGCCATCATTCCATTACCATTGATCTGTTCTGTGTGTGTGAGTGAGAGAGAGGTGAAGGGGGGCTTTAGAGAATGAGGCACAGCCAGCAGAAGACTAATAAAATTGAACCACCCTGAAAGTGATTTCTATAAATGAGTATTTAAATAATAGCCGAGTAGCACAGGGTTATTGGTTTTTGGAGAGTGATGGAAAATTAATGCAACTTAACCATTTTTCTAGACTACAAATAGGGCTGGTGACCAGTGTATTAGTTACACATTAATAAAAGTAGAAATTAAAGGAATCTGCAGCTTTGCTATTGATATTACTAGTGGGCACTCTTTCATTGGAGCACATTAGTTTTCTCTGACAGATTACAGCTGCAGGGGCTCTGTTTCAAAGCCTATAAAAAGCACTCTGTGGGAAAAGATTGATCTCTGTCTGAAGGGTAACATCATCTAATATTCATTTGAGATTGCACAAAGGTTACTAGCTTCATTTGCCTTGCAACTGTTATGCTGCTAAGAGTGCTCCATGAATATATTCACAGTACAATGCACCACTCCTTGCTCGTGTTTGTCTTTATCACTGCTTTCATCTTGAGCAGAAGAAAAAAAAACTAACGAAAAACAATATATTAATAAAATATGTTGTATGTTTATGTCTGTCCATAGCCTGTTGGTGCTTTGAATCCCAAGAGGGCGGCCTTCTTTTCAGATCGATATGAGTCCTGGGAGGATGACCAGGTGCCAAAGTTCCACTATGGCACCCACTATTCCACCTCCAGCTTCACACTGATGTGGCTGCTACGTATTGTAAGTGCAGTGTTGATTGATAGATTTTAAAATTCAGTATATTTTGCAACATTCTTAGTTGATACCTGTATCAGTCTCATAAAATTGTGAAAAAAAATCACATGTAGTCTACTAGAAAACACAGCTCATTCACTGGATTTACAAAGCCCTCATTTACACTGATTTCTTGATTTGCCATTATGCACAGCAGTAAGCACATTGAAGTTACTAGGAATACAACAATAATTTTTATATATATATATATTCATTACTTGCTTTGATTTTTTTTTTAAACCAATTTCTATGAAACTGGGAGAATGTTAAATATTACATTACATGCATATCGTTCCTCATTTATTGTCCTATATTATTCATGACACTGTATGTTCTTTCGTTGTAATAATACTACAACAACAACACGAACAATGCAAATGATCAAGAATCAAAAGTATTTTATGTGATTTGCTGGGTTTTTGAGGAGCGTGTGCAGCGTATGTTGTGCACTGGAGTACTATCTTAGGGTACCTTTGAATGGACGCCATCAATCTTTCCATACTGCACTCAGGGGAAAGGGAGGTTACTAAGTTTCTCCAATGTGCAGTTATCTGCTGTTATTGTCCCAGTAGCTCACTGTCTCAGTAACTCCCAGCAGAGTTACCTCATTGATCCCTGCACATCATTAGAAGGCTTATTCCAAAGCCACTTTACCAGAAACCCTCGCTTACAACTCTCACTTAAAGATCAAACTTAACATCAGAGAAGAACTAAAAACTGTTTGTGCACTCATAGTTGCTCTCTCTGTGTATTGTTGTGGAATTTTACAGCACATGTAATCCTGTTCTTCTTTCTCAAAGGAACAATGCAGTACATTGTGGTTAACTTCTTGGATATTTTTTGTTACAAATGAACATTACGTCATTCCAGGCTGAACTTAATTAGCTATATACAACATTAGTGTGTAGCTGTGGCCTAGCATATTGTGTCCATGTCACTTGGGGGACTACTGCATCAGAGAGACAGCTATTGATCTGTTCTAACAAGATTATACATGATTAGAAATGCATCAGTAACACAAGTGTATTGGCTTTAGTAGCTCACTGGGATCATTGTTATTTCACTTGTTCATTTTTGGCTTTTGGTTTGCTAGAGGGTGTGTAAAAAGAGTAGATTTGGTTCACATCTGTCAACACAGTGTTTTGTTGAACACAAAGCAAAACATTCTTCCTCTCCTTTTTTTTTATTGCTCAACAAAGCTGCTATTTTTGCCATTACAATAGATGTTGCCAGTTACAGCAGCACAAGGCTGAGCCGAGATTTTGAGTATGTTTTTCTGTTTGTTTGTTTGTTTTTCAACAGGAGCCCTTCACTACATTTTTCCTCAACTTCCAAGGAGGAAAGTTTGACCATGCTGACCGCACCTTCTCGTCAGTGTCCCGGGCCTGGAGGAATTGCCAGAGAGACACATCTGATGTGAAGGTATTGTGCAAACACACACACACACACACACACACACACACAGGCATACCCACAAACAGACAATTGATCCGAAAAACTTCCTTTTAAGATGGTTGACTCGTAAGATGGTTCGAAGTTAGAGGACATAGAGGACTGAGTATCACAGGAGAATAAATCCCCATCCAGAATCCTTACAGAAAAAGAAGAAAAGCTTTAAAAAAGTCTAGTCACTACCAATCATTGTCCCTTTGCAATGAAAGCTTCCTGGTGTTCTGATCAAAGCGTTAAACTAATCCTCATCTGTCCCAGCCGTCTGTCTCAGATTCAGCCAGCTATAACCTGGACTTGAATCCGTACCCATTGGGCCCCCAAACTGAGCTATTGGAGCTGTTGGATCTGCCCTGCAACAGTGCAGGTCATTCTCATACTGAAGGCCTTCGAACTCCCAGTGCACACTTTAACTGCTCTCCTAAAACATTTACGACTACAGTCAGACATTCTCTGTCAAAGCTGGGTTTCACTTGGTCTCCTGGCACTCGGTCACTGGATGGGGGTAACCGTGGTAGTGTTGGGGGTTTTGACGCTTGATTGCGTTTACCACCCCCCTCACATCCCTCTGATAAAACATATGGATTGTGTTACTGCGTAGCTGGCCAATGCTTGATTGCGAAAGCCCAACAAGAGCCCTCGTTTGCTCTCTCAGTCTAGACCTGTCATTGTGGATCAAACTGTGAGCACTCAACTTCAGATCAAAACAAAGGGGAAATCTGGCCCACATAACTTTATATCCATGAATTTTTAGCATATTTTGAATGAAATCCATCGACTTTATCCAGTTGGACGCACACATTCATGTTCTAGCAAAAGAGGAATTAGGGACTAGATGTATCAATTTAGTATGCTAAGTACACCATTTAGCTTTAGCACTGGAGTCATTGATAGCAACTCTGTCTCTGCCAGAGGGCAAAACCCCCAGTGTTTTCATACCCCACTGGTAAAGACTGGGTGATAATAGGTTACAACACCCAGATTCAATGTGTCTCTAGCCGAGGTGACGCTAGCATGACCTCCATTCCCCAATCCCCTGACCCCCAGCTTCAGCCCAAAGGCATCAGAGAGGGCCAGAGTAGAGAAGAGGGTTTAGAAGTAGCAACAGTGGAAGTGTAGTAGGTGAGCCCAGGGGCCAGAGCCCTTTCCAGTGACCCATGACAGGACAGGATTGGGGATCAGAGGGGTTGGCCTCTGACCAGGCCAGAGCAAAGGGGCCACTGCACATAATGGCTCATGCAAGGCAGGCTTGAGTGTCGGGGAGCAAAGCCTTCAACGATTGTGTGTTTGTATGTGTGTGTGTCTGTGTGTGTGCGTGTCTGTGTGTGTCCTGCCACCTCCTGGTCAAATTTACAGCTGGCAGCAGCCAGTGAACCTGGGTGAGCTGGAGGCCTCGTTAAGAGATTGACCTTTTAGCTTTAGGTCAGATTTTGTGGAGTGAAAAGATTTCAGAAGTGAGGAAGTGCAATGTTGTTTTAAACTTGTGTGTTTGCTTGCTCATTTGATTGGGTATTTTCTCCACATTGATGAGAGGCAGATGTATTGTCCAGGTAATCTGATAAGAGAGACTTGTATTTGTTTGTTCGACTAGTATTTTTCAAGGTAATGTTGCATATCAGCTTCTGCTTTAAAAAATTGCTAAAAACTGCTACTTAGTCTCAAGTGGGGTGTTTACATGCTGCCATGCTGTCAGCAGTGTTGCTGGTCTGACAGGCAAAGGCATGTCAGCTTGATGTTGATGTTGGTTTGCTCATCTCTGATGTCAGACTGTCAAGATGTTTGTATCTCCTTGTCCCTCTTGAGAGGACCAGTCAGCACATGTAGTCACACAGGCTTTGTTCACAGATAGCGAGACAACAATCAAATCCCTCCAAATAATACTTCACATTTCATAATGTAGTCATGAAACTACAGTGTCTGTCCAATCATACCAGGAAATCAGTATTACAACTCTATTAGACTGAAAATTATTGCGTAGTCGTATTTATTTAGCTTCCTCTGTTCCTTTTGTCATTTATATGAATCAGTTAAGAGTTGAGATCACAGCATCATCCCGGTGCTTTTAGAAAGTCATACCCAAAACAATAAGAGCTCTGTTTATGCCTGGAGTACAGTAAGGATTCATTTACATATCTTTAAGCTCAAACTCTGTCTTAATGTTTACACTCATTGTGGCAAGTTATGCTTAGTTAAGAATGTTGAATGGCTAAACATATTGGGTTGCGACTCCTGTCACAATAACATTTTCTCTTTCCTGTTGTGTGATTTGAAAATATGTTGCCATTCAAGACAACCAAATAAAATCACGATAGTTAGGAAAGAATTGGGTGGACTGTTGGACTTTTTTTCTCTTTTGTTGTGGATGATTGGCAGGGATAGGGCTGCTTACGTACAAAGAAATTGGCGCATTGCAATGGAGGAAAACCACAGCCAAGAGCACACTGAGTTTTGTGACATCTTTTAGTGGCTAAACACAGAAGCAGACAAGCAGTTACTCTTTGCTCTTACCAACAGTAAGTCGGTGTCAGCTCTTCTGAAGACGTTTGAATTTTCACAGATGTTTAAAAATATGCAATAAGCCAGAGTTTTTGTTTAAGTATGTTTCTATTGCCCATGCAGGAGCTGATCCCAGAGTTTTACTACCTCCCGGAAATTTTTGTGAATGCCAACAGTTACAACCTGGGAGTGATGGAAGATGGCACTGTGGTCTCTGATGTGGAACTGCCACCCTGGGCAAAGAGCCCAGAAGAGTTTGTTCGAATCAATCGCCTGGTAAGAACCATCACACATGCTAGTGACACGAGCTAGTGGATGACCCAGGTTCAATGAACTGTACATCCCTGAGAAAATGTCTTTGTTCAAAACATTGGGCCCTTATTAGCCCAAAAAGGATAGTGTACATGCATTAATTCGGTCTTAAATTATTATTATTATTATTAATGAATTTTTAAAAAATTCCGTCATTATTCATGTAACTTGAAAAATGTTTATATTGTCTATGACTTGATGACACATGAACACATTTATCTCTGCCTTATAAATCACAGAACTGAGACTCACCTTAGTCTTGTCAGAGGTTTCTGCCTCACCTCTACCAGCTCAGCTGGAAAACCTAATTCAAAGAGACAGTGTTATTTCCTGACTGTCTCATAGTTCTTCCTGTTGCCTGAGCCTCCCACCTCGTTGACATACCCCAGCTCTCAGGTTGTTGTGTTGACCAAGTGATCGAACATCACCTCACCTTCTAACCTTCTAACCCTTTCCACCGCACCATCTTTCTCTTTGCTCTCACTCTGTCCACTTGCATCTGGCACATGATCATATGTGTGATTGCAAATTTGCTTGTGTACAGAGAAATTTTTCAGTATCCTCTTTCTGAATTCTCTTTAAGAAATATTCTGTGTATATGTGTGTCGGATGTTGCCAGACTTGCTGCCATAGTTTCAGTGTAGACATACTCTTTCCTTTCCCATACACAAAAACAGTTACACACACACACTCATAAGAGAAGGGAAACTGAGGTAACTCCTGGGGTCAGATTACTTTACACTGCTCTAGAATGTCAGAAACAGATAGGTTTCCTGCATTGTTGTCTTTTTGAAATAATTTATCAGTACTTTCAATCCCTCAACTTAAAATACTTACGTAATGCGTATAGAGTTTAGAAACTAGATGTTATATAATTTACTATACAGCATTTAACTGATACTCAAAATCCAGGTTGACCTTTAAATGAAATTTTGGCTCCTAAGAATGTTACACGCAACCAAACCACACATTGAAGTATATTTTAAATGTCCCAACTCTGTTTGATTCTGGATCCTCTCACAGACCACATTCCCCTCCAGCAATTTTTTTATTTATTTATTTTTTCTTTTTGTCTAAAAGCCATAGTCATAGTTTCCTGTATGATATGTGCCCACAGTAGTAATGGGTGCTGATGAGGCTGGGTGTGCTCTGTGACCTGTGCAGTCTTGTGGTGGGCTCTGTTAACCAGCCTGCTGATATGACCAAGCCCCTATCATTAATCACACACTTCTCTCTCTTTGGCTGTCAGCATAGTCTAGGCCGAGGTGGATACGTTGGGGGGGGGCTTTTCACTGTTCTGGCATGCTGCCTGTTAGTTTACTGAAGCCCTCTGTTACTTTGTGTTACAGAGTGAACATATTAGTTGACATTTTTTTGCATTGTAATGCAAAGAAACATGGAGACAAGTCTGCAGTCATGAAGCACTGAAGTAGTTAGCTGATTTAAAAAAAATATATATATATTAATTAACATTTGTGGTATACATCTTCTCAATACATCATTTCTGCTGCGTCTGGTGTAATAACTTATTGATGAGTGATGGACATTTGGGCATTTAAGAAACTTAAATGAAGAATTGCTTAGCATGGGAAAATTTACGACGACTGTTAGTTGTTGAATAATTGAAATAAGCAGCTGTGTTCCTAGTCTTTTTTATGTTGTAATAGGTATGATTTCCATTTTTAATACTGCTCTCCTGAGTAAGTTTAGTTTGAAATGCAGAGGTGGAACACACCCACTTAAAAAATACACCTTATTTGGATAATATTATTGTATAGACTAAAGATCTGTCAGAGGGGAATATATGAATTAATGTGCTTTGTGCTCCTGCGGCCTTTCATTACTAGTTTAACTGCACCAGTCTCATCTACCTCTGCTCATTCAATTTCCTCCGGCCCTTTCCTTTGTGTCCAATTTAGTGCTGCAGGGGCAATTTGGACTTATCCAAACAGTCTGTAGTCTGCACAGCTGCCTGCTAGTAACTGTATTCAGTGTGTGGTTTCTTTCTCTTCTGTGTGCGGATTGCTGTATTGATCCAGCATTGTGGCCGAGTCCAGCAGGTAGGTGTAGGTGCACAGAAACATAACAAGCAGAGCGGGAGCTTCTTTAAGCTTCACAAGAGGACTGAATATTTGAGTATCTGCTTCACCCATTTAGACTCAAACTTTTGACAAGTTTTGACAGTGTTTGGCCATGATCTCCGATCCTCTGGTCTTCTCAGTGATTCTATTACATGGCAGATTGATCCATTCCTCAACTGAAAATGATGACTACTCCATATTGCTATATTTTTAATATGTAATGTTTATTTAATTTGGAATATGCTTTATACTGGTTTACATGATTTCTACAGTTTTCATGTGTACATCTTAAACCGTTAACTGCTTCAGTCATTTTTTTCACGCAAAATAGTTAATAAGCTTAATAATAAGTATCTTCAGACTTTGAGATGCTCGTTAAGTAAAACAGGCCATGTGAATACATCAACTTGGGCTGTGTAAAATTGCACCAGAGATTTTTCCCTATTTTGAACATATTATGGGCACAAGGACTGATACTGAAAATAATCATTAGTTGCTATGCTCATATTCCATAATTTCACCACTTTAAGAGACCCAATCTTAAAGTGCTGCTGATCAAATGAAGATGGGAATGGGAATGATGGGGTGAAGAAGATTGGACAGTAAAAATAAAAGAGAGAATAGGTCGGGAACAAGGTAGAGGCAGGGAAGTGTGGGTGGACAGGTCTCTGGTTATGACAGATAGCTGGCATTAGAGGGTGTCAGCTGGCAACTGTGGTACTATTGGGAGAGAGATGAGCAAACTGGAGAGGAGAGAGGAAGAGTGAACGAGTTAATGGGCTGTTTGGCTCTCTTTAGCTTGTCTACTGCTAATGGCCTCGCAACACAAGGATAGACAGCAGGAGAGAACACGCAGACACACGCAGATGCACACATGGTACAAACACACACACACGCCTGCTGTCTCCACTCTGGTTATGAGCCCTAGATGATTAACAGCTAATTAGGGCCCAATCTGGAAAGGCCATTAAAAGCCTTTCACAGTAAAGGATTGCGCTGCTGTGCAAAACGGCAGCTTGTTTTTGTTGTTAGGAGTGAGAGTTATTAAAAAAAGAGAGGAGAGAGAGGAAGAAGAAGAATCCAGGGGTTGATGTAAACATTACATCAAACTGTAGCCTGGCTTGTGTTGCTCTGCTTTTGGAAGTGTCATAGTTCATCACCAGTGTTTAGTAAAAACTGTGTTGCATGGCAGCAGATCAACTACAAGTTTTTGCGTGCACAGATTGTTTTTTAACCTGTGCCATACCCAACACTGAAGGTTCATAGACTCCAATTTAAAATGATGTGTTTGGCGAATAGTTGTATTTTAAACAGACTCACTTATGACTAAGTATCTCAGTGCCTTAAGCCAAGCATGCACCTTCACCGCACTGGAGTGTCTACAGTATACTTAAATGCTTACTTGTAAAGGCACACTCCCTTTCTCTTGGTCCATCACATACCCACACACACACACACACACACATACAAGCTGAGGCACTGGGGTCTTGAGGCAGCATGCCACAGAGATCAGGGACTGCATGTTGTTTTTACCAGGGGGTCGAAGGAGAGGTTAAGAACTTGATCCCTCCTCCACCAGATAACTACATGTCTCTGGGCACTGTCAGCCTCTCTGACATTCCACTATATATGACCACATCTTACTTCTCTGCCCTGCTAGCCATTAGCACAATAGCAGGTGATGATGATAATGTGTGTATTTTTTGATATTTGTGTGCATGGTGCGGTTTACCTGT
This sequence comes from Remorina albescens, assembly GCA_034769265.1. Taxonomy (NCBI): domain Eukaryota; kingdom Metazoa; phylum Chordata; class Actinopteri; order Carangiformes; family Echeneidae; genus Remorina; species Remorina albescens. The sequence goes on from CM068487.1 coordinate 5,248,721, forward strand.
ACTGCCATGCGTCCAGCCTTCACTGGAGATCCTGACATGGAGCAGTCTAAACCACAGTCTTCTGTGGTAGACTCAGCTAACAACACAGATATCAGAGGCTAGCATTTCCACATGAAAGAACTTTGCACAATACCTTAACCTGTTTGTACATGGTTAGCTGTCTACATTCTAAAAAAAACAATAATGGAATTATTAATTATTTTAATATGAAATTCAATTGTAGAATAATGTTTTATTTAGTTTTTTTTTTTCTCTCCCAGAGATGTGCAGTGTAATCACAATCTGATCAGCTTGAGCTCTGCAGGGCCTTTTTTACTGCTCCATGTTCAGATGTTTGGTTCCTTTCAGTCATCTGTGCTCTTGGAGCACTGTTGACAGACCTGCAAACCACACACATGGGACAGATGGGCAGCACATTACTTTTGGCCTTTTCCCCCTGATAAAGCATCTACTCACTCAAAGCAGTGACAGAGACATCAGCTAAACTGCCCTCACAGAAGGAGAGAGAGACTTTACTTGTGTTGAATGGGAAAACCCAACTGAGTGATGGGTCAGAAATTGAGATGGTGGACTACAGATCACATATTGGAAAAGTTAAAATATAATAATAAAGTTATAATGAAAAAAATTAGTTAAATAAAGTTATCTGTTATCAGTCTGTGAAGTCAAATGATGGGACAGTGAGATTATAAACCTGTTTATTGGTGCGTTCATCCCGTTGGTGAGCCTTTCCTGCGGTTAGTTTCTGAAAGTGGTTGCTTTACTATGAATTATCTTGAACCGCCTTATATTTATCTCATGTTATAGTTTACTCTCGATTTCTGAATTAATATGCTCTGCTGCCACTATACTTGGCCATGTAATTAACATTAGCATTACCTAGCATTAACTAGCATCATAGTTTATGCCCATGTCTTTTTGGATTCCATTGTGTTTTTCTTTTATGTCTGCCCTCTGGTGGTCAGACATTTTCAGATGCAGCTTTAATTAAAATAGAAGCTGTTTTCTGAATTAAGCGGATGATTTCTGGTTTTCACTATGGTGATGATCTGTTTTATAGAGCCTCACATTTGTTCTCACAGCTGTTGTCTTTGTAATCACCACAGTCATCTCGCCTGCGGAGGTAAACATCCACATGGCTGCTCAGTGCTAACAGACAAATGTCATATTAATATGAGCCAAATCACCTTTACCCCCCAGACCTTCTATACTCATAGTATTGCCCTCTTTGAAAGTCCTTCTCTGAGGTTTGTCACTTTTATACGTTGACAGCTCTTCACACTTAGAAAACTTATGACATCATGGCAGGCATATCCATCATCATATCAGGTTATGATCAAGCAAGGGTCTAACATTATTTTTTCCATCTGATAAGATATTTTACAAGTATGGGGTATTGTGGTCAATACTGAAAACATTTAAAGATATTTAGTGTCATTATGCAGTGATATCCAGGGGCTCTTTGTGCGAAATGTGAAGCAGCGCTGGGTGCAGAAGATGAAAGCATGTCTCACATTTTTTCCCACAAGACACATACCCAGACATGATAGCTCCCCAGCTCAGACCACCAGCTACACTAAGTCAAAGATCATCGCTGTTTACATTCACCTCTCATCCACACAACGCTCTCTGATCAGACACCAGCTGGGACGCACGTAATGCTGTTCCCAGCAGTGCAGCTCCACGTTGTATTCTCCCAGGAACCTCACTGGAATTCATGTGTGAGCTGAGGTAAACCACGGCAAGGTCCAGTCACTAACCACTAGGATACACTTACGCACTTGTGAATGACTGAGTGAGTGAAAACCTTAATGTTGTCTGGCCCAGCGTGGCCTCATATAACAGAACAGAGTTTACCATGTTAGCCTAGTGCTAATCTATCCCCCCAGTGTCTCCACTGAAAGCCTTGTTGTTGGATGGGAACTAGTGCGTGGGGTAGGGGGGTTATCTGGCTAATGTCAGGCAGCGCTCACTGTAGGAGTATTGTCATGCATGAGGGTAGACATGTTTACTGTGTTCTCAGTGTTTTACGAGCTAAACCCCCTTCTTCTCCTCCTCCCCCTCTTCCCTGTCCATCTTCCTCTCCTCTTCTTCGTCCTCCTCTTCAATGATGTAATGGAGGAGGCCGATGAGTGCCTGAGAAATGGGATGATCTACTGCTGCTGACATACTCACTCACTAATGTTGTCTTTCTCCCTTTTCCTGCACTCCTCCACGCTCTCATTTTCAAGTCTGCCAAGGCCTGCTGAGATGGTTTTTTTTGCTGCATAGACTATTTTCACACTCCGTCGCTGCAGCACTTCGTCTGTCTTTCCCTCCAAAACACCAGCACTTCTGTTGTTATCTTGGCTTCCCTTGAAAGAACAATTGTCCTTCCCCCCTGCCTCATCCCAAGCTAATGTGTCCACAAAGAGTGTGGAGAAAAATATGTATTTTTGCATTTATTTTCAAGGTGACACAGAAGTATTTAATGGCATACTTAGATAAAATATAATTCTCTCTCAAAAAGTGTAATATGGTTAAAAATGATTCTGGTAAAAAAAAATTGTATACTGCTGTGGTTTATGAGCAAATTTCCACAAACTGTCTTTCCTGTAAATATCAATATTTTTACTGTGAGTATAAATAAAATTTTTACCTTGTCTTTCCAGAGATCATGAACCCCCCGCCCACACACACACACACACACACACACACACATGCACATGAACACGCAGACACACATTACAAGCTGTAGTTCTACATAACCCAACACCCTAATAACCTCTCCTAGAGGACTAACTACACTCCCGCTGATCAGTTGAGTCATTCATCCTAATCATCTCCACTCTGTGTTGAAAGCCTCTACACCTTCAGACGGGCAGAGAGACCATTCAATCCTCCATCCAACTCTGTAATCATTTGAGACAACAATGCTCCTCTCAACAGCTATCCAAATATTCCCTTGTGCAGCAGGCCTCTCAATGGTCTTGTGTTTAATCAGCTCTGACTGTTGACTTAGCTTGTACTCCTATTGTGGTGGCAGTGATATATTTTCTAGCTTGTTAGCCTTTTTAGAGATGAGATTTGCTGCAGAAGCTTGTTAACAATTGTTGTGATAAGAGCAGAAAGTTTTTAAGTTGTCATTTTCTTCTTTTAGTTGTTTCACTTGAAATAGTATTTGAAAAAGTATTTTAATCTTAAAATTATTGAACATTTCTGAACTCACTGTAACCAGACATCCACTTTTGCAGATAATCATTTATTTTGCTGCATCATAATGTTTTGTCATCAACCTGCAATAACCAAAGGGGAGCTACATCTTTCAGATTCAGCAGAATTTGCTTCACTCATTACTTTTCAATCAGAATTGTTTACTCCACTGTCATTGTCAAAATTGGACCACTAAGTGCATTCTCACAGTCTACCCTGTGACAAACCAAAAATCCACCATCACATGTTTGTTTTGGGGAGATGCTTTCCCAATCATTGCTCATTTTGCTTTTTTCCACCTCATAGCATGATATTGTTGATTTTCAAGTGAGCGAGGGATAATAAGGAAGATGGAAGGAGAGAGTGGGAGAGAGCTGCGGTTAGCGTTTCAGGTTCCACTTGCCAGCGAGCGTCTCCATTGACCCATAGCCACAACTCTCACGCTTGTGACCTGTCTAATTAGTCGAGCAGGAAGGAGGGGGGGACCAAAGTTACACACAACCCATCTGGGGTTCTCTTGGTGTGTGAATATGAGAATAAAGGAAATGGTTTGTTAGGTGTGCGGCTGCTCTAAGGCTCTCATTCCTTACATCACCATCGCTTTTTTCTCTTTCCTCTTCCACGTTTGGGGCCCCCTTTCTCCTGGCTGACTACAGGCTTCCTCTGCCTGCTTCAAAATGACACTCAGCTTCTCATTTACAGCGAGCTAATAAGCCCTTTAATCAGAGTGCTTGTCAACCTCAGGGCAAGTGACTCCAGAGGAGTTGATCCAAAGGATCAGATGACTGGAAGAAAGAACAGAAGGGAAAAAATGGAGCAGCGCTAAGAGTAAGAGGGAAAATAAAAGGGGACTGGTGAACTTGGAAGAGGACTAGAGTCAAACCCAAAGGGATGATAATAGAATTGCTTCTTCTGAGGATGATGAGGTTTTGTGTAAGTGGAAACATGGAGATTTGATTGGATTTAATAATGTGATTAAATTAATTGCGCTATTACAATATAATACTTCCAAACAAAACTTGATTCAACTACTGCTCCAGAATAATTTTTTCCCATGTGTGTGATGTTTCGCTGCCATGTATTCTGGATGTGGTTTTTAGGATGTTTTGATCAGCTCGTTCTTAAACAGTCATTGTACTATATACAGACCTGACAAGTGTTTGCTTTATTCATCTGTAATCGATGCAAAAGAAAACAGCCTGCTGACAACACTCTGCATACAACATGTGCATTGGATTACACATCCACACCGTCGGTGACACGTGCGCAAGCACACACACATACGTGGAGGTTTGCTTGACTGTTTTCATGCAAATGATTGGATTGATTTGTTAAGTGACATTTTAACTTCCTTACAGACAGCTCGCCATAAGTCCTTAAAAGGGTTTTTTAGGGCCAGTGAGGGTTGGAGGAGAGTGTTCAGTGTCACCTCGTTAAGGCCGAAGTGAAATCCAGCTCAATCCAGACCATAAAGCTAACCGCAAACCACAGCGAGGCGCACAAATGTCACTGATAGGCCTAGTTCAGCCTTGCAGCTTTGTGGAATGGACAGGCACTTTTACTTAGCCAGTGAGGCGTGATCAGACATTTTAGCTTTTTTTTTTCCTCCTGAGGACTCAGAGTAAGCCTTGTTTAATGTCCCCCAGCCGGTTAATTGCAATCACTTTGTGTCTCCAGTTTGAAGTCTCAAACATGGATAGCATGTTTTTAAGTCCTCAAGCGTATATCAGTTTCAAGAGTAGCGTATTGACTGACACATTGTCACTCTGTTATTCTTTTTGAGTGTTTTTTGTACGTGTACTCTTTCACACTTTGGCCACAGATGTTTCAAAGAGATGGTGAATTTGAGAATTTAGAGTCATCTGAAATTTGAACGCAGGCAAGTTGTGTTTATTGTGATGCCTTTTCATTAGAGTTCATATCACAGCCCCAGAAGACTGGCATGCAGGCAAAGCATGCAATTCAGAAAGAGAAAATGATATACTTTTGAATACTTGGTGGCTTTGATCGAGGGGGAAACTGATTGTGGTGATTGATTGCATTTTTCTACATAGGAGAATATTCAGAATTATTGTTGCCATTGGAAACAAGTAACACTATACAACAAAGGGGGACCCCCCCCTGCTTCAAAGGTGTACTTTGTCAAATCTGTAACAATGGAAATGTGGGATTCCAATGACTTCGACCCCCTATCAGCATTTACATAAAGGCATGCTAAATTATTCATTAATTATCAGAGAGTCCCCTGTGGATGGGGATGACACACACACCGGCTGCTAATTGGCCCATCAATAATCCTGCCTGGTTCTCCTGAAGTAGCACCAGATCCCACCTCAGGAATCTGCTATCTGCCCCAACCTTCTGCTCAAGCATTTCCACAGTGTGGCACTACATGAGGAGACATTTCCGCACCTGCTCAACTGGCATAATGTTGACAGGTTATGAGAAAAAAAAAAAGCTATTCTCTGGACTTGATTATATTTCTTGTTCAACAAGTAGCTTATATTTCTCACATTGTCTTCTTCATAGAAAAAGGAAATTTGTTCTTACTATTGATTTCATCACAACATTCAGCCTGATGTTATTGTGATATGTTCTTAAAAATATTATATCAAAGAATATTATTTACAAAATAGTTTTAGCATGCAGGACTCAAATAGGAGTAAATTGTGTATTTCTTGGGGATGATTATCAGCTGCAAATCTGTTTGTTAGTTTGTCTTAGATCTTGATAAACAATGATTTTTTTTTCATCAAAAAATTATAATAAACAAAACAATAGGTGTATGATACAGAGGAATAAGTCCTATTAAGATTTTGCTCTTTAAGCAATACATGATAAGACAGAAGAATTTGAATTCCACTGGTTGGATTTTTTATGTGTTGTTGATACTGAGGGACCGCTGGATGCCACCAGAGCTATCTTTCATTCCTGTGCAAGCAGTTATTTTCTTTAGACAACTTGATTGCCAGAATGTCCTTCTAATGAGGGAACTTTGATATGAAGCCCCCGGTCTAGACCAAGGTTGACAATAAAGCAGTTTTTTTATTACATCCTAATCTAACTGTTGACAGAGAAGCAACATTCTGCAGCTTTTATAAGAGCTCTGAAGAGATGTGATCAAGGCAGTTTTCTGCATTCCCACAGGAAGAGGAAGATATTCTTTTGAATCTTTGAGAATGAATCCACTGAGGTTAAATTCCAACTGCTGTGCCTTTTGTCAGACAGATGGTGACAGACCAAACAAATGCAAAAACACACAGCTATGTACACTGGCTTCAGACTTAATTTGAATCCCTACACTTTTTCCACATTTTATTGTGTTATGGATTTTATTTGAAATGGCCAAAATAGCCCTTTTTGCACACCATTCTACACTTAGTACCCCACAATGATGAGGTGAGAACATATTTTTCATATAGTTTACAAGTTTATTAAGAATCTAAAATGATACTACTTCCAGTGCCAACGTCACACACTTACACTCACTTATTTCATATCACCCCCTCTCCAAAGTGATTTCCATAAAGGCGGGCCTCTGGAGAGGGAGCAGCAATAACATGGCTGTCTTTGTTTTCCCATGCTGATTGACAGTAGATTGCAGTGCACATTAAATGCCCATCAGGCCCAGCTTTAGTTTTAGAAACAGGGGAGCAGGGCCTGTCAAAGGTCAATCCTAGCACATAATGAACTGATGTCTCTTATTCACTCACACACAACTGAACCCCAGTCTGCCCACTGTTAAAGTGAGAGTTTGAATGAAGAAGGGTTTCCTTGGTTTATAATGTAACATTAATAAAAAGGATTGCCCAGTGAAACAAGCCTTTAAACACATTAACATACTCTGAATATACTGCTACCAGTGGGACAGACAGACATAAAGTCTAGACTGTCTTACATTTTAGGGGTGTTCTGTTTTATTTTAATATTTGTTGCTTTATTTGAGCATTTCCCCATAGTTGAGCCCTTAATGGAAAATGTTGTGAAGTAATTCACACGAACAGACAAATCTCTCTCCATCTGCTAATTTTCTTCGGTCTACAGCTCTCAGAACAGTGCTTGCATCTAAGTGGGGCATTGTCCAAAATACCAATGTGTGTAATAACCATAAACCTACACTATATGTGGATTCCTTTTATATTTATGAAAAGAAATCTTTTTACCTGACTGTCCTGTTAACAACAGGCCCAGGGAATGTTCGCGCTATTTTGATAATTATGCCATTACTGTACCTAAGACAGCATAGATACTCACTGTGGTACTTACCCTCTTTTGAGAAATATCAACAGAGCCTTTAAAATGTTGGTTAAACACAATGAGTTGCTTAAATAGAAATATGTGAAAAGTAAAATTAAAATCAAGAGCAGTTTAATTAAAGAATTATTAAACTAAATTATGAATCTCACAGACACCGGGTCTTCAAAACTCAACTTATTTTGATGTTTCACTTCATTTTATTCTTGGTTTGGACAGGTCAGAGTATGTAGAAAAAAAAAAGTGATATAATAACCTTATTTAGTCTGATCAGCTCTACGTCAACATGTGCTCCTAATTAATGCTTCCCCTTTTTGTATTTTTAGCTACAAAGGGGGAAGCTATTCATCGGTTCCGATCATGGAATTTGTGACTGCATAAAAGATTCCCTCAGTGCTCAAGTTGCAGTGAAAACATCGTCTTAACACACAGTCTCCTCTTTAAACCCGTGCAATCCGCCCGCCCCCCCCCCCCCGCCACCCTTGATTGAAAGTTGTAATTAAGAGAAAGGGGAGGAATTTAATGCAGAATGAGCTGTCAGGAAGTCACATTTAAATGAAGGATGCTCTGGTCTCTGCAGTAAAAATTTAAATTATATAAATTGCCATTTAAGTGTAGCACAGGCTAATGTTTTGTCACAAATTAATGTGACACAAGGCAGCAATGACAATCAAGGGCTGCCTCATTCTAATTTGGTCGTGTTTAGAGGGCTTTTGTGAGCGGACAGCTTTACACAAATTAACACAATTGCCTGTTTTTATGAGGAAACCATAAATGTTTTTTCCCTCCTTTGCCGGCTAATGAGGAGAGAAAACGGCTTGTACCTCAGCATTATGGCAATGTGGAGACGTCTGCACAAGAGCAACATGGTACTTTTATCCGCCCACAATCAACAGTGAAAAGAACAAAGACAAAAGCTGATATGGCTCCCTAATGAACTACAAGAGTCTTCTAATGTTTTGATGCTCCCGTATGATCAGATATGGATTTACTGTGCTTTTTGCTCATTATAGAAATCATTGGCAGATTGTGTCACAGGAACAATTAGGGGTAAAGTCTGCTTTCTCTGAGGAGTTCATCTTTGAGAGACATTAGTGATGAATGTCGTTCAGTAATGGGAAAAGGAACATGCTAGGGGAGTAGCATTTGGTTGGAGCACGCTGTGTAAATGGCTTACATCTGTTGACATTGACAATACTCCTAATTCTCTCTCCTCTTCCCCATTTACAGGCTCTGGAGAGCGAGTTTGTGTCCTGCCAGCTCCACCAATGGATCGATCTGATCTTTGGCTACAAGCAGCAAGGCCCTGAAGCCACCAGAGCCCTAAATGTGTTCTACTATCTGACTTATGAAGGTGCAGTCAACCTCAGCTCCATCAACGACCCCATTCTCAGAGAGGTGAGGCTGCTACATGATACAATTCATGTTTATACACACACATTTTAATACACATTTATATCCTGCCTGGTTGATTTAACTCACTTGGGAGTTTATGCTGAGTAAGGGGAAAATGCCATATAACAATAAGTATACTTGAGTATTAGCACTCTCAAATGGATGCTTAATCTTGTATTATAAAAGCATCTGTCCATTCTCTGCATCTGTATTTCATGGTGAGTTTTGATGCCATTAGCCACGTTAAATTGTTTGTAGAATGGCACGGGAGAGCTAAACTAACAATCTACTGGCAGGTATTGCTGATCCAAGTCTTTCCCCTGTGTGATACCTCTGAAAGCACTCCACCAAGTGTTCCACTTTAACGCCTTAAAACCTCCTCCTTGGCTTTCATTCATTATTCATCCCCCTCACTTTGAACTGCTGCACACGAGCCGCACTGGCCTGGCTGACAGCAAACACACAAAGCACAAGGCTGAAAAGAAAAACACAGCTAGTTTGCCCACAGCCAAAGACCAGCCTGACAACTTCACCAATCTGCTGTAAAAGGCAGCTAGCCAGCAGCAGACCAGTTCTTGTGGTGGCTTAAAATGGCAAATATCCTATATTTATTCTTGTCAGCACATACTCACAGGGCATTGCAGAAGTTATTCAGTTAAGTAAAACTGTCACTTAGTCTCTGGTTGTAAAACTGCTGAGATTTGGAAGCATCATTACAACCAAGTCTCAAAGGAAAGATGTTAAAGTGGTCACACAGAATATCAAATATGGAAGGAGTGTAGGAAAAATGGATAAAAAGAAAATAATAAAAAATGTGAAATCAACAAAAAAAAAAAAAAAAGATATACCGTTTACCAGGCAGGACATAGTTGAAATAGTTAAACCACTGTAAACAACTGGTGTCGTCACATTATATCTAGATAGATAGATAGATAGATAGATACTTTATTAATCCCCGAAGGGAAATTCAAAGTGTCTGCCTTGTGTCACCTACTTCAAATATCAGTCAGTGACCGACTGAGAAGTGAGAGATAAGAGAAGTCAGGTTTATATGGCTGTCCCTGCTGTTGGAGTCAGGCCAAAAAGTGGCTTTTAAAGCATGTTTGATGTTGCACCTTTTTGTGTCTCCTGTCCCATTTGACTTTGTAGAAAAATTGCTGCATTCCCTGATTGGTAATTAATGTTGTTAATAAATTATTATTATACCAATAGAGAAAATGGGCAGGACACAGGTTGTAATAAATCAGATTTACCCTTTAAGCAAAGGCCCCCATACCATTGAGGTGTAAATGGAAATGAGATCAGTGTCTATCAAAAGGCTGAAATGCGTTTTGCCTGCACTGTTCTGCTGCCCTTCATGCTCAGTGACTGGAGCATCTCGGGCACTGGGGGTAGTCCCTTGATTTATCACCTCATTCGCCCTAATTCCCATCCAGATGTGCTTTGGCCTTAAACTACCCACCCTCACACACATGCAGATTCATTACCAGGGTGCACCGGTCATTTCCACACTCAGTCTGAGCCCATTACCCACTCTATTGGTCAACACACACACACACACACACACACACACACATACACACACACACCCAAGCACACAATAGCACACAATCCAAAATCAGATCACTGGCACAATACACATGCATACACATGCATATAGGACACAATCAGAGACAGGTGTACCTCCCTCTGTGCTTATGACTGCAGGAAAATTTTCAGCAGTTTTGGTCTTATGTGTTACATTTTCATTGACTAAAGCCATTTTTGAGATTTGTATATAACTTTACGCTCTGGGTTACCTTTTGTGGGGAATTGCTGCACTGCTTTACAGGAAAAGGGAAAGAAATTGCTTTAGGCTTCTTGCAAATTAAACAATTTATTTATTGGCTTCAGGGTTTATGGACAATATTGTGTCGAAGGACTTAATTTTTCAAACATGTCACATGAGTGTTTTTAAAAAGTTACATATGCCATTTACCACTGGCAGTGACTCTTGATGTGACGTTATAGCTTTACCTTTTTTTTCCCTTCAATATTTGTTTCACTTCCTGGAGACTAAGAAAGGGAGAGTTTGTTGTCTTTCTTGTCCCACTCCCCCTTTGATGCTCTAAGTCCAATCTGTGGGATTTCACCTTTGAACACACCATCAGTCTGAGCACTTTAATTAGTTAAATAAACTAAAGCAGTATTATCCCTGTGAGCTAAACCAAGGCTCTCCTTCAACTATGTTTGTGCGGAAGGAAGCATGTCCTGTCTGTGCAGAAGGTGGAAACAGAGTTCCAGGTCTGGGTCTCATCATGGCCAGGAGCAAGGGCTGGTTTAGGGCTGGAGGAGCTTTGGGTTTGAAAGTGTCCCCAGAGTCTGCCATTAGTGAGTGACAACTCTTTCAGTCTGAGCTGTGGTCAGGGCCAAGCTGGGCCACATTAGGACAGGCCTCGGGCCTGTTCAATGTCAAGGGGATGGGTGACAGACGTCTGTGTTTGTGTGGGTATATTTGGGTAGAAAAAGGTAGTAGGTTGGGGCAGAGAGTTCTGTATTCCTGCTACGGTCTTTGGGAACAACCGACTCCCACCCGCTTCATCCAACCTCATGACGACTCAGCGACTCCAGAGATTTGTATGGACCATACCTTGATATGTTTGTACGTAGACATTGTATGTATACATGCATTCAGTGGTATGTGTATACCTTTGTATGTTTATATGTGCTCATCAGCATAAATGCACATGGCTTTGTGTTTATGTGTGCATTTCTGCTCTGGGAGAGAGTTTGGAATATTTCAGCACAGATTAGGGAATGCTGTGGAGACCACTGCTGTGTTTTTCAAAACCATGATTACTTCCTGTCCTGCCTCTGCCGCAAGTCAAGAGAGCTGTGTGTGTGTAGATGCATTTGTGTGTCCGTGTGTGCAACCTTGTGCATGCATGCGTGGACATCTGTGTTGCTTCCCAGTGTATAAAGAGAAACACACCCTGTGTTGCCTTTTCTTCGCTGTACAGGGCTTCCCCTCTTTCACATGTGATTATGGAAAATCCCACAGTCTCTAACACCAGTAACAAAACACAGAGCCCCGTCTGAATTGTATGGTGTGTGCGTAATTCGGCAGAAGACGGGAAATATACCCACGCGAGTGAACCTGCGTTGACACTCAGCCAGAGTCACTCACCAAACACAAGGCCCAGTGGTTTATTTTCCTTGGAAAATATGTCCTTCACTGCATTTATTTTATTTTATTTTTTCATAAGATTGCTGAAAATGCCACTATGCTGTTTGTCAGAAATACAAGACAACTGCAGTATTCTTTTAACTCTCACATAGCCAGTGTGATTTTAGCTTGATTTACATAAAAACAGCATGTTTTACATGGAGATCTATCTTGTCAAGTGGCTGAGTAAATCAAAGGGCAGGCTGGGACATCTGAGCCGAGGGTGTCTCAGCCATTTAAATGTATAGAATATAGAAAACCCTCATCAGATATGGGCCAGCGCCCCCAAAAGAGATTGGCCTTGTGGATGGCCCATCATATAATCACCTGAGCACTGCATTGGCATATAGGGAGAGGACATGCTGACCTAGACTGAGCCACTTTCCAACGTTCCACAACCTCATAAATGTCAGAGCTAAACTTAATGAAGATAGGTTGAGTGGCTTTGAGGAGCCTCTTCTACACATTAGCTTAAGCAAAATGCCCTGCTCTGCAGGCGGAGGAGAGGAGAGGCACGTTGACCTTGAATGATTCACTGATGTCATTTTACTAACAGACCAACTGTGGATGAGATGGAAAATGCTCCAGTGGTCTGCCATGGTCAGTGACAGGGGTCACGTGCTGTTTTGATTGTTGATGTTATTGTGTTAAAAAAGGTTCTTTAATCTAAATTAAATCCAGTCTTGGTAAGCAAACCTAAACAAACAAGTCTGAATTTACACTTTTTCGTACAGTCTAGAATATCAGCTTATTACTCTTCGCAAAAAGTTTATTGCTGATAAAAAAGGAGAACATCTAAAGAAAACTGCAGAACTCGCAGAATGAAATAAACATGCAGTCAAGAAGATTACAGGAGGACAATATGATCTGCTTGGTTTTCACTGACATATGTACAATTTTGGTGTACAGATCTAACAATAACTCGTAATGGACAGTTGAGATCTCTCCTTCTGTACGCCACTCAGGTCTCTGCTTAGTTTCAGACAATGGCTATGAGCAGACAAACTTCCCAACCTTTTTCTCATGGAAATACCATATGCAGGCCTCAAGTATGAGCTCATTCTCACAGGCCTCGCCAAGATAGGCTCAAACGTCTCAGCCTACACACACAAGCTGTCACTCCCACACAGCCAGTCACAGTGCACACCAACATCCTGACAGGTCCATCATAATTTGTGTTAGCCCTTTTCTCTCTGCCGCTTAACCTTGCTATACAAAGTTCTGTTGGCATATATGTTCAGTTGTTTTTGCTTTTTTAGCATTTATATATTTTTTTAAATTTGAATATATCTTTGCCAAGCTTTTTAACTTTGCACCTGCGCATGTTCAAATTTTTATGTAAATCTAATCTTGAATGATGCTTTGTATTCTCTGCTAAGCATTAGTCAGATTTGGAAATTAATTTTGAAAAAAATCCTTACTAAATCAAATGTAATTAATGTAAAGGAAAGAATTCAACCACGAGTCAATAATGTTAGTATTGCCGTAATAAATCCTTAAGTTAAAGGAATATGTCCATGTAAAACTTTTTATTTCCATTTAAAAAAAAAAAAAAAATCATTTTCCAGTTCCTTTTTGTGAAACAAGGCGATTTTCTTCATTTCGCTTTTTTGTTTTCTCTCATTGCTGAACCTATTACTTTCTTACAGAGAAATCACTCAATGTGAAGTGTTTTCTGCCAGTTATGTTTTATAGGTGAACTTTATGTTTATATCAAAAACTGTGAAGATATGAGTCTATGTTGATAGTTGGGTTTTTTAATGTTTTTTTTTTTTTTTGTTTGATTTGTTTTGTTGTGACAGTACAGCAACATAAAGTAGTGGGATGTATTACCATGGGCTCGTACATCCATACACTGCTGTGGGTGTGTTCCATCCTGTGCTAGTTGGCCTGACAGTGAGCTGTGTGATGATGTCCAGAAGCTGCTCGGCCGGCGTCTGCTTTGACATTTATGGTCCTATACCTCTTCATTAACACCACCTAACCAGCCAACAAGCCTGCCTGTCCCAACCTCCCTCTGATTCTGTGTGTGGCTGTGGAGGATAAATTGGTCCGTGAGGGTGTGTGTGGGTGTATCGGTGTATCCAACAGTAAAAAAAAGTATGTTTACATGTATGAGTGTATCTATGGTTTTTCCCCCTCCTCTTCATTGTCTTTTACGTTTATCTCTCTCTGCTTTCTTTTTGGACAATCACAATATTGTTTTGTTTATTTTCTTAATTGATCATTTATCAGGTAATGATGTGATTTTAAGGAAGGCGATGGAATAGGATATAATGTGTTATGGCTTGTTTTTGTTTTGTTTTTTTGTTTTACTTGATTGAAGAGCAATAAAAAATCTCTTTATTCCCTCAGGCTGTGGAGTCTCAAATTCGGAGTTTTGGACAGACCCCCTGCCAGTTACTCATTGAGCCACACCCACCCAGAAGCTCAGCCATGCAAGTGGTGAGTGAGACACACACATACATGCATACAGATAATCTTATAAACTAACACACCCCTGTGCTTTTAATGCTTTAGTCTGAAAATACTATGATGGATCAGTAGCCACCAAAGCTATAGTATTGGCTCTTGTGCTGCCTGTTTAATATCGTCTCTGGTTCCTTGGCTGTCGTGATGTTGGCACCCTGCTCTCCATAAGTCTCAATTTTTTGGCTCATTCTTTTCATCTCTCATGTAGCTCCCATCTTCTCTTTCCCCATCTCCAATTGTGGGAAAATAAAGTCTTGGGTTTGAAAGCATCTCCTCTCTCATCATTAGTGAGGTGTGCGTGAAAGGGAAAGATCACAAGCATTTGTGTGCATGTGTGTTTAGTAAAAGGTTTGCGGGAAAGGCACAGCTCTTGGCAGGAAACCTGGGTCTGAGCCAGATTTTCAACCTGAGCTGAAAGCAGAGGAGATCAGCAAAGCAGAGCAATGAGCAGCAGTCTTGAAGGCACGGCTTTTTAAGGGCCAGGAGTGCAGTCAGTGTGCCTGCTTGTGATGGACCAAGGCCCCATGAGTCCCTATTAGTGTGGTGTCCCTGTGGTGCTGACAGCTGGCTGTAGACCACCACCCAGTGCACACGTCTATACACAGACACAAACTCAGGCTGGTGCTTTGAATCCACCTGACTTACTGTACAGGAATATTCCTATGAAATGTTTTTTTATTTTTACTCCCCCACATATAGTTTTCTGACATAATATTGGGACAATATCATTCAGACACTTTCTGAACCACTGCCACAGCTCCATATTCCTTCAGAACACCCTTTTCTCTTTTACGTGTTCTTGCGCTTTACTTTCTCTCCATCCTCTCGCATGTGAGTGCGTTGTCAGAGTGTCGGCATCTGCCCATGCTGGTGGTAATGATACTGTCAGCATGTCTGGTTAGCTGTCAGACACACCGGA
Source organism: Remorina albescens (assembly GCA_034769265.1). NCBI lineage: Eukaryota > Metazoa > Chordata > Actinopteri > Carangiformes > Echeneidae > Remorina > Remorina albescens. The sequence goes on from CM068487.1 coordinate 5,264,158, forward strand.
TTTACTCAGGTCTGTTCCTGATGTTGAACACTGATGTTCTCCTTCTTCACACGCAAGGAGGAAAATGGCTCCGTGTTAGAGCTGCTAAGTACAAGGACTGTGTAAATAGCTCTATATAACCCTCTGTCTAACCAGAGGAAACAGTCTGATAGGTCACTGACAGTTCCTTTTTTTTTTTTTTATGAATTGTGTTGTTGGTCTCTTCTACTGTACATGATTAGAGCTGAACTCTAATGCAGCGTACATAATTTTCATGAGTATTTCTACTTTTTCCGTACAATTACGTACAAAAACCTAAGAGCTTAGTGCGGAAACATGAACTAGTCTGTGGTCCACAATGATTTTAATAATCTATTAATCTTTAAATTTATTTAGTTTTCGGCTTTTTTAAAGCACAAAAAGCCAAAAACACATTATCTATTTCACTAATTTGAATGTCTTTAGGTTTTTAATTAGAAAATCCACCTTGATTTTTTCAGTATGGATAAATATGATAGATGTACTGTAAAAATAATCATCAAATTGATAGATAATGAATATTATTAGAATATATAATTAATTAAATGTAATAGCTGGAGCCATTTATTCTTCTTGCTTCTCCTCCTGGCTTATCTGTGCTGCTGAAATGCTGCTTATATCTATTTTGCTCGAGCTTCCTAACTTTCTGTCTTTCTTTCTCTTTTCTCCCACATCCCTCTCTTTTTCCCCTCACTAACCCCAACCTGGGCTGCGTCCCTCATCTTTTCCTGCGTATTCTCTTTTTTTCACCACTTTGTATCTTTTCCCTGCATCCCATTGTCCATCCTGGGGGCCCTGAACAGTATCTTCTCCTGCAGACTCCACTGATGTTTACGGAGCAGATGCAGCAGGATGTTATCATGGTGTTGAAATTCCCATCAAACTCTCCTGTGACCCATGTAGCAGCCAACACCCAACCAGGTCTTGCATCACCGGCCATCATCACTGTCACCGCCAACCGCCTCTTTGCCGTCAACAAATGGCACGGCTTGACAGGTGAGAGATTTCTGTCCATGTACTCATACAGTATATTTTAGGGGTCTCTATGCTTTTCAAAGACATGTTTTTGTAGGTAAAATATTTTGTCCTCAGATTTTTCTGCATCAAACTTGCCTCAAGGGTATTTTACTGAAGTGAAGGTAATCGGTTGCGATCATACTTCCTCTGTTCACCCCTCTTCTCCGTATTTAGTGGTGTCTAATTAATCTGAGGATTGACCCATCTCATCTCTATAGGATGGGTTGATTTGGGAGACAGTTGACTGTGTCTACTGGATAGCAGTATCAAATGTGACACATGTAGCAGCCAGCATTAGGTCTCACGTCCACCTCCATATATCAGCCACTCACCTCACAAAACCTTATTTTCTCAACATCCATCCTACCCCTGGAAGAAACATTAAATTTGATATTTGTGAATTTATTTGGATGAAGACTGATCCGTTTTCAGTAGAACACAACCTCATCTATGTCTACCACAGACCAGATGGATTAACCTAAATTGTTTAGTGAGTCGTTGCTGTTGCTGCAGACTGTGGGACACAGAAGCATGTTGATGATTTAAAAAAAAAAAGAAAAAGAAAAGAAACAAAGCAAGAAAGATTCAAAGTTTTAACAGTTAATGTAATGCCTTTTAGTGTTCCATTTAATGATGTTGTGGTTTATTATTCATTAAACCAACGCAAAAGCAATCAATAACAGGAAAAATGTACATTAGTTAGTCAACAGTTCTGATAAAAAAAAAAAATGTTTAGCTCCGCTTTGCAAATGTAAGAATTACCTTCTAACCTAATTATATTTTTATTAAGTCAATATGGGTTTGGGTTTTGGGTTCATTCCAATCAGCTAATCAGGAAAATAACTGTCAGATTAATTCATAATTGTTTCAACAGTTTGAATTAATCAAATACTGATGAGTTGGATGGTTTAAGAGGATAATAAGCTTGATAAGTTTGCAATATGAAAATATTAGCATCTGGATTGAACTGTGATTATTATTGATTATATTATACTTTTATTATTTTTACATTTATTTTTTACATTTTATAATCTGAACAATAAATTTGTTTAGCCAAAAAAAAAAAAGAGAAAATTTCATGACTTGAGTCCCTTTGGACTTGAGAAGTCTGTATTTTGAATGAGTTTACTGGAATGTAATGGCTGCCTGGAGACTTGCATAGAAATGCATATTGTAACTTAGTTAACACAAGGAATCATTATCTCTATGGCCTTGGTAACTTTTTGACAATATTAATGTTTAATTCATCAGTCACACTGACTTTATGGATATAAGTTTCAGTGTGTTGGACTGAACTGTAACACAGTGTCTACTTCACAAGGCCACATGATTACAATATTAATCCAGTCTGTCTTCTTCTCTGTCAGGTCATCAGAGCTCAACGGTGCAGGACCAGCAGTACCAACTTCCTGTGGAAATTGACCCACTGATAGGTATGATGTAAAAGAACCTACCCACATATTCTTTACACACAGCAAGCTTATATATGCATGGTATAATTTTTTTGCGTGGATTTATGTGTGATTCCTGATGGCACTTTGGTGACTCATGGCAGTCTGCACTGTTGTCCCTGGACAGTAGATTAGAGTTGTTTCTCAGCCTCTGCCCCAGTTCACTCCTCATGATATAGCCCCTGCTCTCACACTAAACCATTTGCATGCAAATTGGAATGCAATGAGCTGTAGCCTACGCCGGCATTTCATCATCAACTCCCCCTCTTTCTGCCTCTCCATCGTCCCCTCCCTCCCTCCCTTTCTGCATCCTCTTTGGTTTAATTTGAGTGGAGGGAAAGGACGCGTGTCAGTGGAAATGAATATGAATGTGGTAATAATGTGTGATTGAGAATGCACGGCGGATGGCTGTCAGGACAATATGGGCGCCTCTCATCCTTCACGACTTGTTGATGAGCAGAAGAAGAGTGCCGGGCCGCAGTGATGTATGGGATGTACAAGTGGAGCCGGGAGAGATCAGCCACTTCTATCTGCCCCTGCCTATGCCTCTGTCGCTTCCCTGAAGCCTCTGGCGGTCTCATGCACATCTGCGAAAGGGGCTGTTCTTCTTCTATGAATGTTGTGGTCACTCTGTCTCAACAGACCCTTTCTACACATGTAGTTTCTTCACTTGACTACTGACAGTAACCAGGCTTTATTCTCACATATTCTTCTTGATTCTCAGATACATTTCTCCACTCCATTGTATACATGCTAAAAACCTTATCTGTGCACCTGTATTTATACATTAAGTGCATATAGAGCCATTACACTGAATGGCAAATTTTATCCCATATATATATTTTATTTTATTTTTTTTTTTTTTTGTTTTATTCACATTGTTGTTTTCACTTACATGCATTTTAACCTTGATCATAGATCAGATATCTTTTTGTTTTAGTAAGGGGGGCTGTTAGTGTTTTGGAAGCGGTTGAGGAGATTTTGTGCTTGTCAGTAATATATTTACACTGTTTGCATTCCTGGAGGAGTCTGGCCTAAACACAGTAAATTGAAGATGAGTGCTCAGCCAACTGTGGCTTTGGGGAATGTTAAAAATGAGATGAAATATCAGTTATAGCAGGTATACTGGACTTTATCAGATCCAATACTAAACAGGCTTCGTCAACACCTGTTCTCCAGAGCTTTTGACCCCACCATAAGAAATACTTAACAAAAGACATAACACTCCAGAAAATAAAAAATATAGCACTTACAAAAGAAAGAATTTCAATAAATTTGATTTGTAACTAACCACTGGCAAAATTACATGAGCAGAATAAATTTGCAGTGTGTTCTCTGACTTGATTGGTACATATTATGTATTTTGTTAAGACATGTTAATGCATGATTTCTCTGACTCTTTAAATTTTTCACCACATAATTAATAAATAAATTAATAAATTATTGCAATTCCTTTCACTGTGAAAGAAAAGTTAAAAGGAGATGTGTGAGGTGTGAGCCTGTTGGAAATAGCTGAGAAGTAAACAGTAAATTATGTGTTGGATTGCAGATTTAATGATTTTTCTGTCCGTTTCCGGCATCATTTATTTGCCCATTTCATTCTCACCCTTCTTCTTTCCTCTGCAGCAAGTAACATGGGCAGTCATCGTCGTCAGATCTCAGACCTGCTGGACCAGAGCATTCAGATCAGCTCGCAGTGTTTCGTTATCACAGCAGACAACCGCTTCATCCTTCTGTGTGGCTTCTGGGACAAGAGTTTCCGGGTCTACTCCACTGACTCGGGTACTGTATATCCTAGCTGTTATTGCTTATGGTCAGAAATTTAATTTGCCTGTGATTCTTCATTTTTAGCTTGATGCTGTCGATCTCATGAGTCATTATGAGTTTGGAGACAAATTTAATTAAACGTAGTTTCATCACTGGTATCAATTGGTTAATAATTCATTGACATGAATTCATAAGCTTTGATTTTTGCAGTAATATGAAGCTGTGTGGTGCCATTAAACTGATTTTACCTTCCTGCTGCCTATATCATGAACCCCTCCACTTTTTGTCTCAGGCCATGATGTCAACTGTGAACAGCAGAGTTTCATAAGCTCATAAGGAGATTGCTCTGAAATTTGAGGATCGCATTAAAGGAATTAACCTTTTTAATAGCTAATGAATATCTGTGGGCTTTCCTCTGGCACCATCCTCAGGACACACTGTGTCTTCTTCTGAGCTTCACAAGTCAGGTTTTAAGGCAGACCAAAAAAGAAAATCGTCAGTATGTATGTCCAGCGCTTTAGTATTGTCAGGTAATTAATATTACAGCTGTTGGTATTCTTTAGAATTGAAGTATTTCAGATCCTTAGTTCAGTAAACAAAATAGTTTGATGCACTCTGCAGTAGTATAATATGCTGCTGTCATAATGCGATCCTAAAAAATTACTTGCCACAGAGATGCTCTCTTTATTTCCTCTTTATTTTGCCAGTTAAAGGCATGGGGGCTGTTAGCACTTCATTATAACTGCATACCCATAAAGTCACATGTTCAGTTTAACAGTTGATCCTCATTATTTCTTTAACACATTTTCAGTTGTAGCACAAAACTCTATTTTCAGTCTTGAGGTCACTGTGTCAAGTTATTGTTTTCATTTAGTGAAGTCCAGTTTGATTTTCTAGTTCAGGAATTGTAAATGATAAGAGCAATCCATCACATATATACAGTACTGCTAACCCCAACATGCCCGATTTATCTTGGAATAATGTTTACCTTGATGTTCATGCAATTTGAATAGTCTCTGGTATTGTGTGTTTGATACTCACACACACGCAGAAGAATGCACACACAGCACAGACACACACACACACACACACACAGTTCCCATCAGGTCAGGGGTCCTAAATGAAACTGTCTGAAGCTTCATCTCTGTACCCGGCTCCTCAACTCTTCTCCCCAGTCCCATTCAGAATCCTACTATACAACAAAATGCAATTCAATTTCTGCAGGCCAAGCCCTCGCTGTCTTTTAATGGAGGAGGGAGGGAAGGAGGGATGGGAGCACAGAGATAGCTCTATTGTGTGACTGCCACCGGGGTGTACAACTGGAACGTGAACACAGTTTAATCGCACAAGCTCAACAGCTGCCACCAAGGTCCCTAAAGCCCCCAGGTTAAAGAACGGAGGGATTTTATCAATTACAAAGCTTGATTGGTACACACACAGAACACATAGCCTCATACGGATGCATGCACACACATCCAATTTCGTGTGTCTCTGTGCATGCAAGTGTGTGCGAGTAGATGAGTGCGTGTAATGTGAGATCCATGGTAACCATTATTGCTGCAGATATCATTACTTATTTTCAGTGTTTATAGAGATGTCAAACATTTTACATCTTTGATGTCTCTGTTCTTCATTGGAAGTGTAATCCGTGATCCACCCAGGTTCATAACAATCCTCATCTTTCTGGGGATATATGGCTCAATTATCCAACGGACAGTGATTTTGACTCCCAGGCAGAAATGTCATGTGTTTCAAACTATTCACTGTTTGACTGTAGAGGTCACACAATGAGGAGTGTAATGAGTATTAGACAGCTAGACAGTGGAGTTGTGGTCTGGAAATCTGACAGCAATTAGCCTCTTTATTTATACACATGTAGCACACTGCATGTGCATGGACATGCACACACACTCGTACACACAGAGTTGGAGCAAATATTTATTCTTGTCTGGGAATTATTAGAGGTATGATCTTGTAGTACAACTAGCCAAGCAGACAGATGAAACAAACACATGGTGTGGAGCTCCAAAGAATTCCATCACACATACACACACACATACAAACACCTGTGTGTATGTATGTATACATCTATATATGCATGTATTTATTTTTTTGTTGTTATTTGCAAGAGGCAAATATTGATCATTGTAAACTTGTGCTTTCTCAGGCAAGCTGACTCAGATTGTGTTTGGGCATCGTGACGTGGTGACATGTCTGGCTCGCTCCGAGTCATACATAGGAGGAGACTGCTACGTCCTTTCGGGCTCTAGAGATGCCACCCTGCTGCTGTGGTACTGGAACGGAAAGCACAGCAACATTGGGGAGGGTCCAAGCAGTGAGTATAAGTACACTGGCAAACCTGGCTGATATGTGAACACACACATGGGTATTCTGTGAGTGCTCACCCTCACACAGACAGTTTGATGCTGTGATTTATGACCTCCCTCTGTAAAGTAACAACTAGTTTCATCTGAACAGGCCAGGCCTCCTGCATACAGATTGGATTTCGCAGCACTGTCACACTAGGAACAGCTTTCAATAATATGTCTGAGACTGTGTGTGTGTGTGTGTGTGTGTGTTTCTGAGACCAGATAGTGTGTGTGTGTGTGTGTGTGTGTGTGTGTAAGAGAGAGAAAGCGAGTGAGAAAAAGAATCTGTCTTTAATGTGAGTGAAAGTGAGAGCCACTTAGAGGCTTTAAATGTGATGTTGGGGGTCGTCGGCCAGCACGTGAAAGTTCACCACCATCTGAGGGCCACGGGGTCATGCTAGTCGATAAAAGTGAAAAATGTCACGGGCCTCCCTTGTGTTACCATAACATATGGCATTAGCCATGATCAAAGCATCGCACACACATTGCTCAGTACTTAGCCTCCTCTGCGCTAATTTGGTCAGCTCAGATCAACGTACATGTTGTGAAGTGATCCATTACAAATGGGCTGAAATTTATGACAAATTGTGATTTGGTTAATAAGCCACACTGGTTTTTGATTTGGGGGACGGAGCATAAATTATTGTTTGTCACTTAACTCATGTACGCTGTTGTGGGATGTTGGAATCCGGAAAAAAGTTTGTCCACACTTTTTCAAAAGAAGGAATAAATATATAACAGAGTTTAACTTAAACCATATTCACATCCTCTGCTCTCGTTTTTTTCTTCATTTCTTTTCTTTTTGAACACTTCATTTTACTCAACAGAGAGCATAACAAAATAACAACTCGATAAAAAGTAGGAGCACTTTCGAATGAAGGATAAGCCACAGATGATATTTTATTAGCTGTTTCAGCAACACTGTGCCGATTTCAGAGCTGTCACTGTCACAGCCTACAAGCTGTTTACTAAATAAGACTCAACAGTATAAGTTTACAATTAAGTTCAGATAACTGGCTCAAATAATGACATCATTCTATACTCTACATCTTGAATACGTAAATTTAACTATGTTTTTGTTTACATATTTAACAAGAGGGTTGATTTATGGAATTATTTTATAGATATAAGGGGTGTGTGTGCGCGGATGTCTGTGCATATGTGTGTGTCGGCCTAAACTCAGTTGGCTCAGTGCAGTTACCACCCTGTAGCTAGGAGACCAGACAAAGCTGCTGTCATCCCAACCCCTCACTGCCACAATGTGATGCTCCATTGCCCCAAACCGCAGGACACTCTTCCAGACATGAGACTGTAGAAACTGTAGAAACACACACACTCTCACACACTCACCCTCACATGTATTCCCAAAATACATAGAGATGGCAGACTTTTCTTTATTCCTCTTCCAAAAAATGAAACACTTTCAATCTTAAGTCTCCACATGAACTAGCATAGGAGCACACACACACACACACACACATACATACATACATACATGCATTCCTTTTCATGCATAATCCTCTGAATATCCTGCACACTTCATAAGCTTGACACAAATGTCTTATAGATGCTGATGTGCACATGTACACACTCACCTACACACTTTTCACAGTCACCACTGCCATCTGCTGGCTACTGTCAAGGTGACGCTCAGTAGTGATATCCGTTATCTTTGTTGTTCTAAATGAACTGAAAACTCAAGCGACAAAGATGAACACTTTAGCTCTTAACACAGCAGCATTCTTATATATTTATAATTTCCTTCCATCAGAAATGTTGTAAATAAAACATGTACATTTGGACAAAATTTACACACCATAAAGTATTATTTCTAATAATTCTCTAGTATACAAACACACTTATTTACTCACATTTATATGTTCAGGTTTGGGGTTCATAACGCAATATAGATGAGCTCATTGAGGTTAGGGCTGTTGAAGACTGAAAGCAACAAAGGTCATAAAAGATGTAACATTTATTGACAAATCATCCAAAATTGTTGTGGCTTTTGATTGCAACCCTACACACACACACACACACACACACACACACACACATAAGGTATATAAAGATATAATGCTGCAATCAGATGCAGCCCTAATTCAAAACAAATAGCAGGTAGCGGCTCAGAGGGTTAAGTAATACAGTAATATATCAACTTTATTGATCCTCTCTGAACAAAGTGCAACATCATTCTTAAATTCACAACTTTTCTTTGACAACCTGGTTTGACCAGTGTTTGTGCTGATGATGTTTATTTTTAAAGCTACCACACATACCGCATGGGGAGTTTAACAATAATCAATACACAGTTTACTTTTTAGTTTGATTTGTTTGTTTGTTTTTAGAAATTATATTAACCCTTTCAATTTGTAAACATGCTATAGCTTCTATTACCAGTAGTTGTATTAAATTAAGAATCCACTCAGGTTTTGTTATTTAATTCATTTTAAAAACTGACGGTCTTTATATTTGACAGGAGTTAAACTTGCCCTCTAGTTTGCCTTTTTACAAGGGTTCAGTGAGCAGTATGTTGTGTATGGAGTCTTTCTGCTAAATCTAATTAGATTTTAACAGTAGCTATGGGCTTTGTGAAAAAGTATCTGCCTTATTAGAGAACCCGTATTGAATTTTATGTCATATAATTTAATTAGTGAGAAACTACATCAACAAACTCTCAATCATTGTTGAAACAACTACAGTACATCACAAAATGTATTGTATACTGCTCTGTCCTATTTTATGAAATAAAATTTAGTTAAGTATTTTACTTTAACTAAAGGTGTTTGGCGTTAGTATAAAAATTTTAATGGAAAAATAATCATCTGGCACTCAAACACGACTCGTGGACTGTCATTGCTCTTTTTGAGCTGAACTTGACCTTCAGCAGAAGTAGATGGGATTATTAAAGGCAAGGGCTCCTTCCTGAGCAATAAACCCCTGGTGAACTCCAAGCTTCAGTTCAGGGATGCTGCTTCACTACAGACCACAAAACTACCACTCCTCACCCCACCCGACACACACACACAACCTACATACGCACACACACTGCTGACCTCAGTTTCTCTGTTTTCATACAACAGAGGGATGAAAATTTTAAAAACGCTGTTTGTCAGCTCAGATCCGTCCACATTTGTTTAAAAAGAGTTGTAGCAATGGCAGAAAAGTCCAAACTCCACACGTAGTATGCAATTGTATTTAACTGTGTCTACATGTGCTTACAGACAGAGAAGTAGAGGGCGATTTTGTTTTGTCGCTTGCCCTGACAGCTCAAACAAAAACAAAATCACACAAGCTTCATGACTTGGACCATAATGTACTATTGCTCCCTCTGGCTCCGCTTCTCTGTCTAAACATCTGGATCCAGTGAAGGCTGTCATGGGGAGAAGGTTTTAAAGATAGAGAGAGGCGGTGGGTGACAAGTGCTGGAAAAGAAGAGTGAATGAGGGGAGAAATGTGTTTGCAGGATAACAGGCTCAAAATCAATGCAATAAGCATCAATACAGATGCCTCCATGAAAGAAATCTAATATAAAACAAACACTTTCTGACCTCAATAACTTAATGACCTTTTGGTTTTCATGTTTAGTTTTATACGTCATTGTGTCTGTGTTTTCACAGGGTTTTAAATAGTCATTTTTTCATGACTGAGTTGGTTCTGCAGTTGCACTGTGTTAGTTCTCTACAGTTTCCAGCTCTGATCAAAGAGCATTTTTTGCTTTGTACTCCCTCTAGTGACCAAACATGATTATGCCCTTTTTGTGATGCTGGTATCGGTGATATACACACCTGTTTTGTTTTTGTTTCCCCAGCAGGGTTTACCACACCAAGGGCCATTTTAACAGGCCACGACTGTGAGGTGACATGTGCAAGTGTGTGTGCTGAGCTGGGACTTGTCATCAGTGGCTGCAAAGGTAAAATAGTTTGTTTGTCTAACTAAATACATGTACAATATAATAAAGACATGCATTCTGGTCACTGGGTGACATGCTGATAAAAGGTAGTTCAAGCTGAGCTTTTCTAACTTCTATTATTGTGCTTTCTCATCTATCTGCAGAGGGTCCTTGTCTGATCCATTCCATGAATGGGGACCTGCTGCGGACCCTGGAGGTGCCAGAGGGCTTCAAGCGGCCACGTCTCATCCAGTCCTCCACAGAGGGACACTGTTTGATCTATTACGATAAGGGACAGTTTTGTCTCTTCAGCGTCAATGGCAAACTGCTGGGACACATGGAAATAGAAGACAGCATCAAGGTGAGGAATCAAAATTCTGCGTGAGCCCTATGTGAAAGTGCCTGTGCACATGTGTGTCTGCACCGCATCCTTGTAAAAAGTGCTCTCACTGATTAATGCCTTTCTTATGTAGAGATCTGAGTAGGTAAAGGTTGACCTGCCTCAGGGCCAACTATGGTTTCACATCTCTTTTATTCTCTTTCATAAGCATACAGCAGAGGAAATGACCCTTTTGATCCCAAACCCTGTTGTCAGGTCAAATTGCGTCGAGAGCAGTGGTAGAGAGCATTCCAAAGAAGCGGTCAGCTCTGGACACCAGCACCATTAACTACCCTCCAGCACAGGACGATACATACCCCATTTCCCACATTTCCTCCCTCGTGGCTAGAATGACACAAGATAGCAGCTACTGCCTTTGGTTTCCCGACCCGTTGTTTCCGGTTTGGCCTGGGAATTGTAAGCTAGCTCTGACAGACAGCCGCACACCTGTTTCCTATTAAGAAAGCTCTCTTGTGCCTCTAACCTACAAACCAGCCTACTTCTACATTAACCCACACGTACAATGTGATGTAGTATAAATACAATGTAACTTGATAGGATATGATTAATGACTACGAATAGATAAACATTTATTGAGTGTACTGTGATTAGCTTGTAAGCTTCAGAACACTAAATTGTTCCTTTAAGAGAAATTAATAATGTTGTAGATGCTTGCTAAGATTTGTATTTTTTTCCCAGAATTCCTTCCAAAGATGTGAGGTTGTGACTTGGGAGCAGTACAGGCCACTGCTGGTCTTGTCATCTCTCCTCTGCTGTTGTAAATTCCAGCCATGTCAAATGGCATTAGGGAAATCCAAACATCCTCGAGTGAGGCTGTTGGAGTCTCAGCCCCCTCCTGCCTCAACCCCCTTTGCTCCAGCCCCCCCGGTCTGAACCTCCAGCAGTATTTAGTGCACTTACATACATACCAGAATCAATCTTCTTGGCCCTTGGAGCCACAGCACAGTATGACTCCTCGATAAATAAGTGTTTGTCCTGGCCTGCAGTATCCACTTAGAAAGAGACAGTAAAACTGAGAATGAGAGAATGTACGCACTGTGAATTTATGAGGATGTGGAGTCAGGGGTTAGATGACAGGCTAACAGTCGGCATCCTAGTCTAATAGCAGAATCAAGTGACAGGAGCCATACTGAATGGATTACAGTCTTTTAAGTACTAGTATAACTCAGGCAGTGTAACCATTCCAGCATTTTTCCCCTGCCTGTGTCCATGTTACAGGGGGATTAACAGCTCCATAAATTAAACTTTTTACCTTCCTGGGTCTGAGAATCCGCCCACTGTTCCCTGAAAAAACTAGGAAATATGGGCTTCAAAAGTGCATGTGTTTCTGCAGCAGTCATTTTTTAGTCATCTGAGCCCGGGTAGCCATCTTAGCTCCCACAGAGCCATCGGCCATCTTGTTTGGCCGCCCAGTGGCAAAGGGCTGATTTATAATGTCTGTCTGCAGCCTCCTACCTGGCCAGGCCGACATGTCTGCCAGCTCTCTTGCCTCCCGCTGGGCTGCAGTAAGGTCATGGACTCTGTTAGTAGATACACAGAGTACATTAATACAACATAGTAACTGTTAAATAGTTCTCACAGTTATTGTGCAATATAGTATCTGTTTGTGCAGGAAGTTGCCAAGAAACAACAAGCTGGAGTATAAAAATGAATGAGATAATTTGTTGTGACAAGGCAACAAAGAATTACCATCCAGTTCAGCTCTACAGAGTGTCTTAAAGTCTTCGGGCTCGTTGTTTTGGCTTTATGGTCTGCTACATTGTTTTGGTTCAACTTCTTTTCTAGCCACATTAGGCAGTTTCCAGTCTTAACATCTCAACTGTAAAACCATTGTACGCTATCTGGCCATACTCAGACAGCAGACCAATTTAGAGTAACCAAGGAACACATGTGAGCATTCAATAGCTACAGATTCTCCCACGAGGCATTTTGAGACCAAGATGAGCGAAGGAGAATGAATATTAGAATTCTGTTCACCAGGCAGGCAAAATATGGTTATGTTCGTAGTGGTTATACACCTAAACAGTATACCACTGATAGAAATGTTTTTGACTTCTTCTGCCAGCCCCAGATCACCAAAAATCCAATCACAGCTGCTTTAACTTCACTTTTTCAACAATATGTAGCCACTTTATTGTAAGTATAATGGATCAAAGTTTTTCCCATGTCCTTGTATACACTTCAATTCAGTCTGAGTGCAATGATCCTGATTGGCTGAATTGAACATTATCTTTATCGTTGTTGTCAGATTAACTCTTAATGTTGATACACAAGACAATCACTGTGCACACAGAGCAGACCCACACGACACAAATCAAAACAGCGCTGCACTCAGTCACGCTCCATTCCCAGCCATCTTGGATGATGATCTAACGTGGCAATTAGGCTGGATTGATTCTCGAGTCCTCTTGCCAGAGACTGCATCATTGTGTGCTCATTTTGTATGCGCCTGTCTGTGTGTGAACACTTTCACAAGCACGTTTGTACCTATCATAAGTGCGTGCACCATGAAAATGAGAAACAGAGCTTGTTTCCTTCAGTGCGGTAGGAAATTCCACAAAAGTGTTTTTTATACAAAACATTTGCCTAATTTAGGCTGCAGTTTTTTGTCTCCAATCCTGTGTGTACAGCTCTTGAAGGATTATTTATGTTTTCCTTAGTCAAGTTCCTGAAAATGACTTGTTCCAGCTTCAGAAGTGAAATTGAAGTTTCATTTTCCCATTTAATATGAGCTTGATTCAACACACATGCTGCTGATGATTGAAGTGTCTCTAGCTGAATCACTGCAAAGCGGCTGGAGCTGAAAGACGGCTGAGTTTGGTGTCGTAAAACCACAAACGAGAAAAGCTCTAAATTAGCGTCATTTGCTGCTTTTAGAACTCACATTCTGCCTCGTCATTTCATCAGCTACAGTTACTCGCTGATTGATGCTCCTGACTGTTTAAGTTTCAGCTTCCACCATGCACTGTGCACATAATAGACTGCAACACACGACTTGATTTGTGTACGTCTGATTCTCTTGGGAGCCGTTCAGCTGTTACAGTTTGCAGGAAAAGCAGATGAGACGAGTAAATCTCAGAGCCTCACTGTGGGGAGCCATCTTTGTTGCAAGTCACTGTCTGTGTACAGAAAGCCCTTAAGGATCGCACTACTGACCTATGATATTTTGTTGGATCACATGACCTCTCAGCGTGAGCTTTCTTTTTGACAGGAGATAAACTGGTCCCAGATCACCAGTCCTATTCTGGGACAATTTATGCTTGTGGTTGCAAATTGAATAGCTTTTCTGCTTTTTCAGTTGTTGTTTTTTTTTTTTCTTCATTGAAGGGCAGTTAACAGATGATCAAACCAGTCAATGGATTCACTAGGGCCTCCACCACAACAAAGAGTATAATCTACCACTGGAAAACCAATGAAAATTCAGAACTCTTATATAATGCCAGAATCAAACAATGAAAAGGGAATTATTAAAGAGACAATAATGTCTGTTTCTCTGTCTCCCTTTGGCAGGCCATGCTTCTCAGTCGTGATGGCCAGTATCTGCTGACGGGTGGAGACGGAGGTGTGGTATCCGTCTGGCAGGTCCACAACCTCAAGCAGCTCTTCACATACCCCGGCTGTGATGCAGGAATCCGCTCCATGGCCATGTCACACGACCAAAGGTATGGCCGCTTACATACACTGAAAGTTTAAATGGCTGTGAACAGTAGTGGAATAAGTACTCGGAGCTTTCATCAGGGTAAATGTGGCAACAATGCTACAATGTAGAAATGACTGATTGAAATGAAATGTGTCTTTAATTAAGAGTATATAAAGATTGTTGTGCTTAAAACAGGACTATTTACAGTAACATTTGAAACATGGAACAAGGAATAAAATGCAGCCAATTCAATATGTTTGCTTTATGCTGCAGCTGCACTTGGTCATATTATGTGTCCTTTATTACTAGAATAGTAGAAATGTTGCTCCTGTATGGATATATAAGGTTAATAGTTTAACTGTTTAAGGTAATTCAGATTTAAACTTATTTACACAATATTTTAACCAGTTGACTGTAATATAGAAAGTCTATTGTGTGTCTATTGTGAAATTAGTTAATAGTAAAGTTTACAGCTGCTGTCCCTGAAATACAAACATCTTCATTAAATTCAAAATCTCAGCTAATTAAAATCAGAAGGCACAATGAAAGCAAATCTAACGATGTTCCCCTCCTAACTCCTCCAAGGTGCATCATAACTGGCATGGCATCTGGAAGTATCGTGCTCTTCTACAACGACTTCAACAGGTGGCACCACGAGTACCAGACCAGGTACTGAGCTGGCAATAACAACAGCAACGTGACTGACAAAGTTGGACAGTGATGTAGAACTCTTTATCAAAGGCACTATTCTGTCTATCCTGATATCCTGAATGTATCTTGCAGAAAAAACAAAAGAAATCTGTCCTGTTATAGTAGAAGAATCAAACTATTTTTAAAAGAAAGGGGCATTGCTATATTTTGTAGATCAGATAGAAAATTTTCATATAAATCATAGGGTGTGGGTTATGTTACTGTACGGTTAAAAAAAAATCTATTTTTAGCTGTAAGAGTCTATTTTCATCTCCTCCAGAAAAGAAAAGAGGGATTTAAGGGGAGCTAGTGAAAAACTTTTCTCTTGACTTAAAAATCCAAATATTTGTGTACTTTAGGGTGAGTGGGGTTTTTCTTTTGTTTTGTTTTGTTTTGTTTTTCCCTGTAGGTGTGTATGTGGGGAATAATTATTAAACAACTATAGTTAAATTTTAACATTTTGCTATTTTGGCAACACAACCATTGGATATGAAATGTTTGAATAAATAATGTATTGGACAGAAGGATAAATGATGAGGGAATATACATATATATAAATGTTTGTCTATATATATATATATATATATATATATATAGACAGTTTAAATGTAGTCTTTCATATTTAAATTTCCATTCCGTCTGTACCTCTGTGTTTGCTAAGAGATTGCTTTTTTGTGCATGGCTCACTACTCATAAATCATCAGCACAAGTTTAATACTTTAAACATGCAACACACAAAACATCCCACAATTGTGATGATTAAACTGAGCTTTACATTGAGGGTGTGAGGAAATGTTGAGGATTATGTTTCTTGTTCACATTTACATTTCTCTCCTAAATGACTGAAAAAACAAATGGTGAGTTCTTTTTTTTTTTTTTTTCTCCCCAAAACAGATTAATCATGATTAATGATCTGTGAGAGTGAGTTCCAAATTTTTCTACTTTATGTCCAAAGCCCCAAACCATTCAGCATCTTCAGAGTCTTTTTTGAGTCCTGTCCCAATAGCAGCTAACGGCAAAGAGAGATGTGCAATGAACCGAAGGGACTCGCTGCATTTCAGTCTGAGGTTCTATCTCCATCACAGCAGATACAGATCACGAGACGTGATTATGTTAAGATGTGAATAAGCACTAAAACAGCAATGACACCTCTTCCTTTGATCCTCAGTAAAATTGACATCCACTTATATCTCTGATTTGGAGGAAACATTCCTTTGAAGTTTGAGCTTTGGTGTGGTTTGAATTTCCAGTTATAATGACAACTACTGTAATCTATCAACCTTTAGTTTTATTAATTTTGGGGGTTTTTTTGGCAATCATATTGGAGTGTTTCGTGTGCTGAGTTCTGACAATAAAATGGAATTTTATAACTTGTGTGCTCGGTGTTAAATGTATCTTTCAATAAGATTCACAGAGACCATGTACCCCCCTCTAGTGGTCCACTTCAGGTGAGACAAACACACCAACGCATTTATTTCAAGTTTTTATTGCTTTTTTTTTTTCTTTTTTCATTTTTTGTTCTCTGCTGTTTCAAAATAGTAGTACATTAAAAGCAGCCACTCTATTCCTATTAAAAACCAGTTTGATACAGTTTATCTACCCGTTTTAAAACTGTCTTCATACAAATTCCCCTTTACAAACTGCTATGACACTAAACTTTAACTACATAAGAGAAGCTAAATGTCCAACTTGACCATGTTTTTGTGTGTTTGTGTGGGAGGGGATTGTCTTACATGGAGGCAGTAAAAGGGAAATGTGAGTATTCATGCAGCCGAAGCCCTCAGGAGGTAAAGAGACACGTTGAGCCACAGGGGGACTTAGCTATACCAACACCAGCTGTGATAAATGCTGTGGAGTTTCTCACAGGTACAAAACAACACACTTTCATTTAAGATGCACAATTTTAGGATCCCATTTTTTCAAGCCAAGCTAGTTTCAATAAAGGCATGAATAAATTATGAGCTGTTAACCCGTCATGAGGCAAAAACCTGTCGCCTTGACAACACATTCATTCTTAGTGTGTAAATCTATCATGAAAAAAAACAAAAACAAAAACATTGAAGTTTTCATGCAGCCCAAAGGGAAGCATCTTAACTGGTGCTCCACTTAAACCAGAACAAGCATCTTGTCTGAGCAGTTTTAAAGTCGTAGCAATAAACATCCAGACTTTGAAACAGACAGTACATCAGAAATAGGTCTGCAGTACGCTACGCTCTACAGTACGTCTGTTGGAACTACAGTATTTTTTTTTCCTATGGTTCATCTCTACACTTAAGACTTCTATGGTTGTGGCTGCTCAGGCAAAAACAAACCTTCAAGTTTGAGGTGGACAGCTAAGGTATTTCACACTATGTACAGCTACAGATCACACCAAACAACAAATGTAGTCAGTGTGTCTGTCAGGTACAGAAGGTGTACAAATTAATCTACCAGATTATCCTCCTCATACCCCTCTGCCTGCTGTAACACCAAGAAGGTCGATGGGATTTTGTTTTTGGTTATTACAGAAACAAAATTCAAAATGTACACCAAAAATATTCCACTGCTTCAACTCTGTGAGTGCCACAAACAAAATTCTCCATGATATCACATAACATCTGCAAATGAAGCTAAAACTATCTGCATGGCGAGATACCTTTAGAACAGGGGTTCCCAACTTGGGGGTCAAGACCCTCGAAGGGACACAAGATAGATTAGATCACTATCATAAGAAAGCAGAACTCATTACTGCGACAGAAATTATTAAATTATTTTTGGGGATTTCTTTTAGAATTAGCGGACATTTTTTTTTTTACATCTTCAGGCCCATAATATTGGTATCCTTTTGAGTTTGATACAACATATCTGATAATCACTGATTTTACCAACAAGGTTTAAAAGAGCACAAACAGAAAATTTCCAAGTAGAGCTGAAGATGTTCAACAAGCCATGTGTCCTTACTTATTATTATAGTATCTGCTCAGTTCTTTGGTAGATAAAATTTTCTTTGTCCAACTGCTGTGCATTATATTGTGTAATAGAACTAGATCTGTGGTTATCAGCAGGATTTCTGTTGCCGTAGTGCTTATTCTTAGCTCAGTGAGATATAATTGTACCAAGGTAGCTACAGTAGGCCAGCAAGTTCAGATGCGTGATACGCTAGAATAGTTTCCCTACCGACAAACTGTCTCTGCTAAATCCAAAGGACGCCGCATTGGGGTGTTTGTGTGTAACGAATAACTATTTACAAAAGAGCCACACACTCAAAATGGGATAATAAATAAAAGGAGCAAATTCACAATAATGTGATACAGTGATTTATGAATTTCAAAGGCGACCACTCAGACAGTGATTTCCACATCCTCCAAAAATAAATACAAGCCTATATATACACACACAATGGACAAACTCTTAGAAAACGCCTTTTATCCTCCATCTTGGAAAATGAGTGAGCTAAGAATATGAGAGATGTGGACTCAGCAGTCACTGGCTCAGATTATAGCTACTGTCAATGCTAAGAAGTGGAAGCTTATTCTCCTCACTCCATGTCTAATGATACAAATGTGAATGAGGGGAGGAGCAGAGGGTTATAGCGGTGACATCTACAGAGCTGAACTTTAAACCTTTTCCATCAGCTCCTCAGCAGGCAGAGGGCTGGGAGCAGAAAGGCCAGCTGGAGAGGGAGGGGTCATGGATCTGGGAGGTGTCGAGGGGGGAGAGGGAAATAGGGTCGAGTGTTTGGGAGAAGGGGAGGAAGTTTCTTTTTTGCTTGAGGAAGAGAGAGGGAGTAATGCAGAAGGTTTAAAAGGAGCAATGGAGGAAGGTGAAGCTGGTTTTGTGGGTGAAGATGGAGAAAGAGAAAGTGGTCCGGTGGGAGATGATGGGGAAGGACAGGAGACGGGAGGAGAGGGAGTTGTGCAGGTGAAAAGACCAAGAGGGCCTGAGAGTGAGGGAGCTGCTACAGATAAGGAGGGAGTGGCAGAGGGTGATGTGGGTGATGTTCTTATTTCAGGGGGGGATGCCACTGGCAGAGAGCTGATGGGAAACATTTCAGTGGAGGGGGACGGAGAGAACTGAAAGGAACTCACAGGAGCAGAGGGGGGGAGATGTAGCTTAGCAGTTAATGGCTCATTTTCGTTCTGGGGCTGAAAGCGGGGAGGATTACAGGTGGATGCAGCATCAGGTCCTGCTGTGGTCTCTGTTGTCTTGGGGGGTTTTGACACTTTGGTGCTTGACGCTTGTTTGGTTGGAGAAGCTGGTCCTGATTTTGTTGTTGAGGCTGGTTTGACTGTGAGGGTAGACAGGACTTTGTTGGAAGCTGTTTGGAGGTCTGGACGGTGGCGGGTGGTGAGGTGAAGGGTCTCCTTATCTAGAGCTGTGTTCTGGAAAGAGACAGACAATGGTGAGGTGGATTCTCTGGTTCTGAAGTTCAAACCACACACATAGGACTGAGAAAGAGATGCTCTGGGTCAGTCTGTACTGACAACAAAACTAAATTTAGCCCAAAGTTGTTTGCAGATATCAGGAAACTCTTCAATCATAAACTCATGAACCGGTTTTAACAATTACTTTGATTTATATGACTAAACAGCACAATGTCTTGTCGAAATGGACATGAATAACTGAAAGATGATTAAATAAGAAGACAGTATGGTTTGCACAGCCAACTCACCCCACAAGAAGGTAAATCAGATCATGAAGTGCTACTCTAGGTGCAGAGGAAGGGCAAAGGAGAAAGTAAATGTTTATTTTTTTCATTCAGAACATGCCAAAGTGAGGCATTTGTCCTGAGCAGAGCCAATGATGTGCTCTCTCATGAGACAGGAAAGGAATAAATGTGATGTTCCTCATTTGCCCTTGTGCTGAATCTCAGCGGCTGGATAGACGAGGCAGAGCGTTCAGTGTTAGTACATACCATTGCCTTGGAGCTAATTCAGAGGGACGTAACGCAGGGAGAGGGGAGAAGCAAAAAGGGACAGAGACTAGTCTTACTCACAGCTTCACAAAATAAAGTCAACACAACAAGCATGGCAGTAAGTGGACAGTTGTTCCAGCTCAGTGCTCATCTGTTTTTCAACATTTAAACATTTTCCAAATCAAGTGACCCCAAAGCCTTTAGGACAACTAAGATGGAACAAACTGCAGGACTTTCTATAAGTGACTATTAAGGACAGAGATATGTCAGTGAGTGTTGAGGTATCTTCAGATAACTGTCAACAAAATGCAATGGTAACAGAATTAAATGTGTTTTTAAGTGTGCTAGTTCTTAAAGATAAGGCTGGTGTTATCCTACATCTTTCTATCAACAAATCCCATTATACAACGAAATTGTTGCCCTTCAGCTTATATTGCCATGACATATAGCTCCATTGTTTATGAAAAACCACTAAAACTGCTATAACTTCATCTCCATGAGGAGACGCACTGGAGTTTAGTTCACATGCACCATCGTGCTGCCGTAAATACTAAATGGTGCATGTTTACCCAGAGCTGAAAATAGACCCAGGCGCATGCAATGTTTGCCAAATCTACAGTACCCACATTATTATTGTGACAGTAGTGAGATTTTTTTGAATACAAAACTATAACCGGCTTTTAAATTTATCTTCAGCAGGAACAAGTGGACATGGCGCAGATTGTCACAACAGTTAACTTACAAAAGATTTTGATGTTTTTTTATGGAATTTGTTGACAGTGACAAAACACAGCATGCTGCCTTCCTCTTCCTTTCAGGTGCTGGGGAGTCCTGTGTCCAAGGCAATAAAGCCACACTGATTTGCATCCTTCTCTGCTAATTTTAATTACAGAATGCTTCAAGTGCGGTTCTTGACTTTGTCCACAAGGAGGCACCAGAGTACCATTAACAAGTTACCTGTACTGAGGGACCATTTACAGAAAGTTTACTCCGAGGAGCTTTGTTTGAATGAGGTCACACAAGTAATAAAGGCAGAGAGGGAGGCAAATGACACTGCTCTTGCACTAGCTTGCATTGGCTGTCACTGTAAACATGCTAAACAACCTCAAGGACAACGTGACTAAACAAACATCCTTCAAAACGGATCATTATTTCCACATCCCATAAAAGCAAAAGTTTGTGATTGGTACAAGCAGAATGAAATGTGAGTGAAGGAACTGAATGAGGATTATGAAAAGGGGTCATCGGGGTAAATCCAGGACAGAGAACATGTTGGAAGAGAGTTAGCATGGTCCATGTCAGTTGGTTATTGTTCCTGCAGCTGGTGGAGGAAGGTGGGGCTGAAAAAGACACAGGAAGGAAGGGAAGGGAGGAAGGGTGAGTAGCAGAGGGGTGGGAGCCGTTTCACAGTGGGGGGAGAGGGTGATGGGAAGGGTGATGGCTGGAGAGGAAGAAGGGAGGCAGCAGGGGAGGGGGAAGTGGGGGGGTGTGTACCCTGCTTTCAGCTCCAGGCGTCCCCTGTGGTCCTGGGTTGAGTGAGGGAGGGGTGAGGAAGAGGGAGGAGGAAGTGGATGCAGAGGAGGCGGGGCTGAGGCCGGGGCCCGGGTTTACACCTCAAACTGTCAAATGAAATTTACAACAAAATGAGGCTCTCTGCAGTAAAGAGGGGGATCAAATTAAATTTCTAATCAAAGAACCCCCCCCCCCCCCCCCGCTTTTCTGCATTTGGTTCAGGCAGACAGACAAACAGACTGAAGAAAGGGCACTCTGCTGATGAGTGGCGTGACCTAATGAGATGAGGAGTGGAGGAAGTCAAGCTGTACAACAGGAAGTGATGCAGATGGACTTTTAAACAGACAGAAATGAAGGATGCAACTCCTACAGGAATGGCTTCTTCACTGTTCTGTTTATCTCTAAAATCCTGTCTGATAAGATCCCAGCAGCATAAGTTGCTTAGAACTGGTACTCAATGTTGTCTTCAATGATGATTGAGGCCAACTATTACAGCCCGAGGATTAAATGGGTGCAAAATTCATAAAAAGTGAATTAGCGGAAGCTCAGTCTTCTTTATATGGGTCAAATGATCTGTTTGGAAAAAGGCCCGACCTGTGCAAGCTGCTGTATGACCCCGTTACTAAAAACTAAAACCACGCCAGAACATCAATATTAGCGATTTAAGAAGTCACTGAAAGTTAACAAGACCTCTGAAATGTCAAACTGTACAACAGTAAATCTCAGAAGATTGGGCAAAAGATTAGTTGGGAATGTTTTCTGATGCTTACCATGATGACCGCCACACCAGCAGTGGTGGTGTTGTGCTTTGGCGTAGTGTTAAAGTGCATCTGCAGTTTACCTGTCACCTCCATCTTCATGTTGTTCTCTCTGACCGCATCGTCCTACATACACACACAGATGCAAAATGTACAGTGGTTACCTACACACAAATCAATGAGTCAACCAAACATTTAGCCACACATACAGCACTGTGCAGAAGTTTCAGACACCAAAAGGACAGTGAGGATGCTTTTAAAATAGTAGCCCAGGACACTTTATAGGTTGCTCCAATCATCTTGGGAGCTTGACTTAATTCTTCCCTTCCTATAAGATCCCATGATGTTCAGATCAGGGCTCTGTGCAGCCAAAACGCCTTGATGACCTGGCTATGAATCTTTTAGTGTAAGTTAAAGCAGAAAGACGCCTGATAGACACAAAGGATCCGACTCTCCACTATTATCCAGTCATTTTACAGGTTTTCATATTATCCAGTGATCACCTTAGTGCCTGAGCTGAAGGACATCTGAACCACCTGACCGCTCTTATCTCTCCCTCTGAGGTCTGTTCTGCTTACAACTTCACCCCTCCTCTTTAGACTTTAGTCAAGACCCAAACCCCAAAGTGTCTTCCTCCAAAAGGGATCACAGATCAGCAGCTATTCATTAGGTTCTAACCCTTTACATCTCTTCTCCTAACCCTCAGCCGGACCACAGCCAAAATAAACTGGGCTTTTCTGATTGAAGTCTTCTGAGGGTCCTTCTCAGATTGAATCTGGACCCATCAGACCTCCCTGATGGCTTGGTGTGACAGATTTGATATTACACACATCTCAAAGTGGCCAAGACTTTTGCACAGTGTTGTACATGCAAATAGACACAAACAGTGCAACACAGTACCGTGACCCATGGGTGGGAAAGAACATCTTGTGCTGTGTATCGAGCCTCAACGTTGACCTGCAGCATCTTTCCAATCAGCTCCTGAAAAACAACACACAGTTTAGGACTCTCTCTGTGGTTGCCCTCATTTTGACGTTACACACAATGATGTCACATTTGGCCATAACTCATTAACAATTAGTTTTGGAGGCAAGCATAAATAATCATATTATGCTGTTATTTACAAAATTCTGTTATTTTAGTTAACTATTTCAAGCAAACTTCTTCTGTAAATAATCTTTTTGCTTTATGTTTTGTGTTGGTCAGTTAATGACTGCCTGACTACATCAGCTGGTTTTTTTGTTGTTTTGTTCTTTTGTTTTTGTTTTTTTGCTGAGAGCAGCAGATAATAAGACTCATTCTACAAAAACAGCATTGTTGTGGGTCATAAACCAAAACAATGAGCTTAAAACTGTGGAGCAAGGGAAACTGTTGAGTCAAGTGATAACAGACTATGAGTTACTGAAATCTGGTAAAAGATACAGAACTCTGAAATGCAGATATAATAGGTAAAAACACTCATTCGTTCCTCTCTCAATCAAATTCCTTAATGAGAACTAGATGCACTTTGACATGGCGCAGGGATGTACAAAGGTGTGTTTTTATTTTTATTTTTATTTTTTGTCTATGGAGAATGTATGTATGCAGCTGGTCCTGTCTCCAAGACAAATTTCTCCCAAGGGAGACAAATAAAGTAAACCTTGAACCTCGAACCTTGAGACTAAACCCTTTCACCTTGCACAGTTTTTTATACATCATTGACACACACACACAAAAACCCAAAACAAATTAGTGCAGTTTTACAGATTTGTGCCAAAGACATTAATGTTGTGTTCATCTCTGTGATACTATGTGCTAACAACTCACTGAGGATAAGTGTACTCTCTTAATTTTACACCTTCACAGCTTCAGAAGTGAAGGTTGTTTCATGCTGTGATGTCTATAACTGCACGTCTGCATTGACAGGCTGCTGTAATTGCAGTGGGTTTAATTAGCAATTTGGTCTGGCATGCTGAGCGTGGGCTGTCACATTAATACATGGCATTAATTTAGCAGGTTGGAGGGGTTTCTGTCCTTCAGCAGACAATAGTCATTAAGTCAGTCAGTTCACACAGTGTCTGTGTTTTTACTGATGCTGCATTCAGTCTGAGCTAAATTTGTGTCAGTCCTCACTGGAGATGATGCTCACTGTTGTGGTGAAGACAATCATTCAAATAAATGAGTAGAAGTGAACATAATATCATCTATAGTGACAAAATGTGTGCTTGTGTATGTATCTATGTGTCAGTGGTCCTGACCTTGGCTGAGTCAGTGACGTTGTCCCAGTAAGGACTGGGAAAGTCCAAACGCCCCAGAAGGATTTGGTCAAAAAGGTCCTCTTGCATATTACGCTCACTACATGGAACAACACACAAAAACACTTGTATTCTTGTATTACACTCGTGTCGTACATCTATGCTGACCACATAATAAGGAACAGCCTCACCTGAAGCCTCATTTTTATTGTAACAACCATGAAGTGTTACTGATCACATGCAGTATAATTGAAGTTAATCTTTCTACTTCACTGCTGCTGGGTGACGAAGATTTACTTCAATAGCAGTTAAGAAAAACACATTTCTAAATATCGTGACTGAACTCCTGCAAACATGACCTATAGCTGACACTTTTGCTCAATATTATACTCAGGATTAAGTTTGAGCTGGATGAAGTGATTACCTTCTGAACGGAGGGAAGCCACACAGAAGGATGTAGGTGATAACACCTGCAGCCCAGATATCCACCTTCAGACCATAACTGTGAAGAGAGATGACAGGCAGCGAGACAAAATGTCAGCAAAGGATTAAATGCACCAAAATAAGCATTTACATCCAACATCATCTCAGAGTAGCAATAAAATAAAGTACTGAAGAAACAAGCTTTTCACTCGACTATAATGAAAAAAATCTACCAGACACATGGTTTCTTTTGCTTTATTCACCAATTTTCTTTTTTTTATCTTCACACAGATGAATACAACAACATCCGATCTGCAGCCTCACATTTCCACGCTGCTGTTATATGGAAAACAGATGTTAAAGCACCTTCCCTGGTGGAAAAACAAAACAAACAAAAACCTCACATGCTGCCAAAACATCCAGCTTACCCAGACTCTACAATGATTTCTGGGGCCACGTATGTAGGAGTTCCACATACAGTATACAAGGGTCCCTCCACTACTGTGGCCAGGCCAAAGTCCCCAAGCTTCAATGACTTGGTGCCATCTGGATACTCAAAAACCTAAAAGAAGGGCAACAGGTTCAGCTTAAGCATGTTTGAAAAGGAACAGTTGAATTTACATGACAGGAATGTCAATATATACCAGCAGGTTCTCTGGTTTAATATCTCTGTGGACGATGTTCAGACTGTGCAGGTACTTCAGAGCTCCAGCAAGGTTGAGCACCATGATGCTGGCATCTCTCTCTGTGTATTTGGCTGATGAGGTGATTGCATCAAATAAATCCCCTCCCTGTGCCAACAACAAACACACTGCTTACACACGAAAGCCCCCAGAGAAATTTGTACACTGATGCTGACACAGCGTTAAGCTGTGCCTCACCTTAACCAGCTCCATAACCAGGTACAGTTCAGAGGAAGTGTCCACCTCTTCGATCAGCATTATAATGTTGGGGTGTTTCACTTTCCGCAGTACAGCCACCTCATTCGCGATGAGATGCTCCTGGAAACACACAACCCACACAGTTAATCCCAGCCAGTCTGTTAGAGCACACAGGATTTACGCTGAGTCATTGTGCACATAAAACACAAGGTGCTTTGTTGATTTAATTTGAATTGGTGTTGAGGGTGTGTAATTCACAGTGTGTCATGGCGTGCATGTGAAAGTGTGAAGATAATTTCGAGTTAATGATAAATAAATCATCACCAACCTAATCTGACTGTGAGGGATAAGAGGATCAGAGACACGGCTGATACTGTGCTGTATGTGGGGGTTAATAATGCAGAGAGGAGCACTAACATATGACCGCTTCCTTACATCTGTGTGACTGTGTGTGCAGGCAAAAAAGAGAAAGAAAGGAGGAAATAGGAGCTGCTGAGAGTAAAAAGGACGGAGAGAAACCTTTCCACTGCACTTGGCCTTGTCGATGATCTTCAGTGCAAACTCCTTCCCCGTTGACCTGAACAGAGACAGAACAATTGATGCTGAGAATAAAAAAACTAAAATCCATACTACAGACACTCAGTTACAGCGTGCAGGAGCACCGACACTGAGCCATCAGAAGGGAATGTTCGCTGCACCAGCCAAGTTTATACAAGAGGCTGAGATGCAGCACAGATACTGGCCGACTCCACCACAATCTGAGAACACACACTTGAAGAGTCATTTAACACCGAGGCTGAAGATCAGTGTCTCACGGCCATCTCAGGTTGAAAGTCTCAAGTTTGTTCCACCTCAGACAGCACTCACTGTTATTGCTGGATAAAACGTATCCTTTCCCACCCTCACCCCCACAGCCAACTGTGATACTGCAGTGGACTGACAGCCTGAAGTACGAGTCCACATCACTGCAGCAAGTTAAGAATTTAAACCTCTGGTAGCAGCAAAAACAAGGTTTTCGCTTACTTGCTAGCTTCTTCTTGCAAAATTTACATTATAGAGGCTGCTATTTGAAGAGCAGATGCCTGAATTCTACGCTTTAGTGTGTCACGATGCACCTTCATCCACCAGCTGTTAAACCAAGCAATGCAGCAGGCAAGGACAGGAAGGCAGAGCGCTGATCTATCTGACGTGAATGGAATTATATAATGATGTCTGAGGAGGGAAAGTCAAGGCAGTAACATGTAATTCAAAGAGAAAAGGTAACGTTTACTTCTGAACTTAGATTGTTGTGGTCGCTCTCAGAAAATGTGTTTTTGTAAATGTTTTTTTTAGGAGGAATGTGCATTCAACGTGTTCACTGGGCCTCACAGAGCTTCTTTCAGCACTTTCCAGGAAGGTGAATCAGATTATGAGAGCACACATTGACAGGCATCCTCATCATCATCTTCATCATCTTCATTATCATCATCATCATCATCATCATTTCCCCTGTCTATCTGTCTGCAGTCTGTTGACTCAGAGATTAAAAGGCTAATGAAGTGAATTCACTGCTGTGTTTAATCCACGGGATATTTCTGTCTGCACAATGCCTGTCATCAGGATTTAAACACTCTGATGGAGCGGGTGCTACACGTGATGTACATCTCATTAAGCTGTGCCACAGGGCGCGCTGCTGTGCTGTCACTGCAGCCAGCTGCCAAATGTGAATTTAAACGCCTCCAGTCTGATTCCATGTGTTTAACATACCTCTCCATGCACTCCTTCACCACAGCGAAGTTGCCATCTCCAATCACTTTCCCAACTTTGTATTTTTCCAGAATGGTGGAGGCAGGCGCGCAGCGATTACCATTAACTGCTAACAAGAGATGAAGGTTAGAACAGGGAGCAGACCGGCCTGTTGTTCCACAGAAACAAAGGAGCTTTGGCACAAACTCAACCCGATTTCAGACTGACCACACGCTGTTTCACAAAATAACACACTCACTATCAACGTGCAAGATGATCTCTACTCCTCCTTCTGCAGCAGTTTAAGTACTGGACATAGCTGTAAAATCATTAAGTTCACTATTTGGTCATACAGAAGTGAAATATTTCACTTTTATTTTGAACACGTGGCTACTCTACACTTTTGTTGTTGAAGCAAATTTTGAAATCTGCTGCAAAGAGGCGAGATGAGGATCACTTAAATGTTTCTCAGGGGAGAAGTCAGGGGAGGAGAGAGGAGGAGGGGGAGGAGAGACAGGAGAGGAGAGGAAATGTACCTTCTGGACTCAGTCGATTGTTTTGCTCTTGGTGGTAGTTCAATGAGCCATTTACATTTGGAGAGGAAATGTGATGTGATGGAGGTATCTGCGGAAGGCAAAAAGAAAAGAAAAAAAAAAAGTAGAAATGAGAGCCTGACAAGGCAAAGCAGAACAAATACACATCACCGTGGTACCCTCGGTTTTAATACAACCCAAAAAATATACAGAAAATCTGTGAAAAATAACCGTTTCACCATTACTGTGTGACTTTTCTTAGTGGCTATGATTTAACTTTTTTTTTAAATAATTCAGATGGAGGAAAAGGGAGCTGCTAAATAAACCTCATACTAAGAACTTGAAAGATACAGAAGTTTATGTCTAATCATTATTTACTTATTGATAAAAAGATACTTCGACATGCAGCAAAATCAGCCAGTATAATAATCTTAGAATTGAAATAATATGATTAACATAGTGAGCTGGGACAAAGAAAACTTGACCATCAAAAGCTCACAGCTGCTGGAATAGATCTCCTCCATATCCACTTTTCACTGCACATGAAACCATTACAGGTCTAAATAATTGAATGAATTCTTGTACAGCATTAGCAGTTTTTACATTTTAAGGCTATATTTTCAAAATTAGCCGTCGGTACCTGAATGCACCATAATGTACATTACCTTAAAGCAAGTATCTATTATTTAGGCTAAAAGTGCAGTATTCTGGGCCAAAGTAGAAAGTGTAAGAGTTTCAGGATGTCTTTTAGAACTGGGGACATAAAAAAGCTTTTTCCTCGGATAAATAACTTCTCTGTGTGGCTTCAGTTAACTGAGTAACCTTCACATGAAGGTGAGGGCGAATGAGAGAGAGGACCTGTGTCGCTGACATGCTGGAACCTTCTCCTTAGTTTTGCCAAATAATGCTGCAGTACTGACCTTCTTTACCAGGGAATTTTTAAAGCTGTCAGTAAATCATAAAAATGTAATATCCTGCCAAATTAATATGGATGGATAAGTGTTTGACCGGGCTCAGAGAGGTGGTGGCTCTGTGGAGGAGGTCTGCCAGCTGGATGCAGCAGCTACAAACTATAGCTTGGGACTAAGGCTTCTTACAGAAGAGCCCATCAGTGAATCAGATTAGTATCTAAGACTTAACCAAAGATATATCATAGAGCTGCAACACGAGTTACGTGTCAGTCAGGGACTTCTTGACTGGACAGAGATTTATTCTCATGGTTGTGCTATGGATAGATTCCTGCTGTTGGTGGTTACCATATGTGGCATGATGTGATATATTGTCTTACCTTAAAGCCTGGGAAAGTTCGGGGGCTGGTGGGAGATGGAGTGGAGGATTTGTTGGACTTTGGAGTTGAGATCTGGCTACTTGAGACACCATTAACTGTGTGGAGAAAGACA
This sequence comes from Remorina albescens, assembly GCA_034769265.1. NCBI lineage: Eukaryota > Metazoa > Chordata > Actinopteri > Carangiformes > Echeneidae > Remorina > Remorina albescens. The sequence goes on from CM068487.1 coordinate 5,293,762, forward strand.
GAGGGAGGAGATTTACAAGAGGAGAGAGAGTGTTAATGATTCTGAGACTGTGTATGTTTTAATAACTGTGACACCAATTACCTGATATATATGAATGTATGTATGTATATATTTTGTAAGGGTCAACATCACTGTGATCTAATTTTAAATAAAAGTGTAAATTTGACAGAACTTGAATTAATTCAACTCAATTTAGATGCTTAAAATAAAATTAAGTTAAAAGCGTTGAAATTATGTGATAAAGTAAATGCAATTTAAATTATTTCAAACAAAATCAATCAACAGTCCAGTTGCAGTTAAAATATAGATTTTTTTTTTTGTCATAAGATTATTTTTATCTAGTTTTTTGTTTGCGTTTATTTTAAGTTTGATAAAACTGATTGCCAGCCAGCTACTGTTTGGGTGATTCATTCTTTCCAGAATACACTTTTAGTTCTTCCCTCTCTCTGGGTTTCTGGGACAAACATAGAGACATAATGCGTCAAACTTAAGCTCGTAGTCTCTCTTCATCTGCATAAACCCGACTGAGCTGAGGAAGATCATTTCATGGCACCTCTAGACTCTGTCTTTGTACTGCTGTTTCAGCGTTACATGTTTTTGTTTCACTCTAAGGTCATAAATTCTTTTGTCTTCTGGCTATTAAAAATGGATGCTAAATCAATATTTGTGGATACAAATAAAACAGAGGCCATTTACCATTTAATATTTCTCAAGTATAATAACTTTGAGCACCTGAGCTGTTTTAGATAAAGATCCATGTCATGTAACTGTTCAGTGAGGGCATGATTTAATTGGCACAGTTGAAGATTGAGTCTAACCATCAGGTCATGCTTTTCGATCAGCGGATTCTGCAGCAGCTCTCAGATTAGTCAGATTAGATAGATGTGTTGGCTTTATAGCAGCTCCAGGGCTTAGTCACAGCAATGGAGGGAGAGAAGGTCAAAAGAAAGAGGAGGTCTCCAGTTTAAACAGCCGCAATAAATAAATCAGCATGTTTTGTTTGGAATGGTTAACATGAACAGTAAGCATTGGCCTGTCAGAGTGTTTAACATGAGTTCAGTTCGCAGCAAGGTGATGGTGTAAATTATGGCAGCCTGAGCAAGAAATAATTCACAAGAGGACCCTAAAAATGTGACAAGCTCATTTTACTCAATTACCATACTGTAATTAGCAGAGTAAATGATACGGCAGGAGTTTGAGAGGCTCAACTGCGCAACTGTATGACAAGATCACAGGCCTCACCTGGAGATTTGATCGGAGACTGAGCGGTGGAGTAGTGAACAGGTCGCCTTCCTGCAGTGTGAAAAGCAAGAAAGAAATCAAATCATTAAAAAAAAAAAAAACAAAACACTTCAAGCAGAGCCTCTTAAAATCAGGAACCTCTCCAATACGTCTACTTCAGACTTGCCTAACAGATTGTAGAACACGAATTACTCAGCATAATGTCACCATCTCTCAATGCAGCACAGAAATTGCTTAGTCACTCATCACAGCTGTGGAGGGTTTAGGATGAGGACATAAAATAAGAGGCTATTACTGTCAACCACTAAACTACTCACACTGTCACGTTGGCATTAGATAAACTGGATTTATTTCAAATGGGTGAAACATATTTTTTTCATGTATGATGTAAAAATTTGCAAGACAGCAAGATGAGGGCAGTATACAGGAATGTTTATTTATTTAACAGGGCTTGCTCAGTCCTACATGTATCTAGTGTGTGTTTGTGTGTGTGCACGCACAGTCAGGTGTCTTACCTGCACCAGGGGACTTGCTGCGTCGTGAAGGTCCAGGGCTCTTGGCTCGGTTCGGAGTAGCAGAGCGGCTGTACGATGACTTCAGCACTCTGCATTCTGGAGAGACGACACATTCAGGGTCAACATAGAATATATTAACCTTCTTCTGTCCACAAACCTTTCTTCACCAAACGGAGTTAATGTCGGACTATTATTCACAACAAGCTGCTGGACAGGGCATATGGACCTGCCAGTTGGGATGACTTCATGAGCACAGGTCACACTTATTATGGAGACAGTGCAGCAACAAACAAACAGAGGAAAACATTGTTTAGTCAAAACTTAGAAAACAGAAAAAGCAGAGGGGAATGATATGATATGAAGCTTCAATCAGGCCTGAGCTATGTCAACATTTTAAGACTATAAATTTCAATCAATAAAGATCTGACTAGAAAGCAGTAAATGAGTCCCAAATCTGAGTCAACTTGAGTGAACTGATTATGCAAATTATATCTCTCATTTGTGGCTAGAACATCCCATCTAGTGGAGCAGGAATATTTATGGTTTAGCCAGAGTCCCAAATACCCTCTTCCCTGAAAATCTGCAGAATAGGACACAAACTCATTCTGATCAAAGTGACATGACAATAAATTGTCTTTCTGCATGATCCTTTACACTAACCGTTGCTATATTTTTATTCGTTCCATGTTTTAAGGGTAAAGTGTGTTCTGGACCTATTTTGCAAAAGGTAGAGCAGCTGAACCTGCAGCAGAGAGGAGACTGTTCCTTTTTTGTTCTTTTTGAAGACCTAATTTTTAAAAGTGGAGCATAAGAGTGTAAGTGGGACGAAATCTCCAAGCTACTTCTGATTACGTCCCATCTACCATCACTCAACCTGAGCAGCAGCTAACACAGCTGTTGGGATATTTCTCCCTGCTGTTAGCTCATCTGACAAACATACAGACGGAACAGGATGTCATTAGTTTGGACTGTTACTAAATTAAACTTCTTTTCCTTCCTGTGAGGTTGTCCAGTTTTAGCTGAAGGACCCCAGAGCTGTGACAGTGAACGGATCCTCCGGTTTAAAGAGGTCATATCTGGTCTGTGTGCTCTCAGACTTTCACCTTTAGATACCGAACAGAGACACTGGATAATATAATGAAATGTACACAATGCATATAGTACATAACATTAACAAAACTGTGGCTTTCAGATGAACACATGAATGAAATTTCACCTGAAACCAAAATGCAACCACTTTTCTCTTACATCTCCTCTGCAATTAAAAAAGCTAAATTTCACTTTCCACTGTCAAAATTATAATAATCTGAATTTAAAAAGGAGACTCTTATATTCATTTACACACACAAGGATCTCATATCCTGTGTGTTCACTTCCGAAAGGAAAAGAGTGTTACTAGCGTTTGCAAGAGAAGAATTGTAAGGAAGTACACTGAGGTTAACACACACACATCAGGATACGGATGTTAAGTGTTAGTCAAGCATACCAGTCATAAAGGCTGTGGAAGCCTTACCGCTGTGATCCAAAACAAAGTCATCCTGGGCATAGCGGTACTTCTCTGGGCCGCATGCTATGAACACATCATCATCCCCAAAGAAGTCCTGCAGGCAAGTTATCTAGAGGAAGAACCATAAGGAGAGAGGCGAGGTCAAACAGATCATTCAGAAAGGCATAGATTTGATGAGGATGTCTGTTTGATTTGCAGATATGGCAGAGAAACCTTTAAATATGTAATGAAACTACAAAATAAAAAGGTCTTATATTTTAAGCATATTTTATATCTTTGTCTCTGAGCAGTAACTTAACTTCAGCCATGGACTAAATATGATACAATAAAAAGTCCAATATAGGCATCTTGCACAAATTCAATATAATCAAGTACAATGTAATTGCAAGTTACTCATTTCTCATATAAGGCGTAGATGATTGAGTTTGCTTACGTTTATCATTCATCATCATCATGACATTTCACTGTACATGTTTCAGCTGAGCATGAGTAACTGCAGTATTTACCTGAAACCAGTTAAAATAAGTCTGGGTGATGCATGTGGTACATGAAGGCTGTGACAGTGTTTGAGTGAACAGTAGAGAGACACACAGAGCTCATCAACACTGCGAGGTCACAACAGCCTGATAGAATAACCTGCAGAGTCAATGCAGAATCATCGGGGGGAAACTGTACAGTTAGCGTTGGTGCCGCAGGGTCATTTGTCTCGCTTTTTCTGCTCTGTCTCAGTCTGTGATCGTCATTTTCACTGTAGCTCCCAGCACTTTTTCTCTTTACACCCACCACCCACCCCTGGAGATGGAAAGAGGAGGTACTTTTACACTACAATAAGTTCTGCTCACCCACACACACACACACACACAGATTATCCTTCTGTTGCTGTAGGTGGACATGTAGGAAGACAAAGAAGGAAAAGATCCGGTCATTATCCCACCCCCCCCATCACATGCAAAGGCACCCACACATTGGCAGACATATCTTATGCGCACACACACACACACACACACACACACACAGAGACCTGCAATAAGAGGGGAAGTACAGTATGGCTGAAGATTATGGGCAGATGGATCCTCTGGGGGAGACTGGGGCCTGACACAGTGGGGGTGAGTGTGTGTGTGTGTGTGTGTGTATGCAGGGTGGGCTTTACAGTAACTCGTAGTCCAGAAAAGCTAAATGGCTACTAAACAACATAAATATCCTGCCAGGAGAACACTTCCTTAGTAGTATGTGTGCGTGAGACGATAAATATGAAAGGTTTAACATCGATGGAGTGAATGTCTTTCTTTAGACGAGCACTCACTCTGGATTTTGGCAGCTCCTTCTAACACCATACTGTCAGGGCATGGGTATTAGAATCACCATGGCAACAGCCCACAGCGAACAGACTGATGTATGTGTCAAAACTGAATGCTTGTGTAGTGTAAGTTATGTCAGTGAGTGGCTGTTATATACAGATATCAGGTAATAATGCTGTTTTCTCTGATGTGAAGTTGTTACTGACATGAATGATCTGGATATTTTTCATCCACTCAGCCGGTTGGACGGAGCTCTCTGGACATTTGTTTAAGGGCAATGTGAGACAGCAAGACGGTGACTGCAGAGCTGAACACTGTCCCCCAGAGGGGTCATAAATAACTGCGATGAAGTCAGCTGTCATAGGCCCCTTGAAGACATCATAAAGGATAACATCCAACATTTTAGGAAATATGTTTATTTGCATGATGGATGTGAGGAAGAAATAACCTGACATATCTGATGTTTTAAATCCGTTCACAAGGATCTTTTAAATCCTTACGCAAGGCTTTTGGTGAATGTTTTATTGCTAACAGAGCTGTTTCCTGGCCAGAAAACACCTCAAGACTTATCGAAACAGCACAAAGACAGGAATCTGGATCAGTACACAGAATTCAGGCTCAGTGAGTTATGCTAACATGTTGTAAGTATGTACATGTACTGAAATGTGGTTGTTATTTTTTGTGAATCTTAACAGCGATATAACATCAGTTAGAGGCCTTAAGTGCTCAGGGAAGAAAGAGATGTGTTGTAAAGGAAGGGCAGTTTGGCCGCATCAATCGGTACTTTTAAAGAAGTCAGTTGAGTAAGTCGGATGAAATCCAGCGACAGGTAGAAAACCACTGTTCAAAGGATATCAATAGAACAGGTACAGAGTGGAGGAGGAGGTTATAAGAAGGGATGCAGCTGATACTGAGGTGAACAGGCCAGTCAAAGAGAGAAATATGGAGCAGAAAGCTAGAGTTAAATGGCCTAGGGCAAATAGCAGCAAAGAATGGGAGACAGTCAACAGGGATTAGTCAGTAATTTTAAACAGACTAGGAGGAAACGCAAGCGATAGACTAGAGAAGATGGGAGATATAATTTACTCCTAAGGTGTAGAAAGATTTGGGGTGAATATCTTAGGAAAAAGAGAAAGAAGAAAGAATATGTTAGAACAGCGTTTTACAGGGACCCATTTAAGTTTGTTAAAGGGTTGTTTAACCAGGAAAAGGGAGTACAGCTTCAAGCAACAAAGTTAGAAGTAGAAAAGTATCTAAGAAATACATATTCAGATTTTCAGCAGAATAGAGTAGTAGGCCTTCCACCTGACATGCCATTAGGGGAGATAGATCATGAGATGGATGTTAGACCACATAGGTGGAAGGAGGTTGAGGAGGTAGTCAGGCGTGCAAAGGCTTCTTCGGCCCCAAATGGAGTCCCCTACCGGGTTTATAAAAGCGCACCTGATATCCTAAAGTTTTTGTGGAGGCAGTTAAGAATAGTTTGGGAGAAACAGTTTAATCCCAGAGCATGGCGTAGGGCAGGAGGCGTTTTTATTCCAAAGGAGAAGGAGTCCTCAGACCTGAGTCAGTTTCGGATGATCTCTCTCCTAAATGTAGAGGGGAAGATTTTCTTTAGTGTAGTCGCACGGAGATTAGCTAGTTATATAGAAAGGAATAGCTTAATAGATACTGCAGTACAGAAGGCAGGAATACCAGGTTTCACAGGGTGTTTAGAGCACACTAGCATGATTTGGCATCAGATTCAGGCAGCCAAGATTGAGAAAAGAGACTTGCATGTAATATTTTTGGATTTAGCAAATGCATTTGATTCAGTGCCACATAGCCTTATTTGGGAGGTGTTTGATTATTTTAGAGTGCCCGGAGTAGTTGTTAAGTTAGTAAGAACATATTTCCAGGATATCAGACTATGCTTAAGTACAGCAGGCTTTACAACAGGTTGGCAGAGGCTAGAAATAGGCATTATGGCAGGGTGTACGATTTCTCCATTAGCATTCGCAATGGCGATGGAGGTAATTATTAGAGCTTCTAAGTGGGTTGTAGGTGGAGAGAGGCGGCAGGATGGGATGTGCCTTACACCAATTAGGGCATACATGGATGATATGACATTGGTGACTACAACGGTGCCATGTATGAAAAGAATACTTGAGAGACTTAATAAAAACTTCAAGTGGGCTAGTATGAAAATCAAGCCTAGTAAGTCTAGAAGTATCTCAATAAGTAGAGGGAGTTAAAGTATTGTGGCACTGTATGGGAAAGGCATACTTCAGCTCCCAGTATCTAGTCTAGTGGAGGAGTTTAAATGTACTAAGGTTAGGACAGAGCTCCTGTTATCTGGGAGTAAAGATGTGGTTGTTAGTAAGGTGGTTCTAAACCCAACCAAGGGGAGAAAATGGAATCCAAGAATGGCAGTGCAGGAAGCGAAAGCAACTCTTAGGTATAGAGAGATTGTGGGTAATGTGCCAATAGGCCGGGGAGGCTTGGGGCTTGGCCCAGGCAAACCGGTGTGGAGTAGAGCAGGTCCCAAAGAGAAGAGAAAGCTAGTTGTGGAGCAGGTTCGTAGACAGGAGGAAATATTAAGGAGTGCAAAGGCAGTGGCTCAGGCTAAGCAGGGACAGTGGTTGAACTGGGAATGTGTAGAGAAGAAAAAGCTTAGTTGGAAAGAGCTGTGGAGTATGGAGGAAAGTAGTAGTAGATATTTGATAGGGGCAACATATGATGTATTGCCAACTCCCCAGAACCTAAAACTCTGGGTAAATGGAGACCCGCTATGTACGTTGTGTTCAGGTACTGCAACTGTAAAGCATATTTTGTCAGGTTGTAAGGTTAGTCTGTCACAAGGACGGTATACGTGGTGACATAACCAAGTTTTAAAAAGCTTAGCTGCAGGCATTGAAGATATACGGAGGCAGGCAAATTTAGGAAGGTCTAAGTTAGAGAGAGAGTTGCAATTCAGTTTGTTCAAGAGGGAGAGAAAGTTAATAAGAAGGCAAGGCAGCTTAGAGGATGCTTGTGATTGGGAGATGCAGGTGGATTTAGGAGGAAAGCTTGTTGTTCCCCGGGGAAATAGCCTGTACAAAGCTAAGGCCTGATATAATTTTGTGGTCTAGGAGTAGAATGAGAGTATATTTCATAGAGCTGACTGTGCCGTGGGAGGATTCAGTTGTAGAGGCGTATGAAAGAAAAAAGCTTAGGTATGCAGACTTAGGGGCTGAAGCTGAGCAGCGAGGATGGAAAGTTAGGATTTGTCCAATGGAAATAGGATGTAGAGGGTTTGTAGCAAGGTCTGTTGTCTCTTTGTTGAGGGAGTTAGGAGGAAGGGGACAGAGTGTGAGGAAAACAGTGAAGGAAATGTCGGATGAGGCAGTGAGATCCAGTCAGTGGATCTGGATTAGAAGAAGTAATAGTAGCTGGGGGCCCAGCAGGAGGAGCACTTAGGGTAGTCAGACTCTTGATAGAAGCAATGAAGAAATTCAGGAAGAGGAAGTGTATTTAAGTGGAGGGTGTGGCCTGTGTGAGCCTCTTTGAGACCATGTGGTTAGTCCAGGTGAGTTGGCCTGTATTGTCTTGAGTTGGCTTGTGTTATGCCTTTCTCTAATTATAGGACTGTTTAAGTGAGTTTGTTTGAATCTGCTGGTGCATCCTGTCCTCCACCTGATAGCTGGCATTAGGGGGGTGACTCTGGGACGCCAGTGATCACTGTCTAGCCTCCTGGAGGTGTCGTGGGACCAACTAGACGAAACACCGGTGAAAGGAGGTTCCCACCTGATGACCCCAAAGACATGTTAGTTATCACTGCTCAATGGGCTAGTTAGATATAGTTATCTTTAGGGTACATACGGCAGGTCGCAAGGTTGTTGTTAAGTTTAGGGAGTTACTCACTGAGTCTGGTTCATTTTTTGTAGCACAAGTTTCTTGTGTTTACTTTGAATGGCTAACGTTAGCTTGTTCAGACTAGCACATGCATTTCAGTCAGCCATCATCCTTAAGGCTGTTAAAATAGAACTCTGACTTTTTAAAGGAATAGTTTCACAGCTTTGTTCAGTCTCCCTGTTAAACAACTGCTTATACACCGTATATATGGAAGTGTGTGCGTTCAGCTCCTGTGTGTTGTTATGGTGCACAGCAGCCTCTGTGTTTATTATCTGTTTTTCTATTTGTCCCCCCATATGAAGGAAATATCTGGTGCTTTAGCTGCTAGATCCAGTTGAGGATTGTGACAATCTGCTGTTGGTGCAGATGTATATGGTGTATATGTGGTCATCGCAGGCTTTTTCTGCCAAAATAGCTGCCTGTTGCTGCTGAAACACACACAATGAGTGCAGTGACCGCAAACGACAACAGTTACGTTGTAGGTCGGACATCTGAACACTGAGCTGAAACTGTTCAGCTGTGAGTGGCAGGGGAGAGCTACAGATGAGAGGGGATCATTTTCTCAGGGTTCATCGCTAACAGTGGCACATGACAGCAGTTACAAATCTTATTTTTGTTGTCTTCTTGTAATGTTTGCAGTGATGTATTAGAGCAATACAGAGTTTCTGCCCCTTTGTTGTACTTCTAACCACTGTGTGGTTTTAAGTAGAACTAAATTATACACTTCTGACCATGCATGTGTTAAAATAACAGGAAAGTCCTGCACACGTTGGCTTTGAGTTCTTTCTGAGTACTTACACTAACATTAGCCAACCACCAGTCACATTCAGTGATATTCATGAAGATGAGGTGGTTATTATAATCTGCCCTCAGTTACAATGTCACCACTGTCGGTTATGATTAGATTTTTCCAGCCGCTGTAGCCAAAGCAGATTGATTTTCTCCCCCCCCCCCCTCCTCCATCTCTAGAGTCTCAGTGACAAACGAAAACACCCACTTATCTTGCATGTGTTTGTATTTCATTATTCAATGAAATTTGTCTCGTTGGGTATCAGACAATTTAAGGAAAATCTCTGTGTTTGAAAGGTTTTGCAGATACTGTTGTTTTTTTGTTGTTTTTTTTTAAACACAGGTCAGATACCTTGTGTAACATGCAGAATATGTCAAACATGGTGCAAACATGTATTAAATCCCTGCAGAATATTGTTTGGCCCAGATTAAAAGAGTGTATGAATGTCAGACTGCATTGCCTGTGTCTCTCTCTGCTCGTGTCACCCTTTGCCAGGATGAACAGCCAATGGCCCTCCATTGTCAGCACTGTCCTGCTAGGGCCTGTCGCAGCCAATCAGTGAAGTGAACTGTTGTGCGGGGCTTTGTATTGGCTGGGTGATGTATCTTGAGGGTAAACTGAAGTTTGTCCTCCCTGATGCCGCCACCCCCCCTCCTCCTCCTCCTCCTCCTCAGATGTGTGACTTTTTCTTGCTCTCACCATCCGTCTGTGCCCTTCATCTCGCCTGCTGTCCTTTCTGCCCCGCTTAGCTTGGCAACAGAGAAAATACAGGCTAAGGGCTGAAAGTGTACTAACATATAAAGGAAAGGAGTCTGTTTCCAAACCTTTACCTTTGTTCAAAATCATCACAGGAAGCGTACCATGAAAAACAAGTCGGTTTGAACATGTATAATAAGACAAGTTGACATTCAAGGCCTGAAAACAAACCCAGAACATGTACTGAAAAAAATATACTCAATCACTGCATCTAGGTTTTACAGGCGAAACAACCATCACTTTGCTTAAATCAAGGCTTTGTTCTAAATACAATTGCCACACAACAGTAGGCAGGAGCTGAGTATTCAGGGCAGTGCAGAAAAACAGCGAATGGCTGGAGAAGAGACACACAAGAAATCTCTCCTTGTGATGGCTGACAGGATGATCACAGTAATCATTAGATATAATCAGCCGCATGCAGCTCTAAACCCCTCATTGCTGCCCATCACCCTGAGCCAAATAAACAAGAGGCAGATAAGGTGGGCGGAGTCCTGGGGGAAAGAAGAAAATAAGGGATTTAACCTCTGCACCTTTCGTCAGCCTACACACCGCTCCTGTCATAACAGCGACACATGCATTCTTTACACAACCTTTAACACTTACTTAGAACTGTCTTGTGCAGATAGTTAGATGCCTATTAAGTTTTTCAGGGTAATGCTTAAACTCAAGCCAACCAGGTTATTAACTCACGGATACAGGATCCTTCCTGAGATGTTTGGTTCCTCTGGATTAGATCAGTAAATCTCAGGCACATGTAACAACCAAGACAAGGTGGCTGCAGAGGCATAACCAGAAAAGCACTGAGAAATCCAAGCATGTCATTAACTCGCCCTGTGGATTCACTAAATTAGCCACACTAGCTTTTCTGTGTTTTTTTTTTTTTTTATTCAAGTTCCTTTAAATCCCTAAAACAAAATGACCAAGAAACTATTGCCTTAAGAAGGTACAGATGTCATTAATATATGAAGGACATTTTATCAGGAGACAGTGACAGCACCACAGAACAAAATTGGGTCTCAGACTGAAGGAGGCACGGTGAGCTCTTCTTCACACCAGCCTGTGGCGGGTTGGCCTATCACACATTACACAGCTGTCTGCCTCTCTCTCCCTCTCTCTCCTTCTCCTCATAGTCACACTCAGAGACAGAAACATTACAGCACACAACCTCAGGGAGTCTGAATGTACATGAGTGCTTGAGCATTTTATATTTGAACTGTAAAGGAGGAATGAACAGAGTGGGAGTAAAAGCCAAAACATGCACACTCGACTTTTCTCCAAAATGAGCCTCAATAGATTAACTTACTTATTTAGAAAGTGAGACTTGCAGAAATGCTGAAGCTTAACCAGATCCACAAGAGATGCATAGAATGTTTGTTTTTGTTTCCAATTAACATAAAGTTTAGGGGTCCAATTTCCAATTAAAAACCAACAAAGCACTTGACTTAGAAGAGCCACTAGGCAATAAATGCTGAAAATACAATATTGCAGCTCCAGCAAAAGTCTCCAAAGGTCTGCACTAATGTCTCTTACTGTATCTAGTTTTTCAAGGTTGTATTAAATTCAAATTAAAAGAAAATTACAAACTGTCTCAATCAAAGCTGACAAACCAAGAACGAACGAAGAGAGATTGGCAAACGAAACTTCCAATCCAACATCAGATACACACTACAGTTGTTAAGATAACTTAAATAAATATAACTTAAATAAATATCACAGGCCGCCCTGTATAAAAATATCCCTTGCATTATTTTGCCAAATATTGCTGAGGCTAATGGGGTTTGCTTGGATGATTAAACTCAAGCAGACAAACAATGGTGTGTGGGCTGGGGCTCAAGTGCAGCCTAACCATATCATGATGTCAACTGTCCTGCTGGGAGAGTGAAAGGCCTGCTGCAAAGAATGGAGGAGAGCCAGCCTTGGACAAACGAAACTAAACAAAACAGAACAAGCGCTTGAGATCACACAGCACACAATGGATGCCCTCCCCTTTCTGTAGCCTCCACACGCTCTGCACAGCAGACAGCCCCGTGCCCCCCTGACACCCCCAGCTCTCTGTCGTCTGCCGCCTTTTTGTTTTCCTGTCTGTCAGTGCAGGGCTCATGCCAGCACTTGTGAAAACAGGCACTTGTGCTTTATAGATAGAATGAAGTATGTCTGATTTTTCCACCTTGGCTAATAGGAAGCATCGGTGCGGTTTGCCTGCATGATTGTGTGTAAAAGCCATCTGCTGGGGCAAGAAAGAGAGGTTCTGGATTTACAGGCCTATATTTCTAAAGGCCAAAAAGCCTTGGTATAATTTGCCGTAATGCCAAGGCGGTTCTTGCCAGACGTTCCTGATCTTTTTTGACTTGCTCTGATTCCATGTCTGACTGCCTGGCTTTTATTGTGAAAGTCAAGTCACATTTATTCATGTCAAAGTTAAAAATGAAGCATTTATATTTTCACGCTCCAGATACCGATCTTTACAACATAAGGCACCCCAATTATACCCTCAATTTTGATCAGCAAACAGAGGAAGGACTGCTCCTACAGTATATGTGCAGAACAGACATGTTATTGATAGTGAAAACTGTATAATACACTGCGTATGCAGAATATAAACAAAAGCATATCACTGGTCGTGACTGTGAATAATGCTGAATGGTCGGGACACTGGTGTCAGGTGGTGCTGTATGTTAATGACAGTCACAACAATAGGTGGGCATGCAAATTTCACAGTTGTTGACCTAAATGGTGGTGTTTAATCCAGACTTGGCCCTGAAAACAGCTGAAGCCTGACAATCACATGGAGCCATTGTGTGGCCTCACCCCTAGCTAGTCAAGAGAGGGAGACAGAGGTACAAATCTGTGTATTACTGCCGGCAGGCCTCACCGTCCTTCCAGAAAGGCTACGCAAATGATACCGTCACCTTCAATATGATAAAAAGGCAAGAAGAACTCAGACTCGTTAACAAATGGAAACCCTTTAATTGTGGAACCAAGATAACAGAGCAGCATGGCCGTGCCGACACATGGCCTGCCCTGCGTGGGCTGGTAATGGGGCCATGATCATTAGGAGTATGTCATTTGAGGTGGTGTCATGACACATCAGTGTCACGCAACCCAACACCCACCACCAACTTACACTGCCCCCAAAAGTCAGCAACTCAGGAGGTATGAATTCCAACGTTCTCTTTTTTTGTATTCATCACTTTTATAAGCACTTCTACTGTATACGGTGCTGAAGTCTCCAGTTTCCTTTAATAATCATTTACACAAATATGCAAAGGACAACTTTAACTAAACGTCTTTCAATCATTATGGACGGCATCATAGTCAATGGAAGTGCACTGCCTGGGCTGGTAACACAGCCATGATACTACAGTTTCATTTCTGCTTCAGTCTTCTTCTTTATTTGGTATAAATAAATTTGTAATTATCTAAAAAAATGTGTGGTATTTTTTTTTTTTTTTTTTTTTTTTTTTTTTTTAGTAAATAAGTGTTTCTCAAGTGCCTTCTACACACAAAAAACTATAAGTTTATTCTAAGTGAGTAGTTATAGAGCAGATGACTCAGCTATCACAGTGCTTGGTCACACACGAGGAATGTCACGCATGTACATGACTGTACAGCCTGTTCTCCAGTCCAAACTACAGAAAATAGGTATTTTAAGAGCACTTTTAGATGCAGTCTTCAGTTTTAAGTCAGAGTTTTTCCCAGTGCCACTCCCTGCTGCTGACTCACATCATGGTGTCACATTCTTTGGGACTGGATGAAACTGCTGCATTGCTCAGACCTGTATGTGACCTTCATCTTTTGTTGAACACACTGTATCCATGCAGGCACCCTAATTTAAAACCTCTAACAATTTCACTCTAATACACTAACAAGAAAAGATTGGGAAGGAGAAAAAAAAATGAGATGAAAAAATGTAATTAAATTCATCAAATTAAAATGAATACCTTCATAAACCAACATTGTGTAGATATGAAGAACTGTCTCTTCAATTTATTACTGAAGATACAATACATCCAATTAACCACTCCAAAGATGTACATAAACAAGAAAACCTTAAATTACAGCCTCTGGCTCCCGTTCCTCTGCTTGTTTTGTGTACTCGAAAAGACTTTTAAAGATTGTCAGAGAGACGAGCCAGCAGTCTACTGTAAATGGTCCAGGTCTGTTTCCAGCCCCCAGTTAATGGGCAGACTGGCTGTCATCCTGATAACATCACTGAGTGAAAAGGATTGTGAAAGGCAAATGAAGTTGAGGACTTTTGGGGGGGGGGGGGGGGGGGGGTATTTTTTGTGTATTCAACACGCACTGTTGAATACAGATATTTTTAAAACAATGTTTGGACTTTTAAGTCAAAATGTAGAGGTATACATGTTGCTTCCAATCCAGCACAGTTTTTCCACTTCCACTGATATCTAATACATTTCCACTGCTGTTGGAAATGTATTGTATTATAAGTATGGCAGAAAGACCTATGGTTATATGGTCAAAAGTCCTTATGTTACTATGATTTGAAGTTGTAGGACTGAGACATACCAAAGAAACAACCTTATACTTAGTGTTTATCTCAGCAGTTATACGTAGACCTAAGAATCATTAAAACTGCTAAATGTTTGTTCAGGAGGCTACTTGTGTGAAAGGGGCCTACAGCCGTTAACAATCTGCTATTAAATCATAGAGTCAAGTCTAAATGGCTGAGCTTCCAAGATTGGGGGGTTTTCAGGAACAATCTCATCATTATTAAAACATTTTTGAATCGTTTCTTTTTACACTTAAATATATTTAATGCATTATGAATTTGCAATATTTGCATCAAAGATGGAAAGTTAGATTTTTCCCTCAGCTCTTGTCAATGTCAAATGATATGTGCAGGCTTCAAGGACTGATCACTCACTCACCCCACCCAGTGAGTATGTATCCATGGAAAAATGGGATATTCACTTATTGCTATGTGCCATATTGATCACTAATGTTTTAATAGCTGGCTGTCACCTATTATGTATAACATTGCCAGGGGGCTGATGGCTCTGTGGAGACAAAGGCAGGAAAAAGCCCAGACTGGATTTCTCCCCCAAATTGCTCTGGTGTGACAAGAAAGGTGACTAAACAATAATTCATCCTCCTTCGTCTGTTCACTGAATCCATGTTTTCTTGAATAGGTCATCTACAGCGTGTCCCCATAATATATTTTCTGAGTTTGTGTGGATTATTTAACTAAAGTCAACAGCTCATTTGTTCTTATAGTGGCCTTTTTCTCTTTGTTACACAATTATTGACACTTTTCACATGGGCGACTGAGTGCAACACTATATCTGTGCCAATATCATCAAACACAACACCCTCCCCTTAATGACAGCCAGCTACTCATTTTGAATTTAACGAAAACTAAGGCTGCCTAAATGGCACAATGTGGCCAACACAGCGCTGTAGTAATGTAGGGAATGTGTAAAGTACATAGAAAATGCTGTAGATTCAAATTTCTTTTTTCCATTGAATTTTCCACTGCATTTTTCATTTTAAATAAATACATTTTGTCAGCTGCTCAAATATAGTATCTAAAAACAATGCAGTGCTTACATTGCTTACACTTGTTTTTTTAAACAACCAGGCTTCCACTGTTTGTCTCTTGTATCAGTCCTGAATGTGTTCTACATAAAGAAAGGGAATCTAGCGAGTACTGGACTCCTAACTGTGTGCCAAATGAATGAATACACCGATTAAACAATGAAAAATAGGGGGATGTTATTTTCCGCCTGCCCAGACAGCTTTGAGATGTAAAATAGGGATTTTTTCCCAAAAGCAGCAGCTGATTCTGCTGGCCCTGATAACCAAGATCTACAATTAACATTCAGACAGAGGAGCGGCTTTGAACTGAGGATGGAGAGTGGACAGAGATGTTCTGTGTAAAGATGCTCACTCACATATCCGCATCCATGAACACATTCACTAACAAACAAACAAACAAACACACACACACACACACACACACACACACACACACACCTGACAGCTGCACTTTAACCCTCCCTTCCAGTTTATAAGTCTAATTATCTGGTGGTGGTCAGGGCTCCAGTGGGGGGGCATCTGTGTGTGTGTGTGCTGTGCATCAGCAGGAGGGGGGCAAGATCACAGACCGGGTAGCTGAGACCCTGTGATTTGATTTTGGAGGAGCAGATGGTAGGCTGCTGCTGGAAGGCATTTGGAGTGTAGGTGTGAGTGAGTGAGTGAGAGAGTGTGTGCGTGTGTGTGTGTGTGTGTGTGTGTGTGTATACACACATGTTTAGGGGTGTGTGACTGTGTGTGGAGAGCTTTGCTTTCTAGGAGTGCAAAAAAAAAAAAAAAAAAAGGCTTTTTATAGACTCTATGGGGGTTTGTTCAAACTGGTTTACCAAAGTGAATTGCTCTTCAAAAGAACAGTCAATAATACAAGGACAATATAGACCATAATGCACTAGCACCTAAACCAATGAAGAACACAGTCAGATAGGACAGCCATGATTTGTCAACATTTATGAATTAAAAAAAAAATCAAATCTTAAAAAAAAGATTTATAAAAATATTACTACTTACAATATGGACTTAATAAACTGCCAAGTGAGTATGCAAGCATTTAAACCTAAAAACAGAGTTTTGTACATGCCACTTTTAAAATTACAGATTTGTGATTTGAGAGAAATATCAATAGCTAAAAGGAAATCACAGACTTACTACATAAAACTTCTCTGAATTCCTTGGGCCACCAAAAGCTGATGTTGTATTGAACTCGCTGATATCTATCTTCGATTCAATAACATAACCCTACAGTTTGCTGAAACCCACAGCTTGAGTTGCTCTGTGGTTTGGGATGCTGCTTGTAGCTGCAAGTGTGATCTGTGATGAATAACTTTGTTTTATCTGGTCTTCTTCCTTGCCACATAGCATCTTAACTGTTTATTTATGGGCAAGACTGAAATGTAGGTGGGAATATGTTATTTTAATTCATGAAAGGCAACTCCCAAATGAAGAGTTGTTTCTGGACAGCTTTATTTAGGAAACTTATAAACACAAATTTACACACACACACAAATGACCTTTTTGAGGATCATTTGTGGGGTCAAATAATAACTTGCCAATATTTAGAATGAGTTTTAACAAAAAAGCAGTGGGGTGGTTTGCATGACATTGGGGGTTCAGACACTCAGACACTCCTCTGTAAGAACTGTGAAGCTTTCAGTTTTGGTTTCACTCCCTTCAAAAAGTCCATGCCGGAGTCCAGCCAACTGTAGATGCCTGGCTTGAAAAAAGAAAAAAAAAAAAAAAAAAAAAAGGAGTGTGCGCCGTCGCACTTTAACGTTGCAACAGCCTCCTTTCTCTTCAAATGATTGGTAAAAGCATCACTTGTCAACATCAGTAAGTATATAGATAGTTTGTAAGACAGGGTGGGTCAACACAGTAGAGCGACTTAAGTTACTCATTGTGAATGCAGTCCACAGAATTTAAAGATGAACTATTCATAGTAATACTGCGTGTAACAACGTCTGCGTAGCTGACATCCATCGAACCTCACCAGGGCTCAGTATCACACTTATTCAGCTGAATTAGTCAGAGCAGAGGATCGAACTAAATTCTTGCGTGAAGCATTAATACG
The DNA here is from genome assembly GCA_034769265.1 of Remorina albescens. NCBI lineage: Eukaryota > Metazoa > Chordata > Actinopteri > Carangiformes > Echeneidae > Remorina > Remorina albescens. The sequence continues at coordinate 5,311,364 of CM068487.1, forward strand.
TGCAGCTGTGAATGATGAATATTCCTTTTCAGTACCAACTTTTTGAATGTTTCCAACCTTGACACCCTGTGTATATGAAGCCACATCTCCCTCTTCCAACCCAGCTAATTATAAACTCCAGCTTTTTTGGGTTCATACTCCAAATCACTTCACTTTGGCCACCCCCCATTCAGTTATTTCCCAGCTGGTGTTTCATTTATGACAACTGATGGAAACACCTGCTGTGACATACTGATTGGCATTTAGCCACAAAGACATACTTTACAAGTTTCAACAAAGGGAGAGCAGCTGTATTCTGCCCCGTTGATTCACCGTTTAAAGCCAGACTGGAGTGTATTAATAATTTTTACACAAAGATACCGAGTGCCAAAAAGAATGCACTGCTTGGCTGAGAACTTTTTGCAACACCCTCACAGTCTCACAGGCCCATAGCAAGGCTTTACAAAGCCACTACAACACACAAAGGATGCTGGGCTGGCTCTGTCAGAGGTGATAACGATCACTATTCTCATGAGTCATTTGTCTGGACTGTCCGGTCCAAAATGTCTGCTCACAGCTCACAGGAAACAAACATCGGCTGCTTTGGTTTTCACTTTTAACTGTCACTATCTAAGCTCCATGTAAATTGTAACTATCACTGAGGAGATGCAGTTTTTTTTAATGGCTCTGGACTAATCTACCTCCCAGTGCTTCCATGCTGATTTTATAATCTTGGACATAATCATCAAATCACATTAATTTATTAATAATTAGCACCTTTATATCAGAGGAGGTGTCCCTTTAAAAATATAAAGGTTACTCCCAATAAAAATTAAAGAGTGTTGGAGCTCTGAAGTAAAAGCAACAACGCTATAGTCAAGTATACAAAAGTTCTTTCCAGCCAACAGCTATTTCTGGATTTTATGAGTAAATACATTATTTGACCAGTCACAGCTGTGTTTGTAGTGAGGCATAGCAAAATACATTACCATCAAATAAACCACAGACGTAACCAAAAGACATAAACAGTTGATTTCAGTCTCTGACAGTTTAGACTCCAGTGAAAGCACAATTCAGCGGCCACTACATTGCCGTGCCTCTCACGAACATGATCTCTTAATTGATGGGGTTCCAGAAAGCTTTTCTCTTCTCTCTCCTTTGACATTTGTTTATACCATAAACGCTGTTTTCACTGCTGCACTGGCAGTACACAGGACAATCTGCCAATCACAGACACTGCAAGACAATTTCAAGAAACGTGAAATCCTAAATGAGGCGATTCGCTGCATTAAAAAGGAAAAAATAACTATAGGTAATGATTTTCTTAATGTGTTTCAGTTGTTCCAGAATTTATTATACCAAGATTACCAGGCTATGTGGGACTAATTTATAATTCTTACTTAAGATTTAAAAAGTCATTCTGGCATTTGATAGGCAATTGCCAAACATAATCAATGTCTACATTTGATCTTCTCGAAAAAGTCCCCCCCATTTTCATTCAACTTAAACCTCGGTCTGTCATTAACCAGAAATCACTTTTAGAATTTTTGTTAGACTTTTCAAAGTGGTGAAAAACGCATTAGTGTATTTATCTATGCTCTCAAACCTTCACCTTACCTTGTAAGATTTTAAAATTGGACTGTACACAGAAAATTAGTGAGCATTTCTGTGTTTGCACAGACTTACAACCACCATCCAACTCTAACAATACTCCAGATGTAATGTGACCAAACCTTTTCATTCAGACTATTGTTAGGCTTCCAATTTGTTCAATACATTTTACATTTTGTTCACTTGCATTTTCCTGACGTTTTATAGATTTTTAAATTAGATTACTTTTAAGATGCTTTATTCTCTATATGTGTCATAAGCTGTACTGCCATTCCCTTTAATTCGCCTCACCCATTTGAATTTATGAATTCTGCGAGGTGACTTAAATTATGTAATTAATAATTATCATGGAAGGCTTCTCCCAGATGAGGTAACAATATAAATCTTTTCAATGAGGAGCACCATGTGTTCAGTCCAACCTCCCAGTGAGGCTCAATGAGAGTTTCAAATGGAAACGTTACAATGGTATATGTGTCCCACATGGACAGGATTAGGATAGGAACAACCGTCTGAAATGACTTAATAGCGGTGGATGAGGAGGGGAGGAATCTGTACCAATGGATATGGCAAAAGGCCTGAACTCTAAAGTGTATTTGTTAGGGCCTTGTTGAAATTACTGTGGCGTGTTATTAAGCATGGATGATTAAAGGGGGTGTAATTAGCTACACTGCTGACACAGCTGAAGCCCATAAATCACAGCAGTTTGGGAGATAAAACCATTGGCTGAAAAGCTCAGCTTTGCAGTGCCATCTGGTTTTCATATGCACATTGTCCATGAAGTTAACGCCCTCCAACTGGTGAACAGACTCACCTGTTTGCCCTCCAAAGTGTACAGTCTCCTGACAGCTCCAGAGTCCAACTTGATAGCATCCGTGATGTCAGTAAGCACCTGCTCAAAGGAGTGCACCGTCTTCTTGTTGAGCAGTATCCTGACTGCCTTGCGAGGTTTGACTCCGCTGCGGATGACTGTGACGAGCTTTGGTTTGATGAAGTCCTTCACTTCCCGCTGCAGCTCGCTCTTCAGGGGGATGAGAGAGGAGAGGGAGCGCGATGTGCCGGTCTTGATGCCCACTGACCAGTTGGGGTTTATGTTCTTGGTGTAGTCCACACGTCGGAAGGGCTCATTGGAGGCACAGACGTAACTCTCACCTGCAGCAGCAAATGAGTTGGAGGAAAGGAAAATTAAGACATAAGTGGACTATCTTAGAAACCATTTCCACATTTTAATAAGAAATACATTTGAAGTAAAATATGCAAGGCTTCTGTATCCACCTCACATGTATGATATGAACCATTAAATGCTGCTTCTATGATCCATTAACATGAACAACAAAGTTAACATTCCTCAGCTGAGACAAAAAGGCACATTGAGAGGCCAGGCCAGTGTATAAGAGGTCCTCTCTCCCTTTTAGCTGTCGAGCTGCTGCATTGGCTTCCCTCCAAAACAAGGCATTTTGTTTTATCTGCCAACATTCCATTCAAACTGTTAACATGCAAACGTTTCCCCTAAAGAACTGAGTCATGTGACAAGTACACGAGCTCAGCCGTGCAATGAAAACCACGGCAGGAATGTCTGGTGATTGTTTTGAAGGCTTTTGTGTTGGATGAGAAACTTTTGTTTCTCAATGCCGTTCTGTTCCACCGTGAGCAAGAGCAAGAGAGTGAGATGTTTTCTCCTAACAGACAGTCAACCCTTTCTCAATGAGGAGTCCACACACTGTGAGAATTAAAGCTTTCTGCAAAAAGAAACATGTTATCATGATGTCTTCTCAGAATGACACGAAGCTTACTGGAACCAATACCCTGCAGATTACTGTGTTTACCATTATATTTGTGGCTCATGCATGTATCACTGCATCAACTCAGACCTTCACAGCTGCTGTGGGTGGTACATTAGAGGTCGCTACCCGAGACAGAAAAAAAAACAGGCATATAGTTTAAAGGCACCATGTAATATAATCCTATAACCCTGCATAATAAAAATTACTCATAATCAAAAGATGTTCACTGTGTTTGGCTAAGTTCATTTGAGTAATACAAAAAAAAAAAACAAAAAAAAACAAAACAGTTCCATCTCTGAAGTTTTTGGTTGCTGGATATATGTCAAGCCAAAAGAATCAAGACACAGTGTAAGAAAGTCCTATTAGACAGCGTGTCCCACGATACCTGGCTTTATTAAGCCTGCAATTAACCAAAAGCTAATTAAAAGGCTAGGACACAGCTGAGGGGACTGAGCTATGGCTGACAACTAAAACAAAATATAACTGGGCCGTTTTAGTCATTTTCACTGAACGCTAAGATGCCCTCAGATGGCGACTGGTGACAAGTGTATTCCCTGGAGTGCAGGGATCTCAGGTGCAACCTCTCTCTTTGATGTGAAGGATATTTAAGCCACCCTCCATTGGCTGTCGTCCTCATGTGGACAACAGATGAGGTCAATCTTAACAGAGCTGTCCAACCAGTCCACCAGCTTAAACAGCGCCACTCAAATAGCTGTCACCAAAACAAAACCAAACCAATGTCAGTAAATGGTAAAAGTATCTCCATGATCTGTTGATATTTTTAGATTTTTATTTTGGGGTTGACTCGTATGATCAGCCCAGTGCAAATTTCTCTGCAGACAAACCATTCGCACATCACTAAGCAACAATTTCAACTCGTCAATGTTTTATTTGTTCTTCTATCCACAAGACTCCATTTACAGATGTTTTACAGATCACTGAGAAATTATAAAATATCAAGGCCTAGCACTACAGTGATGCACAGGACCACAGCCTCATTTATCCATCAAGAATCAATTGGAAATGCATCTTAGTTTTACCCTGGAGCAACATCAAATTAACCCTCGCCAAATTAGACATTCAAAAATATTCCAAAATTATTACTCAAAGATAATTAAAAACAACATCGTTTAAACTGTCTTTAGGCAATGATGACAAAATCTTAAGTGGAATGAAAATGAAATGCAAAAACAAAAAAAAAAAACAAAACATCACCACTGTTTTCATAATGACAATAAAACATTTATTTACTTAACATTTCTGTTACTTTAAATCTAAATCAGGGGCACATTAAACTGTCTTTGTGTTCCATTACAATAATACCACTGCTGGAACAAAGATTAGGTAATCTTGGTTAGCTTGTAGCTTTTCTGCAGCACTAACAACAATGCGAGTGTCAAATGAAGATTTTACATGCCTTGTATTGCTCTAAATGGTTGTAATGGATTGGAGAAAGTCACGTTTTTCTTACACTTCTCCTGATATATTGCAGAAGAATTCAGCACGACTTTATATTTGCAGCATTTTCTTGTTGACGAACTTTATGACCAATGACTCACATTGGAGGAAAGTAGAGGGTTTCCTCAATTAGTGCTGTGTGCTTCATGATGGGATATTGTTGCATTGTTGCCACATTGTTGATAATGACAACAAGATGTCAGAGCAACTATAAAATACAAATTGTTAATGTTTGAGTGCCTTATTTCTTCAGCCTATTTGAATATGCTCATTTAAAAGTTTAACTCTACCATCTGATGTAAATAAACCATTTGACTTGCAAAGCTTTCCAACTAAAGTTCCACTGTCAGCAAGTTAAGTACTCTCCTGTTTTCAACTACAAAGCTTCAGTATCTACCAACTCTCAGTGTTGTTTTCCACCAGCACAGCAGTTCGAGTTGACTGGTTGGCCCATAAATCCCATCAGCCATAAGGGGCACATATGTGAAGGTGCTTGATTGGCTTTGCACACAAAAGAGACCCAGCAGGCCTCAATCAATGAAGGCAAACTGCTGAGCTGTGCAGTAATGTTCATTCGCTCTTTGGATGTGTAAGTACACAAAGACAGGAAACTGGTTGCCAACCCACCTACACTCTGGTCTCAAGCTTGAGAGGCTTTAGTGAAAACTAGATGTACAGATACTGACTGATGGAGGACAATCAAATCATAAACATAAACATTTTCTCACTTAGCCATGACAGCATCTAACCATGCAAATCCTGAGGCCTTCCCATCAACTGTTTTAAATGAAATAATAGTTGCAAACTCTTTTAAATAATGAAAATGGTAAACAGTGGAGTGAAAACAATTGAGCCAGAAAAATTTGCAACATAAACAACTTAAACTACAGAAAGGGAGTACAAGAACGTCTATGAGATTTGGGTGAACTGACCCTTTAAGATTTTCAGACAAAATGATTTGTTGCAGTATCACTCAGCTCCAGGCCAAGTCAATGCACCAAAAATTAAAAAAAGAAACTTTTGCTCAGTTTGCCAAATGCTACAGAATTCAGATCAGACACTGGCCTAAATCTTCCACACTCTCTCAGGGGATGGGGCATAGGAAATGAGTCGAGCATAGAGACTAAAGGTTTAGAGGGATGGGAGATAAAAATAGACGAGTATAGAAGAACAAAGACTGCATCGAGAGGTCAGTGGATCCTGAGTATGTGTGACCAAGCAGTAACCCCCTCATGCTGAAAGAGGATTGCAGGCAGGTGACAGTGCAGACAGACACTGTCTGGATTGAACATGAAGATTAACTTTCTGCGATGTCATTGTCCCTGCTGGGAGAACAACACAGCAGGAAAGTGAAAGGGTCACTTATGGTTCTCCAATTGTGTCTACAGTGCGTAAATGCCTCTGACACTGTTTTAAAAACCAAATTTGTTTCTGCTCTCAGTCCTCCAGTACCTCAGAATAAATAAACTAATCATGAAGATAGTTAAAACTTAATTCCCAAACTTTAAATCACATTTCCCAGTAATAAGACCAATTAATTCATTGCTATACTGCAACCAAATACACTGTGCAACAAATAGATAGTGGATGGGGAGGGAAACTTTCAAGTGCCAAGGGAGAGATCAAGCTGATTTTAACAGCCAGCAGACTCAACAACACCACACACTCAAACGTGTGGAAGAAACCGTGCTCACAAAGAGTAAGTGCAGGAAAGTGAAAGAGAGAGCAGAGCTCAGACCACTCTGCAGTGGGGGGGGGGAGTCTGCTGTTCTGGGTTAAATATGTCAGAGGAGTTATGTCAGTAATTTCAATTATGTGAGTGAAGCTTTCGACTGCAACAATTCTCCTCCATATTCTGCAGACATAAATGCGTGGACTTCTATAGACCTGCAGTGGATCAGGAGACCTGCAGCCCAAAGTAAACTTTTATATCTGACAGTGAATCATTTCTAAATAGTCATCATATTTAACCAATCACACAACAATGTGAATATGATCTGAGTGGCATTTTAAACTTCTGGGGGTATAGTAAAGATCTGCATAAGACAATTAGTCCAACATTCATGGGAAAATGTAAGTTAAAAAAAATCCATAGTATACGTGCACATTAGTTATTGATTTCTATCATCTATAATGAAATGTAAAGACCCTCATTGATAATTTGTGATGCCATGAAAAGGTTATCAGGTCCATGATCAGGTCTTACCCTCCACTAACTCATCCAGGCTGGTGACCTTCCTGCCTCCATCCAGAGTGTATAAAGTCCGGACCCCCTGAGGAAGGTTGACGTTGTCCGACAGGGACCGTGTGAGCTCCATGAGCAGAGCATCCAGGGACCGGAACCGGTCGTTGGACACTGCGTACACCAAGCCTTTAAAATATTTGTCTCCATTGCGGTAGAATCGCACTTTTCTGGCCTTTTTCTCGGATGTGAGGGACTGCAGGGTCCGTGTGCGGTAGAAGCTGCAGTGCGCGCTGTGCGCCGGGCTGGGCACCAGACCGTTCCCCCTGGAGCCGCCGGACTGGGACCCGGACACGGAGCTGGTCCTCGGTGCCCGGTGCGGCTTGTCTCGTTCCTCAAAGTGTTCAAACTCAATACTTCTGCTCAGCGACATGTCGTCTGTCAGGTTGTCTTCGCGTTTTAAGTTAAACCCAAATCAGGAAAAAAAAAAAAAACTACTTTTCTCCAGCAGGCGCTACAGGCTGGACGGCTGATGAGGGAGGATACACGTGTGCGTCTCCAGCCTCCAACAGTCCACCCACCGTCCGATACTACCTGTTACTTGTCGAAACGATGAAGCACGACCTCCAAAATTAGAAACAAACAAACAAACAAAGTCTAGAATAAGTCCACAGAAACTGGATCCAGCTATACCGGACTTCTCTGCCTACAAAGACGCGCAGCGGGAACAGTAATCCAGACGCCAGCTGAGGATCAGCCGGTGGAGAAATGAGCAGCTGTGTTTATCAGACATTGCAGTCAATTTGCTGTTAATTTCCAAACAACGAGCAGATTTTATTTTATTTTTTCAACAAAACTTTGGCAAACCGCATCCAGACCCGCAGGCCGCCTCCTTCTCGCCTTCACATCCCGGACTGTCTGTCCGCTGCTCAGCTGTCAAATCAGCGGATAATGAGGAGCAGGCCGCCCTGCCTCAGGGTCCTAATGCCCCCTACACCGCCTCAGCTACTGATCATCCATCCTAGGCCTGAGAAATATACAGTTCAATATGAGCTGAAGGGTGTTCAAACTGTAAAAATACCTGAATAATGAACTGATGAAGGCTCATAGATCTTTTCTATCTCTCTCACTGCCATACAAACAAAAAAATGTATATTTGTCCACCCTCTCTCTGCATGTAGGTGCACAGTAAGCTACAAGATAAAATACAAGTTGGTCTGTGAGATGTTAACAGTTATGGTAAGTTGTGTTTTTTGTTTTGTGTTTTTTTTTTGTAATGGGTGTAAATGGGATAGGCTACAGTGAGGAAGATACTGGATTGTCAAAAGTAGTATAGGTGCAACAAAAGTCCAGATTGGAAATACAAGAAAGTAATTAATCTGGCTAACTTTCACAGTCCACAAGTGCAAAAGCAGAAAAGATTTAAAAAAAAAAAAAAAAACCACAACAGTGAGCCAAAGTAATATGATTGTTGCATGAAATGTTGTATTCGCTGCTGGTCATCTGAACTCATCAACAATCCCACAAGAGAAACTAGGACTTACTAAATAGCCCAACATGAGCAGATAAAATATGTCAATTCATATTTGCTTGGACTTAACCAACTGGATATGACAATTTCCATTATTGTTGGGAACAGAGCGTACAACTGCAACAGCTGAGCATGGAATATCTGCACTACAGCACAATGGATACTACAAAAGCTTTCCTCATTTTCACATTTTTGATCATACCAGACTCTTACCTTCCTATGCCACCTCCTGGCATGGCAAAAAGTTCAGCAACACTTGCAAAAAGTCAAAAAGTCAAAAGAAACAAACAAACAAACAAAACAAAACCCAACAACAACAAAACAAACAAACAAACAAAAAAAAAACAGGGCAAACTGAGTAATGGACGGATTGGAGATAGGCTAACCTACTTTTCAAATACAGCAGCCTAATTCCTGAAGCAAGCACAACAGAAACTCAGCCTGTCTCAAATAACCAGCTTTTAAATGCAGATAAGTAATTTTCTGAAAATGGCATTTTCAGATAGTTTCAAATACAACATAATGAAAAATAAGCAATGCAGTGCAATGATTGTTTTCACCTAAGCAGGTCTTTTATTTGGGTTAATTTCATTTTGCTGTTGAGTCTCTTTGGTTTTACATCGTCACTGATAATGACGCAAACAGGATTTGAAGTGAGTAGAAACAAAATAAAATTTGTGACCTTATTTTTTTTTGTTGTTGTTCTTCTTCTTCCATTTCATTAAAATCTTTATATCTACAAATGTCCCTCCTGAAACATCTGAGGAATTCTTCAAATCAAAAGCCACCTGTTTTGGATGCATTGTTTGAGCAGCCTTAGGGGGAGGAAGCCACTGAGTAGAAACCTAAAATGAATATTCTTCCCCAGGCAGAGGGAAATCCTGTACAGGATGACAAGGCAGAAAATCCCTAAATGACAAGAATCCCCCTTTCTAAAATAAAACAAAAAATCAAAAAAAAAAAAATTGAGCTTAAGCCTCCCCTCACCGTTTCTTCTGGTACTTTTGGTAAGCTGTTAATATAATACCCTTTATGAGGGATTTGGGGAATAATTCTCCTCCGGCATTTGTATGAAAATCATTTAGCAGAAAAATCCACTCTTACGAGGACAATGCCAAGCATGTGATCACTTGCAAAGCTGTGCTGGTTTCAGGCTGAAATCTTAGGTATATATTTTTCTTATATGGAGAAATACAAAGTTCAATTTCAGATTTATCGGTAGCATATATATCTTAAAATGACGTGCTGGTACATATATAGGCAAATCGGTCACAGCAGCATGTGTACTTGTATTATTTTTATGAGATAAACTGGTTCAATAAAGATGGTGATATAGTTTTGGGGTTGAAGATTAAAAGAGAGGAAGTGGAGCTGAAGGGATGTCAGTAGCACACAGCTCCAATATAAGGGTTGTGTGGGTTGTAACACATCCTCCAAATGAATGAATACTTTTGATTCGTTTGTTTGTAAATTTTTAAGGTGAAAAAGAGCATTGATTCGAGAGAAATCTCAACACACAGTCATTGTTGTCCTGTGACTAGCCTGGACCACTAATGAGAGTTAAAATCCACGATTGATTGTTTGTTTTCAAAAGGTCAGGGTCAGAATATTCTTTAGAGAAAATAAAATGGGCGGAGAAATACTACACCGCCCTCTAGTGTTCACCAACAAATGATAAATAAAGTGAGGAGTTCTATTCAGTTTTGTTTTCATCATGATACAGTCGGATTAGTTACTTGAGTACAATATACATGATAATAAAATTTATAATAGACCAGATGTAGTTGGTGAGGCTACAGTGTCAAAGTATTTTAATTTCACTTTTATTAATATTCTGACTAACTGAGGGGGTTTTCTCCTTAACAGAACTGGTAACAAGAGACAACTTTGCAGAGCTAAATATCAGTCGCACAGCACATATTTCACATCAATAATCCACGCTCCCCATATTCCAGTCATATGCTGACAAGACGACTGGGAGACATGGGTCACAACACAACTCTTTATTGAATGGGCAAACAACAATAATCCAAAATCTTGGGTTTGACAGTTAGCATAACCACAACAACCACTTTGCCACAGGCTAAGCCAAGACTTTGTACATGACCAAGTGGGATTCCCAGGACCCAACTCTCCCTCAGCCCCACAGGGAACCTTCCTCTGTGAACGTGTCACTCGTCAGAGTACTGAAGTCCCTGAAGAGCGCAGCTTTGGAGCCTCTTAACGGAAACCTCCCAGCCTCGCCTACCAAAGTGGCCCTTTTTCCATAAACATGATTGTTCTCACAATGAGGGGACGTTAATAAGGTGACTCCTCCCCTTTCATAGAGTGGCTTCTGTTAGACTGATGCATGAAAACCTGAAGGGAAAAGGGCAATAAACAGCACTTAATCCTACCAGGAGAATTGTTTTATATCTAAGTTTAAGGAAAAACAAAGCAGTACAAATCATCAAAGCCCTTCAGTGAAGTGAAATTAACACTGACAAAGTCATCCTTCAGGTTTGACCTTTAACTTCACACTCTCCCATACAAATAAAACAAAATTTCTATCAGACCTCATTTCTGACTAATTCTTGTTGTAACTTTGGAAAGTTTGGGTATTTTATGCATTGATGGATGGCTGATCCCACCACCTCTGCATGACCCTTAACATCTTAGAATATCAATGATTTATCAGAAGTTATGCTGGAAAATAATGAAAGAAACATGCACAGTTGTTAATGACCAAAGCCATATGAATACTCTATTGTTGTATTAAAAATATTACTTTGTTGAGAATGTGGGGAGTACAAAATAAATGGACGTTTCTCTGACTCTGAATGAGTTTACAAAGAAATTCTGAATAAAACTTGAGACACGGTTTTGTGAATAGCTCCAAAGGAATGTCCGCAGAATGTGCCACAGCTATAAACTGAACCGAAAATCACCCTCAGCCATGACTCACAGCAACCTTTACTAGGATAATAAAAGGGGAAGTCACACACTGCCATGGTAATTGTATGAAAGAAAGCTCCTGCTATGGGTGAGGTAAGTGTTCTCCAGAAAGAAATGGCCAGGAAAAGCTGCCACTTCATTATTTACCTGGTATCTTGTTCACAGCAAAAAGAGTATACATACACAGAGGAGGGGTTAATAAGACCGGGCATGAGCAACGACAAGGGCACTGTAGGTGCTTGACTATGTGGGCCAACTACGTCTCAGTTAGAAACCTTATGAAATGAATCGAGCACTCTTTCCGCGACCAAGACAAATTGAATTATAGAAGGTCACTTGAGCTTTTACACAGTTTGGCAGCGGTGACTCTAAGGGGCCATGCTTTCCCACAATGACCCAATTCTCTCACACTGTGTTAAAGGTAGAACAGCCGGTGTTGCTGCCAGGTCAGCTAGCATGATTCTGTAAGTACACAGAGGCTGCAAGGCCTCAGATGTCAAGAAGCTTCTGATTAGGAAGGAAAAATTCCCTGTTCACCTAAAGAATGATACACATTGAGATCAAATTGATTTAATGCAGTTACTGATGATAAGTAGCAGGCAGCAGTGGCGGCAGAATGAAACTAGACAGAAGGAAGAACAAAAAACCAGAGATTGAAAACTACCGTGAAATAGCTAGAGAACACGATCAAGGATACAAGATTTTGGAGCTACAATACAGCAGCAAATTACTAAGCACCTAGTCGAGGCTTTTCTGCTACAAATTTTTTTTATTTGACCAAATTATTTATAGAGATATTAAAGTAAAACAAAAAACAAAGAGGGCAGTGGCATAGTGCCACACAAATAAACAGTAAGCTGGAACAATAATCACAATTATCCGCTGTCTGTTGTTTTACCAAAAAACTATTAAATATAGTCTTCACAAGAAATGTGAACTTTGAGGATGAAATTTTCATTATTGGTTTTCTGAATATTTCAGAATATCATATAAAATCAAATTTTCTCTAGTTTCAAATGTCTCATTACAGATTTAAACGTATGCGTGCAAAGTTGTTTGTCGTTAGGAAAGAAAATATAGTACATTACAAATTATGGACAAAATCACACATCAAGACAAATGTATTTAAAAACATATGTAAAAAAAATACAAGGTATTAAAAGTGTCTCTTTAAGAGATCACTTTCCAAGTTTGACCAGAAGATGGAGATCTTACACTTCCCTTCCACTGGAGCTGCTCAGTCCAAATCTGGTGACTTGTTTTTCACCTGAAACTCTGATGTATTTTTTATATTTCAGGGAAAGAAACAAGTATTTATCTTGTGGTACTTCATTTGATGTACTAAGGTGGACTTTACAAGGTTGCATCAGCACAATCATCCCCAAATCTTACATCACTTTTCCTTTCTACAAGTCGTAGTCATTCGACTCAGACCTCCAACGCAATGGGAATAGAGAGGAAATTGGCAAAGGAGACATACAAAGAATTTTATTAGGTGAAAGGGAGACAGGGATATGATTCAGTGAGGCAAGGACAATGTGAGGTATTCACTGACAAGGTGAGTTTTCAGACTCCAAAATAAAATGGGAAACAAGTAGAGAGAAAAAAAGAGAGCTTTTACCATCAGGGAAGAGAGCAGGGAGGAGAACGGTTAAATCTGCATGGTGCAATGTCCAGACTGGAGGGCAGAGCTGGTGAAAAAAGCAGAAAATGTACAAAATTTTCTTTTAATTAGGTCTTGAAGTCTTTTAATAATGGTAATGCACTTTTTGCTGAGCATATCCACAGACATAAATTCTATCAAACCACCATTTGCCCTTATGTGCCACAACATAGTTTCTCCTTGACCCAACATGATACAAACTTCTCTCATTGAGCAGCTGCGACAGTAGAAAGACACATCTCTGATCAATAGCATACTCTGTGCAGGGGCAAAAAGCATCTAGACATGAATAGCACTGTTAATCTCTCAGAGCTGATACAGTACTAGCAGATTACAGTTGGAGAACTCCTCGCATTGAAAACTAATTGAGTCTGACACATGTCAGAGCGAGTCTTTGCTTGTGCCTGATCTCATCCAAAGCATTCTGTGCCCCCCCGAGGAATCACTGGCCCTGTGGCCTCACTGTTATGAAAAGTTGCATGTACCAGTCCATCAAAGGCATAAAAACTATACACATTGGCAGTGACTAGTGCTGTCATAAGATGTTGGTTTATTGGAAAGCATTATTGTGCCCCATGATGGTGCCAAAGTAGGAAGATATTTGATAAACTTGTGATATTTGTCTGTTCATTGAAACTATCAAAAAAATTATGTACTCTTCAAACAGAGTTTACAATGAGGTTTTTTAAAGTAAGTAAATAACTTGAGGTGACAAATCATGAGCAAATTTTGGCTCTTTAGATTGTAAAAATGTTTTAATACTGGGTGATTATTCTTGCTTTTTGGTTATAATGTTGCTACACATATTGCTAATCCAATAGTAATATAGTATAGTCAAATAAATAAATAAATAAATATGTCAAATGGCAAGTGAATAAATATTTTTGACCCATTTTAGTGAAATTTAATCACTTAAACAACAACAAAAAAAGAGCTAATATCTGATTCATGAAGTATTATTAAATGATTCATTCACCATTAATAAAGTTAGTCATTCATTAATAATGAATGAGTACACAACATTTATCATCTCTCAACGTGCCACTTTTTCATACTTACTTTAGATAAGTCAACCATTTAAAAACCAACTGGGTTATAAGAAAATGTCTGACCATGAAACACAGCTCATGAAAGGTTGTTGATGATGTTTCAGAAATTAACGGAAGTATGAGATATAACTCCTCCTTTTAATTGTGTTTAGGGTACTGTGCCTGTAGGAGCCACGAATAAATTATCACTAAAATGCCTTTTTCTACTGATGACTCTGTTGCAAATATTATCAACACTATCACCACCTTCCCTCTAACGATTCCCCAGTGTGAACTATGATGCACAGTTACACTGGTCGCTGTATGTCACCACAGATCCGGCACAAAATTCAGAGAGATGTGTCAGAAATTAGCATTGTGAGCAGTTGGGCATTAACAGTTGTCTTTCACTGTGAATATAAACCACCGTGCTGGTGCATAAGTCCTTTCTCATCTAATGTTGTCACAAACTCCCACAGAACAAGCTGACGTCTCAGCATGCAAGTTCATGCTACCATACGAGTGGGTCTGACGTTAAATGTACAGCTGCTGGACTGAAACAACCCTTGTAAACCTCAGGATACAGAGGATAGTATACGTTGATGAATGATTTATCACAGTGATAATTGACTAATTTGTTGTAAAAGTAAATTGTCAATAGACACATTCTCAGTGGCCATCTGGTTTTAAAGGCAGATTCAACTTGTTTTATTATCACAAAAAAAAGTACAATTTTTGTGTTAGCAAATTTCTGTATATCACAGACTTGAGATGTTGTGTTTTCAAGGTCATAATAGACTGGAAACTCAAAATTCAGATCTGATGTGGGGTCAGTTGTGGTTGGTCCTGGTCCAGGTTTTTGAAAGGTCTGATATTGACTGGGATACCTCTATGTATCCTGACATGTGTAACCTATAACACAATCAATAGTAAGAGAGCACCATCAAAGTGAATAAATAGATAAATAAAATAAAAATACACTAACCCTTTTATACACTGTAAAAAAAAAAAAGTAAATTACAGGAAATGTTCTGCAAATTTTTACAGATTTTTCCTGTTTTCCAATAAAATAATGAAATGCCAGTAGATTTACAGATATTTTCAGTAATTATAGGTTTTATGTTTAAAATTACAGTTAATTAACAATAATTTAAGATTACATTAAAATTATGTTTTTTTAAAGACAATTGTATTTGTATTTGTATTTTACAGATTTACCTTTAGAATTACAAGTAATTAACCATAATACAATATTACATTATCATTCGTTTTTTCAAAGGTAATTTAACATATTTTTTCATATTCAAATACAATTTTACATTAAATGTGAGGTATTAATTTAGAGATTGCTATCCATGATAACGAAGACATACAAAATGACAGAAAACCAGTCATTCAAAGTGTTTTCCTTAAAACTGCGGCTAATTAACATTCAAATTTCAAAGTTGGCGCCTGTTTCCAGTTTGCTTGGCCCCGCCCATAACGACCAACCGGCTGAGTCTGAAGAATGACAGTTAGATGGATTAGCTCTGGTGTCCGTCTAGTCAGTCGTGGAGGGGAAAGACGTGCCCTCATGGACTCATGATCTTCAAGGAGGATGTCTGAGACAGCCACAATGGACATGTCAACCAAACACCGTTTGAGGTGAGTGTCCCAGATAACGCCTGTGAACGATATTTTAATTCATTTTCATACCTCCAGTGGACAGCCTTGAAGCTAATGTTAGCATCCCTCTGATAAATTGCTGCCCTCACATAAGCTATTGTTAGCATATAGCTATAGTTTGGTTTTGTGACTTAGTGACTGATGGTTATTTTGTTTTGCAGATATTCAGTATTCATTGTTAACGCGCTCTTTCGGTCAAAGCCTTTTCTAACATGGCCATAGGTTAGTGTAATTGTGTTTCTCTCTGCTGATGTATGTTTGTGATTTGAATGCGGTCAGACTGCTGTATGCTGCTCTGTGTGATGTTCCACTTGTCCTCCTTGAGTCCCGTAGAGACCTGAGATCGTTAATTTAAGTTTTTAAATTAGTTTCGTCCTAGCATTAGCATGCTAAGTTAGCCTGCTCACTGCCGTCTTCCCTCGCTAGTCTGCTCCTTTTTTCCACCAGGAGAGTTTATCTCTGTCTGTCGCCACAGGTGTGGAGATGTTTGTTCGTTTGTGTTTAAATGTTTAATCTCTGGGTCTATTTGCTCTGTACATGTTGTTGCTGCTAAATGATACAGATGGCTGCTGAATTTGATATTAGTCCATTTGGATTTAAGTGTTAAACTGAGGTAGTGAAATGCGTTTTCTGGTTACCATATTAAGTTTGGTTAGATTGTTCGATCTATATATATTTAAAAAAAAAAAGAATTACTGATGTCATTTATTTTTGTGTTTCCTGTTGAACTTTAAATGAAAGCAGAGACTAACCTGTTTAAAGGACCAATTTGTTATTTTTTGTAGTTTAGTTTTACTGTGCAAAATTGATTATGTTATTGTAACATTTCATATGTTAAAAAGCCGTTTCTAGCTCACACACAGCTCACAATTTCTGTGTGTTTCTGTCTGTCGCCACAGTTGCCAAGTAAAGATCCAGAGATCCAGTCCTGACTCCTGCGTCTCCTTTCCAACTCGGGACACAACAGAGACATTAAGTGGAGATAGGTTACATATATTTGATATATGATAGAGGATGACTCCCAGTGAATATTTGTTCAGTTTACTAAAATGATTGTTAAATACCCTAAATTTACAGATAGCATCTTTAAATATACCTATTAATGTATTTTGATGTAGAGTGTTTAATTTCCCATTGTCCAATTCTCTAAAACAATTAAAGTAAATGTGCAGAAATTCCTTTTTGATTAAAGGTACATATTTTGTTTATACATTGTGTCATTGTTTTTCTTACTTGGGGAAACCACAATTATGCAGCAAATAAGTGTAGATGGACAAGAAATGACTACTAAACTCCCTTAATTAACAGGGATTGTCCTTAAATGTAGCTATTTTTGATGTATTTGTGATGTATTTAGCTTGTTTTTCCACTGTCCAATGGCTGCTTTTTAATCTACTAATTCTCTAAAATGACAGATAAATACTATACAGCTGCAGACATTTATCTTTAATTTTATGAACCTAGTTTGTTTTTATACATTATAACGTTGTTATTGTACATGGGAAAAATAGTATTTTAACATGAAATTACTATAGATAGACTTGGCTCTTTCCTAAAATAAATTATGTATACCGTGAAATTACAGAGATTAATCTGAAAGGTATCTGATTTTAATGTTTTTTGACATATGTATGTTATTTTACAGTATAATGGGAATTTATCAACAATAATATACCATATTTTAATTGATTTTGACTGTAAAAAGCTGCTCTGTATTTTTACAGTTATGGTTCTGTGATGCAGTTATTTACTGTAATTTTATGGTATCTGTTTGGAAACTGCTGCCAGTGCTTTTACCGTTTTTTTACAGTGTACAGGCATAGTATAGAAATACTTACATAACAGCAGGCAACCAGAAAAAGAAGCTGAGTGCAAACTTGTTATAGGTGATGATATGGTAAAATACACAATATGATACAGAATATCATTTTCCTTGGAGAGGTTGCTGTAAATTGTGATGAATAAAGTACAAAACACTATAAAAATGCTTATATTTTAGTATAACTACACCACAGTGTGTTATACACCATTTATTAAATGTTTATATAGTACATATAAGTGCTAAATAGACACATGCAAGTAAAGTAAGTAAATAAGTATTCCTTAAAATGTTATAAATCATATATGGGACTGTAAAATAAATATAAAAGAAAAAAAAATCCTTTCCCAATCCTCACTATCACCAACTGTTCCTAAGAAGATAATTCTAATGGTTATGGGATCCTCACTGTAAAAAAAAAAAAAAAAAACTACATTCACCAGGTCTGAAAACTGCATTTAATTCAGACATTAGAAAAAAAAACTAGTAGAAGAAATGGTAAAACAGCTCCCTCATAAAATAAAAATATATGCAATAAATTATGTATAGCACTAAAAGAAAAAGAAGAAGACCTGCAAGACAGTTAGTCTTTCCCACATTCATTCTCACATCTGGATGAATTGGATTTTGTTTCAATGCTGTGAAATTTTGTGAAGGAATATTACCCACGCTGCCTGTAAATACTCAAGCTAATCCAAAAATCTATCAAACTGAATTACACAAGTTCTTCTTATTCAGAGAGAACTAAGGAGAGTATGCATAGGAGGTAAAATATGCAGGGAGAAATATGTATAGGATGTCTAAGGGAATAAAAAAGTTTCTGTTAAACCTTTGCTGCATTTACAATGTCGGCTCTCAGGAAATCTAATCAATAGATGGCACTGTTTCCCAGGCCTTCACCCTCAACCTCACTTGGTACTACTTCACATCTCTCCTGCTCTCTCCCTCACTCACACTCTCTGCTTCCCCTCCTTTCTCTCATGGGAGCTTATAGTTGTTCTGTCTAGAACCCACTTCACTAAAATGTTGAATAGACTGTTGGCCTGAGTATATCTGGAGCCGTTTCAAGCAGAATCCTCTGCGGAGTCAAACATCATTGCACTTATTGTATCAAAAATAACTGAGGTTGCGATCACTGATGGATGAGACACATGGAGGTGGTCACAAAATAAAAAATGTATACACTGTTAAAGGCAGATATATATATAAGTAGAGCATTAGCTGTGAGTGTAGATAGGATTCTGCATTAGCATATTCTGGCTGGACACAGCTGAAATATACTGATTTATTCCTTATATACTGTCTGCAGTATCTGCAATGTCACCTTCACCTATGGCTAGGTATGGCATATACAGCCGCAATCCAGAATAAAAATGTTTTTTCTATTGTGGAGTGAAAGTCACGTGCAGCACACACGCCATCATATTCAAGGACATCAGTGCCAGGTTCGTGGATTTATTTTCCACTTATGATTAAATTAAGAGGTGAAAACTAGGGCACAACAATAATATTGACCCTGATTTCTTAATCACCCGTTTACTGAACACACCATTGTATGACAAGCTACAAAAATTTGTTTCACCAGAGAGAGGAGAGAGAGAGAGTGGTTGGAATTGAGAGAAGGTATGTCTCGAAGTTTCCAGCTGGTAGCAATCTCACGTGTTTCGTGACAGTTGCGGGGTAGTCTGTTTCTAGCCAGGCTGCTGTCAGTGGTAATTAAACCACACCCTACACGATCTTACCAAACAGGTGAGCTTTGTTTTTTAATTGTTGAACTCTCATAAATAATGCTTGAGAATGTTTTTTTTTTTTGTGCCCAAACTTCAACTTTGATTGCTGAACATTTAGTCTTGGGTATTTAAGCTTTAAGAAAAATATTTAAGAGTTGAAATAAACTCCTAAGGAAATTTTTTTGCCTGTGACAAAGTGACACTCAGATTTATGGATTAGAGATATATTATAATTTAAAAAAATGTAACTTTAACTCTACACTGAGCCTAGTAGAAGACAAGGAAGAATCATTTAACTGATTACTGTGAACCATTTTTGCCAGTCTGCCTTATGTGACTTATGTGTGCAATTCCACTGATGTAATCCAGCAAACTGCAGGCTGAGTATTGAGATGCAATATACATTATTTCCACTGATGCTCCTGAAGATGATCTACCTGCAGATGACTGACTGTAACTTCTGCTGCAAAGATGTCCTGCTTGAAACTTACATTGAGCCGGGATTAATTAGAGTGCTATGCAGTGCTGTTTGATTCATTATAACATTGATTGCTGAATGCAAACGTGTGGAAGGGAGAGAAGAGGAGTCAAGCTTGATTGATGAGTCACTGTGATACAAGGAAAAGGTGCTTCAGCTCACGGTATTCTCTTTTACACCCAGAAGCTCACCGGCTGGTTCTTTTTTTTCTTCTTTGCCTTAAGTGCACAAGCACAATGTGCATTCATTGCCGCTCTCTTGAAATACAGGAATAACAGGGTTTCAAATAACGTAGCACCCACTTGGTTCACATGGGGCTAGCTCCTTCGCGGAAGTTACACCTGGAGCATGAGACAGTCACAGCGGTTGCTAGGTAACGGTCTCCTCATGGTCCCTGCCGTGAGCTTCCAGAGAATCGAGCTTTGCTCTGTGAATCATTTCCTACGCTTGGTGCAGCAGCGAGCATGGCGATGCTTGAACTGTAGATATCCAGTGCATGTGTGTTGTATTATAGGTAAATTTATGTGTCAGTGCTCACAATACACAGGCACTTTTCACAGTCACCAACAATAAAAACAATAATGATAGTAATGATAATAAGAATATTATTAGTGTTATTAGGATAATAATAATAAGAATAAGGACAACGACAATGATGATGATGATGATGATGATGTATTGTGCATTGAATGGGACATTTGAATCAAACCAAATCATTGTTACCTCTGCAGGTGACACCTGTGCTCCTACTGCTTTCATGGGTCAAATTATTGCATTACTCATAATAGATAATAAGTCTGTAAAGGGAAACAGGTTAGCAGACATTTTCCTGTTTATACATCCCTCTAAATGCTGCCAAGTGCTTAACTGCGGTCACATGACAGTTACTAACTTTGGTGGTTACTAATGTGGCTGGAATGACATTAATGACAGGCCTAAAGCCAAAATAATAAGATGGAAGATCTCAAAATTGACCAAAGAGCTGAGAGGAACTGCAAAGTCAGGTGGCAATTCATCTATACAGTAGAGTTGACACCTTTCAAATTACATTATCTCTTGAATTATTGTATACATTGAATTATTGATTGAATAATTTACTGGTAAAGATAAAGGATGTTACTTAAATCTTGCAGGAAATGAATGCAGTCGTTGGAAAAATTTAATGTCTGTGATGTGAGAATGTGTGTGTGGAAGGGCATATAATCTGCAGTAAATCTCTCTGTGATGAGCAGATATTGGCCCTCGTTTTGGGGAGTGCTCTGCTTTGACTAGTCAAATGAATGGTTTATTATGATGGAGACGATAGGACTCAAATCTGCCCAAATGCCTCTCCGGCTCTACCCAGTAGTGTCATTTTCCACTGCTCATCAATTCAAGCCATCTGTTGCTCATTTCATATCTGTCCATTCTAGTTTTGCCCTGGAAACTTGCATGTTTTGAAGCATTGGGTCGGTGTTAGAAATGTTCCTTTTATCCATTTCAAATGCAGTTTGCCATGATCACGCAATTTTAAGGCAATGCCATGATTTTATAAAGAAGAATTAAACATAGCACAAATGGCACAAGTATGAACACGAGAACAAGAGATTTGCCTCCAACCTCCAAAAGAAAGAAAAACACTCCCACTTTGTTTTGGAGGAATGTATTCACAGAGATAGTTTTGGTTTCACTTGACACATTGATTTCTGAGACTTCTGACCTGACGTGATTTCATTGTAATTGGCATAATGACAATGAAGACTTCTGATTCAGACCCTAATACAACAGAGGTAAATGGTATTTCATTCAGTGTATTCACAGCATTGAATAATTTTATCCAGTAAAGAATTCCTTTCTATATCTCTTTGTATGAGGACTCCCCTTGGTTAATCTTCAATTTTCACGAAGATCCCCCCACAGGTGCCTATTTCCAGACATTTTAGATCAAAATTTTCAACTTCCAAGTGATTCAACATAACACTTGTCCCTCTGCCCTTGTGTGTGAATGAGCCATGCTTGCCTTTTATTTCTTGATATACTCTGTCATTGTTCCAGGTTTTCATGATGGAGCGGAAATTGGAAACTCAAATTTTCTCATTGGTTCCATATTTTTCATAAACCTTTGCGCTTTATTTAAAATACACCTTATTCATTATTCATGCAATTATCCAATCAGCCTCACGGGACCTGCAGTGGAAGGCATAAAAGTCATGCAAATGCAGGTCTACAGTTTACTCTGAATGATGTGAGGAACATGGAAAAATATTTCCAATGAGCTGCAGTTGTGCAGATTGGAAACACTTGATGAGAGGGGTCACATTGGATTGGCCAGAATGGTTGGAGCTGACTGAAATGTTACAGTAACTCAAAAAAAATCCAAACCTATTCTTTACAACTGTGCTGAAACAAAAGGCTTCTCAGAAAAAACCATTTTGAACTTTGTATAAACCTCTGGCTACAGTGGGCACAAGTTCACCACAACTGGTGAGAATTTGGCATTGACAGCATGAATTCATGGACCCAACCTGCCTTGAGTCACTAGTCTGGGTTGGTGGTTTACTGTTTTGGAGGAGTGTTTTCTTGACAATCTTTGAACCCTTCAATACCAATCAATCATGGCCTGAACCATGTGTTTCTGATCATGTGCTTTCCTCTATGGCCACCATCTTGTCATGGCTGTCTTTGGCATGATAATCCACCAATTCACAAAGGAAAAAAATCATCAAACTGGTTTCTCCAATCCCTAGATCTGAGTCCAGTAGGACACTGTTGGGATGCGGTAGAACAGGAGATTGGCAGCATGGACGTGCAGCTGACAAATCTGCAGAAATCATGCAATGCAATCATGTCAACATGGAGCAGACTCTCAAAGGGATACTTGTGATATCTTGTGGAAAAACTGAGACTTTTCTGAGAGCAAAGGCAGAATCTACTCAGTATTAGTTGGTGTTCTTTCTGTTTAAAATTTTCAGTAGGTGTATATTTTCAGTCTACCTATAACAACAGCATTGTGACACTCCATATAATATTTTTTCTATTGTAATTCCAGTTTATTCTGTTTATACGTCGTGGGTGAGAGTGGTTGAGGTGCTGTTGCTCTTTGTTTTTTCTCCATTAAATCTCTTTGAGTCCCATTCCAGGATCTAAGGGTCACAAGTATTGCATGCTTCACAAATGGTTAAGCCCTTTGAAATACATTTGTAATTTGGGCTGTGTAAATAAAACTGGATTTGAGCAAGCAAAGAAATTTGTTGTTTTATAATTTGGGGGAACTGACCCTTTAAGTGTTTACTCATGACATCCTGTGATGTAACTGATTCCTTATGTGACATCTAGCAGATATTTTGTGCCAGTTGCACAGTAGTTGGGGATTAAATGAGGCACATAAGGTGATCTGGAGGACTACCGCTGATTTATCTTGGATTGGGACACTGGTGTGCTACTACAGTTTGGCACAGCTGCTCCTGTAAAATGTTTTGATATCCCCAATAGGAGTTCAGTGTTTTACTTTGATTAAATCCCCCAGGCCTGTTTGCAGTAAAATCTCTCTCCCTCTCTCCCCCTCCCACACCCTCATTGTTTGCCTCGCTGCCTCTCTCATCATTCTCTCCCACTCTTTACCTCTAGTGACCTACACACAACGAGATATAGGTCACTGAGTTCGAGTCTTTGTAGTCAGTGCAGAAGCCTGATTAAAACACGTTTAACTATCTCTGACTGAAGTCACACTAAATAATTGTGACCTTTTTTTAAAAAAAAACAAAACACATTCTATTTTATCTCAAATGTCATGCCTGCATTCATATCTGAGTGAGCAGATTAGCAAAGACTGCTTCAGTGTATCAAATTAACAAATGAATGTGAGTCCACTCTAGACCAACAACCCCAACAAAAGCCAGTGTATCTCCTGACTTACACACACCTTTAGCTGTACAACCTTTGTATTCCCACCAGGACAAAGTGTCATGATTTAGGGTGACCTTGTTCTTTTTTCTTAACGCCACCATCAGGACATGTGCTGACTTTACAGGGGCAACAATTTAATCTCCTTGGTAAACGGTACATTTCAGACTCTGCAGGGTTAGGGTTAACTGAGGAGACCCCTCACACTCCCCTCTGAGTGTGTTCTTCTTACAAGGCTTGTTTGTTTCAAACTATTTAAAAATGTGATTGCAGAATATGGCAAGAGGGCAGCCCTACAGGCAGATGTACAAATCGGAGCAGAAATCAGATGTAGCTCATTACCTGTTTAATTTATCCAATTTCCTAGTACTCGGATTGGCACACATGTGGATCAAGATCTCTATATCATCACCACTGGGCTGGTTCGGTGCAGAAACATAACTCACAAACTCAAAAAGAAAAAAAACAACAACAACAACAATAAAACCAAAAAAACCAAACCCAGCGTGATGCGGCCTTTGGCAGGAGAGCTGGCATCTGTCACACATGTCAGCATAACGCGAGCGAAGGACATGCCATATACATTCCATGACTTACAAATAAAATTTTTTTTTTCAGCTTGAATCTTAATGAGCCAGGAACATGAAAAAGTCACAAGGGTTTCCAGGGGACCACGGGCATATTCTAAGTAGTGCATTTTTAAGGAAAAATTAATAGTAAGACAAGAGCAGTGGCTTGAATATTTCAAAACAGAGAGGCTGCCCAGTGTGACTGAGTCCAGGCCTGTGTGCTGCGATTAGTGCTCTGCTCTCCAATACAACCACCCCCAGGGCACCAGCACCAAGTGAAGTACAGTATCGTCTTGGCAATCTCTGGAGCTAGTGTTTCCTCACTGCCAGCTGACTTTCCAAGGGTCATATTACTGTGGGCAGAGTCGAAACCAAATTTTGAGAGGCTTGGTTTCAATCGCCTCAGTGTCACTCTCCATCTGATTATATTCACCTCCCTTTCTACGCTCTGTTGTAGGCAGGCAAACAGGCAAACATTGTGTTTAAGGAATGTCTAGATTTGGAGGCGCAGTTGTTTAACTAATGGACAAGTTTGTCTTTGACTGTAGATTAGGGTTACTATAGATTTAGAACAGACTGGTATCATGTTGTTCCAGCAGTAGCTGGTAAAATCGAGAAAGCAATACTACATCCATGTAAGACAAGGTCACAAATGAGGTTCAGGTGACTAGCCTTGACAGTAAACTGGCACCACTGCTTATTTGCTGAGGTAGATTTGATTTACATGTGTTTATGCTTTGGCTAAAAACTTTCTTTAGCTTTAAACAAGAAGTTATGGAGCTGCATTAAGCAGTTTATAGGTAGTCCTTCACAAACAAGCTAAAAATAATACACTTGCTAACATACTAGACTGTTATACAGTTAATACGCTTGCAATAAGCACCTGGCAGACAACAGAAGTAGCATTAGCATTCTTTTGGATTAATGTAAGTTAAATTTTTCTTGCTTTAGGTTTGCTTCAGAGAAGATAGATGTTCAGACCTGCAAGTTCCTGATAACTTTCAAGACATTTCATTAATTTTCAGATTTAATTATTTGTATTTAATTTTAAATTAAATTTTAACTTTTATGATGGCAAACCCAAACTCTACAATCAGAAAACCAATACTGACAGTTAGCTGAATGTGGTTAGGTGGTTCATTCCAAAACTAGCACTGAATGCACCAGCAGTGGCCTTTCTTATAGGAAAATTTCCTTTGCTCATAACCGTTTATGACCATTTAACTCCATGGCGGAGGCATCACCTGGGAAACATCACCAGTAAGCCCAAAAGATATCACTTTAATCGCCTGACTAACGTCCCTGTAAATTCACTTTACATTTCATTTAGTATTCAGAGCTTTCCTGCTTTTTGTGATTTATAAAAGATATATTCACATCTATCTAAGGATCTGAGTACTGCATACATACGCCTTCACCTGAACTTTACTACCATCTTGTTTCTTGGGGAGGTTCGGGTAAACACTGAGCTGTGGATGAAATGTATAGCCAACTGCATATAATGACAATAACTCTCAGGGCATATAAATTTAAAGCCATACATACAAATGGTATATTAGACTGAGAAAAACTGTAGTTGTGCTGTTCGTTTTTGTCACATTTCAGGTATTTTTTCTGAAAGGAAGAACAAATAATGAAAATTTTCCGTTACCATTAACTTTTATAACTTTAGATCCACCTAATATTTCAAGTATATGTCATGGATTTTTTTGACACTGTATTTGCCACTTCTCTGGTCTGGTAATTTATCCTGTTTGATAATTAAGACTTTGAATTTGGAAGGTGTCTCAGTGTGAACAGTAATTGTGATTTTTTGCATTTTTTTTTTTTTTTTTTTTAGCACAAGACTCATTTCGAAAGTGTCAGGCAATGTCAAGAAAAGATGCCTGTGACACTGGGCCCTGCAAAAAGCCCCAAAAAAAACCAACCAAAAAACAATTTTTCTCTGGGTACAAGCAAGCATTTTCTTTCTCTGCCTCTTGATCAGTGTGTGACATTACATGGCTCATTATCTATAATGTGGTTTCTATATCAGTCAATAAAAAGATGCAGACAGTGACATGATCAAAACACGCAAAACAGAGAATCCTGATGTTACCAACATCATTAATGAGAAACTTAAATTAGGGTTTTCCGAGAAGCACAATGTGTTCAGTGGCATTTGTAGCAGTATATGGCACAATAATACATGACAAAAACTAGTTTTATTTCATTCTTCTGTGATGTGCTGCAGCCAATTTGTTTTTTTTTTTACTTCTTTATCTTTACAATAAGGCACAAATACATATGCAATTGACATAATGAATGTTGAAGACATACGGACATCAAGAGAGAGATGAATGACTGATTTTTCCTTCTTAAATTGTGCTGTGCTTATAATAGACAATCCATTCCCCCTTGTAGCTGACGCTAGCAAATGCAGGAGGTGAGACAATAGTCGCTCAGGACCATACAGCTCCAGAAATTCAAAGTTTTGCTCTCACCGGAGGGTTGGTGAATGTGGGCGATAGTAAAAACTCCTCTGGTAACCAAAGTACGACTTGGGGTCACGGGAAGCTCATTAACACTGCAAATCCCCTTGATCTTTTCCAATCAACTGTCCCAGCCAGGACGATGTGAGACATGCAATTAACAAAGGCCAGTGGCTGACTCACCCCTTATCCCCATGTTTCACTACCAGCAAGACTTGGATCAGAGTCAAATTCAACAGCTGACATATGTGCTTTAACAATCTGAGGGCTGTGAGTTTGATGCATAGCAGGTCTTCTTTCTCTGTACTGCAATTATGGCGGTGGCCTCCTATTATTGGTGGAGTGGGTTCAAGGTCTAACACAGACGGTGAGCGGTACCATGCAAGAGTCAATCATGAACCCAGGGGGATAATCAAAGACCTGTGTAACACTTTGGACTCATGTATTGCTCTATGAAGCTTATTGGTGTTTGACCAAACCTTACAACAGTATAACTTGGCTGGGTTGATTTCAATTTTATATAGTTTGAAAATCAGTTTAACATTATCATTTGGTTTCCACAGCTGTAGCCTATGTGTTTATTCTCTTACTGTGGGAGGAGACAGAAAATTTGCCACAATATTAATAAATTGGCGACCAAAGGTTTCTGTCCCGCAGTCCCCGCTAAATTAGGTCTGGCTACATAATGTAAATATAATAAACTACGGCTGCAGTGTAATTATTAATTTATTTTCCTTCTAAAGATATTCAAATCTTAAACATGATATATATATATATTATGGCTTAGCTGAATACGGTATCGAAGGGATATAATAAGAGTAACCATTTCTTGATACCCATCCCTTTAAATATCATACATTTTTTTGAAATACTAAACTGTGAATTGTCCCTACAAATTTTGCCACCTTTAAGTAAGTAGTTAATCAAGTTAACATTATCTGGATGAAAACATTTTGTTGACTTTTGCTGCAGACTCCATTTAAAATGACAACATTGTAAAATAAATATCCACTTGAGGGTCGTTTATTATTTAGTGCTAAAAAGACTGAATGTCGAGCTGCATGAGCAGGCAATAACTCATGTAAAAAATCAATAAGGAAACACTGTTGCTCTTTTATTGCAGTGCAAAGACATTTGGGCCAGGTATTTTAAGTATGATAAGGAAAGATCTCCCCTCTTGAGCTGTACTGGGAGCTTTTGCTGATCCCACTGGTAGCCATTAATTCAGTTAAGCTAAGCTAAACTCACTGCATGACGCACCTTTGAACTACAAGTAAGGAAGAGAGGCTCCTCTGAAGATGGAAGGAGAAGACAGTTGAAGGAACACAGAGGGAAGAAGAATCCTTAACAAGAGCAGTTGAATCCTTTATACTTCTTTCCTCCTTTTGCATTTAAAGATTCAGACTGATTTATATTATCCGTGGTGCATAGATTAACAGATAAGATTCTTTATTGTCATTGCACATTCCTGTGCAGCAAAATTTCTTTTCGTCAGCATTCCTTTTCTACAGCAGCATGTAAATACGATTAAGTAAAAAATGTGAATAAGTAGTAAAATATAAATATTGCAATGCAAATAAATATTGTAACTAACGAGAATAAGGTGACAGGATGTCCACAGTATCCGGGACACAAAGGGAAGTATACTGAAAAAATGACCGTGTGTGAATTCATCGAGTCTATCATTTTGTTGAGCGTTCCAGGTTATTGGAAAAAAAATCTCTTTCTCAGTCTAGTCTTTGGGGAGGAAGTGAGATTGCACATGTGACTGCGCCATTTTGGCACTGATGACATAATTAATGGAGAAAAGCACAACTTAAAGGAGATTCAGAGGAGCTTAACGTCTCTTTGAAGATAAAATTTGTATGTGCTGTCAAGTGATCATGTTAGTGGGCACACAGACTCTCTGGCTTCAAATGTGGAATTTGCCGCCCACCACCACAGATGAATACAGTACACACACCAGCCAGGACGAAGAGTACATGCACGCACACGCACACGCAGGCTCTGAACTGGCATACTTGTGAGGACAGTGTTTTGACTTACATTATATTCCTGTTAGCGTTCCCCAGTCTGAACCATGTTTACTTGAACACAAAGTCTTGAATCCAACATAAATGTAAAGATATATCACAAAAAGAAATATGAAAACTTCCTCCAAATGTTTTTGTTGTGAATTTTGTTTCACTGCGACATATATTAGCAGGACTTCTTTTATAAAATACACATATCTTTGTCTGACCTCCCCAATCTATGTAGCTGCCTGTTCCCCTGTGTGGTTGTGTTTGTGTTTGCATCTGATACTGTATTTTTTAGTATGCGTGGGCTGCTGGAACTCTGGTACTGGTAAGCTGGGCTCAGACTTCTGGTACTGAGAGCATTTTTTTTACATTTTCATTTTATTTAAAAGGCCACTGATATAATATTCATCATCACATTACATTTGCATTAATGATAATTCTCTTAAGGGCATGGCAGCATTACAACGGGTTCGTTTTTGAAAGAGAACTATTTTGGTGATCCTGATAATGTAGTTCACTATTTATGCATAATATCTGCAGAATATACACTGCCATGTCACTCTTCCTTCACTTACAGAGACATAACCAACAAACGATAAATATCTGATCCCTTATATGTATTTATAATATTTCAGTATGAACTGTTTTACTGAAATATTTTGTATGCTTTTGTAAAAATGTTAAAGTCAAATACAAAGCCATACAATTCAAAGCATTAAAACGAATTTAGAACATTTTAAGTAAAACCTGTTCATATCAAAGCTAAAACTGAGTGAGAGCAATCAATGATCAAGCAACTTCATTTGTTTTTTGTAACTTGTAATTATGAGGCATTTTCTACTGATGTCCATAATCTTTCTTTTTGTCAAAAAAACAAATTATACTTTCAAATCTTCATCTACTGATTACACTGAAGTTTTCAACTTTCTTTGTTCGCAGGTTCTGGGTTGCTGAGGGCTAATTGGTGACATATTAGCTTTTGTAAGGTGTAACTGTTCACACTGGTTGCAGAAAAAGTCTCGAGCATATGTAAGCAGCACCTCAGGAATCAGTAAAATGCAACATATAACCAAAAAGCTCTGTGACCTGTCTGCCTCTTCACTCAATCTAAATAACATCACAACATGATGAGTCTAAATACTAACTAGATGTTTGGTCTCAGTTACATATCAGTTTTATTTACTGTGCATCTTCATTTCAGTGCTTGTCATAAAATATTAATGACAAATCATATTAGATGTGGTGACTGGACAAAATGTTGAAAGCAGTAAATGTAAAAGACTTTGAAGATATTAAATCCCAATCACCAAGCCAGAAACCCTGATATGTCATTTTAAGATGAAAGTCAATTAGCGTTGGTCAGTTTTAAAAGAGGACTGATGATTGGCACTTTTATGGGACTTTTCAAAGCTACATGAAGCAGCTAATGGAGTTCCAAAGTGTCAAAGTGTTGGTGGTTAAATTGCAGGCACACCAATTACAAGAACTTCAAGTATTTAAAGCAGCAAGGGTCTCAATTATCAAATGACAAACTGCACTGGTGAAGAATAACAGTTATTACGTGTAAAGCTTCACAGCCAGGCAGAGATGAACACCACAACATGGCATTATAACAGAGTTCATTTCAGTGCACTTCAATTGTGGCTTTTCTTTTCTTTTCTTTTTTTTATGTTTTATGTTTTAAATACATGTGATGTACTTTCCATTGCAATGTCAGTTGGTCCAGCTGTTCAGATGGTACATCGCTTTGGGCCAGATTAAAATATTTACAATAGCACAGTCACCATTGGACCTTAAAATTTACATTCATGGTCTCCAGAGGATCCATCCTAGTCACTTTTGGTGATCGTCTGATTTTTAGCCACCATGTTTTCAACAGTTCTGACTTTAAGGAAGATGTGTTGGCAATGACTGGATTGATTGCTCCAAAACTTTGTATGGACATTAAAATATCCTTCAGGATACATTGTCATAAACTTTTTAAAAGCTTTTCCTCCAATGCCAATCATAGGTCAAACTTTTTTTTAACCAAACACCTTCAAAACATTAAATGTGTGATGATGTATGCAGTGCTAACTAGCAGATGCTACCATGATAACATTTGAAACTAAGATGTAATCATGTTGCTGCTGTGCCAAAGAACACCCTCATGGATTTAGACTGAGCTTTCACTCAGGATCTCATATTGCTCTCCTGACTTATATCATGAGCTTCAAATGCAAGAAAACCCCAAATATTTCAGGTTATAACTTCCAGTAGCTATCAGACAAAAGAACGGACTTTGAGGTCTGACTGTTTTAGTTACTACAGTCAAATGGCATCAAAACCAAAGCTGACTTGGAGAAAATATGGAAATTTTAATATCTATAATTCTATGAAAAATGGGCCAATTTCATCTGCTGATGAAAATTACATGTTATGATTGAAAGCACTCGGCCAACTACGAAAAGGTCCTGCTGCTGGAAGGTTAAGCACCAACTTTGAACATCAATTTCCAATATTACTCTCCTTCAGAAACTCCCTGAATCCAAAACAAAACTTTTTATAATTACAAAAGTCAGTCAGATGAATGAAATGAATGATAACAGTAAGTCTCTTAAGTTTTACACTACTCTGGGCTGTGCGGCTTGAAAAGTCTTATTAACCTAGGTGCCATTCATTAACATTACATTAATCATATGCATTCCTATATTTGACTCGCTGCATTTCCAATCCTACAACAATTACACAATTATCAAGGATTAAGGGGTCCTATATTTAGGAGCAGTTACAGAGAGATAAGCTATTATTTTCAAGACGGAACAAATTTATGAGAGTCGCTCTTCTCAAGCTTTTCTTGTAATGAAGGTTTAATTCGATTTCATTAGAGTGACAGCAGAACAGTGAAATAGTGCAAATGTTACAAATAAAAAGGACATTGAACCACAGCTTGCTCATGCTGCTAACAGATAAGATCATAAGACCGTATTAAAGACTGCTTACGCAGTATGATTAACTTGTACTAAATACACAATATCTAATTATGCTTACAAAAATGTTGACCGCAATGGGCTTTGGATATTGGGCCACCTCCCAGTGTTATGTTAAAGATGAAATGAGCTGTTGCCATAACAGCGCAAAGAGGCATTGGCAGTGAGTTCCCTCTTCCTGAAATAGCCTGCAAAATTATTTAAACCGATAACTGGGAATCTGGCTGCTGGCCAGGAGCGTGCCCCGATGCCTCATGGGATATTAATGGCAGCCCAAGCTGAGGCAGGTCTGCACCGAGGGAATAGATCCTTGAACCAGCACGGCGCAACTCCTTTAATCAGTGCTTTAAAATCAGCTGTGCTTTTGCTAATTGGCTTCATTTCAATCTCAGGATGTTTCCATTTGCTATTAAATTAGAGCAGTGAGGGGCTGCTGTGAGGCATGTTGTAGGAATACATGTTTCTGAGCTGAAATCACACTTAGGAACAGATCTTCTGTCCACACTGCGTTTGCCCGTAGCCACTAATTTGTACAGTGTATTCAGGAGATTTTTAATGGCAGCTCTCAGTGCAGAAGTGACCACTATTCTGTGGCTTTTCCTCACTGAACTCCCCATCCTCGCTTCTCTCTTCCTGTGTCCTGGCTAGCGGGCTTCTGGTGGATAAATATCAGCTCTTTTGGCAGCAGTCTCCATGTACATTTCCCCAGTGAGCCTGTGGGCCCCTTGATGAAAGCCATCCGTCACTGCTATGGGATGACCTGTCTGTGCTGACCACGGAACACCTCCACTCTGTCCGCTAGACTGTGAAGGGGATGTCTCCATGAGCACCCTCACACACCACCAAATCATGATTTAATGCCTTTAATTTATACTGTCTCCAGGGCTTATCAAAAGGTTAGCTCAGGAACACCGAGACAAGTTTGTAAAGGCGTTGCAGGGACACGGCTATATAGGACTTTTGTAAGTGAAACCAAATTTTTGATTGGTGCAATACGCTCCTATTTAGTCCTGTAGCTACGTCATATTTTGGCAAACGGAGCATGTTTTTCTGTTAGTGCATCCCAAAAGACGAGACAAGAGAGAAGGACGTGAAGATGAGTGTGATTAATATGTGGTAAATTGAACATGTGCTGGGATGACAGTGAAGATGAGGAAGGATGCCTCAACGGGAGATGGAGAGTGACAGGCTGAAAACAACATGATAGAGTGCAGGATGTTACCATGAACGTTCCTCCCCAGTGTTTCAGAGAAGCTACTAACAGTAGACACGGGATAAATCAATGATGGCAGCATTTGACGCAGTTTTATGTAATTTTTGATCACTGAAGTCACATAGCAGTGGTATAATTGAAAGTGCTGATATGTTATTTACGAAAGCATTGGTTGGCCAGCAGTGTGCAAAACAAATCCAATGCAGGTTTTGTCTGTTGTGGGCCATCAGGACCAATTTATGAGTGTCATCATCATCACTTCAAGTAATGTCATTGGAGGGCATATGGAACACTAAATCCTGTTCCCAGGTTCCTCATTACTGTAAATGTTCCTCCTACACAGGCAATCGAATTGATAATTCATGTAGCAATATGGCCCTGTAGGTCAGGATGGGAGTGAGGATGCACAAAACACTGCAGAAGAGGAGGTTTTAAAGAATAAAAGGAAAAAGGTATCCGATATAAACATGTAAATTATTATTATTTTGAAGCAAAAGCTTCTTCATTCATTTGAGTCCAAGTCTAGTGAATTTACTGTACAGCGTTTGTCCAACTTTTGGACCTACAGCATGTTTTACACGACCACAAAAGCCAAGTGCTGCAGTGAGTTTTGAGTTTTGATATATATATATATATATATATATATATATATATATATATAGGTATGAATTAAAAGAAAGCAAGCGAGCAAGAGAAATCCACCAAGTGTTGATAGTTTTTTTGTCCAAGCAGTTTTCAGATATTCATCTCTGAGATTTCTGCCATTCAACAGCACCGTCTGTTTCTGAGACAGTAACTATTTTTGTTGGAGAAAAATGTTGACGTTGAGGTCTGTGGATTATCCAGAATAACTGGGACACACAAAGTTTTTTTATTTTTACATGTATTTTTTGTGCTCCTCTGCCACAAAATTGCTTTTCATTCAACTGTATTGGGATATAAACAGAAACCTTAGGGAAAAAAAAAATCTTAAAACCTGGACAAATAAATAAAACTATCTGCATGGCTTGATACATCTAGCGGAAATGTGAAAAACACTTGGGGTCTGAAATAGATCACGTCCAATGAACTTAAAAGTTTGCTAACCCATTAAGTAGCTAACTGAGTAGACTGTTTATGCATGTTTAAGTATTGTGTGTGGAAGATAAGCACAGAAAATATTGGACATATTGGTGGTAGGCAGCACAGTGGCATAGTGGTTAGCGCTGCACAACAAGAAGGTTGCGGGTTCGATTCCCAAGCCTGGGGCCTTTCTGTGCGGAGTTTGCATGTTCTCCCCGTGCTATCCCGCCATTGTCCGATGTGAGCTGGGATTGGCTCTAGCACCCCCCGCAACCCAGAAACAGATAAGTGGTAGAAGATGAATGGATCACTTACAGTTACATAACATAACCAACGAAGGAATTATATCTTTATATGAACAAGCAAAAGAACTAACTAACATACAACTGAGCAGCACTTTCACCTGGTCCATTTGTTATTACAAAATGATTATCAGACGTTTAATAGATTGTTACCGTCTACCTGATTGGTTGACAGTGATGGAAATAACATGCACGCACGGAGCCCCCCTGCATTAAACGCCATGCAGGGGGGCTCCGTGCGTGCATGTTATGAATAAGTTCAGGCAAACTCACCCTTTGACTTAAAAATTACAGTAGAAGCTATACTGTAGATACTCTATAATCTAGACTAAGAAAAAACAGTACTTCTGGTAGAGTGCTGAGTTACACTGATGAGTCTGTTACTTTCCCTCCAGCCAACCGGCTCCACAAATCAGGACAAGTGTTCCCTGCTGGGGAGACTTTGAGCCCAGCCATGTGAATTATGTTTGTTAATAGATGCCCACGGTACAGTTTTTCTTCTTCCTTAGAGTCCCTTCCTTCTTTATTTTATGATGTCCACCATTATAACTCAAACACACTCTCTTGAAGTAGATGCACAGCTTCCACCAAAGGAGGAAGGCAACTTTTAAAACTATTTCACATTAGTATTCCTTAGGGTTAAAAAAGTCCTGTTCACCGCACATAATAGATGCTCAATATCAGCAGTGACACCCAAACCAAGTCCTCAGTGGATTTTACCCACCCGACGATCAAAATAAAAGTGAAATTTCCATCCTTCCTTGTCTGCCAGTGCGGTTAGTAAAGCTGAGACAAGGAAAGGATGAAGGTTTTTCTTATTCCAGGGACCTTTCTGCTTTGTTCTTTATGACACACATTTAAATGACTGCCTGATCAAACAAACCTGGCAGGCTGTTCTGGGGCCTAGAAAAAGCAACTAAATAATAAAAGTGGAGATGCCAGCGTTGCTGCTTTTCTAATCCTCAGATAACATATTTTTAAGCATGTTCAGGCCATACACAGTTACCACTCTGATGAAAGGCGACTATTTTTAAAAAGACGAAGATAATTTGTGAGTCATCATAAAGTATTATACAAATAGTAAGGAAAAACCTATTCGGTGAATAAACCAGAAATATTAATCCGCAGAGGTAAACATTGTAAACATTAGGGAACCTGAAGTTGTGTTTGTTTTACTGCAGTCCATTGTTAGCTGAGCTCACAACATAAATATACATGTAAGCATGAATATTTCAAGTTGGGAAAATCTGCTAAATGGGTTAGGGTTAGGGATAATAACAGAGCAATAACCAGAAAAGCATTAAAAAGATTTTTGGTTACAAATGTGGGAAACATGTTTATTTACTTTCTCGCATGGTCTTCACCAGCAGACCAATAGAGCAGTCATGACTTTTTTTGAGCATGTTGGTTTAAAGGTGAGGACTCAAAGTTCACCTGGGTCCCAAAATTTCAACAGACTGTTAGATGGCGTTGAAAGCTTCTGTAAAACCAAATAAGTGGACCATGAGTTGGGGTTAATTTGTGAATACATTATAAACAAGGGGGAAGAATACATTTTTTTGTGCTTAAGTCAACAAAATGCAGTTCAAGTTTTACTGTATGAATGAGATAAAACTGGTTGCCTGTTTGGTTCCCTGGCCTGCGGCCTTTCCATGCAGAGTTTGCATGTCCTCCCCGTGTCTGCGTGGGTTTCCTCCCACCATCCAAAGACATCATGTTTGGGTTAACTGGTGACTCTAAATTGTCCGTAGGTCTGAGTGTGAGTGTGAGTGGTTGTTGGTCTCTGTCTGTCTCTGTGTGTTGGCCCTGTGATGGACCGGTGACCTGTCCAGGGTGTACCCTGCCCCTCGCCTGGAACGTTGGCTGGGATTGGCTCCAGCACCCCCCACAACCCAGAAACGTAAAAGCGGTAGAAGATGGATGCATGGATGAGATCAAACTATTGAACTCATATTCCAACACATCCATCTCTATGAAACTGAACTGTGTGGTTGAAACCTCCCAAGAAAGCCAATAAGAAGGCCTTGAGTGTGAAAATAAGTTTTACAGACTTTCGGTATGTATTAAACCAAATACAGTCAACAGTGCAAGCTGACTGTAGTTATTGAACATTTTAGTTTTACAGCCTAACTACTGTACTGCTTTTTATTTTCCACAAAACACCTAAACAACAGACTACAGCATTGCTAATAATGGTATTATTTTGTGTTGAGGGAAATGCATTTATGCGTTACATATAGCCCAATTTAATCATATTTGATATTCACACTATGAGAACATAACATATATTCCTAATTTACCTTCTACATTCCACTTTTATTTCATTTGCTTCGAAACAAACAGACACATAAGAACCACTTTTTTTTTTTTTTTTTGCTTGTACTAAAGAATTCTCCTTTTACTTTGTCTTAATTCTAATCTTCAAAATAAACGAAATTCCTCTGAGATGCTGGAACCATATCTGCAGCCCTTCCAAACACAGAGACGGAGATAATGAGGGTGCTAAAGAAACTAAAAATTAAAAAAGGAAGAAACTTTAGCTTGTAAGAGGAGATTCCTCTCAGGCAGTCAAAGCTGGTGTATGCATGTATAGCAGAGCAGAGCGGGCTTGTTTGTGCAGGAGGGTGTGCATGCTGATGGCCATCGATCGAAGCAGAAGGTGTTGTCTGGCACTTCAGGCCATTCACACAGACTCCTGGCTTTGAGTGCAGAGTTATATTAACAAGTTTGCCAGTTTGTAATTAATATGAATCTGCTGTTAAGCTTGACGTGCCCTATTTTGTTTTCTTTTTGAGCCATTTTAACATGCTGTAGAAAAATTATCTGCCGAAGCTAAAAGAACTAATAAAGATGGCCACCTTTTAAAAGAACTAACCAACATTTTCAGATGTTTCGACATAAATGACTCAGTTTCCAGATACTCTAACTATAAATCACCGATCATTAGGTTTGTTGTTTTGTGTGTCTGTAATGTGTTCGTGTTTGCCAGTATACCCATGTGTTTGTGGGTCTCTCTGAGGTCACAGAGGCAGAGTTGAAACTACTAGATGATTAATGACTCAGTCAATTCAAGCAAAAATTATCTGAAAACTACTTTGACCGATGAATTAATCATTAAGTCACATTTCAGGCAAAAGTATAAAATATTTGCTTGTATCAGCTCCTCATATTTGAAGATCTGCAGCTTTCTACATTTTATGTAGTTTAAGTTTATGTGTATATCATCATAAACGTAAAATCTAAATATGCCATTTTGGTCAGGATTTTGGCTTTTTGTTTTTTTCTGACATTTAACATTAAACAAAACCAACCAAACAAAAAAAACCCCCATTTATAAGGAAACAGTTTTTTTCAGGTTTGATGAAAAAAAACAAAAACCCATTTCCTGCCTGAGTCCTTAATTGTCCTCAAGTCCATGTTCAATAAAAACTACATTAGTTTGACTTTGGACTGAACTTTGGGTTTTAACTCACTGATAGTTCCTTTTAGTGAAATAATTTCCTCAGATATCATGAAATGTGTGACGGTCAAATAGTCCAAATTATTATCTCTGCTCAGTTCGGTTTAAGATCTGTGTGGTTCAGAGGATATTATTTCTTCTAATTCCCACTCTCCTCTTCACGTTTACTCTTCAACAGGCACTCACCGAGGCTCCTTAAAAACTTGTGTTCACAACCTGAAAAGTTTCTAAGTCTTGTAACAACTTTAACCCTTCCCCATTGGCAAACGTGAGCCTGTGAAGAAAATGATCATCAAAGCCAGACAAATTTACACCTTAGCCAAGTATCATGAGTCCTGCAATTTCACACAGACCCAGTTTTCCTCCACAGCAACACCAGGAAAACAGCCAAGTTTGCCACTTTCCAGATGGAGGCTAGGCTTTTGAATAATGACTGGCTCTGAAAGTTGCATTTGAATGTCTATGCTACAGTGTTTACAAGAGTGCTGATCTCTACACTGGTGCTAGAGTCACTGTACATTGACACATACAGCACACATTATCCTCAAGGACATTTACATTAAACCCAGTCTAGATTTAGGCGTATATCAACTATTTTTGTATTTTGTGCGATGCTGAATTAAGCCAAATTATTTCTAATATCTACCACATTTAGTAATTTGAATACACCTGACTTGGACAAACACCGTTGTGTTGAGTTTACAGTGATGTCTGTTGATACATTGTAGGCGGACAGTAGAAAAATGCAGGACTGAATTTATTTTTTCCACAAGCTTGTTTACACAGCTCACAGATGAGCCCTCTTTCCCTTCATTTCTATCAAGGCATTCCTCCCTGCTCATATACACACGCACATGCACACATACACACCCCCGCACACACACAGACTCACAAGCACACACAAGATACACATCTCTCTCTATGTAGCAGCTTCTTCCTCAAATAGAAAATGTGCACTAAAACATGACAGCACTGGCGGCTAGTCTCCGAGAGCAGCCTCACTCTCTCTGGCCTAGATTCTTTCAAATCCGCTCTGGAAGTGCCTTCGTCCTCAGCTGCACTGCCAGCCCGCCAGAGAGTGAGTGAGCAAGCCATCTGGCTGCACAGAACATCAAATCCCAATCTGTGTTAATTTCAGTGTTATGGCCCATTGTTTATTTTGGGAAAAAAAAAAAAAAAACAGGAAGAGAAACTCAAACAGGATTAATAACCCTTTTGTAGTTAATTCTGTGCAAAGTTTTTTCAAAGTTTTTGCAGCCGTGTAGCTTGCCAGGCACTGCAGGTCACTACTGAAAATTAGATGTGTCTAACATGGCAAAATGAAGATTTAATATAGCTACAAGACAACAATACTTTGTGGATTCAATCGAAATGAAGCCTGTGCATAAATAGAACATTTTTATAAATAAAGCAGACTACTATGTGTGCCAGTAATCGTACTGCGCAGATAAAAGTAATTTGTGTTGCGTTTGTTTGCACCACCTGGTGAAAACATTTGGACTGCCACGGGCTTTCATTCATGTTTATGGCTTTTTCCTCAGACCCCTTTTAACAGTCAGCATCACAGCTACTCATCTACAGGTTTTTAGTCACACAAAAGACACTTAGAGCTTAGAAACAGAGATTTCCAGTCAGATTGTAGCTAGCTTTATTATATTATTATATTATATATTATATATATGTGTATATGTATATATAAGTATATGTATGTATATATAAGTGCAAAGGGTTAGATTTTTCTTTTAATGTATGCTCCATGTTGACTGGGTTGTAGTATAACAACATGTCTAAGTAAGTATAAGACAATTGTTGGACTTGAAAACTTCTTGTTGGTTTACTTGAACTAAAAAAGTAGCTGAAGCCGTGTCTCTTTTTCTTTGTCTCTTTACCCTTCTACTCTATTTACTTTCTCCTTCTCTTTCACTTACACACACACACACACACATACATACACAGACACAGACACACACATGCCACCCACCCTGACACATGGTGTGTTATGCAATGGGTGATGCCTAATTACCACTGACATCGCAGAGACTGTTCTCTGCGAAATTAATCATGACACACGCGTCAGCTTTTGATATTTTTTCGCCAAGTGCTCTAAGTTCGAACCAGGCGATGCAATTAATAAACCAAATGCACACAAATACCGATAAGACACTGACACTGATGTCTTAATAACAACGAGGCACCTTAAAAAGCCATACCGCATGTCAAACAGCGGCGATAAGAAGAAGAAAGTAAGTGCAGAGGAAGAAAAGAGAAATTGCAGCTAATTATTTCCTAAGTATTATGAGATTATTTAGGGTTTCCACTTTGAGAAGCTGTAAACTGTCCTAAATTATGACTTTATGTGTAATCAGCGTGTATGAATGTACTGTATCTCTATACAAATTCTCAGCAGCTGGGGGTCCACAGTAGCTGCAGTCCTATTTTTAAATTGCAGCCTTGTACTGTAAAGCGCTTACGGTATATCCAGTCATGCATAACATAAACAGTTGCCTTCAGTTGGCAGAAGATCTTGCTGTTGCTTTATTATTACAAATAGATGAAGTGAGACTCCAGAAACACAGCCCACCCGTTTCTAGCATAATTAATGTGACATGCAGCTCCTCATCGCACAAGGCTCTACAAGAGCCGTTTTTTTTGGTTTTTTTTACTGTTTATTTTTTAACTTTTTTTATTACATCAGTGGCAAATGATCACAAGCCAAGCAGTTTGGGACAATATGTGTGCTAACTGATTTGACATATCGCTCTTTGTTAAAATCAGCTTCAGATATTGTTTACCTCTTGTGAAGCCATATTTTTTTCCCACCACACAGCTGGGATCAGCTTTGATCTTCCACAGGCTTCAAAGTGTAGTGTATCAAATTTGTTCTTTTGTAAAACACAAAGAAAATTTACTATATATTTGACGACTTCAAATACTTTTTAATTGGTACAGATATGCTTATATTTTGATTGCAGAGTGTACTATTGATCTATTTCAGGAAGGTATTATCTCTCATTACAGTATGTACAATACTTTCAGGCTATTTCAACTCTTGCACTTTGGCCTCAGCTATTCTCCAAAGCCAAACCTTATATTTGCACTCAGGCTGAGTGCACCTGGAAAAATAGGGCGCAGAGGAGACAAAGATGACCAGGAAAGGGACTGAACATAGTTTTATACTTGAAAATTTCCTTTACTCAAAGCATTTCTCAAGCGTTTTAATAATAGATGAGAGGCGGGGTGATGTGTGAAAAGGTCTCCAGCCAAACACAAACTAGATAAATTGTGATTACATATAATCAGAATGTCATTAAACAGCTCCCCTCACTGCCCCTGTAAAGGTGGATGTGAAAAGTCAAGACATGGTGATAATAGTGATAATCATTACTGGCTCTTTCGGTTGTGGTGATTTTTAATTTCTTTAATTTTTGTCTTTAAATTGATTATGAGTTGTCTACTGTATCTACACAAAATATTATTGTAAATTATCTGTATTCTCGGAAATTAGAAAAATGAAAAGGATTAAAAAAAAAAAAAAAAAAAAAGCAGAGAGACAAGAAGAAACTCTGGAAAAGCCTAGATAATCCTGTAAACACTATTATCAGTCTGTCTGACCAAAGCTCACAATGCAAAATTTAGCAAAAGAAAAGAGTTTGAAAATAGACTAGAAAATATTTTCAGTAATCATCAGCACAGCCATATGTGCAAACACTGCACGCAGACAGACGCGTCAGTAAAGGTCATGAGAGACCCACTGTTTCATACCACACGTGTGGTAGATGCTTAAAACTAAATCAAAGTTTCAGATGGGATTCGTACTCCTTTCTTGTCTATATTTGTTACATTTTTATTTGTTAATTTTTTTATATCTCCTATTGACATTACAAGCATGCAGAAGCGGATGTGTGCACGATATGTGACAGAGGAGCAGAAGGTAACCTTTATAAATGACACACAAACAGCCAGACAGTGCATCAGAGTAGAGGTGGCTTTTCTAATCCGCCCCCCTCCTGTTGTGTGCTCTCCCTAGTCTACTGTATCGTTACTTTACA
Organism: Remorina albescens; assembly: GCA_034769265.1. Lineage (NCBI taxonomy): Eukaryota > Metazoa > Chordata > Actinopteri > Carangiformes > Echeneidae > Remorina > Remorina albescens. The sequence continues at coordinate 5,353,221 of CM068487.1, forward strand.
TCCCAGTCAGTGACACAGTGAGCTGGGCTGTGTCTTTGGACACTGTTCTGACATTCTGTTTGTCTTGTGCTTTATGTGCCTCATTCCCTTATTTCAAGTCAGCAGCAACAAGGTACACTTCATGGGGGGACTCTACTGTAATATATGCCAGAACTGGAGTGTTTTTGACCTTTTGCTTGAACTGCTCTAATCAAGATTTTCAAATTCATGGATCAAACAAGTATGCTTGGTGTGAAAGAGGTGTTTTTAGTGAAAAACTAAAATAAAACTAGAATAATATTTCAGCTGAGAAGTTTCCTTCATGTCGATCAAGTGTTTATTTTTTTAATGGCTCAAACTGTTGCTGCTTTGATTGACTCTAACTACTGTTGTTTGCCAATGTTGAGCGGCTACTTCCTGCTCAGCACCAAACAAATGGACAAAGTTAGCAACTAGCTGGTGAATATAGCATTTAACAGCTAATGAGCTGAATATTACTGATGCTCAGTTAGTGGAAACAAAAACGGAGCTAAAAGAAGAATAAAATTGGACTCTACATTTGTCAAAGCAACAGAAACGGGACTCCCAATGCACACTAATGTTCCTCTTTGTTTGCTGACATGTGGTGCATTTTATTATTACACTTCACTACACTTTGCCGCAACGTGGGGAAAAAACAGCGCAACTAAAAAAACAATGCAAGTTTAACTTAGAGATGCAATATTGCAATGTAAAAATTAAGAATATCCAGATTTTAATAAAAGATTACAGATACGTGCATGCGTTTTGGATCAAAGTCAGTGGTTTTTTTTGGTTTGGTGTGTGTGTGTGTGTGTGTGTGTGTGTGTGTGTGTGTATGTTGAAGGGGGGGGGGCAGATAATTAATATTATCTACTTACCATTGAAAGTCATGATATGACTTTCAACCCCCTGCGGTCATTTAAGGGCCTGGTTTTATTAGCCCAGAGTAGCTGCCAGAGGGCATTGTAAAGATCGTGCCCAGTGGCAAAACTTCTATAGAAGGATTTTGAGTTCAGTTACTTAATTTTCTTGTATTCGAACTTCTATTCTATGGTACTTGAGGCTTCACAAGATTTTAGAACTAGATATTCTATTATTGTCTCCATTGCTACTATTTATAGGTTGAGTTAATTAAATGAATTAACTGGGATTAAATGTGCAAAGAAGTTGTTTATGTTGAAATCAATTGCTTAGCTGAATTAACATCTATCATCAAAACATCTAAAATTATTCTACAATTTTAAGATTAGCCACGAAAACTCCCAAAAATACCCAATAACACAATTTATAACTGGCTACTTTTCACACCATTTTGATTGGAAACATACACAAGCTGCCAGCTCCGGCGCCATATGAGCTAAGCATATTGACAAAGGTTAATTTACACAGATTTCAAGTATAACCTGCAGCAAATACATACAAGTGTTCTGTCAAAGCCGTTCAACTTTCCTGCACGTCAAAATCAAGCACAGTCACATTTCAACTTCCGAAGACAAAATGCAATTGGACCACATTCATCTAAGTCCCCACCACCTTGGCATCTAAATGGTGCAGGATGGGGCGAATGTTTTCAAACAGACTCCAGGAATATCAATTCATAATGTACTTGACACAGTTTTGTTGAACAACACATTATTTAGTGATAATTCTCTGCATGTTAATAATCTGATCTGAAGTCAGGCTGTAGCCAATACGCAGTGTTCCCACTGAATATGTATTTCTGACTACACAGAGGGTAAACATGTTATTTAATCATCGACATGTTTTCAGTCGTCATTGCTTAAATAGGATGAACAAACCCCAGGTGGTGTACACATAGTACAAGAAACTTTGTGCAGGGGGGAAGGCTGAATGCATGTCATTCAGCATTTAATCGATCCGTGCCATCCCTGTAGTAGGGCAACTTAAGGTGAACTGCTATCTGTGTCAAGAGTGGGACCGGATGGTGGGTTTATTTACGTTTTCAGAGTCTCACGAGAGACTTGCACAGATTTTGCATAATATGCTGTTTATTTTCTATCTAGCTTTGAATTTTTTTATTTAAATTACGCATTCATTTAAATAATGCATGAAGATCCAAAACATTATCTACCCATCTATGATAATACAGTTAATATATTTATTTCCCGATTTGCAATCAGTTAAATGTGCATGTATTTGAAATGATGTAAAGCAGAAATGTTCATACAGATACAGTCAAAACTTGAACAATTCCTTCTGTAATTATACCTAAGGGTTAATTAATTAAAATCATGCAAGCTTGTTGTGTAACCTTTCAACTCAGGTGCTTTGACTGCTTTCGTACCAGCAATACAATTTCTATTTTATTCAATGTTCTAATTGCTTAACTTGGATTAACTGTGAGAATGCAATTGAATTTTTAGCCTTTTAACTAAGCATAAAAATGAAAGGATGGAATATGAATCTTTAAAAAAAATAAATAAAAATCTAACAATAGCAAGAGATTTTGTTTCTATATATATAACCTGCATGCCATCTCTGCTCTCTGAGTTCTCTGAGAGTCTCTGAGTGAAGATTGAAGAAAAACATACATTTTCATTAATGCCTAGCCAACATAGCTTCTTTTTTGCAATCAGCCTACACTGACCATATCTGTCAAGTTCAGATTTAAAAACATGATGGTTCCCATAGCAACTCTGGTTAAAATTCAATAGTATCTAGTGTCTGACCTTCATAGGCACGAGTCTTATAATCCAACTGTGAGGTTATGCAGCCCGTTTGCCAGATATGCTAACAGATGCAGCTGTACGAAAATCTGCCTCAGACACACAGAACAAGACGAGGTTTCTTATCACAGAATGTGTGGTAGCTAGAAGAGTCTTTACCGTGGCAAACGGGCACATTTAATGAAAACAGAACCTGTGATGCTTGCACAGATGGGCTCATAGCTGCCGCATATAAGGTAAGAGACGTGAAACGTGCCGCATGCATCACACTTGTTCAGTTACAAAAAGTGATGGCCTGAATACCAAGGCGTTGGTGATGATGCAGGTATCTGAAACTCACTACGGCAATATACTGATACTTAACAGTTAAGTTTTTACAAGCACACCGAAAACAAAGATAATCGTCCAGCTCATTGTTTTGGTTTCAATGATGATTTTACTTTTGTTTTTGTCCCATCTGTTAGCAGATTTAGCAGCCGATACCAGAAAAACCCCGAGGAACATTATCCATTCACAACCAAACGGCACACAGAGTTAGTGACTAATTGGTAAACATGATTAGGAAGTAAAAATAAACAGGTATTTCCCTAAGCAGCTGGTTGAGACCAAAAGAGAGCTGAAAAGAGATATGAGCAACTACACATGTTGCTATGTTTATAACAACTAACAAGTTGAACTTAAACCAAATTGAAGTTTGATCAATTTTGTTTACAGATTTGTTTATACCTCCTAGGCACCAAAAAATCCCCAAACCCCCCCCAAAATCAAGCCTTTTTGTAGAATGTTCTTGCATCTGATGTTAAGAATTAAGTACTTAGAACCTGGAACAAAAAAGATGGACATGATGAAAAATATATTTTCAGAATTATTTTTTTGATACGAAGTCAATGCTAAATCATTGAAATAGTCAAATAAAAGTCGTGACAAAGAAGAGGAAATGGCATTTAAGTTTTAAAAAATAACTCTGCTAAACTGGAGTCTTAGAATTAAGTACTGGTGACTTTTTGACAGATTAAAACTACCTCTCTAATTACCACGCATGATGGGGACAGGGTCTTCTGCTGTGTTGACTTGTGTTTTGTTTCAGAGTTAACATGCTCCAATTCACCTGTCCCCATGTGGTGCAGCCAACACCTCTCTGTTATGCCTTTGACCCTTTTCGGCTACTGGAGTTGTGTGCCGTGTGTCTAAGCTGAAGTGGAAGCCTGCTCCTAATCATAGAAATCGCTCATCTAAAAGTGTGTGCTGCCCCCTCCGTTGCCCCGGCCCCACAACTATTTTTAGATCCTATGCATGTACAATGTTTTCAGACCAGTGTGATTGTCATTGATTTGACTAAAATGATGGCGCTTGAAAGCTCGGTGAGAGTCGCTGGATCCGCCCTCAATTTTTCTCCAGAGGTAGCTAGTTATAGTTGATTTCATATCAGTTGTCTTCTGCTGTCATTCTGCAAATTATTATGACTCTGTCACTGATGGGGAAAAAATCTGTGATGTGCAGCTAAATTAGATTTGCTCATGATGTGTTTGACTGGCACCCATTATGTGCAATGGACAAGTGGGAGCTGCATGAATGAGGGTGGGAAACGATGGTTATATCTCAATTCTCCTGCTTTTTTCTGAAGCAGGTTCCCATTCATGGGTGATTAACAGGCAGATCAGGGAGGTGGGCAGTGTTGCTTGGTTGGCTTTGACTAATCTAACTGCTGCTGCCTCACTTGGGTAATGGCTACAGGCTGGTTTAGAAAACTCAGAAAAGCAATGAAGAGAAACATTCAAACCACTGGGCAGCCTTTCACTCACAAAACCAAAAGCCTACACGCTCACTTTTACACAGCCTCATGAAATGCAGCAGAATCTGACTCGACTGTCTGGCAACTCCGGAGATTAAACTGATTATTGGACATCAACAGAGTGAAACCAAACTCTGCATTCCCATCAAGGCCATGAGCTACTGACAGTGAAATCTAAATCGCAGATTAAACCAACTTGTAGTCACAACCATTATTTTTTGCTGATGCTGATGTCACAGATACACGCAGGCTCATTTTAGTTTTCTCACAGGTGCATCAAAGAACATTATCACAGAGCTGCACTAATCTTACCTTATTGACGTTACAGCATACCCGGCTGATTGTATGTGATAGTCTGAACAAAGTGGGTGTTTTATCTGTTCTTTTTGGGGTTGTTCATTTTCAAACAAATAATTTGTTTGGTGCTTTTCACTTTCATGAGTTGGCAACACCAAACGGTATGTTATCCGTCAAATTTTAAAAACAAGATGCAATGATGAACAGTGCACACGATAGAGATCACCCTCTTCAGGTGAATTTGTCAGTGATGGAAATCGATCGGTCATAAATTTTAAGATTGGCTGATCAATAGGAAAATAAATCCAATTGATTTAGATTTCCATTCTGTTTTTGAGGACATGTCGGAGTTCTCTTCCTTTATTGGCTTCATACAAAGCATTTTATCACAGGTTGACATGGACTGGACGAAGTGGCATCTTGACCACTCAGTAGATTGGCCTTTTTTTAAACATCAATAGAAATATCACTCCACCTAGTGGATGCAGACGTTAGAGAGTTACAGGGAAACATCCTGACTTGATTTCTGCCTCACAGTAGAAACACTCCTCTGTATTTGTAGTGTTTACAAAGCTCCGTGCATTATTCCTGTTTAAAAGTGAGATCCCCATCTGATCCGAACTGGTTCCCTTGGGGGGAAACCTTTTCATAGTTGTTGTTGTGTCTCTTTAACAGCTCCATAAAGAGTTGGTCTAGACCTGCCCTATGTGTAAAGTGCCTTGATGTAACTTTGTTATGATTTGGCGCTATATAAATAAATTAGATTAGATTAGATTTGACTTGATAGATGGGAATGAAGAAAAGCATAATAAAGTGCGTTGGCAGAAGAGGGCAGACTAACTTGCAGAGCTTTTTTTTATTTATTTGCTCGTCTCGTCTCTGAGTTGATTTTAGAACCCTCTGCGCTGAATACGGTGCCCTATTTCCAGACTACCTGCGCTCCCCGCCCCTCCTCCCTGCCCTCCCTCTCTGCCTCACCCTCCTCCCTCTCTGCCCCCCCCCCATCACACTTTGTGTTGCACTCGTTGCAGTGGGAGGGTCCATGTCCACAGAATGACGTCGCTGTGACCGCAACTCCGACAGACTCCTCCGTTTGTTTTTATTACTGTTGTGTTTCTTTTTTGTTGTTGTTGTTTTTTTGGTTTGTTTGTTTCTTTTTTGTTTTTGTTTTTTTTTTAGCCGAGGCTCCCTGAAAGAGTCGGTGATCATCCGTGAAACGCCGGCCATAATGTGAGCTCACCTGCCGCCGCTGTTAGTCCGTCCGTCCTGAGAGGAGCAGCGCGGCTCCGCTGTCGCCTCTGAGGATTATTACTACTGATCATACGCTGCAGACTTCTCCAGCGTGTGTAGCTGTCAAACTGAGAACTATGTATCGGAGAGAGCAGGCAAGGCACATTTGTTCACATTTACTGACTTTGCTTTGTGTGTCTGTCTTTTATTTAGTATTTATTTATTATTTTTAAATGTGTGTGTGTGTGTGTGTGTGTGTCCTCGGGATTATCGCTGCCCAGCAACAACAGCCACCTGATAACTCTGAATGTCGTTATTAAGGTAAGGAAGCGAGCCGGAGCTCAGTTTCGGACTGATAGCTGTTTTAATTTGGACGCCGAGTCTCTGAGAAGGATAGCAAACTGTCCTCCACTCACTGCCTGGCTGGCTGGCTGCATCTCCCGGTCGGTCGGTGTGCAGCGTTAGAGGGACCTGATAACTTTCACCCGGGACCGTTAGCCCCGAGTCGGCTATATAATAAAAGTCGCCCAGAAGTTTATGTAGCCTACTTTAGGTATCTAAAAGAAAAGGAGAGTCAAAAGGAAAAACAAATCAGTCTTATCATTTTGTCTGAAAGTGAGATCGGATTTGATATTTTTATACGCACCTGTGCTGAGGAATATCGAGTGCTGCCAGTTTTCTCTCTCTTTCCTTTTCTGCCTAAAATATGATTTAAATTGCTTAAAAATGTCCCTCCTGCTCCACTTTACTTATCTCTGTGGAGTCAAAAAAAGCCTCAAATGCGACGACTTTGACACGGAGGAGAAAACTTCAGCGCCGACATAAGAAAAATAACAAAAATCTTTTTTTAGTATTTACTCTGCGCAAACGCAAGATGGAGAGAAACGCGGAGAGCTGCGTGTCCTGCCAGAGGATAGGACAATCACAGCCGGACTGTAGGGTCAAATGACCGAGATCACATCTCTGTGTATTTCTCCTCTGATATTTAAGGATCAAACATTATGTGTCCGGGATATTTCGCATTCACCCTGCGTAACTTTGACTCAACATATCTCGGCTGCTGGAGAGCTGAGCCGAGCGAAGAAATAAATACTGAGCCCTAAAGTAAAGTATCATCATCGTAACTGTTTATATCTTCACTACTATGTGTATTTTTCTATTATTGTTATTGCTTTTATATACAACACGGCCGCTCCAGCCGTTAAAAGAACATTTCAAGTTATGTCGCAGCTCTGTTGTGGCTGCAAGAGCAATAACTATTGAGTGACAGCTTCCGGGCCAATCCGTGAGCGGCCTGATGGAGCCGGAGAGTTTCTGGTTCAGTTGACCAATAGGAGCGCAGCGGAGGCGGGCTCTTCAGCACAGAGGCTCAGCCGACGTCACTCAGACACATTAACCCTTGCAGTGCATATTTCTCCTCCAAGTTATCACTGTACATCCCCTGTAGTGCAGCGATAAGGAGCTTTATCTGTCAGACAGGAAATACTGTACAGATTGGCTTTGGACTTTTTCAGATTTCACATATTGTTTACACTTTTTGTCACGGTCTCTTAAAAGGTAAGCAATTACCATACTTACGTAAGTGAAACCTATTGCATAGTATATATATTTTTTTAAGAGTCATTATTATTACTATTATTATTTCTACTAACCTTTCTAATTTTTCTCAGTAGATTTTCATCCACTGGATGAGAAGTTACTGCTTTGCCAAGACTACATTCAAAGTGTTGATAAAAAATATATTAGCATGCTCCTCAATATCTCTATATATTTAGTTTCATGTGAGACCACAGTTGTTGGCTTGAGGCAAAAAACAAAACAAAACAACTATAAGAAACTTGAAACAACAGTATTCTGAACCCTCGCCTTACTCTCAGATTTTTTTTCTTTCTTTCCTTTTTTATAGGTGAATCAATGAACCAGCAATGGAGACCAAAAGATACCAAAGTTTCTTAGATGGAAGCGATACAGAGAACAGATGGTCTCAGGTTCCCAGCACCATGGAGTACGGCTGCAGTACAGAGGATTCAAGTCTGACTAGCAGTGATATCTTGATGGACATAGCCAATGTCAGCTGCCCTGCTGGAAGCCCAGCCACCGACTGCAAAGAAGACAATACAAAGAAGCAGGAGCAGCCAATGCTTCGGCTCAGCCAGAACCAGCCATTTGTTCTCCCACACTTCAACAACTCTCTCCACAGTCATAAGCAGGAAATGGACTCCAAGGAGCTTTCCAAGACTGTGGCTGAGTCCATGGGTCTGTACATGAATGCTGCCAGGGAGGCGGATTTTGCCTTTAGCCAGCATGGGGGCAGCACCAGCCCTGGGAAGATGTATCCGGCGTGTGGACGGCCCCTAGAGGAGACCCAGGGTTGTTCTAAAAAGAGCCCAAAGTTAAAGCCATTTACTTTCCAGCAGTCAAGTACCACTCCCAGAGAATGCAGCAATGGGACTCCAGTTAGCTCCATGTTGGCTTCATCTCTGTCCTGCAGTCCCCAGACATCCAGCTCCATCTCCAGCCCTGGGGGCAGCAACAATATGGTATCATCAACCACCAGTCCTCCTACGTGCTTTGGACCAGTGTGCTCCTCCGTCAATAGTCCTGTCAGCCAGACGTCTTGCGTTGCAACTCTGGCCAACATCAAGCGCAGGAATTCAGCCACATGTAGCCCTGTAGAGTCCACCACAGTGGGCTCACCACCTCTCACCAGCCCACTCAATGTCATGAGGTCTCCCATGTCCAGCCCACAGAGTATGAGTAGTGTGAGATCACCTCCATCCTGCAGCACTACGTGTAACATTCGGTCATCTGTGTCGAGCCCCACAGGTGGCAGCTGCACCAGCACTGCCAACAACTGCAACACAGTAAGGCCCTCTATCTCCAGTCCAGCCACAGGGAGCTCTCGGGCTGTCGGCAGCCCACAGAACCCGTCCTCTGCTGGGTTTCCTGTTTCCAGTCCTGCTGGTGGGCTGGGTTTGGTGCAGAATGACACCAAAAGCCCAGAAGCAACAGGTCTGACCAGAGACACAGACTTCAAAAACTTTGAGTTTCCTAAAGTCGAGATGGTTGACGGGGAGGTGTTCAACGTAGGCTTAGACCAGATGGGCATGGTTAAGTACATTAAGAACGAGCCTGGAACTGACTTCAGGAGCATGTGTTTAGGTCACTCCAAATGTAGTGTGAGCAGCACACCATTTATCACCCAGATTAAGAATGAGCCAAACAAAAATGAGGGATGTATGACTCAACAGCCCTACGGTGAGCAGTCACCTTCTCTTGGTCTCTTCCCTGCATCCGAGACCACATATTTGTCCCTGAGGAATAACATTGATGAATACAGTCTTTCTGGTATCTTAGGACCCCCTGTCTCCTCTATGAATGGGAACTATGAGTCCGATGTGTTCTCCAACAATGTCCTGTCTAAAGGGGTTAAGCGGGAGTCCAATGATGGCAGCTATTACCAAGAGAATAACAGCATGCCCACATCGGCCATTGTTGGAGTTAATTCTGGTGGACACTCATTCCATTACCAGATTGGAGCCCAAGGAACAATGTCTTTCACGCGGCACGATGTGAGGGACCAGTCCAACCCTTTGTTGAATCTAATTTCACCCGTAACGGCGTTAATGGAGTCGTGGAAATCTCGGCCAGGCATGTCAGCCAGAGGTGAAGGATACCCGGGTCAGAACTGCATCACGGACGGCATGTCAAGGTAAGGAAGATAAAAGTATGTCAACGCAGTCCAAGTGAATGCCTTTCAGCGTATCTCTGTCGGACCTCTCTCTCTTGCTTTTTTAAGTACAATTTTCTGAGTTGTGACAAACATTCCAGCTTCTCTTTGCGGAAAGTAATACAGTAGTTACTTTTTTTTAAATGATGATGCTTTTGTGACTGTACCTGCCTGATAGCCAATAGCCAGAAAAGAGGATCAGATAAATGGGTGGCCAGTTTGTTACAGTTACACTCAGACTGCACATGGGATTTAGGGCATTTGCTTTGAGAAGTGCTAAATAATAACAACAGCAGGGCTTGGGAAAGACAGCAGGATGCTGGCTGGGGGAACAGGAATTAAAGGACGAGGTCCAGGTCATTGTTATAGAAGCATGTGATCACAATATCATCTCTGCTAGCACTGCCCTGTGCTTACTGTAACAGAGGCAAAGTTTACCTCTTATCAGGGTCTATCTGTATGTACAGCAATAAAATTTATTGGACTGTTATTGGGAGGTCCAGCTAAGACCTTGTGTAGTGCAAGTATCTGTTTTTATGGGCTCTGCGCCATTGGCAGCATCATAAATTATGAATGATTGATCACATGCTTTTGTTGCCAAACTGATGAAATAACCAGTTGCTTTTGTGAGGGTGTGGGCTGAAACAAAACAAACAATGGAAAAAATATCTATTACAGCCGGCAATGTGGCAAAGTGCAACTTTGACACAGTTGTTGTGCTTCCAATGTATCCTAGTGTCCTACTTGCATGTGAAGTTGAGGGAAGTAAATAACCATCAGTATGAGACAATATCCAAGCCATAATCTACACATAGCATCTGTATAGATATGAATTTAGCAGCAACAGATGCTGCTATTTCATCCCCGTAAATGAAAAGGAAAGTGTATCCTGTAATTTGAGTGTGATGTAATTTTGTGTTTTTAAATAACAGTGACTGTCTATTGATTTTCTTATAAAACACATTGCTATTATATAAGTTAGTAGGGGATGTCATAAATTCCCAGTTTTCATGAGCTGGAGCAAAGAAGCACTCAACAAAATTCTAAATGATGCCTTGCTTACTTGGCTTTGATAAGACTCAGACGCTCACTGTAAGAGAGGTACAGCTAGATCTGACATTGGTGGGACATCGTTGGACATAGCTCCAATTGTTTGACTGCGTCTTGAACCCAACAAGCACAGTCTTGAGTTTCGGCAGTGACACTGCGCAGAATCTCAAAATGGAGATTTATTAGATTGAAAAATGTCCTGATTAAATTTGTAGAAGGCAACTTTGCACTAATGCAGTGCCATTTTCGGTTGTCTGTTTTCATTTTTGTCAGCTCACTCATTGTTATTCAGATGGCATGGACGAGTCCAGAGGACAGAACGGGGGAAAAATTTAGTTTAAATACAATGTCAAATTACTGTGCAATTTATGCATCTATTGTAATTACAAAATATAAAAACACTCATCTTTTATCATCAGATATGTGTTCTGACTTGTTCATACCGGTTTATATATTAACAATTCATTAAGTTTTGCTTAAGACCAGATGATTCTTAAATAGTATTTATTGCTCATTCAAACTACATCAATGACTGTCCTGGTATTTTTTTATTTCTTATAGAAAGGTAGAGGAAGTAAACTGTGCTACGTTTAAATCTATATGTGTGTCTGTTATTTTGCATATTACCCGCAGATCTGACACAACTATTTTATCATCAGTATTTCATTCTATCTTTTCTGTTTAGCATGTTTATTCAGGTTTATGTGTACGGTGTACGCTCCTCTGGGGAGTAGATACTCCGTCTGTGTGCGGATGTGTATGTGTATGTGTGTGTGCGTGCTATAACAAGGCTTGCAGCTCTGAGGAGACTGATACAGCCCGTTACCTTGGAGGCGACCCATATGGCAAGAGCCAAAGCGATGTTGACGGGATCACTGCCACCTTGGTCCTAATGAGATCCAGCTTAGCCCTAATGTCAGACAGGATGACAGTAAGAGATGGGCCACATGGCAGCCAGCCAGGCCGGCAGAGAGGCAGACAGCCTCAAATACACATATACATACATACAAATCATGCATACACACACACACATACATAGAGAAATGTCTTAGGTAGAATGCAAGAATCTATTATTTTTGGAGCCTGCTGCCTACTTACACTGTCCTGTTGCCCCAGTAGTATTTTATTGATTGACAGCTATACTTAAACAGAGACTGATTGTATTTTGCCTAATATTTCAAAGTGCTCTGCAGGAAATCTGTGATATTGTTGAGCTTTGGACTGACTGCACGGTGCCCAGGCCCAGTATCTCATAGGCAAAAATATTATATAACCATTAAAAAGCACAACTAAAACTCTTTGATCTACTGAAGCCTTGGATGACAGAGTGTAAAATCCCTTGGCTCTTTTTTCCTCACTTTGGTTTCCTCTGTAAATGGTTTTAATTAAAAATGGCTGCTCATCTGAGCAGTCTGGATTACTTTACAAAAACGCTTTTACTCAGATTCACAAGAGAAGAAAATGGGTGGGTGGGGGTGCACTGATGATGTATTTATGTGATGTTTATTTAAACATATTACTTAGACAAACCATTCTTATTTTTTTAAGTATAAAAAATTCCTGCGTTTATTGTATTTAAAAATGATTAAAAAAAACTTTTCAATATAATTCAATTTTGTATGAAATTGTACAATTTGTTGAAAAACACAAATTATGATAAAATGACCTACATTAGTGCAGTGGATTATGTTGCTTGATGCCTAAATCTCCAAATCTCTTTTCACCCTCTTTAGGACAATTTTATGCTGGTTTTCAAAGTAATGCTTCACAAATAGAATTAGTGCATAACTTTTCAGTCCAATGACCTAGTAATTTCATAATCTGACAAATGGTAAAGAGTCAAAATAGTGGCCAACAAGGGATTTTTTCAATAGTGAGTAGCACCTTTCTGTAGCCTCATTTTCCTCGCTTTAAGCTTGCAGACAGGTTCTATAGATTGACAGAATGCCCATCACGAGCCGGCACCAGATTGAAGAGGGGAGAATGCTTTGCACTGGACTCTGGCCAACTCTCAATGTTCTGTAGAGGGATGAAAAGGCATACTCCTGAGAGCACACTAATAAGGCTGTAATTGTATGTTCCTCCACTAAATTAATGGATGGAAATGATTTGATTAATTCAGACACTGCTGGATACTAATATCCAATTAAATCCCAACACCAGGCATGCACAAAGGCTACTAGTGCATTATAGGTTCCTGACTATAAACTGGGGATCTGTTTTTTTGACTTGTGAAAAGCATGCTACAGGTGAAGGTGTCAGGGAATGGTTGTGTGTCTCATCTGTCTGTGCATTAATTTGGACATTCTTCTGTGTGCCATGAAATATGTCATGTACAAGTGGTAGTTAAGAATATGGTAATTGAATTCTGCTAAATTCTATCCTAAGAGCTTATATTAACAAACCTAAAGTAACAGGTTCATTAGTGTCAGCTGGCCGTCATGTGCTCAGTATTTCTTTCACATTCAGCAAGAAATAAAGCTTGTGATTTCCTCTGAATTTCAAAATAAACAAAACAAAACAAAAAAAAAATAGCTTCATTTATCCATATGTGTTTCACAAAAACATTTTTAAATATACTATGAGGCAGTTTGAGAGAGCTTTGGTTGAATGGACACATATTTCAGTAGGATTGAAACCTTGTAAGATAATTAATAGGCCTGCGAAGGATGCTGGGAATTGGTGATCTCAGAAAAGAGTTAGTTACGATGAACGGATATTTCAATGAACAGCGCATAAAAAAACATGGAATTACTACATAGGATAAAATTGTGCTATTAGAAAGTTTTAATCAGGATGAATGATCAAAGTCTGTGTCAGATACATCAGGATTTGGCAGGACATACAGTAAAATACACTGTAAATGTCTGTAAATGTCAACGTAAGGCAGGTGAAATAATACTACACTTCTATATGTACTAGTTCATGTTCAAAGTATCAAAGTGTAATATTATTCAGCTTATACATATTTAATGTGCAGTGAAATATACTGGAAATGTCTTCTGAACTGTTCTCAAAGCACTTTGGAACAAGCACATGAATAAACCACTGTCTGTGTACAGGTTTCTTTGGCAGTTCAAAACTTGCATTTCAGAGCAGCAGTCCAGTCCAACAGTGAATGATGAAAATGAGCTTGTTCTCTCAAGCATAAATTTGTCTTTTTTTTCTCTATTCTTTTTAAATTCAAAGAATAATTGAGACTAAGATTTATATTTTTAACCTTCAATAATAGAAAGTAGTGCCATACAACTTGAATAACCAGCTTACCTATACAACTATGGAAAAAAAACAAAAAAACCCCAAAATGAATAAAACACCTGAGTGAAAAAGAAATTTAATACATGGAGCCTGAGAGTATCCAGTTGTTGATTTTTTTTCTCCTCTGGGCAGGATCACTTCTTGGTGTGGGTGGATTGGAGTCAGCGTAAAGCAGAGTGGGGATTCAGTATTCAGGGTAGGAGTAGTAAGAATTGGTGCTACTGGTGAAATCTTTCTCCCAATTGTTCTTAAAATATAAAGACCTTTGATTTAAATCTCATCACTTCATCATTTTAACCTATAAGATATTTGTGTGATATCAGTGCAAAATTAGCATATGAATTATTAAATTATTATATAAACGTGTTTTATGAGGTCAAATTAACTTCCCCTTTGACTACCAAAATTTTATCAAATCCAAAGGAACGTTTGTGTCAAATTTGAAGAGTTCCCATAAACTGTTCCTGAAACATCACAATTCATGAGAATGGGTCAGACTGAAGATGCCTCCCACCATAATTGTCACTGGCACAGAGGCATACAAAATTAGGCTAAAGAAAACTTTAAGACTTGAAATACCTTAGAGATGGAAGGTACACATCTGATCTCAATGTCCAACAATGTTATGTTAAAAGGTCTAGTCATCGGGGAACATGAATGGATGTTTTTTACCTTCTGCTACTGCAACGTAGGAGAAAACGCAGACAGCGGCTGTAATCTTTTTAAAAGAACCGAAACGATACAGTGTGGCACAATGATTGGATGCTTTAGTTGCACAGAAGAGAAACCACTGTTAAAAGTCTCCACTTTGCCTCTCCCACGCAGAGCTGTGCGAGTACGCATGTACACACATACACACACACACACACACGCACGCACGCACAATTCCACCGTAACAACAACAACAACAAAAGTACACAGTCTAGGCCAGACTTGACACCCCAATAAAAGTGTGGTTACTGCTGGCTGGGGCTTCTGGGATTTGAATCCTTGTCTTGTCCTCATTTGAACTTCTCCCTGAAACACAGTCTGGTGACGGAGGGCCAGATTTCCACTAGGTTAGGCCTGTAGTTGGAGATCAACTCTCAATTACCTACAACTGACATTCCCTTCTGTTGCTGAGGTCATTAACAAACTGCATAAAGGATGTGGAAACTTAATACCAGGACTGCAACAAAGCATAGTGCATGCTTCTGTGTTATGATGAATGCTCCGATTTTTATAGTGTGCCGTTTTGTGAAATACTGTAGCTGAATGGCAGTCTTCTGTGTACCAAGCACTTTGTGTACCTAGCACGCGAGATGTCTTAAGGATCACTCACAAGTGGTCTTAAAGACATCCTGAGTCATGGGTTTTGAATGGAGGAGAATGTGAATGAAAGGCAATGCCATGTGAGAGGAGAGTGACTACAGAGAAACGTGTACATAATAAATCTGAAAATTACCAAGATGAAGTAGTCATAAGAACGCCACTGACATAATCACCAGTGACATAAATAAAAAAGAGTAGTTTATTGAGCTAAATGCAGGCAAATGTCCAATTCACTGGGTGAACATTATTTATTCAGAGCTATAAAAGAAAGTAATGAGATCTAGATTTCACTCCTGGTGGAGAGGATCTAGAGAGAACGTATCGCAACTCACTTTCCTTGCACGTTCAAATCCAGTGTTTGTCTTGTCAGTTCTTCCATGGAAAAGATGCCATAAAGGAAGACACTTGGCAAAAAAATGTTAATTTTTCAGCTTGAAAGGTTCTCAAAGTAGGTCATGCATAGTTGGTTTGAATAAAGTGAATGGTGTGTTTGTGTGTTGGTAGGGGGGTTACTCCGGGCTCTTTTACATAATATTTCTATTCTCTCTACAAACACACACACACACACACACGTCAGCAGAACCCATAATTTCATTAAGATCTAGAATAAATGTTTAAGACCAGCTGTTTAACACCAGTAAATAACTTGAACTGCCCATGGAAAAAAGAATCCAACCTATATGTCACAGGAAACAGGCCTTTTCATAAATATAGGGGAAGACAGGATAACTTACAGGCTTCCTGCAGCAATGAAAGTAAATGAAAGTCTTGACAGTCGATTGTTAGTGTGTCGAACTTACCAAAATATGTCAAATTGTGTCCTATGCCAATGTATTACAAGAACAGCACCGTACTGCAGGAAATAGAACTATATTTTGCTATTAGAATGGGGAGAAAAAGGCGGTTGGACTATTTGGTGAAAGTTTCATCCAACAGCAAGGTAACGACCCAAAACATTAGAAGAAAAGAACTGGACTGTGGTTTCATATGATGAAAGACTAGCACAATCTCCAGACTTAAACCTCATGGAGCTGAATCGGGTTTAGAATGAACGAGACAGAAGGTGGGGATGTAAAGGAGGCAAAGAAATCCAAAAATTTCACTTAGTTTAGGACTAAGACTTCATGAAAGATGGAACGCCTGTCCTTCTTCTCCAGGTGCTGAAATCATGCATGTAGCACCGTGACACACTGACCCAGCAGGTAAAATCAGGCTCCCAACAATCATGGGGCAGGTCAAAAGTAAACAATAATATATCCCATGAATCTGAAAACATTTCATCGCCTGAAACTCCAAAAGGACAAACATGTTTGAAAGGAAGTGTAATATGATTTCTGTCTTCAGTGGATAATAATTGGAAGGATATTAAAGGGTCAGCTTTCTAAAAGTACACACACACACGCACACGTTGTGTAAGGACTATAACCCAAATCTAAGCATAAAATCCGGCCTTACTGCATGCACACAGCCACACAGACACACACTTTCTAGTACATATAAAACCTGTTGGCATCATCTTCTTCAAATTCCATTCACCTGAGGAGTGGCAGTAGAAATTTAAAGACAGAGAAGGATGGATTACCTACATGAAGACATTTTAGGCAGAAGTGCATCTGCATATTATAACCTGTAAATTGTTTTTTATTAAAGCAGATGTCTTGTGCGGCCATTTGTCTTAAAATTATATTTAGCATTGAAGAAAATTTCATTTATTTGTAAAAAGAAAAAATATCTGCACCCCAGAGAGAGCCAAGTTAAGATAAAGTGGATAGCTAGGTAAGCAAAAATGTTTTTTTGTTTGTTTGTGTTCTTTTTTTTTGGTGGGGGGGGGGCATCCCTTTTTATTTGAGCACCATGTCCCATAAACAAGATTTCAGGATAGTCTTATTCTATAGATGTAGAGATTTATAGATATTTTGTTGGATGTTGGGTCTTACTTCTTTCAGCTCGTAGTGAGTTGTGTGTTTGGGAATTTGACCTTTCTATAAATAAACCTGTCAGTTTCAACATGCACACACGCGCACGCGCACGCACGCACACACACACACACACACACACACACACACACACACACACAAACTGCGACCTGCGGAGTTTACTGCACCATACCTGGAATAAGCAAACATTCTCCTGCTCAATGTTTGCTTTTTGTTTTACTGGCCTTCCTCTGACTCTACAGCTGCCTGCTTCAGTCCGCTCTGAAAGAGCTCGTACCAGCAATAGCCATGGCTGAAGGCATCATGTTTTCTGTCTGTCTGTCTGTCTGTCTGTCTGCCCCGTTCTTATGAACAAGAAATTTCAGGGACACTTTGAAGGAATTTCTTCAAATTTGGTTTAAATATTCATTTGGACTCAAGGATGACCTGATTAAGATTTGTTAGTGAAAGGTCAAGGTTACCGAGACTTTCCAAACAAGTTTCATTCCTCTAAATGCTTTGAAGGTAACATCATTACATAAGATTCAAATATCCACTTGGATTCACAAATGAATTTTGTTGGTCCAAAGGTCAAAGGGCACTGTGACCTTCCAAACCATGTTTTTGACACTAACACTTGCATTCAGATAACATTTCGTACAGATTTCTAATAGTGTAAAATTGTGAACTATTTATATTTTGTACAAAAATTAGTCAAAGGTTAACGTCACAGTGAAATTATAGTATTCTTCGAAAACACTTTTTACCACGATGCATCTCTGTACCTCAGAAAGAGAGGGAGAGTTTGTGATTAACTTGACTGCTTGGTGGTTTGTTGGTGATAATTAGAGTTTGGGTATGAGCTTTCTGTTATTCATGATCTTCCTCAGCTGACGGGCCTTGGGGAAAATTAAAAGAACCTGATGCAGCATTTTGTCACACTGGAGTTGGAGTAAGTGTGTGGAAGAGCACAGTCATACCTTGATTAATTTGTTGTCTGTCTTATCACACACAGACACGTTTGCATTATTTTCTTTAGGATAATAAAGGAGGGAATACGAGAATATATGACGTTGGTCATGATTCAGGTTTATCTGGTGCATTCCTCTAGTTTGCTGCTCCCACCCGGTTATCTTTATTTTCCAAGTAACATTATTAAAGTAACTTAATCATGAATGAATGTTCGCTTCAACACTTGACTAATTCAACGCTAAAGGCATTACAATTTTACATTTTGCTGCTTAACTTTACTGAAAGGACAGGTGTCTTTTTTCAAGTCAACTTAAACCAATACTCATGAACCTCATGTTAGTTTTGCCTGAACTTGAGAATACATGTTTTTTAGAGGGCAGGAGTTTGTTCCGAACATTAATGTTATATGAATGTATCACTTCACAACCAGTAGGGTAGAAGGAACCATTACAGTTTTTATCAACTTTTTGAAAATACATTAGAACAGTCTTTATAGCAGTATCTGAATCTATCCTTAAAATTTTAATAATAGTTGTCATCTCCCCAGTTGGAACACAAAAACGTCTCTTCATGATCATTTGCTACTCTCCTATTCAATGCTAATGTCTAGTGTTCCCTCTGTGGGAACATTTGCTCTTCCTGAGCTGAATTCCTGCTTTATTAAACAGCAACATTAACATAGGCCACAGCATGGTTTACCTTGATGCTTGCGTGCCAGTGATGATGAAAAGGTTTAGCCACCACCTCAAGGGCACCGCTGTCATTATACAGTATCTCCACTATCTCAGATCTGTCCTGATCTACTTCTGATTCTCGAAACTAGACATCTGGTTGGTGTTGCTGCAGCTGAAAAGCTGCAGATGCCAGCAGCCAGAGAAAACTCTGGTCTTCCACAACCTAATTTTCTTGTTTTCTCAGAGGGCTACAGATTTGGGGACTTGCACCAAGACTTCTATGGGCACGATGACGAATTTTTAACCGCGATTTAAACCACTGACCTGAAGCAATGTCCTTGTCTGCAGCTGCTATAGTCAGCTATTCACTGCTTTTCAGAAAGAGGACCATAATTTGCCGTAATAACCCCAGTTCATGATATGTGTGTGGCTTACTTTGCCAAATAATTTTAGTTAAACTTGGTTTTTGAAATTCTGTTTTTACAACCCAAGAGGAGAAGCACTTTCTTTTGGGTTGATGGTGGAGGAGGATGTTATCCAGCCTGTTGTGAATGTAACTGACTGACATGCCTTAAGATCTCCCTTCATTCCAGTATGATTACACCCACACGCTCCAGTGTCAGTGACATATTCGCCTTGTGGTATTTCTGGCTCACCAGGAGGAAGCATCTTATTCACGTGTGATTCTGATACTGCCGTTGCAATTACATGTTTGACAGATTAAGTGGATGGGTTGATATACAGCAACTAATTGGAATATGCTTGAGTTTGATAGTGCCATAGTAACATAACTGCTGAGGAATAAAGGTGCAGAAATTGAGGAAAGCGATGACCTACTTTTGCAGTATTTCCCCTACCAATGCCTTGGGGGTGGGCACAAGACCTCCAGCCCCCTCAAGAAACCAAGACACACGAAAAAGATTAATATGTTATTCATGTTATTTTCCCCAATTTATGTGTGCATGTTTCATTTCAGCTCAGTGTCTCTGTGTTTTTGCTGTCCTTCCTGGTTGAGTTTTTCCACTCTGTTTCACCATGTGGGGAGGGGCTACAACATGTGTGTGCACACACACACACATAGCAGAGTAGAGGGGAGGAGGGACAACTTAGACACTTGTTATGTTAAATGCAATAAAAGCTCCCCAACAGGTGTTATGAATTCCTCTAAAACCCAATATTGAACTTGCCAACCCCACCAAGGCCGTCGCCCTGGGGGAAAATGCATATAACTTACCATGTATTGGTTAGCTCTGGTCATTGCTGATGTACACTGAGGTTATTATTGCCTGGTACATGCGAAGACCCCATATCACCTCAATGCATCTGTGAAAAAATCTATCTATAACCATATCAACATATTTTTAGGAGTTTGTACATCCTTAGTGTTTCAAATTGCTTTTCTGCCTTTAGAAGGGGGGATTTGCTACCTTCAATACAGTGAAGAAAAATAACCTTCACATGTTTCAAATCACAAGTAAGCATGCAAGCATGGAAGAAAAGGAATTATAATTCCTCATCAGAAACAATTTCCACCTCCAAATGAATCTTAGAACACATCTTGTGAGACATGTGTCATAGATACCTGGGGCAGAAGTTACTCTAAAATGAGGCTCCTCCTCCTCATCCGATATCACAACCTTTAAATGTACTGGTAATTCTACATAATAATTACTAATTACTAATTGCAGTTTCATAAAAAAAAAAATACTGCAGTGCCTGTCACTCCTGTCCCCAACCCTGAAAGAGCAAGCCCACTCCTGACATCACTGAATGCGTAATTGCAAAATCACCTGCAAAGATCAGTGCTGGAGGAAGTAAACAGATCTATATTCCAATGTAAAATTATTCGATTACAAGTCCTTGAAATTCAATTTAAATAAAAAAAATCTTAAACTTTAAGCTTTAGTTTATAGTGTGTGTTGTCTGTTTAAAACCTTTTTATCCTGTATCCTACATTTTGTAAAATTGTTATTTAAAATATAACTAGTGGCTAAAGCTGTTGAATAAATGTAGTGAAGTAGAAAGCAGAATTTGTCCTGAAATCTTCAGGGGAGATTGGCATAAATGAGACCGATCCCACAACTTATAACAAAGGGCAAAATAAATTGTCAACGGTGAAAAAGTTTGGCAATTAAAAAGTTAGCCCCACAAGTACAAGCATTATAAAAAGTTAGGCCAGAGCATTTTAATACACCTAATAGTGGTCAATTATTAATAGTAATTGCACAATATAAACACTCAATGATTTATTATTTAGAAGCAGAAAAGAGAACACAGCAGACAGTAAAATGTAATATCAACGGGGGCAGAAGAATAGTGACGATGTCGCTGCCCCTTATATAAAATATTTCATGTCACACGTTCACTTAGTGTCTCTATCCAAAAATACCTGTCAGATCAAGGAGAGGTCCCATTTTATTGTCAGTTTAGTCTCTCGGCCCTGGCGGTAGTTATTAGAGCTCCCATCTGTGGGTTGTATTAGACAAGCTTTACTGACAGCATGACATTTTTTTCCTCCCTTTGTGAACAAAGTTACATGCTCATTTCATGCAATATGAATTAAGGGCCAAACACTCACAAGTGTTTCAAGGGGTGATTTCCCCTTAGTGATTACACTGGAGAGATGCCAGAAACTGAACAGGAGAAAATTATCATACTGTGTGGAGAGAGCGAGAGAAAGCTGCGTAAAAATATTGCACTTTTGTGACTGTGTGTATTTGAACATGTACATTATGTATGCGTGTTTACTCAAGACTCAGCAGGGAAAGTACAGCAGAGAGACAGAGAAAGGGGGGGGGGTGGACTTTGTATTTACAAAATTTACCACAAATGAGAACGCTTTTTTTTTTTTTTACTAAGCGATAATGGCATGTTTGATTGGTAAGGAAGCCTGTAGGGCCTGATCAGTGTTTTAGTTTGGACCACTTGATGCTTATGGCCAATATTCGTTTAATGAAATAACTGCACTTCTGATATAGTTGTTGAAGCTTTCCTACACGTTTTTTTTTTTTTTGTTTGTTTGTTTGTTTTTTTTCAGGTTTGGTTCAACTTGTTCATCAGGTTAACTAATCATGATTCATTTAAATGGCAGCCTTGAGAAGGGAATTTCCACTCAATTCCAAAATCCTGTACTACACAGCGGCTGCTTTTCAGTAGAAGTAGGATGGGTTTGCTTTAGGCTTATAGTAGTATAATTATTATATAATAATCAGTTTGACCTCTAACATCTTGTGCGTCATACCAGTCTTGTAAGAGAAATAGAGCAGGCTATGCTCCAGTCCATTGGTAGAATGAGAGTTGGGATGTGGAAGTCCAACATACCAGTATCTACTTTCCACCTTCACATCCAGTCATGTGACGACACACACCATTTACACAGTCCCTGGATGAAAGGCAAGACAAAATGCTGAGTCAAAAGCTCAGTCTATTGAATCACATCTCAAGCTCCACTACCATCACACATACACACACACAGACCGCACCCTGCCCCAGCCTGGCATTAATGGTGTTGAAAATGCTCACACGTCACGTGTCAACGCAATGAGAGAGGCAGCGGTGTCAGCAGAGCTAGCCCGAAGGCTCGGCAACTGTACAAGCTGCTGTACGTACAACCTCATCATGACTCGCTTTCCTGCAGTTAATTGATTTGAATAATTATAGATTAGTGGTTGAAACTCATGGCAAAAGAATTTTTATGAAGATTGACAGTCATAAGCAGATATCGTCAAAGGCACCAGCCTTTGTGCAACTGAAAAACTGATATTAGCTCTTTGAATCTTCTGACTTCTGAAGCTCTTCTCATAAAAAGATTCTTTAAAGGAGGCACAGTTTGCAAAAAAAAACCAAAAAAAACAAACAAAACCAAAAACCAAAAAAACCTAAGTTAAATAAATTTATTTCAGTTTGTAATCCCTTATCTACTACTGGGCTACTTCATACCAAACTTTTCTCCACAACTGCCATGAGAGCTAGTATGCCAACTGTTTCATTATGGTGTTTGTGAAAGGCTTATAGTCCTCCTGCTGTCGAGTTTACATTTGATAGTGCTACACGCAATCTGACATGGATTCAAAGATTTAGATCCACATTTGTCTAATGCATGCTCACCAATGGTCAGACAGAATTTCACAAATACCACATCCACACAACAATCTGACAGTTTTGGTCCCATCTTTTCTGTCTCACTGTGGTATTTAACAAACATCTGCGGGCTGTGTGATTTAGTTATTCCCCCTCAGTGGGCTCCCTTTGGTTTCAGTCCCCTCGTGGCTCCCTTTGGGGTATACACAAACAGACACACATACGTGCATGATCGTAAACAACCACAGCTGCTTTGTGGACATGTTGATATTTCAATCTGGCCTCTCATTTTTGACTGTATTTTGCAGTATTGTAAGAGAATATGTACAGTTTGTTGATTTACCCATCATTTTTAAATAATGATTTAAATAAGAATAATCAGTTTTATGACACTATTGATGCAATTTAATTGTTTTTTTTTTCATGTAGTGTTTGCAGGATATACATTTAACATGAGGGATGAGTAATTAGAAAATACGACTGGTCGATATCACTAAACTTTTAAGTAATCACTAATCCTGTCCATTAATTATGAGTCAAATGAGGGTAAAATGTTGAGAAATATTTGACTATAAAAGTCAGTAATTACTTCATTAGAGACATTTTTTTATTTTTCTCATACTTTGTATGTCTGTCCTTATTTTTGAGGACAGATTTGATCCCTAGACATGACACCAATCTTGCAAAGTTTTTGTCTTTTTTGAAATTTGAAGTTTGTTTGGGGTCATTGCCATGTTGGGAAATGCTCCTCCTGCACTGGGATGACTGGGAGTCATCTTTTCATTTAGTATTTGGGTGTGGGCATGTCACTGCAGTAGACCGGGCGGTTTTCTTCTGGAATGTCATCCGTGGAGTACCAATAATCACTTATGTTGCATTAAGATTGCACCTTAGAGCCTGTAGTTTCTGAATGTTTTACAATCTGAATCTCATGATTATATCAGAAGAAACATAGAAGGGAAATGTCTTAAAGTAGGAGTGTCTAGACAAAATCATGAATAAAATCTACGACTTTGTTTGCTGTTGGGACCAAGGTCTCAGAGCTCCACCAAGCGCAGTGAATGCATGACAACAGATTTCTTTTTTTAGATTGCTTCGATCTATTTTGAGAGATGGGTAATGATACAGGACAGACACTGAAGGACATTCAAACCTGTCAACTCCTCTTGCTTCACACCCCATTGGTCAAAGGGAAGATGGCATTGATGAAAGGTCATGTAATGCTGATTAAAACTGAATATATTCTAATCCAAAGACAGTGCGTGGTAGTTTCTATTTGCTGTCTATCGATGGATTGGGTAATTGATCCGAGCCGTCCTCACAGAGTAGAGCTCACTCTGCCTCTAGCATCTGTTAACCCTGCTGTGTATTATCAGGCTCTTGTGCACAAAGGGAGGGTCACAGTATCTTAAAGTGTACCAACACACCGCTACACTACAATGTAGAAAAGTCTACACATTAAGACAATTGTTTTGCTTTAGTGCATTTCTTAAAACAAAAAAACCTTTTAAAAACAATTTAATAACGTCAATATTTCATTTTCATATCACAATGACCACTTTCAAAGCAAAATGGGAAACGTAGCTGAAAGAGCAGTTCTATCTTATGTTTTATATTAGTTTTTGACCACCATGATTGCCTCTGTCTCTTGGAAATAAGTTATACAACAGCTAAATCAATCTGCTAATGTTTTTACACCCCTATAAAGTGACATAACAATCTGTGTGACTGAGAAAAGGGAGGTGTAAAAGCTTGCAGAAAGTGTTGATTTACAGTATAACATCACGGTGCAAACCTCTGACAGTTTATGTGCCACCAACCTTGAAATCCTTAGTTAACAAAAGGCTCAAGCAGAATTTACATTTACATGTTAGAAGCAATGTTATACTTATGTTTGTCAAGGATGGAGGTGCTGCATTTCTACTACTTCTCTGTGTGTACAGACTTAACAAGCACCAGTACCAATTCAAGTGGAAATTAAACTCACTAAAAATGTTTAATAAGCCCACATTTCTCATGTATTTCAGAGGCCACATAAAAGTGAAGCACCAAAATAACTGCAGCTATCTAATTTGCTTTATGTCAGTGTCCTTCTGAGAATCTTGAATTTACAGTAAGAAGAAAATCGAGAGGGGAAAGAGGCATGAGAGGCAGAAACGGATAAAGAGCTGCATAGGGAGAGGGAGAGATGGACGGAGAGTGAGAGAAGATGATCAGAGATAAGCAGAAAGAGGAACAAAAGGGCAGAGGGAAAGGGCATGTCTAAACCCCCTTTCAATTTATTCCATATTGTTCATTGCAGATGAAAGATTTCAGACTGGAAAGTCTCAATAAAGTACCACATGAACATAATTAATCCCCACACATCAACCCACACCCCACTGAACTTATCCTCTTCTTTTTAATTATACAAAAATGGCTTTATCCAGCAAACGAATCGCACTCTGTGGTAATCAAAGCATAATGTTTGAAAGAGGGAACATGGACATTGCTCTGCACCATACAAATGATTACAGTTGCTTTAATGAGATGTGGGTCAATTTATAGAATCTGAAGGAATTGCTAGTTTCTTTTCAGAGCACGTGCTGAACAAATAAAAAAAGAAGCCACATACAGTATACTCTTTTTTTCAAACAACAAGCAGAAATACTCTTTACAGTAGATGCCTGGAGGAAGTGAGGAATGTAAGGCAAACAGTGTCTTGTCCTTCCTGTTATCTTTTCTTATAGCTCTTAGTCAGTGACTGTGGAGACATTGCCACTGGCTGCATCTGACTTGGATTTCAAACATTACCAAAGTCAGTTTTTCTGCTGCTCCAGCTTTGGTATTGAAGGTCAAAAAACGTGAGATATCTCAATTAAACTTAATTTTTAGACCAAATTTGACCGCCCCTCATATCATTCAAAAGAAAAAAGAGCACACTGCACATTGAACAAAGAGCTCAGAAGAAGTGACTACTGCCTGGACAGGAAGAACGAGTAGACAGACCAGACAAACTTGGCAGGAATACTGAGCTCACACAAGAACGTAGACGTTTGGTCCAAAATCAATCCAGCCTACTAATATTTGATTCTCCAAAAATTGAGGCTTCCATTGGCAGAGACGCAACACTCACCAACTGGAAGTGCTGTTATATAGATAGCAACAGTGTGAGCATAAAAATGCCTTCCAAATGAATTCGCTCAAATTCAGTTAGAATTCGTACATGTAATATGTACAAGTAAACCTTTTGATTGACGAGAAAACAGCTTCAGCTCCACTTGGACAACAAATAGTCAAACAGTTCAGACCACATGCTCATTATAATACCTGTGTACCAAGAAGTGCTGCTACCAGCTGCAGTTTGCTGTCAAAATAATGCATTTTAGTTTCTGCAGTACAATGCATTACTGCGATGATCCCCCACATTTACAGAAAAGATCACAACAGACTCTCTTCATTAAACTGCATTTTGCTTGACTTTCCAAATAAAAACATTGATAACAAGTTGAAATATAGGTTTTGTATTCTATATGATGAAATGAGGTCTGGCATTTTAGAGCTGAATGGACAGACCTCCTCTCTGAAATTACATTAAACTGAATTTCCTGTCCCATACCTGTCAAGTCATATCCACTGTTTCTGTATTGCACATTTCTGACCAAAAAAAGACCTTTGCTTATAGTGGGCTATAACTGTTTACAGATGGGACTGCTTTTAATGAAATGGGACTGAAGCCACACTTTCACATGTTTGGCAAATCCTGGCAGCGGTCTCCAATGAGTCTGTTAGTTCTCTTCGATCCAGAGCAACACAAAGCGATCCTCTTATTACCGAATATACTTTTATTGATTTCTAAACTGTGGACATTCTGCTATACATGGTGGATGAGTGTTTTATCTGCAGCTCAATAAATAAATAGCGGCAATAATGAAAGAATCAGGGTTCATTTCCTGTTTATTTTTGCCATTAGTTTTACTGCCTTAGCCCACTCACATATGCACTACATCTCCGGTTTAATTTTCAGCTCCAAGTTTAAACAAAGATGGGTAAATGCTTCCTTATGTGGTGGGAAGTAGGACAAATTGAGAGAAAGATCTCACCTGAACCAAAACATACATTATTGTTGAACAAACACAATAACCACAAACATGCTCAATCTTGTAATGGGTTTTCCCATGACACTGACCGATGTTCAACAAGTTATTAAATGTAGGTGTGTATCTGAAAAATATTTTTCAATAATTTTATCATTTATTTAATTTTTTCAATATTTTTATCTATCAGGATATTCCTGGCTATGACAAAAAAAAAACAACTCCAAAACAAATGATCAAAAACACACTCCTCGCTTACAAATACACTGGAACACTTTTAGATGGTCTCAAATATTATTTACTACTTCAAGTCAAACTGACGTTTACACAGAATGTACACCTTAAATGAATTAAATTAATCTTAAATGATGTCATTTTAGCGATACCACTGCTTTGATCTGATAAAAAAGTTCATTAAGCAATGCATTGTATTGGCTGATAGACTGGTTTGTGGCAAGCATGCACTCATTGACCTGTCATTCAAACCATCCTGCCCTCAATTATGCTTCAAGTATTCGTTAAATTTAAACAGGCGAGATATATACAAAAAAATTTGACTTAACTATACTAAAGAACAAAATTATCTATATAGTCCAAACTGTTGTTTATTTCTGCTGTAAAGTTACGCATTTTAACATGGGAGTCAATGGGGTTTGACTGGCACTTACAGCCGGCCTCAAGTGGCCATTTAAAGAACTGCCATTTCTGGCACTTCCAAGTTGGCCTAATTTTTCAGCCTTGCTGGCTGTCGATTGGTGGAAATGTAAATTACCAGCACATGGCATTACAACACAAATAATATGAGCTTACTATAGTCAAGATGAACAGGACTGTTTCTGTGCTTACCTTTAAGCCAGTACTGAAAAAAAACTCACCCAACAGCATTTGTGCTATTTTCAATCTAAATTCTCGTACCCTTCAAGATGTGTGAGAAGATGCCCACATTGTCAGATGTCACACAATAATTTGAAACTACTTTAGTGAGTATTACTGGATGGATTGAGCTCTTGCAGACTTCCTCTTGGAAGTTATTCAAGTTACATACTAGAAACAAAATAGTGTTAAATCTCCCAAGTTCTACAGGAAGGTAGAATATATTTGGCTGTCTGTCTGTGGCATGTTATAGTCAATGAGCCACAAAAAACGATCAGAAATTATTGCTTTTGAGGTTCCTTGAGACTGCCTTCATTACAGCTAATTGGATTGAATGGTGCCCACTCATTGGCCTACATTTATACATTTACATCGTATTTAAGGCGCTTAATCTGAATTGCACTGATATCATGAGACTGACATTTAAGCTCTTAAATCTGGAGGATGTTATAAGGGTTTTAGAAGGAGGGGGAAGAGTGAGGGGGAGGAAGGGAGAGAGACAGAGAGAGAGAGGGAGGAAACAGAAGAAAGAAACCAGTGAGAGGGTCTCAGTGACTGTGTGCTCAGAGAGACAGTAAAGCAGAATGACAGTGCAGGGCTTTTGTTCGAAAGACTGCCAGCATGTCAGTTCCGATGTAACATTTTTATCGACACCCTCCTCGCCACAACCTGACAGGCGGGCAGGAGCTCAACTTTTACGTTCCACACCAGAAGTTCAGGGTTATTGAAACAGGTTCCCTTGGCAAACTTTGGAGAAAATCTGTCTTTTTCCCCCCGTTGTCTGCTGCTTAGGGAAGTATGCAAGACTGGCAATGTTTATTCACTTGACCTAGAAAAAGCTCTTGGTTTAACCGTGCACATCTTTTGAATTCGCAAGTCATTTTTGATTTTATAGTGGAACTGTATATAGTGTGTGGAAGCACAATGTAGGCTATTTACTGCATGATTTGTTGTTGTTTCAGAGAATCTCAGAGGGAAAATGGTTTGGGTTTTTGGGGGCTTGCAGGTTTCTGCATCAGGCATTGCACTGAAATAGAGATAGTTTCAAACTGTGACTAGATAAAAAAAAAAATGCTCAGCTGTGCATGACAATAATCTTTAACCTCCTATTATTGCCTTCAATCTACTGGTACAGTACTTGAGCCAAATACCGACCTGTTTGTCGGGAAATTTAGAGTTGAAACAAGTACTGAATCAATGAGTAAGAACATAAGATAATTGATGCAAAAATGGCAAACAAATAAATAAATAAATAAAATGAATTTGCCCCATCTTCTTAAATCTTAATAAACCACTAAGTGAAAAATGCATCCACACCTCCCTGGTTTTGGTTAACTGCTAACAGACTCACCAGCTAGCAGCAAAGTAGCACTAGTGATTCACACAAGCTCCATTTGTCAACGGGTGGGGGGCTCTGATTCTTTCTGTTTTCAGTTTATTGGGCAATTTACTCTATCTGGCATTTTGTTCTCTGGATTGTACATCATTTCACTCAATGAAAGGTTATTTAAGGAGAACAAAACACACTGTGATAACAGAGTCTCTTTGGGCACTAACAGGACAATAAAATGACTGTTAATTCAAAAGTTCATTCATTCAACTCCAGTCTTGTAAGAATCCACAAAATATTCTTCTTTTGTGTACCAATTTATACTCTGACAGTAGAGCATTAAATAAAAGTGGTTGTTGCAACAAACCTAATAAGCTACAGTAGTTTGCTCCAGTTGGTCTATTTGTTCCCTCAAAGGTCAGCGCTGTCAAGACAGTTTGCTATGTGTCAATGAATCAGAGTTGAACTCAAATGAATTTAGACCTTCCGTGAGAAAAAAGGAAAACCTTCATCAAATAATCTTTAGTTTAAACCCCAAGGCTAATTTCACTGCAATATAATATCACTTTCCCATTTACTCACACTCCGCATTTAAATGAAGCCGCTGCTATATTTACCCAATTTATAGCAATACCTGGCTGTAGACAGGAAGCACAGCAGATTCCTGCACAACTGTCCATCTGGATACTAATACATAATAGAAACCCAAAGCTATTTCACTGTCCATAGACGGACGGTGTTGGGTGTTGTTCGCTGCAGGATCTCAGTTTAAACCTGGCAACATATATTCATCCAGCGAGTCTGTGTGCAGGAAAGGTTCCTTTGATGTCAAATAAGCAATTATTGACATCTCACCACAATTTCTTCTTACGCTCACTAATCCTGAACAGCAAGTTATCTGACGTCTTAATTCACTGTTAGTACTTTGATTGCTTCTGACCACCTCAAATGATGCAAACATTCCATATCGATCCTGTGCTTTGTGTCTTATGTTTGTTTGCCGATTGCTCAATAATCCAATTATTGCAGCACCGCTTTCTCTGAGTGCTTTTGATGTGTAGAGACACTTCCATAGTATGCAGAGAGGAGCGAGAAAAGAGGGGAAGGGAAGACGCAAAGTGGGAGAAAACTCAGAGAGCGAGACAGGCAGCGCGAGGTAGCCTGTGTGGGGGTGAGAGGGAGAAAGGGAGAGTGAACGAGCGGAGAAAGAAACCACCGAGGGACTCTGTGACTGTGTGTGTTCATGTGAGAGAAAGAAAAAGACGAGGGAGGGGAGGGGGGAGTGAAAACAGGACTGAAAGTCACAAGCACAAGCACAAGTTACCTTTTTAAATGCACTGACCTTGTGCTCTTCACATTAACCTCACTCTCCAGGAGAATTAGTCTGTATCGTTCACACTCTGCTTTTGCTAACTGCGCCAATTGATTTCAGTGGACCAGAAAAGGGTAAATTGAATCTCTTGTTACCCTGGACAAAGACCAAGGGAATACATGGTAATGCTGCACAGAAAGACCTGAAATAACAGCCTATGCACACTGTTAGTCCACTGTTGTCTCTCTGGATAGATCTGGTGAGACTAGAATGGCTCCCCAGGGTGTGAGACTGTTGGAGAAGCCTCATAAGCCGTTGCTGCAAGGGATGGCTAAACAATTTTGCTGCTCCCTCACTCCTGTTTAGTGTGCATCAGGTTTCAAATGTAGGTAAGGAGAGAGAGGACAAAAGAATACTGAATTGGCACAGTGAACAAATATTTTTCAGTGAGTGACATGTAGCATTATAACATTGTACTGCAGCCATTCTAACCCTATTAAATCAGCAGTGAGTGTATTATTTCTGATTGATGGCCGAGGGCGAGGAGCTCAGACAGATTCATTTACGCGGCATTTGCTCCTCGTTAATAACAACTGATGCTATCACAACAAAAACAAGTTTTCAAATAGTCCTTTGCACATTCAACCCCAGCACTAAAGGCTTTGGGGTGCAATGAGTTTAAAGAGACAGTTCGACTAAACATGTATGGATTTTTTAAATGCCTCCAATATACAATAGAAGATGTGAGTCTCCAGCATGAGGCTAATGTTGATGTTTGGTTCCACGATGGAACACTTTGCCTTCTGCAACAAATGGCTTTAATCCACATAAATTAGAAGAAGTTGCTCAGCAGGAGGCAAAGATTACAGGGATAATGCAGGCAGTGTGTGTCTGTTTGTGTTCTGGAAAAGAGGGACAACATGAAGGAATAGGGAGGCTGCAACGAAATGGCTGAGGAAGCAAAAGTGTTTACAGAGGCACGGTGAAAGAGCAGCAGCTGGGGTAAGAACCTTTCAGCAGCATGCCAGAGCTGGCCCACAACAACAACAAAAAAAGGTGACACAGGAGGAAAGTTGAATCAAATCAGCAGGAACAAAATCTCCGGAGGAGGACAAACTGTGCGACAAAGTGAAAACAGCTTTTGTCATTTGATATTGTTTCGCTATTGTTCTAAATAATACAATTTCGTCAACTTGTTGGACAGGAAATTATGTTCTTATGTAGAAAGACAAACAAATAAAAACCAGACTTGATGTTTTTTGGACATCCAATGGGAAAGTTACTGGCTTATTCAGAAGTGTATAATAGAGAAACTGGAAAGGTGATGTATCCACAGCACAGTTCATATTATCTGGACCTTTTTGGATGAATTAAACCTCATTATGTTCTGCAATAAATCAATAAAGTATCATTCTTTTGTGTGACTAAAGCTCTAAACTGTAACTTGTATGTATTGGAGAGAATGTGGTAAATGAAAATTATGACCATGTTTCCTGGGGGGATTTGGTGGTGACAGATCTATTCAGAACAGACTGGCACTTCTTGGGAATTTACAGTAACCGGAGTGTGTATGCTTTGGTCATGGATCCCGGTGAAATGGGCATGCTTCACACACTAACATGGCTGTTATGACAGGCGCTCTCCTATAAAGCCTCTGTGGACAGACAGGCCCTGAGGGCAGAGTACGTAAAGAGGAGTCAGTGGCACATTGAGAGGCCATCAATGTGCTACACAGTACATGGTGTCAGAAATGTGGATGTAGTGTGCCAGTCAGGGTTTGGGAGAGAAACTATATGCTTGATGGGAAATTGACAGACGTCTCTCCCAATTCCACCATTTGCATCGCTCAGAAATACTAATTACGGTCTATTTCCTCTTAGAAGGCTACTCATTAGCGCTGACAGGTTTCGCAACATGAAGCAGAACAGTGAATAGACAGAAAATGTGGAGCTACAAGCTGCTTTCCAGCTGCACAAAACCTGCGTTTCAATAGGGAATCTTTTGTTCACTGCATAAATCTCCATGGGCTAAAGTCCTGTTCCTGATTGAATCTCCATGGGCTAAAAGTAATGAAAATACTTTTTAAAAATTCACTCTGGTTGGACCATGAGTAGTCTCTTTTAAGCAAGGTATCCAGAAACCAGATTTAATTTTAATTCCTTATTTTCACTCATCATAATAGCCAAAGCAACACCCTCATGCACCTTTAAAATAAGATATTGTTCATGCACTCACCCCCCTTCTCCACCTGAGACCTCGCTCCCATTCTTAAATATTTATACAATGAGCTGTAGATGTCATGTATTTACCCTAATCTTCAGAGTTTCATATACCTCAAACAATGAGATGTAGTGTGTACACAAGGCAGCATGGGAGAGATGGAGAGGAAGTAGAGAAACCTCTGAACCGACAGTATTTCCTTCAGATGGAAAATGTGGGAGATATTCTGAGGCCCATGAGTATTTGGTTGGGCGAATGTTTTATTTGAACAGGGAGTCTTAGTGGCAAAGCCTGATGTCATGATTTATTAAAAGTACAGCGTGAAGGGAATTATAACATGGTGGGAAGTAGTGCATGTGTGTATGTGCTTGTAAATCTATGTTGACGCATATGTTTGTGCGCGTCTGACAGCATCGCTGGAGAGAGGCAACAAGGACAGTATAGTCATATGACTGCATTCTAAGATGTATGTGACATTGATTTCTTGGTAGATACTGCAGGACTTCTTTGAATATGGAAAAGCAGTTAGCATCTATGAGGATATGTGGAAGTAAGGCTGCACAACAACAAAATATTATTTTAAATGTTTCTTATGGTGAGAATATGATCTACGGCTGGAGGTAAAGCTGAAACAAGGAGTTGATAAGACATTTAGGGCGTTTGAGCTCATGTGGTATGCACCCTAACAAGCCCTAAAGCCATTCAGAAACTACACTACTTTGATAAAAGATTAAAGTAATTTTTCATGCGGGGGAGCACAGCGGCATAGTGGTTAGCGCTGTTGCCCCACAACTCTGTGGAGTTTGCATGTTCTCCGTGTGCCTGCGTGGGTTTCCTCCAGGTACTTTGGTTTCCTCCCACCGTCCAAAGACATCATGTTTAGGTTAACTGGTGACTCTAAATTGTCCGTAGGTCTGAGTGTGAGTGGTTGTTTGTCTCTGTCTGTCTCTGTATGTTAGCCCTGTGATGGACGGGTGACCTGTCCAGGGTGTACCCTGTCCTTGCCCAGAGTGAGCTGGGATTTGCTCCAGCACCCCCCACGACCCGGAAATGGATAGGCGGTAGAAGATGAATGAATGAATTTTTCATGCAGAAATAATCTGGTTCCAGCTGTGATCAACTGCGATAAAAACTAAATATCTTTGCCATTTGGGTTGTTCTTAAATTAAATGAAAAAATCAAAAAAGCATTTGAGGAAATGGTGATGGGCTTTTTATGATGGGCAAGTAATCAATAAATCAGTTGATTAAGAAAATTATTCTAAATAATTCAATAAAAAAATATTCCTATCACATGTTCCCAGAACCAAAGGTATCATTTTTCCATTAAATTTAGTATTCTGCTAAATTTTGAATGATAACAATGGTTTTTACTATATCTTATGTCTTTATTTGAAGGTTTTCAGTTAAGAGGCTGATAGCATACATCAGGAGAGAGAAGTGGATGTCAAAAAACAGAAGTCCCTGAATGCAGCCCAGTGCAAATGAACATCAGTTTAATTATTTGTGTGACATTTGTATGTGTATCTGCCAGAACTGAGCCCGGGATACTGCAGCTACATCATGTGCATCTTAATCACTAAGCCACCAGGAAGCTGTTCAATTCTTTATTTTGTCTGAGATAAATTAAAAGGCCTACAGGGATTTAGATTATAATATGAGATGGAAAAAAATTACAAATTTGTTCTTGAAGAAGTTAGAACATACAAATGTTGACATGAATAATGTAAAACATTTAATCCATTATTATCGTTGTTGATAAGTGTTATGTTTATGGAAAAATTGATCATCAATTTCTTTAGCAATAATATGACTGTCTGAATTAATGACACAGAGAGTTTTACTACTCTCATACATGACAGTGAAGCCCGGCCAGCAAATGAGTCAGTATCTATTCTCTGTGTTCCTGCAGAGCTGACATCCCTGGAAGTGCCCCACCCAAAAGGTGAATGGGTGCCTTCTCTGTCAGGGCAGCTACATGCACCACTGCATATCCTTCACCCCATTAAATATACATCAATTGTCAGCCATACCTGTGAGGGAGCTCTCACCTGGGCCGGGGTTATGGTGACTGGTGTTATTTTTAACCTTGTGTTTTGTGGCTACAATATGTGTCACATATAAGTGCGTGATGATGAGAGGGATGAGTGAGAAGTGAACAGATGATAAAAAGAGAAGAGCTTTTCTCTCTTGATGTTTATGCTCTCGTCTCTCCCACACTACCCCTCTTCCTCTTGGTTCTCTCTGCAAACAGCCAACACATCTCTTTGTGTAACATAAAAAAGAAAAAAGGTTGGTGTAAAAGCAAGTCTGGGCATTCGGTAGAAATGGTCAAGGGCTGATGCATGTGACCTCCTTCTCGCTGTAGCTCTTGATTTGTAGACAAAAATATCTGCTCCGTCTTTTATTAAGGCCAATGTCTGTCAATCTTTGTCTGAAATGAACAAACTGAGAAATGTTAATCTAGTTTGTTGGCTTGCACCTGCAATGCCACTGCAGCCTAAAGTTAAAAGATACAAAATTGTCTTTTTTTTTTTTTACAATCAGACATGTAAATTAAATGTAAACATTAATATCCACCATGTCCTGTGAGGACAGAGATTGATTGAAGATCTGGTTCTAGAGTCAAAGGTTGGATTTTACATTTGTTGTGGTTAGAGTTATTTATTTTGTCAGCACATACTGCACATATTTGTCCCCTTGATAGTTCATTGTGTAGACTGAGATTTTCCTTTTTGCACTAGTTTTTTTTTTTATGAGAACCTAATTGCACTATGTCCCTCAGCAGGTGTTGCATTGTTCATCCAGTGGCCATCTGGGCCTGTAATCCTTTGGAGGTGAACACACTGAATTTGAAAAAGGTCATTGCACATCACTTTAGCCCATTGTGTGTGTGTGTGTGTCCAAGTGTTTCTGTGTGTACTGCTTGTCTTTGCCCTCTAACCTTCTTTCTCTTTTGCATTTTGTGCTGCCTGTATGGGACATTTTGTACTTGTGAGGTCAGAATCTTAAACTTGACCTTTTAGGAAAATAATGTCAAGCTTTACAATAAGACACCCTGAAGCCACTGAACAAACTATATTCATAATCCTCTTGAACCTGTCATTTGCTCTGGCTGGCCAATTTTGAAACAAATAAAGCTTTTTTTTGGAGAATGTAGAACCACAGCTTGCCATGATCCCCAAATGAACCTGCCACGAGGTCTTTTTGTCTAAAGATACCATTTATAAAAATTCTAATGATCCATATTTCTGAAGCTGTATAGCTGATATAGCATCAGCATGTCTGTGGTTCATTACTTGATTGACTCCTGATAGATTCTGTCAGCAGCACTTTGGGCTAAGTGGGTGAGCGGAGGCAGGTCTTCTTGCCGGGTATATGACTGCTCTTCTGCTGTTGAACCTGTCAAATACTATTGAGAGGCTGACTGAAGAGCAGCTCTCAGCACTTCTGGAACTAACATGCAGAATGTGCTGCTGTGGTGCTAACCACCTGGATTGCATCCAGCCATAGACTTGGCTTTGGCTCCTCTGCACAGCCCACTTCTTGAGGTTGTGGTTTCATACCCTGTGACTTCAATGAACCACTCGACTATTAACTGTATACACAATAAACAGCCAGGGCAGGTCTGCTTGGCAGCCCCATGGCTAACTTTAGCCCTCCATATGTATATTACTATGTGTGTTTGGAGCGTTATCCTTAGCTCATACTGGACTTGCTGCCTGCTCTTCCTTCATGTATGTCCCAGCAGAATTGTAAATGACTGGTGGGTGGTGAGGATAATCGCATGTGACAGCTAATGCGTAGGGTTGCTGGCAACATGTGTCAGTGCCAGTGCCAGTGTACATTAACCTACATTCAGATTAAGGCGTTTTGGAATCCCATGAGAAAAGAAGAGGTCGCCTTTTGAATAGGATTTTTTTTGGCACGTTTGATTTCTTTGATCTCACAAGCTTAAATTATTTTGTTTTTAAGGGATTTAGCAATTAAATGTCCACCTCCTGTACATTTTAATCTGATTGACCAAACCTTTTTTGTACTGTAAAAAAGTAGCTGTAAACAGGAGTTGGCTGTGTACTAACTGTTGCTAGAAAGTGGAGAACAGAGGTAAAGAGTGTGGGGCATGGAGGTGGCTCAGGTCAGGGCTGATCCCTTAAAGATAATCTCCCTCTCCAGGGATTTGTTTTTCTCTCTGTCTTAGGCCCTCTAAGCTGAGTCTGGAGGTCACCTGCTACACAGACAAACAGACACATTTGTAAGGAGCCAGATATTACATGAAAGTACTGGGAGAAAGCAAAGTAAGCAGTAAATAGAGCTGAAACTTGAACAGAAGAGGAACCCTGGAGTAGAGTTCACCCAAAGCACTAAAATCAAAGGATTTTCATCTAAAATAAAAGCAGTTTTAACAGTACAGCTTTGAAGTGGTCCATTTGTGTTTATATTCGTGGCAGGAAACTAGATTAGAGTAAATTTTGAGCCACATTTCACAAAGGTGGTAAAACAATCTCATTTTTGTGTATTTAGTTAGATTTGAGCCAACTACTGTGCTTATTTTTATTGTCATCATGTAGATTTATGTTTAGGAGAAAAATGTGATTTAAGTCACCGAAGTGGTATTTCATGCTCCTTCATGTGTTGAACATTTTGGGTGTAACTCCAGCCTTTTGTTTGCATGGTTTCTCTCCTTCCCATGCCTGGAAATCAACCTGATGCCCAACGTATTTTTCAACACATCAGCTGAACTGTGGTCTCAGCTGTTGTTTTGGCTGTTCCTGTTTTTAGCAAAGGATCTTGGAAACTTTGTGCTAAAATCGGAGACTTTTGCGATCAGTAACAGATCAGTGTGACGAACACGTGAAAAGTTAAGTTCTTAAAGGCACTTTTGTGCAGTCTATCAAGCCAGTGTTGTAGGACATGACCAGAGGATTTGATAATGTTGCTGCAGAAGTGCAGAAAAGGAGCATTGTTTTATTGGTATAATTTAAGAATAGTTCTGTTGTTGCCTTTTAATGTGATCAACTACAATATAATTTTTCACAAGGCTGTTATATTTCACTACATTTGGCAGGTGTGTGACATTTGTAAATCTCTTGTGGCGTATGAAAACTTCCAGCTCTGGAAAATGTCTCTCTTTGGAGAAAGTTTTGGAGGTAACCAAGCTAATGAGTTGGATTTACACCAATTTTTTGTACAGATGTGTTATTCCCAAAGAGTTCCTTGAGGTATTGGCGATCATTGACCTGGTTCATGCTTTGTGTGTAAATAAACTTTGTGGGCTACATGTGGTCAGAAATGAACAAGTGGGTGTGTTGACCTCATAAACTGTTTAAGAGCTTTTTCTTTTTTTTTACTGTGGCATTATACAAAGAGCTGAGTTTTAATATTGCTGCACAAAATTTTTGGAGTGTACATATAAAGTGTGCGAAGCATGTGCACCAGCATTCATTAACAGCTTTCACATAGAGTCAGACTATATTGTGCTGCGAAGGAGCCATGAATGAAGCTTTGGGCATGAAGTGGCCTAATTTTATTCTGTATGGATATGATCAGTCCCTTGTTGCCCTTGGCAGGCATGAATTACAGGAGTTTTGAACCACAATAATCCTCCCAGGAGATAATAACACCCTGCCACATCATCCTGAGATTGATGTCTACACTCACCAAGGCCAAAATATCTCAGTTGTTTTGTTTGATTCACTATGTAAAGCATTGAGTGATTTAGGTGAAGTTTAAGTGGTCAAACAGCACTGGCAGGTTGTAAGCAGCTGAGTTACGCTCCCACCACCCCAAAGGTATCTACTGTCTTCATTTCTTCAAAAAGCCCCTGAGCCATTCAGCTGCTGTTGCATACAGAAGAAAGGGTGAAGGTTCAGTGATGATGTTTATAGTTGTTTGTGGAATTTAGAGACAAGTACAGCTTCAGACATGTTGAGTACAAACTAGGTACTAAAGGACCTAAATCATACTGTTGCCTTTGTCAGTATAAAGACGTAGCCTCTAGCAGCTCCCTTAAGACTTACTTTTGTATGAATGTGTGCTGGTTTCTTAACTTGTCTCATTTCTTTGTTAACACTCAAAACAGTGGATTTATATAAAGATAATCACGATTTGCCGTCATGGAGAAGGTCACTTGAAGTTTGTCAGCACAAGCCTTGGAGGGGAGACAACACAACAGCTTGGAATTTCAAACAAGGAATGCAATCACAGCTGGGATACCAGACTCCATAACACAGCAAGTTGGCCATTTCTGTGGTGAAATACATTTCATTTGATGTTGAAAATGCCTCATTTGCACTGTGCGTGAAGTCTTTATCGATTGCATTATAGAGAAAGTAAATATGATAAAAATTATTCACGCTAAAAAAATCTAAACAACAAACAACTTTTCTTTCTGGGACATAGGAAACACCAAATTACATATACACCTTTTCTTGATTTTATAAGACAGCCAGTCAGAGTAGATTATACAGTAACCTTAACACAAGTGTAACACAAAACTGCCAAAGAGGAAATCTCATATTTCTGTATGCTCAGTTACTCTGCCCAATGCCAGGGTCACCTTCACCGGAAAAATAAATCCCTGGTGGCTCTCTAACACTACCCATAAGACCTCTCTCCCTTTGAGAGGCAGTGAGTGGGTGTCAACCTAATGTTTATACTGTTTGCTCATGGTTATGTAAGCCATTTTGTCCTTTTTCTCTTTCTCTCTCTCACCATCCCTCAGCTTGTTTAAACTAATCTACCTTTACCTTTCCAACATTCCAACTTGTGTGTTAATAAATATTCTTTCAACTGGTCAAGCTAAAGATTTCTCAGAATGCCAAGGTGTGTATTACATAAATATTGTAGACCAGACTGTAGAGAGGTACTGTACCGTAGATGCTGTGTGGTTTTTTTTGTTTTTTTTTCTCTCAGAGTCAAGGATGCTTCTCTTTCATGAAGGGCAGGGTTAGGAGGCTTTGGTACTTGTCTGAACTATCCCTGTGATAACAGCCTCTAGAATGAACGAGTCAGTGTGTCTACTCAAACACACACACACACACACACACATACATACATACAAATGGTTCTTTGCAGTGGGCGGCTCTGCAGCAGTGTAAATACAGTACAGTACAGTGCACAGATCTGTGGTGTGCATGGCCAACAGTGTTACATGCATGATGAGGACATTGTTTTTCAATACAACAAAACTCTCTCTTGTGGTTCAGCTGTTTGCTTACTGACTCTGTCATACGAATGTACTTTGTGTAGGTCACAGGGTTCAGTCTTACCACGTGTGCCCTGCTGTGCCCTGCTATCCTCCATCATACAGCCATTCTCATGGCCCATTATTCACCCATAATGATGTTATGTTGATAACCTCAGAATAACTACGGCCCCTTTGACTCCCTTTATATCTCTAATTTGTCAGTTTTCTTCAACTTCATGCTCTGTTTCTATGGCAACTAATTGCTCTAATTATGCCACGCTCAGCTGACTTCTGACCTTTTCTTGTGACCCATGATGACCTGTTTATGGTTAATGGATTAAGAGAGAGAAAAAGAGAGAGAGAGAGAGAGAGAGACAGCTTCAATTGACGGCAATGATTGTAAAGTACAGTGTTTCCAGTTTCTGATGAAACTTTGGCTTGAATAAGCATCCTTTCTGGTTGTATTGCTCGTTAATTTAGCATTCTTTCCACAGCTGAGTGAGGGTGGAGATATTTGAACCATTTGGAGAATGCTCACAGTGCGACATCCAAATTACATGTAGAAAAGCATGAAGCCAATTTGAGCCCAAACATCTGTCCTGTGGTTTGTCCTCACACATTTTAGTGGGCACAGTAGGCTTCATCTGGCTTCAAACTTTCATATTTCTTTTGCTTTTGTCATTTCATAAATACTTTCCCTAAGCAGCATGCCAGTCTGAGAAGCTCTAGAGGGGGGCAACGAGTGTTAGGAGTTACAAATTTCTGCTTGTACATTTTGGTGGGAAGAAACAGCCAGCATGTACTCATACTCATCTGTATCCTCATGGGAAATAAACAGCAACTAAATCAGTTGTTAGCTTTGTGTGTTATCTTTAAAGATGAAAGGACACAGAAAACAATGAAACTGCTGCCCTGGGGTTTCTGTAGGAAGGGAAAAAAGCAACAACTGGAGCGAAGAATGAAACCTTTGATCTGTGCAGTCAGCCCCATTGAGCTGGTCTGAGACTATACCCAGAAATAGGGGAGACAGGGGTCAA
The DNA here is from genome assembly GCA_034769265.1 of Remorina albescens. Classification (NCBI taxonomy): domain Eukaryota; kingdom Metazoa; phylum Chordata; class Actinopteri; order Carangiformes; family Echeneidae; genus Remorina; species Remorina albescens. Next base: position 5,394,254 of record CM068487.1, read on the forward strand.
GAAAAAAAAAAGTTATAGACCCAGTTCACAGAAGGAGCCTGTTCCCTACTGCAGCACTTTTTTGGGGAACTGTTAGACTTTTTTAAGAGATACTGGTGAGGATATTCTATTATTTCTTGCAAAAATAAAAGATGTCTTTCATTTTCATTTTTTTTCATTTCATTTTCATTTATTCATTCCAATCAAGTGATTCTATTCAAGGATTAAGTAGAACAACATTTTTTATATAGAATATATGTTTAGAGTGTATAGTACATCTTCTCCTAAAAAAACATCTGTAGTCAGTCAACATTATGTCTCCTAATTTGCTGCTTTTGCTTTCTGGCCCTTTGTTATCAGAATTTAATGTTAGGTGACACAAGGTGCTGCAGCCAGGTATTAACTGTGTGAGCTGCAGGCCTTCACAAGATGTTACTTCCAGTAGTACATTATCATTTAAGCCTTCATTGCAACAGACATAAATTGCAACCTCTGAATATTTCAAGCTGTTGAAATGACAAGCAAAACACAAAAAGAAATTTAGTTAGCATGTCCTTGTGGCCTGGCAGTCAAAAATGCTGCACTACTTAACCAATGTCCCACTTTTCATTAGATTGCATGTCATTTACTTATTCTTTCAAGCTCCTTAAAACTTCCTCTCATTATTATTCTTGCACATACCTTATGCTGACAAACAGTAGGTTAATATCTCTGCTGAAACAGCCTGATTTGGGAACGTCTGTTTGCATGTGTTTAGTTTTGGGCTACTGGCAGCCATTGGTGCACAGTCACTACAGCCTGGCCCGTCTACTCCGGTTTCATAAGCATAGAGAGTGAATGACCTATATACTAATAAGAGGGAGGGGAAGTCACCTTGTTGGTGGACCAACAGTCAGGCACACTGGCACACAGCAACAGTGTTTTAAGGTGCGGGACTATTAAAGCCTTACCCAATGTCCTGATGTTAAAAGCATAATTTTGAGGGACATTTCATATTTGGCCTGTACTCCTCTTAGCCTTAATAACTTGTGGGGTTTCTTTTCTTGGCATGGATTGTCTTTCTTTTTTAACCCTGTTTTGTGACGGTGCGAAAAGGCCAATGTATGGTGGAATATTATTTCAATTAACATGCTGAGAAACACACCTTGATATGGACAATGGATTTGCACATACACACACACGCACACTCACATTAGCTGAAACATTGAGGCTGGGTGCCAGAAAGAGCTAGTCAGACAAACACCTCACCAGAGACTCCTCTAAGCGTCCTAACAAATTGAATGTGTGTGTAGATGGACAAGGGGGAATTAGATCAGTGGTCCTGATTGTATCTGAGTGTGCTGTTGCTGTACCCCTTTCCAGCAAGACCCCCTGGAGGAAATGTGCGTGCGTGCGAGAGCAAGCAAGGCAGAGAGATGGAGGGAGAATAAGAGAGGGGGAGCTTGGCAGCTGGTTTGATGAAGGATGTAAGGAGAATGTTAACCAGACAATCACCTTGCATGTTATTGATTGAGATGGGAGAAAGGTAATTAGCACAGAAAAGACAGGGAAGCTGAGGCCACTTTTAATGTTTTGATACAAGGTGTTCTCTCTTTGTACCCATCTACATGTTGTTGTGTTCTTTGTGTGTTTTCTGCCTTTATGCGCATGAAGGGAAATTTATCAAATATAGCGCACATCCAAATTTTTTTAATCTGACGTGCGTCGACCTCACCTTAGATGCGACTTTGAATCCACTCAAAATGTAAATGTACACATCCATCATTTTTATTAGATGTGAGAGCCACCTGATTCAGTGTCATTCAGTTAACAAGTAGCAGAAATAAGTAGCCTACCCTAATAAAATGAGCCTATTACAATTTTATTCACACCATTAAGCTACATGTCATGTGCCCTCCTGCACGGAGCAAACCTGTTTAGGAAAATTATGAAACATGTCAGCTCTCATACTGAAATGTATTTAGTGTCATTTTCTGCTTTTAAATTTTTTTTCTTCTTTCCCCTCACTCCATCTTTTGACTTGCATCTCCATTAACTTCAGTTTGGTTTGAAAAATAGATACAGGCTTTATGTCCTGAAGTGTGCACTGGATACCAGATAGAGTTTAGAATGGATCCTTTATATAATATTCTGTCTACAGCCCAAGCTGATTTTGATTTTTGAAGCTGATATTGATTTAAAAATTTAAATCTAATTTCTATTCCTTTTTACATGAATGGAAGCAAACCCTTTTGATGATGAGCCATTAATTTTGGTTATTACATTTTATAGCTCACCAGCTATAAAATGATGTGGCCCTGTTTCTAAATGACATCAAAACTCTTGGCATTTCAGTACTGCAGTTTCATGCTGTCTCTCAGCCAGCATACACTCATGTTAGTCATGTAAAGCACGTTCACAAAATTATTTATGATACAAAACTCATAACCTTTCACGTCTTAGTCACCAAATTAAAGTAATGTCTCAACTAATTTATCTACAGGCAAGAATATTTAAGATTTGTAACCAATTAATCTATCAGTGAAACTAACCAACCAAGTTAACCAAATATATTACAAACGTTAAAATGACAGAAAACAGATGTACGGTGTCTATAAAAAAGTTCTATAACTGTTACTTTCATAAAATTCAAGGCCTAGGTTACTATCATGATGGAGATTTTAGATCCCTGTTGGGTCTTTTTGTCGTTCTCCGACATAGTAGTGTTTCTCTTTAGTAACTGCTTTCATAGTAGATGAGCCTGAAACAGAAATTGTCCATTACTTTTGATCTTTTGAATCTTGCAGGAATAGGTAAATTTGCTACTGTACTTGTCTAATTTAGCGCAGTAGTAGTAAGAACATACTGTACATCCTGAGCTGTAATGGTCATGTCAGTCAGTGTTGTAGAAGTCAGTCAATAGTGAAAGCAGTAAATGATGCCAAAGTAAGCAATTCCTTGGATCAGGCAAAAGAGGAGCAGGCTGTTATCAGTTCTGTTGTCTGTTGGTTGTGGATTAGAGTAAATAATGAAAACACGATGCCATACTTAGAGTTACAGCTAAGATCAGTGCTGAATCTCACCTTTGAACTTTGTTGCACAATTTACACCATTTCAGTGAGATTTTTGCTTTACTGTGGTTTATGATATTTCAGTTCACCACTCAACTTTTTCAAGACAAGGGAGACAAGTGTTTGGATCCCACAAAACATTGACATCCTGCTCTATGTGTCTGCGCTTATAGAATTTAAATAACCTCGTCTATAATTCTGTCATTGTCATCTCTGTTAGCTCAATAAAGCTATAAATCAGTTGAGCCCAAGGGCCTCCTTTCTTGGTTGCCACTCATCTTCATGGCCAGCCACATTGTGCTGCTACTGTACAGCGGATTGTAAAAACCCAAGAATGTTTCACAATGTGGAGGAGGACAAAGGCATTCTGTACTGGCTTTGTTGTAGACTTTTGGAAATTCTTTGTTTGATTTGTGCCTGGTCAGAAAAAAAAACAAAAAAAAATGTGTATCTGTGTGTGTCTTTCAGCTCACCATTGAGACAACCATCCTCCACAGTCAAAGTTTGCCTGGTTTGTGGAGACGAGGCGTCAGGATGCCACTACGGAGTCGTGACATGTGGAAGCTGCAAAGTCTTCTTCAAAAGAGCAGTAGAAGGTATGGCATTAACCCCTGTTCAAACAAAACAACTAAATTTAGGGCTTTCCTATAGTGGCTGAGTGGGGATAATGCACTGCAAGCTCGGACATCACAAGAAAATGAAGCCAACATCTTCACAACTTTAAGATGAACAATGTAAATCACAGCAAGAAGCATATATGCCAAATTAACGGGACAAAGTCAGCATGAGAAAACAGAAATGCACTGAAAATACACAACAGTGCCTCAGCAAAAATATTTCCATTAATATCATAAATCATTTCATATTTGTTAAAGCTAAAATAAAAATAGTAGTGGTCAACACGGTCTTTACAATCAGTGTCATCCAGAAACCATAGAGAACTCATTGTATTTTCAGAAATTGCAACATGTTTTTGCAGATTAGTCCTCAGATTTGTGAATCTGTTGCTTTTTTACCTTTTGTCTCATTGATATGCAGTGTTGTCTTTTAGGAATGTGATGTAAATGTGGTCAAGATGTGCTTTTCCACTTGCATATGTTCTAGTTTGTTGCTCTCGTACAAAATTTTTTTTTTCTTCAGAGAAAAGTGACAGTAGTAGCTTAAACTCTTTTCTAATAAGTGACTCTCGACAGGAGACAGCCACTGTGCCAGTATTACGCTGTCATTCAGCAAGTTTCACTCATATTGCATTTTGCCAAAATTAGTACCCACATTTGGTTCAGTAAATATCAAATAATTTCAAACAATATCATCGTAACTGACACTTGCAGCCTTCAAAATTATTGGCAGGTGTTCATTTCATTTCATTAACAGTGGTTTGTAGAGACTACCTTATGCCAAGTAAGTCTAAATTTGTGGTACAAGCTTACGGCTATTCCAACTGGGACATATCAATGAAAAATATGTGTGAAAATGCAATAAATTCTCTCAATTTTCACATAATCTCTTTTATCTTGATGGAATAATATCTGACTTTAGTTAAACAAGTTCATATTGGAAAGGAGTGAGGCAGCTTGTTGCTTTCAGTACTGATCATCATTTATCAATAATTGATCCTAGTTTTATTTTTACTACACTGATTTATGCAACAAGCTGTTTTACCTCAGTAGCCCTTCCATATATTTATTTCCAAAACATCATTACAATTACCAAAAGCAGACTTTATATTTATAGTCTGTGACCAAGCTGAGTGGCACATCGGGGGAGAGAGAAAAAAAAAAAAAAAAACAAAACAAAACAAAGCATAAAAAAAACAATCAGTTATTCTCCTATGGCAGCCCTTTATATTATATTTAGCTTGGGGAAAATAAGCAGCACCATAATGTGCTTTTCATTTTGTGCCTGTTGCCGGAGGTGTTGGCCTAACTCATTTAGATGAGAGTTTGAATGCAAAACATACTTTTACAGACCCAAACTAGGAGAAAAAGAAAAGAAAAAACAAAAACAAAAATAAATGCGCAAACAAGTCTGCCAGCCAGCCATTAGGGCCTGTTTGGCAATTTGAGAAATTACTTTCATTTCCAATCAAATCATGCTTTAATTTATTGATATTTACACACTGTCATCCTGGACACAGGAAACCAGATTATGTGTCTGGGATTATCAAATCAGTCGTGACACTGTTCTTGACTGCATGGCTAGCAAAGAGCCAATGACAGATGCTAAAGATCTGACATTGTGTGACTCCCAGTCAGGTGAGACTCTGGAAAGCTCAAACCTCTAGATGGCTCAACCACTGGTCTAATTGTCTCATAATTGATTCATGATTAGAATTACAGTTAAAACAGAAGTGTTGCCTGTGTGATCCCATTCAAATCACCTTCATATGTCTTCATGAGCATATTGTCAAACAACTGCAACTGCACAAACTACGAAAGGCTAACAAGGACAATGTTAGATTCATTAAGATTGCACGAGTCCTTCTGAGGGGCAAAGTGAGCCATTACCTTACTTGACCCCTCCACAGCTGCTCCTGAGATCGAAAGAGAGGCATAAGGTGTAGGATAAAAGGATGAAAATAGTGAGGGAGGGATTTTGCAAGTGAAGAGGACAGTGAAAGAGATACAGTGAGGGAAGGGCGGGGGGAGGACAAAGAAAAAGTTAGATGCAGACAGAGAGATAAAGAGAGAAGGAGCAAGAGAGTGGGAGAGGGATGGAAAGTGATGTGTCAGCAATGAGTGCCAGAGAGGTGTAAGTCAGGATGTGAGGAAACGTGTTACTCCTCCTTCCTCTCCTCCTTTTTCCTCTCAAAGTTAAAAACTTTGACTCCGTATGATGAGATATAAAAGAAGACTGCAGAGAGTGGGCATTTGTACAAGGGGAATAATCCAGCCCATGCTTAATTTCTTTTGCACCGCCTGCCTCGGGGGACACAACTTTTCAGTCGGCTGTAGCTCATTAGACAACTGGCTCACAGCCCTTTACTACAGAGCTAGTTAGCATTCTGGAGTCATCAACAGATCACATGAAATCCTCTGACTGTGGAGGGTCTGGTTTCCCCTGTATTCGGACAAGTGTTGTGTCAGGTAGCTTCATCTTACATGGACAAAGCTTGGCACAGGTATTATTCGAATTCTACATTTAAGGTTTATACAGACCATCTGTTTGGAATATCTACTGGCCACATGAGAATTTTACTTTCCAAATCTGTGCACTCACAGTCCTCCTCAAGAGAGCCAATATTCATTCCACTTAATTTTTGTCATATCTACCAGAAGGCACAGCCAACTGTACACTATGAAGTTTATTACTGTGGCTCCAGGAAATATATAGAAATATCAAATTAAGTACTGAGTATACTCTGGCTGTTAGCTTTTCAAATGCCATCGATTCAGTCTTTAGCATTCACAAATATTACATTTGCACACTCACTTATTTTACATGAAAGAAACATTCACCCACCTGCTCTCCCATTCACTAAAAGTCATATGTTTATCTTACACAGTATGGCAGCTCAAGTGTTATTTCCATTTTATCCATTTTAGATGTACTTATATAGTAAACAAACAGAATAGGGGCAGTAACTTTTATGAATCTCTCAAGCTTTGCAACTGTATTGCTACTGTTGACTCAACTGTCAGGTGCAAACATGTAGCAAATTTATGTGCTCTATTGAAATGAATGAATTCTCCAGGATAAATGTTTGTTCTGTGCTGCAGAAAATGCCCTCTGACAAGCAGGTTCATAAATATGTGTTATCATCGCTAATGAAATGTGGAAACTAGAAATAGCTGAACGCATTCATATGTGCTTCCCTCCTGAATCCACTCTACTAAGGACTAGTTTGTTGATACAAGGCAGCTGCACTCAATAAACGACTCCATGTGGAGTGCATTTGAAGAGTTGAACGCCAGCTTATTATTCACATGTCATCAGTGGCTTGGCATGTCTGCTCTTTGTAATAATACTAGGCACTGCCTTTAGCTCACGAGCTGTTTTTGCTGGTGTCTTTTATTGAAATGAGAGCTTTACAAAGACATTAGTCAACCTTGTTACGGCCTCCCTGTGTCTCCAGTGTAACTGGGTCGTGGTTTCCATGGAGCTAGTGTCATTCTAAAAACCTGTTCCTCAGTACTGCCTCTGTTGGAACGGTCACCCGAGGACACGTCTTGCATTGCTTCGGCTTTGACGGGCAACTCTGGCATCCAATAACATCTTTCTTAGATCAGGATGGAGGAATAAAGGCCTCCTCCTTGCAGCACTGGAATGAACGCTTCAGGTTTTGTGTACAAGAGGCTCATGTAACAACTGCTGAAGAGAAGCCATTAAGCAGTGATGTCCTCATACCAGGTCCTCAACACATGTCTCACATAAGACGTTCTTTGATGAAACATTGTGATAAAAAGTATACAAACACAGTTGTAGGCACAGGATTGCTAAACACGCATATGTATGGGCACACATTTACTCATAAGTGAAAGAATCCAGTTGTACTGCATTACATAGAAATTACATCTGCCAAGCTTACTGTAAGTAGTTGGTCTGACCCACATTGCTAATAGGCATTTAAGTTGGAGAATGAAGGGTCTCTCTAATGAAGCCTAGATACAGTTACAGCATGTGTGTGTGCATCACTGCTGCTTTAAAAATAGAAAGAAGGGCATGCAACATATAAGGACTGCATCTAAAGTTCACTTTTACATAACAAAATATGTATAATTAGATATATAGGAGGAGACATTAGTAAACAAAATAACAGCTTCTAAAAAGACCATTATTCCTGTTTAGCCAGCAGAATATATAAAATACTTTTGCCAAATGACTAAGAAGTTAAATAATTTGAGCACTATAAAACCCAGGATATACACCACATTGTGTACATATCTTTGGGGCATGTGCGGGTTTATATAACTCACTTGTATGTACACACTACTTCCTCCATGGCCTCAGTTCCCCTGGCCCCAGGCTGACCTACAGGGCTGACCGCTCTCCGCTGGATACAATCTAACCTCCATCTCTTCCTTCTCCCTGGTGATACCTTTGTTCTTTGACATCAATGCAAAAAGTATCCAGTGCAGATAATGGGTGACACCTTTTGTCTTCAACCAAATAAAGAGAGCCAATCTGATAGGCTCTATCAGTGTCTCCTCTGATGACTGGTTTGTTACAGACACCGGACTAACAGTGTTGTCGCAATACGTTGTAACACGAAAAATCTTTTATTTAGTGGTGACAAATAAGAAACTCCACCTAGTTTTTGTTTTTTGTTTTTTTCAAATTCTGAATTTGAGGTAATCAAGATTTGACTCAATACAACTTTGATGAGAAAGAAGGTACTGGGGCATGAGCATACTTCTACTGTCAGCCCTTTTTGATTTAACAAAACATGATGTAGTTCTCTCTCCTAGTTTAAATGAATATTTGAGCCTTTGAGTAAAGTCTTATTATAGTCCTGCTCACATTAAAGTTGTAACTGTAAATGTTAGTTATGGAGTATTGTAAAAGACATTGATTATCAAAAACACTTACACTTATCAAAAAGACACTTACAAATACCATATTGAGGCCTACATAAAGACTAAATGCTTTATGTATAGTACGCAGAAAGCAGATGGGGAATATCTTTGTGAAAAGAACATGCAATGGACAACCGCTTGAGTTATAGCACACTATTATAGAAGAGGAGACATTAGTAAACAAAATACCAGCTTCTAGTTACATCCTATTTTAACTTGTGCAGCCTCTCTCTCTTTAAAATTATCCAGACAGGGAAACTTAATTGTGTAGAGCCCTATCCAACACAGCTGGTTGTGTGTTGTCCAAAAAGTTAGAGTAGCAGAGCTATTGCAAGGCAGTGATTTGCATATTGCTGGCCCAGTGGTAACAACAATTACATCTTTGAGAAGCTCATCTTGTGGTTGTTTGGTAGTTAAACTATGCAATTTAGGTTGCTTAAATACCGATGAATGACGATCACAGAATTGACCAAAAGCTTTGCAAGTGGATATTAAAATGGTGTTAATCCACAAGACTCAGATATTTTAGCACATCCTTTAGTTATTTTCTATCTTCTGTCTACAGTACTGGCTTGCAAATAAGACATTTTCTTCCTCTGCCAAATGCCATTCAGTGAGTCACACTAGCGTTATTGACATGGGTCAGCTACTGTATCTGAGAGGCTATTTTCACAATCTTAGAAATGTGCAGTGGCTATTTAAATGTGTCAAACTAAGGGCTGAATTTTAGGAAGGCCTAAAGCCCATCTGTGTTTTGTTTGGAAAGCAGATGTACTCTATCTGCGCCGGTGGCAGGATGACTGCAGGGCAGACTTCTCTTGTTCAAGTGGGGTCCCCACAGGAAAGAGTATTTCCCTCTCAGAAGAGCTTCCTTATAACTGATGTATGCTGAAGAAAGACAACATAGACTACTCAGCAGGTTGTTGCCAGATTGTGAGATCATTAACTATATGTACATCTGAGTGGACTTCATTAACCCTTTAACAACGAAGATTCCTACTGTTCACCTGGACTTTTTGCTAATTTTAACCACAAAATCGCCAGAAAGTGTCCTGTGAGTAAAGTGTTTTTGCCCATTTCTACAGAACACTTAGAACCTTCGATATCCAGCAGTTTACTGTATGTCGAAAGAATGTATTAATGGTTAACAACAAAGGAAAGGATTCGCCTACTTCTGGCAACAGCAAGAGTGGAATTGCTATAATGACCCTATATTGGCTGTGAAGCGCAACTTCTCAGTTTTCAGGAACTGCTGGAATTTCTCAGATAGAGCAAACATTCACAAACATATGGTAATTCAAAATGCCGTTGTGCAAATGTGTCGCTCAATTTAATAGGGTTAAAGAGCTCAGAGGATGGATGATGCTAACAAAGACTGCATGATATTAAGTTTAATAGAGTACAATAAATGCAAAACAAAATCTGATGGATCTTTATCTTTTAAATAGCGCACACTATGAAAATAACTAAGAGATTTTGACATTTACCATTGTTACGGTTAAGACAAGACTAACAGAGGTTTCGGTTAAGAAGCACAAGGAAGACAGAATACATGCTGACAAATGAAACATTTTTAGATCTGAAAGATAATCTTTTTTTTTTGTTCAAAATTTCCTCAATTTTTGAGGTAACACTTAAAATTAACATTAATCAAAGAGCATGCTACATGCACATATTCAGGGGTAAAAATGCAGCATGAGTGCATTTGAGTGCATGCACCCACAGTGCATAAATAAACAACTTCTGTCCCTTTCAGATACACACACAGTCGTGGGCACACACACACCACTGACTTCAGCTGTCTCATATAGTGTATTTCACTCTAACAATTATTAACAAGATTCACAAGAATGAGCAAAACAGTTGACAGGAAAGCTCCAGAGTTTTTAAGAATTGCCATTTGATCTGGCCTGTCCAAGTGAGAATGTGGGTATATAGTAGTATGTGTGTGTGCATGCACACAAGGGGGTGGGGAAGGGGATGGCTGTGTTGTATTTCCTGTGTCGCAGTTTACTGTTTTTTAGAGCAAGAAAAATGGGCTTATGTAACGGTCATGTGATTTAGCCAGAAATAGTGGTGGGGCTACAGCTGCTGCCTCTCCTCCTGCAGCTTGGTTCCTTGGCTTTTGGCAGCAGCCAGACAGACACACTGCGCACTACTCCCGCTAGCTCAGAAAACAACTTCTGCTCATTCCTACACAAATACAAATACTGTACTCTTGATGAAACAAAGGCAGTGCACAGAATGTACATGTTTGAGCAAACTGCATGTAAACAGAACGCACAATCTTTCTTGCAACAACACTGAAATCTATGCCAGAAATCTTGGATGCTCATAAAGAATCAAATAGTACAGGAAAAACAAGTAGAAAAATACAGAGCGATATGTCATGACATGCTAAAATGAACATGAACATATACAGAGTTTTAGACGTGGACAAAATCTTAACATTAACCTGAATAGAGGTAATCCATATACTGGGGTCACTGAGGTCAATATATGACACTATACCACTCTATCTTGGTTGTGTCATGATTTCCATGTGTCTGTGTCCTTTTTTTGTGAAAGTATGTACAGTTTTTGTAGTTCTTTTTTTTTTTTTTGTAATTGTCAAGGGGACTAGCTTTCTGTATGAGTATGTGTGTGTGTGTGTGTTTCCATGCACACGTGTGTACGGGAGCAAGAGAGTGAATGACTATGTGCGCGCGAGCATGAGCCCGTCTGTGTGTGGGCGTATGGTGCTCTGAGGCTGGCGGACGTGAGGAAAAAGGGAAAAAGGAGGGATGGAGATGCAGGCGTAAAGAAGGAGAAGAGTGGAGGAGGAGAGGAGCTGTACAGTGAAGAGCTAGTGGAGCGGAAGGAAGCACTCTGAATTGGGAGATCATTGGGTTTAGCTAACAGCTAGGCAGGAGGCAGGAGAGATTCTCGCCATGTTAACATCACTGTCAGGAATAGTCTAGCTGCAGCCAGTGTCCTGGTTCCAGTGAATCCTAATACCCTCATGCCATATACTGTAAAATACACCATTAGTCATGCGTTGTAGAATGTGAGAGCAGAATAATTACAATTTCAATAAATTTTACAGTGATAATTATGAAATGCAGATCTCTGATATAGCCAGACATTTCATGGGTTTCGGTGTTGACCTACATTACAACACAGATTCAACAGCAGAATCAAATATTCATTGCTTTTCATCATAATGTAATCAAATGGACTGTATACTGATCAAAGCTACTACCCTCATTCCATAATAAAGCACCCTCCTTTCTTGCTCTCTTTTTATTTTTTCCTAACTACACACCCATTTGAAAGTATCACTTCTGTTCTTTGTCAAGCTGCACATATAGTTCACCATTGAACTGACATTGCGTCTTGTCTTTCTGTAGGTCAGCACAACTACCTGTGTGCCGGGAGAAATGACTGTATCATTGACAAGATCCGAAGGAAAAACTGTCCAGCATGTCGCGTACGGAAGTGTCTCCAGGCTGGGATGAACCTTGGAGGTGAGGAGTCAGACCCTCATTACACCTTTGTTCAGTCACATGTCTTCATATGTGACATTTGACTCAGCCTTGATATGGGTGTAAGAAAACGCTAGATTTAAAATAAAGAAAAAAAAAAAAAGACGGTCTTGCTGTGGTCCTAAGACATTTGTGTGTGCAATCTAATTATATATGTATTATCCATCTGCATACAGTAGGTGTAGATCTTCACTATTCTATATGCTGGCAGCTGAGAAAGACAAAGCCTGCAGACTTGGCACAGTATTGTATTGTGAGAAAAGACAACACTATAGCAGAGAGTGGAGAATTCAGAAGTGAAGAGTGATTTTTTTTTTTTTTATACATATATATTCATTTATTGCCTGTGGCTTATTCCAATTAAGGGTTACAGTGGCATGGAAGGGAGGAAAGCTAACTTCATAGGTTTACAGTCCATTAGAAAGACTGAAATGACAAATGTTCTTTTCAATTTTATGGTCTCAAAGTAGGGCTGGGCGATAAATCGATTTAATCGATTAATTTGAATTTGTACTTTACGTCGATTTGTTTTATTGAAAATCGATTTTCTCTTCAATATCCGCCACCAACGCTCCCTGCTGGTCTCCCGTAGTTCAAAGTGCGCGCGCGCGCCCCCCGCACGTTTGATTTACAAACAACATGGCGGCAAGCGGTGAAGAGCTATTTCCGAAGAAAGGAAACGCATCTTCGGTTATTTGGAATTGGTTCGGGTTTTCGGCATCAGACATAGAACAAAAAACACCTCGCTGCAAAGTTTGTTTAAAGGCTGTTGCTATCAAAGGTAGCAATACTACTAATTTACTGCAGCACCTCAAACAGAGGCATGCTGCCAAGTGGGAGAGGTGTTGCTCCCTCCGAAAAGAACAAGACCACGGCAGCCCAAGCACCGCCACCAAAACACAACCTAGCGTCTTGGAAACATTTACAAACTGTATCCCGTATGATAAGAAAGGGGCCCAGTGGAAAGCGGTCACGGATGCAGTTGTTTACAATATAAGGCTACTATTTAATGCTGTTGTTTAATTTTATGTTTAATTTTATTTGATGCAGATGTTTAATTCTCTTTACATGATTCAGGGAATCAAAATATTGACCAAATACTTTTTGTATATCACAGGCACCTTTTTATTATGCAAAACATGTTCAGGTAAAAGTTTTGTTTGCACTTTATTTTATCAACCTAAAAAACGGTCTCTTAATTTAATGTTCTACTTATTTTTTTAAGTTAGTTTGAGGGTGCATTGTGTCAGTTTTAAACTAGATAAAGCTTAATGAAAAAGTTACATTGTCAATGTTTACAATGGCAGGCAGGGCTAGCAATCTCTTTTTTTGGCTTGTTTATGATTTCCCTTTAACCCCAGAAGGAAAAATCTGAACAAAATAAAATTAAAACTTGTTTTGAACAATTTATTTGTCATGTGCAAACTGATTTTAAGTAGGGCGGGGAAATTGATTTAAATCGTGAATCAGATTTGTTGTAAATAAAATAGAACAACAAATAGAATAATACTGTCACCTAACACATATGACGGATGCTGTTCCTGAACTTTACGGATCTTCTATATTGAAATCTTTATGAAATGAAATTTTATTTACAATGGGAAGAATAATTAATTGAAGCCTATGGAGAGCCAATTAATCAAAGTAATGTGTTATTCGAGTCAAGGTTTATTTATAAAGTATATTTAAAAACCACTTTCTTTGACCAAAGTGCTGTACCAGTCATGCAATAAATAAAATGTACAATTTCTAAAACATGATTAAGCAAAATAAAAAAATGTAGAAATAAAGATAAAAAAATCAAAATAATAATTTCCAACTAAGGTTCCTGGATTTGATGTAAAAAGAAAGAAAAAAAAAAGGACCATTAATGTGAATGACTGTGACATTCTTAATATTCATTTAGCTATCATCCTAAAATACTTTCCATGTTTGACATTTCAGTGACTTTAGAGATTTGGATATGCAATGGGGTGACAACGTTAGCACAGTTACTATTTAACACTGTAAAAACTTAGCGATATTTCAGCAAATTTTTAATAGATAGGTTATGGGCCCTTTCTGAACTACGTTCGTTTATTTGTTAGGATTTGAAGAGCTTCAGTTTGGCTACTGTCAAAATAAAATTAATTACCCCTTTTACAAAGTCTGAGCACAAAATAGTAATGCTTAAAATACTTTGTAAAGTCTCATCTACTTGTGGTTCAATGCCTTTTTAAATAGTACATTTAACGCAAGAGGGAAAACTTCTATTTATACTACTGTCCTCAAACCAAACCTGATAGCACAATATAAAATAAAAAACTCAATAGTAATTGGGACAAAACAATTCCAGTAAAGCACTTGAAATCATTAATTCATCTTCTACTGCTTTTCTGTTTCTGGGTTGCATTGTAGCCAGTCCCAGCTGGTGTCTTGGACAAAGGCAGGATACACCCTGGACAGGTTGGCAGTCCATCGCAGGGCCAACACACAGAGACAGACAGAGACCAACAATCACTCATGCTCAGACCTATGGGAAATGTAGTCACCAATTAACCTAAACATGTCTTTGGACAGTGGGAGGAAACCCACACAGGTATGGGGAGAACATGCAAACTCTGCACAGAAAGGCCCCAGGCCTGGGAATCGAACCTGTGACTTTCTTGTTGTGGAGCAACAGCGCTAACCGCTATGCTGCTGTGCTGCCCGCATGGCATAGTTTGAATGGATGCTTCAAAGGTTTGTGATTTAGTTCAGACAGCAAAAGAATATTATTATTATTACAATATTGGCTAGATGTCTTGTTGAATGAGGTGGGTACTAAGAGTGCAATTTTTTTGACACCATTATCCTCTGCAAACACAGAGGGTTCTTGCACAGGGAAGACTGGGCTGTGGGAGTTATAGGGTCCTCCACAGGAACAAAAGCTTATATGGAGGACACTAGAGTGAAAGTGGGTCTTGTGATATACAGTATCAGCAGCAACAATGTTGAAGTGGTGTATGGAGCAATTTAGAGCTGTTGAAGAAGATTTTCAGCCACTGCATACAAGAGGATATATATTATATACATAGTTATATATATATATATATATACACATACACACATTTCATGTGGTTTCACAGAGCTATTAGGAAACAGGACTGATGAAAATAAAGCTATGCCTTATAATTGCCTAACATTCCCTTCAAATGGTTAACTGCTTTCTCCTTTTGTGGCCCTTCAATACGGAATGAGCTGCAAGACATTGGAAGCTCTCCCTAATGTAAAGGCCTTTCAAAGTATTTTTCAATCAGAGATCAAGGTAACATAAAGCTGTTTTGACCTGATGTAAAATATTGAAGTGGCTATGAAACACTATGCGTCTTTCTTCCTAATGTCTCTTTTATTGCTTTTGTGTTGATTTTATGTATGTCATGTATTTATTGAGGCAGCATGGCGGCATAGTGGTTATTGCTGTGGCCCCAAACAAGAAGGTGGCGGGCTCGGTTCCCAGGCCTGGGGCCTTTTTGTGTGGAGTTTGTATGTTCTCCCTGTGCCTGTGTGGGTTTCCTCCAGGTACTCCGGTTTCCTCCCACCGTCCAAAGACATCATGTTTAGGTTAACTGGTGACTCTAAATTGTCTGTAGGTCTGAGTGTGAATGTGAGTCGTTGTTGGTCTCTGTCTGTCTCTGTATGTTGGCCCTGTGATGGACTGGTGACCTGTCCGGCGTGTACAGTGCCCTTGCCCAAGACACCAGCTGGGACTGGCTACAACACCTCCCGCGACATGAAGACGGATAAGCAGTAGAAGATGAATGAATGAATGAATCTATTTATTGTGACTGATTTTATGTATGTCACATTTGGGTGCCGTCTCAGCCAGGACTCCCTAGGAGACGGGATGGGAAATTTATGTATTTAAAAAAGTACAAATAAATAAAATATACCAATTACAGAAGAGACTAAGGAATGATTACTAGAAAAATTTTAATCGTGTTGACACCCTGCTCAGATACAAACCCCAACATGTGAACTGGGCCTGAGCCAACAGTGTGTTTCTCCCCCACAACGCCTTTAGATCCTAAAAGTCTAAATGTAAACCCAGCGGTGGTGTCAATCAGTATAGTCACAACAGCTTATACATAAATCCTAACTTAAGCATATTAAAACCATCAAAACATTTAAAGGAGGAAACCCATCTCCATCAAATTAAATGTTACATGGTGTTGAAAAGCAGCTGATAACGTTCAGTTTCAAATACAAGCCTAAGGATTCAATGAGTGCACCTGCATGTCTGAGTAACAGCAGTGTAAATCTTTGAATGGGCAAAAAAAAATTGTCCAATGTGCTACATAATTCTACCCAAACATTAAATGCAGCTGTGATAAGTTAACCCTGCAGACAATTATTAAAGAGAATAAATTCATGAAATCAGCTGTGAAAGATTCCCAATACCAGCATCATCTGGGTAAACCACTCCACCTATCTGAGTACCAAAACATAACCATCCTCCCCGCTGTTCAAATGATATATTTTTATCATAAATGAAAAACCTACACAGATTAAGGCAAAAACATTAGCTCCCCAAGCTAGTAGCTAGCTAGCTAACTAGCTAAAGGAGACAGCCAAAAAAGACATTTAGCAGCCATCGTAGCCACGACCAGTGAGCTATGAAACCGAACTAAGTCTGAAAAAAGTAAAAAAACAAAACAACAAACAAAGCTGAAAGACAACTAAGAAAAGACAAGAGCCACATTAACCCGCACATCATACTGAATGTGTTTCAGCGTGCCTTAGCATTAGCATTGATTTACCTTGGATGGGAACCTCATATGGATGATCAAAAGGGACAGAATGAAATATATAAATAAATCTTTAAATAATTACTTAAATGTGTCATTAATTCATTAAAATGCCAGTTCATTTAATTTAAAAAAATATATATATAATTATTTCACTATTTAATTTATTATTTCATGGTCTTGTTGCAGTGCTTCATGAATTTATTTTATCTGTCATCGAAGTCAGTGGGCGGGGCCAACGCGAAGACTAGGCGTAATATCCGGACGAGACCAGCAATTCATAAACTAAAAACTCATGAATTTAGTGTAAAAACCTTAGACCGCTTTGGTGCATGCGCCTCCTGATAGTCTTTGTTGACACTCCAAACGTTGCTGCAATTTGACGAGCTGGTTTAGCAGAAAGAAGTTGGTGCTCCAGAACTGCAGTCGGTATGTTAAATGCCAAACGTCCCGGTCCTTGTGTGTGTTGTGTCTGAAGCGGTGGAGTACTTCTTCTAAATTTGCGGTCAATATCTTGGTCGGAAAGTGCTGAAATAACGCCAACAACTTCAATAAATTCCTCTGCTTTACACGCTACATGCTCTGGGTCAGCAGGTCCCGCTTCCACATACTCTGCAAGGTCTAAAATGTCTATCACCAACTCCCGAGAAAGTTGAAGCACATCGTCTGTTGCCACAATGTGTTGAAAGACTTCCAGGCTTCACCAAAGTAACGCAAATCGCTAACGCAGAGCATCCTTCTGCCTTTATTTGTCTAATTTTCCCTTTAAAAAAAAAAAAAAAAAAAAAAATTGGAGTTAGTACAATTAAGTTAGATTCCCGAGCCACACTCCATACCAGTCAGTAACGGTAATGCACCATAACGTTTTTTGCCGACCGCCATAAAACACCAAGAAGAAGAAGGCTTCTGCACGAACGTTTGGCTAAAGCTGAATTGCAGAAGGATTATTAGATGTTTACACTGAACACAGCTGAGTTTAATACCTGATCAGGCTGACTGGCTCATATGAATGTGAATGAACATGCCCCTTTTGTTAAAAGTATTGTTCTCTGAAGATAGATAGATAGATAGATACTTTATTAATCCCCGAAGAGAAATTCAAATATGACTTGATGACTTGAACTGAGTTAATAGGACTATTAATTTGTTTACTCTATTTATATCAATGAGGACAGGATAGGCGACAGAAATGAATGCAAACTGCATCGTAAAGCTCTCAAACATTACAGTAATCTCCATTCTTCATGATTTACTGCAGGTTGGATGAACCGTCAACTGAGGTCATGGATTTTTTGTTTATCTTTCCTCAATCTCTGGCACTGTGTAAGGAAGAGTAATGAAGTATTATTTGGCCCAGGTTTACTGAGTTACATTCAAGATGGACACTACAGTTTCTTTTACAGTTTTTAATCCACAGCCTTAAAACTTAAAACAACAAAAACCTTATCTATGTATAAAGACAGAAAAAAAGAAATTCCCTAAAAAATTTAACAGTTGAAATCTAATTAGAGCTGGTTTAACATTGAGGTGTAAAACCTCAATGTTAAACCAGAAATTACACCGGTCACACCTGCTTTAAATTTAAACATTTAATGTGGTAGAAATCCATATTGTTAACATTTGCAACGGACATTAATTTATATTTATTATTATAAATGTGTATTCCCATATTAATTTTAAAAAAAAAATGATACCCCCAGAATTTGGTCACTTTGCACTTTTAAACTCAGACTTTGAATGTGAGGAATGCCACAATCAACAGTTTTTTAATAAGGACTGCCATGTTCCCCACAGCACGCAAGTCCAAAAAGTTAGGAAAGCTGAAGGGAGTCAGCGAGGACCTGCAGGGCTCGAAGGACGGCCAAACAGCAACAGGTGGTGTTGGAGGCGGGTACCTGTCTTCAGAGAAGGATCTGAATGCCAGTGCTGCCAGTGCCCTGGTGCCCCATGGGCCTGGGTTGGTCACACCTTTTCTGCCGCCCTCCATCTGCAGCGTGTTGGAGCTGATTGAGCCTGAAGAGGTGTACTCCGGCTATAACAACACGCAGCCTGACACCACTGGCCACCTGCTGTCCAGTCTCAACCGCCTGGCTGGAAAGCAGATGGTCCGCATGGTGAAGTGGGCCAAAGTACTTCCAGGTTAGTGATCACTAGAGCGATGAGCTGAGGCCTAAATGCTCCTTGTGAGTGTGTTTAAACCACATTTGGAAAGGAGTTGAAAAAGCATCCTAAAATGTACAAAGAAAACAGTTGCAGTAATGTGCTAATATTTAAATTTATTCTTAAGCAATTGACATGCAGTCATTTTTATCTATGAAAGAGTTAGACAAAATTCTATTATTAGACAAATAAACAAGGGGGGTGGGGTGGGGGGGATCTACCAGTGGCGGACAAAGCTCCAGTACTTGAGTCAAAGATCTTCAGATCTTCCTGGTCAAATGTTACTCCAATAAAAGTGAAAGTAGCAAAGTTAAACTATGACTTGAGTAAAAGTACAGGAGTACTTGCTTTTAAAAATACTTAAGTATCTCATGTACTTTTCGTCGCAGCACAAGGTGTCCATTCAGTACATTCAAAGAATCTGACTCTAAGATAATGCAGTGAATGAATTGATTTGAACTGAATTGAAATATTGAATAAGAAGCAAATGCTATAGAAACAAACTTAAACTGACAAAACACCATTACCGTAATTATATTGTTCTTTTTATTAAAAGAAAACCTGCCCTGTTCAAAAGAAAAAAAAAACCCAGAAAGTTTCATTTGGGGTCACAGTCCAAAAAGTGCAATTTTTCCTCTGCATTTCTTTCCTCGGCCTCCCCCCTCCTCCGCTCCACTCCTTTCCCTCTCTGTTGTTTCCTCCTTCTAGTCTTCTGCTCAAACTGGAAGAAGTTCTAGTTCAGCTTTAGCAGAAGCTTGTTTTCAATGTTCTGCAAAGTAATTCTTCCCCGTCTTGGAGTGAAGATTAACCCAGCTGCACTAAAAAGCCTTTCACAGGCAGCAGAGGCAGGCAGGGCAGTGTTTAGCTTGAGAGACAGGTTGGATACAGCTGGGAATGAAGCCAACATGTCAAATCCAAATTTAACAAGTAACAAATTTATAATGATAAGAATTATTCTTTAGCTCTGTGAGTTCAAACATGGAGTTCGGGTATGGCCACAGGTG
This sequence comes from Remorina albescens, assembly GCA_034769265.1. Classification (NCBI taxonomy): domain Eukaryota; kingdom Metazoa; phylum Chordata; class Actinopteri; order Carangiformes; family Echeneidae; genus Remorina; species Remorina albescens. Next base: position 5,414,253 of record CM068487.1, read on the forward strand.
ATCAGAGAGAGCAGGAACAGCTTCGTCTCCATGCCTGCCAAAGCCATGACTTGCAGTGCACAGCTGCGGTGGATCACCTTTCCTTTCCTGCTTGAATGTTACCTGCAAACTCACCGCCCTAACTGGGTGGCGCATGTGCAAGGGAAAGCTATGGCAACACCATTTGAACACAAGAGATGCGCATGAATGGAGTTTATGGAATTCCCTAATGCAAATGTAACAAGTACTTCATAGAAATGTAGTGGAGTCAAAAGTATGATATTTGTCTTTCAGATGGAGTGGAGTAAAAGTACAAAGTTTCCAAAAATAAGTCACTCAAGGAAAGTACAGATCCTCAAAAACTTTACTTAAGTACAGTACTTACTTAAATTTACTTTGTTACTGTCCACCACTGGTGTCTACACAGTAATTACTGACTAGTTTTAATAAAGGCAGCATGTCATCTTCACTGTTGATCTCAACATTTTGTTGGTTTTGTGAATGCACCCGGCATACAAATTTCAATTTGAAATATTAGGTCAGGAAATAATTCTGTAAAGCCTCAACAAGATTAGCGTTGAATCCAATTTAACCGTTAAATAGAATCAAGATTAAGATTTCCAAACAGAACTCATTTCCATCATATTGTGCAGAAAATCTAATGTCTATTTCATTCATCTTCGCCCATAAGCCACAGCACTGTAAAAAGGAACAACAAAAAATCTAATGTTTGAAAAGGGGTGAACAAGTTCCCCCTAAAATGCCAGTCAGTGGGAGACATATTGAAAGATGCCTCACAGGTAGCTCTTTGAGGCTGTTTAATTTGCTGTATTGCAAATATTTGATACCTCCACGGTGTCTGCTTGCCATATCCGGACGTATAAATAGAAGAGGAGCCAGACAGAAGGGTCAAAATGAGTACCTTTGACTTTCAGATATGCTGCCGCCTGCATTCAGTTTACATCTGGATGTGGCAAGGCTCAACAAATTGTCAGTGCTAACAATGTGTTCAAGGAAAGTGTGGGGCTCGATGAGAGGCATCTGATCATATCTGATATCTTGTTACCTTCAAAGTATCATAACAAAAAAAAAATGTTTTTAATCAAATCTCATAGTTAATATATACATTTTTAAATGATTTTTTTTTACCAGATTGACATGCTTAAAGGCTGAAATAGTCCATAAGCCTTGATAAGTCACTTGTGTGTCCTCACTTGGCCTGTGATTTTTAAGAGGAGTTTCTTGCAAGAGTTTGATTTGAAGTTTGGCAAGTTTCCCCATTCGAATCTATTTCTGGTGCTCAATAGACAACATGCCAATAACTGGAGGCCTTGTGGAATTTGCATAAAAGAAGAATGGGTGAATATTTCTCAGTGGGGATTATGTCTAAACAAATATTGCTATAAAAAATACAGCGTAACAAAGATGGACAGTATGTATTGTGCATATATGCACATGCCCAGCTAAATATATAACTATCAAGTTGGTTCTTAAATTCAAATGCATTAGGTGCCTGAGTATTTCCAGTTTGTTTTCAGTATATGTAAATACAAAGCTTTCTTCTCATCTGCTGCTTCACCTGTGTATGCTATCTGCGTGTGTGTGTGTCTTTGTGTGTGTTAGGTTTCCGGGGCCTGCCCATTGAGGACCAAATCACCCTGATCCAGTACTCATGGATGTGTCTGTCCTCCTTTTGCCTCAGCTGGCGCTCCTACAAACACACCAATGGACAGATGCTCTACTTTGCCCCTGACTTAATCTTTAACGAGTAGGCATACACTTTCATATTTGCAGAATACTGGATGTAGGTCTGCTGATTTTAACATTTACTGAAGGTCCACATATTCTTTAGATTTTGATTTACACTGGTTTTATGTAAATCTCCTTGTGTTCATGTTCAAAATGTTAAAAAGCCAAGTATCATTTCACCTGTTCTTATAGTTCAAAGCACTAAACGTACATATATAGACATATATTGTTGTCAGATGTCCTTTGGGATCTCCAACACACAAACATTACTATTACGAGTGAGAAAAAATAATTAGTTTTTCTGATGAGGAGAAATCATCAGATACAGTAATTGGTCAGGCTTTTCCTATAAATCCTTAGTAGCTTTTGCTATTTTCAGCTGCTCATCAGATGCAAATTTTATGCATAAAAATCAATTTTTGCAAGTGGACTTTGGAGAGTAAGGAGTGGATTTTCCTAAATCACTATTTTAAGGACTCTATTAACAAGCCCGAGAACTAAAGAGAGGGCCAAACAGAATTCTTGTCATAATCTCATTGCATTGTGTACTTTAAAAAAGGTCATAATTATGAACCTGATTCCTGGCACCTCACAAGAAAATACTTTGAAAATTTTTCTTGCTTCATTAATTGTGTCAGGCGCAAGTGATCAAGAGCCAAGCAGTATCCTACTTAATCTGTGTTAATACGTTTGACCAGGAGAGCAAGTGGAGAGGAAGTGTATGTGGTGTTGTTCCCGTTGGAGCTGCAGCGGATGGCTGATAATGAATTGAATGTTATAGAATTAATCAAAGAGGAGAATAGCAGCCTCTGTAGGCAGCCTGCTGTAAAGGAGCAGTTTCATGCGGGGACAGGTTTAAAAGCTCCAACTAATATCTTGTGTAAGTCAATGTCAGTGCGTCAGTTTGTCCCAAAACTAAATTATATAATTAAATATAAAAACCCAAAACAACAGCACAAATGCCATTGTGCGACACAGTTACTGCCTCTAGGTCTGTGTGCGGTTTAGCACTGTGAGCTTTGTACAGTGGCTAAAAGCATTAGTTTGACACAACAGTGATCTTCTGATCCTCTAATCTATTTAGTGGCAACTGGATCACAGTTTATTAAGAATTATGTGTTTTCCCTCTAAGATGACAAACAGTTTTTGGAGAAAACCTAATTTTGTGATTGAGACTTAATAGTGTGTGTTATTTGCCAAGACCAGTTTGGAGTTGGTTAATAACAGAGAGAAAAGTTGAATTGCACACGCATTTATAGCATATTAAGTGAATGTGAGGTTGTTGTTGTTTTGTTTTGTTTTTTTCAAGGAGAGATTTTTCATTTTGGAAAATTTGGCTATTGCTGTATATGGTATACAACATAATCCACGGACAGATTGGTTTGGCATTAAGTTAATGATGGTCTGGATGTTAAGCACATGCAGCCTGTCTGGATATCACTGCCATCCCCCACTGTTGTGTGTGTTTGGGCGAAGGTGTGCTGGTTGTTGCTTAATGTTAACATACGCCAGATTATACATTGTATAGTTCACTGATAATTCAGTTATAATGGGGACAAAATTGCACCATTACTTCTTTAGGGTAGTGGACAGTGGACACCTGTTTCCATAGCTACTTAGTTTCCATAGCTACGGGACATTAAGGCATGTATTGAGTAGACTGTCCACTCTCTCAGCTGTTAGAGTGAAATCTGTCACTGATGTAGAATAAATGCTCTGAGAACAAATGTGCATTTTACATCAAAGACAAAGCAAGTCTAATCGGAGTCATTCAGACTTTTTCGTGTGCTAAAAGAATGCACCATATAAACAAAGCTATTTCCACAAATGCTATTCAACTATGATTCAATTATTGAACATTTTGGACATACAGAATTTATCCAAAATGTGTAAAGGTGGAAATGAAAAGCAGCATCTATAAGCAGTACTCCTAAAATAATAACAATAAAATCCATTTTCCCTGGAAACATCTGCATAAAACTTTATATTTTGGGGTTCCAAAGCAGCAGCACTCCCTGTATGTGTGCTCCAGTCAGTCTGTGGTTGGTGTTTTGTCCTGATTTATCTATGAAGGCCTTTTTCCCGTTTCACTACTTACATTATCACAATAAAATTTAGAATGGTTTTGACCTGATATTTGACTGTGAAAAGGAGCGGCTGGATGTGATTTCAGTTAGACATTAAGCAATTTGTTTAGACACACAGCTTCCTACAGCCAGCGGTGAATCTGAACTTTCCTTTTCTCAGTTCTATATTTCTTCCTGAATCTTTTACCATAGAAACAGCGAAAGGTGTGCGAGTTCAAGACTGAGAGAGAAAGACAGAGAGAAAACCAGAGTGAGAGTGAGAGCGAGACAGAGATATAGATAGAGTGAGAGAGAGGGAGAGGGAGGGAAGGAGAGAGACTGCTGCCAGTTATTTTTTCTTCCTCTTCTTTCCTCCCCAAACCGGCAGCTCATTTTGGGCAGTGATTCAGCAAAATTGATTTCAGGAAGAGAGTGCGAGATAGTGCGAGAGAGAGAGAGTGAGAGAAACGTGTGGAGACTTTAGAAACTCCTGCCCAAAGTTGTAGGTATTAAATGATGTTATGCTGCAAAAATACAGAGTGTAGCTCAGCAAGGAAACAAGTCTGCTCAGGCATTGTCACAGTTTATCAGTTATTCAGTCTGCTCCACAGACCCAGCTGTAGAGTAAATACTGTAAAGCGTCATGTTGTCTTGAAACATTATGCACTCACTTCAGATAGCCTGCTTTTGGCCACTTCTAAACATATTTAGTTCTTTAGTTCTAGTTTAGTTCTAATAATACAATTTTCACTGTTTCGTTGGTAAGACTCTGACTTCTTTCAAGTCAAGCCACACCACTTGCATTTAATTACTGTAGTCTCGAAGGGATGGTGATTTATAGCAGAGAGAAGTGGCATCTGTAAAGACAGATTCCCTTGAATCTGGGCTTCTGCAGAGCACATTCCTGATCGGCTCATACTATATATCCCAGTTAATGTTTCTTTCCTGTTTTTGTGAACTCTGATGTAACCAAGATGATTTTTCGGATAAAATGTGTGTGAAAAACGATGGGAGCAAGAAAACGTGAGGCGGGATGGTTATTTTCAACATGCCGATTCACAAAGCAAACATGTAGATCTGAGCACAGTTAACACGTTTATTTCTGTGTCATTTCTGTCAACATAAATATGTTTGAAAATGTATATCTTTCGTAAAAGGGTTTCTATGGTGACTAGAGGGGTGTTTAGTCTGCCACAGTCTTAGAGAAGTGGTGCATCTGTGCTGTGATACTGTACGCAGCACTCTGCAATCTGGAGGGATTTGGTATTCTGCTCTTAGCCCAGACAAGTAGGATCCTCCACTGCACTGTATAGAAATGTTGTTTCACAAGGCTGAACTAGTATGCTAGGAATGAAGTGAGGAAGCCAATGAGTAGGAAAAAAAATACAGATACAATATAGTACAGGAGTTCTGAAAGAAATTCTACTTTTTCTTTTGTTACCATGTTCCCTTTCCTCCTTCATCTCTCATGTCTTTCTTCAGGGACCGCATGCAGCAGTCAGCCATGTACGACCTGTGTGTGGGCATGAGGCAGGTAGGCCAGGAGTTTGTACGTCTGCAGCTGACCTACGACGAGTTCCTTTCCATGAAGGTCCTTCTCCTTCTCAGCACAGGTAAGCAGTGAGCTACAGGACCTAATTGATTCATGCCACCCTCAATGAAATGTCATTTGAAAAACATTAATAAAAAAAAACAAAAGCAAAAACCAACCAATATGGGGTCAACATCAATCCCAGAAAAAATGATCAAAATTTCCTGTTATAAGAAGCTAAATCACAAATAATACTATGAATGCTGTTATTTACCTGGATATAAAGCAAATGGACTTTACACTGGTAACAGAGACCGCTATTCAGCTCTATTTCAGACCATCTCATCAGACAACAGCTGCTACGTTTCATTTGAGTGCCTCAACAAGGGACCTGCAGTGTCCCAGTTAAAGCTGACCATCACACTTCACTGCTTTAACTAACTGCTCAAGGTTGATGAATTGATGCTCCTTTCCTTTAGACTTCATTCAAATTAAGGTGGTACTGATTATTTCCTCCATTTGATCAGCCGATGGTCACAGCCATTACCAGATCCTTTCTTCAGAGATTTCCGGACAGCTGTCTTTACAACAGGAAGTTCACTCCTAATCAAAAGTAGCAGCCGCTTGGTGTCTAATGGATAGTTAACAGGTGTGCTCTGGCATCAAGATGTCCGTCTACAAGTACTTAGATCCCTTTTCAGTCCACTGACATGCACGGGTTATTGTGAACAGGAGAAGAGTGAGTTTGTCTGCTTTTACACCATACACAGGCAGAGTTACAATGCCAATTGTGTTTTCCCAGAGTAGCACTTTAGTGGTGAAAGCAACAGCCACACTGGGGCCTGTTAAGGCTTGAGCCACCCCACAATCTTCCTTCACCAAAAGACATTCTCTGAATAGAAAATGCATTGATGAGGTATTCTGGTATTTTGTTCGATCCACACACACCTTTTAAGACAGTGTTGGCAATGCTCATACTCACCTTCCTGGCACCTACAATCATGTTAGATCACACTTAAAGCTCATTTTCAGTAATGCATTAATATGCATAACAGCTGTGGAAAGAGACGTGATGTTTCATGCACCTGTTTGTGTGGTAGCAGTTACATACAGTAAATAAAATTAGGAAAGGGGGGGTGGGGGTGCTGTGCCTCTTCTGAGTGAAGTCAAATTAGTTTATTTTTTACTTTTATCTTTCACCACTAAAGGTCTCACAGTATTCCAACTCTCATCCAAACTTCTCCCACAGGCACTGCAGCCTCACAGAGAGGATGTGTTGGACCGAGTTGCTCAGCTGGAAACATAAAGCAGTGGTTTTTCCACCACCTCAACACGCTGTGAACTGCTGCTGTCAGTTCAATAGTAACAGTTAAAGATTTCCATGATGGCAGCTGTGTCATGCCTTCACCGTCCAAACCCACACATTCAGCAATTTAATAGATAACCGTAACACTTGTGCGTACACTCAGGCACATGAGACCTGCAGCAGTGCTGTTTTCATGCATACGTCTACATGAGGCCTTGTGTGTGACTGTGTTAAAAAATGTGCAAAGACAGAGAGGTGAGAATAAGGGGGATGAGTGAGAGTTATGGCGAGGTATTCAAAGAGTTTGGCCAGACTTCAGACTCTTTGAACTTCAGCACCATGTGCCAATCAGTGAAATTATTCATTGGCTCAGTATTTGTTTTTCCATTACTGAGGCCCCAGAAAGTGCTGCATTAATCCTGGACTCAGATGGGCAACCTTGGAAAACTTTTCTTCATTCTACCATGAGAGGTTTAGCCAATTAACATAAGTTGACTTCATTATTCAAAATGAATTAGAAAGAATACAAGCATAACAGAATTGCAATGTTCTGTATTGTCTGAAATTGGGGTCAAAATGATTTGGGGATTGCAAAGTGTTGAGCCCATGCCATAGTCCATCTTGAAAATCGACTTCATCTTTCAGGACTTGTGGGGGCCATTAAGGTCTTGGAAGTACCTGTCCTCTGACTGACTGGTGTCCAACATTGGGCAGTGACCCCTAAATGAAAGACGGTGTGCCCCTTGTGCTTGTGTTATAGTAATACATTCATAGGAAAGTAAATATACTAACATTGATAGATTCAGTATTTCCCAGACCGATGGTATGAGGTTGGTTTGCATTATAGTACAGTGAAATGCGGAAGAGAAGGTTTGAAAGCATTTCTCATATAAAATCAGCTGTTGAGTCATCTGGAAGCAGGAGAGCTCCGGCTGGAGTTCAGCTCCTACTGAATGTTGGGAGAGATAAGGCAGAGAGAGATGAGGCGAAAGGGGATGAGAATCCGATGGGGAAAAGAGAGATTTAAAGAGTGAAATCAGACAAATGTTGACAGTGAGAGCTTGTGTTGGTGAGAAAGAGACAGGTGCATAGCTGTAGGGAAAAAGAAAGAGAAGACAAAGGGGGTGCGGTGGAGGGGTGGCAGAGCCCGTCCTTCTGTTGCGGTGGCCTCCCTCTCCTCCTCTGGAGGTTTTCCAGAGAGCCCTGCTGTACTTAATAAAGGCCAGTCAGGCACCAGGCAGTTCTCCAAGACCTGCTTTTCCCCCCACTTCCTTTAAACCTAAGCTGGAATTTTGAAGGGGAGGATAAAAGAAGCAGGTATATAGAGTCGAAACGAGAAAATTAAGGTGTTTGAACCTGCACTGGTTGTTGGATTTAGCCAAAATATGCAGGGCAAAATACAGTAAAAGGAGAAGAAGAGGAGAATCATCCAGCGCTTCATTGCTTATGCAAGGTGGAGAAATTTCCTTACCTGCCCATTCCAGGTTCTACATGGAGGGATTTTACTGTATGGAAGCTCGGCAAAAAACCTTCACTTGTGAATAATAAAACAAACAGCCCGTCTTTGAGATGCAGCAGGAAGCTCGCTTAGTTACAGTCATTCAGAGATAATGTTAGGCCCTCGTGGAAGGAGTAGCGGCAGAAATGTTTACAGAGGAGTTGTCAGAACTTGTCAGCTGAGCAAGTACTACAGAGTCACTGAGTGTGTGTGTGTGTGTGTGTGTGTGTGTGTGTGTGTGTGTGTGTGTGTGTGTGCGCGTGTGTGCGCCTTTGGGCTGGTTTGAGAAATTGTGTTTGTGTGTGTGCAGCACGTATGTGTATTAAATTGAGAGAGGGTGAACAAGCGAATGAGGGAAAAAGAAGGAAGGATAAAGAGGAAAGAGAGAAGGGCTGTTTTTCCTCTCTGACCTTGGCTAAGGTTTCACTGAGCCTGCGGCGTATCATGACCCTGTTAGGATTTTGCGCAGGAGCAGTGGCCTGCTCAAACCAGCCGCACTCCTCACTTCTACGCAGAGGAAGATACCATTGCCAGATTATATCCTTCATTTGTTGTGTCTGTTGAGTTTCATTCCAGATGGTGAAGCGTGTTTATCACTTCAGCGGGTGTATATCATGTGACACCTTTTGTAGTTAATTACATGAAAGCGTGATACAGTAATTGCTTTACGCTATTTAAAGCCTTGTTACAATTGCGACGGTAACCACTGATTTTCCTTTTTGGATCATGTTTTAAATTTCCTGTTTGACAACACCCCAAAGATGCACTCATCATGCACTCATCATGCACTCATCAAGTTTTAGATCAAAAATAAGAACCAACCTGCCAGTCAGGTATGCACCAGCAACCCAGAGCAGGAAGCTGCATGTCCTTTAACAGCACATATGCGAATGTCATCTCCTGGGTGCAAGAGTTACGTTTGCTTCTGTACTTTATGTGCATTAGGAAAAAAAAAAAAAGCCTCCCTGTTCTGTCAGTGCAGATTATAATGCAGCTGCTGTCCACATAAAAAATATGGCCTAGTTGAAAAGGCTCCATACCTGCAGCAAAAAATCTGTTTGATACCAATTGCTGCCGTATAAATGCCCTATTTTGGGGCCAGTCATGGTAATGCCCCTGAATGCCAGTTTCTAATCAGGGTGTATGTGGGTCAGTGGGAAAGAAACAAAAGGTCCAACAAACTTGTGCCCTCTGCACCAGCACCTGTTTTCATATGTCTTCTTCAAGTTAATGGATGTCCTGCCAAAATGTGCTCATGTATAAATCTCCAATGAATGTCTACGACGAATGACAATAACAGACAGAACAAGTTACTGAGGAGGAAGTAAACAAACACACAAATGCTAATTCTCAGAGTTGTTGACCTAGCTCTGTTTTGAGAAGGATGAAATTCAAACTGACAAGAAGTTTGCTCTTGCCCGTGGCAATTCATTCAGCAGAACTCAAACAAGTTCTGTCAATCGCTGATTTATGCTCGTGTTGTGACACATCGTTTAGGTTCATCTGTGGCACTAATGGCGACTCTAAATTACTGTAGAAAGTACAACATTAACTTTTGAAAGGGAAATTGTTGAAAACCTTAGGGCTCGAAATTTCACACTCTGCTGCAGAAAGTATTTTTGTAAGGTTTTAAAAACACAAAAACTTTAAAGGGCGTAAATGCCATCACATTTCCTCAACATGTTTATCCATGCTGTGAATGCAGAGGCAGCTATTAGTTGTATAAAGCTGTTACATCTCATCAGAAGTGTCTTTGGCCTTTCTGAGGAAACATGAGTAATTGCAAGTTTTTAGTTTTTTTGTTGTTTTTTTTTTTTTCCCCCCAGAGGTGGCCCGAACCGCAGAACAACACACTGTGTTCTTCATTCAGTCTTCTGCTTCTTTGAGTTTTAGCTTCATGTTTTTCAGTCTAAAAAGTTAATAAAAAAAATTATCAACAGATTAACAGATGATTAAATAAAGAACAATATTTGAGTAGTTATTTAAAAGCTTTACCTTTTTATCAGTGTATGTTGATGGACTGATGGATGGATGGATGGATAAAAAGATAGATAAAAATGGTTCACAAACTTCTCACTGTAGTTATCATCAAGTCTTGGCTGAAGTGTTCACACAAATTGATACTGATTTGATGTGTGCTCTCTGAGAGGTGAGGTGTTTAATCTGGTAGCCGGTGGCTGAAAGCCATTTAGGAGTGTTGGCAGACTTCCATATCAGCGACTTTGTTATGCACAGGGAAGGAGAAAGACTGAGAGAAAGGGATATTGTAGACATTTTGATGAATCTACATGATGCCGTTACTGTACCTCATTCTTTACATCCGTCTGAAAGCCTCCCATTACACAATCTTTTTAGATGCTACCATCGAAATCATCATAATGCTGATGAAGGCTGTCATCATTTAACATCCCTGGTCATTGAAAAAACTTCGCGGTAGATGAGGTTTATTTGACAAAATGACTAAGCTCTGCAGCTCCCCTTTTCTTCTAACGTTATTGCTGAGATAACTTTTAATCAAGGTCTTCCAGTATATCAGCCGTCTTTCATGAATCAGTGGCGGCACATGAAAACTAATTACCGCTTTAAATGGTGAGAGTGGTTGTAATGAGTTGCTAAATAGGCCTAAGTCATCAACATGTAAAAAATGTCCAAAAAAGGAGACAGTACTCAATTCACCGAGTACCTCTAATTACACATTTCTACATTAAAAGGACATACAAGTGGCTACAAATCCCGTTTAAAGTGCTTTTGTTACCCAGTTTCTAAAGCATATCATATATTTGAGTACTTACTTGAGTCATTCCATGTGGCCATTAGTTTGTATTCTTTCCAGTAGCATAGGAAAATAGGCTTGAGATAAACAGCTAGATCAGCACAATTAAGCAGACACAATTATGTTTGTTTTGTTTTTTATACTAAACAGATGAGGATATGTGCTGACTAACAGACATGAAAGCGAACCATGTTTAAAATCTCATCAAAAGTGATTGATTGTGGTCTTTGTGGAACTGAAGAGCAATCAGTTTATATAAACACTTCAGAAAATGTTCAGCTGTTACATGAGATGTGTTAAAAATATAGACCGAACTACCGATTTTGTCATTTCAAACAAATCACCAACAATCCCGACACTAAAACAAGTTTTAGTCATTTTTAAATAAAAACTGCGTGTTATGTCGGACCGGCATCATTGCTCTGTTGTTCAGTCTTTCTGATGGCAGGGGTGTTTGTCTGTCTCCCAGTTCCAAAAGAGGGTCTGAAGAGCCAGGCGGCGTTCGAAGAGATGAGGGTTAATTACATTAAGGAGCTCCGGCGATCAGTGGGAAAAGCAACAAATAACTCTGGCCAAACCTGGCAGCGCTTCTTCCAGCTCACCAAGCTACTGGATGCCATGCATGATGTAAGTACCCTTGTCCTGTCTTGCTCTCGTCTGCCAAGTGCTACAGTACAGCACAGGCTTCTCTTGGCAGTCTCTTGGTATGCGGTGCCATCGCACACAGACTGAGGTGTCCAGTGGCACTTTAGGGGCTCTAGTATCACTGGAAATGTTTGGAGTAAAACGGCAACACTGTGGATTTGGGTAATGCATTTGCTTAGCGGTTCAATGCTGCTGTGGTTTGGAATAAGGATTACTGTATCTAAATCCCTCCCTGAAGGGGAGGTTATTTTGGAAGAGGCTGTGACCAGGCTGTATTGGTGAATGGAAAAGAAGGGGATCGATGCCAGTTGAGAGTTTATTGGATCAGAGTACACAGTGGTCACTGTGGCAAATGTGCTAAATCCCTGTTATTTATTTATGCACAGGTCAACTGGAATATAGCATAATAACAATGTAAGCAAAGGCCCAAGAGGTGAGTCATCTAGTGAGAGGTCACAGAGATAAAAGGCCAGGATTCAGTGACTGAGTGAACGGGCTTAGTGCTGAACAAATGACTTTTCTGCAAAGGAAGTTTGGTTTGAAAAAAATCTGTGGTGCCCCCCAGTGGTGAGCTGTTGCGATATTGTAAAGGAGTCTGTGCCTCGATGGCATTTAAACAGTCTACACTGGTCAGCCATAACATTATGGCTGCGTGCCTCATACTGCGTAAGTCCCCTTTTCCTACAAAACAGCTGTGACTTTGGAGGTCTGGACTCCTCTAGACCTCTGAAGCTTGGCTGTGGGATCTGGACCAAGACGTTGGCAGCAGATCCATTAAGGGCTCGAAAGTATGAGGTAGAGCCACCATGGATCTGGATTTGGTAGTCCAGCAAATCCCACAGATGCTGGACTGGACTGAGATCTGGAGAATGTGGAAGCAAGTCAACACCTTTAACTGGTTGTTGTTCCTCAAACCTCCTGGATGGTTGTTGCAGTGAGTGAGGGAGCATTATCCTGCTGAAAGAGAATTTGGCAACACTGGTTGTAATGTTCTGGCTGATTGGTGTACGAGTGTAATTAAATGCTCTGATGGAGCCTTTAAATATAAAAAATGTTTTCCTGAGAGAGTTAGAAAAAAAAAAACCCAACAACAACTAACAGCCTTAAAATGAGAGAAAAAAAAATCATGTCTCATAAATTTTTGTGTCTGTGTTGTCCAGCTGGTGGGAAACTTGTTGGACTTCTGTTTCTACACCTTTCGTGAGTCCCAGGCCTTGAAGGTGGAGTTCCCCGAAATGTTGGTGGAGATCATCAGTGACCAGATACCAAAGGTGGAGTCGGGCCTCACTCACCCAATATACTTCCACAGGAAGTGACTCACTGGACAATTGGGACAAAGGCAGCACTAAGAACTGAAGGAGGAGAAGAAAAAGTTCAAGGAAGAGAAAGTGTGCAAGGAAGGCCTGAGCAGTTGGCCTGCACCCTGTCGCCCTCTATGCCAGCATCCTCGTCATAGAAAGTTGAGTGACATGGTGGCAGAAGTCAAAAGAGGAGAAGGAATTTGTCCCTGTGGTCACCACGAGCAGGTCAGAGCTGTGAATAGTCATGGACCCAGCGTGACACGCTGAGAAGCACTTGTGACAAATGTGACAAATGTGACAAAGCATCCTGAAGTACCCTCCGTGCCCCCGCCCCAAAGATGATAACAGTATTTTCTATGGAGATAAAGCCATACATTTCCTAGGATGCGCTAGATACCTTCACTACGCACGCAGGCACACACAGACATAAACACACATGTAGAGGGAAATTGATACACATGCTGTCCACATGCCCTCACACAAACGCACAGATGTACTCCACATGCACTAAAATCTGATTCCCTTACAAATCTAGAGAAAAGGTTTTTGCAAATATTAACTGTGGCTTATGCAGTCTCACAAATAACAGCACTATGAAAAGAAAAGAAAAAAGACAAAAAAAAGCCAATACTTAGATTTTGCTTTGCAGTGTAGCGACATACTGCAAGACTACAGGGCAAAGGACACAATGAGGAGGCACAGAAATCAGACTGTAAGGTGAAAGGTCTATTTGAATATATTCAAGGGCTATACAAGCGTCATCATAAGCTGAATAATTACATTAAATATAAGAAGTCCAAGTTTGAATCTCAATCAGTGTCAAAACAGCCATCATTAACATTTTCATACTGAGCTTTTAATTCCAATATGTAGTCAAACAATCAAAAACTAATATGCAAAAGTCCAAAGCTCAATCTGTTATGAAATAAAAATGTCTCTCTTGTGTAGAAGAAAGCTTGCACGTGAAGCTCCTATGTCATAAAGTCACTATTGTAGGCATTGTGGTGTAGAATCGAGACAATATTGATGAGCAATTTTACCTTTGTGCTAAAATGGTCAGGAGTGCTGCAGGATGGGAAAACATCATGCATTTAAGGAAATGTTGTCAGTCGAGTCCACTGGTAATGGATTTGACTGAGGTGCATCCATAGTAATTGCTGTCATTTGTGTTATCTCCAGAGCAGCTGTCCGAATGTCTGTTTTTACTCACAGTGAAGCAAAACCAGCCCTTTGTGAATCAACACTTATCTACTCTTCCCAGAAATAATAAAAAGCATTTTATAAACGTGTGTTGCAAAGGTTTAGTTTTTGACAAGCCAGTCATTTTACATTAAGGTGCTTCATTTCTACAAAGCCAGGCAAAACATAACATGTACAGTAGTCGTCCATACAATACACTAAATGGACACAGATTAAACACACATACTCTGTAAAGTTGATATAATACAAAATGGAGCATTACTCTGCAGTGCTTATTGCAAATGGCTAATGTATCAAAACCAGGCAAATGTGTACAGGTATTAACAACTTCTTATTCAGTTGTTGTACAGAAGATGTTTTGACGTACGTGTTGATGAATGCTTGATGGAAAACTGTCAGTATAGTCATCTAATTTAGTTAAATTCCTCTCTCTTATGTTTGGGCCAAGTACTACTTTTTTAGGTATGGTGGGCCCGGGATCTGGACCATTAACTCGCCTCACTTTCTGGGTGGTTGTGGAACACTACAATGATGCTACTGAAAAGCGATAGAGCCGCTGGGGAAGAAAAACAGTGGGGGCGTGTGATTTTCCCCAAAATTTTTTGCGCCCTCTGAGTGTGTATTTACATGGGAGTATGAAGCAAGTATGGCTTAAGTTTGTGTGTGTGTGTGTGTGTTTGTTTGTTTGTTTTGTTTTTTTTCCTGGCAAGCATGTGCATAGTTGATCTGCTCTTTCAGCGTGGGTATAATGCATTTATGTTATAGGATTAGCCGTATCCTATTTCCACATTTAGATTTGCACAGAGGAGATACAATGTGAAATGAGGCATTAGTGCAGCTAGCAGGGATGATCTGTTCTGATAAGCAACTGTGATGTTGTGTGGGACAAGACTTTCTGCATGGTCAAGCAGCCCAAGTTAGACAGCGTGACATCATTAGCACATCAGGGTGGTTGCGTTTTGTATTTTTGGCCTCAGAGTTGGTAATGATGCCACTGTGCTAAACTATGAGGTCGTTTCTGTGGCGGCAAATGTGTGAAGATTGGTGCACAAGGAGATGGAGGTGCTGGGTTCACAACTATCCTTAGGGATTGTATGAAAATTATCAGGTGGGAGGAGAGGGGTCAGAAAAAGGGGTAGGCTAGTCTGCATTTTTAATTTTTGCCGAAGGGGGAATATTCAGTCCATATTCAGCAGAAGAAAAGGATAATGTGCTTCAATGTTTTTCCTCTTCCCAACTTTACAGAATTTCATTTCTCTCTGGGATCAATTCAAAATTATTTATTAAATATTATTATTATAATATGTTAGTATTACTTATTCTAAATAAGAAACTTGCTTTTTTGGGGGGTTGTAAACATAATTTTTGCAATATTTGTGAAATGTATTGCAGTGTTTTCTCCAACTGTTCTGCCTTCACTGCCGCAATAATATTCATACAGTCCCTTCTCAGAGAGGCCTCATTTTACAATTTGTCTTTGTTGAGCATTACTGTTTAAGTTGTGAAGGACCCTTAACCTAATATCTCACTGTTTCTTTATTTTGCCCCTTTTTTTGTCGTTTTTAAGGAATAAAAGAAAAACTGTCAAAAGGTTCATAGCATGAATGGGAAAGTATTTTTGAGAGAATTATATTTTGCTGGAAAACAATATTTAAGTACTTTGTCTAAAAATGATATCCTTTTTGTAAAATGAAATGTTAATGCATGCTTTTTGATGAGATGTTTACATTGTATTTAAAAAAGGGAAACCTGTGCCTTTTTATCTCACCTGATTTACAATTTTACAGTATATATTGTAAATAATACAGCAAGTCCTTATGTTGAGTATAGTATAAAACATTTCTACTTTAACCATCTTGTTGGAGTAAAAATATGTCTTTCCCACTCGCCATGTTCTGTGTGTTGAATCACAGAGAAGAATTTACGGTAAGGTTTGGTGGCAGAAAGGGCCAAATAGAGAAATGAATGTATAATACATTGTAAGAGACTTATGGAACTTACTACCTGAATGTTAGAGAGAGTAAAAAATTAAAATAAAGAAATAAAAAATAATAATACTCTAAAAGTATTTCTTATTTTGTAACAAGATGTAAGTAATGAGTTGTTGCTGTTGAAATGATTTCCTAACCCATGACGGTATTGTTGATGAGCACCACAATAAAATCAAGACGTCACAAACTATTGAAGCTTGAAGACGTGAAAGAAAGTTCTTGACTTTTCAGCTGGAAAATAGGAACTTCATGCAAGCGCATAGTGAAACAAAAGATGATGTCGCGACTGTCAGACCTGTGAGGATGGTCAGCTCAAATTTGAATGAATTTTCTTTTGCTAGTTATTAACTGCACCCACTTCACTAACTGCCAAAATAAGTTACAATCGCAAAATTGTCTCAAAAGAGGGAAACAAAAAAACAAAAATAAAACTACAATCCACACACATTCAATTTCTGATAACGAAAAAGTCAGCCAAGATGCTATCAAGCGCCTGTGCAATCTCAGCTTTGACCGTTGGGTTATTTAAAAGAGAAGTTCAATATTTTGGGAAATACACTTCTTTATCCTAGATGATGGATGCAACTGTGTGTGTGTGTGTGTATGCCGAATATGAATCTAGAGCCTGTTAAGGTGCTAAATCTCAAAGACCTAGGGGCTGCTAAAGTGTGATAGGTGCCTTGAAAAATGTCACTTTGAGTCAATGTTTGATGATGAAGATTTCAAGTAAAAAAAAAAAAACAAATACCGACAATACTAACATGACAACATAAGAACATCAGACCGAACTGTTTGTGGTTGAGTTGCATGGTTGGTAAAAGATGGATGTGTGGAATAGACAGATATTACTGGTATCAACATTGTCATTTGGCAAAAAACGAATTTCCCAAAATGCTGAATGAACCATTTAAATGAACGAACTGTTATTTTAATGGTTGGCTGTCACTTCCTGACTGCAAACCAGAAATAAAAACCTTTTCTCTACTTAAGGGAGCGATGTTACCTTCAAAGCCGTCTCCTTCTAAATGAATTCCCCTTTTTAGGCATGAATGACTCAGAATGTGTCCAAACCTGGCTTTTTAGTAACAATCACATCACTGTATGTGGAGTCATGTCATTGCCATTTCCTGCCACTTCCTGGGTGTAAACAGACTAAGCCATATCTCCATAGCCATGGCAGTGCATTTCTTATAAATATATAAATATATTCAAACACCCCCCCCCATTTCCAAAAGTGACTTTTTACTCAGATGCTTTGTACAATATTTCTCAGCAACTCTACAGCAGTAAACATCCTTCAACATTAAACCAGTGAAACATCTTTGAAAACAGCTTCTACTGTATATCTTGATGCACATATTGCCATACTTTGTGTTTGCAAAACTATTGCAACGTTCTAATAAAAACTGTTGAACAAATTATTTGACATGATGCAATTTATGTGTGTGTGTGTGTGTGTGTGTGTTTGTGCATGTATGGAGTGAGATGCTAATGATCCCATATGAGCCAGAAACTGGTGGTGAAAGGTGCTTGAAAATACAAATTAAAAAAAAAATAAAAAAATAAAAAAATTGGGCTGTTTGGTCTGGATGAATTCAAAACAGCTGCATAAGATGGCTGGGGAGTATGATGAGCCAAAAAAAACAAAAAAACAAAAAACACAAGAGCTAGCCTGGAAAGGCAGAAATGATGTGGAGCAGCAGCAGGTAGAGCAGTCACAGGGAGAGGGGACGAAGAGTACAAAGAGAAATGGAAAGTGAAGCGAGTGAAAATGGCAGCAATAAAACGTGTGAGGATGAGACTTACAGTAAAACTGTGCCTGTGGAGAAAAATCACCATTAACCTTGTTAAAGACGGATCTGAAAACACGCCTGCTTTGCCAGACTGTATAGCAGACAGTATTACTTTTTTGCTCTTTTTTTTTTTTTCTCCTCGCTCTGAATCCACAGCCCTCTCCAAATCTCCCCCAGATTTCCAATTGCTTTCACTTGTAGTCGTGCCAGATAAACAGAATCTATTGGATCAGGCTGATTTCACGGCTGCGCCCGCGCACATGGCGGCTTCTGTGGCCCACTTTCTGAGCTGATGTCTCCCCCCCCACCGCTTCCCTTCCCCAACCCGCTCTCCTTTATGTTTGAAATTCACTTTTCTCCAAATTCCCACTCAGTTTTCTGCCCCAATAATAGATCAAGTGTTATTCTGATTTTATTTCAGAAGCTTTGCGCTCTGAAGGAAACAGAGAAAAGACAAAGGGAAATATTAAGTTAGTGTGATCTCCAGCATTGTGGAGCATGCTGGGGAAATTCAGCCATATTTGTGGCACTTAATTTTGTCAGTATCTTGTCGTTACGTTGCTGAAAGGCACTGATCTAAGCTGAGTCATGATGTGGGACTACGTTTTGGGTGGTGAAGGACACTGCGTCACGGGAAACAAAGGACAGCAGGTACATGGCAAGGATTTGGGGAGAAGAGAAATGAACATATCTGTCTGAGGTTTTATTGAAATATGTGTCTATCAGCCCAGTCTGATATACACTGATGAATAATGCATGCAGGGACACAGGAAACACCATGGGTAACGCAACCTCAATTTCAAGGCCTAAAATGTGAGCCTGACCCGTCCAGATTACCGCCGCTGTTCGTTGCATCACTTTCACGAGCTTAGGAGGAAAGATAAATGCAAAGAGCTTAACTGATTTCATAAACAAATTACTATTAGAGCAGCAGAAAAGAAGTTGAGCACTGACTGATGAGTGCGAGAGGAGGAATAGGAAAAGGAAGGAAGGCGATGAAGAGGAGGAGGAAGGGACGGACAGAGGAGAGTTTTAAATAATGCTGAGAGACAGTGCGTCCAAAGTGGAGTGAGAGGCAGTCAGGGTGGATGTCTCTGTGATTCAGCAGTATTTTGGCAGAGGGGAGATGATGAAGGGCCCCGGGGGCGGGTAGAGGGAGTGACAGTGGGGGAATATTTTTGCCCATCTCATTAGCTCTGCCTCATTTCATTATGTAATCACCGGGGTCTGCGGTTACTTCAGGGGGTGGTGGTGGCGGACATATGTGTCACACTGAGACCGCAGCTTCAAAACGTATTTATCTTTTTTTTTTTTTTTTTTTTAAAGTGTGTTTCCTTTTGAACTGATTATGTAACTGAGGCCAGAGCTCTGGGTCTAGAGGCCATTTGGTGTATTAATTACACAGATGTAGTCTAAGAATTAACATGCGTGAAGCAGAGACGTTAATGGATCAGGGAGGTGGAGGTGGATTAGAGCATGTTTTCGTCTGTGAAAGATTATCATCTATTTTTAATCCCCTTTTGGAAAGTTATCTTGGAAGTAGCTTTTAGTCAGATGGGCTGTTGCAAGTCAATATAGAGAGGAAGGATTACATTACAGTGCACAGCTCACTGTGGCAACACTGGCTGCACAATGAAGCCTCATTTCAATAGCAATCTTATTCTCAGACTCGGAGGGAAATTGTGGGCCTTTTTTGTGACACAACCTAAAACATACACAAAGCACATTTCCCCAAATATAAATCTAAACTCCACACGATCACCTCTCGGTCATCAGAACACGGCCATCAACAAGGTTTAAAATGCTTTTCTCAATATTCTGTAGTACATATTATTATTTTGGAAAACGCATTTGTAAGTTTGGGATAACGCTGGTAAGATTTTTCACAGGATCTCTATCTTGAAAAGTTGAAATTATCATTTATCCCGTCAGTTTCACAGCAAGAAGACACAATAAAATAAAGAACAAAAAAATCTTTATTTGTTTAACATTGATCAAGAGAATACCCAAAGGTATAAAAATGAAAGATGTCAAGGCCCTTTACAAACATCATAAATCAAATGTCTTTAAATTATTGAAACTGCAACTGAAAATAAACAAATGTGCAGAACCGAATCGCTCAGAGAAATTAAAGTGTCTTGTTGAACAGCCAAGGAATGAAATGCAACATGCATACAAACTAACACTCAGTCTGATGAAAACTTAAAACCTGTCCAACACTTAACAGAGATTTGCATAATAAACTTGGCAGTCATAACTCTTTGAGGCTATATACAGTGAATGGATACTGATCGCTTATTCCTCTCAAGCTGAAGATAAAATGACGATAAAATTTAAACTGAAATTCCAACTTTTTTTGGAGTGTCTCATTTCTCTGCTCATAGGAACATGAGCAACGTTAAAAGTAGGTTTAAAAAAAAAACAAAAAACAAAAAAGATCATTTGACAAGGAAAGAACTTGGTTTCAATCACTCCCATTTTCAGAAATATACCTCAGCTGAATCTGTCTCATGCTGGTGTTAAACACCAGAGGGTTCGTTGGGCATCAAAGAGGCGTTTTTTCTACAGAGGAGTGTACTGAGAAAGTAAGTACAGAGTACAGAGTGCACTTAAGTCATGCAATCATCATGCCAATTAAATAAAATATAACTACAATCGCAGTGTGCTTTGTTTTGATTATCTAAATCATCTTAAAATGGCATAAAAAACAACATTTCATAGGTGAAAGCGGTAACACTCCAGTTCAGGTTCATGCTTTTCCACTGGGTGTTGTTGTGGTTAGGGCACGGGGGTATGGCTTTTCTTTCAACAGCTGAAAACTAATTTGTGTGCATCATTGTCAAGATGGTGGAAAGCCACAGTGGTTTGAGCGCTGACATTTTACTTAGAGTTTCTGAAGATCATTCTTTGACTTGGCAGCTCATGGATACCATGTATAACAGGGCAGAGGAGAGATTGAGCTCTTTGACAGGCAGGCGCTCAGTCTGTGCTGCTGCTGCTAGTTACCCGAACGTTTAGAGGCTTTAGCATCTTTGTGTACAGCAAAATAGTGTAACAGTGGAGACCCCTTTTTGGAATTGGAGTGCTGAAATCGATGTGCATTTTCAACCGAATTAAATTCAAAGATAGGAACATGCCTTCACATGCGTCACAAAATCTTCATGTCAGCCAAGAAATGCATATAGGTACGTTTCAAGAGCAGTCCATCGCTAATAACGTATAACACTTGGTTGAGAGAATTCAGGGAGTTTTGGATAAACAAGGCTCGACTGTGAATTTCGAAGTTAAGACACGTGCATCTCTGCATACATTTCCCAGTGAAGGTGATGATCTGTCCATAAATATTTCCACCCGGTGCTACAGCATCTCCACATAGTTTTCAGGGATGAGGCCCCTCTTTCCCTCCAGCTCCCCCTCCAGCCAGCCCGGCTCTCTCGACTGGGTCACTGCAGGAGAGGGGACAGCATCAACAGGGGAACAACAACAAAGGAGGGGCGGGTGGGGGGGTTGTGGGGGACGAGGACAGACAGAGGACACAGAGCATCCATATATATGTGCATGTGTCAGAGTGAAGGACGGAGAGGTTTAAAGGCGGGTGAGGCAATTATGCGGTTACACAAAACTACACTGTGACTCATTTTATCTAAACTGTAAATCTCCACTCTGTTTATGGATCCCACTTTTCTTGAGTTTCACCAGCAGCTGCAAAATGG
Source organism: Remorina albescens (assembly GCA_034769265.1). NCBI lineage: Eukaryota > Metazoa > Chordata > Actinopteri > Carangiformes > Echeneidae > Remorina > Remorina albescens. The sequence goes on from CM068487.1 coordinate 5,435,798, forward strand.
AGCTCTCACAAATTGTTAAGTATGACAGATGTGTCATACTTGTGTGAACATTTTTGTGCCATGCCTTTTCAAAGTCCTCTCTGGATTCTTGATTTGTCAACAAAATGAGCCCATTTAGAATTGTGAGTGCACCTCCAAGTCAACAGATGCATGGATAAATTGTCAGTCAGAAGTTTTAAGGTCACAGCCAACACACCACCTAACTGAATACATAGTTTTCTACCAACAAAGTCCACCAGTCTATCTCTGTCATTTGGACTTAACCCTGAGTGCACGAGTGACTTTAAAGCATAGTGAAAGAAAAGAAGCGACCTCAGAGAAAATTCAGAGCAACATAGAACCAATTTGAAGTTGACTGACAGATCTAAAGAAAATAGCAACCATATCTGTTATAAACGTTTTCTCATATTATTAAATTAGATTTTATATAAACTATCTTGATCCCAATTAGAATAATAACAAATACACGAGAATATATCTTTAATAAAACACGAAACAAGTAAAGAACAAAACTTTATCGGGTCCGTGAACGCACCTTAAATCACAGTTTAGTATTGATTGAGATTTTTTTAACATAAATATGAAAGGCAAAGCTGCTGCCTCAATGTAAAGGGCGAGAAAACATGAACAAATGATGAATTCAGTGTATCGTAAAAGTTTTCAGACCTTTTGGCATTTTGCTCATCTGTTATGCACAAAGTTCCGACAAAAAAGCATAAACACATTTGGACAGAATTGAATTGTGGAGCAAAATGTGTAAAATGTCAAGGATCTCTGTGATACTATCCCATCATGTAGCATTTATGTGACATGTCAGTCACTTCATCTGAGCCTGACTAAGTGCTGAAGGACAGAAAGAATGTAAACAAAACTATATTTAAACTCCCCAAAATTAGCATGAAGGTAACTGGAGAATTAGGGTGAGGTCCAATTGTAGAATAATGAAATTTGCTTTATGATAATGTGATACTCTGTTCTTTTTGTGTTTATTTTTTTCAGATAATATTACTATACAGTCATATGCTTGAAATCCACCGTGTATTTAATTAAATTTTTTCATCAATCATCATTAAATCATCTATCCTGACATGAACTCCTCCATCCAAGATTTAATATAGAGGCATCAAAAAAAGGAAGGAATTAATAAGAAGCTGAAACGTGACCAAAGTCATGTGTGAGTAATTTAATCTAACATATATATATATATATAATTGATGACAGCTGTCAGATCCTGATTATTTAAACTATGGTCTGTGGTGGGAGCTGACGAAAATTAGGAGAAATACAAGATGGGCAGAAAAACAAGTCAGATAATTACTAATAACATGACGATAGACAATAACAGCAAATAAAATAAAATGTATTGCGGGATCTTATCAAAGAAGTCCCTACTTATCCCCTGTGAAGGCTACAGAATATCTACAGTGTCTGTGTCTCACAAGAGGGTTTTGAAAAAAAGTAGGAACTACAAAATCCTCATTTCCTCTGAGAGTGATTAAAGCTCAGTTGAGCCTCTTCCCAGACACAGTGAAGAGCAAATCTGTGTCTACTGCACCCACCATCCCCGCCGCTCCCTCTTCTGCCTCTCCTTGTCTCCTCTCTCTGTTCGATTGAAGATCAGATTGGGTGTTCGGTTTTCCTCCAAATCCAATATGCCAAGTTTGGTTCTGAGTGAGCGACTGGTGTAGGCGATAACACTTACCGGCATTGAATATTGCACCGACCTGGAAGGAGAGCTCAGAGTCGTGCTCAGCCTCACATGGGTATACTGCCTTGGCTTTCCTACTGGTGACACTGAAAAATGAAGGCAATCAGTGAGCTGGCGGAGCTTTGAGGAGGATTACTCTATAGTTCAATCTGGGCCCGAGGCCTGCTTGTTCATTCACTCACTAGCCTGAAACAGCCGAAATGGGCCAAACTGGAAAATAAGTAAAAGTGCAAAGAGAGGAGCCGGACTGCTACACACAGTTGTCTTGCCCTATCTCCAGTCTGGATGGACTTGCGAGCGAGTCAATACACACTGACACGTGCCTGTGTGCATGAACAAACAATAAGACACAGCACTGTTTGTAGCCAGTTTTGTACGACCAAAAGAAAGGCAGGGGCACATTGGGTTCGCACAGCAGAATACTATCTATGGTGGCGGGGGGGCTCTTAAGTAGGTTTGGGCACAGACAAGTTGAATAGAAATCTCCCTCCACTGTGCTTCAGGTTTAAAATTCATATTTGTGAGCTTGGAAGCCCTAATTTAAATAGTTTGATCTAAAAGAGTGCTGTCAAAGAAACCATATTCACTGCTCTGCAAAGGTAGGTAAAAAGCTATATTTACGGCACTTTGCTCCCGAAAACATAAAAACTGTTTCCACAGAAAAGGCTGTTTTGCCCAGCATTGCAAACTGTTATCTCGAATACCAGCAACATTACCATGTAGGATTTGTGCCTTCAACACATGATGCCCTGATAAATATTTCATATTCTTTCTGCAGAGCAACAACAATGTAGGATGAGAGAGGAGAAAGAAGATATACAATCTGAAAAAAAAAAAAAAAAAAAAGAAAAGTCTGTGGTCACAGAGTTGTCAACTCTGCAATGTTCAGCCGGGTTCTTGAATTCAGAATTTTGGAAGAATGCAGTCCCATGGAACTGCATTTGAAAAAAATGGGCATTTGTATTTATATGAAAATATTAACAGACTGCAACTGAATGGCCAAGCTTTTTGCAATTACTTCTGCCACTTCTGAAAGCATAGAACATGAATTTATCATTTATTCTGGATGAAGCAGAGGAACTGCTTAGTATAACGGACAAACTCTTTACACAGCGCCATTCAGTTCACCTCCATAGTCATGTGTGTATCTGGTGTTTGACAAAAAAAGAGAGAGAGAGAGAAGCCCGCTGCTTCATCTAAAGCCAAGAGTTGTATTGCACGAAAATCCCTCTCATGTAAACTAAATCAATCGATGGGCGGATATAAAGTAGATTTGAGATGAGTAAGGGAATTAGTGAAAGAAAAGACAAAAGTTAAAGAATGAGGAGATTGAAAAAATCTCAGAGTGTGACATTTTCCTAATGAGAGCAAAGAGAAAACAAAGAAAGGACCCTATCTTACTTCTCTGATGGCTTTTCTTTATCTGAAGTGGTGGTAGCAGGTTGAGTCTCTCCTGAAGCTCCAGGAGTGGACCACAAAGCTCCTGCAGCTCTGTAGAGGAAAAAACAGACAGTGGGTTCTCATTCACGATTCAGTATTAACAGAAACTACACAATGGTGGAAGCAAAGCAACAAGTGAGATAAATCTGTTGTTATGGAGACAACATGAGAGACATTTCTACACCGGTCTGGTGCGTCATAATGGTGTGTAAGTTAAACACCAGAGTGTAGGTTTATCAATATCAATAAGATTGAAATGCAGCCAAATGAAGAATAAGAGTACATCATCACACTGGAGTCACCTTGAGGAAGAACAAATTCTCAATCTTTTTTTAATACAACCACACTGCAGCTACCTCTTTTTTTATCAGGATAAAATCTACAGCCTGCACATGTTGAGAATTAAAAAAGGAGTAACAGACTTTCACAGACTCAATCAGCTCGTCTACTCCGTCTGCCAAAAGAACGGACATTGGCCACATCAACCTACAAGATAAACTTAAAGTGCAGCTTTCATATATATATATTCACATATCCACAGAATTTTACTCCAATTTCTGACTGTAATAAATTTCAGTCCAAAATCACTGACTGACTGTATCTGCAAAACGCAGATGCAGTGGATTCAGAATGAGGGATACAAAAGGTCATGAATTAAACATGATGTTTGAATTCAGGAAGAATATTCACACACACGCAGATGTTTGCCCTTCTTTTCAGAGAACAGCCCAAAATAATATTGTAATTTAAAAACTTATGTGCAAACCATCACTGAAAATCATACAGGAGGAATGAAGGTCAGTTAAAATTTAATACATTAAAAACCACATTGATGGGCAATCAGTACCATCAGTGCATAACCATGTAGCACAACCCAAAAATCTATCTAAATAAATGTTCAACTACAGATCTATTCCCATTCAGATAACATAAGAGGTCACTTGAGGATTTAGCATGAAAATAGTTTCATACTTAAAAAATAAGGAACTATTGTTTGGGGAAAAATAAAGTGTTTATGTTTCATAGCTGTGTAGAATCTACGTCAAGGATTTCTGAAGCTTTTCTAGCTTTCCTTTACTTTTCCACCCCTACAAGCCATACTCAGAGTAATGTATATAGCTTGTGTTTGTGTAAAACCAGAGATTTAACACACCAACGCTTTGACCATAACCTTTAACTGTTACAGTAGTAGCTTTGATTTACACTTGCTGTTGTCAGTGCCAACAAGTCTATGGGCGACCTACAGGATGGAGGTGGGGGTCCTGGTAAAGGCAGAGTGGAGCATAGGAGAGCACGAGTCTAAGCCAGGCATCCCTCTGTGTTCCATGCCTGCCCCAGGGCCAGTGCTAATACAGCACATAATGAGCAAATTGCTCCTAGCTGCCGCTCCCATAGAGACGTTAATAAAGGCAATTAGAGGGAGCAGCTGGGGAGGAGCTGGAGGTTGATAGGATGTTGTGAATAGTGGTTATGATGGCACTGGTGAGGGAGAGAGAGATAGGGACTACCTTAAGGAAAGACATGGTAGGGGATCTTATGTGGACATAGGTGGAGGTGAACACACAGTTTCCCCTCTGCATTGCCTCTTCAACTAATTTCTTCCCCTGCCTCCCTCTCTGAGCACTTGTCCATCCCCAGCGGTGGCTGCTCCGTTTGGGCCTAGCCTGACTGTAGGTGATTTATAGCTCTGCAGCAGGCTGGGGCCACTGTGGTGCTCAGCTGCTCCACATCAGCATGGGGGGACAGTGCGCTGCAGTGCAGCAAATCCACTCATTAACCTGGGCCCAGGCACAACCACTGTCTGCCTGGGTCTCAGCCAAGAGGAGGGAGAGCAGAGAAGCACATTTTGCCCACCTGCAGGTGAACACACGCCCATCCTCACAAAACTACCAAATGAAATAACATTAAAAACTAAATAGATGCACGAACACACAGACACGCAAACACATACGTATGTATACACATTTAAGAAAAGTTATCAACACATCCATCTAACTGTTTATTTCAGCTGGAGGAGGATTATACAGATCCTTGAAGATTTCTTAAATAAACAAGATATCTAAATAATTATAGAATAAACAGTTAGAAGAAATCAGTGCATGCCACATGGCTGCCCTAGAAACTTGGTAAATGTACCAGAGGTAAATGGATTCATCCCAAAATTGCTCTAACAATTACAGCTAAGCCAAACCGAGGGAAATCGTTTGCCATTTCTCTTTAGCAAAAATAGCATCAAGCTTTGAATTGCTCATCCGTTGTTTTTACACATCATAGACCTAGCTAAGCCTCTTCTGTAAACATGATTAAATACAGTAAATGGGGACTCAAGTGAAATGCACTGTATATGAGGCCTGAAAAAAAAAGTGTTGGTAATATTTTTTTAAGCTTTTTTAAGCTATATTAAGTTTGAAGTTCTGAGGAAATATTATCATCTTAATATAACACAAAATACAGAGGAAGTGATATAGCAGAAAAAGCCCAATATCTAATATTAAATAACACTGTGAACATACAGTTCCAAAGTGAACTATAACGGTAGGTTTTTTGGTTTATTATTTTAGGCACCAGGGTTATCGCACAGCCAAGTTAGTAGCAGGGAGAAAGTCATCAAGAGAAGTGGACTGCTGCTTCTCATTATTGTAGGAATTTTACCCCACAGCATCCAGGCCTCGTTGATCCTGGCAGGGAGCTAACACGGGGATGAGCAGGGCTATCAGCTGCCTTTCTACTAAAGGAAAAGGGGCAGTGGTGGGATTTAGCAGTGTTTCTCATAGAAGGTACGATCAAAAGCTACAGCCAAGCTTCCCGCCCAGCCACAGCCAGTTTGGGTGGGCAGGAAATAAGGTCTGATCCACCATTTTATGATCCACAGCTGTCTGCCAGGAAAGCCATCAAGGGCAAGAGGTGGGGCAGTGAAAAGGATGGAAAAAAAAAGGCCAAAAAAAAAAAAAAAAATCTGCCTTCATTGGACAGCACTTGGGGAAACAGTACCAATAGGAGCGGCTGTGACTGAATTCAGGGAGAAGCAGAGTAATGAAGCAAGACATTGAAGATGACAGAGAAGATAAATCACAACACAGTCCAAAACGAGTTATTGCATGACATAGTGACTCAGGATGCATTTGTGGATGACAAGGCAGATTCTGCTGCAGCAGGAAAATTAGTAAAATGTGCTGTTTTCCAGGTGCACTTTTGAGCACACCACAGTGCAGATAACACATTCCTGAGAGGGGCTGGAAATAATCTAGGAAAAGCCACCCCTACTGCTCTTTTTGGCTCAGGATGGACCCGAATCCCTGGGTTCCAGGCCAGAGAGGTGCTGTGCTAACAGGTCTTCACCATCTCACATGCTAAGATTTATGAGTGAACAAAGCCAGGGCGACACCCTGTGACATATGGCGCAAGTCTTCATAAAGGGACAGGGGCTGCAGCTATAAGGGTAAACAAGATAAATATCTCCCCAATGTCAATACGATTTACACGGCCAACGCACGGCCACCTGTCTCCCAAACAAATAAGAGCTGAGATTTACGACCTCCTCCTGGTTACTCCTTCCGTCCTCCAACATGAAGCCACATATGTGGGAAAACAGAACAAAAAATGCCCACAGGGGAAAAAAAAGGAGTTGGTTACGTAAGTAATGTAGAGCCTTGAATGTCTAATCCTATAACTTTGATACTGCTTGTATCAAAAGCTTGATAGAAGCAGGCCTACACACACACACACACACACACACACACCCACACGGGCAAGCACACACCCACAGAGGTCAGTATGAGACAATCACATTGTCCTCTGTCGGGTTGTGAGGTAGATTTGTTTTTATTTTACAGCTCTTTTCAGCGGATAGAGAAGGGGAAGGGGACACTAAATGAGAAAAAGTCCATTTCAAGGTGAATGTGTAGACATGACACAGCAGAGAGTCTAACATCTGCAGCATAACCCAATAATTTATCTCTCACATCAGCATTCAAGACAAGTCATAGGCTGGAAACAACAAAACAGACCAAGGACTTAGTAGAAAAATTGAGGACAGAGAAGAGTATCACAGCAGGCATCAAACTCTCGAATCATTTTCTGTCCAGTATTGGTGCCAAGACAGGGAGGGGGGGTGAAAACAACAGTTGACATTTGACTGACAGTGTAGGGACTGATGCTAAACATCCCTTTTATTTTACTTTTTCAACTCTATCAATAAAGATTTACATGTTTTCTTTGCCATTCCACTCGAAACAAATCAATATTCTTGTACATGATTAAAAATTATTTCTTGGTTGTTTTTTTTTTGTTTTTTTTTTAAAAGAAGACAGAAAACAAATAATAGCAGAACTGGGCCCAAACCTTAAAGGTTATGAAAGTTTCACTGCCACCTATGATGCAACATAGGAGTAAAAATGAATTGTGTTTGGATGCATCTATGGGGAAGAAGAAATATCACTCAACTGTCAGAGTTTTAGCCTCCATTTACAGACTCTATTGGAGTGTACTGCACACTGACAGAGGAGGATTCACCCATGGTTTTATTCTGCAACATGAAACAGCAATTGACAGTTGAGCTAAGTTGTTGTCTATTAGTAACATTAAAATAGAGGGCAGAGAAAGTGTGCAGAAATATGGCGTAAGTAAGAGTAGTAAGTCGGGATGATCATGATCGGCCTGAGACAAATACTAACATTTAATGAAACAATTATGATTTCAAAAAAGAAAAATATCTTACTGAACCAGGAACTTATTTTGACTTGAATCTTGCCACCAACAAACAAAATATATCTGTTCCATAGAATCTCACTTTAATAATGTTAGTAAAAATAACACTAATGCTTATAAACTGTGTCTGTTTGTGTTTTGTGAATGTGGACTAATTGATGTGATGGTTCAGCGACAGGACCTTAAGAATAGGGCAACATCCTATTGATTACAGAAGATAACAGAACCAAATCATTCAAAAGTTAGTGTATGATCCAGAATCAGTATGTATGTTAGAATGTAATTATCAACCCTGAGGCTAGCCTGTAGGACACAAACAAAGAAGTCTTGTACGCAATACATAATTTAAGATCCCAAGGTTGAGAATCCCTGAATTTCTGTTCTAGTTCTGATCCTTTCAGTGTATATTTTCCCACTTTTGAATGTGAACCCTGTATTTCTCGTTGTGACTTGTTTACTGTGGACCAGTCATGTATTGATCTGAGGTACTCACCTGGAGCTGCTGCCTGAGCTGAGGCTGGAGTTAAGTGGGGCATCGTCACTCTTCTCGGGAGGCGTCTCTGAGGCTGACGCTGACGATGACTGGGATGATACAGACTCATTGCTGCCCATTGACGTCTCATCTGCAGTCGGGCTGGAACAGTTTGCCCCCGCTGGGACTGGGGGGGGAGAGTTTTTTTAAAATTGTCTATTCTATTGTAAAAAATTCATGGGCATATTTCAGTTCAGTGATTATAGTCTGATAAAACTGCTGGATTATCTATCAATAGATAAGCTAATGCTGCAACGACAAGAGACTTTATAAATCCAACTGCAGTTAAAACAGCTGAGATTCACAACCAAGTTTTTATTGTTTATAATAATTCTCCTGCACTCGTTGGCAGGAACCTAAAAAACATAAGGGAGATCAAAGCTCTTTTAGTTCAATTTCACTGTCAACCACAAATCTTGCTTTGGGGAGAAGCAAACAAGGAACTGTTAAATAAAAAAAAAAAAAAGAGGTTGATTTGCTTGGATCATTTCTTCTCTGTTTAACACTTATCAAAGAAAGCATTTAGACCAAAAGTCCATATTTAATTAAGATTGAATTGGTGCTAGCCTTACAATAATTTAAGAATTATACTGCATGTATGTGTATTTTCAGCCTGGAGATAGAGAAAGTGTCAAAACTAGTAATACACCTATGGGTAGACCATTAGTGCATAGAACTTTTAATTAAAACCTTTAAACATTTAACACACATTTACAAATAAATCATGTGGTGAGACAGATGTAATTTAACTGTCCTGATATGTTCTGACTGATTAGATCTCATACTGAACACAGGTGGATCTATACTTGAAATTATACAAGGTCAACAATCAAGATAGTCAAGATGTATTTATCCCATCACTAAAGGTGTTGCAGTACGGCTCTATACTATTTGGGCAGTATCAAAAGTAATAAGCTCAATATTTAAGCACATTTCATATTTAAAGCAGCTATAATCACTATTTTTTGGATAACAATGTATCAAATGACAATGTGAAAACAATGTGAGAATGTGACAATAGCTTGCTAACAAATCTACAGAGAATTATTAGCTGAATGTGCAGCTCCACTCGGCTCTAAAGAGCTTTATAAGAGGTTTAGCTGTTCGCCCTGTAACTTTGTTGTCTTGGTTCACTGTCACCCACTTTTACGGTGCAGGTTTTAGAGCAAATATCCTCCAAGGCTCAACTGTACTTTTTCGGCCGAGCACCAAACAGGAGAGACACAGCAACCAATGAACTGGTTAGGTTGATGGAGACCAAAAACAGAGCTAAAAGACAGTGAATGTTGGACTAATATTCACCAAGTTCCCAGAAACACAATTCCAAATGGATACTAATTTCTTTCTGTAACAACTGAATGTGTAAACTGCAATTGATTCACCTTATTAATACAAACAGTGCGATGTCAGTGCATAAGAAGAAATGTGCTACAAATGAACAACTAATTTGTAATTACCTCCTCAAAAACAAGATTTACCTGCACTGAAAAGCTTTCTGACAGAAAGAATGATGAATTCAGTTCCATAATATGGAACTGATCTATACATTGTATATTATACAATGTATAGATTTATAGACTTGTATGCATGTGACAGGAGTCACATCCACGCATAAATACTCATACTCATCTCTTTTCCATTGTATCATCCTGGAATTTGCTTTTATCCTATGAATGCCGAGACAACTTGTTTTAAATCCATAATGAGAGACGCATATAAAAAACACAAAGGTTAAAAAAGGATTATGCCTTTCATCCCTAATATTTAAATACCCCATGATAAAAGCTGGTGGGAGGGAGGCAAAGAGAGGCAATCTGGTAAGCAGATTTAGACTCCCTTGGTATTGTGGAAAGGAAGGGATTTGACCGGTCCTGGATCAGAACATGTGTGGAGTTAGATTTGTTTGGGTCACCAGGTCAGGTGATCAGCTTGCCTGATGCACAATATATATATTTTTTTATTTTTCATTTTTTCCCCAAACTGAGTTATTGAACTCTTGAGTCTTTGCAAACTAGCAATCCTTTTTGATACTCTCTAAAAGTTACCTTTAGGCATGCAATCAATGATATAAGGCAGTCCAGCAGCAAAGTGGCCAGGATAGTAACAATATAAAAGAGACCATCATTTTTTTTAAAGATCATATGATTTTAGAACAATTGCAATACCTGCACATCCCACTACTGGGCTCTTGGCCACAAGTTGGGAACCAATGGTGAACAGTCTTTTGCTGCACTCAGTTTTTTTTTTTTTTTTTTTTTTAGTATATTCAAAGGTTTGAAAATACATAGATCCACATGTGTACATGTCTTACCATTCTGAATGTCTAAGGCCTGTGGATTGTAGACAGCCAGAGGCCGATTCTGTCGGCTCAGCTTCTTGGACTGCCTTGTGGGAGCGGAGAATACTGGGGCAGCAGGTGAAGGAGGGCATGACTCCGGAGCATCTGTAAAGATCTGAATACAGAGTGAAAGCGCAAGTTTCTACCAAGAAATCAAGTAAGAGGTAAAGAGTGTTGAGGAGTAGCAACATAGTGTCCTCAGCTGACCTCACTTAAGTGAACAGGATTTGAAACTCACAAGCTTTATGTAGTGGTAGATGAATGGAAAAAGGCCATTTGCAGCCACAGCATGTGCTCCTAGGGAAAGCTGAGCAGCTCATTGATTGGACCCTAAAAACTGCATGTGAGAGGATTTTGTTTGTGCCAAAATAAGCAAGAGTGGCTCCACATGTAACGCAATCACATCACATCCAGAAATCTCCTAAGAGAAATTGACCTACTCTCTGAAAGAGTGGTGAGTAAAATAAACAGAGTTTGGAATAAAGGAGGCCTGGCCAACTGGCGCAGCCTGTTTACACCGGGCCGTGTTTACATATAAACTTAAGATGTGTAGTTAAAAGAGAATAGGGCTGCAGAGGAGAGGAAGTCTCAGCAGAGCCTCAGAAAGGATCACAGACGAGGAGGGTATGGAGGCAGGGAAGGAGAGAGAGCAAGCGAGGAAGTGAGGGAGCGAGAGAGAGAGCGAGAGAGAGAGAGAAAGAAAGTGGCAGAGTAAGTGAGACAGAGTGTGAACAGGAGAGGCAGACACAGAGGAGGAGGCATGAGAGAGAGAGAGAAAGTTTGCAGGAGAAAGGCGGATAGAAAAAGTGAGAAATCTGATATGGCTGAGAGTTTCTGCTGCTTCACTCTCCCTCTCCCTCTCGCCTTTCTCCGCAGATGGAGGTGAATGTAAAACAGAGTCTACTGTGGGTATCTGGGGGTATCAACAGTCTGGAGTGGGACTCAGCTGTGAAAAAAGTTAATGCCTGTCTGTCTGTCTGTCTGTCTGCTCAACTTTTCCCCTCCTCTAACACGCTGTACTTTCCAAAATGCTCTTGCTGCATTCTAACACTACATCCTTTATCACCTGGACGGTGTTGGATACCCCTGGGTAGTCTCAGAGACAAGCAGTATACACTGTGCTGCTGGTGTTGTTTTAGCACATTTGTATACCCTGTAGGTTTGCACTCGGCCTCTTTTGTCTCTCACACCACATTTTATATTTGAAAGCTTGGGTGGAGATATTATTCACAACACAAATCATCTCTCATTAATGAAACTGGATAAAAAAAATAAATAAATAAAAAAATAAAAAAAAAAATCACTAAAAGCTCCTGGTTTCATCTGATTCTACACAGTGCACAGTGCAGTGCTGCTCAGAACAGATTAGAAAACTAATCTCAAACCTTTTTCTCTTTTGACATGGGGAATTATCCGCCTTTGAGGATTGATACTGATTAATGACATTCTGGGGAGATTACATGATCCCATGAACTACATATTATGAAACAACTCATAACCAAAACAAATGTATTAAGGCAGGCAAAGGACCTTCCAAAAATTTTAAAATGTACATGACAATCTACATACTGATCAACCAAAATTAAGAGAATATAATGTGTTTAACGCTGGTGTAAACACTTAGGGCTCCCCCTATTGGCCAGATTAAAAAAAAAATCTTGCACACAAAACTGCTGTCTAACTCCCCTGTACCTACCTATAGGATATACAAGTTTATAACTCATTATTTTGTAGAGCAGGAAATAAATATTCTATGCATATTCCAAAACACACCACAAAGTACCCACTGTATAATATGACACATTTTCATAGCTGGAACATTTGTTTAAAGCAGCTGACTTGAAGGTTGATATGGTATGATTTATATGTGAATATAACTGCCTTGACAAACAGAATCCACAGAAGGGAAGAGCATCACATCCACCCTAATTGAGACTCTTACTCTGCCCAAATGAAATTCTGGTGTCAGGTACAGCACAGTGTGTGCACTTCTCCGCCAACAGAACCTGCCAAATCGAAACTTAGGAACAAAATACAAAACTTCAAAAACAATAGTGCAATAGAGAAAAAATATTCTTTGCCAAGAAAACAGGATTTACAAATATTAAATTATAAGCTTTGCTTGCAGATTTATTATCCATCAGTATCAAGTAATTACATGCCACCAAGGTTGGTAAACGTAAAAGTGTTGTGCGCAGCATACTGTGGTCATGTCATTTAATTCAGATTTCATTTCAAACTATCACTGTACATTCTGTAGCTTTGTGTGTTTAACATTTAGTAAATAGCTGTGGATGGCAAGCGAAAATACAACTGTACACAAAATATTGCAATAGTAGAGTGAATCATGTAAATACAGAGAAACAATAATGATTTCACCTGACATTTGGGGAAAAAATAAAGTTTACCGGTAATAATATAAAAAGAGTTTTGTTTTTTTTTTCTCTGTTCCCACAGTCATGGGGCTGATTACCTCCGCTGGAAAATAAAGTGCCGTGAGCTGACACTACTGTTCAGGGAGTGTTTAGTTTCAAGTGTATTACTTTTGTATTGTACAATCAATACTGCACAGCATCTTTGTTAGATCACAGTCCTGTTACCTTTTCATGGTGTTCAATGAGGATTTCCACCACAATGTTCTGGAACTTGAGATCCATGATGGCAGCGACGGTCTCCTCCTGTGGCCTCATTAATGTGGGGCCAAACACCACACCAAGGTTGGCCACAGTCATCAAGTTCTGTTTGCTGTGGGCCGCCACGCTGAAGAGGACAACAAACATGATGCATGATAACCATTTTATTATTTTACTCTAACTTACTAACTCCACTTCACTCACTTTTTAAAGCAAACCAACAAAACATGGCAAAACTCCTGTTGTAAGCCACCTAGATCTTGAAAAAGCTCATGTTGTGTTTAATATAGTTAGTAGAGAGGCCTAAACAATTTCCACTCTCAAGGCATTTGGCATATAAAGTGGTATTAGTTAAAATTATTAATCTTCCACAGGGACATTTTTAATCTACTTATAATTAAATATATTTTTCAAAATTTTATTTCTCTTCAGTTTCACAGACACCACTGTTAAGGATTTTCCTCACATATCGCAAACACCACGATGAATTAGCCTGGCCTATCAACGATGGTGAAATACAAACAGGTCAGGGACAGTCTATTACACTGGCTGATATTTAAACTGAGGAAGGATCAGTGTTTTATTAAATGTCTTCTCCAACCGTTTTGATATTGGGACAACTTCAGTAGATAGACTTTTATATTAAGGGGTCAAAAAAGTGTAGAAAAACCTATATTTGAGGAAAAGGTTTTCTGGACAGGTGAGGAAATTTCACACTTAAAATATGATGATATGCAGCGCATCTGCAGAGAGACGGTTCAAATAGCTTCAAAGGATGCCTTTGAAGACAAAAACATTGGTGACAACTCACATTTATAACATCTCTCAAACCATTTCAGATAGGAGTGTGAAATTCTGGCTTTGCTTCCTTCCCCTGCAGGACATGCACACACACCAGCTTCAGAAGAATATTCGAGTCTCTCCAGTCTGGAGAATTTCACGCTGGATAATCCAAATTCAATTTCAATAGTGCTGCCTTTTTACCAGAGCCTGATTCTGCTGTGGGTTTCTATGAAATAAGATCCACCAGACTTTCACTGCCTCAGGGAAGAGGGATTATTTACTTATCTTCAATTTGCTCATATTTAGTTTATAAAAAGCTTGCTGAGGTAAAACCTTGTAATGTTAGCTAACATTATTTAAATCTTTCCTCCTATCTAATCTCACAAATGGAGTGATGCACAATAGTGATCCATCCAAGGGTGTATAGAGTAATCTCAAGAGAGGGCTTAATTTGAGTGGTCCATTTCATTTCCCCTCACTGGTGGGCTGTAGAACCGCATGCTGAACAGGTACGGAAAGCTACACAATCCTCCTCCAGCAAATTTAAATTTACACCGAATGACCCAAGATGAGGCAAAAAAAGATGCAATGCTAGTGGCATCAATTTTCTTACCCAGCAGTCACTGAGTAGACAGAGAAGAGATGGAGTGACAGCAGGGAAGGGGGAGTGAAGAGAGTGGGAGTGAAGGAGAGAGAGAGAGAAAAAGCATGTGGAGTGAGAATGAGGAGACAGACAGGAAGAGCAGAAAGAGAGAACTCAAAGGGAGCGAGGGGGTGGAGATTGGATGAACTATGACCAAGGAACTATGAACACTCACTTGGCCAGATGCTTCATAAGCAGCCCGAGGACTTGTCGATTCCTCTCCGGGAGTTTGTGGACCAGGCAGTGGACGGCTTGGATGCGAGACTCTGGACTACCACCCTCTGTTGAAACCCAGAAGCAGCCGTACTCTCAAATTAATCTGCAAGGAATTCTCTGTGCTCCTCAGGTGGCAGAGAGCCAGCACAGCTGAGACCAAATACTGTACAACATTATCAAACAACAAATTCAAAGAGATGATGATACAGTACTTAAACTGTATGAGCAGTTTAAGGTACAGAAACACCAAATAATTGAACCCTCTGTTAATTCAAAAGCCCTAAAAAATATTTTGAGGCATTCTGGAAAAATGTAGTATTGAGCAAAGGTTAGTGGACCTACTGTTCAGGGGCAATCACCCTAAAGCATAAGGGGTTAAGCATTAGAGGATGATACATTCCAGTTTAAATAAGTGAAAAAGAGGTGTGATGGTGATATATGGTCTGAAGCCTCCCAGAATTTGGCAGCAGGGACCACTATGCTGGCAGAGGAGATAGCTTTACATTACTGTCGGTACCATATAAAGGGGTTGTGTTAAACCCCCCCAAGATCATCTCTTAAACATTTCCTCACACATGGGCATCTGACCGCCCACACACACACTCATACCCAGACACACAGAATATCATTACTATGGGAACGACAAGGATTTAAACATGGAAAAAGCTTCTTATGGATGCTGTCACCCATCAAAAAATATGCATTGCTAATCCACTTTTTCCCCCTCGTTATGAGGGCATTGCGAGCGCCTGATAAAAATGTCAACCTGATCCAATTAAAGCACATGTTGTAATAAGATTCAAGTTTGGCTTGCTTTGAAAACATTTCAGGCAGGAATGATGTTATGTGGGCGGGTTGAAGAAAAAAAAAGTGTCTTTTGCTGTTCAAGGTCATTGGACCATTTGAGGGCATGCAAATTACAGCATATTTGCCACTTTAAACCTTTTATCCCTCACTTTTAATGGCTTTTTTGGCTACATATATTTTCGCAGCACTTAAAAACAGGTAGAAATTACAAGAATATGGGCGGTAAGCTCACACAGGCTTCTTGAATACGTAATAAATGTCAGGAACGGTGTTGTAAAACAGTCAGAAGTGGCAAAAAAACTGTATGCCTAAGCCAAAATCAACTGAAAGGCTCTTTGGTAAACTACAACTTTATTCTGTGCAAATTACTGAAACCAAGTAAGAAGTCATGAAGTATAGCATAAAACCTTAGGCTTTTTCAGAGACCACTGCCATCTGAAGATAATTGTGGATAAATCCAATTAACATTCAACATGCAAACCACCAGACAATTGCTTTCAGAGTAAGCATATTTGAAACGGTTGCCCAGTATTACCCATAATACCTTAAAAGATTGGTAAAAAAAACAAAAAACAAGAGCCATTTAAGGGCCTTCAAATTTCTTTTCACTTCATTGCATGTTTTCAATAACTCACTAAAGAGGAAAAGGCCATTGAATTCCAGAACTTAAATAGATGAAATGTCCACTTAGGCTGATACCACACACAAATACAGTGTTTTCTGCTTATGATGTGCTGTGCTGGTATGAAAGCTCAAACTTACTTGCAGGGCTGATGAACTCTTTGTAAAGTCCATAGGTCATCAATGGCTCAGGAAGGCTCCTTCAGAGGAGAAAGAGGGTGAGAGGAAGAGAGGAGGTCAGGGTGGGTTGGAAGGAGAAAGAGAGTTGATGTGAGCAAGGGGGGGACAGAAATAGCCGGCTCACTGTTTTATAGGGTCTTCACACAGCAATGATTAATGTGGCCCAGCCAGGGGATGGAATTAGATGGTGCACACGTTGAGATAACCAAGTTCATCTGAAGGTAGTTTCACACTCCAGCTGGCCAGTGGCCAGAGGTACTTAGCCTCAGAAGAAACTAACGTGATTGACCCTGCTTTATTCCAGTTGGCCATACACAAAGTGAAAGACAAAACATAATATGACAACGTCAACGTCTAGCTTCACTAGAGTTTAGAACTTGTCAAACGAATAAAAAATGGAAAGGGTCAAAATTTAGAATATTTAGAAAATAATAAATCACAACACAATCTAGTTTTAATTAATAAATCATTAAACAGAAAAGACCCAGAAGAAAAGAATAATGAGTCAGACTTAGCTATGTAACAGCTATATTACTTCCACTTAATGCTTGTCAGTATCAGTAGTGTGAATATTCTCTCAAAGCTATTCAAGTCATGTTACACTCCATTTGGACACATTAATATGATAAGAAATTCCAAAATTTACAACCCTTACATCTCAAAATATGTTCAGGGAAAATGAACAAGTTCAACCTAATAGCTTTATTACGATTGAGCATTAAAATGATCAAAACACATTGCAAGTAATTGCAGAGGCTTTAGATACGTTTGGAAATTTAACATCATCATTACAGACTCGTTGGAAATTGATGTTTTAGGGATCTGATCTGGGAATATTTTCATTATTGAACAATCTACTGTTTATTTCTTTTTTTCTTCATATTGTGTTATGATTCAGACCATTAATATGACTAGGAATCAAGTTATAATTTCAAACAATCAAATTGTGTGTTACAACAGACAGACCTAAAGAATTTCTGTTTAAAATTATCTACTATCTACAAATTAACTCTCTCTCAAACAGCAAATTGATTACTTGACTAATACAGCGCTAGGTGGCTTACATTTTTTCAAGTGTTTGTGTGTGAGTCTGTGTCTTTCACCATACTGATCCTCACCTGAGATAAAGCTTCAGTGCACTTGTTATTGTTTTAATGTCCCAATCCATACTGGTAGAGAGATCCACTTCGTTGTTCTTCTCATCTGAATGAATTGCAAATATGCCATATATCATTAAAACAAAATTCATAGATAAAGACTCTAATACAACAAATTATTTTTTTCTTATACAGAATAGCCAAGGAATTTGTGGGCAGCTGAGAAAGTCTAAATATATAATATAAATATGTAACTTGCAATTAGCCATTTGAGGATAAAAGTATTGCTAGGAGCTGCAGGGGTCGAGTTTGGCCCCAGAGGACATGGAAGGAAGTTACAGCTTCTGCAGAGGGCTGCTTGTTCTATACTCATTACAAGTTTAATTAATCTCTTTCTACTTCAGTCACTCCACAGGGACTCCAGACTGTGTTGTGCTGAAAATTCATGGTGGTTCACTCACACCTTAAGTAACATCCGATGAATTACGGAAAATTTGCTTATACAATGTGCCACTGAGGTGTTTTTTAGCCAGACACGTGCAGTGCACAGAGCCTGGGTCACCACACAGACTTCAGCTTCATGGGTGGTAAGTAGTCTGTTCCTGGGAAATGTATTTTATTTTTCATTTGATTTGTGCACCGCAGTCAGTAGTACTGTGTTTCTCTGGCTGCTACGTCAACAACTGACCTGTCCAATATCAACTCCTGAAAGTAAATGTTTTTGTGCAGTGTTTGTAGCCACAGGTGTGCCAGTGTGTGAGACTGATGAAGCCTGCACAGGCTCTGTAGTCTGCTTCAGCACAAAGAAGCCTGACTTGGTTAAGTCTGGGATGCAAAAACATACATTTGGCAGTACCAGTTGGATTGGCATTGATTGTGAAATTCCTAAGCACAATGCCACAGCAAGTTCAAAGGTCAGCTCTCTGAAATGAACGGACCAGTGTGTTTGGAAACATTATTCAGTGTTTAATACATTCACAGTAATTTTTGACCAAATGTTTAATTTGCCTCAATCTGTAACTATATTTAATGAATGTACGCCTCTAATTCAGAAACTATCATAGCCAAATTCCCACCAATACTACACATATGTTCCCTTGCCACATGCTGTACAGACAGGTCAGAGCACACTTTTACAGTCTTCTTGCTGTTATACTGTTGACTGACATTCAATAGGTGCTGCTCTCTTTGTTTGTACTGTAATATGACGGTAGACTCATTTTCTATCACTCTGTCCTCTCTGATTGGACCCTGGCCATGTCGGAGGGTGAGAGATGAAACGGAGGAGGAGTGGGAGGAATCCGAACTCTTTCTTCAGGGTTTAAAGCTGCTTCACCCACACACGTTGAACTGCTGTGTTTGTGAATGTGCTCATTTATGTAGAACTAGTACTACCTCTGTCGCACATTAGTCCTTTCAAGGATAAAAGAAAATGTTACGTTCTGGGCAGTTTAATGAAAATATTCTATGTAGTCAATCAGTAATCCAAAATTTTCAAAGTAAGATCTGTATTTTTCTAAGAAGTAATCAAGCTTTAAAGAAACTTTGTAGAGTGCTGCAGCAGAGTGTTAATGGAGGCTACAGCATGAGTCAGCAGGTTCTGTGGCTGGAAGGTTTTGGAGCGGAAGTTGAGACAGGCTGGCGGCTGCCTGAGTTTGTTGTCATTCTGAACACAGAGCTGAAAGTGAGCTGGTGTCTGCTGGGGACGGCAGGAAACCAAAGAGCAGACAGGGAGCAATGGAAAGGACAGAGGACAAGATCTATAGAAAAGGAGTTGAGTAAAGGTGTTACAAGACAAGTGAGAGGCTTAAAGGAAATTGAGAAAGCTGAATGACAGACTGAGTAAGCCAGAAGAATGCAAGAGGCCACCTTAGTGGTTTGTTAATGAAGCACAAGCCAAAAAGTCCAAAGATGCGAATGAGAGACACTGTGGGCTTCTCTGGGGGATACAAAACTGGATGGAAGTGAGAAAAAGGTACACCCAAGCACTTGTTGCACTTTAGAGAGACATGGTACTGATAGGCTGAGTAATGGTCTGATTGCTGGCCACTATCTTTTTAATATCACCACAACAGACACATCCATTACATCGGCAAATTCAAACTAACTGGGGGTAGCCCAGTAACAGATGGTGCAGCAGCATATAAATTAAAATTTGAACTTTATTCAGTTTATACCAGAAACTTTTTATGTGTGGGAATACATTTTTCGAGAAGAAAGAGAAGATTAGACTTTAACTTACCTATCATTAATGAGAGGAGCTTTTGAACCTTGGAGCTCACCCCAACAACTCTGTACAGGCCTTGGTCATTAATACCTGAGAAGTAATAATAGTAAGAATACTTTGTTTATATTCATTTTTCATTGGAGATTTAAAATGCTTCGCAGAGGAAATAACACTTAAATCACACATTGAAAGCAATGGCATAGAAAAAAAACAATGAAATCGTAAAGAACTAAGACATAATATATGCAACATTAATCTAAAAAATATTTGCATTTACAACCTTGAATGTAAAATATATGCTGCAGGAATATGTCAATGCAATTCAAACCAAATCTAGTGTCATAGAAGACCATTTCTGTAAAGGAAATTGTTGAAATGTTGAAAGAAACTATACACCAAAGATTTTTGTATTCAAAAAAGTCAGATAAGTGAGTGAAGCAAATTAACAGGAAGTATTGCTATGCAATGAAAGGCATTCATCCATTCCATTCCATGCTCTCTGCAGTATTTGTCAGTCAGTCTTTTGTTTCAATATTAGAGCATGTCTGCCACCTGCTGTATATATGATTATACTGCACTCGTGTGACCTATTATTTACCACAATCTCTGATGTTGACTTTTTCCAAAGAAATTGCCACAGAATTCTCAACTGAGCTTTTTACTATTTAAATATCTGGAACTCACCTCTGGTCTCTATGGCACTTATGGAGTTTTTCACAAAACTCAAACCAACATCATCCAGCTGGGCATCAACTGCAGGTGGAAGAAGAAGAGAAAACAGTTGAAGCATCCTGCTGTTGCAACATAAATGATATCCTCTTCAGGGAACAAAGACTGGCAGAGTTTTAGGCTTACTTCCTCTTTCTTTTGAATAAGTCCTCTCAAGGTAGTGTCCAATCTGTTAAAAACAATTTTTTTTTGTAAAAGTTAAACAAATGTGTGGTGATAAAGTATATGGCAGATATGGGGAAGCATCTCAAACAAAAAAAATAAATAAATCTTTTTTTTGGATAGATGGTGGTTTCACAGAATAGACTGAGGCTACATGTGTGTGTGTATGTGTGGTAGATGATGACATAGCAGAGGCAGCTGACTCACAGGTTCCTTCCCACCCATGGCCTGCATCCAGAACTTATGGTCATCCTCCGACAGGGCCTGTACTGTTAGCACCGTACCTGGCCTGGGAGAGATTTGGAAAAGGCATAGTCTTAGAGGAATGGTAGTGAAATGTCAATATAGACCATTCTTTGAAAGAGAAGAAAAAGAAAAAAAAATCAGTCTCTGCTTAGGGCACATGCACCTTGGATTTTCAGTAAGTACTGATATGAACCCAATAGTCATCTCGGCCAGTTTATTGGCGCTACAATCATGTGGGACCAGATGGATATTAAGTTACTCATCATAGTCAGACTGGATGTGTGGTCTCAAAATTCCATCCTAAATCTGGGGGTATTGCTTTTCTATTAATACTACAGAAAAGGGGTAGGGCAGAGTGAGGCTGTGTGACAAAATGAGATATCTGTTTCAGGAGAGAACAGCAGGGTGTGACAAATCCAAATAAGTGTGTGACGGCAGCATTCTCAAGGCAGTACTGCTATCCTGCCCTCTACCATCCAACACAGAAAGCATAAATACTAAGCGTGTGTCTGTGCATATTCTCATTCATCCAGGTCATAGTCATATCCGGCCAACAATTGAATCGAACACAACTGGTCCTCAGACTAGTGAGGACTAGTCAGACCGATGCGTTCCAAACTGATGAAGCCCCTGGGATAAGGAGGCGAAACGTCTTTGACAAACCTAAGTCCTAAGTCCAGTTGCGTTCGATTCAATTGTTGGCCGGATATGACTAAGCATGTGCTAAGATCTCCAGAGCTCCGTTAATGTGGAATATCAAAGCAGATAATCTGTGTGTCCTCCTTGGTCACTATGGACACACACTTTTGTGACTGCAAAACACCATTAAGAAGCATAACTTCACCACTGCTTGAGAACCAGTGTGAGGTAATGATGTACCGATCAGTTATGTCGAGGTCCAAGCAGAACCTCCTGTCCAACACGTCAGTTGTTTTGCGGACACAGGACTTGAGTGTTACAGACTCTGTCTCTCCCTTAAAAAAAGAAAAGATAAATAAATGTATATACTTTACAATTTAGAATGCTGTGGTTATAAAAAAAAATGAGAAAAAGGAAAGAAAAAGAAACATTGCAGTATAAACATGGTTGAAATCATTAAAATTGTGTTCAATGACTACTCACAATCTTGCCCCCAGATCTGTGGTCAAAGGTCACCATGTGCAGGATCTTCTGCTCTTTAACAAATGTACAGTAGCGCTTGACCCAGCTGGAACCAAAGGGAGGAGGCCCTAGAATAACAAGACACACATGTGACACAGGCATTCAGCAATATTCAATCATAACAATAACTTTTGCCTATCAAGGAAAAGGAAGGATTTCCCAGTTCAACATAAACAGTATTCCTGTTTATGATGTGAGTGAACAGCAAGAAAGAAGACCGCACACATCAGTCAGCAGTTTAACTGAGGATCATTTCAGAATGTTAAAGAGAGTAAGCCAAAAAAAAAACAAAAAAAACATAACAAAAACAAATTGCTTGTAGTTTCACATAATTTGCAGAGAGAAAGCACTTCCAAACCTTTCCTGCTATTTCCTGCTTTCCTGAAAAATTATGAAATGTCACTGACAAACAAGCAATAACAAGAAATGGATAAAATGCTGAATTAAATTATGTAAAAATTAGGGCATAAAAAGTCAGTAACACATTTTTAAAGCAGCTAAAGAAAAACTAGACCCATTCTGTCTATTACAGTAGACAGTGTATATTTGCAGGGATTGTCATGATGCATCTTGCATCAACCATGTACCCTCACTTATTATGACTGTTATGACTGGGTATATTATGAAAGCCTTTAGTAAAAAGCATTTCAACCAGACAAAGGTCTTACGTTTTTCCTGCACATAGAGGTATCCTTCACAACTGATAGGGCTGGTCTGTCTGTAATCTTGGGGTGCCTCCCTGATCCTCTTCATTAACTCATACACCTCTGACCGTGTACCTTCAAATCGATTCCTTGTCTGGGAGGAAAAAGAAGAAAATACATATTACAGCGAGTCATTTCCTGACTGTCGGTGGTCAAGTATGATGACCCTCCTAAAAAGAGGTTTGTAAAAAATTCTCTCTGAAGAGCATCAAAAATCCCTTTATAGTATTTCTGATATGAGCGTCAAATGGTTCATTGTAATCTAAAACTATGACTGAAACAGCGGCTATGACTCTAAGGGCATTGGAAAAGAAACTGAATTGGAGGACCTGTAAAGTCACCAAGCTGAAGAAAAAGCAACATGAAACACAACCAGATATTTCCTCAGAGGTTGGTGGCAAAATCAGAAAACAAAAGGACAAATAAATATTGGACACAGGACTCAAATGGCCATGTTGTGTTTAACATTAATAGGAACGTTATTTAGGAAATTAATTATTTCTTATTGAGAAAACTTTGTGGTCAATGTGTTTTAATTTTCATTTTGGGACTTCAATAGAGAATTTAGATTTTCTTCGGTTAGGAAACAAAAACAGCATACAAGCATTTCTGTCATGTTTAAAATCATCATCATCCAAATGATGAATATAATAATAAAATATTAATATTTCTTACATTCTGAATATTGATCTGAAGGGCTCTTTTATAGTGATCAAAGTCATTGGCAAGCTCAAAGCCCTGGTGATAAAAAGTGAAAACAGTCTGGAAGAAGGCCAACATCTAAGAGAAGAAAAGGACAAGACGTATTAATTTTAAATTTTGGCAGCTGACAGAGAAACTCATAATAAAATCACAAGAGGCAATCAGATTGTTATTCTCTTAAGACATGGAGGATAGAAACTCATACGATATATCCTATGTCCAGCCTTGTTGCTGCCCACATGCCACTGAGGTCAGTCACTCACCGGCTCCACGCACTCAAATTTCTTTCGCTCTTGGATCTCCTGCAGTTTGCACACATAGTCCAGGGACTCCTCCTGAAAGTGCTGCCTCACGGTCTCTACCTGGATGTCTGCCTGAAAAGGTATAGAACACACATCATGATGATTATAAAGAAAGACAAATGCATTGACACAAAGAAAATAAATAAATAAATAAATAAATCATGATCTTTGCGAAACAGTATAATTTGGGTATCAAGGGAGTTTTTGTATGGTATTAAAATCTTAAAGGTCGTACACTGGATTCTGTAAACCAAAATCTAATTAGTTCATTAATATAGTTTCCAAATACCAAGTTGGTCTAAAAAGGTTATAAGAGACCTTCTAACCTTTGACTCTCAGTTCTGAGTTTCAAAGCCACAACCAGCAAATCTGCAGTGGCTATGGCTCGGGAGGTACCTTTGCACAGGATACTGAACCATGAAATGCCTTCAATTTATCATTTTTATGTGAGTGTGTGTGATAGAAAAAAAGCAGTATGCATAGATAATGCGCCATACAAATGCATGACTGAATGGGGTTCTGTAGTCTTAAATGCTTTGAGTGGTCGATAGGACTAAAGCATTATACTGTATGAGTGAAGTCCATTTCCCATGACTAAGAAAATATAAACATGTACATGTTTGCACACCTCTCCTCATGGGACCTGCCATTGATGTATCAGCACCATTTTGATCCCACATTTAGTTTCATTGTTATTACAGGGCTTACATGTAAAGACAAAGGACTCACTCCTTTGGGCAATTTAGTCGGCTCTTTCTTGTTGAGAGGGTGCAGCAGAGACCATTTTTCCCAACTAGTGATAATTGAAAATGTTTGTAACTCAGAATGACACTATACAACCACAATGTGCAATCATGAGTGAATTTTAGCTTACAGCAAATAGACTTTTTTTAAAAATCTTTATGTGTAAAGAAAATTGTACATCTTCAAAGTTCATAAACTGACTTTCATAACATGCTATTGAATGAACAACTGATGCAGTGTTGGTGAAGTTCATGACTCTTGTGGCAATGAGCAAATCAGTGGGCCTATTTATTCAGGTCTGGCAGCAATCTACCACAGACCCTTGTGTCACAAGAGTCACAGAGAACAGACTGAGCAGCCTGCATTCATAATGTCAACAAGTTTCGAGGGCCTTCTCTACTTGGCATATACAATGGTAAGCCTTACATGGCTACATGGAACATAGGCAAGAAGAACAGAAATATTGTTTGGAAAAAATTTCCCCAAGTTCTTCACAGTTAAAAATGTTCATCTCATAATTTTGCAGCAAGGGTTTTACACAAACTACAGCAACCAAGAGTTGACCTTGGTAGTACAGTACAAGTGAGCACACATTTCCTCTCTAAACCTGCCAGGAAAAGTGTTGCTCCAAGGCACGTCATTGGAAACTCACATGGTCCAACACGCTTTGCAGTGAGGCTCTTCCCTGTGGCACCAAAGGCAAAAACCAAAACAGGGATTCTCAAACTAAACATAATATCCGTTTCCTTTTTTTCCCCCTCTGTCTACCTCTGTCAAAGAGTTCAGATGGGACTAAATACCTCTTGTAGCTGTGGCTCTTTCTTCTTTGCTGACATATTAAGAAGCTTTTCCAGAGAACTGTAGTACTTCTCTGTCTCCTTCTCATACTTCTTTCTTTCCGCCTTGAGAAAATACAGTGATGGGAGGAAAAGCACATAAGGAGAACAAAATACATGATTATTCATGGGGACAAAGCTGTGTGTACATGTGTGCAGTTCAGCTCATATACTAGTAGCAGCGACCTGTAAAATATTTCATGTTCAACACTAATTAAAAGCATCAAACATATAAAGTAAGAGCTACACAACATATTGGGGGGATGGAATAAGGCATAATACATTACCCTTACTGTACCAAGATGCTCTTTTCTGAACTTCTCAAGGGGTTTCATTAAAGTTTCTGTGATGTTTCTCATCTAGGCAGAAGCAGAAATTTCAACATGTGTAATAATTGTTCAACTCAATGACAGATCCTATTAATATCTCATATAACAACATTTCCACATTTAAGTAAGTTATTTCCTGCTGCTGCATACAATTTCTTGGTGGCTTCTTCTTCTTCTTGTTTTTTTTTTAACGGCCTCCAAGTCTTTATATACTAAATTATATAAGTTATATAGTTAAAGAACTAACAAAGTAAATGTAGTTTTCTTCATTCCTCAAGTGTTTCTGCTGTGCTGACTGCAGGACATGTCTGTGCCTGTATGCTCACCCTACTTTTCCCTACTTTGCACTGTGATGTCATCCCACTATGCTGAGCAGCGTCTTCTCCATTATGGTCTGAGCTCAGTGCTAAAACAGTCATCTAATGATGCCCACTCCCTAACCTGAGACACTACAGACAGACATTACAAGAGAACAGATGTTTATTAAAAATAAAAAATCCAAGCACTGTAAAATGTTCATCCCTGTCCAAAGAGGAACAATGTTTAGATATATTTCTTTTGAAATTATTGTAACAAACTCTCACAGGCCATGAGGAACTTTGATATGTATTTATCTGTGTCATCAACATTTTTAGAGGTCAGAGTTAAACCACAGGACCTGACAGTGATTTAATGCCATAGTGTAGCAGGTAGTGTAACACTTTACAACCTTGGGGTAACAGTTTATAACACACAGCTACAAGTAACATCAGGTGACCTTTATCAAATGTTGTAATTTCCATCATATTAAAATTCTGTCCATGATTTATGTTTTTTAAAAATGATAACAACAACTTCAGCAGCACTTTCTGGTGAAAAAAACTGGTTTGGTGGTGGTATGTCAAAATGAGCTGGACCCGTTGCAGATAGTAACTTATGCAACCTATCCTGGAATTTAAAGCTTAGGTGTTGTAATTCAGTCCTCTTCTAGGTAATAGCCACACCCAGGCAGGTGTTGTGACACTGACCCTTAGACATCCACTAGGGGAGGAACTCAAACAACAAATGCTAATGCAACTCCTAATGAACTGGTTTGGGCTGCCTTCTGGATACTGTGTCTGTATGCTACACTGGAGGAAATTATATTATGTGTGTCTGTCCGGATCTCTGGTGGATGACAGAGTCAGACATTAATAGATGCAAGTACCAAATATGGGCAGTAATAGGTCTAGGCTGGTTGGAAGTAAGAACAACACACATAAGTGCAATACACCAAATGGGGGCAAGCAAGCAAGCACACACACACACGCACAGGTATTTTCCGTGGCTTTTAAGCAGGTTTTGACTGATTTATCTCACCATCAACTCCCTTTGGTCTTCTAGGTTTTTGAGGAATATGGAGAACTCTCGCAAAGACTCATCTGTGAGAAAAAAATTTTTAATAAAAAATCAAACATAATAAAATCCAATCCCCCTGTTTTAATCTTTCTCTAACAAACACACACACACACCCACACACACAGGCAGATACACACATATGATTATCAGCTGTTCCCACAACAGATGCATGCCACAAACTGCTCTTAATTTGCTGGTTGATGAAGAACTGTAAACAAACATTTACAGTGCATGTTTGGTTAGTAGCAACAAAAGTAGTGGTTAGTTTCCATCACAAGAGGAGAAAAACCCCAACTTACCAATACATTTCTCATCATCTGTCTTTGCATCTCCAATGTACTCGAACTGAAATTCTCCCAGGCACTGAGCAAACTTTCTCTGTGCCATCCCAAGTTCTGAAAGAAAAGGTTTAAATATAAGATTTGTTTTTAGCAGTGAATGTCAAAGGAGGCAGAATGCTTATCATGTTCACCATGAATGCTTCCTGGATCTAATTTAGGTAATTTAGACTACACAGACTATAATTGCATCATTGCATTACATCAATTGTAGTAAATTTATCAATTTATCAATATATCTACATGTCATGTTCATTATAAAAAATGCATGTCTTGAAAGGACATTAACTGCACTGCACACAGTTAACAACTTTTGCAAACATCCTGTGTGTCTACAGTCTATAATATCCTGTTGAAAACCAAACCCCAGTCCACCAAATGGGCAGGTGGGAAAAATTAAGATGTGTGAAATATGACTGCAAACTGTAGTTAATTATCTGTTTGCATGCCATGACTAAGACAAATAAAGAGAAGTTAAACAGTATGACACATACAAGTAATACATCTATTTCTTTATTTTCAATATATACAGATGAAGTAATGAAATTAAATTTGATGCAGAACATTCTTATTTAAATTCTTCTGCAAAATAACTAGTATTACATTGGCAGCTGGATTGATGTTGTAGTTTTTTGCGAAAATAAAGGCCAATGACAATTGGTTTCTACCACTAATTCTGTGTTACTCCCACTGTGGCATTGTGGTAATACCACAATATCAAATCTCAAAACAGAAAAGCCCCAAACCTACTAGAGAGAACAGGGAATAAACTAAGATTAATTTCATATTATTGCTGTTAACCTCTTAAAAATTTGCAGACTACTTAGATGTAAAGACTTAGCCTAACCTACAAGCTTGGCCACTGACTAGATGTGCACTGAGAGAGCATGTAAACTAAACTAACTAAATACAGGAGCTGAATTAAAACAAATTAAGATTTTAATATTGATAAATGTGGCATTAATCTAACCTCCAGTTCAATCCCTCAAATCATTCAAAACCCAGGAAACCAAATCTATTTCCAAACAGTGAGAGGATTCCCTGAGGTGGGATCTCTGACCCATGACCGTCCCCTAAGGAAACATGACAGAATGCAGCAGGGGTATTTTAAGGCTGCAGCTATGAGCAGTATACTGAGGGGCAGATTCGCTAACTTGGGCAGATAACTGGGACTCTATAGGGAACAATAAACTCTAGGACTGTTCTGAGAATCTGTTACTGCAACAAGATGGTGAAGTACAACTATGGGCTACAGCTAATGCCATTTTCATTAACTGAGTGATCTCAGTTTTTTTTGTTTGCAAACAATGACATTTTTTTATATTATAGCTGGAAAAAAAACAGGTATGTTTTGTAACATTAACAGTGAACGCATCCCGCCAATTAAGGTTTTGCCAACGTTAGGGGCCATACTACTAATTATGCATGCTGTTTCTGAAACTTACTTACTGGCCAACTGTTCATATTATTAGTAGCATCTGGACTTTTCCTGCTACAACAAATTCAAAAAGGTCTTTTATGCTTTTAACACTATCATGAGTATTATCATACTTCTCCTACCATAAAAAAACATAAACGAGGGAAAATATTCTGTTACTGCAGTTAAGTTATTTCATTTTGGTTGCAGTCAATTTTTGATAATACACAGTGGAAGCAGACAGAAAAAAGGGAGGGGGGGATATGCCAAAACGATCTCTGACAAGACACATATAACAGTAACATGATATGCATCTTAGTCCACATGGCTACAGTATCCATGGCCCCAAAAATAGGTTGCATTATTGCTGACTCAGTGTTTGGTAAAGACAACAAAAGCCACACAATATTCTCCAAACAAAAAATTGTGGATGTCCAGAGGTTTCCAAGTTGTCAAGAACTTTGCAAAGATAGAACATTTGTTGAATATAGTAGATTGAATTGATAAAAGAGACAACAATTCAATACCATTGCTTTTTAAATGCATTTATTTGAGTCGTTTGGCTATCTCTAATCAAAACTATTCTGCTGGTTACACACCCTTGGCTCTCTGAAGAGAGTGTGTCAACATGCTATGGATTAAAGCTACAGTCAGGCCAAAAGCCCAAACACGTGAGAGGTGTTGGACAATGTCAGCCTGAGTCTGGAATAAAGATGGCTTCAGCTTCAATAGTTTATTTCAAACTGTTTAAAATCCACTGCAGGCTGCTCCTCAGCTGAGTCTTAAATCTATACAATGCCAAAGCAAACAAGGAAATATGGGTAAAACAAAACACCTGTGGCCGATTTCTTTGGCCAATTTATCTAAGTTATTGAACTACATGGACCACAGGAAGCTGAGAGATTCATGCCACACAATGAGCTTGTGTATTAGAGTATTTACCATTGTTTGTTCTTTGAGGTAGGTCTGTATATAGCACCTGGGGGGAAAATTCTTTCTTTTCTTCTGGGTAATGTAATTGTTTTTATTGAGAAATCAAGTACATAAACAAGTTGTCTCACTAGAAAAATTATAAATCACAATTTCTTGTCCACCTGCAGGAATTTAGCAAATATGTTCTAATGACAGTAAGCAAAACAAAAGGACTAATAGCTAATTTCTTGGCTCCTGGACCTCTGCAAGACGCAGTACAGACTTAAGTTTACATCATTAATCAAAACAAGAGTCAGTCTATGTTTGTTCTCTACTCTGACATCAGGAAATGTTTTTTTAAGCCACTACATGAGGACCATTGAGAGGCAAAACAACAATAGTGGCGTGTCAAATCCTCTGACTCAGACATCTCTTTAAAGACAATGTTTTAAGAAAGTTAGAAGGAACACGGGAGACAACTGTGTGCTATTCTGCAATGTTTTATAATTGTCAGCTCATAATCACCTGTACAAATTTATTAGACAAGGGTTTAGAGTAGAAAACTTATATCATAAATGTGTGTCAACCAGAACGAATAAATTTGAAGCTCTAGATACTAATACATCACTAACACACTAAAAGCTTTTCACTTTTTGATAAAACATTTTGGTCACGGATGTTACTTCTAACAGATGTAAACACAATCTGGTCTATATGATGAGATATTAAATAAAGCTTCCAGGTAATGTCTTCTCAAAATAAAGGTATGGCAAATAAGCCTGTCTAGCCATTATTTGGGGTGCAAACACTCTAATGCTGAACATAGCAATTTTCTGTGTTCAACTATAAATTTAGAGGGCATTGAAACCAAACAGAGAGCTAGAATCCAGACCAGGATGTGCAAGTCCATGAAAGGGGAGCCGTAATCCTGGTCAAGCCAATAGTCCTCAAATTGTAGCGCCTGAAGTGACTGCAGACAACACAAAAAAATCCTATATTGGTGCGCTCTAGAATAAACCCTGTAATTTTACTCTATTAACACTTGCAGTCCAGTTTGCAGGATCAGGACAAGACACAAAAAAAACACTAGATTTTATGAAATCCAAAATCCTATAAATTGACCAGTGAGAATATGGTTAGTAGTTGCCATTAATAAAGCCCTGTCACCCCATGATCTGAGAATATATATATATATATATATATATATATATATATATATATTTTTTTTTTTTTTTTTTCTCTGGGGGGGGGGGGGGGTTGTTTTGTTCTGCTCCTGTCCAATGCTCTGATAATAACACCCTTGTTGGAGGCCTATTGTTTGGTAATAATTTTTTTTTTTTTTTTTTTTTTAATACTTCTTTGGCTCCTGGTGCCTTTTGATTGTGGTTCTGCCCCGAGCTTGTTGTTAGGCCTCTTACTGTTTTCCATCACTGTACCACCTCTCAGTGAAATAATTAGAAAAATACAATATGTGCTTTGATTGGTGTAACCCAATAGTCCCTTC
Organism: Remorina albescens; assembly: GCA_034769265.1. NCBI lineage: Eukaryota > Metazoa > Chordata > Actinopteri > Carangiformes > Echeneidae > Remorina > Remorina albescens. The sequence continues at coordinate 5,467,193 of CM068487.1, forward strand.
TAGAGTTCCTTAGAGCCAGGCTTGAAACTAAGAGTGACCAGGATTCTGTATTCAGAGCTTTTATGCTTTGAAACTTTCTGCCAGAGGAACATGGTGAGGCTGAATCTGTTGTTTTTTAATATCCCTGCTTAAAGCCTTTTATAGAAAAGCAGTTTTACATGTTGCACATAGTTTTATTTAATTTCCACAGAGTACCTCTATTACTCATGTTTAATGTTTTTGGCTATACTATTGTTTGGTTTTGCTAGGACTATTCTCTTTGCTTTTAAATTTTTTGCCTTTGCAAGTCAAGATTGAGGAAGACTGAAGCACCAGCTCCACTATTTGTTTTTGTGATAATCTATTGTTATTGTCAGTAATAGTAAAGGTAGTATCATTAAGCGCATTAAAGTGTCACAATGTCAACCTAAGTTCACTAAGCCTGTTGGCTAATGAGTGACCCTCATGGAGTAAATGTTGGTCAACTGCAAATTATCCCAACACAAACGTAGAGTGGAAAGTTCAGCTGCTCCCCCACATTGTAAAAACATATTTTGACATATTACACTAAAACTTGACACACCTTTACAAAGCCTAAGCACACTACATTGTCCAACATATGGCCAGGCAATATCCATTTCATTGTATTGTAAAAGATAATGAAAAGCTGATGCCAGTGTGACAAAATCAATGCTATTCAAGCATTCCTCAAGGTCCACAGAACCTATGGAAATATTTTCCTTCACGTTGTTTTGCTAAAGTAAAATGCTGTTATTATGAAGACAGATTTGATTCTTGTGCATTTTGCTATTGTACTTGTGTACAAAACATATTCTTTCTTTTGTAAAGACAAGATCAAGGGCCAGGGTGCTGTGAACAATTAGTGTATACTCCAAGAACAGTGATGTCAATGGATAGATTTGCAGTGTCTTTATTAGAGTCATATGTGAGCACAGAGCACTAATCACACTCATCCCCAATCTGATTACACGGGCTGCTTGCATGTTGAACTCACTGCAGGGTGGACAGTAAATATGAGAATATATAAGGCCAAGCTGTGTGGACTTCATTACATAAGCCATGAAGAATGAATGTTATCCGGTTACATGAAGTCCCAGCATTAATCGACGTCAGACAACATTGGGACAAGTAAAAAAAAAAAAAAGAGAGAGGAAAATAAAAAATAAAAAAAACCATCCCGGCAGCGTTGGTGTCCCAGCACTGTGTCAATTCAAGTCTTGACAGCATAATTCAGCGGGATATAATCAGAAGTGCAATAAACAAAAGTGTTAGATCAGAGGTCTGCAGAACAGCCTGAAAGATAGTTGGTGTCCTGAAGGAAAGAACTATCACAAGCTAAGAATACCACACAAGCTGGGGAACATAAAAGTCCATGGCAAAGGCTTCTCCTGCTTTTTGCCTTTTAAAGAAAGGCATTTGAGAGTAAACCTGGGAACTGTCAACCTTGGCTAGTTTCGCTGCAGAAAATCAGAGGGTCCAGTCTACTGGATTCTGGCTCTGACTTGTACAGACCTCGCCTTACATCCATCTGATATAACAGATTAGGTTTTCCTGCAGCAGGAAAAAAAAAACGAAAAAAGGCAGAACTTTGTGACAAACATCGGTGCCCCTGTTCAGAAGAGGTGGCAAGAAAAACAAAGGCGACACAGTGGGGAGGTTACTGAATCACATGACGGGTTACCGAAGAGCACCATAGAAATAAAAGTACTTAAAGCATATTGTGATGAAACTTGTGCATATTGCAACATTATATTTACAGATGCATCTGTGAATTTTTAAATTTTATCCTTAAGTCATTTAGAGGATAAAAAGTAAACAATTATCAGAAATCTCAAATCATAAGTGACCAAATATTTCAATATGATATAAATAAAATATATTTCACTATGTTTTTATTTAAGCCACAGATGTTTGATTTAACAACATAAACAGGTTAAGAAATTAGTAACCATCTTATACGAGAGGCTGAGACGAACAAATGTTTGTTATCATACTTAGAAAACTGTAATTGGAAACTCTGTGAATTGATTTTTTCTAATCAGCAAGTGTACACACACACACAGACCAACATATGCTGCTTACACAAGTGTGTGTGCAGTAGGAGCCCAATTCACAATGGACAAACTGCAAGATAAACCTGCCTCACTCAACTGATCGAAAAGTCTTTTAGTTAGCTAACTTACTTGGCAAAGACAAGAGGAACATAACAAAAGTGCCAGGAATGAAACAAACAAAACAAACGGTTCCAAATGTTCACAGAAACTTGATTGATACAAGGCAGGCTAAATGGTTATATGACTATAACCACCTGTGCATGGAATTAGGTGTGCAGCATTCAAAGTGTAGCTGATTCCACACTGCAATATGTTTGTTCATTGTTTGTGTACATAAATGAAAGGAAAACAAATATCTTTGGTCCATTACTTCGAAAAGCAAACATCAAATTTCACATGTAATGCTCATAACTTAAGAACTAATGAAGCACAAATGATTTTGTTGCAAGAACAATTCATTAACAATCACTTTGGCTTAATTTGGGTGTGTCCTGTGCTTAAGATGTCATGGTTAATTTTTCAAAGGAAATGCAAGCACAAATTCTACTTTTCCTGCACAAACAATATAGACATGAACTTGAGTGGTTTTTGCCAATAATCTGGTCATATATTGTGCCAACTTCAAAGAGGCGCAGACTCAGACTGAACAGGTGCAACTTTGTGCTGAACACTAATCTTGCCTAGTCTGAAAGAACAGCTCATTAAGTTTATATAATAACAGCATTCTTTGTTGATAGTGGGCTGTTGAGGTATTATATTCTTCACTATTATTACAGCTATCTGCCCCTCCAGAGTCCTCACAGATGTGCACACAACAGCACTTTTGTTTTAAACAAGGATTGCACTCACTGTCTGTATCACTATCTTTTCCACTGAAGATCCAACATGACTATCATGTGTAGGGGCAGTCTGTTAGTCATCCTGAGGTGAATTAGTATATTCTATATTCACAGTCTCCTGCAACATTGTACATATTGTCAGTCTCTTCCAACATCGTCAATGTTTGTTAAATTAGAGTCATGCTGCAAAACTTCACGGGCAGCAGACTGGGGTGTATTTCATTTACTGAACGTGCAAAGGTTTTCCCCAAAACAACCCATGAATGGTATGTAAATGTCAAAGTTCAGCTGATGGAGATGTCCACAGTGTTTTCATTGGCATCTGTTGGAGTGTTGTTTGTTATGATTTCTACAGTTTCATCAAATGTGCCACTTAGGTCAGAGCTTGCACAGTCTAGGTCCTCAAAGAGCAGCAAGGGTTTGCATACTGTGCCTTTCCACAGTCCTTCCTGTTCCACTCTCCCATCTTTTCCAGTCAGAATCCCTGCTCTACGCTCAGCTCCCACCTTTGCCCTCAGCACAGCCTGCCCACCGATCCCCTCCCACAACCTCTCTCTCCATAGCTCCCTGCCCTCAAAACAAGCATTACTTCATTCATGACCTCCTGATCCTCAAAACAATTCTGTAGAGTGAAGCTGCCCTGAGCAATATCCTGTCAATAAAAGCCCAAACTGATCAAAGATTTGTATTAGGGCATTATTTTGACAGTAATGCACTGAAAGATACTTAAAACTGTTCTTAACATTTGCTTGCACCAAAAAAAAAGGAGTGCCCAAAAGCACTTTTGTTTCATTGTGCAATAATGCACTAACACTTTTATAGCAGACATGCTTTGTGGAGTGAGACATAAAAAGCGTTCCTCCCACTTGACTTCACGTCTTGTTCTAATGCGATTTTAATGAAAGATTGCGATGTGGCTCTCTGGCAGAATCCCTAATGTGATTACAGAGAGCAACAGTGAGCCAAAGCACACCATGGCAGACTATTCTTAAACTTGTCTGCTGATGACAAAAGGACCATGGCTGGGTGTTCAAATTGAAAGTAAAGGGGGGTAAAAGAAAAGAAAAGAAAGTATTTTTGTTTTTATGGGCAAACTGGACAGCTAAGAGGATGGCCAGCTGTTGAGGTGACTTTGAGTGACCCCAATGCAGCTCACTGTCTTTTCAACAAAACATACAAGCAGTGTCAAACTAATAACACTAGCTGACAATGACAAATTTGCATACAAACAATGAGTTCTCCAGAAACAGAGAATCCATACAATCTGCTACAAAGCAAAAATCAATACATTTGCTGAGGACAACAGTGACGGGTGGTTAATAGGGTACAGACAGGACACAGTTCCTGTGGAGGAAGCGCTCTGAAACAGAAGCACATCTGCATGTTGCTCCTCTAGTGGGCACTTCCATGTCATGGCTCTCAGGCCCAAGGCCCTGCTTTTAAGTTTCCTCTCCGAATCAAGGACTTTCCGTGGAGGAACATCCTCCCAACCCTAGAACTGGAGGGAGTTACTGTAAGGCGGAGAATGGACTGGGATTTAGAGATAAACAATGGTCCTCACACCACGCCAGATCCCTATGAACTCTTGAATCCTATTCAGTGGACGTTGTAAACAAAACCAAATCTGTCAGCTTTTGCATCATACTGCAGGACCAGCCAATTAACAGCACTTATTGAGCGCTGGGTCTTATTGTGAAGGTTACTATGATTATACAGACGACATTTGTAGCTTAGTCTCCTCAAATCAACTCCATTCAACAGTCTGAGCTCACAAGTTAATCTAGAGAGATGACCCCATCAACTTAAAAGCTGCAAACCACACACGGTGCAAATGCAAAAGAAAATAAGTGGCTGTTTTCTATGACCTCAGTGACGAAGAGAACGAAACACAGTCACATTCCCAGGAGGCACAGATGATCAGAAAGTAAAAAGTGTTCAGCTATGATTTAGAGTTCCAACATGAATGTGAATTAACACAAGCTGACACTGATAATTTGTAACTTACTTATACATAGCTACAATATACTTAATGATAGCACTGTGGTTAGGTTAAGCCTGGGAAAAGGGTGACAGGCTGCAGAAAAGACTGTTCTGTGGCATGATATTTGTTTAAAAATTGGATAATTTGAAAAAAGAATCAGAGTTAAATTTATGTTTTTAAATACAGAGTTCAATCCCAATAAAAACTGGTTAAATTGTAAGTAAAATCCTCACTTGGGAGGATGCAACAATAGAAACACTATTCCAATAGTTTTTCGTTTCTCTTTCATGGTTGATTCTGGACCACATATCTATGACTACAGCTGTAACTAACACTCGATTTTCATTAAATGTGAAATTAAATTCCCATCACATGTACAACATTAGAGTAAAGAAGCAAAGGATCAAAGGGATATATAAGTCTTTTATCCTTGAAAAACAGCATAACAAATATCTACAATTTATGCTAATTAATTTACTATTAATTTTCTAATCTCTACATCCAGATTGTTATATTTTGAAGGCTTAAAGTTGACCAACCGCCTTGCCCTAAGTTAAATAGGAAACACCACTGGTAAAGAGCCTTTTTTTTTTTTTTTAAATCATGGGGTAACATGTAGAACAGGCAGACAGTGGGAATGACATTAAACCATGTAAACACCACATGATTACTATGATTGTGTCTCAAAAGTCAGTCACTCAGTCACTTGAAACTGGTAGATGGGACAGGCACAGGATGAGCAAATCAGGCTCTTTGCTCACATCAGTGTGATCATCAGTTCCTTCCGCAAACATCAACTAATTTTGCAATCATCCCAATGGGTGTGCATAAGAAGGGTTCCCTTGTTACAAGTGAATGGCTAACGAAGAGCTAACAAAATTTTACAAACCACATACTGTACAGGTCCTTAGGTTGGACACACTTACATACAACTTCACCATATCACTCACAAATGGTTAGTTTAGAATGATATATTTAGAAATCCTCCCACTTGAAAAGTTGGAATCTGAAAATTTTGCATTTCTTCAATATAGTACTAAAAATAACTGAAATGTATGTCTAAGGATTATCAAAATAGTTACTAATTATTTTGCTATCTACTGACAAATGGTTAGACTTTTTATAAAATACAAGAAAGAGCATAAAGACAGTACTCTTATTAAGTAATTAATTAGAGGTTAGAAATAAAATTAAGGACAGAGTAGACAGAGTTTATCAAGAGGATGCGACAAGGAAAAGGCAGCAAGTCAGCAGTGTTGGGTGAACAATAACCTTGTCCAGAGAGGTTAGAGGAAAATGGCTGGACCTGCTTGAAGTAACAGGTACAACAGACCACAAGTACGCAAATAACAGCTCAGTGCAACAATAATGTGCTGTGCAGGATGATAGCAGCTTGAAGCACACACATGGTCTCACTCATGTCAGCAGAGCTACACTAAATCTTAAGATGGGCTGACTGAAGGAGAGAAAAATGACACCTCCACTGAAAAATCTGGTTTGATGGGGGAGTGGTGTAATGGTGCAAAGACACAGAGACAGATTTTAGATACAGCTAATGAATCATCTGAATGAAACAAAATATCTTGGTGAATCCCTTCAGGACCTTCTGAACCTGTGTCAGGTGCATAAATGCAACCAAATCACATAGCACCTGCTGTTTCTCAGTGTTCATCAGAACTAAGACCAGAGCTGAAACAAACTGAAAATCTAATATATCATACACATAGACCTAGCAATCAGGATCGATATCTACATGACATCACACTTAAAATTAATAAACCAAAACATTTAAATACCTTAAATAATAGGTTTTAATCAAAATCCTAAAAAGATTATATTAAGGCTGCAACAAAACAGCCATCTGTATTCTTCAGATTACTTGATTAACCAACTAAGATGAACAACATTCTCTCCATCCATGTCCTCAAATGTCCAATTTTGTCCAACCAACCAGACCTCAATGAAAGAATTTGTGTAATCACAGAGGCTTTCCCCCAATATGATTGTCTCTTCATTACACAGTAGTAAGTTGGAATATTAAACCATTCACTGGCCCTAAATTTGCCACTAAAACTCTGCTGAAGCTGCCTGACACAGTGCAGTCAACATGAACAAAGTTCAGCAGCACCTTGCTGAGTCTGCTTTAGAGAATATAGGTTGTGCTAAAGGCAAAATAAAAGACAAATGTGAAACTCTTCAACCATGTGGAGCGGAAAGTGGGCGAGATCAAAGCCGTCTGCAATTTTGCAGTACAAAAAACATGTCGTGTGACAAAACACTGTTGCAGTGGAAGGCCTGAAGCTGCCTGTCATCAACGCAGCACTGATATGACTGTATTGGTAACGATATATTTCATACATAGCATTCACATAAGACTGAAACTGAAAAAGAAATCACATTTCCAAGCCTAACTCTAACTCAGTTAGATGGATTTCTAGGGATTTTCCAGCAAGGTTTGATGAGAATGCATTTGACTGCGGGCTAGAGTAAAGAGAGTTAGGGGTAATCAGCCTGCAAACCCAGCAAAAAGCCCAGCCCACAAGAGTAGAGTACAAAGCGATAACAATCTCATCATTTTAACCCACTTGAGGTGTGTGACTGTGAGCAAATAGTGCAGTAGGAGGTTATTAAAAAAGAAACTCCAGGAGACATTTTCTCAAAGTGCTTGCTTTAAAACAAGACTGGGTGTCCCTATAAATCAAAACAATAGAAAGCACTTTCCAAATAAATTAAAAACAGAAGACGCCTCGATCTGGTCATGACAGTCTATTATATTATTAGAGTTTCATCTGCTCTGCTGTTCATAATGTAACCAAATATGAGCAACAGAGCAATTATGAGCTCATTCAGAGACAGACAGCGAGGACGGTGAACGTACCAAGACCCCAAACGTCTGCCTTGAGGCATTGAATGGGTGTTGATCAGAAACATTTTAAGTTTTAAAATCACCACAGTCCACTTACGTTTTGTTGCGCTGATAAGGTTCTTTCCATCCTTGTAGAGTTCTTTGATAAACCTGTTAGTTTTGTCCAGCTCTGCTTCGTGTGCCTTTATTTTGTCCCTGAAGCTGGGACTGTCCAGATAGCATTCACTAAACTCCAGCGGGTGTAGTCCCATTTTTTATGACAGCTTAGCAACTTCGTTTTCAAGCACGGGTGGTAAAAAAAAAAAAAAAAACTTGGCCAAAAAGGCGGCTAATTTACAAAAACAAGCACCAACAAAAACAACAAAGTATGAGTTACAGTGAATTTATAGCTCTTTTTTCTATGGTCGGTTCAAGTCAAGCACAGCAAACATAGCTACGTGAGGTAGCAGCAGCTAATGGAGGTTAGCATGGTAACTTCTGAAGTGGCTGTTGATAAATAACAGCGGCTAACGGTTATAACGATTTAAAAAAAAGTTAAAAAGTCACGGCGGTGAGCTAACGGACTAAGAGGAGCATCGGAAAACAGATCACAGGAGTCGTCAGTAAATCATGGTGGTTATATCCAGGTTCCCTTCCCTTCATCAGGGGCACTCCACCTAGGTAAGTGACAGATTGAGAAACTCTGCTGACATCGGCGTGCGTGTGGCAAAACTTCTACCGAGGCTCCCCGGCCGCTGTAAGATGGGTGACTCGCACTTACTTCCGGCTTCGCTGGTAGCTCAAAAGACTTCAAATAGCGATTATGATATGATTAATCAGGTGGGTGTGTTATTAACAGACTTTTAATAAGGATATATTATAAACACAGTTATTATCCTCTGTTAATTAATCACGTGCGTGTTTAAACATAAGATGGTTTGTATTAGAAATGTGAATTATGATAATAAGGCATGGTGCCTTATTGTACAACTTTTTATTTATTTTATTTTATTTTTTATTATTTATTATTGTTATTATTATTTAGTTATTTATTTATTAGCATTTTTTGCGTTTGTCACAACAATAGAATAAAAAAAGAGATAAAACTGTCATTGGGATGCAAGATGGGTAGTGAGCTAATAGTTAATATCATATGACTTTGAGTGGTCAACACTCCAAAGTCAACAAAACCTTTACTTTGGTAACCAACGAAATGGGGCCCATCCAAAGCCTCACAAGATAAATCTGAGCAGACAGCAGGACTTCATCTGGTCTCACGCTGTTATTTATATGAAGCCAAATAGAATTTTATTAATCTTTGTTGTTGTTGTTGTTGTTGTTGTTGTTTGTTTGTTTGTTTGTTTGTTTGTTTGTTTAAACTATTGACGTGTGCTCTTCGCTGGAACTAACAGCTCATAGAATTATGAAGGGAACAAATCCCAACAGGATGTGATAGTTTGTAGTTTAGTACAGATTCCTGACTGCAAGTAGTACCCGGAAGGAACCGACAGCGTCTCAGGGAATCGAACACAAATTCTTCTTGCTGTGAGGCGACGGTGCTAACCTCCCTCTGTCGTGCCGCCATCATTTTTTTTATTTATAAGAATCGATTAATTCCGGAATTAATTGATCTGATTATGTTCTATGCTGTTAAATTCTTCTTTCAAGCATTGATATGACATGTCCTGATCTTTTGTACTCTTGGTTTTTGGCTGAAGGTTTGCCTATCATTTGTTCCTTCAGAGATTAATCTGAGGAATTTATTTTTATTTCAAGGCAATTTGTCAGCAAAAGCAGAAGTTATTATTCCCGATGTAAGCAGTGTTTCCACCAAATCCCGAGCTTCACATGCGGAACTTTGTTTCCTAAAACGTTTTTGGTCGGAGTCATTTAGTGCACGGAAATGTTTGTGGCTGCGCGGTAGCAATTGCGGGATCTTTAGCTGAAATGTGTTTTAGTGGCTAAATTAAACTGCCCACGGGTATAACTCGAATATAAAAATATGTTGTCATATTGTTTTGTCATGAAGCGAAGCTGAGCAGTCAGCTTTTCTCATGTTAGCTAATGTGAGTCTGTTGTCAGGGCGGTAGCCGTTTGCTAACGACCTCATGAGGAAGATCCGTAACGTTAACATCTGTGTTTGCAACATTATTTAGACTGTTCTCCTGAAATGAGGTTAAATTAAAAAAAATTATCTCCATTAATCTTTTCTGACGCACATCCCGGCCAGTCTGTGACTTAAACACCTCACAGTAAGTCTCCGTTAAACTAGTGAAAATCATCCTTCTTGATGTTTTTCTTCACTTGAAAAACTATTATATGTTTATGGTGACCTTATAATATTAAGTGTCATAACAGTTTTACATTATGTGATGTTTAGAAGCTAAATTTCAAGAATAAATAACTGATATGTATTAAATTGAAAATGACCAAAAAAATTTGTTTGTAATTCGGCGTTTCAAAACAAGTAAGCCAATTCATAATTTACTGTTTGATAGTCCTGACTAAGTCAAAGTTTGGACCTATTGGCTTAAAATTGTGAGTGAGGTGCAAAGTTTTTCCTGATTATTTTCTCAAACAATGAATTGTTGGCTCCATAAAACGTGACTTCAGGTGTTTTGTTTTGTCCAACCGAAATTGAATTCGCTAATATGGTATGACAGAAACAGCAGTCACTTCTCACATTGGATAAGCTGGAACTATTAAATGTTTTACATTTGTGCTTAAAAAGATGAATTAAAATTATCCCACTATCAAAATTTTGCATGTTACAGATGTTTCTGCTAACTGACTGTTGTTCTTTTTAAACTGCTTCAATTTCTATTCATTATATTGCCATTATCATTCACTACCCAATTTGTACCTTTATCTATGTATTTGTTCTTGCAAGGGATGCCTAATGCCAGTGTGAGGCCAAAGCATAGTAGGAGGACCCGAAGGCGCCGCAGAGAGGACCCTGCCAGAAACGAGCTGGTCTCTAGTTCTCTAGAAAGTGCCCAGCAGTGTCTGTTCAACCAAGATTATGGAACTGCATTTGTGCACTACCTTCTGGTCCTTAACCTTGCACCTGTGTTTAAGGACTTTGCAAGGGTAATGACTGTTTACACTACTCCAGGAACCAGTCTGTGAACTGCCAAATATTTTGCACACATAACAAAATCACGCAATCGTGGGCTGTGTGCAAAATCGACCTGTGTTCACTATGTAAATACACACTCAGTCGTGAGCTGTCAACTTGCATTTTGGACACTTAGTAATCACCACCATTTTGTATACTGACTAACAACTCTTGAGTCAGTCAGTGTAAATTTTTACATCTGTAAAAAGCAAATAATTACATTGTAGGATTGATTTCAGAAAGTGAGTGGGGTTTTTTTTTTGAGGGTTCCATATAGTGGATACATTTCTGCACTTAAACAACTAAATAAACACGGGGACAGAAAATGTGCACTACAAAATAAGCACTGATTTCGGAACAAAAATATATGGAAATCTTGAAACACAAGATTGTGACACCTCTTTTTCAGGAGTCCTTCAGGTTCACTCTCTTCAAATGGGCAGAGGAGCTGGACTCAGTGGGCCGTATTCAGGACCTCTTTAGCTGTTACGAACAAGCACTAGAACTTTTCCCTGCTGATGAAGTCATACTAAACAGCATGGGGGAACACCTCTTCAGGTATATATAAGCATTGATACTAAATGCTATTGTTGCATACATACATAACTGGCATGCACTCTTGGAATTACAGAGAATAAATAGTATAATATTTTAATTACATTTTCTTTAAGTGTTTTTGACAGTATTTTGGTTCTCATTTTATAATCTAGGATGGGATTTAGAGATGAAGCTGCTGGTCATTTCCATAAAGCCTTGAAGCTGAGACCAGACTACCCAGAGGCCAGGGAGAACTTCTACCGTGTGGCCAACTGGCTGGTGGAGCGTTGGCATTTCTTAATGTTGAACGACCGTGGGAGGAACCAGAAATACCAGCAAGCCATTCAGAAGGCTGTTCAGAGTGGCTGCAACACTGTACTTGACATAGGTACTGGCACTGGGATCCTTGGGTGAGATTTGGAAACTTTTTTTTTTAGTTATGGTATATTTCCTATTTTTAACCTTGGACTTTTTTTCCCAAATGGTTGCATACAAAGTTTATTTTTGACTACAGCTAGAGTAGGATCTGTGTTTTAATATATGGGAATACTTGTGCTGATTTCGTGTTCTCTCTGTGAAGTATGTGTGCTAAGAAGGCAGGAGCTGCTGAAGTGTATGCCTGTGAGCTGTCAAAGACGATGTATGAACTGGCCTGTGAGGTGGTGACTGCTAATGGAATGGAAGGCAGCATCAAGATTCTCCATATGAAATCTCTGGAGATGGAAGTGCCAAAGGACATTCCACACAGGTACAATTTACACTTAAACCTTTAACACTGAACCTACAGGCACAATACCGTCATTAATTTTGAAGAAGCTAAGAGCTTAGAAGTTATTCTTTCACATGTTTCTGATGTTTTGATTTTCTTAGGGTGTCTTTGGTAGTAACAGAGACGGTAGATGCAGGATTGTTTGGAGAAGGAATCATAGAGAGTCTCATTCATGCCTGGCACCACCTTCTGCTCCCTCCACAGGTAACTTCAATTATTAAGCAAAAGCACAGGACAGGGAACAGAACTTTATCCTTAAGTAGCGACGGTACTTTAAGATTAATATTAATGACTTGTGTGCATCCAAGATCTATTGCTGCTTGCTTTTACATGAAAATCTCCAAAATTATACATATTTAAAATTTAATAATAAAATAAACTGTACAGTATGAAATCTTAAAAAAAAAAAAAAACCCACAGATTTATGAATAATGATGCAATAGCTGTGTCACAGTACAGGGCTGTTTGTAGGACCGGAGGGTCAGGCTGTGTAATGTTTTAGAATTTAATCAATGGATTAAAAAATGTACCGCGACTCAAAAAGTCAATATTTCAAACTTTACCGTCATGAATGAAAGTGAAATGTGTCTAGTTTACATCCATGTTGTTTTAGTGGCTTAATATGTAGTGTTAAGACTAACTTATTTTGGTCTAAAGAAAGGTGAGAATGAATTCAACGAACAGTCTGCAACAGGACGGGTCATCCCTGCGGGAGCCACAGTGTTTGGTATGGCTGTTGAGTGCGTTGAGATCCGCCGGCATCACAGGTAGGCCTGAGTGTATCTACTTGTGAATAGACTGTCAGTTTCATGCAACTAGAAAGCCTGCACTTCAGTTGTTTTGAAGCATCATTACAGGATGTTTGAATGCTATATTTAAATGGCTTTTTTATTGTACAGGATGTGTGTGTCAGAGGTGGGTGGTCTTTCAATGGCCGCAACTGGGGAGCTCCGCAGTCCAGTGAGCTGCAGCTCTGAGCCAGATGACTCCATGGAGCCTTACACCACAGAGAGACTCAGCCGGCTGCCGGGAGGGTATAAACCTCTCACTGAGGCCTTCACAGCCCTCAACATCGATTTTAATAACTTACAGGTTAGAAACATCTCTGACACGCCGATATCAGTAGAGCCCACATTCAGAAATGATCACACAGACATACAAATGTTAGCGTCTGCTCAACAAGCAGCTTCAGTCAGTTCATACACTATTAATGTAATGTGTCATCCCAGAACCCATTTTTGCATCATATTTATATCGGATCCAAATATTTAGTGTGTATTTGTTGCCTACAGTGAAGCAGAAAAATAATTTATTTACTTGACCATATGTCCATTGTCCCTTTGAAACTAACATACTGGCTAAACATGAGTGACTGCTCATTATTTAGTCGTAACCCCTGCCGGGATTGCCAGATTTATTGGCTCCCAGTACAGACCTGGCAAATCAGAAAGATTGCATTTGTACCTGTAGGATAATTTGTTGATACTTAAAGTTTGTCCTTACATATGCAGTAAGGACTTGCAGGCGAATCTAAGCTGATGACAGAGCTGTGAAACAAACTCACTTTAGCAAAGGGGAAGAGAAAGGAGCCTTCCATGCAAACAAAACACAAGCCAGTTCTGCGTTCTGAGCAGGACTGATTAATGAGTATAAAAGAAGGTTTTCCTTATCTGAAGTGTTGTTCAGTTTTTGTTTCCCTGCAGTTATCCACTGACAGGGGTGAGATGTTATGTTGAATGTCAGAACAAAATACTATTAGTTTCATTGATGTCTTCAAGCAGTAATTAATTTTCTGCCTTATCAACTGGCAGATCGTTGTATATTTTCTTTTCTTGCCACCAGTATTCACTTTAAAATGGCCCCTGGGTTACTTGTAAAGAGCTCCAGCTAGTTAGGGTGGGTTTAAAGTGTAGTAGATGGTAATGTTTTCTACTGTGTTGACATCCAGATATATGTATTAGTGCATCTGCCACAACAACAAAGATGGTTACAGTTAATAACATGTCAGCTGGATTAAGCTGGACAGGTATATGAGGACTTCATAATAGTGATCGAAATGTATGACATGGCTGTGACACGCTGGGGTGTGAAAACTGCAGGACTTGTCTCATACAAAACATCTAGTTTTATACATGCACATATTAAAACTTTTTTACGATATGCGAAACTTCAAGCGTAGGTTGTTTTTTTTTTTTTTTATCGATGACCTGTAGGAACTGGAAGGACTGAGCTCCAGGGAGGTTCAGCAGATCTGCCTGCCTATCATTCAGGAGGGAGAGCTGGATGCTCTGGCTGTGTGGTTCCAGCTCCACCTGGATGAGGAGAGCAGTCTGTCCACTGGTCCACAGGAGGACACCTGCTGGGAGCAGGCCATCTACCCTGTCCACACAGCTAAACGTAAGATACCAATAAAAACACAACAGAAAACATGTTAATTGATATATATACAATTTTTATAAGTGACTGTTCACTGACTTTTAAGTCGAAGGTTTAATTAAAGCAACATAATCAACCTCTGTCTCAAATTCTACTGAAAGCTTTTTTGTCGAATTGTTTGCTTGTAATCGCACTTGTAATGCATTTCCATGTTACATCAGATGAGGGCAGTGTATGTTATAAATTGGATTGTTTACACCTTTAATCTTTGAATAATACCATGAATACATGGAGGATATGTTTTACTTGACAGTCATTAATTTCTGACAACTGTTTACTGTAATATGTAATAGCACATAAAGGTCTGGCTTTCTGCCACTATAGAATTTCAGTACATTTACTGGATGCATAGAAGGGTTGTACAGCAGCTCATTAGCCGTGATGGTACTAGTTATTAAGAAATAAGAATCAATAGTGATTAAATTGGTCCAGTTCACAAGCCATTCCCTATGGTTGGGTTGCTTATACAGCACAATGGCAGTGAAGATAAAGGACCTCTTGAACCTCACTGTTATGCAGATGAGACATTGGCTGCAGCTGTAGCTGCTTTTCTGTCCTGCCAACAAGGGCAGTTGGTATTATCCAAAATATCCTGCATGTTACGTTGAATGTCTCTCTCAACTCGACATGCTGCTGCGCTAGAATTAAAGAAATGTATTAAAGTAAAATTTATATTTGTTAAACAGTGTGTCTAAATTGCTTCTGTAGCATTGAGTTATACTGTATGTGCAAAATATCCAAGAAAAGCTTTGTACACCCCTTGCTTTAGTATCAGACCAAGGCGTCTGTGAACTTAATAGCCACTGACGTAAGGTGACATGTTCCAGTTGGCATCACAGTACATCGTCTTTCAGACAGGATGCAGCAGCCTTTCACTGAACTGCTAATTGGCTTGGGCAGCGTCAAGGGAGCCGCCAACTTTCCCGGTGATCACCAACATCCGTCTCCCCTGTCGTGGTGACGTGTGTGCCGTGATCGCCTGTGACACTCTTTAGTGTTCATGAAATTCTTATAGGCAATAAATATGCATTTTTCCCAAATGCCTTTGACGAGCTGCTGACATGAAGACATGAACAGATGTTATTCCGGCTGGAATCCTTTCAGTGCCTCTCCCCCTCTCGCTTTGCCCAGTCCCCCTGAATCTCATTTCTCTGCAGGCTTTGCTCTCCCTGTCTCTCCTCTTTGCTTTCTGTATGTTGGTCTCTCTCTGTCCCTGTTCCCTCTGTTTCTGCAAGCATGTAAAATATGAACAGTGGTATTTCTTTAATGCCATCTTAACATTAGATTAAGCATTACATTATGAATATCAATTACTATCACCTGTTTTTGTTTAAGCTATATCTTTGTTCTTTTTTTTCTTGTAGAAACACTATTTCCACATAGCTGGATATCATTTGAAGCTAGTGCTGGTAACATAATTCAGTACTGACACTAAAATATTACATATGGGATGATTTTATGATATTTTCCATTCAGTAGTATGTATTAACAGGACATTAACAGTTTCACTTAGAATTACATGTTTATTTCAATTAGGAGCTCCTTGTTTGAATAAGAAGTAAGCAAAAATGCCAACATTCATTTTACAATGTTTGATACTTGATGCCCTGGACACATTCACTTTTTACTGCTTCAGTCTCATGTCCTACATAACACCAATAAAATCAGTTTTCCCTTGTTGCTTCAGGTTTTTTGCTACAACCAGGAGACAAGTTGATCATTGAGATCTCCTGTCAGGATGCCTACTTGAGGCTCTGCAGCGTTGCCGTTCTGAGAGAAGGTCATGAAATCCGTCTGGACAGGCATCCTGATGCACAGTCGTCTGGAAATGCCAGTAAAAATCCAAACCCAGAGGCTGAACTCTGCAGTGCACTGGCATGTCTTCAAACAGGCCAGAATCAAACCAAGGATTTCTGCATGCTGGAATGTTCAGAAATGGCACTCCTAAATAATCAGGATTACCACCAGAGTTTTTGCAGCGCATTAGGAAAACTCATCTCTAGGCTGAAAGTTGAATGTGAAAAACAAGAGCAAAGACCAGACCCCGCTGACCCTGCCAGCTCCACAAACTGCAGTGACCCGCTGTACGTGCTGGATGTCTCAGAGGGCTTTTCTCTGCTCTCCCTCATTGCTGCTAGTCAGGGTCATGTAAAAGCCTACAGCTCTGTGGAAAAGGACAAGCAGCAGCAAGTGCTAAAGAGACTTGCTCATTCCAATAATATCTCAGAACAGCATCTTGAGTTCTGGCTCAACCACATGGAGGATGAACAAGGGATGTTGAAGAGGCCGTCTCAGGAGAAGTTGTGGAGTGCCATCATCCTGGACTGTGTAGAGACCTGTGGCCTGATAAGACAGAAGCTGATGGAGAAAGCATCACTGGCCAGGTAAGTGGAAGTGAAACCAGTCGAGGAAATGTTGGATAAAGTTTTTTTTTTTTTTAGGCGTTTACTTTTCGATATTTGAGCGTAACATTTTTGTTTGAATTTCTGAATGATCTGAACCAGGTGTCTGCTGGAGGAGGGAGGACACATTTTCCCAGAACGGATTGTGGTGCACGGTATGCTGGTGGAATCAGACATATTGCTGCTGGAGAGTGCTGTCCAGGGTCAGGAGCCTACATTGGGTTTCAATATTGCTCCCTTCATCAACCAATTCACTGTAAGTATACCAACCTGAGCTACCAGGTACCAGGTTTACTTATTTGTGCTGTTTACATTTAAAAATCTTATGTCTCATTCTGAAGCTCTAGTAACAAAGGGTTTTGACAGGGTTTGCTGCGCCAAGGCTACAGTTCCATTTATACCTCAACACAATTGTATGAGGCAGATGATGGTGTGACGTCCTTCAGATTATGAAATGACACTTGAACAATAATCAGTGGTCAGTGGCAGGGTAGCGGAAGATTTACACCATGTCATATTTTACATCGCAAACTGAAAATATGACAGAAAACTGACTGGCCTATATATTAAGTGTTGCAATTTCTATTTTTCTAAAGCTGTGCTGCACTCAGACCAGTTGCAGCACAGGCAGTGACTAGTTCAAACGAGTATGTGATCAAGCAACAGTGTCTCTGCTGAAGAGGTTTGCAGCATCTTTTTACTGTGAACTTTAGCTAACTCCATTTACACTTAAGGAAACTACACTGGTTTGTGCAAGTTCTGACCTGCTGCTAAGTAATGAGTATCAAGTTTGGTGTTGTAAGTTGCCAGAGACAAATTCCAGTTTCTGGCAAAATGGTTAGTTCACCAGGGATTTTTCATTGTATGTGACAGCTGATTGATAATGAATAATGAATTGTTGCTTACATGGGGCCTGATTGGCCTCACTAGTCATGTCTATTATCATAATTTGATTATAATATGATTATTATGTAATATGGGAATATATTATATATATATATTACTATAACTATTAAATCTAGTATATTTTTTAGATTCTAATTTTAACAAAAATATGTAGTTCAGTGGTTATCATCTTATCTTTCTGTTATGTTGTATATATATCCTTCATCTCAAACAGCAATAAAATAAAAAACACAGTTACAATTTTAGTCCACTAGGGAGCACTCACATTTATTTATTGTCCAAATGTATAGGATCCTGGTCAAAAATGGGCTCTTGTATCCAGACTGTAAATACTGTGAATATTATTCATTTAGTCTGAAATAATTTTCATAAAAATGTATAATATTAACATCAATATGAACACTTCTGATGCAATGTTGCTAAATAGATATTGTGTAAATATTTAAATTATAAAATGCCTTACAGTAAAAAGTTATCTTTAATCATACCACCCACCAAAAGCCCAAAAGAAACCAAAAGAAATCAGTGCAAAACATTTAAAGCACTTAAATTGAAACTTCTTCAGTCTTGATATCAGACTTTGCGAACTCTTCCTCTTGTACATCTCAGGCCACTGCTATCTTGTATTCTGTCTCATGTTTCTGATGCAACCATCAATCTCATGTTCCTGACGCAACCGGACAATATTGACACTTTTCACTTTGCTGTGTTTGTAAGCTTGCATCATTCACATTCAGAGCTCACATATTAGGTGCAAATATATGCCTGAGGTGTTTGTTAAATGTGATTGGCATATAGCGCAACATTGTAAAAGTATCAGAATAAATATCAAATACATTTTTTCTTTGCCAAAATAATGAAGCAGCCTGCTTAATCCACTTCCGTTTTCAACTGTGGATTGGTTGTGTTTTGTTGAACGATGTAATTCATATGGAATACTAAGATCCAGGATTGTGTTTTCTGTGGTGCACTTTTCTTTGATGTGTGCTTCCCAGCTGCTTTAAAGAAGTTGCAAAATCCCTTTGAATTCTTTTCCTTTATTTGGTCTGGTAGTTATCCTCTTTTTTTTTTTTTTTTCCCCAGTATCATATTTGTGCTCTAATTTCACAGGTCCCTTGTGGGATGGTCGTTTGTTTTAACAGATGTTGTCTTTGAAGCCCTCAGTGGAGGGCACTTTCTAGCACAACTGTCACACGAGGCACAACACACAGCTTGGCCCAAGACATTCCTACCTGAATCCATCAGTACACATTACATCAAGCACATCAAACAGCCAGCCCTGAGGTCTGCACAACTGTGACAGGGAGGAGGAAAGATTCTTTTGTTCTACTGTGAAGGAAACAGTGACACTTTCTGTGCCGCCACTTTGGTTTCTCCCTGAGCTTTTAAGTCTGACACCCTGCAGCCACGTTCTGTTTGTCAAGTTGGAAAGAGTCTGAAAATTTGTTTCTGAGAATCAATCAGTTAATGAGAAAATATAAACTGACACCAACATATTACCGGCAGGACTTGTAATACACTGAAGTTTATACATGCTTACATACATATATGTGTATATATATTTGTCCAAATCTTTACTATGGGCAAAAATAAAATACTTGTAATTTTCTTTTTTCTTCTTCTTTTTCTTCTCCTTTTTTTCCTTATAAGACAATAAATAAGTAGTTTCACTCCATTTTTTCATAAGAGTTTTAATAACCTCAGTAGGGAGTCTAACATTGTGTTCATCTCTTGCGTATTAAAGGTGCCAGTTCATGTGTTTTTGGACTTCTCCACATTGGAGTGCAGACATCTCAGTGAGCCTGTGGAGCTCTTTGTTCTTGATCTCATGGCTGCCAACACAAACTACACCAACAGAGAAGTCAAGGTAAGGTAGAGATTGGACCAGTGACTGCTGCCAACATGAATTGACTCTGCTTCTATATTTAAAAAATCTCTGAGCTACCTTCTGCACAAACTAGAAATGAGTCGAAACTCAATGTTTGCTGTCCTGTATGAATTCAGCCAAAAACTCAGTATTTGAATTTTTTCAAATAAAAACTTTGTCTGGAGCAGCCAGTGTTTGGACTTAAAAATTGTTTCTAGTTTATAAAGATTTGTTAAGAGGTTCATGTTTAGATCACATTTTTTCATGGATCATACTGTTTTTAAACCAGCAGAGGCAAAACGTGACAGATGATTTACAGAACAAGGAGTATTTTTATATTAGAAGCTGATGTACCTTCCTTTGTTATGCCCTGATCTCTGTTTAAGGTTCAGGCTACATCTGCAGGCAGAATAACTGCAGTTCCCTTCTGGTACCACATCTACCTGGACCAGGAGATCAGTGTCAGCACCCTCAGTCAGAACTCTCACTGGAAACAGGCGGCTGCCGTGCTGCAGCAGCCCCTAGAGGTCAGAGTTGGAGACTGGGTCCATCTCGCAGTGAGGCTTCACAAGAGCACCATCTCCATATCGGCCCATGTCGACTGTTCCCCCGTGCCAATGATGCAGTAACTCTTGTACTCAAGCTTTGCAAGAATCTATTTAAAGTTAAAATTATATTATTGTCATATACATTATAGGGTATTTCTTAATACCGCAAAGGGATTTCCCCTGTCACTGTTAAAAATGTCCTACTAGTCTTGAAATTCCCAACATACAGGGCCTCTGTTTGGAGATTAAGGTGAAAAAAGCATGAACCAACCTCCTAGGACAAAGTAGGTTTGTCGTAATCATGAAATAATTCCATCAATGAATCTCCATGTTTTTATTTGTAAAACTTGCTGTATAGTCAGATGACCTTTATAATTTGTACTTATGTTTGTAAGTATGAAATATAAATATTATAGTTGTCCTTTGATTGTGGGTGCAGTTGGTTTTTGTAAAGAAGTTTGTGGGTATCAATAAAAATATAAATCATCATACATTCCTCTAATAAACAAAAGAAAGAAGAAATCAGCAAAAATGTATTTTGTCTGGTTTATTGAAGAGACTCTCAGAGATGGATTTAAATAAAAATGTGGAAGGTTACATCAGCTCTGAGGAAATCCTGTCAGTTTCCTGTAATAAAATAAAATAAGGCAATGCAACATGTTTGGGCCTGACATGATGCAGGTTATCTTGACATGATACATTTATGTATTTACTGACACAAACTGATTATCCCACACTGCACATTAAACATGTTAATATCCCTGCACAAATCCATGTAATTCGCAATGACAAATAAGATCAGAAGAGCTATGAGAAAAGAAATGGCTTAGGTGCTAAGCTCTGAAATTATTTAATCTTAAAAGGATGGAAAACATCATCAGTACTTGGACAATGTTTATACTATCTGTTCAAACCCTTAAGAAATACAATGAAATGGTGGTGACCGTCAATTAGGACACATTTTCGGCAGGTATTCTACTTATCACCGATTAATTTATCCACTCAGTTTGCCTTTTTTTTTTTATCCCTTCCCCAAAGAATACATATTTTCTACTGGTAAGGTCCAGTCTAATGTGCTTGTCTCCTGAAATAATTATAAAGTAAGATACAAAAAATAAAACTTCCTGAAGTATAATCGCTAAAATGATGTAGATTAGTTCCATGGCATATTGAACAAGGCATCTGAGAATACTAAATGCATGTCTATGAACACTATAGAGTCAGTTATATGCAGTAATGACTTTTTAGGGCTTTAGTAGAATGTGCTGATTGTACAGTTTGACTGAATTGTGCAGCTTTTTTTTTTTTTTTGTACTTGGACAATATTTATACTATTTGCTTAAACCCTTAGGAAATACAATGAGATGATGGTGACCGTCAATTAGGACACATTTTCAGCAGGTATTCTTCTCATCACAGATTCATTTATCCACTCCAAAACTTTTGTCGTAACTGTACACCTTAACTTCATTTTGCTTTTTCCTTCCCCGAATAATACATATTTTCTACTGATTAGGTCCAGTCTAATGTGCTTGTCTCCTGAAATCACTATAAAGTAAGATACAATGTGAAGATACTATTTGTATTTTAAAAGTTGCATATATCTTTTTATCATGTCACATTTCAGATTGTGATATGACTGACACATAAAATTGTGTAATAATTTCCTAAGTATACATCTTCATGCTTCCCTCAGACAATGAAAAGGCTTCACATACAGTCATCATCAGAAACATGACATCATGAAAACTAGGGCTTCTTTGAAGAAAGGTGTGCCCTTTGGGACGCATGTTAAAACTGACCGTTCAAACCACAAACCCTTCTAGCATAACGGATGACCTACATTAATTCCCTACAACAAAGTAGCTGCATAAAATGCTTGTTATCCACAAATCATTTAGTAGCCATAATTTCACTGAACATTCTTGGAGCTGTCACTGGCAGAGGTTCATCTTTTTTGTCTTTGTTAGCAAATGTCTACAATTACTTGGTGCATGTGCCCTTTTTCGGCAACAGTTTGGATTATTGTTGCATCAGTCATATAATGTCTGGGCGGGAAATGGCAAGGCTGTAATTGGGTCCTGCCCAACTGTGTCTGGTAAAGTTTATTAGTGATATCAGCCTTGATGAAAGGCTAGGTGATCACAATGAGATCTGCCTCTGTTGGTTCTTTGGTTTGGTTGGTCCTTTCTTCTTGGGTTTCTTCAGGTCCGGCCTCATAACCTTCATCCCATGGAGCTGGGCTGAACCCAGCAGGAGCTGACAAAGAATGTGGTGTTATGGTTTTGCCCAGACCCTGGTATTGGCCATTGGGTGATACTGGGTTTGATGCTGCCTCTGTGATGGCATCTTGGGAGCCCGATGAGAGTAAGCCAGAACGCTCGCCATCATTCTGTGCCTCACCAAAGTAAGACTTCCTTGGTCGACCCATTACTGTTCTTCCTGTAATTGAGAACAAAGAGCGTCAGTACAATCTCTCCAGTACTGGGAAAGGGTAGGAGTCCACTAGTAACCAGGAGGCACTTACCAACATTACGGACTTGCTCAGAAATGTCCGCTCTGACATCAGAGATGTCCCACATTGCCATGAAAGAGTCAAAACACGAGCCATCCTCAGCCTCCTGGATGTAAGGCTTGTAGGTGAAGCTGAAGTGATGGGCAATGGCTGCCAGAAACATCTCCACACATATGATGAAATCCTAAAAGAAAAAATTCAGTTTGATAGGGTAAAGAAAAAGTAATTTATTTATGTGCATTTCATAAGTGAATTGCAAAGTGAACATCAGTTGACCTGTAAGCCGGTAGCAACAGCCTCCACACTTTGCCAGTCCCACGTACGTTTCTCTGAGATAATTCCTACTTTCACTAGTAGCGCGATGAACACAGCCTGCCTGAGAAAGTCATTAAAAAAAAAAAAAGCTTTGTAAACTCAACTTTACAGCCTGATGTCACTGTCTATGTTAAGCATTCATCAGTAACAAATTTTAATATAACACATTAACATAACACAAAATGTCTTTTAAGAATACAAAGATGATATATGAAAGAACAATGAGTTTAGAAGACTTACCAAAAGGACACGAACACCACCATTTTTACACACAGGAATTTGCCCACTGGTTTGATTGGACACAGCTCCTCTCTCAGGGCCCGGTAGAATAGCACCAGGCAGTACATGGCAAACTAGAGAAAGAGAAATATTGTTCAAAATTGGCTAGCTTTGTCTAACACTGTGTGACAAATTATATTGAGGCCCATTAGAAAAGAAAGTGGCATAATTACCAGCTGTGACATATTGTTGAAGATGACAAGGTATGTCCATGCATTTGTTGAACTGAAATTTCCTTCATCATACACATTACACAGCTGACAGATTCTAGGAACAAAAAACAGTCACAACATCCATTGAAAAAATAGCGAGCAAAACACAAAACACAAAACACTTTGTCTCAAAGACTAAAATCAGTAGAAGATCAAACCTCACTTACAAGGCAATTACTGTTGTGACAGGTCTTACAACTGTGTATTGCAACACTCCCAGTTTACATCTGAGCAGTAAAACCCTGCAGAGGAAATACAGAAACTTTGATTCAACAAAATCAAATATGTCTTCAGTAAAGATCTATTGAATTCACAATCTTACATTTGTGGTGGTAAGTATATGGTGAGCATGTCTTTGACAGTAGTGACAACATAACAGTGAACTGCGTAATTTTTCCCTTAAAATACTCACTCATGGTCTACAATATCTGGCAAAATACAACAATAAAGTCAGTGGTTAAACAATTTAACAGGGCAGTATTATAAAAAACTAATTTACTTAATGAGACCAACACTGCCAACCATTAGGGGAAATGTCAATGAGTTCTCCTTCATGAGAAACCTTTCGGGCAAAAATTAACCACACACAGTGACTGATGTTGTCTGACTGAGGCTAATTTGAAGCTCATGACTCTTTGATTTATTTGCTTCAGATAAAAAACACTTCCATTTCAGAACCTTGAAACTCAACTGAACTACTACATGAACATGAAATGAGCATGTCGCCTCTTATCTCAGAGTCACTTTAACTTTTTCTTTAAAATTGAATGGTGAAATCAATGTAAACATCACTTAAGCAAAAAGACTGATTATAAAACTGCCAAATCTATAGTACTATTGGAAAGTCAGTTAGATATAGAGTTGTGAGCAAACCAAAGAGATAGCAAGGAAATGTGACTGGGGCCAGTAGGGCCTACATGTTTGGGTTAAATTGTGGAGGGGAAATAATATTAATTTTATTGCACATTGATCAGTGGTGGGAACAGACTAGGCATGGTTTTATGGTCTGTAGGTTGCCTGATGTTAAAAGGTCAGCCTTTTAGAAAGTTTTGGGAAATACCCAATATAGCCTAAAAGGAGTTCACTTGGATTTTATGGATACATGTTGTCAAAATCTCTGTATTATTCTAAAGAGAACTTACTCTCCCATTGGCCATGGTGGGCAGCAGCAGAGGGGAGGCAGGTGTTTCTGCTGCTCCTGAACCTCCAGCATTAACACCAGGCTAGGGTACTGATTTTCCAGATAGTTCAGCAGGAAGGTCATGAAGTTGTAGATTACATAGGCCTCATAGCATTCTCTGCATGTGTCCACATAAATTGCTATCCCGGGGTATTTTAGTGCAATCCACTGAAAAATGAAAGGAGCGATTATAGTCAAAAAAGTGTAACATATAAAAAAAAAAAACATTTAGGGTTGTTACTTAATGTAATGTCTCAAGGGAATTGTGACATAGCAGCAAAAATCACTTCTACTTACACTATCCAAACTGTAGATTGGGACCATCCATAATATTCTAAAAATGATTTAAAAAAGCAAAAGTGTTTAGAAAAACTGTTTCAGACAAGTGATCATGGATGACATGACTGTTGACATCTTTACCTGATGATAGGTTTCTGTAGCTCTGGTTGAGTGTAATGTACCAAATGCTGGAGAATACCCCATAATGATATAGGAATGGTCATGAAGACAAATATCCCAGCGATAAACCATGCTTTATTATGCGTGCCAACCTGTTATTAAATAGAAAGAAACAGTCAACACATTGCTGGAAGACTTACCACCATTTTGGCTAATGTCTATATCTAATATAGTCTGTGTTAGCAGCAATATTCAGAGCCTTTACTCAAGTAAATGAAACAATAAAAAGCTAGTTTCCCCCTTGAAATATAGAAGAGTATTGGGATGAATTAGCATAAAAATGACTTATAACTCACAGTAGTGGTTGAAGGTTAGGGTTAGTCAAGGAAATGCCTGTCTTTAAGGGCACCATCCCTGATCGGTTACAGGTCACTTGTTAAATGAACAGAGCTTCCAGAAATCAAATTAAACGCAACATGTCGGTCACATCAGTGCTGCTGGAACTGACCTCTGACTTCTGCAGTTCCCAGATGCACAGGGGCAGGACGACTAAGAGCAACAAAATGTACAGCACAACGACCAGCGGCCGGATCCATCTTCTCCAGTTCCCACAGGAACAAGGCATCTTGGCATGGAGACGCTGACAGGCCTCTGATGACGGCCGGGGGCTCAGCGACGAAAGTACTTATCAACCCGGCCAGAAAACGGCGCTAACGCTCGACACATTTAAGGTCAGTTTCGTCTTGTTCCACTTCAAACGACTCACTGTGAGCGCAGACAGAACCTTACTACTCCACACATGTGTTAGCTCTTTCACTGATGTTAAGTTTCATTCATGAGGATAAGGTACTGTAGATAATTAACAGCTCATGTGACTCGACTTTTTTTTTTACCAAGCTAGGTTGCTAATGTTAGCTTGTCAGCTGTTTTACAACGTAAACAAACAACGCTCATGATTCATGTCGCCTAAAGCTTTGAGATATTTTCAATATCTATCACTGTGAAACAAAAATATACATTAAAAACACCAATCGACCCTATAGATCCATGCTTACTCGTTCGTATTTACGGGGCGGTTTGCGTTTGGAAGTAAAAGTTTCCCCAAAAGTAACTGCAATTGGGCTTGTTCTTCCTGTTGACGACGAGATAATCCCGCCTACACTGCAGACGCTGATTGGTGATAGGGAGACAATCAACCAATAGCCGAAGAGTAATTGTGTACGCCGTCATTTGACGTCATACGCATATAGTTCGGTTGCCCTGCACCCTCCTCAATTGACCACAGCCGTGTTTTTACCACCAGATGGCAATGTAAATGAACAATAACCAGGAAACCAGGCCTGAGATTTGTTGTGTGCCAGGACTCTGTTTTATTTCCTGCAATGTGCTCAGAAAAGGAGTAAGTTCAGGTGTACTGAATAAGATCAATAATGGCTGCAGTCCTGCTGCTGTCTGCTCCGACTCACTGGCTAGTTTTCTATTAGAATTAGTTCTACCTTTGCTATGAAAACTGGAAAAAGGTCAGTTGTTGGTTTACAAGCAAATGTTTTTATTCACCTTTCCATTTACTGACGGACTAATCAACAAATCTGACTGTTTCAAATATGATTTGTGGAGAAAAATTCTGTTTGGAAAAAGATGTTTAACATCTAATTGAGTTTATGTTGAAATAATACAGATTTGTACTGAAACATTGCAACTCTGTGTGGAACGTTTAAGCTTGATTTTTACATTTTTTAAATTCATTTATTTCATTGCTTATTTAATTTAACAGGTAAGATGTATTTAGGTCTACAGAGAGCTTTGTCTACATTCAGCATGAACGCTGGAGGTATTTGTATATTTCTGTACAGTTTTACTAGTTCAAGTACATACTTTTTGTGACAGGCCCTGTACATTGTTAATTGCATGTACAGTGTGTCACTCAGTTGTCAGCATTTTTACAGTATTTTATCCGTATGAAAGTGACAACTTTGAAACTTATTTCAACATTTTAACACCAATAAATAGAATTATATAATTGAATCAACAATACAATAAGTGTAAGACCCTTCTAAACCTATCTTATTTATCACATGTATGGCACACGCACGCACGCACGCACGCACGCATGCACACACACACACACACACACACACATTAGGAGGTTTTAAATATGACGTCAAAGTAACCATGATACTATGGCAATGAACATTTGTTTTGAGTAGATATTTATTTTCATCTCAATTTGCACAGTTTTTTGATTTCTGCTATATATTTTGGCAAGTGTACATTAATGGTGTAATTCAAAAAGTACTGTCTGTAATTTGTGTGTGTGTGTGTGTGTGTGTACGCGCATTAGTGTATGTCTCCATGTGCAGTGTAAGTGTAGTTGTCTCACTCTTCCTGTGTGTTTACTGCCCCACAGTCACAGAAGTCACTGGTTGTAGCAGGACAGCTTGTTCATGAATTTTAATTGATCTTTTTGGCATTAATGAATTAGAAATAGTCTTTGCCACAAGTTGTGCAAGCAAGTGCCATGGTGGATAGCTCGGAGGGATTGCCTTGCAAAGTGGCGTACAGGGTGCAGCCGTGTACAGGCAGGGTAGATAAACATATGTTGTGTTTGATCAGATCCAAAATATATCTTAGAATAAAGGACACATCTCACTGAATTACAGCCAATACTTTAGATTGAAGGAGTTTGACTGCTATTAGCCTTGCAGGAACCAGACGTAGCCAGGATAAGTGGGATGGATAGATCTGAGGAATAATAATAATCAATGCACAACAAGAGGAGACATACTGTCTGATTCCTGGGAGATAATATATCAGCCAAAGTGCACCTCCTTTGATTGAGGAATACACAAGCCTGCAATTGTTCAACAATTACTTATTAATCTTAATACGTCTGCCATAGGCCTTTTTGTCAGGAAATGTTCAGACTCAGTGAGGGTGTTCCCTTCAGTTCATCTGTTCCTGAACAACAACATAACTGAATTAGGAATAAGTTTAAGAAACATTTCAAATATAAGATGACAGAATTTAAAAGGAAATGGCATAAGAAAAATATAAAGTTTACTTCGAACCATTTGTCTATAAACATCAATGAATGGCAACAAGAAGAAACTTCTAATTTAGCTCTATTCAAACAGGATCTCAGCAGGGCGTCTTGCAGCCACATCGTCTTCAACATTTTTAGTGTATCAATAATCAAATCTGAAAAAGCTCTACACAGAGAGCTCTTCGGACCTAAGGGATCCTCTTTTATTTGTTTTTGAGCTTTATTAAATTTACTCCTGGCAAGAAGCAAAGTTTCCACCAAATTCCACTTAAATAAAACGGTTTCTCACTCCCTCTGGTCCTCTTGCATACTCTGCTAGCGCTTTCTCACTTCAGCGGAGAAAGTAAATTATTCCCAATATTATTTGTCCTCATATTTATTTGTTTTTTTTGAAATTCTAAGTAATTTAACTGTGATTTGTTCTATCTGAGCAACCAGTGTTTTGAGCACTTCAGAGGTTCATCAGGGTTACTGGAGCCTGATTGTGATATGATTTCATATGTGAATAATGGAACAGATTTATGACCAAGTTTATGACCTGGCTCGGCTTTATCGCCATCTAACTGAAACAAATAACATACTGAAGTCTGATAAAGCCATGGTGGCTAAAACGTGCTGTTGCTCTTGGGTGTTTTTCAGTTTTGTTTATAGGATTACATGGCCTTGGAAATTGTCTGTTTTTAAGATGGATGGTGTTAAAAAGTGTAAAAAGGCGTAAGAGGCAGGAGTTGAGGAAATGTGTTTACATTGAATTAAATCCAGCTCTGCTTGCATTAGCACTGTTCCATTTTCAGCAATTTCTCGATATTGATGATCATAAAGTCATTATATATAAGCAAAACGTACACAATCCTGCCACATCAAAGCATAGAGGGAATAAAATAGTGGTCAAAGGTTTCTTCCATCCTCTTTTGGCAACATTTTTGAGAAGAGATTTAGATGTATCAAATTCCCACCATCCAGGCTGTTCACATCCTCTCAGCTGATGTTAGGAACCCTTAGGGCTCAGTTGCCAAACAGGTCACAGTGTTCTTTAAATCAATCCCAGACGCCTGTTTCTCACAGACGCAAATGAAAACCAGAGGAGACCCCTGGACTTCTTGGAGAAACCGATATTAGTATGAAGGTGGAATAAACCCTTTTGCTCCTTACATTCGAGATGGAAATTGATTTATTGGTATATTCAGCAGCACTAACATGAGGTTAGCAAGTTAAATCAATGACACCAAACACACATAAATTCCATTTTCTACAAATTATACATTTATATACACCATATTAACTGTATTTGATGAGTAATGGTAAAATAACTATGTACAGATAACACTTGGTGTTCTGTACACATTTCTTTAATTTGGGTGTTTGCAAAACACCCAAATTAAAGAAATGCAAGTTACTACAGACACAGCATACACACATGTTAAAACACAATTCAGACACACATGTGCTGACACATATTCAGATGTATTCCGGTTTATACATATTCGCATATCAAATGATAGAAGCCGAAATAGCGTCTTAAAATGATTTTGGGAAATATTTGATTAATTACTTGCTAAGAAGTAACAGAAAAGACCAATATTACTCTCATTGCTGTAAGTTAAATATAAAACTATAGCCAACAGCTGGTTAGCTTAGCTTTGGCTCACCCAGGTAGTCACATCACCAAGCCAATAAATAGTTCTGTGTGTACCTCCCCGTAAATAGTGACATGCATATTATGTAATGAAATACCAATAACGTATTATTACTTGTTAATGTAATTACGTCCCCTTTTTGACAGAATCCTTAAGTTTGCATTCCCCTCTATAGATGTCCAGCTGCTGCAGCAAACCAATGTCCCAGACCTCTGATGGGAGACCAAACCGATGATCCTCAACCATTAAAATCATATGGCAATCAAACTGAATCAAAAAGTGTTTTATCAAAGCAGGACTAAGATTAGGAACCAAATTGTACTTTTTAGTCCGTTACTGAAAAAAAAGTACACTCTTTTTATGGTTTTCCAAAAAAATTGATGCAAAGGCAAATTTTGTTACCTTTGGATAGAGTCCAATCTTCCCCCTGTTATCAGACTTTATGATAAGCCATGACAACTGGCTGCTGACAATAGTTTAATATATTTTTTTACTCACACATGAGAGTGGTATCTCTTCATTTTACTCTTGGCAAGAAAGCAAATGATCATATTTCCCAAAATGTGAAGCATTTCCTTGAACATTTGGAGTGTACGACCAGAGTCAAAAACTCCTGTGGTTCTGCTAACATACTTATTACTGCAATACAACACTTTATAAAAGTGGATGCGATACATATATAGTATATTCCATGGGCTATACATGCATAACTATTGAGGATTATATATGGTAAAATTCACAGTGTAATGGAAAAAAGATCATTCCTGTCCAATTTTAGTGAATAGTGATAGCAGATCTGTCATTATGTATTACTTTGTATTTATCATTTGTTATACTTGTGCTATAAAAATACAGAAGTTTACTTTATCTGCTGTAAAACCTGCAATCCTGTACTGCAATCTGTGCCAGTGTATTTTGCTATATTTGAACATCGGAACACATCCGACCTGAACAACCATACAGGTTGTTTTTCCCTTTGACACGACCCCATATGAGCAGCTTTAGCCCATTAAACCTTTTTCCTCACATTCACAATAATAAACATGGAATTAAACTTATGAAATAGTCATGGTTTACGTAGGTTTAGGCACGAAAAGCTTAATGGTTATAAGTGATATAAGATATGGTTTTGGCTTAGACAGAGCAAGTACTTCCTTAAGGTTTGACAACCTTCGTCCCTATGGTTACAATAATAAACATGTGGATTTGACTGTGGGATGATCATGGATAAAAGAAACAATGTTGGATGATCAGTTTCATATGAGGAAATGAGCGTCAGTCTCATGTGTTTTGTTGCTCCATTCTTCCAAAAAGTAACATAGTTGGAATTTGTAGTTATTTGTTAAGCTCCATCCTGTTAAAGAGTAATTCTCCTACTCATCCTGCTCGCCCCCGTCTCCTCTCACAGTACATCGTCATTGGCCGTGGGTGTGGGAATACAGGGAGTTTTTCCTAGTTTATCCTACTGGGAGGCCCAGGCAGTTTCAGAGTACTGTGCTTTAAATCCATCGCTTGTCCCTTTTAGTTCCAGTTCCTTGATGCCACGCCCATATTGCTTCAGTGGTCAAAAGGATTTGCATTTATTGTGTGAAAAAAATACTTTTGGTGTACTGCATATATGTTGGGCTGAGCATAGGTTGAATTTAAAAGGCTTGTTGGGGCGTATAGAAAAGCCTGTAAATAGTCCTCAGTGGTGCATTCAGTTGCTGTCTTTCCTGATGCTGCGGTCGGTGTACAGGTTGTTGGGCTCGGGGCTTTTACACTGGATGCTGGTACCATTCATGGGTCCGATGCTGCTCAGCTGGTTGTCAGAGTAGCACCAGCAGCACAAACATGACTTGAAGGAGAGAGAAAGAGAGAACATTTTAACAAAAGGAACAAAAATCTACATTTCAATGCAATCTTATCAGAAGTTAGATGAAGAGATGGATACAACTTATCATCTGTAGATTAAATAAAAACCTGCAGCAATGAATGAAATCAGAAAGATGCAAGATGTAAACAAATCCAACTAGCATACCTCTACATCTGACAAATTAATAAATATAATAAATGTACGAGTCACACTAAGTTATTTACCTAACTTTATACACAAAAGCAAGTGAGTGTTTTGACAGTGTTTTCAACTCAAATCGCAATAGATTTTTCCATGCGTGCAGCTAGGCTCTGATCTGCATCCCCACCTCCCTCCCACAAGTCCTTTAGCATGCAAACTTGAGACATGGTTTATCTCCAGCGCAGGTCCCTTTGGCAGATATTTGCAGTTGTGACCTTGGCCAACAAAGTGTATACATAAATCAGCATACTCCTTGTACATGTTGTTCATGGAACGTCATCACAGACTCTGATTCATTTCCAAAGGCCTTAGTTCACTGTTTGCTTTACAGAGCAGACTAAATGAGAAGCTTATCACATGAGTATGTTACATGCAGTCATGTCCATCTTTTGTAAGGAAGTAACATACCTTGAAGCAGTTTTTGAACTTCTTGCTGACAAAGTAAAGGATAATGGGGTTTATGCAGGAGTTGAATGTTGCAAGGTTGATACCAAGGTAATCCAGGACCAACAGGAAACTATGACACAAAGGAAAGGCGGATTATTATGATACTACATCTGGCACAGTCTGTTTTTGTCAACTTTTTTTGAATGAAGAAACACAACCTTATATTCATATTAACCTGGATACATGTGTAGATATACTAAAAATCTGAGATTGAGTCGGGTTTGAGATACCCGAAAATCCCGAGATCCAATTGCTCACATTTAAACACTCTTTTGCCTGTTGTCCTTTGAGTAGCCTTTTTTTTTTTTTTTTTACCAGTGGCTTACCTGAGCAGCTCACAGCGCATCGTGTCATTCTGGTAATAAACCATCTTCTTCAGGATCCTGCTGAGGTGAAGCGGGAACCAGCAGAGGGCAAAGATAAGGACAAGGCAGAAGACGGCTTTGGCCACCTCCCTCCTCTGCAGGATTAGAGCAGATATAATAAAGTTATTGTAACGGAAGATTAGTGAATTAACATCGTTGATGGGCATTTTCATTTTACACATCACACACAGCTACAGATGCAGCTTTGTGGGAATAAACACTTGACACTGTGCTAGAATTAATGGCTGGTCAGTATTTAGAAGTATCATCCAACCTGTTTGAGGTGCTCACTGAGAGCTATCCGAAGGCTGCCGTTCCTGTGGCTGAGCATCTCACTGGTCATCAGAGTATAGAAGAAACAAGTGCAGGCCAGCGGGACACAGAAGTAGAAGCCAAACAGCCACCAGTCCTTTGCATCCTTGTAGAACTACAGAGACAAACACAGATGTGCACACTGAGATGCCATATTGACCTACCCCACTCCGCCTGGCCCTGTTTCAGACCTTAAAACTTCCTCTGATCTAAAACAGCCTTTTCTTCAGTTTCTGTCTTTGCCAGTTTCCCTCCATTGGCTCCTGTTGAATCTACATGTATCCTTAGAGGAAATAAATCAGTTGCTCTTCTCTGGCCAGGTATAATCTTGCAATCTATGCTTTTCCAATTGAACCCGACCGTACAAAAAAGGCTACCAGACTATCCGGGTACTCCAGAGGTCCAAGTGAATGTTTTGCATGAGTCTCCAGTGAGTTTAAAAGCAAACTGGTTTTAATTGCTCTGCGCATAATGAGGCCATCTGGCTGTGTGTGGTTTGGAAAAAATCAGTAAAAACTATGCTCACAATTCTCTACAAAATCACACAAACTGGCTCACCCTTAGCACACAGCTCACATGAAAAACAACACCAAAGCCAGGTTCACAGATGTGCTAAATACCAAAAACAATGGTCAAAACATCTTGTAAAGGAAAAATGTGCTATTTAATAGACATTAAATAATACTGCAGCTGCGGGTGTTTGTATAAAACCTCTGCATCGTATTGCTGATATTAAGGAGAGGAGGATTCCCGCTTTGAACATATGGAATAGATAAACACACATGGCTCAGCTTGAGGTGTCAGATGTCTGGCCTCAGTAATTGCACTTGGCCCACTATCAATTACCTGCTCCAACGATGTTAAAAAGGCCACAGTAAGTCAATGAGAGTTAGTTGACCAGCTTTATCTTTTTAAACTTTTTTAATTTCCATCTCTTGGCTTGAAAATGGAATCTGGTTGGAGTGAAACAGCCTCAAAAATCACCAGGTTCTTGTATTCCAAATTTCAAATGTTTCCAATTATTTGTGGCCCAAGAAGGAAACATTGCAGCTGATTGATTTGACTGTCATATTAATGCACTAAAAATATATGCTCTTATAACCCAAACAGCACATGAGTGTGCCAGCCGGCCATTAAAACATTCCCTAGGTCTGAACAAACAACACACTTCTAAGATGACGGAAATATGAGGCTGATGTTGCACTTTCGCTTTCAGTAGTCTACTTTCAGGCCAGGTGGGGTTTCTGTCTGATTACTCCAGTAATGTTTTGTCTCTGTTATTAAAAGATTCAACAAGTCTTCTGTACATGTACCTTGACACAGTGTACCACACAGCACTTTATAGCCTGAATACAAGCAAAACAATGGAGCACTCCCACATACTACACAAAAAAATGATAAGAAAAGGATTAGAGCGTACCTCCATGAAGCGGGAAGTGGGTCTGAGCATGCATGTGCGTATGGTATCGTTTCTGTAGGTGAAGGTGACCATGTCAAAGCCAATAGCCTCTGGTATTGCCAGGATGAGTGACAGCACCCAGATGGACACAATCTCAATGACTGTGAGGAGGGGAATGCCCACTCCCTGCACTCTGCTCCAGGATGCCACTGCCCTGTACCTGTGACACAGGAAGACACAAAATAAATATCCAGTGTGTGTCTTAAACGTTACACATATTGTATCGTATTAAGGGTACTGAATTTATTTTATTAAGAACATATCGTCACTATGATAGGAATTAGGAATGATTTAATAAATATCAGTTCATTAATTTAAAGGCTTCCAGCAATTCAGTTGTTTTCAGTCATTTCTCTAACATTAAATATAAGTCAGTAAAATCATGATTTTCTTTGTCTCTCTTGACTGACTTTCACAAGCTTTCACAACATTTTGTGCAAACATGGCAGCATACCAAGCACAACAAACTGCTCAGTCAGCAAAGAATATCAAAATGTTAAGAATTAATGAAGAGAGATGATCAATTTTTTATTTTAAATATTTAATATTTATATTTTTGTGAAGCCTCCAAACAGACTGGCCCATGTTGGCAGAGAGGTCTGCCTGTTGGCTTGTGCTTACCACACACTGAATACTTGTTTGCTTGTTTGTTTCATTAATGGAAACCACTTGTCGAAATGTTTTAGTAAAATCCTGCATCAAGATTTTATGGCAAAAACAATATATTTTTCATGACACATGAATTTCTCTGTTGAACAACATGGCGGCATTTATATTTTACTAAGTGGTAATGTATCCACCTTTTTCTCTTCCTCCAACATTGAAAAGATACAAAAGAGACTCAACTACTTTCATGATAGACACAGACAAAGATATGCTACACATTTCCTGGAAACAAATGGGGAGCATCTGTTCTTATACACAGCTGTGCAGCACCACAACCCTCATTTTTCTTATAAAAGAGGTCATTAGATATGTTTGCCTGGTTGAACCTTGACGCCCGTTCATAACCTACAAGGGAACCTCTTATCTCTCAAGTTGTGCCTCGTTGAAAGTGAAAAAACACGGAGCTTCTGTAGTTCATGATCATTTCTATTCTATTAAAAAAGATAAATTGTAGTATTTTCTGCCGCCCACTTCCTTTACCATACACTCAATACATTAAAGAACTGAAAATAGAAGTGGAAAGCAAACATCCTATGAATAATATTTGAACACTGAGGCAAAGGATACATGAGCAAAACAAATAATAGAACAACTTCCCATGAACAATTGGTAACGACCTTGGGAGCTTCCTAACAGTGTTTAAGTCCACCCTCCTGTCCTCAACAGTTCTCGATAACCAAAATTAAACATTTGTGTCAAATTCCTCCTAAAGCAGAGCTCTCCTGTCCTGAGTAACAGAACTGGATGAACTGCCAAGGCTGGTTGACCAAATAACTTAATCATACCTGCTTTTTTGAGCATGACCAG
Source organism: Remorina albescens (assembly GCA_034769265.1). Taxonomy (NCBI): domain Eukaryota; kingdom Metazoa; phylum Chordata; class Actinopteri; order Carangiformes; family Echeneidae; genus Remorina; species Remorina albescens. The sequence continues at coordinate 5,503,187 of CM068487.1, forward strand.
AAAGTTATGAAGAAAGAATTCATCCCAAAAAACCTATTTTAAAATACTGATTCAGTTAAACAGCACAACTCATACATGCGTTCAGAACCCATTAGGATATAGTTGTTGTTGTTGGGTTTTTTTTGGGTTAATTTGTTAAAGCTGTTGCCAGCACTGACCTGTCCACGCTGAGGGCACACAGGTTGAGAACCGTGATGCCCACGGAGGCTTTCTGCAGGAAGGGCACCAGCTTGCACAGAAACAGGCCAAAAACACTGTCATCGAATGGCCAGCGGGACAACAGGAGCTGGTGGGAAAAAAATTATTTCCACATCAACACAAATCTCAAAGGGATTATTACAACATTTATTCTCCTACACTGATCCCACTGTGCATGCACATGACTTTAAAGTTTCATGAAATCACTGTTTGGGTTACTTCAGTAAAAAGTAAATGTTTTAATTAGGTAATAAATCCTGCCATGTCTTTAGGGAGTTGACTAATCTGGGATTAATCTCACTTTTGTTACTGAATTTCTGTCCACCATCATTACGATCTATGTAAGGCAATGTTACTGCAGATCAAGGCACATCAAAGACTTATGAACGTCATTTCGACGTCACTTAAAGTTTAGTGTGACACAGAACAGAAGGAGTTCATCAGCCTTAAAACCTCTGAAAATGTGTAATTAAACTTTAATAGTAAAAGTCAGCAGTATCTAAGAGCCACTTCCACAACCTCTTTTGATATTACTTCCTTCAGTCTGATACATCAAGACCATGTGAGTATAGAGCTTTGTTTTGCCATCAGAGTGGTCTTGGCAATTTTCCACCAATGGACACAACCTGCGACAAACACATTTCTACATGAAAGGAAGAACTTCAAGGTGTTTCCTGGCCTTCTTATGTTTACTTTACTTATGCCTACTTGTAGTTTAAGTTTCCCAGGATTTCAGAAGAGGAGCCCATGTCATTGTTTTTAAAGTATAAGTAGCTGATTATTTTTGGAAACACTGTGGTAGCCCTGAGGAAGTGAATGAAAGAGGGATGTGGGGCAGGGCGTGGGGGCTACAGAAGGGTGTTCACATTGGAGATGTGGCTCTTTTCTTGTTTGTGCGTAAACTGTTCCCCCAGTAAGATTTTCGTTTCCTCTTTGCACATGTGTTGCTCAGACTACAAAGGCACTGTGAGCTCAAAGTCTCAAGTTAATTTTAACCAGGTGCTTTCTCATCCTTCTGTTGTGGAAAGCCATCCCACAATGCACTCAAAAGATCGTGCTGATTGTGCGTTTTGATTATTATACAAACATGACACTGTTTATTGATATAAATCAACCCAAGACAGGAACACAAATAGGTTTTCATCACTATTAAACATTTTATATTTCAAAGGCACAATCCAAAGTCCTGTATGAGTCAAACTGCTGTATTTGATTAAGCACTGCATCTTGGCTGTAATCGACAGAGCTCATGTGATTTAATTATCACGAGCACTGGAGATATTTTTTGACAATAAATCCTGAGTGACTGATGTCCTGGGTCAGCACTAGGCCATTTGAATGTGATACTATAACCTGATTCCTGTGTTTATTTAAATAAATCCCTGCATATCCCTGCTCCTCTCATCACTAATCTGCCCACACAAAGAAGATAACAGCGTCTGACTGATTGCACTTTCCCGTCAATTTGTACACTTGCTTAAACCCCTCACCACCCTTTTCCCGTCTGTGATGTTCCACTTTAACTCTCTGCATTATTTCCACTGTTGCTGCATTTTGTCACGTCCACACAGAAACTACTCATTCACCAGAATGGCGGTGAAATTAAGGTTAAGACTTCAAACAAACACGCATTAACTGAATGAAAGCAGTACCTTGTATACAGTGATGGGTATATCAATGAAAATGTAGATGAGGTCACCCAGTGCCAGGCTGGCAATCAGGGCGTTGGGCCCGTTCCTCATGCACTTATTCCTGTATATAATCCTGAGGAGGGTGGCGTTGCCTATCAGTCCAACGGCAAACACAATGACAGAAATTGTGGTGTTGATGTACTTAAAATAGTCCTTGATGGAAGTCATTTGTGAGCACATCGGAGGTGGCACAGGTCTCTTGACCACAGTATCATTTGAAGAGCCAGCAGATCTCACAGCTTGTGCGTCGGCCCCGTGGGCTCCCAGGTGGAAGCCGGGCCCCGTGCTCGGACTGATTGTGCTGAAGAACTCCATAGACTGGAGGGTGGAGTGGACGAGAAAGCCTGGGAATGTATTCTTCTCTGCTTCAGCTCTGTTTATCTGGCACATTCCCTCGGCTGCCATGAAGGCCATTAGCACCAACATTCGCAGGGCTGGGGTTCCCATTATGGAAAATATTCACTCCTTTGATTTCACTGATTGGAAGACTGCCCCAATATAACACTGATGAAAGAAAAAAAAAAGAAAAAGAAAGAAAAGAACAAAATGTAGATTTGGTTATTTTTTCAGACAACAGACTGGGAAGAAATCCTTTAACCTCCACTCCATTTTGTCTCCACTTAGGTCTAACCAAAGTGAAATATTCAATGGCAGTTACAAGAAAGTTTAACAGTGTTACTGTCCGTTTTGCTGTGAGGACGTTTACAATGTCCTCAAGACTTCAAAAAGGTTTTACTAAGGCAGCACAGATGGCAGATGCCAGGACTAGTTACAATCAGACAGTAAGGACAAGGCATCAGAAGAGCACATTGGGCATCTCTTCTGCTTTCAGTCGTTCCTGGAAGAAGCAGCACTTGGCTTTTTTTCAAAAATGTTACAGCTAAACTGAATGGCTTTATCTCTGCTTGTGTTGTTTTGGAAATGAGTCCGTCTGTCATTTTGCAGCTGTATTGTTTCCTCAGGTTTTACATTCCCCCTCTGTTTCTAATTTTAAAAGGTTTAAACATGTGGTAACAAAACAAAGAGCTTTTTTTTTTTTTTAAATCCATGCAAGAAGTGCTGCAGGGCTGATTATCAGTAAAATACACAGTCTAAATTGGGATTGCAATGAAAATCAGATGACGGGTATTCAAAAGTTTCTTTTACAGCATCTTTAAAGGAAAAACAAACAAACTTTCTGGACAAAATCAGTGTAACTCAATCCACTGAGCTCCTGCTAAAGAGCAGATAAAGTTTCAAACTGTCAGATTGATAGTAAAGCCCTTTTCATCATGTCACAGTACAGGCAACTCTTATAGCCCAGAGTTCTTCCTGTTCAAAGTCCCAGCTGTCACCAAGTACACAAAGAACTATTTAGCAGCCAGCCCTTCAAGTAGCATCACAGTTTAGCATCAGCATGACACTGCTGGGATCTGTGACAGCACACAAACTGATCTATCTATAAATAATAAATAGGTTTGGTTTTCACCTACCGCTTCTAAAATGTCTGCCTGGCCCCCTTGGAAACTGTCAGGCAAACTTTCGGCTGAAGCCCCCAGACATCTGTATCACATCACATGAGTAATTAACGCACTATCAAAGCCGCACCATATCCCACTTGGTTTGAGCAATGCACCCGTCTGCTCTGAGGTGCCTTCGCATTATGGTTCAGAGTTTCCTGTTGAGAGTTTGCAGTATGTCTGAGTGTGTGTGTGTGTGTGTGTGTGTGTGTGTGTGTCTGCGTGACGTTGTGTGTATTTCTGCATGTGTGTGAGTGTGTGAGAGCACCAGTGAGACACTTTGACTGGGTGGGATAGTAAATCTCCACCTCCCTTTGGTAACAGACTGGGCCCCCTTTGGAAACATCACCCGCCTCTCTCCTCTCTCTCAGAGGCACCGCCTGCTGACAGTCATCTCTAAGGCACAGCAGCACGCGCGCACACACACACACAGAAACACATACACACACTGAGGCAGGGGCATCTGGGAGCCCAGCGCCCCTCCAATCTGCCCCTTTCCTTAAAGCCCTCCTACCTTCCCTTTCAGCCCCTCTCCGACTCACATTAGGTCTTGTATTCACTATGCAACTGTTTCCTCACACGCAAATCAGCAGACATTAGATTGGAGGGAGGAAGGCAGGAGGCAGTTAGTGTCCATGTCGTGCTGTTATGTGTCTTTCATTTGAGAGGGAGGAAATCGAAACAGGAAGTGGCAACTAACCATAAGCTGGTCTGTACTTTTAGGGACTGGCCACCATGTGAGTGGTCAAACTACATCAAACTTTTTTGCTCTTGCTAGACGTGAATTTCACTTGCCGCGCTGCATTCAAGCTTAAAATCAGCTGGAAAAAGTGGATGATCACAGTGGATCAGAAGTGGGTCAGTCTAGATGACTGTTCCTTTTAATTACCAGCTTCTTATGATATATCAAATTCCAATTGTGTTCCCTTTCATGCAAAAACAAGAAACATCAGAAACAACACATGTCACACAAACAGTTCAGTGTTAGACAACTCAATGAGGGAAGAGGATAGATCAATGTCAGGAGAGAAGAGTGCTCCTGCATCACTGTCCATTATGGATTCCAAAATGGACCATTTATTATGATGTGCGCTAAGAGCAGGAAAAGGGCTATCAAAGTCACCACTGCCCGTCGTCCTGCCTGCCAAAGAGCTGACACAGCAGTTGCCTAAAGGGGAAATCCACTCAATTAAAAAATTCATATGCTATTCCATCCACACTTGGTAGAATTTAGCCCATGTTTGTTAAGGACAGCCAATGTTCCTCTGAATACATTAGACGAACAGATAAATAAACCTCCTCCAGTGAAATTAAAATGGAAAGAGAATTTATGGACTTAACTAATACTCATTGGGTCCTAAAGCCACCTTTAACACCGTTACCTGCTTTGACAAAGGATCACTTTGGGATGTATAAAAATAAAGCAAATACATTTAATTAATGTAATGTAAGACAACAACTATTCATTACATAGACAGTATATCATAAATATGTAAAATGGGAATGTGGGTAAAAGAGCATTCAAGACAATATATATATATTGTGTGTGTGTGTGTAAAAATGTAAAGTTTTGATTTTGTGGTCTATAAAGAAAAATTTGTATGTAGTAAGTAAGTAGTATTAGTAGATTTAGAGTTCCTTTTATTGTCATTTCTCAAATTACACAGCAGTGCATTTGGGGAACGAAATTTCGTTGCATTGGCTTCCAGAGTTGTAACAGGCAGTGTTGGGAAGTAAGGAAAATTACAGTAACTGTATGTGGCTATATACATATATATACATGCATAAACAAATATATATATATTAATATGAGTCCAGTATTTGTATTTGTAAGAAGTATGTAACCTGTTGAATGAATGTCTAATGATTTCTAACAATTTACATAATTTCCCAGAAAACAAGCCATCCTGGTGATTTTTTAAAAATTCTCCCTTTGAAACTTTCTCCCTAAACTTGTCTTCGTGGTTCACTTGCAGGTGCCTTTCCTACAGTCAAATCTGACGTAATTGGGTAATGCCAATATTTACAGCCATCTAAAATTAAAGGGATCATGTTTTCTTTAATTGTAGTCATGAATATATTATGGCTTCTGAATTAGTCATGGTCAGCAGTGGCGAATATTTAATTTATTGGAACGTGATTTGCTGACGGCAACTGATTTTCTTACCCCTTTTTTTTTTTTTTTCCCAAAGTCCTTTTATTGTTGGCAGCTTCTATGACATTTAACTTTTGAGGGGGTAGTAGAGCCTTTGTTAGTAAATCCATTAATATATAAATGATGAAACCTTTACCTGCTCCCAGTTGCTTTGGCTTTCATGTTGTTGTTGTGTTGTTGTTTGGATCGTAATCAGGTATTAATGCCATTCTGTCTGAACTCAAAGATGGCAGGCTGCCTGGTAATTCATATGCTTGTTCTCTGATGGCATCTGTCGAAGTGTGCTCTCTGCATATTGGTACATACCCTATGGGAAATTTCAATCCAGCCCCAGACTGAGTGGGATGTAAGCAATTTCTTAACTGGGACACTTGCGCAAAAACAGAAAGAACAGAGAGTGAAAGATATGGGGAGAAAGAGGAAGAGAGCAAGAAGGAGGGAGAAAATAAGTTTGAGGCCAATTCTACTGTGACAAGCAGCGACAGAGCGAAGAGGGCTCATCACACTGCCTGGTTTTATGAATTCGGGACATATGGTTCAAACAGACAAAAAAGTTATTGGGAAAAATAAATATGAACGTCAATGGTGGACTTTTCATAATAATGTGATTACTGCCAGCACTTAATCTCAAATTAATCAATATAATATTACCAGACTACTTCAATTAGAAGGAGGGGAATGTTGTCAAATTAGTGATAATGATATCTGTTGAAAAGAGCGTGTGAAGAAGCTATGTGCTTAACAGTGTTAGACACATCAAGTTATGTTTAAAGAATAAAAGTGTTATAAAAGTACAGAAACAGCTAATCTGGGTCCTTTAGAGTGCTGAGCTGTTTATGCTTAGGACTGTGATCTCCTTAAAAATGCCTGTTATAACATATTAAACATAGCAACACAAATTATTTTCAGTTATGACTTCCTCTCTCTGTTTTTGCCTCACTAATAATCCGTAATACTTTTTTGAGTTACGTAGATTCACATTTCATTCATGGCTGTAATAAACAATAAAACTACTACTACTACAACTTGATACTGAAGAAATATGTTCGATTTGGAAACTGGAAGCATAACGGCACATAAACAGAAGGATAGTTGAATTTGGATTGCCGCCATTGGGAGTCTTTTTTACTCTGGATGGATGTCATATCTTCTCTGCTTCCTATCTGAGATCTGTGTTCAGGCAACACCTTACAATTCCCAAACATAAACACTTCCAGAAGGATGACTCAGTCTTACCGGCATCAGCACACCAAACTGATAAGAGGGAGGAGTTAAGGCTGTGCATACATGGGAGGGATGTGAAAACAAGGAACATTTAAAGTGTAAAAGCTTTCTACACAACAAAGCCCAAGTAGCAAAAATTTAAGTTTGCTTGAAGCTTGCTTACCAATTATTGATTAAGTAATTCAAAAGAAAAGAAATCTAGAAACGTTAGAAATGGTTTTAGGGATACAGTCCCATCTAAGGTGTCTGGGATCTCTTATGGGCTACAATGACAACTGAGGGGGAGAGGATTGTACAGGGGATTTGTGCTTGGAGGTAAACACTATGATTCAATGCAGCTAACCTCTTGGATCTCAGCTGTGGTGAACTGAAACGTGATCGGAAATAGCTTATGTTTGGAGTATGTGATAACAGTCTGTGATATATGCTCATATCAGCTGGACGGGCCATGCCAAGCCACAGTTATTTTAATTAGTCCCACATTTTTATCCACTATCGCTGGTGGTACCAAGTAAACCAAGCCTCAAATTTTGGATCTCAACCTTTTGCACTGATTAATGTTCACATCTGTTTTTCTAAAAGACCATTATAACTCTCACTGCACATTTAAAAAATGAATTCATATATATTTAACTATTCAGTACGATCCGTGTTTAAAATGAACATTAGCAGGTTTTAATTTATATGAACATTCAGTGTTTTGATAGAAATGTATAAAATGTAAAAGGTACTTATTAGATCAACACAGATTAATATAGATGTGAATATACACAAACACTGGCAACAAATAGAGAACTTGATCTTTCAAAGCTGTTGTCAGGATTATGATACCTGCTGCCACACTGTATCTTGTATACTTGTGGAAACAGAAATCAGAAATTGTGGTGTAATTAGAAGTTCTCTTAATGGAGTTGTTCACCCTTGAGTAACAAGTTGGCCTAATGACTGGCCTAGATAATCAAACCCAGATGACTCTAGAGGTATTAGTGGCTAGCTTCATAAATAACAAGACACAACAATGGAAGGCGTAGTTTTTCCTGTTTTGGTGGGCGATAGCAGCTGTTTACCCAACGGCTCCATTTTTATCTAGGCTAGTTTTGTAGCTAACATAATTTGAAGACATAAACATAACATAAAACATAACAACATAAAAGGCTCAATAGCATTCAACAAAGTGATGAGCATTTGTCATATTCTGCATTAACTTAATAAGTGGAAGATGAGAAGGTGTTGCCCAGCAGGACATGTATTGTCAAACCCTGAGATGAGAAAAATATTATTATTGCTAATGCTATACAATTTCAGAACTGTTACTATAACACATACTGCGTGCAGTATTCATATGCTTAACACAGAGCTCTTAGATGACAGATTATCTGATGGCAGAGTCAGTTACAGCCAAGACGCATTCCAAGACGCATAATCTGGCTCTTGTCAAACGGACCCTAAATGTGCTGATAAATTCAGGACTCTAAGACCATCGGACTTTGCGTTCCACTATCAGAAAGCCCATGAGAGCATTATCAAAATGTTCGGAACATAATTATAACTCCATGTCTGTCAGACCAGCACACAGGTTTGTTTGGAAGAATAAAAATCAGCCACTCAACATTTGGCTCTGGTGTCTTTGAGATATAAATGTGTGTGTGTGTGTGTGTGTGTGTGTATATTATGTATACACTTCCATTTAGTGTGAAGTTGTGGTGCTGGAATGCTCCTCAAAATATAAACTGCTACTGAGACTGAGGTCAACCCTTTACAGCCTTTCCTTCATGTAAGGTAGGCTTGAAAAACATCTGTTTACAATTTGATGGCGCTGTGCTACTTGTAAATACAGCTGTGTGGAGCAAGTGGACACAACTGAAGGTAACAAACCTGAGCAAAGATTTTCCTTCTCGAACTTCCAGATGCTGCTCATTTTAAACTTGTTTCCCTGATAAACATTTGACATCAGACGACAATTCAAAATGTGTTTTACCTTATAACTGCATCTGTTTTCTTTGGACGCGCTGAGCCTCAGAGACTGACAGGGACTTTTCTTTCCTAACCCTAAGCAGTTGCAGACTACATATATGCATCGTGTGATGGCGATCTGTCAAGCGGCGCTCTCTTGTCTACCATCTCCCTGCATGCTTTGCTCCCAATCTATTCCCAACTGTCCATCATATCTAGCTGCTATTTCAACTAAACCAAGCCCTAGCCTTGCCTCCCTCCCCTCAGGACACTTAATCCCTCCATTTATTTCCCTTGATTGCTCGCCATGTTGTTTTCTGTGTTGATGCAGGGCATTAGGCCCATTTGTATTCCTCTCTCAGGCTGCCTTATGGAAATACAAAGTAGGATGCTTTGGCTTCATATGAATTTTTCAATCTTTAGAAAGGTATTGAACTGGGATTTGTCAGTAAAAGGCACTGATACATGACACTGTACAGCCTTTGGCCACTTTATTAGGTACAATCTAATGGAATTCAGTTCTACTTAGTAATGTTCTGATTTTGTTGACATTGTTGGAAAATAGTGAATAAAATAACTGATTGAAACTGAATTTTGTGGGCATCATTAAGTATAGTTTAACATAGAACAAATGTTCAGGATTAAACTAAACCGCACAGTTTTCCCTAACGAAGTGGCTACTTAGTACAGGATATTGTCCTAAAGAAGCAAATTAAATTGAAACAGCTTAAATTGTTGTGAGTGATGATAATGTGTTTGGGCTGATTTGTTATAAAGGCTGCAGTAATGATGAGCCGATTGTTACTCCCAGAAATATTGCCACCATAGACCTGCCAAACACAACACAACAGGACAATCAAGCTTCTATTCTGGTATCGTGTTAGTTTATGAACAATTAAGGCCATTAAAACAATGTTTATTTTTGTCACATGAGCAAACATACACACATTCATGCCTATCATATGTGTTGCACCTGTCAGACTAAGCAGTCTGCATACACACTGTTGAGGTTATACTGTAGCTTTATAAGCATATTGTTTTACAAACAAGGCCATTATAATTATTTGTGTATACGTTTTTTCTGTCAGATATTATATTCATATGTCAATATGTATTTAGTTCTGATATATTATAGTTCTGTTTGGTAATTTTCTTAATGCTTTGTATACATGACAAGTGCCACAGAATCGACACATTAAGGTTTTTTGAATCCACCAACCAGAAAAGTTGCAGGAAATATGGTCACAATTTCAGCATTGAATAATGGTCAGATATTTTTTGCGGAACGCTCTGATGCCACATTGAAGTCGACCTTTGACCATTTGGATAAAACATTTTATCCCATTAGATATTTGTTTTAAATTGTTTCATAATTTGCTCATAAATCTATCAGTTATGGCCAAAAACATGTTCTGTGAGGTCACAGTGACATTGACTTTCAACCTTCGGCCACCAAATTCTAATCAGTTTATCCTTGAGTTCAGATTGAACATTTGAGTCGAATTTGAAGGGACTCCCCTGACAGGATGTCCAAGAAATTGCGTTCACAAGGCCATTACGTGAGGTCACTTTGACCTTGACCTTTGGCCACAAAAATGTGTTCATCCTTGTGTGAATGTTTGTGTCAAAATTAGATAAAATCCCTTGAGGTAAGAATACGACCGATGGATGGAGAGCTGGACTAATGGATGGACAAGCTGAGAACATAATGCATCTAGCCCTGGCTGTTGCTGCCATTTATTTGACTATGAAGCAAAGGCCTACTGTGCCTTAAAACTCTGTTGTATCGCCCTCCATTGTCCAAAAACCATATTGTAAGACCATCCTGCTGCAGCGGGTGAACTGTTTTTCTTCACAATGAGAATGAGCACAGTGGTTTCATTAGACTCACCCACCACACCATCCTGTTGCTGCAAATACCCAGAAGAGCGTCTCAATCACTGGCTGAAAAGAGTCCCTAACAAATGTGTTACATAATGCTCTTTCAGAAAAAGCTGTTTTCTGTTTCTGAAAAAAAAAAAAAAAAAAAAAAAAAAACAAGTCAGAAACTATTTGATTTGTTGTCATAAAATGTCACGTATAAAACATAGCTGGAATTTGTTCAGAAAAAGAAACACACATCATATTGTTACCCTTCAAGACTGTTGAACAAGCACGGAAAATGCACGTTCATCACATTTTTAATGAGAAATGAATGCACCGATCACATATGCTGTTATGGCATTCATTGTTTCAACATGTTTATTGACTTTTCGTGCCACCACATTTTCAAACAGCTGAGGAGTTGCAAGCTGTGGTTGTAAGATTTTTTATGTTTGATGCACGTCTTTCTCTAATTTAGTTTTGTTTGTCCTCTGTGTTGATTAACAGTTTAAAGGGAATTCCTGAGCACATCTGGCCCCAACATACTGTATGACCCTCTGGGTTTTATCCCTCCAGCAAGCTGGGCAGCAACTCCCCAGACCTTATCAGTCTCCCTTGTGTGGGTGAGAAAGAGACAGCGAGAGAGGCTGTGTGTCAAAGGTTAGAGGGGAGAAGACTGACACCATCTGGCAGTGATTGTGTCTCTGACAGGAGGCTGAGATGTCATTTGTGATGTGCCTTGAATGTGTATTTGTGTATTTTTTGTCTATATATCGACAGAGAACACAGTAATGTCATTATGTTTTATTCTAAAGACTTTATAAAATCCTGTTCTTCCAGAAATTGTATTATTATATCAACTTGTCACTCGTTGACATGAACAAAGTAGCAATTACGATTTTCTGAATATCCCTAAGGCCTGAGGATACTAAACAGTTTATATGAAATCTGTGATGCTAGAAAAACAATAATGTCCTCATGTCTTAGAAAACATGGATAATCACACTGATTAGCTCATGGGATATATATTTAAGCGCCACACAAATCAATTAGCCTCAAGCACTAACCTGACCTTTGACTTTCATAATGGGGCCCTTATTTGGCCCTGAGGGTCAGAGGATATTCTTCACAGGCCCACCTGTGTAGACAATCAAAACCAGGAAGCTTGTATTCAAATGGAAACACTTGAAAAACCATTCCAACACATACACGCATATAGATGATATAATATAAGATCAATAATATAAGATATATTTTAAGAGTGTCTTTTTAATTGATTGAGTTAAAGGCCATTGAATCATTTATAATGATTGTATATATATGCAATAAGTGGCTATAATGCATTAATAAAAACTTTGTCATTGTTAGGATGTTAACTCCAATTTGGATGAAAGCCTCAGCATCAGCTTTCACTTTCTGGAAATCAGATAAATATTTAGTACACAGCAACATAAATGCAAACTCAATGGCTGGTTGTGAAAACTTTACACATATCACATATCAAGCCTTTAGTTTGAAATGTTAAAATGTGAACAACACAAATAATGGCTGTTTCTTTTTGTTACACACACAAAAGAACTGCAGCAGCAACTAAATATTTTTTGATCCATGGACAGATGTTGTACATTTAAAGAACTATCAAGTGATATCATTTTGATGATGGAATAAGCAGTGAAGACATTTTTAATCATATAAAATTGTTATGCTGCCAACAGCTGCCCAACATATCATGCAAACATGGAGAAATATTTGCATGATTTATCTCTCTTTTTTTTTTTTGTGTTTGTGACCTTACAGACCAAAAGTTTATGGACAGTGGCTGTCTGTAGTGGCTGAAAACAATACTGATGAAAGCGGTAAGGCCAAACTAAAACAGCACAGCTATGGGCTGTCAAACCAAAGCAATGATCTGAAAGGGACGTCCATGAACAAAAAGAATTCTCAGAATCACACCATCAGTTTTGAGAGCAAACATACCCCCTATTATTACTAAAGCAGTCAAAGAAGCTAAAGAGATGTCTTAATAATAATAAATAACAGTAATGTAAATGATAAAATATCTTTATGGCAAATCATAAACTTGTATAAGTATATACAATAGTTGAAATTATGAAACATGCCCTTTTCCATGCAGACCAAAGATTCTGGAGAACTTCCTCCCTTCTTGCCTTATCACTCATGAAATCAGGCTGAGTAATGTATCTTATAAACACTGACCGGTGTTTTCTGAGCTTCATGATCACAGCTGAGGAAATGGGACTACTAAGAAACTTACTGCACATTTGCAGTTACGAGTCATTAGCAGCAGGCTCTGCTCTTTAAGTGCTATGCTTTAAACTTTTTATGGGTGAGTTTGAGCTCAGGGAAGTAAACAAAGGAAAGTGTGTTTATCTTGGGAGAAAATAAAAACCAAAACCAGAAACAAACCTACATCACCACCTTAAAATGTTACAGCTTCTCATTACCATATTTATTCAAAGGTTTCATTGTTTTACTAGCATTTACAGAGAATTTAGATTACGGCTACGTTCTTTTTATCCCACTACAACCTTCATTGTAAGCCAGCATTTTGTAAGAGCAGACAAAAGTCCAGTGTAGTTTCCAGACAGTCTGACTGTTTTTTTTTTATTTCCAGCCATGACTCTTCACACAAAGATTAAATACAGTCAGGCTTCCAGTTTGTCAACGCTAAAATGGAAATGAATTGTGTCGATGTTTTACAGAAACTGGATAGTGAAAATTATGAGTGTACATCATCATTATCATCACCCTCATTTCCTGTGCTCGTTTACACTGAATGTTCTTCCAGGAGACAAGACTGCTGTGTGACATGTTGAAGAATAAAGAGGCTGGGGTAAGACAAATTATTATCATCATTATTATTACTAGTAGTAGTAGTATTTTAATTTTAAATGTAGAGTAAATAAAAAAAGAGCAGGCAAGAAACAGACAATAAAAATAATAACATTTGATGGGTGGATTTTACATGAAAATCTCTGTACATTAAAAAACTGTTTAAAAACATAAAATACAAACAAGAATTTGGGAGACCTGTAACACAATTAGAGACTCAGCCCTCATCAGTGAAATCAATTATCACCACCTGCCATTTGAAACACGTGAGACTCTTCATGAGCATTTAGCCATTTAATTTACAAATCAGATTTTAATATATCTCATAGTTGTTCCCTTTGGTTTAATCACCTTTGCGTGAGTGATTTAAACTTAGTGAAATGTATGCAGCTATCATTATATTCCTTCTGTGTTTGCGCAAAGGATCAAATCATCAAATTGGTATTTAATACACTGGAAAAAGGCCCAAGAGAAAGAATGAATTGTAACATTGAGAAAACTTGGACCAAGAAGACGTATAATAACTGTCCCTCTAGTCTGGTTTAAAACTGAGATCACACATCTCAAAGTTACTCTTAACCTTATAAATCTCTCATGTTACATAGTCTCATTGAAGACAATTTGATTATATCTATTCTTGTTAAAGTAACAGCATTAAAAAAATCCATACAGTGACTCTGGTCTTTCATCGTCTTTCATATGAACAAACAATGCAGACATCATAAAAACCTACAGGCCAAGGTGGATCGATACTTTGAACCGCACCATAATTGCCATATAAAACATGATGTCACATATTTATTGGTGAAATTCAGGTGAAATGTGAAGTGTGCATTAAGGCCATGAGGTGGAGATCAGTGGAGCAGCATGTGAGGTTTCCTGTGGTCAGGGACCCTCACAAGAGAGTGGATTACATGTTCAGAAGTCTTGGATCACAGTACAGCCTACAGCCAAACCTCCGCCTCCATCTGGTGTCATGGCCACCGCAGCTGAACTTATGAGCAGAGCCTGCTGGCTCTCTACTCCAAAGGACTTCTCATCAATATGTCTAACCTGAGGAGGGATTTGAAGCTTCATTGTAGCAGAAGGTCCACTGTTCTTCAAGTCCATTCACAAAGCATGTCTAACAAAAGGTGCCATTATAACTAGGTTTTATCATGAATCTTTAAGCAACAGTATTTACTTCCCAGCCTGTGTGTGCAACAACATTTAAAACATTTAAACCCTAAATTTTCTAAACTGTTCATATATGATTCTAACCTATATTAAGTTCTAAAGTTGGTGTGAAAGAAACCTAATATGGATCCTTATTTGAAAGAGATACTTGTAATTATGCATTTTGATTATTGTTACCCTTAATTTATTTACGGTAAAATTTATCATTTATAATACATGTAATTTAATAATGCATTACATACTAATTTCTAGTAGTGTAGAGCATTTTTGGAATATATACTGAATATAAGTCATCTGTTTGTTTGGAACTTGTTAGAAGCCTCTTTTCTCTTGGTGTTCCTCAGGAAATAGTTTGGGGTCCTTGAGATAAATAGATAGATAAATAGATAGATAGATAGATAGATAGATAGATAGATACATAGATAGATAGACAGATACTTAATTAATCCCGCAGCAAATTTAAATTTACTTTAAGTTTAAGTTAAAATTGACTGTTGTTAGTCTCTGAATCGGAATATTTACAAACTCAACACTGTCCATTAAGCTAAAGCCCACCTCACAAATCAATGTAAAGATTTTAATTTTTAAAGTCTTGTAAGATCATACCCAGATTATATATATCATATCATAGTTTACTGTATAATTCTTTGGCATCCAGTGATTGATTTATGATTTCATTTGAATGTTATTGACGGGGTTTTTTTGTTTGTTTGTTTGTTTTTTTGTTTGTTTGCTGAAAATGGTTGAAGCAGCATGTCATCATGCCACCAGTGGTTGCAGGCTGTATTACAACAGTATCTGTTGTTTCACGTGAGCATTAGCTGACAGTAGGCTTTGTGGAGAGAAAATCCCTCGCTGAAAATTGTTTAGTGTTTTCAGATGAGAGTATGAAAGCACTCCATTCATTTTTTATCTGTGTGTTTTGGAGTTTTCTTCAAATATTCAGTTTATCCTTATTTGTATGTCCATTTTCCATAGCCAGGAGTAACCTCCATGCCCCACCCTCCACCTGCTCCCCTTCTGATACGCACCAGGACTAAAAGGTACGCAAATTCAAGAAATCTTCTTATTCAAACCTCACTCTGTCCTGTGAATACATCCATTGAGTTCTTTAATAAAACATAGACAGAGCAAACACGAGAAGACCTGAGATGACCTCCACCATGTTGTGAAAGCTGGGCCACCCACTGGGAACCTCTTCAATCAAAGACTTATGTTGCTTATGGTGTTAAGGTGCAGGGCTGAGATGAGTCTGAGCTCAACAATAGCTCTGATGCCCAGAATCCAGATTTCAAGGGCTGCACCTTTTCCTTTTCTTTTTTTTTTTCCTCCAAAGGATCTAATTCCCAGAGAGAACACATGGAGTCTCATGAAACACGTCCAAGGAAAACAGCCACCCCGTGACCTGCGGGGACTGTCAGTGTGGGCCCCTAAATCCTCAAGGGAGATCCCATGGGGCGCGCATGGGATGATTTAATTACACTAGCAAAGCACTGTGTGCGGATGTGTGTGTTTGTATGTGTGTATATGTATGTGTATATACATATATAAGTGGGTGCATGTACAGAAATATTTCACCACTCTTACTTGGCTTAACTGTGCAGACCATGGCATGAGAGACCGGTTGAACCACATGTTATTTTTTACTTCATGCATCTCCTCATTTCCAAGTAGTCCAGATGAATACATGAATGGTGGGAACAGAAGGAGGTCTGGGGTGAATCTGTGAGAGTGCACAAGGGCACAAACAGGAAGAATATGTTTGAGTGTGTTTAACTGCATGTGGCAGATCACTGTTGTGTGTTCACAGGACGAATAGCACCTATGTCTTAGTGATGGAAGACCAAGATGGTATCAGACGTTCTTTTGATCCAGTTAGGATGTCGTCTCTATTTCGAGTGCTGTGCTGTTTCTTCTTTTGATGGTCTTGACTCTGCAAAGAAACTGTCTTAGTAACTCCCCATGACAGAGAGAAGCAAATAGGTTTGTTATCAGAGAGACTGTTTGTGTTTGTTATGAAGTTTTAATGTTTTCATGTTTTATATAAACAAGATAAAATAGAAAAAATTATTTCTTAATTCCAAATCACATACTTTCTTAATTTTTTTGACAAACAAAAATCTGCTCAGATAAATATAGTTTATTGCCTCTTCATTGCTTCATATGTTACATCCAAACAAGTCCTCTAATCAGTCATATATTCGCTATCCACATATAAAAAAACACACGTATAAAAAGTTCATTATACAGTATCATCCATTCCATAAATGAAGCCACCAAAAATTTTGAATGACTCTAGTTGGACACTGTCATCACCACAATAGTTCAAATCATCCCATTCATCAAGGAACAAGAAAAAAAGGGGGATACAGACAAAAAGAAATAAGTCTTGAAAGCAAAATATAGTAAGTATAGCAGACAGGGCTGAAAGAACATACATTGACCAGTCAGACAAGAAACAGAGTGATTCTACTGACTTTTATGATTTATTATGCATATAGTGAACCCCACATCTTATAAAAATGAAAACATACTGCCACTCTGACACGCTTGTGGAGTGCAGAGGCTGATACACTAGTATTTTTGTCCAAGACTTTTCAGCCAGCAGCTCTATCTCTGATCAACAAAACACAGAGGTTTCATCATTTAACCTTTTTTTCTCCATAAGACCTTTTTTTCCCCACCCAGGTTAAGCAAATGCTTATGCCTTTGTGATTGCTTCTGTAGGGTATAATTGCAAACACATGAATGCTCCAATGCTACTTTCTACCCTGCATATGGCAGCACTTAATTGGTGAAAGCTTGAAAGCTGGAAGCGTTCTTTGGCATGACTGAGTTTGGTCAAACAAAAAAGGATTAAAGACAAAAATGCAAATGGCAAGAGAAGAGCTAAACTTTGGTCTGAACTAAGGGAAATAAATACAAATAAACAACTTTCTGCGTCCTAAACAGAGAAGTATTTACTTTTAAGATTATTAAAGCAGCTATCATATAAACATCTCTGGAATATGACTGCTGTACATGGGGACTATGGGGAGGAGTTCCTGTAGTGACCCTCTATGGCACTGCAAATATTTTATTTGGTAATAATGACTTTATTTTGTTATTTACAGATTAACAATTAATATTTGCGGTAGTGTAAATTTAAAGTTGATGACCTATGAAAAAGAAAACTTAATGATGTAATTGAGCACAGTGAAGGAGTGATGACCCTGTCTGTGAAAATAAAGTTGCATCAGAAGAGTTGAAAAAGAAAAACACATGAGGGTTAAACAAAGCATCTGAAAGAGATTTTCTGCCAAAAAGCCTCCTCTGAGAAGAGGAGGAATACACAGTGTGAAATCCTAGTGCATATCATGTAGCAAATACCAAATGAAGACTGCATATGTTTGCATTTTTCTTATAGCTCCATAGATGCTGCAGTCCATTAGCTGCCCCGTTTGTAATGTAATCTTGATTTAAAAAAGTCAAAGCAAGGTAACTGGGCCCGATTATGTAATGGTTCTGACTCCAATGCACAGATTTGGCTGCCTAAAGTAGCCTATTTGTTATTTGAGCCTCCCCTTTGATGCCCCTAATCAGAGAGGAACAGCTGATGTATATAATGAGACTACGGGGCAGACAGGGACATAATCATTCAGCTGGTGCACATCGACCAGTTGTCTGTGTGTTAAAAGACAAAAATGTGCGAGGTATAATCTGAATTATTTCTATCTTCGTGTTTATTTGTGTAGCATTTGTGTAACCGTGCTCTGGATAATCTTTCCAAGCCAAACTGTGCTGTCCTCTAGGACCTTGAACTCAGCAGAGCCACAGATATGCTGTGAGCGCTTGGAAATGCCCTTCTGGTGCAATGTCTTATTGGCAATAAATTACTAAAGCACAGACTTTAAGTGAAAACCAAGCTTTGGGACTGGCTAAAGACATGCGTGAGAAATTTCTAACCTTTCACAGAGTTCAGTGGGCTTTGGCTCGCTGCCTGGAATCTGACGTTTGGGGCTTTTTGATTTCTAAAATATGAAAGGACACTTACTATAAACAGTAAGAAAAAATGATAATAGAAATAAAGAAATCATAGTGCTATCATTGTGCTTGCACCAGTCACCACTTCTTTTGACTTCAAAAACTAAATTAACCTAAAACTAGAAATCGCTACAGATTTAAACTATTTCTAATCTACCATGAGTCAGAATATGTAGTTTGCAAGAAAATAGCAAAGATGAAAGAAATGACAAAGAAAAACAAGCAGTAGCCATCTTTCTTCATCTTTCCTGTCTTGTAAATTATGTTGTGACCCCTCAAATTGAACTTGTGACCCCTTCTTCTCAACCCCGGAAGACCACCGGTCTAATCATTAGATATGTGAGCGCAGATCACTTCTCACAAGCATCTCTCTTTACTGCAAAATAACATTTGGTGTATTGTTTTTGTTTGTTTTTTATTCTGAATTTATTTGACTTCACCTTGTAGAAAAAAACTACTTGTGAAATTGAAATCCGACTTTTATCTTGATTTTTGAGTTTTACTTTACTCGGGAGATGTTTGGTTTTTTTTTTTTTGTTTGTTTTTTTAAGAGAACCTTTCTGGGCTTTTGCTTTGAGGGATATGAAATATCTTATAGCTTTGTAGCTCCAAGATCTGAAATCCGACATGTTGTTTATGGGTGTATAGAGATTCCTGCAACATGTTCCTGTAATACTGTGTTTTAAGGATGTGCCCACTAGATGTCATAGTTGCTTGGCTTTCATGAATATCCTGCAGGGTGCTAAATCTTCCATTTGCTGAAGAGAACCTTGATCAAGACACAAGGTTGTTTCCATAGACTGTATTTTTCATAACAAGCTTTGGAAAATAAAAATACTTCCATTATTTCATTTACATCATACAAGTTTATTATACTGATTTAGGTTTTATGTCAGTATTTTTTTATTTGCAGACAGATGATATAAATGGTCTCAACAGCAAACTGAATTCTTTTCAACTAATTCAACATTGCTTTTTTGATCCTTTCAGTGTCCCCTCGTGTGTTTTCAACAATTAAATATATATATTAAAAAAAACGTCATTAATTTGAAAACTATTTTTAATATTTGGGAGCATTTTTGATGGTTGAAAATGGAATCACTTGTGTCTTAATGGCAAATATATATATATATATATACCTTTAACATTTCACTTTGTTTCTTCTCACACACACACACACACACACGTTTATCCCATCCAACTCCACTCTCTCTGTCTTGCTGTTTCAGTTTCTACTTTCTCAATATTTCTCTCACTGTGCATCTCTCCATCTTTCCAATTCAAGTCAGACAGATGCCTCTCCGGAACTTCAGAGCTGTGGAGTGGAAGTGATGAAAGCCACAAGCCAGGTCCCACTGCAAGACCCCAGCTCCTCGTCTGCCAGCGCAAACTCCCTCATTTAGAAGCACATCCTGGAACTGGGGCTGCTTTTTAATTAAAGCCTTGGTGGATTGGGCGAGACCCAGTAGAGGTTGCGAGAGAAACTTTAAAGTTGCACTTGACAGGTATATTTAAGTTCACCAAGTTTGACCAGATGGAACATGTATATTGTATAAGTCTTTGAATATGGCGGTGGTGGGGTGGAAAGAAATATATCAAACAAGGAAAAAGAAAAAAAGAAAAAATACGAAGGGGGAAAAGGGAAAAAAGGAAGAGTGGAAGGGTGGGTGCTAGTTGAGGCATACAGGCGTAAGGAGCCCAGAGCAACTCACATGGAGCAAGCAGAGCACAGCCTTCTGGGTAAATCTTAGATGTTTCAGCGTGGAGTATCTCAGGAATTAATTCACTAAGAGCGGCAGTCTTTAACTGGCGTCACATGAAATAAGACATTTGAAAGACTTAATTGTTAATATTCATCAGTATGGCTAATTATGCAGAGAAAGTGAAAAATGCATTATGGGTTTCTTCGCAGATGAACGGATGTGTCCCTCAGAGAAGACACTTCTAATGTCTTTTTATGATTCATTAATCTGTCTCCACTAATCAGTAACATCACAACATTGGACAAACAAACACTGCTAAGTCCACGGATCAAAAAAATCCCTGCATGCAGTATTGAGCTGCACTCACTTTGGGAGATCATCTTAGGGAGGCTCAGATATTCAATGGCTGTGCTTCGGAGCAAACCTTGTTACCTCCATCCTGCAATGTGCGAATGTTCTTCATCCAAAATGAAAAGTTTTCAAAGTGTCACAGTCTCTCAACATTTGTCTAATGAAGATTGTATTACAGGATGAAGGTAATGTAATGTATGTGGACTGACTTTCTACTATATACATTTTAAAAATTAATAAGTATATTATTCACTGGGCACATGTTTTACTATATATAGAAAACAATAATACGTGAAGGAGCACAAACATTCGGCAGATAGTTTTTGTTTTTTTTTGTCTTCTGAGTTTGGAGACAACAAAGAGTTTTGTTTTTGCTCCCTCTAGTGAATAATTTGAGAAATGACAAAACTGGACACTTGGTCATAAAAAATTAAGAGGAAAAAGGTCAGACACAGCCTTCCATCCATCGTCGCATCAGCATGGTGTTCAGTGATGTTATATTATATGACACACTATCAAACTGTATTCTCTCAATTTGGAAAAAAAACAAAACATTTACAACTTTCCAAAAGCCTTGAGCCAGTGAATATTTGAATTCCTCAGAGTTGGTCAGCTTGGCTATTTCCCAACACACAGCTCTTCTTACCCTTTGGCCAGTTCCCAGCGCTTGCACTTTGATTTCATCATCATCATACTGGACTGTTGAGGAGGTAATTTTTTTTACATCTAATATATCCTATAGACAGGATTTTCTAAAGATTGATGTGAGGCTATTATAACTCTATGCCACCTGTTTCTTAATAAAAAGTGTATGAATTGAAATCACCGGTTTATTATTAATTGGCAGTATCAAACACACATGTACCCACTGCAGGGCACATCCATTTCCCATAGATGGTACTTCAGTGAGCAGTTACGGTTTAAAAGAACTGGGCAGTTCTCTTTTGCTTCTGTGAATTAATAATCAAAGAAAAAGGGAAGAAGGAGTGAGGTCTTCAAAAATCAATGGACCCATCAACAAGCCTGGGTGTTGTGTGTGCCTTCCCTCACCTGGGTGGCTGACTGTGTGCACATATGTACTGAGATGCGTGCGCATGCATGTGCACCCACATGCCAATGCCCGTACACACATTATCAAGCCAGCAACGGCAAAGCTTTTGCACAAAGACGAGTGATCAGTCCAGGGAGTTCTACGTCTAAATCTGCGGCAAACAGAGAGCTGAGTTAACTTGTGAAGAGATGGAGCAGTGTTTTTGCTTTGCTCCTTCTGAACACCAGTTGTCTCCTCCAATCAGTGTGGTCATGCCTGCATTATTGATACCGCGGGGGCCGGAGGGGCCCAGGCTCAGATGGTGCAGAGCCTCGCAATGTTCTCCTGTGTGTCTGGAGAGAGGTTGGTTCTTGGGAGAGCTCGTAGGTAAGCAAGGACAAAACTAAAATTAGGCCTAAAGCTAAAAAACCTGAGCCAACTTATTCTAGTTTAACTGAAAATAAATGGTAGCAAGGCCTGTCTTGGGAAGGTTGATGGTCAGGGGATCGCACCAGCATCCTATATAGCAAACACAAGGGACCGAAAGAGAGGAAAAGGGAGCATTTGAACAAACACATCAACAGGGGGAAATGTTGAAAGAGGGGGATGATATTTTCATAGAATGTGGATTAATTTTGTTACCTTTTGGTTCATTTTTTCATAGTTAATAGAAATAAAGAAAAAACTGTCTTTATCCCTTAATGATAGAAAGAGACATTCGTTCCAAATTAAAAGCAGGTAACTGGCTGGGTTGTAGAAATTAAGTGAACAGCTAAATATAATACTGAGATGTTAATCATGTGAACAAAAAACTAATTAAGTATTTTGATAATTGCTTAACATAAGATTTGGTTTCCGCTCCTCAAACAAGAGTAATTTTTCTGCTTTTTCATGCATTTTTTTAAAAATAATTATTTACAACACTGCATACAACATTTTTTCAAAAACAATTGACTAATTATTTGACGGCGGACAACAAAAATAATTGCTTACTGCAGACAGTAGTTACACTATCATCAGTGCTGGCTATGTAAGCTCTGAAGTCACACTTCACAAGACAAATAAGATTGTACAGTCTTTAATCCCCTTAGTTTTCAAACATAAGTTATTCACATTACTCTGGATTTTTTTTCCTTTAATATTTGACCCCTGCGGAAACTGTATGAGAACTCTCCGCTGCATAACTTAGCAAGGATTGTGTTTAAAAAGTAAATGGATGGAATAAAAATGTTCAGCTCTTTCCAGGGCCTTGCAGCCTTCCACGGCTACAATTTAATTGGGCACAGTTCTGTGAAACACACTACCAATTAGATGTAGCACATAAGTGATTGGTTAAATGTTCTGGGAGTTTGACTTTTTGCTCTGGTGCAGAGCAAAGGACACTTTTAAAAAACTTGTTGCAATGAGGCTTAATGTGATAGACCATATCTGGCCCAAGATGGAGGTTCTGGATGAGATTATTTTCTTCTCTATTTAACTAAATATAATTTTATATTTCATTACACATTATGCAAGAGATTCTTTTGGTTGAAAACTAATCTGGAAAACATAAAATACAACATCATTGTCAATGATATGACAAATATTGATTCAACAACAATCACAACTAGATGCAACTAGAGACAAAGATGTTTGTGTGTATGAGCTCCCACTTAAAATACAAACCACAAATGCACAATTTTTTGGTCATATAAAAGAGTTTAACAATTTCTTTTTCAATTAGCTGATTATTTCAAGTAATAACCGTACATCGATTATAAATTGACTGCATTATTTGAATTTATTTTAGTTTGCACCACTTTTAATGAGAATAAAGCAGCATTCAGTGTTTGAAGAATAAAGACCTAATCATAGCCATTGTCAAAATATAAAGCTCTTCATGATGACCATCAAACCATGTTAATGCATGCTAAGTTCAAGTTTTAATATTTTAAATTACAGGGCAATATTTATTCACATCTGTCATAAAGGAACTGGGAATGTGGTTTACCTTGATGTGTTTTGATTTATTCTGCAGGCCCTGAGGTTATACCCGTGAATTAGAGGGCATCAATAAGGAAAGCCCATCTCCCCTCTCCCAAAAGTGATAATTACCAACATCACTATTGATCTGACTATTGATGCATTGCTAATTGTTTCTTGCAGTTATATATTTAATTCCATCTCAGGCCATGTGAATGTGTTGACCTTGTGCAGCAGGAAATATAAGGCTTGTTCAGCAGAGGAAAAACACACATTAAGATTCCATTTAAATCCTTAAAACAGCACAGACTTTTTCTTTTCTTTTTTTTCCATCCAAAGGAGAGAACTTGGTTATGATCTGTTCATGAGGTTGAAAAGCACAGGCAGAATGACAATTTGAGTCGAAACTGCATCCGATGATACTTTAGTTATCTCTTCAGTGCAGCCTTGAAGAGTGATGCTCTCCGAAGTCTCCATGGGTACAGCTGAAGGTTCAAGATGGCATCATATTGATCAATTACAACCCTACATTATCTAAGATATAGAATAATAATGAAGATTATTCATCATTAAATGCGTATTGGATTTAGCACATTAAAAATGTAGTCATATCTCTTAAATTAGTTTCGCTACAGCTTCTTCTAACAGAAAGTCAAGGTCTAACTTTGTGAGCTTGTAATTATACTTGGTATAAACAGTCAGTGAGGATTTAGAATTAGTTTTAGAATTTAATACTTCTTAAAATCAAGTTTGTTTTACATTTGTATCAAATTTTTCGATCAACTGTGTTAAAATTGGCCCCTCTATAAAGAAAATTTTATGTGCTATTTGCCACATTGTACTGAGCAGTGCTTTTGTGAAGTAACGTATGCAGTGACAATTAGTTTTTAGTACCATTTTTGACTAACATGCCTTGATATGACCCAACAGTACACATACCGTAGTGCAAAACTGACTCTGGAACTGAGTTTTACAAAAGTGCACCTTAGGAAAAATGAAGAAAATCTGAATTAGAAATAAATTTCACATTTCAGACAGCAGAATGAATATGAAATACAATATGAAAATCTTGGATTGATTGGCAGCCATTTCATTTTCAGTAACGGGGTGTTGGTGTGATAGCAGAATGGACAGCACACTTACTGCCTGCCAGATCGCAGGTGCTTTGGAACTTTCATTGCGTGGAGTTTACATCAGTGCCAAATGCGATGCATGTGCTGTTTGTGTGTGTTTATGTGCATGGGTTCACCCATGACTGTGTGTATGTGTGTGTGTGGAAAGTGGTCTTCCATGGAGACAGCTGGCCTTTGCCAGGACATCTGGTACCTGTCACAACACTTTGTGTGTGTGCGTGAACGCTTCATTGGTGCGCCCTGCCCAGCTCTGCCCACCCATCAGGTAACTGTTTAGACCTTTAGTCAGAGCTGTAACAGAACATCAGCAAGGGCCATGTAGGTGTCTAAAACACAGAGCGTGTCAGGCATGTGTCCCAGCATGGCAGCAGGAAGTCCTTGAAAAGAGCTACAGTCGCTCCACTCGTCACACATTGAGGGTGTTTGGACTTCATCCAGGAATGACGTGATGATGTGAGTAGAAATGACACCGCTGGCCTGAGGATGAGTTTTCCGGACTGGTGACCTCAGTACCATCATCACACATAAGGGTGAAGCATCATGGCTTTTACAGGAATACATGCACATACACGCAGGCACATATTTACAATGGATGTCAGCGGTTGATGATTTGAAGATAATTACAGTGTATTTATTTTCTCTTGCTCTTCCCTCTGCCTCTCCATTCAACTCCTCCAGATTGTGAAGCCGAGCCTCTAGCAGTGTATTGCTGAAGGTGTGTTTGTGCTGTTATGCCCTCTGGCTTGGCTGCCAGCTTACTCCCACTGATCTGAGCCAGAAGGCAGACTGCCGAGGAATACCGATCACCTTGCCCAGACCGAATCCTTTGAGCTCTCTTTGGCATCTTTCCCCCTTCTGCCAGTTTCCTCCTCTGCTGCTCTCTTCCCCCTTCTGAAGTTGACAACAAAGACATCCTCAGGGTCCTCCTTGATGTGAGACCCACTCTTGATCTTTTTTCCTTATGTTTTTGTACCTTATAGTTGCACTACTTTCATATTCCACTAGCACAATATTTACACACCAGAAGACAAAGAAACAGAGGTCTTTTCATGTAAGAACCCCTGCCAACATGTTAATCACCTGAGGAATTGCAGTGGTCATGTTGCCCCAGCAGAGGCAGGACATTAGTGAGACATCAGACGCAGACGGCTCTGCATATCATCTGCTGTTTGACCAAAGCTGTGAGGCTTTCAGACATTTTTGCAGATGCTACTATAGACCATATATTTCTATCTATCTATCTATCTATCTATCTATTGATCAGTCAAACTCTGATTTATGAAGCCATGATATCCAGTAAGAGTCCCTCCTACATGCACAGCCTTTTGCCTCCTCCCTCCTTACCCCACCCCGTCCCTCAAGCCCCCAACATTTCACCACCAGGCCCCTGCCTCCGTGAAGAGAAATCTCTGAAGAGCTAATTAGTGGTGGAACGGAGTCCAGGAACAGCCAACGGAGCTGAAGAAGGGAGATTGGCGCCGGTGCTAGCTTTATCGGTCAGGGCCTGACAGAGGGGTGACAGTGAGTGGAGGCAAACCATCAGCTCACAACTGACAGAGACAATAAAGTGAGCCTCTGAGCCAAAGAGAAAAAAGGGGTGACAGACAGGCAAGCGAGGTGAAAAAGCTGACTTCTCAGGGCTGCAACAGTCCCAGCCACAGTGGCAAGTTTGCCCTGTCTATACCTGCTGTTAATGTGTCATCCCATCTGAAGGTGCATTAAAGTATGGGTAAAGAGGGCAGGTAGAAGCAAAGCAGTTCATAATCTTGACACCTTTGAATTTTTAGTATTCACACGGCAGAGTATATAGATACTGTGCTGAACAAACTTATGACTTGTATTCAACTAAACTTTGTATATTTTTTACTTTAAAACATCTCTCTTGTCAATGATAATACTTGACATTATTATTTTTTGCTCCAAGATCTTACTATTGTATAAAGCTTAAGCAAAAGTTTGTAACTGTGATCTGACATTTATTCCGTAACCTATGAGCAGATGGGTGTTGCTATGGACACGAGGTTTTATTGATGCAAGTATCATTAAAAATTATAACCTTATTGGATTTCTTTATTTATTTGATTAGAATGAAACCTATTGCCTGATCTAGTGGAGTGATTATTGTACCCATCTTTATTTTGTATATAGTTTCAGGCCTGGGTCAAATACAGATGTATTAGTCCATAAAGGAGTGATAGGAAAACAGTCTGAACCCTCAACAAAAATACTTGATTCCCTGATAGCAGCTGAAGGAGTCTCCATTAAAACTATTTTCAGTTCTGCCAGAGATTATGAATACAAATCTCATGTTAATCCTGATAATATGACCCTCATGTGAAGGCTAATTGAGCTGTGCACGGGGCCGGAATGAAGTCAAACAAGCTTATGAGATAAATTTAATCATTTAGCCGATTTTATTAAAACACATTTGCATCAACAACAGTATTTTCATCCAACCAACATGGAGGCACATTTTATTATTTACATAAAAAGTCCTTATTACTTATTTCAGCCCAACACAGAACACGCACTATGTTCTGTTTTGATCAAGAGCATTCGTGGTTCTGTGTGTCTTATTTCAATTGCAATTTCTTAAATAGATTTACTATAAAACCCCATATCAGGTACTTAATCATCATAAAATATTGAGAACCAAAAAATAAAAACTGACGGCTGTTGTAAAAGTTTTAAGGTGAACTTTGAAACGTTGATACAAAAATCACAAAGTAAAAACTGCATGCAGTCCAACTACGTCAAGACTGGGAAAATATTGCCATGACTTCGCTTCAGGGGTTGAAAACTTGTGAAAACACACAAAAGATCATCAGGTGTTCAGGCCGCCAAAAATAAACAAAGAAACAAATAAAATAAAATAAAGTAAAATAAATCCTAAAAACTATTTGCTGTTTGAATTAACATACCTGTTTTTGAAATTGAGGTATTGCCATGAAAGAGGCTGTTAAACAATCATCTGGTATCTGCAGCTCCAGTGGAGATATGATAATGATGGACTAATCCTTTGTGTGATGTCTTATCTGATGTCATTTCTTCTCCATTAGTACAGGTTAGCCATCACATAGATGTCTGGGTTCCTCCTGGTAAATGTTGCCCCCCCTTCGATTGTCGCAACGCAATTAGTCGCCTTCAAATAAAAGACCCTTCTTGACCCAAAACGGCCTCCGTCAGAGAAAGCGCGTTTAATGAAGTTATGCGAGAGATCAGAGCTGAGCCCTGATGGCGTGTGGAGGAAGTTTATTAGCTCTCTCTGTCATTATCTGCAGGAAAGTCCAAATATATTTCTTTTATTCCTCATCGGATTGACTGTAGATATTTCAGTTGCAGCCGGCTTTACCTCTGCACACGGCGTGAGTAACTTCATGGATGAATTAAAATGTTTGTTTTGATCGACGACGGGCTGCAGACGCCATGTTGTTACGTTGTTGAGGTTAGCTCACCTGTAAGCATGAATGGAAACGTGGCTGTTATAATCTGTGTGTGTGAACTATATATTCCTCGTCCACTGCATTTTACAGGTAAATATTATGTTTACCATCACTAATGTCATTGTTACTCCACCACGTTCTTTCTCAAATGAGGACGAGAAAGTAACGTGTCGACGATCTTCCACTAACTCTTCAAATTTGTTGACTTGGACAACATTTCTTTTTAATATAAACAGAAACAATAAGAATTTCTTTGAGTTCAGAAGTTAAACTAACCTATAATCCCCTTCGATTACTTTGGGCTGTTTTGATCACAGTTCAAGAAAAGTTAGATATTTGATTCTTAGAGGGCAATGATTGGTCATCCTTTTAGTTAAAATGAATGAAACCATTAACAACTAAAAAAGTAAACTATAGCACAGACATAATAGTCTAAAGATGACAGGGACCACATTTCCTGCATCACGGGTATTTTTCACAGTAGGTAAATTTGTTGGTTGCTAACTTTTACATTTTAAGGTGAATTTTCAGATTGTGGATTTCCTCTTTTAGTTAAATAAAGGATATCAGTATCTTCCCATCGCTGTCTGACCCTGTATTAAACATCACATTTCATTGCATTCCTTAGAATAGGAGTTTTTATTGTCATCGCATGACCAAGCAACAAAATTGCAAAAAAAAAAAAAAAAAGTAAACGTGTCATACATTGATGGATGTTATGAATTAAGAAGGCTTCTGTGATGTTAAAAGGCCATTGTTTTGGTTTATCTTGTTAAAGGTTTGTGAGGTTTCTGCAGTGATGATGTTGTTGATAATAAAAATATGACTTCACACTTTCATTTAGTTTGATATTTACAGTGGATTCTTCTTCGGATCCAGATTTTGCCAAAACTGAGCAAACGTTTGATTAAAAATACAAACATCTGTAAAGCACGTACTGTCAATAAAGAAGTTGGGGCAAAGTAGATGCCGCGTAGACGTCAATCCCTTGCTGGTCAATGTATCTTGTTTGATTTTTGTTGCGTCAGGTGGTCAGTAGATGGAAACTTGCTCTGCTTAGAAATAGCTTTCAGACTGAGTTTTTGTTGTTTATTGCGGTGCAATAAAGGACCCGAGGGATGTGTTGATGTGGGTGTTTTGTGTTAATTGTGCAGAAGAAGAATAAAAAGCTCTCCTTGGACGCTGGCAGGAATGGATGCCATTTTTCTCCATCCCTCCGTTGAAAACACCAGCCCACAACTCCTCATGGTGATCTTCCTTAATTTTGTGAGTACTAACACAGTGCATGTGAAGTTTTATTTGTTTGTTTATTGCTGTCGACCCTATTTGTCTTGGGCCTAAATGCCCTCAAGTAACAACAATTACTTTTTTCTCACCAGACATTTTGATAAGTCATAGTTGGAAAAGCACAAGTGTAAATAATATCTAAACAATTATTGATGGGTTGAATTAAAGTTGCCTGCCTCAGTTTCAGGGTCCTGGTATTGTACACCGTCTTGTCTTAATACAGCAATTAGCCAATCAATAATTAACATTGCTAGTAAAACCTGTGTTTTTTCTTTTTGCAACCCAAAATGCCACTGGATGTTGAAATACTATATTTCAGCAGCGCTCTGTCCTACACTGTGCCGTGGTGTGTGTGTGTGCGTGAATATTTGCAGGCTCCCAGACTAGTCCTGCTGTGGTGCAGCAAAACTTGTGTACTAAATTTATCTTAGATGTTTCTTCCAGCTGTTGACTGTAATCTGTGACAAAAAGGTTAACAAGAAGCATCTGGCAAAAATATCAGAGAGGAACACACACGATGTTCTCCCTGGCAGGTATCAATAATGGTTTAAAAGTTAGAAAGTATCTAACATAAGAACAAAAGATTGTAACGATGTTTGCTCCACTATACCTTTGCCAACATGGCCTGAGTATGGGGAAAGGTCAGAGAGGTGGCATTATACTTTTATGATGATCATTTATTTATTTTGTCAAGTAAGTCCACAATCACAATGCCTGGGAGCTACCCAGGTAGCAAACAGGTATAATTAGCATCACTGGGAGAGGTGGTCTCTCCTTGTACTCTGGCCTCTGCTTGCTTTTATCTGCAGAAGAGGTGAGGTGCTGGAGAAGCTAAATATTGATGGAGCTGCCCATACACAGTGAAACTCAAACAACACTGTCCAGTTTTGTGAGTTGCTTTGTTTCCATGCTGGACTCGCTTCTCACATACACTAAAGATGACAAACTGCAATCATTTTTACTTCTATTTGTTTCTCTTGTGATAAATGCTTGAATTGTGATTACTCACAGCCCCGCAAATTTACCATTAGACAAAATAGGTTTGCTTATCTTATGCTGATTTAAGTTATTGTAGTTTTGGTTTTCTTGAAACGCTGCATCACTCCGCCTTCATTTTAAGTCTTATAGGTGGCTGCCACTTGACCAGTATCAGTATAGAGATAATAAAGGGCAGATACTAAGATACTAATAAAGGTTGGCCATAATGCGCTGTTAATTTATGGTTGCCAGACCTTGGTTTTTACATAAAATATACATTTGAAGATGTTTTTTTTTTTCTTTTTAAGATTGAGAAGATTGTAGAAATGTTGACAATAAATCAACATGCGTTATCTCCTAAGGCAATCCCATTTCTACTCTGTTGGATTGTTTGTGTGAGCTAATCAGTTTTTGTGCACTTTTTATCCTAATTTTAATTTTAAGGCAAGAATATTACACAGTGTCTGCTCAGGTTTACACCAGGGATTTTTGCAGACATTCCTTGTGTATTGAAATTATCCGTCCAAATAATCCACCCCCCAAGAGATTTGCATGGAACACAAGACTGAACGTTGACAAAGCACTATAATTCAGCAATACATTAGTTTGTTAGTTTTATTTTTTACAAAACAGGCTAAGCTGAAACCATTGTTTTGTGACTTATTCTGGCTTAAAGTTTTATTGGGGTCACAAATATGCTCCATTGCTCTTGAAATCACACCTAACAATGAAAACAAGGTTCACAGATCACACCCAAGTACACTGCAGAAAAACATTATTCATATTGTGTTGCTCTCCTTTAAAAGGCTGTTGTAAGTGTATATAATTTTTTTTCCAACGACACCACACTTGAATCAACACCTCTCTAAAATACTCAGGTTTTCACTGAAACGTTAAATAACCTTCATGACAGCAGGATTCATTGCAGGACTCTTGTATTAGACCTCACATTGTTGCACCTTTCTGCAGGCTTCTCCATGCTGCTTTTTCCATTAGCTGTTTCCATTATAGTTGGGTGATTTTTTTTTTTGAGGCAAAACTGGTTGTTTAAATTGTTGTAACTTGATTTATTGTTATTAGTTGCTCTGTGTGCAGTGATGCAGAGGGGGGAAAAAGTCTGCTGAGGCAACATAAGGGTTTGGATCAGGAGGAAGTTTGTAAATGATGCTGTAGTACAGTACTGAATTAAATGAAAGCTGCACTGTGCAGAGGCCTAATGTGCTCTATGAAAAGTACCCGTTGTAATGTATGTCCTCTCTCATTGTGTTGCAGTATTCTCATAAATGCTAATCATAATGCCTATGAAGCTCTCTGGGCATTTTTGAAGGTACCCAGATGAGTAATATTGATTAGAGGTTGTCTCTTGAGTACTAGAGGTCAATGTAAATTTCAGTAGTCTGTCTACTACTTCTGTTTGGATTTTTACTGCTGGTAACTAACAAGGACCAAAACAAAAGGGACCGCAGGTACAAATGGACAAACTGTGGAACTGTGTCATCAACCAAACAGTGACTGATGGTTGTCCAAATTAGAACAACTGGCAAGTGAAATTCAGTCCTTCATTTTGTCTTATGGGGAATTGTATTGTCCTGTTTTTTTAGCTTTTTTTTTTTTTTTTTTTTGCTGAAGACATTCTGTGTATACCTTGGGGTATACTGAATAATTAATAGTGCCCTAATGACAACATGGTCCCGGTTTTAAGAATGACCTTAAAAACATTGATCTTTTTTGATGTTGCATAGTACTTTGAACTATAAATCTGTTTACCCTGTTGACCCTGGCAGACTGATCAAGAGCCAGCATTTGAATTGAAAACTCAAACTCGTAGAACATTGTGTCACCGTTAAGCAGATAAGATTTTTTTCTGTAGCTCCTAGTAGTAGTAATCTTTGTTAATACATTTTTTTTTTTTTTTTTTTAACGAAAACTTCTGCATATAATTTGAAAAGTATCACTAGATAAACTAGTTTTGAACTTTGTTCCCTCATGTGGACCTTTTTGTTGGGGGGGGGGGGGGGGTAGTTTTTTTTTTTTTTTTTTTTTGCAGCCTTCACATTGACTGTGGTTCAGCTACATACTAAGTAATAAACATGTTAGCTCTGTGATTGGTGAACTCTCCTTGATGAGGAGATGAGGCCTTGATGACTAAATGAGGTGTCAAGCTTACCTGGATAAATTAGTGATGATTTTTTTCCAGTCCTGAGGATACGAGCATGATCATGAGTGAAGAGTGTTAAAAAATGGGAGATGGTTGTCTAGCAGAGGGCATTTTGAACATTCTTTTGGCTGTGGATAGAAACAAAATGGTTACTGGTATAACGTTAAATTGTGATAGAAATGCCAGCTGTGTGTGTCGCTGTTTAAATTTTAATTATCACTACAATCGTGGGTGATTACGATGGTTAATTTAATCTATGTCAGGTCGTGTCAGGCATCAAGTAGTAACAGTCCTCCAGATGCATGTGCAGCAAGAGTCGATATTTTTCAGTGTCATTAATACCCTTTTTACACCCTTTTTTTTTTTTTAACACTAATGTTAACAGGTATAGGTCGTGAATGCAAGCAAACACATTAAAAAGGCAAGTTGCTCCTTTTATGTGTCACATGAGGAAGTTTTTCCTTGCCATTAACGCCAAGTGCCTTCTAGTGGAGAGGTTTATTGGGTCTCTTTAATGAGTCTGGTTTAGACCTGCTCTATATGTACAGTGCCTTAAAGCAATTTTGTTATGATTTAGCGCTATAGAAATAAATTGATCTGATATCCTTGTCCGTTCAGAGCGATGTCATAGGTTTTGGTCTGTAGTTGTGTGTTCTTGAAACCTACTTTGGGGCAACAGCTTACTGTGTCGTACTCGAGCACAGTGTTGCTGTGATGTTTCTGGTTGAACAGCGCCGTGCTGGACAAGGGATGAGTCTATTTACATTATCTGTGCTCTGAAAGAGATCAAGGCACATAGTAAAAAGAATAATAAGATATATATATATAAATATATTCCCTTGTTTAGAGAATGTACAGCACAACCACTACTGCTATTCACCCCTTGTCATCTTGTGCGATATTGACGTGTTGGCAGTTGTTATGTTGATGATATGATTATATGTTTTTATTTATTTGATTTCCTGCCAAGTGTAAAGTGCAGGTCATTGGCTGTAATGCCAGTTTGTACTATCTCACACACAGCTCCTTTCTAGGGACAAGGTAATATACTTTTTGATGCCACTGGGTTCTTTGCCTTTTTCCCATGCTGCCACAGACTCGTAATCACCTTGTATGTGTATTTAATTTATGTGTGTATATACAACCAATAGCAGAAAACTTCAGACTTCTCTCTTTGTGATCTTTTGTCTTATCCGTCATGCATCATATTTTACCTACATACCAGCTGTGCTATATAGGATACATACAGTGTCTGTGAAAGGTTAGGAGGAAGCTACAGGGAGATTGCTGCACTGCCTGGCTCTAAGTGGAGGTGACAGCGTTCAAACATGGTGACCTTGTGAAGGGGACCATGACGGGCTTCCCTGTGACTGAAAGAACATTTCTGGAGGCGCCCTGCAAGGCTTTTTGGTTTGCGAGGGCCTATCATCAAGGGAACCTGCATGCAGGCGATAAGAGTTGCTTTTTAAAATTTATTTATTTTTTTATTATTCGTTTAGTTTATTTTACATGCTGCCAAGGGCACCGCATCAACAAGCTCACATCAGATGTACAATGCTGCAACTATCTTTGGCCAGACTTTGATTGGCTTGGGTGAATACCGGCTTGTGAAGGAAGTGTATATTGATATGACAAAACATACTTAATCCTGAAAGTGTATAGTGTATTGATTTTGGAAAGTTGTGCTACATAAAAGTAACATAAGATGTGTTAAAAGAAATATGAAAGCTTGCAGATGAGGTGATACTTTAAGTTTGAGTGGGTTATTCATCCTTGGATCAGTGATTATTCACAAGATTATACACGGTCGATACTTCAAAAATGACTTCAAATTCATAAAATGCTAAATTTATACAGGTTGGGCAAAGCATGTAGAGGACTGTCAAGGTTTTTAAAGGTTTACTTAGCAAAAGTAATGGATGAGATATGTCAGTTTCACAGTTTATAAGCCCTCTGTGTCCCTGGAGGGTTGCCGTAGCCTCTGGCCATTCTCCCCTTACCTTAGGCATCATGTGGAAAAAAAACTGATGCTTCTAGTCATTCTGCATCCCTGCATCCGTCTAAAAATAATTGGTCAGGAACCTTCTCTCCAAAAAGAGGCCATGAAAGAGTAATAGCTCGCAGCAAAAACACATATGTCTGACAGATCACATTTGAAACTAAGAATGTATAGATCGACACTATGTACACTAGAAGCCTCATATCTAGTTTAAACAAAGTTTCCTTTACATAAGGTCTACGCAGTTGAACATTGCAGTGTAGGTTCCTAGAAAATTCTGCTCTGCTTAAGACAACATCCATCCATCCATCTTCATCTGCTTATCCGGGGTCGGGTCGTGGGCTTAAGTCGACATGCATGCATTAAAAAAGCTGGCATTCATACCAAAGTGACAGATAGAAGTAAATATTAAAATTAAACAGCATTTTCAAATTCATCAAATTTTGCACGTTTCATTTTCTTTGCAGTGTCTGTAATGGCTTTGTTACTGCAGCCGTTGAATCAGTTGCTGTAGCGCTCTGTTCCTCCTCTCGGCTGTATGTCTTGACCTTTTGAAGCTTCCTGTTGTGCAATTGATGGTGCAGGATTTTCTTTGCAAAGAGCAAAAAAGACTTGAATTTCCATTTGAATATTTGGTCAAAAAGACTCTTTCTAAGTGGAAATATTTTGTATTTGAGTTAAAAAATGCTCTTGGTCTTTCCAAGTCTGCATTTTACCAAAGACTTTTGTAAGACACTGTGGTCCAAATGGCTGCTCTTCTCACATGGAAGTGTCTTTTTCTCTCCATCTCTGTGTTGTCCATTATTTCTGCAGCAGCAACAATCAATGTTTGATATTCTGTAACATCCTCATATGCATGGAAACATATGCGCAAAAAGGAACACTGTATTCTTTCACACTTCAAATGAAGAAGTATTTATAAAAAATACACTTTTATTTACATGCATTCCAGTGTCGGGGGGGGCATGAAAGTCTGTCTTCAGTCTGTAGTTAAGCACTAATAACGGGGCACATCTACATTTGCCATTCTTTTTGGCCTTGTCTAATCTGGCAGAAGAAAGGCTCCTGTGCTTGAGCACTGGGGGGAAAACAATACCACTGGGCTTTGCTCTACCTGTAAGCTCACAGATGAGACAGAAACAGAGAAAAATTAAGGGTAAAAAAATCATTATTCTCTGAATGAGATATCTTGGGTTTGATCAGAGTATGAATCAAAGCCCTACTCTTAGACTACTTAAACATTCACTTTTAAAATTCCAACCTGATTGTACTTTTATGGAAATTTCCTGCCATCAGTGGCTGCATTCTCTCCTATCTCCAGGTCCTCTTGTATCCCTGTAGATATCTGACTCTGCCCTTCATTAGAATTCTCTTGGTAAGGAAGCAGGAGAAACGAGGAGAAGATGTAAATTCGGGCGAAAAGAAAAGGTTTAGATCTTTTCCTTTTTTGTCCAGGGAATAGACAAAAAAGAAAAAAATCGTGGATACACCACATCATAAAGTCAAAACTGACACCAGGGCAGAGGAGTTAAGAATTTCTTTAAAATTATGTTAAAATGCATCACAATCACTGTCATCATCATATGATGGAATGTATTGTACCTCTATTGTATTTTTTGATTATTACTATGCGATGTTACTTTAACAATGGAGGAATATACACTATAATTATGACACAATTAGAAAATAAATGGTTACAACATTGAACATCACATCTTTCAATAAATTCCTATAATGCAAGGGACCTTAGGTAGCATTCTGTGGAAACATAACAATAATGATAATAATAATAATAATAATAAATAATAATGATAATTAAATAAACAATTATATTAAAGCAGTACACACACATTAGTCAAATGATCCACCAACTTGGAAATGGGAGTTGGTCAAGTCAGATTTAAGTGGGATACGAATCCTTTTGGATGCTTTATATTTCCAGGCAGATATTCATGCAGACTGTCTCATGAAATTATAAAATTGTGTACCTGACCAAACTGGGTTTTCCCGGCTGCTATCATTTCTTTCTTTCTTTCTTACTTTTAGTATTTAAAAGCCTTGGTAAGTAACAAATAAATGCAAAATTCTCACTCATGATTGTTGTGACAGCACTCTGAGTCCAGAGCACAATCAATGTAGTTATGTGTGTAAATTCAGGCCAAAAATGTAAAGCGAGCTGCGCACTGAGCTTCTGTCAGTCAGCCAAGAAAGGACACTTGAAAGCTATAGCTTTAAACACGTCTGGTCGAGATAATGTGTTAACTTTCCTTGCATTTAGATGGCAGCATCACCATGTGTATATCAGAGGCACTTAAACTGATGCTGCTCTTCTTTTACTCCGTAAAGTATAAGATGTAATGCCATGTCGTAATGGCAACAAGTGTGTTAATGAGTAACTTCTAGACATATTAAATTCTAAAAATGCTCTATTCTTTTTTTCTGCTGTATTTGTTACTTTAAGTGGCCTGTAATGTTTTCCTTTTTTGGTTTTTATGGACAGTAGAGCCAGCAGCACAACGCTTAAATGTATGTAATATTACTACGTTCTACTTATCTACATTGGCATCACTGTGGCTTTCTCTTGCTGGAGGACAGGATTAAAAACAAGGTGGCCCTTTCTGTCAGCTCCGCACCAGAGTGATTGCGTGCTACGCAGAGAATTTTCACTCAGCCGATTTAGCTCAGTGCTTTTGATTTATACATATACAAAATGTCAGTTCACCGAATAGATACAGGTCTAAATGAAACAATGTCAAGATATACTTGATCATACCGAATTTCACAGTCTAATCATCATGTGTTTATCATTTTTGTTCATTTCTGACATTCTCTAAATTTGTGTAAAGGCCAAAATCCAGAGAAAAAAATGTTTGCAGTAACTTTATTAGCATGTATGAGTATGTGCTTATGTTATTTATTATGTTTCTAATTTCAGCAAATTTAACAAATAAGTTTATTTAAAATTAAACCAGGACAACTTGTTGTTTTATCATATTGCTGTAAAATTTATATAAATACTGTTATAATGTTATTTCTATTTATATGTGCACCTAATATACTCACTATATGCCTTGACAGTTAATATTTTGAATGCAATCTAAATTTTACAGAAGATTTATTGTCAAAGAATCTAAATGATTTCTTTTATAATATTTTCAGAAGTACAAGGGAAGTAAAGTGCTATTTTCTTTAACTGTTCTTTGGATATGTGATGACAATGTTGAAATCAAGCTGTGGCCACACAGGAAGATTCCCAAATCTAATGGGAGATGCAGTCATGTCTCATTTCAAGTGAAAAGATTGTTAGAAATTAAAAAACCTTTCAAGTAAAAAGCTCTTCGTAAGACTGCCCGATGGACATTAGAAAAATATAGACCATAATAATTCCTGACCAACCAGGGAAATGGCATCAAGTCAGATGTGAGTGACACGGCAACGAACCAGCACTTCTTCTCATTATTGAGAAGCAATTCAGTGGCTCCCAGATGCTAATCAGTCTCTGAGAGACCTCAGCGCCGTGTGGTTAGTACAGATTTACAGCTCTTCTCAGCCCGCCACTTTTATTAAAGATGATCCTTCGCGCAGAAGGAAGAGGATGTTCTATGGAGAAATGTTGAAATGCAATGCAAAGTTTCAGGCATGAAAGGTGAAAACTGTAGGATTATTCCACAGCCATTCCAGGGAGGATGTAAAAGGAGGGAAGAATGTGGAACAAAACATCAAAGTGAGGTAGAAGAAGGGTTAAAAAAGGAGAAAAGGTGTGAAATATTTAGAAAGGGTTCCCAACAGGTGGTCAAGAGTGTGATGCAAGGCTATGGTTTCATTACCATGAATAATGGATAATGCTTGTACTTAAGAGATTTACTGACTTGTTTTCTCCTAATTGGAATAACAAAAGTAGTTCACGTATAATAGCAAAATACCAGCAGTAAATTAGATTGTTTTAAGATATAATTAGATGACAAAGAATTAAACGTGCGCATATTACTCTTGTAAAAACATCAAAAACCATTTGATTCCACTGCTTCATGCATGCAAGTAAGGACGACAGAGTAATATATAATGGTTTTATATTTTGCATAAACTAAGAACAATATATTCGGGCAAACTTCTAGTCTGTTTATTGAACAGTCAAATTTCAAAAGAATTCAGACAATGTGTTTATAAGAGAACATTTGATAATTCTTTAAAATACTTACTCTAATGACTTAATATCTATGAAGTAACATTTCTGCTGAATTTATACATATTATACACACTGCACATAGCAACTGGAAGACTGTACATCATGCTTTTACACTCTGTAAAGAGAATCGGTCAGAATAGTGGCTGAATAATCTGAATAAGAAAAATGGACAATTTATAAACTGATGAACATTTGCCATTGCTCACTCTAAAGGGACTGTTTGTCTCAATTCAGTTGAGATCACTGCCATCTGCGTACACTCATGATTTGATTTCTCACCATTTTTTTATTTTTTTTACAGAATGCACTTACAGATAAGTTTTGACTGAAAAAGATTATGTTAATAATTGCTCAGACAAAAACCCGTAATATTTCTGATGTAGGGTGTGCCTGCAAAACACAAACTATGCAATGACTGAATATTTAAAAACAGATATCAATTTAAATATATGAAAACTACAAAATCAAATTTCTTGAACAAATCAAAGAAAAAATGCTGCCACGCCTCCGATGTGAAACTGGTCAGTATATCCTTGATTTCAAAACCAGCTGCGACTGCTGCCATGTCTCCCATTTCACCTGAACCAATAACTGGCAGTGATGTACAATGGCGAATGCGTATTAACGCGTGATGTCAAACAAAAGAGCTCAGAAGTAGATTTCGCCCTCTGCTGTGTAAAACCTGCATCACGTGGGGCGCCGGTGATGTAGTGAGTAGAGCACAAGCCCCACAAACAGGAGGCTACAAAGTCCTAGTCAGCAAAACTGGTTTGGTTCTGGTCAGTTTCATTTCCCTGATGTCATTTCCCCCACTCTCTGTCTGTCTGTGTGTGTCAGGACCTGTATTTTATTTTGCATTCGCTTCCTGTTTTATTTTGTAAGGTGTGTGCTGTGATGTTGCTGTTAATTTCGCTTCCTGTTTTGGCCCTCCTGTGTGATTGCTGTCTCCACCCTGATGTGTTTTACCCGTGTCTTGGTGTATTTTACCCCGTCTCATGATCCAGTCATTGCCAGATTTGTCTTCATTACTCCTTCTGACAAGCTCTGTCATGTTTTTTCGGATTCCCTCCTGTGTTCGACCAGTTTTTGTACCTTTTTGACCTCAGATTTTTGCCTACTCCTTGTCTGCTTTGTCGGCCTGATTCTGCCTTCGTCAATTTGTTGCTGCCAGATTAAAGAGCTCGTTTTGTGGACATTTTACTTCTGCCTTGCTTCTCCCTTGTTGCATCTGGGTCCTCGTTCAGCTGCCCTTCACACCCTCTCCCCCATTTCCTGTCACTCTTCAAGCTGTCCTATCGAATAAAATCAGAAAAGGACAAAAAAAAAAAAAAGAGGACACATTTTTCATCTCAGCTGATTTGAGTCGTCACACATTTGTATTGATTTTTTTTTTTTTTTTTTTTTTTAATTGTCTTGTCCTCCGACATGAATTTGCACTGTATTAATCACTAATGCAATTCTGAAGTAAAACCATCTTCATATTATCTGTTAGAATATGACTTTTCCTTTTTTCTTCTCTCTTTTTAATAAATATCAGTTTTACATTCATCATCCAAAGTCAAAGTATTTTGAAACCATGAACATTTATTTGAGCTTCATCTAATAACAATTTTTACCATCAGATAATGTAAAGGATACTGTTACACCTTTGTAAATTAGACTTGAAATGAAGTTACAGCTGAAATCACAAATTTAGTGTGACCAGCAGTCATTGCACTTAATTTGCAATAATGTATGAGCTTTTAGGGGTTTTAATGGTCTGTGTCTTATACTCTGTCAGCCTTTTTACTTGATAAATAGTATTTTCACCTTTACAAGACTTTGCACTTGGTGAGTCAAACATGGCATCCCAACTGTCAGAGTTAAAACCACATGCTTTCCATAAGAAATAGTAATCCTTTAAAAACCTGATGGCTTGTGTTGTGTTTGGGGCTATTTATCAGCATGTTCAAGTAGACTGAAGTTGTAATGAGCAAACACTTGCCACACTGTCTTCTAAAATTAGCATGGCTTATGGAGAAAACCTCGGGGCATCTCACTATTTGAAGCTGTCGTATTTAGTTCTTCTTTCTCTTTCTCATCCTACTGTGCTCGACTCTACATCCTAATATAGAACTGGATTGCCTTAACATCACTTCCTCCCTGGTCTCTCATCTGCAGGTCATCTCATTGGTGGTTCAATCCACCGTACTGACAGTACAGTACTTAATACTGTAAAGTCAGACTCTCTTAACATTTAATCTGCGTGAGACTAACAGTAAATTATAGACGACAAGTAACTGCAGCACATCAGTGATCTTTAAA
Source organism: Remorina albescens (assembly GCA_034769265.1). NCBI lineage: Eukaryota > Metazoa > Chordata > Actinopteri > Carangiformes > Echeneidae > Remorina > Remorina albescens. The sequence continues at coordinate 5,544,356 of CM068487.1, forward strand.
GACGAGCCTTTTAAGTTTTGTCAGTCTTTCACAAGGGCAGATCTCCACAGATGAACCTTGTATCTCTAAGATTATTAATACAACCCTTAGGGAGAACAAACTGCAAGTCTAGCAACTACTTTATTAATCTCTCCTTAAATTAAGGAGCAGTGGTGGGCATCCTTTTCCTGTGGTTTTCCGTTTGCAGGTTTTACACACAGTAGAAGCCTGCATAGGTTCATAAACCCAAATGTCCCCTGGCGATTATTAGATGCACTAACGACAATGCAATTAAGACCCTTGCCTAACTAAAAACAACTGAGTATGCAAAAAAGCAAACTGTACGGGAGTGTTTTTATTTGCCTTAATTCATAGATGGGTCCGTAGTCTGCCTTACAGGTAAGTTTGAATTTCATTTGGTTCTGCTCTCTTTTAACAAACGATGAAGAAAAGGGCTTAATTAACATATATTTACAAATTATACTATTCAAACTAATTTAGTTTCTGCAAGATGAATCTCAATTACAAAGGAAATTGAAATGGAGCATTAAAATGGATGAGTATTGTTTTATTAGAGTCTTTTGCATCACTGATCTTTTATTAAAGTTATTCAGTATCCTTTTGCAGGATTTGAACAGTGCTTATAGGAGATCACACAACTGTGTTTCCAAATTATGTATGAATTAATACTCAGTATGCAGCATTCATGGGAAAAAAAAAAAAGCCACTGGGAAATTGTGAAAGCGGTCACTTTATGAGTGTGATCTTTTTTTGACTATTTGTAAGCATGATATCCCACTAAATTAGCTACATGATAATAATTGATTTATTTCTATACAGAGCAGAGTTTCTCATGCCCTTGACTTTAATCAATATCTAAATGATCACCTTTTGATACTGAAAATGTTTCTCATTAATCCCCAAATTAAATTTCTGACTCAAATGAATGAATGAATAAATTGCTATTGGCATGTTAGATCACACATAATTTCTTTTATTATTTTCTTTTTCTATGAAGTCAAAATGTTTTAAGTTACTACACAATGACAAACACTTTAGGGGTATTCTGAGACAAAGTTTCTGCAACTTCATTCACATTTTACAATTTAAATTTTATTTACACACTCACACACTAATTTAAACCCACAACAACGTTACTAATAATTAATGACAAATCCATCCAACAGCATTTTGAATTTCATGCTTAAACATATAAATGAAACACCATTAAGTTCCACCTTGCAGAGATGTACAGCTTTTTATTTGTATTTATTTGTTCTTTCAAAATATATCTTCCTTATTCCATTCATTCTTATTCTTATTGTCAATGTTACCAAATGACAACTCAAATGAATTCAATTTATTGATGATTAAAACCTTAAACTTGTCATAACACTTTGGTAATATTCCTAGTTGCCATTTTGATCTATGTTGACATTTGTTTATAACTGGGACATAAAAACTGCATGTAATGTCCACAGAGTATGACAGAGATGCAGTTGATTCGCATGATTTTCAACAATATACAAAATTCTACATCTTTACAGTGAGCAGCCTCAGAGCGGCGCAATTATGAAGCCGTCACAACACATACCAGCCTCGCAGTTATTTTTGTTCTACATATTTCTCCCACATTATTATTATTCATTTCAACAATGAATATACATATCATGATTTGATAATGTGGCAGTAAAGAAAGATTTTCTTTCCCAACCATAAAGCAAACCATTTGTTCGGGAGTTCCATTTTTTTGTTCCTTTGACTCTGTCATACACAATTTATTATTTATCCCAGTCTTCTGTATTACAAATGGTCTCAGGATTAGGACAAATCAGGTCTCTCCAAACTATCAGGAGGGAAATGGATTCCTGAACAATATGTGTCAACGGAGAAATTGGCAAAGGAGTGACAATGGCCCTGGAGAGGGGCCAAACAATGCCTGTATGTCGCAGGAGGAAATCGCAGTGTTCCACTTGAGACAAACACAATTTCATATTAATGAATAATTGAGAAAGTTTAGAACTGGGTTGGGATGTATCTATGTCACGGTATTACTCGGATTGTTTCCACCAGCGCAGCCGTATAGAGCAGGGTGTCTTTTGTGGGATTAAGTGAATTGATCACAGAGGGTCATGAAAAGACAGGTACTGGAAAAATATTTTTTTTTAATAGTTTTCTCAAGAATGCAGATTTAGAATTGTATTTCAGCTTCCAACTTTGAAAATTCGCACAACCTCGTAAGTTTCGGTTTTATTTCAATCCAAACGACTCACACGAACTATGTTTGAAATTAATTTGGCTACAACAATCACTTGATTTAATTGGCTGTAACCTCTGTGTTAGCCGACATTATCATACATGTATTTACAGCTCATCAGCACGAACTTACTGTGCTGTTGCTTGTTAACCTGTGCCTCGGTAACAAGGCCAAAGCTCGTTTGTAACATGAGAGGAGGAGGAGGAGGAGAAAGGAGGGGGTGGTCGACTTAGAGCACAGTGCCTTGACTGGAGACGAGGACGCTCCATATTGCTCCCCCATCCATGCTAATGATCTGAGCTCTGCACATAATTAAAGCCTCGGCACCCCTCTCCTGTGAAACGTAACGGAGGATTCATGTACGTCTCCCAATGTAGCTAGAGGAGGTTTGGAAAACTTCTGAACATCTATGGTCCATTATGTATAATTTCAAAACACATCCCAAGTATGAGGAAAAGAAACTTTTCATTTTTAATGACAAAATCATGAATTATTCTATTTATTGTATACACTCACTCTTTCAAAGGTAGCTGGTCCATGAAAGGTGAAACTAAAACAGGGGGAAAGTCTTTTTGCTGTTAAGTAGGACTTATGGTGGCAAATGACACCTGTTGAGCACCGTGGAAATGAGCAGAAGCTAAGTGAGTTCAACATGAAAGGACTATCCTTTAGTGTTAACATTTTTACTGCTTTTCTTTTGTTTTACTTGTGATTCACTCCACTCTGTTATTTTCATCCAGAGAAGGTAACATGACATAAACAAAAAACCACCAGAGTTTACCGGCGTGGTTCCAACTCTACTCACTAAAATCTTGATTGTGGCATCCTTCAAAATTGATAGGTGACTCTTTAGTAAATGAAATAAAAAAGCAAAACAAAACACAAGATCTCTACGTTTTCATGCAAAATACAAAAATTCATCGATGTGTTCTTTAGACATTTCAAAAAAGATGCTGCAAAGGTTTACAACATCGTGCGTTTTATGTAGTTGAGAGATGTTGTTGTAGTTCTATAGTTCTTGAAGTCTGAGAATTTCAGCCATGTTTCTAGTTTTAATTACAATATTACTAGTTGTTGCATATCCTGGGACTGAACTGTGTGCTTGTGGCTTGTGAGACGCGTGCATTTATAAACCAATAATGATTATCTTTTATACATGATTCATTAGTATGTCCTAAGGAAGAACTGCCTTTTTATTCCTAACAGGCTGACTTCACTGCTCAGCGTGTGACTGCACTGTGTATTAAAAGTCGTAAAACTGTAGCCCCCCCACCCATTTTTTTTTTTTTTTTTTAACTGTTTTTGAGGAAAGAAGATAAGACTATGTCTGGCACTATAATTGTTATCCATTATGTATGACAACTCTTGTTTGTTATTCAACGTTAATGAACGACGCAAATTAAAAGCGATGCATTCTTTATTGGTGGGATGTTTTAATCTGGTGTGCATTTTCACACACACAGTGTAGTATCAATGTTTAGCCAATAGGTGTCCCTATAAACCATATAAACTTTACAATGCTCCTGTCCTGCCTGTAGCATGGCACCGGTGCATCTGCAAACATAACAATCATCACCATCCCTTTGACGACTGTAGAACCAGAGGCCACAGTGACAGAAATGCTGGTAATCTGAAAATAATTTAACTCTTCATATATATATATATATGTATTGCTCAGTTATAGTTGTTATGTCTATTAACACACAAAAGAGTGTTTTTTTCATGATTTTTGCATGGATATATTTGGATTAAATGATTTAATGATCAAATATACAACTGCAGTACTTGAGCAGAATTGGATCATGTCTGTCAGATTTCCATTAAGATGAAAATAAGAAAGATGGGACATCTTGATACGCTCAAACTTGTTACTTTTCAGGTGAGAGAGTAGACAATAAGTGTTTGTATTAAAGTTTATCACTGTAAAAAAAAAAAAAAATATATGTATATATATATATATATATATACAAAAGCTGGTGGTGATGTCTGAGGTCACTTCACTGGTAGTTACTCAGACTGACTTTACAGACAGACATTGGCTGAGTTCAGACACAAGTATAAATGTATAAAGCAACTATATTATGAGTACACAAAGTGATTTTCCTATACATTGATGATAAAATGGCTTCTGATACTGTCATTTGATGACAGCAGAGATTAAATTACAAACCTAAGCATGCTACACATCTCTTCTGTCAGTTATAATACCCAATTTGCCCGTCAGTTAACAGTCCCCAGAGCTAATGCCTCCATCAGGCTCTCCTCATTACAATTTATTCTTCCAAGCTACTGGAATGAGTTGCAAAGCAGTGCTGAAGTGGACATTTTTATGTCAACAACTCTGCTTTTACTGATGTTCCTGCTGATAATTGCTTTTTGCTTCCAAAGCCAGCAATAACCCAGCAATAACTGAAAACTGATGTTCCTCTATGTGCTGTCTCCTTTGTTCTGTGATAGCGTTTAACTGTCTTCACTCTGTTTTTGTCTCTGCATCGGTACATTTGGGCTGTAATTATAGTCATGATTTCTTATTGTCTGATATACTGAGTAAAGTGTGGAACGGCTCTGCTTGGTTCGTATGTAAGTTGGATTTCAGTGATTTTCCTGGGATTAGCTCCTTTTGTCATCAAATATTATACATTGAACACATTCTCATGTATTTATATCCCATATTGAGGATTACACCACAGACTTTGTACATGATAATATTAAAGGCTTCAGTTCAGATTCAAAATTGCAATTTTGTTGATCAACCAAGCCGTTGAAATAACTGGACAAAAGAAGGGGCTTCGAGCGATGTAATTACGAATTACATTGTATCAAGGCCAAATCCCAGAGATGAGTGGCTCTATTGAGTCTAGTTAGTTGGTTTTAACGAAGTAAAATTTCATTTTACAAATAATAATATATCCTTTACATGTTTTAAACATGTACTGTCTATCAATGCTTCATAAGTAGCCTCGGTGCAGTCATATGTACGACATCTTCATATTCCCATAGGTAGCCAGTGCACATGGCACACAAATAAACACAAATTAGATAACAAGGTAGCCACAACACCGTCTTTGTAGGTCTTTGATAGCAGAGCACTATACTACAGAGGATTCTAATAGGTTAGCCTTTTTTTTTTGCCCGTTGTTGATTATACCATCTGGCCCATGCAACAGCTCCATCCCTTTAGGCCTGCAAATAATGACTTGCCATATCCTTCCATCCAACCTGTGCATGGCTTATTGTGCTTTAGGGGAATATGTGACACTTCATGTCCCTCCCCTATCCTTTCCTCATCTTTACTACACCTCAACAGTTGATGCTTTTGACTATGGAGAGAAGCAGACCTTCGCTTGCAGGATAAAAGGCAAGGGTAGTGCCCCTCAATCATTATACCCTCCAGGAGGCAAGAGGAACGAGGGATGAGAGGGATGGGGGGCCTAGCAGGGTGCAGAGATGTAAGACGCATTTAGAAACAGCTTTGGCTGGTGTAAAAAAACAAAAAAAACAAACTGTTGACTTTTTCCCTACTATCGCTTTTCTATCCTCTATTTTTGCCTTAAGGGACAAAAGGCATGCAAATATTGGAGCAGGACCACCAGTGAAAGCATATTTAAAATGTCAGGGCACTTTCTGGAAAAAGTGAAACAGCTGGAAAGTGCATCTCCCACGTGGTACTGTGAGTGTTGCGAATACTGCCACAGGTAGAGCGCTCTGTCCATTTGCCAATCCGTGCCACAGATGTGTGTTTTCCACCCAAATATTGAAAATGAAAACGTCACTAACTGTTATCTCATATAGCCCCAGATTCTGTTTCATCTTCCCACTATAGTTCATGATTTCATTTGCTGAAACAACATCTGTACAGTCATGCTGGGAGTATCGGGGTAACGTGGAGAGCCGTGCACTCAGAATCGTTACTCTGATCCAGGAGCAAGTCACCCCTAGGGAGGCTGCAGGGCCTGGGTCAGCCATATGGTGGCAGAAGCCCCTGGAGGAGCCAGCCTGAGAAGCTGGATCAGCTTCAGCACTTCCTGACCAAGGCTTGGGCCGAACCACCTCGCAGCAAAGTGAGGGGGGTGGTGGCAGCTATCCTTTAGCAGCAGGATCCACAGCAGCATCATTAAGGGCCCTGAGGGCAGAGAAATGGAAAATGGTTTCATCCATGGCATCTGCAATGCTCAGGGAAATTAAAGTCATGGCTGCTAAACTCCAACTAAATCTGCTGAGCCTCTCTGAGAAAATACCGCCAGTGCTAACTTGTTGAATGCAGTGCAGTCAAAGTCACATCCGTTATGTTTAATTTACTGCCGTTATCTCAGAGATGGATCACACCAAAAATGAAACAGAAGGTTGTGGAAAGTCAGCTTCCTAGTTTTGTTGATAATCCAAATATTAATGAAATATCCAAAATCAATAAATAAACATGCAGATAGTTTGTAGTGCAGGATACAGTGCCTGGTCCACTGAACATTTTGTACTCAGAAATATATTAATATATTAATAATGCAATACTTTTAGGTTATTTTCAAAGAGGAATATAGTTAATAGGTAATAAATGCATTGTTGGTAATAAAAAAAAAAAAAAGACCAGCAAATTTTTATATGAAGAAACTGGTTTAGGTGTTCAGTAAAATAACCAGTAAGCTGTCAGTGCATTTGTCTGCTTGCAGGTATAACAGTTTCCACCACTGTCAGAGTGGACTGTACCATCCTTTGGAGTGGACCAGCAAGTTTCTGCTCCTGTAATACAAAGACTAGTGGAGAGTGTAGTGTAGCAACACCCACAGTTCATGGTGGTCTTTGACATGGAGCTGAAAACACAAGAGAGTGGTGGTTAGTAGACAGATCAGCAGAGTGTAGTTTGTTTTGGTTTGAGGATATCATAGCATTTTCCCAAGGGTTCTATAGAAACTGAATGTGAATTGATCTGCACGGCACTCTATAGGACGAAGCGTTTTGCATTGTGGTATTTCTGTGGCTTGGAATATTATGCTGAGTAGCCACATCTCTTTCCAAATGTGCTTTCCCTTCAACATTCCTGACTGCAAGGCCTTCCTCCTTTTGCTGCTCTCTTGCACTTGTGTGCTTCTGAATTTTAACCAGGGGTGTCAGCTAAGAAAAATCACAGAACATGTGTAAAGCATCTTAACCACTCGTGTCTCAGACTCCAGCAACATGAGCAGTGCCAGAAACATAGCGATGCTTCTCATGATAATGATAATCCATAATAATACAAATACAGATAAATTTTTGCCCCGTGCAGCCCACATTATAGACTTTTAAACACAACGGTATTGAATTTTTTGGTTATTATGTTAATGCTTGTAATATTCAACAATAAACATCATTAGCTAGATTTTGGTGGGTGTGTCTGTCTGTAACTTTTGCTATTCTAACAGAGCTAAAACTGTTTCTATTTCAAAAGGATTGTACCCTAAACTGTGCCTATTCAGAAACATTACTCTTTCAATAATGTGCCCTGAAAATAACTGTGAAATACTGTTCCATTGACTTCAGACCAGGTTTCTGGTGGTCAATCGCAGCTGTAAGATGTCAATTCCCCAACAGTATGCCTGGACGCTCCTCATTTTAGCACAAACACTACCCTGGATGCTGGTGTATTTGCTTTTAACCATTCAGGGCACTGGATGGGAAAACAACACTTATGTCATGGTTGAAAGTAACAACAAACGGTTGGTGTAAGATGAAACTCCATGTACGGAAAAAATGCTTTTACTAATTGCATATGAACATATTTGTCCATGATCTCTAGAACAATACAGAAGGCTTTTTTTTCCAGGATGCTTTATTTGCTTTACTTAATCTGTGTATACCTTTGAATATTTTCTTGGTAGGTAATCTTTGATCCTGCTTTTTACAGTCGCCAAGTTATGATATATAATCTAGACTAAATAGTTCGTCTGCAAGTGAAATCCCTTTTGTGCACAGATGTACATTTCATTCAAATTGAAATTGCAACATATTGAAAATTGAGATTGACTGTATTTCTGGGTTTACTGGATTGGTAAAGTAAAAGGCTTTCCAAACTAAAATGTTTGGTTACGTGTCCAGAATAAAATGGAACCAAACCAAAAATTAAATGTGGAGTATTGAATATTAGATCACTATCATCCAAATCCCTGTTAGTTAATGATCTGATCACTGATCATAATATGGATTTATTCTGTATCACTGAAATCTGGCTTTAGCAGAATGAGTATGTTAGTATAAATGAATCTCCACTCCCCCACTCATGTTAACTTTCATATTGCTCGTGCCATAGGTCAAGGAGGAGGGGATGGCTGCAGTATTTCATTCCAGTTTAGTAATCAATCCCAGGCCAAAACCTGGTTCTAGATCTTTTGTGAAAGGCTTACCCTCAGTCCCTCCCATTCAAACCAGTTCTCCCAGTTACAGTTTACTGTCCATCTCGTCTTCACTCAAGAGTTTCTATTGGCGGTCTCGGAGTTCCTATCAGAATTAGTACTTAGTACAGATAAAATCATTATAGTGGGTGATTTCAATATTCATGTAGATGTTGTCAGTGACAGACTTATAGTTCTGTATTTAAGTCATTACTGACTCAGTTGGCTTTTCCCAGTGTGTGTGAATGAACCTACTCACTGTTTCAATCATACCCTTGATCTGGTGTTAACATATGGTGTTGAAATTGACCAATTAATAATATTTCCCCACAACCCTCTTCTCTCAGGCAACTACTTAATAAAGTTTGAGTTTAAAATAAATGGCTGCAAAGCATCTTGGAATAAATTTGGCTATAGCAGATGTTTATTCTGAAAATGCTGTGGCCAAATGTAAGGAAAATATTCATTTGCTAAACTGCCCTGTCTAAAGACAACAGAGGAATTCTCTCCTACACAGATTGATGACCTTGTGAATAGCACTATGGACTCACTGTGTTCAGATCTCTGTTTAATTTTTTTTCTCTTAGTTGTGCTGCTATAGGCCCAGACTGTAGGGGGTTGCACTGAGCACCTCTCTCTCTCTCTCTCTCTCTCCTCCTCTCTCCCTTTCTATCTCCCCCATACATGTACATTACAACATTACATCTCAAACTTTGCTTCTTCCCGCAGTATGTGTTTTGTCCCTCCTGTCCTTTCTCTTCTCTTCCTCTCTTTACCTTGCCACTGTTGCCAAGTGCTTGCTCTTTGAGGGATATGTTGGGTCTCTTTAACAGCTCCATAAAGAGTTTGGTCGAGACTTGCTCGATGTGTAAAGCGCCTTGATGTAACTTTGTTATGATTTGGTGCTATATAAATAAATTGGATTTTGATTGGATTTGTCCATATAATAATATGCAACCTGTTCTTACAAATAAACCTATTTCAAAATCCTTACATAATATACATGTAAGTACTCTGTCGTGGTTTACCTGTTACCTTAATTTCCAATTTTCAAATTTAACCTGAATGTTAATGGCCACCCAGAAATTCTCAAGTACAACAGTGCATGATCTCCCTTTTCGTTCACTAATTAAAATATCAAAATGATATTACAAGTCTGACACAATACAAGCCTCTCCTCCTCCCAGTGAAGATATAGATAGATTAGGTGCAATTTATTGTCAGCATCTAAAAAGAGACAACGACGTCCTCTGAGAAAAGCGTTGTTGAAAGTTTTCACTCAGCGCCAAGTTTCTGAGCCGTAGCATGTCATTTTCATTTTGCTTGACATTTTTGAGGCGTCTGAAGGAGTTGGTGTGCACTTTAAGAGACATGTTATTGTCTGAGTGCCCTTTGGTCTTCATCTCTAATAGGGAATGGCTTGGCTTTTGTATTTATAATGCATGCTCTCTTTGAGGCTGTTACAGGTGCCACTGAGAGACTACTTATCACTAGTCTCTCAGTTGTTGATATTCACACCAACATAATTGTTTTGCCTTCTTGACAATATATTCTGAGTGGTGTATGTAACATATTAGCTAATTATGGATTCTCTCAGCAGTGTGGCCTTACACAGCATCACCTGGTTTCTAGTTAATTAGCTATGTTTATGCTAGCCATTATAACCTTGACAGCTCGTTACCTTCATCCCAGGAAAGGGTTCTTTCATGACAAATTACTAGGCTGGATGTGTGACACCTCTCTGACGTGCCTGTGGTGTCCTGTGCTGGGGACAAAAGCCCAGATGACTCTAACTGAGCTGTGTCTTGAAGATATGAGATATTCAAATGAGATGCTAACAGAGAGGGACTTTGTGAGGCTGAATATCTAATGTTAATGTTCTCATTTGAATATAAAAGAATCTTTGCCAATTTTTTTTTTTTTTTTTTTGCGGATCAAAAAGTGAGAGTAAGAGATGTGAATTTGAGTTCTTCAGGCATGACTGACAAGACAATGGGAAAGTTCTACCATGTGCGCTGCCTTTGTCAAACTGGTGTTCATCTAATGCGTAAACAGAAGAAGTAATGTGTTAAATGCAAGGAAATGAGAGAAAAATTGGAGGAATTGATATTTTGTCAAGATTACAGGATTAATCCAATAAATCGATTAATACAGCATGGAAAAAACCAGACATTCACACACTCATCTAGAAAACGTATATGCTGTGATTCTTTTAATGAACCAATACTCTCTAGTTTGCGCTCAGACAACCTGCGAGTTGCTGTTTTGTGTGCTTTGCAGATGGATTTGACGGTCTTTGACTACACATCGTGTTGCTGAAATGCTCTTTCATTTGAAATAGCTGAAAACTGCATTTTAAGTGGCCTCTGTGATTTGATCATGTCCAGTCAAACACATAAGAATTGCTTGCAGTTCTTACACGTTGTGATCGTAAAGGCGTAGCCTTAGAAACCGCATTAAAAAGTTGTCCCTCTACAACTTAAAAAGCACGAATAACAGAATGTGAAAACCTGTTTTTGTTTGTATAACTGAATGTTTTGTTCTGTCGTAGTAGTAATAGTGGTAGAGTGTCGGCAGCCTGGGCTATTGGTGATACTGATTGATTTTGGCGTATTTCAGTTTTATGGTATTAACACTCTATGTTGGCAAATTAATAATTGGATTACAGAAATGGAAAAGATGCAACAATTCCATAACGGCATTTTTATTGGAGGGCATTGATACATTTTTCAGAGCTTTAAATGCACTCTTACTTGGTCACAAATTGAGACAAATTCAGGATTTCATCAGCCCTTGCTCAGCACAGTGGCATAGTGGTTAGCGCTGCTGCCCCACACCAAGAACGTCGCAGGCTTGATTCCTGGACCTGGGGCCTTTTTGTGTGGAGTTTGCATGTTCTCCCCGTGCCTACGTGGGTTTCCTCCGGGTACTTTGGTTTGTTCCCAACATCCAAAGACATCATGTTTAGGTTAATTGGTGACTCTAAATTGTCTGTAGGTGTGAGTGTGGGTGGTTGTTTGTCTCTGTCTGTCTCTGTGTGTTGGCCCTGTGATGGACTGGAGACCTGTTCTGGGTGTACCCCACACTCACCCAGTGTGAGCTGGGATTGGCTCCAGCACCACCCGCAATCCAGATACGGATAAGTGGTAGAAGATGAATGAATGAAATCAGCCCTTCCTAGAAAACAACCATGTTACATGTGTGTGTGTGTGTGTGTGTGTGTGTGTGTGTATATATATATATATATGTGTGTGTGTTTGTGTAAATAAATATAAATATTTATATTTATTTATATATAGATAGATTGATGAATATGAATTGATACATGAAAAATTCAGTCATGGTCAGTCTTGGTTTGCTTAATAATCACAGCCACAGTTTGTCATTTCCTTTTTCCTCATCCTACTTATAGTCTGATTTGACAATATTACTTAAAATATTTAAACATTTCTGCATGTCCAAAGAAAGCAATTACAGCTTACTTAGACAAATAGGCCTACTCTTGAAGGGCTAATGATTTCCCTGAACACAACAGAATGTCCTTCAGTGAGACACAGATAATAATTCATGCTTAGGGGCTCTAGAAATGCCAACAGGTCTTATCAACTGCTCCTTATTCAACACCATTGTTCAATATACTGTATTGTCGAAGGCAAATTGAGGATGTATAATTCAATAAGCAATGTACTAAAGAATTAATATATTCATGTTAATTATGCCACCGTATGAGGGAACTGTTGTACATCGGATTATCAAAATGATTTTTACATTTGACCTTGGTCTCTGCGGATCAGCTTCATTATGAGGCTTTAGTTATAGCTTAACATTTTAAAACAATTGGCGTGGAACGGCCCCTTTATTTATAAGGATTGATGTCCTTTGTTTAAATAAAATATTTCTAAAAGGTGGGTGTGTGAATGAATCTCTTCAACTGAGTGATTAGATGGGAAATCCATTTATTCATGTTTACGTTAGGTTTTGCTATCCTTAAGACAGCTGCTCCGCAGAGGAAAAGTTGCAGAGGAGATGGGAAGGAAGTGGCTGGTGCAAAGTGTCGATGGAAGAACTAATGGTATCTGAAGGTTTTAATGAGAAGTTCTGCTTCTCTCAACCTTCACAGTGCCAATATGCAAACCACCCTGCAGGTCCTGTACCTGCTCTGAGATGAACAACTTGTTTAGTTGAAAATGAGTGGCCTCATTGTGTATCCTCCCAACTTTGACAGCTAGGAGTCACCTAAGGCTCATCCTGAAGCGACTACCTCAATTTTTGAGAGCAGAGCTGCTGCAGAAAGCTTGTTGGGTTTTTTTTTTTATTTTTTTAAATTTTTTTTTATAGCAGTCTTTCATTAATCGCAATGCAATGTCAGTGACAATGTTTGTCCTGAGACTGCATGCCTTTTGCAGTCCTGATTGACAATATGAATGTTTAAATGGACATGGCACTAAAGAAGAAAATCATTAGCTATTACTCACAAGCCAATGGCAACTAATGATGATGATTTAACGAAAGAGAAAAGGTTCTTGCAAGGGTGAGGGCTGATTGTCAACCTCAGAGGATCACGGCAACTTCTCTAAATTGCATTAACTTTTTACAACGTAGGCTAGGTTCTTTGTGTCTGCTAGCTCCACCTCATTAGGTTTTCCAATTATTATTCCTTTTCACTGTTTTACTACCGGGCAAAAATGCACACCCCTGACACAGTAAAATAATTAGCTACTCGCAATAATGCAGCGGTAAGTTTTGAGCAGTGAGGTTTCAGGGTTTGTTTTTTTTTTTTTTCTGGGGCTCATGACACTGAATTACCTGAAGAATACCTGGAGCAATCTATGAACCTAATTAACTTCCCACAGAGATCAAATATACACATCATTTTATAATATATGGGAAATCAAAACGGGCCTTCGCCAGGATCGGCCGTCCCTTTTCGCTCTTCTCATTCGGTCAAATGGTACTTTCTCTGGAGTCCACTGTATGTGAGCAGAGCAGAAGAATGACAGGGGGATATGGTGGGAAGGGCCCATTTATTCCATCAAGTAATCAATGTGAAGTTTGAATTCATTTGAATGCACTCAATCATGCCCCTAATGTTGATGGCTCATGGGTGTGAGCATAAGTTATGCAGGAGTGTTATATAGCTTTGGTTTGGACCCATTTCATCAAATATTTATGGGGTAAAAAAAAGTGCATCAAAACAGGAGTGAACAGAATTACACTTAAGTTTCTCATGTGATGAGAGCTCTGGACTTGTATTGTTTTGAATACTGAGAGTTCTTTTGTCCAGGTTTCTTTGTTTTTTCGGGGGGGTTGTAGAGGGTGTCGGAGGAATCAGACATGTCATAAAACTTTTTTTTTTTCCCCCCTTCACTTTTTTTGCTTATTTACTTAGATGAACTCATCAAACCCTTACTTTCATGCCATAAAAGGCTCTTGTCTGCATGGACATATAGTACAAAAGCAAGTGATGCAAAAAGGTGAAATAGGGGTATAGCTCTCCAGCTCAATTGAGCCTGCCTTTTCTACTCACTCTTCATCAGCCTTGCCTGCCTCGCCTTTGTCTGCCAGTGTGTTTGGCTTTTAGATGTGATGTGAGCGTAGTATTCTCTCAGACCCAGGCAGTTGCTTTGTGAACAGCCGCTGCTCGCGCACTGATGGTATTTCACTGCTGCATCCCCGAAGTTATATTAAATTTGCAACTGGCCCTCTTTAAGCCTTTTTCATGAGATGTATGTTTTAAAGAGTGTGTCAATTCTTAAAGATGCCCCTGGCTTTTATCAGTCGTTTTTAAGAAAGCTTTCAATAAAGAGTGAGGCGAGAACTCGATGTGGCGCTGGCCCATTTTGCTTGCATAAACTGCATATAAAATCTTAAACCCAGATCTTAAAGGCTGATACGATCTGACTTAAACCCGTCTCAACAAAGCTGGGGCTTCAATATTAATGAATTGAACTTAACATCATTTGAACAATGATTCAATGTTTGCTCTTTTCAGTTTAAGGCACGTTTCTTGCTTTTAAACTATAACTATGTAGCTATACATAGCTTTGGCTGCTTGGTTCCGACTGCAATTAGATGTTTAAAGCCCCGACTTCTCCTGTGAAGGTTCCTCTTCAAGTCTTGTGAGAAATCAGCAATGCCTATTATTTCACGTTGGAGCCAATCTGCAAATAAACTCCACAGTGCAATCATGTTTGTTTTTAACTATCTCTGCGTTTCAGCCATTCTGCTGACCACTATTCCTCGTAGGGTGCCAGGGTTAAGCAAGGGCACAATTATTTCTCATTAGAGCTCTCACTCCTGATACACCTCAGCTAGGAGGAGCGAGCCATCAATTTTACACATGCTAAATCTTCTGTAGCAGGAGACAGGGGAGGCCAGCAAATGTGAGTTTATGTCTATGGTTGATATGATCGTGGAGTTAGTGAGTGTCAGTCGTGTCCTGCTGAGTTCCTGCACAGATCAGAGATCGCAGATCCACGGCCCTCACTCCTGGGACTCTGGCCTGCTGCAATATTTACCCAATACATGGGCTGCTCGACCTGTCATTCATAGACTGAAGCACATTACACACATTGCAGGCACGCACACACAGTGGAAGGCAGGAATTATAGCATTTCTTAACTATGGCAATATCAGCTTGCACCAACTCATGTCTGTTGATGGTCCTACATTAAGACATGATTAAGTGTTTACTCAGTAGCTTGAATTAATTGGCATTTTACTTGATTACCTGTTCTTTTGAAAATAAAAATCTGAAAAACAAACGCGTTTAACTACAAGTAAACTGTTAAACCATGTATGTCTATTCAAGTTTGGGTCTTAGCTACTTTGGATAAGGAAGGACGATTGTTGCCTCTTGAGTTTTTGTAAACCTGTTGTCATCCTTCATGGAGTCCTGGTATGTTACTCTCTACAGGAGTGGCTTCAAACTGTCTCAAAGAGTCTTTGAAGGAGAAAATCAGAATGACTCAAATTATAAATGGGACTACAAGATATTTTATTTTTAATATATGTATATATGATATTTTATTGGATAGGATTTTCTTATCTTTTTCATTACTCATTAATGTGAATCCGAAGACAAGAAGTCAGGGGGATTTAGGTTAATTTCAGCAACCTTTGAGGTGGCAATGGACACAAAGGTTTGAAATAATTGCTACTCTGACAGAACTGCACTTTTCATACCAGTTTCTGTAAAGAAAATTTAGGCCATAAAATTGTGAGTATATGACATAAAAAATTTCATTTTTATGGCTCCTCTACTTCATAAAGGTTTTTGTTACTCTACTGAAAAGCGGCTCTAGTAGAGTCAGGGGTTGCATTATTCAGCACTTGAAGGTCGTATACCAGTACCGCCTTATTATTATTCATTTCTCATCACTTTGACAATGCTGGGTTTAAGTGCTGTTTATTCACACTGCACAAAAGAATATTGATCCCCTTTCATTTCATCGTAGAAGGGCTGAATTTCAACATAAAGTTGACCTGTACTTGACTTGTTACATTGATCTATGCATGGTCTATACTGACCAGAGGAGAGGCCAAGGCTGTCAATACAAAATAGGGTCCCTCTTGACTTTATCATCAGCTAATTATGGCAAAATTTTCATGGTTTTTTTTTTTTTTTTTTTTTTTAGTCTGCTAATTGGCCTGTCACTGATTGATTTTAGCTGTTATTCAAATCACGATTTTTCTGCACCTTGAAAAGTTGAGGTGAGTCAGGAGGAGAGATAAGAGGAAAACAAAACATAAAGATGGTCTCTAGGGGACAAAAATATAGATGTATGGCTAACTGGGACAGCACAATGGTATCTAAACTGTTACTGTCCAATTCTTTAATCCAAATTTGTTTCATCACCTGAGCAAAACGTTAAAAGATGAGCACAGGAACACTTGCTTGACAGACAAATATTAAAACAATAAAAAAAAAAAAATCCTCAATGTTATATGAGTTATCTTTATCTATTAGCACCAGCTCATTTTCAGATCTAGAATCTATACCAGTATACGGTGGCTGATTTAAGGTTCAGGGATCTGATTGCCTCAGGCAAGTTATTCTAAGAGCCCCCTGATGTCAGTGGGACTGCCTGGCAGAATAAAAGGCAAGGCAATAAACTGGGGGAAAAAGTAGCACACACGCATTGAAATGGGGGCCTCCCCGAGGCGATGGCCCAACTGGCCCGTGGTTAAATCCTCCACTGAAAGTGTAATAATCACACCAGAGCCCCACAGAGGGAAGGGAAGAGAAAGAGAGGGGGAAGACACAGAGGTACCAAAACAAAAGCGACCCCTCTCCATCCTGTTCTCTTTGTGCCTTCTATCTGAGGGGAAAAAAGACAGAAAATCTTGGCACTAAGAAAGGGAATTACAGGGGCTATGATGACGACTGATGGGGAAGCAGAACAAGATCAGAACCAGATCACAAGGGTTTATTGTAGCTATGGCAGTTATTCTGATGTGTTTGCAGATATAAGCATTAGTCCTGTACTCTAATCCTGTCCATAGGCTGTCACTGGCTTACCCTGACTACAGATAAATGGTTAATAATACTTTTAGTAAGCTAAGTAATGAGCCTTAGAGTGATAAGATTATATTCATATACCTTTTCTCTCCTTTGGTCAAAGCAAGTTTTTTTCCTACTTCTCAAATAAACAGCAAAAAAGAAGCACAAAAAACCATTTGTTTAGATGGTAATATTAAGCCCCCTCTTGCAGTCCTGAATGCCTCTCACTTCTTTCCCCTTTTAGATTGCCTAGCATGAACTCCCACCATAAATCACATTTAGTACCTCTGACATGTTAGAAGAAGTCCTATAGCTGTCAGTGCTCTGATTGCCTTACCCTGCATTCTCTTATCTTTGTGTTCCTGTTTTACGTTTCAGCACTTGCCTAACTTGAGTACTTTGTGTGAATTTTAGATCCTTGTCCGTGTTAAGAACTGTGAAAATGAGGGACGTGAGGAACAAACCAAAGAGTCATGTATTGTTTGAAAACATCAATTAAGAGACTGTTTTCCATCGAAAAACACAGCTTGAACGCTAACCTCTTTTGTTCCTGCTTGTGCATTGTGGGAGGTTGGCTGGGCGTGCTAATTATGACAGGAAAGGTCAAACTAATTAGTGCTCTCTTTGAACTTGCTATTGAAAGTTCCTTGTATCTCCTTGACAGAGGTCAAA
Source organism: Remorina albescens (assembly GCA_034769265.1). Classification (NCBI taxonomy): domain Eukaryota; kingdom Metazoa; phylum Chordata; class Actinopteri; order Carangiformes; family Echeneidae; genus Remorina; species Remorina albescens. The sequence continues at coordinate 5,562,126 of CM068487.1, forward strand.
TTAGTCAAGAGTTGTCTTAATTAGGAAAAAATTTTAACTTTCATGCTGAACTGGCTGTTTTAAAAAGTTGTAGTGGCATTTGTGTGCCAATTATGTATGTTAAGTAGCTTCTTTTTATTATTCACATTAGTGTGCTGTGGGAAGGTGTTCTATTTAATAAATACAAATAATTTGGAACAGGATGCTTTTATTTGCAGAAGGTTTTGTAACAAGACATTCTCATGTGCAAATAGGCCCCTTTATCAAGTGGAAAGAGAACACTTTGTGTGCCATTAAACCTGCACAATGCCAGAATCGTCTTTGTTTAGATATGTTAAATAAAGCATATCATTATGCTCTACTGGGTGCTAAGTGGTATTTTAAAGGTCCATAAATTCAATTAGACAATATTTAATGCTGCCCCTAGTCCACGTTAGTGTAGTGACACACGTGATCCGGGGGAGGATCGTGTCAACCATTTTTAAGAATTATTACTCAAGATTTACATTTATATTGTCATTTTAATAGTATAGCCCTCTTCAACCGATAGGGGCCTCAGATGCTTCCAGGGCCTCAGCTCATTCCCTCTCCCTCAGGACTGCATCCCATTTGTCATTATACATAGCTCGGAAAAAATATCTCCTCAGTTTCAGTCTGTCTTTAGAGCGGCCCCGTTAGCCTGGTGCTAATGCACAGTTTAGCAGCCACCGTGGAAAATGCTAAAGAGGTCCTGACAACTCCTGGGGGTCGGCTAAGTGTGGGCCAAGGGTTTCTGTGTGTGTGAGTGCGCACTCGCATTAGTGTTTGAAGGGGGGTATGAAGGGGTCCCAGTGGTTGTTTGCCTGTTTTCCATCAAGAGCCCTCATCTCCTTTATCCCCTTTGTGGCGGAGGCCCTCCTCAGGCAGTTCCCTCTGAGGGGGATCTAAAAAGAGCAGCTGCTGGGGAATGAGTGCCATTTCCTCCTGCTGTCACCAGCACACTGGCAACCCTTAGTCCTCCTGTCCCCCTCCTCCTGCAAACCCCCTATTAATATGCATATGAACTTGTTTCTCTTAGTTCTGAACTCCAATGACAAAGTGGGAAAGCATATGTCTGAAATATTCATGATCGCACGCAGTAATTAAGCGGTGGAGAAGGGAACTCTATGAGGGAGTCACTACCCCTCTGCTGGATTTAAAAATGGTCTTTTTTTCCCCCTCCACCAGTAAAAAGCATGTTATCCTCTGCTTTTCAGTATTTCTTAGAAGCCTTCCCCTCATCTGTGCTGTTGTGCAAGAGCCATTTACCATCTAAGAGTTAATTAGGCTTATAAGAAGTGCAGTTTTGTTTAGCGAGTTAACTCCAGTTGAGTGCCAGAGAGAAGCTGCAGTGTGACATCATGACAGTTTTTCGCGGCACCATGTCCATCATTAACAATCTCGTGAGGATTTTTTCCGGTAAACATATTAAGTCTAGTATTAGATTATAATATCACCAAGGGGAATTATGTAACAATCTTCTGAGCTAAAAGTTCACAATTGTATAACTTTGATCATTCGTATTTTAATAACATAATTTTTACACCATCAAAAATATTAGTGTTTTCATATCAATATTTGTATATATGCATATTTCTTTTGGTCAGTTTTGTCAGAACCACTGAACGGCTGTTTTAACCATCCTTACTATCCATTTGTAGATGCTGCTTTTAAAAATCCATTCTAGTGCACATCTTATAAAAATTAATCAATTTTCTTCCCAGAACTAGTGCAATATCCTGAAACAGTGCAGATGTGATAGCATTAATGATCAATTTTAGTGAATTCATTTTGTATCACACTCTAGTGATACGTCGTGAGAAATTTGATTATTTGATGGTTTGAAAAGACAGAAACTTTGAAGTCGGAGACTAAAGCATGCTGCAGACTATTCAGAGATTTAGCTGGAAGAATCAGAGGTCACAGTGGTGGACATCTCTGCACAGCCACCAGAGAGGTGGAAAGAAAGAGAGAGAAAAGGGGGGTTGGGGGGTAGTTAGTTATAGAAAGTGAGAGGGAGGAAGAGGGAAAGAGCTGTGAGATGGTTGCCAAGGTTTGACAGCCAGGTAGATTGTATCTGACATAAAGCCCAGAGATGAAAGGAGAGCGGACAGCTGGCCCTCTGCACACTCCATGCAGTTGTACTCACCTCGCCATGCCGCTCGCTGCCCGCCCCCCCTGTTCGTTCATCCCCCTTTTTTCCACTCTCATTCTCCTCATGTTTATGCTCCCCTGACGGCTCCTCACGGGTGTGTCCACCACTTTCCACCAAGGGCTGATCTATGCTCCCTGAGCCACGTCTGGCCCCCGCTGGCCCATCGGAGGAGCGGTGGTCCAGAGACCTTCCTCCTTCCTCCTGCTCGCCGTCTCCTGTGCCGTCTCCACGCCTCTCCTTTTCGCTCCGCTCCGTGCCTGTCATCTCACAGCCCACTCAGTGCCACACTGGCTTGTTTTGTCAATAACCATTTATTTGTTGCTGGAATGGCAGCAGCCATTACATCTGACCTCCCTGTTTCATCAATTATGGATAGATTATTGGATGTGAACATCTGCAAGAGCTTGCTGTTGGACTCACCTCCTGGCAGGGATTAGATAAAGTATTAAACTGTTGTTTATTGTCAGGCCAAAACTCTACTGGGAAGCAAGAGAATTTCTACAACCCCACAGCAAAAAATAACTCCCATCAACAAGGCACCTTAAATAGTTTAGCAGTGCTGCCGAGGCCCCCACATGGTAAGATATGGGCCATTTATTATTTACACTTATTACTGGTTGTTATAACACTCATGGTAAAAGCTCCTGGCAGATGGGGCTTAGTCATTGTTTGTCACCTTTGTAAATGTGTGAACCTGAGGACAAACTCTCTCTGACGCACACACACACACACACACACACACACACACACATTTGTCTCTAAAGCAACTTTCTACTGGGACAAATCTGTCTGCACTGCTTAGAGAAATGAAAACTGTTAAGCCCACTAATGATTGAAGGGACTAAAGCTCATGACACACACACACACACACACATATACACACACGCACACACACAGTCTCAGTGGTCAAAGAGATATTTAAAAAACCCTTTTAGGTTATTTATTTTTAAAACACACAGAATAAAATGAATTATCGATTTTTAATTGGGTATCATCTGGCTGAATATGTAACACTGGCATCTTATGTGTGTAATAGACAGAAATGGGGGAAATAGGCAACTCTGGTGCTAAAAAAAGAATGGTGTGATGTTTTGTTCCAAAAATTTTTCCAGCACTCTCGTGGATGGATTTCAATTTGCCTGTCGTTGGTAATGTCATATGGTAGTTTTACAGCTCTACTGCACTTTACTGTCTTTAATGTTAAGTCTGATGTCAGAATCTGTCTGTTATTGTAGTTAAGGCTTTAATTTGGGTTCTCTTTATTTACTTTAACTCAGTTAACAAACAGACACATCAGTACAGGCAGTTTATAGAGAAAAATCATACAGGTGAAGGAGTCTTGCTGTCATCAGTCAATAAATATCCAGAATTGGTAAACATGGGTTATATAAGTAAGATGTATAAGATTGATCTGACTTTTTTGTTCCTTAGTACCATGTAATGATGTGATGGCAAATGCATATAAAGTCAAAGTTTCAGCAGACTGCTTTTTTACTGTGAGAGAAACCCTTCAACACACCTTTAATAACTAATTTATTTAGCCTTTAATCAGTATAAAGTGGGATCATTTATTTGAGTAATACAGCTTTGTGAAAGAACAATTCATCAATTCAGTCATTATAGCCTATTTATTCATCATGTAGAAATTCAAATCCACTCTTTTCAAATTTTGAAACATTATAAACAGAACATAAAATTCTTTGTGCACCACAGCCATGTTTTCTTTCAAAAACTAAATTTATTCTCAGACATTTTTATTTATACAGGTGACCTGAACTTAAGCTAACAAGCTTTTCCTGGCCGCCTGGCTACTGCAGTGTGGGGAAGATACAGTGTGCGCTTCCTTTTTAGTCCCCCTGTCAAAGCCTCTCACATTTCACCTTCAAGGCATCTGCTCAGCTGTCAACACTAGTTGTCAAGCCGACACTTAGTATTCACATTGTTTCTGTGAAAATGAAGATATGTATTTCCACAGTGTATCCCCCCCTTCCCCCCAAAAAAACCCCAAAAAACCCCAGCACATCGCCTCAGCATTTTTGTTAATGTCTTTAGGTGGTTTAGGCAGTGATGTAACCTCTGTCAAACAGGAAGTGTCTTTATTTTTCCAGGCTTTGAACAAAGAGCGTGAAAACCTCCTGTGTGCTAGAGAGTAGCGGGGCACTGTGCATCAAAATATCAGTGCAGGTTGAAAGGCACAAAATAAGGTCAGTGTCACCACACTGCATTATTAATACCCCACTGTTTATCACCTTGCCCATTGAATCTGTGCAGAAGAAAATGCTGCCTTCTATGAAATATTGATGCAATTTCCTAGCTTTACATGTAGAAAAAGAAATCGAAAAACTAGGTGTTACACACTGGCAGCAGGTTGCTGAATGGCATGTCGCCTGGTAACATAAATTGTCAAACAGCAAAACACTGGTGAAACACTGGTAAAACAAACCATCACACTGTACGCTGCAGGTCAGGTATGTGCATAGACATGTTTATTGAAGGGAATATTTTTATTTGAATACAGGTACCCTCTAGGAATAGCAATCTGTGAATATTATTTTTAAGGGTCAAAATAACTTTCTCTTCCAATATAAATATAACAATGCTTAAAATCACAACGATCACACACGTGATCAAGTCTGAGGGAATCAGAAGCATAAAAAATGTATCCACTTTGAACACCTTCTGAAAGACTATGGAGAGCATTTCTGCCCATGTTTGCAGTGGTGAACTGATTGTGTTCATTCAGGCGCAAAACCGTCAAATCTAATTCTATATTAACAGAGATCATATTAAATCACAGTTGAGTCAAATTTGCTCTAACTGACATTGGATTATAGTGTATTTTGTCTTCGTAAAATAAACTGTCTTGGAAAATCACTTTTGAATATTCCAGCAGTTCTGTATTAATATAACACCTGCAATCGCATACAAGTATTAGTGGCACAGACTGCAGCACCATAAAACCCAAACGCGCTTTCTCCCTTTGTCTCTTTCATGCTAAAATCGCTTACTAATTAAGCCAAATGCCACCGCATCTAGAGTGCATGCTTCCACACACACACACACACACACACACACACACACACAAAGGGAGGGAGGGAGAGAGAGAAAGGGAGAGGGAGAGCCTGCTAATGATCAACACACGCCAGTGTCTTTATTATCCCAGCCAGCTCGTGTCTCTATAGCCGGCTCGTGTGCTGTTTAAGTGATTGTAAATCATCCCACAGTAATGGCTGAGATTAGCATACTATCAAAAAGCTTTCTTCATGCATGATGTGGTAGCATCTCAGGGCCCTAAGTGTTTTATGGTGGCTGAGACGGCATCACCCACTGGCATTAACAGTCTAGTGGTGGCCAGGCAGGCAGCTGTACTCGCCTGCTGCTGTTAGTGTTACCAGATGCGTGAGGAAGATGCAGGCTTGGACTGCAGCCCATTATGGGCGCTGCCTGTCAGGAGCCATTAGGCACATGCTTTTTGATTAATGCTCTAAGTGATGGTGTGAGTACTACTTAGAGACTAGCGCGAGGGGAAAGAGGGGAAAGAAAAGGTTATCGCCTCACTGAGGAATGCCTGAACAGGGGACCTTATTGTCAGTGATGATGATTGTGGATGTGGTCTACCTTTTGCCAGAATTGTGGGTGAGTGTGAGAGAAGCATTGTGATGCTTTTTTTTTTGTTTGTTTTTTTGTTTTGTTTTTTTTCAGTACAGAGTGGTTTTAGGGGCCTTGATTTCCTCTTCCTGTTTTTGAGGGGCTCCTAGTTACGGAGAGCATCTCAGAGTGTCCCTCCCCCCCAGCTCACACCGCCTGCTATTGTGACCCATGAATTATTGATTAACCTTGGTAATAGAAAAGATATAACTGTGGTATGTTTTGACCTGTCTCTTCTGTGGTGGATAAGTGTTGATACCAAATAAATATACATATGCATACAGATAATTAAATAAGAAATTCAAAAATCAAAAATGGGTTCAGATTAGCACATGTCCGTATGATTGTTGTCTGAATAGGATATACATTTAACAGATCCTTGTATAATTGATAAAAAGACATATTTAATTGACTCATATTTGCGTACGGCGTCAATGCTCTCAGAACATGGGTATATATTTTTTGATTTAAGCATATCTGTTATGACGAAATCTAGAATCTCAGACTTCTCAGAAAAATGTGAAGTATTTATCTAATCACTTCCATTTACAATCACATTTGGACCGCCATCCCCGTGTAACAAGTTATTCTCTGGAGCAACAAGACCCATGTGTTCTCGTGACATGTTCAAATGAATCCATCTGCTCAGGTCGTTTTCCTGTGATGATCTCACCTTCCACAGCGGATCAATAAACGAAACGCTATGTTTAAACTGAATCAAATTTTCCAGTCGCAGGGTTTGGCTTTCATCCGCAACAAGCCAGCTACAGTCCTCACTCTTAGCTTTACCGTATATACAATTAAACGCCCCAGTAACCTGCACGTTTTCATTAGATTGGACCTGCAGGGATGGAGCCGCACGTTTACCCCCACTGCAGCCTAAAAGAGATGACCAGCCGCAGTAATTGCATGGCGCTGTGTTTACATTTATTCATGAAACGGAGGACTGCCTTTTCATCCCCGTTTCCACCTGTCACCCATTCCATTTGCCTCGTCATGAGAGGAACCCTCCCCACCCACACCCCATCGAACTTGGAGTTACAATCACTAATCAGTCCCTCCCCTTGCGAAGAGCCACTACCTACTTGTTCCCTACCGATATTTTATTCCCCGCCAGCCTGAGCGAATGATTAAGTTTTCATGCATTTGGTTTCACCAAAATGTATGTGCACTCAGCCACATCCTTTATTGATTACTTCTAGTGCAAACAGTAGGCAGGGTGTGATGTACATAATTGGACAGTTGTCAGGGGAGGTTGAGCTGTGATAACCAGCATCTTATTCCCCCTCCCTCATGGTTATGGGACACACCTTGAAAGTGATCACTTACTCCTTATTTAGCGGGGAAAAAAAAAAGAAAAGCAAACAAAGAACCCCCAAATATGTCTGATAGCAATGTAAAGCAACATGTGCACTGAGCTAATAATGGTAACAAAGTGCTGAAGGCCTGATGTTGGTTTTATAACTGTTTTTGACTGATGTGAAAGTGATGTTAGAATCAGAGAGCAGCCGTATTCCTTTGAACTACAGTACAATAAGAAAATAAGAGCGTCTCCAGAGAGCAGACTGCATGAGGCATCTTGTACTTAATATACACAACATGTGCTCGGCTAATTATTTTCCTGAATGCTTATAACCACAATAAAATGGCAACATACTGTTGGAACAAAAGCTGGCTTACCAAGCCAAAATACTCTCTCAGATTCGAAAATTACATTTTCAGAGGCACAGTAGAAATAATAACACTCTAATCATTGTAAGAGTAAACACTGTTCTGTTAAGAAAAACAAAAAGACATCTTTTAAGTTTGTATTTTAGTAATGAAAAGCAAACAATGGCTGCCGCAATTGCCTGACCGGTGACACAGAGGTGATGAAATGTCCCAGCAGAATCTCAGCTTAGCCCTGTCTCTCTCGCGATAATGGATTCAGTCGCACAAATAGTAGAGGCACAGATATGTAATAACTCTATCAAACTCACGTTTCTGTGTTTTCACAAGGTTAGGTACACACAGAGACACCCACTGGAATTTCACATTTTACTCCTCTTCGCCCTTCATCCATTCCAAAGAATAATTCTGTGTGGTCAAGGTTACAACCACTGTGTGTGTTTGTTGGGTAATCATACAACATTTCCAATGTAAGCTCCTCCTCCACCCTGGAGCTTTCACATTACAAAAACATCCACTTACGTGGATTCATACATGGAGACATCGACACTGGTTGGGAGTTTGGCAGGAGCAGGGAGGGAACTGAAGTGGGACCCAAACAGAATCCATATTTAATAATGTGTTCCCACTTGAACATGTACTCTTTCAAGTCAGCATAAAAGAAGCTACAGAGACTTTGCTCTCTTTGACCAAGGCATTGTGGCATCAGAGATGAGCTGGTACCCCTTTTTTTTTTTTTTATAAGAAAATGTAAATTTGCAGAGGAATCCTACATATTACACACATACATACACACAAAAAAAGTGCACTGAGAGGACGAAATACAATGGTCACACAGATATGTCCGAACATGTCACTATACCTGCAGAATACCAGCATGCAAGTGTAGTGGAAATGACATGTTCAGTGATCTGAACTCATCCAAGCAGTCACTGAGCACATCAGTGCTGGTTTTTACTGTCCACCTATAGCTGCCTTTGAGTTATTATTGATTATGAAAAGATGGCTCGGGCTTAATACAGGAAGCTTATGTGTTTATTGGCATTTTTCTTATTGCTAACGATGGCATTGTACTCAGAAAGTGAATTGGCAGAGCCGTAGCAGGATTGGTAAAAGGAAATTCATCTGGATAGACAATCATGCAAGTTTTAAACAACTTATTTGGATACAGAAAACAAAATTTTCATCTAAGCCTCTGCAAATGCCAATCAGAGGGACTACACATCAGATTTAGCTTCCACCTGGGATCTGTTGGGTCTCTTTAATTTATTTTATAAAGAGTTTGGTCTAGACCTGCTCTATATGTAAAGTGCCTTGATGTAACTTTGTTATGATTTGGCACAATATAAATAAATCTGAAATCTGAAATCTGAAACCTGTTGAACTTGATTGTAGTTTTCTGGTGCACTAAGGTAATCCTGCCAACATTTAGAGTGCATTCACTTTTAGCTTTATATTCAGACTGGCATATTTACTTACTGTCTGATCTGAACTAAAAGCAGCGTCGGCGTGTGTCAGTGGAAGCCTCCACACCTTTCTCATATTAGCTTTTAAAAAGCTGTGTTTGACCATATGGTCTTAAATAACACACACTTTGTAGTGATTGGACAGGTGTACAGAAGTGGGAAGTCAGCTTTTTCTGAGAAAAAATAAATACCAGTATCATAAATCACCATTAAGGCAATTGAATACAGAGACACATTTAAGGTGTAGCCACTCTGACTCCTCCTTATTGTTCAATTCTTGCTCTTTCAGATTATGTTGCAACAATGTTGACATCCCAGACCTTAGCTTTTAAACTGAGTACAAAAAATATTAACTAATAAAACCAGTGGCCAGAATTATGAAAATCCTTGTAGCAATAATCCTTTAAGGCACCAGATCACCCACCTATATAATGGCCAACCTACCTAACTTAACTACTTAGCTTCGAAATTTTTCATGTCATGTGATTGCAGAGCCGAGCGAAACAGATCTACTACCCTACCAACATGTTCACTCCCTGTTAGAGATTAATCCTCCGTCTAAATGTGTACAGCCATTCTTTTGCCATCATAGATTCAAACTTGTTTTATTTGTAATGTTATCCGCATGCCTTGATTCAAATCGTGTCTTTCTTTATTTACGGTGCTAAGCTGTTATGACCTGCCGATGTCTTAAAGGGCGTATGCAATTATTCAGCCATCAAAGTGAAGCTGCTGTGCCAATCAGCCTATCAAGGGGTTAAGGGGACACACTTGTCTGCAGCGGTGCCCTGCACACATCTCTGGCCCTGGCGCATCTCAGCAGTCTTTGCTAATGACTTGTAGCCAACAAATTCCTAAGACTCTCAGGTGGCTTCCTCCAACCAGGCTCTGTGCGATGATGAAAAGCCTGAGATAAAATAAACTGACAGTTGCAACTCATTGCGAGGAGCAGCCAGCACCCTAGCAGCAGCTGAGACCCCAGGAGCCCAGCACTCCCTCTTTTTTTTTTTTTCATCCTCTCCTCCATAACCCCCTCCATTCTCCTCTGCCTTCCTCCTGTGTGTCTCAGTGTGTGCGTTTCTGAGGCTATGCATGGGTGGTAGACTGCGAGCGTGTACGTTTTTTTGCGTGTGTGAAAGCATTGCTAGTGTGAGTGTGTGAGAGTATCTGCATGGAAAAATAGCACAGGCAGCTGAGTGTGTCATACAGAGGGGTGCAGGGTAACTACTGGGAGGGGAAACTAGATGCCCCTGCCACTGTTCCCTAATTAAAGCCCATTCCCACCTCTTTTATTTCAGTCCATTAAGCAAAAAACTGTGGCCACCCCTCTCTCGCTTCCACACATGACACATTCCAATCAATACACTCCTACTGGGTGCCTCAAATGAATAGATTGCAGTGCAACATTATGTCTAATTGAATTTTGCAGAGTACCCCATGCAGTGTACTGTTGCAGGCTTTCCAGATTGTTTTTAAGGTTAAAACAAAAGGTTTTTCTAAAAAAAAAAAAAAAAAAAACCCAAAACAAAACAAACACATCAAATGAATAGTTTTCAAAAAGAAATCCAATATTCCACATATGGTTGTCAAAACAAACGAAGAACAGCTTCAAGCCCATAATGATACAAATAATTCGATATTATTCTTCAAAACCCTTATATACATCACTGTAATACAAAGATGAATTCACGCCTGTTTTACATGATGAGATTTACTTCATCTTAGTAATAAAACAAAGCTAAGCTACAGGCACACTTCAACCACCAAGCCATCCACTTAGCTCAGCACCACAAAGGTTCACATTAGCACATCAGGCCCCGAGAGAGAGCCTGCTCCTGGCTGGCGGCTGTGGGGGGCGCAGTGAGGGATGGGGGTAGGCTGGCAGATGGTTCAGTGGTATGTCCGACAGACTGAATGACTGATGGATGGATGGTGCTGACTCTGTCATTATTCTGTTGGGTGTATGGTCACTGTCTCTAAAGAATTTTTCTATGACATTTACATGGACTGCCAGTTCTGTTTTGGCATGTTGTTATCCTCAGCTTCGCTGAAGCAACAATAAAGCAACAGGAAGCATTTCATCTGGACTATTTGAAATTCAAACATGGCAAAAAAACCAAAACAAAACCCAAACATAAATACAAACTAAATAAATCTTTCTAAAAACAAGCAGCTCTACAAGAACTGCTGTCTAAAATGAGTTATAATTTCAATGTGAATTTCTCAGATCAACAAAGAACACCCATCTGCATGCATGCAATGAATAACAGCTACAGGTGATTGAATAGTGACACTAAAACTTTTCTGCAATAAAATTTCAAAAAATTTAACGGGCCTGTTTAACATAATTGTTTGAGTTGGGTTTCACACACAGTGAAATCTGTGATTTTAAACACTAATGATCTGTTTTGTCAATTGTCACTGTTGTTCTACACAAAGGAGCCGTCATGCACCTTTGTGTTGTGGTTGCCAGTCAAAAAATGACTTTTATCCACACACTTTTTTTACAACCTAGTCATTTACAATTGTGTTTTTTAGCCATAAGAAGAGTTTTCATCAGATGGCTGATTATCAGACGGGAAATAAGTAAATGTTTGGTTTTTCTTTCCCTTGAAGATGTCCTGTGTCCACTGAGGAGCATCAGTAAATGATTATTCTGTGTTTCTGCTGGATTTAATCCCCTTGTTAGTTGTTTATGGAGAGGACACCTGCAAATAAATTGATAAAATCCTTGTGACTGTCTGGATTGGAAAAAATCAAAACAAATATTAGCAGACTCAGGGCACAGCCTTTACTGTACGTCCTGTGTCCGCCATACATTGTCAGGGAAACACTTAGTCGAAACTGTTTTATTCAGTAAAAACCTCTGGTAAGACGCATGCTGATCCAGGGATCCAAACCAGGACTCCCCTGATCCCACGCCACTTCACAATGTCACAGAACACAGTTTTTTTTGTCATAGTTTTGGTTTGGATACCTGTAATATCAGATGCTACATACGGTGTGTTAAAGGTTTGATTGTGATTCACTTCCTAAGCTCCTAAGGACTTGCTATAAAGCAAGGTGATATTGCGTATTATGTTCTTAACGTTACCTGCAGCAAACTATACAAAGGTTGGACAGTACAGTACTAGTGAATTCCTTTGGATATTACAGTTTCATCTGTAATTGATATGTTTTGCTCTGTCAGTGAGTTTCCAATGCAAACATCTCATTGTGTGTCTTCGGTGTCCACTGCAGCTGTTCCCATGCCAATTAGCGCAGTGGCTCAAAGCAGGTGCCAAGGCAAATATTTAGCTAATTATCAATTTTTAATAGCATTGGCTCTTCTCCTAAGGTCCAGCAGATGCTATTAAATCTCACCCCATAGATGCATAGTTATGACATGTAATAACTACTTGAGTATAAAAGAGATTAATAATTTAAAGTGAGCCAACAAATTAGGACCATCATTAAAAAAACTAGGCTTGAAACCATTTTGCATAAAACCAGCCCAGTTCAAGGTAATGCCAAGGCTCTCCTGATAAAGAATTACAGCATTAATTCAGCAAAGTGAACTTATTGCTCCTACTCCCTCTCGGAAATCCCTGGAGCATTCAGAGTAGAGGAATGAAATGATAGCATTCATGGGCACAGAGGCGCTTATTTCCATTTCCCCCATCAAACCTAGTGAGTTTTGAGTCTGTGTGTGTGTACTGGATGTGTGCGCATGTGTTGTTGTGAAGGGGGAAGGATTGGTCCCTTTCTCCTTGTACAATTGCCGAGGCCCCTGTGAATGGTGTGCTTTTATACTGAAGGTTCCTTCCCAAGAGGGGCTGAGGTGGCCCGTCTCTACCAGAGATCTATTGTGTGTCTACACAAACACAAAACGGCACACAAACAGACACTCTGTGACCTCTCTGGGTCAATGCAAGAATAACAATGTCAATTAAAAGAGATCAACAGGAGTTATTTGGTCTTGACCTTAAAGCTTCACATCTACTTTACAAGTCTAGCTTGACTGTCAGCCCGTAATTGTGCTTAGTTGCAACAAAACACATGTATACATATAACATAGCTGATATTCTTCCAACTATGACAGACACATGATGATTATCTCGTGTATTGTCTTGAAAATATATTCAATGAGAAGGCATTGCGAGATTTTCAACATTAAAGTGTGTTTTCAGATTTCTTGTTCAATTCCCACTGAGGAACCACTTCGGTTTTTTGCAGAGAGCTGCAGCACCTCACGCTGCAGACTCTTTTAATGGAGCATGTTGCTGGAGGCGCTGCCGCTTGCTTGTGTGATATTACCATTTACCTGCTGTTTTGAATTTTATTTGAATTGGGATGAAAAGATTTAGGAGAAGGTGTGCAGACATATCTTAACCCCAGTTTTTTTTGTTTTTTTTTTCTCCTTCCACATTCTAATTTCAGACATGCAAAATGACTTGACATAGTGTTTTATACTTCTGCTTGCCTTTTGGGATTTAACCATCTTTAGGAGAGGGAAGGAGGGTGAGGGGAAGAGCGTCTACAGCATTTCCCCAAGGATATGCATGCAGAGGGCAGAAAACATCAATCGGCCAGCTGACGCCTTACACGTTTGGATCTTTGTTGATATGAAAAGGTCTTGTCAAATGTCTTGAATTGCTGAGAATTGAGTGACACAATGCATACTCAACAAAATAATGGTTTATTTTTGATCAGATACTTTCGCATTGTCAATATTCAAAGATGCGTTTTTGGAGAAAAAGTTGAGCTCAGAAACAGAAACACGTATTTATGTTCAGCCTGTATATTTAGTATAAGAACCACTCAAAAACTAAAGTTTTGGTCCATTTATCTCTCAGACTGTCAGTTGGTTAGGTGGTTCAGGGCTTAACCAATATCTAAACAAATGCTTAATGCATAAGATTACATTTTGTACAGATTATCTGGATTCCTACAGGATAAACTCAGGATAAACCCTTTTTCCTTAGCGCCACCATCATTGACCTCCAATTACTCACTGGTTGTCATTGCACATTGTAATTTTGTTTTCTCTGATTATAGGTGACCAGAAGCATCTCTGCTACAGATTTCTAAGGTGCAGTCATCTGCATAGACATTTTAAACTACTATAACCTACCTGGTTCCAGTAGGTACTCTTCTGAGAGCCTGTATTGGCTAAAGTGTACTTGCTATTCATGGTTACAAATTGTAGTGGTCACAGTAGTAAACCCTAAAAGAGAAAGTATCAAAACTCTGGTGGACTAAGTCAGCTCAACATACTGAAAGAAATAAATGTCTCATATGTGTCCATAAAACTTAGCAAGGCTTTAAACCAAAACCTATAAAAGTTTATTATCAGCTTATTTTGTCAACTTTGAAGGAAGCGATACCTACAAAGTTACACCAATTCTTACATTTATAGATTTTTCACTTTGGAGAAATGAACAAAAAATAGTAGGCCTCTGACAAAAGTACAACATGCAACAAGCCTGGCAAAAGGCAATTAAATTATGTTGTAACAACCCCCTTTTCTAAAAATTATGTTCATATCCAATGATTTACAAGTTTGGCAAGTCACAAATATGTTGACACTAAACAGATCAGTGAAATGTTTAAAGACAATATATTTTTTCTAAGAAAAATGTCCAGTCCTGCTGTGCCTCCATTTGCCGTTACTTTATGCTTATGTTCAGACATTTAAAACGCTCAGATAAGCTACATGAAAGATTTTTTTCATTTGCAATGTAGCGAGCATTAGCATCTACAGCTTTCTAGAGGTAAAGCTGAAAATTCAAATGAATTCCTTTTCTTGCCTATAGCTGTCTCCAGAGGTGGAATACAAACTCATGTTTACTCTTGCTTTTCTTCAATCTCAAACACCGCTTCTACTGAAGTTAGCATGCTGTCTTGCACTAACCCAGCTGGCTTGACTCATTCATCACTTCCCCAAAGTCCAACATAAGTGGAGTTCAGAGAAGATATTCTAAACTCTTGTCCTGTAAACACAACGATGGCTGAAACCAGAAGACCACCACTCAAACATTAACCAAAGTCTTTATTTTGCCGACCCTGGCTTCATTTATTTAAAAATGAATAAATGATCCAAAATAATCTGCACAGCATTTATGTTGCCACCACAACATTTTGAAGTTGTGGTGTAATTTGTAGGCAACATCACTGCAGACAAGGCTATGGAAGTGAACCCTGGATTATGAGGTGACACACATTGTGTTTTGTGCGCCTGTTCTCTTCCACCAACCACCTCCTCATGACCCCTCCGCTGCTAATGAATGAATGGTTTCATTCATTAAAAAAACCAAAAGCAAAACAAAACATGTTCCCTCTGAACATGATCACACAGTGATTATGTTGCCACCACACTGTAATGGGGGGAAGTTGTTTATTTGCTTACGGATATAATTTCTGGGGGAGAGAGTTGTTCACAACAGATTAGAACATCTCAAATAATAAGATTTAAAAGGTTATACTATAAATCTTTCATAAAGATAATCTTCCAAAAGACACTAGTGTGTCAGATAAAACTAGTTTGGTGTCCGGACTAATCTTACAAAACTGTTTTATACTTTTTTTTTTTATTTAAACTTGGTATGAGCCACCTACTTGACAATTACCTGTTTGGCAGTCCATTAGCACATTCTGTAGCAGCTTTGTTAGGATCACATTGCAGACACTGTTATTCTTTGCTTACTATCAATCATCAGTCGACCAGGAAGAACTAGAAGTCTCGTTCTGGAAAACCACTCTCTCAAAATTTCACAATCATATTGAAGTTTTCATTAGATATTTTTTTTTTTTCTTTTTTTGCGTGTTGTATTTTAAGAGTTAAAAGTTGAGCTGCATAGTGAATGTTATAAGTATTCTTAAACACATAGACACTGAAGAATCGGGCATATTTGTAATGGAATTTTCCTTTTCAGGCTGCTCAAATATCAGTCTTTGAACCTAAGCTGAATTTGTGGTCCTTGAACAGTAAATATTCCTGAAACATAAGGGCGTCAAAAAAACACCTTCCCAAGGACAGACATCTACAGGTAAAAAGGTAAAAAAGCTGTTTTGAATTTAAGTATTAAAATGAACTGTGTGTGAGACCTTAATGAGAGAGAGGGGAAAAAAAATCACACAAGGTCGTCTTTCGTAAGAACAGAAATTCCATCCCTGTGGGGCAGAAAAGACAGAACTTTTTGTTTTAGCAAACTGCCCATCAAATAAGCATAATCACCATCAGAATTCATACGGTGTTCGGAGACTCCTGGAGGCAAGCGGCCCCACTCAAATTAGCAGCTCTGATAAATCACCATTAATTAGCTAATAAAAGCCAGCAGGTGGTTCAGAGCCGTAAGACATTCCCCGGTTGTCTGAATTATGTATATTACAGCAGTACACTGATAAAGTAAATGAGTTGGGGGAACAACAGATAGGAGTTCTGGAGGGCCCTCATGTTGGGATAATGCTCCAATCAAATCTCCTGCAATTCCACAATCCCACCCACAGGAATACAGGTGGCTCTGACCCCCGCTCAAATCGCATATCACACAGGGCCGTGGTGTGAGGCATATTTATAAATGGATTATGCATGCAGAATACAAAGTTTGCCTTAACCCCCCCCCCCCCGAATGAAGAGTTTGTAAAGATGTTATACTTTGATTATAGAAACATAAGGCAATTATTTGAAAAACAGGAACATAGATTGATTGAGGCGCAGCAACCTTTCTGCATCGGGGTGGCAAGGGCAGCATGTTATCATCTTCGTCATCACACATAAACAATAAACTCTTTCAGGACTTATATATGGAAATGTTTAATTAATGTTTTCTTACTATTCAAAAGCAAATCCAGCACACAACATT
This sequence comes from Remorina albescens, assembly GCA_034769265.1. Taxonomy (NCBI): domain Eukaryota; kingdom Metazoa; phylum Chordata; class Actinopteri; order Carangiformes; family Echeneidae; genus Remorina; species Remorina albescens. Next base: position 5,578,904 of record CM068487.1, read on the forward strand.
CAATTAGAATATGTACAATCTTTACATTATGAGGACAAACATGTAGATAAAGTCCTCATCAAACATGTTTCACATATTTATAGTCTATATACAACTGTCATATTCATGCATTTAAGCACAATAACGCCTTAAATTGGTTAAATAGCTAAAAGCAGGAGATATGACAGGCACTGTTTGCTGGAGTTAATTACTCTGATTCCAGTCATTTGCATTGATTATGTAAGAACAAAAACAAAACAAAGAAATCGTACATTCCCTGTGACAGTTTCCTGTAAACAAACACGTTTATGTATGCTATTTTGCATGCTATCAAATGTGATGAAGGCATATTTGGGAGGCCAGTTTTTTTCAAAAAAATGTATTAAAACTGCAAAGCTTACATTTTATTTGTTTTCTTCCCTCCTGCTTTACCCTTTTTGCACATTACTCCCACCAACTGTCAGTCAGTTAAATGGCATGAAGTTAAAGCAATATTACTCTTTTGTTTTCATTGGTCAAAATGTCATAAAGGTTTACCTTTAATTTTGAAATGATCAACTAACTATATTCCACAGAAAAATCCCATTTCCACACAAACATAAACATTATGTGTGTGTGTAAAATATGCATCATCAGTGTTAGGGCTCTCTTATTACTTATTCAAAGCAGCAGTCACATCACTTACCTTTGGAGTGTATGGAGCTGGAGTACCCTCTTCATATAATCCCTGTGAAGCATCATTAGCCTTAACAGGGGTTAATAGAGGTTAGAGCAACATGTAATAGCTGTTTGTATAACTGGGTGGCTGCAAGATCTTTGCCTTTTCGTTTTGCTTTGTTTTGTTTTGGGTTTTTTTTTAACATCAGTTTATAACAGAAGTCACCGCTTGGTGTGTAGTTGGGTGGACTGTTCTTTTGTTTTGTTTTGGTTTTTTTTAAATGGCAGATTTAATATATTATAACCCATCTAACTCTAAGGAATGCTGCCACAACCAAGTTTCCCTGTCAGCAAATGTGCTCAGAAATCTACTTTGCTTCTTTCCTCCTCGGGTAAATGAGCTCTTTTCTCTGGGTTAGATGTCCTGAGGCAGCCACTTGGCAGAGGGTGAAAGAAATGGCAAAAAGGCATCCACACAAGTGGGACATAGGAGCAGATGGGACACTGATTGCAGTGTTGTTTACAGCTGTTGAGGTCCTTCCACGCTGCTATATAGAGGTCAGAAACTATGTCTGTCTGCTACATTTCACAGCATAGCCGCTGAGATGCACAGGCATCTCTCCGGCAAAGCTCACTGTCAATATTAGCAAGCGTCGAAAAGCATGCAGATGACATATATTTTTTGTGGGGGTTGGGTTGGTGGGGGGGGGTCTCTCTACAACAAGATTAGTTCTTGGGGATGAGTCTTATTCTTTTGGTCGATATCTTTTTTTTTTTTTTTTTTTTCCTCAGACATTCTCACAGAAAAATGCTGTGTGCACATGCTCACACTTAAGTGATCCCAGAAAGTGTGAAGGAAATAAAAAGGACAGCAGAGAGTGAGAAAGAGAGAGTAACTGGAAGGAAAGCCATCCAACACAAAGGTCTTTGACGATCGTTAACATTTCTTTATGTTCGCATTGAATCACTTTATATGGTTTTACCAGGGACGTTGCCCCTTCAGGATTGCTCCATCAGGGTTCTGACTATAGTCTGTATCTCAAGCAATAATAGCCTAGAGCGGCAGGAGAAATATATCCAAAGTAATCAACCTTTTTCAAAGGCACCTCAGAAGCACACATTTCAACAGCACAGTGTAATCTAATATAGTGGGTGGCATCAACTTGCGTTGCTGAGCCATTACTTCCAACAGACCATTTGCATGGCAAGATCATGTAACTTTTGTCACTGCCAGTAAAAATGCTATATACCTCTAATTTCCATTATAGTAAATGATATGCTGAATACCTGAGATGTCCTCTTGATGGTCAAGTAGAAATGTGCTCAGCTTTTCTGAGATGTTTTAGTATGTTGTCATTTTTACACATTAGGCACTTTGTAATAATTTCAGCACAGTCATTCATCATTCAGTGCAAACTCTTTCTTTATGAGGCTCATCGGTTTTTGGTAGAAGTCCTTGGATCTGAATGTCTGCTTGAAAAAACTTCTGATGCCTCATTTCCGACATGATTGACGGCTAACAGCCTGTACCCAGGCTAAGGCGATAAAACGCTGCCTTCAAATGCTGTCAACAATATTGCAATTAAAGTTCAGATACACACAAACAACCCAGTAAAGTCATTAATGTGAGAAATGGAAAAAATCTGTTGTTTTTTGGTGTGGATAAAATACTTATCTGTGTAGACTGTGTCACTGTTCTGAATTGCATGCAAGTCATTGATTCTTAAATGGAAATAATTGCTTTAAAATGTACTTTTGTCAATTTTGCTAACATCTGCAAATCTACAGCATCAGGTTTATACGATCAGAGAAACTTGTCAGCCACAAATTTTTCTGTTGTTTTTATACTGAGGCATCTTTCTCTGGTTCGGTTTGGTGGGGTTGTTTTATTACAATACTGAATACATTTTTTGTGTGTTAATGTGATAAAATACTTTTGTTGGAAAAGGCTGGAAAATAGACAGATACAGCAAAACAATTGAATTATTTTATGTACATTTCCCAGTTGAAGTTCCAGAAAATGTCCAAAACACACATTAAATCAATATATCTAATTACTTATACTAAGATGATTTTATCCAATTACACATCAGCCTCAAACCTTCAGTGGAATTCACACCAATGGATATGTTGCTTAGTCATGGTCGCCATATAAAATCCCACCTTTGTTTTTTGTTTTTGTTTTTTTTCCAGAAATCATCATCTGTAGCTCACAAATGTTATCACTCATGATACAAGATGCTTTCAACTCACAAGAGTGCAAAGAGAGAAAAAAGAGGATGCAGTGAACATTTACTGGAATTCCCCCAGAAACCCAGTAAAGAAGGATTTATTTCATCACCAAAAGTTGGCTAATTTCTTAATGTCTCATGTTGTTAAATACTCATGTTGATGGCATTCTAGCAGTTAATGTATTTTTAATAATGCAAATATTTTAATTAGCCCAGCCCCCTCGCCATTCATGTAATCTCAAGTGTATAGTGTTTAGTGTTAATGTTGGTGGGGTCTGCCTATACACACTACTCCTCTTATTTATCTAATATTACTCTAAACCAATAAGATTTGTTTTCCAAATTCTATTCCTCTAAATAAATGAAGCAATAGTGAAAGCCTCAGACTATCCCAGAATGAAATCAAGTATTGATCCTTTTTTTTTTTTCTCACATAAAAATTCCTATGTTGCTGCATAGAAGCTTCATAAACGATAGTCCATAACCTAAATGCACTTATCTATGGGGAGCATCAAAAGGCACTGTTTCCAAGGCGGGTGTGACCAATGAATTACACTACTTAATACTCGCATATTGTTTTGATACGGTATAGTGTGAATGCATTACATAATGCTTTATATTTAATCTGAACATAGAGTAGCCCCCCCCACCCTTTCTCTCTGTGTTGTGTGTGTCCTTATTGGTGCTTTGAGATGCATAGCCATTGAGGCCATAATTTAGTCCATTATGTCCTCTGGTTTGGAGTCGTAGCCCCAGGCCTCTGGCACTGAACGTTGTGTCATTTGCTACCAACTGGGTTTTTGATGAGAGTGTGTGACCTAGACGCCTCATCCCTCACCACTGTCTCATTCCCTTTATTTACATCTGTATTTAGCATTCTAATTACTCTCTTTATTGCTTTAGCCTGGAGGAATCTGCTATACTGGAGGGGGGAAAAAAAGAACTAAGGACACTGGAGTTTTAACCAATAATAAAGCAGCATAATTCCCATTACCCATAGGCAAAGATTGGGCCTGTGAGGGTCTCCTGTTATGGACTGTGGGCAAGACAACCATATAGAGATGACTGAGAGCACAGTTTATATGCAGGGGTCCGTTTGCTTTTCTGATGTGTGAATTTCAAAACAATTAGTTTTCTCTTCCATGTTATTTCTGGGCAATAGAGAATTGATCTTCGTGATAATAAGCAGTCGATGATGTAGGTGGTGTGTTCATGAACAAATGTTGAATTCGACGCCGCACTATTGATAATTTTGCCAAAATTCATTCAGGTTTTGTGATTTAAAGCACATTTTTTCCACTGAAATTGTACATTTTTGTCTTTCAGTTTCTAAATCATAAGTAAACCAAAACGATGCACGTAGACGGGGGGGGGGCAATGTCAATGCAAAAAAACTTTTAAATGGTCTGTCCCTTCACACAGAATTTTATGAAATAGCATCAAGAGCAGGCACAGCAGTCTTTAATGAGCTCTCAACTTTAAAGACTTGAAGGATATTAACAAGCTGCTTGACAAATGGTGCTTAGAAGCACATTAAAGACGCAGCTAATGGTGCGCATAATGACGGCTAATTTTCGATCAGATATAAATTAGAGCCCCCAACAGTTATTTGCCTTAAGGACTTTATGTAAATGATTCTGTTCTGTATAAACTGAAAACTGAGAGAGTGAGTGAGTGAGTGAAAGGGGGGGGGGGGAGAGACTTGCACTCTTTGTGGGTATGATTAATAGATCTGCAACAGAGCACGGCTGTCAAAGCCCAGTGAACACACATCCACTAGACAGCTCTACCACCTTCTCATTAAGGTCCAATCTCCGCGAGGTCTACAATTTACTCATTTGGAACACCAAAACAGTCTTTGAGAAGTCTTAGCACTCGATGGGAGCCCAAAGATCAGGTGAAGAGGAAATGCAAGGAAGAAACCTGGCTGTTTATAATCGTGTATACCCATCTGATGTTGTTAAATATTTGATAGCTGAAGGTGCTTTGATGCCATCAATTTACACATTAGGTTATAATACATAACTGAGTAGACACGGTGAGCCTGAATTAAATGATGAACACATTTAGTTAATAGCTTCTATATCCATACATATTATAAAGAGCCAAGAACCAAATATCTGCCGTTCTGCTACCAAGTGAATATTCTGTTATATCCAGAAGAAGAAATATCATATGTGACAGCGTTGTCATCCATACAATTAGACTGAGGTGTTTTAAGTGTTTGCATTCAAACTCTTTTTAGTTTTTTGTATTTTGAAACATTTCTTAGGTTGACACACATAACTAAGATTGCTTAGTGAATTTTATACCAAGCAGTTGAGGCAGCTGTATGATTTGTGAAACACCATTAATTATCCATACACCCCTCTTACCTTATCATGTTCATTAGTTTTAAAAAGATCTAACTTGAACGTGTTTCAAGTTGAAATGTATCTGCTATTGCTGAACAAATGAATGAAGAATGTTTAGTCAACTGTAATCGCGTTAGTTAATCAGTAATTTATTTATTTTGATTCTAATCTGTTAAAGACAAACTCAGAGGAGTGCACAAAAAATTACGGTTATTCAACTGTTGTTTTTATGTACATTTGTTTTTTAATGCTGTTTCTGACAATGCCCCTATCTGTAACAAGAAGTATTGCAGGGGATTAATATTTAACTATTGGGGGTGAGAGAGGTCGGTCTGATATTTTTTTCCCTACAATGTCCAGAAGTATTCTTCATTCAATAAATCTTTATTTACACCACAATGGGTCCCAGCCAATATGTTGATAACATCTTTTATTTTGAACCCAATTATTAACCATTATTTCTATTAATGAACCCTACACTCTATGAAATTGCTAAAATTGCAGAACACATATGGTCTGTCCTTGATAAAATCCTAAATCTAATGCACTCCATGGTGGATATAGTTGTACCGCAACAGTTTAGGCAGGATGCAGACAGTATTCCCCTCAAGCAAAAGCATTTAAATATTCAAAATATTAGATTCATGTTAAAAAAAAAAATAAATAAAAAAAATCCACTAAATGGCATCAACTGTATGGGCAATACAGAAAAATCTACTCAACCAAGAATTCAATTCCTGAATCTTAAAGAAATTAAACAAAAATTCATCTTCCCATCAAGAGCAAATATTTGAAATTGACCAAAAAGCTCTAGGGAAAAAGTGGAAACTTGGTTTTGCATCCAAATCATTATTTTGGTGGCAGCCACATGTCAGGGGTGACTCAAGCCTCTTAGCACCCGCCCTCTAATCACGTCCCTGAGCTATTTTAGCGATGAAGTCTGTGAACATTTCCAAAGGTATTAAATTAAAACAGATTATTATTATTATTATTTATGAAACGTTGAGACTGGATATTTACAAATCTTCTGGTACAGTTTAAAATTTAAATGGGACACTAGTGTTATTGCACGGGGTTGTCCTCATAAAATAAACCATTCTCTTCGATTTTATTTTTTTTTTAAAAGTGAGCTGATTTAAAATAAAGGTGATATGTTTAAATACATCGGCGTAATGAATTTTTAATGAAGAGCTCAAGTCTACGCATGTCTGGAGAGCTTCCCATGTTTGCAGCACACAGTTATCGTTTTTAGATTTCAAAATAAAGGTTAAACATTGCAGGCCATTCCTGAAAAATAAAAACAAAACAAAACAAGTCTATTTCTCACTTAAACGTATAAATAAATAACGTCCGGGGCCTCTTTTTGTTGCCAGTAATTCATTTGACTTTTTACTGTCAGATTTCAGGAAATATCTCATTGCGCTGTCCAGTAAAGAGTGTCAATTTAAATCAAGGAAACTTTTATTTATATGTATTTCTTACAGCTCAACTTTACTTGCGTGGATTTCTCCTGTATTTTTTTTTTTTTTACCCACCTCTTTTATTTACACGTTTAACTAACGAGTCAGTCTCCAATCGGAATAAAAGGGGGATGATTTGAAAATGTGTTTCATTGGTCAAATCGAAGATAACTGAGAAAAAATATAGTCCATGCCCAAAAACTTCAACTCTTTTGTTTATGAGCGTGCGCGCCATTACGGCTAAATTAGAGAGAGCAAGAGAGAAAGCGAGAGAGAGAGAGAGAGAGAGATGGAGCTATTTCATTGGCAGACACCGTGGCTTTCCCTCCTTTGCATGCTGTCCTAGATCAAAAAGTATCCCACCAACCAGCTCCTAGCCATTCAACGCTGCTCCATCGATTAGTTTCTGGAAAACACTTAACAAACTAATGACTATTGATGGCTGATTAATATTGCATCAACAACAACTGATTGGCGACAATATCAAATGGCGATTGCCGCCTCACATCGAGGCAGCCATCTGACGGGTGGTGCCCAGTCCTTCTGGATGCAACAGAGCCCAACAGATGATAAATAAAGGCTTATATGGTGAGCAGCGCCATTCACTTTACGGCTCACAGTTCGTCTAATTCAAGAGCAGTCGCGTCTTTGAAGGCAGACACTTTGGCGTAAATGTACAGTTAAAATATTCTACTCTCAGGTCCCCAGGCGGAGCTCCGACAGTCCCTGGCTTCATTAAATTTTCATCAGTATCCCTGTGAAAGGGGGGAAATGTTCAGGGAGGAGGGGAGGAGGGAGAAAAATAAAACAGAGGGCGTAATTATAACAAAAGGAAACAGCGCTGCCCTTTTCGTTTTATAGCAGGCTCCCACAGTGTCTTTGTGCAATGTACGTTTCAATGTATGGAGCTCTTGCAGCACGTGTCTATGGCTTCAAGGTAAACTCACATAGGCCTATTTATTATAGAAAATAGACCTTCGATTTTCTTCATTGTGTAGAGGCCTTTCCCTCCTCTATGTGTGGTTATATATGTATATATTTTTTTTTGTTTTGTGTGTGTTGCCTTTTTCTTTTCAGTGAAGGGCCGCGTTGATTCGCTATCAAAGAATCTAGATCGATTTTCTCCCAATAATGTGAAAGTGGATGCAGGCAGCAGCAGTCTGGTCGAGAAGCTGTCTGTCTGCCTGCCTGCCTGCCTGCCTGCCTGGCTGGCTGGCTGTCTGTCTGTCTGTCTGTCTGTGCTTGTCAAGCAGCAGCGAGGCTCGCTGCATAAAGTTAATTTCAATTCCCGATGAGACACTCACTCGGCAGCCCTCCCTGACCAGCGGTAATTAACAGGGATGGCTAATGACTACTTAACTCGCTCTTCATAATTATCTGGTTTTCATAATTCGATGTGTAATTTAATAATTCGCTCTTATTAACGTATTAAGTGAATGGCTCATTTAGGGGAAATTAGAAGCACTCACCAGGAGCATCTTTTAATTGATGAACCATCATGGCTGTCTCATTAATAAGGCTCGTTTTGATACTCTTAATTTGTCACGAGGACGACGGTTTAAGATGTTTGGTTCAGGATTAATGGAAATCTAGTCGATGTTGTCAAGTTGGGAGTCGTTTTTAGTAGACATTACGTTATTGTGTTGGATAGATTTCAGTAAGAACATATATGATACATTTGAATTAATTAAGGGATTTGTTAATTAAGATCAAAAATGTCTAACCCTAACCCTAACCCACTTTTTTAAACAAATTAAAACCAAGCGTCATGCGGCACTTGAACATAAAAAAACAACAACAAAAATCCCGGGGGCATATTTGTAGTTTTAAAGTGTAAAAACAAGTGACACAGCATTTTCCTGGACTAACACTATAATTTGTTTATTTTTAAATGTTTATATCCAATCTTTTTTTTTTACTGGTAGGTTAAAAAAAATCGCATTGCTTCCTCCTGTTTGGTGTAAAATTTACTGTTTTAATCAATTAGAAATTATCCTAAACTAATCCCATGCAAATATATTCCAGGTGCTGTAGGTAATGAGTGTAAACGGGAGGGGGGGGGCTTTCAGAAATGCTAATGTTGCTGCTGCTGCCTCAGGTATCTGTCCATGGTGCTGAAACGCTTGCTCAGCGCCCAACCAACCAACCAAGCAGTCAGCCCTGCAGCCCCAAAACACAAACTCTGCTATGGACATGACATTCAAAATGCTCCCTTCTTTTTTTTTTTTTTTTTTTTATCCTTTTCCCATATCTCACATCCAACCACAACTTAGAACCAAATCCTTTTGCTTCAAAGCCTGTCTGTGCCCGCATGCACGAACGAAGCATGTTTGAGTGTGTATTTAAATAGAGACGGGCACGTTGGCAGGCGAGCTGTTTTTCTGGCGGGCTGACATCTGGCAAGTCTGCGCTCCAGGGACCCATCCAGCTCTCCACAGACCCCCTGATTAGACTCTAATAGAATATTAGCATTTGCTCTCAGGTAAGGCAACAGTGAGCTGCATAAGCTGGCAGCAAGTCGGTGAAGAAAGCCACGTGTGTCTCGGAACAGTGATGGGACCCTCTGTAAGGCCTGCTTTATGATAAGGCCTGGAGGAGGACGGTGTAACCAGAAGTTAAAGGCAAAAGAAAAAAAGCAAATTCTATTTACGTCTTATATTTTAGTGATTCATCGCTTATCCAGCCAGTAAGAGGCCAGATTGTATAGGGAATGTTTTTTTCCGGGGTGGGGGGTATCTTGCTCATGAGTACAGTGAATGTTTCTATAATCAAACCTGACACCTTTTGTAACGGCAAAGTCACGTTACTTTTTTTTAACGGCGATATATATATATATATATAGCGCCAAATAAGCCTAAGAACCCACAAAATATCGCCAACAAGCTGTGCAGCCCACAGCTAAACCATTCCTCTCATCATCATCAATAAATAAAAGAATGTCAATACGTCTGGGTGAGCCACATTGCACAGTGTAGTCATGTAAAACGTCCGATTAAATGTTAAAGTTTGTTCTTTAATGAAACACATATTGCAGTTCAATAATTAAATAAATTAAAATTACATGGATGTAATAAATTAATAGAATTATTTAACCAGGAACCTAAAGCAACATACATTACAGAAATAAGTTACCTCAGCTAAAACAGCAATACAGCAAAAACCTGTACGGATATATTTATGTGCATCGACTGGTTCCAATGAAATATTTACATTGTACACGTATACTTCCATGAAGCTGTTTCTTTTCTCTTCAAGAAAAAACATTACGTAAACAAGGTGATTTAACAAGCAACGACTTCATAATGATGCGCGCATATTTATACAAATAAATACCAGAAAACATACATAAAATAATTTAATAGAGAATACTATCTCCATATATATCTCGATTGTACCATCTCAAACGTTAGAAATTGTATGTTAAAATTTGTGACTGTATATTTCACAGTCGTTTCCCTTTAAACCAGAACAACACGCTTAACTTGCTGTCAGAATTTGATTTTCTCAAGCAAAACGAGGGGAGGGGGGGGAATCCCAATAAATATATAATGAAGTAAACATGACCTCACTCAATAAATAGTTCATAAGATACAGGCCCACGCTGGATTGTAAACTTATTGCAGCCGGCAAGAAATCATATTTTTTTAATTGGGGAATTCTCTGACATCCCTACAAGTGAGTCCCTATTTCCACACACTGAGGCCTAATAATAAGCAGCACTACCTTAATCCAAATCTCAGGTATCTTGAAAATATATCCCTGACTTTGCTCACACATGGTAACAAAATAAGTGGCGTTAATTACACATTTAGACACAAAATGAAGTGTGCGACGAGTAAATTATTCATTTACAGAGGGTTATTTGGCAGTAATCTAATATTAGCTTTCAAGACCAAAGTCGTGTGTCGTTCTCTTAATCCCCTCATGGACCCTGAATAAACGTCAGACTGCATCGTCATGATCTCGGAGGGGGTGGGGGGAATGTAGCTTATCCTATAAGCCCCAAAATATAAACACCAATAGTCATGAACCAAGTGCTTTGAGTTAAACTAGTTCCGTTGTGTGTAAATACCAATGCTATTTTCATTGGGGGGGGGGGGGGGTCTAACGCAAACTGTAGTCCTTGTTTTAGAAATGAAACCATAAATAAAAATGAAAGCATAAAGTCCTGCAAGTCATACTGCGTTGGCATTAAAAAGGCGAAGCATAGTATGTGTGGAAACAGTGGTCTTACTTGCTCTGTCAAACGATGCTTTACTTCACTCCACATCTCTCCCTCTCAGCGAGTAAAGGATGTGACTCTCGGGGCGTATTTTTCGAGTTTTTGTTTTTGTTTTTTTTTTCTTTCAGTCATTGTTCAGTTTTAAGGAATTTTTCGAAGTTCAAAGCACAAAGTCATCGATGATTTGGAAAAAAAGGTGTGAGATAGGAAATATGATACAAATCGTCTCTAAACTGTTCCAAGTCTTTTCGTTGGTGGGTTGGTTTAAAGCGTTTTTTTGTTTGTTTGTTTGTTTTGTTTTGTTTGTTTTTTTCAGACGCATGCAGAGTATTTCATTCGTTTCTGTTTCTGCCGCTGGTTGCAAAACCAGACCCGCACCACGTTCTTTTTGAGGTCCAGCTTTTCTGCAATTGCTGCGATTTTCTCCGAGGAGGGACGAGGCTGAATGGCAAAATAGGCCTCCAGTGATCTCTTCTCTGGTGCGGCTATCGACGTGCGCTTCCTCTTTTTCTCTGCGCCGTTGAACAACTCGGGTTTATTAAGTTTCTCCCTGTGTGATTTCTCGGCTTCTTCGAGCCACGCTTGCAGGATGGGCTTTAAAGCAATCATGTTGTTATGAGAGAGCGTGAGGGACTCGAATCGGCAAATGGTGCTTTGGCTGAGGGAGCCCACCCCAGGAATCTTCAGGCTGGCTAAAGCTGACCCTACATCCGCCTGGGTAACCCCGAGTTTGATCCGTCTCTGCTTAAACCTCTCCGCGAAGGCTTCCAAGTCCCTGGGATCGGCGTCCACGTCGTTCATGCCCATGTGCGGCGGTAGCCCGTGGGCATGAGCCATGTTGATGGCCGCCTGGTGCATGTGGTTCATGCCCGCCATGTGGGCAGGGTGCGCAGGCGTGGAAACCACCGAGCCATCCGGCCCAGCCATGGCTCCTAGTGCCAGTCCCGGGGTGATGTGGTCCAGCAGATCCCCCTCCAGTGCCTGGTGGGGCTGGTGGTGGTGGTGGTGGTGGTGGTGATGGTGGTGGCCGGCCAAGGCGGACGGATGAGAAATAGGCACCGAGGAGGAGGAAGAGGACGACGAGGTGCAGGGGAGAGTGTTCATGGTGTGGTAGGTCGCGTCCGGCTTGAAGGGACTGTGATGTGGAGGGTGATGGTGGCTCTTGGTCTGCGAGACTATATCCACCGCCGCTAGAGCTTCAGCCCGGGCCAACAAACTCTCATCCAAGCCTCCGAATATATTGCTCTGCAATTGCAAATAGAATGCACACATAACTGTCAGCAGGGAATTCTCCCTCCACTCCTCGGTTTAAAACATTTCCAGAATGTGAAAAAAAGAAATACCAAAAAAAGGAGCACACAAAACAAGACACATGCAACATCCCAGGTCATAAAAATTAATACGAAAGGCAAAGCCGACTGAATACATAAGTTGAGCAGAGGAGAAAAAAATATGGAGGTGTTGGGTGATTTGCTGTGCAGACATGAAAAAAACATCAAGAAAAAAAAAGTGGGCTGTCAAAATGTGCCTTTAAGCAGTGATTATGCAGAATACGTACCGGTGGGGTTGGGAGACAGGCTCGGCGCATCGCCTCCGAGCTGCTGCTGCTGCTGCCGCTGCTGCTGATGATGGTGCTGCTGTGTCGGGAGGACGAGCAGGAGGAGGAAGGTGCATTGGAAGTCAGAGTGGATGATGAGGAGGAATGCAACGAGGAGTACTTGGGTTCGGGCAAGCTGGCGTGGGCCATGGCAAAAGGCTGCTTGCTGTTCAGAGACATCATCATCATATTTGCTGGCGTCCGAGCCTCAGCAAGTTCCTTTTAATAAGTTAAGACTCCGCCTCCTCGTCCGGGAGTTGAAGCCCAATTGCTTCGCAGGAAACTCAAGTCGCTGTCGAATAAAGTGTAGACAGAAGACGGTCGTCCAGCACCGAAGTTATCACATCTATTTATTAATAGTAGCGGAGGAGCGGAGGTGTCTCGTCTATCTGCCAAATGAGATATCGCAAGTACCGAGCAGCCATGCAACTGAGATCAGCCGATGCCTCTTTCCTTTGTGGACTTGTGGCGCGATTGTTCAAAAAGAACCTTTTCTCTTTTTTCTGTCCTTCCTTCAACTTGCTTCCACTTTGTATCATATGACTTTTTTGTTTTTGTTTTTGTTTTTTTTTGCCTTGGATTTTTTTTTTTTTTTTTTTTTTGTGGCAGATCTCCTCATAGACGACCCCAGAAAGAAAAAAAAAAGTTTCTCTCCGTCTCTTAGGATTTCCAAAATACTTCAAATTTAAAACAGTTGCCGCTCTCGATGACCTGTTGGCGTTTTGTTTTTGTTTTTTTTGTGAAAAGTTTCCGTCTTGAAATGACCGTAAGTGAGAAGTAACAGTGGTGACAGTCTCTGTATTGTGCCTCTTCGACTATGTTGAATGCTGCGGGGACCCGAACTGCCTCTTCTCTGAGGCGAAGGGCAGACTGAGTCTCTCTCCGCCTCTCTCTCTCTCTCTTTCTCTCTCACACACACACGCACACACCCCACCTCTCTCTGTCTCTCTCCCTCTCTCTCTCTCTCTCTGTCTCTCTGCAGCTCTCCCACCCTTTCACACAGCCTGCACACACTCTTTTTCAGCTGTACCTGAAAAACCCTTTCATGATTTATTATCCTTCATTTGCCACAGCACCAGCACCTCCACCTCCACCACCTCCGCCGCTGGGGACTCTGCGCATGGGCAGTCTGAGACAGGGCATTTATTTCAGATGACTTTATAGATATACTATATATATATAGATATATATAAACTTTATATATATCCAACACCTCGTTACTAACACCGTCTCTTCTTTAGAAGTTCCGACACCTTTTTTAAACATCGATTTCCGATTTATTTCTCCTGCAAATATTTCATTGTTAAATATTGTAAACAAAACTAAACTCGGGCTCCGACAGACAGTTCCGTCCCCAAAGGGAGCAGAGAGAGCATAAATACCATGGACAGCTCCACCCCACCTGCCGAGGTCAACATTAATCAAAGTTATCATCATAAAGTAAAAAATATATATATATCCCTTTAAGATTTTTATTAAGACACCTGAGGTAAAAATAAAAAGATACCAAAAAAAAAAAAAAAATTAAAAACACATTGCCATCCGTTGTATTTCTTTCTAAATTTAAATTCTAGGGAAGGGTTCATATTATCGCCTGCAGTTTTTTTCCTCTTTGTTGCGGTAACAAATTTTCTTCATATTAATGAAAAAAAAAAACTTGTGTAAAATACCGGAAATAATTGTAAAACTTTGTTCGAAAATTGTAATCTTTCTTGTGTTATTTTATATTGTTTTACGCGTGGAGGTTTTGCGTTAAAGCCACCTAATGAATGGCGATAAAAATGGATTTTAAAAAAAATTAATTAGCACTGTTTAATTGCAAATCTACATACTTGTCATAGCAGGCTATTATCTTATCTCCCCTCTAATTAAGCCACATCATCGCTAATGCAATTAAAACATTCAATCACGTTGTAATTAACAAGGGGGTGTCCAATTTGTGTAATTTGGTCACGTCTATAGGAAGAGCTAGTTGTTATGCTGTAACGAGGCTATCGGAGGTAAACAGTGACTCTTGGATTTTGTTTTGGTTTTCCTCCATGGCTATAATTTTCAAAACATCCACCCCATTCTCCCCTCTCTCTTTTCTCTGTCTAAACACACGCATACTCTCTCTCTCTCTCTCTCTCTCTCTCTCTCTCTCTGTCTCGCTCTCTCTCTCACACACACACACCACACTGGGGATATGACACCTCTTGTAGCAGGTGAGAAACGATGATCAGTTTGACAGCTTAGTGGAGAGTGCCCTTCAATCTCCTTATACATGTTAATAATATATAATATTAAGGAATCCACATCCCACCCACCCGTTTCAGTAGTGATTATTAAGTGTGGTCTTATTCTAATTATAGGCTGCCCGTGCTGGTATGTGGTCGCATCGCCTCAAAGTCATAAAGCATTTTAATCGAAGCTACAGATGTTCCAGCTGCGCTGAGGTCGCGAGAGACACGTATACGGCGGGTCTTTGTGAAGGACTAGATGTCAGATCTCGATTTTTTTATTATTATTTTTTTTTTTTGTTGTTGTTTTTTTCGTGTGTGTGTGTGTGTGTGTGTGTGTTGTTTTGATGCACACAGACGTGTAGTGTGTCCCCACGGCTGCGACAAAAAAGCCTGTTTGCACCGCCACACAACAGTTTTACATTGCAAGAGAGCCACCAAGCTGCAGAAATGAGCCCCCCCACCTTCCACCAAACGGGACAGCAGGCGCTGCTGGAGCCACCTCCAGACATCAGGGGAGACAGAGATCAGGCTCAGGAGACATCAAGGAGCAATCAGTGTCTGCTCACATATCCCGATAGACTGATTTATGATGAAACTTTAAAGAAATCATTTATATTTCACCACCTCTAAATCGGTGTATGAAATTTTCATCCACAATGAAACACACAAAAACGTATATCTTAAGTCAAATAAATCAGCCCGAACTGCTCCCGTGCAATTGACTTTGAAGTGCATTTTCAACACTTTCGTGAGTGTGTTCACGTACCCAAGACTTTCACCTCCTCTGCCAACAGCTTTCTCCCGTTTGAGGGAGGACAGTGTGTCAGGCTGTTTAACAGAATTACTTTTGAAGGGTCTGTCATGGCAAACAGAGACACAATTAGGGGGCGATAAAAGATATTTCAGTAGAGATCACAACCTCCCATGCCTATAAATTAACACTTTGAAACACCATATAGCGGAGTTTTATTTTTGGAATATTTCATCTGTGTTTTTCAGCCACACACATGTTGCAGCAGCACAGACATATGCAATCATTTAGGATAATTTTATGTAAATAATTTATAAGTATAAATAAATAAATCTAACTCATAACAAGGCTTTATTGAGGAGAGCAAATACACTGATTATAGAGGCTTTTCAGAATTATTTAACTATATAACAAGCATTTTAAAATATAATGAGAAAAATCTTTCACCCTTGAGATTTTGCTTGTTTTATTGTCACTTTTTAAAAAATTTTTGCCACATAGTCAGCTAAATGCTCTTCCAGTTTTAAAAATTTGTTGCCTCAATTTGTGTCATCACACTGATACAGTAATTGGAGGGCGTGTTGCCTTCATAAAAAGACTTGTCTCAGCGCTGGAAGGTGCAGTCATACCTTGGCTTTTAAAAACATAAACCCCTCAGTGGGATTGTGCAAGAAAAGATTTTTCTCACTTCAAGGAGCTTTACTACATACAAATAAATCTGCACTGTCTAAAAATAAAAGTAACGCCAAAGTAAAATAGAGGAGCACACGCGGCGAGGCTTGATACAACTCAGGTGACTTGTTTGCTTTTTTCCCCTCCTCACTCTCTTACTTACATCCGAATCAAGGAGTGCTGCAGAGGTGTCTATGTGCTTTACACAAAGACATACTCTTCTCAGCCTCCCTCAGGAGCTCTTCACGTTAACAATCCCAATTACACCGAGACCACCAGAGACAGCTGTTTTTATTACAGAACCGCTCCTTTGTGCCGCCAACAAGGTATCTCCGCTCCTAGACTCAACACAGAGATGAAGCTACACTGAGACAGAGGAGAGAGGGAGAGGGAGCGAAGAGTGGAGTGAAGTGGATGAAGTCTCTCGGCTGCTCGCAGTGGTGATGCCTTTATTCACAGTTTCCCCCTTCCTTTTCTGATCTCGTGGAGCTCTTTACATGTTGGAGCAGAAGGTCAATGCTTGTTGGGAGAGGGCCTGCAAAGAGATCAGGATCTAACTCAAGGCAACAGCAAATCACACAAAGAGGGGGAGGACGAAGGGAGGGGGCGTTCATCCACTAACACTGATGCTTTATTTATTCATTTTCTTTACCTGGGAAATGTGACAGGTTCCACAAGGAGTGTTCTGGCTTTAATTTGTTGTTTAAATGCATAAAACAAAAGGTAGAAACCTTTAGGATTCACTAAATGTCACACACTTTACAGTAGCTCTTAGTAGGAACAAGTGGCTCACTGCTCGAGATAATGAAAGAGGTTTTTAAAGACTGCATTTGAAATGTAGCTCAAGTGCATTACCATGTGTGTTGGTTTTCTACTTGATGTTTTCATGGGGTCAAATAAGAACATCAGCAGTTCTCAGGATATTATTATTTATTTCCAGGGGAATTGCTTGTATGTCTGTATTACCAGAGAAATAAAAAAAATTAATAAGACAATTATGAATTTGATTAATGATAACCATTGTAGAAACTGTGACTCTCATACTTGGATCTTAAACTGTTCATTGATAACCTGTACAACATGGGGATAAAGGTCAAACTCATCACTGGAAAGTTAAGCAATGTTTAAAGAGCAGATTATAACCAAACACACTTTAGGTCACGTTGTCCTTTCTAATCTGACCACCACTGTGTTTGACATTGCGCCTAAAACATCTGTTATTACTGGGAAGTACATATTATGTATTGTGCAAATTGTGCTCCCCACATGACAAAATTTTGAAAGTAAAAATGTGCTGGTTGGTTTGGTGAAGAGGCCTGAGCTCAGCCCATCTTTACAAAGAAGACTTTTCTTTTTGGCTAATCGTAAATCTCCTATGCTTTTTTTTTTTCCTTTTTTTTTTTTCCTTTTGGCCATTTGGAGGCTTGGAGTATAGCACTGACATATTTTCACCTTATAAAATTACATGGCCAACGTGTTAGCATACATTTGATGTTATGTTTGTGTTTAGGTCGTCACCAACCCTGATGGAAAGTTTGGGCTTCTTTGTGGCTAATATCCCATCATGTAGTTTATTTACACTTTATTTTACCATGTCTTTCTTTAAACATAACCACAGTGTCATTTCCATGTGAAAATACTGTTAAAAATGATGTGTTTTAAGTTTTTGCACAAATCATTAAAAAGCACCAATGATCATCTGAAGTTTTGCAGAATCATTCCTGAATAGTTCTGTCTGACAATAGAGTTGATTATCTCAATTTTGTTGTGACTGACGAGATACAAAAAATGTCTTTTCTCCAAATTATTATGGCCAGTATCATCACTAGTGGTGATCTTCATCTGGTAAGTAAAAGCCAAGGCAGCTAACCTGGTAAAGTCGTGAAGTTGACCTCAGGCCATGACTGATTAGAGGCCTTGAGAGTGAGGTGTGCCACGAGGTCAGGAAAACAAATAACACCACCACCAATTTCCCTATTACGCACCACGTACCAACCTTTGGGGGGGAGGAATTAGATATAGAGTTGTGCCTATAGGCTGCAGGGCAGCAGATGATAAGGTCAATCCTCATAATGATGTCACATACCTTTAGGTATTTCAGATCAATATCGAGAGAGGCGCGTTATACCTGACAGCCAGTCAAATAAAGCCTGTCTGGTAAAGGGGGGGAAAAAAAAAATCTCACTGTGATTGTCTCTCCTGATAAAATGAGATCCCCTCTCTCTTGTTGCTTTTGGCAAAGATCATATTGGCGGAAGAGTTTCTGATCTTTAAAATATCGTACAGTTTGGACCAGATTTGACTGATCAACCTTGAGGAATAAAACCAAAACCACAAAAGTCAAAATTTAACCACGCAGTCAAGCACGAGTCACTGTTAACGGCATTAATTTGATGTAGCATTGCTGCACGTGCTTCTGTAGGATAACGCTTGACACGACAGCAGTTCCTTTTGAGTGAAATTTGACCTCATATGACAACAAACGTGATGGCGAAGGCAGGATATACGAGCAGCAACGCCTCAGAGCATGTGACTATAAAGAATGCGTATGTCAAGTGCTATACAAGTGATTAATGTAGCAGGATGACTGCAGAATTCTGTCCAACCTGGATGAACATTTCTGCTGCGCCTCTCATTAGTTTGACTGTCCCACACAGTAATATATTGCTTGTCATTGGCTTGTCTAATGGTTGATGCTAATTGACCTCCTTTCCCCCTTTCTTCTGCACAAATGAAAAGATTTCCTCCATCCTGTGATGGAGCATGTCACAATCTGATCCGACAAATTAAAAAGCTCTCTGCTGTCACACTGTCATCATTCGAAGCCCTTGCCTCATCAGCTATAATGATCATTTTTCTTCTCTGGCAAAACTGCGGTGCACTGCCAAGCACAATGCTTAAGGGGGCTCGTTGCTGCAGATGCATGTGTATGTGTGTGTGACGTCTGATTGTCTGTCATGTGTGAAATCTTCAGTACTGTTAATCTTGAACTGTCCTTCAACCTATAGATTTTCTTCTGTCAAGATGGAAGTTTTATTTCACACTTAATGATTGGAATCCACTTTTTTTTTTAAGTAAAATAAGCTGTATGTGTGCATACATATTTCTATCTATATGTGGAAAATAAGCAACATTTATTATTAATAACAACTTTGAATTTACACTGGATTATATTTTATTTAATAGCTCAAAATCTCACCAGTGTAACCTCCTCTTTAACAGCCTCAGATTATTTACAATTTGTCACATTTAGCTGCCTCACACTGTCAAATTGCAAAAGCATAGTTCACCCAAAATATACACATAACAGTGACACTTGACTAATTTCCCACTCTCACAGAAATCCGAAATCCCACTGAGAAAAGACGAACCTCTTTTCCGGAGAGAATTGCTTTTGCTGTGCTTGAAACATGCGAGTGCCTTTCTGAGAAGCCATTGGCCCAAACATGATAGCAACATGAGAGCTTGGCCACCTCGCATTATTGGCTGTGGAGTGATGATGATGCTCATTACTTGCAATCAGCTGCCCCATCCGTGGCCACAACAGAAATTGAGTGTGACATTTTACCTGCTGACTTTGTGTGTATAACTTTATAATTTATGCAGTGTACCCATACTATTGACAAAAACGCAGCGCTGTGATCAAAGCAAGCCATTCAGGAGGTTGGACAGGGCCATGAAGACAGGGCCTGTAACACTAATGATCTTCAAACGCTCCTCTATTTCACTGGGAGCTTTGCGCAACTCCCTAGCAAGTCCTCTGTCCTCCCCCTGGAGGTAATTGTGCCTGGCTGGTTAGGTGACAGGTGTCAAGTAGCCCCTCCTCAACCGATTCATCATGCTAAGCAGAGAGGAAAAGCCGATCGCAGTCTCTCCTTCTCTCTCCCTCTCTCTCGATCTGTCTTTGCATTTTTCTGCTTGTCTGTCTCTTTTTCTCGTGTTCTCACATCACCACTTTGTTATTATCTCAGCGTGCCCCCATCACACGTTTTCTGACAATATTTAGAGTGCAGTATGCAATCGGATCTTGCTCCACAACTTGGTTCAAGCTGTTTCATGACAAACTTTTCATGTTGTAGCATGAGGTTGTTGGGCACAAAGAAATTATCCTGAGTGAAAGATAGCCATTAAATAGTGATGTCTTCAGGTGTTTTTTTGTTTTGTCCGTGCGACAGTCAAAACCCTAAAAATTGTTTCTGAACATGAAAGACCCAGAAAAACTAATCTGCATTATTGATAATCTTGAACTACATAATCAATTAATCAACTGATCAAAATCTGTGGAACAACTAGTTAAACTTTGAAGGAGCCAAACTTCATACTTTGAATATACATCAAAAGTTAGAAATATAGTCA
Organism: Remorina albescens; assembly: GCA_034769265.1. Taxonomy (NCBI): domain Eukaryota; kingdom Metazoa; phylum Chordata; class Actinopteri; order Carangiformes; family Echeneidae; genus Remorina; species Remorina albescens. The sequence continues at coordinate 5,599,405 of CM068487.1, forward strand.
TATGCAACGCAAGGACTTCAGTGGATTATTCTTTATTATCAGGTAACCTGTCATACCTTTGCTTTTAAAAATATTCCTTTAAATTAGAGAAAGCAACAGATTCTCACATTGGAGGTGCTGAAATAGTAAAATTTTTGTTATACCTACTTGATAAATTACCTAAATGATTCATTAGAAAATTGATTATTAAAATATTTTATTCATTATGAAATTGAATATTTAACATATTTGTTTTGGTGCTAACTACAATCAAAGCTACTCTCAATCTGCAGATGTATTTTGGTGCAGAATTACTGAGTGAACATAAAGAGCAGAGGAATCACAGAGTTAATGACAGGCAGGTTAGCACACTGGCCAAAAGTGCAGCAGTCCAGATGTGAAGTCGTGCAGGAAAAAAATTCAGTCTACATTATTGTGTGTGTGTTGGGGTGTGGGTGAGACAGAGAGAGAGAGAGAGAGAGAGAGAGAGAGAGACCACACCCTCACCATGCCTGCCTGTCTAAGCAGAATCCCATAGGGACCTGCCATACGCACGCTCTCTCACACACACCCCAGTCATTAATTCCTGCTTTGCATCTCCACACCATGTAATATTTATGGGTCACCGCAGCTTTGTATTCACAAATGGAAACACTGAGAGAAAAAAGGGAGAAGACACGATGCTTCAATCAATCCTGTGAATAAGGTTCAGATTGTCACATCATGGCTTTTTTCCCTCCACTAACCCGGTGCTTAGGCAGCATTCTTTGCTTTGACCTCTAAACAAGTGTTTTGTATAACGGATTGTCAGACACAACCTTTGAGATGGAGTCACATTTAACTCACTCAGAGTTAAGAAAGCTCAAGGCCAAGGTATAACAAACGTGACTGAAAATTTGATAGAAATTTTGAAGAACAACAAAAGTGCATTAGTCAGTCGGAATGAACGCAGATTCAATAAATTTTTTCCAGATATGACACTAAAGTAATAATGACATATCAAGCTCTACAGTACAAACATTCGGTGCTACTCAGGATCTCCACACTAATCAAGGGAAGTCTTTGCTCCATTTCCCCCTTCTGTATCTGACAGATCATAATTGAGGGTCTTTTCTGCACTTCCTAAGATGTTTCTGAAACCTGTGATGCAACAGTGGGAGCCGTAGCCTTGCTGCCTTTCAAATCAACAGTGGTGTCAAAACAGAGCCCTGAGGAACCCCCAGTAGAGCGCGGCTCACCAGACCCCTGTAGAGATTTGAAGACCACTTTGGAACTCTAATCCACTCAAAATGTGCTGATAATTTTCCTTGCCAGGACACTCTCTGCCTGGTGTCACAAGAGTGGCCTCCCGGGAGCAGATCAGCCAATGATAACAAAGTAGCCAGATGTCTGGTGCTGGCAGAGTCCCAGAAGCCAGACAGCGGCACGCAGCAGCATCCGCTGTGGGCCACAGATCAAAGATACCTGAGAATTACTTATGGGCACAAAATATGTGTTGCTTACTCTACAGTTCCCATTAATAACAATCTGGGAGAATTTGTATTTCTAATTAACTCTTTTCTTTCGGCATACAAAGTGCTGTAGGTTGTCTTAGGCTGCAGCAGCAATTTTTCTGTGGCAACTGCGAGTCGACAACAGGAAGTCGGATGCAGCACTGTCTGAAGGAGCCACATCAGCTTTAAATGCAGTTCTGAGGCTCAGAACACCCCCTGACTCGCCTCAATAAACAAACAAGCACCATGAGAGTCAGCATATTTTGATTTTATCATGCAGCATTGTATTTCCTTAGACTGGCCCTTGATGCATACCTCGAAAGCTGTATGTGTTGACAATAAATGGATTCAACTGAGCTCTACAACTTTAATTATATGTTTTGTTTGCGCCTTTTTCTCCTTTTTTCCACATGGAACAGCGTGTCCAAAAAAGATTAAATAAAAATATGTAGAAAAGTAAGTTCGATCCATAAAGATCAGGCCAGTTGCACCAGCAGATCCACTTCACTTCCAAATTACAGCAAACAAGCTTCTTAATTGCAGTGATTTACATTTTCTACAAGAATTGCAGCCGTGGCGTATTTTTCAGAAAGATGTTTTCTGTTAGACTGACATTAAGAAGCATTACAGTTCCATGTTGTTTTCTCCTGTAGGCCCTGCACTTCTCTTGGAGTTCTCCATTTATTCCATCTTATGTGTTATGTTTAATACACAAATATTTAGAGGAGACCCCTGACTTTGAACTAAGAAGAATAGTTAAGCTTTCTCAGCCTGGGGAAGGCGTTTGTTGCTTTTTTTTTTTTTTGTCTTTGTAGGGGGAAGAGGCGTAATTTCATCTTGCACACATTTATGCATATTTTGTCAGACTCACTATGTTCCAGTGCACTTAAAAGTCATTGTTCAATGGATGGATGATATGCATCCAATGTGTGTGTGTGCTCTGTATAATATTAATTATTAAGTATAGAAAGTGTTGCTTCGTGTCCGTATTTGATGGAGAATCCCCCCCCCCCCCCCCCCTCATTCCCTACCACCCCTTCCCCAATTATGTATATTACCTTTGGTAGTGCATGGTTCATGCAAATTCTCATTTGCATTGCTCTTGTGAATGTGCTATCTGCTGGCTGGAATCCCTTTAAGGCAATAGTCAACACTGCCCTTCATCAGATCTTCGCTGCAACCTTTCCTCCTTTTATCTGTTATTCTACTATGACATGTTTGATGTGCAAAGATGAACAACTAAAAAAAAAAAAAAAAACAAGAGTTTTCTATAGAGCCATGTAAAGGTTTCATTGTTTTTGACCCTTAATGGGGGCCAATTATTTATTTTACATGTTGCTCTCTTATGTTTTCACCTTTTTTACAGTTAAATTTACATTTTTGAGAACACTAAATTACTCTTACATGAGCCCATCTCTCCTTCATTGAAGCTTATCCTTTCTGCGGAGGCCCAAATCTCCAGATATTTATCAAAATATTCATTAGTTGTTATTAAATGACCCATTTCTGTTCATATTACACTCTTCATGGAGAAGTTGTCCAACAGGCAGGCATCTTTTACGAATGTATTTAAATTCCTGCACCGGCATCCAGTCCCAGTACCTCTCAGGGTTACTCCGAGTCATTTTTTTTAATGTCGTTTACTTGAAAATGTAACTTTACAACGAGGCTTAAAGCTGCCTTAGTGGGATCCTGTCTCCCAGCTCCGGCAGCTCATCACTCCTAAAACAGCCGCTCTCGTCCACCCCGGCCCCGACTGTTATTAATGTGCACTGAATAATTTAACAGGGTAAAATTACCATGCTCTTTTGAAAAGATTTTTGCCTACACAATTAAAGAGCATTATAGTGATTTTTAGTTGAACAAGAATTATGACTGTTTTCTCTCCACACTTTCTGGCTTCGTTATTATGAGCCGTGGGTGAAGGAGTTGTAAAGGCCCACTATTCACTGCTTATGTCCGACTGCCAGGAGAGGTTGTGCCCCAGCTTTGACCTGAACCACGATGAGAGGCTGATAGGTAATGGATGAAGTACCTATATGTTCAACTTCCGCTCAGAAGACCCCCATAATATCTTACTGGCCCCACTGAAGATGAGCTATATTTGGGCTCAAACGTACAGGCTCAGTCAAATGGTATTAAAGACGCCTGGCTTGAAATGATTGCTTCTGCTCATCTCACCTGGTCTCAGGTACTAAGAAGTATAGATTTTAGTCATTTTCTTTAAGATGTGTCGAGTTTACCCATAAACTGACAAAAAACTCCTAAAAATAGGAGAATAATTTTCTGAAAGTTTTTTGACCCACAGCGCTTATTATATTGCTGTTATACAATATCAGCATCAGCAGGAGCGTTTGCCAGGCCTTCACTTTTATTCCATACGGACAACTGTCCACATCTCAACCACAGGCCAACAATTGGCAGTAATTGGCACATTGCCTTGGCTGTCCTGGGAGAGATCTGAGAGCGCACACGGCCACGGACAGGCTGCCCTTTCCACCAATTAGAGAGTTGTCTCCTTGTGGGGCGGGGGCTGGGGGAGGTCCATCTCACTGCTACCTTGTCTCTTGATCAAAATGATTTGTGGAGATCCTTTTTCTTTTCACTCCTCTCTTCTTCTTGACTGTCTCTCTCTCTCTCTCTCCCTCTCTCTTTCTCTCTCTCGCTTTCGCCACTGAGCTACTACTCTGTGTGAACTGCGAGTGAGAGTCTTCAGTCAAGGACCCCAACCAGCGACTGACAGCCTTACAGTAGCAGTCAGTGGGACATTCACATTAGAGGTGCTCTGACAGTCAGGCAGTGCTAGACAGGCCTCCAAATGAAAATGGTCCATACAGCTCTTTGCTGCTGGTTTCCTTATACATTACTTTTTTTTTTCCTTTAAGTGGATGTGATGGTGAATTGGGCAGAAGCTGAAGTTTCTACCAAATAGCTGAACTTGATTTTTTTTTTTTTTTTTTTTTTACCCCCACTTTTTTTCTTGTTGCTGGTGTATCGGCTTTTTGTTGTTGTGTCTCCAGGCATAAGCAGAGTGTTATAGCTGCATGGCTTTATTATGATGGCTTTGACGCAATGATAGCAGTGTCTCATGTGGTTAGAAATGTGCAGGCCACACATGGTACCAGGGGACCCCAGTGCAAAGGATCACAGGCCTCAGTGCATGCTGCTAACACTACCCAGTTTATGCCACAGGGAAGGCTGCGGAACCAACACCCCAACCCCGTTATTTTCTCCATTCTCTGTCTCTCTTGTCCTCAAAGCCTATGTCTCTCCGCATTTCACTTCAGTAAATATGAGGAGGCGAGGAGATGCTTCCTATACTCAGAAATATGTGTCATGCTACTGGGTTATGTTGTGTGGCAATGTGAAAGTAGAAGGCAACAAAGCGAGCACACACAGAGAGGGAGAGAAAGAAACAGTCTTAGTTATTCCCTTTAATCCGTTGTGAGATATTCAGAACTAGGTTAAATTATACCTCACATTACCCAACACTTAGACATAGCCTTTTGCAGCATGTAACAAGATCACTATCTACACATGTGGGGCTAGTACTGCTGTGTTTTTGTTTTTGTTTTTTTTGTTTTTTCCAGTCAACAATTAGCCCAGTTAAAACCTCCACTTTTGCCACAGGTTGACAGGCACACAGTAAAGCAGCTTTATTTCTCTGCGAGGACCTTCATGAGGGGAGCCTACCTAATATGCTGTCTGGCCCCTGGGCCTGTGGGAGCGTGCTTGGATTATTATGTTAATGCATGTGCCTCCTGCCCTCTCCTCAGTCCCAGCTGGCCTCCCTGTCGTTAGGAAGTGCTTTGCTCTGACAGAGGAGTAATATGCTCCGTGATTGAGGGGCCAAAAGATCGAGCTTTATAAGAGGGGGCCACCACTGATAAGCATATGATAAAAGTGCCATTGTACGCAAATGCCTCAGAGACATGGAAGATGACTTAGCAATTCCTATGGATTTCAGTGGGAGAGTGAATATGTATTAGAACTGTGTGGTCCTTTTAATGTGGCTGGATTTAATTGCGCATAGCATTATACTGTATCTCATGCCATGTGTTTTATTGTACCTTTATTGCACAGACCTTTTTCAATGTGGACACATGACACAAGCGCATGTGAACATACCAACTTCCGCTGAACGAGGGAGGTGCTGTACTTTTAATCATCCTGTAGGAATCAATATAAAACTAAGAGAAGTTTTTTAATGGACTAATATAAATGAAGCAATTAGACGAGTTCTCTTTTTGCGAGCTGTCAGTGAAAACTTTCAGTCAAACCCATTTTGTATCAGAAATGCAACAGAGCAGCCCAGCGCAGTGTTGGTGTGTCATTTAGGTGTACTTACACATACGCGTCTTAATATTAATTGAGGGAGAGTTGGTTAAGTCAGTGTAACTCCATCAGAAAAAATGATGACACTGTTCTGCTAGATGGCACTACCCTGCAGATCTATGTCGCACACACTCATTTAATCAACTTGACATGAAAGTAGCAAAGGAGGCGGGGGGGGGAAACAAAACTGAGAAAAGCAGAGGACAAAAACAGAGGAAGATATCTGCTTTTAAACCCTTGTCTTTTTCATCTCACCTCCTCAGGAGTGCTCGGATAGCTACCTACTAGCTTTGTGTGGGCCCATTCACAAAGTGCGTGGAGTGTTTGTGTTTTGTTTTGTTTGCTTTTTAATCAAATTCAATTTCGTCTCCATCAGTACGAGCTCTTTCCACACCCCTCTCTCTCACGTCTGCCCGGATTATAATGTGTCTCTTTTTTATGAGGAGCCTTCACTGTTATAGTTGTTTGTTCCCTTTTAAGGAGCCCCAGCTGTAACGAGAGGATGGGTATCTGTGGGTAATTGGCGGGTAAATACTTCGCAAAAGAGCAAAGAGAGGTTGTAACACAAGCAGGTTGTTATGCTGTAAAATAAAGAGTGTTAAAGCATTAAATGGAGAGGCCCTCTAGGATGCGTTTCCAGCTGATTTTCCTTCAGATCATCAGAGAAAATATTCAGAATCTTTGTTTTTCGCTCTTCTCTTACATCAACAAGTCCACAATACAAGCTAAGTCGTAAAATGTTGCCTCACAAATGAAAAACTTTTTTGCCTTTCAATGCTTTGACCACACAATTTTTGCACTTGGTGAATTTATTTGTCTATTAAATGTGAAAAAAGCTGAGAAAAAATCTCCAAACTTGTGTTTTGTTGGAAATGTTTATTTGTCATGGGGACCAAAAGACCAAAACTGCAGCCCCACTTTCTTTCGTTTTATGTTTACTTTCTTGCCTACTTACTCATATATTTTCATATCTTTTTATATATTCTGATAGACTTAAAACGCCTCAACATAATCTGGTTGATTTCACCTTGTTTAGCAATAATCTTTTGACCAAGTTTTTGAAGAAGGACCATAAGGGCAATAACTACAAGCAAAAACTGAAAAGGGCTGAAGCTTTAACATGTTTATGTAACATTATTCAGTCAGTATCGTGTCTTTACTCTTGATACTTTGCTGAATCCACTGAGGCACAATTATGTTGCCTTCACGTTCCACTTATATCCATTTTGCTGCCTTGTGGGATTCTCCAGTTGTCATGTACAATGGCCTTTTTATAAGCTTGTGACTTTTCACTCAAGTTTGGTAAAAGTGGAACAAGGGCACTTTGATTGTTACCCTTTCCTTTGTTGTTTGTTAAAGGCCTTGTGCTTTGGCAGCCATTGTCTTTATAAACTCAAAGCTGTGTTAAATGCAGCCCCAGCCCAGCTAATGAGCGGGGAGCCTTCAAAACATCCATGAGATGATGCTGTCAAATGGGTGACATAAAAACGTTGCCTGTAATCCCCATGTGCAGACCCTGGGTGTAAATATGCCAGCTCCACCATTTTCACAGCGTTTACTCCCAGTTCAAACACCCCCACCCCACCCCTCGGAAACCCAGTGACAGCTCTGCAGTATTCTCCACCAGAATCCTTGGCTGGCTGCTTGCAACCAATAAAACAACCATGAACAGCTCTGATAATCTCCTTCATCCACATAGTGGGTAAGACACCTCTCTCTTTCTCTTTTTTTCTGTTGACTGAAACTTGTGATGCTCACACATTTTGTTCTGGGTGTGCTCAGAATCTGGGTGTGACGTTTGGAAATGAATGCAGCGGTTTTTGAGTTGTGAAATGTTGCTGTTTGTTTGCACGGTCTTGTGTGTGTATTCATATATAATATTATACACGTAGTGTTGACTGAAAGATGGAATCAAAAGAAGTTTAATATAATAATGTAATAGGCCTATTCAGGGTTTGAAGTATGAATTTCATAAACCATCTCTTTAATGTCTAAATTTTGGCAGAAATGTAATAATGTAGTAATTTTACCTTATTTGCCTTCCTCCAACCGAGTAACATCTTGTAATGTTTCTTTCCTGCTGGAGCTGGCTTCTTTCAATATGAACACTCCATACACACATGACGAACACAGTCAAGGATAAAGTTTCATTCTTCTAATGATCACCCTAATAGGGAAAAACTGAAAAATTTGGTATCCTTAATCAGATAAATATTTGCTGAAAGAGCAAAGCTTCTGGAACAGTTTGTGTAGAAATGAAGAGTTTAGTTTGCTGAAGCTCACGTTCATGGTTCGAGGTGTAGACTTAATATTGTGAGCAGATCTGAAGATGCATCTGTATTTATTCCCTTACTGCCATCAGTTGTACATCATTGTGCTGACAAACAGTTGGTGGAGGTAATGTATGTAGCAGTGGGGCCAGCAAAAGGTAAAGAAGAAGACTGCTCATGTCTGTGAAAATAAAAACGAATGTGGGGTTTAAAATAAAATCTGCTTTACAAATATTTTATGAGGAAGATAATGCATTCATCACATTCATTACACCTCAAGGATATGCAAAAAAGCATTTTGGTGTGCAGTTTTAGGAGTAAACATAACTTTTGTTTGTTTAAAAGCCAAATCTGTAGTGTCGCTGTGTTCAGGTTCAAGATGAGAAGATTGTCACAGTTTAGGGTGGGAAAATATTAAATGTCACGATTATATGAAACCAATGTTGAAAGTTGGTAGAGCCAGATTTTGGGCTTAGATCTATCAATGGCGCAACCCACAACCCCGACCTCCTCCTTAAGATGTTCTGCAGGTTTGTAAAAATATAATGCTGCTCCCATCTTTGCTCATTACAAAATAAATTAAAATACTGTCATAAACTCAATCTTGTCAAGATGGTGACAATGTCACTCATCCGGTGATATTGTTGTGTGATTTTAAGACAAACCGTTGTCCTTTTGCTGGTTATAGAGGCATGTCCCTAGCTATGGCTGGAAAGATGCTATTTTTATGGGTTGGTTAAAAAAAAAAAAAAAAAAAAAAATATATATATATATATATATATATATATATAGAAATTAATCTGCCTGTCAAATAATATTTAGTGGAGAAGAGTTACCATTTTTACAGTGGATTCAAATGGATTTTATACTGAATAGGTGTTAATTAAACACTGTGAAGTCAAACAATCACTATCAATAGAAATTAACACCAACAATATCAAACAATGAAATACAACAAGGTTCAAAAATCATACACTCCGGTCTCATTCTTACATTTCAATAAAAATTTGTGGATTATTGGATGTTTTTCTGTTTCCTTCTTGAACACCACTCAAGCAAAGTGCACATACTATAACAGACTATTTTAGTGTCCTTGTAGACACGACCCACACATGTTCCTCATCCATCCCTTGTCTGTGTTTGGCTGCTCATCACTCAGTAATCCATACCGTGGCTTCTCATTTGCAGGCTCTGTGTTTTGTGTGGTCCCCCTTTTGCTTCCCATGGATCTCTCTGCGGGGAGTTGAGCTGACAGGCTTGTCTGACTGATGTAATGGGGATCGTCTCGTCAGCTATTGTTTTCCTCGCACACGCACACCGGCTTCACTCATCACCATTATCTGTCTCTCCTGTATAGATACAAATACGTCAGATTCACTGTACTGCAAGGAGAAATCTGTCATATGTCGACCCTAAGAATTTCTATAATGAAGCTACATTTGCTTTTCTTTTATTTGACATTCAGATTATCAGAGTTAAATTGCGATGTGTAGGGAATTTGTTGGGTTGAGTTTCAGCATTCGCACAACTTTGCCTCATGCAACTTTTCTTCAAGTGACTTTCCCCATGTCCATATCAAAATACTTGCCACTCCGTGCAAGAGTTCTTGCCTTAAGACCATGAATAGGTTTCTCCTAGTTTGAGTGTGTACCTGAAAACTTTGCCACAGAACTTTCCTGGATGTCAGTGTTCGCTTCCTTGTCAACCACTGCACCCTTTGATAACCCTGGCCAAAACTCCTTAAATTCACAAGGGGATTCTTAAGAATTCTTGAAAAACTCCTCTCTGGCAGTAGATGTGTTACTGCCCACCCACCCGGTGTGTGGTCGGAGGTAGAGGGGAAAAAACCAAGACAAGCATGCAGGGCTGGTGGGGACTTGCACCCTCCCACATATCATCACAAACCAGGCCTAGACTTCCCCCAGTAATGAGCAGGGGCCCGGACTGTGGGGGTCAATTATTCATGGCCAGTCAGCTGGGAGAGATGGAGCGATAAAGGAGGGGTGTCTCATTGAGCCTACAATTCTACCACGCTTTGCAGTGATTTTTTTTTTTTTCCCCTTGCAGTGCTGCCCTCCAACCACACAACTAAATCTAAGACCGCGTCTGGATGGAATGTAACTTTAAAAGGCATACATGAGTGGCCACTCACTCCAGTGGCCGTCCTGCAGCAGCAGCCCAGGCTACTCAGCCATTCTCTGGCTTCACAATTACTGTGTTGAAAGGACAGACATCGATCGTCAACACACTACAGCTGTTTCCAAGTACTGCCATTATGCATACAGTAGACCATGTTGGTACAATTATCAAAGAGAATAACTCACTGTGGGGAACCTCAATGTCAAGTACTGGTCCTGTCTCTTTGTGGAACACATGGATTATTTTACTGAATTAGCATCGTAGACGCCTCTGTGTGTGTGTAGTATCTGCTGTACATAATTTGGGAGGTCAGACACTAAAAGGAAAGGCATCTTAATTCTCAAGATATTTCTCAAGAGGAGAAGCATCAGGAGGGATTCTCATTTTTTTCAGAAACAAATCAGCACTTGATCACCGGCAGCACAGTGCTGAAAGGATCAAGCGTATTGAGATGCTCTCCTTCACTTCCATTTAAGACAGGATTGAAGACATTGATGGAGCTACTCATGGGACTGCGAATGACTCTTCCTTTCAAGGCCATTTTGCCGTGGCAGAAATTTCCATGTCTCCATGTTTAGTGGCAATATCTCTGACATCAGGGTAATCCATTTAGATGACAGATTGCTGAGCTTTTCACTCACAAGTTGTGTCTGCATTTTAATAGTTGACAAGCCCAAGGGGGGAAAATAAATCCAGTACCTACATACAGTATCTACATAACATATCACATGTGCAGTGATATTGTACTAAATGTGTTTTGATCATCAATTACTAAACTACGTGACTGTTCTTCACTAAAAAGAATAGATTTTGGATGGAATATGATTTCAAATGAAGCCACAGTGGCAGTTTTTGTGTAACATATGTGTGAAATGATATTATAACTGAGTGATAATTGTACATGAATATTTTATGCATAAAGGTCGAGGAGATAAGATTCTTGGTGCATTCATTTACGAATGCATAATAATGGACCAAATCAAATCATGCTATAAAAATAAACATTACAGTACCTCTCTATTAAAATAAGGTTCCCTTGCAACTTAATGGTATTGTATATCTCTCTGCTCATACTGGAGGGCATGCTGTGTACGTTCTGCGGCGAGTGACTCCGACTGTGGAGAGACATCTATCAAAATCCCATAATGGCCACCATCAGGATGCACTACGAAGTAAAAACACATGGAAAGAAGATTCCCCTCCTTATTAGCTGTCATCACTCCTGTGAATATATGTGCAAATAAATGGCTAGTATCACACAGGGAGCAAATGTGTCCCCCGGTGAAGCTTTGGATATGGGAGGGTGGAAGGAGGTGAACCAGTGTGTGGGTGTATATGTATACATCTATATATGTACGTGTTTGTGTGTGTGTGTTTGAAAGAGTAAGAAAGAAACAGGATGGCGGGGGGTTCGTGGATGAAAAATCATCACCAGTCCAAATGCAGATATTGTGGCGGTCTCACACTCCTGCCAGTGTCACCCTCCATTCGTCACTGTCCGCAAGCCTGCCTCTCATTAAGTGGCCCCGCTCTGGCGACAACTTAATTTCCTTAAGAGGACCAGACACCTGATTCAATTGTGCGCCCATTACAGATTTGTTTTCCCCGTCTAGGCCTTGCTGGGACCTCGTGGCTCTGAACAGAAATACTCTCTCAGTATATTAAATGTTGTGGACATAATTCCCAGACATATGATTCATGTCTGCCTCCCAGTATCCATCCCTCACAATGCCCTTAGCTCGAATGGCGGCATAGCTTCATTCGGCTGGACCGGCTCAGCTGTGTGTCTGTTTATGGCTGTACTTGTTATATCACCGCTGTTGACTTTCATTATATACGTTCAGATAGCTCTTTTGATCGTGCCTAGTGGATTGAATGAACAGTTTATCCCACAGACTGTCCTATAGTGGAGGCCTTCTAGTTTTCAGAATCCAAAACACTTCATTAATCCCCAGAGGGAAATTCTGTTCATTACAAATGGAAATAGAATTATTACAAGAGTATTTACAATATCCATCCAATTTAAAATTTTCTTTCAGACTACTCACATCAGATCTTTGTGCTTTGAATATAAATGTTTAAGATACTTTTTTCCTCACCTGATTATTAAGCTCACCAGTTTGTTATCACGTCATCACAAGACCCGGAGCTCTTCAATAATTCAGGACCACTTTTGAACGGTTTCAACATGACTGCTCCTCAGTCCTCTGTCTTTGAAGATCAGACAGCGTAAGATGTTTTTATCTGTACGTCAGTGCAGGTGAGACTTCCATTGTCCATTTGACTGCTGGTCTCCATAGCTTACCTCTCACCTACACCTGTCAGTCAAACGGCGCTTCCTCTTGTACAGGGTTTAACTGATTGTTGCTGTAATTTTTCTGTCATGGCTTTTATCCACAGGGTGTGAGTATGTTTGATACCAGGTGCTCACCCAAAACCACACAAAAGCCTCTCGTATTCATTTATTTATGGTTCTGACTGGGTTTTTTTTTTTTTTTGCTTTTTTTTGCCAAAGTACCCTGTCAATTACCCAAAAAGTCTTCCTTTGAGGAGTTATTTTTGATCTCCCAGTCTTCCAAATAGGATTGCACATCTGTGTGCATTGTTTGGTAATGGTATTGCTCTGAATTTAAAACTAAAAGTAGAGACAAACCCCCCCCCCCCCCCCCCCCCCCCCCCACACACACACACACACACACACACACACACACACACTCACACTCACAGAGAGGCAGGTTCAGGTTTTGCTTTACACATCTCTAAGAGATAAAACTGCTGAGTCTGTTTTCAACAGCCAATAAAACACAGAGAAAAAGTCAACATTATAGAAGGAATTCACTCCCCCCTCACTGCTCCTTTCCCATGATGCTTTTTCCTCTGATCCCTCAGTGTGTGCGTGTGTGTGTCCCCTCGCTCTTATTGGCAGTATTGGCAGCTTTACCACAGCAACAACACCCTGTTGTATATTTCAAATATTGAATTGTGTTTTTGGTTGTGTACTTTAGAGCTGAATGAATTCTACTATTCTCTATTCAATTACGACTGTACAGCTATTCTCTCATTGTCTGATTTCAGGGCTCCAGTATGAATAAATGCTGCTTGATTGTGTTAAATATGAATGAACATTTAATATCAGTGTCTGCTTTTGGATGGTTGATTGGCCCCAAAAAATACATTTGAAGCTTTTAATGTTGAAAGAAATTAATCACATCAATCTAAAAGGAAAATAGTAGCGATTTTTGTTTCATTAGTGTATCTGACAAGAAGAAGAATATCAGAATTGACCTGACACCACACTATAGATGTGCAAATCCAAATGAATAAGAGATGTATTATAAACACACTTACACTTATGTACGTAGTACATAGTACATGGGTGTAGTTATGTACACCCCCAGCCTGCCCCCAACACACACACACACACACAAACATACACATGTAATCTGGTCTGACTTTTTACTCTAGAGATAAATTTTCACAATTTCTGATAGCTGAACTCAGGATATGTACGAATACTGACAACCAAGCAGTTTAAAGTTCACCAACAATACACTTTCTTTTCCTTCCGCCCATAGACCAAGGAAATACCAGCTGATTCTGTAAATTTGTATTTTCCATTCCACTTTATTTCCTATATACGGTTTTTCCCCATATGGTCCAATAGAGCTCAGCAGCGTGTGTGGAGGAGTGTCTCTGTTCCCCCAGTCCTCTCCCTCTCCAGGAGCATCAAAAGGAGGAGGACCCACGCAGGGTGTTTGAAGAGCCTACAGACACTCCCCTATGGGTGGTGAACTGGCAGATGCTCAAACCACATAACTCTATCAGGCAGGAGGGGCATCCTTCTCATCTGCTTTTATACCTGTGCCATTGGTTTCATATGCAGCCATGAGCTAGACATTAGTCAACCGTATTGTTGTTTGTAGATTTGGAACCTAGCATGTAACACTGTGCAATTAATCAGTGCAATAATTCTTTCGCCCTCCGTCTTGGTGTTATGACTTTGTCCTTGGTTTTGTTCATTTACTTTGTTTAATGTCCTCTCCAAGCTTGTAGTTCAACTACTTTAACTTTAAATGGTCAGTTCATCCCATCACAAGAAAACATCAAGTACTTTCTTCTCTGTTATTTTTACTGATATTTAGAGATGGGAGCATTTTGGTTTTGCGGTCAGATCATTCTTCTTTTTTTTTTTTTGTGGATTAACCACATTAGATTTCATTTTTGCGGGGAAACGTTGGTCCAAAAACTTGTTCCTACACCAGCCATCAATCCCAAACCATCTGTGTGATAATTAGGAATCAACCACAGGACCATATGGGACTGATTGAAAAATTACATTAAATGAAATCTAATTCTACAGCAGCACCTGATTTTAGAGACAATGTCCCAGTCATCATGAATGACTGCAGAACACGCTGTCAGTAATCTTCATATTGACGTTCTGTGGTAGGCTATACAATATTAACTTTAATTATAGAAATGAATTTAAGGATTATTCAAGCAAAACATTGAGACCCTCTACAGGCAACCAAACTTTATGGACTATGGTAACCTTCCTCTAAGTTACATCAGGTTCCAGATTCAACATTAAGGTTAAAAAAAATGTCACTGTGTTGACAACTATTGGGTTACTGGCATGAAACGTTGTGTAGACAGTAGATAAACTGTTAGTGTGATCACCACATCAAAATGACACGATGTTCAACATTTTCTTCCATTAAATCAGCGATAAACTGATGGAAGAGGTTATTTCAAAACCTGGACAAATAAAAGCAAAACTATTTGCATGGCCAAAATTCGGTAGGGATAAGAGAAAAACTGTTTCTTGGTCATTTTTGTGACATCCTCCTGAACAACAGGCTTTTTTGTTTGGTACTTACCTGTATGAAGTACTAGCTTACCCCCCCACCATTCCTTCAAGAACGTGAATTGCAATGCTGTTTGCTGTCAACACTGTACATTGTGTTGTCAGTATGTTTTCAGTAGCTCAGCCATCACAGCTTCACACAGCTGTGGTCCCTGCCATGCTGATTGTCTGGCCTTTAGCTTCCTGGGTGGCAGCCGCTGAGGCTTTGACCTGCTTTGTCTCCCTCTCCCTCACCTGCTCACTCAGTCTGCCTCTATCTGCGCTCACAGCCCTCACCTCCTTCGACAGCCCTCCCGGAATGTCGGCTCCTGAAAGACAAGCCTCTCCCCCTCCCGCTCTTTAATTCTTCATCTCTTTCCTCCTGGTAGTTTTTCCATCTCCTCTCTGGGTCTCTTTGCCTTTGCCTGTCCATCTATCACAGCCAACTCCTCACCCAACTCCTGTGCTCTCATGTCAGCAAGAGGTGAAGGAGGTGTCTTGCAGTAAAGAAGAACCTACAGCTTTGTTTCATATTACAACTCACACAGTGCTGTAGCTGTCTACTGCTATCACCCTCTACTGCTGCCTCCTAAAAACCTCTTCTCCGTTTACAAAACTACTTTTTTCTTCTCCTTGCATACTCTTTATCTGACTATACAGTAATTTGAAAATCAAATAGATGAATAGATTTTATGCATGTTATATAATTAACATCAGACAAGGAATTTATACAACATTAATTGTGGAAGTGCGCCTCAAAATACGCTGTCAGGGTATTTGTGAATATCTTAGATCCCTCCGAGTCAGATACGGGCTACTCGGAGAACTAGAAGATCTGCCCAACATGTTGTACGTATAATGGCTTTATAATGTTAAAGAACACGCTAGCAAACATTTGCTTGTTTACACAAGTCCTGCTATTTACTCTCCTTTTAGCTCTGCTTTGGTCTCCACCAGCTCAACTACATTCCCCAGCTTTTGTCAGTACTGTTACACAATGTACAGTAGTTTTGATGAATCATATGAAAACACAACAAGATGAGTGAGTAGAACTGAGAGGGTTTGTGAACAGTAGCTTTTTGTTCTGTACCCTCCTAATGCTTCACACAGAGCGAATCGGGAGACTTGTCACTAAAAAAAACTATGTAATTTGTTAAGGTATGAAAATTGATATCAAAACTCACCAAAACTCACTTAAAGTCTAAAACCTAAAGCATTGCAACCAAGGCCAAAATGTCCCACAGGATGGGCAGTGAATTTAAATTTAAAATACATTGAAGGCAGATGAACAAACACAAGATGACATGCAGGCTGACACAGTTTACTGGATTGCAATTGATATAATTCTGTCTACTCAAAAGTTGAACTCTTTTTCAACTCATCAACAATGCAGCCACGTCACAGTGTCCCCCGCCCTGAATACTGTCACATTCCTCCGCCTCAAAAAGCATAGATTACATTTTCCTCTCTCCCAAGCAGTGTGTCTGTGCATGAACGTGCCCTTAATCAGCAGAGATGCACTACAAATACGGACGCTTTGCAACATGTTTGTCTTGTAATTCAGCAGGGAAACGGAAAACACACCCTCCATGTTCACAGTGATCCTACTTCCCCCGAGCAAGCTAGCGTAACTCTGTGGTCATATTTCATTAAAGAACTGTTTAAAATGCAACGTTGTTAATAGGCTCATTGTAACTTTGTGTGTATGTATGCCACAGCACATGCCCATTATACAAATGTGTGATTCCTGTGTTTGTTCGATCCCTTTATCTAGTGATCAAAAAGGGTCTGTGTGCCCATGCTGAAAGGGGCTGGTCCAATGAAGGAAGAGAGAAGGTCTCTACACATGTAATCCTTGTCATTGAATTTAGGCAATCTTTTTTTTTTTTTTTTATTAATGAATATTTCAGTAGTTATTGCAGCGAGCTACTCGTGCGAGTCTCTCTTTTCACTGCTCCCTTTGCTCCTAAGTGAATCACTCATCTAATGATTTAATTAATAGCATTGTATCCACAGATGAAAAGCTTATATTTAATCAGCAAAATGGAGTGAACTGAGATCAGGGGCCTTGACTGTCATCAAAACGTGCTTGAGGTCCCACTTGCTCACTAAGCCACTCTAAGCCCTGGGACACCCATACTTAATTGAGAGTTAATAAATAAATGTGGTTAGAGTAATCCCTGGATCCAGCCCCTCAGAGCCTCCCATCCAGCCTTGTGTATGTGTGTGCGTGTGCGTGTACATGCATGTGTGCATACATGCATACCCTGGCCAAGCTCCCTATGTCACTACAACCGTGCCAAGGCAGACTCTACTGTAGTGTGCCAGATACTGGTTTATTTACCTGAGATGCCCCCTGTGTCACTGCAAGTGCCATATGTTAGATCCCAGGATGATTGGTCCCAGAATGGACCGTCTCCTTTTTTTTTTCTTCCTCAGTTAGTCATATATTGTAAGTCATGAATTCAAATCCCTTTTTAACAGAAAGGCTAATTTTTTAATTTGCCTTAGTTTACCAAAACCTGGTAGTAAACAAAATACACAAATACAACAAAGGCCTGCAAGAGAATCTGAGTAAATAAGGACAGCACGGCCTGTAAAACAAGTCATTGACAAGTAAGCCTGACATCCTATGTTTTTGTCATCCGTGTCTGTTTTTGGGATTTGCCTCCTATTTCTTGTCCAGTTTGTGTGTTTATAGATGTCTGTGCGGTGTACTTTGTGCTGCTGCTGCTTTTTGCCAGCACACTGTTATAAATGACATATTCTACAGTATGTTAGTAAGACTATTCATGGTTATAATATTATTTATACCAAGTTGAAGGTGCAACTGATATCGGTTTCAATTTGCCAATAAAGACGTCCTGGCAAGAGGGTTAAGTAAAATATGCATCAAGAACAAAGACGAATCCAGGAAGCTCTTTGTTAGTCTGAAGAAGAAGATGAGAAAGAGTCAAAAACAGAGAAATTTTGTGTAGTCTTGATAAGAGATCCCATCAACAATACAATGAGAAGGAACCCTTTGGCATACCAAACTCTGGCTGATTTCAAGATAAATTAAAACTACATGTATTAAACACAGTATTTAAGTTGTTGGCTGAAAATGCCAAACGCTACAGAAACTCATTCAAATACTATTCTAACTGGGCACTTCTTTAAAGAAGGGGAGACACTAGAGGAAGGAAACCGTTATGGGCTGAGTTTTCACTTGCTCTGCAGCCAACCAGTCGATAACAACAGGCCTGTTACAAAGCAGATATTCTCAGTCCAGTAGGAAAGGCACAGATATTTCTACTGCCAACTTTAACAGCAGCTCAGTTTAAATATGTCAGTAATAGTAGGAACAGTATGTAACCTGTGAAACCAAAAAGCTAAATGGATTTCAGTCGTATTATTGACTTGTGTTTTTGCTAACTATGATCCACAAGTTCTGTGTTGTAGTATTTCTGTACTAAAGAGCTTAGTCTTGACCGACTTAGGTTATGACCTCTTATTCAGATTTTGGTTCAGACCCACCCTCCATCTTTTTTTTTTTTTCCACATTATACAAATTCACATTTGCTAGTTTGAAAGCGAGGAAAAAAGGGGGGAAAAATGAGATGGAGAGAGAAGTATGTGTTTAGCTAAGCAGGGGCAGTCCCTGGTCCATTGCCCATCATTTATTGATAAAGGCCCTAGAAAATGCGCGGGAAAAAAAAAAAACTAATGAAATTATCAACGTTCTTGAATTAATGATGAATGGGAATAAGAAAAGGCTGGGCTCTCTGTGGAGCCAGAGAGGAGCGCTGCTTCATTAGCCATGCAGTCTCATCACATCCTCTTTTGGAGCTGCAGACACTGGGGCTCTCCACTCTCTCCTCTCCTCACCATCAGGACCTGCCATTGGATTCCATTCAGAAAAATAACCCTCTCCTTTCCTCCCTTACCCCCTCCACCCCTACCCTTCTACTGCTGCCCATTTCTTTTTGTTTATCTTTCCTATTACTTCACCTGCCCCCCCCCCCACCCACCCGCTCGGCTTTCAGAAGACAGGAACTCTTGTGGCAAATTTTATTTATCCCTTCTTCCACTTTTCCTGAGGGTGAAGAGTGAAAATCTTGACTCAATTCTGGAAGCACGTGCGGCCAGAGAGCACACCTCTTTGCCTCTGCCTACTTTTCTTTTTCTTTTTCTTTTTTTCTCCAGCTCTCCCTCCTGAATCGCTCTCTGTGGATATCATTCCTGATTCTGCACATGCAAATGATATGGGAGGGAAGATGTGACGGGAGGGGGGGCTCTGGCTGAGTTTGGATTCATTGCCCCCTCCTCCTCCTCCTCCTCTTCCTCTTACTTCTCGTCTTCTTCTTTTCCCTGGGTGGAGCAGGAGTGGGCTGGTGAGCCGGAGCACGCTGAGAAATCACGGGCATGGGGTCTCATTAGGTAAGCAGAGGCCAGGGCAGCAGGGCTTCAACCAGACACTGATTATTCTGAGAGCAATATCTGGAGGATCACCTCGGCTATACACCTGATTAGAAGCGCTGTCTCTTACAGTTCAGCCCTCTTTCACTGAAGAGAATGAATTAATCTTACCTTTTGTGTGGGATCATGTTTGAGCTTTAAAATTTACTGCATTTAAAAGAAACTATTTTTGCCTCATTTTGACCATTGTATTTAACTTTTTTTTTTATTTCTGAAGCATGAAAGAGGATTTAGCTTTCTCTTCCCAGTCACTGTTTTTCTTTTGAATCCAATCTGTTGTTGTAGGGTGAGGCCTTCCTGTTTCCTTTAAGTGCAGACAAATGGACTAGCTTATTGTTCCATCAATTTGGTAAAGTCGGTGATTATCTGTGAGTGATGTATGTATTTGAATTCTGTTAATAACGTAATGAATGACCTCACCATCATTTTTTGGGTCTTCATATTACCCTGAATAGATATAGGTATATGCATGTTGCCCTCTCATAAAAATTGATGACATAAAGGAGTCTGCATGACAGACAGCAGTGACACGCATAATGTAATGTGCGGTCCTTTACATGATAATCTGATCTGAGAGGAATTCAATTATTTATTAATAACACAACAGACTATCATTAAAACAAATTGTGTTTGTCAACACAAATGCACAGTCAGAGCGATGAGGTCACAGGTGTAATGTTATGTTTTGATGTCTTGAGCCTTCACACACACAGACACACACACCTACACACACACACCTCCTCCCCTCCATCCACTTCTTTTCTTATGAATTGGCTGAATTGATCCTCATACAAATTAGGTCTGTCCTCAAAGGGCTCCATCAATACATTGACTCCTTTTATGAGGGTCATCAAACAGCCATTACTGGGCATCAGGGGGTCCCGTTTGGGGAGAGACTGCCCAGGGTGACTGATGAGCTGGATGGGGATGGTAGCTCGTCTGGGGGCCTCAGAGCTTAGGGCCTGTGGCAAAGAAAAGAAGGGAGAGAGAGAGAGGGTGGGGTGGGGTGGTTCTTATTGAGTGTTAGATTCATTAGTTAAGCAAAACCAAATTAATTTGCTGTGCCACAGAGCGGCTGCTGCTGCTGTCCAAAAAATGTTGTTTGCTGCCTGTGTGATAGGAAAATTAAGTACTGTAATTATTTATTATACTACTTGGATATACCTTAAATAGGAGTCCTCTATGAAGTTATCTATTTCATTAAAGACTGGGAAAAATGCGCTGGGAGGAAAAGAAATTGTGGATTAATCAGATGTTTATTGTCTATAAAAGTTCAGAGAAGAGTGAAAAATGGCACCTTAATTTCCCAAAGCTCAAGGCGACCTCTCCTTATGTCCTGTTTGTCCGAACAACAGCTCGAAACCCAAAGGTCTTCACTGCCAGAAAAAAAAAAAAAAAGCTTAAAAGCCATGAATCTAGAAAAACTTCCAGTGAAGGTTGACCATCAGAGTAGTCGCCTGTTAATTCTCTGTAAATCGATGAATAAACTAGTTGGTTGAGCTTTAGACTGTGTCATTGATTTTTTTGCTCCAAAAATTAAGATGAATTTAGATTACGGGGGGGGGGGTACACATTGTTGTCCACTAATAAGTAATTTAGCAGCATAAATGACTGGTGAAGTACAAATAAATCAGATAAAGATTGTATGCTGTCTGAAATTACATCTTTTTTAAAAATCTGGTTTGATCCTGCGACTTAAATGGCTTTTTCAGACCCATTCAAATTCTGTTTATGGTCGTATAAATGGGTCCTTGCCAGACTGAAATAAGGCATCACTGTAGTTGATTGTTACATTAACAAGCAAATAATTATCATTTTAACCTGAAAAACAGAAAAAGAAACCCATATCAAATGGCCAAAATGGTTACAATGTGTGACAAGGAAAAATAATACTGGGGCAACAACAATAGACAAGCAGAGGTTAAAAAAAGCCCCAAAGCATTCCCAATGGTTGCGCTCAGGTATTACGAAAGAATCTTTGAAAGTGAACATAGGCACAGCAGGATGTAAACAAACTGTCACTGCTGTCAAACACTTGCTTCAAGAAGTGTCAAAAGTTCAGACTTTTCAATTACAGCAGTTTTAATATGCACACGAGCCTCCCCCGACTGATTAAAATGCAGCATTTTAAGTCTAATTGTTCAAGAAAACTGTGTTTTATGTTGCTGCAATGGTAATAACTAATGATAGATGCATTAAATTAGCATACATTTCCCAGACCGAGAGAATATCTGATCATTGTGCCACAGAGAATTGCTCAAGTTAGGAAGTTAATTTCATTATCTCCTCCTCCTCCTCCTTCTCTTTCTCCTCCTCCTCCTCCTCATTTAAAGCCGCCACTTTACAATAATTGGAAAACAGAATAAAAGATTAGCTTTTGACTGGATGACGGGCATTAATAAAGTGTGATGGAATGTGAGTGTTGCAGAGTGGGTACCAATTACAGCAGCCAATCTGAGACAGGCAACCGTTGATGGTGGTGGTTCAATCTCTTCATCTGCCTTACAGTACCATCAGGGACCTACTGCAGAGACCTCTGCTCCAGCTAGCAGGCTAATTGTCAATTCTACTTAAGTCATAAGGAGAGCTATTTTACCAGTGCTTTGGAGAGGAAGTGAAGTGTAAAATTAAAGTAAAAGTCGAGGATGAATGTAGAAATAAAGTTCAAGGAGAAGCACTCGGTGATTTTGTGGAATAATTTGGTTTAGATAATTTGGAAAAAAAATGTCTTTGGGAAATAATATTGCAGAATTATGTTATCAATCAGTTTTATTAAATGTGACACAAGCTATTGTATTAAAATTGCCAAAGTTTAGATAAATGTAAGTTTTTCTTAATGTGAACATTGCATAAATGTGATCATCTGAAAACATTTCTTTTTGCTTCTTCCTTTCATTTTTTTTTTTTTGGAAATATCAGGCACACTGTAGCCATATTCCAGTAGGTCTTTATTGGAGTGAAGTAAAAAAAAAATAAAAAAAATCTGACATCAGTTTCTTCCTAATTCTCATGGGTCACCCTCATCCCTCACCATGTCACCGCTGTAGTCACATTAACCATATCTGTCACAGTGACCCAACACATCATCATTCATTGGCTGTTTCAGCTGTTCTAAACTAATGGTCAGCCCAAATACAATTTTGCTTAAAACCTGAGAGGCACGCCATTTGTAAAATAAAAACAGATTCGATTTCAGAACATTATAGCTAATATTTAGTATCTTTGTTTTCTGTTTAAAAACATATATAATGACATAAACAGTGTGAACTGCTTGGACGTAAAGTTAGCACTCCAGAAACCTGTAAAATCAAAATATTTCACCTTTTATTTTGAAGCTATATGATGCTAATTGTATCGCTACTCAATACTGAATGCATGTAAAGGTATTCTTTGTAAAGCTGTTGGTACCACTTTTTAATAAGCCTGCCTTCACAGTGTCTTTTTAATTTGTCTCTAATTAGTTTATTAGTATTAACAAATTAGTAATAGTATGGAAATTTAAACAGGCTACAAGTGAAAGCTGTTAAGTTAGCTTTTATAGCCCACATTACTGAATCATTGAGAAAAGAAGGATGGGAATTATAACCAGTGATCAAATCTGCACTTAGAAATGTTTTCTTGGCTTTAATAAATGGTCCAGATGGTCTGTAGCACTGTTCAGGAGGTAAATAGTCAAAGGGTTTCATTGATGGGGTCCATGACCTGCCAACCCCATAATTGTTCACAGCTCATCCATGCAGTATTGGCAAATGATTTGCTAACCAATAATAAAGCCATCGCTTACAACTGATAAACCCCCTTTTTGAGTGTTTCTAATTAGAAAGAGGGCCAATTGCGTTCATTTATTAAGTTTATCATAACAGTGTAAATGTGTACTATAAGTCATATTTAATGACAGTATATGAAATAAAAATTATTATTACATAGCTGTTAACAGAGTACACCAACCCCCCCCCCCCCCCCCAAAAAAAAACGGCAGTCCTAAATCTCCAGGCTGGTTATTTAAAAAATTATCTACTGATTTGGAACAATTTAGTATAATTCATTGTTTCATTATAATTCATTGTTGTGTTTACAGGAAAATATTTAAAACGGATCTTTCAACTTTGATGGTTTAAATACAGCTGCCATTTTCTGGATGTTCATTACTATTTTCAACTTAAAGCCTAGAACAAACGGGAAACTAGATTTATATTTATTTTTTCATTGATGTAGTAATCATGCTTGAGATTTCTGACTATTGCACAGACCATGCCATCACGTGAAAACAGATCAGCTCTTCTGAACGCCATTTATTTTTCTGCAAATCTCTAATTTGACAATATAGGAGATGTAAGTAGGACAGAATTGCAGAAACTTGCCAATCTGTACACACACGCACCTACATACACTCTCAAACACAGACAATCTGGCCTCATCAGAAACTATGTGGTGGGCCCTTTGTTGTCAAACCCTTCATACAGAAATTGCATATTCATGGGGTTGTATGTATAAGCCATTTCTGCTGGCATAAGCATGCAGCGCAGCAGCAGCGTGCTGAAATGACTGTCGTTCTCTGCCGTTGTTTGCCACTTAACCTACCTCCCTTTTTAAGAGGGTGGCACCTTGTGTTTTTTGATGTGTTGCACTGCATCGCAGCCCCATCACAGCAAAGTCACCAGGTTTAATAGTGGCTTCAAGGCCTGTGGTGAGGCGCCTCCCGATCACACACCAAACAGCGAGATTTGCAGTTATTCGATTGGCATCGTTTTGTGGCAGTGGACAAACAGAACTGCTTTGAATTAGTGGTGAACTGCTGTTTACTGCCTTATCTTACAGATGTTGAACGCAGTTCTCTTTCCAACAAAGAGAATGCATCACACACACACACACACACACACACACACACACACACACAAACGAGCCTGCTCACCCTGACATCTATATTTCATCGCGTCCCTGGGTTCCCCAGCACCTTTGTTTTAGCCAACACCATGCTAAATCAAATTCTTGCATCATGAAATTGTTAGAATTCTTCTCCCTTATTTTGGTGAAAAACATTTAGCTGCAAATATGGTTCAATATGGTGCCTGTCTATCGATTAGTTCAAATATATATACTGTAATGTTTCTTACTGCATTGAAGACGAAGTTGAGTTGAAGAGTGCAAGACACTTTCCAAAGTCAAATTGTTAAAACTCCACGTGTATTATCATGTAGGAGACACAAAGAAATCTTTTTCCCCTTTGTTAGCCAGTGTAGCCATGAGGTTTTGTTTCTCTGGTGAAGAATCATCGGCTGTCAAGCCTCTTTGATCCTCAGTAGGTTCAACCTTTGAATTAAATCTCGTCCATCTAAGACCCACCAATAAAAAGAAAGGGATTTTCACAAGTGATGTCTCAGACCTGTCGGGGCAGGGGCCTCAACATCCTGACGTAAAT
This sequence comes from Remorina albescens, assembly GCA_034769265.1. NCBI lineage: Eukaryota > Metazoa > Chordata > Actinopteri > Carangiformes > Echeneidae > Remorina > Remorina albescens. Next base: position 5,624,344 of record CM068487.1, read on the forward strand.
ACATCTCTTACTTTGTGTCTTTTTGACCTGACAGTGACATTTATAGTATATTTATGTATGATGTGATTGATACAAAAATTTGTGGAAATATGCTTCCACTAAATATGAAACTAATGCAGCTGGTTGTCTCAGCTCAGTGTAGCTCATCTTATCTTAAAGACTGGAACCGGGGGGGACAACTGGCCTTAGGTAGCAATGCAATATAATCAGCCCAACAGCTCTCCAGAGCTCTTTAGTCAACATGCCATCTTTTTGTTAAATCCACATAACCGAGGTGTGAAGGGAACAAGCTCTGTTTTTCTGCGGCACTAAGTGCTGTACTGTTGCTCTCTCTGTGATGACATGACCCCGGGAATAAAGTAACAAGTATAACGAGTTAATTTCTCAGCTTTAGAAGTGCTGAGATGCTGAAACCTCTGGGCAGAGTGAGGTTGGCTGTGTCTTCCTATTTCCAGGCTGTATATATAAAAAAAAAAATCCCTGCATCCTGGATGTGGCTGTCCTTCTAACTCAATACTAATATTAGTCTTTTTATCTAACACTTGACAAGAAAGTCAAGTGTTTTCACTGGCATATCACACAGAACATTGGACTGTTGCTCACAAAAGATTATAAGGTTATGGCTGAACACAGACAAGCAGGTGTGAAGATGCTGAATATGACACTGAACACTCACTTCCCTTATGCCATTATCTTAATTGAAATCTTGATTGTTTACTTGCCTCTATTAGTTTCCTGGTTTACTCTCGAGAGTATTGACATTACATTTCTCCCCCAGTATTCAAAGTTTCAGATACAAAAAACATAAAGGCAGCAAACTCACCCTAATTTATGAGAGTTTCACATGATGCGTATCTGCATGTGCAAAGCAATTTGTAATTTACCCATATCACCCAGACCATGAATTACCTTAATTAGAAACACCACCTCAAGCTCTTTCTATTGATCGCCCAGCATGTTAAATCAAAAGTAATGTTGGACAGTTACCCAAGAAAGTCATCGCTGATTAATCAGCCACTGCTCAATCATTACACTTTTAAAGGATTTCCTCTTCCTTTAACACGTCTTCCATTTCACCCCAGCGCTTTGTATTTTTAATTTTCTTTTCCTACTGCCTTATTTGATGTTTTGTAACTTTTCATGTGTTGCCATTAGATTGCTGCCTTAAAAAGGAGTTTCTTTCCTCCTAGGGTGGCAAGGGTGCCTATGCATATGAATATTTTCAATTGATCAATACAGTACACCGCCGCAGAGCCTTTGATAGTCTCCTGCTTGGGTCCTCAGTGATGTCATAATGGTGGGACGCCGACCCAGGGCAAAACATCCCAATCCACAGCACAGAGGAGCAAACATTAGAGCCCTTTGACGTCCTCTGTGTTTAATATTACACGACTGTTTACTGAAGGTTGTTGTGTCCATCAGGGAACCCGAGTATGTTTAAGGTCATGCCATCTCAGTTCCTCTTCAGTCAACTTCAGGATCTTTGATCACTTGTTGTTTTTGACTCTGCTGTTTTCAATCGTGGCCAGGTCTTTATAATGCATGAGGACATTACATAGTGATGAAGAGCTTGGCAGGCAAGTCAAGTGATGGAACTTATTAGACGCTTTCAGAAAGAATTTTATGTTCTTCATCATACCTTAAGCTGAGAGGAATAATCTGAAACCACTCTTGAGATGAGAAAATTTATTCCAAAACTACCCCCCCCCAACCAAAAAAAAGTGTAATTTTCTTTTCTTCTCACTAAACAAACTAACATGTTAACTACTAATGTAAATTAATTTTGTTTAAACTTTTGAACTTTGGAGGTTCACAGTTTCTCCCCGTGTTTAGTCTTCAGGCTATATTGAGTAAAACAATATCTGTTTCTAGTATTTCCTAAAACTATTGCTTCTCCTTTAACTGTTTGACTTAAAAGGTCTTCTCTTTTTAAGTTAGGTGTTATCATCTGTATATCAGCTCTGAATGTTTCCGATAATGTAGTAGGTTTTATGCCAGTTACATGTTACAACTTCGCTTTTCGTTGTCTCAGTGACCCACCAACAACAACTCATTAAAAGCTAAACTTGATACCTTATGTGTCATGTTAGCATGCAAGTGAACACCAAGAAAGATGTTTTGAAGGATAAAATCTATATTATGATTATACAACGTCTGAAGAAATCTTGAGTTGTTTTAAACTTTTTGCACAGAAAGGGAAGAAAATCTTAAATAGCAAAGCCGAAAAGCGCAGACTTTGGAAGGGTTGAGAAAGGTCGTCTGTGAAACGCAATCCATTTGGTTATTCAGGAAACATTATAAGAGCGCAGACCAAGAAGAAAGAAGAAAAAGAAAGAAAAAACAAATGACCCCTAGTTGGTTTGGGCGCAGTAAAGATTTTGAGTTTTTAATCGCTTAATGTATAATGCATATGGACTGAATCAGGCTTACTGCTTATTCAGCAGTTTTTCAACAAGGATAAAAATGTGAAAGGGAAGCACTAAAGTCTAAAGTATTATCTCATGATGATGCTTTTCCCTTTGTTTGTTTGTTTTTTTTTTTAAAGCTCTGACATGTCAATGTTTTAGACGTTTACCCAATAAAGATATCTGGTTGGGATGATGTATTTAGCTATAATTTCTTTTTCTTTTTTTTTTTGCCTGGAATCAGATCTTATTGTTTATCTGCTGTTGTTCAACTGCTAGAAAAGTTAGAATCTACGTCATTAGATACAAACAAGAAACTTTATCCAGGAAATCTTGAAACTTACTGAAATTATGAGCTTTTTCTGATTATGAGTGCTCAGTAAACTGTTTTGTATTTCAGTATATAGCTAGATAAGAGTGAGCTAGTTTTAACAACATACATTATTAACTCAGAACCCCATTTTTTGCCCGGACTGATCAAGGCATGGCCTTTACAGCTCTCTACACACAGTGACAATGTACTTCAAGAAAGTTTAGCCCGAAAATGATTAGCATTATCAAAAGTAACTAGTTCGACAAATACAAGAAACATCAACCTTTTATTTCTCCTTCAGAAGTCTGACAGAACTTCTAAAAAGTGAACTCTGTTGCTGTCATTTGAACATTCACACAAGTACACTGTCTTACTTTTGTCCGGTGGCTTCCATACTGCCTGAGATAAGATCCAGTAAAATAATTACAGTTTCAACATCATTTAGCGTCAACTCTGTTTACAGAAAAAGCGCACATGCTATGATAACTAACTTGTTGATGGTTTTTTTTTTCTTTTTTAGTAGTAAAGGGTCATTTTTATTCGGATTGTTCTTTTATTTAAATACACGTCACATTTTTTCACAGTGAAGGTGTAAAACCTTTGCAAAGGAGAAGCCTCTTTTCTATTTATATATATACATATATATATATATATATATATACATGTGTATATTGCAGGTGTTGAAATGATCTAACAAAGGTTACTGCCGGTGGAGGCGGGAGGAAAGAGGGAAGCTATCGAACTTGTGTCCTGGTTTCCCTACTAGATAATGATCTCTTGAAAGTGTGTGTTTTTTCCTCTTCTTCCTGTAACAGTGTGTGCCAGATGAAAGATAGTTCCGGGGCTAGTGCACCAGCACACATCTGACTGAGGCAGGTGTTAGAAATGTAGATGGCTGGCGGAGACTAAAGACAATACAAATTTGAAGTGAAAACGCTACTGGCACGCCTTCTCTGTTCTTAACACGCAAGCCCCGGGCCGATCAATTATTCATCCTATTGTGCGTGCGCGTGGCATAGTGTTAGTTCTGTAGTCAGAGAGGAGGTGTCTGTTGCACTTAAAGAGTGAGCCCCACGTCGCTTGGCAGGCCCAGGTCTGTCAGCCTGTCTACGTCTGTCTCTCCCTGCCTCTTTCTCTCTCTCTCTCACACACACACACACACATGAACACACACGTAAAAAGCCCTTGTTCTGCCTGAGCCTTTTTAATGATGGGATCAGGGGCGAGAATTGGTGGCTAAAGTGCAGCTCCAGTTATTTGAAAAAAGGAGAAAAGAAGGAGAAACATAGAACAAGAAGAGTGCGAAAAAGAGAAAGATGGGGTGGGCGATAAAAAAAAAAGGGGGGGGGGGGGTTGTACACTGGGGGTATTTTTCAAAGCAGTGCAGACTTGAAGCCATTGGGAGACTCCTTTGACTTTAATCTTGGCAGCTTCTTTGAAAATTATGACCGAGGACCACGGTTGCTTCATTAAAAGACATGTTCTGTTTCTTGTGTAGTTTCAGCCAGATTTTCTTTTTGTGCATGTGGTGCTGATTTCAGCTTTCCACTCCTGATGCTTCCAGCATCCTCCTGAACACCTTGCTGTGTTAAGGGCCGTTCACTTTGGATGTGCGGATGTAAATGCACTACTAAATGTTAATTGAGCGGACACACTTGATTTCCTCTTGCTCCTTACCTCCTGAAACACCTACTTCACCAAGCTGTGCTCTATATTATTTGTTTTCTACAAGCTATTGTCATGTGTTACATGGTGATCAGACGTTGGACCAACTACTCTACATATGTAATGTGACCATTGGGATGGAAATGTTGTGTTAGAGTTGTTGGAATGGGGCATGATGAGTTCTCTTTCCAAGAGGATTTACTAACTTTCCTCTGGATAAAACCTTTGCTAAAAGTCTAATGTAACGATGGATGGATGTATGGATGGATATTTGTCAGGGACACTGAGGAACAGGGTTTATGCATCAAAGGCTCATGTTATGCTTGAAAAAGACCAGTTCGTAGAATGAAAATTGAACACCTGGAGATATATATAGCTGACCAATGGTGACATGATGGGGATGTATTGTCAGAGGTTTGGTTTTGAAAAGTTACAGTAACTGTAGGACAAAGTCTTTGGCAGTACACATATGTTTAAGAGTATATCAAAAGTAAAATATCCTTTCTGGTTCTCCTTTTTGATAGTTTCCTTCATCACCGTGGTGTGCCAAAAAAAGATAGGGCGAAGTACTTTTGGCATCTCTGGTCAAAGAACAGAGATTAAACCTTCTTTGGAAGAGATGTTTGCAAAAAAAAAAAAAACTGTTATTATTTTGACAGTGATAGTAAGTTTGGTTGGCAGAAACAACAACATGACAACTCTAGTGAGCTGTCTTAATTGCCATAATTGCCAATGGTGGGGAGGCTTCTTACAATGTATTTTAGTGGTTTTTAAGGGCATATCTATTTGTGGAAAGATTTACAATATTGGCATCTTTTATATCACTGCACACCTATATTTGTTTAGTGCCATATGCCTTTTCAACTAAATTACAAATTCAAATATATCTCAGGACACCGTTGTGACAATACTGATACCTGTTTCTTGATAAACAGGATACATGTAACCGCTGACATTGGCTGGTTGCTTCTAAACTGGTTTGCAGCACTGATCTGACAGGAAAAACGTCACTGCCTCTCTCACTCTCTCACGCACACACTCATAGAATAAATTGTAGATTTGATCCAGTGGCAGTAGGAAATGTAGGAAATGAAGGCAGAGAGACGAGACCGGTGTGAAATGCCACACAAAGTACTAATCGATCCCTTGCTGTGTTCACCTACTGTGAATGCACAAATCAGGGCACAGCAAGTTGCCTCTAATGACCTGGTCCAGGACACACACACACACACACACACACATACAAACAGACAAACCCATGCACACACCCACTCACAGAAAGAGCTACAAGGCTGAAAAATACATTTGAATAAATGCACAGACAGATATTCATTCATTCATCTTTTACCGCTTATCCGTTTCCAGGTCGCAGGGGGTGCTGGGGCCAATCCCAGCTCACTCTGGACGAGGTACACCCTGGACAGGTCACCAGTCCATCGCAGGGCCACACAGAGACAGACAGAGACCAACAACCATCCACACTCACACTCACACTCAGACCTACAGGCAATTTAGAGTCACCAATTAACCCAAACATGATGTCTTTGGATGGTGGTAGGACACCAGAGTACCCGGAGGGAACCCATGCAAGCACTGGGAGAACATGCAAATTCTTCACAGAAAGGCCCCAGGCCGGGAACCGAACCAGCAACCTTTTTGTTGTGAGGCAACAGCGCTAACCACTATGCACAGACAGATAACCTACCTATAGACAAACCCAGCTGTGCCAGTTGCAGACAACTCAGGTAAGATGCTCTGCCCTCTGCCCCTTCATCATCCTCCCTCTGTAACCTTTCTGCTCGTCCATCAAGCGCTCTCTCACTGTGAATATACACTACACTCAGATGCTGACTGGTAAATGCTTTATGAAGAGCCAGTTGTACAAATCGTGCCACCGCAGTTCCCCAAAGCCCTGCCAGCAGGAATCGTCTGTAGGTTGTGATCCTCTGTAAACTGAATGTGTTTTAAACGTACTGTACATGCAGTATTCATGTTAGACGAGTGCAAAAGTCTGCTCAGAGACGATGAGACTATACTATCAGTCTGTGTGTGTCACAGACAGAAATGTTTGTCTATTTTGATTTGTGTGAATTGTGTGTGCGTGAATATGAACATTTATGCCAGGAATAATTTCCCTGCTTGACTTAACGAGTTTAAAGAATACATTTAGTGGTATTGTATACTGTCTTTACTGTCAATAAATCCAATTTCACTGGGAGACATGGTCCTACATTATAGTTTAACTCATTTAGAACTTCTTTTGAGTTGATCCCACAAATCTTGTCCTCCTGAGAAAAATATAATATGTGTAATTATTATATATAATACAAAAGTACTAATCTGAGGCTGGAAATGGATACAATCAAATACACTTTTTACTTTTGATCTTCAGGGAAGTGTAAATTGTGTAAATTGTGTTGAAAATGAGAGCATATATTTGTGACCTGTTTTAAAAGATGGACAAAAAAGAGAACACACACAAATGACAGGCTTAGGTGTGAAAATAACAGACTCAGTGCAGGAAAGTCAGATCGGACTATACTGGTTTTGTGTGTATCTTCTTTTTCGTGGCAAATGGCAAAAATATATCAAATAAAGTCAGCCTCATCCTTTTTTTTTTTAGCAAGTTTCTTATACTGATACTTAAAAGATAGTTATACTGTAGCACAACTTGGATCTTGCTTCTTTTTTTTTGTTGTTGTTTTTTTAATGTGTCTTGTAACACCACGCTTGCTTTTGTGATCTAAGTGAGCTATTGGCTTGCTTGCAGCCTGATCATCTGACCTCACGGCTGTGGTATTGTCTGACTTGTTTGACTATTTTTGCGTGTATGTTTGCGTGTTTCTTCATTGTTGGTAGAAGAGTCGCTTCATATATTTTAATATACTCATATACTTATTAAAACACACTTAAACACGTGTTGATTGGTCAGATCACTGTGTAGCAGTAAACCAAGTTCAGGCCTCTCACAAAGCAAGGTGCGTTATTGTTTTTTTGTTTTTTTTTTTTAAATCTATGCAGTTTATCAAATGGACTAAAAAATTACATTTTTTGCACTATGGTAATAAAAGCCAAACTGTCCCACTGTATGCATACATGAAACAAACAAAGAGACATGCGGGGCTCTTTGATCAATCAATCCGTAAACAAACCCAGATGCAGAAGCCCTACAATTGGGTATGTGCAGATCAAACTGTGTCAAATCATCAACGAGCAAATAATAAGCTCTTGTTCTCTGAAGGGCAGCAGTCACGGCTGCACCATCAATTAGACGCCATAGTTTGCGTCTTTTTCCTTTTTTATCCAACGTGAGCTGAGTGAGTCAGACTCAGCTTTGTTTTGTACAAAGCTTCAAACTTTGCTGTTTACATTATTGTGAAGATAACAGAGAAATGATTCTTGGTTGTTTCTGAAAGGGTTGGATAACAAAGGCAATGTTGATGGATGGAAATTATACTTGATTTTTATTTATTTATTTGTAATTTTACCTGAAGTTTATGTCGTCAGCAATCAGGACTGTCTTGGTGACACTTCCCGTAACAGCATACTTCAAGATACGGCTGTCTTGTCATTGTTTGAATTGTTTATGTTTTGGCCCTGATTTTGCGGCCACATAGGTAGAAGCTCCTATGGATGAAGTTTGCAACATCTTTTCTTTTTCCCATTCTGCTCCTTCTTGTTAGTGCATGCCTCACACTGTGCACAAGAGTATTACCCTCAAACAAGTCTGTCCTCTTTGTTTTGAGCTCTGTGGGGACCCCCCTTGCAAAAAATAATGTTTTGGAAGGCAAGCCAAACCAATGTGTGGGAGAGAGCATGGAATCAATAGTGTCTTCTTTTCTTACTTGATTTAGATGAGGGCTACCAGCTCTGAAGTTCCTTCTTGCCATGTTCATCAAAGAATGTGCGCTGGTTGCACCGACTCCAAAGCCCAGCTCAGTTACCATTGGCATATTAATAATTTAATGCAAATAATCATTGAGTATGCAGTTTGTGTGTGAATTTGAGCTGAAAGACAAAAGTAGAAAGTGGGGCCTCACATTGCGTTGAGGAAAATAAAGTGAGATGTTACATAGGCCTCTTTCTAGCGTCTCCGCGGGCGAATGCTGGAATGAATCCCCCCAAGATCTACACCATCTCCTTCTCTGTTTTAGATCCTATCAGCCCTTCTCATTTCATGCTGCTGTAATATGAGATGTCAAAGTGTAATTTGACAAGAATTCTCAGAGTTTCTCAGAGCGCAGAGTTTCACACGCAGTTTTAATTGTGCCCTCAAAGTCCTGTGGTCAGACATCAGCTCAACGTGGGGTGATTTATGTTCAGGGTGAGGATGCTGGATTCGGACGTGCTGGGGGAGTGTTTCTCCTCATCCTGTCTGCTCTCAGGCGTCAACTCCAGCACCATTCTCTCAGTCCCATTAGACTGTCAATAATTCATGTCGGGGATTTCATGGGACTCAGTAGATATTTTACCCATATTGATGCTGAATTTCTTTTATTTACATGGGGCCTATAAAGAAATAAGAAGCCTCACATAACTCTGTACTTAGTCTGTGGGCTAATTTCAGAGGGAGGAAACACAGGGAATGGTGGTGGTGTTGTGGAGGTGTGTGGGTTTCCTCCGGGTACTCCAGTCTCCTCCCACCATCCAAACACATCATGTTTGGGTTAATTGGTGACTCTAAATTGTCTGTAGGTCTGGGTGTGAGTGTGAGTGGTTGTTGGTCAGGGTGACCCCACACCTCACCCAATGTGAGCTGGGATTGGCTCCAGCACCCCCGTGACCGGAAACGGATAAGCGGTAGAAGATGAATGAATTATTAAAGCCCACACAATCTTTTCTCAAGCACCTTTTGTGTTTGTTGTTTTAAAGTTTTGCATATGAGCATTTAATCTAAATGATGTTTATAAAACTCAGGTGTGCTCAGGTGCAGCGGTGTCTTACATGTATACTCATTTGCAACAATATTTGCAACAAAAAAACATAAAGCCACTTAACTTTGTTTTTAATCAGGATGATGAGCAAACATGTATATAAATGGATCTGCAAAGCTGCTAAATTGTGATACTTAATTTTGTTTGTACAAATAGTGTGGTACATGTACTTTCCCTACACTATGTTCTTGTAGTAGCTAAAGCATGATGTGCATTTAGACGGTTATGTTTTAGGCACTGAAATCACTTTAAGGTTAGAGAAGGATAATGGTCAGTGAAATGTTAAGTTAAAACACCAGAAATGGAGTGTCTACGTTTTAATATTTAACACAAACTGCAGTCTTTTCTTAACCTTTAACCAAGAGGTCCAAATCCTTTTGTGGAACAATGGAAACAGATTATTTTTCCAGTCAGCTCCAGTCCAGGACAATGTAATGCTCCTGGTACGCTAAAGCAACATTATGGGCTCATTAAACCAGCATTACAGTAGGTCCTTCTTCGGGTACAAAGGTTCAATTGAAGTGTGTTTTGCAACTTTCCACAACACAAGTAAAATAATTGAAACTCAGATGTATAACCTCTCATCAGTCCAAATGATCAAAAGGTGCTGAAACCAAGCATGAAAACAGTCGTGAAGTGGTTTCATCACCAGCTATAACAATCAATTAAAACACAATATGCAAAGAACATGTGTGTATGTGCTCGCCACGATGGTGTGGTGTGAATCAACCAGTGCCTGTGGACATTGTCATATGGACATATTAGCAACACTGGATTCTTAGTGTTTTATGTGTATAATTTCCCCCCTGATAGTGGTGGTGGTTATGGTGTTGTGTGTGTGTGTGTGTGTCTGTGTAACTGAGAGAAATAGAAGGAGAAAGAGAGAAAGAATGGGAGAGTGAGAGAGGTGAAGTGGAAGGATGAGGGAGGCTGAGACAGGAGAGCTGCCCCCAGTAATGAGGCCCTTTTATGGGCTTTAATTTGTCCCGCTCCCCCGGGAGACTGATGGATGGCTCTCTTTATGCTCACTCTCTTTCTTTCCCCCATCTGTGATACAGAGGATTTATTTATACCCTGATATTACCTCTCTAACAAGTGCTGCCTTGCCATTACAACTGCCTAGCTCTTCCTGCACAGATAGATAGATAGATTGATGAATTGATAGATTAATAGACTGATAGTGTGGTTTTTGTGTAAAAGAACTGTGGCATACACTGTCTGTGTGTCTTTGTGTGTGTGTGTGGGGAGGGGGGGGTTAGGCTCGCCTTGCAGTCTGTGTACAATTCTTCCCATATTCTCTTTTTCCACTTTGTTTCTTTTCTGTGCGAGTGGGTGTGGGGGGAACAAAACATTTTTGCCCCTGGGCAATTCATTGCAAATTCTGGCTGACTCGTGCTCGGTTTGACTCTAGGGAAATGAAATTTAAAAACTAACTTAAAAGTTTATCACCGGTTGGCAGTTTTGGCAAGTGATAAAAATGACCAGTTGGAGAGGCAGATTTAGGTTGACAGGCACGGAGGGATGAAAATAGCGGGCTGCATACGTTTACCTCAGCTGTTTCAAAGGAATGGGCACCACGCTGGCAGGGCTGCCTATGCCCATGTTCATTCATTCATCCACAGCTCAGGGGCTTGTCACCGCAGAAACTTCAAAGGAGAGTTTTAAGTCCCAACAGTCATTCTGCATCAACAAACAATGTACCAACATGCATTTATGCATATATACAGTATGTATGTGTATGTATATATAAATATATATACTGTATGTGCGGCAGTAGCTCAATGGGTTACGACCTGGGTTGGGAACTGGAGGGTCGCCGGTTCATGTCCCAGCCTGGACAAAGAAAAAGTGTGATGTGTGAACTGGTGGATGGAGGGGTGCCAGTTCACGTCCAGGGCACTGCTGAGGTGCCCTTAAGCAAGGCACCCCCCCGAGTTGCTGCAAGGTGCACTGAGCAATAGCAGCGCCTTCACTCTGAAAACAGGGTCACCTCTTTGCATGTTGCATGATATAGGGCCCTGTGTGGTCGTCTGGGGGCCTATAAATATCCCTCTCAGAGTGTAAATGTAATTTCATTGTGTGTGCATTGATGTCAGTGTGTGTACAATGACAATAAAGCTTCTTTAAAAAAAAAAAAAATGTTGCCTATTGATCATTCTGATAATTGACAATTTTAACAAGTGGACACCTTAATGATTTTACATAATGTGAAATAGGTAAACTCAATGAGTTGATGTCAAATTAAGGTCGTGCAGGTGTCATCTGTAATCTGAATGTAAACACCAGATTTACCCCACCATCAAAAATCACCTTAATCTCATCACTTTTCAATCCCAAATTAACTGTGAAATTAACTCAAGGACTAACAGACGTACCTGATAAGGTAATTTATCGAAGTTTTCTGATTAATAGTTTAACATTTCTTCTTGTATATGTATATATATATATAAAATTAATTATTAACTATAATGAAAGACAAAGTAAACCACTAAGTCCTCACATTTCAAAAGCCAAAAGCAATATTTGTTCATTTGGTCACATTTTTTTTTATTCATTTATGATCAATTGATAGGCAAAGTCGTTGCAGATTTATGGAAAATTCAATAGATTGACCAATTATCTCAGCTCTTATATTTGACCTATGACCTCAGTATTTCTAAAATCCTTTGTATTGCAGTGCACTATTTGTATTAGCCTCCTGAATTAGCATTTGCTGCAAGCATTAGTGCAAGCAAGTATTATTGCTAAATAATTAAAATCTTGGCATTACAAAACATTGTAAAACTGACGAAGTATCAAAGCTAAATAGCTGGATTTAAATGATTACGTATGTTAAGTGTGTATTGCACAATTTTTTTCATTCACCTGTTTGATTCATGTACCGTCAATTTACTGTATTTTAACAGTAGTGTGTGAATAAAAAATAGCCAGTGGCAATCTACAATATTTTATCTCCACCACACTACCATTCAACCTAAAAAAAAAAAAATAAAAATCTTACAGTCCCAGCTCTGTTTCCCTGAAGATGAATCACTGCTTTCCACCTGTTTCTACCCATCTTCCATTCATCCCGCCTCCCTTCAACTCACATAAATGAAACAGCAACACAGGAGAAGAAGAAGAGTGCTGAGAGCTAACAGAACAAAAATACTGGTTTGCGTTATTTTCTGCTTGCTCTACCCCTCTGGATATGTGATCACGAACATCTATTGCATACATACAGGGCTGGGTGATGGTTTGGCACGTAGATTGTCAAATCACACCTCTGAGTAACTCTCAGCACACTTAGCTCAAGGCCCCTCCAGCTTACATAATCCTACGATCTGTCTGCTGCTGGAGCAGGGCCAGTTGAGGATTGACAAACACACTGAGCTAGAAATGAGACATGCCATGCTGTCTTACAGGGCTTAGAGAGAGCAGTGACGACAGCCATCCAGAGTTCTAACACCGTCTGCAGGGATGCTTATTCTAAACTAACCCCCCCCCCACCCCCACCCCCCGTTCATCCTGAGCTCCCTGGTCAGAGATTTGGACAAAACAATATCCATCTTGTCAGTTTTAACAAAACCTTTATCCTGATTCGTGAACTTTTGATCACCCCTGTTCATAAAGATCCTTCATTCAAAAAAAAAAAAAAAAAAGGGTCCTCTTTTGATACCCCACCACTCTCACCCACTCATCTCCCATTTTCATCCTCCCCCTGACCCTCCACCCGTTTGGCTGGTGAAGAGGGAAGCCCACTTGCAGTGCCCCCTTTGGCAGTTCTTTTCAACTTCACAGTGTCCTGTGGTTGAGCTTGGATCCACTACGAAAAACCATCTGCCCACTGTGATCGCTCCTAAAGTGTCTTAATTAAGCCTCATTGCTTTTGTCTTATATGCCTCCTTTCAAATGGAACTCAGAAAACGCCCAAGGAACATTGCCGGGCAAAAAGAAATACAGTGTGAGAGGAAGGAGAGTGAAAGCTGGACTGAACAATTATTCACCTAGCCATGTGATACATCTCAGGGAGTCACATCAGGCTCTGTGACAGATATTGTCATTCTATGAAATGAGCTGTAGGGACTTTGTTTGTATTCAGCTGCTCACAGGAGAGCGCAGGCGGCAACTGGCCTTACTGATCTGCTATCATTTGCATGTTGAACACACCCAAGGCTCCTTGATGTGGATGATGAACACTGGTTCTGTGATGTGCCACAGCTACAAGGTCCAGAATGCCAAAGTTACCGTGCGCACAAACACACACAGATGTGGACAGTCACACAAACGCGAAACACATACCAAGGGAGCTTCTGTCATCCGGTGTCCTGTTCCATGTCTTCATTTTAGGGCTGCTGATGAGATGGGGATACTCCCAGGGCCATTAGATCTGTCAGCGGTTGTTCAGCCTTTTCACCTTTTGATCAACCGGAAAAAGACAGAACTGCTGACTGCTATTGTCTCAACACGCGAACTGACCGTAATGTTTTTGTACACGCACAAAACACACATTTCAGTCTAGGCTGCCATTACTTTTAGATAAAAAAATCTACAAACCAGCTACGTGCAGTGTCACTGCATGCAGTTCGTTTGAGCGTCGTAGGTATGAATTAATACAAGACTTACATAAACCAGGGTTTGCATCCAGTCACAGGCCTACTATGTCATTTTCAAACCTTAATATTTTTTTAGCTACCTAACAACTACCATTTGTTGTGTTCCTTAACTACAATCTATACTTAACATTAACTCTACCCCATGATTGTCGTCTGCAGAAATAAATTTAACAAATACATGGGGCAGGGCATTGCCACTGAACATAATCTGCCATTCTGCAAAATTCCCCCCATATTGCCATTTTTATTATTACGTTTCCGATTTCATGGATGAACTGTCTAGAAAACTCACTTGCTCGTTTATGTCTTCTAGAAAGCATAGATGTCATTGAGAGTTGACAACTAAAAATCTTGTCTTAATGTAAAATCCAAGCAAAAATGTATTAGTGTCATGAAAAGCATACTATGAGTCCGTTTATATCTTGTATTAGAAAGTCAGCAAAGTGATATCTCAAGCACCTAAATACCCCAATATGAGATATTTCAAAACACTGCTCGCTCACAGCTGTCCTTGTACTTTGAGAAGTAAAATTTTACAGTCATTGTGTCTCTCAAACAAGTTTTAAGTCTCTAAATGTTTGCTGTGAAAAACAGTTAACAATAAAGCAAAGTCAGAATAATATGTTGGATTCGTACTTTTTTCCCTGCTGTATTTTTGTAAACAGATGCACTTCTATCACTTTTTTCTAATGTCTCGAAGCCTGATTGATCCCTCATTTGTCACAGTCACAACTGCTCTTTTTTTTTTTTCACTTCTTCCCCCTTTCTTTTCTCCTCAGCTTTTCTTTCACCATCCATTACGTGTGTGACAGGTTACAGACGGGTTGAGAGGAGAGAACAATGTGTTGTGACCCTCAGTGCCGCCCTCCAGCTCAGGGCCTGGCTCCAACTCCTTCTCCCAGCAGGCCGTGGGGGGGCCCGGCTGCCGCCCCTCCGCCTGCCCTCCCTCCACCCGTCCACCACCACCAGAATCAATCCCTCTGTGACACCGTACAAACGATCCACTGTAGTCCATGCATCACAGTACAGTGCACCACCAACAATGACTGGCCATGTGGCTCAGGACTGAGAGCGGGGCGGGGAGTTATTACAGGTTAATGTAGGATTGAAAGGTTAGAGAAAAGCGAAGAAATCTGAAAGGGAAATAAAGTAAAGCTTCAAGGAGCTATTACTACTTTGAGCTCGACAATGTTAGCATTAAGAACAGTTTATTCCCAGAAACGTTGTTATTCCCGTATCAAATTTCATCCCTTTACTCACCATGAACTGTTTTCAGAGCTGGAAAGTAACAGAGATATAAATTCTTGTCTCTATCACTTCTTCTTTTTAACTAAAGTCAACATGCTCAGCAACATGTGGGCGGCCCAATCTGCCCCGAAGATGATCGCTGCTCAGACAGACTATTATATAGACTATTGAATTCTACAAACATGGCTGAAGATTTTATTAAGCAACAATAACCACCACCTGATCCCCAGATAAAGAAAACGCTCAAACAATCGTTTTAAAGTATAGTAACATTTGGATGAACATTTGTGTTCTTTACTCATCATTAAGATACACTCAACAACTATCAGGCTAGCTGTCTGAAATTAACAAGCGGAGTGTAATTCAACTCAGCTAGCAGCCATGTTTCTACTGAAGGGAGGCTCCCATGTGTGGCGTGATAATCGTGTCACACAGAAAAAACACACATCTGGCAACTTGATTTTTTCTTTCAAACTAACGCCAAGCCCTTCTCCGTTTAATTTATTGTCCTAAGCCAAGCTAACCAACCGATGCACATTGCGTGCATAGCCGTCAAACTGTCAAAAATATGTCATTTTTATTCTATTCTAGTTTGAGCAGAAATTTGGCTTGTGTGGACAAGTTAGGTTAAATGCTAGCATCTGTTCTCTCAAGCGTGGCTTGAGAGAGCATTGAATTTACAAGATAAGAGCAGTATAGATTGTCTCTTTGAACTGTTTTCCACAAAATGAATCAATATAATCCCCAAAATGTCAAACTATTCCTTTCAGCACAGGTGAATGAATCCGGGGCCAGTGGTTAAAGCTAGAAAAAAAAAAAAAAACAACTTCTCCTCCTGTTGGAACATTTTTGATGAATTTATGATGATAACAGAAGCTCTCTAATCTGAAAATTCAGCTCATTTTGATTCACAATTAAAATCTTCGATCCAAAAACAATGAATTCTTCAGTCCGTCTGCAATAAGTGGAACAAGCAGCCATTTGTCTGAGCTTTAATTACACTCTAGTAGATTCAGCGAGCATCTGAGGTCCTCTCTGGTCAGCCGCTGCTATTGTTTACTTCAAGTGTTGTATTACTCTGACTCCCAAAGGTCCCTTGGGAGCCCAGCACTGCCTTCCCTCAATCCTCCCCCTTACCCTCACACACACACAAACACACACACTTGTCTACTATGGCAAAATTGTGTTAATTTACCCAGCCAGTAGTATTAACCATATTATATCAAATAACTGCCACAGACAATTGGGCAGCCAGCTCCGTGACTTCATTTTAATTGATTTTCTTACATGCTCTGAGCCATGGATGATTTGGTTTCCCTCTGACACTATGTTTATTAAAGGCATATTGCATAAAGGAATAAATAGATATTGTTGGTTGGATTTATATGAGCTTTGAGCGTATGCAGAGATTCAACCCTTGTTTTAATATAAGCTTGACTTTAAGTGTTTAGTTTGATTAAAGTCAGTACGTTTGTTTAACCTCCTGGCTGAAGGGACACCTTAGTAAGTGTGTATATGATATGTGTGTTTTTGAGATGGAGAAAAGTGAGGCAAATGGAGATACGTTTACATTTACCCCAAGATGTCCATCACAGCGATACACTCAGCTACCTGGGTGAGCTGTCTTCATCGGAATATGTAACGCAGCACATGAAGAGAGCGACTGTATGTCAGCCAGAAACAGTTTTTATTTTCTGTCTTTTCTTCAAATGGAATGGCTGCGAGGAGACCCCAGGACCATTTCATCTTGAACATCCTTTACCAGCTGTCTCAGTCTTAAAGGCATGCTGTTCAGCCCACAGAAAATCCCACTAATCATCTTTTTGTGTTTGAGGGCACAATATGCTGAAGCAGGCAGGGAGTACACACACACACAAACACACACACACATACATTCACTCACACATGCAGACACTGCCAGCCTGCTGCTCTCTTGTCCCCATGCCCTGAGGGGGAGAGAAAGAGAGGGAGGGGGGGGGGGTCTCAGTATAATCACTTGTTAGAGGTCTGGCTCCATCCCCCCATTCTCTCTCCTCCTGATTCAGGAGCCCCCTCATTCCTCCTCCTCTGCCAGTTCTGTCCATCCACCAATGTTTACAGTTTCTCTCTTCCTGGTTACCCCATGACTTCTTCATCTGGCTGCTCCTCTTCCTCCTTGTGCTGTCTTTAAACGCCTCCTCGCACTCCAGCTTTCTCCCTCACCAACTCTCTCCTTCACCTTTAAGTACAGATTGGCAGACACAGTTTAAATTAAGTGTGTCACATCAGTAGTGTTTGTGTTATATTTCTAAAAAAAGTCACTTTTTTAATTTCTCATGGTAAACAAAGTTCGAAGGGCCAGTAAACTAAATCACAATCAGAACGACTGTTCTGAATGTGATATGCAACAACCATCACACTTGTTTCCTGGATTTAAAGGCATAAGAGTAACCGGTTCAGAGCTGCAATCATCTTAGCAACTGCTTTCATTGATGATTGACCTGCAGGTTGTTTCCTGAGTTCATTGATTAATGGATAAAAAACACCATAAAATAGTGTCACAATATCCTCCAGCACCATCTGACAAATGTCTTATCTTGTCCAAACAGTGCAATCTCAAATATATTTAATTAATTATATTATAGTACTAAGTTGCTGAAACCATTTTTATTATCGTTATTATTATTTGCGACTTTCTGATTTTATGCAGTGGATCTGTACAATGTAAGGCAGTTTTTGTCTCACCATCTAATTTTTTGTGTCCTGTAGTTTAACATTTACCCAGGGTGTCTAAGTCATGTGAACAATAAGTCCTTATTCTAATTCCCCCACTCAGTGACTTTATGCGTGAGCAGGTAATGCATCATTCTTCTCATTGACTAATGTCCTGGTTCATTTTGTCCTTTCTGCTTTGCCATCGCCCGCCGTGCAACACTGATTAATGCCATCACAGCAAATTAGATAGCCAAGGAACAACATGTTTATCATTTTCAAGCATTAAGAAAAGTACTTTCTTGCTTCATTTCCTTCAGCGCATTCAAGGCACCGGGCACATCAAGGTGATGTATGTATATACAGCACAGAGAGGAAATTATTAATTGGAATATAGCCAGAGATGTGGCCTTTGTTCTAAAGGTTGCGAGACAGAGGACAAGTGCTGAGGGTAAGGCACTTCCAAGTAATGATGTCATTCGTTATTGTACACACAAAGTGCGGTTGAATTGAAATGTATGAAAGACCTGTTTGAATGCTAAAACAAGGTCAAATTTGAAAAGTTTGAAAGATTTTGAATTCAACAGACAAAAGAAATGTAAACGTTTCTAATCATTGTTGCCCTCTGTTAATTTGTAAGTCGGTTTTTTTTTTTCTGCTGCTGTTGGATTTCTTGCTAAAAGCAGGTATTGGCACAATTTACCCCAAAAAGGACAAAGTGAATAGGTTGGTCAACAGAACTTCAAACCATACTGGACATTTAGTTTCCACTTATTTAACTGTTGTCGCATCCCTTGACATGCCATCTACTTTTCCCTCTTTCTTTTTTTATTTTTAGCCCACGACAGCTTTTTTGCTTTATCCCTCTTTTCCCACTGACGTCAACTCACTACTAGCGCCTTCTCGCTCAGCGCTCACGGCGCCCCTGCTCCCTCTTCTACGTCAAAATTCTATGATGGAATCTTATGAGATAGGGCGCCCTTCTCTAGCATGTTAGTCCTATAAAATGTTATATAACCTTAAGGAAATGCAGAAACTATTTAGAAACGCACAACAGCAGAAACATAAAGAAAATACCAATTTTATTTTATTGTTATTATTATTTTTTTACAATTGCTTTGGCGCCCCCCTGGTGTGGCGCCCCTATGCATCGCATATATTGCATACCCACTTTTTGCGCCACTGGGTGTTGGACTTTGTTGCTAATAAAGAGCTCTGGCCATTGTTGCATTTACGAAAAAAGAGGTTAAAATATGCCATATGAGCATCACTAAGTCTTTGGGGCTAATTGCAGGCTACAGTGAGTTACTGCTAACTTAGTAGAACAAAAGATGCGATAAAGATGATGTTGCTGGCTATGTAGCATATAGCAAAGCCTAACAAACCAACAAAAGATATCTGGCTTCTTAGCTGCTGACTCCTCCTATAGGTTCAACCACAGGTCACTAACTTATCAAAGAGGGCGGCCTGTAAACAGAAAACAATTTGTATAAAGACAGAAAATTGCGCTTGTTTTGTTTTGGTTATTTAGCTTTGTTTAGCTTTTTTTTTTTTCAAACCGGAAACTGTGCAAAGGTGCACCCTGAAAATCTCAATAGCCCTGTGAATTGCAGCAGCAGTTTCAGGTACTGACAGAAAGAGAGCAAGTGCTCAGATACTCTCATATCATTTTCATCCTCATATCATGCTGTGAATGTAGCCTGGCATTGGTATGTTCTTACCCAATGTTCTCTCTCCCAGGCTGTATATCACATCATAAAGAATACATAAACCCCTCCCCCCCCCCCCAAAAAAAACAACTACCCAGTCTCCAAGGCATCACTGCCTAGCCCTGTTCTCTAACTCTGAATAGAAAAAGAGCTGAAACAAAGAACTTTCCTTAGAAAGAAGAGAAGAAAAAAAAAAAGAAAAGCAACATCGCTCAAACAAAAAAGAAAAAAAAAAGAGAGTCAATGCTAATAACTGTAAAATATGAATGGTGACTTGACATATTTACAAATGCGCTGAGAGGCGCCCTACTAAATGCGATGAAATGGGAAACCAATGGCATGGAAGAAAGCGGTTGTGGGCCCCCATCTCTTGCCATTAGATGTTCAGTGGAAGCTGTCAACAGAAGGCACATTTGCCTGCCAACCTCCCTCTCTGACTGAGCTCTCTGCCTGCAGCATGCCCCAAGCTCCTCTTTGACTCAAAGGGTTCATTTCACTTCTTTTAGCCTCATTCGCATGTGGTGCTACACAAAAACCCCGGCCTGCTTGCAGCCTGCCTCTTGTGTGTGTGTGTGTGTGTGTGTATGTTTGTGTCTATGTCTGTCTGTGTCTAAGTAAACCCATGTCTGCATTTGGGTGAATGTTTCAAATTCTTCTCTTATTTGCTTGTGTGTGTGTGTGTCTGTGCGTGGGTGGGTAAGTGTGTTTTCACCCAAGCACACGTGTACATGCATGTGTATAATCCACAAGGTGATGCCAGGATCCTTATTATTGTGCTGATAGCCAAAAAGCAACAGCAGCATAAACAGAAAAGAGACCAGAGGACTTACTGTAGTCCATCATCACACATTTTGTTGTGTTGCTAGCATTCAGCTAGCTGAGGCATTTTGACTGAAGGAAGTTTTAGTTTAAATGCACCCATATCCTCATAGTGGATTTGAATACCTCTATACAACGTTCACTCAAAAGGCTGACTTAAAAGGTTGCAACACAAATCTCTCTCACATATTTGTGATTTGGATTTTTAATTCTTTTCACGTTTCAAAAGAGAACAGCGGACGGATACAACCTGTGACAAGGTGCTTTGAGCAGACATTGCATCACTTCAGATGGTCACAAGCCACAACACGTTTCTGTCACTGGCACAGAGAACACACCATTTCCCAAGTGAATCTTATTGGTTTTAGCCATCGCTAATTTTCATTATTGACAAGTTATTTTGAACGCTTGGTTTAAATTTTGACAATTATATTTGTTTTAAGTTAGATTTTGACTTATTAGTAGAGTATTATATGTTATAGTAGTATCATGTAGTCCTAAAAAAAAACAACCGTGCCAGTAAACATTTTGCACAAATGTTCACTATAAATCTTTATATCTGATATATTTGTTAAAATATTTCAGTATGATAAGAATGTTTATAATTGAATAATGTTTTACATTTCTACACATCAAAAGCAGCATATTTTCCAGTTAAAGAATGCACGTCACTGTAGATAACACTGTGAGTACAGTGAACCCTCCTGATGGGGAAATGTTTCTGATAATACAAAGGTGCAACCGAAGGTGGGAGCTTTTTAACTTTGAGTATGTTGCATATATTGCCAGTTTTTCTTTGTTTTGTTTTTTTAATCAAAATGTCAATTAATGAGCTCTAATCATTGAAAATGAAGCAACGCTTTTAAGTGCATGACTTCCTAACACTGTGGCTGTCCTCTGGCCAGTCTCTTTGGCTAGCAGCCCGAGGGTCGGACCAGTGGAGTGGAAGTTGAAGAGGGCTGTTTGAACGTAATAGGTTTTGACTGGCATGTGTTACGCGCTTCACTGCACAATTGATTGAGCGCTTGTTTGCTAAATCACTGCTGGTTTCCCCCGTCTGGTAGGCCTGTGACACATGTGATGTGTGGTCACTCGCTCAGTCAGAGAGAAAGAGAGAAGGAGCAGCAATTTCGGTGCAGCACTGTTCACCAAAACAAAAAAGGATGACAGTAGGAAAGACTGAAAATAATGGAGTGAGATTTAAGTTTTATTCCTCCTACAATGGTCCTCACTGACAGAGATGAATCCATCCTTTAATTCATCCACAAATCTTAGCACTTGGGTCTTTCCTCCATGGACACCCAGCTCACACCCCTCCTCCTGCTCCTCTTCCTCTGTCCCATTTCACTCCATTTTTGACCCCACCCTCCTTGTTTCAGACATGCTTTTTACAGCTTGGAGGACGTGGTAGTGTAGGGAGGTCGGTGTCATGGGTCAATGTCATTCAGTCAGCTGTCTGCTGAATGCATGTGGATCACTGAGATGAGACCTCCTTGTTTTCTGCTAGTAACCTCCTTGCCTCGTCTCTTCCGGTGTCATCATTGCCATTTATAGATAAACAATCAGCTCTAAATAGCAGGCTACAGGCTATTGAGAAAATACAGACACAATGTGATCAAGCATTGTAGACTAAAATGTTTTTCCGTTACATTTACTTTGGTTTGGTCCCACTGCAGATTACTCACGCAGGTTTGAAAGATCCAAAAATGGCCTCAGATATTTAAGGTGTAATCTCATTTAATTACACATACAACACATTCAGTTATTTTCACACCCCTCCAGTTTTATTGCACTTCGTTACGCTTCATCCATATGAGATTATTGAAAAAAAACCAGGCACCTCTTGTCACCTGCCCAAAACCATGATACTGATGAAGCACTGTGGTGGCAACATCAGGCTATGGGTGTGTTTTTCAGCCACAGGGTCAGGGGGACTTGCAAGGGTTGGGGGGAACGCTGAAAGGAGAAATATACAAATACATCCTAAATGAAAACCTGGTCCATAGCCCTCAGGATCTTTGACAGGGCTGAAGGTTGACCTTCAAACAAGACCCAAAGTTAATTGTCTATGACCCAGTCAGTGCTTTGGCTTGAACCTATTCAAACATCTCAATAGTCCCCGTCCTTCTCGATAGAGTCTCAGAGAGTCTGCAGAGGAGTGGCAGGAAATCCCTAAATCCAGGTGTGGAGAGCTTGTGGCACCATGCCATAGGAGACTTGAGAATTTAATCGCTGCCAAAGTTGCTTCAAGTCAGTGCCGTGTAAAGGGTCTGAATATTGCTGTCAGCATTTCAGTTTTTGGTTGGTTTTTTTTTTATGTATACATTTGCTAAAATTTCTACATTTCTTATTTTTCCACTCAAATATGTCATAATTTGATATTCAGTGTATATTGCTGAGGGTAAAATTTTCTAACACAATGCCATAGAATAATAAAATGACAGAAAATATTGAAAAGGTCGGAATACTTGAATATTCTGAGCCCACTGAAAATAGTAAAGAGTAGGTTGTTAATCTATGACAAACTCTTTTATTAAACTATCTCCCTGAATGAAATATGTAGTTTATGTGCACAGAAACATCAGTGCCTCAGGTAAGTGAAGTTCCATTTGTCATAAAACACTAGAGCAGCTCTACTGTCCTGCACTGACGTGTTTTCACTGAACAAACAGGTGATGTTAATTAAAATCTGTGAAAATTCATATACTGCTTTAGGCTTTGAGTGGACATTTGGACCGGGCCAGGTCATCTGAATGGCACACGTCATTGTGCCCTGAAGGCGGCACTGAACATGCTGCTCCTTCAGAGCTCCTGTTGTCTCGCAGAGACCAAAAATTTTACTTTGAAAAGTGAAAAGTGTTGATCTCCAATTTACAAATTGTCAACCACTTCCACTCGGCTTTATAGTTTAGGTAATTTCATCGATGTAATTTTTGTTTACATGCAAACAAATTGCAACTTTCAAAAGCAAAGCAATCGCACATCAGGTCATATAAATGGAGTCGGGAACATGTCATCTTTTCCACATGGATGGGACTTTTTTGCTAAATCCAAAGTATTCTGTTTCTAAAACTCAAACCCCTTTAAAATGTATATTCAATTGTTAGAAAACAAAATGACATAAACAAAAATTGAAGTCATGTTGAACGTCTCACTGAAATCTTTTAAAAATGGAAAATTCTGTGCTGCTCTGTAAAAAGCAAAGAGCGTAACGCAGCTCATTGTTTTTCATCCTTCTCTTCCATTTCCCTCTCTAATTTCAGATAGGTTGTTGAAAGTACCGCAGCTATCGCCTACCCAGCGCCTGGAGTGATCCCCTCCGCCTTGGGAAGGCTTGCTGAGTAAACAGTGTCTTTGCTGATTACAACGCCTCACTCTCATTGCAGCCCAAGGTAAGCTAAAACACTTTGATCTGCTATTGATTGTCTCCCTCCTCCTCCTCCTCCTCCTTCTCATCCCTCCACCCTCTTTCCTCGCCACTGTTAAAACACAGGTGAGTCAGCCAGCGCCCTGAGGCGGTGAGGCAGAAACCGACGGCGGCATGCTGTCGTGTTTCTAATGCTGACCACGGAGGTTAATTGATATCCCCTCTGTGGTGTAAAACTTCTAATTATGCTTAAGTAAAGCGGAGGTGTGGTTTTCAGAGGAAAATACTGATACAGTATGGCTTCAGATACGGACAAACCCAGGGCCACTGGACTGTACTTCATAAACAGATGTTAGATTATTATATTAAAATTTGGATTGTGGAACAATTGTCCAAAATACCTGAAGCACCAACTCAAACTTCGACTTCATTACTGATGAGTCATGTTACTCGTGAGCCAATTAGTTTAATGCCAAAAATGTGGCAGTCAAGAATGATTTTAGAACTTAATCGTGAAGATGGTCAAATACCTGACACCAAGGATATCACAAATTTGCAATAAATGCAGTAACAACAGTTTTATATTTGTTTAAAAAACTCCAACGTCCACTTGGCTAAGAATTCTGCCGGAAAAACTTGGCTCTTGCCCCTGTAGGATGGCATTGCTACAGGAGTCGAGAGCAAAAAAAAAAAAAAAAAAGCCACATTACTGTTATTCATGTCCTTTACAACCCTGAGTGCACACTTAATTTATCCTGGCAATAATCTCCGCTTAGAAGGGAAATTGTCCTCAGAAAATTTACAGCACAGGTCAAAATACATTTTTAGATTTTCCTAACAATCAAATTTTCCCATCTTCAGAGTAATAACTGCTCTCAATAAAAAGGACAGAAGTTATGTTTTGTTGAAAAAGCACTTTCTTCCAAAAAGTACCAAGGAGTTGAGATGCAGTTACACAAAAGACATAAAACGACACAATTTGACACCAAAGTTTGAATATTATTCCAAAGTCAATCTGGCAATTCCTAACTTGAAAAAATATGTCCTGGCAGCATCTGTAGACTGAAGAGGTGACTCTAAAAAGTTTGTAACCTTCTCCTTCAGACAAAACTTTGCTTAACTAACAGGTAACACACTCACACACTCACAGAGTCAATGACAACACTTTAAAACATCCAACATTCTGCACGGCATCTTCCACTTCTCTGCTCTTGATCTGCTAAATACACAGCATCTCTGCAAAATTGATTTCCAAATATAAACGATACTTAAAATCACTGACAGATCAGAAAACACACCAATCAGTCACTCTTGTGTAAGTCACGCGAGTTGTTTTGACCTTGACTCTTAGTTATCACAATTCAAAGCTCCCTGCCTGGACTGCATCAACAGGAGAGTCATTACTAAGCAAAGAAAACTTAGGAAAAGAATAATACAATGGCAGTAACCAATGCAAGATTTGTACCTCATGCTGGCATTATGTTGGACACTCCCATCATTTTGTCCAGCCCCAGTAGCTATTCAATGGAAACAGTGCAGGACCCCAAAGGACCGAGGCCAGATGAAGGAATCAATCAAAACACCGGTAGCAATGAGCTGAAACCCAGATCCAGCCAATATTTTGGTTCTGCTTGACGTCTGACAGTGATTTAGTGGCATCGGAGAACTAAGTGTCATGTTCCCGCACTCTTCTCACCTTAATAAGTCAGTAAAAGAAGTCACTATGTGGTAAGTCTGTTTTTGTTTCGTTTTTGTTTTTTTTTTCTTTTGTAGCCTGTCTGTTTCATTTCTCTCTCACACTTCCTCGTGTGAGAAGGGTTGCAGCTGTGAGATGATGAAGTTTCAGGGAAAGGTGGATGTGCCATCCATTACAGGAGGTGGAAAGGTGCAGATAAATCACCTTATCAGCCCTGCCTTCTCCCCACTGAGCTGAGGGAGCCGAGCAAGGGGGAAATCCATCAACCTCCACAAATGGGACATGACTCAGAGATCACTATGCCTCTATACTGGGCTCTGTACATATCTTACACCAGCTTTAACATTGTATTATAACTCAGCCCAACGTCCAGCCAAGCTCGGGTGGACATCATCACACAACATGCAAAAACAGCCAGTGAAAATTCCACATGCTTAAAAAAAAGTCAACGGAAGGCTATAAATCCTGTGCATTTATAGACAAACCCTGAATTTACATTGGATTACTCCTGATGTTGCTTTCCAATATCAGATGAGAAAGAAGGATGTCCTTGTTAAATAGAAACAAGAAAGCAATGAGATTGCAGCTCATGTTTAGTATCTCAACCCCAAACAACCCACAAACTGATCTCATCACAATGTTTTAATGATGGAAAACAGCTTAAGTGTTGCTTGATAGTAAAGTAAAACTGAATTGGGACACTGAATCCTGCACAGGAGGGAAAGAGCCTTGTTTGTTATAATAAAACTATAAGCTGTAATTAATACAAATACATTGAATATCATATGCTACTAATGAGGAACTACAGACCAAAAAACTTTAAATCCTTATCATTCCTGTAAGTTAGGACATCTTTCATTACTGCTTCCCACCTCATATGGCACTTAATTTCATGGTTTTCCTTTAATATATGTACATGTTTCGTGTGTCCACCCATACCATCGTTTTTTTTGCTGCTTTTTGGATTCGGTTTTTAAATGTTGAGGCTTTTTGGTGGACCAGAGAAATAAAACAGTGGTCGACAGAGTTGCATCGATCCCACATCTACACCAGTGCCAAAAAATTTGAGGCAATGCTCCACTGTGTTTTATCTGAAAACTTTTTGAAATTATCGCAACATTTTTCTGTTTTTATCTTTTCTACTTTAGTGGGAAAACACATTCTGCACGTTTCACTGTGTTCATAAAAACATGCAGATGGAAAGTCTTTAGATTCTGCAGCAGGTCTTTAACACGCATAACGAAACGGACCAATGACATCTATTCAGCCAATCGTTCACTCAGCTTATT
Organism: Remorina albescens; assembly: GCA_034769265.1. Lineage (NCBI taxonomy): Eukaryota > Metazoa > Chordata > Actinopteri > Carangiformes > Echeneidae > Remorina > Remorina albescens. Next base: position 5,651,075 of record CM068487.1, read on the forward strand.
TCATGATCTTCTGCATCTCAGCGTACTCAACCCCAATTACTGTACACTACACCTATGGCTCCCCATACAAGGTTGCTTAGCAACAATAATGACAGTGACCTTTTAGAAATCAATGGGAAATATCCCACTAGTGGAGAAGCGCATGGCACACACTACAGCACACTTGTGGGGCCTCAGTGTTTACCTCAGCTCGTAGACTGAATGGGCTGGAAGAATAAGCCACACATGTGCGAGGCACACCTTCACACAACATCATGCAAAGGCATTAAGCACATTGTTGCCCTTGAGGAAACCAGAGGAGTTAGCGTTTCCCCGTTAGCTCTGAGTGTAGTACCTTGTCACCAACCCCCCCCCCCCCCAACACTTCCTTAATGTAAGAGCAGTCTATTGGTATTCAGCTGCACAGATATCTAAGAAAGCATAGCCTTTTAAACATCTTAACTGCTGTTTGTTCTGTCTCTAGAGGACATGTGCAGTACACTGGGGTTTTGGGAATAGACAAGGAGAATTGCAAATTTGTTTTGCCAGCTACACGTGCGACGTAATTTCATGCCTGATGCATTGTAGCCAAGCGTGTTACTTTTTTTTTCTTTTCTTTTTTTTGTTTTTTTTACATACACATGCACGAAGGTGGGATGATTTGTGTAGTTCTTAAAAGATTTGGAATGTTTAGTTGTGATTAATGACTCCTCCGTGGGAGAAACATTATGCAGACAGACAATATTATGTACCATTGTTTTGTTGTTGCTGTTATTGTGTTTATTTTCCCTGAACAGCTACAGAGAGACAAGAATGCATGTAACAGACTTTTATATTTGGATTTGTAAGAGGTGGCCAGGGTTTGACGCCATAGACACATGGGATTGAGGCCTATAAGACATGCAGGTCTGTATCATGGCATTATTATGTATGTCTGGCTTAGCTCTCAATAGTGTAGCTGTTAGTATTTCACGGTACAAGTTCTGATGCCTCACTTAAGTTAAGCACAACAGGGAATGGCCTAAATGAGAGCAGGGGGAAGTTCCCCAGGCGGGAAGTGTAAGAGAACAGGAAACCTTCTCCGTATCTGTCTCTTAAGTCCTGGGCATGCATCTGAATGACAAACCTGTGTGTCTGTCCCCCTTTTAAGAAATCCTTTACAAGTGGTGAGACACAGGGGCCCAGGCTGTGGAGGCTGTATATTTCTATTCATAATTGATGACCCGGTCCCAGACAGACAGCACACTACACATGTAATATGGATTCACTCTTGGTTTCAGATGCAGGCCCTCGTCAGGACTCGAGTCTGAGCCATCATTGTGTGTGGAAAGGGATTGGAGAAGGAATGGTGTATGTGAGAGTGTGTGTGTCTATGAACAACAGTGTTCCTGTGTGTGTGTGTGTACGTTATACTTGTTGCAGACAAATTATAATGGACCAGTGTTGTGTTTTCCAACTCCAGTTTGGCGTATGGTTTGACTGCTAATACCTGGTTTGGTTTTCCAATTTTCTGGTTTTTGAAATATTATTTTGGTTTCTTACAAGCCCTTTTGTTGTTATTGATGATGATGATGATGTCGTTTATTTGTTTGTTTGTTTGTTTTATAGGTTTGGGCTCTTGTGCACCTACCCATGTTCACAGTAAACAGAAGTGCAGTGTGTTAGCTGCTACCTTTGTGGATTCCTGGGGACTAATTGATTAGTTATCCAAGTCCTGGGGCATTTGTTTGGTCTCACCTTACTGCTTTCCCTGATTTCAGTGAAGGTTCATTTGAGAACATCATGTATTTTTCCATTCCCCGGTGACCTGTTTGGCCTTGCATGTGATGTGATCTGTTTCTTGTGTGAGCTGTGCTGTATATAATATTTCCATGTTGCTAAATTCATGAGGGAGATAAGGGTAAATGTTTGTTGTAGTGTTTTTCAGTTTAGTGACAAGGATCACACAGCTGCTTCTTATGTCAACCATAGCTTAAATCACCAGAGATAAACCTAATAGTCTTACTGCTTCTGATGTGATAAAATGACTTCCTGTCATGGATGAAATAACAGTTTAATCTTAATATACGGATGGACAGTTCAAGAAGATTTGCTTGTACACATCAGTTGGTCTTGTAAATATCTGTGACAAAATTTTGGATTTATATATTTCTACCTCTTGCTGCTGCACTGTGCAAATTTCCCCACTGAGGGACTAATAAAGGATTATCTTATCTTAAGATCATGTAAACTGCTCACACATTGACAAGTGAGATCAGTTTCCATACCACAGACTTCCAAAGACGGTAAACTCACTGTGGCCTGATATTCGCCAAGTTAACTTCCAAGTATTATATAACTGCATGAGAAAGCTTTGGCTAGATTAATCAAAATCCAAAATAGAAAGCAATAATTTCAGTAACTAAGTCCTATAATGCAGATCTTGAGTCAATAGCCACATTCACTACTGTCATTTTCTGCAGTTTTATGCTTAGTGATGCTAACCTCAGTATTACAGAGACAGGAACTGTAGGTTTTCTCACTCGTTTGTGTCCCTTAAAAAACCTTTGATTGGCATTACAGACACACTGTGTGTTCATGTTTTTCAGTTTTCTGTGATTTTCAGCTAAATTTGTCAAGCCTAATGCGGCATAGATCCTGGTTCTGGACCCCTGCTGCTTCCGCTGTCAACTCACAGCTGAACAACTACTTCAGACTTCAATCCCATCCCCTTTTTTTTGTAATATAATAAACCAATTAAGCACTGAAGCATAATTACACATACATCTCATCATAAAGTGGGAGCAGGCGGTTCTACACAACAACGAAACACAGGATGAGGGATGGGCAGCATATTTATGAATCCAAGCCTGTGCAACACAGTCACATGCAAAACTAAAGGAAAGAAGCACCATTAATAAAATTAACATAGTGCAACCTTTTCAGTTTGATTCTCGTGTCTGTTTTTGCGCATCCCGGGTTCAACTTTATATGTGACTGCTAAGTGCTGAGATAAATCAGCAGCAATGATAAAACAGAAATGTCACAAAATTCCATGCCACATTAAAGATATGCTCTTTGATTTTGTGATAGTGCCAGACAGTTGCCCCAAATTTATTTCCAGCTTACTGCTGAAGTGTTGATACTCAACTGTGAAACTGTGCTGACACTGAAACTCCCATCACCAAGCTGTGAGTAGGTCTTGGGAATTTATGCGATGTTATCGTACACCTCAATTGACTCAGGAAATGTTTGGGGGGTTTTTTTGTTTTTTTTTTTTAACAAATTTAATGATAATTTAATTATCCAGTGGTTGAATAATGAGCTACTCCCTCTATCTGCACCAGAGTGTCAATCCTCCTCATATCCCGATAGATTCAGCAGTTTAATGGACTCGTGCAGTCGCCCCTGGGTCTCACTCTCTCCTCTGGTCTCAGCTGAAGTTCACAGAGGGCAGAGTTCATACCTCGCGTTCCCATAGCAACATATGACATGTCACCCTCAAACAGAAACTCCCTCTCAATCCTCCGTAATGGATTTGGCCTCTGAACTCTGTCCGCCGATGCCTCTCAAACTGACACATAGCCAAGTGTGAAGCCCGACCAGCTGTAGCCTGCAGCCGTGTCTACCGCATTACAGTCCACATCCCCGCCACACAGGGGCTAATGATCAGCTCTGCAGTGGCATATGTCATCTAAGTGAACAGACTCACATGTAAAGGTTAATAAATACCATCACTTCTAAAAAAAAAAAAAAAAAAAAAAAAAAAACTGAATAGTGATACAAAGTAAGTTGGGTTTCTTTTGTAGCTGACATGTGTTGTGGGTGAATCATAAGCTTTCCCAGCAGCCTGACTCACTCCAACCTCACACTGGTCCCCTGTCATCGTTATGCAGCTTCACCTCGCTGCAGCCAATCGTGTTCTCGAACCAGCCTTTGCCTGCTGCATTATTGATGAGCACTAATCAGGACCCCGGCTCTGGTGTGCTAGCCACCCTACCGGTAACATCACTTCCCTGACCCGACCCTGCCTGTTTCCCCACAGCATTAACGCATGTTTACGCTAACGCCTGCTCATTAGGTCTAACTATGCTAGACCAGGCCCTGCTGCCTGAAACGGAGCTGGGGGCCTTTTTAACATGCTCTAACCAGCCCGGCCGTCCCCCTAATGGGATCCGGAGAACAGCTACGTGCTAATCTCAAACAACAGGAAAAAGCAACATCGGTAGCTAGTGCATACAAAGGTAGTTTACTGGGAGACGTGGCCTGCATGGACCTGCGATCAGGCTCCATTATTGTTGTAATTAGCGTGCCTCTGTGGAGCCTGGACTCCCAGGCAGCGTGCCTCGACCTCCCTCCCTCTCAGTCTGTTCGCAGCCAGCCAAGGCAACAGGCAACAGGGAAAGGGCAGAGGCTGGCCACACAGCTCGATAGCTGCACGCAGCTCCGGCAGTAACACAGATGTTTGTTCATTTGAAGCATGAACACAGGAGGGTTTTCATTTCTGCACTGTCTTATGCTATTCAAATGTTTATTCAAGCTGTGGTATAGGGGAAGCAAAAATGAATACCCAGGGAGGTCCAGGGGGGTCAGATATTGTGTTGTTGTTTTTTATGAGTTATTCCTCAGTTATAGAAACCACAGCAATTAGCCAGTGTGCATCAATCAATGTCAGGACCATAAAAAAAAAACAAAAAACCATGATCTCAGAGTCTGAGTCACTCAGTATCATTTAAAGTCAGCAGCCAGTCCGAGATGTGCACACACATGTGAAATCATACTTGATCATGTGACAGTGTTGTTGCTGCAAGCGCTGGGCCTAAACCTCCTCACACAGACTTATCATTCACTATTCAGCCTCTGCCTTCTCAGCAGCTGCCTGCGCCCCGTACATTTTCCTCTAACCCTTTGGCCCTGCATCATTATGAGGCCACCCCCCTGGTGCGACACCCATCCCCTGATCACCAATTAGCAAGGCCAGTCCCTTTCCCCGCGCAGCTGCAGAGGTGGCAGCGTGGAGAGGCAGAAAGGTAGAGAGACGCGATCAGGGCAGCGTGAGGTGGAGGTCCCATGAAGGACACGGCTCCCTGGGTGGCTGAGTGATGAGCAGGGGAGCGTGAAGGGCTGTGGCAGGTCTTTCCCACAGACCATCAGTCCTTGAGTCAGCCAGCCAGTGTTGCAACACTGACTGCCTCTCAAACTATAATCAGACAGACTGTTACACAAGAATTCTTCTTTTTTGATCCTTTTAAAGTTCTTTTGTTTTCAGTTTTTTTTTACCTTTCCGATTAAGGCACTGTAATAATGTGCTTGGTGCTCTGTTGTTACATTTGTGTGGCAGGTTTTTTTTTTATTTTTTATTCAATTAATTTTTCTCATGTCTCCATTTGAGCTGAGCTGCTTTGACATCATTTTGATTAAGATAAAACATTGCTCTCTGTGTGGACTTTGAGAGGGCTCAGCCTTGTCCTTCAATGGCCTTCCCCAGTGTTTCTCCTTGTCTCACTTCATTCCCTCTCTTATTGCATCTGATAAGAGACCCCGTGTAGCAGTGTGGTAATGAAGCCTGTGTTAGAAGAGCAGCACCGCCGGGCATTCAGGCCCGGCACACCTCAGAGAGGCAGAGGGGCGCGTGCATATCGATCTTATATTGTTTTCTTGAACCCAACCGCCTCGACGAATGCTTTGTGCTCCCCCTGCACTGCATCTCTGTTCACTGTGGTCTAATGTGTTGTCATGAAAGGCTGCAAGTCAAGTGTTGTGCTGTGTGTTTGTGTTTGTGTGTGTGTGTGTGTGTGTGTGTGCTGTCTCATATCATCGTTCACCATTTTGGACCACAATTAAATGTGAAACAAAAATAGTTATTCAAAAAATACAATCTGTTATTATAATATTTACGAACAAATTATATGATCAGATTGTTATTTCGACTAAGAATACAATCTGTTGATGTTTCTGCAGACATCTTTGAAGTAGGGGCATATATAATTTTATACTTAACATAACTATGCAGAGAAGTCTCCGCTAAACGCAATAAATAAAGTATAATGCTCAATATTTGACGGAATACTAATAATTGCAATGTGCATAAATTAGCAAGGGTTAGGGGTTACCCTACCCCTACCCCTAGCAACTACAGACATCCTTGTAAATAAATGAATGGGAGGTCCAGGAACATCATGCAGAACTTCTCATATAAATCTAATGTTATTCTTGATGCAGCTTGTTTACATGAGGCCTAATCTCTTCATTCAAACAGGCTGCATGTGTTTCGGTGTGACTCTTTTGCATGAGACCCTGAGACAGATCTAAAGGGCTGAAGCGCCATCTGGTGGAGACTTAACATGGTGATTTGCACTGAACTGATAATCCATATGCATACTCATGATCATTACCAGGTTTGCATGTAACTGGAGATACATGATTTTGAACTTCCATCTGAGAAACAGCACTGAAAATCATTCAGAAAAATCTCACAAAACTTCAGTTTTACAATTTTCCGCTGTACATTTTTCTGTTCGGTTGCCCCATGGGGAAAGCTAATGTGTTACTTATCCCAGAGGAAACTGCCTTTAAGTGTGATTTATTAGGTCAGACAATAAGGCATTGTTTTATAAATTATTGTTTATCATTGAAAAAAAAATGCCATATTGCTTCATTGCAGTGACCTTTAGACACCTTCAGTCAGGTAAGAAAATTAGCAAATTATAGTAAACAGGTCAAGTGTGGCTGCCTCGTAGGTCGTTCAGAATGTTTGTTTCGTATGTTTCTATGACACAAATTTATATCTGTGTACCTGTACCATTCAGTGTAAGTACTTTTATTGACATTTGAATTATCCATGGAGTAAATTTCTTCTCACTGTAAAGCAAATCTGTCGTGTTTTGGCATCACAACAAGTGCTGAACCGCATTTGTTTGCAAAATAGCCAGTGATGCTTGTCCACACATTTTTTATTTTTTTTTTAACCACAATTCAGTGTATACAAAAGGCTTGTTTGGCATAATGCATGTAGAGAGGGCTCACTGTTCCTGTCCTCTCTAATTGGCACTGTCAGGCGTCCCTTCGTTGGCTTGTTTCACAGTCTCATCGGATAACCCAGTCCACATGAAGAGAGGGGTGAAAGACAGCCCCAGCAAAGTAAAAAAGAAAAAGAAAAACAGAAAGAAGAAGGCTGAGTGAAAAGAGGTGCAGGTTGCTAAGAGGTGGTGAGCTTCTTAAGAATGATCAACTGCCAACAGACGACAGGCTGCGCTCTCTTTTATACATAAATAGTTGTCTTTCAGGCGGCATTTCAGCAAACAATCACTGATCAGAGGTGTGTAAGCAGGTAGAGGAGGAGGGACTCTAATGCAACATGACAAAAGTGCGACTTTGATATCGCTGATATCATTACCCTCGTTAGGAGGTAAATGCCACTGATAAGATAGAATGGGAAAATAGACATGGAAGGACTGCTTTTAAGCACAGGGAGGAGCAAGATGTTTAAGTGAAGAGAAGAATGCAAAAAAAAAAAAAAAAAAAAGCCAGCTGATATTATTCTCTTTTATTCTGCCTTTCGCTGCATCTTGTCAGTCCCTCTCAGTCCAATTTTCTCATTTAATATGGCCTGTTTTCTGTTCTTTTAAAAGCCATTTTTCATGCATCTTCTGCCTAATTGTGGGTGTATTTGTGCGTGTTCTTTTCTTTACTAACTATGTGCTCGTGCGTGCGTGCGTGCGTCAGTAATACCTGTGTTACAGTCGAAAGTAAGTAACTTCAGAAGTCAACTGTATCATGTAGCTGGGATCTTCTTTGTAGTGACAACAGTGATTAATAATGGAAATCAGATGTTGGCATCTTGATCTGAAAATTTCATGAAACTTCCCTAACGTGATTAAAGTGTATGTCTTCCTCAGTCACTCTGAGTCTTTTAACTCTGCTCTCTGGGGAGTGGCAACAAGTCATGGTTGAGACAACATGTCAAATCACAGAGAATCTTATGCATGTTAGAAACAAACTCTTTTTTCACTGTCTAACATCTGAACTCCTTCTCTGTTCAGACAAAGATGGACAAAGTTTGATTATTTTATAGCATGTTACGTTGGGTTTTTTTTGTTTTTTGTTTTTTTTCTAATTTCACCTTCATGTTTTGATTTATGGTCAATTTATCTATTTGCCTAAATTTCACCAAACTAGGCCTTTAAACGTTTGGGTTGTTTTTGCCAATTGAATTTGCTACAATACAAAATGATAAAAGGAATAAATATCATATTTTAATGAAAATTTATATTTTATTTTTTATTTGGGCGCATGGAAAAATCCCATATCATATGAAAATCATGTCAGTACTAAGTTGAGTTGAATAAACTCGACTTCCACCGTGACAAGTATCTTTCCTGTGAAAATGGATGCATATTTCAGAAGAATTTAATGACATTTCTATTTTCTCACTGTGGAAAGCTTCAGGATTCATCTTCATATTTTTTTATATGGCGGGGGATAAATGCATTTGCAGCTTGCGCTCAGCCAAGTTTATTTATATCTTAGGATGCATTTAAAAGCCTGGGCTGCTGTCACAAGGAGATGGTTTTGCTCACTTTGGATTGCGAGGTGCAAATGTATGAAAAAAGGCTTGAACTGAAGATCCCAGGGCAAAGTAGCCGGTAGTGCTGTGGCAGCAAAAATATCAAATCACTTAAATGCTTTCTCAAACATATTTTGAAACGGCACCAAGACAATCTATTACCACTCTATTTTTCTCTCTGTCTTTCTATCCCTGTCTCCCAATTTCCTCTCCCTCTCTTCTCCATTCCTAAAATTACAAGACTTCACCTGCCGTGCAATCGTACAGCACATTTCCTCCTGCACTCTGCTGAGAGACCACCACATGAGTAAGATCAATGCTATGAAAATAACATTCATGTAAAACTTTTTTTTCCTCTTATTTCTTTTCTTTTACAAGCTCACTCAAGAAATATTTATCAGTAGCTTTTGATTGTTGGACTAGTTGTAGTTTTACTATCTGCGCGTGTGTCTTGGTTCTTCACTGTTTGTTTCAATGCTGCAACTAGTTAGAAACCAAACGGACAAGGCCATCGAAAGAAAGTTTTGTTGTTTTCATAGGATTTGCTAACAGTAAGATAAAAAATACACATTAATATCAGCTAAGCGGAGAGAAGGAACGTTTCAGATTGTAAACTCTAACCTCAGTTCCCCTCTTTGTGAGTGAATCCTGAAAATATTATGTGGGTGACATAAGAGGGGCCTCAACATTGTTGATGTATTATATGGGATAAGTTAAGCCCTCCGACAGCTCGTGCTTTCCCACCTGAGTCCCTTTTCCTTTTCCTGACGGTTGTGAAACTTCCACACAAGGAAAAAGACCAGCCGTCCAATAAATTTTGCGCATCACACCTCCTGCATTATAATGTAAAACAACAATTTGCGCAGTAATTTGAAACGAGAAGGAGGACTTCTGCTGACTCAAATATCCTTTGTCATCCGACTCTCCCTACTTCAAATCCACTTTATTTGGGCTCTAAAGAGCAAGCGCCATAAATTGCATAAAAGAATGTGTGTAAATGAATATGAAAAGCAATGTTCTTTTCAGTAAGGCAATGATAGCTGTTTTCACTTTCCATCTCATTTTTGTGTTTTCTCTCCTACCTTTCACACTCTTCCCTGAGGCCATAAAACAGTACTTTTACATATATTACCTTTTGATTAATGGAGCTGTATTCATTATTCTGCCCTATTGCTAATTAGAAAACGCACCCTGCTAATGATATACAGTTGGAATAATACTTGCCCACGAGGCACGCTATCACATCAGGTTTCATGCTTGCACACTCCTGGTATGAGCCTTTACTCAGAGAGCCAGATCCACCCCCTTCTTCCTAGCTCAGCTTGTCCATTAGCAAAAGAGTCACGGCCAGCGCTGGGTGTCATTGTTTTTGTTCTGGCATAATGAGACCTGTTTTCTCAGGGGAGTTGTCGCTGAGGGTTGATGAGGTGTGCAAGCACTGAGTCAGTCTTAATCAGGAGATCTGTGAGTGTGTGTGTGGGTGTATATATATATGTATACCTGTGTGTGGTCTTGATTGATTTTTTTTATTGTGCAAGTGGATATCCTCATTTTGTCCCTGACTTACTGCCATTATAGAAAATATTACATTTAATAAAATCAAATATGATCAGATCACGTTGGATTTTATTAAGGGTTAATAGAGCAGAGTGGTAACAGAGTATCAGGTGGTTCCACTGCTCAGAAAGTGCTCCTGTGTGACTGTCTGTCATGGTCCAAACAACCGATGGCAGTGACAACCATCAATATTACACAGCGGACTTGTCTGTACTAATGCAGGTTTATTCCCCCAGCCGGGTCTAACTGCATTAATGGCTGGAGGGGTGTGATGGAGGCGTAGTGAGGAGGGAGCAAGTCACGACATATTGGTGACAAGGTAACGCCAACTTTTGAGCTGCTATCTGTCATTTGTTCTCTTTAGCCTACTGGTCGACTCATACTTGAATCATTCCTGATAAATAAAAGGCTTGTTATGCAAATTATACATGTGTTTTTTAACCCTTTTCATGGGAGCATTTTTTTAAATATCTGACATTAAAAAAATTACCGGAAAAAAAAAAGAAGTAGTGCTGCAAGTATCGTTTATTTCTGTGATTCTGTGATTCTGTGATTCTACTGCGCTACAGTTGAAAACTGTATCTGAATTTTCTTTTATGTATTCAGTACACAACTTGCACTACAAGCAACACTATAAACATTGCTTATGTATCAATTAGTCAACTATTTGCTTGAAACACATTTTACTTGTAACACAGAATTACGTTGATGTTTAATTACGTTCAATTTAATTTCAGGGGAATTTTTTACTTGTGATATTCGGTGATGCTCTTCTGCCCGTAAAGCCTTTTTATCCTTGTTCCCTCATAATTAAACGATGTCCAGAACTGTCTTCTTTCTTCTTTTCTTTTTTTTTTTTCTTGTTGTTGTAATTCAGGTTCACAGGAGGACATCTGAAGTTTACAGTATGAAAGAAAAAGGACTGAAACCATGATCATTTAGGCCATGATGTCAGTCCCCAGATATCAAGCTCATGCTATTTGAAGAGAGTCTATTTTCCTCTTACTCCTCAAACTTCGAAAGACACCTACACATGCCAAAGAAAATGACTTTGCTAGCACTTACTGCTCAGAGGAAAACAGGATGGCTTTTTTTAAGGAGATTTATCTTTGATTTCATTTGACCTTAAAATAAGGGCAGCGAAAAGGCAACGGTAACCACAGGAGCTGGGGAGAAAAAGGAGGTCTGCTCTTGAAAGTCCACAGAGAGAAAAAGGCCAAAGGTTATAAAGAAAAGCTTGGAGTAGTGCCAAACAGCTGTTAACACTTCTCACCTACTTTTTGTGGCTCAGAGGTCAGCGTTTTCTGAGATTACCTCTTCTTATTTTCTCTATTTCACTCTCTCCAAGTACCATTACAGCCCCACACACAGCCATTAGAGATCAACAGCCCATACAGATGTAATAGCGCCCTCACATCGCTCTAGGGTCTACTAACCCATAGCCTCTCGGTGTACTCTATGATCCTGTTGCTGAAGCCCTCGCAAAGGTCAAGCAGGTTAGTACTGAGGCTAGGCTACAATAGGAAAGTCAGTGTTACATCCATGTTACCAGTCTGCCCGAGTTTTATTTTAATCATAATGATAATGCAGCACTTTATTGATCCCTGTGGGGGAAACTGTTGATGTCGTCAAAGGGAGTTCAAAGTGTGCCGTCAGCTGCACGGCTACGCACCCACAGCTTCAGTTTTTTTGCCATCTTGCCAAAGGGCATTTCAGCAGGGAGGATGCTTGTTGGCACAAGAAGGAAACCATGTGTTTTAGCTGAGTTAATCCTCTTCATTATGGATTCCAATGCTGGATTAAGGTTAAATTTTATGATTTATTGTACACCCAATAATTTGTTTTCCACCATTCCTCATCCAGGATGTCAGGGATACAGGTGTTAAACTGCCTTCTATGTGGGATCAAGAGAGCCTTACCTTTACATTATGTTTAATTTGTGGAAAAGTAGAGAAGTTCTTTTATAAATCATTTTCTGTTACACAGATATAAAATAACCCTGTTTGTCTTTTTGGGACAAAAAGCACTTGTGGTTTGTATCGCAGTTTTGGTTGCTTCAGTGAAAGCAGACTATGAGGTGAGATAGCAGATCAGAAAGTGCCCATATATGGTCAAATGAATCGTTTAAAAGAAACTGTTTTATACTTGTAGAGTGTTGATATACACTGAGGCACTGTACAAAAAGGGCCAGTGTCGTCTCCACCTACTGAGAAGACTGAGGTCCTTTAGAGTGTGCAGGCCTCTGCTAAGGGCTTTCTATGATTCTGTGGTGGCCTCTGCCATCTTTTATGCAGTGGTTTGCTGGAGCAGTGGAAGTTCAGAGAGGGACAGAAGAGCTGGATCTGTCCTGGACTGCCCTCTGGACTCAATTGAGGAGATGGGTGAGAGGAGGATGTTGGCCAAACTGGCATCCATCGTGGACAACCCCTCCCACCCCCTTCATGACACTGTGGGGGAACTAAGCAGCTCCTTCAGCACTACCCCAGGTCAATCAGCTATCAGACTACACTACACCTCTCTGTAGCTGCAATAAAATCTACTGTACATTACATTTCTTTGCACTACTTGACTGTCACTTTATCATTATCACTGCCACTTTATGTTTTTTTTCTAGTACTTCTTGTTTCTATTCTTGTATTTTTTTTCTATACCTGTGGTTGCTGCTGTAACGACGGAATTCCCATACGTGGGATAAATAAAGTACTATCTACTACTACTACTTATCTTATATCATATAGTTAATAAGTTCATTTCTAAATCATAAAAAGCCAGCAGATGTTTTTACAGGTTTGTTTCAGGAGCTTAGATCTTTTTCTCTCTCAAGGGCAAAACTCAGTTAATGCAGCTTTACATTTAGCACATTATCATCTGATTTGGTCTGGACTCAGTCAATTCAGTCAGAGATGTAGGATTCTTTAGGGCTAATGTAAAACCTACAATCTTGTAATTGTAACATTTGGAAAGTTTCCCCTGCTTGATTTAAATGTGACCTGATTGTTCGGAGGGAGATCCTGTGTCAATCCAGAGTGACTGACACAGGGTTGGGAGACAAAATGACAGAATCAAGATGGGATTAAATCATCAAATAAAAAAAAAATCTGCCCCTGGAGAGGAAGAAATAATTTGTAGTGGATGCGAAACAATTTTCCAGTTTGATTCTCATTTTTTCATTTTGATAGTGCAGCAGAAACGGTATTGTTTTTCTCTTTCCTGCAAGTTTGAATCACTTGGATGTACTGTGATTTAAATTTGCTCTGCATGTGCAGCTGTAATTTAAAGCCTTTTGCACTATCGTCACACTCGTACCATGCGTAACTCATGTAGTTCCTCATAGTGCTATCTGGGCCAATGTGCCTCAACGTTTCCAAGATGCTTCGGAAAAGTGGAAAAGCAATGACACAAGCACAAATGTTGCTGAGGCTACACACTGTAGTTGTAATGTTGGAGCTAGTGGGCCCAGTTTAATGAACTTGTATTCCAGGTTTCTGCCTGAGAAGGAAAATCACACTGCAGACAAAGTAAAGACAAATTAAGCTTATGTACATACAATATTTAGAATAAAACTTATGATTTTGGCAGCTCCATTTACCACTTGTTACTCATCAAATCCCCTTTTCTGAGTTGATGTTGACATAGTTGTTGGTTGTGATCAATGATGCACCAATTTTGAACCTAAGATTTTTAGATGTGTCAAAATTTTCACTTGAATCCTCTGATGGTAACGTTAAAGGGCCACACTGAGAAGGAGCGAACGTGTAACTTTACTTTCACCCTTACTCCGAATCCATTTCCTTTCACTTGGACCATTTGTGTGGTTTTTCAAAGCTCCTGTGATATTTTGCAAAAGAGTAAAGATGTGTAGAGTTGGCACGAGTGTCACAAACATGGCTGTCTCATCATAACTAACATAACTAAGCGTGCTGTTAACTTTAAACTTTTCTCAGAGTTTAGTTTTGCACCTTTCTCCTTCTTAGTAACACTTCCTTTTCCCTGCTCATAAACCACCATCATCTTCATCACCGATCCTTGTTCTGCATCTTTCCAGTTTGTCTTTACACAAGGGCCAAACTCAGGCTTTCAAAGAGTCGAGTTGAATGTGTAGGCAAAAGTGCTGGCATAGATCCCCAGGACAGCAGGCCAATTATAAAATTATGAGTGAAGAGTTCCTCTAGATCCCCTGTTTTCCCAAAGAACCCCATTACCCAGAAGCCTTGGCTTTGAAGCACCTCTTCCACACCGAAGGATGACACAACCTCTAGTGCTGGCTCCTGTCAGGCAAAGGTTCTGCACCAGAAGACACTTTTCCCTCCCTCCCTCCCCCTCTCTCTCTCTTCTTTCTCCTCTTCTTCCATATCTCCCCGAGTGCTTTAAAGCAGCACTGCAGAGCCACGTTTCCTAACAGTGTCGGTTTAAAGGCAGCACTGGCAATATGACAGCCAGAAGAAACAGTGAGTGCCACAATTGACATATTCCCCATCCTTTTGGCATGTCATCTCCCTTTTTCTGGACACCTGATTGATTCTGACAGCCTATATTGAGTATTTCATATGAAAGAGAATTTTGTGATTAAATGTTAATGAGTTGGAATTTCTCTCAGTGCTTTTATTACAGGCCGCCAGTTTTGAACATTTTTCAAAGTAACACACCCAAATTCCACTGTTTGCAATGAATTAATAATACAGTCTTGTCACTGAAGTATCATGCATTCTTTAATCAGGCTCCGGGTCTGAAACAGAAGCTTCTTGAACGGTATTTCTTTCTGATCAGAACAATTAGAAACTTAGCGACATTCATAAAGGGCTGGTCACAAAGTCATCCATGCATATATACAGTATGTATGTGTGTATCAGAAACAGAGAGAGACCCCCCCCCCCCCCCCGGGATGGACTGCTGCTTTCTTATAGCAATCTGAATTATATGTCTGACTAGCTCACATCAGTCATAACTGAGAACTTGAGAAGTCCGGGGCCAAAGGCTGTGAACTGAGCGGACAAAAGAACAGAGCCACGCATCTTTGTTCCACATTCTCAAAGCTCTCGCCAAGTTGTAAAATAAACATCCTCAAGTTTAGCTCACCCCTCCTCGCCCCCCTCCGTGCTCACACAATTATAAACACAGTGACACCCCTTCTCTGCAGCCACGTCTGGAATCAGTCCTTCATTTCTTTTCCCGTTGTTGAGGACAAGACACAAATTTGTGTTGGTAGTTTATGGTGTTTGGTCTCGTTTGTGTTGAACTCTATTGGAGCTGACACGTATCTCATGTCTGCGTCTGCCTCCTACCTGAAATCCTCTGCGGCTTTTCTACAACTGCCAACACGAGAAGAGATGAGTGCAGCCAGACTGTTTTTTTTTTCTCCCATCATCTCAGATCATGATACTGCCTACCTCACCCTCACTCTCTTTACCACTTTACCACCCTCTGCCAGTCATGTCTGTGTGTGTACTGACATGGAAATAAAGAAAAAAAAAAAAGAGAGAGAACAGGTAAAGTGAAAAAAAAGAGGGTGCTTAGCAAAATATCTGAGGTGTGTTCGCCGTCAAATGCAGTAATCACAGCAGGAAATGGTATTCTTTTAGAAATTCTCTGGTAATCTCATATGTGTGGTATGCGAACACTGAGTTTCCCACACAGGGCAGAGCAAGATACTACAACACAAGGATTTAGTTTCTGTTAAAAGACTGAGCGGCCTTTGTGGAGGGATTGACTTTCTGTCTCTCTGTCTCTTTGGAGTTTGTTTTTGAGAGTCTCTTCTGTTCTGTTGTGCAAAAGTACAAGCTCGCTGAAACAGACCCCTGCACTCTCAACTCTCCCTCTATTCCTGAGCAGAAGTTAGAACAGTTGGTGCCCCTCAATAAGTTATACTACCATCATCCCGACTCAGAAACACGCACCAGTCTGGAAGAGTTTCAGGTAAAGGCCCGGCTAATTAGTTCCCATCAAAAATGTAATTCTTTTCTGGAATTACGCCGCGAGGGCTGAGTAGCCAAAAGCGAAGATACCTGGTGGAGGGGGAAAAAAAAAAAAAAGAATGAAAAAAGATATTCTAACCTCGAGCCATAAGTACATTTATATGCTTGACATGAGTCTGCCATCAATGTTGGGTCGAATTCTAATTTAATTTCTGAGATGTATGTGTAATTTTGCCATTAATATGAATGTTACCATCCTAAATATTTTACACTTCTCATGGATATTGTGAGCGCCTCATATATCCTTCAAGGGTATATTAATTAATAAACTCTTTTCTGATACTTTTTTCGCTGGAAACTTGTAATAAGAGCAAGCAGGTAGGATGATATAGTGAGAGGAGCCAGAACATAGTTGTCTGGTGCCTCATTAACATCCCCAGTTCATTAGGAAGAAGCTTTTTTCCTGTCATCTTTCTACAATGTGCCAGTGTTGTGTGGCCTTTAAGGTAATTAATAATGAATTAATTAACCAAATTAATTCCTAGGTTAGGAACGTTGTTCAGTAGTGAGGCCAGTCAGTTTGGATTTGGGCCCTGATGGGTGAGGCCCTTTACAAGCTGATGTTGTTCATGCTTCTGACAGTGCCAGCCCCCTGTCTAAAAGCCCTAGCAAGTGCCATTTGTCTCCGGGTTAACAGAAAGACGAGATATAGGGCGGGCTGAATTATTTAGGCTCCCACAACACATGCACTTTTGCTTTTCAAGCATGAGTTATAATTTAATTAGAAACTTCTGGTGCGTTGCTGGCTATTTAAATATTAAAATCTTCCGCTGATCACATTGGATTAGCCATCCCTGTGAAATTCCCTGAGATGTCAGTTGTTGTCTTTCTGTCTCACCCCCCCCGTGTCTCTCTCTCTCTCTCCTTCCCTTTTTCACTCTTGCTGCTTTCTTGCATTTCCGTCAGTGTTTTCTGAACTCCCGCGCTCACATATTGTTTGTCGACTCCCCCATTAGAGACAAAGGAGTCTTCGTGGGCCTTTGGGAACCTTAATGGTACCAGCACGCATGAGTGTGCGAACACCGAGTTGACCTGATCTGAATGCGATGAGACTTATGCTGATTATTATCAGCTCTGGATTCAAATAATATAACATTAGACTTCTCCATTGATAATATTAGAGCTGGGGGGTGGGGGTGCGCTGTGTACAGGTCCGTTGTTGAGCATCTTTTGTTTCCTGAATTGAAGACATACAACCTGTTGTGGTGATTTCTGTTGATTCTTCACTTTGTTCGTATGTCTATGGATTTATAAGCAGGGGTCTTCTGCAGCAGAAATAAAACCTAGTTAAAAATCATAATGAACACATATCAATTAAAATGATGTCATATGTTTTACTCCATTTGACAAGATACAGATGCTTGTTTACAAAAAAAATGTATGTGTTGTCTGTTGGTTTATTATCTGAGCTGTTTTAGCAGCCTTCAAGCAAAGACAGCACTTAATTGATCAATGGATCCATCACAAATTGAAAATTTGAAAGATGGAAACGTGTCTGTGTGCATAATGTGTGTGGTTACACTTCATGAAGCTTTGGTTTAAATCAGTCATTATTTGAAAAAAAAACAACAAAAACAAAACAAAACAAACTTGTGATTAATTTCTTGTGAAATTAATCAAACTTCTCAGCTTCTCTCCCCTTTCTATAGCATTCAGCTTTGAGCCCATTCATTCACTTTGGAGAAGATAAATTGTGTAAAACAGGTCACATATTTGAAAAAGCTAAAGTAATTTACTAAAAGAGCAGAGCAGTGAAAACTCCCTCAGACAGGAGTAAACTGTGTAAATGATTTGTTGGGAAATATTTTCAGATTTGGATTAACACTCATTTGCTGCACTAATGACTATTGTCAGCAGGACAATCGCACATGTGGGATTTGCTCAACTTTTTTATATTCACAGTACCGCGGGAACATTTAACATGTAATTATTTTTGGATGTCAGTGACACAGATAAAATTAATCGTAGACACAAATGTCTTCCCATTGTTTGTTTTGGGTTGTCTTTTGTTTTTGTTTTTTGTTTTTTTTTTCCTATATAAAGTACAACATATTTCCAGCATCATCAGCACAGTTAAAGTGATCACATTGTAATCACAAGTGCTGTCATGTAGTAGATTCATTCATTTCTATAATATGGATGGTAAACCCAGAGAGGGGGCTTGACTTTTTCAGAAAGACTGATGAAAGAAGCTCCCAACGAGAGAGACCATTACATTACAGAGTTTAATGGAGAGCAGCGGTTACTCCAAAATATATATCTTTTGTCTTCTACCAGTGAGCTTCTACGCACACACCCTGCAAGTGTGTGAGAGGAGCACTGACATAGAGGCAGCGAGAGTGTGTTCAGCCTATGCATGGCCTCACTGTACGGTTTATGTGTGAATTATGGTTGACAGGTTGCTCAATCCTTCCCCCAGTCAACCCTGTGACACACACACTCTATCACTAGTGGCAAAGATGTACTAGTGATTCCTAGCTGTGGGCCAGCCGGCTAATTATAAACCAGCATCTACTTTATTCTTCTTCTCCAGACGGTTATTTATTCCTTCATGCACTAAAGTTATCTGTTAGCTTTAGCTCCTCTTTCTTGCAACAGATGGAATGAAACAGACCGCACCTGTCTTTGACTCAGAAATAGCTCTTGCATGACAGCCGTAGAAAACCTCTCTTCTTCACTGAAGGACTCTGTGGGTGTTTCTGTCTTTCTGTGTGTTTCGACTCGTCATTTTGTGTGTCTGAACAGGTGTATATGTCTGTTTACAAGGGGTGCGCTCTGTGCTCTGTTTCTCCAAAGTCTGGGAGGGGCCCTGGCAAAAGCGCTTCAATTGCATGTCAATCAGGCAGTAGTGCAGACAGCCTCTCAGGCCCCCCATAGTGTGGGGTCCTGTTCTTCTCTTGTCTCGCCCTGTCATCCTGAATTCCTTTCATCTCACACCCCCTCTTCCCTCAATTCCTAAATCATCTTCATCAGTCGTTATCATAGAAACCTTTTTCCACTAACAGTCTTGAATCAAGAATCTGCTGCAAAGCTTCATGATGAATGTTTATAACATAATTTACGATAAAACAGAGATGTTGATGATTGGTCAAGTCTTTAAAGTCTTGACCAATTGATTCAGACTCCTTCACTTTTTGGATTCGGGCACTTACATCAGCTCTTAGTTGAAACACCTTTGGCAACAATTGCACCCCCTAGTCTTCCTGGGTTTAATGCAACAAGTTCTATTTATCTGGATTTGCTGCCAGTTTTCTCAGCACCTCCACCTCTGTTAGGTTGGATCAGTTGACAGCCATTTTCAGGTCTATGTCACACACAGTTCGGTTCAAGACTGGGCAATTCTTTTTGTGTTTTTTAATCTTGTCTAATTTGTATGGACAGTATGACTGGGCAGCCAAACTGTGTTTCACACTCTTGGTTTTTAAAATTGAACAGACAATCATTTGTGAGATGGAATAATTCAAAGTAATCTCCTGCCTACTAATGAGGGTTGGCTTCAGCAAAGGTGCTTTTCCTCACCATACTCTCAGAAAGTGCTATTTCAATTTTGTTCAGTTTTTGATCAGTCTTAAAATTAAAGTTATTGATATTGTTTGAATTGCATTTCTTTCAGATTCAGAAATAAGAGTGCAATAAATACTTTGGCACTCATTGAGCAGTTCAGTGCTCTCAGAGAGAGGCAGGGAAGTGCAAACCTTTCGCTGAAATAGAGTCCAGTTCAACAGAGACCATGAGCAGGTATTTCATCGTCTTTTCAGTACACTTTCATGCGGTCATGTAGGTGATTTTTGGTGTTTATATATTTCATTTTTATTTCCCCTCACACTGACTAAAGTATAATGACTTCTAACACAAATGGTCAACCCTTTTGATGTCTTTAATCTGTAAGAACCCAGGTTAAATGACACAAGTCATTTAAAGTACTGTATCACTGTTGCAAAGATGAGTGAAAAACTGAAGCTGTCTCTGATCTGTATTTGACTTTGTTCTCTGTAATAACAGTTGATAGTTTGGAGGTTTCACCGTTAGCTCATGCTGTGTGCTTAAGCATGTGAGTAGTTTGTGTTTTCTCATATAACATCAGTCTGATGACCACGCTTGTCATGTTGCTGTGTAAATTCTTGTTTTCCTTGAAGTTAATGAAGAATATGTAGAAACTAAGTGAACAACCATGGGCATGGGCATTTTATTATACTTTATGTTTCCACCCCAAGTACTTGACCATCTCACCATGATATCTCAGAAACAGACCAAGAAATTGTGGCACAAACCTTCACTTGGGCTCAGGGATGAACTGATTAGATATTTGGTAGCCAAACGTCACAGTGGCCTCAAAAACTATGAAAGAAATTATGACATAATGGCCTTCAATGTCTAAAAGGTCAATGCTCCAGGTCAGCGATTCTCAACTGGTGGGTCGCAGACAGCTTATAAAAAATAAATTAATTAAAAATTTAAAATTTAAAATAATTAATGCTCATCTGATTTTATACTCGTCTTTTATCTTGGGAAAAAAGAGACAGAGAGAGGCACGCGTCAGACGCGCAAAGCATTCTCGTTGCCATGGTAACCACCATTCATTTGCCGGTTACCCTTCTCTTTAAATTTGTGATGATGTTCGGAGGCAAGATGGTGAAACGCAAATACAACCCAGAGTATTTGAAATGTGGATTTTCGTTCATTGAGGACAAACACGGACAGAAACCCCAGTGTGTTATTTGTAATGAAGTGCTGGCACATGTGAACACTGAGCATGATCTGAGAGTAACTGTTACTGTCACCCCAGACTTTGAAACTCTGATCAAAAGTAAAGTACATGCCCAACTGTCTCACTGACAGTTAGGTGAAAGCATCTTGTTTTGTAGCCTTATTTATTTTATGCAGTTTTGATATTTAAATTTATTGTAGTAACTTTTATACATGCAGTTGGCATGGTCCTCCTCAGTTTCTTACTAATTTACTCTGAATGCAGAGATACGCAGAGAGGTGAAATATCTAATTTTGTGGCCTTATTTATTTTGTGCAGTTTTGATATTTAATTTTATTGTAGTAACTTTTATACATTCAGTTGCCATGATCCTCCTCGGATTCTTAAAAAAATGCTCTTAAATTCACTATGCATGCATATGTATGTTTAAATGTGTTTTTGAAAGCTATTTTTCAAAAATAAATTTGTTTGGTTTGTATTCTATAAAAGTGGGTCGCGACTTAATGACCATGGGAAAATGTGCCAGGCTGAGACCAGTTGAGAACCCCTGTTCTAGGTCATTATGACATAATATTCTGATCGTCCTCTCTCTCTCTCTCTCTCTCTGTGCATCTGTGTGTGTGTGTTATAGTTGCAACTTTGTATTCTATACGAATCAGCTTACTTGGCCAAGAATATGGTCCAGTCAAAGCCCGGTCAAATCTATATCCACATGTCAGTAATCCTAAATTTTGTCTGTAAAGCAAATAACATCCTCAGATGAGGAACAACTATGGACACCAGAATGGACGAAACATGGTGAATATTATTAATATATAATCTGATCTGGTTGGCCAAAGCAAACGTGAGCCAGTAGTTCCACTTAGAGTAATGAACGAAGGGAAAATTTCACCTTTCTGAACACTGGCAGTTGCTCTAAACTGGTCAAAAAGTCTTATTCTCCTCCCCTGTCTCTGTTTGTATGTCTCCAGACGTCCCCAGATGTGATTTGACTCTTATTTGCTTTAATATTTCAGCAGTTTGCGCAGCTAGCAGGGCAGGATTCACTGCACGCCTTAATAATGTTTCGCCCCTTTAAACACTTGTATTTACTGATGTCTTGTAACAGCACTATTCAAAGAGAGACTACAAGGGACAATAAAAACTGATGCTTTATTAAGGCAGTCCGACCGCCTGATACAGTTATTGCACAAATGGATGGAGAAAGAAAAGGTCAATGATAAATAAAGTTTTTAAAGTCAGAGTCACAGGTTTCTAATGTCGTGGGAACATTATCAACTATGAGCGGGCACTTTGAGACAGACTCAACTCAGTGAGGTTAACAACATTCAGTAGTCTTCAGCGTGTATCAGTAAGTGACCTCCAGCTGCCCCAATTGAAGCGTTCTTCATGAGCTATAGATTATTTAACCTAAAAACCTCACAATGAAAATACTCTCAACTTTGTGTCTTCTGTATTGTATTTCTATATGTCATCAGCTCTTCTCTAACAAAATGTACAATTCAAATATGTTGAAGCAACCTCCTCTTTTTTTTTTGGAAAGAGAACTATCAGATGGCTCTGACGATTAATACCGTGGCGAATGGGGCACTTTAATTATTAACACTGCGTTACATTTGAAGAATACTCACCAGGCGTGAGATTTAAAAGAAGCTAATGTTTCACTATCAAACCATTTCATCCAATCTTCATAACAGATGTGTGTGCAGGGGAGGGCATTAGTTTCCACAGCAGGCGCTGAAAATATGCCTGCTTTCCCTTCATCAAGAAAGAAGTCATGGTTTGTCTTGAGGGGCCAAGTGTCTTCTTGTGACTGGCCATTGGTTTTAAGTGGCTTGTGCATTTTTCATGGGACAGTGGTCGGTGGGAATGTCTTGTCACTCTATTAAGGCCTATTCAAATGGTAGCATCCATAAAATGAACCAGGCACTGAAATATTAATTTGATATTGCAACACACTACAGTGTGTGTGTTAATTGAGGAAAGAACTATATGCTTTAGATGGGACAGGGCTTTTAGCACGCCATGATGGTGGAAGATGAGTTAAATGAAACTGACGTATGGCCTACCCAGCTCAACTATGATGTCAATATGCAGATTTTATTTTATGAGGCGCTTTTATGCCAGTAAGGTGAAGAAAAAATGAACACCGCAAGTGATAAAGAGATCATTAACAACTTATGTGATGTTAATTTATAATAAAGTCCAATAAATATACATATATAACTATAACTATATATATAGATCCAGATAGATTGATTGTCTCCTGTATCAATATTAAATGAATTGTTTCAGTTGTTTACCAAAGATGCCTGTCAAAAGTTTTATTAGAACCTAATAATGTGTGCTTTGACTGTTGGCCAGGCAAAACAACTTGCAGACATCACATTATATTTCGGAAATTGTTTCTTAAATAGTTTTATGAGCGACTTTCCAATAAGACTTTTGTTGTATAAATGATTATTTTATACATAAAAAAAATTACTCATTAAACTTTTAATTAATTGTTATGAAATAAATAAATGTTATTAGATATGATACGCTTTTATAAGGGTATAATATTCTGTATTGTATATTTATATA
Organism: Remorina albescens; assembly: GCA_034769265.1. Taxonomy (NCBI): domain Eukaryota; kingdom Metazoa; phylum Chordata; class Actinopteri; order Carangiformes; family Echeneidae; genus Remorina; species Remorina albescens. Next base: position 5,674,419 of record CM068487.1, read on the forward strand.
TTTTATATTACGTTTAAAGTGGCTTTCGTTTTCCTCCTCACTTCCTCCTTTCGGTTTTGCTATTCTTTCTCTCTCTGCAGGACAGACTAGGGATTATATACCCTACAATCTTCCATTTTAGAGCTTATTAACCTTTTTGTTGAAATATCTGGAGCATAAAGACCTCATTAAATATTTACATATGCACTAACCACTATGAAAAATTAAGAAACCCAAAGTTTTATTAACCTGTAGTAATATAGTGTCTACTTCTGGCCAACAAAAAAAGGTTTGTTTTTTGTGGGGGTTTTTTGCACATTAAAGCATTCTGTAGTGCATAGTAATGTATGGTAAGAAGGTTCCCCTTGAATTGATTAACTCTGCTTTAATATAACATTAGGTTTCCCTAAACTAGCTTTATCATAGAATTATGCTTTTAATACAAGGTGTGGAGTCGGGTGAGGGGGGTGTTTTGCCTGCAGAAACATTGCAACAATCCTTAATTATCCATGGCTCTGTGTGTTGTGACCTGACGAGTTCAGAAAAATTCATACACTCACATTTCATGAATATATTAAAAGCTGTAGCATAGATGCCTGTCCCTGCAAGCCATGCTGACCCCATGCCTCCATAGGTGTAGTTGATCCTGATCCACAACACTCTGCCATTCAAATGGGACTAAGTGGCTTTCAATTATTCAAATATATATTCAAAAAGGCTGTATAACGCTCGCTATCGCCTGCTCCTGGCATTCCTATCCTCCGTTTTAGATTTCGCTTGATGCCTTGCTGCTCACAACTGTGTCACAGCTCGCTGAACTGTTGAGGTTTTTACTTTAACCGCTCCACAGACAGAGAAGGAGGCGCTAATCTCTCTGTCACTGGTGTTATCACTGTCTGCTTTAGTCTCCTAACATCATTCACCTTTGCTGTGATAGGTGCTCAAACACTCAGGTTTCCAGAGACCAGCTGCTTTGATTCATTCAGCAGAGCAGGCAGAGCAGACTGTGCTTTATACCGACGTACCTGCAGGCATTTACACCTGCATGTCACCGGTGAAGTTTACCGTAGGGAATTATCATAATATTTTTAAAGCAGAGGCGGAATAATCACTGTCAAGGCCAACAGAAATAGACAGACAGTACTTGTACTTTGCGTATTCTTGATTTTATCTTCACGACTAACAAAGTCGATGAATTTGAAGACTAATTGTAAATTGCGCTGGTCAAAAGTGTCTTCTAAAGGAACTTAATGTAACATAATGGTAGTTATTAACTTGTTATATAAATTTTGTTGTTGAAGCAACCTCAATAATAATCAAGTTATATTGTGCCAACACTGCATGTTGTTGATAATGTGGTGCTTTTACTTTCATTTCGAATTTTTACTTTATTCATTCATTCAGTATTATTTTCTGAAACGTTTAAACTTATTCTCTGCTACATATGCCAGCAAAATATTGTACTTTCACCCTACTGAAAACATTATAGTGACTGAAGCTACTTAGCTGGTTAAAATTTGACATGCAAAACCTGACAATTTTCTAAGATCCGATGTGTGGCCTATCAAAACATAAATGGCTTCCGTGTGAACAAAGCAGCAAAACATTAGCCACTCTGAAATTCGGAAAAGTGTGATAAATATTTTGACTTTGCCGTAATAAAGTATTTTAATATATCTTCCACTGATAGAGTGAAAAGAAAAAGTTAGAGAAAAGAGATGAAGATAAAGGTCAAAGGACCGAGAAAAAAAAAATCACGATTACAACGTATGATGAAAAGCTCGGAGAAACATGGAAATATGGAAAGTAAGAGATAAGAGGTGACCGAGAGCTGTATGTTGTAGGTGTAAAACTTTGATGCCTCCAGTGAGGGTAGCAGTAAAGTACAGTGTGGTCTCTGAGTAGCAGTAATGGAGAGTGGGCCTATCCAAGGCAGACAGAAGGAAAGCAATGGGGGTGAGGTTGGGGGTGGCAATGAGGAGATATAAGGTATTGTAGAGGTAAGAGAGGGAGGAGAAGCGAGGCATAGATGCTCCGAGTGAGACAGAGAGTAAGTTCGCGGGTACGGATAGTTAGATAGCAAGAAAAACGAGAAGGTTATCCATGATTTAACGCCTGTGGGAGCGTGAGATGAGCCTCACCAGTTCAGGCTGCTGTGATTGCTGGCTGGTGCTGGATAAGGCTTGGGCCTTTCAGCTCATTTCATCATGGAGCTCCTAATGAGGGCTGGGTTGACTCCCTGAGCACGGGGGCTCCAAACACACCTCTGTTGGAGGGTACTAAGAGGCTCCAGCCTCGACCAGCAACAACACCAAGTCCTTGGTATCTGAAGGGGGTGAGGAGGGACAGTTGAGGTGGGTGTTATTCCGGAGTGAATTGGAAGACCCACTTTGTCCCGAGGCTGTGTGAAAAGGTCACTGCCCGTGAGGAGTACCCACAGGCCCCTGCTGCAGGGCGTCTGCAGGGAGAGTTGTTTTTATTCAAATAGGAAGTGGCAGGTTAAGAGGAGCGTGTCCATCAAAACTATCTCTGCTTTTTTGCTGGTACAGAAGTGGGAGCTTTTGGAGTTTGTTCCAGGATGCTCTGAAAGCCACCAAGTCAGGTATTAATCCCTCCTTTGTTAAGTTTTTCCAATATTTGAACACAGTGAGCTAGTTGTTGCAGCATTGTTTTACCAGGTGATTCATGTAACACCTCAGATCTTTCTCAAATCTCTCTGGGGAAATAGTGAAGGACCAAGAGTCGTACCATTATGTGGCAGTGCGGTTGGCTCCCTAATGAGAGGCAGCTCTGGGATATGAAAGGCATGGCGTTATGGGTGGGTGGCAGGGGGTGGGGCAGGAGGTTTGCTGGTGGAGCGACCTGTCTGTTCACCCCGGCTCTGGCCTTTGTGCAGAGTTAATGATGCCACTAATATGTTCTTTAAAGACCACACTGTGATTCATGGCTTTCATTAGCCCCGTGTGCCAGGGTGTCTTTCGCGCTCCTTCTCTCTTTCTCTTTTCTGTCGCCCTTTTAATGATGGCCTGGAGACGAGGTGGCATGCTTGACCCTTAATCATACGAGCGCAAGAAGAGGCTGGGGTGAGTAAGAGGATGTGATGAGATGGGAGGTTTTTGGAGAAAGGCAGCGGGTCGAGGAGGAGGAGGAGGAGGAAATCAGATGGTTGCTCTTCATAATCCCGTTCCTCGAGCCTGGTTAAGCAAGACTCCTCTTCCTGGACAGGACAGCATAGTATCCAATATCTGGTGTTACATAAAACTTTCCACAGATGAAAAATATGAGTATAACATTCATTTTCACTGTTATTTAAAATATTACTTTATGCTGAGACTCTGTTTACCCCTGAAAAGAGGAGCTCAGTAGTTGTTGATTTAAAAAAAAAAGGTATAGTAAGTATAATTCTAAGTATTATTTTAGAAGTATATAAACTTGGATCATATTGTTGCAGATATCAGTTATAAGTAATAATCTATTGCCATTGTCATTGTAGATTATTGTTCCATTAATTCATCGGCTGTTGTGTGTGTGTGTGTGTGTGTGTTTGCCTATGTGCACATGTGGACTGAGTGTGTATGTTGTGTGTATGCTAAGTGGAGGAGTAAACACAATGTATCTCTCACCTCCATCCACCTGTCGGGAGGAAAATAAATAAATGATAAATAAATTACACACAGACACACTGTACTTGAGCTTGCTTAGCAGAGAATTGCAGTTGTTTACAAGTATGTTTGGGGGCACGGCAGGCAGAGCCACATCACAGCTCCATGTGTTATGTTGTGCTGTCTTAGGCCACTGACACTGGGGATAATTTCAATAATTTACACGTCGGGTGATTGCAGGAGACGCCACATGTGTTGCTTTTTAAAAATGTAAAGCAGGCCATGTTGGTCCTTGACCACCAACCACAAGCACACACACATTCACACAACACACACATGCACTCTAACATAACATGGCTTTGGATGAGACGAGCCCCCAGATGATAAAGAGCAGATGTTTTCCCAACTGGGGGTATGCTCCTAATGCTTCTATACCTACCATCTATGAAACCCTCCCGACGTTTTCGCCTCCTCCTCCTCCTTCTTTCTTTTCCTCTGGTCTCTATCCAAGCCATCCATTTTTCTGCAGAGTGAAGACAGATTAGGGTCTAAATCCCCTGCAATTTGGGTCATGGCCTTTTGTGTGCGCCTTACGGTGAGAGTTGTGGCACACGACTCGGCGCCCATTTGCCAGAGATCAGGGGGTTAGGCCGGCCAGTGATTGAGGGGAAACCACAGAGTATGACCATGTTTGGAAAAATAATGAGATTGAATTAACAGTGAGTCTATGGCAGAGACCTGGTTATCAAAGAAGAGGAGGGGTGGTGGAAAAATTAAAGGGAGAGGAGGCGGCAGGGGGAGGATGGTGAGAAGCAGCTGTAAGAAAGCAGGTGAGGTGATTCTATGATCATGGGAACCTCCTACCATCCTTATTATTGTCTTCAAGTATTTCCACCTTGTGTTTCATCCACTATAGCGATGTGTGAGACCAGCAAATTTGAAAACAGTTCCCATCATGACTGTGACACGCATTAAAACAACATAAAGTTATCTGAGTTTGGCCAGTCTGTTGTTGAGATAATTAAAATTTGGATAAACTTAGGCCATTCAAGTATTTGTTTTTGTTTTTGTTTTTTTTTTTCATGTTGGGATAAAGTTCAGTGCATCAACGAACTAGGTAAGCAAATAAGCAAACATTTCTTTCATTTGATGAGTTAGTGAATTAGAGAGTGTTCATTCATTCATTCGTTCATTCATCTTCTACCGCTTATCCCTTCCAGGTCACAGGGGTGCTGGAGCCAATCCCAGCTCACACTGGGCCAGGGTGGGGTCACCCTGGACAGGTCGCCAGTCCATCACAGTGTTCAGTGTGTTCAGTTTATCCAAATTGCAATTTTAAATCCTAAGCCTATAATATGAGCTTGACTCAAAAATATAAATTCTGAAATGTTTAAATGTTCAAGCTTAATCATCTTTACATGAAACTGACAGAAATTAAAAATTATTTCATTAAATCATTCGATGAGGAGATTTTAAAGTGTAGAAACAGATCCACACTTTAATCATGTGTAGCAATAAATCTAGAGCTAAGCATCTCTCATGCATCATCATTTAGGAAGGTGAGTGGAGGAGACCCTGCTAATAGTCACCAATGCTCAGGATATAATAAACAGTTCAGGCTCTGCATGTCTTCATCAAAGTAGCAGGTATGAGTTTGTCTTTTTTCTGCAGGCGTCTCTTCTTTGATGTATAAACTTCTGATATTGAGAATTTTCTTGACATTTTGGGATGTGAAACAGAGGAAGGCTCCTTTTGGGATTACCCAGAAGCTCCGGCACTTTCCTGAAACATTATGGCAAAACAGGAAATGCCGTCAGAGAAAACACAGTGTCGCTGCAACAATCCAACACAGCGCCTCTCTTCTTAATTTCAGTTTCGTGTGTATTACCATCTCATCCTGAGTTCAAAGCAGCGTGATGTTAATGAAGGTTCCCATGTACAAAGAGAAGCTTATGTAAATGTTACCTCTCCAGATGTTCTATAGTTCTCAGAGCCAGAACTCCAACTAGCCCTGAGCCACATACTACCAGTTAGCATTTAGACAAACCTTTGTACCTTCACTTGCCTATAGGGCTCAGATCGTCGCAGCCTGAAAATCAATATCTGCCGCTAATGAAGTTTAGCCACACATTTTAATGAAGGACCCAATTTGCATTTAAAAGTAACGAGAGGGGAAATGGGTTCATTTTGCCCCATATCTTATTTAGTATGTACATTTGAACAGAAAGCAATGCACCGGTTTGTTGTGTGTGGTAACATTTGTCTGTTTGTGAGGAGTTTGGTTTTAAGTGGCTATTGTACACATGCTAATGTGGCGTGTGAAAACAGCTGAGGACGATCAGCTGATGATGATGATGATGATGAGCCTTGTGTGTGTTTTGATCACATATTTTAAGCAAATCACATCTGTCACCTGCATCAAGTAATGCATAAAATATTAGTAGAACAATGCAAATTTAACACTTTTTGTAAAAAAAACAACAACAATGGACATCACATTTATACATCAGTATATGTTTGTAAGCAAACAGACATTTCATTTGTCATTGTAAATGTTTGAATGCTCCCCATTCCTGATTTGCTTTTATTAAAACAAAAGTAAGAGGGATTAAAAGAACTTTATCGTTATACTTTTATCTTGGATATCTAAAATATAGTGTAACAAAAGTTCCACTCACAAGCCTTTAAAGCTTTCAGCTATCACCAAAGTTGTACACCTAGGTCACATGATGACCCCTGAACCAGCTTAGCTGACTAAATAAAGATCATGAAACCGTGCTTTTCATTGTAATATCATTTCACTTATATCAGGCAGCATGGCTCTCACTGGTTTCTGTGAGTTTTCCATAATCGTTTTCCAAGAATCCAGTTTCTGCAACAAAATCCCCATGATCATATTTGTACTCTGAAGCCTTAGTATTCATTCTGCTGACACATTTGCTGGTGTATGTTGTTCTATGACATTTATCCCCAATCTGACATGCTGGGTGCTCTGGATGGAGCTGCATGTTGGCAGTGCTAATGACAGTTGTGATTTTTCTCAACATTAACATGCAGCTACTCAAATGTCACAGTTTTGTAATGTCTCTCTTTGCATACTTTGTTATCCTCTTTTCTGTCCATCTGTTTCATCTCTCATCCACTTTAGCAAAAAGCTTTAATCCTTGTTTATATTGCTGTTCTAACATGGTTCACACATCCAGCTCCAACTTGTGTGTCTATTAGATCTAAGTTAAATTACAGTGGAGTGGCTGTGGGCATACTTTGTTTTTCTTCTTCTTCTTCTTCTTTAGGTAAAGCTCAAATCCCACATTTGAGAGAGGGATAAATGGTGGTTATGCCTCCAGACTTTAGACTTAATGATATGATTCAGATAAACAACCTGCATGCTGCACAAACTCTCACATGTTTTCTGTGTAACCTTCTTCTTGTAACAGGAGCTTTGATTCAGTCTTGTGGGGGATTCTCTCCTGGACCAGGTAAAACATTAAAACCTCATTGTTTCACTAAACAGCTCTAGCTCACCCAGGGCAGTTTTTTGTTCCCTCTTTCCCCTGCGCTTATTTTACCTATGATCTTTCATATCTGTGTGTTTTTGACAATTTTGAATTGCTCTGTTTTCTAAAACAGTACAGGACACAAAACCCTGATGTATTTTCCATAAATGTAATTACCCATTAAATATAAATCTATTATTATAATTATTAAATATTTATTTGTTGTAACTACTGGATAAAACATCAGTACATCAGTGCATAAATTAAGTCTTGCTCTCTTTATGTAACCCATTAAGTAATGATGGATTATTGCTTTTAAATCAATATTGAGTTTTCCAATTGCAACAAATCTAAGTTCAAGACAGAAGAAATATAGGCAGAGAATAAAGAAAAGCTTTAGGAAATGCCACTTCATGCAGCTCAAGTAATTGCTTATGTAATTGCCTTCACCTTGAGAGGAGAATAATGGGAATGTTTGAGTATTTCCCAAATGTGCAGTCTCGCTTATCACAAAACAACTAAAAGTTCCTTCTATATGAGTCCACGATGTCATGTTGTGTTCATGCTCAGCCCCCCCCCGAGCAGCTCCCTCTACATGAAAGCCAACCTGCTGGTTTTATGTAAATAACAACAAGGCAGAGTCTCCTGCCTGCCACGCTTGGTGAGAATACTATGAGATCTTTACAACAATTTTCATGCTCTCCCCTGCCGGCAAAGTGTGCCACAATACCAGCTGCAGCAGGAAGGCAACTTAGCCTCCAGCAAGACTAAAGTGTGCATCAGAGTAAAACAGTTGTTTACTTTGTTTGAACTGCAGTATCTCACCCATGGGAGACTGTGTGCTTGAAGTTTTGCATCTTTCACTTGTTTTCAACTTGTGACAGTCAGATGAATAACAGTGTAATTTTCTCTACCTTCTCCTTTTTTTTCTCTTTCATTCAATCCATCTATTCCTTTTTACCGCCCGCCCCACCACCGTCCCCACTCTTCTTCCCCTTTGCACTCCGTCTCGAATTATTCATCGTCTCCTTTAAAGTTTCAGCATGCGGTGAGTTGATGGTTACACACAAACTACATTATGTTTTTTCACTCCTTTTTTAATAAACTAACAGCACTGCTCATCTCTCTTTAATTGCGCGGCAGTTGGGGATGCAGATGCGCACAGATGCGAGTACAGAAGGGTGAGAGGAGAGGAGGGAAAGTGGCAATGAAAAGACAGCAGAGCAGATGATTGGGTAACTTAGTTAAAGTGATGAGGCAGAGGTCCTAAGTGACCCGGCTCAGATGTGAGTGTTGTGCACTGATGTGGATACAATCAGGAAGCAGGAAGACAGAAAGGACTGCTACTCATTCTCTAGTTTGCTTTAACTTTAAACTAGTACTATGTCTGAAGATGGTACTTATGCTTTTTGAAAGTTCCCACAAAAGAGACTTTGCGTGAGGAGGTCATTATTATGCAGGCTGTATTGAAATAACAGGACAAACAGATTTATACGAACTGAAGACTATTGTTTGAATTGTTTGAGTTTGGGAGCTGCTGTTAATTTTCATTACTATTTCCTGAAAGGACTGACAGGCATCCTGTGCACCTACATAAATAATCATTTAATTTTGGAAACATCATGATATCCATGAAATTATGTTCCTTTTTACAACTGTATAGAAACAAACAATTTTCCTTTTTTTTCATGTTCAGCTTCCCTGATGTAAACCTTCCATATCATTAGAAGAGAAACAAATTTCTTGCCAAAGGAATTGGTAAATGACTCGCCACATGACTATGTGTTGCACTCTCACAGTCTCTCTATTAAAAAATTACCCTTAAATGAAAAATAAAGATTTAATCTAAAATGGAACTTGCACTTGCTAAAACTGAAAATTTCATCAAATTGACTATGAATAGACTGTAACACAAATGTTGCATTTTGCAAAGACTCTTTGTGATGTTCCAAATAAAGGCCTTTAAAAAAAAAAAAAAGGTCACGAGTTAATGATTAGGGATCCATAAAATTAAATATTCTTAGTTTACTACTTTGAAATATATATTCACATATAACAGTTACTAACCCTACTGTTATATATAACCCTGTGTAACAAAATTCACTGTTATTTGTTAAGGTCAAGTAAGACTTCGAAATCCAAGTTTACTTCATGGCCTCCCGAGAGAAAACCATTCAAAGTGCTGTAGGGCAGCCTTTTCCCATTGTGTCAGCTTTAATCCCTGCTGAGTGAAATGTGTACATGCATATGATAGGTTTTTCCATTTTACCATTCCACTTGCAAAGCAAGCACAGTCAGAGGTTAGAGGGTCGTCACAATTGTCATCATCTGCACTATAGAAACACTGTGCGACGTGCATACTTGAAGCAGCTCTAATGTGGTGGTTGTTGCCCTGTTTCCCTTTGCATGGGGTTCATTTAAGGTTTAATTTTGTGTTTTTATTTTTTTCTGTCACTTTTGTGCTAACTGAGCTACAGCATAGAGCAGATTAGTGTCCGGAGGTATGAAGAGCAGCCAAAAGAAAAAGAAAAATTAAATACAATTGATCAGAGAAATGGTCAAATATTGCTTTTATCATTTTAGGCTGCTGTGTGCATATACCTCTAGTATGTGTGTGTGTGCATGCGTACTTGTGTGTCAGTACACTTCTCAGCAGCTGCTTTTTAACTATATTATTGATCAAAAAGTCATCTGTCCTCAAGGGAAACGTGTAATATAACACGTGACACCAAAACATCTCTTTCCCTTTCTCTCTGTCTCTTTCTTTCTGACACACACACAAATTATCTTCAGATCATAACATGTCACATTTTTTGCTAATGTAAAAGTCAAACAGTGGATGAGATCAAAGCCTTACAAAATGTGTCAGTATTTGTGTGTATTTGTGGTGGGGAAGGCCTCCCGTTTTTGGCTCCCTGTCTCCTCCTCCCCCCTTTTTTTTTTTTTTTTTTTTTAATTTTCCCTCTTTTCAAAAGAAAATAAATAAGTAATACTTAATATCATCAGATGTGATTAAAGGTGCTCTAAAATAGAGGAGTCAAGACGATCACCAGATGAAGTGAAGTGGTGAAAACAGTGATTATTTTTGCTTCACTGAGGTCTTATTTTTCAAAGTGCCACTAAAAGCATGTGAGACTTATGTCACTTTGCACAGAGAGGATGGAGGAGCTGAAGGGTGATTTGATAAGCGATGAAACAAAGGTAGTGCCCAGCCCCCCCAGTCCCATTTTTTTCAGATCTTTGCTCAAAATCTTGATACTTCAAGTGGCTCCAATCATATTCTCCACGAGGCAGTGCGATATTTATGGCCGAGTGCCCACAGCCAAAGCTAATATTATGAGCTTCCACAGTGCCATCCATATTGTTTTACCTCCCGTTGCCTGCGGTGAGGAATAAATAAAGTGCCTGCTGCTGTGGAGTGGCAGTGGCAGTCTTAGCTTTCAAAGCACTCTTCAAGCAGGTTGGAGAGCGGGCCTGGCTGCAGAGAGAGAGGAGAGGAGGGAAGAAAGGGGACTGTCACTTTGGGTTGGGTAATTTTTGAGGTGCACGTCAAGGCCTTGACAAGGGGAATGTGGCCAGCTTGTACATTAGAGCCGAGCTCACAGCCAGCACAGCACTGGGGACAGGTAGTAATGCAGTCCCAGAGAGTGTTGCTCATCTGCTCACACTATGTACTCGTCTGGTGCCACACAAGGATGCCCCCTGTCGCCCCGACTCCACTCCCCCATCCCTCTGCAGAAATGACTTTAGTCAGTGAGGGAAGAATCCATTTACAATGTGTGCTTTATAACATCTCCTTGACAATGCAGTAGTGGATTAGAGACATTTGTGATGAATCTTTTATAAAGACTTTTTCCCCATCTTTCTTTTCCTTGTGCACAGGCTTTCTGGGTCCTTGCGCGCCACATGCACATGTGTCTGTTCGGATGTCATCGTGGCAATAGGAGATAGCAATGGGTACTCTGAAAAAAGAAAGGAAAAGGAAGAGGGAGAGTGACACAGAATCGTCAGAGTGGGGCATTAAAATTTATCTGCAAGTCACAATGGCTGCCATGATAGCGGCGTGAAACTTTCCTTTGAAAATGAACGTCGCTTGTCCTCTCAGTCATCCACTTCCCTCGCAACCAAGACAGGCGCTCTCTGTCCTCATCAATTCTTCACTGCCATTTTGACATTTATTTCATTCATTTGCATAACCGCTCCCCATGTCTCTTGTTTCGTCCCGGTTCGAGCGCAGCGTTCCCTTTTCCTTAACTTTAAAATGCTGCTTTAAATTTAATGTCTGCCCAAAGAAATATATAAATATATCCCAAAGCTGACATGATGTTGTTCTACATTATTCCTTTTGAAAAGCGATTTTGTTCATACTTAGGGTACTCAGACATGGTGCGTGTGGAGATGCAGGCACACACACACTCAGGCTAACAAACACACACTTGCTTGTCTGCCCTTACTGTTCCTCCTGTCTGTCTTCTCTGTGGTGTTAACACAGAAAGATGCATAACGAATGTTACAATCCAACAAGGCCAACTGAATGCTGCTTTTTTTTTTTTTTTCTTTAAGCACAGGTCTCCAGTGCTCAGCAGAGTTCTCAGTAGAAAACTTTGACCATGGGCTTTTGGGTTTTTTGGGTTTTTTTTTTTTTCTTAGGGGGGAGGCAGTATATGTGGATAGTTCTGTAAAAGTGGGATATGGTTTTCCATAAACTCACAAATTCATTTTTAAACAGAAGTAACAAAAGCAGGAAACTGAATAATTAATACTGTTTGTCATGAGGATGAAAGAATTGAACCTCTCATTAAAAATAGTTTCAAGTACCAAAAAGGTCAGCATGGAGCAAAGGGTCCTTGCTTCCCAGCTTCTACTCTCTCAAGCAAAGTCTGCGTAAATCCTTTTTCTGCCTGAATTGGTGTCGTCCAGTCTTCAGGAGGCTACAGCTTAAGATGGCTTTTCCCTTCCCTTTTTTCACTTCCAACTCACCTGTCTGTCCCCATTGTCCATTTGAAAGCAAAGCAGCGGCAGAATCTGAGAGTGAGTCAATGCAAATGCTGCATGAAAAAAAATATATATATAAAAGATTTATCACCTTTCCATTTGAATTCAAGGTAGGCATCACTCTCCATAAGCAGGCCTGTCTCTTTAAATCAGAGGAACTGTCGCCTCTGTGACTGCCTGTTTACAAAATATGATGCTGAAAATGAGACCTGCTCCCTGTGGACAAGCTCCTTGTATAAATATAAATAATGAATATTAGATAAATAATTTCTGCCCTTTAATAATGCACAACTTGACGAAATTCACTTACACTGTGAAACTGGAGAATCTAAGTAAAAGTAGATAATGCAGTTGTCCAATAGGGGTTAGAGTGTTGTGTGTGGCAGATAGGAGTTCCACAGGTCAGAGCCTCTTTTCACCCCATGGTCACCTCAATACATTAACAGTGTGCAGGTGACAGAGTGCAGTCAGGTTCACACTGTACATTATATCCTACAGCCAGGTCAGCCAGGTGGATAAAATGATTATTCAGTGAAATTTAATTAGCATATCCTGTTTACAAAGGCCAAATAAAAATATATTTACAGCCCTGGAAAGGTAAGTAGAGGAATAAGGTGTAAGCTGGAGCTAAGCCTTACTCTCCTGGGGAGAGGTGGACCAGGGACTCTGGAGGATCAAGAGGCAGAAAGGAGAGAGCGCCTTCTACTTCTGCCGCCTGGGTGTCTTCTGGAGAGAAAGAGGGCGGAGATTTGATAAATGGTTAATTATGAAAATCCTTGTGCCAAAGCTAAAACTGTAATTAGCCTTAATTGGCTAATTGGGTAGAATTGGTGGATGGCATAAGCATAATTGCCCCCTTTTTTTCCAAAGCATTTAGTGCAAAATTTAGTATGTAGCTGTGGCAATGACAGCCAAGTCATTTTATTGCTTTTTTGAAAGTAAATGACAACATAACCTGTTGTCACGATGACATTTTTGTATTGTCAGACTCAAATGGCCGGTGGTCACAGCTACCTATGTTCCTCGGCTTTGTAGCTCTGAGTCACCTGCTGTTCTGCAGCCAAAGGGCTAATAACACCCTCAGTGAAGGCAGTTACCTGCTGATTCTGGCTGGGGAGATGGATTGTGCCAAAAACCCTCACTCCGGCCTGAGACAGTCAACTAAAACAAGAATTTCCTCTCTCTTCCTCTCACCTCGTTTTCCCTCTCTCTCTCTGACACACAAACACAAAATCCCAGTCTGTATTGGAGCAGCTCAGCTCAAGGTGCTCAGACTCTCTGCTAATATCACCATCTAGAATTCACGCCCTCCAAATAGGTTAATGTGTTTTTGCCCAGAGGGTCCTATCTACCACAACAGCAGAACTCTCTCTGCACTTCCATTAAGCTAGAACACTGCCACCTATTAGCTGCTTTGGTGTATATGGGGCCAGATGTGAGAGTGGGAGCAAGATTCTGTGCAGATATAGTTTTTTCTATATGTGTGTGTGTGTGTGTGTGTGAGTGAGTGTGTCAGGACCACAAAGCTGCTCTGTGGTGTGCGCTGAAGGTGTCACTACCACAGCTCAGTATGCTGTGTTAACAGTTGGAGAACAATGTTATGGCCCCTGACAGCTTGTTAAAGACTCCACCATGTTAGAGCAGCTCCCGCTGTGTTGTATATTTGCACTCTGCAACAAACCACACATATTCCAACACACACGCACACAGCAAAAACTCTGGCTGAAACACATTATCTTGTTGAGTATGAGCAGTTAGTAAGTGGACTGTGGGCCAAATCCCTGCAATTTTGTTGACATGGGGAAATTTGTCATCCTCAAAAATAAAAATCTGTCATTTTTTTATACAGCAGTCTTTTTTGGCCTTTTGATATTTCGGGTCAGTTTACTTGATTAAGTCATAAAAATATCCTGATGTGAAGATTTTATCTGTGATTTAATGAAGCATTTACTGAAATTCTGGCTGGGCTTACTTTCATTAAATGCTGGTATAAATGAGTGCAGATCTGAGGAAAAAAGTCCCCTTTTGAAATACCAACTAATTCTCCAAATGAAACACTTCAATTAGTTTACACAAACATGGCCTGGACAGAATCGTACTTACTGATTACTTTCGACAGTAATTTCACATTTTTACAACAAAATGAAAGCAGAAATGCTGGATCTTGAACCACTCAAAACATTTTTTGAACATAACATGTTCTTTTAAACTCTGGAAATTAAAGCACTGCAAATTGGAAAAAAAGTAAATGAGGTCATTTCATTTAGGAGGTGACGGTTCCTCAAATTATATTTTAATGTTAAAATATTCCAATAATGGGCCATGTGGATTCTGTGTATATATTTTAGATTTGAGATACAAATTTGCTTACAGAAAATGTAAATTTTATGTTGTGCTGTCACTGCCAGGTTTAGTCAAAATGGTACCTATGGATTTAATGTTCGGGATAAAGAAAAGTTTAATTTGATAAAATTTGATGCCTTTCTGTTATTGATTACTGTGTTAATCAAATATGTAAAAAAAAAAAAAAAAAAAAAAAAAGCTTATATCCTCTTCACCTCTAAGTTTCATCTTTATAAGAAATTCTGAACCGACACTTTGGGATATATGTGCCCTGATAATCAAATTTGGCGTGTGAAATTAAATATGATAAAAGCCATGAGGGCAGCTATGAAAAAAAAATATTGTGTATAACTTTGAGTAAAATTATATATATAAATGATATATAGTTTAATGTCCTTTCTGATAGTAATGGCCCAGTAATTGAGTTGAACGTAGAGTCCACATTTCAGTTCCGATTAGTTAGGAGATAAAAATCAACATTTAGTAAAAAGACTTATTTACCAAGTGTCCTTTAAAGCTTCCCACATTTTTCACAAGTATATTTATTGAAATCAAACATTTCTTTTGTTTCCACGTCATTATAGTGTTTCTCTTTATGTAGCATTTTTACAACAAAGTATTGGGAAAAGTTTTAATAATCTGAGAAATAAAACATTATTATATCATTCTCATTAATAGCTCTTTACTCTTATATTCAACGTAGATCATTTTCTGCAATGATATGGCCTTACCTGATTTTAAAACACTGAAACATCTGAGGATGTGTGAAGCACTTTCACGTCACACAGCAGGTGTTGGATGTTTTGTGTCATCCTGACCCCTAGTGGACGCCCAATCCATCCCCTGGTGCGCCACTCTCCCATTAATACCAATATTAGAGAGAAAACAATACAAGGAAAACATTTATAAAACTTGTATAAATTTTGTTAAAATGAATAAATCATGTATTGAGATGTTTTGATTCCATTTCACAAGGAACACATGTCCTGTATTTTTTTTTTTTTTTTGTCAAAAGTATTCAAGCTAAAACGCCTTAGGCCCTCAGCACTGGTCTGCGTCTATGAACATTTATTTGTATGTAAGTAAGCCATTATTCAGAATGTTTGATGCCAGTTTCAGTAACAGGCTGCTCAGAAATGTGAGTTAAATTGCTCTCAATTCTCTGAACTGCAGTTCAGTGCGTCTGCCTTTGACAACAATAACACAGATGTTGAATATGTATTAAGGCTTGAATAGTCCTCAGAGATGCAATGCATATATTTGATGAATTCCATGATTGACTGGACCAGCCCATATCGTCTAGGGTGAAATGGATCTGACCAACTTAGAGACAGCAGAACTAATTAAATGGATAAGAGATATATATGGACTCCTCAGAGTATGTAAAATTAATACTGGACCAAAGGACCTGCCTCTCAGCCACTTCATCCACTCTTCAGCAGTGAGCCGCTGCACTGAGCTCAGGTTTGATCGAGAGCAGATGAGACCGCGTTTGTGTGTGTGTGTGTGTGAATGTGCGCATATGCATACGTTTCTGTGGATTCATCCTTATTGTGCTGCAAGAATGACATTTGTCTTCTGCATATTTTATTCTCATCTGCATTTCACCTTGTGTAAGTTTTATAGTTGTATGCATCCGATGGGGATGCTGCCTACAAACATAAATAACCTTGCAACATGTGGAGAGAATAATATGAAGACGTGAACAGTAGAGTGAACCATGAAATAAAAATGTATGTTTTTAACTTTTACGTGCTGAGTCATTACACAATACTTGTTAAATATGGAAATGTGGCAGTGAGTCTTTAAAGTCGGGCTTACTATTTTCCTTTATGATAACTTGATTGATTAGTTTAATCATTAATTAGCTAATTATTTGGTCTATTAAATAGCGATCCCAAAGTGTCATCTGTCTTGTTTGCCCATTTCACAGTTACTAACCAAAATACATAAAATTTTAATACACAAAATATAAAAACAAAAGCAAAGACACATTACTCACATTTGAAAAGTTCCTCATTATTGAAATAGTTCCATTAATTTTCTGTCAATTAACAAACCAGCTTATTAGATAATTTTGTCTTAAGTTAAATGCGTTTGTGTCGGGTCACAACTGTTTTATGTATCCTTTCTCTATCTCTATCCCTCACACAGACTGGTCCTTTGCTGACCTTAGTTTTTCCTGAGAGAGCTGAAAAGCACGAGCTCACACCAGTTCTGGGAATACTCCACACTGACCCACTTTGACTTTTCAGTGCCCTCACTTCAACTTCCCTGTTATCCAGTGAGACTTTGGATGCAGAGAGGAGATGGGAACAGTCCTAACAGCTTGTCTTTTGAAGTTAGCTTTCATTAAGTTAAAAGATTGGTTTTCACACAGGTGGAAAGGCCCTTTCTCCAAATCTGATTAGAAAGAATCAGATGCAGAATCGGGTTGTTTTTGTTAGTAGTTGTTGTTGTGCATTTTTTGTTATCTGCGGGATCTCAGGTATGGTGAGCAAACAGGAGATCAAAGCCCTCATAATTTTCACTCAATAATTTGTCCCCAAGGGCTTTTTAAAGAAAGGTTGAATGTCAGTTCAATTGAAATAAAGTTGAGTGGACACAATAACAAAAATAGATGTGCAATGGAGTCCAACACTACAGCTGTCAAAGTGAAGATTATAAAATTGATGTTTTGAGTTTTGTTTTGTTTTTTTTATATTAAACCAACCCAGAAGTAATGGTTTACAGCGGAAAAAGAGAATAAACCTTAAACGTAACAAATACAAATTTGTTTGTGTATGAGAAATGTCAAAGTAAGTAAGCTGTATAACATTTATTCATTCAAGAAGTTTATTATGAGGAACACCTGTCCAGTCAGTCAGTCACATGGCAGCAGCAGTTTGAGTTTTTTACTGAGAAAGATGCCAAAACCATTAAAAAAAAACATCCACTGAGCAGCAGCTCTGTAGACAGAGACACCTTGTGGATGGGATGTCACAGGAGGATGGCCAGACTGGTCTGTGCTGACAGAAAGGCTGCAGTAACTTGGATAACTGCTCTTTACAACTGTGATGAGCAGAAAAGAATCAGAAAGCTGAACGTTAAAGTGGACGAGCTACAACAGCAGAGGAACATGTCAGTTTCCAAGAACATAAATCTGAAGCTGCAGTGGGCACAAACTCACCAAAACTGGAAACAGTTGAAGTCTGAAGAAACACAACTTGTTCTGATGAGTCGTGACTTCTGCTGAGACAGGGTCGTTTTTTGGCATCCAAACAATGAATCCACAGCCCCAGCCTGCCTTGTGTCAACAGTCTAGGCTGCTGGTGCTGGTTTAATGGTGCGTGGGGGTTTTCCCATTAATATCAATCATGGTTTGAATTCCGCAACTTCTCTGCTGTCTTGTTGCTGAACATGGGCTTCCCTCTGTAGCCACAACTTACCATCTTCTAATGAACAATAACGCGGCATCACACAGAGAGAAAGTCACCGGAAACTGGTTTCATGAACGTCACAATAAGTCCAGTGGTGTCCCCAGTCACCAGATCCGAATCCAGTAGAACGCATTTGGGATGTGGCCAAATGTGAGATGTTAGCATGAAGCAGAGTCTCAAAGGGATGTTTCTAACATCTTGTGGGATCAGAAGCACAAAGAATTGAGGCTGCTTTGAGAACCAAGAGAGGAACTCCCCGGTGTTAGTGTGTTGTGTTCCTAATGAAGTGCTTAATGAGTGGACATTAAATATCAGCGTATATCAACCTGTATGCGCAAATAAAAGCATGTGAAAACAAACAAAAAAAAATGTAATAAAAAAATACAAGTTTTTCTCATATTTTTCTCACCTCCTGTGATTTTACTTACGTGCCTCCTGATGGGAACTGTAGTTAACACGATATTCCAATAGAGGGCACACCAGCAGAAGTCACTGAGATATCTCTCAAAGGAGGCACAGCCTTGCCAATTTGCCTGGCCTTGACCATGCACTTGGGAAGCCATCATTTATTTTTGGAGCCCTAGGCTGCATGGCAGCTGTGAGACTGACGGAGGGTGAGGAGGTGGGAGGGTAAGGAGAGAAGAGATGCAAGGAGAAGGAGGGGAAGCAGGGCAACTTATGCCAGCACCAGTGACACAAAAAGCATTGTCCTGATTTAATGGCTGTGAAGTCTTGCCTCCCCCTGGTCCAAGAAGCTGCTGATGCTTAATTAGGACGAACATTCATTCAAACACACACAAAAACACACAACAAATGCCTTACAAACACACACACACGCACACGCACACATGCACACCTCAGCTGCAGACTTGCCAGGTTGTTTTTTTTTTTTTTTCCTGCTACCAGCCCCTAGCAAAGATGATTCAATCCAGCTCTGCCATCACAGGAGATGAGTTACGAAGATGGAGGGGTTTCTGTTGTAGCCCAGTACAACATATTCACTCTTCTTCCAGAATGGAAGCTATAAAATTGTCACCAGGCTTTAATGTGAAAAGTGAAACCTCTGATGAGCCATCAAATGTAAAATCAAACAGGCCCATGGTCTATGTTTCATAACTGTGCAGGGAGTTGCAAGCTAGTCTCTGTAATGACAAGAGGGAAAAAACCAAAGAGCAGCACAGGAAAATTCATCCTCAAATGTACTTTTTATGTGGTCTGGTATAACACTGTCAGCCGGAGATGGTGACAGGTATGACTGACTAAATTGTTGATGATTAATGCATTTTATACATGTCATTTGTTTTACATATTAGCAGGTGAGAAACTCTGACTTCATTTTAATGGAAGAGAATTTCTTTTATTCAAAAGGAAAAACTCAATTAATATTTTTACAGCAGGAATGTTGTGTTTAATCACACATTGTTTATTAAAAGTACTCTCTACATTCATATAGAGACTACATGTCTGTGAAATCACTGTCTGATCTATAAATAACAAGGTTTGATTTTTATTTGAAACAAATGAATCTCTTTTTAATGTTTAATTGAATGTTGATTGAATGACCTTGTTCATGATTTACAGCACTGATTGCTTTGCATTGACAGTATGAGCCTCTCAGCAGCACATCGCTGACAGATGATATTAATATGTATATATGTATGAGATTGGTAATAGAGTCTCAGTTCTTATCCTTTGAGCTCAGGACCCAAATGAGCATATGTCCTATTTGTACGGGTTTCGGTTTTTTCTTGTTTTTTGTTTTTTTTAAAAGTGATCCTGCTCATTCTCTAAACATAGCCACAAACTCAATGTGAAATGTTGGATGAATATTTTACTGTCTCTTTACACAGAGAAATGCAGCTACAAGACAAATTCATGTACAAGCCCCACACAAATATATGCCAAAGTGTTTCTTCAATGGATTTACATCCAAATGTATTAAAATTCCCTTCTCCATTATCTGGAAATGCATATTTCTTAATTATTCATCGCAAGGCATTGAGGCACCCAGGTCTTTTAAATTTTTTATTTCAGTTCAGCTTCAAACAGTAGATGTTGTAAAGGGGACCCAGTTTTGGGGTGTGGGAATTGCTGCAGGGCGATGCTGACAGGATTTTCAGTCTCGAGGCACCTCTCACTTTTTCATTACAGAAAAGCAAAGGAACAAATCCAGGTCAATTAAAATAAGGAACAAGAGGGCTGAGTGCCCTCTTGTTCCACCGATATGAGCCACAAGAGGGCACAAGGGGCCTGAGTATGCCCACAATCAAAAAAAAAAATTGGTGAGTGAATGAGTTGAGGACCAAAGCATAACCTTACACATTTAATTTGAAGGTTATAGGTTCTCCTTGTACAATACAATGAGAACATTGCATTTATGGTCACAATAAACAGAAAAATATGATGTAAGAATATGTTTGGGAAATGTAATTTGTAGGCTCTCTCAAAAGCAGTGGCCCTTCACTTTTTGCACTTCATAAAAGTCTATCAGATGTCTCCACTCCCAGGTCTTACTTATAAAAGCTACTCCTCCAATCCTACCAGCACCTTCTGCTGCTGGTGTGTGTGTGTGAAGGTGTCAGAGCGTGTCTGCTCTCCATTTTCCATGATGGTCGTTAAAAACTCTCGAAGTGACATGCTCACGTAAAAAGCATCAGTGGCTAACCTGGGGAGTGTCACATTGAATTTAATGGCCTCTTGTCCATGTGCTGCTCTGTGTGGGAAATCATATCTTGATGTGAAAGGTGCTCTCCCTCGCATGCTTTTTAATATGTTGTCACGCAAATGTTCACATGCATTGTCTTTATCTGTCTCTCTCTCTCTCTCCCTCTCACACTCACACGCACACGCACACACACATGCATTCAGAAGAGAGGCCGAGCTCACGCCCAGGATTGAAAGGCTGTAATTGTGTTTATGACTGAGCCCTGACTCTAATACTGGCCCTGGTCCAGTATGCAAGAGTGTGTGTGTCTGTGTGTGTTTGTGTGTGTGTGTGTGTCTGTGTGTGTGATAGATTAGGTAGCTTACTGTGTGTTCCTGAGTGTTAGGTAAATGTGTGTGTGGCTGAGTCTGTAGCCTCCTTATGACCTCCCTGATGGCCAGAGATGGGCTCAAGTCATAACTCTTCTGGCTGGCTTTACCCTTGAGCAATATCACAGGCACTCTGAGTGCAGCAAGTCAAACCACTGCACTTCTCTTCATAGCCATGGACACACAAATTGACACCAACACACAGAGACAAAAGCATTTTACTGGAGCACACAGATATCAGACATCCCCACAGTCTGCAACATGACTGAGAGAGAAAAAGCTCCATGTGAGAATAATTTCACCTTGTAAAAACAGGGATTCTACTCTCACTTTTTCATTTCTATTGGTTGTAAAGCTATTGTGACATCCTGGCAATCAGAGAGTGATGACCCACTGCAGTAAAGAGTTAAAGGAACAAATGGGCAGGCTGTAAAAACAAGGCACATTTCAGGTGGAAATTAAGCACAGGCAAAATATCTGTAGTAACTCATGCTAACACAGAAACACTGTTGTTTACACAGCTTTGTCCTCTGTAAACTGAAATGGATGTTCACAGTAAGTTTTAGGTTCATAATTTTACTGGTCATCTTTTTTTGTCTGATCTATTTTGTCTTCCATGCAGGTTTGGATAATCAGTCTGATTTTTGCAGTTAATTGGATGACAACGTAACATTAGCCTAACCATTTGAAATGATGTTGATACTTTTTAGAATAAGATCCACATTGTAATAAACCAAAATAACCATTTAAACTAGCTTGGATTGAGTTTTGGCCACTTGGGGGCAGAAGAAGGAAAAATCTGTGAACGCAACAGCACACATCCTCTTTTAAATTCATGGTGTTAACAGATTTGTTGTTCACATCTAGCAGACACAGAATTGGCGCAGAAGTAGACCAGACAAAAGGCCTTTGCACTGTAGCATTGGAGGGCAAAGGTTCATGTCTCGACTCCTGACTGCCTTGCAAACATTTCCACTTCCTCAACATTTTATCCGCTGACACACCAGCCGCCTGTGGCCGTTAGTCTGAGAGGGAACAACAAAAAAAGCCTCTTGGAATAGCATTACTTCCATTTTGGGTGCTTGCCAGCAACACTCTGGATTACCTTGCATGGCAGACAAATTGGCAATCAGAATGCCAGTGTAATGGAGGCTAATTGCCTGAGTGCAAGGCTAGTTTGTATTTCATGCAAACCTCGTGTGCATCGTTGTGAGACTTGGCTGACAGACAGGACAAGCAGAAACCATTCTGGAGAGAAAAGACTTATATTCACTAATTATCGATCATGAGCGCTGATGACCACACTCCTGAATAGATTGTTAAAGTGTTTGAAACTGGATTATTTCTCCCAGAAATTTTTCTTGGGGGATTTATCGTTGAATTAATTCACCCCTTGATGTATCAGAGAGGAAAGCTCATCCGATGTATATTTTGGATTTAATTTAAATAGTTTTGCGTGTTAGTTTTAAGTGTTTTGGGTCAAGTAACGTGCCATTTGAGCCTTTTCCTTTCGAGCTGTGAGGTTATGAGGGTTTTTTGCAAAGTTGAGACAAATTTTCTATAGTTCAGAGATTTATCAAGTCAAAACCTAGGACTTGAATTTGAACTACAATGAACCCCTTAGAAGCTGTTCTGCTGCTTTCAGTCATATCACACATCACATGTGAGAATGTGATGAGAATGATTCTCATCACGTAAACTGAAATTTATCTTAGAAAATTTGAGTCTGACTTCAGCCAGAGTGCCACATCTGCACCTCAGTTAGAGCCGACATATATCATTTGTGTTTCCACTAGATCAAACATATTAATGAAACTATCTTCAATAAACAATCAGTAAAAGCAGTTTCTTTTTACGCTTTGGAATACAGAATTGATCAAAGCTGCCCCACTTCACCCCAACACTAAAGTCTCATTTGACTTTGCTGACAAAGGTATAATGCAATTAATGAAGACAGACGAATGGTTTAAAACATCCAATCTTCAGAAAAACTTTAGCTTTGTCAAGAAAAATAGTGATGATGTGCTTTGTATTCACATTCTTATTGTGGTGTAACTGGGTCAGGTCACCGTCAGTAAAACAATATGGTTAACGTGTAGTGAGATTTCAAGTGAATCTGTTTCCAAAATAGAACCTGCTGTTGTTGGACAGCTGGGGAACCCTCTGGGGTCAAGGTTCAAGAACTCACGTGGTTCATGTTATTGTACCATTGCAGGAGTTTTCCTGACTGGTGTGTGTAGGCCTTTTACTGTTCATAGCACAGAATCCTGTGCAACTTCTTCAAAGTAAATGCTCTAAATGCACCAGCACTGAAATCTGGCCTTATGAAGGGTACCTATTTACACTCCTTTAACCTTACAAAGTGCATCATGCTGCCATTTAGAGCCAAGATAAATCTCAGAAGCCCCTCTGCATGGTGGAAATAGCTTCTTCTAGATAAGAAAGTAAAGGGTCACATTTTTGGTCTAGGTTGACTGTCCTCAGGTCTAAATAAAGAGCCAAAGGTTGGAGAGCAGCACAGTACCTCACAGTAAATCAGGATCAAAACAGCTATCAAACTTGAACTTGGATTTGGGTTACTGAAGGCAACAAAGTGGAGTAGAGAACCTTCTGTACCAAAAAAATCAGAAATACACAGTCACGCAAAACTCACCCTCATGTTTTTTGAGGAGATTAGATATAACTGACTTAAGGATTAATAGACAAACAAGAACTGTTTAGTTTATTAATCAGTAGCAGCTGTTTTTACCATGAGCCTGTCATTGTTACATAGTGACAAAGGTGTTTGTTTACTCTGCTCTAACCTGACAGGACCTCTGACCCAGCTGGTGGAATGTGAGAGCTGGCATCACTTACATCCTAAACACATGACAAGCTGCCAGGCAGAGGTTAAGACTGGTCAAGTTCACACAGGACAGGACAGCACAGACCCCTATGCACGCCTCTTTACACTGCAAAAACAAAGTGTTTATTATATACAAGCAGTGGCTAGAGCGGCTTTATCATGTGTTGCAAGAAACATGATCTGTGTTTGGCCAAATTTGCTCCTTAAATGTGTTGTATTATACTGTTTCCTTGATATTTTGTCTAATCCTGAACATTTAATACAAGGCTTTGTATTTGGTGTGCGCACGTGATGCATTCATCTCCCGTATGTTGTTTCATCTTCTACAGACCCCTGAACATGTGCATGTACTGTACTGAGTGAATATTCCTTGTAGTAGAATCTCCACCAGCCACAGATAAATCATTCACATTAAGAGTCACACTGAATACGTAGAAGACAGAGACATGTTCGCCAAAAGGGAACATGTTACAGTCAAATATAAAAAAAAAAGAAAGAAAGAAAGAAAAGAAACTGATTTCAGGTTGTCCTTGTCATCCTTTGATCCCTTGTGAAAAAAGCTAGACAGTCATGCTGCAGTGATCAGTCAGGGTCAAAGTCATACTCCACTTTCCCTCCTCCTTCCCTTGCTCCTGAGTTTCCACTGTAGTTCCGTCGCTCTGTCAGCTGGTGGTGCTGTAAGACTTGAGTCTCTCCCTCGCTTTTTTCTCCTACATAACAAGGCTGTCACCTATTCTATCCTCCTTTGTCCTCTCCCCTCCATCACTCACCTCCATACGTCAATGCTGAGCCACTGCAGCATCCTCTGCAAGACCCTGAGCCAGTCTGCTTTGATGGGGGGGGTGAATGGGAACCAGTGCCCTGCAGAAACTAAGACAATTGAGGGAATAAGGTTGAATTTTTCACCTTCATCAGGCACCTTATTGCAATGATCCAAAAGAAAAAAAAAAAGAAAACGTGGGTTTGAGGAGGGGTTGGAGAAGCTAAAATCAATACTCAAATGTTGACATACATGGACATGCAAATTTAAAAAAAAAAAAAAAGTGGCTTTTGAAAAAAAAAAAACCCCACATAGTTCAATACCACAATGTCTGCCACTGGGTCATTTGTGTGAATGGTATTAATTGGGTTCCCTGCGAGGCCACACAGCCAGCAGCTCAGTTATGATTCCGGTGGGTAAATATTTGCCTGTACTAACCCTCACTAGGTGCCATAATGATTCTTTGTGTGTTGCACTGTGTACAATGCCTTTCTGTGTACACATCACTCAGTGCCTATGTCTGTGTGTGTTTGTCTGTGTTGCAGCTCAATCCCCCCCAACATTCCCTCTCTATAGCTGCAGCACGGCAGAGTTTGATCAATAATGTGTCCTTCATTCTCAAGTCGGGCCTGACCTTGGCAGCCTTTTGTCTCTTTCCAGGGGCCAGAGTGCGCATGTACAGGTTGGAAAACAAGGCCCTTAAAAAAATCCACCCTTGGAAGGAAAAGAATTCCCCCCACTCCCTCCACACCACAGCTTTCTCATTAAGAGTCTAATGAATCATATATTTATAGCGTTCTTATCTTAGCGTAATGAGGTGATGCCACTTTTGAACTCATTTACTAAATTATCACAGGCAATGCTGAAATGGAATAAACTTCCAATTCCTTGTGCTGCCGCGTTTGTTTTCAGAGAGCAATGGGGGTGGAAATGGCAGAACCAATACCAAACCTGACTTAAGAACAAAGAGAACCTGTATGCAGTCACAAACGACAAAAGGTAGGCCGTGCGTTCTGAGACATTCAAAAGCACTAAGACAGGGCGGGCTGCTGCAAAGGGCAGTGGGAGTTGATTTGATAGTTGTATGAATGTAAATGCAGCCTGACATAACCTGCAGGTGGCACCATTTATAGATTAGTCCTGCAGTCATACTCTTTTTGTATCATTGAGGAATGACCAGCAAATGTTTCATGTATAATAAATCTGTCCATAATGAAGCATTAAGACAAGCAACACGTTACTTTTGTATGCATCATGCAGTCAAACGCTCCATGCTCCATGAATTACACAACTGAACAGCAGTAAAAAGTGCAGGGACATTAATAGATTGAAACAAGCACTCCATTAGTACAAAGCTGTTACGTGATGTCATCATTCAGAGCTGTAGGAATACTTTTAGTAATATTATACCCATTCAAGTTGAAAACAAGACTGCAAGAGATAAAGGCTAAATGATTATCAAAAAGGATTTGAATTCAATTTTTTGTGGAACACTGTTTGAAAAAAGTTTTGTTTACAATTATAATTTTATTTAGATTTATTTAATCATCAAACTACCTGTAATTATGAGTACATATGTGCATTGGCTGTCCAGTAATGGGTTTCTGCAGGCCAATCATATCAAGATCAATCACAAAATTAGTACATTAGTTCTGCCAAATTGCAATATTATGTTCTAATCCTTTTGAAGCCTCGCGGTGAAACAGTGGTAGATCTGACCGCTCCAGGGATAAACTTTGAGTGATTTAGCAAAGGAGGAGGGAAAAAAAGGACACCTTTTTTTCTACTGCTACAGTCCCAGTGGCACTGAAGAAGCCTGATGGACATTGAAGAATTAAATCACAAGATATTACAGTACGAACAAGAATGAAAGGTTTTGGGTTTTTGTTTTTTTTTTCAAAATTACACTTATTAGAATAACAGTATTACTTCTAAACTTACATCTCCCATTGTTAGAGCATAGTTTCCCTTGTGATGTTAAATACAAAATGGCTAAATTATATTTACCAAATCAGACACAGATCAAAACTCAGGATTTATTGACGTATTACACTTTTACAAAAAAACATTTTTCAGGACTTCAGCCTTCACAGAACCAAAAACACAGGAACATGGGACAATTGTCCACTGCTGTATCAAATACCAGAAAATAAAAATTAAAACACAAAATGATCTTCACTACACTTTCCTCTTCTGGGTGCTGATGTACAGAACTGTGAAGAGAGAAAAATAAAAAACAAAAAGCATCAAAATAAGCAGTTCAACTAGGATTTATTTATATTTTTTCTTTGTTTAATGGCCAACTGATGCAATCATGCACCTGGTTTTACAAGTGTCAAATTATCAGTAGTTGTTTAGGGAATCGCAAATGAAATTCCTGTTTAAAAAGCCTGCAACAATGGTGCATTCATTTGGAGCTGGTAGTTGGTTGACTTTGGTTGACTTTGTCTGTCCCATTTCATTTCCATGAGATAAAATGTTGATTTTTTTTGTTCCAGTTAGTTGTCACACGATTATTGGTAGAGCTTTAACACTGCTGGCCTCAGTAAGCAGTAGCTAGGTTAAGTGTTTGCTCATTTCTATTTCTTGTTCCTTTTATCACAATTATCAGTCCACTGACTAGCATGACTCATATTCAGGAAGGAGTCGTAGAATAGATTCCAATACATGGTGGAAGTCAGAAATGTCCTGACGGATATATTGATTTCATGCTTCAAGTAAAAGTTATCACTGGGCTGAAATTATTAATTCAAAGATGGATAGCTGGCCAATGTTTAAGAAAAAAATGTAATGTTGGAGAGCTCCCAATGTGAGCTGCTTTGAGCTGCCCACTTTATCAATACTGCACGGCAAAATCATGGTTCATGGATATAAGACAGACTACTTATTCTACTATAGATGCAAATGAACCCATAACATTACTGAACACTAATATCAGAAAACTATGTTAGTGCATCCGGTCCTTCTGTGTCAGAAATATTTAACTCATTGAGTCATTGTTTTTTAACGTTTTCTTGAACCAGCTCCTTTTCTATGCCAACAACATTAGACAAAAGTTTGCTAATCTGCTAAATGTGAGGAAATAAGTGAAAAAAGTGGGATGTTAAACTTATAACAGTGAGATTCAAAAGTCATTATAGTCCTTATCAACTCCTAAGTTACAGGAAGAAAACAATCATGCATATCTGAACAAGAGAAGTGCCACCCTCAGGTTTTGGGGAGGCACAGTGTATATCCATTGCATCATCTTACCATTATTTCCTCTTAGGAAAGCATCTCCATACTTGTTCTTGAGCTGCCCATTGACATACTCCTCGGTCTGTTCTATGGCAATGTTCATGTAGCCATCCAGACAGGCCAGGACACCTGCAGACAGACAATAATATATACGTGTGTGTAGTTTATGCTGACTTCATAACTTTTCAAATAACACCAAGAAAACAAATGAATTGGCTGAGGCATTACCTCTGTAATCGACACCAGAGTTCAATTTAACTACCACAGGTCTCCCAATTATCTGCTTCAGGAAGTCACTCGGGGTCTGCTTCCTTAGACTCATCTTGGCTGTGATATCTGAAAAGGGTTGAGGATTCAGGTGTTACGGTCGCAGTTTCTGTCAACATGGCATATAAGCAACACACCAGACAACAAGCACCATATTACATAAATATCTTGTGCTCCTCTGTGTGACTCTGTTTACCCAAGTGGTGCAGGCTCTCTTTGTGATTTCCACCGTATGTAGTGATATTTCTACTTCACCAAAATAAGAGCAAAGCACCTATTACCGCTGTACAGACAGTAAGCTTTAGCCGCTAGCCGATTAGCTATTAGCCTACCTGCTAACTGTTATTAATACGCTTGATCTTATAATGTGGGACTGTTATAATCCGTATTGGTACTTTGTAAAAGATTAGTGGGACAGAAGAAGATTGAGTAGCATGAGGAGATGTTTGGGTTTTTTTAAATAGTTACTCGTAATAGCTGCATGTGTTTTAGCATTTCACTCACCGGTGGACGTTCTCCAAACGCTTGTCTTTAGTATGGACCAATCAGCGGCGCG
Organism: Remorina albescens; assembly: GCA_034769265.1. NCBI lineage: Eukaryota > Metazoa > Chordata > Actinopteri > Carangiformes > Echeneidae > Remorina > Remorina albescens. The sequence goes on from CM068487.1 coordinate 5,702,952, forward strand.
CACTGTATGGAAGCCGAGTGTGGACCAAAATCATACGTGCGCGGTGGTAACATTTTCTTTTTATTGTATATTGTATATTGTTTGGTTTGGTTTTGGTTTTCTTCTGTTTTTTGTGTTTTGTTTATTTGTTTGTTTGTTTTTTGCTTCACTGAGAGTAATTTGGACCTATAATTCTATTTAGATTTAAAGTAAAATTGGAAAAAAATAAGATAAAATTATGAAAGGTTATACAGTAAATAAAAGGAATAAGCTAAATACGGAGATATTCAGTATTTTTTTTATTGTTGTCCAATATTTTGAAGATTATCCTGCCTATTCTACCTGGGTATGCAAATCATATTATTGTAGTTCCACTTTGCACAGCTCTCCAAAGTTTTGCAAAAGCTATATCAAGAAAAAGGAAAAAGAATAAATGTGACTGCACCATGCTGTTACAATGGGTCACAGTTTCCTTCATTTAGGTGAACAAGGGCACTGTGGTTCATTAAAAAGAGTCACAAGAGCACTAAGTGTATGCTTGGAAATAGTCCTCAACAAAACCTCTGTTTACGCTCCATTATTAATTACTATTGTGGTCAGTTGTTTTGGAACATTACTTAACCTTTTTCAAAACAAGATAAAATGAATAATAATAGAACATTAATTGGCTAGTTTTAGAGATGTCGCTCTTAGTTGGAGCAATACTAATAAAGCACTGAGATACAGAGTAATTCACTGTTGGTTTAGGTCTTTAAATTACCAATGACAATATATTCTTCAAGTATTCTAAAACAAAAAGGCAATAGGATGAAATCTGGAAACACTTGGTTATTGTTTACGCTATGTTTAAAAATAGGTTTCCCATATGTTTTAGTTATTGCATATATCTGCTCCTTGATATTAACTAGAAGAATTATTAAGCAGACCAAAATTGAAAATATATTGTGTTATTATGAATTTTTATCATCCCAAGCAATATTTCACCCTTAACCTGACCAGAGACCAGTCTATTTTTTCAGTTAAGACCTAATGTTCTGCCTTAGCCTCTGGCTGTGCAAACTGGACACTTCCATGCTCTTCCAGAGTAGGACAGAAAGTGTCATTTGCGTGGTTTGAATAGGGTTGAGAACTAAATTGATTTATTTTCAACTTTCCATTTTATCATGATATTAGAGTTAAACCTTTCCCGACAATCTCTGCCAGTTTATTTGTCATGCCAGTCAATGGCGGTCAGGCTTCAGTAATTACAGAAAACAAACAGTGTGTATACTGTTATAAGACAAACAAGCACATATATAGTAGCGTGTTTGTAAATGAAAGAATCTACCATCAATGTATGAGAGCAATGTAAGTTTAATTTGATTTAAATTTTTGCTTTTTGTTTTCTTTTGACTGTGAAAATAAGATAAATTGTGACTTGCAAGTAAGTATGTCTGTGACATCTGATCTCAACTGTAAATATTTTTGAGAAAATCTATCATAACGGTTTTTTCCTCTTGCTATTTGTTGTTGGTTATCTGTTTTGTTTTGCATTTAATATAGATAAACAGTTATTTCATGAGATCATGACCATAGCATTGTCTTAAGAAAAAACTAAATAAGAAAAAAAAACTGAAAACAATGTTTAATTTATTTACACAAATGTTTTGTTTTCATCAACTTCTGGACTAACACTTTCTTTAGAACAATTCCTGGAATGCTCTTGCTTTTACTTATACAGGGTCACAAGGTCACATATGCTGAAAGAAGATTTTGCGTTTGCGTGCCACTGCAGAGTTTTGACACTCCATGGAGTGGTGCAAACTTTCACAGTTGTGATGCCATCTGGCTGCTGCAGGAGAACGGACTTGTAACCGAGGACCAGATGCATAAAGCTATGTAAAAAACAGTTGATTCCTTGATTAGATGATTGACAGAAAATTAATCTGTCAATTATTTTGAATGATTGACAAATCATTAAGTTCCAAATAATTGCTGGTTCCATCTTATCAAATGTGATTTGATTATTTTATGCTATTTTCATTTTTGTCAAATATAGAATACATGAATATAATTATAATATAAATAGGAAATTATATAAAGATTTCTCAAACTATGAGGCCCAAATGTGATTAAGAAATGACAACAAATTTTTATTCGGATTATTTATTTGCTTCAATTCCTAAAACATGAATCATTGTAGTACTGCTAGAAATGTTGCATCAGTTGTATTACACTTGAAAGTGAGTTTAGTGATCTCAGTTACTGTTAAGATTAAATACATTATCTTAAAATATTCTTGTGTCCCTCTTATAGGGACACAAGCGCTGAAATAGTATCATTTAGTATCCTTTTATTTCTCTAATTATTACCTTCAGAGTGTAGCCAAAAAATAAGCGTCCTAGAGGTTTCAGATCATGTCTCTATTTTATTCTGCTATAGCTGTGTTATGCTGTGAAGGATAAGAGAAAGTCTACCATCTGATAAAACTCTGGTTGCTGGGTGCATGACCCAAACACTGCACAGCTTGGGAGGTACATGAAAAATGATGTAGGGGGGAAATAGGGATGAAATGGTGAGGTGAAAGATAGAAGAGGATAGAGAGAGGGAGGATGTGCCAGTACTTGTTAACAGAGACGGAGAGGGAGAGAGACAGAGGGAGAAAGAGGGATTGTGAGAGGTGGAATCATAAAGTACTTCTTGTGTGTCTAGACAGGTTGCTTGTTAGCAGGGCATGGCTAGCCCTGTGGAGGCTAGAGGTTAATTTGGTATCTGCTGCTGTGTTAAACTAAGGTCAGTACTACAAGTCCTTAAGTCATAAACAAGAGTGGTTAAGAGCCATGTATACACCTAGGCACCGGTTAATGAATATTCAATGAAGATTTTTTTTTTTCCCCTTGTCCCCTGTTGCCTTCGTTGTTAGTTGCTTTGAGAGAAATTTTTGGAAGGAAAAAAAACCAAACAGTTTATCTCTCTGGCCTTCAGAAATGACCTCTGTACATGGCCTTAGTCATAATAGAAAGTGTCTTTTTGCTATTTGAAATGTGACATGTTAATTATGCTGCTTTGTCCCTGACTGCAACAAATGTAAAAAAAAAAAAGTCATAATAATAAGTAATAATAATCCATGATTAATTTTTTTATACAATACAATCAATAATGTGATGATATAGTTTGTAGTAAGAATGACATTTAAACTTATGACCAAGGTTATAAAGAAAAAAATGCGTGGATTGAGTGGTAACAGACTTGGTATCCACATTTTAACAGGGGTTAATTGTAAAGTTTGACACTGTGATCTTGAATCATTGTCAACATGACATCCCATTTTACCATGGATTACATGTGGCCACTCATTCTGCTGCCAATACATTATTTTGAATTAAAGTGCAAAGGAGTAGATCTCTGAAATGCCAAGTCTTGTTCAAATTCCCTGTAAATGCATTTAGGATTTGACTCCAGTTATTGTATATCACCCTCAACAACAACTATAGAAAGTCATTGTGTTGTTGTTGTTAGCCATTTCATTTATAAATCACCTTATTCCTTTTGGAGACTTTGCTGTTTAAAGTTTTGTTACACTCTTACACTTTATTCTCACTACACATTTATTATGGCACTTCATAAGGGTGTGACATAATTCATCATATACTTCACCTCAGCTCCAGGGAACATTTCAGTGTGTTTCAGATCATCATGCTGGTGTCACCGCCGATGTGCCCAGCACTAAGCAGCAGAAATTCACTTATGAATAGAAAATCAGCATTTAATGTCTGGAGAGAAAAATATTTTTGGCAGGAGATAGTTGAGACTTAAACAGAAAAAAAAAGAGGAAAGTAACAATTGGACTTCAATTCATAATGTGGCTAGTAATATATTTTCTATGAAATTACATTTTGCTCAGCCTTTTCTGGTAGCAGCTTTTGCAAACAAGTTACATCATATCAACTATATGTTAAAGCTGATATTACGTCTGTGTTAAACTGAACTAAACTAAAATAAACTAAAGTTTTGAGTTTACAGCTTTTTTCTATTCGCAAATTCCCCCACTGAAGGACTAATAAAGGATTATCTTATCTTACCTTATAAGTGGCCAAGAAATCAGTTAATGCAAATTCAATGCATTTGGGATCAATTGTGTGTGTGTGTGTTTTTTAAAATATATTCTGTTATTAAGTGATTCATATGATGCTCAATTTTTGTTGGAATTAATATTGATAGTTTAAAAAAAAATTGTAGAAGCAGCATTATTATATTGAGTAGTAAATGTTCATGTTATTACAAAGAAAGATCATTTTCACGATCATCAATCATTCATTCATTTTCTACCATTTATCCATTTCTGGGTCGCTGGACAATCATCAATCAGTTATTTGTAATTCTATTTGTCTAATTTCAAGCTCTTCTCAAGCTTCATTCAAAAAAACAGCTTAAACATCAGCAATTGAAAAAATAGTGAGTGACTCCCCTTCAAAAATGCTCTGACCATCCAGTACAAGAGTGGTCAGCTAGGAAGCACAACAGCAGTGCTGTCAATTGAGAGACAAATCCGTCTCCATCTCCAGACCCCTTAACCCCAAGGGGCGGGCTAGTGAAATAGAAAGATTATGGTGAGGGGAGATGCTATTGTAGGTGGGAAATGGGGGACTGGACCAAAGGAGGTAGGGGCTCAAGGTGAGTGGGAATAAGATGGAGGTGGTGCATTCCTCTTGTATCCAAAAGCAATATTCAGGATGGGGCTGGATGTGGGGGTTGGCAGTGCAGGATGAGGAGAAAGTCTAGACTGCATTGACCCCTCTGAAGCCAGGTTTTCTCTTCAGGTCAAGCTTGATATGGAGAAGATAATGGAAAAGCTTGGGGGAGTTTTCAAATATAAAAAACAGATTGGTACACAGAGTATCCCCGGTCTTGCTTCTATGTAATCCCTAACTGTATGGAGGTAATAGCTTGGAAGTGATGGGAAACCTTTCTGCCATCAAAAAGGGGCCAGAAAACATTCACTGCATGGCTTGATTCTTGGATCTGTTGCCTTTGTAGCACAGAGGGATGTTTCAGATGGCTGACTTTTTCAAAGCTCTTTTGACTCTTTCCAGGCCTGCCCTCTGTTCATTTAACTGTGCAGGAGCAAAAACAGGCAGTCATATTCTCACATCGACTATACATTCCCACATATGATTTCAGAATCCTGCTGTCATTACCTGTATCTTTGATATAAAAAACAATAAGCTTGTAACACCTGAGCTGTGTTGAATTTCCCACAAGTGGAGTGCAATGAGTGCTATGGTTTGTGTTTTGTTCTTTATTATTTCAATGCCATGAAAACTTCCACTTAATGATTCAGTTGTGAGCTCTGACAGTTGACAGTGATTTGCTGGCCTGGGGGCCCTCACGCTGAGAGTAGGGGGGTGATGTGATTCAGACAAGGTGGGATGTAATCAGTCCCTGTAATTTAGAGGAAATCCCCTGAACCACTCACACTCAAGTTCAAAGCCACCCCCTCCTTGTTCTGTCTCTCCTCCGCTTGCAAAGCCTGAAAAAAGAGGTTCAGAGAAACTATTCTGCCTGGTTGGTGTCCCGCAGGGGTTAGTACTGGGACCATCTCAAATCAGCTACAGCCCTGGAGCCATGTTCTTTCCCCAAGGAGATGCACTGCAGACAGTCAGACTGCCCATCCTGTGCTGCATGGCCCAGGTGCAGCCAGCCAGCACACAATTCTCCTGAGATGCTCCGCAGTGGAAAGAGAGTTCAGCGGAGCTTATGCTGAGGGCTCTGCTTGTATCTGTCTGTCTGTCTGTCTCTCTTTCTATCTGATACTCTCACATGTCACCTTATCCTCTCCCACTTCCCTTTAATATCTCAATCTGACATCCAGTGTTTCCTTTTTTCACTTCAAAGAAAAGTAAGTAAAAATAAACTATTGACTATTGACAATATTGACTATCACAATATGGTTGTGTGGAAAATTTTCTCTAGAAACACCCTGTCATAAAAGCAATTATATGTGTACATAACTAGTAATTACATTTCGTTAACCTCAACATATTTTATTTTGTAGATGTCAGTTTCCAAAAGAAAATTTGGTTCAAGCTATGAGGAAATTACACCGTTTTGTCACATGACACTACCTTACCAAGTTGTCAAAGAGACACTGTAGTGGTTTTGCCTGATAGATGGTGAATGGTGCTTACACAAGGAGCCACTCCAGTGTGCCCATAAATATGCATCATGACATTTGGAACAAAGCCGCTCGTCCTCTCTTTCCTGATGAGCTCTGCCTGCATACTATAACATATTGCCATACTGTCACACCTTGTGTTTCATAGCCAATCTCTCTGTTCAACAACTGGCAGATAACCTCTAGATGCTGACAGATGATATGGAGGATGGCATTAGGGCTCTATAGTATGCAATACCAGGATGCAATTTTCCAGTAGGGATGCTTATATACAAGTAGTTAATAATTAATCCTTATTATATTATGATGTATATGATAAATGAATATTTAAAAAGAAGGTTACACTCTATATTTACACAGTCTAGTTTCCCAGACAGTTTGGAAAAAGTCAATCAAATGTCCAAACTGATCAACAACAGGGCAGAGGTGGGGACATGTTCTCACACTGACAGAACATAGCAAGGCAAGTGCAGAAGAATGCTCCCTGTTCTCACATAACATTAAGAACATAGCCGGCCTCTTTCTCCAAACACCTCATTGCTTTAGAAAGGAATAAATATCCAAGACAGCCAGGAGCAGTTCCTTTCAAATCCCACACACACGCATATCTCTCTCTCCTCTCCATGTCTCTCTCTCACTCTCTCTTTCTGTCATTTGACCAGCAGTGCTTCCTGCCACTGAGGACCTGTGACTCAACAGCCAGAATACAGCAACGTTCTCTTGCCCACCCTCTTGAATATTCATAGAAATAAAAGGACTGCATCTCAGGCCCATCCATCTTGTATCTATCCACATAAAAAAGGCAAAAAAGGGAAATACGTACGGGTGTGTTATGGGGGTTGCAAGCCAGTACTAGATATCTCAACGGGTGCTGTGAAGAGGGGTTGTGGGGGGCTGTTTTACACTAATTTCTTTATCCCTTTCACAGGAGTGCCATGTTACAAGAGAATTCCTGAGGCGAGCCAATGGCCCGATAAATCTGCTGGAGCCTCTCTCTCAATTTGTCTCTGTGGAATGTCAGCTGGCAAGCGCCCAGACACTGAGAACCTCTTTTCACAATGCGCCAATCTAACAGACGAGATCCCATGTTGGAGCTACAGTACAAGGACTGGCATGGATAAATTGCCACGTGCCTTATCTAGGTCTCTTTATGTCTAACTGTCTGAGGTCTTGCTCCTCACATGGCCTCTGAAGACCACTTCCTCCAAGACCTGCCGGTTAACCTAAACGGCTGAGTGGATGACATTGACAAAGTGCAGGTGTCACCAAAGAGGAACCTATGATATGACACAGATGCTGTGTCAACCCATCTTCCTCCATATGATCCAGAGTGTGAACAGAAATTGTCCTGTTTGGTGTCGTTCATCACTGTGTGGCGCAGTCTCCCACATAGCTCGGTCCAGGTGGTGGAATTGCAGAGTGGGAGAACAGACCATGTTTGTGTGAAGATGCAACAACTATCTCTCTTTTTTTCTTTCTCACTCATTCCCTCCCAGCCTCCCTTCCTGCGTCTTCAAACAGACTGCTGTAGCACTCTTTGTACTCTATTTAAAGGTTGTAGGTTAGCAAACAACAAGATGCCTTCCCACCTGTACCCCTAAATGAGTCATGAGCCATGAATGAATTCATCCATTTATTTATGTACAGTATTTGCAAGATAATACAAACATATATACACATGAACAGGAGTATCAAATTGTTCTTTTCCTGTTGGGATATTGTGATTCATTTATCAATGATTTGCTGTCTACCATACAATTTTCTTAATATTACTCTTAACATGATCTTAATAGCTTACAAAACCATAGCACATGATCAGAACAGAGTTACGTTTATGTTTCCAATTTATGATTAAGTAATTGAAAATCCACACAGATGATACTGTCCTCCTGTTATTTTGCAGTTAAGTTAGATAATTGCCACATATGGTTGTGAAATCATAATGTGTTTAACTGGGCATATTAAAATACCTTTATTTTGTAAATCTGAACCCATCAAATAATGCAGAACAAAATAAAAATCCACATGAATGCCACCCTGTCCTCGAAAACTCCATAGTTTCAACACAGCCAGTCACACGAGCGTATTTAAGGGGTTCACGTTACTGCATGACAGTTGGCATGACTGTAAAAAAAAGGCATGTGCCAAGTGGAGCTGCCAATTCTCAGCATGGCTGGTTTTAATATTTTAATGTGTTTCATTACAACAGTATGGGCCAGATAGCCTTTCTGACGTCCAGACAATTGTCTGCAAATGAACAAGATTACATGACAAGCCCTGAATGACAGAGATACCCACTGCTGCCTACCCCAGCCACTTATCTGATGGTAGCCTAGCAACAGATCCCTGACCTGGCTTTGACCTCCACCCGATAAGGTCAACACCTGAAGGCTCTCCCATTGGAGGGCTGGCTGAGAGAGAGGTGGAGCTTGGGGATGTAGGGAGACAAAGGACTCACAGAGCAAGGGCAGCCTTCTCTGCATATGAGTACAGTTCCCTGTTCCCTACTGACAAAAAATGTTCATATGAAAGCACGCCAGTCCTCTTTATGTCGATTAGTCATACCTGCGTGTGTGCGAACGTATGAGTGTGTTAGTGTGTGCATGTCAAAAGCAAGCCAATCGCATAAGCCCGATCAGAGAATGAGAGCATTTGCCAGTGCAGTATCCTCCTCGTAAAAGACAGACAGCAGAGTCTTATTTTACAGAGGGTCAATAATGCTTTTCCCCTCAACACAGCATCAATGAAAGGAAAAACAGTAGCCGTAACTGCTCATAATGAAAACTATTGTGGTGCCAAATAGAAGAGATGCATTATGAAAGAGGTGCTGAATGTGAAATTAATCGACCAGAGCAGCCCACCCTGATAGACATCCCTACTTCTCTGTCACTTGTGTGCACACACATACAAACCTCACTTGGTTTAACAACAGTGATATGGAAGTTAATCCAAATTGTGATAGTGGCAATATCCTATTAGACCATGGCAATAAAATCAAACTGAGACTGGTAACACATTACAGATATCAGAACATGTTCAGCACGCTCCATTACAATATGAAGTGACATTAATCAGCAGGGGTCCTCTTACACACACAGACACACACACAGGCATAAAACAAACATGCAAATCATACACACAGACGTGCACAAGACTGAAGTACAGCTCAAATGAAAACAGATTCAAGTCTTGAAGTGTTCTTTCAGCAATTGATACTATTTTAAATGTTAAAAAGAATTTATCTTTGGCCTTATGCTTCATGAATTCAAACATATTGTAAAGGAAAAAGTTATTCAAGCAGCCAAGAAAAGGGAGGTAGACAAGTGAATAGCTGTTCATAATACTTTTTGTAATTATTTTTGCTCGCCCAGCTTCTGAAATAAAAAAGTGATTTAGAGGTAGGTGGCAGTGCTACTGTCCTCGTGCTTTGTGATATTCTTTGAAAAATGTTCTGTAATGCAGTATGCAAACTACTTGAAATGAAAAAAGACCACACTGTTTTTAGAACTGTGTTTAGTGAGGGGTGTGTCACTGATCAGTTCACTGATTCTTCTCAGTTTTCAGACTATGTTTTACACTATACAGCTCTCATTCTGATGTGCATATTCTCTTAGGTGTTGGCACTGCTGGGGCAATCAGTCAGTTTGTCTGGCTTGGCACTGCAAGCTAAAATAACTCTTGTCCCTGAAGCTAAGGACTTTCACGTCCCTCCAGGGCCTTTTGCAAGACCTCTGCCCCAGTTCACCCAGGGCAACCTAGGCTCCTCCTCTGTGTACGTATGTGTGCGTGTGTGTGTGCCTGTGTGCTGTCTCCTTACTGCAGGGAAACTGTTGAAGGTCAGAGGGCAGGAAGTTGGCCACCTGCCCCTGTCACACTAGTAAAAGTTGTACAGCAGAGAAAGGAAACAGTAGCAGGAAAGTGAGAAAGAAAGACCGAATGAAAAGTGTGAGTGCATTAGTTTTCTGACAGCTAAATTTACAAGAAGGTCATGTAAATCTTTAAATAAGTAAAAACCATTGTCATTTTACTCATATCCTCAGAAATTCCTCTTTCTGATCTATTCCTTTTTTGTTGAACTTTGCACCACTTTAGTTTATCTGATCTGCCGACTTTATCCTTGATTAAAGGAAACGATTGCTATGAGCTTTTGAGTTCCCTTGGACCATCGTTGAATAACCTGGTACAGGAATCTCCACATTGGTATTTGCTAGAAGCGACAACCCTTCCTGCTCCTTGCATAAATGTGCCAACCGAGGACGAGAGCGTAGAAGGCCAGAGGGCAAAAAGGGAGTGAACCACCTGCTTCTGTCACACTGTCAGGATGAAGGCAGACGGGTGCAAATAGGGTGAAGTGTGTGTGTGTGTATGTGTAAGGGTTGTGTTGGGGATATTGTGTAGGAAGGGGACAGGTGGTACGCTGGACAGCGCTGGCACGAGCCAGCCCAGGATTTATCACTCAGCGACAGTCACGGCTGGGCAGGGGACAGATGTTTCTGTTTACCCCAGGGCAACATCTGACTGGCCGAGCCTAACGTTAGCCCAACCAGCCTAGCCTGCACAAGACAGGGTTTGAGAGGAGAGAAGAAGGGGAAAAAAGAGACACAGGAAGGGAGAAGAAACTGGAGGATGTTCAGTTTCCCCCCAAGGCACAAAAGCAAGTTACCTCATTTCTCTCCAGTCTGCTCCAGTCTCCACTGAAGCACCTGAAACTCATTTAGCCCCCACTAACTGTTGTGCCACTATAGGGAACCATTTTAATAAGTAGTAATAACGCACACTGACAATATGAGCTGTTTTCAAAGCAGGTATCCTGCACCAGTTATTGGGAAGTGAAACAAAACAATTCTAATTGACTTTGAGTATACAGTATTTTATATCTTTTATATCTTCACTTAGTTAGAAAAACATAACAGGTCATAACAGGTCATTATGTGGTGTTATTTAAGAGCCATTCAGTGTATTAATGTATGTATGTATATCTATATGTCTGTGTGTGTGTAGTGTTTGGTACCTGCTCTAGCTGAGATATTTGAGAACTGTCACTGTAATATAGTTGGAGCACTCATCCCTGGAGCAATGAGGAACGACCTTTAGGTTCAACCCTGAGTGAGGTCATGTCAATGTTGCCATAGCTACTATCACCAGACTGTCCTGTTGCCAGCATTACCTCAGCTGCCTGGCATTGTCGGGGTCAGGGAACAGGCTGTGACCTCCCCATGGTGATCAAACTCAAACTAGAAGAGTTGCACAGCTTACTTGCTGTGATTGTACACGTTTTGAGGAAATAATGGCACCAGATGTACAAGTTAAAATTTTTGATGATTCATATTTGGACAAAGTTGGCCTGTTAACTTAGGTTTGATGTTACATTGGGTTTTCTTTGTCATTAATTGCCACCAATGTATGGGGAAATAAGCAAAGGGTAAATACACAGAGAAAGCTTTAACACCAATTAAACCACCCAGCATAAAAAATGCTCATAGGAGAATTCCAGTTTCACTGCAGTTGTTAATTCAAAATTTGAAAGTATAAACATCTAACAAACAAATCTAGAATCCCAATTAACAAAGACATTCATCTGTAATGACATCTTCATCTGACATTCATCAGGCTGCACAAATCAGAGCTGCCACATTTCACTGATTTAGTGGAACTTTATAAGAGCTGTTTGCAGTGCATTGCATTTTAAAGCCATGATAACTGATGTGAGCCAGAAATGTTTATGTATGCTCTTCAAGTAACCCTTTATACATTTTACAATTTCTATCTATCTATCTATCTGTGCCCTGGTATAAAATAAAAAACATCTACTCTCTATATAGGACATACTCTCTTACTGTTATAAACTCTAGTACATTCCAAGGAATGAATAAGTTGATATGAGTGCTTTAATTGAGAAGTTTTTTTCCCTGATGTGCAAGTCAAGAAGTCATCTAGAGGTCTTGGCATATGCAGATTTTGTGCTTTACAAAAACACACATTCTGCAAAACAGAGAGATAAAATATTTAACTATTTTCTTGCCACAGCTCATCCACTCTCTAGTTGGAGCATCTGTCCATCTGCAGGTGCAAGTGAGAAACATACCTGTCTACACACACAAACATATGAACTCACTCACAATAGTCCATTAAAAATTGTAATATAAACCACTGTAATATTCACAAGCCAACATTATCCTGTCTGGAAATCCTAATGGGATGTCTTTGTGCAAAATACTCAATAATATATAACTCTTTTCTATTTGTGGAACATCTTTGTCCACTCTCCTCCTGATAGGCCCCATTTAATCATGTTGTTCTCTTTCCTAATTAGCAGAAATGCAAAGTGTCTTTGTCACCTGTGGACAGCCAAGAGGGCTAATTTGGGCTTTTCACTAATTGCCACGGTAACGAGCCTCCTGCGCCTCCGCTGGGGGTGGGTGGATGGCATGGCAGGAGGAGGACTGGAGGATGGAAGGATGGAGGGATGAAGACACAGCTCTCCTCGCACACGGCCGAGGTGTGAAAGAACGCGGCAGGCCAACTGAACGCAGCCTGGAGTCCAACAGCAAGGAGTGGGGGACAGCCTGCGCTGTGAAAAAGCCCCAACACCCAGCTGAGAGGGAGGAAGATTCCGCTCTGGCTAGTTTTGGGCTCTCAACTGTGATGAGCGGATGACTACATTGGGTTGGGTAGTTGCTGGACATTTTTTCTGACAGTGACACCTGTTATTGCCCCCACCTGGTTTAACACTGCTTCCCACACAATGTACCTTCCTTTCTTACTGTTCATCTAACAGGCAGATTCCAGGTATAACACACACAGGCACATTTTAAATTAGTGACTTTACATGTATGAAGCCTGTGCGTGAGAAAAAGGGTAGGGGGAGATGGTGATGAAAATATAACAAATTCAGATGTATAATATTTGATTGTGTGAGAAACGTTACTCTAAAGACTGTTTAAAGTGAACCTTTGTGTTATTACTTGTCTATATTAAACTTTTGTACAGTTATTAATCATTATGAATTGGTAAACTGGTATAACTGTGCAATGTGGCAATACTTTGATTTCTTCCTAAATAAATAGTATACATTGTTCTCATTTGTGTATGCCATTAATCTAATATTATCTTCTGAATTTATTGAAATGAGCAGAATACATTTTGTCAAACTAAGTATTTTTTTCAATCATAATAATTCACTAATGTTTATTTCCACGATATCAATTTTACCTGGGACACTTCTTTTTAAATTATTATAATAAATATTATGTTTTGGTCGTAGAATGTCTGTTTTGTTCAAATCAATCTAAATTCACATTTCACATTCTTTCGTTTTATATAGTTCATAGCGATAAAAAAATTAAATGTACATTCATGTTTGCATCATTCGCATAAATTATTATCGTCACCCACTCACTGTTTTATTATTGCTTTTTTTGGGGGGGGGGGGGGGGGGGTATAGGAAAATTAAATGGATTCCGTTAATGTAATCCGACTCCATCAATATGGTCTCTCGGCTGAATTATGCCCGCTCTGCTTTTTCAAAAATACATTTTTCTTTTTCAGCAATACACCCTGAAAGCTTGGGGGCACCTTGTCCGTACGCTGCTCTCGGGGGCGAGCTCCTCGGATGTGTGCGTGCACGCAATAGTGTGTGTTGAGTGTGTGTGCGTGAGTGTGTGCGTGTGTGTGTGTGTGTGTGTGTGTGTGTGTGTGTGTGTGAGTGAGTGAGTGAGTGAGTGAGCGTGCGTGTATGCGCGTGTGTCTGCTCTGCTGTTGCTGCCCTTTGATCCCTGCATTAGTGTTAGTTAGGGGCTCGGAGACACACTTGCACCGAGAGCAGCCATAGTCAAGACACGGCAACAACAACAGCGGCACCTCCTCCGCCTGTGTTCCCATTCCCCCCCCCCCCCCTAACAATACACTTTAAACCGAGCAAAGCCAGGTGCACGACCAAGTCCCTGCCATCACTGGCGCCTCCAGTCTCAATGGGAAAAACCTTTTTTCTTCTTATCCCCAAACAAGGACGAGAATGTGATTAAAAACGGGGGAAAATGCCAAGGAGGAAGCAGGAGCAACCCAAGCGCCTGCCTTCACGTAAGTCAGCCCGCATCGATTTGTGCAAAAAGAAAGAAAAAAGAAATTTTTCTTTGGTTTGAACGGCTCTCCGCTTGTGTGTGTGTGGGTTGTTTTTTTTTTTGCGCAGTAGTTTAGGGTTAAAGAGGTGAAAGAGACAAAAGACTCCGGCGTAGGTTATTTCTACCCCCTTTTTTAGGTCCGAGCGAGGCAGCCATGTTGTCGGCGATGGGCAACGTTAGCGAAAGGCGCAGAGTGGATAAATGATACGTGGCTTTTATTAAGAGTAGAACCAATAACGGGTCCGGTTCCGCTAAAGGTTGCGGTCAGTTGGCATATGTGTCGGTTGTGTATGTGTGTGTGTTGGATGGGGGGGGGGGATAACGGCCGAGCGTTTTTCGCTTCAGGAGGTGGTGGTGGTGTGGTGAGGGGGGGGGGGTTCGCCTCTGCTAGGTCGCTTTTTCGGGTAGAAAAGGGGGAGGATCTGGGAGTCTGGCCGCAATAAAATGAAGGGTCAGTCGGATCAGACAAGGCAGAGTCTGGCTTCACATTACCCCGTTACTCCTAGTTAGCAATAGCGCTATCTAGCAGCGCTTGGTAAACTTCATTTTCCTCGCCGATGAATGTCCAACTTTCACCGCTCGTAGTTTGTTTTTTTTTATATTTTGCTAACTCCAAAATCACGGAACCGAATCAGTTTGCGCTTGTTTGTCGTCGACTTTAAAAAGTGTGCAGAGTTTTTTTCTTTTTTAACGCCCCCCCCCCCCCCACCACCTTCTCTCTCTATCTCTCTCAAGCCGATATATTTTTCTACCCCTCCCAGCCTGCATGCAGGCTATGTCAGAGCCATGGTCGGTCACCTGAAGTTCAGGGTTTTCCCCCCCCACCGTCCTTTTTGCAGCCATTTATTGCAGACAGACTTCGATCAATAACGCGGTTAAAAAAAAAGGGGGGGGGGGGGCGACTGTCAGGGCTCTGATATGATGCTTAAAATAATGTTTGTGCCGCTGGAGAAAAAAACTACTATGTGTCCCGTTTCTCTTTTTGGTAGGAGGTTGTTTTACTTTTGTACATTTGACCCGCCGTATCTTGGATGTTCGTATTGTGCCTTTATCAGTTCAGATAATGAAAAGCTGCTGTAGCGCCCTCCGGCCGCTAGAGGATTGCTTAGATGGTTGTAGGCAATGACAGCTATTATTAAAGGAAATGTCCAAGGGTGGCATTATTTTGTACCTTTTTTGTGATTTTTGATAATTTCTGCTTCATACATGCGTAAGCAAACAGCTCACTTAGTCACACTGGCATGCAAATGTAATGAATAACGGAGTGAGGGGGGGTGTGATTCACTTTTAAATCAATGGTGGCTTCATACATTTGTCTTAAGACACTATCTTCTTGCTTTCTTAAATGTTAGATCGTGCCACCTGTTCAGAATTAGCAGCCATGATCAAAAGACACTTTTAAAAGTGGTTTCTTTTCCTCAGTTTACTGACATGTTTTCCTTTGAATGTCCAGTGAGTTGAGGAATGGATGAACTCTTACACCCATCACCAGTCAGACACATTCAATCAAATGAACATCATAGACTGATTCCGCGCCACGCAATTTACATAAATAAGTTCAAGCATTTTTTTTTACTGTTAATATTTGCTTATTTACTGCACAGGTGTTTGACCTAGGATTGAACTTGGGAAATTGCAGTGGTTGGCTTCGAGGCATAGAGGTGGAGAGGCTGGGTGACAGTGGGTGCAGTAAGTGACTGCAAGTGTATCTCTGTGTGTATGTGTGACTGAGTGACAGGAGGATATTTTGACAGTGAGCCCTCACTGATATGCTGCATAAGGAATATGTAAGCCACATGGTTAATTCACACAGAACGAGGTCATGACGTGTGTATATAGGAATATAACTTATTGCAGCCCTTTTAGAAGCCCCCTGCATATTGAGGGGTTGCTGTTTGGGCGCTCGTCCACTACATGTGTTTTCCTTGTGTTCTAAAATCTGTATATTAAGATTGGTATTTAGTGTAAAGTGAAATCATCAAATATAAGCATTTTTTTTAGAAGCAAAAGTTGAGTTGTGTTTCCCTAAATTTTCTTGCCTCATTAATCACATTCTACTCTATTCTAATCTATTTGAGATGTACTTTTTAGAACAGTTCCCAGCATCTTTTAATGCTTGAGTAGATTATGATTCAATTTCGGTATGAAGTGTAACAACACCCGCTCCAACTTTGATAACTTGTTCTTTATCCCCAAAATCAGAAAGTGTCTAGTTTTGGCCGGTTGGTGTGACTCATTGTGTAGGATTTCTTTATATGTCAAACTGTTAACAGGGGACATGTATATTAATAGATTAAGAATATTTGTTTGTGATATGAGTCACTAAATATCAAACTGATTGTATGTTTATTTGTGTAACAGGCATGAAAACGTTTGAGCACCTCGTTGCCCACCAACAGTGATAACAATTGATTGCCCATTACAACATCCAAATACACCCCTGAGAAGAATCTTCACAACAAGAGTTTTCTTTTTAAAAATAAGCTCTGCATTATAATAGCTAAAATATTTAATGGTACACATTAATGATTTTTTTTTTTTTTTCATCTCATGAAAAAAATTCTTGGACTGAATATATGCAAAATCTGTCACTGAAAATACGAGGGTGTTTCACATGAGTTTGTGTTCGTTAGTGCTTCCTGATTTTAGACAACTTGTGTTTCAAAGGATACACAGTTGAGGGGTGAAAGCTGTATTTGGCACAGCATCATTATTGTGCAGTCTGAATCAGTCAAAGATGAAGTCCAATATTTTCTGTCTTTTGGACATGAAATCAAAGTAAGCCCTTGTAAACCTCTCAATTAAACTGCGTCGTAATTGGTCTGCTACAAAAATAGTCTTCACCCACGTATCTGAAATCGTGTACTCCTATGTAGGCACTCTACTAGAGCATTACTGTGCCTGTGTTCCTGAGTTTAAATGAAAGCCTTTTCTGATTTAGGAGTTGTTTCCCTCCTCAGTCAACAAACTGTCAAAGAAAAGTATGAATTTGTCAGAAGCTTTTTGTGCTTTGTTTTGGATCTTCCCACTCAAGAATGGAAGTGTCACCTCATGCCATTCGCTGTCAGTCTGTGTGTTTTCATTATTCAGCCAACAACACCCTGGTGGTGTGCCAGCCAACAAGCACAATATCGAGCTTCAAATCTCTTCATCTGTGGTGAAAAAGGGCAAGCTAATACACTGACTTTAATGCTGGAGGTGCTTTATCTTAGCACAGACCCAGATATATGGGTTGTGTAGCCCAGTGTGTGCTGTCCTATTGTCTGTGGCACAGCTTGTGAGAGGAGACTATTCTTTAAGTGTGTGTGCAAGGCACGCACATGTGAAAATGAACACACAAGCCATGTGTGTGTATTTGTGTGTGTCTGTGGGTACATAAGCTGGCTATGGAGGTCACAGTACAGTATGGCGCCTTCACTCTGACAAGTAAACATGACCTTTGGTGCCACAATGAAAACTGCCATTCTTTATGACCTTGCAGTGAGCTATTGTTTGTGTAATTTTGTTGCCTTATTACCTACTCTTAAAAGTTAGGGTTGATTAAAATGCTTAGAAGCTCAAATATTTTCTTCATGTGACTTCTTGATTTCAGAAATGATAACGGCAAAGCCAGAGTGGGCCGTAAAGTTTTGGCACATTATCCGTCAAAATACACACAGACATTATATTAAATGCATGCCTTTTACGCTTCTCAAACATTTTTCATCCATGTCTCATATACTTCTAACATAAGTGAGTGAAAATGTCAAAAATAAAGACTGAGTAAGACACCAGATCATAAAGAGCACCAACTAAAGTGTATCAGAAGGAACACTGGTATCCTACTCCCTCCTCCCCTGGCTATCTACATTTGAAACGGAGAGATTTGAAGCTGTTCAAGACAGAATTTTTCTCCTTTCCATGAGCCAATAGCCAACTGACTGGGTGGCTCTCTACCTTACCGTAATGGTGGGTCACTGGCTCTCTTCCACTTGCTATGATTATAATGACCTTGGTGGGGCTGGGGCTTGAAAACATTGGATTAAGGGAAAAGGAAAATGAGAGGAGGTTTCCATTTCGCTCTTGGCATAAAATTTGTGAGAAATTTCTGCCAAGAATCCCCCACCTCACCACCACTGCCACATCCCCGTCTCAAGTTGATGGGGTTTGGGTGCTCTGACAGTGTCAGGCAAGTGGAGCTCAAGCGAATAATGATACACAGGCTTTAACTTAGAAATGAATTAAAGGGCATGGTAAAGGTGGTGGATACCTCAGTCACTGTCATAAAAAAGCTTTTAGTGAATATTCATATTCAGTAGGCAAACTGAACTCTTGTTTGACTTGATAGTAACAGAAAAGAGACTGATCTAAGGAATCGGTTAGTTGGGCAAGGTTTAATGGCCCTGGTTTCAAAGTAGCAAAGCCTCGGGGTGTATCAATATTTATATACAAATATTAACCCAATTTATACTTTAGACAATTGGCAAGGCAAGAATGGTTTATTATAACATCAGCAGTACGTTTCAGGCTTTATACCCCTTACAAATACATGTTTTGTAAGGGGTATAAGAAGTCAAAATCTCTTCACTGAGCTGTATCACCATTCAGTACTTAATTTAGATTTGTATTCCCATTTGTTTTGCGAAGCATATTATAGTGTTTAATCGAATAAAGCTAACACCTGAAATTAGTAATTGACTGAATTTCAGTGGAGGACCTTTTATGCTGGCATGTTTCACTGGGAATCACTTCTAATATGTTTTTGGTTTAGGAGACAAGGAGACAGGGGAGAGAAATAAAGGCAACAGAAACACATAGGACCACATCATATTTCATAATTGTCATTCAGATTTTAAATTGCCCCTTCTAAAGATGTCATTGTCCCTTTAGAAACATTTAACTTTTACCTACTCTCAGGTCAAGCCCGATGACTCATTAGCAAATTGAAATCTTTGAAAAGTACAGTGAAAAAGAAAAGTACCCCAAGTACTTATTTTTACAAAAACCAGCATGCTTCCTCACTGTCACTGTCTTCACATTTGAATAGTAAAGAAAGCTTTGCTAGTGTTTCGAATGTTCACTGCCAAGTAATGAACCCAGTTTAGCTGTGAGCTTAAAGACTCTGACTTTCCATTTAGATTCTCTGTTTAGGAGCATTTTGAATTCATAGTTAGTTTTTGCATTCCAGGGCATCAGACAAATCCTGTGTCTACATTGTTTAACCCAAGTCGGCAGAAGTCTGACTCCATAATGTCTCCGTAAATACCATATATCTAACTAACTCATTTGCAATTGATCAGCGTACAAGTCCTTCTCCCTGTGGTGTTCAAGCCACATACTGCTGCACATTCATGCACGTCCATAATGATAACAAATGCCAATATTAATAAGTGAATATTGGACCATAATAAGTTATTAAGGGCATGGGATTCAAATATATGGTCAGAGATCCCATTCTAATGTCCCTATATGTTCATGTGATTGCAATTGAGTTGGAGTAATACTAACATATTCCCCTCTTGATGACAATATGTGGCTCCTTGTCTAACTTAATTCTAACTGGAGGAATGAGGCTCTTTATTTGTTAAATTTGTTAAATTGTTAAATTCACAATTTCACCCATTTTCCATCTCTTTATTTATTCAAAGTGCACCCAAATACATTTCAGGATTAAAAAAAAATTTGATGACTCCTGAGCATGAATTAAAGCCCATGTATTTGTTTTCTCTCTCTACTGAAAACATGCTTAACCTTGACCTGAAAACTGTGGTACATATTAATCTCTGAAGTTTGCATACCATTGCACCCTAAACTGTTGCTCTTGTCTTGTCCAATAAACAAGAAATTTTCTTTATCTGAAAATATTTGAGGTCACTGGAAGGAGATAATTAGGAGACAGTCAAATAATTTAGTAACACAAATATGTTCTTAGCATAGCAGTGTTTCTACGAGCATGCAAGAGGCAAGTTGTGTCTCAGAAGTCTAAAGTAGCTTACCTGTTTGTTTTTTTTTAAAGCAGATCACCTATTAAATGGCATGAGAACAATGAAGTGATAATGCATCTTTCTCCAAACTTATTATAAATAAGGTTCTTTGACATTTTACCACTTTTAAAACAGGTGTTTCAATGATATACAGTATTATGGTACATAATACGATTTATGTACTGCGTTGACATTCACAGGGTGTCATTTGTCTCACCCGGGAATACTTAAATCAGCTGAGATGTAACTACAGCGTTATCATCAAAGACTGTGAAACGAAAGATGCATCTGAATTCGCAGTCAAATACGAGGTGTAATTTACTTGTTCCTTTCTCAGATTTGATCTGATTGTTTTCATTGAAATTTAAAGCTGTGATTCTATTAAGTCTAGGTTATTTAACTGATAAGAAAGAAATGAGTCTGATCTTCTGAAACCTCAAATTGTAAAATAAAAAACCTTAAAAATTGACATGGTCACCTTTTATAAAAATGTGGAATCACAGACAAAAATATCTGATTCATCTGCTCTGAGTATAAATAACTGGATTTAGTATCAATAAAGTTGAAATTCAATGTGAAAAATAATTTTTTCTTCAGATGTGAGTTATCTAATAATTTCATTGTGCTAGTCCCCTTCAGCACAAAGTCAGATAACAGCCGTTGTCCTAGTACCTCCAGTACAGTACCTGCCTGTCTGCTTGGTCTCAATCAGAACCCCCTCTGTGTGGAATGGAAGTGCCTCAGCCTTGGTAACGATTTTTCCCGTGTTGACAAGTCACAACATGGAGATCTACAGCTCGGAGAGCAGCCCTTTGGCTACGCAGAGCCCTGCTTGCACTGAGTAATAGCAATCTCACAGGAGTAGCAGGCTTTCAGCTGGCAGCAGTTCATACGGAACAGCTCGCCGGTGCAGCTGGGAAAGACAGAGCAGTGTGGAGAGGGAGAGAGGATCTGGTGGTGGTAGCAATGGAGATGGAGGGAGGGAAGAAGTGGAGAGGAAGAGCTGTTAAGAGCTTTGGGCGGTTTCTCTGTTGTTGTACCACACAAGTGCATCCAGGCCCTGCAGGACAAGCCTTTAACAGGCATGAGGGATGGAGAGCATGAGAGGAGAGGAGGAGGAGGAGGCGGCGGCAGCGGAGGAGGTGGTGGTCTAGGGAGCTGAAGCCGGCCAGTCGTGCCAGACGCCTGCTCTAAACAGGGATGTGATTTATTGCTGGACTCTATCTCACGTTTCACTCCTAGAAACACACTAAAATTACATTGTAGAGAGATAAAGAACTTCTTCAACTGTCTTAGAAAAAAGATGATCGCCTGTGGGCTGTGGAAAAATTTTGGAGCATGTGGTACATTTTTAACTAGTTGGTGAAAATTGGAAGTACTTTTGGCATGAGGTGGAATCTGATTTTAGCTTTTTGGCAAGGGATTTTGCTTTGGTTATTGCTGTTTGACTTTCCCTATAAACTTGGAATATTATACATTGATTTTCCATAAAGCTCCTCTTTGCAACAGAGTAATTCAGAGTAGGTCATCAGCATATGTATATTTTGCTAAGGGGCTTAAAGTGGCTTCTGGCCAACACATTGATCTTTGTCGCCCTTACTGAATGCCGTCCACACACTACAGTGCTGTGAAATGACCTCACTTCCTGTGTGGGTAGAGGAGGCCAGGAGGTGTTTTACACCCGCACATAGACATTCTCTCTCAAGCATGGCCTGGCTCAAGTTAGTACACAAGCCAGCCTAACCCCTCTCTCCTCGCGGTGTGGATGTCCATCCGAATTGCATATTTAGACAGTCAAGAGCAAGGGACAGGCTAATGCCTTTAACTAGCTAGGCCAACAGCTGTGTGTCTGCAGCTCTCTGCGACGTAGGATCAGTTTTATAGGGAGATTAAAAGTAAAGAGAAGGAGGGGGGCTGTTACAGACAGAGGATAGTAGGACCATAAGGCAGTGACAGCTCTCTAGGGAAACAATATATCACCTCTAAAAGGAGAGTGGAAGTGTTTGGCTGCGGGACAAAAATCCTGAGAAGTTAAAATCATTGATGTGATGTCATCTCTGAGAAAGATATTGTCAGTGCAGTGTAAGGTTATTTATGATGCTGGGAATGCAGGTGAGCATCTTTACTAATTCAGTGACGTAAAGGAGGCTTCCCCATTAGCAAAATGCAGTTGCAACATTAAAAAATTATGTGACCCAAGTTTCATCCTTTCATTGTTTACTAAGGGTAATTGGTAAGTGACCACTGTGTCACTTGATTTTCCCCTTGTGATGTTAATGAGATTAGCTAATTACTGGATATTTTATGTGTGAGGGCCCTTGTATCTTAGGCTACTTGTAAGAGCCATAACCATAAGTAGAGACAAATGAAGCTGGACAAATTAACGGAATAGCATAATGAATGAATGGAAGTAGGTAGTGAGCTATTCTGAAAAAGGACTGAATTAGATGCCTCAGCTCATGATTGCCCGCATGTTCCCACTCCCCACGAGTATTTTGAATGGGGGCCATGTTGGTTCAGATTGCCATGTCATTAATCCCTCGTACTCTACAGGGGAGTGGTCAGTGGCAGATGTATTTGCACTTCCTCCAGAAGGTTTTCTAGATTAGCACAAATCCTCCCAGAAAAACCGTTTAAAAACCTCATTTGGCACGCACAGCCAGACTTTGTGCTTGTGGCTGGCCAAAGACGGTCATCCCTCCCTCTACAGTTCATTATCACTGACTCCCCTGATTTTTTTTTTTTTTTGGAAACCCCACTATGTGGTTCTCAGAGAAAGAGAGGCCCATGTCGATTTGGACATAATTGTTTGGAAACTGTGTTCTGTCATTTGCATGTAGCAAGAAGCCACTTTTCCAGTTTCAGTGGTTTGACCTTGTTGTACCTGCCAGCCAGAAATGAGATCATCGGAAGAGTAGACGAGAAGCTGACATCTCTCCTCCACCTACCCGTGGCTTTAAGTGATGGTTGTCATAGCAATCATTATGCCACAGAACAGACTCAGTGGGTGAAGGATGGCTTTGAATGCGGCAGCCTCAGGTCACAACCTGGTTATGACAGAACAAATAGACCTATGAGGGTTGGTTGCAGTACACTGTCTGCACAAAGTAAACAGCTGCATACATGGCATGACAGGTTCATATGGATTTCAGATTGAGATTGAAATTACTGATGCAATATCTCTTTTTAAACCTTAGAGAAAGAGAGGCAGGTATTGGTATAACAGAGAGGGAAAGAGCAGCATGGGGCGAACAATACCTCTCACTACCATCAGCTGCCCAGGCCAGCATTTAACATGGAGATTGGAAACGGAATACCCCCCCCCACACACACACACCACCACCGCCCCCCATTCTCCCTGGACCTGCATGCAAATGAGTTAGCGGTTAGCATTTCCTGCTGTGCCATTGCAATTCTTCTCCCTCTCTTGCTCCTTCTTTTTCCTGTTTTTTAATCATGGCCTGAAAGTGCTCCTCCTTTCCTGGGGTAGGGACCGGGACCAATCCTGATTAGTGTCCCTGTCCTAAGTGACAGGCTAAAATCCAGGCAGTCACTGCCTTGGGCGCCTCTGCCAAACAGCCGTCAAACCAATACCTCTATAAAAAAGCCACCCCTCCTCTCCCTCAATTCTCAAGAACCCCCTCACCCCCACCCACCCCCATCTTCCTTGCTCCTCTGCTCATTCTTCCCCACCGTCCTTTCTGAGTGCCTCTAATAGACACTGCTGCCATCACTCTAACACACTGTCCCTTACATACTTGCATGCACATATAGGCTTACCTCTCTACACCTCACCTCCCACCGGACCTTGCTTTGTGTCCTTAGGGGGGCTGGCTGCTATAGAATTGAGTGTCCTTTTTGCCAGTAGGGTGATTTACAAACAATACATGGACGCTGTACACACTCCCACCTTCCACCCTCCTACTCTCTCTCACTTCTCTTCCACAGCCACACAATCACCTCTGTGAGGAGCTTCAGTATGCCAGAAAACTACGCAGTGGGGTGAGGGCCTGTTCTTTTTGCATTCATTTCAAAGAATGTATCCCATCTTCTTGAGAACGCCAGCACGTTGTCCACATTGAGGTTACTTTGTCAACTGGAAGAAAAATTGATCTCACTAGAATGTCAAGTGGCTTATAATTAGTAGTTTTCAAAACCACATTAAATGGTAATCTTAGCCGCATTCATGATAATTTGTCCTGATATAAAGCAAACACACAAGGGAGTTATGTTAGTTGAAGAGGGGACATGCTAATTACTCTCTATTTTAAACAAAAATTTTAAATGTAAATGAGTACTGGACACTATTAGTTATGTTTCCATAGTTGTTATAATAAGCTGAATATTGTACAATCTTTTGGATCTTACTATGCCAGTGTGTAGAACACATGGTGTACATACTTCTCTCTGAATCAACCACTTCAAACTGATCTGGTTTGTGTCAATCAAATGTAATGCCACCAAACACACATTAAGCAAGCAAAGTGGCACAAGAGTTTTTAAGAATAACATGATTAAAAAAAAAAAAATCTTCCAAAATTTGTGCTGTTGTACGCACAAATATGTCCGACAGATTTCACACATGTGCATGCAACAGCAATTTTTTTTTACCATATGTGTTGTTTTTAAGGGTGCCATATGTGTTTGCCTTTATTCTGTTTCACAAAGAAGGATGCCACCCACATATGCCTATCTGTTTGAGACAGAACGGGTGAAGTCTTTATGAATATGAACAGCTCTTTCTCAGAATCAAGAGTTTGGTCTGAGATATTAAGCGTTCGGCACTATGAATGAATTTTCCCTGTAACTTTAAGGCATGTAGGCAGAAATTTACAAACTTTATGTTTTTAAACTTCATAGGCATTATTTTAAGGTGAACTTTCTCACAGTTAATAATGAAATGTGTGCATGGGCTAAGGGATGATGCCTCAGATGCATTTAAATGTGGGTTCGTTATGTGGTGTAGCTTTGTCAGTAAACACTTTTTTAATACTTTTCAGTCCTTCTGAATTGTCCATAGCTAATTTAAATTAAAGTTGCTATTGTTTTTTGGGGTTTTTTTTGGCTGATTAAAGACAGACTTGGCATCTGACTTTTATCCTTCTACAATTATTGGAGCATTATAACATGATTACAAATCTTGGATGGACAATGTATTGAAATTAAGGCAATATTGTTTTGGATCTTTGAAAGTTGTGGTCCCACAAAACTATTAAAGAATGTAAAAAAACCTTAAAACACCTAAGGAAAACAATGAAAATTAGCACATGTAAAGTGACCCAATTAAAATATCTAAAATAAATTGGGGTCATTCTGTACCCATGTAACCAAATCTTTTGGCTTGACAGTAGTTTAAATGCTGATTATATTTATGCTGAAGTAACTTCTTACTGACACATTTTTTTTCTTGGTTGTGTCCTTAATCCTTCATTGAAAACTTGTTGATCAGTTGTTATTCAGGAAATATAGCAATATACACACTTACCAATAAATCAGTAAGGATGAGTAGGAGACTAACCTTTTAAAGGCACTCCATAGTACGGCAGACCTTTGTCATTTTAATACTTTGTAGTCTGCGTTTTGAAAATTTGGAAATAACATTACTTTCAATTTTGTATAACCCTGCAATTTTTGTCATAAGGATTCACAGTTAGCCATTGAAATTTTCATTGTTAGTCAAATTGCTATGTAGCTTTTCTTAATTCAACAGAGAGCTTCACACAATATTACTCTTTGAGATAAGAAGAGGTGTGTACAACCTTGTTGCAATGAGTTCTTTTCAAAGTGTTGTGATTAGATTATTTACCAGCATTCTGAAGCAGCTTCAAAAGAAAAAAGAATGACTCTTTTCCTAATACATTGCAAGCAGTGAATAAGTCATTCAAAAAAAACAACAAAATTTAACAATTTTGCCTTTTGGCAAATTATTCAGTCAGATGAGTCAGCCCAGGCCAATTCATAGGCCAAACTAGAGTCATAAAAATGCCAGTATGGTGCTTTTACTATTTAGTATTACTTGCACTGTAATTAGCTAGTTAATCTCCACCCTGCTGTTGTATGATTCCCCACCTTCCTTTTGTGTTGTTACATATTAATAATTTGTTGCTTGACAAAACATTTAGCTATGTTTGGGTTCATCATTATGTTGTCCCTGACATAGGCTGTTGAAAGCACCTTAACCCTACTAAAATGAGTGTGCTGCTGGCGACACATTTGCACGACGACTCTTCAAATTACCATAAATATGTGAATGTTTGCTCAATCTGAGAAATTCCAGCGATTTCTGAAAGCTGAAAAGTTGCACTTCACATACAATATAAGGTCATTATGATAAATCCATTTGTGCTGTTGCCGGAAGTCAGGGAATCCGCTCCTTCGTTGTTAACCGTTAATACAGTCTTTCGACATATGGTAAACAGTCGGATATTGTAGGGCGTAAGTGTTCTGGAAAAATGGGCAAAAGCATGACGTTAATACCAACATAGGCAGAGTGCAGAGGTTGCCACAGCCCCCCTCCCCTTCCCCAGTGATAGCCAGCCTTTTTCATCTTACATTCATCACTGAAAGCAAATGCACCAGCAGGTTATGAAAGATTTCTGGCATGCTCTTAAAGACTGCCAGAGGTGAAAGAACAGTTGCAATGTTCATCTGTACCTGCAGGGGCTCTATGAAGCACAGATTTTTCTGAATGAAATTAGCAACATGAATTAAATATTTTTGCAAGCCTGTCTACAAAGGAGTAGGCCTGAAGTCTTTGATCCAGCTGACATGTTTGTGGCTTCTGACCACCACAGTCATAGCAGTCAAAGTTTCTATGTTAATACATGGCATCTGCAGGCTGTTGGGAGTGAATTATTGGCAGTGGTGCTTTACCGTCCACTACTTAACAGCATCACATTGACAAACTAATTTCAAATGAGAACGGTCATATTCTGCCTGTATGATGGCACATGAAAGCATCATTACAGTGGACGGTCATCATACAGTCATCATTCTGCTTTTTCACTTAGATTTCTTTGCAAACTTTTATAAAAGATAAGCACTGAATATAGAGTGAATAAAAACTGCATGCCTTTTTGACAACTGGGTTGAATTGTGGACTGGTAGACTGAGATGGGATTTGTCAGACCCGTGTTTAATTGGTGTTTCAGTGTCGTTTTTGGGACAGTGACAAAGAGCGCTGGTCTGTTTTCACTCACCAATTAGTGTCATTAGCCATGTAATGCAGTTTGATTTGAAGCCTGAACTATTAATTACTGCTACAATGATAAACCCGAACATTTAGTTGTATTGTTTATTTAACCACAAATGAAATTGTTAAAAAATTCCACATAAAATATACAATTTTTATTTGGTTGATTAGTTACAGACAGTCTGTTGTAAGGGCGTCACAACATTGAAAATTTTGCCATCTGAGGGACTAATAGAGGATTACCTTATTTTATACTCCCTATACCTAACCCCCCCCCCCGCTTTTTTTTTTGGGGGGGGGGGGGTTGATGTCTGTTGTTCTGTATGTTTCTGTAAGTGTTTTGCTCAAAAAATACTACATTGTTGCTCTTCAGACATCATCAGTGCAATTCTCACAAGAAGCACCCAGGCAATTTCCACAAACTTTTACATTCATCTAAAATAGACTGACATGATACATCCATGATCAGTTAGCTGTTCTGCAAATCAACGCAGACACGGTAAAATTAATGTGTGTCATACAAACTACTAACTATCATACCATAATTGAAACATATGTACAACGTTACATGGTCACACACTAACTTTAAGTCCAGGTTGAATTATTTCATGGTAATAAATTGGCAATAAAGTGAGGAGCATTTAGTTACTAATGTGTCTGTTTATGCAGCAGAGATGCAACAGACATAGCACTTCTCTCCCTCCAGCAGCTTAGGTCCACAGCTTTGATGACACATCTGAGGTTATGAGCAAAATTATCTTTTTTTTTTTTTTTTACATGAGATGCTAAAAATGGAAGGGAAAAATAAACCAGGGGGTAAAGTGCACTTCATCTGCAATGAGGAATTTCAGAGGTCTGGGGCTCTCAGTCATCTCATTCTCTTCCAAGAACACTTCTCCTTCCTGTTTCACCTCTGGCATGCCGCCCAAAGTACCCACAAACCACGGAGGCCAAGGCCGAAAATACACAGATGGTAATTTGCACTACATTTCAATATGACTGAACCGCCATTATATATATATAGCCCTGCTGCCTGAACCCTGATCCTCACTGAGACTATCACCTCACCTCAGATTGCAACTAAAAGATGGGGTCTTTACATCTTTGTCACACACGACCAGTTGGACAGTGGAGAGCCGAAGTTGAAATAGAGAAGACGATCCTTTCATCTTACTTTTCATGTTAGAATATCCAATTTAAAACTTACCAATATGCTTAGGAATTTTCCTCTCCTGGATCAGGACATTGTGTCAACATAATTAATTGCTAGATAGATGTTTAATGGTTCAGCTTACTGTTGCATGAAAGAGAAATAGGTGTCAGATTTTCAAGTCACTGAAAGTAAAACCTTTGATTGCTACTTTATTACTGCATGCATGTCTATAAATGATAAGTGCTCCTGTTAATTGTACTGCGTATGTAATGAACACTTAATATTAAATGGGTAGATTTAAGAAGATTGAAAGAAGTGTTACTTCCCCACACAGGGTACAAGTTAGGTGCTCCATTAAATGATGTTTTCCCTCTGTGATCACAAGTCTTGTCCATTTCCTTGTTGGATGTCATGTTTCAACAACCCCCTAGGGAAAATAACCTGATAGAAAAACTTTGGAGAAATGATCGTGTTCTTCCAACAAAACAACAACTGCATTTAACAGATTGATTGTGCATAATTTCATGTGAAAGAAGTAGTTGATATATGTATCCTAACTCCCACATCCTCACACAGATGCTTTATTTAGAGCATCGTTTTTATTATTTACTATTTCTTAAATTCGTACTTGTGGTTATGGATGTGGGGGGAAGAGGGGGTGGGATGATGGGGAAAGTAGGAGAAGGAAAGAGAGCACCCTGGTGTGAAAATGATCAAGCAAATGAGAGAAAATGGAAAAAGGAAGGGAAGCGATCCCGATCCAGTGCGTCCCAATTAACAGAATTACCTTCCTCCTCGGGAGGACTGTTAGTCTTTTGCAAAGACGTGAGCCCGCCAGTAGAGCGTCTCTCCCACCATATTGTCCAGCAAGTACTAATAAGGCAGCCCTGACTGCCGGGCATACTCATTAGCATAGCCCGCGGCCGTGGCAACCTCCACCAGGGCCCAGCCGGACACTTAATTACTGCCACGGCTCCTTCTTCACTACTTCCATACTCACTGCCTTCCTTCCTATGTCCTCACCCCTGCCCTGCCTCCTTAACCCACCTTCAGACACACATGCCTGAAGATTACCACCATATACTCCTAGTCATATCAGGAAATATGTGGGGCTAATCATTTTGGCGATGTAAATGCGATGGCTTTAGTCTTGGTTTGTTGTGGCAGTCTTTTATGTTATCTCATTTTTTTTATGGCTTTGCGGTCAGTAATCTTTGCGATTTTAGTGATTCCCTGACCTGCACTACCACTCTCTCTATTTCCCGCTCCCTCTCTCTCATTGCTATATTAGCTCATGGGCATGACTCTCCTTTTGACATCGGCACAGTATTGATGCACCCCCATCCAGCCTTAATCGGCTAATGGCCTCCTCTTCTTTCCTGCCTAGCCAAATCAACCCCTCCCTTAACCATCCCTCTATCTTTCCCGTCTTTCCTTCCCTCTCCCATATCCTCTCCCCTACACTGTTTAGGCCTGGGGTCATTGAGGCCAATTTTCATGCCTGGCTAAGTCACAGAGTAGCTTTGTGTGTGTGTGTGTGTGTGTGTGTGTGTGTGCGTGCGTGTGTCTGAAAGATAGAGGGAATATGTTAGTCAGCAGCCTCACACAAGTCATGCGGTGGGTGACCTCCTGACCTACCTTTATACAAGTCCTTTCCTGTTTTCTCCTTTCTCTAATTCACACTATTCCCTTTACCAGCAATCATTCTGTGTGACAAGGTTAGGTAAAGTCTCGCTGACTCTGAAATATACTTGCATGTGCATGCACACACACATACATGCACCCCTCTCTGACCTAGAAAAGCATTGGCCAAAATAATCCTGCCAAGTTCACAAATGGAGATTGTTGACAGCACTGCATGGTGAAACAATGAACAAGTCCACTACCTGAAACATCCAACTGTGATCAGCTGTACTTACAGGCTGTGTACTCCCTGTTTGTTTTTTGTGATGGGTTACACCAACAAATAGATTTCCAAACACTAAGTTACAGAGATGTACAAAATATCTTCAGCTGCTCATCATATATCTCTGGTCAAGGTCAAGACAATTTTTTATAGCCAGTCCTCTTTTTATGCAGCCTCAGCCTGCACTTTGACTTGTTATGGCTCCCTCTTTGTCTATAATGTGGTGGCGCTATACATCTCCATGGCCCAGAGAGAAAATCTCCCGCTGCTGCACCACTGAATCACCCGTGTGTGAGTGATAACAGATCCAGACTGCTGAGCACCCTGCAGCTGTTTGTCTCAACATGCAAGTCATCCCCGCCATTACACCACTAAATGGTTCCCTTTCAGTGGCAGAAGCTTGCCGCCTCGGCCTGGATCTTCATGCCTCCATCACTTGGGGGGGGTGTTTACAGTTACTGTCGCAGAGCCAGTCACTGTACCGCAGGCAAAGCAGTTGAATGTGTGTCAGAAAAATCTAGTGGGGGAGGACTTAAGCTTTAATTATATTCTTGGCTGTTTGTAGTTTAAACATGTATGCACATGCATATGTTTGTCCTCACGCATGTGGTAGGTATATGGCAGCAGTCTCACGTACAGAGCTCAGGTGAAGCCCCCTTAAAGCTTGGACTGAAGACCATGACCTTGGGAAATGTCATTCTGCACACAGGGGTGGCTTTACTGTGACACACAAAGCCACGGTAGTGGAGTGCATCAGTGCAATGTAGCACAGGCAGAAGCCTGGTGGTGTAGTGTTGCATTCTGCTGCACCTAACCCTGAGGTTTAAGATTGAACCTAGGAAGCAACAGAGTTCTGCCTCAAAGCTGGGACCTTTGGTCAGCAGTCCCGATTTCCCTCTAACCACATTATAGCTATTAGTGGTTCTTGTTTCGTTTTGCATGTTACATGGAAATGGGTCAAGCCCTGCCCTGCATGACTCATTGGTACTTTCTCCCGCTCCCTTGCTTTCATTCTTGTTAACCCTACTCAGGTGGCGAAATGGCTTCAAGGATCATGGGAAATTGGGTTCATAGTCTTCACAATTTGGTGTTTTCATTCACCTTTAGAAAAGTATTAAAAACAAGAAAGGTCATGGCTGTTGTGTATTTGTCTGTGACATCTTGTATTGTTTGTCTATGTGAGGTCTATTAGGAACAAGCTGGTTTTGATATCTCTGAGGCAAATATGACATAATTTGTTCCATTGGTTTCAGGATCTGACAGTTTCTGTCAGTGTTTGTGTGTTTTAAGATCCGAGATAGAAGTGTGTACAGTGTTGAGAGATGAGAGGATGTTGGGAAGTGTGTAAGCCCTGTTTGATATCTGTTGCAGCAGCAAGAGTTGCGGTCATAGTGTGTTGTGATTGTAGTCAACTTTGTGGACCACGGTGAGCAGTGCTGCCCAGATGTCAGACAACTCTAATGATCCCAACAGGTTGCTGGGCTGGGTTGCCTGGCGACGGTTTTGCCTTTGCCTGTAAACAGGGAGCAGACCCGCTAGGCCTCTGTCAGGGTCGTGCGGGTGAAGACGTATGTTGGTGTGTGCGAGAGACATTTTAAATAATTCTTTCATAGCCTCATGTTTTTTTAATTGAGTGCCCAGTTTTCTCAGAAATCTCAGCCAAATCCTTTTCATCAGATGTTTTGTGAGGCTCTGTACAGTAACCCAAAGAGGAGAAGAGGAAAAAATTCAGTTTCTGACATTATGTTTTGCCCAGTCTTGGTGCTTTTGACATATTCTTATGGAGGTTTGTTAATATGTATCAGGAATATTCACTTTTCTTTGTTCGCCCTTGTCTGGCAAGCTGTAATGTTTTGCTTATGAATATTGATACATGAAGTGTATATTAATGACCCTTGGTGACCTTAACCCTATCCTTATTGGCTCCCCGGTGGTATCTGCAGGCTCATGAATATTAATCTAGTTCTGTAACCTCCATTACCCTAATCTTTGCTGTCTAGCCTCCCAGAAGGACCTGTTGTCATGGTAACCGCTTTACTAGACTCTCAGACTGAGGGTGGGAAAAATATGGTTAAAAAAGGACAGAGAAATCTAAATTACTCAAACATCCTGGATGCACCAGTGGAAAGCTGCCATTGTACAAGAAACAGGTTGAATTTCTGATGGAAGTCAATTTAGTTGTGTCCTTGCTGGGCTCTGAAGTGTGTTTTTGCACCTAAAATGGCTATTTGAGTTGAGTTTGGGCAGGTAATTGTGTTTCAAATGGTCATCCCAGTTAGGCTGCCACATGGTACAGATCACTAATTGTTTTGAAAGACCAGACAAGCAAGCATTAGAAATAATAAAAGAGAGTAGTAAATACTAATTTGGTAACACTATCTGCAGTCAGCCAGAAGTTGTGTTTTCTCTTCAACTCTTAGTTATGTGAGCAATAAGTGTCTGAGTCTTTCTCAACTTTTTTAACACTTATTATTGTAACTGTCCAAGAGAGAACTCTTTGTTACAATACTTCCAACAGCATTTATTTCTCTTCCCTTGTAGTAAATTGTATGCTTCTCCACTCTTCCAGATTTGGACAGCAATGAGGAAGGAGGGCCTGACAGTAGTGCTGTGGAGGAGGAGGCCTGGTTTGGGAATGCTTCTGACACACGGTCCGAGTCATCATCCTATGGAGACACTCAGGAGGAGCTCCTGCTGCCCAGGGGCTCCTCTCCTGATGAACGACCGGGAGTCAGCACTGGTTCCAGGGACCACGATACCTGTGGAGGTGAGAGCTCACTGGGTTGCCCCACGCCCGTCCATCCTGCCTCTTTGGAACTTCTTGGACTGGATGGAGGTGCATTCTCAGCCCAGGACACACTCTCCTCTGTGGTATCTTCACTGTATGGTGAGGCAGCATCTCGTGCCCTGGGAAAGCCCCTCAGCAGTAACTTACGACGCCTCCTAGAGGCCGGGTCGCTAAAACTTGACACTGGAGAGCTCCTAGGTCGGTCATCCAGGGGGGTTGCAGGAGGGGAGTCTCCTCCGATTGGTCTAGCTCCACCTTTGACCCTCTCCCCGTCTTCTCACCATGCCCACCAGTTAAGTGCTCTTGCCCGAAAACTGGCCAATAACAATAACAACAGTGGCTCGGCCTCCCCAGCCTCCTTGGCACCCTCAGTTACCAACATTAAGCAAGAGCCACATGACCCCTTTAATTCTGTCACCCCCAGCAATGGCAGCGGGTTTGTATGGGCAGCTGTTGCAGATAAGTGGCCACCAGCTAGCTGTTCCACTCCCTGCAGCTCTAGCCTGTCCCCGGACTCTGCAATCCAGAAGTTAAAAGCAGCAGCAAATGCTGTACTTCAAGACAAGAATGCCGTGGCCGCTTCGTCAACAACTTCTTCCTCCTCGTCCACCTCGGGCTCATCTGCTGTGCCCGCCCTGGGAGGGGGTAGTCGAGGAGAAGATGTTGTGCGCTTTGATGCCTTCAACTCTCCATTTAGCCCACAGTCAGCTAGCTCCACCCTCGCCGCACTTTCCAAGAAGGTCAGTGAGCGGAGCCAAGCCTCATCAACGGCAAGTGCCACTACTGACCACCAAGCCTCAGCGAGTTCCTTTCTCTCACTTGTGTCAATGACTTCCTCTGCTGCCTTGCTCAAAGAGGTGGCAGCCAGAGCAGCGGGAAACCTGCTGGCAGAGAAGAAGGAAGGTTCCCCCTTGACGACTGTCGGGGTTCTCCAAGAGGATGTGAAGCCCCTGCTTGACAAGAACCAAAAGGCCTCCACACCCTCCACACCCACCCAGAGCCTGGAGTTGCTCTTGCCCTCTACTCCAAAAGGCAGAGGCAAACCAAGCAGCCAAGCAGGTAATTTAATTGGCAATAAAGACATAAATTTTATATATTAATACTGAAATCTAAATAATGGTCACATGAAGAGTAGAGCTTAGCTTTAGTTAGGTACATCTGTGGGTATTTTTCCTGTTAAAGGATGTTCTTTTCTTTTTTTAGTGATACATAGTCACAAAACACTGAAGCCCACTACATAGACACAGAAGCTTGCTATAATGAATGTTTCCCAGTCAGTAATTATCAATGAAATTAAACCAATGATACAATTAAATGTAAATTATAACTGTCACCACAAATAAATGAAATTTGATATTGTATCTGTGTTGTGCAGACCCAAAAGATGTCATTGTTTTCATAATGTGGGAGAGTAGCAGGTTTACTTGTCACCACAATATTATTAGAAAGCGCAACTCTGAACTTCTGTGTTTTCTGTAGTTTTATGATTTTTTTTTT
Source organism: Remorina albescens (assembly GCA_034769265.1). Lineage (NCBI taxonomy): Eukaryota > Metazoa > Chordata > Actinopteri > Carangiformes > Echeneidae > Remorina > Remorina albescens. The sequence continues at coordinate 5,737,704 of CM068487.1, forward strand.
TCACTTCACTGCTGCTGAAGTAGAGAGTAGTGTACCCCTCAGCTTAACTGTCAGCCAAGCAGAGAGCATAGCCACGAGAAAACAGCCCTGGCTGGCCTTCTAGTCTGGGAAATGGTCTGAATGCTCAACGGGGGGTTCCGACAGAGACCTCACTGCCGTCCCAGACCAGCTCGTTTGTGCTCGGATGTGCGTGCTGCCAAAAGGGGGCCGTCAGTGTGCGCTCGGCACAGTGGGGAGCCCTGGAGTCCATATCCATCTCGGCAGCCTCCTCCTGGCTTCAACCCCCACTAACCAGGGCCCTCTTGCACAGATCAGCACAGCAGACTTTAGGCCAAACACATCATACTTTCCACTGACTGGATACAGATGCGTGCACACACTCTGCCTCTTATGCTCTCTGTTACTCACAAATGGTCATGCAGTGCAAGTGTACACTCAGATCCAGACGTATAACCCAAACAAGGGTGCACACAAAGATCTCACTCTTGCAAAGGGAGAAGTAAAGCTTCAAAGTGCAGGCTTTAACTAAGTAGTCTTTAGAGAGCATAGAATGTTTTCAGAGAGATGGATGGGCACTTTTGAGGGATTGTGTCGCAACCCCGCCAAATCTAAAATGGCTGGATCAAATTGACTTCAGACAGATGAGGCAGTTGATGTAATATTCTGTGATCTGCATGCTAAAAAGGGGGTCTGCTCTAACCTGCGAGCCGTCAAGGTCGAGCAGTGCTGTAAAAATGCAGGTAGTTGTTTGGTTGCCAGACTGAAAAATGTGACCTTGGTTATTGATTGTCATGTCTTGTTTTATTGTTGTCCCTTGCCAGTTCCACTATAAAATTGTATTTCAATGCTATGTTCAACACTTTGCATACACAGGGAAAGGAAAGGTTATTTCCTTAAAATAAATAAATAAATAAATAAAAAATGTTCTGATTAGACAGGAAACCTCAAGCACTTAGACAAAGGTACTAAACTCAAATACATTTCACACACATCTCCTTCTTTGTTTTTGTTCCACATACCTGGACTTAGTGTAAACAGAAGTCATTTTTGCATTGTGATCTCGGCTGTGCTTAGTGAGGTTGGGCCGCAGATGGCAGTTTATTGTTGCAAATAGGCAGTCTCGAGGTTTTACACCTCAGGTCAATGAATGGCTGAGCACAGTAATTTCACCAAACACTGATTACCAGATGTTTTTCAAGGAACGGCACTGGAATACTTATGAAGCCATCCTGACAGGCCCTTGTAGAATTTGTAATGCAATCATGCCTCTTTCTAATAAGACCAATTAAACAGTAATGGATGCCGGATATGAAGCCAACAACAATAATCGAGATACTAAAACATGCTTGAGTTTTTACTTCCATTGTTCCATTGCTTACAGCTGGCATTTCCCTTGATAGTTTTCACCATTTAGGTGTGCATAAGTTGTCTTGTGCAGATCTGTGAATACTGCAGTTTGCATTTGGATAGAGTGATTTCAGTAATGATTGCATGTCTACAACAGAATGCAATTTCTGTGCCCTGTAAGATTGATGAATGGATTATGGAATCTCTTAAATGTTCTCTGTAAACAGTAACAATGACATGTGGTCCCCTTAAGGCTCTCCTGAGGATGGGGGCAAACCATTCCAGTGTCCTGTGTGTGGGCTGGTCATCAAACGCAAGAGCTACTGGAAGAGACACATGGTCATCCACACAGGTTTAAAAAGCCACCAGTGTCCCCTGTGTCCCTTCCGCTGTGCTCGCAAAGACAATCTCAAGTCCCACATGAAGGTGAGATCATATAGATATTTTTCATCTTGTGACCCTGGACCCCTTGTCGTCCCCACCTACATTATCTTTAATCAGTGCTTGTTATGGCTCTTGGAATATAATTGTTAACATTAGAGGATATCCATGCTTTAGTTAAACTTTTAATCTTCTACATGACATAATTAATCACTACTGATTGTAGGTAGTGTAATATTAATGATGAATGTATCTGGATTAACGCAAATAATCCTGTTCTTTTTGTGTAATGTTGTGTTCGAGAGAAAAAGTGATTTGATGGTTAAACCTGTCCTCCTTTTCCAGGTACATCAGCACCAGGACCGGGGTGAGACGTTTCAGTGTGAACTTTGCCCTTTTACCTCTTCCCGTCACTTCAGCCTGAAGCTTCACATGCGTTGCCACCAGCACTTTCCCCGCACAGACGTCAAGGTGAAAGAGGAACTCACAACCGACACAGAGGGTGAGGGCTCCCTGATGGGTGACAGCGGCTCCACAGACCTGAGAGGGACAGAGGTTTCCCCGCTGCACTCAGAGACTCAGCAGCAGACTTCCCCTTCGGTCGAGGCCTCCTCCAATCATGTCCACATCAAGGAGGAGCCCCAGGAGAGAGACCTGTCTGTGCTCTCACCCTTTAGTATTTGCAGGGAACGTGCCAGCAGCAGTGCCAACTCCCTGGATCTGCCTGGAGTTGGGGTTGGAGTCGGGCTGAGGTCCAGTCCAAGTGGTCCAACCACAGCCTCCCTCTTCAGCCCTGACATCACCACCAAGACAGCCACTGATCTGCTTATGAAGCTATCAGGTTAGCCTTAAGTTTCTAAAAACTCTTGCCATGTTTGTCTTAATACTCCAACAAACTGTTATTTTCCTGATCGAATAATCCTTTCTTTGAATGATATGTTCATTTTTTTAGTAGAGCTCATCAGCAAATAGAAAAATATTGGGATGAGAACTAAGAATGGCTACCTGCAGTCAGTAATATGATTCTGAAAGAGCTAAAACAGCTCTCTCAGACAAACTAAAAGCTTCACCCCTGTAATCCATAATTATTTTGTTTATTGTACCATTTTCTCAACTTGACTTTGTAACTTTGCATTTTTCTTTGAGACGTGAATATGAAGGCATCTGTGCTGATCTGAAATTGTCTTGCCTTAGCCTTACGTTTTGTTTTGATTCTTCACTGTCACCAGAAATAACATTCGTAAGAAGTGTAAACAGTTTTATGTTTATCATTCCAGGTCAAGGTCGCAGTTTGTCTTTGTGAGCTGTTTTTAATGGATTTTAAAACAATGGGAGCCTAAAATCTCTGGGAGTTAGTTGAAAACTCTAGTGAACAGACTGTTTTTGTCTCGACAGTGAAGAAAACATTAATGTTTTTCCACTTAAAAATAATAACATCAGAAAGAGTTTACATTTTATCTTGTGTTAATTCTCACGCAGAGAATCAAATGGCGTGCAATATGTGGCAAATTTTACTGCATAGGTCTTCATAATTTCACATTTCAAAATGTAATTATTATAGTGCACATTGAAGCATGTGTTCACTTGTACTTAATTTCTGGTTTTTGCCCATTAGCATGATCATAAATTAGGCTGTGGAAAAACTTTTCTTGAGTCTTCCTTGGAAGTACAGCATGTTTTTAAAATGGTTTGGCTAACAACCAAAGAATTCAAAACTTGCCCTAATGGCACTAATTAGAGTATACTAAATATATGAAAATATGAATTTGGCCATTTTTATCGGTTGTAAGTCTGCTGTTTTTCAGAATAGATAGTCACAGTTGCGAAAGCTTTTAACATGTTACCAACATTCCTGGAAAATGTGCCCAGTAACAAAACGAATGACAAAGGAAGGATGTCATGAGTGAGGTCCGATTTAGCAAATCTGTATTCAAAAGATGACACATCTCAATGATCAGAGCCTAATCTATGTGCAAATTATTAATTCTGTTAAACCAAGCACAACGAACTGATTGGTTGTGACCTTACTTGTGTCATAATATTTTGTGCTTATGATGAAGGTGTGTTAGAATGACCAAAAAAGAGGAGTCACACGTAGCAAATTAACCAATTCCAAGCACGAAGGAGTAGGAAGACTGAGAAAGTTGTGATTCTGAGCGTTTTTGCATCACTGTTTAAAAGTAGGGATTGAGTGGCCTCATTTAAACATTGCTTTACGAATGGTCAGTGGAGCAAAATCTTCTTTTGGCATTCATCAGTTAAATTGCACCTCCTGCTGAAACAGTGTCTCATTGTGTGCACCACCATGATTGGTAGCAGCAGATCAGAACATGCCCATAGAAATTAGTTTAGAGTTATGACCTAAATCAGAGAATGGTCATTTGAATACATGTGTTTGTTTTTGTTTTGTTTTTTTTGTTCTTTTTTTGATTGCCAATGTATTTTATTTGCTTCCTAGGCTTCACAATGCCAAATTGGTTTCATATTTTTCTACCAATTTAAAAAATTGGTAATCCAGGTTGTTTCCTGGGTGTTTTCAGTTTTAAAATAGCGCATGATTTCTTTCTAGTACTCCACAGTCGTCTGCTGTTACTTGGCCTCTGATTAGCACCACTTAAGTAGTTGGGAACTAAATGATTGGCACCTCGACAACAGTTGTTCTGGGACTAATTTTCTTCACCCACATCTTGTCAGTTGACAGCAGATCTGATGATCTGTAACCTCTAGGCATCTCCCTCCTACTAACAGTTATGCCTGTCTTTGTGCAAGTAATACTGACGAAATGGTGGGAGTTTTCATTCTTTATATGTTGAGGGGATAAACATAAATTCTCAAATCTTATATTAAATGTTACTAACAAATAGAGAGCTGCTATACTTTCCCACTCCCTTATCTCCTCAATAAAATGGGTTTTACTGAAATTCAGGTTGTTGTAAATGCAACCAATGTCAGTCCAGTATCGGTGTGTAGCTGGCTGCTTGTATCTTAAGATGTGATGAGTAATAATAATGATAATACATAGTATACATAACTTGTGTAGTGCTTTTCTGGATACACAGAGGTGCTTTACAAAGAACACCAACAATAACAAAAAAAAAAAAACCCAAAGAAAAACTGTAAAAGATGAGAATCTATGAATACCAGTAGTAATGCCAGTATTACTAATGCAGAAGTACTTTGATGTATCACTGAATTCAGTATTTTCTAGCTTTGCTAAAGTTGCCATGTATTGCTCTATAACAAAATGATAAAACAAACTGGCAGCTCCAGGTACCTCAGGCTCAAGCTGTGTTTACATGCCTTTCAGCATGTTGCAAAATATCAAAGGATGAGCCCAGAGACAAAGGCAAGATTGATGGAAAAAGGTTGACCAAGGTTCAGCGCCAGGGTCGAGGCTATGGCTGCCACTCTTCCACTTAATGCTGTGTAATTAGATTGAGATCTTGAGTAAGGATGGGAGGAAAAACCCTGGGAACATTAGATTAATTAAAAATTTATGCATAATTCATAATTAAAAAGGAATTCATAATTTGACATGATTAGCGCCCTCAGCGCCATCCTGTGACCCTGCCAGGATGCACAGGGACTGGGCCAGCTTAGTTAACTCCCCCTCGATCTTGCACACCCTGGCGCCACATAGTTGCCCCCTGGGTGCCAGTTGCACTTCGCTCCCAGACTGCACAATCAAGCCCAGGCAACTCCCAGAGGAGCCAAGATGGCTCCTCACAATGTCAGTCCAGTGTCAAGTGGCGGACATCTTAGTCAGGGTGTCATTCAAGGAGAATAAGGAGGATTTTAAAAGACAGGACGAGAGGATATTCAACTTGAACGTGTGATAATGGGTTTCAATGAATGCTGCTTCTCTGATCACAAAGTTCCCCCTTTGTTGGGGGGGTGGAGTTAAAGGTAGAGGGTTATGAAACTGAGAAGCATTGGGCTCAGATCTTAGACTTCTCCATGCCAAGGAGCAGCAGGATAGGGAGAGGTGAGGAAGTTCCTCTTGGGATCTGTAGAATCTATTTCTTTTGACCTCCCTGCCAACCCGGATTGAGTGTTTACATGAGCAGCTCATCCCTTCTGGTTTTACACTACTGTCTCAGTGCCTCAATTCAATCCCACAAGGCCTGTGATGGGGTGGTGGTGTTGTATAAAAAGCTGGAAAGAAAGAGATAAAAAAAAAAAAGAAGAGACAGATAAAGTGACAGCAATGGAGGCAGAGGGAGAAAGAGGTAAAGAGGGAGTTGCATTGAGTTCCCCCGGCACAAAAAGCCACTGAACTCTTTCTGACCTCTGACATAATAAGCATATAATTTTTTTGGCTGCCCTGCTTTCTGTTGAATGTTATACTGATACCCTTTGATTTTCATCCTTGCATGCTGACACAACCGTTAGCTATCCAGTGTGATCCACATTTTGATTCAGAGATGAAAGACACTGAGGCACTTTGAAATGCACAGCCCTACCCTGTGCCCAGTGGACCCTGAGTTAATAATGACAGTGGACACTGCACATCCTCCAACCCCCCCCCCCCCCCTTGCTGCAGTGACACAGGCACAACGAGCTTGACCCTGGCTGGGTGTGAATAATTGGCATGCAGGGGGTTGTAGGAGGTGTTGCATCTGTCATGAGGCTTCTGCAGCTGAGAAAGAAAGACATATTTTTGTGTGTTAACACATCATTAGCTGATTTAGGGTTAGCGATTTTTTTGTGGTAGCCTACTGTGTTTGAAAACGCTATCAGGGGATCTGTTGTACATCCAAGTGTAGAAATTCTTGGTCTTTGACACTAAATGTTTTGGATACGGGTATATCTTGTCTTTAGTTTTGTTTCTTTGTGAACATCTAGATTTAATCTGCATGTCCCTTGCTTTCTAGCTCTGCATGAGCAGACAGAGGCAGGCCTTTTGTCTGTGACCTCTGGTCCATACATCCCCACTGCAGCCATCAGTATCACTGTCCAATGTCTAGCACACTGTCAGCTATTGTTGGGTTCTCAACCTGCCCCACGTAGCCCTTTGCTTCTTTTTTCTCCGGGAGAAAACAGCAGCCAATTGTCAGAGGGGGAGCAGGCCGGCGTGACAGAGGTGGAAAGCTAATGAAGTTATTTGACGGCAGCCCTGGCCACAGAGCGAGAGGTGAGGTGCGGTGGACAAGCGCCTGGCAGCGAGACGGATGAGGCGCAAGAGAGAAGCATGGCAAAGGGGAGAGAAACAAGGAAGAGAACGGCGATGGAGGGAGGTTGTGTTGGTGGCAGGTGTCAGAGGGGTGTGATAACATGGAGACAAACTGATAGCATCCTCCACCCTGAGCTAGAAGCAGCCTTACAGTATCATGCACAGGGAGCTGACATTGGCATGGGTGTGTACTCACACAGCCAGGAATCTCACAGAAGAGAAGCCCGGTCACCCAGAGATGCCCAACCCTCTTCAGATGTGTGCTCACTTCACAACATGATTTACCAGAGGCTGCATGCTCGTGATTCTATTGTGATTGTGAAATTCTGACAGACAAAAGGCTAAAGTGTAAGCTTACCATTGTAGGCTGAATCCTTCCTGTTGATACTGTGCTCTAGCTTTTTGTTATTGAACCATCAGCTTGAAGAAATAAGAAAAAAAACTTGCCCATTGGAGTAGGCTACTAAATAATTCATTGGGCTCTGTAACATAGATTCTGAGTGGAAATACACTCTATTTATAGCGACAATCCAAAAGGTCACTGGAGTGGTGTGACTTTGTGTGTGAGTGCACGGCCTGGGGTTGTTTTTGTTCTCATGAGGCCACAGAGGAGAAGAATCTAAGTTTGCATTGAGTCTGTATTTGTTAGCGGCTCAAGCATCTGTGTATGGTATGAATGCAGCATGTGTAGTGCTATATGTGGCAACAAAAAGTATGGATTTTTCCTAATATATAGATTAGTGTCTGTGCCAGTAAAAGCGATAGTGTATTTTTATGTGTGTTTGTAAGACAGTGACCAAGTGTGCTGTCCCTGTCTGATCCGACATGGCCCAACACGCTTCTAATTAGAGGACGTCCTTCCAGGTACTGACCAGGTTATACTTAGCCTGCCCGCTGACATCTGACAGTGTGACATTTCCAGCTGGTGCTGCGCGTGACCCTGCGCCACTGCCCCTGAACTTGAAGGTCACTGCCCCCCTTCCCCACCCCTCCACCCACCGCTCAACCTCTTCCTTCCCCCCTTTCTTGAACTACAGCCCCAGCCTGCCATGGTGTGGCACTGTGGCATCATGGCACTGCATGGGTGGTCAAAACACTAGTACCTGTTCCCTTTTCCTGCCCTCTATCCCCTGTTCCTGAGACCTCTATCCTTCCAGCGTAGCTCATCATTAATCAGAGGGCTGGAGCCGGCACAGATTGATGATGTGAGCAGGGGGCGGCAGGCCTGTGGCGGTTAGAGATGTTAGGTGAGACAGTAGGGTGAGAAACGGAGCAGATCTCTGCTGGGGCCAGAGGAGACTGGACAGCAGTCTGCCAAGAGTGATAGCCTCTCTTATATCTGTTCCGTTTGTGTGTATACAGTATGTGTACATGCACATGTGTGCGGTACTGTACATGGTGGGGTGTTTAGATTGTTTCACGTGTCAAGGGTTGAATCAGAAGATGTCTAGATTTGGATGTTAGTGTCCCTAATTGCCTCGGTCAAATAATATTAGCTGTCACATTACATAATAAAAAAATGTGAACTAAAATTATTATTTGAGCTCCTTTCAATTCAAAGAAATAGAAAACAACTAGTAATCTTTACATAGCTCTGTAGAAGCTCATCAAGTGTGGCATCTGTGGCATGAACTGTAATTTTGAACGGACATGATAATAGAAATGTATTTAGTTTTGGGGAAATTGACTCTGGAGTTCACAATTAACAAAGGTAATATTTAATTAGAAACATTGAAGGCAACCTCTGCCACAGTTGGTCATTAGTTTCATATGTGAAGGCCTGCCTGAAAACTTTAAAATAGCCATATAGTTCTGCTTCCTTATTCTTAAATAAAACAAATCAAAACACCACTGTGACACATACTGTTTCATATCAGTTAATTTGTTTTTACTAAACAAACAAAAAGGCAGCATTTGCAGAATCTAACATGGCAGTTTATACACACTCCCAAAAGGTTCATGCCCGCTCAAATAAACCCTGCTTCCCCACTTCCTTTTGCAGCATCGGGACCATCATCTAAATAGCCACAATAAGTCTGAAAATCACAAAAAACCCAACTCATTAGGTCAGAGGGAAAAGTAAACCTCACATTCTTTCGATAACATGCCATATTGTGAGACTATATATTGTGCAACTAACACAAATGGTCAACAGCGAGTCCACTTAGCGAAATATGTGTTCTTGAAAAATGGTATGGTGCTTCACTAAATGAGGTTACAACAGCGGACAATGGTATCTGTTGTAACATCCCCACAGTTCTCAGAGTACACTGATTTAAAACAAAGAATTTATTTTGAACCATATTTACAGACACAGAGACAAATTTATAGACTGTGTAAACCTTCTTTTTAGCACAGTGTAGTGGAACATGCTGGGAAACGCAAAGAAACGCACTTGCCCCGCTATTCTTTTCTTGGTGGCTATCGGAAGTTGGTCCATGTATAATTATTAATTATTCATCTAAGGCGGATTAGATGTGGCCCAGATTCTCTTGAAGATGACTGTAGTGCAGAGGGATCCATGTGACAGTTCATTCCCTAACCTAGGCTACACGCTGAAGAGATGGCAGATAAGACTTCAGTTGATTGCAGTCGGGTTCCACACAAGTACAGGAATTATTTCATGTCCTTATGTCTGAAGAGGATTTAGACAATGCCAGGCAAGAAGATATGACACCAGTGCAGGAGAGAACAGGATGCAAAAAGTAGCAGTTTAAAGGGTGGAGGATGTGCAAGGCAGGGGGAGTTGTTCATGACAGACATGACGTTGCACCCTCTGTTTTGATTCCACTGTGACAACTGTGGCAATGATTAGACTTTAAAAATCCACTATGAAACATTTTTTTGTTCTGTTTCATTTTCATTTTCATTTTATCATAGGTGTGACATTTGGAGATGATAGAGAGCCTCCATATGGCCTCTTGTCACTTAACTTATACACCTTTCAATATCCTTCTCTTGCCCCCAGTTTTTACCTCGTCATTTCCTTTTTGTTTCTGGCTGCAGCAGCAAACCAGAGGGAGACACTCAAGTCACCATTCCACCTGAAGGAAGAGCCCAAAGTTGAGGAAGTGCTGAGCCCAAGACCATCCTCCCAGTCCCAGAGCCAGATCCAGCCAAGCTTCCCTACGACCTTCTGCCAGGACGGACCAAAATTGGCAGCAGCAGCTACAGAGCGCCCAGGGCCACTTAAACCAAGGGAAGGAAGTCCCATGCCTAAGAACAGCCTGCTGAGCCAGGATATCAACATGAAGGTGGCCTCTGAGCTGCTGATTAAGCTCTCAGGTACAGTGAGCATGTCACTGTGGATTTATATGATGTTTGCAACAAGGAGGAAATGCAAATGAGCCTTGTATTTGACCTATGCGACAGTCCACACAATTCTGTAATTCCAGTGAATCTAAGCAGAACAATAATTTCAAGTGTTCTTGAAATTGTGCATGTGTGATATTCATCTAATATATTTTGTGACTTTGTGAAAGCATATGCAAACATTTGAATATGAACATATCAACATGCATGGTATTGGTCAGCTGTTTCAGATCAGGCAGTGCCAGGTAGGGAGGACGAAGGTTATGTCAATGATGACCATAAATGGGCTCTATTGTTTACTACTGTGGCAGTCCTAACCAAGTTAAAATTGAGGGCTTCTCAAAGGTGAGCAAAGTCTACCTTTGGGTGAGTGAATATGGTGGAATAGATGCCTGCAAAAGCTTTTTATCTTCCATGGTGATATTCAGGTTGATAGATGTGACCTTTCATCTTTTTGTACCCCTCAAGGCCTCAGGTTATTATATCTTAAGTGTAACAAGGAGTAGTTTTACTTTTTGTAGGTGAATGTTGTTCTCTTCTTCCTCTACATGACATGACAGACAACTGGCAGATCAAGTAATGATATGCTTACATTATTGTACTTAAAACTGGTCCCTGACTCACCCTTTGCTCCATGACTGTTTCTGAACCTGTGTGGATGTGGGCCACCCTGACATTATCCAGGGCAACAGAATTTAGCCTTTACAGCTGCTGGGTTGAACTCAACAATAATGCCAGTGACAAGTCAGAAAGCAGGGGTTCCTGCTTAGTTCTTAATTCAGCATCACATTGCGTGCACTGTACTCGGCAGTATGTAATGGTAATGGTAACTCTTGCTTTTCAGTAACTTTCTTAGAAGTTTGTTTCATTGCTTAGTAAGGTTTAAAGCATCTGCTTATTTTAGCCTACATCCAAAATCCCTATTGAATGCTGGGTCTAGTTGAAGTGTGTTATGGACAGGTGTGTGTCCACTGTGGGCTGCTGGAGTGTATCTCTCAGGCTATCAAAAAATGAAATGTGTTGAAGTGTTTATCAGTATGCATCAACAGAGCTGGCTTTTCTACCTATGTTATACCAAGAAAAGTGTTGCAGTGAATTCATTTTAGTGAATCTGTGCTGTATACATTTTTCAGAATTAACAAATATTTAATTTATTTATTGTGAAACCTTGCAGGCTTGTGGGGTGACTTTATTTTGGGGGAGGGCACTGCTGTCAACACTGGAATGATTAGTACCCTATAACTGTGAGGCCCTGAAATTTACAATATGACACACTTGTGGAAATATGGATCCATGGTATTAAAAGCCACAAAGCAAATGGCAGGCTGACGGTGGCACAGTGGGGCGTTGCTCTATCTGCGGCTCTTCGTCCAGTGCCAGTGTGAACGCGCTTTACAGACACCTCATACATTGGTTGCCATTGTTCTCTCCCGGTCGACTGGTGTTCACAGTGACTCATGCTGGCTGCGAGCTCAGTGGTACTACACGTGTGTGGCTCCGCTGCCTGCCCCCAGGTCACGTTTCCCTGTGTGTGTGCAAGTGCCTTTGAGTGTACATTTGAGGAAACCAAAACTGACATGATTACTTCTTTAAAACAACACAAAAAAACATAGAAGACATTGGCCTTTGTGTGTAAAATGGAGAAATTGTGTGAATGATGTGGACACTATATAAATGTTCCATTGTACTGCCTCCATCTATGTTCTTTGTTTCATCACCGTTATCACTCACTCTCCTACCTTCTTTGCTGTTTCCAATCCTTGCAGTGACATTATCCTGCCAGTTTATTTGGTCCTCAAGCAGCATGCCCAGCATTTATCCCCTCCCATCACTTACACTAGCTCCGCAAGGCTGACCTAGGTTAGGGAAAGATGCTGCAGCGTTCATCCGTCCGCTGGCTCCCTCTGCCCCCTCAAACAGTCCTTGGAGCGCAGTGCCGTCCATTGCCATGGCAACAGTGGGGGTGGTAGATGGAGAGGGCTGTCTAGAGTGACAGCCTTGACAAGAGTCTGGACCCTCAAATGACCCCGGGGGGAAGGGAAGGAGAAAAAGATCGTGAAAAGGAAAGGAGAGAGCTAGGGAAAGGTCAATGTTATTACAGTCACGTGTGATTACGGTCATGAGGTTCAAGGGCATCTACGCTGTAACCTCCCTCTGTCCCCTAGTAAAGGTCAGCCCGAGAATACAATAACCCTGTAAAGATACTTTAATAGGGATATCACATTGGGGAGTGTAGGCTGAGCTTTTTCTTTCTTAAACACATCACTATTAGTCTGTTTAAAAACTGCTTATTTCCTCATTCTTGCTTGTCAGCACGGCAAATGGACACAACCTAATTAAATTTCTGCTGCTCATCCCTCCTCGACCATGGCATTGGACAGTCAGAGCAAGAGGGGTTGTCATCATTACTGCCCATTGTGCTGTAACAGGAGTTGCATCATCCCTTTAACTAGGTCACTTCTTCTCTTTCCCCTTTCTCCTCTCTTCCTTATCAAACATTGGTTGGTTGCGTTGAGTCGCCATGCTAGCGCTACCTCCCCCACATCTGTTTAAAACCAGGCTGCTGGTGTCTGGGGGCTAATTATGCCAGGCTAAATAGTCCCTGGCGCCAGCGGCTAACGTGTCCTAGCAGATGGGCACTGGTGTTGCAGGGCAAGGGGAACATGGCGTCACAGGAAGCGAGAGGGGAGGGGAGGTGCAGGGCCCTAGGTGGTGCCCTGGCAGACTGGCATCGTGTGGATAACAGCCGTGCCACCCACTCACCATCCAGCCACCCTCACTATAGGTGTGAAATCACACTTTGTACTCGCTTAACTCATTCCTTATTCCTTGGGAACGGGCCCTTCATCTCTGAAGACATTTTACAGGCCCTCTCCCCTCTATAGTGCTCGTTACCTTGCTAATAAAAGTTGCATTACTATTTTGACCACTAAAGAACAGGAAGACCCCTCAGCAACAACAAATCTCTATCTTATTTTCAGGCTCTTTTTGTTGATATTACAGAAAATGAACTACTTGAATAGAAGTTACATGGACCTTCCTTTAGAGCCTGGTTACCATTCAAATGTATATTTATTATTAAATGGTGGTTTGGTTCTAGTTATAGTGGAAGTCCATGATATTTTATGATTTCATGATCATAGGGAGATCACAGTATTGTGGATATTGTCATTGGCAAACTAGATAAGCTCACACTTTACATAATGTGCCAGAGAGAGTTCTGTGATTATGTTCCCTCAAAATACAACTTCTGACATAATTTTAAATTCTACTAAAATGTGAATAGCTATAATTTTGTTACACCACTCCATATTGTTGAAAGAGATGAAGAAGCAGAATATGTGCAGCTGCAGAGGATGCGGCAGCTGGGATTTTTTGGATATTTTTCCCTTTCTTGTTAGCCGTGCATGATTTCCTGACGCTAACCACAGTGGATCATAGCTCATAATGGCTCTGAGCTAACCAGCCACAGGTAGATGCAATGTTCAATGCCTGCTGCTTTCAGGTTGCAGTAAGGATTTAGTCAAAGGAAGCAAAAGGATTTTGTAAAGTTTAAAAACAGTTTAGGATGACTGATGCAGACAGGCTTATATACGTTGACATTCTCACTTAAGTTACCTTATAATTGAACTTTGGGTACCTACTGGTTGTAGATTGTGTTCATTTACATTCATTACATTTAGTATCATTACTGTTTATTTGCTACATACTGGATCTCCTCCCTCCCCATACCATACCCTCATGTTGAAAAGGGAGGGGCATACTCTCCCCCTGCCTTTTCATGCAACAGTAAGACATGGTTGAAGCTGAGGACAATTGGACCTGGCAGAGGTTGTGTTTTACAGTAACATTTATGTGAAAAGAATGGTTTAAACTTTCTATTAAAATGAATTGTATCTGTCAATGTATAGATAGGTGTAGATAGTAGCTGAGTGTAACACTTATTGTTTATTTTTATCCTCACATTAACGGATTCACTATTTACCTAGTATGGATTATCACAGCATACTGTCCATGCAGTTCATCATTGTAATTCACAGCACTAGCTTTACTGTACAGTCTTTCTACCACTTTGGCAGTGTCCTCACCATGCCCCCTCACTGTGGCCGATTGCTGACCTCTCTTTACTCCCACCCTCCCTACCTGTATATTCTGTCTAAATGGCTTCCCATCATTGCCTATAGTTTTGTTTACAGAAAGAGAGAATTGGATCCTTTTGTATCTGACTATATATGCTTATTTCCACGGTTCCAAATGTAAATTTAAGAAATGATAGACAGAACACATGAGACAATCACTTGCTGCCTTTTGTCTTGACCTTTTATGATACAATTTTGGTAGCCTTGGATCTGCTCTGGCTAGTGCCAAATGTTTTTGTTTATGACTTCTTTATAAGGGCCATTTTTGGCTCCTTATGGGCTGTTTATCAAGCACACAGCTCTAGAGTCAGATGTAGCTGCAGTTTGCAGCCATTGGAAGGCTGAACTACTGAGAGCTAACTGGTTGAGGATCAATTGTAGCAGCAGCTGTCTGTGAAGTCTGCAGGCAAGGCTGCTGTGGCTCCCACATGACATGCAGTCTCCACACTGCAGCCTTTGAAGCGCCTGAACTCTTCACCCCTGTCTGAGCAGGTCGACTTGAGAGCAGGAGAATAGAGAGATTGAGAGAGAGAGGGATGGGGGCAGGGATACAGACATGTGGAATAACAGAGCTAGGAGAAGGGTACAGTGGAGTAACGGGAGGGGGGAGAGGTGGAGAGGTTGTCATTTAGGCTCTAACCATTCCTCCTCCGTCTGTCCTCCCCCAGCTCTTTTTCTCATCCCACTTTCTTCTTTCCTCTCTTACCCGCGGGTCTTCTGGCACTGTTTGACTATTTTTTTTTCCTCTCTACCCTTCCTCATCGCCTCTCCCTCTTTCTTTCTCCCTCACTACATGGCTGTCCAAGTTTCTGTTTTCCTATGCATTCGATGCATCAAAGCAGAGCAATAAATTGGCTTTACATGTGTTAAATCACTAATGCAAAGTGGCTTTTCAGGGTAGTCTAGTGTAATGTGGTTACAAATGTATCCTATGTCTGTACCTGCTTACTGTATATTCTCAGTAAAACAGGCTGTTATGTCCACACAGATTCAAACAGACACTTGAGGTCAAAGTTGATCACTAAAAACAGAACACTGCACGAACCCCAGTCACTTTCATTCTGTCTCAAAATTTGAGTAGTGCTGCGTCAGAAAGAACAAGGTATGTATAGAGCAACTTGGCATACACATACACACCTGAGAGTGTGCAGCATTGCCGTTATATGCCTTAGGAGGTCAAAGAATTTTCCATCTGCAATTCTTCACTTGGTCAAATGTTTTTTACCTACTTAATCCAGACAGATGGTCAAACTGAGAATAACGTGGGTAAGAGAAGTCATAGTTACAGTGGACAATGTTGTCCTTGTCTTGTGCTCAGACAGCAGAACAGACAGCCAACCTTAACTGAAGACTTTGTGCTATGTGGTGCAAAATTATTATTCTTGTATTGTCTGTATTGAACTAATACTCTGTCTCGGGTATTTATTCATTCATCTTCTACCGCTTATCTGTTTCCGGGTCACGGGGGCTGCTGGGGCCAATCCCATGACATGTCGAGGACCGGTCCATCACAGGGCCAACATACAGAGACAGACAGACAATTTAGAGTTACCAATTAACATAAACATACGTTTTTGGACATTGGGAGGAAACCGGAGTACCCCCACACAAGCATGGGGAGAACATGCAAACGCCGCACAGAAAGGCCCACAACTTTCTTGTTGTGGGACAACAGCACTAACCAATATGCCACCGTGCTCCTTCCGGTATTTAATGTTTCTCAAATATAGCAGGAAGAGCTCTGATGTGCACCACTCTTGCCTATACTTTAAAAAATAACAAATCATTACAACTCATTTTTGAACAGTAAAGCTATAACATGAAATAAAAACATGTGCACACCTTAAAAGTCCACAGTTTAACTTCCTCTGTTACTCATAAATATAGAAAATATTGTTATTTTTTATTTATATTTAGCATACTTTGAGGGAATATGAAAAGGAATTGGTGTAACACTGTTGATAAAGAGAAACTATGATATTCACTGCACATCCAATTTTGTGCACATACAGACACATTCCTCCAGACTTGATTTGGTGGCTTAATGGCAGCTGGTGCATCATAGACCCACGTGTATAGACACATAGGGTACATACACACTCATATAAAGTTGCTCATATAAAGCACAGACACACACACAAGCTGGATTCAGGCAGACTGAGGGCTGCTTTTTATGGCTTCAGAACATTAGGTTGTGACCTCGACCAAAAAGCCATAGCTATTATCGGTGTGGGAGTGAGGCCATATTTTCATTTTTTATTTTGTGACAGGTAGACTTGGATGTGATGCCTTCAATATGGTGTCGGTGTGTTTACGGTTAAATATTTTCTCTCTGTCATGAGACCCTCTGGGATGGAAGCATGTTTATCGCAGCACTGGGAGCTAAAGCACATAGAGTACACTTTAGTATGTCCATGTGTTTTTGTGTGACTGTATGTTTGTACAGCTCAGCAGTCAACTCGGTTTCTGTCGTTAGGATGGTGATCCAGTAGATAGAAGCTTGCATGTCCCTTGGTTGACCCTTACAGTGCAGTGCCCCCTTACCCCTTCACCCTCCTCTCTCACAGTCCTCCTCTGCTCTGCCCCTCCATCAGCCTCCCCTAGGCTACTCTTGGCCAACTCTGGCCACCTGATTAAGGGATTAGTGGGGCCGACGGTTGTCAGTGTCCCCCACATGCTGTCTACTACCAATAAACCAGACACCTGGACCTAGGGTAGGAAGCTGGGGGGAATTTTTCCCTCAAAATCAATCAATCAATCAATCAGTCAGACTTTATTTATAAAGCACTTTTCATACAAATGTAGCACAAAGTGCTGTACACAATAAAAGCAAGCAGAGCACAATAAAGCCAAAAGTGACACACACATCCACACACACACACACACACACACTCCCAAATAACCCATACATAAACACTTGAAAGAAGGTAACTGACAGTATAGGACACACATACCGGTTCAGCTCTTGATTGTTCACACGTCTGCATGGTGCTATGAAACTTAATTCTTGGTGTTTCACACTGGCCTTCTTCAGCAGAGGAGTGGAGAATGTGAGAGGAGGAGGTGGCAGGGTTAGTGCAGGGTTACTGTCTTGTATCTCCGTTCCCCCAGCCCCCATTTCTCCAGCTCCTTTAACATCCCCCTGCCCCTCCCACTGCTCCTGATGCCCTGCCAAATTCATATATCGCATAATCATGCTGAGTTGCCATGTCAGCAGTACTGTATCAACTGTGCTGTTTTGTCTTCCTCCTGCTTGTCACCACACTGAAACACTGCCTCCTACCATCACTCCAGTCAAAGATCACCTACCTTGGATATAAAGTTATTAGAGGCCATTATAGAACCAATATCTGACAACTCAGTTGAGCAGCATTAAGAAACTATGCCCTGCATTACAGTTTCCTTTTAATACTTTATAGTATCTTTCATGGCTGCCTGTAGTTTTTTTTTTTTTTTTGTTTGTTTGTTTTGTTTGTTTGTTTTTTTCTTTCTTATGTCCTTAGAGAGAGGAGAGTCAGTGTTTGATTCTCCAGATCAGCTCAGGACATTCCTAACAGATGTCATCTCCCTCTCAACTATTTTTAGCCAGCTCACTTGGCCTCACCTTTTGAACTTGTAGGAAAAGTGAGTCAACGGCTGTTTTCAAGCCTTTTAGTGTATTGTTTATGCACTGAAAAACTTCCTGGAATTGAACACTTCCACAAACAATACCTACTTATCTTAAACATAGATTGATGGCTGCTCAGTTCACATTTAAAGTGATTTAATTACGATCTTTTTTGCTTGCTTCAATGAATTACATGTGCTGCTGGAGCCTTTCTCAAGCAACAGTGTGGCCTCTTGGTGTCCTCTTGCCCTAATAATTACACAGTTAGATGTTAGCTGCTTCAGCTTGGCTTTAGAAGCAACAAACAGTTTATCTGCAATTTGGATTTCCCTAGTTTAGATTTAATTCCATTCATATAAAATCTTATCTACAACATGTGTACTAAATGGACCGGACTTCAAACAGACCAATGGAATATATTAATTATCTGAATACATCATTGGTAGAAAAGATCATTTATCCTTTCAGCTAATCTATTGCGTCCACCCTGAAAGAAAAATCACTGTGTTGATTTCTTAATTCCTTATCCAGATCACAGATCAAAGGATAGAGCATGTTGTATGTTTTACAGATTTTAAAAGCCCTTGAGGCAAATATGTGATTTTTGAATTTGGGCCATATGAATAAACTTGACGTGACTTGTTCAGGATTAGCACACTTGGCAGGCAATTTGACTGAAAAACGTCAAGTGAAGTCTGTATTTGTTTCGCAGGTACAGTGCAAGCATCTGTGTTCAAAGCATCCTCAGTCAGTGTTGCAGCATATAAAATGTAATTCAGTTGAATACAAATAGTGCCATAAAAAGTGCTACCGTCTTGTTGATTCTTAAATTCTTTTTACTATTTTCTTTTTCTCTCTCTGTAGACGGAAAAGTAAAGTGTTAGGCAAAACTGGAAAGAGCACAGTAGAAACTCAGTTCACTATAATATAGTCAAGTACAACACCATTAAAATGCACGGCCCACACAAACTGAATAATAGTGGTCACCAAAAACTGAACATTTTTATGAAGGTATTTATCTCAACCCTGATGCATTACGATACAGGTACAAGATCCTGTTTGGCTGCTCAGTGTATCGATTTCTCACACTAACCTCTATACTACAACTTCATTTCTTCTTTGACACCAGTTATTGGTTGAATGTCTTTGATCAGATTCTAATCAGTGATTGTCCTTTCTTTCATCCTCTGTAGAGAACAACAAAGATGCCCAGTACCAGAAGGTGAAAGTAAAGGCAGAGCCCATGGAGGTGGATCCATCCCCTGCAGAACTCACCCCACCTGCCTCTCACCTGCTGGCCTTCAGCACTTTAGGGGCGAGTGAGAAGAGTGAGCCAATGAATAACCTCCCTGAGACTTTGGCCTGCCCCCAGAAAGATCTCTTCTCCCAGGACATATCGGTCAAAATGGCCTCTGAACTACTGTTCAAATTGTCAGGTATGTCCCTAGTAGACACACATCAGTGTCACGCACACTGTTCTCTGAGCAACAGCAGGGCCACAACACAAACATTCATGCACAGCAACATGTCATCCTTTTCCTTGCAGCATCGCAGTATAAACCTTGAACAGTTTGTGATTCCCGACTATAAAACCTACATGTTTCCATTTCCATCCTCTTGAGGCCCTGCAGTAAAGCCAAGGATATATGACATGTAATGACATCTTGCTTTTTACCTGTATGGCCATGAAAGTGACATTGAAGCTGCAGACAGCTGTTTGTATTGCTAGATTAAGACAGAGCTTTGAGGTGTATCCATCGGCCCCCAGAGAGAAAGTGCAGATATGTGTGTATGAATGAGTGTGTCAGGGGTCAGACTTATAGTCCTGGGCTGTGACCCCAGCTCCACCCAGCTTCTGATTGCTGCCATATAGAGAAACAAGCTTGTGTAAAATCTCTTTTTTTCCTCTCGCACATATTCACAAATTCACACATTGACTGTCTTTCTTTCCCACACACTCTTACACACTCACACAAGGCCCCTTGGGGAGTGGTGTCTGCACAAATGCCCCCCTCCCCCCCCTCTCTCTTCTCTTTTCTCTCATTCTTTCTCCTCCTCTCTTTCTCTCCCTCTCTCCCTTGACTCGTTTTCAGACATGCCGGCTCAAGCACACTTGGCTGCACACGCTCTCCCCCTGCACTTCCCCTCCCTCCTCCCTTTACATTTCTCCCGTGCGGCATCTCCATGGCAACATGGAAGGAGACCTCTGTCCTTGGCGAGCAGTGTGACGGAATGGGATGTTTAGGGTCGGCGGGGCGGGGGGGTCGGAGTGAGGTGGTGGGTTGTAACTGGGGGCACAGGATAAGAAGGGTAGAGAGGGCAGTGGGGATACACAGTATGCCCACCCAGGAAGGCCAGGGCATCGTTAGCCTGGCAACAGCGACAACTGCCCCCTTAGAACTGGGTTTGAATGTGAGGGGGACTGGAACGGATTGGGCTGCTGTCACACAATGAGCAATCAATATGAATTACCCAGAGCAGTAAGACCTCAGAGACACATCAGTAGCAAGGTTGCCCTGAACACTGAGATGGTTTCAGCTTTGAAATTCACTTCATTACATCGCCTTGAAACTCGCACATGGCTCCATTCTCAGGCATTTTTTATAGTGCTCTTTATGACTGAATACTGAAATCCAATGGTCTGTGCTAACATTGGGTGAGCAAATAGTGGCAGTAGCTGATTTTACAGTTCTCACTTTACTTAAAAACATCTTGAAATAAATGTGTGTATCTATATATTTATTTATTTATTTATTTATTTTATGAAGACTCAACCACTCTTTTAGCTACCAGAAACTGTTACCATGTAACAGGATGCTGTTTTTGATGAGTGTCAGCTGTACTGGGGATCTTTGGCATACAGAAGCTGTGACCTTAAAACAGGTGGGACCTCAGGTGCCAGAACAGGAGTGATATGTAATGTTACAAGAACCTCTAAAGGTATCAAGGCTTTTTAGAAAACACACACAATCAAACATTTTTTACTCTTAATAGAATTTTTTTTAATATATTCATCTCTATGTTCTAGGTTTGCTGCAGCTTTTATTTTCAAAAGCACATCGCCTAACTTGAATTAAAGATTTCTCTCACTAATGGTGGGAGAATTATTACAGTTTTATGAAATGAAGCTTAACAGCATGCTGCATTGCCTGGGAATTTAAAAAAAAAAGAAAAACCCTCTTTGATTTTATAAGTGGGGAAAAGTAGCAATAAACAGTCCAGTTAGTTACAACCAGGTGCTGATGAGTAAGAAAGTAGAAGCACTGAAGCTGAGACAGCAGGCAGAAGGTGGTTTAATCATCACCACACGTGGACACACATTTTGTCCTTAGTAGCTTGAAATATTTGAATATTTAAACACAATTTCAACACATTTTTTGTGCTTAATAACTTTCAAATTTTCCTGTATATTCCAAAACCTTAAAGGCTCATTTTACACTGCTGGTCTACATATATACAATGTAATCCTGCACTGTAACATATGCAATAAATCCCAAGTTTATCTTAAAGTTTTCACTTTGACATTTTATCACATATGTTGATACAGCTCAGCAGTATTTAGTCAGTGATGGTGGTGGTAGATGTGAATCCATAATATTGAAAGGTTTTTTCTGATATTTAGTTTCCCCACCATCCTACAAGAGCATGACCGCACATGCACACACATGCATGCACGCACACACACGTGCCATCTGGGAAGTCTAATGCAGGTCTGGCCAGCTCTGCACATTGAATTTTTTTATGTATATAAAATGTCAGGCTAACTTTTGGCCCACAGGTGGCAGACCCACTGGAGAGATTCCCACTTCTCCAGATGGTCAGTGCACCCCTGCTGGCTTGGCAAACCTGTGCTTTTCCAACCGAGTTTAACTTAAAGAGATGCAGCAACAGGGCACATATGTAGCCTTGGTATCTGTCAGACAATGGCCTATATGTGGAGAAGTTGCTGAAACTGACATTGAGCTTAACTGGCAAGTGTTTATACCTAGATGTTTATTCTCAACAGCAGATTTGGGGCAGATTGTAAAAGTAAACATGAAAATTTGTTCTCGAAGTACTTTTACATAAAAAGTTAGCAAATTTCTACAGACACTTCACACTGCATTTCACTGTCTTAAGCTGTGAACAGAAGCTTCTCAGTTGTCATGGAGATGATTGAGATGTCATGTGACGGTCATATAGATGATCATACAGTATATACAGGGTAAAGAGGAGTGCAACATTCTGTCTCTATTCAAATTGGTCATTGAGATTGGGTTTGAAAATACAATGAATAAATGCATATCGTACAACACTGATATATGTGGTATTCTACACTGCTCAAAAAAATAAAGGGAACACTAAAATAACACATCCTAGATCTGAATGAATGAAATATTCATATTAAATACTTTGTTCTTTACATAGTTGAATATGCTGACAACAAAATCACACAAAAATTATCAATGGAAATCAAATTTACTAACCCATGGAGGTCTGGGTTTGGAGTCAAACTCAAAATTAAAGTGGAAAAACACACTATAGGCTGATCCAACTTTGATGTAATGTCCTTAAAACAAGTCAAAATGAGGCTCAGTAGTGTGTGTGGCCTCCACGTGCCTGTATGACCTCCCTACAACGCCTGGGCATGCTCCTGATGAGGTGGCGGATGGTCTCCTGAGGGATCTCCTCCCAGACCTGGACTAAAGCATCCGACAACTCCTGGACAGTCCGTAGTGCAACGTGGCGTTGGTGGATAGAGCGAGAAATTATGTCCCAGATGTGCTCAATTGGATTCAGGTCTGGGGAACGGGCAGGCCAGTCCATAGCGTCAATGCCTTCGTCTTGCAGGAACTGCTGACACACTCCAGCCACATGAGGTCTAGGATTGTCTTGCATTAGGAGGAAACCAGGGCCAACTGCACCAGCATATGGTCTCACAATGAGTCTGAGGATCTCATCTCGGTACCTAATGGCAGTCAGGCTACCTCTGGTGAGCACATGGAGGGCTGTGCGGCCCCCCAAAGAAATGCCACCCCATACCATTACTGACCCACTGCCAAACCGTCATGCTGGAGGATGTTGCAGGCAGCAGAACGTTCTCCACGGCGTCTCCAGAGTCTGTCACATCTGTCACATGTGCTCAGTGTGAACCTGCTTTCATCTGTGAAGAGCACAGGGCGCCAGTGGCGAATTTGCCAATCTTGGTGTTCTCTGGCAAATGCCAAACGTACTGCACGGTGTTGGGCTGTAAGCACAACCCCCACCTGCGGACGTTGGGCCGTCATACCACCCTCATGGAGTCTGTTTCTGACCGTTTGAGCAGACACATGCGCATTCGTGGCCAGCTGGAGGTCATTTTGCAGGGCTCTGGCAGTGCTCCTCCTGTTCCTCCTTGCACAAAGGCGGAGGTAGCGGTCCTGCTGCTGGGTTGTTGCCCTCCTACGGCCTCCTCTACATCTCCTGATGTACTGACCTGTCTCCTGGTAGCGCCTCCATGCTCTGGACACTACGCTGACAGACACAGCAAACCTTGCCACAGCTCGCATTGATGTGCCATCCTGGATGAGCTGCACTACCTGAGCCACTTGGGGTTGTAGACTCCGTCTCATGCTACCACTAGAGTGAAAGCACCGCCAGCATTCAAAACTGACCAAAACATCAGCCAGAAAGCATAGGAACTGAGAAGTGGTCTGTGGTCACCACAAAACCACTCCTTTATTGGGGGTGTCTTGCTAATTGCCTATAATTACCACCTGTTGTCTATTCCATTTGTACAACAGATTGTGAAATTGATTGTCAATCAGTGTTGCTTCCTAAGTGGACAGTTTGATTTCACAGAAGTGTGACTGACTTGGAGTTACATTGTGTTGTTTAAGTGTTCCCTTTATTTTTTTGAGCAGTGTATATTTTATTTTTTATTTGAATTTTTTTCTTCCAGAAAAAGTCAGCAAAGCCAACAACCACAAAGACAGCAACATGGTGGGAATAAACAGGTGAGTATGTAGCTATAGAATGTCTTACCATTTTTTAATAGTCCAATTCACAATCAGCAACTAAACCATGCTTTTCAAATATACCTTTAGTTTCTGCTATGTAAGTTTCCATTATTTATCATGTCTCTGTGCTTCAGTCCATTCCTGGACGAGTGCTTCAGACAATCACCCTTTAACTCGCGCTCCAAGAGCTCTTCCCCCGCAGAGGCCAGCTCCTCTACCAGGGCAGCATTCCACGGTAAGAGACATACAAAAAGGTGCATGCACATGCACCACACACACACACGCGCACACACACTGAGTAGAGAAACATGATCAGAAGAGAAGCAGAGGTACAGTTACAGGCAGGCAAGTGATAGATGGGCCTTATTTTACTTGTGTCTATTAAAGCATGCAACATATGCAACATTCATTCATTCATTCATTCATCTGGGATTGCAGTAGAAGATGACAGGTCATCAGTCCATCGCAGGGCCAACATACAGAGACGAACAACCACTCACACCTACAGGCAATTTAGAGTCACCAATGAACCTAAACTTGCATGTTTTTGGACGACGGGAGGAAACTGGAGTACCCGGAGGAAACCCACGCAGACACGGGGAGAACATGCAAACTCCACACAGAAAGGCCCCAGGCCGGGAACAGCACCCATGACCTTCTTATTGTGGGGCAACAGCACTAACCACTATGCCACCGTGCTGCTAAGATACCATTTATTTTCTGCTCTCAGTTTCTTAAATGTGAATATTTGCTGCTTTTTTTTCCACATATAGCACTGTAGAAGTCTTTTGCACTGAAAGGATGCTTTAAAAAAACAATGCAATTATACATAACACTAGTTTTTATCAATTAACTGCATACAATAAAAGGTAAATAGAAAAAGCTCGAGTCAAATCAAAATTTGATTTGGCCACCATGTGCTTTTAAAACTGGAGCAGTTCTCTCTGTAGTTAGTTTTTTTTCCCCCACAGTTTTGCAAGTTGCTCAGTAGCTAGTAGTTTTTCGTGACATCTTGGAGAACTTGACACAATTTCTTAGTCTTCATGGCTTGCTATCTTTTCTTCTGATCCCAAACTGACCCCATGATGTTGAGCTTTATAAGGGCAAGACCATCTGCTGCTTGATTACTTGCTCTACTTTTTTTCTGAGGGTACTTCTTAATGACTATGGCTACATTTTTGGTGTCGTTGTCCCATGCGTCAGAAAAACATTTGTCCAATTAGATGTATCTTTAATTTAATACATTTTAATATTGGCATGCAATACTGGGAATGAAAGACATTGAAGACATTTTATCTGAGAAAAGTATGATGAAATCGTAAGCCTCATAATTTATTAATTTCCTAGGCAAGCTAAGTTTACTTCTAAAGCAAATTTCAATAGAAATGTTATTGATCTGTTCATATAAGACATAAAAGACATTCATAAAGAAAATATAAAGGACACATTTTAAAAGGATTTACCAGAGTAAATTAAAATACTAAAGGATTAATTGCAAATATAATCAACAGATTAATTATGAAATTAACTGACAATTAGTTAAAGCCCCAGTGTATGTTTTAATTGTATTACCGTTCCATAGAAAATCAGACAAAAGTCATCTGCAGCTGACAAAACAAGGAAGTAATTAACTGCCAGCAGTCGGTGTTGCAGCATCATTGAATGTACAATATCTTCAAAGATACTTTGTCTGGTGTTTACACTGTAGCTCAGGCATATAATTTATGTTTATGTGCAGGCATTCACACCACAGACCACACACACACACACACACACACACACACAAAACACACATACTTTTGCACACTTACAAAGAAGCTTTGTAGCATTGAACACATCTGGACATGTAGCTACACATACACACTGTTGTATTTGAGTATATGGCTGCACTCAACCACCTCTTACTTTACATGATCTCACTCTCCTCTCCACTAAACCTCCTCTCCTTGTTTCATACTTAGAGCTCCATCTGGCCTTTCTGCACTCTCACGCATTTCCCCAACCTGAAGGCCTCTGCCCAGGGCATCCCCTGTCTCCCTCTCTTCCCCTCTTCCCTGCCATCCCATAACATCCTCCATGTTCCTTTGGCAGTGAGAGATTCAGAGGTTAATTAGCTTGTGCCAGCTTTGCCTGTCCCTCTGCCAGTTAATGAAAATCTGATTGGCTTCTGGGTGTCAAGAGTGTCCTGAAAGTTAATTCGCCCAGCCCACCTCCCCTTTCCCTTGTGTTTAAGCTTTAGATCCAGCCTCTGCTGCTTTCTCTTTTCCTGTTGTACAGTTTTACAGTTTTCTCCTTGATATACACCTGCTCGTTTTTCTTCAGTGTACCTCGGTTGTCTTTTAACTGTTACATATATTGGTAAGCATTTTTTGTGGCAGCCAACCCTCAATTTAATTGGTTCAAAAGTCCACCTCAGTTCATCACACATTTGAAATTTACATCAGTACATATGATCATGACTGATGACTGATGACAATGACTAATTCCTGTATATGATTGTCTGTACAATTGAGACTGCTGCAGATATACATAGATATATAGAACCCCACCACTCTGGGGTGGTGTTCTATATATCCTTAAGTACAATCCTTCATTTCATATTTGGGTCCCTTTCCTTCCAGCTCTAATAGCACTAATTAAACCGTTAACCACTTCAAGGCCAACACCACACCCTAATTGGCTTAATCATCAGTGTGTTTGTTGGGTCATGGCCTCAAGTCCCTGCTGCTCAGCTTCTCATCACCTTATGTGACCAGGCCATCCCCTTGCCTCACTTATGTGAGTCAGGCCAAGTTAATGCTATAAAGTTCTAAGCTTTACCTACAAGCCCCATAAGAAGGTCTTGGGATTCCTAGAATAAGCTGTGAAGTGACAACAACTTTTGAGAAACAGTGTGAGTAGCCGGTTGGAGTAAGATGTCAGGGCTGACATCCTGGCAAGAGGCAGATTTCAACCGATGCAGGAGATCAGTAAGTTCACGACCTATAGACTGACTGATTACATACTTAGTTTGCAGGCAAGTGCTGCTTTACGCTGATCTACTTGCATGCCTTAACATCACTCACATGCCCCCACTTACCCTTTTTACAGTTGCAAGTCACTGACTTGTAGAAGATAGGATTCAGATGACAACTAAGTGCATAGACCTCAAGAAAATAATGAAAAAGGAAAAGGTCAATGTTTTGACTCCAAAGGGTGAATGATATACCTGCACATAAACCAAATGTGCAGCTCAGACTGAATGTTTTTCAATTCAAATTATATAAAAAATAATGGAAAGAAAATTAGAAGAATACTGTGTAATCCTTACATATCCTGAAAGTTGAGTTCTTGAACAAGTTATTATTGTTACAAATTTAGTATTTCTTAGGCATATCTGTTTGTGTTTGATTAATTACGTAACTGGTTTGAGGAAATAAAAGAAATGAGAAAAAATGATACTTAATGGTTGCTCTTTTATTATATAGTAGCCACTCTCAATTGATCAAAAAAAGTAATGCAATTTTAACATGGTCTTAATTTGTCCTTAAATCACACTCCATGTGTTGTATTTTGATAGTTCCAAAAATGGCTGTGAGGGCTGCTGTGACACAAAGGAAAAGAAATGAAGTTATACAACCCAAATGTACTGGTTTGCATGTAGAGGGCAAAGATGTGAAGCAGATACAGAGAGAAACGCTCAAGGGGTTTGTGAGTCAGTGCAACAACAGTAAAACAGCCTTTCATACAGCCTTCCAGAGATTGTGCATATGTTTTTTAACATGTGGTATAAAACCTGCTTGGGAAGTATTTGTTGATTGTTGATTGATCCTGATGGTTTATTAACCCCAAAAATGCCTCATCAATCAATTGGAGTTTTACAAGTTTACTTAAAAAAAAAGAAAAACTCTTTCAATGATAAAAGTGACGCTAGGACAGTTTGTTCTCAAGTATAAACTGTAATTTATGTAGCTTTTTCCACTGTGCTTACCTTGTAAAGGGAAAACTGTCAGACCTATGTAATCTCTCTACAAACAACCAAAATAAGAACATTTTTGCCATCACTTATAAAGATAACAACTAAAACACAGAGTGACTTACAGAGCTGCTTTCCTGTTTTTAATGTGATATGGTGAGGTTAATTCAAAGCTCCTGTTTTACTGTTTCACAGTCTATCAAAGCATCTTAAAATATTCACAGTCAATATTTTTAACTCTTAGAGTTAGGGACACATAGGAAAGAAGCTTCAGAGTGAAGGACCGGTGATTGTTCTTGACACTAAAGGCCATTTCACACTTTCACTTGGACACCTTTTGAACTCACGTGGATTGTATGCATCAATGTACTAATTTCTTTGAAATAATACAAAGATAGTCAAATTACCCTATTCTCATTAAACATTCTCAAATGTATATCATCTTCTGATCTGCCCTATTCCTTTAATGGAATGACAGAAGACAACAAGACATATTCTGTATAGTGCAGTTTTGCCAGTGACACGCCTCATTAAAGATGGATGAAATGGGGAAATCCTTGTGGCTCAGTGTTTTAAGATGAATACTACATTCTGTGAACACAACTTCCCCCCAGTCTGGTTCGGAACTTTGTTGCATGTCCTCACCTCCTCTTGTTTCCTATAATCTAATAAAAGCAAAATGCATCAAAACACCAACTTACCAATGTGTTATTGTTTGGTAGATTCTGTTTCAACATCATGCATATTTGGCGAAGTTACTTTGATTCATGGCAGCTTGACTTGATAGTTTTTGCTCCATCTGCAGGTGCCAGCAGTAAATGATGAGTATGTCTGTGTGTGTCTGTATCTGTATCTTTGTGTGTGTGTGTGTGTGTGTGTGTGTGTGTGTTTCAGACTCAGAAAAAGATGATGGGGAGCCAGGAAATGGGATTGCCCAGTGGAGACTAAATGAACAGCTTTTCCCCTGTCCAGTCTGTGGCAAGGTGTTTGGTAGACAGCAGACTCTTTCTAGACATCTGTCTCTACACACAGGTAAATAAACATAAATATATTGTTAGCGTATGTTCACACTACACAACTGCACACTGGCTTGTACATTTTGCATACCTTTGTTGAAGCATAGATCTTAGCTGTTGTGTTTATGCACGTGCTTGTGTTTTTGCAGCTCACAGTAAGTAAATAAGGTTGACTAGACTAGATTACCCTTCCTTTAAAGAGATTACTACCATGATTAGTCTCCCTGGGAAAACTGCCCATCTAATTACCCAGCTAGAAGGATGCCTCACAGAGTATCTACTCTCTCTCACAGACACACACACACCAGTAAGTCTGATACAGCTACGTTTTGGTTCCGTCGTTCCCTTTCCCTCTCACACTCACAGTCACAAGAGACTCCTCAATATGAAGCCAGATATTCTTTAGTGTCCTGATTATGATGGGTTTTTTTGGTTTGTTTCTTTCTTTTGCTCCTAATTGATCTTATTTACCACATAGCTATCATCCATAATCCCTTTCTGTCATTATTAGAAACTCAGATTTATTTATACTCAAGTAATGATTAATTAGAAATTAATACAACCTACATGGGATAACAGACCAAATCACTCAGTGCACAAATGGAGACTCATGTTTAAAATGCCCCCACACAATTGGACATGCTTTGCGTGCACACACTACACAACGCACACATACACACACCATCTGAGATTGTTGGCTGTGAACAGCTTGGCCACACCACAGAGAGCAGAAGCAGGGGCATATGTCAGTGTGATGGTCTTTTTGGTTTCCCCGGCGACATAAAGGTTGCCTGGCTCCATGTCCTTGGGGCAAACGGTGTGTGTGTGTGTATGTGTGTTTGAATGGGAGCTAGAGGGAGATGATGTGTTATTATGTTGATTTGTTTTGGGATAAAAGGGAAAATTGTGTTTTTTGCATTTGATTTTGTTGGTTTTTCTTTTTTTTGTTTGTTTGTTTGTTTGTTTTTGTTTTTTCCCCATTTAATTTCATATTATTCAAAAATGAGGTGAAACTGTGTTCGTACTTGTTTCAAATTATTACTGTCTTGTGACATCCAGATGGTACATAAGTTGATTTTATTGGACATTTCTTGTTCTACTCAGGATCGGAGTTACAGCTGGGTCAGGTGAAGGTGGGGGAGGGTTAGGCATTAAGTAATTAGGTTTAAGCTTGCTCTAAAGACTCAGTGGGTGAGCGCAACTTAATGAAATATCATCTGAGGTAATTTACAGTAACCCAAGGTCTTGTGTCTGTGTGTATTGTGTTGCAGAGGAGAGGAAGTACAAGTGTCACCTGTGTCCTTACGCAGCCAAGTGCAGGGCTAACCTCAATCAGCATCTGACCATCCACTCTGTCAAGCTGGTCAACACTGACGCTGAGCAGATCGTCAGCGCTATTACAGCAGACTCCACTGAGCGCAAGAACTGCCCTTACTACTACAGGTACTAATAACAGACCAAAATATCACACTGACCTCTTTTTATGGTGTCTCAGGCCAGTCTCACAGATCAGAACTGAGCCTGGTTGTGGCATTTTTGTTTTTACTTAATATGAAAGTAACTCCTCATGAATTTCTTGATTTTATTTTTATGCAACTGCTAGGTTCAATGGGTCGTTTTTCTATTGTCTCTATCTTTTGTCAGTTATTTGACTGTAAAACAAAAGTTTGAAAACATGCTTACATGAAAATCAATAAATCTCCCTTTATCTGTTTGTTAAAATTGAAATTACAGTAAGGAGATGACCTAGCAGATGAGATTAGCTAACTTTAGATTTGATGTTTTTGGGGGGGGGGTTCAGAACTTTTTGTTTGTTTGTTTGCTTGGTTTTTTTGATTAATAAATGCAAAAATATCAAATCAAATTGAATCAGATTTATTTATATAGCGCCAAATCATAACAAAGTTACATCAAAGCACTTTACAGTGCATGAGATTTAAATGTTTGTAGGAATTACTAAACTGAAACTGAATAAGTCTCCACAGTCTTTCTGTGATAACAACACTTTATTAGTTGTATTGGCAGATGAATTTTGAATTTTAGTTAGCTTTTTCCATTTCTTCCAGTTTTTATGCAAAACGTTGCTAACTGTCTCCTGGCTGTTGCTCCATATTTATTGTACGGACATTACAGTGAGATTGATCTTCTCATCTAACTCTGGGAATGAACGTATTTTCCTAAAGCGTCACTCTATTGCCTTAATACTTTTTTGTGGCTAATGATTTGAAAAGATCTGACCCGACATAAATCTCACCATTGTTGCAGTGCAGAACTATTACTGACTATATCAAATTAAAAGAAACGTATCTACTCATTTAGCATGCATTCAACGCATTTTTACAAATAATGCTAACATAATGTGACACTAAATCTGACTGCCCCCCCCCCCCAATTCTCACCATCCTCCTTCGTTTGCCTCTCTGTTCTCTGTCCAGCTGCCATGTGTGCGGTTTCCAGACAGAGCTGAATGCCCAGTTTGTCAGCCACATGTCGCTCCATGTGGACAAGGAGCAGTGGATGTTCTCGCTCTGCTGCAGTGTCTGTGAATATGTCTGCATGGAAGAGAACGACATGAAGAACCACATTAGCACTGGGCATGCAGGTACAGACGCTTCCGAGTTGATTGACGGCCCACCGATTCTGAGTGACAGTGTCAATGATCAATCAATCCTCTCTGATATGTCTTGGCAAAATATAGGTTCAGGTAATCAATTAGTTTGTCTATAAAATGTCAGAAAAAGGCAAGAGAATCTCCATGAGGCTCCAAGGTGACATCTTCAAATTACTTCTTTTTTTTTTTTTCCTCCAACCATCGGTCCTGATCATTCCCAGAAGCTGACACTAAACCATGCTTGGCTTATTAACTTTAAAACAAATCTCTGAAATGAACAATGTATCATCAAAAGAATTGCTGATTTAAACTTCATGTCAGGTGACTAATGTTTTAATCAACTCCTAAATATCAGTTCTGGTGTAATGTCCTTGTTTCTTCTGTTCCTGCAGGGTTCTTGAACATGTGCTAACAGATATTAGCAAACATGATTCAACCCCTAGAATGACTTATCATGAGCTATTTTCAAAATTACTCTCACATGTTAGAGTGGGTGGTATCTTACACATAGTGGCTCTTGTTCACAGTTCAGAATACAAACACAGTGCAGTATTTGTACAGTGACACTTTTTCTATTATACTGGCTCTATACTCAAACACATGGGGTTTAAAATTAAACAATGGCTGAGGTTAAAGAGCAGCTTTTTTTTTTTTTTAAGCTTTAAGGGTTTGAAGTTCCACTACTGCTTTTATATCTTTTGGGCTCAACTTTCAATTGGCGCATCAGGACCAAAGCCTGTTGTCTATCCTCATAGTCAGTGTTTTATTCATTCCAGTCATGTACTGCATAGTTTCCAAACTAGTTGATAATAATTTTGGTCAATAAAATGAAAGGGAAAAAATTGGGGGGAAAAAATGCTCATTAAATCAACTTTGTTATATAAATCACTACCCAAAGATATTCAGTTTACAATTCTAGACAATATAAATTAAAGCTTTTTTAGCCTTTTTCCTTAAAGGGATAATTATTGATTATCTATTCATTTTATCGCTGTATGTTAAGCAACTCTGTAGTTTCATTTCAGGGTACTGCTGGAGTACAGAACCAATGCAAACAATTTGTCCCTGTTCAAAGACTTTTTATGAAAGGAAATCAGCAAGGACTGTTTGAAGTCAAAACATTGTAATGTTACAGAAATTTACACTTCATAAACACACAGTTCAGTATCAGTTCAGAGAACACGGGGAAAGACAAGCAGTAGAATTGGGTTTCACAAACAAGCCTCCTCCAGTTGACCTTCTTTGGACTCTAACGCTGCCGGTCTGAACCCCTGGTGGTCGATATGAGTGTTTTTGTCTAAAACAGCTTTGTTCAGTTTATTGCTGACGTTTTGTTCTTCCACTCTTCCTCAGTGTTCGTGTATGTGATTGCCTGCTTTTTGTGTGTATGTATATGTGGGTGGGTGGGATCGTCCGGCCCAGACAGCTGAGGGGTCTTTCAGAGGCCACAGTGGCCTTGTTTATCTGAGAAGGTTGGCCCTTATCGTGCCTGAGGGGAAAAAAATCAATAGGCCTTGGGTCCTTTGGAGACGAGCTGGGTTTACAATGCCACTGTGGCCATCTTTTAAGTCTCTCAGCCAGGTTTGGCATTTATCTCAGTCTCACACAAGATGTCCACCACCGCCAAACACACAAATGTAATTGTATTTGTGCGTTTGGCACAAACTTCATGAACATACCGATCCTCTGTGTATGGGCATGTTAATAATTTCTTTTGGTCCACAAGTGTTTGTTTAGGTGCATAAACCTCAGGTTCAGGTAGATAGAGCATCACGTAGAGGAAACCCTGTGTTGACACGCCCAGGAAAGAGATGGCTGAACTCAGCAGGTGTTATAGTTCAAGCTGCCCCCCTGTGAAGCCTGGAGACTGCACAGGGAAGAGGGTTGGTAGGATGCCCTTCTCAGCAGGGGGAGGAAGCTGGTGAATTATGACAGCATTCCTTGATATCTGCCCCTGAATTTTCTGGAAGGCAGTCTCTGCTTCTTTATTTTTGTTCCCAAATCATAAATGTTGCTGTGCAGAAGCTTTTCAGTAAAAGAGAAAATGGAACATTTTTTTTGTTGAGGTGTATTTCAAGGTCGAGGCCCACTGGCTCAGAACTGTGCTTTTTTTTTTTTTTCCCCCTTCCCTCTTGCTTACATTCTGTGGCATTAACCTTTTGGATATTGTAAGAGAAGGCAAGTAGATGTTAAATACTGCAGCACTGGAGATAAAAGCTTCCTCAAGATGGTTCAATACTGTATTCAGGCTGGAGTTAAGACTGATCTGTGAACGACCCTGGTATATTTAGATTTGACTGAAGGCAGTTAATCACGTCTTCTGTTACTGAACAGTTTTTTGTAAAAAAAAAAACAAAAAAAAAAAAACAAACAAAACATTATGTGCACTGGATACATACATTCCTGTATGTTTTTGTGTAGTGTGCGTTTGCGCCTGTATTAAAAAGTCAACCATATCAGGGTCCGTGCAGCCTTTTCTCCATCCTTTCACTCCCTCCTGAGTGAATGCCCTTTGTTGAGCTGTGCCCTGAGATGCTCCCGCCATCTTAGCTCCTTTGGCCATGACCCGCTCTCCTCACCCCACTCTATCTCGCCCCCCTCCCCATCTATTTCCCTCTCTTCCCAGTGAATTGCAGACTTAGAGAAGAGGATCAATAAAAACACACTGCATCTTGATTGGACTGGCAGCCAGGCCTCAGCCACAGCACAGGACTATCAAGGCTAACTGCTTGTATTCTATTTGTGTGTATGTCCATGTGTGATCCACATAATGATGAGGATCTTGCAACAGATTTCTTTTGCATTTTTTTTTTCTTTCGGCTTTGTTTCTCCTTTTAATGAACATCTTTGTCATGGGTTTGTCTTTGAATTTGGAGCTGGTACAGTTTTCACCCCTCAACATTTTCAATGACGATAAACTTTAAACTTTTTTTCTTTGTTTTTTCTTGTGTCCAGGTCTGAACTCAAGAAGTCCCCTCAGCGAGACCAAGAGCACCTCCTCGTCCCTCTCGGCACTTAGTGATTCGCTCAACAGCTCAGAGGGTGGAGACGTAACCCACAGTAATGAAGAACTGAAGAGCCTGCTTGCCCCACCCTCCTTCGCAGGCAGCCAGTCCAGCTCTGGGAGCCACTCTGGATCAGGAACTGAGGACAAGTCTGACAAAGGCAAGGAACCAGCCAGATACATTTTATGACATAATCTGACGTATTGAGTTTACAGAAACATAAGTATATCTCTTCAAGATTAAATATTCACATTACATAAGAAAGGTTTCACACTTTTATCTCACATACTATCGTCAGGATTGTGTTGTTGTGGTCTGATCAAATCTGCTTAAGCAAATACCCCATTAAAGGCCACATGATACTGATTGAAATTTTTCACATACAGTAACATCACTTTTTACCCCAACTGGCACCATAAACATTAAACCAGACATCCTTCCTTCAATATAAAATGACTCAACTTTTCTGAGCATCCCTGGGTGCCATCCCTCCGACACAATGTCTAAAGTCTACTTGTGTTTTGAGCTGCACTATTCTGTTTTGACTTGGGTTCTCCAACCAACTTAACACACAAAAGCCATGAGCAGGTTTTTCTCAACTTTTGTTGAGAAAGTTGTAAAGTTGTAGTGTCTTGTGTTTCTCTGAAGGAGCTTTCAGAAGTTTGAAATAATAACCTTGATGATGTCAGTACAACCAGTCTGCCTAACAATTTAAATCTGAAAAATACACACTCTGATCCTCTCTCCCCAGGCTTTGAGTGTGTCTTCTGCAACTTTGTGTGCAAGACGCGTAGCATGTATGAGCGGCACCTCCAGATCCACCTCATTACACGAATGTTTGAGTGTGATGTCTGCCACAAGTTCCTCAAGACGCCTGAGCAGCTGCTGGAGCACAAGAAGTGCCACACCGTCCCCTCCGGAGGGCTCAAGTAAGGAAAGCAAGTACAGACAGAGGTTCCTAACTCTGCCCGTCCTTCCCCTCCCTCACCCCTCACCTTCTGAACTCAGTGCGCACACACACACACAAAACCTCAAACTATACAAATTATAAGAGTATAGACCAATGCTAAAGGTGTGCTGGTTACATAGTATTTCAATTTACCTTGATGATTGAAGATAATGATGATAATGTTGGCCCCCTATGAATGTCAGGCATCTCACAAAGTTTCACATATACTATTTAACTTACTTAATAAATGTCAAATAATTTAAAGGATACATAAAGATGTGTTATTTTTATATAAGATATCCGTGAGCTTTCATTAATAACAAAGAAACAAATACATGGTCTAATTGAAGATTATTGTAGCTGTGAGTCCCAAAATTGTTAACCTCCCTTAAACATTTGTTATCTGCCTGCAAATTAAATTATATAATAGCTTTGCTCAACGGACTTTCCTGGCAAATATAAGTTATTAGACAGTGAGCTGTGGGGCTGCAGTAGCTGTTCTGAGCATAAGGAAGACAGTAAAGGAAATGGGCTTTCCCTCAGGATCTGTTGTTCCACTGCCCACAGTCACTCAGCAGCCCTGCCAAAGAAACATATCTGATGAAACCTGCATTCCATAAGCCCATGTGTGTGTTATATAAAATCCGTTGGCACCTATTAATGAATCATTTAGAAGTGAGTGAACACCGTAAACTCAGATGTCAGATCGCTTACATCTGTAACATCAGAGACAGACACTGTTAATCCGTCCAAATGTATAACAAAAGGAACACACACCATTAAGCTTGCATGCATTTTGTTTAAATAATGACCCTAATTCAAAGCTTTACAATTCCCAAACCTAATTTACACCAGTTTGCTTGCTAACCACTTCAGATCTCTGCATTTACAAATGTTTGGACAAGCACACATGCACCTGCATATTGGATACAGTTATCCTGGGCTACTGCTCAAAGCAGCCATACTTTTCAAACAGTGAGTGTTTTTGTAGCTCTAGTCTCCCAACATGCTTCCCTTCATCTCCATACTCCAGTCCCATAGGAGCCTTTGTTGTACTGTGACACATTTATGTCCCATTTCAGGCCTGTCAAGCTTAAAGTACATCTGTCGACCTCAACTTTCACAACAAACACACAAGTTTAGTGTAGCCAATGATTTATAAAACACAAAAACAAAAATGTCCCTCAGCTTTAAAGAAAGAACTCCCAAAAGTAGAGCACTTTGTTAAACACACATAAGTTGCATCTGATCTTCATGGGTGAAGGTTCATTCCAAGCGACACAAACCATTTTTCTTGTTTTTGATTTGCTCTCATAATTCCAGTCTTGTGCATGTGCAGAGCCATTGAGTGTCATTATGACTATCGCCTCATCTGGTCATAAACAAAGATCTGTGTTCTTCATCTTTTTTTCTGTGCCGCCATCAGTGGAGTTAGGATGTTCTGAACATTGTTAAATGTCTAGAAATGGCAGCATTTCACTGAATGTAAACCAGGCAGTTGCCAACACAATTTTATTCAAATCCTGAGAGCACAAACATACAAGAAGCCCTTTCGTAGCTCAAAGATAATCACACAGCATCTTTTAGTTGTTAACTTGGGGACTTGCTGCTAGCTGTAGTGTTTAAGTGAATAAATGTAAAGGAGGGGTTTTTTTTGTGAAAGGTTAAAATGTTTCTTCTGTCTGGTGTGAATGTTTTTGAAGCCAGATTGATTTCTGTAACCCAGCATTCAAAAGGGAAAGAAACAGCTAGTTGACACTATAGATTCTTTTCATCCAATGAGGAAAAAGAGGTGAAAGAATTAAGTTCTTTTTATACTGAACATCAGTGAGAAATCTGCTTTAACTCAAGTTCTTTGCTGTACTGTTTATATCTGAACATGGTGGGAATATTTCAAAATTTTCAAGGTTTACATACTCTTCATTTATGTAAACCACATTTATAATTTAGTAAAAGAAGCTGGCAGGATTTAGCCAAACATGAGTTAATGGGCATTAAGGGCAAATTGCAGATATTTTCTGATCCCAAATCCAGTTCAAGGTTTTTGTTTGTTTGTTTTGTTTAGTTTTTTTTTTCCCCACCAGTCCAGTGTGTACACATGTATACACTTGAGCATTGTGAACTCTTTTTTTATATGTATGTAGGAGTGTGTAGAAAGGGAGAGAGGGCCTTGACCATTTCGAGGTTTTTCTGAGGTGATTCTGTTCTGCAGGGTTTGTGAAGCGCTTTGGGGCCCAGAGCAGATGAAAGGTGCTATTTAAATGTAAGTGCCACTCCATTCCTTCATTTCCCTTCATGTCCTACTGCTCCAATCTTTTCTCCAGCCTTTCAACCCCACCCCCCGCTCCCCTCCCACACAGACACACACACATACCTGATCACCTCAATTCTCCCATCATTAAACTGCCACACATACCACCACCATACCACACAGAACTGTACATGATACACACTTTTCCTTTATCTGTCCTTCTCCTCTTCATCACTTTGTGTTCTTGAATTTGAAGTTGTTGTGGTGCTTCTCAATGTACACTTGGCCTACAACTGTCTTTTGCTTTTTGTGTGTCGTGTCCTCCCTCCCTCCCTGCTTCCTTGTCGTTGCGTTACCTAGGTGCCCTTTCTGCATCTACTCCACCAATCGTCCAGCGGCCATGGAGTGCCACCTTAAGACGCACTGTAAGATGGAGTACCGCTGCCGCATCTGCCAGGGACTGTGGCCTGACCAAGCCTCATTGGAGGCCCACGTGCGCGG
The DNA here is from genome assembly GCA_034769265.1 of Remorina albescens. Taxonomy (NCBI): domain Eukaryota; kingdom Metazoa; phylum Chordata; class Actinopteri; order Carangiformes; family Echeneidae; genus Remorina; species Remorina albescens. Next base: position 5,775,929 of record CM068487.1, read on the forward strand.
GCACCGCCTGGGCAACCACTACAAGTGTGAGCAGTGTGGCTACTTGTCCAAGACGGCCAATAAGCTGATCGAGCATGTGCGTGTGCACACGGGCGAGCGGCCCTTCCACTGCGACCGCTGCTCTTATAGCTGCAAGCGCAAGGACAACCTCAACCTGCACAAGAAGCTGAAGCATGCGCCGCGCCAGACTTTTGGCTGCCAAGAGTGCCCTTTCACCACCACACACCCCTTTGTCTTCAGCCGCCACCTCAAAAAACACCAGAGCGGAGGAGTGGGAGGACTGGACGGAGGCTTAGGAGGAGGAGGGGAAGAAGAGGAAGAGGATGAGGAGGCAGGAGAGGAGGAGATGCCCCTTGAGGGAACATCACCAGGGGGCTCATCATTGCAAAAGAGCCAAGAGAAGTTCCTGTTCAGTGGAGGAGGAGGGAGCAGTGGAGGGAGTGGGAGTAACAGCCCCCTCATGAGTTTAACGGCCTCTCAGGCGCTCCAGTCTGTTGCCCTGTCACTCACGCTGGGTAAGACCCAGAAGCTGGACCCCAAAGGCCCTCTGCACTGCCTGGTCAGCACTAACGGCAACAACGACATCAGAAACCCTGGCGGTCTGAGCAGCGGCAGCCCCTCCCTCTTCCTCTCCTCCTCACGCCATGTGTTAGAGCAGTACCGGAACTGTGACCGGGCGCACCTGATCCCCCTCACCACCTTGTTCACCCACAACAGCCGCTTCACATTCCACTCGCACCTCCACTCCAGATGGCGGCCCGCCACATCTCCTCTCCTCTTCTCCTCCGACTCGGCCTCCCCCTCCCACTCTCCCTCCTCACCCACCTCCCACAAACACTCCTTCCTGGCCTACCTGGGACTGATGGAGAGGGCCAAAACTGTTTGATCTCGCCCACGTCCTCTTCCTCTCCTCACTCTTTCCCTCACTCCTTGGACAGTGGCGTGAATGACACTTGACCACTGCAGTGGGAGCAACATCTTTTCCAATCAGACCAGCAGAATAAGCTGGACCAGACAAACATATTGAAGAAGAAAAAAAAAAAAAAACATTTATAAGAGAAAAAAGCTGTACATGCTAAAAATGCATTTATATCAAAAAGCTGCTTTTCTTATCAGTTCTATCAATTGAATTATTACTACTTCAACTACTACTCTCTATTACCTTTTATTTTCTGTTTTTAAACGTCTGAATGACCTGGACCCAGTTGCATTATCTGAGGAGACTAACGTATCTCAGTTTTATAGGTATTTTTCTTTAGTCATTTGACGAGATAAAAAGTTGAAAAAGACTAAACAAAACTTGCAAGTGCTATATTTTAGTGCATTTTTGTCTATTGCTATTATGCATCAAAATAGCATGCCTGTTTCTGTGTTTCAACTAGCTTTGACATCATTAGGAAGCTAAATTCGAGATATCTTGAAGTTGTTAGCGGTGCGACAGAACCAATGAAACGGCATGCATTTCATTGAAAAAGGCACGTTTCCAAAGCAACGCCTCAAACCACGCACTTACTTATTTATCAATCTTGTACATAGTTTTGTAGCCCTACCCCTTCCCATCTTTTTGATTATGTTGAGTTTTTTCTGCCTTTTTTGTTTGTTTGTTTTTTCTTTCTTTTTCTTTTTTTTTTGGTATAATGGTGAAACCATATTATGCATAGCTGCTGCCTGATATCACTTATGTCTCAGAATAAATTTATTTGAAAGGGGTGATTGGGGTTTTCCTTTTTTTTTTTTTTTGTTTGTTTGTTTTTTGGTGTAAGCTCATAGTACAGGAAATAAGCTGTGATGATGTAAATATTAAAATGTAAAATATTCAATCTGACCTAGCATAACGAGAAACATGCATTTATGTCTGACAATTTGATTTGAATATAAATATAAAATGTTGCAGATGCATTTGCACTCATAGGTAAATAAGTGAAATCCTCCAGACGACGAATGCATGACTAGACTGAAATATTCCTTCATTATTTCTGAGACCGGATTGATATCAGTGCAGCCTCGTATGCAGAACTATGTATCACGCACCTATACTTAGAAGAGATATATGAGATAACTGTTTTGTGGAGGTGACTGGCTCTGGGTTAGCGAGCTGCCCACAGCCTAAGGTCACCACAGGCCGATTCAATGGTGCTTTTTGGAGCTTTTTGTAATTTTTGTGTACAAAAAAAAGAAGAAAAAAAACTGTTCCAAAATGACTTGAATGAATGTATTTTTGTTTATGTACATGAAAAAGAAGCGATACAGAAGTGTGAATGGGGTCTTCTGTGCTGGTAAAAGGCAGGAAAGTTAGTGTGTTTGGTGGCCTTCTGTGTCCTTTTCTTTGGTTTTTATGTTTGATTTTCTTTTTTTACTTTTTTTACTGAGCCTTTTACATCATAACAAAACATTTTCTACTAACATTCATAGAGCACCCATTGTGAGACAAAGCTCCTGTAGGTGCAATGATGAAGCAAAGCCATTCACTTGTACAGCGCTGCGTTCAATGGCACTGGCTTCTGTTGGGCCGGCTGACATGGTACTGATTTTTACCCTCTCTTCCCTCCTGTCAAACTTTTTTTTTTTTTTGAGTTTTAATTGCACTTAATGTAGTTACACTTCAAGCCAAAAGCACTTAAACCTTTTATTTCACTTTTTTTCATTAAGTGCAAACTTAGATCCACCACGTCACTATAATGTGAAGTAGACAGTAGTTGCTGGAAATGACTCAATCGACATCCCTTAGTTCTAGTTGGAAGATTTCTAGCGGTGCAAAAGGGTCTGCCTCCGTGAAATCGGAGAAGCTAAATGCGAATTGCATGAATTAGACAGTAGAGGTTAAGCTCTCCCTGGGAACTAAAGGTCCCAGGCTAAATTGTGATAGCCGATTTTGCACAGTGCTGCACTTTTTGATTATGAGAATATGTATTTACCCATAAAATGCTCAAAAAGAGATGGGGCAGCATAGTACAAGCATTTTATTTTGAAAAAGCTTTACCCGTTAATTGTCATGCTTGTGTTCCTAAGTGGTCTTCAAGCCAAAATCCCTTATTTGTGAAGGGATTGCTCGTTTTGTTTTGTTTTGGGTTTTTTTTACATTTCCTTTTTGTCTGTTTTACTCGTGAATTTTCTTTTAATGAATCATTGTTGCTTTTTTTTTCTACTTAAATCACGTCAAAAAAATAAATAAATAAAATGTTGATTGGACAGAGAAAACAAATTGTCAAGACCAAAATGTAACTCACAGCAGGATGTGATGTTAGGATTGAATCCGTCACATCCTGCTCTGGAGCGATGCCTGGATTGTCCATCCCTCCCTCCCCCCTCCTTTACACTGCTGTTTGTTTGTTCCTTTTTGCTCTGTCAATGTCTGGCATGCTGTCTCTGGAGTGAAAGGAGCATCCCTCCAACACACACTCACACTCGACTTGTACTGTCTACATTATCTTTTATACTCTAGTGCCACTTGGTGGAAGGAAACCACCTGAGACTTCTGAGAATAAGTCAAACTAATTGTCAGGGTCCAAAAATAATAATAAAAAAGAGATAAAGAGAAAAAAAAAAAGTGTCTCCACTTGACACCTTTTTAAAATGTCTGCCTTTTAATAAAGCATTATCATGAATGGCTGCACTTCTTTACGTCTCCCTAGTTTAAGTGTCATGTTTTTAAAGGTGACAGGGCTCTATTCTTTTGAAAATCAGTATTCTTAAGCACTTATTCTGTTTATTTGCCCAATTGTATGCAGCACAGTGACTTTATTTTAAAGCTTGACTACCTTTTCAGCACTTCAGAGTATGCATGACATTGCCCTCGCTCTAGTTCTTTAGCACTTAATTGTGTTTAAAATTAACTCTCTTGGTTGCGTTTAGTTAGCATCACCCTGCACTGTCCTACAATCAGTTAGCTTTAAGTTTGGCTGTATTTTATGATTAGATTCTGGTTCTGAAAAGGCTCAACTATCTTATCTTTTTGGCACTTGGTAAAGATTGGTATGTGCTGTACAAAGCTTTTTTTTTTTTTTTTTTTATTACTCCATTGTTAAGGCTGTACAGGGTTGTGACGATAACTGGTAAATAGATCATTTGTACTTTTTTTTTTTTTTGGTTTTGTATTTGTTTCCTTTGTTTGGCATTATTTTATGTTCAACTTGCCAGATCTAAATGTAACAGGATTTGAAAGTAAAGCTTACATCAGATATTATCACTTGTTGGTCTTTTCTCTGTTTTTCATAGACTTTAAAAAGCATCACTCCATCACTTTATTAAACGTATAATAAAAACTGTTTGATTGCTCTTATCCATTAGCCATTTCAACCAAGATGCTCGAAGCATCGGCCATTTCACTAAGTTAACCTACAATAAAAGGTGGGTTAATTATTAGAAAAATGATTAATCATTTTGCTAGCCATTTATTGTTAGTTTTTTAATGGAGAAAAAAAAGCCCAATACTTGTTGCCTTTCTGCTGTTAAACAGTACATAGCTGTTTTAAATTACTTTAGAATAAATAAAAAGGCATCTCTAACTAGAAACACCTATCAGAGATCCCACAGTCTTTGTGTTCAAAAATACGATTTAAATGTTTCTTAAAGGATTTAGTTTCAATTTCATTCTCGACTTTTAGACCTTCAGCAGAACAATCTAATCTTCAGGTCCATTATTTAAAATTATGAACTTCCTTATACTTATGTTTTACACAAGAAGGTTTTATTTGGGCGCAATTCAAAACAGTCGCAGCAGTTAATGGCCCCTGAGGATCAATTTGGTCATTTGATGTAATATTGCATATATTATCAGAATATATAGCATATATATCAGAAAATAAATCTGAATCATCTTATATCAATGTCTAGTTAACTGAAGTTTTTCTGACCTTTCAAACACATTCAAACAACCCACAGCCTTCATCAGCAACAGTTGCTTTCTCAGTGTTGACCCAGGCAAAATCTATTGGTTGATGCACAATATGGTGTCACATGATCATGGTCTTTCTTTAACAGTCGGTGAAGGTTTGGCGTGTGAGGTTTTTAATGATCATTTTAGAAAAAATTTTGAATAGTTTAAAATGATATCACATTATGATCATGTATTATTTGAGACATAACATGCTGAAAATCCTTAAACAATTGAACAAAATTACCAACCGGCCCCAGAAAAGGTCAGCATCTTTTAAAATATCAACATCTTATCAACATTTAGACACTCTAAGCGTGCAAAGCCTCTTTCATCAACTGCAGTTTTCAGGGTTATGAGGGAACTTTGAACTTCCGCTTTTTAAACCAATATGGCCAAGAAGCACCAAATTGAAATCTTAACATCTGCAAATCAGCTACGATTGGTCAAATTCCAGCTGCTGAAAGAGACGATGCGATATGCAAACCTCCAGAGCAGCTACTATATGTTTGTGGTGAGACGGTTTTCTTAACAACAACAACAAAAACTCAGAGTCCTCCATCACCATCTAATAAAGAATGTAACGGCCGCAGTAGCAAGTCAATAATCGTGTCAGAGAACAGCGAGGGAAGACATAATATGAGGGTTCAGGAAGATGTTTCAGACCAATAAGAGATGCGGACAAGAGCAAATATCATTCAGCAGGGAGACGGTGACACGAGTTAAGGAAACGCACTGATCAGCTTTGAGGGAAGTAGCATTGTCTAATTTATAACAGCGCTGTGCCATCATAATAATAAGGAAAAGGATCTGTCATGGTGTCCGGCTAGTGTTTTTATTAGACCGATGGGAGGTCTCTCTGCCTCTCCTTCCTGTGTTGTAGTAATGAAAGTTACAGCACGTTCTCGCCCAGCCAAAGGTTGGCCCTGCCTAATGAAAACAGATGAAGCAGAGATAAAGTGTTTGCCGACATTAAGGGACTCATTTATCACCGTTAGCCCCCGAGCTATAGAACACCTTGGTCTGGAGCTCTCCTTTAACAGGCCCTGCCTCACAGCACCCTGGTGGCACGCTGCAGCCTTCCAGGCACATGAACACCTCCATCTGTACTCCTCCCTTTTCTTTCATTCGTGGCGTTTTTCGCATTGCGCTCGAAAGATACTTTTTGCTGCTTATGTCTCCACATAAAAACGGTCTTGTTCACAGGGTTTATAGAAGTTAGAAGTTAGGGTTCAGCTGGGAAAAAAAAGACAGAGAAAGAGTTGTAGAGGAACCTTATCAAATCTAAAGGATTTGCCAGTCCTTGCGGGACCTCCATCACCACCGTGTCCTCCATATTGACCCATGTGGGTTCAACAGCCATCCGAAACTGAAGCTCTTCTGTGGAGAGGCCGTGTTCTCATCTAGCTGCTCATCTTGCCTGTGTATTAATGAATCTTTTCGGCTGTGTTTAAAGCTGCTTAATTAAGTTCAAAGCAGCGCTCGGGGCACTGCGTGCCTGCTCAGCTGACCTCCCTACGAGTGGAAGTGTTGATTAGGAAGTGAGGAGACATGCAGGCACTGCAGGGGATGGCTATTGATTGAAAGGATAGAAAACCTCATTTGGATTTTATGATTGGAATATCACACGGTACACGGGGGCTGTTTTTCTTCATTTGCCAAATAACAATAACTCCATCCCTGCTCTCGCAGTTTGGTGAAATTGTCAACTAAGTGAGGAATTTCAGTGATAAGACCAAACGCCAGAGTTTTCCCTCATCCCAATAATAGCCCTTCACCCCGGCCCAAGCTGTCTGCACAATGTCGACCTTTCGACACCACCTCACGAAAGTTGGCCGCTGCCGATCGATAGCGTGTTAGCTTTTTTGTTTGTAGGTTCAGGCTGCCTTGGCTTTATTACAGCTTCTGAGAGTCATGGGGGAGTCGTGCACGGCTTTGTGAGAGAGGAGCTCCCTCTTGTTTGCCAAAAGTGTAATCCCGCCGTGACCCGCCGTGACCCTGCCCTGAGAGGAAAGCTGCTTAGACAGAAGTGCGTGTCTGTGGGAGCTCCCAGCTGCCTGGCCTCTCTCTCTCTCTCTCTCTCTCTCTATTTTGCTCACTACAGATACCTCCCTTTTATTTTTAACCTTTACAGAACAATATATATATATGTGGATCTTTCCATAACACATAATCTCTCCTTTTGCTCCCCATCTGGAACTCCTGCTCATTCTTTTCTGCCCTTTCATTTTCCTTTCAATTGCATTAAACTTCATGCAGGTTTTACTCAGCATCAGCACTTCCAAGACTCTCCCTGCTTGTCGCCCTACCCTCCACCATCAAGGTTTTTAGCTTGTGAAGGAGCTGAGGTTTTGCTAAGTGGAGACAGATCTCCTTTTTTTTTTTTTTTTGCTTCAACAGAGAAAATAAACACACCAAGTACAGGCTGCATAGCAGGACCACTGGTGCACGGGAAAGAGAAAATGAAGGAAGAAAATGACCTCTGGAATCGATTTGGCATGGGCTGAAGCCAGGGATAAAGCTTTGCAGAATAAGGCTCCGCTGAGGCTGCTTGTTGATTTGTAAATCTATTCATCTCTGAAAAAATTAGGCGCTGAAATGAGACGGTAAATATGAAATTCCATGTTTTTTCAGCCCTTAATAGCGTGTAGACTCTGCGCAGGCTGCTTTATGCAAAGTGCGAGCCAAAAAACAAAGATGTCATGTGTAAGTGTGCGCAGAACGGCAAGAAAAGAAGAAGACATGCCACATCTGAGGTGCATTGAGGAGAGCAGCTGTTAGAGAAGATCTGCAGGCCTGTGTGGCGTCTCAGGCACTCACCGCTCTGGGTTCGGTTGGATACGCATGGTGGGACGTGTATTTACATGCATGTTTGGTGATCGGCCCAGGGTCATAGCATCACTGCCTGCCCCCCATCCCCGCTGCGCCTGTTCCCCATTCTCTAGGGTGAGACATCACTCAGTGGGGGTCAGCAGCAATCTGATTCAGGAAGCACGATGGGGGGTGTTTTTTTGGAGGGGGGGGAGGGGGAGGGATTACTTGGCACATCCAGACTAGGGCAGTCTGAATCAGCAGGGGGGACAGATCATACCCCCACCTGCTGGCTGCCTCAAATATAAAGCTAGTGCGCGGCCACTCAAACTGGCTGACAAACACATTACAGAAGAAAGGAAGAGGAGGAGGAAGAGGATGGTAATGGGCAGAAGGAGAGCAACGATACTTAGGCATTATGATGTCTTTGAAATAGATAGGACACGAGCCAAATCACCCATTGTTACGCTCCTCTGTTACCATGGCGTTCTATGACAGTCACCAGCCATAGGTTACTCCGTCTCTATTGGTAACAGTTGGTGCTGCACTTAATACACATGTCCTGTGACACTGAACCTAAACATATGGCTCACTCTTCATCAGTGCACAAATACAAATACAATAGGTGTTCATTGAAATCAACACGCGCACACACATTTGTAATTGTTGGATTTTTTTCACAGCAATGATTTCAATGATTCGGGTCTATGGAGATTTGAAATGAGGAGATTTAGCTGGCAAGAGCTTAACAGAATAGCCCAAGGTCAAGCCCAAACTAATCAGGCCCCTCATTCCCCTGGATGGAGTAATGAAGTAGAACGCTGACCCCCAACTGACCCTGGGAATGTGTAGCAGGGAAAACTGGCCTGGAGACCAATTAGCCAAAAGTAAACGGAAATATTAAAAGAGAGCAGTCATTTATTAATAAACATGATCCGAGTCACCCCAAAAAAAAAAAAAAAAAAAGCAGTTTCAAAGCAATTAAACGCGGTCTTATGTGAAAAGAATGGTTTGATGTTTTACTCCAAATGTCACAAAACCTAAAGTCTTGCAGGACAATAAGCTCCTTTTAGTCTGTATCTTAAAGATTTGTACTGAGGGTTGATTACAACCTGGTTAGCTCTCCTAATTATCTCATGCACTTGAGCTTTTAATGATTTCCATGATTCAATTATCCCTAACTGAATTCCTGTCTTCAATCAATTAAAGCCATAGCTGCACACTCATCCATCTTCCAATCAGGGCATCAGGAATCCCTCCATCCATTCTCATTTGTGAAAAGAGTGGGTCAAATAAATTAACAGAGATTGCACCCATCCATGTCTTCTCATCCTTTTTTCTTCCCACATTTCCTAACCTCTCATGCTACTTTTACTTTGTTTCCTTCGGGTGCAGCAACAGTAAGGAAATAAGTTACATTTATAAACAGGGAAAACGCAGGCCTGACCCTTCATCTGCACAAACAACTGTTACCTTTGTGAGCTACAGCACAGTGTTTTATCTCCAAGCCTGTTGTCCTGCTCCTCCCCACTATTTATGATTATACTGGAGGATAAGGTGAATGACAGGGGGCTGTCTTCATCTCTCAAGAATGTGCATGCAAGATGCAAACTAGAAAAAATAAATGCACACAGACACACACACACACACACACACACACACACACTCACAGTTGGCACCATCTGCTGGAACCTTTACAAACGTGTAAGATTTGTAAGAATATGCGAAAATAAGTTGAGGGAGACGCTCGTACATTATAAAGTGGAAAACACATATATATGTATAATCGGGAGCAAGAAATAAAATTTGCAAAATGTTCCAGTGAGATCAAACAGATAATTTCTGACAGAAAACTGCTCATCCAGTTCATGGTCAAATTACAGGAGGAAGGAGCAACGCAAAAATGGTTGCCAAGGTGCCCAGATAGTCATTTAACCCTTATTGGTTGAGAGGGAAGCCAAGGGCAGCGCAGCCTTTTCACATGCAGCTCTTTCCATTCCCATTATCTCCTGTCTCATCCCCGCAACCACCAATATGGTTTCCTTGAAAGGGCTTGCTTTCTTTAAATGTAAATACCAAACTGTGCTCTCTCTGCACAGATGTACAAGATGGAGCTGCAGAGTAGGTTTGATGATTTAACACCGCAGTGGCTTTCTCTTCAGCAGAATCCTTTTAAGGACAGTGCCAACCGCAAAGGGGAACATTAGGGGTGTTTTGGTCACATTTGACATTGGTAAAGATCAAATGCTCAGACGGACCCAGTAGACTGCTGTGGCCTTGTTCAAGCATCCCTCTATGACGGACTATGTGGCAAAAAAGAAACCAAAAAAAGAAAAAAATAAGAAAAGTGGCAGTAATTTCACTCTCATCCCTCTCAGCTGTGCTCATCATGTTACTGGGAGGCTTCAGATGTCTTCATTCGGAGGGCAGCCTCAACTGCATCCTTTCTTAGAGCCTTTGCATTTTTTTTTTTTTTTTTTTGGATGGCAGTGAGTGTGCATTCCCTGGCATGATTTTCAATAGAGCTCCCCTTGGAGTAGCTGGGGAATGGCTATCACAACAATTACACTGACAGCTCTTTTCTAAAGTGCACTTGATTTATTTGATTTAGCTAAGATTAATGGCCCTCCCCTGTAGCAGGCCTGGCAGGGATGTGCAGCAAAAACATAGGCTGAACACATACACGAGCACAGGTGTGTGCTACCCACCGATAATGAGACTGTATGATTCCTGTGCACACATCCAAATAAATGTATACATACACTTACTAATCATCTTTGAGCACATGGAAGCTAAAAAAAAAAATTAACTTGAGGCCTTTTTTTTTTGTAGCTACCCTGAAGTAATCGATTCTGTCCTCCCAGACATACATTAACTTTACAGATGATGCCAGTAGATGAATCTTGAAAAACAGAACACACCCTGTCTGTGGAAGATGTCAGAATAAAACATTTTATAATCTAATTAGGTTGAAGACATTTTTCATATGTGTGCATAATGTATGTATCGAATAATAAACATACTTTTATTATTCAATGTTAGAAATTGCCTCTAAAATAAAGCTACCACAATTGTAAGGAAATGTGAATTGGAGTCCCCAAATGAATTTGAAAATAAGTGTATAAACTTGGTTTTAAAATATGAGCTTTATATCAAGAATCCTTTCAGTTTCTGGAGACGGAAAAGGAGATTTTAGTTGGGGTTTTTTTTTATGTAAAAATTCTCACAGATCCTTTTTTATTAAATCTGTCCAACTCAAGCATGAAAACACTGGACAGGATTTTCTGTAATATTCAGAGTTCTGCATTAAGAACATCTCATTACTCTTGTAATCTCTAGCTTGTGGTCTGGGTGTCGTCCTTGTTTTAGCTAATTTAAAGTTGTTTTTCTAAAGCGCTGCTCTAATAAAAAAACGCTGAACATTGACTTGCCTGCTGTTGGTATATTTATTTCAGGGGGCATGTGGATCAAAATGTTCAGCCCAAAGAGTTGAGTAAAGATACAACAGTCTGGTTGTCGTTGACCCTTGTTTCCTTCTAGCACTGACAGTCCTTTCCTTTTAAAATTCTCTCCGTATGATGAGCTCCTTGTTAGTGTCTGCAGATCTGAACATCTACACTATTAAAATCTATTTCATTTCCTCTACGTACTTCTGTTGCAGTAACTTAAGTTGTTTGGTACTTTATTTTTTTGACTGGCTCAAAAACGTGTTCCTGGAGCTTCCTGCTAGAGGGAGACACCTGCTCCCCCACTATGTGCCAGGAAACGCTACATCTGGCTGGCTGCGGACCGCTGCCAGGCCAGCGGTCCGGTACGGTCCAGTGAGGTTGGCACTGACGCCAGCCCATCTGCCTGAGTTGACACGTTTGCTCCCACACCACTTGTCCAGGAGGACGAAATGTGCTGTGGTGTCCTGGCAAACTTCCCCGAAATGTCAACCTGGCGTGACAAACCCATGCCGGCCCCTTGGCCCTCACAGGCCTGGTAGTGTGGGGCATTGCCCTGGATCAGACGAGGAGTCAGGAACATGCCACGGTAACAAAAACTGCTGATCGACTACCGGGGCGCTACCATCTTGTCCAGGGTGGACGGAGCTTGTTCGGTCTAGTAGAGGATGACTGCTTTCATTACTGGCCCTGAACCTTACAAAACTTGACTATTCACTAGCTGATAGAGGGCAGCTGGATAGAAATTAGACATCATGAGTAGGAAACGCATGTGGGAAAAAAGCTTGGAGCCTCCGCTGAACCAATCCCATCCCATTAAAAATTGTTATGAATGAAACAAATTGCAACTTGGCGTCTCCTCTTACAAGCCAAAAACAATGGACGGAGAAGACAAATAACATGCGGAACATATTTTCTCTTGTTCAAGCAGATGGCCTTGGAGGTGCTGTGAGGGTCTGATGTTGGCTGACTGTGTCTTGCCGTCCCCTCAGGGCAGCAACTGTGAGTGGTCATTAACACGTGGAATAGGCCATGCCAGGAGAGAGAGGAGTCTAGCAGTAGTTAACAGGCACTAACCAGTTAAATATTCCTCCTCTGTGCTAAACACCAACAGCTACAACATTTGTAAAAGTTGCCAAAGCTATCCAGACAAAACATCATGTAAGACCTTTAGGAAAAAAAAAAGACTTTATTTCAACAAGCACTAAAAGAACAGAATGGAGAAAGGTGTATTTCTACTGCACTGCACCTCATTGCTCACTTTTGCTGAATCTGAGGTTATGGCCAGGGTTGTCTGGCAGTTATCCATACACAGCGAATCATGGCATGTGTGTGCGTGTACAGTGGAGCTGTGGACAGGTATGACAGGCTGACCTCCACATGTTACCAGAGAGAGTGTGCGGCCTAGTGTTACCTGTCATAACACAGGCTGCTTGGAGCCCCAGAGCACCAGCCTGACCAGGCCACTGGGCAGCCAGAAATAATAGGGACTGGCAAGAGGGCAATGAGGGGTCAGGGAGAGAGAGAGAGAAGAGGTGGGGGGGGCAGGGACATATGACAGGAATCCTGGTGGAAGGATGAAAGCAGGAGGGCGAGACAGAGAGGGAGAAAAGATGGGAAAGAGATATTTATTTAAGTGAGGAGAGTGGTGAGGATAATGATGTTGGAGCAAGTGGGTCAATCAAGGAGCAAAGACAGAAAGATAAAAGAGTGCAAGGTAAGGAAGGTGGCTGCTGTTCTCCGCGCATATTACCATCCCTGGCCTCTGAAGAGAGCTAAAATTATGCACAAAGCCAGTGAGATAAGAGAGGAAGAAATCTGACTTTGTGCTTCCTGAACTGTCTGACACTTGCCAAACAAAAAAAATGAACCCCACTTTCCACAAAGCAGACCATCTCACATCACTATCCATTTGTTTTGAAGGCCAGTTTATCTTTGCAAGTGTGATGCTGGAGCATTCTCGAGGCGCAGCCGCTCGCCTGCAGAGATGGAACAGCTGAATTCACTTAGGCAGGTTTGGCCAGCAATTAAAGCGCTGGATTAAGAGTGATTGCATTTTGTGTCCTGAGGAGGCGCTGCCTGCCATCTTGAGAGGTCTCATTAACATGGCTGCCATGGGCTGTGCTGAGCACTGCCACAGGCAGTTAAAAAATAATGGAGACATTATCAACCTTAATGTCTTGTACCTGGAGTGGAGAAGATTTTATAATCACTATTGTGATGGGCCATAGGCTGCCAGTTGTGCGAAAGGGAAAGGTTGGATGAAGATAACCCTTTTTCTGACCAGACCCCTGTGTGTTTTTTTGATCAGCCACTACACGTGGGGAGTCTGAGCAGCTGGATTTCATTAATTGAGTGCTGGCAGCGTTCTGCTCTGGTGGCAGGGGTGAGTCACACTGGTGGGATTGGTCTCTCTCTCCCTGATATCATCTTCCAACCATAACTACAAATAATTATTCACTCAAATCCATTACCGGGGGTCAGTCAAGTTCCCCAATCAGTTCTGAAGTCCAATTACTGGCGCCAAGGCTGCATTCGCGCTTTCCTACAGATGAAGGCCTGGCCCACAGGCTGCCCAGTAAATTACACATAGCAAACAGTAGAGTGTGCATGAGAGCGAGCCTCCTCAGGTGGTTAATAAAGCAGAGGTACATACTGGTCTCCCTGGGGCATTCTGACCGTACCATCGAGCAGACTTCACCAGGTTAAATAGAATTAGCCCATGCAATGAGACACACTTTGAATACCAACCACGTCTCATCACTCTACAGGCTAGAGAGCATGCAGTATGCACAGAGCAGCCGAGTATTAACATCCATCTCAGTGGTTCATATAATAAGACGTCGCCATAAGGTCTTCTCATAAGGAGGCTGCACAGTGACCCAACAGAGCAACATAATGAGTGGGGTGTTTGATCTTGTGCATGTGCACACGTTCACATGTACACACACACACACTGAAGGCTTTGCTGCTGCTCTCCAACACCATCAGCGTTTGGTTCCTTGTGTCGTTTTGTAGCCATCTTGAAAGTGAGACCTGAGCCTGGAGGAAATGCTTCTCCACACTCATCTGTCACCACAGAGAGACAGCAGTGCAGCCAGCCGAGTCGGAGCGGCCAAGCGCCCAACAAGGCAGCCAGTATGTGAGGGCGCATGTGTGCGAGCGTGTGTGACAGGGGATGGATGGCTTGTATGTATGTACAAGATATGTGGAAGGTGGGAAGGGACGAGTGTTATTGCGTGTTTGTGCAAGAGTGTTAGGACAGTATTTGAGTGTTTGTGAGGCGTAGAGCAAACATAGCAAGGATGGGGTGAGGCGTTGTGTCCAGCAGCCCATGACCAGTTGTCACACTACACACGCGCGCGCACACGCACACACACAGCTCCCAAATCTGCCTGGTAGGAGGGCCAGTGTGACATTTCCCTCAGTGTCAGGCTTCCCTCACGCTCTGATCTGCCCAGAAAACAACCCAACTATGACGCCGACACAAACATCAACAGGAAAAACACGGATGTCTGTCTGTGCTACGATATGTCTGTTTTGTTTACTGACATTTGTAGCGGCCCCATTGTTCAGTACTTATTCCAGACTTTGAGGTTTTGAAGAGGAAAAGCCAAGGGGTTTGGGGGGTTTTTTTGGACTGCAGTTACATCAGTATGTGGGCACATCTTGCTTTGTCCTGAGCCAGGAAAGCATTTTGACTTGAGACTGCTGACACAAAGAAAGACTGTCAATGTAAGCCCCTTCATTAAACATGAAAAAACCTCATCAAAGAGCAAGTCTCTGTCCTCTGCTTACATTCAAGAGATCCAGCGAAATGTTAAACACATGTGTTTAGGCTAAAATGGCCGAACACGATCCAGCAGCATTTGAGTTAATCTTCCTTAGTAAAACCACATAGTGTTGTTTACACTGGAGACAACTGTGTGTGTATATAAATGCATATCCATGTGTGTGTGTGTGTGTGTGTGTATGTGTGTGTGGAGACCATCCAGAGCTGGAGAACTCACTGTTCCCTTTTGTAAAGCCAGAGCAGTTAGAGTGTGTGTGCGTTTGTGTCAGCATGATGGAGGAGAAGGGTGTTACTCAGACCTAATGAATCCATCTGCATTCAAGGGGCATTCTTCCCCTCATACACAGGCGAGAGCAAACAAGCAGCGACCTGGGAGCCCACCCAGGGATTGGGGGGCTCAGTCTCAGTGTTTCCAAAGCAGACAGAGCAAGGACAAGCATGGATTAGTATTGAATTCACCCCCATTTTTCCCCTTCCTTGAAAAATAGGCTACGTTCAAAGAGAGGGGTTGAAGGTTGAAAGCTGTACAGTCGCACCATCCTGTAACTGAACCACACCATCCGAGCTTTGCTAATTTCTGTGTTTCAGTGAGGACTGAGGGTAGCTGAGCCGGGCTGGTACTGATGGCGAGGGCTACAGTACAGCCTGTGCTCCAGGAGAGTGGCAGCTGCCGATGTCCTCACCTCCGAGTGACCTGGCACCCTCAGCAACCTCAATGAAGAATGGGTAGAGGGCAGGAGGCGGGGGCGTTATGAGGAGGGCGGGGGGGGGGGACGGTTGGCACTGAGGGACCAGTCATTAGGATGATGAATTCAGAGCTGAGTGGAATTAGGGAGACCTCTAGTGGCTAAAAGCACAAACTCACATCTCTGAAGATACACACAGAGCCAGTTCCGTATTTTAGTCTATTTCTGAAGTATTTATGTCCAAATTGAGATTTATTTTTCTGTGATTGCCCGGCTACTTTGACATGCACTTTTGCACTTTTGACTGCACTACAATTCTGTAACGTAGAGTACTATTCATTTGAAGTAAAGCTTTTATTGATTAGAGGAAATTTGCTCTTATTTTTAAAAATGCAATAGACTGTGCGCCGACTTAATCCAATCACAGCCAACTCGTATACGCTCTCAGTTATGTTGTACTTGCAGACAACAGTGGTGATGTTAAATTAAGAGGAAGGAAAAGACTTTTCTTGAGAGCACCAAAGGGTCCAATGAGTCAGTGTTTTAAATTTCAGAATTAAAGATTCCTTTCATATTAAAAGTTTACTGTGTTTAAAACGACCAAACTTCTTCACGGCCTAAAAAGAAGAAATACAAAAAGCAACAGCTATGCTTTTGTTGACTCAATAGTATCTTTATGGCCACTTCTACAGGCTTTGAAAGATATTCTGCAATCTTTTAATGCTCTAGTTCTTCAGTCACTCCGCACATTCAGCAGTTTGAGCTATTTGGTTCTATGAATGCAAAATGTTAACATTTTGAAAAAAATATTTTTGAATACTTTTCTATTGTAAATGGCAAAGACTCCAGTACATTAAGTCCAGTAAATGACTGAACAACTTTAACTTGTATCATGTAAGTAGTAATAGTTGGCCTCAGTTATTGGAATTATTTCTGTCTGCTGGTGATTTTACACTCAAGGGGCTTTCAAAGATTTCTTTCACTTCTTTATTTTTATGACACTCTTTTGTTTGCATTTAATAAAATGGCAACAAATCTTCTGTAGATGGAACTGACATCCTATGATCCATTTAAATGATTGTCTACATGTTACATTTGTTATATTGTGCAGAGAACTTTCCAAATTCTTTTATAGTATTCACATCTTTAGTCAGTTTTTCTATTTGAACCAACTTGAATTATTTCATCAATTCAGGATTGTACTATTTTTACTTATTTGATGTATTTTACTGTTGTACTATTGTAGTTTTATATCACTGTCCATGTTCTTTAAGCAACTTTTAATGACACTTAGAAAGGTACTATACAGATTGTTATCATTACTATTAATATGATGCAGACCATCTAAAGAGTTAGAGTTCAGAGTACAAGGCTTTGTCTCCTTAAAAACTGATTATTTGCTTTACAAAGGTGAACATTTTGTTGCTATTATACTGACCTGTATTGTTCCTTATGTTCTGAATTTTGTTAAATTGGTTACATAATGGAAAACCATCCAAAATAAAAAAAAAAAAAATCACATAATCTCTTCAAAAACACCAGCTCCTTTTGAATGTATGTTACTCACTGTAAACTGAATATGATTCTCTAATGACTGTTACTTGTAGATTGTAGAGTGTAGATTATAGAGGACTCTACTTACTGAAACCTTACCCTGAATAACACAGCAGTTCTGCTTAAAATTAATAAAGAAGGTGAAGGGAAGATATGAGTATGGGACTTCCCTTGGTCTTTTGATCTCTGGGGGACTCGAGGAGTGCAGTATGTTATGAAGGTACCTCTGAAAATATTAAAGTGTGTTTTGCCTGAATTAGAGGTAACTGTGTGGCTGATTCATTCAGGGGATACTTTGCACTGACATTTCTGGCTCCGCAGTGCATAAAACATTTCATTATATCTTTGACAAATCTCAGGATGAACATTCATAAAGGTTATATTAATCAGTCCCCTTTTTTTCATATTGTGAGCAAACACACAGAGAGAGAAAACTCAGCCAACTGCCGTGAAATATTTTAATGTGTTTCACTTACTCATTTAAGATTCTCAGCATTCTTTAAATATGTGATTCCACTCACAAAATATAACGGTCTCAAATAGACTCAGAGCTCTTAACCTTTTGCTCGCCCTATCTTTTGTTTTTCAGTTATAAAATGTCAGTCACTCTGACTTACAGTCACAATCATTTACCTTGTAGCATCCTCTCACCACAGAATTTGTAATGTCAATATTTATGACTGTAGAAGAAAAAAATAAATAAATCACAGCTTCTTCTAAAGACACCGTTTGTAAAATTGAATTGAAAAGTGATCAGTATTGTGCAAGTTGTAACAACACGGTCTTAATAACTGTCCATATGTTTTGCACTTATTTCATTAAAACTGTTCATGAGGCCTGTAGTGTATTAGTCCAAGTAGACAGTCTCCTCTTTACACTAGAAAAAAAAAACAAAAAACGATGACAGCAGGAAAACATTTAATAGCCCCGAGAGCTCTTTTACATGGTCCCTCATAAATGCTGGTTTTATATGTTTCCTGCCACTGTACAAATGTGAATGCGCCTTTGAGCTGAAGGGGAGACATGAAAACTGTCTGCTCAGTCGGGCCTCTCTTGATTTGGATTAAAGCAAACTGAAGCTAAGTTTCTGTGGAGGGGGTGACTTTTGCATCTGGTGTTTTAAATTTCAAATTCAATGTAAGAAAAGCAAGGCTGCTTCTTTGTGTCCAAACCACTGAGCCAAGGTCACACATTCTCATTCTGTCCTGGTGTTTTTCTGGCACCAAGTGACCCTGATGAACCGTGGCATGTCCATTCAGTCCAGCTGTTTACTATGATGATGAGAAGTATTTTAGAAGCAGGTCAGCAGCTAGGCCCGGAGAGATAGTGCCTTTGTTGACCTTCTCCTCAAGGCGGGGGAGAGCCTCTCTGACACTGGGGTGATTTTGGAAATAGCAGAGGACGTTTTCCTGGATCAGACTCCACATCCAAACCTTCTGCTGGGCCCTCCGTCGAGCCTGCAGTTCCCCGCTGGCTAACATGCTGTCCCGGTACGACTCCATCTTGGCCCAGACCTCTGGGATGCCGTCACCAGTGTGAGAGGAGGCACGTACCACCTGAGCAGGGAGTTAGAGGCGGGGGGGTGGGGGCGAGATGCATGCATGAATTTGAATCGTCTCTTTTTCCAACAAGCAGTCTTTAGTCTGGACAATACAACTGTTGAGCTCAAAGATGCCGCCAACAGTAGCGCAAACTGCCCCACTTTCTTCAGTATGGAAGGTTTTGTATGGATGGAAACAAATTTGCGTCTCATATTTTAAAATTCTGCCATTGAGACTGTACAGTTCGTGTTGGTTAAATGGTAAAGACACCAACAGAACCACAAATGTCCCAGAGAAGAGCTCTTTCACCCAATCAGCCTTTTCCTCCAAATGTATTACAGAATGGAACAGGCTTCCTGACAACTTAAACGCTATTACACATGTAAACTGTTTTCCTCAAAAGGTGAAATCTTTGTCAGCACTGATCACATCTTAACTTTTTATAAATTTCCATTCTACAGGAATATTTCACTATCTTTAACATGGTTATTTCGTTAAATGGGTATTTAATTTTACTCTTTTTTTGCTAGGTTACGTTTTATTTTTATTAAGATTAAATTTTACATGGTATTGATAGGGATACACTGTGTTTTGTTGTGTTCATTGTATTTCATTTTTGTTTTAGGCGTCCTGTATTATTGGACTTTTGCTCTGAATGGTTTCTGGGTGTCCGCCATTTTTATGTGGGACTACAGATCAAAATTACGTACCCGCTATAATCTGGTGAAACCATCTCTTCATATTTCCTATATGATCAATGTCACTTGCACACTGTCCCTTATAAATAAATAAAGTAATGTATGCCCGAACCACTGGGCTCTCTTAGTGTTAAGTTTGGTTGGTTTATACGTGTAAATAAAATGTTAAGATAAGGACAGCACATTTGAATTTGTTTTATATTCTTGGTCATTAGCTTCATCAATTTGTATACAACAAGCAGTGTTGGATGTGTCTTTTTTAGCAAAATGCTGTGGGTGAAACATAAATACCAAAACCAACAAATGTAAGAATTGCTGTTCTTTCTACACTGCAAAACAAACTGTGGGTTTCTGTCAAGAATATCTATTTTTGACAAAAGCAACATAGAAAGTATATTAAAGTTTAAAGGTAAAAAAGCATTTTACAAATATGTAACTGTTGCTGTTTTCTCGCTCCGTGAGTTCGAAGATTTTTTGTGATGCACTTCCATCCTGGAAGAAGCTGTCATGTCATTTTTCCGTCAGTGTAGCTTTTCATCTCTCCATAACACCTTGTTCACACAAACAATCTGAGGATAACTGTCGCTTTAACGTTCACTTCTTTTTTTGTCTCTTTTCAGAGCTTTTCTACCGATTCAGGAGAACATGATGAAATTCAGCGTAACATTCAAATTCAAAGCAGACACAGAAGTGAAAAGTGCCTAAGATTTACTGGAACATAAAAAGGTCAGGGCAATCAGATGTGCATTTAGTACCCACTAAACTGCCTCTGTAAAAGTTCACCTTCTATTTTCAATCACTTCAGTCCACACGAGAGAATAAAAAGCAAAAAAAGGGAGTTTGGTGGAGGACACAAGACGAGACTACAGTGCTTGAGTAAAATAACACACAGATTCTCTACAAGCTTCAGACTATAATTAAATTATATGTATCACTGGAAGATAATCTGACCACAACTGATAAGTTGAATGAAGGTAGACTGAAGGTATGTGATCATCAGCTAGATAGAATAATTACATTAGGTTCATCACTTTACCAGGACTTTATGTGAGTCTGATGTAAAAACAGGAAATCAAACTTTAGAGCAACAATACTGAACAGAGGGTAATAAAAGCAGCTAATTTGATTGTGTAAATGGCTGATTAAAAAAACCACACACACACACACACACACACAAACAAGCCTAAGGGCACGGCCATCTCGTCATACACAGTTTTTTCTTTGTTTGTCAAGGTTTTAAGTTGTCAAGTTTTTAAATCCTCCCATTTCAGTACAATTAAAATGAATAAACTTTGGATTATGGTCGTCAAAGCATTATAAAACTGTATTAAAATATATTATGATTCATTTAATGTCCCCATTACTCTGAATAATATAGATCTCACCTTGTCACCACTCTACCAAAGAAAGAGTACTACTTTAAAATGCTATAAAAACATTTTTTGTTTTTTTCTTTAGTGACCTGGGTGACCCAGCTGCACTTTCATAGCTTTGGGCAACCTCGAAAACATAGATGAAATCCCAACACTGCACTTGCCATAATTCAGCAGTCCTTTTGCTCGACTCTTCCTGGCTCATGAAAAGCTTTCAAACTGTTTCTCAGAGTTTAAAAATCTGTAATTTTCAAATAAAACTCAACTAGTACACCACTTTATGAAGGCAGGACTACAAACTGCTTTTATGTTTTCGACAAGACGAAAAAGCATTTGATAAAAGCAAAATATTCGGACAGGCAAAATTTTAAAATAATAAAACATATATCAGGGCAAAGATGCATCAGCACAATATCTTTAAGAAAAAATATGGCTTTAAATATGACGTAAAGTAAGGAAAAATTATGTCAACTGAGTATCTTCTTTATTCCAAATATTGTTCTTCTCATTGGTAAAGCTGAATTCCTTGACAGAAATTAATTAGCATCTATTTTTACAATTGACTGATAAATTATGGTTCATGGTGTTGGATTAGCTGCTTTTCTCTGTTTTGTAAAAATAATGTTCGAATTTAAAGCTTTTCTTGGGATCAAGTAACACAGAAAATCTTGGGAAGATTAAATGATAATAAACAAATTATTAGTAAATATTAGTTGCAGCCACATGCCCGTAGACACAGCCATGTGCCACATGCCACAGCCACATGTAGACAGAGAATGACTAAAAAGTGGTTGAAGACAAAATCAGAGATGATGCCACTCTGGCTGAACACAAAAGAAAAGCACAAAAACCAAAAGTAAGAATAAATAGAGAGAGTGACTGGCGACTGTGGGAGCAGCCTGAGCTTTGATAAGAGCATGCAGACTTCAAAATGAGCAAAATGCATGACACAGCAGTTTAGTATGTAGAGCAGTAGGGAGAAGGGGATTGGTGTGGGGAAGGGCGATGGGGGGGTTGGGTAGCACATTGGGCTGGTTAAACAAAAGGCCAGGCATGCATACGGGTGAATTGGGACAAGTGGCATGGACTGACACACTGCAGTTTTTATGCTCTGACATGACCATCATCATCCTCAGCATCATTTCCCTCCTTCCCTCCCACTTTCTCCTGGGTCAGCTTACCTCTCTGTGGGAAGGCTTGTTGGGCTCACATTGCAGCTGTGGCTGCCCAGTGAGTCGAATGTTTTATTTTTGATGAATGCCTTCTTGTGCTTGGTTCCCTCCCTCCCTCACTACGCCATTAATTAAGAAAGAAAGAAACACACACACACACCTTGGGATTCCAGGACTTGGACTGTCTCCTGAGCAGTTTGAGAGCGCTGGTGTATTCAGTCTGCATCTTTCTGGCTGGCACCACCAGATCTCCATCCGACTTTGTTACCACCACCAAGTCTGCCCTCTCAATGATGCCCCTCTTGATACCCTGGACAGAGGATTTTTCATCAGAAATGAATGTGAATAAATTTACAAATCACCATAAATAAATCTGATCTAGAAACCTAATGTGCTGAGGGATTTCTGTGTAGGGTGATGGATGGAGCCTTTTTTTGGCTGAAGCTGAATAGAAGAAATAAAAGACCATTTGATAGTTTTTCTTTCTATCCATTCCTCACTGATGTCAGCTGCAGACTAAAGTAAAACAAAATAAATAAATAAATAAATAAATAAAAAAGTGAAGTTGCTTAAGACAGTTTCCCTAAAAAGTGCTTTATACCTGTTGAAATATAGTCGAAAATCAAGATGTTATTCTACTTTACTTGAGTCATACAATTCAACTGATATCTAAGTCACAGTTTATGGCATTTCTGCTGAATTTGTGAGCTATTATGGCATTATATTATATTTTATACAAATTTCCATTGTGTTTTATTTTAAAATGTGATTATAACAATTAAAACAATTACCACTTGATTGATTAATGACCATAATCACCATATTAACCCTATTATTTGTTATTTGATTACTTTGTAGTAATTAAACTAATTCATAAATTCACAAGCATATATTTTATTGTAAACATACTCATCTTTGGGTGAAACAAGGATTCAAAAATAGAAGATGTATTACCCATGTTATTATCTTGTCCAATGCCAAAACTGCAGTAACTGGGTATTCTCCACACAATTACAGCTAAGCACCACAAGAGATGGCTAACTGGAAAAAAATGATGTGGTCCATTTTTTATCCTAACCTGACATATTAGCACTGGTTCACTCAACCAATAACACAAAAAACGTGCTCCTAACAGAAGGCAACACCTGACACCAATGATGAGGTTGATGGTGCCGTTGTTCACTTACTTGCAGTTCATCGCCCCCTGCTGGTGGAATCAGCAGAACAAACATGTCAACCATGTCAGCCACTGCAAACTCTGACTGGCCCACACCTGGGAACAAAGACAACATATTTGAACTTTCTCCACCGACAATATTGAGGCTCTTTTTAAACATTAAACCAAGTTATACCAACAGTTCACCTGTGTATGACTTTCCAGTACAACATATGAACAACAGAAAAATTACTCAGCGTATAATACAATTTTTAGTTAGGACTTGTTCAGAAATACTTTTGAAGAAAGCATTTCTGTCGAGAGCTTGCCTGAGCTTTTACAATTTTCACACGGAAATCCTAGCCTCTGGGCCAAATGGTGTCTGTTGCACCAACCTCATAAACAAAGAACCAAGAGCTAGATCCAATATTTCAGCATATTTATTTAATACAGCTCTCATCATACATTTCCTGATTTCATTTTGCATACTGCTTAGTGAAAGTAAGGGAAACAACTCTCAACATGGTTTTATATAGTTTGGTTTATTTAGTGCAGACCCTAATTTTACTCAAAAGGAGGCTCTTTCACATATTTTTATTCAAATACGTGGCTGTTTATAATAAACAGAAAAGAATCAGATACAAGGTGAGACTACATTTGTGAAGGAAACCTTACACAGGAAAGATCAAAGTTTTAGTCTGTCGTGTAAATGTAAGATTAGTAAAATAAATACACTGATGTATTTATGTATGTAGTAATAAATCCCAATGTCTTACCTACAGTCTCAACCAGGACGATGTCATATCCTGCCCCCTCACAGAGAACAATGGCCTCATTCGTCGTTCTGGTGACTCCACCGAGTGTTCCAGAGGTCGGCGACGGCCTGATGAAAGCATTCATGTCCCTGGAGAGTTCAGTCATACGAGTCTTATCACCCAACAGGGATCCTGCACCGAAAATAATCATTTTAGTTTGTATAGTCATTTTGGTAACCAATGATTGGAAGAGTGTAGCAGTGCCATCGTAATTAATTCAGAACCTAAACAACATCGTAAACTGTATGTTATTTTATAAAATATCATTACACGCTACAATTACTGACGTAGATAAATACGTTTAAAAGCACCAATAGTCTTCAGGATCAAATCTTTATAATCAGTGTCTCAGATGGTACCTCCTGTAGTGCAGGAAGACGGATCAACAGCCAGCACTGACACCTTATGTCCACGTCCCGTCAACATCTTCCCCACCACCTCAATGAAGGAGGACTTCCCAGCTCCAGGGGGACCAGAGAGACCTGGGAAATTAACAGAAGGATCAAATCAGCAACACCAGCAAAGGACCAGCACCTGTTTTTATAACTGGGCCTTGTTGTCTGTTCATGAGACTGAGGAATCTTTCACTAAGAATAAGCAAAATTGTTTTGTTTTACAAGAATGAAAATTATTTTTTTGTAATGCTTATGTGGGCTACTCAGTTTAAAGCAATAAATTACCTAAAAATCACTAACACTGGATAGTTCCTCCCTTTGCTCTCAGCCATAATTCTTTATGCCATGGATTGCTGAAGATGCTGGAAACATCCCCTCGAGGTTCTTATGTCTCTGCACCATGATTACATAACTTAATTTCAGTAGATTTATCATCTTCACATTCATGCTGCCAATCTCCATTTCCTCCACATCTGAAAAAGTGGTTTACTGGCTCTTGTGACTGGAATCACTGTCATATTCATGAAACCAGAGATGACTGTTGCTTTAAAAAGGAGCAATATGATGGCAAACTGTCACCTGAGAGGGAAACACCAGCCAGAGTGATGCATTCAACCCATGACTGACTGGGATAACAGGGAGTCTGTACACCTTGAGATAAAGCAATACAACTAAATATCCATGTTGGCCTGAAAACACATTCCCAATTTGCTTAAAATTAGACACTGTCCTCTTGTTGTCACACATTTCAGCTGAATACAGAAACTGAGCCCACACACCGACTCTGAAGGCCACCGGCCTTCCTCCGTTGTGCCTCTCCTGCTCTGTCCTGTAGGCCAGCATCCTTTGCAGCAGAACCTGGGCCAGCTCTTTCTTCCTGGGATGCTGCGTCTCCACCAGAGTGATGGACTCAGCCAGACATGCCCGCTGTCCTGCAATCAGTCCGTCGTACAGTTTGGTCAGACGTCTCTGCTCAGGGCCACTCAGGTCCTTTATGAGCTCACCAGGGGCTGTTGTGCTCACGCCCCTTCTGTACTGGCAGCTGAGACCCAGGACGGTGGTTTGGGAAAAGAGTGGGGGACCTGTGAAGCCCGGCTGGGGCAGGCAGCATGTCCTGGTGGAGGGAAAGGAAAAGATGTATCGTAGGAGGCCAAGGCGTCCCATTTTAGGATGGATATGGGGCATCTAAGAAATGAAAGAGAGAAAACATTCTTTTTTTTTCACCCATTCATTAAAAACTTCAATCTTTTACCATCCAAGTGACAGAAAAAAATCTGAAAACAGTAATATCACTTGGCTTTTTGGCTGAATTTGTCACTTACTAAGCGACTACTGAAATGTTATCGGCCGTGAGAGCAAAGAGAAAACTTCAACACGACCACTGACGGCGAGTCCGCCCGATAAAAGCTCATAACTGTATCTATAAAAAGTTGTAACCAGAAAACAATTTACAAAGCATGTAATTGAAGTCGTGTGAATTCACGCTGACCTCGAACCAGAGACGTTTTTCCCCTTTTTCAGGTTACATGTCACCCGGTGTTTCATTCATTCTCTTCCGCTTCCGGTGAAGCACGGCCCCGCCCCCCACAAATAGTTCCGTCTATTTAAATACACGGTGAAAAATATTATCATATTGTATTATCATAATATGAAAATAATAACATACAATACTCCTACTAATAATAATTAGATATAAAATACGTCGTCGTATGAAAATGTAAAGCTGAAGTTTGACCAGCAGAGAGCAGCAGAGGTTAATTTTTACATCTGAACTCACAGACTGAGTCTACAACATGAAGCAAATCTTAAAAGTAAAAAACAAATAAACTAACAACCAAAAAAACAAACAACAACACTGATTTCATTTTTTTTTTTTTTTTCATTTCATTTTCAACAACTTATTCGTCAGGGTCAGGAGGTGCTGGAGTGAGTGAGGGCACACTGATTGTAGTTTTCCTGAGTAGGTAAATCACCAATTGGATTTATAAAGATCTAAATAAATATAAATTTGCAGATGTAATTTTTTTTATAGTTTGTTGTTAACAGGAAATTTATGATTCTAGCAAAAATTATTTGGAATATCTACAGAACCAGACCTGTGATGTTTTATAAAATTCCTATTTAATCATATGTGGGCTTTTAATTAGGCTATTGTTAATTTCTTTTTTATATTTTCTGGTGCCTATACAGGTCCAGGTTCTGTTAAAGAACAGATAATGATACTATTAAACATTATTACATACTGCTGGGAAGAAAAGATAAAAATATATCACTAAATTCATGTACTAAATATTTTAGGCTATATCACTGCTAACAACTGATATGTAACACAGAAGCCAAACTGCATTGTTTTTTATGAGAGATCACGTGTCAGAGAAGTTAGAAAGAAGTTACTGATCAAACCTTTTAGGACTTCACATATAGTTTGTTATATCTTGGTTTATACTGTATGTAGTGGTAAAGTATTTTTACTTACTTTCACAAACTTTTATAAATTAATCATGCAAGTGGCTAAACCTTCCCACGCTGTTTCCACTGCATCACAGGCCTCTGACCTGAAGGCAAGCTGAACACTTCAGTATTTTTAGTTGTAGACATCCAGTGTCTCTGCTCCACCTGATGTGCTTGTGTATGGAATTTGGGAAAAACATGCAAACTCTTGGGAGGCAGCAGAACTAACCACTGTGCAACCATACCACCCACATCACGTACAGTCGAATAAAACTCTTGCACGCAGAAAAACACACACAAACTAATTTTTGTCAGTGATTTCCAGGGGAGCTTCCTGGAAAACTGCGCTAACATCACCATGTGACCCATAAAATGCTGAATTTTTTTTTTTTTAAATGATTTTATGTGCTTTCATACAACTTACTGGAAAATCCAATAATGCTTAACATTAGTGCATTTGACTTTCAGATGCACTTCTAATTGTTGTGCCTCCCTAGTTGAATGTCTACCCTCATGCACACAATACACACTCATAGTCTGGTTGATGTTTTTGTCCCTGACAATACCATGATGCATATTTTCTTAGCATGGGTGGCCTTTCATTAAATGGACAGGGAAACAATGTCACACAAGCATACACACACGGGCACAAACGAATGCTGTGATGTTGTGTTCATGAATAAGACAGACATCTTGCAATTAATGAAACAAATTTATTGAATCTTCCAGTAGAGACTTGATATTCATGGAATAAAACTGCTTTTCTGGGAGCTTTACCGAGGAGAAGAGGAAAAACAAAAAATAAAAGTGCAGACAAAAAAAACAGAACACATGTTCAAAAAATACAAAAAGAATGTAAAGAGTACAACAGTTTAATATGCAAGAACTGCTCAAAGCATAAAAGAATTGAATGACAAAATCTATGTTTTATTAAAAAAAAAAAAAAAATCATGTTGGGACATCAGGATCTGATTCCCTTTTCTCAGTCAACAATTAAAATTTGAATGCTCAACATTTCCCCATAAAAGTCATTTAACAAGTTTTGCTCGGTCAATGTAATAAGAGAAAGAAGCCCAGTCACTGAAATATTAATGTCCTCAATGTGACTCTGTATTGACACATTTGATTTTGCTGCAGGATTATACAGCAAGGGACAAACTAACCTGCACTTGTATTTGCCTCTGCTTCATTACATGTTTAGCTACCAGTCTTAAATGTGTAGCACTACACTAACCAAACTATGCTTCGCAAAACCAGACTGCACAGCACATATTCTAGTAGTGAATATATCTAAACACTATTCTGTTTTTCTTAAAATTCATTTGAAACACGAGTGTAACACAAGATGAGCAACATTTAAACATTAGTCTTTTATGTCTGAAATGCCCTTTTAGTGCCATGCCCCACACTAAACCCGACCCAAAACTCTCAAACTCCCCTTAATTTGCCCTCATATTATTTTTCATGTTTTGTGATATGGGATTTCATTACAATAACTTTGTACTGCTTTAATTTATTATCCTAAAAAAAAAAAAAAAGAACACTTAGAGGAAACAGCATACTAGTTTAACTGTCTGGAGTTTTGAATTTTTAGTTACACTGGTCATCCTCAAAGTCCCTGCTAACTTTTTACATGTCTTAAGTACATTTCATGCCAATACCATTACAGTCAGACAGAAAACAGCTGCCAAATGCAATTCCGGTGGCCTGGAATGTCCCATAGTTCTTTTAACTATAAACATGTATCTGGATTTTTGAGGGAATATTTAGATGAAAGCTAGTTATGAGTCAGAATAATAGAACAATGAAAAAGAGACGTTGTTGGAGCAAGATCAGGGAAGATACTTGCATCATGATGAGTGTGATGGTCTAATTATTACAGTTGGTCACAAAGATCAAGTATCTTCCAGTTGCATCACGCTCACTTTACTTACTCCTCTCCCAGTCTGTAAATGTGCCCAATTCAGACGTCCTTCAAGTAGAGAACAAACCAACCCATTTACCATCCCACCAAACCCTAAAGGTCCCAGATTAGCCCGTGTTTCAGTCCAAAATTTAGTTAGACTGAAGCACGAACCAATCTGGGACCACTTAGCCCCTATTCTTGTCACTTAAACCAAAATGCTGGGGTATGGACAGCCATAGAGCTGAGGACATTGAAGCCTAAGATACAGAGGATATAGGGTTGTGGGGGGAGCCCATCTGGGTTAGCACCTTATCCAACCACTGCAGGGGCCCATGCAGGTGAATCTCAATCCAGCAGGGTGTGCTGGTCACATCCTGGCGGTGGTACTCTGCTCCCCAGCCCTGGAACGCACATGGAAACACACCATTTAGGGCAGCATAATTGCACACTTGCTACAGTAGGTGGCAGTGGTGCTCTCATGTGGCGTGCCATTAAACAGTGGGAAA
This sequence comes from Remorina albescens, assembly GCA_034769265.1. Lineage (NCBI taxonomy): Eukaryota > Metazoa > Chordata > Actinopteri > Carangiformes > Echeneidae > Remorina > Remorina albescens. The sequence continues at coordinate 5,805,105 of CM068487.1, forward strand.
TTAACAAAGATTGGTGTGCGTATTTTGTGTCTAAAAACTCTGTCAGTAGACAGCATGAAGCCAAATAAATTAAGGCGGCACTGACAGACATTACACCCCAATCACGCCGATCAGCTGCTTAATTTTTGCCAGGTTAAAGTGTTTTATTTATTGTCCTCCTGAGGTAATGATACTGATAAATTGTATTTATTATTATTTATCAATTTTATTTAAGTTTATTTAGCAGTAACAAATGGTTCAAGTCGTTGTTGTAAGTTTGTGTTATAATTTATTTCTGGGAGATTGATGCATATTCGCACTCATCGTGGTGACTGAAAAGTGTTTAAGGTTCAACTTTGTTGAACTTAATGTAAATGGTCACTATTAATCTTTTCTGAAAATGCACTCAGACTGAAAAACAAAGCTAATAAAGTTAATCTTTTTGTTAGTGTATCTGTATTTCTTTTTTTGGTTTTCTTTAATTTTAATAAGCGTTCAAAGTTTTGCAGAAGTGTGCTTGTAACAATTTTATAGACAAACAATACTATAGAATTACTAGTGTAGTAATACCATACTATAATACTATATATAGTGGTGGTGGGGGGGCTGCTTCGTAGGAGGGGCGTAACAGAAAACAATTGAGAACCACTGGTTTAGGGTAAAGATGGGGACACAGCTGGTTTTCTTCTCCCTCAATAAAATCCATTCAATTCAGATTATTTAGACAGTCTGGCGTGAACATTAATAATTGGAAAATAGGTACATTTTTCACCGGTCAATAACATAAAAACAATCTCCCCCATAGCATAAGGTTTTTTTCCGTCTACTAGCTTACCTTAACGAAGCTCATGCGAATGGTACACATTTTCGTGAGCTCATAAACCGCCTCAAAACCATGGTTGACGGACTGCGCCAGGAGCTCAGCAAACTCCTGGTTGTTGAAAATCTTCAGGCTGCAGCCGCTGGGAATCTTACACACAGTTGTGGGATGGAAGCCGTGGTGGTAGTTACAGTTACGACTCTGGACGAAGATACTGCTGTCACTCAGACATTCTGCGTACACTTCCCCACCAACATAATAGAGATGGACACCTGTGAGCAAGCAAGACATGCTGTGTTGGTCAAAGACAGAGCAGTTGTGTCATAAACAAACAAACAAAAAAAGGCTCCAAAACATCATTGTGGTCAATCTAAAAATAAATACACTACAATCTTCACTCAATTTGTTGTTATTGTTGATCCCGATTTCTATTGACAAAATTAATTGATTTAGTCTTGTCTACTGACAGCACATCATAGCCATTGATGAGGTTTCCATACTTCACCTTTGCCGATGTGCCGTCGGGTGTTCTCAATGGTGGAGTTGCGGTTGACGTTGGAAAGCAAACCAAGACAAAATCGGTTGCGGTTGTTGGAGGGATCTGTGAAGCCATCAACAAGCACACTGGTAGAGGAAGCTTGGAATGCCTCTCCAACACGATTGTTGAGCTCATAGTAAACAATAGAGCACCAGTGCTTGGGTTCTTCATAGGCCACAGGCTGCACATCTGCGCAGGAAACACATTAACAAGTCACAAGAGTGTGCTGAGTACACTGTAGCTGCAGAGACAGAACCAGAAACATTTAATGTACATTTAAGACTCATTTGTGCAGACTCCTGTGCAGACAAACCGCCAGGATCTTCTGATGCCAGGGGAGGCTCAGCTGTAAATCCTACTCACCGCTGCAATTATTTTTTCCAAATTGTCCCTTGCAGCCCGTAACGATAACTTGAATAAACATATAGGACCCACCGGCTACATTTGTGTACATTTACGCTGACCAAAATCAATGCCGATGTATCCGAAAGCATGCAGACTGTCTGGGGTCTGTGTGCCAGCTTTTATTGAACAAGCTAACTCTCAATAACAAGGGGGCTGGCCATGGTCTCTATGCATGCTATCTCAGGTTAAGCCAGTGCCAGCTGGCCTCACCCTCTTTGAAAGGGAGGAATAAATCATGTTTATCTAAGCACATACTTCTCCCAAACTTCCTCTGTAGCGTGGTACTGGCTAGCAGGTGTGTTTTGTCTGTTCTCTTCCAAACGCTGGCCTACAATAGAGACCCGCTCCCCTATACAGGATGCAGCTTGTGGAAAAGAACATAAAGACTCCCTAAACTCCCGCTTCAGGCAAACATCTCAGCAGCTCTTCCTTCTACTGCTGTCACGAGGTGTGAGCAGTCTCTGGGCCTTCTGTGCATGATAACTAAAAAAGGTACAAATATCTGGGTGTCAGGTATCAAATCAGAAGTTTAGACCACAATTTAGATATTTCTCAATGACATAAAACTAATTCAAAAACAATTATTCCTATTAAATTTATTTCCACTCTTATTTCTACTTTATTTTATTTTTTCAGTTCTAATAACATCATGCTTGCGTAAGAAATTGTTGAGATTAGTAACTCAATGGCATTGCCACCAACAAGGGCCAACGAAGCAAGAGAGATGAGCCAGCAAGACAATCAGACAGTCTGTAAACAGGCCAACCATTAAAAAAGATTATGTTTATCATACCCCTCAGTTCCAACCTGAGGGTCTGAGTTTACAAGATGATTAAAAAAAGTGGGAACCACTGACCCTCATCACCTGGTGTGATTTTAGAGGTAAAACCAGGAGAGACAGCATTTGAAATACCAACAATAGTCATTGAATAGGATCATTTTGTATGACAAGTGCAGCAGGGCAGAATGTAATACAGTTACAGTTTGAGTAACTTTAAAACATTTTCTTAAAAATTGGTTACCAATGGGTTAGGTTTTTTTTAAATTTCTCTGATTATCTGACTACTAGCATTTTCTTCAGTTGAGATCTCTTTTTAAAAATGGTGCCACATTGACAAGTTTCAGCATTTAACTTAGATTAGTTTTGAATATTATTACTGACATTTCAGAAGCACCAATGCTTCGAAAATGATGACATTTCCTTTGCATCAAAATCATTCCAGATACCATCTATTATAAATTAATGAATACAATGTTCAGATGTGTACAAAACAAACAATATAAAACCAAAAATGTTAGATAGCAGCAATTATTAGACCACATTTAAGATCTGAAAGTTGGAGATAATAAGTGAATCATTAGCAAGGATCGAGTCATTACCACCAGCAGAAATGACATAATGCCTGGCTTTTATAGGCCATAAAAGATCTCTGAGGCCTGCCTTGATTTGATGAGTCTTTGAGATTCCCCTGGGCTTGCACCCAAAAAGTCTCAGCGTGAACAAGCTGATCCTTTTCCACACACTGTCCAGGCTTTATCTTGTAGAATAAGTTATTACAAGTTTCTTCTCTCTCTCCTTTTTTAATTTAGAATTTGACCACAGGAGAAAAGATTACTTTAAAAATAGCCAGGCTTCTCGAAATCTTTGCACATGCAGATCAAGGCAAGCAGGTGCAGACAGCTTTATGTGGATGATATGACTGTGCACATAAGGCTGTGTGTATGTGTTTGAGAGAGACAGAGAGAGATATTGCCACAGTTACCTGCCCGGTTGTTACTTTCTAAAGGCAAGGGTGGAGCCATTAGGTTGGTGTCCATTGGTTGGGGGCAATCCTGAGTCATCTGCTCCTCTGGGGGCATGTAGGCAGGAGGGGGAGTCTCTGCATCCAGAAGGGTCCAGGGAAGACAAATGAGTAGTTGCTCAGTACAGCAATACAGAGGAAAAGGACAGCAAGTGAAAGATAATTCAGTGTTTGGCCTCACCTGGCATTTGGAATGGACTGCCGGGGTCAGAGCTGGATGGTGAATGAGGGAAGGTGGCGCTGCTACCACTTCCCGGTGAGTTTGGGTAGCTGTTTCCTGGCGAATGCGGGAAAGGCATTGTGTTGGCCTGAGCAAAGGACTCTGGGAAAGTTGCATTTTGGGGCATGTGTGGCTCATTCTGCTGAAGAGGATTGCGGAAGCGAGGCAGCATTGTATGCTTGGCATTGAACTCGCTGTTCCTTGGTACCAACACAGGCGGCAGCACTGACGAGAAAGACACAAAAATTAAGAATGTATCCACTAATAAGTAATGTTAACAGAACTGAAACTTTCAAAACTCCCACATACTTCAGTCTGATTTTAGTCACAATTCAACATGTAGTAAAACAGCACTACTCTATTTTCACTACTAATCTAATAATTTCTGCACTATAGCAATAAATCTGAGCCACATGCAAAATCTATACATACAGATTTGGAAAGTAATCTCCATATTTGAATTCAAGAAAAATAAATGAATCTCTTTCTGGCGCTTTCCACATTCTGAGTGCAGATGTCCCTGTATTAAAAAAAAAAAAAAAAATCTGCTTCAAGTCTATTGGTCTTAGCCAGCAGTGCTTGGCTCAGACTCTCAGGTTTCTGCTCAGAAAAGACATTTTTATGGAGGCCATTCTTGGGGTATTCATCTCTTAGGGTAAATATCCTTTCTGATGAGAGGGCTATTCACGTGTATTACATACAAACGCACAGAGATACGCTTCACTTGTGCCTATAAATACTTTTGCAGATAAATAAAGCTAGTGCTGAAATTTTAGATGGGGCACACGCTGCTGTCAGTGTTCCTGCAGGTAGACCATGTGTGCTGCAGTGGGCCAGCACATCAATGGAGCAGTTCATTTCAAAGGTTATATGTTGAGCAGGCGGACAGCTGTGGTGCTTGGTAGAATAGTGAGGGAAGATTGACAGGATGTGTGCGTGTAAGCGGATGGCGTTAAGGGAGACAAGGAGGGAAGGGGGTAGGGTGGACAGACAGGTGCTCTTGGTCGAATCACCTCAGGCCCCCAGTTTTCCACCCACTGCCACACAAAGTGTGCAAGGCAGGCAACAATTCTTTCCTCCTATTGTGTGACTGGCTTCCTGTTCCAGCCATCCTCAGAGAAACTGTTCGTGCAGTCGTGGGTGTGTTTGTATCCTCGTTTTAGTAACACGCATGCAAGTATGAGCCTGTGTGCCTTTATGTGTCTACATGTGTGCATAAATGCTGAAAAAAAGAAAAAGAAGGGCCTGCAGTACAGACCATGCCCAAAACAAAGCCCTCATTCTCTCCCGGATGGAATTTCCTGCTCCACACACACATGAACGAAGGCAGGCACACACACACACACACACACACACACACACACACACACACTTGGCCCTTTACACACTAAGCACCATGCACACAGCTGTTTCTATCTTGTCAGCTGAGTTAGTAGGAGGCCAAATAGTGTTTGATTTGTCTCGTTTCTCCACTACCTTTGCAGTCGAGCACGAGGCTAAGGAGTGACTTGCCCAAGGAAATTAGGTCAGCTGGGTTAATATAATTTTCTTGTGGGTTTTTTCCTACTTGTGTGAATATCTTTTTTGGTAAAATATTAGAATTAGCTGTTTGATTAGTACTTAATTTGCTGCCCTTTTGTCAGGCACACTTTTACATGAGTTTTGGACAGCTCTGCAAAAAATAATGTCACTACTAATGGTCAAATGTTAACAATGCACTTTATGTAAATTAAATTAATCAAGTCTATATTAAGGAAGAAGTTATATGAGACATTAGGATGAAAATAATACCAGATTTCACCTGATTAGGTGAAATTGCTTATAATAAATCTTGTTAATAAAAAGTGTGTAGCAGTTTTTCTTACTGTTGTAAACACCCAAAATTGTAGGTGAAGAGATGGAAAAGAATAAAATAAGAGAGGATCTGCAGGAGTAATTACAGTAGAATAAAAGCTTTGAAATTTAAAATTTTGGCTTTCGTTTAGTTTTTTTAGAAAAGGAAAAACATACTGTAGGGAATTGTTATCCTAAATCCTAAAAAGCAGGTACACTGTCATCAGTGTTTAGTATGATACTTACTATCAAGCCATCATATGTCAAAAATTTAATCTTAACACAAATTCAGACCCTGGGTTTTTTTGTGGTTTTCAGATAAGGGAAATACGACTACCTACAGATGTGTAACTCCAGGAAAATCAAATTGCAAAACTCTTTGGAATAATTTGTAATGTACATTAATAATACCACAAATTAATTATTGTAATACTGACATTGCAAAATAATATGGATTTAATCTGGTTTAGTCACCTCATGGTCAATATATTTAGTAAGGTTAGTATCCACACAGATACATACAGTCCCAGTAATTTCAGAATTGCATTACTCACCTGGACTGTCCACTCGTTTGTAGTGGTAGGGATTGATACACACATCCTTCTGTTTGGAGCCAAAGGGGTACTCGCAACATTCGAGGGCCTTCAGCTCATGGTGGGACTGCAGGTCGGGCCAACGCCACACCCGGCAATAAATGACATGCGGCAGACCTTTCCTGTGAGACACCTGCAGCCGTCCATCCAGGGAACGGGGGATTGTCACGCAGTTACTGGGTTGACCTGGGCAGCTGAGAGCCCTCTCCAGCTCCTCCATGGCTCCCTTCTTCTTTTTTAGTTTTTTAACCAAAGCATCCACAGCCTTTTCAGCCCATTTCTCTTCCTCGTCTCCCTGTTTCCAACCCAGCAGCCGTTTGACTGCGGGGCTGGTAAAGGAGAAGAGTGAGGTGACGTTCATGATGGACTAGCCGCCCTCGTCCCCTCTCCCTTCAGTCCAAAAGGAAGTGTGAGTAGTGATGAGATGCAGTCCAGTCTCAGAAGTCAAAATATATTATTTGAGAGGGGTTTCTTTTCCAGATAATCCTCAGTTTCCAAGATGGCAGAGCAGATCCTCTCTACAACTACTTTCTGGAAGAAAAGGAGATGTAGGTTAATATCTATAGGCAAAAATCTCCTCCAAGTGTGCCTCTCTCTCACAAACTTCCTGCAACTAAAGTGAACCTTAATCTCTTCTCTCCTTATACTTCACTAGTGCTGATGTCTCATCAGAAAACCCTTTGATGAGGTGATGATGTCGGTTATAGCTGTTACAGCCATGTCAGTCATGGCTTCTGGGAAAGGAGTCACAACAGATGCCCTCCTGTGAACATCAGTCCCAACCAGGCATTCTGCAGATAGCTTCCTGTCCGTATGGCTTGTCACATTACCACCACTTAAATCATTTACAGCAAATGACTTCACTTACTGTATGGAGTCCACAAAATGTATGCAAATTTGGACTGCATGTTGAACACGTGAGTCACTCTTCAAAGGGTTAAATTTGAAACCCTGTCCTTTTGTTCTGCATCTGTATCACAGCTTTATGGTAGCTCAAATCTATCAACAGCTGAAGATTTCACAATATCTGCAAAAACCATTTCCATATTAGTTCTATTACAGAATCTTTTTGGTCCAAAAATGCCATAAAATAAAGTTTCCAAAGTAATATTTTGTCCTTAGTTTTTGTTTGACACTGTTAACTGATAAATCACCTCAAGAATACATATTCATTTTTATTTAGTCTGCTGATTTTTTGATGATTAATCATTCAGTCTACAAATTGTCACAAATTCTTGCCACATACCAGTTTTCAAAAGTACAACCCGACATCCAACTGCTTATTTGAGAAACCAATTGAAAAGCAAAAGATATTCACATTACACTCATAGTTGCAAGGGCAACCAACAACTATTTAAATTTAAGAAGCTTTAGTCATTTTTGTATTATACCCTTATTTATGCTTAAAATAGACTCAAATAACAGAATAAAATCAAAAATTGGTAAAATCCTTTTATATTATTAAGATTGATTGATATTGTCATGTAAAACTTTATATAATCTACATAGTGATCAAGTAAATTATTAACATTGGCTTCTGATAGGCTTATTTATTGTCTTCTGTTTGTTTAACTACACAACTGTAAGTCAAACTGCATGTGACATATGAAAAAATCTTTCAAAATTTCAGAGGAAGAGACTTTAAATGAGCGGCCTGCTGGGGAAAATGTTCTATAAAGCACCAACCAACACTGGTGTTGGGCAGGAATGAGAGGGACAATAAAAAGGAAGTGCATGTGGACCCCAGGATAAATGTACCCATTCACTTGGGTCCCACAGGAGCAATTGAGTAGGTAGGAGGTGCACACATTCTAGCTTTAAAAAGGGAAAACAAGAGCACATTGAGGTCTTCCAGTTAAACCTTCTTTTCAAGTTGTTCAGAATGTAATTAGGGAGATAATGCATAGTTGCAGTTCAGGTTTAGCTGCATATAAATGCTCAGATGCGAACCCAGAATCAAATAAACAGCTTGTCAGAAATCCTCCACCTTTTATCTGCAATGAGTCATGGGTGAGGATGCATCTCTCTCTGACAGTAAAGCCTGCAGTATATTGGATTTCCTACAAGCAGGAACGAATACATCATTAAGACTGCCCTGTAGTTATTCTTGGCCTTTCAGATTATAGGATAAATTGTTTTTTCTATCTTTGTCAGCTCCTGCATGTGTAGGCTATATCACACTGACAAATGGGCAGGGAAGTTAGATGAGAACAGGTGTTGTTTACAATGCGTGTATGCACGCGCACGTGTGTGTGTGTGTGTGTGTGTGTGTGTGTGTGTATGCGTGTTTGTGTGTGTCGTGGAGGCTCGGGACACTTGCTATTGCCAACCACACTGACTGGAACACAAATGAAAGTTGTTACATACTGATCAAAAGTGATGTGGGTGGGTGTGTGTGATTTAAGGGAAATGTATCTCAACACCAATGTCTATTGTGTCTCAAGGACCCACTGCGATACCACTCCCTGCAAGTATCATAAGAATATTATTCAGGGAGACAGGAAACAGGCTGCGTAGTTATGTCTTGATATCTGTCATCTCCAGCACAGCAGCGACATCATTTCCTCGTGCTGAGAACAGCAGGTTTTTTTCACAGATGTGGGCTCCGAGAGAAAATGGTTTCCTCAGCTGGCCAACTCTGACCTCTCTCTTTTGCTTATTTTTTTTTATAACATTTACAGTTGGGGAGAATGGGTCAGGACACAGAGGTGTTTCGTCACTGGAGTAGCTGGACTTCTGTGGCATTGCCTTAAAAATTTCTATACAAACTATTGGGTGGGTGTTGATACAAAAAGTGGGACTGCAGCCAAAGCATTATCTCAGTTCTTAACCTAATAGTTAATTCCTTGATTGAGCAAAAGACTGTTTTGTATTCAAAATGTCAGAATTAATGTATGCAATCAAAATTAACACACAAAACATTTAATTTGAGAAGAGAAGCCTTATTTTTTATTTTATTTTTTTTTTTACAATTAAAGAGGAAATATCTGATTGTAAATCTGACCAGACTTTTAAAGCCTACATTTGGAAATTCACATTCTTTGGCCCTTGATACATTTCTGTTGGGACAAGAAAGTCCGATTCATTATTGATGATGGCTGGCTACGGTTATAGATTGATTTCAAAATAAGTATAATTTGGAAATCTTTTAAAATCGAATGCACCACTATTCAGTGACCTTGCCAACGTCTATTGCAAATCTGACTCAGCACATCTTCATGCACAGCAAAACAGAATTCAGAGCCAAATGTGGAAAATAAACAATAAAACAGTGCAGAAAGGCAAAAGCAGAGCTATCATGTTTGAACCATGGTGGCCAGTCAGACACAGGAGGAGTCGTTTTGATCCACTTCCAGCCACAGAGCTGCTTTGATGGCCTCTCAGTGACAGCTTGCACTATCAGCAAATTCAGGACTGGCTGCACAAAGATGAGCTTTAATCCATTTCAGATGGAAGATTCCAGAAAGTTCTGTAATGTAAAATTTGGAGCAGGATCACAATCCTCTACTGTCATTCAGCTGCAGCTGGAGACCATATCTCTGATTTCTAATCCTAACAATCATATTTGACTGATGGCCTGAACACATGCTTATTTAAAAGGTCTGATATGACTTTGAGCTGCTTCTCTGCACAATGCTAGTTTATAAGTTTTCTGTAAGGCAGTCAAAATATAACTGCACCATTGTGTCTCCCTGTTCCTATACCATTGTATAGACTAGGATGTTTGCATTTTTGAGAACCAGATTTCCAAATAATTCCATGGAAATTTTCAGAACTGGTCTGCACATCAATGCAGTTTTGAAGAGTCTAATAATCGAGTTGCATTTTTGTTGCACTCTTTAATGAACAAACCTTTCCTGACTTTGGCCCAAGAAGATTACATCCTCATTCCTGATTGCAACTACACAGCTGATTGGCTGGGGCAAAAGAAAAAAAAAGAAAGAAAGAAAAAAAAATTAAAATAAATAAATAAATAGATTTAATCCAGACATTTATGGATTCAATTTCATTTATAAAACTGAAAAAAACTTGCAAATCTTCATCAGATGTGAGACGCTGGAACTAATGAACTGGCTGATTCACTTCAATCACTAATTGGCATATGGAATTTTACTTTCAATACCTATCCAGGAAATTAACCACGTGAAAAATGAACGCCTATAATCCTTTCCTTAAATCGTGGATGACATTTTCAAATGTCTAATTTTATGTAATTGTCAGACAAAATCCCAAAGATATTTAGTTTATAATCTTACAATGACAAAGAAACACCCCAAATTCCACATTGAAGAGCTGGAACTAATAAATACTTGGCGATTTTTCTCCCTGACAAATCTCAGACATTCCCTACAGCTAAGTACAAGTGACACACTCTCACTATTGTGTTAGTGGTGGTTTGTCATGGCCATCAGTTTGCCCATCTGAGGCTAATGGGAGCACAGAGTGGGATCATGCGACACTGACAGGCGGAGGCTTTGACCCACCTGGTGTGAGCTGTTAGCCACTACACCAGCCCCATGGATCATTTTGCACTGCTCCAGTGTCTGATAATCAATTTAGGCCTGGGCTGTGTAGGATGAGGAGGCAGTAATGATGCTCTCTGGACCCTCCCCAGGGATGGAGCATTATAAAGAAGCTACATTATTTATCAGCAGGGTCCTGGATGGGGCCTCCATTAGCCCCCTGCTCAATGGAGTCACCGGCTATAAACAGAGGAGTGCAGGAAGAGAGAGCGCGATAAAGAGAAAGAGAGCGAGAGAAAGAGGGGGAATGATGCAGAGAGAGGGAAAGAGAGGAAGAGAGTGACTGCAAAGCTAGAGATCTAAGACTGAGAGTGTGTTTTGGAGAGAGATTGAGAACACTCATATATCTTGTCTCTTCACTGAGCACTTCTGGATTAAGTGCCTTCAAGAGTCATTACTGAGTAAATAGTGACACTACTGGGATGCAATACATGCTTTTTCACAAATACAAATCATGGCAGTGTAGCCATTAGGTATGAAATTATCCCTTGAAGAACAGCTCTAGCTAACTTCAATACTGCTTTGCCTTTATCCCTAGCCAGGGGGGGGAAATTATTTATCAGTGTATAAACTATTAAATAAGGGCTGAGTAAGGTCTGAACTTTTGAATCTAGGACCATTAAATTAGTGAATACTGGTACACATACCAAAACAACATTTTTTCCAATTCTTTACTTGGATGTTAACAACATTTCTGCTGTATTTGACTGTTGAGAAATGTGACGGTTTGCTCTGTTTCATATCTTTGACAACTGAATAGTTTTCAGTAAACAACAAAAGAAACCAAAGAACTGTATAAACAAATATAGCTGTACAACACTGAATACTGCTGAATACATTTTTTTCTAATTGGCCAAAATCTTAATAAATTATTAAAGCACTATCTGGCTAAAAAATATTCATGCAGGATTGTAAATCTGGCCTTAAATTTTATGCCATTGTTTATCATCAGAAAACTTTGGAATCAAATGCTCGTTTTTGAGTTGGAGCCCTTAAAATATGTTATTTAAGAATTGCAACTAAAATGAGCCATGGCCAAGAAATGTTTCAGTTGAAACAGACTTGTCATTTATGGACAAACATTCAATGTCAACAAATGTTACAAATTTCTTTCTAATTATTGGCAAACATTTACAGCAATAACCCACAGGGAGATCCATCATCTTATCCTGTTTGAATAAAATATTCAACATCTACAGCCAGTTCTAGAAGCCAGATAAAGCAGAGTTTTGCCATTAAAAAAAAATCCAGTGAGGATGAGGTGTTGCCCTTAATGATGAGACATGGCATTTAACTGACGGACTCACTGGGGTCTTTAATCTTGACCAGGACCATCACATTCACAGCTCTGGCCTAATGTAGATTGCACAACACATCTGGTTATCACATCATTTTGCATACAATACTAACACTTGAAAAACCCTGAGGACAGTATTGTCTGTACTGGGATCAGATTCCTTATGTCTCAGACCCACCAGTCCACACATGACTGTAGACATAACTAGCAAACACATGGGGTTTCAAGCAGCTATGTCAACCATGCTTGGCATTCAGTGTTGGGTTAGTGTTGTGTTAGGGTGGACACCTCATCCTGACACATGGCAGGCTATGTTGTCCTGACAGTACAGACACAGAAGGGTTTTGACGTTGGTCACTACTGTTGTGACTGACTCTCTGGATACAGGAATGCTGTGAACCTATATTTACACCTTGTAGTTAAGTAGTTTTAGCCTTTCCTTTGATTAAAGGGAGCTATAAAAATTTTTAGCATTATTAAGAAGGATTATGTTTTACTTGGTATAGTTTGGTAAACTGATTGCTTATATGATGTTTTTATGCATAAAAATGTGAATTAAATTAATCATATTTACATATCATCCTATTTTTAGTCCTACGTTAATAATTTTGTTTTTATATTCTAAGAGAACTTAAAGCTGTGTACACTGAGAATACAGGACAAGAAAACAATTTGAAGTAAATCACGGACAAGGACAAATTCCTGTCCTTTGGGTAATCTGATATGTCATCTTCAATAATGTCAGGAGATCGAGCCTTCGCTGCTTTAGGTCCCCCCTTACACACTTTGTCTCCCTCTATCACATAAACACTTACATTGACAAACAGATTCATAAACACATTGACATAACTAACACACACACGGGACACATGTCTTGAGAAGCATGCCAGTGCACCAGTTCAAATAGCCTCAGAAGGAGCCTCTGCAGCAGCAAGAAGAGTGTAAGAGTAAGGAAACCAACAAGATGCACAAATAAAGCATGTGAAGTTGCATACATTGTGGGGTGATATGGTGCATACATGCTTCCTTATTCATTATACACCAATTAGTGGAATTATAAAATAGTTAATTTACATGTGTATGTAACAAAAAAAACAACTCACACTCATTAATTCATATCCAGTACTTAAATAAAGCAAAATCCCTGAACAATGTGTTAACAACTACATCACTATCAGGTATAAAAATTAAACTGAAAGGATTAGTCAGTAAATGATTTTCAGGAAATGAATGCAAAGGTTTTGACAACTTTTAAGCCCTTTAAGTTGCTTCATCATTACAAAATGCCATTTATCTGCTACTTCTTGTTAAGTATAATGTAAGAATGTGTTGCTTGCATCAGTTTAATGTCCCTTTACAGTCAAGATCCTTTGGCTGTGGACAGTTGGATATGCAAACCAACCAAGTTTAAGACATCATCTTGCCATTTTTTTCAGAATTGATTAACATCTATATATCTGGGGAAAAAGTGTGAAATCCCCTCTCATTTCATATCCTGCGGCTTCACGCCCTTCATCGTGTGTTTTAACAGCAGCAGCAGAATAACCTATATTGCCTGCTGAAGCCAGCACATAGCTGCATTTACAAGTGCTTGCACAGATGCAAGCTTCACTGATTTGGGCTCAATTATTTAGTGTTAAAGGATCAGCCTTCAAAACAGCACTACACTGACTGTAACTTAGTTTAGGTACAATATGTAGTAAAGTTAGACAATATTACTACAAGACTATGATTGTTCTTTGTGAAAATACTTGTTCTTTTAAACATGTAGCCCTGAAATTAAACATTTACACCTTCCTAGAAATGTGTCTAAATCTGAAACTTAAATCTTCAAAAACTTGGATTAAAATGAAGAAAAGTAAAAAAAATAAAAGTTTGAAGCTGCCAACTGTAAACTGTTGAGTTGGTGACCGTTTGGATCTACTTCCTCACCAAACCGGGGCAGCTCGCTCGCGGACGAAGAGATTTTAAAGTGCTTTTCACTGAACATGATATAACCGAAAACAAAAGTTTACAGTACCTTTTTGTTTTTGTGTGTGTGTGTGTGTTTTCTTTCTTTCTTTTCGGAGCTGCCTCCCCGTGACTCCGACTCCTCCGGCGGACTCTCTCTGCCTGTCTTCGGGCTGCTCTGCCTGGCGTCAGTGAGTCGCGGAGCCGCCTCACCCTCCGCTGAGCGCCAGTATCACACCGCGGGATGCAGTCCCGACAACAACAAGACCTACTTTTCACACATCTAATGTCTCCATTCACCGTGTGGGGAGGTATTATGTAACTGTGCAACAACCCCCTCCCCAACCTGTCCTCTTCATCTAATTCGTTAATTTACAAGGAGAGTTTCTTTTTCAGATGTCTGAGCTGGTTGTTGCAAACTTTGCCCATTTAAGTTTGGAGGAGGTGGGGGGGGGGTTGCTTATTGGAGAGAAAGAAAAGGAGAAAGTACTGTCTCTCCACTGCAAAGACTACCAGAACATGTATGCAAAATGAGAGGCATTTGATAGATTTTTATTTATTTATTTATTTATTTATTTGTGTGCTATCTGCAAGTAATTGCAAATTGAGGGGAATTAAAATACGTTTGCACTATAGTTATTCTACCTCTGGTCTAGTTTCTCCTCCAATCATCTTAAATCTGGACAAGAAGTATGAGACAGCCTCAGAGACAGGCTGTAACTTCAAATTATAAAAATATATTAATTCTTCCTCTGTTTTCCTTGAATATATTAGTGTTGACTCATTAAAAAAATGTGGCCAGTGAGCTCTTGCAGTAGTTTAAACTGTTGAACAACTGTCTGGTTTGTCTGTTAACCTCTGAACTGCACCACATGTATCTCACCTTAGTTCCAGTTTTGCTTTGATTGTGATGTGATAAGCACTATTTATGTTGGCAGGAGAACAAAAGTGTCAAAGAACAGGGTAAGCACAAGAGCATGCTTATACATGCCATAATTTCAACTTCCCACCTCAAGACATTAACACAACCAGCTAACACCTGACACAGGTCTTTCCTCTGGTAGGTATATGGAGGCATAATTTTTACAATGTCAAGAGTGAAACTTCCAACAGGTCCCCAGGCTATCTGATTAATAATAAATGATAATGCATGAAAATAGCAGTAAGGCAGCACAAATGCAGCAGAGGACATGAAGTATAATTTTCAAGCGAGTTAAATCGGTCAATTCAAATTGCAACACAAGAAATGGAATTCAGGAATGGCATGCAAGCGTGACCACAACTAATAATAATTTTACTTATTGATTAATCTGATGATTATTTTCCTAGTTGAGTTACTTATTGTTTGACTTACAAAATGCCAGAAATAATGAATACATTCATTTTATCAGTGTCATTTCATATGTTTAGTGGTCCAATACAAAATTGTTAATTTCCCATCATGCATAAGAAAGAGAAATTAGCACATACAGTACACGTTTATGGTATTTTTGCTTCAAAACTAATAATGACAAAACTATTATTTATTGATCAATAAAGCTGTAGCTTAATTCCCTGTAGTTTAGAAGTAAACTCTATACAGAAGCACCAAATAGCATAAACTATTCACTAGCGAGTTTCTCATGGTGATTATTATGCGCTGTGATCTGATACAGAATGAAAACAAACCCTCTTTAAGTATTTGAGTTAATCACTCAAGTTCAGGGTTGCCGCGGTGAGGGGGGACTAGATTATCTTGAGCGCAGGCGGAGGCAAACTGTTCAGAGCGGAGGAGGCTCCTGGCGCAGGTGACGTCACGGTGCTGGCGACAGAATGTCTGAGTAAGGCGGGAGCGAGCTGCACGTGCATAAATCTGGGAAAACAGTGCGAAGAGGAGGAGGGGTGGAGGGGTGATGATGATGAGGAGGAGGAGGAGGGGAGGATGGTAGTAATAGAGAGAAAGCACCACAAACTTCTTGTTTTTTTAGGTTAAGGATTCTTTACACACACGCACACACACACACTCTCTCTCTCTCTCACACACGCACACACAAAATAGGCATCTGTACATTCAGCGGACCACAGCCACACTATTCAGACTGAAGACTAGTACAGTGCATCAAACATAGAACTACCATTGGTCCAGGCTGGTTCCACAAAAGTCGAAAATTTAGTCATTGTCATTTTGGGCCTACATAATCTGATCGATTAGAAAATTTCTTGGAAAGTAGAACATCAATTTGCCAATCTGTAAACATATATCATCAATCTTGTTGAAATCTTCTTCTCCTTTCGGCTTTTCCCTTCAGGGGTCGCCACAGCGAATCAGTTGCCTCCATCTAAGCCTTTCTTGTTGAAATATAGTTTGAAAAACTTGAGGCTATTTTAGTTCATATTTAACTCACAGACGTGTGCCCATTCGCAGTGGAAAGTACTTCTGACAGAAACAAGGATGCTACAAGAGTTATTGTTCCTTTGCAAAGTAAAATGTTATATATAAATGATCAGCTCATAAAACATTCGACACTGTTAAAGGTCCATCTGAAGTTATCCAATGAGGAATAAAACTTATTTCAGCAACCAGCTACAGCTTCAAGTAAAAATAACACCACCACAATGGGCACCGACTCTAGTGACAGGACTTTACACTGTGTTATTAGGGATATACTACTTCTTCCGCCATGCCTTTCCATGATGGATATATTGCTCAAAGGCGATCCCCTGTTGTTAACATTTAGCTGTAACTGTTGAACCAGTTTATAGATGCCCCAAAGTCTATTCTGTATCTTGATGTGCAATGCATCACAACTCTAATGTATGTTTGTATTAGTTGCTCCTTTTTCTGTCCCCCAAACGCCCATTCCTTAGAATGGTAAATTTGATTACTTGACATGAGAGTGTCAACTAATCTGTCTAAAGAGCACATAAGGGAGACACAATGCAAATAGTTAGTGAAGAGAAAGTGAATAACATGACGCAAATTACATTTCACTTCACAAAATTCGCTAATGGAGTTGCCTCGTTTATGTGATCACCAAAAGATGAATTACATTTGCTTAGTTACCTCACTTATGTAGAGACTGTTATATATCAGTGGCAAGGAAATTTTTTTAGTATTATGAAGTGAAATAGATGCATTTACATGACCATCCCTATTGTTGAGCCGTCACACAGCAAGACATAAACCGTTGATGGAGAAGAGAAAAAGCCAACAGAGGGGTCAGCTCCTTCTCATCTCTTTGCTGTCCAATGTCCTCTTTCAGTACAAGTCACTTCATGATCCAGCCTTAGGCTAACTGTAGGTGAAAAAGATGTGAATCCAGGGCCAGAGATAGATATGTCTATCACAATCATGTGATTTTTATATTTCAGTATTTCAGGGTCTGAAACGAAACTAAAATGTTATAAGAGTGTATTGAGGAAAACTTCAGTCTGGATTCACCCTCCAAGTTGAGGGGTGCCCTGATGTTGTGTAGTCATACTGCAGGTTACAGACATAAAGCTATGCGAGATGCCTGGTACTGGTTCCTTCTCCTCAGACTTCCTCCTGCCTTTGTGTCTTATGCAGCTTCCCTTCCATACCTAGATATCTACACAGAAAGTCAGAAGTCTTGCACGCAAAAGGTTGGTCCACTGGGGTGCTTTTTGAAGGGTAGCTTACTCAGGAGGAAGCGGAATCAAGACTAACAGGCTGGTTGGTGGGTAGCACACTGGTGGACAGCTGGCTGGGAATGAGGGGTGTTGACAAAATCCTGAAGCCAGGCACCAAAACCTCCTGAAACTCCCTGGCATGCCAACTTCAAAACATGATCTGATGTAGTGGCTCTCTTCCATTCCCCACAACAGCACACAAGAGTGTAAGAAAGCTCTTCTTCAAATATTCAGGCTCAAGTTCACAGGTCCATAGTTGGCCAGAGGCAAAATTAAAAATAAAATTAAATGAAAAGAGCGGGTGCATTACTCGCTCTTTACAACCTTTGATCCATTCTTTTCCGAGTAGCTGAACATGGCCCATCTCTCTTCTTGTGGTCAGTTTCCCTCTGCATTGTTCAGAGGTCCATGGTTTAGTCTTTGGACAATGGCTCAGTTTTTCCATAGAGTATTTTTCCTCTATGATATCCAGCTACTGTCCTGGTCACATTTCAAGAAGCTCATTGTGATTGATTTTACATGCAATTATAAGGATTTTTATTAGATAAATGACATTTTTTGAATCATCAATTAGTTATATCAATACCTGGTAAGCAATCCAGGAGTCCTTAGTAACCTTATGACCTAAAATCTTGTCAGGCATATATATCCTGTGTCTACGTGGTTTGCCAAATGCTCTTTGACGGCTTGACAGCTAATAACAGCAGCACCCAGCTAGCTTCGCTTAGCATGGGCGCTAGCTTGGCTCGGTCCAATGGTAAGAAATACTCTTACAAGCACCTCGAAAACTTACTAATCAACATTTTAGATTGTGTTTGCTTCAATGCACTTGAGAAGCATTGGTACAGTAAGTAGATTTCGTTACCCTTGGACAGAGTCTGACACCAACAACACTTAACACAACATGTATGAGAGTGAGATACAAGGGTCAGAGATGACACTGAGCCAGAGCCATTTACAAACCTTGGAGCACTGCCTGTCTCTAACCAGACTGAGAAAGGGTGGACTCATGGGTAAGGATTGATTACAACATTAACGCCATACACTTCCATGAATTAGCACGGGGTTGAAATGCTCAGCGATGACTGACACATGTGTTTAGATGACACTCCTTCACACATGCAATTCATTTTGCCATCTGAGGGCTCTTGGCAGGCCCACCAAATTTTTTGTAGCAATGTGAAGCATGGCAGCAGTGCATCATGTCAGCTCGCATTTCAAACGCATGGCTCATTTGGCACGGCTTTTTGCAAGTCCTTCTAGAAATAATGTTGGGGGTGGTAATATTTGAGTTCTGTCTCCAGGGGCTCTTGGTTTATCTCTTCTACCTTCACTGCACAGAGACAGGGGATGCACCAATCAGAGGGTGGTGCAACCTGAGGTCCTAATAGTGCATAGTTATGTCATTTTAGCTGTGGTGGACAAACTACTCAACACCATTACTTGAGTGAAAGCATAGATACTGCTGGTCAAATATTACTCCAATAAAAGTGAAAGTTTTTCAGTCAAATTTTGACTTAAGTTAAATTACTGGAGTACTTGCTTTTGAAAATACTTACTGTACTGCTAGAAATACTACTACTAAGAATTTAAAGTAAATTTTTCATTTTAATTTCATCGCAATAAATTTACAGAAGCTAATGATGGATATTGACCCCGCTGACTTGTTTAATGAACCTATAGATTAAACGCTTGTAGAATATGCCAAAAAGCCTAAAGAAATGCCTACTGAAACACAAATGAATTGACAAATGGACAACCATTGCCATTTAAATTTTTTTATTTTACACCCACAACAGCATGATGATGTCCTGACACAGCTCTGACAATATGTGTGTGCATCAGCAGCTACTCACGGTTTAAGAATGTTCAAAATAAAAACAAAACAAAAGAAGAGAAAAGATGAACCATTATCTGACATTAGTTCATTGTTTACCTGCCCAAGCTCAAAGATACAGCAGCACCACTTCAACAAATCAGAATTCGCAAAAGAAAAGAAATTTTATCCGCTGTCTTAAAAGCTGTTGTTAAAAGTAACAATTAATAACACCCTACATAGAAATGTAGAGACATGGAAAGTACAATATTTCTCTTTCAAAATGTTGTAAAGTAGAAGTCATAAATTTCAAGAAAAAAAAATACTCAAAGAACAGATACTCAGAAATGTATTGTTGTATCCTGTAAAGGGCAATACTCAAATAAATTTACTTCATTAACTGTCCATTTATATTAAGTGAAGAAAATCACATGCATACTGAGCAAACATACACTTTATGTGACACTTGATTTTTTCTAAATTTTGGTATGGAGGGTGGCCTGCCCCTCTCACCTCCCTTGGTTTAGTGGGTAGAAGTCTTAAGCTCTTGGGGAGGGGAAGTGTCTGACAGCAGCTGTCACAGTCACTTGTTAGTTGGAACAGTTAACCCTAGATAGTACAGCTGTCAGTCAAAGCAGTAGTGGCACATTTTATACAAGAGGGTGGTGACATGTTGAACTTCAGCCGACTACAGACGCTTGCTCCTGAGGGACACATGGTGGTGCACCTGTATCTTGGTCAGCTGTCCTTTACTGTACAGGTGCACTGTCTGGGGCTTTTTCTTTTATTCACTAAAATGGTGCTTTTTTGTCCATTTATCGGGTATGTTTTACGCTATATCTGACTCTCACAAAGAAGTGAGGTTTGAGACTCGAAATTACCCACAAGTAGTCTGCCAGGACTTGCAAAGCATTGCCGACCACTGCAGGGCATTTCCCTTTGATTAATGTATTTGTGCTTGACATGTTATACCTTTGAAGATTCTTCTGAGCTTAGCTGCTGAGCAAAGGTTTACCGGTCCCAGCTCAGCAAGTTTTAGCATCTTTTAACTCTTTGCCAGTTTTCCCTCCAAAAAAGGCAATAGTGGAAATAGCTTCAATTATCTTGTGCTTTTACTCCAAGCTCTGAACATTTTCCCTATTATTCACCACCAAAGAAAGACGTATGGATTATTATACTTGGCAGAGTATGTTACCACAAAATTTGTAGTTTCAAGTTTTCAGCCTGACTTTAAAATCCACCAACTGAAGCAGGTAGAGATGTCTTCACCAAAAATGTTCCAAACTGTGCATTCTTTTAGGTCTGTATGAAGGTAAGTCTAATCAGAAACTGATTAAGACAATAGTTTTGAGGTTCTTCACAGCATTTGAAGTGCTGTTTTTGGAAATTTAATCACAAGAGGCTGTTTTAAATCATATCTTAACTCGATGGCCACAAAGACACTTTCCCTTGAACTTTCAATTGCATCTCCCACCTCCTTTTTTAAAAAAAATTAAGGTGATATACAAATTTTATCTGACAAAATGTTTAATTCCATTGCTTTTCATATCTGTTTTTCAGTGGGTTGAAACCTTGTGGTACATCACATTTAAAATGCAGATACAGGGCTATATCAGGGAGAACAATGTCAAGGTCACAGCTTTTAGCAGTTTATATATTATTTTTGATCTTCTTGACAAATATGCAGGCAAATATCTTTGTTTAGAAAAGAGTCATAAAGTTCACATATTACACACAGACACACAAACCTTCAACTATGTCTTGTTTCTGACCTATTTGAGCCCAAATACTTTCCCTCATATCACAGAAGAAATCTCTCTCTCTAGTGAAATGTCTTGCATCAGATCAAACCAGCATCCTGCTGACCAGATCAACAAGCAGATGTTCCCTCTGTACACTAAGGCTGAGGTCATACCTCAGGAGAGAAAGGAGGGAGAATCAGGGGGCCGGCTGGAGCATTGTAAGCGATAGCCATCATGACATCACCTCTTCCTGGTTTGGCCTCCAAAGACAGAGCTGTAGGGCAAAAATAGACCGCTCCTCAAACAAAGCTGATGACTGATTGTTTGCAGCAAAAATGATTACACTGGTGGATAAACCACAAGGATAGTTGAGGTCAAATGTCAAAGAGTACAAGAGAAGAACTGTAAATGGATAATGAGATTTTCTATATCTCCAACTCTCCTAAATCAATTTAATGCCAATATCCCAGATCACAGTATAAAATGTGGGACACAGAAAGGCACATTATTTAATTATATGTGGGACTGCTCAATTGTTAGAGGTGTCTGGAAAAATGTTTGGGATACTTTATCTTTTGTTCTTTGTGCAATATTAGCTGCTGCTGCTGCCCTGGATTATGTATCCTTGGAATACTTCCAGCAGATGACTGTATGTAATAAAACACTTCTCTCCTGTTTTGTTTTTTGCTTTTTTACATTAAAAATTCTGATAAGCCCATTTTGAATTTTTTTTTTGTTTTGTTTTTGTCCTTTAATTTGGTCCAGACCTAAATCTCTGAAGAACCATTAAATTTTGCACAAGGATTCATTGTCCCCAGAGGATGAATCATAATTATCCTTTGACCTTTTCTCTAAAGTGCTGCAATGAGGTTCACATTTGAGTTATAAACTATTGATTGGATTGCCATTTATTTTTGAGTAGATGTCCATATGGCCTCTTTAGGTTGGACTGCAATAACTTTAGCAGATCAAATTTTTAAAAATGTCAAACACCTCAGTCGATGACAACCGAATGACATAGCCTTAGATATGTTTGTATCATGATAATTTGCAAATGTTAAGATGGAAACTTAATTAATTGAAGTCGTTAACACTACAGCTTATAAACATATAAATATTTGCATTTTTTACATCTGCATACAATAGCCACATAATTACTTATTTCATTTGAATAGTTTCTGGCCACTCCTGACCTTTTAATATTCAGGCTAGCCATTAAAGGATGCCTTCCTAAAGCACTTTTATTGCAAATGATATAGAATCTACAGTCCCTTCATGCAAACATAATTTTCCAATATCTATTTGAGGTGTGAATCAAGTTGTATTTTTCCAAACCTTCTGTATCCTTAAGTTAGAGTCCCCTATTCCTTAGACTGTGAGGAGTCTGCCCTGGATATATATTTTTTTTAATAAATAAAAAAATAAATCAAATAAGTCAAAGCCCTTTGCAGTAAGTTTTGCTGATCAAAAGTTACATTTTGTTGTAAGGTGACATCTAGTGGCAGTCGTGATTATTACAGGAGCAAAGGTAAAAGTGTCGTAAGAAGGTAAGTGATGAAAAACAGCTTTGACTAAACTTAACAACGCCATTTTAGTGTCTGAACATAAAAAAATGACCATTATAATAACCAAAGCAACTAAGTAAGGCATGCTGCTTTGGATACAGTTCATCTGTTTATCATTGTTATTGTTGTTTATGAAAATTCCATTTGATTCATTTAATATGCTATGGAAATCTAAATAATCAAGAGAAAGAGTCTTTGCAACCTCTTCACAGTGAGGAGGTCAGCATCTTCCTTTGAGCAGTGAACACACTCTGACTCAGATAGAGTCAGAGTGTGTAGCATGTCAGTATTGTTAAAGTACATGTTGCTGTGCTGCTTTGTGAGTTTTAAACTAGATGACACTGACCAGTTGGCAATAAGAGGCTCAGTTCCCTCAGCAGTACTGTTTCATCATTCATCAATCTGTTTGAGCCTCATGTAGAATAGCAGCAAAACACAACAAATTAAATGACCAAGATACATTGGGTGTGATCCTGGACCACAACATGCAAAAAGATCTCCATTTGTATGTAAGTCTGTGGGAAAATGGTTCTATCTAACTTTATTTATTCCCTCAGTAAAGGTTTTCTCAATGAGTTTATGGTCCTGCTACCTTCAAGTCTTCTTTTATACAACCTGATATTAATTTTTGAAATTATGGTCCCATCTATAGGAAAAAAGATGATAAAGCATGGTATGCATTAGGGTGTGTTTACCCAGTAAATGACAGCTACTGTACCAGAGATGGTGAGCTCCCTGAAAATTAGGATGGAGTTCAGAGCAGGTCAGATTAAGCCACACTCCTCCTCATCTCCTCTCTTGGACTTGGACCAATATTTATTTAAATTTTTTTTATTTATTTAACATTGCATATTTGAATTCATTCTAATGATCACCAAACTGGAAAACACAGCGAATGAACACTGCTTACCCACGTCGTCAACCATTGTATCAAGAGGAAATTTGAAAAGCTTGTGTAGTGTCACTTACAGAACCTTTAAGCGCTCTTTTTGGCACCAACATCCAACATCTATTGTGTTGGATGTGTTTTAAGAAAAAGTAGTTGTGATCCACTAGTCATCCAGATAAACTGATGAGTGGGAATGTTTTAAAATACATCACTTATAAATACAAAGCTAAGTTTGTTTAACTCAGTGAGCGGTGATCTGCTATTTGCTTTGTGGTATCATGACACAATATGAAGTGAATGTTGCAAATGTGGCTTCGAACAACTCGCTAAAAATATGATTTTAATCTATTTTCTGAACATGTGCTTA
This sequence comes from Remorina albescens, assembly GCA_034769265.1. Taxonomy (NCBI): domain Eukaryota; kingdom Metazoa; phylum Chordata; class Actinopteri; order Carangiformes; family Echeneidae; genus Remorina; species Remorina albescens. The sequence continues at coordinate 5,829,074 of CM068487.1, forward strand.
CTTGAAACCAAAACAGCAGCAGGTCGCAGCAGCAGCTGAAGTAACGCATAAACATGGCCAGCCTGGGAATTCCCACCCCACTCGCCCTTGGGAGGGGCAGAAACTGTATCCAGACACTGTGATGATCTCACCAACTTACCCCAGTGATCATGGCTGTGTGTGTTTAATTGGGAAAGGAAGGGGTTGGTATGTTTAATAAGGACTTGAACAGGATCAGACATTTACTGAACAAGCTCACTTAACTGCTCAGCCTTATTAGATAATCTGCCCCCTCAACTACCATTTAGACCACTCCAGAGTACACTAACTGAGGCCTTTTCTCATCTGTGTGGCATGTTATGTTGTTTTCAGCTGGCTAAGTGATCACTACTCTCCTGCCCCCTCCCCCTTCCATCTTCACTTTAAAGACCTGTGAGGCAGGAGGGGCTCATTGGCCACAGCCATCCTTCAGCCCTTCTGCTCAGGACATATAGGACATAGAAAACCACTCCAGTTCTACCCAGTTCGTTGATAGACCTTTCTTTGACCCCTTTTTTTTTTTGAGCTCCAATGAGTACACCTTTTTTTCCCGTTGTCTGGTGTGTCGCTAAATGCCAACACCATATCTTCACAGGGGAGGACCGGATTAGGACTTAACTAGTTAACCGCAGAGTCACAAACAGCAATAATAATAATGATAACCTTACGAGATAACATATGCTGTTTATATGCTGTTTATATTTGTTATCTGTTATCCATCCCTGCTTTGTGAAACGGACCCCTGTTCACTGGAGTGAAGGAGCAACATGTCAAATTAAGTTTGGACCGCCACCTTGAGGTAAAAGTGGATCATTGCAAGATTTTGCAGTCAGTCATAGGATTTCCAGTATCTCTTCTTTATGGCATAATCACATGATAAGCATTGAGGATACATCAATATACTGGAAAGGATGGCACGTTAATGGATTATGTAATATTGCAGACTTATATGAGGGAGGGGTGTTTATGTCATTTTCAGATGTTAAAAACAAATACAGTCTCATAGGTAAGATGCATTTTTGGAAATATCTGAGTATCAGAGACTGCATTACCACCAAGATACGGTTTGATGAAGGAAATCACATCATGGATTACCTCCAGCTACCTGAGAAACACCACAGAGCTTCTGTATTCTATAGAAGAGCAAACCAACTTTTCAGTGATGGATGTAAACACCTGAAAACAGTATAGGAAAGAGACTTGAGTTGTAGGCTGAAGGAGGAGGAATGGCTAAAGATTGTAGCCAATAATGGAAAATGGAAGCTAAATGGAAATTTACACAGTTCAAAATATTACATAGGTGTCATTGGACACTGCAAATGCTTAACAGAGCAGGCCTAATGACAAATAACCTCTGTTGGAAATGTCAGAAGAACATTGGAACATTGATTCATTGCATCTGGGAGTGCCCAGTTATTCAACCCTTCTGGAAAAAGATCATAAGCAGTCGAACAAATTGGCTGGGAAGGGGTATACCAGTGTCCCCGAGATTATGCTTACAGTACTGGGAGACAAGACACAAATTCAAAACATAATGAATGGTGAACTCTCTGTAATCATGGCTGGCATCACCATGGCCACCAGGATAATTCTTAAACATTGGAAAACACAAAAAAAAAACCCGAGCTAAAAGAATGGACTAACATCATGATAAAAGACTACCTCATATGAGCTGATGCTTAACAGGCTAAATAACAGAAGTAAGACTGAGGTATCAATTTGGGATTTTTTTTTTGGACGCACACTGGCAGATTAGTCTGCAACATGAATGCCTCTCCTTAAAGTATAGGCCATCCATGATATTAAGGTAGCCTGCTGGAGGAATGTTTCCTAGCTATGACACTGACAACTGTTCTCATGCTGCATTTGGTTGTTTTGATGATTTGTATTATACCTTATCTTCCTTGCATTGTCTTGATTTTGTTGTACCAGTGATAATGCATGTGTTTTGAGCAACAGTGAGTGCTTCATACTGTGAATCTCTGTAGTCATATACCAAAGCAAAAAGAAATAAAAACTTGAATTTCAAAAAAAAAAAAAAGGATTTCCAGTATCATGTAGCATCAAGTAACTTGGTAGTGTAGTTACATGTTCTGGAACCAGAACAATGTCATTTAAATGTCATAATGATAATTAAAAAAACACTTTCTATTATTCAACCTCATAAAAAGGTGTGGACTGTTATTTATAGAAAGAACTACTCATGTCAACAACTGTTACATAAACAAACAATAAACATTTTTCCATTTATTAGGCGTTATCTAAATGAGCAAAGCAAAAACAGGGTCTCATGGAGTCAGTGATCCCTAACATGAGCCTCAGCCACGCTAAAGATTATCAGCTTGCCATTTTGGGACAAGTTCACCCGATTGTGCTTTGGTCTCACATTACTCAGGTGATGTGCGACTACAGCACCCTGGGTAAAGTTTTCTATTTGGTCTCAAGGCCAAGATCCATTTCATTCAATCACTTTTTACTGAGAAACAAAGGTCGATTTGGTTCAATTCCATAAAAAAAAAAATAAATTCTCAGTAATGATCTTGTTCATTGTGTGATAAGTTTCATCATATGTCAAGTGAAGTGAATGCAAAATATTTTTGTGTTTTAGACCGTAATATTTTCTGGTGTGGAAAAGATTTGTCTGGTTTTTGACAGCAGTAACTTACTTATTGAAAGTTGTATCTTTTTTAAAATGATAATAACAAATCTTGTTTCCTGTTGGAAAGGTTAATGTCAATAATAGTCAACTGGGATATCCCGATTAAATACTTTCCAAACTGCAAATCTGATATCTAGCTGTAACTTTCCCATTCAAATTAAAAATTTCAGTTTGAGTGAAAAAAAAAAAAAAAAAATCATGAAATTTTTTTAAACTCACCATCAAAGTTTTGGAGATTTGGTCCAAAAATAGCAGTCTTCTGGTCATTCTCCAAAATTGGTGAAATTTCTTCCTTGGAGCCTGAGAATCAGAAAATAAAACAATGTGGACAAATTCATTCCTTATGTGATCTCCAACTTATTTTTCCATTAACAAAACGTTTATATGGCTTCATTCACAGTTTATATAGTTATATAATAAACTTCAAGAGAGCTTCAAGAAAAAGACTTACCTTATATAAAAAGGTTAGTCTAAAGCTGCTGCAGGGTTCAGCACATTTGCCAATGCATCATGGGAAGTCTTCATTTTGTCCTTTTGTAAGTCTCACCCCCCCAAACTCACAGGTGTGTCTGACTGATCTCTTCACTTTCCCCAACTTCCTCTTTTTTCATGCTTGTAAAGGGTTACTCTGCACCTTTTTTTTGTCACACATTTAGCACGAATGCATAAACTTTGTAAATGTAAACATGGGAATGCTATTGGCTTTTCTCCATTTTTTATCTTTAAAGGTAAACTCGCTGCAACATTTTAGACCATTCAACTTCATACGCACATGTAAAGATTCTCCATAAGAGGTCAGTGTTGCACTGCAAACAGTTACCATTCCCTGAGTGGTTGCGTCAAAGGTGCCCTTAAGTCTTTTGGCAGCACCTAGCTCCCAGCAAAACACTGTTTCACGCAATGGAAAATCCAACTCAAGAAACATTCCATGTCAAATTATTTAAACTTTTCCGTCAAAATAGACTACATTTTTTCGAGAACCTTTTCAAACTGAAATGGCTTGCCAGTACTTCATGGAGCTAACACGGTCGACAGTGTTGATTTCAATGGTGCCAAAATAAACAGAGAAAAGTCTAAAGTAAAACAATATCTCATGCAATGGTTCATAACATCTCAGCGATGAGATAGACTGCCAGAAGTGGTTGCTGTGCGGTCAGGTTGAGGTGAGGTTTTAGGGTTGCTGGTTCCTCCTCAAGTTTATCTTAAGTGGAAATTGAGGTTCGGTTTGGCCGGGCCTTATGTATGTATGGGCTCAGAAATGGAGCAGCAAATGGGGGAGTTTCTTGAGCAACATATTGCTTTCTCGTGCATCATCAATAAATAGACACGGCAGCAATTAACAGAACATCAAAACATGCTTGTTTCTAAATACTGCAAACATATATATCATCCTGTGCTGCACTTCTGTTCCGCACTGTCAGAATGGCTGACTTGGACAACAAATCAAGTGTGATGAACATGCAATTTGAGCTCTACACCAATAAAACAATTTCCACATCTTGAAGTTTCGAGCCAAACATGCTGCTTTCATTTTTCATTTCCACTTTGAAAATGCAGAGAGCATCCCCCGTGGGCAGGGTGGGGTGGTGGTTAGGCAGAGTGAGTGGGAAGGTATTACACAGCATGACTACAGTCTGTCTCTGTGTTGAAGTCTATGCCCCCCCCAACTACTGCCCTTGTGAGATCATTGGCCACTGACAGGGAATTGGCTACAGTTTGCGCTCACTGAGTGATTCCCCAGCGGGACAACCTGCCAAGCAGCGAGCCTGCCAGAAGCCCTCTCTTACATTCCTGAACATAGAGCCTGCTGCCAGTTCGGAGAGTCTGAGTGGATGCCGCCCAGCACTTCCTTAGCTGCCCCAGACACCTGAACTAGCACAGGAGCGGAGGAGAAACAGGGATGGGTGGAAGGGTGCAAACAGCCACTGCAGTTGTTGTGGCCTTTTCCACAACGATCCCACTGTTCGCGCTCCACTGGAACAGTGCTAATTAAAACTGTGCTAATTGCTCTTCTTGCCAGAACTTTCTTTAAACACTCACTCACATGCACATGCACACGCACGCACGCATAAGTACTCTCTCAGACTCACATATCCCCAATGGCTGACCTCTCCGGTACATTTGAAATAAGTTACTGTACAAGAAAATTAATAGCTTTTCTCTTCCAACTGAGCTGATTTAAAATACAAAAATCAATGTTTGGACCATGTGAAGGTGGCTGACCAAGTTGTAAACATAACACTGACATGTTATCACTCAGTCATTTTGACTGACAGACAACTTAAGGTGTGGCCGAATGACTAATCAAGTACCTGAGTAAAATATTCCTGGGCTATACTTTTCCCTCTGTACGTTTGAGTACATACATTTGTCAAAAACAGAAATATATTGCTTTTCTCAGTTGTTCGGCTCTAACTGCGCTACAAAAGATTAATAAAGTCTACTGGCTTCCAAGAGAAACCTTTGGTCCCAGCCACTTCCCTTCACCTTCTCCAGAGTGGGCATTCCTATATAGATTAGCTGGAAATCTTTCCTGTTCTATCGAGGATAATCCCCCAAACAAGGCCGCTCGCCTCTCACATTAAGAATGATTTAGGCACAGTGAATTCCGGTCAGGTCAAGTCTCCACTTTCATGTTATGATGTGGCCGTTCCAGTTGCCAGTGGGGAGAATAGGAGCAGACACAAGACAGGGGAGGAAAGGCAGGGCAGCTTTTTTTACTGTTCAAACAGAGTTCAAAGTCATCATGTGGATCTGAAACATGAATTAAGGTCACCGATACACTGAAGCTCAGTGCGTTTGAAAGCAAGAGGGTGTGTGCGTCTGTGTGTTGGAGTGTAGTTTGAACGGGAGTGCCTGGGAGTTCACTTTTTAAGACGTTTGAGGTTTTGTGGATGTTTCCACATCAGGTTTTCCTTCAGCCGCACACAAACTACCCACCACATAGTAGAACATTCATCAGGACTTTATTAGAATGAATGAGAACTAGAACAAGAAAGCACGGATACAAATGAGGTTTTTTTTCCTCCCTCTGGGGTCACACTGAAGAGTGTGAGTCACATGTATTTACTCCACATAATGTGATTTAAAAGTGACTGAGAGGACATTGCTGCCTTTAAGATAACAAGAAGCTTTAATTATCACCCTTGGAAAAATTGGGCATAGTGGGTTAGTTAAGCTGCTGTGATGTGATTCTATTTTCATTTCTAAACTGAAACAAATGAGCCCAGTTCATTTTGATTTGTCCTTCTTTTTCTCTCTTTGGCACAGAATTGTGAACACAATGAATGATATGGCAACTGAAGCAACTAAAGCTCAGTTTTATTTAGTTCGGCTTATTTTAGTTACGTTCAGTGGAGTGTAAAAAGGATCTGGGAAGATTGCTCCAGGCAGGGAGCTGTCACACTTTCTTTACTGTACAGCCGATATTTTTCAAGGGAGGCGAGCGAGAGAAAATGGCTTCCTAACAAGATTTATAATTTTACACCGAGGGTTCAAACTTTGGCTCATTCCCCTGAGCAGGGTTGGTCAGCATTTATAATTTTAATTAATTCATGGAAACACTGGACCGTGTTCTTCCTTATACTGAATTATAGGAACATAATACCAGAACTTGCCATGGAAAAGCCTCCTCTAAAGGAGCATGGGGAGAAAAGACAGGCTTTTTTCAGTGTAAAGTGAAAAGGACAGTATGGGCAAGACATGGGTTTTAGTGGTTTTACAGTTCAGTGGTGGTGTTTGAAAGCATGGTCTTTCAGCAACGTGGGTGGCACGGTTGTTCCTAGCATCTCTGCTATTGTATTGCCATTGGCTCTATGCACTTGTCAGCATCATTGCTCACTTTCTCAGGATAAATGTTGATTTTGCTTTATGTAAGGAATGCCGAGGCAGCAGCGCTTTGATTTGGGAAATTGCCATGGCCTCGGTGTGAGAGCTTGTGTCACTGCAGATGTCCAAATTCCTCTGACATGTTTATTGTTTTCTTTTATATCACAGAGGCTATTCTGCATGGCTCTAGCGCCACTGTTCCTGTAGCTACTCCTCCATGCAAAATCTTGTGTGTCGTGTAAACAGAGGACCAGAAAATAACAAGCAAAAGAAAAGGGAAAATTTCCACCCCGGCGTCGTCTTTTTCTTCCTCGCCCCCTTGAGTGTACCCACCACTTGTTGTCCTTTATTTGTAGCCTAAGTGCTTTGGCATTAAATCTTATTATTTTTTGGTAAATAAACCAGTTTCTGGTAGGAATTACACACAACTTGGTGTGAGGTCCTTTTCAGAAAGGGGCCTGGATCCTTTTATCTAAAATGTTTTCTATTTCTGCTTTTGTAAGACACTTTTGACCGCTTTGAAAGAGAGAAACCAGGTTTTTCTTGCATTTCTGGGGGTGAGGTTGGGGATTTTTCTCAGCATTGTGGTGAGATTTATTCGAAGAGGCTGCATTTTTTTTCTGATTTCCCTCTTTGTTCTCTGTAAGTAGTTCCAGGTCCCCCCCCCCTCTCTCTCTCACAGACACACACACACACACAGATCAGTGTGTGCGTGTAAATGTGCACAGGCTTCAGTGCAGAGGGGTGTGTGTGTGTGCGTGTGCTTGAGGAACACGTGTGTGAATGTGTGTGTATGAGGCTGAGGCGGGGACTTGATGTGACACCTGCTGTTGGGATGAATAGGGTCAGTGGCAGGGCCCTTCAGCAGGCAGCAGCTGCTTGTTCTCACTGCAAGCTCGACTCTCACAGTGCTGCAAAAAACTTGCAGGACCACAACGGAGGCCCTGACACAACCCATAGTGCCCTCTACCACCATCCCCTCTCATTACAGTTATTATCCCCAAGTATTGCCATTCCCCCCTCTGCCAGGGTCACAATCCTAATCGTTTGGAAGGAAACGTGAAATTGACCTAAAAGGATAACATCAAAAACAAACTTCAATTTCCATTCTTGCTCTCTCTGAACCCAGGAAGAGGATTCCAGACAGCTGCCGACAGACAAAGGTACTTGGTATTTGGTTGGTCTGACCTGTCTACGCTCTCATGCTGTGTGGTAGTCCGCCCTGTGTGTGACTTAGTGAGTCTAAAAACATTCCCTGCGGCATGACAGAGGAAGAGGGCAGAGGATCAACTGCTAGGTATGAAAACATCAGTCTGTGTTTCAGCAGTGTTTCAAATGCCGCAACACCGTCCCAGTTTAGTTTCTCGCTCATATATATATAGAAATATATACATATCTAGATTATTTATAAATATATATTTCATTTTTTCATAGATTTTTTTTTTTTTAAATTTAGAAAAAATAACATAGCAACATTTTACAGACATTATAAAGTTGACTTTCAAGTCCTGGTAAATTTTGAGTTTGATCACTATATCCATCTATCCACCAGATGTCAGCCTTTTATTAACAAATTCTGTCATACTCCAACAAAACTGCATTTTTCGTGGGGAAACTTGTTCTTAATTGGAGCGTTAATAAATTACAGATATTGCATATTTGAACCTGTTGTACAGTTAAATTGTTAGTTTAGGGTACACCACACATTCAATAACTGGGGTGGTGTTTCTGTAACACTATCAATGCCAGCATAAGGAAAACCCATCTGTTATCATCGTCCATTTGGGATGAAGCACACAAGCAAAGTACGGTGGCCCTGCTGCTGTGCATTTCTTAAATGAAGGCTTTGTATAACAGACAGATAGGCTGAAGGTGTTCCAGGTTCTGGCTTGCTGAGGAAATAACAGGCTGAAAGACCACAAGCTCTCCAGTTATTTCAAAACTGTTTGACATTACTTCGTAAACACCATTAAATTATTAACTCATTTATTGTTTTCTTTGTGCCATGTATAATTTAAAGGGGAGGACCTAAGATGATGGTTGTACTTGTTTGGTCCTTTTAGAAAGTTTGTAGTTAAAGTACATGAGAGCCTTGGACTGTGGGGCCCTCCTGGGCCAGCAGGTTCGTCCATTGCCGAAGTAGTGCTCCAAACACTGACAGGTGTATGAACCATCTGTGTTGACACAATGAGCGTGGCGGCTGCACCGATGAGACCCGGTTAAACATTCATCCTTGTCTGTGGAACAGAAGAGAAGAAGAGATAAGCGTTTATTGACGACTAACGTCTGTCAGATATATAATAATTTTTTTTTATTTTCAGAACATAGAGGCGTGCTAAGGCTCCTACTTTACTAAGTTGTATTGGATCAGAATGGAGAGAGCAAAGGACAGATCAGTCTGTTAAAGAGATAATGTTGCAATGCTCATCGCGTGGATGAAAATAAAAACAGCTTGTGGATGAGCCCACTGCTGAGTGGGTGAGCTATGAGTGCTCATCAAATCACCTCTGCTGCCAAAGTACATCTTCACATGATCCTTTTCTCTGCCAGTTAACGCAGATGAGGAGAACATGTGGAGCTGTGCTCTCATCCATTTAGTCATTCACAGAGTTGACATGGAACAGACCTATGTGGATTCACAAATCTCTCTCAAATCCTGGGTGACCCTGTGACCTTGGATAGGCACACATCATCCTAACATCTCGTGCCTGGTTCCTCTGAAGAATTTCTGGTGCATGGGATCCAATTTGCTCCCCTTCCCGCCCTCTACTGGGTGTAAGTAAAAAATACATCAAAAATTGAAAAATTCTTTCTTTTACCTCGACATTGCACTGAGCCCTTTAGAGTCCCCATCACAAAACCATCTCGACACACACAGACGAAGCTACCGAAAGTGTTCCTGCAGGTCTGCTGTGGAGGGCACGTGTCGGTATCTCGCTGACACTCATCTACATCTGCAACAAAACACAAACACGTGTCCAAAACTAGCGACAGTCCAAACTTCTTGTCCACACAATACGGCTCACCCTCACCTTTTAGGAACATGCACACACAAATCGAACCTCTCAAGGACAAGGTGCCTAATCTGTTTCTTGTCTTTACTGAAAACAATAATTACCTTCAAGAACAAAGACGCAAGAAGCAGAAATGAGTACCTTGACCTGGCAGCCACCTCTTTGTGCTGAACTTTGAAAGGTGCTCTGCTGTTCCAAAACTTAAACAAATGCTCAAATATTTGGCTCAGTGTGCCTCAGAAGAAGTCCCTCATTCTTTTTAAAAAGGTTACCGTACATTTCTTCTTAAAAAAAGTGATACTAAAAGCTCTCTAAAGTCATCTAAAGGTCTGTTGTCATTATAGGAAGAACTGCGTTTATTTCAGACTCAAGATTTTATTCAACCTTATTTTGAACAGGACAGTCTCTAATCTCTATCCGGTTATGGCTTTTTCAAGTCAGCAAAAAGGTCCAATGTAAGAAAGCAAAAGAATACCAACACTGCAGCTACAGGTTCCTTGTATTTGTTGATGTTATATTGTGGTTGAGCATTAGTTGGACAAGATTTTGCTTTGCTGTGGAGAGTGAACGGTTCCCACCATGGGGATTTAAACAGTGTGAGAATGTCTCCTTAACAGCCGTGAGAGAGGCTGGGGAAGGCTTTCTTCATTACAGGACAGGAGGTGGCTGCTGTTGAGTTATCGGGGGAGACTTCAGTCACAAAGTATTTGGACAGTGAGAAGTGAATAAAGGGTATGTTTGTCTTTTCATCATGTAATTAAAGGCTTTTTTTCCAATTGGGTGGACAGACCCAGTGCTGATGTGTTGATGTGCACACAAAACTTTATTTACTTCCGAATAAAGCCAAATATATCTGTATGCATATATATATATATATATATATGAGAATGTCAGGAATAATATAAGAGCCATGCCTGTTACTTTAGAATCTTATATACACACAGTCCAAGACTGTGTGTATATAAGCAAGACTTATTTAGAGTTGTGTTTGTGTCACTCTGATGAATGAAGGTTGGATATTTACTCAAGCTAAAGCTTCAGCCTATGTACGAAATGTTTGTAATGTGGTTCAGGTGTGGTCCACAATCAGCGCCTACTGAAAATAAGGTTGATAAGAATGAACCAGACTGCTAAAATTTTGGGACATAAAACCAAAGCGAGGGAGTTGCAACATGCTAGAATGTGAAATTAGGTATTATTCATACTGCTTATAATCCCTTTCATGCTGCACATAGTCATTTGAATCATTGTTAGGATAGAAACAATGATTAGAAAGGCTTTAAGTTCAAAGTCACAGCTGTTGTAGCTTTTATGAAGTAGCTGGGAGAAACACTGCTTAATACTTAGTCAGGGAAAAATAACAACCTTTCACAAACATGAGCACAGAGTGAGGCTGAATGAGGTGAATCCAAATTTTACACTTTAGTCTGATTCACAGGCTGAAGAGAACTATGTAAAGTGATACATTCAAACATGCAAGCTGACATCTAGCCATGTTGATTTATGACCAGAGCGAGCTGAGGGGGTGTTTCTCTCTACAGAGACACTACCTTCACAGGTCTTGTTGTCCGCGGCCAGGTGGAGGCCGGGGGGACACAGACAGTGTACCGCTCCCCCTCTCTCCATCTGGCAACCGAACTGGCAGCGCTGAGAGGAACATGCGGCCTCTCCTGGAAAACAGACAGGGAAACACTGGCTGAGGATCGGTCAGAGAAATGGGCCACTGGATCAAACTGAAACATGCACACGGCACACGAGTACAGGCTCTGAATCACTGGGAAGACAGATGAAACTATAAATAAAAACAGTGCCCAGGCTCTTAGAAGACTACAGACTAAAAGACTACTTTAAAAGCAAAACTCAGAATCTTAACATTAATCACACATTTACATTTGCCCTTGAAATATCCCATCAGCAGAAAGCTTTGTTATGATATCACTTTCTATAATATAAACTGTGAATAAACATTTATGTTAGCGTACCAAGGTGGGTACACTGAGAACCTCAGCCTTCAGATACTTGAAACTCCAATTATGGTATAAAAGAGGCAGATGGCTTTTTGTGGAAAATTGATGTATTATCAGAAAATTCATCTGTCAGTCCAGTTGGATTTTTAAATATTTGCATGTTAGTTTTAGATGTTCTGTTTATAGAATAAATTACTCACTGGCGCAGGTGTATCCATCTGCACAGAGCGTATATCCAGGTTCACAGTAACAGCGATAGCTACCGTGTGTATTCATGCAGCGCTGGGAACATGGTCTCTCCGGCAAACCACATTCGTTCACATCTGGAGTCAATATGCAGCATTATTCAAGCAGCAGATAGAAATCCTCGAGGTAAATGATGCAGAACAACACAGGTAATGGTTGAGAAATTAAAACCATAAGCCTGATAATGATTTTGTGAGTTATACTCTTACCTTCATCACAGAGTGGTCCCTTATAGCCTCTGGAGCATAAACACTTGTTTGGTCCCACACATTTCCCATTTGTGCATGACTTCTTGCACACAGCTGCGGTAACAGCAGACACAAAATACACTAAAATATGTGGAAAATAAGAGCTATAGTGAAAGTATACTTCACAAATGTAAAAACTGAAACAGCGGTAATTATTTTGTCCCATTTATGGGCCGTGGTAAGATCTATTAACAGTGAAGTGTCCTGTTAATATGGCTACTGATTATTTCATCTTCCAGCAGATACAGAACATCAGCATTTATTTGAAGCTACGTTTCTGGGCATCGGTTGAATGAGAACTCAATATTAACTCTTATTTAACATCTGTTTTGATCTACACAGCCGAGGTAAATATTGAACTTTTTACTGGGACAATAGTCCAATAAGTTCACTGTCCATCTCCGCCAACTTTTTGGTATGGGACAGGCTGGGTATCAACAAAAACAGTTCCACACTGCGGCTTGATACAGCTGGATACGTGAGCAGTGAGAGTGAAAGAAAACATAAAAGCTGTGCACAAAAAACTCCAAACAAAGAGATGACAGACACTACAATCTAACAAAGACCTGAGGGGGAATGATGAAACTCTGGAGTTTGTCGTTATAAGTGATATCTTTAGCATTTCAAGTAAACATAGGCAATAGGAAAATATTCTGTGGTATAGCTAAAAATGTAAAAATACTTGATTTCAAGCTTTGCATTCAAAACTCAGCTGTATTACTGTGTATATAATTAGATAGTTGTTTTTCAATTGAGTTGGTTGAGATTTAAAGCACAGAGCGCAGTAATTAAATCCAAGTACAGTATTTGAGTACACTGACATATTTACTGATGGTAAAAAAAAAGTGCAAGGATCAGAGGTTCTTGTTTTATTACCCTTGTTTCCACTGTTTGTTGTTTGGTGAGATGCTCCACTGATAACCTAAGAACTCTGGGTAATATGTCATTATAGTTGTGTTGCGACAACTTACGCTGAAGAATGCCGTTAACATTCCTCCATCCTGGACAACAGGAAATAGTTTGACCGTAGCTGTGGTGTCCTGTCGGTGTGCGACCCCCAGTGAGCTCCATTCGCGCGTCATCCGCTGACCTGTGGAGGCTGGGACAAAAGGTTATCAGATCATTAAGCGTCAAGGCTTCGGGGCTTCAGTTTCACCACAGAACCAACACACTATGATGCCCCGGAGTGAGGCAACACAATTCATCCAGTGAGGTCTGAAGCTGGTAGTTGGCCTTCAAATGATTCCAAAAAGCAATAATAATAATAATTAAAAAAAAAAGAAAACCATGCAAATGTATTTTCAAACGGGTCTGTAATGTGATAAGGACAATGGATGGACATATACTGTAAAGCAGTAGTCAGATTCATTACATTGTCCACATTGATGCTTTGTTCTTGATGCAATTTCGTAATCAGGAGAAGAAGAAAAAGAAGAAAGGAAACTGTAGTGGAATAAAATACGAGTTTTAAACAGCAGATTTATCTGTGTGGTTTTTGCCAGCCTAATTTATTCTTTTTTTTCCAGGCACCTTGACCTCTCTTCATATCTTTGATTACACATATCATGACCACGGTCATATATCAGGTTAGGTCTGCAGAGCGCACAGGAACCCATCCACTCCAGCTGCACCCTAACTACTGATGAAACACCTTCATCATTCCCTTAAATTTATAAGAAAAGTCCTTATATATCCAAACGAAATAATTTCTCCCTCATTAAAGCCCGCTGTCATAAACAAAAGTGCAATAAAGTACATGGCATACAGAACCACCGAAATGTTTCACTCCTCGCTGCTGTTAAATCTCCTCACACCCACACTGCAATAAGACGCTATTAAATGATTAGACACAGGCCAAGTTGGTTCATTTCACATGCTCACACTGCACTGGAGGAGGCCACCAACAGACTCGGAGAGAAAGAGCCACAGCTCTTCTCTTTTTATAAGATGATGACTAAATTTTCTGAGTTTGCCTCATCTTTACAACCCTGACGAAAAATACGGTCATCCTAAATTGTCTTCAGAAAAACATCTTGCGTCAAAAGGGAACCCCCCCCCCCCCCCCCCCCCCAAAAAAAAACCAAACCACAAATTGTACAAGCTAAAAAGAAATTTGCTTCCAATTATGTTTTATTTTCATGGATGCTTACCTTTGTTGATGATGAGCCACAGACAGTGTGACAAAATGGACCATCGCCACAAAGAGCCTTATTTCATTCATTTTCTTCCACCACTTTTTCTATTATTGTGAGCTTTTGAGTACATATTAGCTTCCTCTTTGCTCCGAAATCTTCTGTCTGTCAAATGAGACGCCTCTTGTGTGATGTGTGTGTGTTTAAAGGCAACTCTGGAGGTGTATTGTGTGCCACAGGGTGTATGAGTGTGTATGTGTTTTTGGGGGATGGGGGGGCGGTCAAATGGTGTAATTGCAGGGTGCTGAGAGAAAGAGGTGTGACAGCTCACCTGTGCACAAAAAAACAGAGAGGGACAAAGACACAGCGAGAAAAACAAAAAGACAGACAGGACAAGCCCCCTGCTTCCACTTAAACTGAACAAACTGTGTCCTGCCTCTAACTTCATATTTAACATACAGACATGAATGTGGCATCACATCTTCTAACATTTCCCGTCCATCCATGTCAGTTTTAACCGCCATGACCAAGGAGCTCGACCAGTGCTGGGTCAAAAGGACCCTCTGAAACTGTTAAAAACTCCAGAACCTGGGCTGGAGATTTCTGACCCTATGTCTAACTTAAACTACTCATATTTCAAATACAGAAGACTTATAGAGCCATATCACCTCATTATCATTACTGAATTTTGGGGTTCTTATTTTTAAAAACCATATTTTAATGTTATATATGACGTCATTTTTAGCTCAGCAATGACTTCTGTCTTTGTCTGTTTGCTACCACAGTATTTAACAAAGACAGCAAAAAAAAAAAAGATAAGAATAAAGTGAAAGACAGACCCAGAGGATGACTAAGGGTTCTCTTCAGGCCAAGGTAAAGATCCCAGGATCGGAAATAACTACTGGCAGTCTCAGAGGTAGTGCCTTTGAAGTCTTAACTATTACCAGCTCTGATCAGAGTGCAATCAGTTCTATTAAGCTTAAAGGCGGAGTCCATGTCTAGATGCCTGGTGGTCCGCTCACTAGGCAGAACCACAAGCACACACGCACGCACACATCTTGCCTTGATGCAGCATATGTCTTATGAATGAACGTCAGCTGTTAAAAACATCTTTCATAAGTCAACGTTGCGTGTTAACTTTCCTACAGCTTTGCTGAGTACCCAGATCAAACTGATTATACTTCCATATACAAAGGCCTGTGTTATTTTGCTTGTTTAACCAGTTTACAGAAAACCAGACAGCTCTGGTCTCAATTGACACCTCAATTCGTGCGACCCCAAAACAATAAATGGAACATAGTTGGCAGCTTCCCCCAAACCCATTCAGCTAATTATAAGATTACTTTGGGTAGGTGGGCCCCAGGGTGCCACTGCTGCAGAGGAGACCATAGCGTAGAGGCCTTCGAACTGCAAAGCTCACAGTTTTAAAATACGACCAATCATACTTGTCAAAGAAATGGGATTGTATGCAGTGCTGGATGACAGAGGAGAAGCTGTGGTTAAGGGTGACTGAAAATTGAAAATTTATGCGAGTAAAACTTTTGTCTCAGTTCATTTTCAACTCTGTCTCTCTCTGTGTGTACACGTACACACACACAGCACCCCGCCCAAACCGCCATCTTGGATGGTTTTTGTCAAATGTGTCACCACCACACATCAGCAAGTGAGGTGGAAAGAAACCATAAAATAGCACTGCATGGTCTGTCTTGAATTACGGCCAAACCTCACTCCATATCTGTCATATACAATACAATTAAACTTAATCCGGCCTGCCAAAAAAGAAAGTCAGGGTAATGGATAAAAAAGAAAGTGGCCGTCAACAGTAAAACAGAATGATAAACGTTGCTGGTGTGAGCGCAGTGTGTGGCGAGCGCAGGGGCTGATTGGAGTGGCGTGCGATGCTCTCTTCCTGTGCGGATGTGTCAGTGCCAGATCTGTAAATCCTCCTCCTCCACTTGTGACCACATTAAAGGTGCAACGCACTGGTGGTCTTTGATTCCTCAACTTGAAAAAAAGATGCCCCCACAAAGAGATCAGATGTCATTTAAAGGCCCCTTCCCCTCCCCCACCTGCTCAAGAAACATCACTCATGTCACAAAAAATATCACTCATAAATAATGAGGTTGGAGTGAATTCCCCAAATGTGAAAACAAGTTTCTTCTCTACTGGGATTGGAGAGATCGCGAAACTGCCACATTAGGGTCAATCTCAATTACGTTGTTAGATTTCAATGAATCTCAGATAGCTCGAAGTTCTCTGCTCAACACTTTAGCAAAGGGTATTTGTAATGAACCTTCCACCTCTGATTCATTCTGCCTCTTTCTAACTCAATCCAACAGCAAAGATGTACTTGTGCCAGTGCAGCAGTGGGAAGAATAAGACTGGACAGAGTGTGAGAGTGTGAAAGAACTGTGGGTGAATATTGTCAGACTACGATAAGTACTGATAAATGGTCCGGTCTGTGTGTGAGAGAGAGGCACAGGACGTGGAACAATAAAAATAAATTAAAAAAGAAATACGTTTCTTGGAACAGAGTTGGTGGTCAATCAGACAGAACATATAGACAGCCCTTCTGCTCTTATGAATGTGACAAGTGGGTGTAACATGACAAATCACATGAATTTTCTAAAAGAAGATAAAAAAGGCGAGGGGGGCCACCCTATGGCCACTGTGGCCATAGGTGGACTGCAGTCAGCTGCTGCTCACATACACTCTGGCACTCTGTAGGTAAGAATGGATATATATCTTTATAAACATCTGGCTCTTTTATAGCTTGATTAGTGTTTCCACTTTACTGAATGGGTTTGAGGCTTCAAAGCCACAGAGGCAGGTGTTTAGTTTTGTCCATTTCTGAGCAAAGCTTTGCTGCTGTTGCACACTGGGCGAAGCTGAGAGGAACACTGAGTATAAACATCACATCAACATGCAAAGAACGGGAATGAGTCCACAGGAACTGTCAGGAACATCAACTGAGAAAGTTCCATTTCTTAAGTTACACCACAATCTGCTCACATGAGCGATAGATCGATTAATACACATGGATTGCTTCACATTCTTACACTTAGGCCCTTTTACAGACTTTGTATTAACATGCATCTTCAGTGATCTGATTCCAAGTGGTCAGCTCTTAGTGGCTCAGTGCTCCGGCTTTACTATCACCAAGCAAGAGATCGTTCCAGAGGGGTTAAACAGTTTTCGGTTTTGAAAGTTTGAAATAGTAAAACATTTTCAGTTCATCACAGCTATGTTGGGTTGAATTAGACCGGGGCAGCAGAGCAGGCAGTCCATCGATGTGGCCCAGGATGCATTTACACTCACACGGCCAAAGGAATGTCGCTGCATGTGGCCCAGACCGCATCTGAAAAAATGATCTCATCTCAAATGCCTCCTCGGTGAGTCTCTGGTGTTTTCACACCTGTTGACTTGTTATCGGATGTCACAAGACGGATGTTAATATCAGGTCTGAACAGCAGTGCCACATTAACACGGCGCTGTGCCCCGGGGTATCAGCATACAAATATCCTAACCCATGAAGAATAAGGCTTGGGATTGTTTCTTTAGGGCCACCATGGGACATGCAGACAAGAAAAAAATGACCTGCTATTACGAGGAGAATCACTTTTCCTCAAAATACTAAGAAAGAACCAGCACTAAGGAAGTCCAGATGCTGCCTAAAGAAACACAAACTGAAGTATCATGAAGCTCACGGCTTTACTTTAAAAAGAAAAACAACCTGCCACGATCACAATTTGAGACAGACAAGGCTAAAAGTCCAATGAAAGTTCTCTAAAAAGCTAAATGATTCAGAGACATGATTTTTACACCAGAACAATGAGAGGACACACTTATGCACGCAGTGCGGAGGCTTTGGAATGGACAGGGTGTCATTACAAGCTGCTTTGGGATTCTCGCTATGTAGACTGATACTGATAGCTGTTTCATGATGGCTGATGAGGAAAAGTCATACAGAACACCATATTTCCTTAGTCTGCTTTAGCTGAGCGGATGATGACATGGCTTCTCTGCAGGCGCGTACAGTAATGGTGTCACTCCTCACTCTGTCACCAGCAGACAGGTTCATGTGAAGATTCAGATTCTAACCAGATATTTTGCTTGTGCCCTCATTGGGGCAGTCCACAGGGGGTCTTTGGGCCCCACGCACCTGCCCAGTTGCCCTAATGGTTAATGCAGCCTTGCTGTAAGACCTTTAGAGGTAAGAGATGGCTATCAATACATACCTAACCGTAGTGTTTGGTGTATGTGTAAATTATAATCAACTGCATTTTTAGATGCAAATTGTGGGTCAAAATATGGACTTCTCATCATTGTTTTGAGGATGCTGGGGCTTCGTTTTTTGGTTAATGCTTTTAACAGGTGAGCCCAGGATGACAGACAGTCTGGGGTCAGAGTTCAGCAATGGTAGGCAAAGGAGTCACCCAGGTGTGAGGGGTTACAGGCCGGAGGTCATGGAGCAGGTCAGCGGGTGGGACACCTGTGACGGTCTGATGAGGACAGCAGCGATGGCTGTGACAGGCAGACAATGTATCAGATTTGCAGAGAAAAATTGGGAGGAAGTTTCATGCCATCCATCACCAGGTCACTGGTCACCTCAGGTGCAGGTGTAACAAATATTTACCTCATTCTCATTCTGGCTATGGTCTTTCATGTGGAACAACTTATATGCATTCCTGCATATATATTTGCATCTGTTTCACGAAACTAAAGGAAGCGTTTTGAAGATTTTAGCAAAAAAACACGGCATGTTTTAGAAGCCTATTTATATCTTTAATGCTAAATTATAGTATTGCATTATTTATTGTTTACATTATTTATAATTACATTATTTAGCACATTGCATCGGTTCACATCAGGAGGGCATAACATGACAGGTTTTCTCCTTGTGGGTTATTTTCCAGTCATTAGAAGACGAGCTCTAGTGTAAAAAGCATTCATCTGTCAGCAGTTTGTGTCTGAGTGGACTTTGAATCTGAGCTTGAGCCAAACAGTAGCAATGGATATACACAATGAAACAATACAACAGAACCTCATCTGTAGAAGACTATCTCAGCAGGATGGCTGCTATGTGTGATCCTACACAGAGAAATTGGCTGTTTATTCTCTCTTTATAAGTGGACAATTTCAATTTGTTTTCCAGCTGATGTATTGAAATGATCAAGAACGGCATTTGCTGGTTCCTGCTTCGCATCTTTGTGAATTCAACCCAATATCTACAATAGTGAACATTTGGAAAGAATAACTTGACAAAGTTTGGAGTCTTAATTACCATAAATGATTTGTTGTGTAATACTTGTAATGCACTTCATGTTGTTGTCCTTGTCAATATTAACATGCTTATGCATTCATTATATCCAAATAGTTCAGTGATTAATGCTTTCTGGTGCAGCAAAGATGGCACAGCAGTAATATTTACCACCAAACCACAAACATTTGTAAAGACATTTTAAGGTATAAGAATATAATACGGTCACAAAATAGTTCCTTCCTTCTTTCCTTCCCGATCTGTTTGCATAAGGACCTCTTCCTGCTTCTCCCCACTTTGCCATGCCTATTAGGCTATAGCTAAAGTGGAAGTACACAGTGTACAGAGAGTCAGTGCAGCCATTAGACACAGAGCTTTGGAGAGATTAGGATGCACACACAGTACAACACCACCATCACCACAGGCAGTCTCTGTACCAAAATGAGGATTAGAGCTTTGGCAAATGGCGATGCAGCACCACAGAAAAAACAACAACAAAAAAAAAAACACTTAACCATGCAAAAGGCACCAAGACATCGCCAAGGAAAATTATACACCACATGTGTTTTTACCTTATGTGGCACTGATGAGTGGGCAATATATTCTGAAAAGGAACGAGCAATATTTCTTGTTCAGTTCAATATTCCACTGAACATTTCACTGAAATGCCGTGTTTACTCTGCAAGTCTCCATTTCTCCAATCAGATTGACTTGATTTATTTCTGATTCATTTCGTAGAGTGAGCTGTAACCTGGAGTTGGAGTTTTTAGGGCTGCATTAACGTGATTGTGGTAGGTTTGAATGTAAGACCATGCACTCTCACAGCCTGATATAGAGAACAATAAACAGAGTTTTTGTTTTTTTTTGTTTATTTTACAAGTCTACGTTTGGCACTAAATGTTGATTCATTTGACAAATTTTTATTCACATTTTGATTGATGATTCTTTAAAATGCTTCAGTTAATTATACTTAAAATCTTACAGGAACAGTTAGACACTGTGGCTGCACAACTGTGTCCTTGTCATTTTATTTGTAGAAAAATATCTGTCACACTAATGCAGCATTCCTATTGGAGCCATACCTCTAATGGATAAAAATACAGTTACAAAAACATCCAAAAGTCATGTATTAACATCATGTATCTTGTTTCCTTATTGATTTTTTCTTTCAAATAAAAAAGTATGGGTTGGAAGGACATAGAAAAACTTGCACCATGTTTACCTCCTCGAGTTAGTTTCCAGATTAAAGATGTTTGTCATTTGTTCCATTGCTACATAGCCAAATGTTAGTACTGACAGCAGATTATTTACCAGTCTAGATGAAAAAAAGAGTTCAGCAATAAATTTCATTCTTTTTTTCACTATGAGCTGTCCCCAGCAGTAGAAAGCAATCCTCTAATTTGGACTCTATCTTTATAAATTTAGTCCTTCTGCTGAAGTCAGCATGCTGATGAATTAGCATATCAGTGCAACTGGATGATGTTGATACATTCATTCATCTTCTACTGCTTATCCGTTTGGTGCTGGAGCCAATCCTAGCTCACATTGGGCAAGGGCGGGGTCCACCGTGGACAGGTCACCAGTCCATCACAGGGTCAACACACAGAGACAGACAAAGACAAACAACTACTCACACTCACACTCAGACCTACAGACAATTTAGAGTCACCAGTTAACCTAAACATGATGTCTTGGACGGTGGGAGGAAACCAGAGTACCTGGAGGAAACCCACAGAGGCACAGGGAGAACATGTTAACTCCGCTCAGAAAGGCCTGGAACCGAACCCTGTCAATTTACATATATATATGTAAATACATATGTATGTATATTTACATATATATATGTAAATTGACACACACACACACACATATATATATATATATATATATATATATAATAAAGTGAACACTTAAACAACACAATGTAACTCCAAGTCAGTCACGCTTCTGTGAAATCAAACTGTCCACTTAGGAAGCAACATTGATTGACAAACAATTTCACATGCTGTTGTACAAATGGAATAGACAACAGGTGGAAATTATAGGCAATTAGCAAGACACCCCCAATAAAGGAGTGGTTCTGCAGGTGGTGACCACAGACCACTTCTCAGTTCCTATGCTTTCTGGCTGATGCTTTGGTCACTTTTGAATGCTGGCGGTGCTTTCACTCTAGTGGTAGCATGAGACGGAGTCTACAACCCACACAAGTGGCTCAGGTAGTGCAGCTCATCCAGGATGGCACATCAATGCGAGCTGTGGCAAGAAGGTTTGCTGTGTCTGTCAGCGTAGTGTCCAGAGCATGGAGGCGCTACCAGGAGACAGGCCAGTACATCAGGAGACGTGGAGGAGGCCGTAGGAGGGCAACAACCCAGCAGCAGGACCGCTACCTCCGCCTTTGTGCAAGGAGGAACAGGAGGAGCACTGCCAGAGCCCTGCAAAATGACCTCCAGCTGGCCACGAATGCGCATGTGTCTGCTCAAACGGTCAGAAACAGACTCCATGAGGGTGGTATGAGGGCCCAACGTCCACAGGTGGGGGTTGTGCTTACAGCCCAACACCGTGCAGGACGTTTGGCATTTGTCAGAGAACACCAAGATTGGCAAATTCGCCACTGGCGCCCTGTGCTCTTCACAGATGAAAGCAGGTTCACACTGAGCACATGTGACAGACGTGACGGTGTCAGGAGATGCCGTGGAGAACGTTCTGCTGCCTGCAACATCCTCCAGCATGACCGGTTTGGCAGTGGGTCAGTAATGGTGTGGGGTGGCATTTCTTTGGGGGGCCGCACAGCCCTCCATGTGCTCACCAGAGGTAGCCTGACTGCCATTAGGTACCGAGATGAGATCCTCAGACCCATTGTGAGACCATATGCTGGTGCGGTTGGCCCTGGGTTCCTCCTAATGCAAGACAATCCTAGACCTCATGTGGCTGGAGTGTGTCAGCAGTTCCTGCAAGACGAAAGCATTGACGCTACGGACTGGCCTGCCCGTTCCCCAGACCTGAATCCAATTGAGCACATCTGGGACATAATTTCTCGCTCTATCCACCAACGCCACGTTGCACCACAGACTGTCCAGGAGTTGTCGGATGCTTTAGTCCAGGTCTGGGAGGAGATCCCTCAGGAGACCATCCGCCACCTCATCAGGAGCATGCCCAGGCGTTGTAGGGAGGTCATACAGACACGTGGAGGCCACACACACTACTGAGCCTCATTTTGACTTGTTTTAAGGACATTACATCAAAGTTGGATCAGCCTGTAGTGTGTTTTTCCACTTTAATTTTGAGTGTGACTCCAAATCCAGACCTCCATGGGTTAATAAATTTGATTTCCATTGATAATTTTTGTGTGATTTTTGTTGTCAGCACATTCAACTATGTAAAGAACAAAGTATTTAATAAGAATATTTCATTCATTCAGATCTAGGATGTGTTATTTTAGTGTTCCCTTTATTTTTTTTGAGCAGTGTGTGTGTGTGTGTGTGTGTGTGTGTGTATATATATATATATATATATATATGTATATGTATATATATATGTATGTGTATATTTATATATATCCCATCTAACTCTTGGAGAGAAAGATTGAATTTCCCAAAATGTTGAACTATTACTTTAATCAGAGTGAGTCTTGTTATTTTCTATTTTAAGTTGAAGGATTTGGTCAAGAGTAAATTGTCTACAATACACTTAGATGCTTCAATTGGATAATCATCACTGGAGCTACATGCATTTGTGGTCATGCTTGATGTTACCTCTCTGGTGAATGTGTGTGTGCGTGTGTGTGTGTGTGTGTGTTTGTGTGTGAATGTGCGCTATCACTTGTGCAAAGCCTCAACATCTTTGGTAGCATTGGGTGTGATAAACTGTCTGGCCCACACGGCGCAGCAGAACGGGCCGTGCCTGCACAGATAACATGGCGGCAGGCAGCTGGCAGAGTTCACTGGCCTGGACACACAAACACACAGACAGAGGACTGATGTAAGCGATGGCCCCACTTCAGTCAGGAAACCACATCTTTGCAAGCACAGAAAACCAACTGTGCTTTACTTTACTTTTCTCTGTCTTTCTTTTTGGGTAGGGAAGTTCTGAGATGAAGTTGGTGTTTGAACAGTAAATATAAGAACACAGTAACAGAAAATTATTATTGGTTGCTTGAAAAGGGCCAGAAAAAAAAATGTTTGGGCCATTTAGACACATAAGAAATGGGAGATAGTGCCAAGTTTGTGCTTCAGGTGCTTGCAAGCATTACTGGACACAAAAAATCAACTTGCTGACCTTTTTTGGCTTTACTCAGTCTAGTTGACACACAGACTGACAGAGACACACAAACACACACATGCACACGCACACTATTTGACCCCAAGGTTAGCTCTGGTGTTAGCAGTAAGGCTGCGGCGGATGTCCCTCTGTTGACTCTGAGCGATGTAAGCTCGAGATGAGCCCTGCAGATTAAGAGTGAAGGCAAACAAAGGGCCCTGCCAAGATGAGCCGCAGTGTATACAGATTAATACAACAATACAGACACACGAGCGCTGCCGTAAACCATTTGCATAACTCTTTTTAAAGTGTTTCGGAAAGTTTCCTTGCTTTGCTTTGAGGAGATACCCCCACATGGAAACTTATACCTAGGTGGTCCATTCCACCCAACATCAGTTGTTTACCTAGCCCGGCTGAGGATCATAGAAAGGGGAAGCAGACAGAGAGCGATGTGTTGTCTTTCACAGCCACACACACATTCATTAAGATCAGAAGCACAGAAATGTGAGATATGTGCATAGTTGCACATGTAGAGGAAGGACCTTCATGCTACTGTGTACACACACTCACAGTCGTACATTTTACTCATACTCGGACCGTTTTTTGAAACATTTTTTTTTTCTCCACAAAGAATTGCAGCTAACTAACTTATCTTATCTTATCTCATATGAACGGTTATATCTGATGTTGGCAAAGTTAGCAAGATTTTCTGAAATCAAAATAGCATGTAGAGTGAGACAAACATTTTCAGTCAAGAAAAGAAGTATCATTAAAATATCATCAGACATCAAAATATATCAAATAAGATATGAAGATTCTTATTTTCCTCTTCAGCCCTGAATTCGCTGTCAGTATTGTGTAAGAGCATTGTATCTTTTGATGCCAATAATACTGTGCAACATTTTGTATTCATGCATGAGAAACATCTAAAAAAAAGGTTCAGTGTTATTGTATTTAAAATGAATTGATCAGTTTATGGTGATGCTATAGTTTCCTCTAGATAAAAGCCAATTAGAGAAACATTTCTGAGGTATTTCAATTAATGGCTATGGGATGGTGGAAGCAGAGGGATGGGATGAGTGGGAAAATTTAAATACCCCTCAACAAAGAGTTGGAAGTTGGAAGAGTTGGAAGTCAAACAGCGATGAACTGATGGTGGCAATTTTAGACCCATTACGGCTACAATCAGCCCAAAATCAACCAGATTAAAGTTACTCACAATTGCTAAGAACAGAGGAAAGGAAATAACGGGGAGGGTTGTCAACATGGAAAAAGCAGTTTATAACAATACAGATTATACAGCATTTATCTGTCATTTTGCTGTCTTTAATCTCAAACGCTGTCAAACTAGCTGCAATTTTGGGTGTCCGAATAAAATCTTTGCAAAATCCTTCCTGACTACACCACAAGGATGATTGCAGTTCACTCCAACCAATCAGACTTCGTCATAACCGCTGCGGGCCAAATATCTACTTACTGTCAAATTTTAATATTTGTTCCTTTCCCCGCTGCTGTCGGCTGTCATTCCCATTTGATTTCAACCCGCCGCCACCCACTTTGACCAGAACCAGCTGTTAAAAGGTTCCTTCCACTTGGCTCACGAATCCTGCTGCAGATCACATTAATACACATTATCAGCGGCAGAAATATTAAGTCTTTCACCACCACAAGTGTCTAGAGGGATATTGTATTTGCTCATTTTCATTGCATGTCAACTCCCTGTATAGTGCACAAAATATAGAATAAATGTCGAATATTTTCTTTCAATAAGAAGAAAAAAAACCCCAGATGTACATAAATATATGAATGCAGGTAATAAATAGGAGCCCTGGGATGACATGGGCAATGAGAAACCTACTCACTGACATCGGCTGCACACACATGAACACACAACTGATGTTCTCACTCAGAATTATCTTTTAACAATGTTTAGTGGAAGCGGTTTTCCAAATGTTTTACTCTGTTATAGTTTCTCCCCTTTGAGCTGATGCTCATCTTTTTTTTTTAACCACCGTCAGTCTTACCTGTCGCCCAGCACTCAGTGCTGCTCTCAGCCCTCTGTGGGGGTTTAGCATGTGTTAACATGACAGATTGAGCCCCAGTGGGAACCTTAATTGCATCATTTCATGGATGCGAGTCAGTGCTGTGGTCCGGGAGAGTAAACAAGCTCTTAATCCTGGAGCAGAAATACTGAGGAAGGAGAGGGAGAGGGGGAGTGATGGAATGAGAGTGGATGGAGAGATGAACGGAGAAGAGAAAGATGGATACTAGATCTGATATAAAGAAGAAAAGAGGAAATGCTTCAGGAGGGGAAATAACTGAGGCACTGAGACAAATTGAGGAAGTGTGAAATATGAGATAGTGGAGGTGTGAGGACAGCAGGGAAAAAAAAAATCCCTTAGCTAATAAGAGGCTCACAAAAGTCAATAGCTTAAATCTACCCAAACCTCCTCCAAGGTGGTCGCTGAGTGTGGTTTGTTGTGTTATGTGATAAACTGAGAGTTCAATGAGACAGAAGTGGATGGCAGCAGCAGCAGCAGGCTGGTCGGAAAGTGTGTCTTCATTAGTAAGCGATCGGGGGCCTGGGAATATGAGATTTCAGCTGCCTCGGCCGTGCGTTTCAGCAGTAGTACTCGGTGAGTAAGCCCAGAGTAAACACATGAAGTCACAGAATACACTACGCAATTAAGGGTGTGACAAAACCAGATATACAGCCGAGGGATTTACATGCACAAAGATGAATGCATGCAGACGCACACGCACACACTCAGACACACAAAATGTGGGTACAGACTAACTGAAGCAGCAAGCTCAAATGTTTGCACAGTTCAGATCCTGTATTCTCATATAAATCAATATGTTGGAACCTGGAGGGCCCACAATTTATATTCAGAATCAGAAGAAAACAGCGCCCGTGTGGATAAACACAGACCTAAATACATGAGATTAATCACAGTTGGTCCCCCAGCAAGGATCCCACCCTGACAAGACATCATGGCTGTGTCTGAAACCGCTCCCTAATCCTTAGTGCACTATATGGGGAGCTCGTCGTTTTCTAGTGGTGTCCGAAATCTTTTGCGAAAAAATGTAGAACACTGAAAGTATCCCACAATGCATTGTGAAAAGTAGTGAATAACCGATGGTCACTAACCCAAGTAAGATATCCCATGATGCATTGTGCTCGGCAAAAATGGCGATTTCAGCAGAACAGAATATTTTATTTTATGGCACATTTCAAAAACAAGGCAATTAAACGTACTGTTTACATGAATGTAAAGAGCATTAACATCGTGCAAAAGACAGTATAATCAGACATTTAAGTAACATTAGATTACAATTAAAAACTGTTACCTAAGAGCCAAGAGAATAGAAAATAATGGGTACATTTTAATTGTGCGACAGCGATGACGCAATTAACGGCACCAAAAGTAGTGTCCGAAAGCAATTGTTCATTTTGTGAATGGGTTCACTATATAGTCCACTACATTCATCTCCCTATATAGGGAGTAGGGAGTGAGGGGGTGGTTTCGGACACAGCCCATGACTTCATATGTTAGCACATTACATAAAATGCAGCACACATTAAACAGTAATTTTCACAGAGTGGCGGTATTGTGGTGAGGTGGTAATGTACAGTTAGATCACAGTGGAAAGAGTTATTCATGGTGCATGGAGAGTCAAACAGGACTTAAAGGGATGTCACAATCATAGTGAACATCAGGAGATGTTTCAAGAAAACCGCCATGGGTGGAAATGGGTGGTATTAGAAAAATCAAATCATTCGAGTCAACAGTTCGAAGGATGGGTCATAGTGTGGGATTGATAAAAGAGGAGTGCCAGACAGCAGGAAAATGAAGGGGAAAGACTGACTTGTCTTTTTTGTGGCTAGTTCAATAAAATAATTTATTGAAACATGGTGGTCCACATTTTAAGTAATTTCATTGTACCAGATTGACTTAAAAATCTGGTCATTTTGGGCCAAATCAAAAGTATTTGAATCATAGAAGAAGCTATTAACCAATTAGCCAATTATAATCCACATTTCACAAAGATGCCAAGCTTTTCAAGTTTCCTTTTATGGCCTTCCACTGTGTGAGTTACCAAACTGTACATGCTCTTAGCACGGTATGTTATGTTTGACGTCTTATTTATGAAACCTGAATGTTCAGCTATTGCGTACTTTCAGGAAAAGACAGTAAGTTTGCAGTCCTGTACAAACAGTGATGACAAACAAGGTGCTACTACCAGTGTCATCAGAGGCCAAAGACAAAACACTAAACTTTTTGGCTAAAGCCTTCCTCTGTGTGCAAAATAAAACTGGGCTGACATTATTTAAGCTAATAATGAAGCTTCAGGATCAGGTCAACACCTCAAATCCAAAAGATCAAGAGTCAGTGTTTTCTAATGAATTGTTGGAATAACCTGTTGATGGTCTGGTCCTTGCTTGTGTAGCAAGAAACAAACATATAGCAAAAATAAACCGAAACTAAAAGCTTAAACAGAGCTAACGAAAGATCGTGTAGAAGAATGTACAAAAACCAAAGTGATGTAGTTTTTTGTCTGTTAAGCTCCTCTTTGCTGATGGAAATTTTTTGTATTTATTCATAAATGTATATAAAAAATATATAATAAATCATAGTCGTATGTCTCATGCTTAAATGGTTTTTTGCCATACTTTACTTATACTTTGCAACCAATTTATAAAACCAGTAGCTCATTTAAGTCTGTGACACGTGCATATATCACATAAGGTGGTCATCGAACAACATCCCTCATCTGTGATATAATCAGCCCATTCCATTCCGTCGTGAGTTATTGCTTAAGTTTCCACAGTTAGCTGCCCAGATCTTGGAATGCAGTGTAATTGTTTACCATTTAATATAATCTATTTATATTTATCATGATGTGACAAAGAAAGCTGTTTTTTGCCAACACAATGTTGGCATTAGTTCATAAACACAGTAACAGTAACAAGATTGTGCTGCAAAGAGGAAAAGCTGCGCTGTGCACCTGCATGAGCCATCATGAATGTGATTGGACGTGATTAGACAGAAAGCTGCTGAATGAGCCACTGATTGTGAAGCATGAATGCAATGCAATACAACGGCACTAGAGTGAACTTATGTTGTGCTTCGTAAAGAAAAAAGATGAGATCTCATTTGTAACGCGATCCTTTAAATTTACAAAACTGTACAATTATCAATTATACAGTAGTTTCCTACACAAACAAGCTGTTCCACAAAAAAAAAACAACAACAACAAAAAGAAAAGATTTGGCTGAATACCTACCAAACTCGTCTCTAATCTGACTAATTTATAATATGATAAAATGTTAAAACATATTTTGAATTGACAGATTCCCATCATGTATGGCTGATGCAAATGAGTTATTAATCAGTTTAATCATCGCCATCTGTTTTTATCAGCCTTAGTTCTCTGAGGACCTAATGAGTTACTACAGAAAAAAAACACGAGTCAATTCAGCATAACGAATTGTCCACTTTGTTCTGGATGAGAAGGAAAAGAAAAGTGTCTCCTTTTAATCACAGGCCTATTGTTTTTTTCTGCTCTGAAGCCTCCTCCTGTTACCCTATAAGTATTGCTTGTCCTGACTCTTTTGCTCATGTATACAATATTATAGCATGTACTTCCAGCCATCTCAGTCCTACAAATATTTGGTACACAGGCTCCTCATGTTTATTCAAAGTACTGGGTTACACTGTTTGGGAAAGATAGCCAGAGAAGGGCCCTTTGGGGAGGAAAAAGAAAACTATTCCAAATGAAAAGTAATGATTCATGCCGCAGATAGTGTATAAACTCAAATATACGCTTGACCTTGCAGCACTATTGGACAGTTCCACTTTATGCAATTTTGATTGGATCTGAACAGTGCATAGACAACTTAGTATTGCATTACTCTAAATATGGCAGTGTGTGTGTGTGTGTGTGTGTGTCTGTGAGAGCAGAGTGAGGTGGGTGGTCTCCACTCACTATCATTATACAAAACAAAGCCTCATTGGTATTTCAAGAAGGAAATTAATATTGCCATCAGCATGGCTCTTGCGTGTGTGCCTCCATGCATGTGTGCAAGTTTGCGTACTTCTGAAAAACAGAGTGCAGAATTTTCATTTCTTATGAGGAATTTTCAGTCTGACTTTGAGCGATGCCATGACGCTGCATGACGAAATATCTGCCATCAGTCAGCTCTGTCCTCGCTGTCAAATCTGCAGGCAGCTTTTCCACCCAGGCAGTGGTAAAGGGAAAACCCTGGTACCGCAGCCACATTGGCCCCAGTTTAACTTAAACATTTTTTCAACATCCTTCTCTTTACTTATTTTACCTGGCTGGAGGAAAAAAAAAAGAAACAGCACTGTAAATGTTGCAGCTGACTTACCAGAAATAAGACCATTCCCAGTCAGGATCTTTGACCTCAGTATAGAGTACCCATACATCTCATCACCATGTTTACTGTAATGTTCTTTGTCCATACTGTAAATCCACCATGTTGTCTTATCCTGTGTACATCATTTATTTTATTTTTTTCTGTTAAAGTTATTTGTTGTGTTTTCTGATCATATTCAGTGTCTGAGTACAGACAGGTTGTTGAACAGCTGTACAGATGTCAAAGTCCCCAGAGGGAAACTTTAAAAGTAAAACTTAATTCAAACTATAGATTCAATTCACAGATAGTGTCTTAACCTCAACTCCATTTTTTTTTTACTTTGGAAATATGGTTTATGGTGTCTGTACTCTCTAACATGGGTATATGGGGCAAAGCCTGTTGGCTTGATTGGTACTTTTCCTTACTGGAGTGCCCCAGTGATCAATTCTGGGACCCTTCCTCTTTGCAGTACCCCTTCCCTCCGTCCAGTTTTCCACTGGCATGGTTTCCCATATCATTGCTACGCTGATGACACCCAGCTATACCTGTTCTTTCCACTTGACAACCCCGCTGTCTCTTTGTGGATCTCAGTCTGCCTCTCTGACATGTCTGAATGGATAAAGAAAAGCCACCTTCAACCTAAACATCTGCTTCAGCACCCATCTAATGAAACCAAGTTCAGTCAAGAAGACTGTCCATTCTCCTTCTAAGTCATAAGCAAAATTTCCTGCAGTCTTCAAGCTTCACCCATTTTCATCCAATCACAACCTGACATGGTGGCCTTCAGCCCATCACAAACTAATGGGAGGGTTATTCTCCCATAGACATCTATACATTCACTTCTCTTTTTAAAATCATGGTCATTAGACAGAATGCAGGTTTAAGGCTCTTCTGCATTTTCTGACCTGGAAGTCAGCGTTCACTTTTACATGTAGTCCACGGACTGAAAGCTCCTGGTAGACAATGAGCGGTGAGATTTTTTTGTTAATTTCCCACATATAAGAATAATGTGTGGGGGAATTACTCTTTTATTTGTGCACTTCCAATGAACTGCTACCATAACCTAGATGGTCTTTTAGTAAATTCACAGCAGATCAGGTAAAAAACCAAAACATTTTCTCTAGCATACAATTTTATATGCTCTACATTTTCGTCAAAAGTATTCTTCAATAATAAATTGATATGAAATCAGCATATCATTGGGTTTAAAGCTCATTAGGGTTAAAAAAAAATTGAATTAAAACTAACTAGGAACTAAAAACTCATCTATTACTGTCCAAACAACAAGGTATCAACAAAAGAGACAAGAGTATTTCATGCTATAAATTTTAATAGACATATTGATATTTCTGAAGAGAAACAAAGTTATCCCTAGTTTTATTTACAATACAGGAATAAAAAATAGTCACATACAGTACAATGGTAAAAACAACATAAAGAACTTAAATAATTATTTTATTTGTGTAACTACTTAAATAATGAAAATGGTTATTCTATTCACACCACGCCGTCTCAGCAGCTACAATGCAACTTCACATTAAGTGCTAAAAACATGATAACTTTCCATTTTACAGCATGAATTCCATTTTGACTCATTTAAACCAGGTAGAGTTGATTTATTTCAGCAAACACAAGCAAAGCAGGAGATGAACAACAAATACATTTTTTTGTATAGACAATGAACTTCAGTTAACCATGATACTTGTTTTTTCAACATAAAAGCCAGACAGAAAAAAACATTTTTGACTGTTAAACTGTTAAACACAATAACTGATGATTTTGTCAAGGCTTATTAAGACTGAATTTGAAATAGCAAAATATCAATTGTAGAGTTCTTACGAAAGTTATTTGTTTCAGAGGAACATGCGTGTTCTTGTATATGAGCGGCATCTGTATGGACACACTGTGGGTCCAGAAAGTCCCAGTCTGTGTTTAACTGTTCTTTATTAATGCTGATTAAAGTGTA
Source organism: Remorina albescens (assembly GCA_034769265.1). Lineage (NCBI taxonomy): Eukaryota > Metazoa > Chordata > Actinopteri > Carangiformes > Echeneidae > Remorina > Remorina albescens. Next base: position 5,861,051 of record CM068487.1, read on the forward strand.
GCATTCATTTTTGACATTTCTTCGAATTTGTGCCCACTAGACAGGTCTTCAGGTTAATCTCAGATCTGCTCCTCACAGATAAGATCTGCCTCTGTCTGTGAGCTGCTTCCACGGTGACCTGGTTACCCAACAGAATCTTTGATCATCTCAAAACAGAGACACGTTTCTGACAGTAGCAGTGAAACCACGTCAGGAAGAAAAATTAGATGGACAACTGTTCCGAATTACTCTATGCAGGCACAGACATGCATTACTTTTATACTGGAATAAAAAACCAAAACAGAAAGAAATGTATTCTTCTTAAAAAGCTGCATATATATAAAGTACAACATGAAATAACATGAACTGACGAGCTTAGTGTAAAACTGCTTTCTATAAACATCATTCTCTCCCATATATTATTACGCTTAAAAAAATAAACCCTCCTCTATGATAACAATAGTACTGCTATAGTTTTTTTTTTCTTTTTTCTTTGCAATGCTAAGTAGTACTTAGGTAAGCTCTATTGGAAATATACATCACCGCGCTATCTTTTCCCTTTGTAGTTGTGAGTTCAGGTTCAGTTTCAGTGTGTGACACAATGAAAGGAGTTTGTCGAATCATACCTGTGCTAGTGCGGTGTGTGTGTGTGTGCGTGTGTGTGTGTGAATGTTAAACTACTCTCATTGCGCTTTCAATAAATGTTTAAATTCATTTTGAATAATAAAGTGAATGAAAAAAAAAATGAATACAGTGCATGGGAGCTAATAACTCCGTTCAGATTGTATGAAACTGGCTTTGACAAAGTACAATGTTCTCACTCAGTCGTTTGTATTTCTGTGTTAAGTAACAGTCCTCTGTTGAAAATCCATTCTGTACATTGCTAGTGAAAGAGTGTTGCAAAACAAAGTATACATAGTGTATACTATTATAGCTTTTTATGACAATGTGCCCAAAAACTAAATACATCATCAAAAGTGAGACGACTTGGTTTATCCGTCTTTTATTAGTGCCTTTAAAATCGTTTAGCACAAAGCTCTGTGGGCTCTCTGCGCCCCACAACACTTCTCAGGTTTTTACAGCTGAAGATGAGGTTCCTTCAAAGTCTGTGTATTGTATGTCGGCAATTATTTTGCTGCGTTCTCAAGGGACTACGAGCACAAATTGGATCTTTGAGCCATGCCACTCCTCATAATTTGAATCTTTAGAGAACTCCTGAACAATCATCTGTCTCTGCTGCAATGCCTCAAACTCCATTTTTGGGGGGGGGGGGGGGGGCGGTCTAAAGTAAGGCAACAGATAGCCCCTGAAAAGATCCAAAGTCTTGGGTTGAAATGGTCTGTTCCTGTGGAGTTTCTGTTCCTGTGGAGTCAGCCATGTGTGGGCGTTTGATGCTCCAGAGAGCAAATGTCTTGGTGGAACTTCCGTAACTTGGCCATGCTTGTCAATCACCTTGCTGGTGTCTGTAGGACTGTCTGAAATGTGAACACGGCTTGGATGCCAGGCCTGGTGCTCAAGAGTGAGTAGCTTATCGGCGAAAAGACTAAGATTTTAGTATGCTGATGTGGATGGAAAAGCAGTCTGATGGGGATCCTGTGTGTGTATTTGTATTTATGTGTACATGCTTGTGTGGATGTGAGGGAGGTTAAGAGGCCATATTAAGAACACCTTGTTAGAGTCTGCTGGTGGTGGTAGGTAGATTTGTGTCAACTTGAGGATGACGGTGGGGAGCAGCCCCCCTCTGCGCACCCCTATACAATATAGCTGGTCAGATCTAAGAGGTACGAGGTCATATCAATGATGTGGTCCAGTATACCATCTTTCTCTTGGTCGTTGGGCATACCCCGCTCACTCTTCTCACACTGGGCCCCGGAGTAGCCGCTCTTACACAGGCACTTGTTGGGCTCCATACAGACTCCTCCATTGCGACAGGCTGGTTCACATTTGGCTACGCCATAGAGAGAAAGATAAGGAAAACAGAGATATTCAAAAAACTAAGTAATAAAAGATGAGAGGAAATAATTGATGGTGTTCTGATTCTTTCAAAATTTAAGTCCCAAAAGGTTGAATACTCTTCTTCTTCTAAGAACATCTGGGGCAGTCCTACTGTGGATGCTGGGTGTTGCTAACCCCCATTTTCACATCTGGAAAGTAAGAATTCATCCATGCTTGTCCAGGTGATACTACTCTGAAAGAAGCAGTTGCAGATGTACTCACCAACTCGACAGAAAGGTCCCTCCCAGCCGGGGCTACAACAGCACTTGCCAGTAGGAGTGCAGTGTCCATTCTTACAGTGTCTGGAACAAGCTGTCATCAGCAGCTCTGGAGGCTCCACCTGACGCTGGCACTCCTTGGGGGTATGAGGCCTGCAACAGTTGTTAAAAAGGAGGGAAAGTCAGTATGCAATGGATTCAAGCATCACATTCCATGGAGATAAATTAGACAATGTTGGGCCAAGAATTAATTTAATATTATCAATGTGAATAATTAATTCTGACTCAGGCTTTTCTTGCCTTTACAGCACTGGTGACATGAGGCTACAGAGTGAGATACAGAGTGACCAGAGGAAGAAGTGGAGAGATTGAGGGAGTGGAATCTCAGTTGGGGGGTGGGGGGGTAGTTAAAGCTGTTCAATTGCTAAGAGTGTTTATTATAAAAACCGTTGAGACTGTTAAGATGTGACATGACTTAACAAAAACAAAGCAATAGTTTTTATTTACTTTTTCTAAATAAAAAAACAAAACATTTTGGAATGCATGTGTTCATGTACTTATTACGACCTCCCCCCCCCTTTTTTTTGGTCTTTTTTTAACAATTATCATTTATATTCCTTGTTTCAGTTCTTAACTATCATATAAGCTCATCCATTCAGGACATTTAAAAAATAACACAAATAAACCAGTAACAGCAAAATAAATAAATTAATGAATGAATTAAAAGAAAAAAAAAAAAAAAAAAAGCCAGGTCTTACAAGTGTACAATGCTTTGGTATATCGTAACAGTTGTAATATTATGTCGAGTGACTTTGCCTGGTGCAATGAAGCCAAGAAGTGTGCTGTTGCAAACAATACACATCTTGATCATATCATGATCTTGTATGATATGCAAGGATTCACAACAACTTTTATGGATAGCAATTTTGAAATAATTGTAGATGTAAGTTTTTAAGGGTAGATTTTTAAATCTCTAGTAAGTCATATTGTATATTTTTTTCTTTGTCAATTTGTCAGTGTATTGGCAGCTTTCCTATTATGTATATTGTCAACTATTAGCATGCAAAGGATGAAACTACTGATTCAAACTATCCAGCTCAGACAATACCCATGCAAAGTGTGGAACTTTCATTATTTTGACTCATGCTTTCCTTGAATTCTTCCCACTTGCAGAGCAAAACAAGGCATAACGTTAACACAGGACTCCCACAGATATAAACATGAATTGGAAAATGCAGGCATGCACAAACACACACACATCTCCACACCATATGCGTAAAGTCTGAACACCAAAGAGACATATTGTGATCGTTCCATATTAAGACAAACATCCAGACACGCACATCAGCAAATGGGCTGAAACAACTATTTCATATCACGCTCTACAAATCTGGAAATAATACCGTCGGAGCATACTCAAGTTCAAATGTGAGTGGCTTACTGGCCACACACGTTTGTCATACATATGTGTGCGTTTGTGGCGGATATATGCATGCATACACACAACACACACATACATACATAAACATATAGATGCTCGGAAGAACCATTGATGAACATCTATGGTCCATCACTACTCTTCAATGGTCAAATGGTCAATGATTTTGAAACCAAAATCTGGTGGACATTACAATTTCTAAACAAGGAACTATTATAATTGAAATCTGTTTTTCAAATTAAACATATTACATCCATCTGGGTGGTTGAGATGACTTTAATTTCACTTTTAGATGCTCTCTTTATTCAGCTTAGCAACATCTGTTCTGACATTCACTTGTACAGTAAATTTTATTTTTGTTTTATCTACTGAAAAGGTTTGACACAAATTTTGTGATGTTAACATCATTTATTTAAGCATTTATTTAAGTAACTGTTTATTTTCCAGTTTGAAAAATGTTTTGCAAATGCTATGACAGACACACTGACTGATGGCAGTGACAATACTGTGGCTGTGTGTGTGTGTGTGTGCGCGCGTGTGCATTTAAGTTGCTTTAAATTTGGAGGATGGGGAGGGGAAGAGGGTGGGGGGTTGATTCCCATGCTCCCATCAGCACCCAACTCCAGACTCCATCCACACGGGCTTTTGTTGTTGCAGGCTGCATGTAGTTAAAAAAGAGCGAAGGAGGGAAGCAAGCAGAAGAAGAGGGAGAGAGAGAAAGAGTAAGAGTCCCTGGAGGATTGGGGGGTCTGTAGCTAACACTGTTAATAGCAGGCAGGGGTCAGCAGCGCTACTAAACAGTTTGTACGACTGCCAGGGTGGCTGTGAAAACAGCACCTGCTGGTAGCGCCACTTGACAAAGGCAGCTGGGTCAACAGCCACTGTGGGAATTTATCAACTTTGGGAGGGGTGGTGTATGTGTGAGAGCAAGGGAGTGGGAGAAAGGCGACAGTGCTCACATATGAGGTAGTTACAACAGAGAGGGAGATGATCATGGCGACAAAAATCAGATAAATAAATCCCAGATTGCATCATAAATACAATGAAATGGAAATTGAGCTGAACATATGGCTTCATGAACGACTGAAATGATGAGACAGAGAAATAGGAAGATTGATGCGGGTTAAATATGTCATTCTGTTCAGCCCTATCTTCTGTCCTTACTAAACATTAACTATCTTAACAATGACATCCATTCAGGTTGGGTGCCATCAGGGATGTGCGGATGCTCTGTCTCAAATTTCCTTATCTGTTTGATTATTATGTTTTTCTGTGTGTGTGTGTTTGTATGTATGTGTTTAGCTTGTTGGCTCACAGGGCCTTTTTGATTGACATGAGGTATATGTGAGAAAAGGGCTGTGGAGTGGTGTACATTGTGCGGACTAACAATGGCTTAATCAAACGGCCCAGTGTGGTCTCTTTTGCTGTTTTGTCATCTGACTCCATTGTTTGGGGGCGTCTTTTGTAGCTTCATTCCCTGTTTTAATTGTGCAAGAAATTTACTGTGTATTGTAGGAGCCAGGGCTATTCAGTGGGACTGGCAAGCAGCTTTGTCAAGGGGAGGACCACAGCAGAGATGCAGGAAGATTTAGGAGGGATAGGAAAATAAAGAAAAGGCTTTTTTCTGCAGCGTGCTGGGAGCGTAGCGCACGCTCACACAGGCTCACAGATGTGCATGTTCGCGTGTACCCACCACCCACACAGTAACATGGAGGCACACATACAGATAAATATATCCACAAATGAGTACCCGCGGTCTCCTTCCCCTGCACATCCAGTGATTTGTGACTTCCATGGCTAATGTAGTTTATAAAAAAAGGTCCCAGGACCCTATACAAAGTTCAGTGTCCTTGTAAGGTCTCTGTTCACTGTAATTCAATCAGTCCAGCCTGCAGCTGACAAAACCTGATTGTGTGAAAAGTCTGTAGTAAAACAGCTTTTCTGTGGAGAGGGGCTGTGACAAACAGGCATACTACACCAGAAATCAGCAAGAGGTCTGGCTCTATATGTAGCAGTCAAACTACTGCCAAGGACCAACTGTAAGAGCATGGCAGATTCTGCCCATGCACAGATGGAGGGCTTTTTGAATTATGATATGATAAACATGTAACTTTATTAAATGGTTCCCATGGTGTATTGTATATACAGTGTGACTGAAACAAATCCCTGTCTTGTGCTGTATCATAATATCAATATGTTATTTGTTAGAATGTTTCTTTTCTCAAAAAGAAAAGCATCTTTCTGGCATTATTTGTTCTTGGCATAAAAATAATGCTCTCACTGTATAAATAATTATGTTATTAAATGCAGACGCAGTGGGGCTGAAAAGCAGCCAAACTTTCTAATGAATAGTATATGAGTAAAGAAAATCACAATCAAGCCAAAGTTTCACTCAGTTTTGAGGACTACTGCTTTGTTCAATTCCTGTTTAATGCTCATGGCATGGAGGAAGTAAGGAATGTAATTAAGTGAGCAAAAACAAAACAAAAAGACATGAAACCTTCCATATATTTAGTCTAATTAGACATTGCATTATCTACATCTGGATCTTTTTTTTTCCCCATCTTGTCCTAAAGCCTTTTTACATTTTATGTAAAGTACTTTAAATGATTATGCGTTGCCAATTCTTTAAATTTGGGATCAATAGAAGAGAAAAATTAAAGGTCCAGTTACTAACTACTCTGATCCTTTAAAAACAACTTTGGTCATCATATAGAGATAATATGAGTGGAAATATTGAAACCTCACTGCCATACCACAAACAAGCCCTATTTTGCTCTCTGCCTGTCTCTCTCTCTCTCTCCCTCATACGATCACACCACACGCATTCAGCATGTTTCAAAATGCATGGTGGCCTATTTATTATTGGAGGGGTACTCCAACTGACAAACAAATACCTAGAAATGAAGTCATCTGGCCAGGACATGTTTACACAAACACTGCTGAGGGATTTTATGGCTGATGTTTCCCTTTAAGCCTTTACCGCTTTCCCTAACAGTTCCTCTTTTCCCCCTCAGTGTTCCCAAACACACAGTTGATCAAAACACAGTGCTAGATGCTGCACTGGACCACAAAAACCACCATACTCTAAATCTCTCTTTCAGAGAGAGCTTTAGGGTCCAGATGTCCCTGCAGTATGGAAGAGGAAAAAGGGAAGGACCACCAGACTTGATAACGCGCTGAGGTCAGACACGTTAGCTACCCCATTTACTTTCCCCTGTCACCCTCACTCCATCCTCCCTGTAACAAGATCCTAATAACAAAGCCAAAATGTATTAGGAGTCAAGAATCCAACACCACAGGGTCTGCACAGACTAAACAAGCCCAGTTGATGGTGGAAAGAATTGTTCTTTGGGAGAAATGCGTCCAGTGGCCATGCCAGAAAACATAAATATGGAGCGAGCCACCAGGGGCCCTTTGAAACATCTATGGTGTAATTAATTGCGCTAATGCCTGGGTGGCACTGTCGTCACCCAGGAATATTCAGCTGCGGATACATTTCTATTGTGATTCCGAGGCATGCAAATTTTCTCTCTGAGTTTGCTTCTCTTACTTCTTCTGCCTCTCTTAATCATAGCCGAACTAGCCTTAATAACCTAGCCGAAAGAAATATTATTTGATTGAGACTTTTCCTATGCATTCAGTGAGTAAACAACTGGACATGATCAACTTACTGACCTGAGCAGAAAGCCCTAAAACTGCAGGATCTTACCCTCTAAACTTTCCACAATAGCCTTGATAATTGGGTGGGGGGGGTGAAACCTAAGAAGTGATTGGTTTGAATTACTATGTCTGCTTATGTTTGCAGTGATTTCTTCGCTGCCAGCATAATATATCAGACAGAAAAGATTATACATCCCTTCTATATCGTGGGATGAATTCATGCCCCGTCTACATATTTCTGGTCTTGAGTGACAAATGTTTTTCACATGTATTTGGCTTTGCACAAACAGTTTATAAAGCCATCACTATCAGAATGATTTCTAATACTGTGATACATATGGTAAGTATTATGACATAGTGACAAACATACACACACATTTGAATTATGAAGTTTCACTCACGCGCATGCTCCCTGCACATTCCAGGTGTTTAACATCAATTAATTAAGCATTTCTCCTGCACAGAAACAGACTGACTTGCACTATTCAAAGAGAAGTTGATGCCTGTTTTACATGCAGAGTAACTGTACATTTTTTCCCCCGATAAATCATTGAATAAAGTGTGCACTGTGTTATATGTATGAACATGTGCATTTATTTCAATGTGTGCTTAAATAGAATTTGAAATGCTATAGAGTTAAATAAAAAAAATGTAAAAGAAAGGTCACTACTTTGAAATGATCGATCCACAGCTGCACATTGACGTTCACACAGTACATCCTTGGCTCATCATAAAATAAATCCAACATGAAGGTAGTTCTCATTAGATAAAAACTAAGAGATCACTTTATTGTGCACCTAAAACTATACCCCTCTACATAAACATATGATGGGGGGATAACTAAATATGACACATTCAAACCACCCCCAGAAAAATAATACTTCTTAATTGTACCTTTTGGGATCCACCAGCTTGTAGAGTTTCCCACTATGAGACTGTACCAAGCTTTTACTGCTTGCTAGTATGTAGACTTCACCTGAAAAAGAAGAAGAATCATATGGAAAAACTCAATTTGGATGATTTGCATCAAATTCCACATAATGTACTGAATATTTCCAAGTGATTTAGGAAATCCTGGAGGACACAATACATGAAATAACACTCCAATGACCATGCCCAATTCATTTGCAAGAATGACAAAAAGACAGGACACCAGATAAAAGAAGATGAGAAGAAAGAGTGGAGGTAAAGCTTCTGCAATGCTGCACTTGCCAAAGGACTTTAAGAAAAAGTTTAACAGGACAATTGGATACTCATGACTGGGAACCGCGCGGATAATTTAATGAGGAACAAGCCCTCAAGAAAATTCCAAAAGGGGACAAACTGTAAACATGTGTCAGTGGAGCCCATACTTTGGGACACACTCCTGATTCTTGAACCACTTACAAATCATGATCAAATTCTATGCAGGAATCTTTAAATACCTCATCCAATAACTCCAAAATCTGGCGAGACACATCAAACATGTCTGATGGCTATGTGAGTGATCCACATTACGTGTTTGTTGTAATCAGAAACACCAGAGTTGACAGTTAATAATTCTGAAAGTAACTGGTGGGGGTCCAACTGGTAAAATGTTCTGTATTATATTCACCCACTCACCTCAGCTCACCCTACTTTGTCTTAATGCTGCAACACCCCTTGCAAACAGTAACATATCTGCCTTGCAGGTGGCCAATACAATGTGTTGGTCTTTGGAGAGTCATTGCTATGTTACGGAAATGACAATTAATTGATAAGTGAGGGTATACTATTTAATATTCTACTGGGAATTTGACATTAAGGTTGATAAAACAGGTATTACAGTTTCCCTGTAGTTATGAATGTTCTTCCTGCTGGCTGGGTGTTGCAATTTCCTTACATTTTCAGTTGTGTTTCTATGCTCTATTAGAGTAAAATGTTATACACATCTTGCTAAATAACCAACTGGAACATTTCACACTATAATGTTAATATATAAACCACTGATAAATATAGAAAAAACTGACGCTAATCAACAATTTTTACATCATTTTGACATTCATCATATGGAGTCAGTAATTCATCATGTTGTAAAACTTCACACAAAGCTGTTGTTTGTCAGGACATAGGGAGGAAGAAGTAAGCAAAGGAAAATCTGTGAAAATTTGAAGATTTCTAATTCATGCCCTACTAACCCAGTTCATCTTCTCCAAAACCCAAGATATGTCCCATGAGCATAGAGCCACAGGATCCAGCTGAGCCCAAGCACAAAGATTTTTCTTGCCACTGTTCGCCACTTGCTGATGTTGACAATGTAGCTTTCTGGAGGATCCTCAAGTTACTGAAGCAAACAAAGCACAAACAGTGGGTCAATTACTACAGTCACTGCCAATATATCTCATCCAGACTTTGAGATACTGTAAAGTGCATGTATATCTATAAAATTTACAAATGAGAAATACAATGCATTTTATTTGCAGCTGATTCGCTAAGTCACAGTTGAGATCTGCAAAAAAAGGACAACTTGTACATCTCATAACATGGTTCATTGACCCATCTCCATGTCCCACATGGTGTTATTTAAGACCTTGGCTTTTGGTTTCAAAACAAACATCATGCAGGAGCCCTCACATAGCCACAACAATATGCCCCCAAATTGCAACGAGGTGCAGAATTAAATCACCACACATTGAAAACAAACTTATTTTACCCCACGTGCAGAGAATTTTGTGTTTACTTTGGCACATGCCGGTGCAAAAGACACATTTTTCAGTGGGAGAAGAGAGGGAAGAGACATGGTGATCTCAGAGAGACTTAGATATTTCTAATAACTCATGATAAAATATACTTAAGCACCAGTACCAGTACCCACTACATGAAGCTGAGGGCTCAGCTCAAGAGCACACGCAGTCTATGAAGGTTTCTAACAAAATTAAGATACAACGTAACGTTCAGTGGCATTATACATCAGTACTGTTCCAACAGTCAGCCCTTTTTATTACTCACCCATTTTTATCTCCAAATACATAACTGCCATACAATCTTCTTGACTGGCAGCCCCTGTAGATGAAGCCTCCTACAGGTGGAGACCCTCCGCTGGACTGCAGGTCATAGACAGAAGGCTCATTTTCTAAAGAACAAGGATGTAAAGGTCTTATTTAGGTGCAGCTTGTTATCTCAGTGCTGACTCACTATAAGAATAAATGTAAAGTGGACAGCATGATTGATGACCTCTTCAATTGTAGCCAACTTATGACTATTACATGTGTATTATCAAAATTGGAGGAGGACATATAAATTTTTTATTTGTAGTGATGATGTTAATGCTAAAGTTTTTAATTATACTTGTCTTGGCAAAACTTGGTGTGCTCATTTCCAAACTGTAATCACTTTGGATTTTGGACAACTTGCTGCATCAGGGATCTAGCCGAGTGAGAGGTGGTCTGACACAAAAACCAGTATTTAAGTGGACTAAGAGATCAACATTGAATAACTAAATTTCAGTTGCCAAACAGGACTCATTGTTTAGAAGATAACAAGCCCTGTGAAATTTAGAACACATAGTGGTCATTTGTTTTCTTGCAAAAAGATGTAGCCTAAGCATTGTCATGTTACTGGTGTTATTGATTATTTTCTTAATGTGAAAAGAACTAGGCCCCTCTCAGCTGAGTTTTCAACAATCCTAAAACATCATCTAGACAGTTACTGTTGTTGACAGCTTTAAATCATACTTGTGGACACAATCTCACATTCCCTTGGCAAATCTGCGCTCCACAAGGGGGGAAGCTTTCTAGATCACATCATTTTTACATTTAACCTTCACTGTCTCTGCACTCAATCCGGTGTGTTTTCTGAACTTGTTGCCAAAACAGCATGTTCTTACAAAATTAAAGACATTTGTGAAAACAGATGTCATTTTCAGCAGAATAAATATGCAAGGTTATCCAAGAGGTTAATGGATTTTCATTTCTTTCTCAAAACGTAATGCCATCAACAAACTCAGGCAAAGGTTGAACTGAAGTTGTTTTTATCATGAGCTACATTAATGTTAAAGATAATAAACTCCCTCCAAACTTAACAAAGGTGAATCTGACAAACATTTCTGTGAAATTTCATGGAATATATAACCTACCATAATCTTTGCCCTTTGTAATCTCCAGTATTCTTCCTGATGATGTGTTTTTGCCACTTGCATCTGTACATAGAATAAGGAGACTCCCATTGTCTGTCTGAAGCCGATCCACTGCACACCTAGAGTACAGAATACCAAATATAAAACATAAGAGAAACAAAAGTTATGTCTTGAAACTAAGAGGCAAGAGGCAAGTTGGCGTAAGAATTCCCTGAGTTTGCGAAATAACTGATAGAACATAACATTAGGCAAATTTCTATGAAAGCAACATTTTTTATTCTGACTCATGATAAAAAATTTGAATCAGTTTCAGGAGCTCAACTCTGTATGCTGTATATTATGATGTCGCTGAAGTTTCTCATCAAATGTTTCACTTACCTGCCTGGGTCATGTAATCCATGAGCAAATATTTCAGGGGGTTGGTTGGTGCTGTTGAAGTAGGGGTTGTTCTGCGGTATGGAATATGGTGACGTGCAACAGTCAGTGTCCACATCTACCCTAAGTACCGACCCTGTGAAATCACTGGATTCAAACACAAAAAACACCTTCACAATAGTACAAACTAGAAATTAGGAAACCCTTGATCATTTGTATGCAAACCTCTGATTTGTGATCTCACCTGAGTCCATCCATTTCCTCCATGTCATCCAGGGTGATCATGCCATCTCCCAGGATGATATGCAAAAGACCATCAGGGCTAAACAGCAGTTGGCCTCCTAGGTGCTTCCTGTGTAGCTCTGCTACTTCTATTAACACCCGAACTGTCCTGGTGTCTACTTGGTTTGGGTTTTTCCTGAAAAAAAACATAAAACCTCACTGTCATTTGGTTCCTGTCATGTAGTTTCAAAATTTGTGATTCATACATGGTATAGTCTAAAATATTTCAAACATAGATGCTTCCATACAGGCTTATAAATATTTAATGCTATACACCATAGTAGGGTCTTGCTAAGGGGTGTTTGTGTGACCCATAGTTGGTCTACAAGTGAATCTTGATTAGGCAAAGGCCACTGAAGAAATGTAATGGTTTAGTAAAACACAAATTGTTGTTAATTACTTTCAAAAATAAGTATGTCAGTGAGTAAAATCGGTGTTTGAAGAGGGCATGTGCACATTAGTACGGAGCACAGGCACGTCTTTATTTAACAGTTCTTTGCTGTAGTAACTACATGAAGTAACTGTTTCAGATCTGAAACCAAATGAGCTCTATTACTGCATGTACAGTGAATAGTATATAGTATCAAATTTATAGTTTGGCAAATGGTTCTTTCATAAGATAAAAAAATATATATATATCATAAATGTCAGGGCTATCTCTTATTCACTGTAGAGAGCTTATTAATATTTGCCGATGCATAAGTGAGTGTCTTGTCACTTTAAGCACTGGGTAAAGTAATACCATGGCATCGACAGGAAATGCTGACATGACACGTCAAACAAAATCCAACATTTAATGAGTTTAAAAACTCTGGGTGTCTGGAGACATTTTGTCTAAATGTATTGCACTAGCCCATTAAAGCGAAGACAGTGGGTGGAACTCTGAAGATGTAACACAGGTTTCAAAATGTTGCACAATTCCTTGTGCAAAGTGAGGATTTGGCTTCACAGTATCAGCAACAAATATTTCATGATGTGTTATTTTGGGTAGTCCTGCAGTTTTTAAAAAACAGTTGCCAAAGAAAAAAGTACTCTCCTAAACTACCGTCAAATACCTTAACTGTCATTTCGCTATTGGACCCTCAAATTAAGGACTATTCAATGCAGTTAGCAAGACTGTATGCCAAGACGGTAATTAAGATTATGTCATTAAGTCAAACATACAACTGTGATTATGCAAATTACAGTTGTATGTTATGTAACACTTAAACATGTATGTGAGGAAAGATTGTTCTCTTAATCATGGGTCATTGTCAAGGGAGTGTTAAGTATCCACACAGCAAAAGACAAAATACAGCTGATATCAAGTTGAGTCTTGCAAATGAACAGCCATTGCATATTCAGCAAAACCATGAAAGTCAGTGTGACCTACGTTCTTAATCCCCATAAGACTTTTTTTTCTCCATTGCAACTTTATAAAATTCCCCATGGTTAACATGGTAGAAATGTGTCTAATCAATGTTGTTGGTTTGAATGACCAATAATATAGATCCCTCCAGGATTCTGTGTTCAGAGAGTTTTTCTCTCTTTCTTATAGCTTTAAAATTACAATTATACTCTTCATTAATAGATTAATAAAATAATGTTCTGAATTGCAGATGTTGAGAATTTTTTCACACCTCGTTACATACATACTGCAAATTACGACTGACCACATTGTAAAATGCCTTTTGCCTTTGAACTGGAGTTTTGATGATATATAATTTTATACAAAGTGCAGTGATGAACAGATCAATGCGTTTGCATAGACTCTGTGGAAGTAGATGTTTTGGTATCCTTTCAGGCACTGAGCAACCAATATTCGACGTAGATTTTGCACACACTTCTCCCATTACCTTGAAACGGTGTATTCCACCACACGGAGAATGTGGTCGTGTGGTCCAATGGCCCAGCGCTCTTGGTTGGTGGTGTAGGAGACATAGAGCTTGCCATTCTTCTTGTAATTAGGGTGGAATGCCAGGCTTAGCAGGCCCCTTTCATCTCCACCCTGCAGTCAGATGAGAAACACAAAAGATTCAGGAGTTAATTATGTCCCTTCTCGGCTTCTGCTCGACTGTGTGGGGCTGGAATCACCCCCCTTGGTCATCTTCATCATCACCAAGACCACTACATGCAACCCCTACACACCCATCTCACCCCCCCACCCCCCAAACTTTCTAATCCCCTTTTTTTATTTATCCATCACATTCCCTTTCACACCCCTGCTATTCTCTCATTCTTTCTTTTTCTATCCTCGCCTGTTTCACTTCACACCTTCACCAATCTCCTTGAATATACCATTACCAACTATTATAAAGCATTTGACTCTGAGTAGAACTGCACCTCCTCTACTACCCCGCCTTTGCCCAGTCTTCTCTTGCAGCCTGGTTATGTGCGCTTGTCCTCAGGGTCGGGGGCCCCTGTGACGCCCAGGCCCTCCCGGTGGCCTCCATTGTGAAGTGATTTGTGTGTGTAATCTTTGGGGGATATCCGTGAATGCTACGCTGAGTGGCTGAAAGAATTTATTAGCTCACTCACAGTTCATAGAGAGCACAAAAGTGCAAAGTGCTTCGGTCCATGCTTTTTGCTCCCCATCCCCTCGCTCTTCCCTGGTTTACACAAAATCCATGCAAATTTCAAGGCTTGGATGGGGGGTGGGGGCTAGAGGGGCAGAGTAAAAGAGGAAAAAAGAAAACCTAAACAAGGAAGAAGCTGCCAACTCCCACTGTCTTGGCAACATGTTTAGAAAACATCTAAATTGCTTGTGTAATATGTAAACCTTTGTCTCACCCCGGAGGCAGCTACATCAGTTGTCACTACCCTGGTGGTCCTCTCATCATAGTTAGCTGTAATAATCAGCTATAGCATTTCATTCCCTAGGCAAGGCAAGCCAGGTCGGCCTTTTATTTATGTTGTACTCTCCCTCACTATTTTCTTCTTGACAAAAGAATGAACAGAATGCTGGGCCTAGGTGTGAAGAATGTTTATAAAGTGGTCCCTGTGTGACTGTATCCCAAAACAGTTTTTTTTTAAACTTCCACTTCCAGCAATGTATTAAAAAACTTATGCCAAACAAAGACACACTATGTCAATTAATGCAATTAACACAGCTGCTTCATCCTTCAGGTATTCCCTCTAAAAAACGAGTTCAGAATAAAAAAAACTACAGTGGCCAGCTCTGGATAGGTTTAGTCAAGCCAAGGAACACACATCATAAATTGGTGCACTGAATCTCCTAGTTCTGTATGGACTGCATTAGGCCCTGCCCAGTGAAACGCAGCAGCAATGACACAGGCCACATGTGAATGCAAAAGGGATGACTCTTTAGGAAGGAATGTATTTGAAGTACCAATGAGCAACAACAGAGGCCCGCATGATAAGCCACAGGGGTTCTATAAATCTGAATATAAAGTGAAATGTTGTGAAAGTTGACAAATAAATCTCCACCCCAAAAGGCAAAGTTCCTCTGCAAAAATTTATGAGTACTACTAAATGTCAGATCATTGAAGTCAAATAAAAAACGAGTTATGTGGGAGTGGATGCAGCACACTATACAGCTGCATGTTAGTCAGAGCAGAGATCACTGCACTTTGCTGAAGAATGTCAAAATTTTCATCTTGGGAAGAGAAATATTCCACCTCACCTTCAAATACTGGATCCATATGTTCAAGTTGGCAATGCAATAACCCACGTTCTCAAAATAAACTCACCATGGGATATTGGTCAAAAACCACAATTCCAAAGAGACCTAACCCAGAACCAAGGGATGGACCACCAAGATACACAGTGATTAAATGAACTGAAATATTAGCTTCCTTGCTTATAACTAGCTCCTTCAGCAGCAGAGCTCACACCAGAGCCATAGTAAACTAACACTGCATGACACAGCCCATCAAATAAGATACTTTGATTAGTGAAAGACAAAGTGCCGACCTGAGCTCTGACCAAGGTAAAATACTAAAGCTGCAGTAAGATATTCTTGGCCCAGCTCAGCAGGACTAATTCAGTATTAACAACAAGCTCATGTACAGATATAACATAAACTTAAACTGGAAGTTGCACCTATACTTTAAGTAATGTTTTATATTTGAGTCACTAAATAGTTTTTTTTTTATCAATTGTACATATTCATCAACATGAAGAAATGTTAAGATGCAGGCTGCAAGGTTCTGTCATGTAAAGCACATTTATTGTCTAGCATTCTTATTGGTATGAGTTGACATTATTTCTAAAGATTCAAACAAGTTGCTGGTTATAGTGCTTGCCATTTCCAAACCTCAGTTCAAATTACACAGCTGCGTCATCTTAAAACACATTCCATCCATTTCCCATCTTTGTCTTTTTTATGTCATCATTCCTCTACAGCTGGTGAGGGGTTTTGATTGAATCTCTCGAGCTATTTTCTCTTCATTTTTCACAGGCACCTGCCTCTGCATTCCTCTTTTCCCTCCGTTTCTGTTCTCTGGGGCTCCAGATTTGGCACTGTCAAAGTGTTGGCGTCATTCCACTGAAAGCTGGGAAAATGAAGTGCAGGGATGAGGAGCGGTTGTTATCTCACATCTCACAGTGCATTACATGGAATGCTGACCCTGACTGAGTGGCAGAAGTAGTGACACACAGTGCTACGATTTCTAACTCTGTGGGGGTAGCTGTCTTTGAGTCCTAGTGATTCATGTGTTTGCTAATTCATTGTTAGACTGAACCTTTTGATCCTTCTTTGCTGGCTGATGCGCATTCCTCCAGCAAAACACATTCCACATGAGTAGATTGGTGCAAAACAATGTATATGCCCTTCACTCAAAGATTACCTGAAGCATGTACGCTGACACCTCCCTCACACACAGACAATACACACATCTTGTGTGTAGTACTCCCTACTTTTCTCTTTAGCAATAATAATCACACAGTCAAATATCCATTACAACCCCTCCACCTGTTAATACAAAAATGTTTATGGAAATTACACAGTGCTCCCATGATACAGCAATCCACCCACTAACCAAAAATAAAATATAATCCATCATCTGAGCAATAAAGTTAAACGAGATGGGTTTTTTTGCCTGTGACACATGTAAGCACTCCAGCTTTCACAAGCAGACATCCCACTGTCTGAGGATAATAGTGAGATCAACACGAGTTTGACCTCACCCCTGCTTCTAGGCAGGGTAAATACTGAAAATGAGTAGAGCCACTTAATTTAGTCTGTATGGGAGGAGCCTTGAGACTCTGATGGCCGCTGACAGTGCAGACCAGCCGACAGAAGAAACAACATGCTGTGACGTATTTGTTTAAGCAGTGAAATATTTTTATTGGAGACCCCTCCCCCCACACAGGCTAAAACATGTCAGTGGACTGTCAGCTTTAGGGCTGCTCACAGATGTCTTCATTTATAACACTCACATGCTGTTCTAGAGCATTTTTGCTTCAGCTGTACAGTGGAAATCACCGTCATTGTTTAAACAGTAGTTGAGGCTTCATGTCCAAGTCTATGAATAATACTATACATTATACATTGCATAATATAGGGAATATTGACATGTATGTCAAATACTATAATTTTTTGCTTTAACTGTTGTCTTAACAGCAACTCCTACCAAGTGCAAGGAAAGGGTAATCGTGTTCAACTAGTTGTTATTTACATAAAATACTTTTATGCTTTATACAAATTTTGTGTGCTGGACATTTTGCCCTCCAACAATACAAGTAAATATAAAGAGATGGAGGCAACCACAACTGCTTTAGAAGCAAACTAGCTAGCTAACTAACAGTGGAGCAGAAAAATCATAAAAGAAACGCTATTTAAAAAAAACTGTATATTTGACGAACATGTTTGGTAAACGTCTAGGTATTTGGGAAAAACTGAAATATCGGTAATTAAAAAGAAACAAATGTTTACAGCTCCAATATTATTCTTGTTTTGGACAAAAACAATCTGTCAATCTATTCATGCATAAACTCTGCCCATTATCCCACAGAACTATGTTCAATCAGGTTTGAAGAAAAAAACTGATATGGGTAGTGTGAAAGTGAATTGTGTGTGTGCATGTGTGTGTGTGTAGAGAGATAGAGTTTCAGGAGGAGAACACCCACAGTGTCGTAAGGAGCCCACACTACTACAGCACAGTATTGTTTCTGTGCAGTTCGCCTTAATTGGCACTGAGGGGATCCATGGAAGGAGGGGGATTGAGGAGCAGGAGGAAACACAGAACATTACAATCAAAGCATGTGCATGGGGCCAATGATAAACCTGTTATCTGCCCTGTCTCCAGGGTGCAGGGTTCCTCTCTCTGTATAAAGGCAGCTCCATCCTGTTGATGCTGCCAGTAAACACCTTAGCCCCCCCTTGGTCCTGTCCACCCCATGTGGCAGGCAGCCTGTTCTGGCAGCAAACATCACAGAATAGGACTCCTGGGGCATGTGGGGGATTGAGCCACATCTAATTGTCTTAATGATGACTTTATCCACAACCAGTTTGGATTGAAGGATGATAAGAAAGCCGAGCAGATCAGGGAGAGCATCCTGCAAGAGGCAGTTGCATCTTCAAATGCTGTGCTCCGTTTGACTCCTTGTAAACAAAGGGTCTTGTCAGTGGAGGAGCAGGAGGCATGCGTGATAGATAAACTTCCTGTCTAGGAGTGTGCCCCCAAACATCCCAGCTACACCATCTCCTAATGCGATCTAAACAATTCCAGAACCATTTTCAGATTCAAGATCTGTGATGCAGCAATGATTGTGGATAAAAAATAAATATCAATATGTAAGTTCAAAGATTAAAATGCCTTTGGGACTTATGAGTTATTACAACAGAATTCTTGAAGTAATATTACAAACACCTTATGTGGACGTCTTGCAATAATTTGCAATGTCATGACAAAGATATTTGAAGAACTAGGATCACTGCACAGTCTTTGTTGACCGACATCTACTCTATGATACAGCTGATGTCCTTCAGACTTGAAAGGTCAAGATGAGAAAAGATACTTCATTTGCACCTTGATTCCTTTTTACTGTCTGCCCTGTTTATTTTTTTCATTTAAAAAACAAAACTAGAGCACATGTTTATTTTCCCCCTTACATCTTATTCTGGATCAGGTCATGAAAACAAGGTAAGTGCTACTCCCTGTCAAGAATATACATATCACTTCTTTTCAATCCACACTGTGTACATAACATTTCTTTACAGGAAAGCAAGCAAGGGAAAAACGTTATCACAGGCATGCAATAAAAATGCTTTGGCTGACATTTAAAATTGCAATTTAAACCTGAGAGATAGCCATTCCACTAGTCATGTGGGCTATTGAGTAAGTCACCAGTATATTAGAACCCTTAAAAGAACAACATGGGAGAAATCAGGAAAGCCATTAAGCCATCTTGTGAGAATTAACAGAAAATTAGCTGTGAGCATGATGTGTGCTGTACATACAGTAAATTAGCAGATAATAGCATGATGATTAGCTGGGCCAGATTTGATGAATGACTGCTTTCTTGGTATAATTATATAACTGAATGCTAATGGTGAGCAGGCGCCACTTTCAAGGGGTTTGTCTTGGCTGGAGATGTTCCTACATCCTACGTTTACATAGGTGCACACAGTTGCATTGTAAAGACTAGGGTTAAGTCACATTACTCTACTCCCTACCATAGTAATGCGTCACAAAAAAATTCACACTCCATCCAACAAGTTGCCTTTTCTGTTTCCTGTTTATATCTGAGCTACAATTAGATGCATTTTTGTTACACTACCAGTGCAATTCCTTCAATAGAGTTTAAGTGATGAAGGCAGTCTCATTCCTACCTTTAGACCGCTCTGCACCAGCTTGTGTATATCCAGGAAGGGCTCCTTCATTAACTCGAGGTCATGGTTGAGTATCCTGACAATACCCTCCCTCTCCAGGACAAACAGTCGCTGAGATCCATCCCCACAGTGCACCACAGCCACCGGCTGCCTTAGACCACTCAACACCTCCTGAGCACAGTAGCAGTTGTGTTTGTGTTTCCTGGGTAACAAGTAAAATACAGAAGATCAATGGTGGTGAGGGGCATGAGAAAATAGGAAGTAGTAGAATATAAAAGAAGTAACCAATGATAATACATGACACAGCTAACATCACATAACATTCTGATGCATAGTTATTTTTATGGCATTACCAATAATTTTCTGCTGTTGCTTTTAATGGGTAGGTAGATCCTTTTTACCAAGACCTGGTGAAGTTTTTCTCCACTTGTTCCCCTAATTTAGTAGCAAATTAGTTTAGCAACTTACCATTCACCAATGTGAGGAGAAACAGGAGTGGGTGTCACTTGCTATCAAAAATCCCACCATTTTATGTATATACATGTATGTATGTACCAACTACCATCAGCCGCTCTTGTTCTGAGCAATTCTTATGATTTTTGTTGGATGATTATGGACGTTTTGTGTTGTGAATATGTATTGGGTCTGATTTCTATTTGTATTTATTAAGTGTAGCAACACAGTGCTTGTATTTTCAGTCATTTCGAGAGCTACCATAGTCAGACTATATACCACTAATTCCCAATCTGCACATATATAATATTGCACAACATTAATTAAAATGTTGCAAATTTTAGCCTGTCATAAACTTTTATGACAGGCTATATATTAATCTGTCTTGCTGGCTGCATGTTTAGGCTGTGAAAGTCATCAGCAATCTGACAGATTATATCGTAAGGATGCATTGGACACATATTTTATTCAGAGCCATGAAATATTATAAGACCACAAACGCATCATTCTCCTCGCTGCATCTCTCTCACAACCACCTGTTCTCTGGCTTTCCATCTTAATTCGAGAATAGCTTCGATCTCAAAGGACACTATCTGAGCATGTCAGTGCTATCTTTTTCAGAGAGTTGACAGAAGTGGTGCAGGAGGTTCACACTGACCAGTCCATATCTCTCCTACACTGTGCAGGTATCTGACTAACCTCTAGAGACAAAACTCTTGCAGTTTTTCTCACATTTCAATAAGAGGACAACTTATACTAGTCTATAACTAACTGAGACACAGCACTTATAGCATATGATGATGAATTCTTTCTTGTCCCTTCTAATGTCTCCATGGATGAATACCATACCAGCCATAAAAATTCCAAAACATGCATTATGTACAAACTACTGACAAGGGATAACCCATGCCCTGAAACGCAAGACACGCACACATGCATATGCACTGCAAAGAAACGTCCATAAATAATTGAATTGAGTCAGCTTGGAGGTGTCTGTCTGTGTGTGTGTGTGGGGTGGGGTGTTGAGTAGTGTTTTATGGAGTAATCTCATTTTAAAGGCCTTTTTGATCAAAAATCTGTTAAAAGATATTACAGTCTGGTTTGTTGTATAATTTATAAATATTTGTGCTATGTTGTTGACCAGATGAGCTCCAATGTGATAGATGATTTTTTTGAATACGGATCAGTGTGTCTTAGTAGGACCCTGCTGGCCAGGGTTCTGGGTGTCTTTTTACCTTAGATGTGGTCATACCTGAGACAGCAAGTCAAAGGGGCATTACCTAGCACTAGGCTGAGTTTTTATTTGTTCAGTGATTTTTGGATATTGTTATTTTTGTTTTCCTTAGCTATTTTGTTGGTTTCCCAGGCCTGCACTATACATACTGTTGCACAGGATAGTCGCTCTCCTCTAGTAAATAAATAAACCTTGACTGCGTAACGGAATTTATCTCAGTTTTTCAGGCCTTAGCCACCTTACATACTCCATATGTGGGTTGTGCAACGACTTCATGAGCATTTCAGCTTTGTGTAGAAAAAAGGCTATAATATTGAGCAGTAGGTAGGAATTTTGACACTCTTAGGCAAAACTACTTCCTGTCATTTACCTCTTAAAAAATAAAGCACAAAAACAACAAATATGTTGTTGGCTCTCTGTCTATTAGAGGTCATTTGACTGAATGTTGGTTGCTGCTATTCAGGTGGACATACTGCTTAGCCTTTTCGCCTAAGGGAAAACAAGAGATGAAAGACATGCCCCCATGGACAAAAGGGCAAAGCCCTCTGTGATGTACAGACCATTCAGGGACGCAAACGAAATGATGCAGGATAAGCATTTTCATTATGTGAAAAAAGCTGAGCAAAAGCACTCTGGACAAACTCTAGGATTAGAGAAGATATGGCATGTATGGAGTATGGAGTAAATCCAGAAAAAGGGACAGGCGCTATTTCTACAACATAAGTTGTTTTGACAATGAGATAAAACTCATAGCTGAATATCATGAACCTGAACTAATAATTATTAATGAAACTAAAAAGTTAATTTGGCTTAAAAAAAAAACAACCTTTCCAAACATAATTCAAAATAATAATTTGAAAATCTTCCATAGTGTGACTGAAACTTCAAATGGAATAAAACATCGTAAAAATCAGACTACGAACCTGCTGATATCTTCTATTTTCTCATCTCCCAAGTAGTTGGAATCTTGCCCTGGTTGCTTTCGTTGAAAATCTGGAAAGCATAGACTGGAATCCCTCCTCCCATAGTATTGGCAGAACTCATCCACATCAGCTTGGAACAGTTCTAGCGAACAACATATGCAGACATACACAGAGGCTCTTACACTTACTGTACTGAAAAGCATGAATACAAGCATAAATGACTTCAAGAACTGGGCTTATGTTGCTAACTATACCTAGAAAAATAAATGAACATTCTCCTAATGTTTTATACTTTATGTAGCGTACCATAGATGTACTATATCTGTGTGTCTCTGTGTGTACATGAGTATGCATAGAGGAGACGAGAGACAAAATGAGAGACAGAGCAAGGGAGAAAGGATGTGATGTGCTTGTGTGTCAGGGAGGGCTGGAGTTATGCTTGATGAGCCAAACCAAATTCTGGCTAGACTGGGCTGAAATGAACAAGTGAAGAGAAAGTGGGCCAAACCAAATGGATCACAGATCAGACAGGTTTCTGCAGTGAACTATGCCTCCTTAAGAGAGCAAATAGATTACATTTGCAATTTTAGTTGCAGTGTCTTTATTTTGATTTATGAAATGATGTTTGTGCACTCATACAAATTCATTCCTGTAGAAAAAAAAACTCAGTTTCTGTCTGTCTGCAGTCTTTCGGGTAACATAAAAGACAGTGATGAGGTTGGATTTGCTCCAGCTGGAGGATCCCTCCATTAAATACTAGAAACTTTAGATTGTTATAACTAATGTGGATTATCAGTGTACCCCAGCAGTCAGTCTTTGATGAATTTACAGTTTCTAAAGTGATATGCAGCAGTACAAAGCAAAGAATTTGAAACACATCCTGTCAAAATTTGGGTAGGATCAGGTTTGTAATTTTCTCCTTCGACAAGACATCATATTTCCCTTCTGTCGGGCAAATAAACACTACATATACAGAAAAAAAAACCAGAGTGATGATGTCCACAGATGACATGACAAATCACAGTCATATTCTGCTCATCCAGATTTAAAGGTTCTGCTCACATAGCCTGTACACGTCCCATTACAAATCCAATCAAAATAAGTTGCACATCTGAGAGAGAAAATCAAACGGGAAACACTATCATAGAAAGGCTGAGAAACTTTTATATTTTCAAAGATTTTTAAATGACTATTCATCAATTGTCACTCTATTATGATATAATGTCTAAGGCAGTTTCCAAAACATCTACACACAATAAAAACAAACAAACAAACAAACAAAAAAACATTTTGTTCTTGCTATATGCACAAGTTAAGGTATACAACACCACCCAAACACGTCAAAAGGTTGTTTCATTGTTGTTTGTTATGTGGTAGATGATTGATTTCCCTTTACAAAACTGTGTTCATTTAATGAATTGGAACTTATCTTTTCATTAATCCCTCAATTGTTGTCCAATACTGAGTAACACATGGGCACAGCATGAGAAATGAAATTATCAACCGATTAAATACAAATGTATAAAATAAATGTTTTCAGGCTAAAGATATTCTTTGCTTGTATTGCCAGACAAAGACGTGATGTTCCCCAAACACTGATTGACTGTATTCTACTAATTCAGTTTGTCAATTAAAGGTAAAACTGACCCGCATATGACTCTTTATTTTCCTTCGGTCTGTTTCTTTACCTAAATGTTTGAATACTAGAGCCAAAAGTGATCTGCATCAAAAAAAGTAGTCACACACAGCTTTGTTTCCAGTCAGTGCAGTCACAACATTATTCTCAGCAAAAAACAGCATGCAGTGGGTCTCAGAGGCCTTTTGCAACCTAAAAACAATCTTGCCAATATTGTTTCCTTTACTCAGTCCCTCAGAGGAAAGAGGAGAGCAAATACACCAGTGGTAAAAACACAAACAGGACTCTCCCTGTCCCTCCTTTCATCTGCCTCTCCTGCCACACACCAACCGCAAGGGCTTACCACACCAAATACTAGAGGTGATAGGATATCCCCTCAAACATCTAAACACAACATGAAGATCAAAAACACAGAGAAACACACATACACATTTCTGGCTATACCACCCACTCACTTGTGTCTGCAGTTATCTTAACCATGCTGGTTGGGGACCTCGGGTGCAGGGTGGGGGGATGAGTGAAGAAGGGAGAACGACATAAGAGAAAAGTAGTGCAGGAAAGGTGGGAAGCCTCAATGCAGAAGTGAGAGTCAAGGCAGTAAATGTCTTTACAAAGAAATAGGGGCTAAGTGGACGACCTAATCAAGGGCCAGCGGGAAGTTTCATGGGAGCAGGACGACAGTTATGGATGCTATAAAGGCTACTGTTTCATTTTAAAACCTTTGGCCAGCCATTTTGAATTAACGAGAGTTAAGGACTTGCCATACTGTCTGTGATGTGTGTAGTTACATTCAGTGTTACCGCATTATTAAAATATTAAAAGTGGTAGAAGTAAAATTAGATTGGAGATGTTGGAAAAAAGTAGTAAAAGAGGAGAAGGGGAAGAGCATGCAAAAAAAAAAAAGATAAGAGAAAAAAAAAGAGCATTACAAGAGGATAGCAAGAAGTGGCGAGAAAAAGAGAGACAGAACTCTGTCCATATTCCCAGTTCCCCAACACTAAAGTTATACTTCCATCTGGTTATCTTCCAAGGCAACCTGGGTGGCCCACCCTAAGTACTTGACATCTTGATGCACTTCAGCAGTTTTACATACACACAACCTTTGTAGAAAAATAAATGTGTCATTCGTCACCACATATGCTGATCTGTGGAGGGTTGAGGGGGGCTGAGAAGGGAGGAGTGCGACAGTGAGCAGAGGGAGGGGGGATTCTTCTCTGGATTCCTCTGTGGAGCTTTTTTGGTTTGACTCTTTGAGCCCATATGTCTGTCAGCATATGAGAAAGTAATGTCATTCCAGACATCTAGTCTTCTTCTTCCTTCTATCTGTTCTCTGCAGAGTCTCCCTAGCCACCAATGGTGATTCAAGTGTTGTACACGGTATGCCAGCAGGCCATTAGATGCAGACTTGGATGGCCTTGGATGGAATGTATGTGTTTGATATTTGACTAGAGCTGCAGCATACCATGTGGGTGGGTTGCAGACAAATGTGTTTGAAACTGTTCTCTGTTTGCAAATCTCGGCAGATCTAATCAGTTTGTGGCGACAGAGATTGGAAGAAGACTTGGCTGGAGGAGAAAAGACAGTCGAAAAGTGTTTGATCATGGTTGGTATGCACTCTGAAGGCACAGGTAAAGGGGGTTTTGCATCCCTTCAAAGAAAATTGTTCTGAAGACCAAATGCTTTCAAAGGGCAGAAGGGTTCCTATCATTTAACAGTGCCATATCCACAAGGAAAGCTGTTGTATCAATGAACATTTTTTCTCTATTCTGTGGATTCTGCTTATTGTCAGAGACAGCAAGGGTCAGCAAATTATCACTGCAACTATGTCTAGATTGTGTGTGAACTTCAATGAAAGAAATGCTGAGAGCAGAACACCAGACACAGGTTTTTCTGCTGGGGGCAAGTACCAGGCAATCATGTCTAGACCACAGCATCCTAAATACAGACTCAAAAAGTCTGGTGAATTGTATCCAGGAACAGGTCGTAGAATAGTTCATTTTGCTCTCGTCAAGTGTTCTGGTACACTGGTTAGGGTGGACTTTTGTTAGTGTAAGTGAGAAATTTGTTCTCACAACAACCTTTCCAAATTTAATAATTTCTATTCACGTCAGGAAATGCCTCAAATCTGTGTATTGTTACTACACTCAAGGTTTTCAAAAAAGTTAAATATCTGCAAATTTATGCTGCTCAAAATAAACACCCATGATCCAAACAAACTCAACAGAAACAAGAAAATAAAACTTTCTACACCTGGTGCCATAAACACAGCTAGACCTAATACTGCAAAATAAAGAGCACAAATCCTCATCAACTGTTATCTACAATTTGACCAAATATACTGGATCAGTCTGCAGTCAATCAGAGATCAGCTGTTGCGACTTTACAGGCAGTAAGTCAAGTTATTGTTACATTAATGTACAAATGTGAGGAGGAAGGGAGTGAGCAAGCAAACTGGTGAGACAAGCTCAGCAACAAATGGAGGTGAGGTCAGATGAGGTAAGAGCTGGATAAGTAAATATGCACAGACCAGACTACTGACGCACCACTTCTTGCATAAGTCCAAAAATCTGCCAGTTCTACATTTGCAGGCTTAGTCTCAATGAGACTATGCATATAGAGCAGTCAGCTTCATGTCAAATGTATGAAAGGCTGAAACAAACAGGTCACATATGTACTTTCACTTCATCTTTTCATGGTTATGTGTTGGCATGCATATCACCAGGTAACTAAGGAGTTATAATTCAAGTTGTATTCATTGTCATTATTATCAGTTTATTTACCTGATATGTGCCCCCTGCAGGTGTAGTAGAACTCACGGCAGAAGTCCTGGCAGAGCCGTGGCAAGTCTGGCTCCCTGTGTGGCATCTTATCCACGTCCAAGGAGTGGAACAACACCTGGGCATTGGGGGAACAGCGTGCACACTTGATCTCCTCCAGGAGACGTCCACATTCTGTGTTGTTGGTGGAGAAAATCTGGAGACCACACACAACAAGAGCCAGTGCCTGATTAAAATGGTAGGCTGTTAAATTTTACCTCTTTCTTTCACATTCCATTTGCCAGCCAGCATGCAGATTATGAATATCTGGACATTAAGCAATATTAACATTATAAATATTACACTTTAAACCATGTAAAGTTAAGATTGTAGAGTGCGTTTCAAACTTTTTTATCTTTAATTCCTGACAACTAAAGATTTTCAAGGAGAATGACAAACGATTCCAGTGAGTTCAAGTTACCTTTTAAACACAATATGTGTACCTACTCCATTAAGTTAGATTTGTATATAACACCCCATGTAATGTCAATTAATGCTTTCAATTAAATGTTTAGGCTTTTCTGACAGTAAAAAACAGATGCCTTAGCACTTTCCAGCCCTCACCAGACTATTCCATTTAATAGCTCTAAATTAGCCAATCCCACCTCAGGTACCACACAGACACGCAAGGATTTCTGCCCAACAAAATTACTGTCAAGATAAAACAGAACATTTTCATAGTAAGTGTACGTTACCAACACACAACCCCCATATGTGACATGAAGTGTGAAACAACCTGCCTCCTACTGCCCAAAATATTACTTCATATGCCACTTTGGGTGTTAAACAACAATATTATCATGGAGTCTGTTTATATTGTATATTATTGACAAATTCGACAAGTTGTTGTCAGGTAGTATTATGCAAAAGTTTTTTTTTCATAACATTATTTGGAAATTGAAGAATGAGGAAGGAGTTAGTCATTGGCACAGTGTGAAACTCTGCAGCATCTCTGCCATGATCTGCATGGACACATCACGGTTCACACTGCAAAGGCTCTCTAAATTTTCACTGGTAATGGTGGTATTGACTCTTTCCTAATTATGTAACTGAAACTATTCTTTCCAGTTTTTACAATTTCATGTACACAAACTGAATTATATCAGTCACAACAGCTGGAAAATTAAAAGCTGAGGTACACTGATGTTTTCACTTTTTCTATACTTTCTTAACAACATAATGTAACATCATAATGGCACATCTGTAATATCTACTTCTGCATGCTTTGATGGCCGTTATACACTGAGGTCGGAACACCCTGTGTGTTTGGAGAAACAGAGAGATTTCATTCACTCATTCACTACCTACTTACTCAAGTTCACAAACAGTTGCAAAGTAAAATTATAATTCCCATGTCTGACAGATCTCAGAGCATGAAATGAATTAAGCCAAATAAGAGCCTCAAAGTCTAACTTTGGGTCATTATGTGAAAGTACACAAAGAGTTAATCCAAAAGAAATTAGCAGGATTATTTACATAACAAATTAGCTATATTAAAACACAATGTAATCTGTTTTAGGTCAAGAGCTGTGCTGCTTGGGCAGTCAGGCAGGCAGGCTGGTAGTGCTTTGCTCTGTGTGAGGTCCATGTGTAAACACCAATTTAGAGATAGACAGACACATCATTCCCACTCTGGTATCAACAAATTAGCAGTCTGTCGAAGTCAATTACACCAGCGGTCTCAAGGCCAACATATGGACGCCTTACACTTTACTCTGATTGCAGAACAAACTGCAACTGAGGGAAAGATTTTCTGTTTAGAAGTTGTACAGATCTGTGTTTACCCAACAGGTGGCGGAACCCCTCGCAATACCCAGAGGGTCTGCCGGAAAATATACGGATATACACAGAGTAAATCTTTCAGCACAAAAGGTTGTATACAAAAATAACTAAAGAGGGATAAGTTAATCTGTGCTTCAGTAAATATCCAAACTGAATTCTATTTTTGTGCTGCATTTTAATGAACTGTTGACATTTTACTCAAAAAGGGAGCTCCAGGCTGGCTATGACCCTGTATGTGTGGTGTGTTCCTCTGTCTCCTTGCCCTTTACACTCATGCCATGTAGTGTTGTGGGCATGCCTGCTCTCCTGCTCTAAATTGCCCATTGATTCTGTGAGCCATGGGCTGGCACGAGATCCATGGAGAGTAGCATTTGTGTTCTCTCAGCCATGCCCTGTGTCCATATGTTGCTGGGATGGGCTCCAATGTTGCCATCATCCAAACCAGAACAAGTGGACCTTTGTTGCCTTTTGCTGAATCTGGGTGAGTATGGTTTTCAAAATCAAAAAGAAAAATTGCAGTGAGGCTCAGCTGTTTCACTTCTGCTGACGACACGCTAGAATGGGGCGAGAACTGAGCCATAATCAGAAACATGGCATTAGAAAATAAAACTGTCATTAACTTACTTAACCTCACTGTAGGCTGCAATGCATAGCTCCACATGGAAGAACAGCTGTTTCATGATTTCTTCTTGTTAAGGCAGCATCTCCATTATGGCCTTTGCCAGTGTACTTGCCAAAATAAACATGTAAATATGCAATTCTATATTAGGAAAGAAAAAAAAACCCATCTTTGAATTGAAAAAAAAAAAAAATCTGTGATGCTTTGCAAACCTCATATTGTCCAAGACTGGGAGAGAGGGGGAGAGAGCACTGATGTAGGCAACACTAAGCTTTAACAAAGCACTTGTCCTCAGGGAATAGGTTTAAGTTGGTTGGCAAGGCGATATAGTGAAGGACACACACCCTCTCAAAGGCATTAACACTTGGACAGGGCTGATGACTGGGAGAGAGTGATGTTCTCCAGCTTCTCCCATTAGCGAAACTAACAAACACAATAGTGTTGTTGTTATTCTTTTGCTATAATCAGAAAGGGCTCCGTGTGTGGGCAGTGTAGTGGGGAGGAGGAGAAGTCGAGTTCGTCCTATTCACCCCCCACCCCCTTTTTATTTGCATGACTTGAGCAAATTAAATGATGCAATATGGCTTTTTGTCGCAACACAAAGTGAGATACCACCCAGCCACTGAATGTTTCGAGGAGCGGTTAAAATGCGAGCGGTCCGATGAGGATCCAGCGGATTCCGCTGCAAACTAAACGGACATACAGTCGCGGTTTTTTTTTATTCCCACCCCCAGCACACACACCGACACACACATCCCATGGGAACTGAGCAGAAGTTTCAACCTTAGCTCACAGGCAATTCTAACACTATTAATCAACCGTCAAGAGCATGAGGTAATAAAACAACAACAACAACAACAAAACCCAAAGAGAGTCCGACATGTTTGGTGGAGCTTTTCTCTGTAAAGTGCGTTCAGCAAACAAACTCCTGTGTGCTAACTGAAGAAAAAAACACGACGAGAACGACCTAAACAACCAACAACAAGCAAACAACCCACTGCCCATGGTCAATTCAATGTTTGATATATTTTTTTCAAGTATTCAGTTTTGTTTTGTTTTGCCTTTCTTTTAAGTGCAACCGAGTTCCTACCTTTTCGACTGAACAGTTAAGCTAGTATCCATTACTCCTGACAGTTAGCGGTAGAAGCTAAGTATCTGCGAGTGATTGCCATGGTAACGCCGAAGCGCATTGGACACGCTGTATTAGAGTTGAGCCATATTGAGGACAGCGAGCACAGCAAGTCAACAAAATGAAACAAAAGTAATGCATTTTACGTTGTTTTTTTTTAAACAGGTAAGCAAAACAACAAACAGGTGGCCCCTCGTGGGGGAAAAGATAGGTGTAACACTATAAGAGAAAGAAGCTGATATCAGACGATTTTCAAACGTATTAATGCGATACTAGAAAACTCAACAGAGCAAGATACGGTATACAATCTGAAAAATGGATTTAATAAGTTTGACCCTACATTAGTAATAACAGACACAAAGGTGGTGAGATGAACTCCCACATTATATCATGGACGCACATGTCCCTGCATAAATGATAAGGTACGACTTATTCGTGGGGAAAGAAGAAACAGCAGCAGCAGTAGCAGCATACCCCCCAAAGACCATCCCCAACTTCAGCCACAGGCACACTGACAATACTGTAAAAAACATCTCCTGAGGCGGATTAGTTGTAAAAGAAAACAACAGCAATAAGAAAAAGGTGGATAGACAGTAACCTACCCGGGCATCCCTGCGGTGCAGTATCTGATATGCGGCTCTCCTGGTGGGACAGCAGGAGACGCGGGGATACAACCTGTGGCAAACTTCTCCGCTGCTGCTGCTGCTGCCGTCAAGCAGCACCTTTCGCTCCCGTTTCTTCAGCCGCTTGGGCAAGCTCCCGTCGTAACATCGCCTTCTCCTGGGGCTAATTTCTCCCCTCTCGCCGAATTTTGCGTCTCCACATTCCCATACGTTGATCGCGATGGCCAGGACGACCACAAATTGCAAATGCTTCATGCTTAGAAAAATTAAATTAACCCCCCCACCCCCCAGAGGAAAAAAAACAAACAAAAACCTCCCAAAAAGCCCCAAACTTGAAAATACAACAGTAAAAAAATAAAAAAAAAATAAAAAAAAGGAACAAAACACGAGATGTTATCCTTCTTTAAAAACAAACAAACAAACAAATAATAATAATAAAAAAACCCGTCCGTTTAAGCTTAATTTGGTTATTTGGGTTATTTCTCTGACCTCCAGAAGCCGGATGCTTAAGAAATAACAAACATGCTTTCTTTTCAGAGCAGGTGTCCTAAAATATGTGGTTACTGCTATAAAGAGAGGTCTTTAAAAATAAATTATTGTCGCCTCTGCTTAAATAGTATGACTTAAATGTTTAAAAATTAATAACAAAAAAATACTAATACAATTTGTCCTGATGAACACAAACAAACAACAACAAAAAAAGTCAAACCCACAAAGCACCGTGTATTTCAAAAGAGCCGTGACGTTCCTTTCAGATGTAATTCCTTTTTTTTTTTTTTTTTTTTTTTGAGCCCAGCAAAGCGGTGTGGGCATGCACGGGGTCAAAAACGTATTGGAAAATAAAAGTTGTCTCTCACTAAAGTCCTCAGAGCGCTCACATGTTTCCCCGTGCTCTTTCCTCCTTCTTTTTAACCAGCGCGCGAGAAGAGGAGCGAGCACGGTGACGTAGGATTTCGCGGGAGCGCGCATGTGGCCACAGTCGCGTCCACGTCGAGGTAAGCAGTTACCTGGCAGAGCTGAGGAGGCGGCGGGAGTACCGCTGCTAGGGTCGGTCCGCTGGTAAAACTTAGGAAATGCAAGTCTGTCACTCACAAAAAAGAAGAAGAAGAAAACAATTCTTGCCCAATCATAAATGTATGACGTAGACACATTATAATGATTTATTGTGATTGGTAACTGACAAATACCAACAGGGGAAAAGTACACACGACTCCCTCCGCCTGTTCCTCCTCTCTATAAATGCTTATTAGCCATGTAAATCCCATTGTTCCTTTTTTGCTTTGTTTTTGGCATCTGAAAATGTTGTCTTCATTGGAATTTAGTTCAATACAGTTAAGGTCTGAGATACTTGGAATATACTTGAGTATTGTATACTTCCATTCTACATTATAGTCAAATGTTTGGACACACTCTCCGATTCATTTGAACGGGAGAGTGTGTCCAAACCTTGGATTGCTACTGTATATATATATATAGAGAGAGAGAGAGAAAGAGAGAGAGAGAGAGAGAGAGAGAAAGAGTCAATTATTTAAAATACATATCAACTGAAGAATGAGCAATGCATTTGTCTCTGTTCTTTAATAAGTGACATTTTGCGAGAGGCAATGGATATTTCGGTGAGGCACAGACATGATCAAAATGGGAAATATCGTGTTACATCACAAATTGTGTTATGGGTGTCTGACTTTGTTTCTAAATATGGTCTAAAATGTGTATTCTGGTGACCACAGAATGAAAAATGACGTGTTGAAAGCAGTGCAAAATTGGTTATGTGAATGAGTCACTGTGACCTGATGCCCAGCAATTTGTTGCCCTACACTTGGACACACATCGGGCATCTTAATTTGGTTCTTAGTAATACCAAACCAAATGTAGGACAATTCTTCTTTCATTGTCATTCCAAAGAAAAGTCACATGATAGCAATCCTAAAGGGAATGTCCACTATGGCAATTAGTGGAGAAACAACCACCCTCCCTCCTCCTTTTTTTTGGGATACTCAGAGAATCTGAAATCAGTTACATTAGCGGCACCTGTTCTTACTTGGGGGTCTCCGGCACTCACTAGAGCCCAAGCTCAGCTTATCTACAGGAATCTGGAGCGGGTGGAATCCAGGAGGGGTTGGTTTGATTGTGGGCAATTATGGAAATGACTGTGTGTGCTATGAAGCCATGGCAAACCCTGCCAGATCTGACCCCCCACCCTCTACATTCTTTACGTTACCCAACTGGAAACATTTCAGGACCAAGTATAGCCAAAGTGCTACTGCTATATTCTGAATGTAAAGAAAAGAATCAGCAGGACCATATGCAGAGTAGGAATCTGCCACGACCAACACTAGAGCTTGAAGCAGAGAAAAAGAATATAGCTGCATTGTCGAACAGCGTGAAAACATGTGGGATGCAGCTGTGGAGCAGAGAAGAGTACATCTGCAGGGAGAGATAGACCATTAGAGAGAATCACAGCTCAACAGACCTAAGCTGACACAGTCCTACAGAGTCACCAGCTCTGATCAGAGCCCTGTCTTGTGATATATACTCTTTGGATTTATAAGAAAAACAATTTAATCTATATATTTTTGGTTTTATTATACATTTTACAAGTACATTTCAGGCATGCTCTAATTTAGCTACTTGGGATCATGCCTGTAACACAATATTGATCTTAATAGGATATTTGCATTATAATTCCCAGAAAAGAAACCACCTGTTGGGTCAGTAGGGAAATTCCTATGCACTGAGAGGATATCCCAGAGGATGATGGTTGGGTTTGTGTGTGACCGCGTAAGGATCAACAACATGGGTCTGGATGCCTACAGGCCTTCATTGCTGCCTCCACTGTTTCATCCAGTTTTCTCTATCTTTGTGCATTGTATTGTAGCCATTGTTCATTGTTTGCTTCAGTGATTTATGATATATTTGTAGGTGTCAGCTTTCAGCCATTAATATCAGGCTTGCAATAACTTTTTACTGAGTTCACTATTGCCATGCATTTGCTGTCTTTACATTCATTCAGGTATACAGAGCATTGATTGCAGTGAGCAGAAGGTTTGCAGTTATGTAACTGATTAATGTTTGGATGAGACAGATTGATGAGGAGATACATGAAACATGAAGTTCATGTATTTGACAGAGATATCTCAATAACAATTGCACTGCTATGAAATTTGTTACAAACCTCCATGTCCCGCTTAGATTGAATTGTAATTACTTTGGTAATCACTTTGACTTTTATTTAGTGCCATCATCAAGTTTTATTGTGGGATTGTGGCTCCTTTACATCTCAACTTAAAACCAGCAAAATAACAAAATCAGCAGTCATTGGTATTCTAGTGTTAAACGTTATCGTGAAATTGAATTTTCGTACCCAACATTGCAGTCTAAATTCTAAATGTCAGTCGTAGTGCTGTAGACCACATAACAGTCTTTTATACAAAAGTATAAACAGGCCAATAGTTCAAATGTTTTGACTTTTTGACTCTAAACCTTTTGTAAACTTGGATAGATGAGAAACACAAGGAATTATTTGAAAGTAGTACTAGCAGCAAGAACTGAGCTGACAGTTTGACTGGTATAGTCCCCCCACCACAGAACTAGAGCATATACAATACATATTTACTCCAGTTCTCTAGTGCCAAAATGACATTACACCATTATTTTCAGCTTCTCTGCTAATATGAAATCATTAATGTCAGCCCAGTGCCAACAGCCATTCAACCGTGTGTGTGTACTTTTTCTTTCATGGCATTCATCTCTCACCTTGCAGCACATAGCAGCATTGTGTAGCTCTCACACCTTCTTTAATGGCCCAGATTTGGCAATCGTATGCCCTGAGGCATACATAGCTCGGAAAGTGTTCACAATGTCATTAATAGTCCTGACAACAGCTTAATGAGCCTCTGCCATCTGTTTATGAAAGCTTCAGGGAAAAGCGAGAAGGAAACCAGAAAATCAGATCCAGTAGCGATTTACAGCTGTGTGAGTGCGCCTGATTTCCACTTGAACAGATATAAACACATGAGGACATTTTAAGTGTAGTGACTTATGCAGCGTCATCTACAGTGAGTCAGTGACTGAGCCTGGGCTGTCTGCCCGGTATCAACAGCCCCTAAATCACTGGCTTCAACCATCGGACCACACTACCTCGCCTTTAGCTTCCTCGCCCCTCCTTCTTCTGTACCACCCTGGAGTGTCCTTAGGCCTTGTTTGGCTCAAGTATACACATGGCATGAGTAACTGAAGCCACCCAGGGCTCCCTGGCGTGATGGCACGAGACACATACCGAGTTGCACAATTTCAGAAGCGTCCTGTAACTGTTTACGTGATACTCAATGCCCGATGCTTACAAATACACACAATACGACACAGGGCCAGCGACAGAAATACAGCAACACTGGCTTGCATTCCTCCTCACAGGAAATGTAGGAAACTGATCAGTTCACTTTAGAGAAATGCCTTTCCAGATGTTTCAGAACAGCGACTATAAGTTCCAACTTAGGGAGCTTAGAAGTGGTTGTTCTACCTCATAAGTCTCAAATCTCTCACTTCACTTTGATCATATCTTTTTTACAAGCAGAAAGAAGACAGTGATTGAAGTGACCATAGCTCTGTCCTGTTAGTACTTGGCTAATTGCCTCTGTAGTCTGCTTTGAAAGGGACTATTTCCACTTCCTCCCCATTGCTGTTTCTTTGGTCCTTTCTCAACCCTATAATAGAGAATAGCACAATCCCCCAAAGGCAACTAAGAAGTTAATGTGCTGATTGATGACTCTTTGTGGTCACTTGTTTGTAAATGTTTCCATCGGGGGTTAAACAGAACCTAAAGTAGTACCATGTTAGGCACCATACATATGTGTGCAAATTGCAGATTCATTACAGCTGAGTATTACTGTGCTGCTGCAAATGAATTTGGTCGGATGGGATGAAGGCGGGAGGGTGGTGGTAAGTGTAGTCTGGTGTGGGTAGCAATGATGGTGGTCCCTGACTGTCGATGGTCTCTCCCTCCATTCCCTCCCTTTACTCTCTCATTCCCAGTACCCCGCCGTCCTCAGTCCATCTGTTCCTCCTTGGCCTCTCAGGCTCTCCATCAGGTAGGCTCAGGCTATTGAAGGCTCCTCTCATCTCATGGCATCTGAATAAACCAGGCAGAGGAGTGTGTATATGTGTGCTGGTGTACGTGTCTATCCTATGCACATGCGCACCTGCTGGACTGTATATGTATACTCAACAATATTCAAGTCACTACCTTTATTAAGGGGCTTGTCAGCAAGTTTATGCCTCAGATATTGAAGAAGGCATCAATTCTCACAATAATCTTAAACTAAGATTTTAATTTAAAGAAATTTGCTTGTATGACATACTGTGTATGAGGCATATTGGCTTGATGAATAATTCTACCGGTATTTAGATTCACCATTATTTGAAAAAGTAGCTCTCAAGGTGGTCCTCAGCATGAATTTGGAGAGATGACCGGTTTGGTAGCGCAGCACAAAAACCTTTCTCAAATGTGGACATTGTATGGTTTTTCTCAGGGTTTGTGGTCAGTTGTGCAATCCTCTCTCTTTGGGCTTAAAAGGAAAAGGGGCAGATGGAACTGGCCAATCCAGAGGAGCTAAATGAGGTGTTTTGTGGAATCAGCTTGAATAGTTTTCTTATCGTCCAAAGGAATTGTTTTGAGGTCTCATTTCACAGTAATATTTCAATGTCTGACCATAGTTATTTTATATCAAAAAGCTGAAGTGAAAACTTCCCCTTTGTCTGGGATCTTATTACCAAGGATGAGTCATTTTTTAATGTGCCAGCCTCCCCTGTCAGGATGTTTTTTGTTCTAATCCCCTTCAGTTAGTCCAAGGTACGTCTGCTAGAAAACACTGCCCAGTTATTACAGTATACATTTTCATATTGCCTCCCCAAATGTAATTCAAACTGTGGTCTCCTTTGTGTTTTTGGTTAATGCTAGCCTTGGAAGGTATTTGGTGGTAGCTTTGATATATCAGTTTGAAGGCTGTAATGTACCAGATTTGCTACTGCTTTTGTCAGCTCCACTCGATCTAAACCCAGTGTGACACCACCATGTTTAATTTTTTATGTCCAGGTGCACCCTGCCCCTGCTATTATTCTTTATGTATCTTTATGTATCACCTAACAATTTAATAGCTACAAAGACTCAAAATTGGCCATGCACAAACTGCATGTTAGTCAGATGTTTTCTGTCTCCTCGTGGCCTTAAGGTTTTCATTAGCAGCAGCGTGAGCATTGTGTTGGAAGGTGGTCTCCATGTCGGCCCCAGAGATGGCAGGTTTGAGTCAGTCGTGACATTTTAATACACACGAGAAACTAGTCACTGGGAAAAATTAAATGCAATCTGTGTTTGCTACATGCGTGGCATTAATCAGGTTTCTACGATACCCTTTCAACATATTTATGAGCAAAGCCGAGCATATTTTCAGTGTTATCAGTTTCCTTCTTGCTCTTTGATGTATTTTTGGAAAATTCAGACTTAAAGCACAGTAGGAGAATGGGTTGTGAGGTGGTAACCAATTTCAGACTCATCTGTTTTCATGTTATTGTTACTTGAACATTAGATTTAATTATTTTGAGTACACAGTTACTCGTTCCAGGTGAGCACATGGAAAAAAACCCATAAAACTCAATGCCTATGCGACCAAGAGACAATTGTTTTACCAAAGTTCATCTAAGTGTCTCACATGAAAAGACACAATTAATGCAAAAATGTAATTATGGCCTTCTTACAAACATGTATGTAAAGACGCAGAGTGTGATTGAGCAGTTGTTTCCCTGGACTCAGCCCTCTCTCAGCAGGGATCATCACAGCCGAAAGGGGTCACTGCCCTGTCTGCCGCTGTATATTTCCATTTCATACCTCAAACCCTCCCTCACATTGACACATGGAGAGACAAGCTGTCTCTCATATTATCTGAAACCTGCACATGCTCTTTGTACGCATGCTTTGACCAATCAGCACAAGCACAGTAAACATAAAAACAGTTGGAGCCCTATTATAAGCACTAAAATACATAAACACAACTTCACTATCTCAATACTCCCCTTACAGCCATTTAAAGTAGACAGCAAATTAATGAAAGTCAGTGACCATAAACACAAGCTAAATGTTTGTACTTTCTTATGGGAAAAATCATTTTATAAATAATTTAAAAAACAAATGACACATCAGGACAGTGTAAAACGCAAGTTTATCTTTAGCTAATTGCAAAGATGCAGCATAGAAGTTTTTTAGGGGTGACGTCCCCACTGTCCCCTACATTCCAGATGCTGATAGCAGGATTGGACCACCAAGGACTTTAAGTATACTTACTTGGCTTAAGATGGACGAAGGCTATGATAAAATGTTTCCCTCTGCTGCTTATCCATCCTCTCATTGTCAGAGAGATGTTTTTGTCTGTAGAGCATCACCTTCTTTTTAACAAGTCTATTAGCAGAAGTTTGAACTCTGCCTAAGAAAAGATGTACACTGTAACAAAATTTTACAAAGTTACGTTAGTATTCTGTTACTTGGAATTATTTACAGAATGGTCTGTTCAGTAAAAAACTATTTAGAGTAAAAACAGGTCTTTGGATAATGAGTGACCTGAATATTGTTTAAGGGAAGACCTGTTACCATTAAATATCTAAAGGTATTTTAAATCTCATGCTCTTCACGCCACAGCCTAAGCCCCCACAAATGATGTAACAACATGACGAACAAGTATTCACTTTATTGGATCAATATATTCTCAGTGTAAAGTCTTCAGTCATGTTCTTCATTACCATGTTAGCATATCATTGTGAGCAGTTTTATACACCATTGAGCCCCAATGTAGCCTCACTAAGCTGTTGGCTGGACTGGAGACTTTGGTCCAAATGTTTTAGATGCAGTTTTTAAATCCATCATCCAATGGGTTTTGTTTTCTATAATTGTGAAAAATGATGGAGAAAATACTGGCCTATTCAATTCCATGGAGCATCAAGAGCAGGGAGACGTTTACCCATGACATCTGTATGTAGGCAAGATACAAATACAAACAAAAGATGAAAATGTGTCACTGGAGTGAAAGACTGTTAGGAATAAGAATTCAGTGTATCTGTGTTAATGTGAAGGTGGTGAGTGCTAGACATTGAAGTGTCAAAATCTGGACAGACAAAACCAAAACTATCTGTATGAGTTGGAAATGATAGCATAAATCATAACTGTGAACAGCAATATGGTCATATAAAAGGTGGCCTAAATGAGCAGGTGTTTGGCATCGATACATGCAGATGTACAGTTTGTGGTTGTATTTGCAGAGAAATATAAAGAAAGACATGTGGTATCTTGCCAACATCAGGCCAATACCAAAATCTGTATTCCTTAGACACAATGTCTTTGATTAGTGAGGTTGTTATGATTTTACAGGCCAAGACAGGGAAGCCATATGGCATGTTTTTTTACAGTGCTAAGTGAACTGAGCCTTTATGTGCTTGTGGTGGACTGGGCCCACCAAAAGAGCTGTGTAAATTCTGTAAATCCAAGGGAGAGTTGACTGAACTTGACAATACTGGTGCAAAATTAGAGGATAGATTGATCACAAATCATTTGTACACCACAGTGCAACATTCTGATGCATTTCAACACTTGTCCTTGCTTGGGAAAGTGATTTTTTTTCCTACCAGTCTTTCACAACATGTGGCTTGCATGCTGTTTCAAGGAG
Organism: Remorina albescens; assembly: GCA_034769265.1. Lineage (NCBI taxonomy): Eukaryota > Metazoa > Chordata > Actinopteri > Carangiformes > Echeneidae > Remorina > Remorina albescens. The sequence goes on from CM068487.1 coordinate 5,900,788, forward strand.
AAGGAGACTGCCAAGTATCCCTGCGTACTCCAAATATTTGTATGGTCAACTGGACAGTGCTGTTGCGGTTGGATCATCACTCTTGAACTGATTTCATGTTATACACTGTGCTGTTGAAGTGTTGTGCATTTATTTTATTATTCAATGAATAAAATGTGGCAGCTTTTCAAGGGAGAAAATGGTCTGGTGTCATGGGCTAGGGAGCAGCATGAATATTTGGTACACAGTGACGCACCTGAAGGAGCAATAAATTTGAATTTGATGTAACAGTGTAACATTAATACTGTACATTTTTTGAAAGCCAGTCACTCGGAGGGTTAATCTCAGTGACTAAGTGTTTGCTTTGGAAGGTGCTGAAATGTAAAATTTTTAGAAGTCTGTCTATAATCTGTAGTCTGTTTGAGGGGGGAAAATGCTTTCCCTGTTATAATTTATCCATCCAGTTCTCTTTTTCATAACTCTTTACTTTTTTCTCAGATTGCTGTGCTGTCTTATTATTTCTTAACTCTTCTGAAATCTTGATATTAGTCAATACAGGCCTGCCCTATATATTTAAAAAAAAAACAACAACAACAACAACTTACAAATACAGTCGGAGATCACTAAAAGCTCCTGTCTTTAGGGTTTATGAACTTTGATACAATCATAACTTTGTTTACATCTTTCACTTCAAGAAGAATTGTGTGCTTTCACAACGTATGGCAAATATTTTGAATTAACTTAATTCAGAGACTCCTACAGGTCAAAGTGCTGCTCATCTTTGGCAAATGATTTTTTAATTTGTTGCTTCAGAACTTCAGTGCTTGGCCTGTGTTTTTCAAACTCTGCATGATATATATTAACTCAGAAATGTGCACATGCCCTATATTTATGGTTTGTGTATACAAGTTCATGAGTACTGTGGTAAAACGAAAGAAGCAAACAATTTGTCCTCCATGAAACAATGCCATACAGTGCTAGTTGTGATTAAAATGCAACAGTACAAGCTAATTGAAGCTACTTTCCATTTTGCACGTATATCGAACTAAATATTTTCTCTTTATTTCAGCCGAGTGAGAACATTTTTCCTGCAATATTTTCCTTTATCATATTTTAATTCTTGTGCTCGCAAGGTTTTGTCTAACTATCTCTTGTTGGCTACCACAACCAATACAACATAATCTGGTGACCAAAATAGTATTTGGCAGTATGGTTACCCACAGTCACAGCATACAAACTTCTATAATTGTAGCAGTCCAGCTCAGTTTCAGTAACCTCCGTGTTGATTCATAACTGCAGTAGACCTCCGGCTGAGATGGAAATGTAACATGAGAGCGAAACACAAACGTGAATGTATTAAAAAAAAAAAAAAAAACAAAAAACGGAGGAAAATCATTTCATTTATTGGTATTGGTGTGGTCTCCAAGATCAACTGTAAAATGCTGGACAAACTTAAATCACTGTGCCTGCAGCCTCATTAGCAAGCTGCAGATGGAGGGAAGCCATATTTTAGCGAATGTTTGTATACACAAGTGTCACAACTTCTCCACTGGCCAAACACAGAGGTGTCATGTGTTTGTACCTGTCTTTGTTGAATGCTTAGCAACCGGCGGGTTCACCATTTATGACTCTTGTAGCTTTACACGACTAAGTTATTTTCCATCATAACATAGCGTCTCAAGAATTGCCATCATAGTTTAAAATGTTTAAATACTCATAAAACTAGCTGGAACCTTTGATGTTGAAAAACAAGTCTATGCCAGTGTCTATCATTAAACACTGTATGAATAATACTAACAATACAAGTACTATGATATTCTGTGGAGAATGTATTTCCAATGACCTTCAGTATACCTTGGTTATTGATTTTTGTTGCTGACCATCTTGTCCACATCCAAAATTCTTGTGTTATGTTGCTAGTAAGATCAGACACACTACACCCAGTCACCAGTCACACATAAGTTAGAATTAAGTATAAAGCATATGAAAAGTACATTTTCTTGTTCTGTGGTATTAGCCTTACTTGACTGAGCTTGTGTCTCCTCTTCAGGAACAAATAGATGGAGGGAGAGGTGAAGATGGTGAAGTCATCACCACCAAGTGATGTCGTTTGCCAGTCAGTAACGCTCACTCCTGACCCTCTTACCATTTAGGGGGCCATGGACTGATATGAGTGTTATTGACCCAGAGGCCATGCGTGGCATGTTTGGGGTCTGCAGAATATATCCCAAGCTTTAACCTATACAACAGAGCCAATTATAGCTGTGAAAGGCCAAACAATACAATCCATCAGTCAGGTTTCTGGGGTAAACAGGAATAGGCGGCCCATGTCAGGGTGTAAACTCTAAATCCCAGAGAAGCTAAGGGTCACTGAAGCTGTTTGATTGTCTAATTGGGGGGTTGGACTGCATGAGTGTGTGTCTAAGTAAAACAGAGAATAAGAAATTAGAAAAGTAAGGGAAAATGCATGTGTAAGTGTGGGTTAGGGAAAAGTTTGACATCTTCATGAGGATCAAAATGCCGAACTTGGATTGAAGGTTAGGGTCAGGCATTCAGTTGTGATGGTTAAGGTTGGAGGAAGGTCCTCGCCAATAGTACATTGTGTCAATCTCTGGTCCTGACAAATATAGTAAAACAAGGATATGTGTGTGTGCATGTGTGTGTGCATCACTGCTCAAACACTACGGGTCTGGAGGCACCCAGACACCTAATGAATGTGTGTTTGTTCTTCAGACCCCACACACCTCTGTTTATTTGAACATGGGATAGTGTTCCTGAGCTGTTTTATCCTTCTTGTGTTTTCCACTTAACACGTGCACCGCAAGGTTGGCTCATGCAGCACCATGCACCACACAAAAAAGTAAAAGGAGCAAAATATTGTTCAGTCTGATAATAACGATAGACAAACAAACTTTATCTGGTAGCTTGTGGGTACAGTGTTCCTCTTCATTATTGTTCAGTTTTGATTATGAAGCAGGGTGATAATCCAAACAGCTCCAGTGTAGACGCTGCCAAAGGCAATGGGCCAGCGGAAGATTGGCGGTCGGTTTAGTGTCAATGATGTGGTGATGTGGGTCAGGGACAGCAGCAGCAGCGGTCATTGCACAGTGGCTAAGAGCCCAGTCAGACCACCGGGGAGGAGGCCTTCCCGTCTTTCCTCAGCCATCAATCATTTATGTACACATAAGCAAAGATAGATACAAGCAAACACAACCGGACGTTCATCCTTGCACCTCGACATTAGGTATGATTACCGTTTACTTTCAACCAGAATTAACTATATTCAAGGAATCTGAACACAATTTACACTTTGCTCTATTTTATTCATGCCGGTTCTGTAGTTCTCCAACAATGATTGATGCAACATAACTTATTCTTAAATCTGTATTTTCATTTAAATGTTCTCTCTAATTAGATTTTTTTGGGCCAGTCACTCAAATCTGTCAGGAAATGAGCCCTAAAAGCCAAGGTATCCTCAAATTAAACTACTTTTTATGACATCCAAACAAGGTGTCATGTTCATAGTTGCTCAGCTTCACTAAAAGGTGAGATGAAAAGCATGGCAACATAGAGAGGAACAAGACTGGAAAATATAACACTAACTTTTATTTTTGTCATTATACTCAATCAGAACTATAATGTCTGAACTTTAATGATAAGTTTGTTAATTATACCAAAACCTATAACACAATAAATACAAAAAACTGTTTCCAAAGCCTGCTCAGTTTCCCAACTGAACAGAGATCTAATATAAAATCAAGATGTATTTCCCAGCCTGATCTGTGTGTTCAAAGCCATCACAGTCTAATCAGAGCAGACAATACTTACGTTTTTCCTTCTCATTTGCCTGTTTGTTCCTGCCATTTTGTTTTACCGCAAGGATTCCCCTTTGCACCAAACCTGCTCAACATTGCATATGTCAGTAATTGTGAAGTGTGTCTTTGACCTTTGAGACCTCAGTGTGTCTTGTCTGGAGGCCTGCTATTCATCTGGTGTTAGCTGTTTCATGCTGATATCATAACTGACAGTTGTTAATGTTATGGCTATCAGCATGAATTTCACTCTGACAGTGGCGATGAACGTGATGAGATGTCATGTGTATCACGGTGATGTCTGACTGATTTTAGTGTAAAGATGAAATTAACATGTTTTTTTTTTTTTCACCTCATTGGGTAACTTTATAAGACCAGTCACAAGTTTAAGATAAACTACATATAAATGCATGTACCATTACTCTGCACGCACACACAAATACACAAACTCTTACATTCATAATTCACAGCAGCACTTTCTGTTCCCTTATTGATGGTGTGATAGTGCTCGCTGATAATCATTCCTCCTGAGTGTTCAGATGTCTGACACACTCTACTTCAGCACAAGACCTTATTGCCCACCCAAAGAGGTTACAGGGATTCTCGACTGCCCACTCTCTCCCTAAGTGGGTGGTCCTCTGGGGTATGGCTGAGGCACAGGTGGAGCATTGCAGGGGTGCTCACAAAAATAACCCCCCTCTCCTCTTTACAAAACCCCTCTTTTTTTTTTTTTTTTTTTGTGGCCACGCCTGCTCCACAGAAAGGTAGACTAAATTTTGCAGAACCCTCCATTAGACCGTTAAGGCACCAAACACTGAAGGTGAAATGTTGACATATACAAACCTGTGTGTTAGCAATACTGGGAGAGGCTGAGCAAATTACACACATGTACAATACAGCTTTCTCCGTCATTTCGGCCAATGTGAGATTCTATGTTTTTTGAAGGCTCTTAAATTGCAATCAAAACAAGCTGTACGTAAAATATAATTCCTAATGAAATTTGAATGCCATGGGCAACAAACTCTTGTTATGTAAAAAAAAATAAAATAAAATCACCCCTCCCCAACTAAAAATATTCCCATGCTCTGGTTTTGTAAATAATTATAGTTCTGCTGAATGTGTTTTATAAAGTTTACATGGTAGGTTCAGTGCACCCTATCTGTTGTTTGGAACCCTGGAAACCACCAGCAAGATGTTGACATATGGCAGCTCTGGTGTAGTGCACAAGGCATGGATTACTTGGGACCATAATAAACAGGAGCATAAAGAGGGATCTGTGTAGAAGGGGTTCCCTGAAAGGGGTGATTCTGCTCAGACTTCCTAGTCTTAATATCAGTGGTCCTGTCTCCAGCTTTCTGAAATACTTTAATGCTCTTGGTAGAGATGCAGGATGAAATCACATGGACACTCATTCTATACAATTGTTCTGTGTGACTTGGTTAGTAAGAGGCTGCCAGCCACCTGCTCATATGTGTTAACTGAGTGATTTATTGATGCTGGTTGGGACTAAAGGGATGAAGATAGACAAAGAACACGTGTCTTGATAAACGTACAAACCCCAAAAAGACAGGATGTCAACAATATCTAGGTAAGATATTCATTCATTCATTCATTCATTCAGTCACTTATCCATTTCTGGGTTGCGGGTGGTGCTTGAGCCTATCCCAGCTGGTGTTTCAAGCGAGGGTGGGGTACACCCTGGACAGGTCACCAGTCCATTGCAGGGCCAACACACAGAGACAGACAGAGACAAACAACCACTCACACTCAGACCCACAGACAATTTAGAGTCACCAATTAACCTAAACATGCATGTCTTTGGACGGTGGGAGGAAACCCACGCAGGCACAGGGAGAAAATGCTGACTCTGCACAGAATGGCCCCAGGCCTGGGAACCGAACCTGAGACCCTCTTATTGTGGGGCGACAGTGCTAACCACTATGCCGCCGTGTTGCCCCTTGGTAAAATAATGAAGACGAAAAAAGATTTTCACCATGTCATGCGGTGATGTATAAACTCATAATAGAGACATATTTGTGCATGAAAACAGCAGGTGTTCCCCATAGAGGAACTGCCATTTTAGTGTGCACAAAGAGTTGGCTGTGTACGCCATCCACCTGCACTTAGGAAAAGAGATGCCAGAATTTCTGATTCAATGAACCATTTATAAAAAGGTCGAGTAACATAGTGGTCTATATGCATTACACCTGTACACCAATTTGTGAGCATCCCAGGGCACCATTAATGGCCAAACATGCAGTAATAGGTACTTCAGACAATGACAGGAATGTCAAGGAATCAGCCAACTTCATGTGAGGCTAAATATCCATTATCAGAGTTCCTATGCTCTGATGTCCCACATAACTTCCTGCTCAGATCTTTGCGAGGGCCAGATGGTTACATTGGCCACTGGGGATAGCAAGAAACCCAGAGAGACAGTTTTACAATGTGCAATTACGGGCCAGATAAACTAAACGCTCAACAAAGCAAGGCATTTCCAGATCCGTGGCTTCTAGACTTTGATAAGGGCCAAGCTGCATTCCTTGGCCAATTTACTGTCTTCAAAATTGAAATACCAGTACTAATGAAGACTCTTACTGTTGCTTGAATGGGAGATTGTTGTCTCACTTTAATGACAGCAGAGTACTGTAGATATACTGTAAAGCGTGCTTCACTGTTCCAACTGTGGAACCATCAATGTGTGCTTAAAAAGCTTTGCAAAACATTCAAAGCTGTCTGATTTGTCTTGGGTTTGGTCACATGCCAATTGATGCTAAAGGGGATAGAGTTTCTTATCCAATGAGCGGGGCCCTACATATTGCTACACTCAGGGTTCTGCCTGTTTTGTTCCACATTAACATTTCAGAGAGATCAGACGCCTGCCCTCTGTGTTTTACCCCAGGGAGAAAGAATCCCCCACAAACTGACACTGATACAATCTCCAGGTAATGGCTGCCTGCCTGCAAGCCACAGGGTGTCTGAAGGTATACTGTGTCTGTCTGTGTGTGTGTGTGTCTGAATCAAGGAGGCACCCAGTACCACTGGTGTGGTCACAAGGCCAAAGTTCACTCAGAAATGTGTGGCCTGGGGTCGAGAGGTGCTTTGGCCTCCGTTAACGGTGAGGGTAGAGTTTCAACCTCCACCCTTACCCTCTCCTCTTTCTCCAGGCTGCTCTGCCACTTACATTTCTCACCATGACACGCGTGACGACCCCCACCTTCAAGTTAGGTGACATCGGGTTGATGAAGGTGAAGGAACTGTGTACAACAAAGCAAGGCTTTGATGGTTTAGATATGTCATTGAATTTGATTCGAAAAGAGTGATGGTGTGGAGCATAAATGTATGGCACTCATGTGTGATGAAAAATGTCTTACCATTTATAGCAAACCCGTCCATCATGCAATATCAGTACTACCACTCAAATTCTTAGTTATCAGTTTGAGGTACTGCATGCAATTGAATAATATTTCGTAGGAAATTATTTCCATTAGATTTAACTGACGTCTATAGTTACTTGCTACTTCCCAGATTAATAAAGCACGTATGTAATATACTTAATATTATAGTTTCTGGCCATAATATAAAATAATAATTACTACAGTTTCTCCAACTTGGAGTAAATTATTGTTATAAAGTGTCTTTGCTCTTTTAGGGGCCACTCACAATATCAAAACGATTCTTACGTATTCTGCATACATAATATGCACTTTGTGCACTTTTACTCATGCATTTAACTTAACTTCGGTTAAGAATATTTTTAAACATTAATATAACTTTTTCTTAATCCAGCAATAATTCACTTTGGCCACCTGAGGGCAGCCTAAGAGGCTGTGCCCCACAAAGGTGTTATGTTAGCAACAATTTCCTGTTTAAACATCCAGCAGATGCAGAGCGATATTATAATTTGTTTGTGCCTTGAATATTGTCCTTTAAGTTCAACGGTCACTCTTCGTCTCACTCTGCTTTGGTCTGCACCAACTCCTGAGGGAAAATAACTCAGTTTAGCTCCTAATGCTCCAATATGTAAATAACTAAATTGCTAGGTTTGTTTGTCCACAATTTGAGCAGAGCAGGTACAGTTCTGCTTCTTGCCTGTGGGGCAATGCTGAACCAAAAGAGGCTGCTATGAGTTACCACTTTCAAATTAAAACCAGATGTGATCTATGGTTAATAATAAAGCGCTGATTGGAAAGACTTGAACAAAAAGGTCTGAATATTTCTTCCACCACAACATTCAGCACTGTTTTCTGGAGTACAAATCAACACGAAAACACGACTCTGAAGTGCTTTCCCTCTCTAAAGTTACAGCGACAGTTTTCGTAGCAATCTTTTCTGGTAATTTATGGTATTAATTGGCTTATCCCACACATATGGCTACAGACAGACATACTCACACAAACACATACACACATTCTCAGCCGGCCCTATTCAAGTATTCCCCAGACAGTATGTGATCCTCAGACAGGACAGTGCTTCCTCTTCTTGTCGTCAGGTCTTGTCTGAAGGATCAGTCAGACGAGGTCATCCAGACAGAGAGGGGAAAGAGGATCTCTCTCCTTTATGATGCCTGGTCTGAAAAATGTTGTTTTTTCAGTCGCATCCAATCTGATATTACTAGCAAATGTTGTTGACATCTTGTTCACATTCTGAATGTGTTTTTTGTGTGCTTCAGATTTTCCTTTACTGTACTCTTTCAGACTTTCCCCTTCTGTCTGTTTATTTCCACCCTGCTGTCCATGTTCCTACTTCTTTTTTGTCCATGAGGGAGACTTTTCTCTGTTGGTTTTTTAAATTTCACTTGCACATAATCACTTTAATATGATTTCCTATACAATGTGCTTTCTCTTGTATTTTATGCCTTTGCAGTGTTGCCTCCTCGCCTCTTTCTGTTTCAATCTTTCTTCTCTGTCTCACTGCTGGTGTTTTTCAAAAAAATAACAAGGTCTGGGGCTGTGTGTGTGCATGTGTTTTGCACTGGCTGCATAGACTGGATGGGCTGGCTGCACTGGGCTCGCTTCTTGTGTGGTCCCCCGGCAAACTTTATGATTTATTCAGCTAAAGGCAGAGGAGCACGACCCCCAGTGACCACAGAGAGAGAGCTGCACGTGGGTTTAATGATTTCACCACAAAAATGTCTGCTATGGCTGGGCCTGCGTGGAGCTCAGAGCCCCCCCACTGGCTGAGTGGTGGGTAGGGGAGGGGGGTTGAAAAGACAGCTCGGCTGACCGGCCTGAGTCAATTCAAACGCTTAGCACTACACATCTACTGGGAGGGATTACGAGGGATGGAAAGGACAGACAGAATGGTACATCCGACTGGCATGTCCCAAATGTCTTAAACTCCTTTCTTTCAACAAATGTTCAGTTTGTCCTGCATGTGTGTTCTTGTATTTTATCACACATTCTGCATCGCCTCTCCATCCAGCTCCCCCCTGAGTCTTATAGCCAGTGGGAGATTTCAGAGGCATTATTGAAATGTGGACACTGAGGATGATGTAACCAAGCTTTCAAGAACAGGGAGAGGGGCAGAAATAATAGGGGGGTGGGAGCGTGGGGTGGTGGCAGTGGTGGGGGGGTGTATTTGGCATATTTTTCTTCACTGGTGTCCAGGTCTGCTGGCTCAAGAGAGTGACTGCTGAGGGCTTGGATCTGGATGCTACGCTTGGTGCTGCTTCTCTCTCTGCCTGTTTGGCTACAACTCCCCAGAACAAGATGATGTCATTCACAGGGATTTGTGAACATTCTTGATAAAGACACAAAAACGCAGGGGCGAGCCTAATTATACTGCCTGAGTGCGAACAGGTCAGAGAGCTACACCACTCCTCTATCTGACTCACGATTGCTTGGTTCATCTTGATTTCTTATCTTTAGATACTTTAAAGATGACCGTTTCCTTAATCTGCAAATGGGAACATTTTATGGAAACGGATTGAATTTATGAATGACTGTTGATGGGGCTTTTAAACTGAACACGCACTTTTGCATATTTTTTACATGTCACGGAAGGCAAAGAAATGTTTAAATAATATAATAATTTCATTAATAGTGACCAAATCGCATCTAGGGGCTTCAGTTTCATGGACCAGGCATTGTTCATATCTGGCTCACACAGTCACGCAGTCTTGGCTGGTTGGGATGTGTGAATAGTTCAAGTCCCAAAAGCGATTCAAAGATGAGTAGTCAATGACTATGTAGTTGTTTTATTCTCTCTCTCTCTCTTTTTTCAAGATAAGTGATCAGATCACTCACCATTCATAACCTTGCAATGTTAAGATGCTTCTCTTTATTTTCTTGTATTCAAATAAGTTCAGACCAAACAATAGCCCTTTTTCTCACGAGATATTATGACTTTAATAGCAGTTCTAACTGACAAACAATTGTTAAATAAGTATATCTCATTCAAGTGACTTAGTTTCACAGAGTTGTTAATATGCATGCTGTCATGGCTTAGTTGGATCCATTATTGGAGTTGAATTTGTATCACTGTGCTTTTTCTAAAACGACAAGTCAAAATGCCGTGAAGAAAAAAAGGATATTTGGTCCGTGACACCTTATCTCCACTGACTCCTGAGAAATGTATGAGGCTCTTCAGCTGATGGATGAATCCTCAGCTTCAAGTTAAATCACATAATTTAAGCTTCATCCATTTTGCATTCTTGGACCGATCCAATCTCCTGACACAACAAAGTTGAACCTTCCCACAAAGAATTCCCATGGATTTACTCCCCCGATATCTGAGTCCAGTGGAAAAAATTGATTTTTCCACAATATTTCAGTTTTAAATGATTCCTGTTGTGGACAGAAGCTCTTGTGGGGAAGTGTCATTTACAGCAGCTTTTATTCATTGTTTGCACCAATGCCTCGCAAGCATCCCTGCATGTGTATTGGAGGTTGAAGCCATATCGAACCAGTCATCATTACAAGCTCATTCCACAACCCCAGGAGGGATTACACAACTGTCAGTGCATAGTGGGTGTGACACAGGCTCCTCGGTCAACCCCGGGGTCTGGGCTCTCAGTGAGTAATGAGTTCACCCAGCAGAACCTCAGCACACGCCCAGGGCCTAAGGAAATGTATGTGCTCACCATGTCTGGTATGACAACCCCCCTCCTCGACTAGCCAGGAACAGAAACTCATATCTGCTGCTCTGTCTTTGATCCCCAGCAATCCCTCCCACAAATCATATTATGTGGTTTTCATATGGTGAGCTATGTACGGCTTACTTCCAGTAGCATCGCGAAGGTCTGCAGTAAACACACAAATGTACATAGCGCATACATACGCCTCATTTCTGCCTGTCTGCTACTTCTTTCTCTATCTAATGTTTCCATCACACACACACACCAATGCTACCAGATCCAGACATAAATCAATATGACTCAAAATGCAAAGAAAACATTGACCCAAAACATACAGGGATGATGAAGGAATTTATTTTCTCAGTGTGGTCTGTGATGATATGTGAATGGACCATTATGTTTGCTGAGAAAATGGAGGTGAACTAATTGATGTGCAGGCTATGTAATTTAATGTTCAGGGGCCTGTTATATTATAGTCAACTGGGGATTTCTCATTGTATAGCTCTGTGGTTAGATGCTGAACACACCCCCGTTCTTGCGCGTCATGGGAGAAAATGCGGCAAAGGTAAGGGAAAAAGTATGGAGTCCCACTTTTCAAGTCATTTCAAGTTATAACTGGAAAATTCAGGGGGAAAAATTTTGAAGTCATGAACATCCAGTCAATGAGACAACTCTTGTTCGTCTCCACTTTTTCCCTGTCTCACCTTGAAGTTCTGGTATCCTCCTCCCTCCCACTTGCTTCCTCCTGCTCCTTGGAAGGATTTGGTAATACCAAGCAGTTCCAAGTGTGACATATCCTCACGCTCCTGCCCTCTGACACTCCCCCTTATAACCCCCTGCCATCCTGTCCCTCTTTGAGGAGCGTTTGTTTTGGGCCTTGTCACCCCCCGTGCGCTGTGTGGTTCCAGCCACGATGGTGGCGAAGCGTCTCTCGTTAATTACCGCACTCTCGATGAGTCACAGAAGGAGAGACACAGAGAGAGTGGTGCTCTCAGCTATTTTTGGCCCCTGACATCGGCCCCATAAGAGACTTTCCCTTCTGGGCCTACCCCTCTAAGTCCCTCTGATCTCTGGACCTCCTCAAAAGATGAAACGTGCACTTTGAGGAGGGCCTCAGTCCCTGGACCCGCTGCTCTGTTTGCTGGTCTGGTGTGAACAGCTGCCTATTTTGGTTTGTGTCAACCACACAAACATTCATACACACTATGTTTGGGTTTGAAGGCCTCTCTCTGAAATTCCTTCGTGTCCTGTGAATTATGACAAACGTTATTATGTTCCCTTTCACATTATTTTAGGCACATGCTGCCAGAATAGATTGCAGTGTTTTCCTAGAGCATGGGTCATTTGGCCATCCAGTGTTTGAACAGCTGTAATGAACACTCAGCATTAATAACTTCACTGTGGAGAGAGAAAGATTGGCTAGAGAGAAAGAGTCCTCATGAATGGAAAACTAATTAGGAGATTCATATTAGTTCAGTCTAAAACTTTAAAGTTTCACACCTGAATTTACTGCATCGAAATGCCTCTTTCATCTGAGATTTACACAATTGTTGACTTGAAGCATCATATCAACATCAAACTATTGCTCACAGCTGTCATATGCTGCTCTGATAATACTCACATCCACATTAGGAGTCAGACGGATGGGAGTTCCCTATTTCTTAATGTTTGTTGGTGGAAGGAAATAAAAAAATCCTCAGGGAGAGAGTGCTTGCTATTGCAAATTTCCATTTGTCACTGATGCAAATAGGTACATTTATTAAATTTTCATAAAGTCACAAAGGGAGCATTTAAAACTACTCACACTGCTTTTAGGCTACCACAGCATTACCCAAATTAGACTTTATGTGCCACTTTGTAATGACTATCTAGGGCCCCAATTTTACCCTTGACAAGATTTAAATAAGGACCCATTTGCTCTGGCATCAGTGGTGTAGGTAGCAAAGTAGCAGCCTGGCTGGCTGGACATGTGCTCTCAGGCAGAGTAATCTATCATTACCAGTGTAATAAGGGGAGCTGACTTCTTGCTGTCTTACAATTGAGAGCAAAATGAATGCTTCCACTCGAAGTGATAATCATGAAGGCTTGCCAAAAGAAATGCAGCCAGAAATCCTCCACTGCTCTGTTTTTCTGCGTTTCATCCCAGTGGGTTAGGAGGGCTCATAGTTAGCTGATTGCTGTCTAATTCAGAGCTGACGTCAACAACTGCTGAGTCTTCCAAGGTCAAAGGCCTGCTACTATATTTGTCGTTTTTAATGTCAAGATTCGAGATACTTGTTTTGTTTTCTAATGGTTCCATTTATTTTTGCACTTAAATTACCTGTTTTAACCATGTATCTATCCCTCCCTCCCCCTCTGTGGGGACAGTGCCCTTGATTTTTGCCTCATGTGTTTGTCTAGTTTGACCAACTATTTATGGTAAAAAAGCAGGTTGGGTGGCTTTGGTCCTACCTATTTGGCGCCATATGAAATTATCTTGGTCAATACTCTTTCCAACCTGCCTCCCCATCTATCTGTCTGTCATACACAGTCTTAAACTATTTCTTTTCCTGTCCAACTTGATTCAACCTTTTTTCCTACCTAGCTGCTTGAGGCCCTAACCTGTCATCCAAGAGAAAGAACGATATTACACTGTAGACCATCCAATATTGTTCTTGTCAGAGTATTATTATGGTAAGCTGTGTTGGAAATCACTCATTGTTGTGTGGTCTCGCTCCCATTTTCCATTGTGTGGTCAAGAGAATTGAGAGTGCCTTGTACAGTCCTGCCCAGTCAACAGAACAGGGGGGCCTCACAGCAACCCAGAGTCATTTGAAGATGAGGTTTGTGGCTAGTTTCCACCCACAACGCCAAGCTGTCTCTGATTAAACCGAGGATCTAATTTGAGAAGGGGGCTAAAAGTGGGTTTGGGGTGTGGGGGTCTGTGTGGCGTAGCCGTCCTCTCCCAGAGGGTTCTCTGCTCAAGGGCTAGTGTGCTTGACTTTCTCTCCAGAAACACATCCTGATGGAACAAATAAAAGAATTTCTGCAACATGTAGAAATGGTGATGAATGGGACAAGACCAACATCCTCCCTCTGTCCTGTTCTTTTTCCTTCTAACTACAGAGGAATCCCCCATCTAAAACTCTCAGCTATGATATTTAGGAATATACCCACGACTCCACTTCCACATAAACACACACACACACACATACAGAGGCTCTCCTGGTCCCAGTAATCATGACGCAGGTCGACCTTTTGACCCAAGTGATGTATTTCTGTGGAAGTGTGTGTTCTGGCTCCAGTCTGGGTCATGCATTGTCGGGAACTTCGATGAAAAAAGACAGGCTATTATTTCATGCCATAGCTGTCCCCTCTGCCCCCCTCCAACCCCCCAAAAGAGAGATACTTTTGAAAATGCTTGAGTCCATATCAAAAACGACAGTTAGTACTCCAAAATCAAAACTGTGTGCTACCAACACGCATTTTTCAAGAATTTAGTGAAACAAAAACTTTTGATCATCTTCCCTTCCTCTTGTATGCTTCCAGTGCCTCCCCCGTAATATTCCATTAAGTTCTTACGGACTCAGGTTTCTCTGCAGAGGTCATTGTAGTGCTAATGTTCTGCAGGGTGGGGAACAAAGCTCAGAGCATGTAAAAGAAGCCTGGGCTCCTGAGGGAGGAGATCAGGCAGCTGCAGGCAAGGGGTGTGAAGGTTTAGGTTACCTGCTCGCTGCCTGAATACACTGACTCTTCTCCTCACAGCTCAGGACCACCTGGGTTGCCGGCGCTGCTCTTCGAGGAACCAGATAGTGTGGATACAAGCAGAGAGACACATAAAGAAGACTTCAGACACACAAACACACAAACACGCACACATGCACACACACGCAATAAATTATGATCACACACATATTGAGGTGGTGAACCTACACATCTTCAGCCTCCACTGACCCATATCTGCTGAGCACAACTCCCAAGGTTTTGAGTGGACTTCAAGAGGTGTGGTGGCTGTCAGTGACGGTTGACCCTACACCAGTTCCCTGATATCTCCTGCCACACATCACTGCCCAGGAAGCACTTTCCTTTCTCTTCTGGTCTCTACACACTTCATCATCCTGTCTGACAACAACAAGGCTAGGCCCACAGATCTCTGACCAGCATGTGCTCATGATTGTGTGTTTATGTATGTGAGTTTGTTGAGTAGCCCTTTTGTGGTAGGGGATTATATGCTAGTTTTCATTTTTACTCTTAAATTCTGTGTTTCATTGAACAATGATATACATATGTATATATAAATATATATAAAAAACAAACGATCAATGACAGGAAATCAAAACTTATAAATGACCGTTACTAATGTTTGCAATCACACTGATGTTCAAAGGAGAATCTTTACTTTGGTTGCTGTAATTGGGAAAAAATAAATCTGAAACTGATATTCAATCAGCCAATGAATATTATGTGAACAAGAACAACTCTTGAACCTTTACTTTTCAACCAGCTTGTACAAAAAATTACTTTATTGAAGGCACAACTTTCTATTGTGGCTGAATCCAAAACACACAATCATGCAGTCTAATATAGCAGAGTAAACTCATAGTAACAATTGAAAAACTCATCTAACTTTATTCACTCTTTTCTCGAGTTACTCCCATGTCTTGTGTTATGGTTTTATTTATTAGGGGGGGGACATATATCATTTCCTCGTTAGTCGATTATAATGTTTCTATACTTAATGTTTAAAATGGCAATCTGCTATGGCCAAAATTGGTGGTAATTAGGAGTATAGAAAAATGAATGGAGTGGAACACCACAGTAATGTTATCTGTCCATATTGTAGTCCCTGTATGGCACATGTGTACATATGAATTACTTTATTTCAGTCAGCCACAATTTCCACCCATCTGAAAGAACAAGTAGATTAAAAGCCTGCTGAGTATAGTTCTTGTCTTAATATCTGGAAGCATTTAGATGTTGTTGTTTTTGCTCAGAAAACACTTCAAAGTGGAAAGAGAACTGTGGTTGACCACAGAGGAATAGATATGGCTTCTGATCAGCTTGCTAATTACCTTCCGCAAAGTAAATATGAATAAAATAAAAACATTGTGAGCCACCCTGGTGTAAATGCTAGCTGTTACACACAAATGTGGTCTTCAGATTCTTTATGATCGAGAGTGGTCTGTGTGCGCTCTTTATGTGGGTTACTACACTCTTGCTGTGTTGCTCTGCCGCTGCAGAAACACATCCTTGCAATATCATCACTACTCAGGCCTCCCCTTCTTTAAAAAAAAAAAAAAAAGCCTTGTTTAACACACTGAAGATGATGCAGCCTTTATTTGGTTTTTTACACTCTATCAGTGATCAGAGATCATGGCAGTTTCTCTCCCTGGCCTTGGAAAAATGTCTCACTCCTACTCTGTTTTTCACTTTTCTGTTCAATGTGATGATCACTGTCACAAAGCGTTGTGACACTTTATGCTTCATGGCATACAAATGTAGCTTTACTTCGGAGAGTATGACAAGTTTGTGGTGGACAACAGATCTTTGGTGTTGCTGACACACTCACATCCTCTGCACTGTCTGATCTATCACAATCTTCAAGTTTCCTGCCAAACCCATGCTAATGTTGTTCTTGACTGCAGTCCAGTCTGGAACATTTGGACTGCGGTTTAACATCCACTTGTGCAGAGGTCAGAATCGTGGGTCAGGATGATGATGTGCCTCCCAAGCACCTTCCTCTCTCTGTAATGTAATGTAAACAACTCCAAGTGCATTACACTGGGCTGCTTCCTGCTGCTATGTGTGTGGCATGCTGTGTACGTCAGCTGATGAGACATAGTGAGTCTGTTTGCACAGTTATAAATACATGGACTGTGAATGGAAGCAGCCAAATTACCAAGAACTGTTCTGATTTAACTGTCAGAGTCTGGTGTGGAAAATTTTACTAAAATTGATTATGACATGAAGCCGACAATGACGTGAAAATTATTTTTGGATAAATGATTGGCTCTTTGAATGTGGACGCCAGGAGTGAAGATATTTTGCAACATGTTTTCCCTCCAGACTGATGAAATCAACAAAACAACAAAAAAAATCTGACAGGAAAAAGCTGGTGTATATCAGTTTTAAATGGACTTCTGGCTTCATTGAAGGTCATCTTTGGTTTTTTTTCTCTTTATATCTAAAGCATGAAAGTCTAAGTCAACTAATAAGGATAATGTTTGACACACTTCATTGCAAACCACACACCAAAGTCAGTCAAGGAAACATGAAAGTGTGTTGCTTTGACCCAAAATCCTTTGATTATATTATTTATTTATTATATGTCCTAGTAAAGTGTGGAGCAAATATCCAAAACAACAATACCTTTAAGTATAGATTCTACAAGTCTCTGTATTATGAATATTCCCTCATGATGATGGTGGTGAAGGGCTCCATCTACAGGTGCTCCTTCACCAAGTTCAAATTTCCTACGAAAAAGAGAATGGGAATAATTGAAATCTTCATATGAAACTAAGCATAAAGGTAAATCGTTGTGCGCCTAAAAAGACTTGGACCTAAGCAATGGAGAAAGAAAAATAAAAAAAGCATTAGTTGCACCCCAGTCACATAACGGTTGAGGTGCATTCAAGATAATCACAATGTCCACAGTTCAACACCCAGCCAAAGGCCAGACCAAGGTTGCACGTCATTGCCTCCATTACTTCCTCATGAGTCCCGCGAATCTCTGCAGAGATTGTTAATTGACCAGTCATAGCTTTGTTCATTTATTGATGCTAAACAGGGGCGTGATCAAAAGACTGAGTCCATAGTAGGCATTGCTTCTCAGTCTGACAAGTCAATTTTTGTGAATGATACCAAAGCATTGCTTTACTCCATAAGAAATCCCTGCTAAAGGGTCACATTGGCTTGAAAAGACATTCCTTCCACATCTTTCCAATGTCAGAAATGGCACTCAAATCCACTTCATGCAAGGTGGCTATTGGGAAGGAGATAAGATGGGTCAACCATCATTGTGCAAGACACTAAAATTGCTCCTAATGGTGAGGACGTGGAATTGCCAAGCAGCTCAACAACAAATGATGCATGAATAAATGTCTGAATTAGAGGCAAATCGTAGACTAGCATGAGGGAAGTGCAACTCATTTGCCGTTTTCCATATCAGATGAAATTATTGTTCATACTATGTTTGCAGTGAGAAAATAATGCAAAGCATGACAAATGTCTTGTTTCATCACATAACTCAGAGGTCATTTTTAAAAACTGCCATTTTATGCTGTTGAGCTATCTAAACTTAAAGTGTGGCTATGATCAATAGTATCTTTGATTTGTGAGCAAAGCCGAAAAACTCATTGAAGTGTATCTGTGGCGAGACAAAGGGCAAAGCAAAGAGAGAAAGTGGTAGAGAGCACAGTGCCATGACCTGGAGGTCACTGGCAGTAGATAATCTGGTATGAGAACAACTGATAGCCTGTCAGTAATGATGGGGCCTAATGCTAAAGAAGAAAAAGGAGGGGAGCCGTAGAAGAAAGAAAGAAACCTACTGAGAACTCCCCTATGTTTTTTGTCATCTGTGCGCCAAATTAGGGTGAGAGGGGAGAAGGGGTGGGTGGGCAAAAAGAGAGAGTGCAGATGGACCACACCGACTGACTGGTAGGACTAATGTGGACGTTTTCTCTCCGGGGTCAGATATTTAGTCCTAATTAGCTGGAGGAATGCAATGCATGAGAGCGGAACAGATACGTTACCGTTTTGGCCGGAATTTCCTCTCCTTCCGTGGCATGCGCTGCTTTAACCTGATTAGGTATGGCACTTATCAGAGGAGATGAAAGCACTCAAGGGATCGGTGATGCATTGCTGGACACCCTTCTCTGCTCCTACATCACCCCCATTTCCACCATGACCCTCCCCATGGTCACCGCTGGTCGCGCCATGCGTCGCAGTACTGGGAGGACTTGGTCCATGATTTACATTAACGCTGACACCGTGCCCTCTGCGTGGCACTTGTTGCAGGACATGATCAAAAGGAAGTCGTTGGGCATAAACAAGCAGGGAGACTTTCCATAAAAATAATTTTTATTGAAGGAACTTAAAAATGAGATAAACAAGTTTTATGAGGTGGAGAGAGGGGCATGCTGTTGTCAGGAAGTGAGATAATTTTTAGTGTGTGCACATGCATGCGTTTCAGTGGAAATACAAAACCTGGTTGGAGCGAGTCAAAGCAGATCTCATAGCACCCCAGCACGGAGAAAATCTTGTGTAAGCATCAGGCCTAACTTCTTGCTAATGATGAATTTTAGGTGTTTCATTAGCAGATGACAGTATTCGGTATTGATAAACCTCGTATGGTGAAACCTAACTTTAATCTCCTACATTTGTGGTTCCCCAAAATAGGGGTGATTCTGGCACTGGGTGGGGAAATATTTCTTCCACGTTTAACATGTTCAAAAGCCATTTGGTTTTAATTCACACAGAACTGTTTGTTGGAATACAAAGGATAGTTACGAAAAAACACATTTTTCTTTCCCCTTTAATTCATTTATATCTTGTGATCCATATAATTTTGGTTTTATTTGGCCAGATTTTGAAGATATTGGGGACTGATTCATTTATACCACCAGCCTCATTCACTGTATGGTGCTCATAACATGAAATATTTCTAGAAACAACAGCTTTTATTTTTGATGGCTCTCTACCAAAGAACTACTTTCTACTGGGAGAATGATTTACAGGGATAATGTTTCAGTGCTTTTGTTGAATTATCCAGACAATAACAGCACAGCTTCTGTAAAGACTGAATTTTTATCCACGTGGACAGCTCCTGTTCTGTCACTCTGTCCATCCTTTGACTTTGTCCAAACTGAAATTTCTCTACAGCTATTCCCATAAAATTTGGCACACACGCCTTCACAGTTTCCTGAGTTTCGTGAGTCCATGCACTGATCCAATACCATCTCTTTAATTGGTGACACTTTGCTAATGGCTAATGTTCAACTATATACTTGAAATCATTTCTTTTTTTCACTGGTCTAAAAGTTGCTGCAGAAGTTGTGCTGTGCAGCTAGCATTACCAAAGTTACAGCTAATTATTATTTTAGGTTTGTTTAACTTTTAATTTGAAGTCTTATATGCACCTAAAATTTTTTTATTTTATTTTATTTTTTTCAAGAATTAGTATTTCATTCATTTCATTTTCAGCCGTTTATCCGTCAGGGTCGTGGGGGTGCTGGAGCCAATCCCAGCTGACGTTCTGGGCAAAGGCGGGGTCATCCTGGACAGGTCATATAGAGAAACAGAGACAAACAACTATTCGCACTCACACTCAAACCTACAGACAATTTAGAGTCACCAATTAACCTAAATATGAAGTCTTTGGACGGTGGAAGGGAACCGGAGTACGTGTAGGAAACCCATGCAAGCACGGGGAAAACATGCAAACTCCACACAGAAAGGCCACAGGCCGGGAACCAAACTGGCGACCCTCTTGTTGTGGGGCAACAGTACTAACCACTATTCCACCGTGCTGCCCAAATAAGATAATAAAGGCAAAAATGGATTGATCTACAACTGCAGAATCTGAATCTGAATCAAAATCTGAATTACTTTATTGATCCCAGAGGAAGAAATAGTTTGTCTCACAGGTGCTCCTGAAACAACATTCAAGACAGAGATTGTACAAATAAAGATTTATACAAAATATGTACATAAGAGGTGCAAAAGATTAAATATGTATAAAAATCCCTTTACAGGCACCTTTTTGGGTATCAGATTTGGTATTGAGAATGAAAATTTTAAATTGGAGTATATAATAATATTGTTTCAGCCTATTATTGAGTATGCAGAGCAAACACAAAGATCTGGTGTTTCCTGCTGAGGATGGCGGAAATGTGCATATTGAGGAAGTAGTGGGTGGAATTCTTTCTAATCTGGTGAAAAATTCAGGCTGAACATATATTTTTGCAGAAATCCCCAACACAAACTAAATCAATCAGCAGCTGTCACACAAACCACCAGTGAAGTGGAACTCCATGATTAAACGCTTTCCTTATCAGTGTCTAAACCTAACCTCATTGAAGGGGAAAAAACCTTTTACACAACATCACATTACAATCTGTCTTCTTTCTCCGGTTATACATTTCAGAATGGAATGATGTCAGATTTCACTATTACTACCATATGCCATATGAGAGCTATCATTTCTGAATGCAAGACCTACCTCTGCTTGTAGCCAGCAGCACATCTGTGCACCTTCTGTGATAGGCTTTGCCTGTGGTGGGCTTTATGTGTGTGTGTGTGTGTGTGTGTGTGTGTGTGTATCAGTCAAACAGACACATGTAATACGTACATGTGAACACACGTGCTCACAGACAGTTGCAGCTGGGGCCCCAATGTGATAGCAACAACAACAACGTCTATTAGTCTCTAATGAACATACTCCATCCAGAGTATATTCCCACCTATTGAGCTCTGCTTTTCACATCCTGTGATGTCCGAGCAGACCCTGAGCATTATGGGTGCCTCAGAGCTGATGGTTGGTCTAATGAACTGGATGGATAATGTGTAATGCGTCTTACAGTAAATGACAATGAGGTCATACCCTCTAATTTTCATTTTTTACCCCACACAGAGTTTGTTCCCAGACTGCTACAACTACTATGCTCTTTCTCTCCCCTTAAATTTCTCTCTCTCTCACAAACACATGCAAATGCATGCACGCACTCACACACACACACACACACACACACACACACATGCACACACTTGTATGCTGATGGTCTGTATTTACTCAAGAGTAACTGGAACAGGCCACATTGAATTCGGGAAGTAAAAGGACATCCAGCCTCACAGCCTCCAGGTCTCACGATTCCACTGATTGACCTGATGAAGACCAAAGGCTCAAATCACTGAGTCGATATGTGTGTGCATGCAGCATGTGTGTGGGCATGGCTGTGTGTGTGAACCCGCTTCTGTGTATGTCATCACTTGACCACACACGCAGTTTGGATGAACCGTTATCATTTGCACATTAGACTCTTGAAAATTCTCCAGAAAATTGGTCTTGTCCCTCACTTCTTCTTCCTGCTGTCTTCTTTCTTTAATCCCACACAAGAAGGCCGACATCAATGGTCTGTCCAGGATGTGTGTGTGTGTGTGTGTGTGTGTGAAGACAGATACCAGTTGGTTTTATCTACTGCCTAGGTGGCACGGTACAGATGATGGTATGCTGGAAGAGCTGGATGCCCGCCAATGTGCCTGAATTTAAAAACAGCTGGTATATAGACACAGGCAGAAAGAAAAACTGTGGCCTCTGTCTTGAGTCCACATGTGCTGGAAGTCTCTCATCACTACAACTATAGAGCTCCAACTCAAGATTTTTCCCATTGGTCAATAATCCACCCATTTTTAAAAGCATTGTGTCAGTCTGTAAAAGAACTACGATAAGTTCCCAGCCCCAAAACCAGCGAATCTTTAAAGTTGTTGCTTGATAAATAATTCAGATTAAAAATCTTTTATCAACAAACTTGTAAAATGAGACTTAAATTTGTATCAAATACTAAAACAATCAGCTGATTAATAGTTTAGTAGGCCAAGGGAAAATTTGAGAAGTTTCGGCTTCTCAAATGGGAGGATTTGTTTCATTTATCTGTTTTATAGTGCTGTAGATGGACTGTACTGTTGATAAAGTCACACTGGAGTCTGGGGAAATTTGGTCGTTTCTCACAAATTTTTGACATTTTTGGACCAAAACATCCTTATACTGATAAATCATTGTCAAAAAAAAACTTAGCAATAATGGAAATAATCATTAGCTGCTGCTGCACTGTCTGTATCCTCTGGTTGATACTGCTGTTTACCTCCTGTCTGTGTAATCCCACTACACTGCTGATTAACTGAAAGCCAAATTTAGAGCGCTCCGCTTTTTACCACACACAAACATTTCCGCTTTAGCTCTTTATTTTTCTACAATATTGCAGCAGCGTTTTCCTCGGCATTCACATTGTAATTGTTGCCCCCAGGTGACGCCTTCCCTCTCTTACTCCCATGGTTAACACCTATTTATAGAAGAGATACTAATGTTTCACTTCCCCATCAAACATGGTAACAATGCCAATACTGTAAGCCGCTTTCATTCATCAAGCACGCCAGCATCAGCTGAGAGATAAATCCACTCAATAGTGCGTGGGTGGTATGGTCTATGTTCTCTGGGTGGTCATATTTGGGAAATGTGAAGTCCAATAAAGGTGTATAATTTAGAACAAATTTTCATCCAGCTGTAGACAAAATGTCCTATGGGTTCAGCGGGAGATGTTCACAGGCTTTGTCTTCATAATTTACTTTGGCAGGTAACTTAATCTAATGAACTTCCTCAGGAACTGTTCACAAATAAACCTCAACGTTTTATTCAAAAGAATCACTTGGTGATGTTGAAGCATCAGAGGAAATCAAAGTTGAATTTGTGCTTTTCATGCTCACTTGTTAAAAATATCAGAGAGACAGTTGCACACATTGTTTTATTGGAAGATTTAATGTTGGCACAGCTTGGCTGTTGTCACTGTACATACCAAGCTGATGGATCAGAGAAACTCATTGAGTGAAGTGGGGGCAGCCCGGAAGAATGAAGAGAGTCAATGAGTGTTCTGGCTTCTTCACCTTTTAGCACAAGAAGTCTTCTACATTCAAACTCCAGTGATTATAAGCTGAGCTGGCATTTAAAGTGGACCTGCCCCCCGCCCTCCTTCCTTTTCTCCCTCCCCCTACCTCCCTATTCACAGCTTGCATGAGCTGGTGTGCATGTGTGACAATTTCTATGACTGGAATATAAGAGTACATACCGCATGAACCTGTGTGTGTGTGTGCAGGGGTTTAGTAGTGTCAGTAGGCTGGGTCAGGGGTTGCTTGGTGGGGTTCTGGAGCCAGTGGGTCTTCCCTATTGTTCAGGCTGGAGTGGCCAAAGGGGGGCTGAAAGTATTGATGCTGAAGATATTGCCTGCTTACGGTAGGGGGTTTAGCAATAAGTGTGTGTGGGTCTTTATGTGTGTGTGTATGTGTGTGGACCTTTGCTCCAGGAGGGACCCAAAAGGGGCGGGAAAGGGAAAGTAATTACAGATGATATAAGACCAAAGGGAGGAAATTGATTATAGAAAATGGGTGACCAGGAAGTTAGCAGGGATCTTTGTTTCCCCTTCAATTAAAATGAAATGTTTCAGTATTTTTTTCTTTGAGCTGCATATGATGGATGAAGATAGGACTGTGGGGAAAGAGGGTCAGAGAGTGTGGGGGGTTGTTTTCGGGAGGAGGGAGTTTACAGAGGATATGTTGACAGATGGATGGACATCATTTAACTTTCACCTACTGTCTTTTTAGTCAGTGCGTCAACACATTTCAGGTTATTAGCCAACACTCCAGGTTGGATGATAACTTGAAATGTATCCTGTTTGATAAGTTTCATTTACATCGATTGTTTTCAATAAATGTATATAGGTCAAACAGAGTCAATTGAATTCAGCTGAATTGGAAAAAAACCCATTTGGAAAGTTGAAAAATGAAAAATTAGCTGTTTGCCAGTGACTGCATGCAAAAATAAACTTTGAAGTCACCTCTCAGTTTTCTCCCTCATTTACTGTTGCTTCTCTGTTACTTGCTTGGCAAATGTGAGTATACAGTGTGAATAGTTTTACAAGGCCAAGGGAGAAATAACAGTGAGGGGTAGTGGTGGTGGTGTGTGTGTCTGTGTGTGTGTGGCTGTGTTAGGGGGGTTCAAAGAAAGAGAAAACAGGTTGTCAGTGTGGTTGAACAGCAAAATAGCATTTTCTCCCTTGGGCTCAGCCTCCACAGATGTTTCATTCAGGCCCCATGGCAGGGCCACTCTAAAAAGTGCTCCAGTCCCGACACAATTCAGCCCCTTTGTGCGCTGAAGGAGAGAAGCTCAGCCCACTGTTTACTGTTCGTCCACCCCCATTCCTCCTTGTCTAACCCCCTCCTCATGTTAGCAAGCGGAACAATCGGGGAGGGCCTTGCCCAGAGCTGGGGCGGTGTGGCAGGTCAACAGAATGGGCTGTGAATCCTGTGCCTCTGAATCCTCTGGGTGGGTGGTCCAGCTCTCTCCCCTCTCTGTGTCTCTCACACACATACACATAGAAACACTCTCCTCTCCTCTCCTTTCCTGTCTTTCCTCTCCTCTCCTCCCCTCTCCTCTCCTTTCCTCTCCTCTCGTTGCTCATTAGCTCATCCACTGGACCAGGTTGTAGTAGTGCCAGTGCTTGGGTTCTGTGATGTGGTGATAGGTGGCCCGGAGAGGAAGCCAGGCGGCGGTCTTTATTCAGGATTAGCAAACTCACAGTTCCTTGTCACTGCAAGCCGGGTCCTACACAGACCTGGTCCGGCCACTCAGCAGAGGGGGCCTGAGGTGGCCCACGTGGAGCCTGCCAGTGACTGGGTGGCAGTTAACACTAATCCTGCTGCTGATTACCACTGGCATGAGGAAATAAACTGTAATAAATGAACCTACGAGGCTCAGCACACATAGACCCCCACAACAGCTCCACATACACAAGTCATGTAGACCCATTTGTGCGGCGATTATTTAGTTGTTACAAAATGACAAACGATTCATTCATATTTTTATAAAGCACAACTTAGCCATAATTATGTAAGATGAAAGGAAAATTTGTCAAATCATTAAGAAGCCGCAGACAGTGAAAATTTGGAATTTGAAAGGTTATAACGGATCATTGTCATTATAATAATGTATGATGAACGCATTTTGTGCGTTCAGTACCTCACGTCTTCACACAGTATCCCTTACAGGAAATACATTTAGTTAAAGTCAGTCATACCTTCAGCAAGAAGGTAGCCGTCTCATGTTTGTCTGGCATATTTCATCATAGTCACAGCGACATCTTGTGAGCAAAAAATGGTACTGACAGTGATTAAAACACCATCAGTTTCTTGATAACCACGCCTTTACAGTTTTTGTTCAAGAAAACAAATTGAAAGCATAACTTGCCAAGTTAATCACTTGCAAACCAAAAGATAAATATTTGCTCTCAGGTATTAATGTTGGGACACATATCCCGCATTGAACCCAAATTAGCTTTAGATTCACAGTAAAGCATTCCAGACATGTTTGGTCATCACTGAAGACATGAAACCTAAGAGGAGAGTACTGAAGAAATGTACCAGTGACATATTTCCTCTGTAACAATTTAAGCAACTTTGTACATCCTGCTGTGGTCGGAGGCGTTGATCCTCTTTTTAGGTTCCCTTAGGTACAAGTAACACTGCGGTGCACAGAGGAAGAAGCACCATATGAAAGAATCACTTGGAGAAATAAATATTTGATATATTTTCTCTCCCACTGGTGCCATCAAACAAACTTATAATGCCATCGATTGGTTTTTCCATCTTGTTCCTAGGTAAGGCTCCTTATATTATACAGTTTATATTGATATGCAGCTGGATACATATTGATTATTATTTTATAACTACCAAAATGTTTTAAAAAGCTGTACGTATAAAAAAAAAAAAGTATTTTTCTTCTGAAAACCTTGGACCTCAAATGTTCTGTTTGGATTCAAGCCACTTACTGTATATGGTAAAAATGGAAAAATAAACAAAAATGTATTTCTAGATAAGTGTTTTTAAACTTTACAAACTAGTTATTTGTTCTATTGCGTAGTTTTTTCGAAAATAGTTTTATTATTAGTCTTCGACTGACGAGTGTAACATAATTCCGTTGTTAACGCTTGTATGATGGCAATAAAGGGAGCTTTATCTCTTAATCTTAATCTGATAATTATTTCTAAGTGAAAACATAAAGTCAGACAGTATGTATTTTTCACTCTGGGTAAAACATCAGACAAACTGGACCACACCTTGATATACACTACTTAAGTGGCTGGTTCCCTTTAAAAAAAAAAACATTAACAAAAAACCCCAAAACACACACACTCTGAGAGCCTGCAAATAGAAAAGTTTTACACAAGAATGCCCTCCTGTAAATAAAAGTAAAGCCATATGTCATCTGTGCCAACAGGTTAATGCGACCCACAGTTACCTTTTATTGTTGACATAGTAGAACATGGTCCGTGCTGGGAGGAGGTTGGGGTGGATGGATTGGTCCACAAAATGCAGGACTTTGATATTGGAGAGTCATTTTTTGTTTTTTTTCACCACTGCTGAGGCTTGACTGCTTATTTATTACTGTTACCGTGACAACAAAGGTTACCCAACCTCAAGAAAGCACTTAGTCTATCATGGTAGTACAGTTTGCACCTAAACCTTACCAAACCATTCCTGTTTCATAAGTTTAACCATATGGTTATTTCTGTAGCTATGACAACATAAGATCCGGCTTGATCGCTAGAGGGGTTATATTACAGGTCATATCAGGTTAGGGAGAAATGACCGATGTCATTCATGTTGGAGGACTTAATGCTGAATTTGGACATGAACTTGACCACGAAGGCACAGGAACAGAATCCAAATATGAATATTTAAACTTTGCCATTTTTGTGTTCAAACACCAGATAAATAGATTAAAAGTTGTACATTTTACAGGTTTGGTTGTGGCTTCAGCTACAGAAAATCTGACAACAGAAGCAAGCAGCATCAACACCACATTAACACCCAGTCCCGCCACCAACATGAACCCCACATTAACACCCAGTCCCACCACCAACATGAACCCCACATTAACACCCAGTCCCACCACCAACATGACCGAAACATCACCGAACAACATCACCGAAACCAGCAGCACGGCCATGCCCTCAGCAACCAGGCAAAAAGGTGGGAGCTATTATCTCAACTATCTGATACCTACTCTATCAATCCAAAAACACTGAATTGTCAGAAACCAGTTCTGTCAGAGATTTTGGATCTCATAGTCGATTCATCCATGATCACATCTTCCTTCTTTTATGAGTGTACCTGTTTGTTTTCTTGTGGAATAACCCGCTTCTTTGATTCAGGTGGCACAACTTCCCTGCACCCAACAAAACCGGGTTCAGCACATACCGAACCAAGACCAACCATTCTTCCTACTAAAAGTACATCCACCACCGTAGTGGGCAAGAGTGAGTTGATGCTGCTGATGAATTACCAGTATACAACAATTTGGTGTTTCCTGATTATAAAAAGGAGTTATTTTTTTTTATATTATACTAAATATAGTTAGGGAAAGTGATAAATAATTGATACAAATATCAATATTAGATTTTGGAGCTATCCCCAATCTAGCATTTTCTCACAATATAAAGTGGCACAGTAGGATTACACCAGCATCCAAACATCATAACATGTTGATACTCATTCAAGTATTCATAATTTCTTAACTTTTTTACATTTTAAATGCTTTTTGAATTTCCCACAGAACATCCTCCCAATAGTAAAGGAACTGACAACATTGGTGAGTATAAATTAAATTTACATTTTGAATTATGTTAAACCACAACGTGTATACAAGGTTGTTTCTCCACTTCAGGCTTAAATATACTGAATATTTTTCATCTGCCACCAAAGGGTGTGAGGAGAGTGAATATGCCTACCTTATTATAAACACAAACTGTGTCTCCTTCAGGAATTATCATCATCATTTTGCTCATCATTGTGGGTGTTGGATTTTTAGTTGCATGCCTTGTTGCCCGCAGAAGAGGAAATGTAAGTAGAGTATGTCAGCTCTTCCCTTCTACTTCCACACAGACATATTTATAGTTAATAGTTAATACAGCCTGAGTTGGTTATCTTATTTTAGTTTAGATTATTTTAGTTCAGCTTAGTTAAACTTGACTTATTTATAAAACTGGAAGCAGAGTGAAATCGTCCTGCTGCATACCTAAAATTACATTGTAATTCAGGGATTTGGTTTTTATTACACATTACAAGATCTAATGTGTTAATTATTCAGCTTTCAGTGTGCCGGTAGGCAAACTTTGTACAGAACTGGGCTAGGCTTTACCTCTGTTTTGAGGCTAAGCTAGCTAACTGGCTGTTGACTTTGGCCTGAACCTGACACCGAAGTGTGTGTTCTCTCCTCAGCGCTACTCTGTGGACTTAACTTCCAGACCAGACGAAGCCAACATCCCTCTTAGCATTATGGAGCCTGAGATGCCCGCTGATGCTGTTGCTCAGAACGGTTCGTCCAGTACAACCACATATATAGCCATTCATTCATTCATCTTGTACTGCTTATCCATTTCCTGGTCGCCTGGGGGAGCGAATCCAAGCAATATTGGGCAAAGTACACCGTAGACAGTGTCCATCACATAGAGACACACAGAGACGAACAACCACTGACACTCACACTCAGACCTGGAGACAATTTAGAGTCACCAATTAACCTAAACGTGATGTCTTTGGACGGTGGGAGGAAACCCACGGAGGCATGGGGAAAACATGCAAACACAGAAAGACCCCAGGCCTGGGAATCAAACTCGCGACCTTCTTGTTGTGGGGCAACAGCACTAATCACTATGCCGCCGTGGTGCCGCATATATCACCAATAAAAAAATTATAAAATAAAGACTAAAAAATGAATCCTGATGCCTTTGTATTTTTCAGGTCTGAAAACTTTTGAGGGTACAGAAACAACAAAAGAGCCAGAAGAACCAGCAGCTAAACCAGAAGAACAGCAGGCGCTGAAAGGTGAGCACAAATATGTGACTGATGTGGCACATTATTGAAGTTCAGAGAAACAAAAGAGAAAATTCATTTAGGCTGTGAATTTGGCTGTGGACAAGTTGTGTGCTGCTCTTTTTCCTCTTTCTTAAGATCAATAAAATTTAGTAAAAGGAAGTACAGTTTGTGGAGAGCTCTCTGCATCTATATATTTAACTGGATATTTAGCTGCAGATTGCAATGATAGAATATAAAATGTAATAGTTTTGCTATGTGTTAAACAATGTTGTTAAATATAAAACCCTAGTGTGTTTATAAACCATCACCACAGTTTTGTGTTTTTCACAGGAAGGAAATTTGATGTTAGGCAAGTCCACCTGACTCACACAGAGCTGAAAACAGCTTGTGTAAAGATAAAATCAGTTAAGAACCTCCACAGAACATTTTGAAATGCCCTGATGGAAACAAACGAACAACAGTTCCTTGGTCTGATCAGAGAAAAGAAAAATGTAGTACCAAAGGCCACCACATGATGGAAATGGAAGTCAAGTTAACAACTTACAAGCCCCCTAAAGTTTTCCAAAGGCAGTTGGCATCCAATATTTCATGTGCCATTTTGACACACAGTCTTATTCTGTATCACTGAATCTGAAACCTCCAATACAGATAATTTTACAATCATCTCTAATGTTTTAAAATGTAGATTTTTGTGTGTTACATTTTTGGCCAAACATTTGGTGCCCAGCAGTACAAGGCAATCAATAAGAAAAAGGCAAAATAGCCTTTCCTTCTCCTATTATTTTAACATTTTCATTTGTCTAAGAATATATGAAGTGTTCCTGTTTCATTTGGGGATCTCCTCAGCGGGAAAGATAAAAGGTTCAGTCGTGTCTGAGCTTGCTTCTCTGCCTTCAGCCACACTTTGAGTCAGTGAACGGCACTGATGGCAGCTTTGAAAAGCATCTCATATTGCTCTCATCTCCTCATGGAAAAGAAGTAATGAAAGTTTTTCAACAATCAGAGAAGGTGCAGGAGCAGATAAAAAAGGATTCATCTGATGATCAGTGTCAGACCAATACACTCAGACTCAGTGTTTTACTTACCAAAGGGAACACCGAAGAAACCTGCCAGGTGCTTTTCAAATGATAGTTTCTAAATTACAAAATCTCTAGCTGCACCAAGTTTCATCATTACAGCACACTTGAAAGATTTATACACGAGATAAAACTGAAAATAACCACAATTTGGCATGACGCAATGCCCCTGCCATTAGTTAATGGAAACCTCTACAGTTTAACCCAATCCTTACTTCCCCTTCACCATCAAAACTATTTAAATATATTTTGCAAGAGTTCAAGTAATGATTGCTGTCGTCATCACTCTGGGAAGGAAAAGAAAACATCTCTTTGAAAAATTTGTAGTTGTGCATGACTACCTTGAGACAGTGATGAGAAACAGCAGCTAACCACAAAATAAAATGTTACCAGTAAACACTTGATTTGTCATTTCCTGTGGGTCAAGAGCTTGAGAAGTACTTCTTTACCTTTATCACGTTTGGGTTATAACCCACATGAAGAAAACAATGACCCACTGTGAGGTGCACTTATAGATATTTGAAAAATGAATTGGCGACAATGAATGGACAGTAAAAATGTGGGAGAACCCAACCACCTAAACATGCCAGCACAGCCCTGAGAAGATGTGCTAGCAAACTGACTTCCCCTGTCATTATAGAGAGAGTATGGAGTTAGGGGTTTAGGTAAGTGTCAAGACTGGAAGCAGGGGTGAACTGCCAGTCTACCTGGCTAACTCTAAAGGTTAAAACAGAGAAGTGTACCTCTCAGGACCACTAATTAACTTTTTGTGTCCTCTTTTTATAAAGGTCAAGGTTTGCTCAAAACGAACTTGTTTGTGCATGTTGGTTTCAACCTGGTCAGCCAGGTTGAAATGCCTGGCTGACCAAATGCAATACTCTCTCAAGTGGCAGCAGACATCTTTGGATTTCCCTTCTATCATTGTTTCTAAAATAAGTTAAAGCCCTGCGCCCTTCTGTGATAGAGACAAGGCCTCCGCCATAAACCAGACGGACGCGATGATTCTTTTAAAACTGGAATGATGCCCGAGGAGCCATCTTAGTCATGGCAGAATTATGTCTTGAGCCACGGTCACCTACCCTTCATCCCCGCTTTCGCTCCACCTAACCCTGGGCCAGATAATGATGGGGCCGCCCTACTTTCCCACAGCCTCCAACAGCTGCATGGCTGGAGCTCATTAGAAACTGGTCACTAATCAGCCACCTCATTACCAACATGGTGGCCCCCTAAAAAGTCTTTGCCCAAGAGAAATCCCCCCTCTGACTATCAGAGAGGGCAAAACCACTTCGGGCTATGAGTGGAAATGCTGTTATTATCTGGCAACTAAATACAGAAGAAATCCAAACAGCCAATCTGCAGTTCCTAGAAGTTTCAAATGACACACAAATCTTTCAAATACACAAAACAATGAATCTATTGTAAGAGTTTAATGTCCTGTTGAAATAGAAGACATATGAATGTTGCATTTTTTCAGTACATTTCATTAAAACTCAGCCTGTGTGTTGTTCGAAATCATCCACATTTTACTTTTTGTTGTGTTTGTCCTTCATAGCTGAGGCTGATAAATCTGATGATGATCCCAGCACTCCAGCTCCAGATCCCTCTCCAGCTCCAGATCCTTCTCCAGCTCCAGATCCCTCTCCAGCTCCGGATCCTTCTCCAGTTATAGATCCCTCTCCAGCTCTGGATCCTTCTCCAGCTCCAGCTCAGGCTTCTTCTCCAGAGAGCTCCAAGGACAAACCCAAAGAGGACGTTGTTGAGAAGAGTCCTCCTGCTCCCGAGCAGCTGAGCACGGAAGAAAAAACGGATGATGAAGGTGTTGTCTCCAAAGACACCTCAGTGGAATCTCTGAAGGAGCCAAATGAGAACAACAGCAACAATACTGACCTTGGTCAGGAGAGAGGTCGGTACTGAAAATAATTTTGCCCTCTCCAAATAGTTACTGTGATTCCTCCAACAGTCTAAAGCCTGATTTCCCAATTTCATACAGTTTACACCATACACATGTCTATTGTGCTTTTTTGTTGAATTGACTGTAGCCCTGCTTGGAGGTATTGTTTTAACTTCATCTTATTCTTCTTATTCTCTCAGTTTAATGTTGCTTAATGGCATTAAGGTATATTGTCTTTAGTGCATTACAAAAATTCTTGTTTTTTTAATTTTACTGGCATATCCATACACTTTAATGGTAACTGTACCCTGAAGATCAGCTGAAGCTAATGCTAGGTTACAGTTGTTACTACAAAATTCCTCTGGTGTTTTATTATTGTGCTGCAGTCAAGTGATAGTACTGAAAAAGTGGGATTTTGTTAGATCTAAGAAAGCCCTATCTATGACATCACATGCAGGTGATTTGGCAAACGCAACCTCCTGAAATCTCAATGACACACTTTCACTATATATACTGTACTGTACTACATATAAATATTGGTATATTGGGATGTGAAAAAATCCGCAACTATCCTTGTTTAATACTTGTGTCACAGTTAACAATAGATTATTTTTAGTGTTTAATTGTTGTCCTTCCAACAGATCTAATGTTGAGCAGCATTTTCTGGGACGTTGTCCTTGACTCTCCAGTGTGACATTATTGCCCCGCTGCCTTTGTCCTGTTCCTCAAAACCTTGGTAAGACCATGAATGTTCTCCTGCAGCTGCTGCTCTGGTCAGCCTGTTCAGATGTTAGCAAAGGGAAAACCCCCACAACAGGAGGGCAGGTCGACAGTCACATGTGACCACAGGGAGTTCTGTATTACACCTTCTCATCCTGAATTATTAAAAATAGACGAATGCTTGCCATTAAATCTAAAATTATAAAATGTTCTTGTCCCCAGAATTGTAAATCATACTGGTAGCCTGGTAGCCTAGTTTATAAATACACATTATGGAAGCTGCATCAAAGATCTCTCTGCAAGACGGTATGACAACATGGAGTATATCATAAATTCAATTTTTTTAAATTCTTGAATAGGTTTTGATGTATTAACTAACTGTAGATCTCCTGATAAAATAATTTAACTGAACTCCCCTGGAACTATTAACTATCATAATTATCACATGACCAAAGATCCAAAATTAGGCAATAAGACATGATGACAACTGACGCAAGTCAGTTTATATATCTCTCTGCTATAATCTTTAGACTGTTATGAAATAGCAGTTGCTGTTTTACTTTAATGTATTCAAACCATTTCTTCTTTTTTTTTTTTTTTATGAAAGTAGCTTTTCCTGCTGACTATGAACTGTAGTGCAGTTTATTCTTTTATCCTTCTGCTACCCCCTGCTCTATTTTTCATTTATAGATGATATTCTTCTCACTCTGGTAGTGACATTGACCCTCTCAGTCTAATCATTATGTGCTTGAGGAGTAAAGGCCAAAATATGCACCTGTACTCCCCCTTCCTTCCTGCCACGTTCAGGCTGAAGCCTGAGGCTGGAGGAATTCACACTGCTCTTAACAGCTGATGATAAGCTCACATCTAAGATGTTAACCGCTCACAAGTACTGTGTTAGCAGTCACGGATCATCTCAATTCCCACAAAAACACCAGCTTTAGAAATCCCAAGCATTTCAGTAAATGTAGTCAGTTGTCAGAGTGAGAGGAAAACTTCAATTATATGAAATCTTACATAGCTATATAATATATATATATTAGTATGGAGATACGGAACATGATATGTGATCTTTAGCAGTCAAACTTGCAACTATAATATGTTTTCAGCTTTAATAAGGAAAACATTTGCAGTTATTTCAGAAAAGAAACATTGGTGTATTGCAAATTCCTTTGCAATACACCAATGTTTCATTGTTTGTTTCATTACCTGAACATATCTGTTTTAGATCAAGTGGAGAGCAATGCTCCTGTCAGATGGTGTAGGAAAAGATCCAATTTTGTCCATTTGCAGAAGATCTCTTGCATTGGTCCAGTAATAAGGCAAAGATATCTTACAAAAAAATCCAAGTGTATGGAAAGTAATCATTTATTTGTTGGACTACGCACACATTTATCTTTGAACCCCGATCTGATTAATGCAAGTGTCACTGGAACTACATGAATTACACAAAGTTACATGTTAAGCTTCATATTGCGAATCTTTAATAGACAACAGTCCTTTCACACTGTGAGAAACTGTATTGGGGCTTTGCCCGAGTGTGAGCCATCCTGCTAAAGTAGCTCAATGAATGTGAGCTGCAAACACCATTTTGGAAAAACAGCAGAAAAAAGAAAAAGTGAGCTCTTGGTCCCACCTGGGTAGGAAAGTGATGAGCAAGTGGGAAACTGAAGTTGAAAAGCAGTTCTCTATTCTGCGTCACTGGATAATGGATACGAACTGACAGGTCATAAACCAAACCAGCATAATTAGCCCTGGGACTTCACAGTGTTATTTTCCAGTCAGCGCTTTGCTTTCATGTTTGATGACCAATGTTGGTGTAAATTGTCCGTACCACCTGGGACGAATATTTCACAGAGAGGAAGAGGTAAAGGCAAAGGAAAGAGAGTGACAGACTCAGATTAAACTGGGCAACACAAGGCTAGTAATAAACTAGAAGCAACTTGTTTTATTTGCAGAGCCTCCTATTTGAAGTCACTGCTGCCGGTGGTTCAGAGACGGGTCAAAAAGACACAGACGGTCAAAGATCCGAGCCTGGAAAGGGTAGTCAATCCCTCATGAGCCTTTGTGTGTAACTTCAGGGGAATAAATGGTAATAAAAAAAGTCATAAAATATTAATATATTTATTCAACTCTTAAACTATTTGTCTGTTTCTCCCCCAAAGAGCAGAAATTATTAATGGAGGGCAGGATGACAATGTTGTACGTGGTGCATACAGGATCTTTATCTCGGTCATAACAATGAGTCCCCTCATTGTTATTATTAGCTTCCTGCCTGTGAGTTTCGAAGTGGTTCAGGACGGCAGGTCGGCCATTAGACATCGGCAGCTTTACAGGAGGGAGGGACTGTCGGAAAGCGCAGACTGACACACCCCTCACACAACAAGACCAAAACAGCTGTTTTGCACTCCCAACACTTCCCACCACAAAACATAACGTTTTGATTAGAGACAGCAAAATTGAAAACGAAAACTTGTGGTTGGAAAGTGGTGCAGACAGCAATTAGACTTGCAGTATTAAAGGGATGCTCCTGCAATATAAGCTGTACATGCAGTTTTGAGACTGCGTCATCCCTTTTTTAAGAGACCACTGTTGGGTTTCATAAGCTCTAAAAGGCACAATTTCTTTCTTACCTTACCTAAGATCAAATTTACCATCGGCAGTTTCAGTGGTTTGACTTAACAGTGAGTGAAAACAATCAAAAATGGTTAAAGAGAAAATAAACTGAAATGATTTATTTAGGTTGTGTGATAGTCCCTTGTGGTGCAGCATTTACTGTAAGTGCTCAGAGCAGATGGATAGTGTAATGTGAGATCTCAATTAATGTGACTCAACTGTAAGTCATTGTTCTTCAACCCAGGGGAGAAGAGAAAATCCAAATAGTAAATACAGAGACATTTGATTGATCAAACACACCATCATAGTGCAAACACACACCAACACTCTGTCAGAGTTAACCTACAAAGGTCAAATCAGTTTTCAGGCTTTTTATCAAGAGTCTTTTTCCAATTACCATATTTTTCTCTTTTTATACCCTCACGATATAAATGATATGCAGCTGAAGTTTAAACTGGGAATTAAAATATAAAACATTTCAGGAGAACTGTAGTTTCGCAGGCTTATGTACTCCTTGAAAGATCAACCACTCTTTGTCATCAGAGAGTGATTGATCTTTTTGGTTTTTAATATGATTTTTCTGAGCTATAATTTAGATTGTTGTTCGTTTGTTCAAATATGTTTAATGTAGCAGAGAGATTAAGCGATTAAAAAATGTAAAATAATAGACGAATCCTTCGATCCATTTTGCAGATAAAGAGCTGTCGGTAGTGAGACTCACCCATCATGTTTCCAGGGTCAAACTGAACCATGTTTAGTTTCCCTTGTTATAGGTTTAATTTGTATAACTATTTACTAGGCATACCAACAGCACCACTGTCCATTCTTGGACAATATATGGGGATCATAAATCTGTCAGGAGGATGCCTTTCCCTTTAACCCCTTTAATTCCTTGTCAACATATTAAGAATTGTGTCCCAAACAAAATAGAGCAAGGGGACAAGCTGATTGTTTGCCAAACAATTCAGGTAAGTTTGTTCTGAAACTGAGCCCTTTATGAGGTCGTCTGGTCTTTTGTTGAAAGCAGTGAGACACTGACAAATGAGGTCAACGGAAACTAATGTTGAACTTTTCCGGCTGTAGTCATCACACAAGTACAGCAGATTGATACCTTCCTTCACTTTAGTTTCCTGTGTTGTGCCTCCTAAAAAAAACAAAACACACACACAGGGTTTGTCCTTTTCCTCCTTTGGTTTCTTGACCTGAAGAGGTTCTGGAGTTGTCCTCTGCAAAGGTCAGAGGTCAGACAATCCCAATGAAAGGGTTCACAGTGACTGCAGGAGAATAATGTGGCCCCAATGTCAGAGTCAACTGGCTCACATTCTTCGCTCAACACTGGGCAAGTCTCTGCAGAATTGGATGTGTGGCGGCTGCCGGGATGTAGAGCGCAGACCAGGATACATTTCAACCATGGCGCATGTCAGAGCCTGAAATGAATTCAATTGTGAGAAAAGTAGATGGAGACATGCAAAACTGCATGCTGGCTGGCCTCTATATCTCTTTCAGTTTCTCAAACCTTCTTCTATTGTCTTGTACGATTTCTATATCAGATGCAAAATTATTAGTAAATTATTATTTAGTTTACTTTAGTTAGAATTTATAAACCATTTACAGTGGATGAGTTATTAGGTAGTAGATAGAGCAAGATAAAAGTAGGTGGTCTCCTCAAATACTTCACCTCTCCTTTCCCTGATGCCTGATCCCCTGATGATCTACATCTATTTACCCATGAGACATTTTACAACTTCAGTCCTTACTTTGACAGGTGGCCTGCAAGACATTTATAGGGTTTCGTTTGGCAGTGCATGTTCCACTTCACACCATGCCGTACAAAACTCAACAAAGGAAAAGAGGTGACGGAGTAACACAGTGAAAATACAGAAATAGCATCAGCACTTCAGTCATACATTCTGGACTCAGAGTGGTGAATACTTAACACTTAGTGACTGGTTGATCTGTCTATACTCTGCCTGGTTTCTCATCTTCTTCAATGCTTCATTGCATTTTTGTGAGCAGGGGTTTTGTTTTGCATTGTTGGTTCTTTAAGCTCAGGGTTAGATAAATGTTCATATTGTGTTGTGGATGATCTTTGCTCTCCGGGTGGTGACTTTACCTAACATTACTCCACATAGATTTATTTGTAAAATAAATCAGGTTGTAATCTTAAATGTGTATTAACAATCTGAAAGGTCTTTAATTAAAATTCCAAAGTTGATGAATCATCCAAACCACTGTGCCAATAAAAGGGACTGAGTAACAGTGTTCTTAGCTGCTATCATAAATGCAGCATTTAATATACAAATATTTAGAAGTTAAAGTTTCTTATCTTTCCTTGGTTAATTTAGTTTGTTCACGGGTTAATATTTGCTAATTGATAAGAAAAAGTAACACCAGCTGAGGTGGATGGGAAGGAAAGTAGGTGATGAAATGGACTGGATAAAACGTCTAAAGATCACATTTATTAACTGAGGACATAACTGTTTGAACCCAGTTACATTACAATCAATCTGGCAGTTTAACCCCCCCCCCCCAAAAAAAATGGCAGCCTGCTGGCCTGGCTTTGTGCAATTGGCAGGGCTGTTGACAGACAGGCATTGATTCACCTGCGGGTATTGCCTCTGGCATCAGCTCCACATTCCTCAGACAGTGTCAAACTGTCAGAGTATCTTCATTACATCTCTGTCTCTCATCTTTGACACACAGTTTAGCGTGAACAAAATGAAAGTTCCTAAAAACCTTTAGCGTCCTTCCATCTGCTCAAGCTGATGTGGGGATGACCAAAAACTGTTTTGTTCCATACTGTACTGTGTTATATCGTCAAAGAATGAGTACGAGGTAGAAGGTGGCCGTTGAAGTGGAGAGACATACGTCAGCGCTATCAAACTCTTATGAGCTTCCTCATGTTATCAGCCCTGTAATGCCCAACCCCAGAAATAATGGACAGATAATTCAATTTCTTTTTAATCTGATGTCTTTATTTGGCCCTTTAACAAAATGTAAAATAATAATAATATTTTTTTCGCAAATTTGTTTTGGTTTTGGTTTGTATCTGATACAGGGCATTACATACAAATTAAATGGTGGATGCTTGAATTTTATAAACCAACTGCCAATGATTGAAGGAGTTATCATCTTAATTCACACTGCAGTATTTTCTGCATTACCCGAACATTTCTAAGATTGTGTTTCCTACATATTTTCCTTTGCACTAATATTTACAAACCTCCCATCTGAGCCATAAATCTGCATCTTGTTTTGCTATGAAACCGTCCCTTTGAATTCTAGGGCAGAAAACTTAACCTTTGAGTAATCAATCCATCAGATCTGATGTACTTTGTTGCTCCAATTGTTACGACTTCTGTTTCGAGTTAAACCGCTGTCATGTCCATAGCCCCAATAAAGACATTCATCACCTTGCAAAATCTAAACAAGTGCAGTTCTGTGACCATAATTTGGCTCTGTTTAGCAGTGCTTTGATGTCATGTCACACTATCAGCAACGTTATCAGTTAAAATTCCAAGTTTTTGTCCCTATTTTTAGTCTATGAGTCTTTCGACTTGCTTTAGATGTAAATTCAGTAGAAAACATAAAAAAAAGCCTCAACTGTTTTCACAAGCCTGCATTGTTTTACCTGAATAGCATTTGTGTTTTTCTCCATTGGATTGTGACTTAAATGCATGAACATCCTTTCAAGGGATTCAGCTGAGAATTTTCCTCAGCACTCCTAAATCCCTCCTGGAATTCCCAGTCTTTCAGCAGCCAGGTTTCTCTATAGCGGCTAACTGGTCTCCACAGATCCCTCTCTGTTCCTGTGGTTCAGTTCAATACAGCTGAGAGATCAATGAGAAGTCTCACCTGCAACCTGAGCCGCAGTAGTCACATGACTGATCTAAACCTCTTTTATACTGGATGCAGTTCAGATTAGCTCAATTTAAATTTGATATTGTGGAGTTTGTGAGAACAAAACACGTCTCTGATGGGCACGATTTGAGTTGAATGATTGTCAGCAAGTGGAGTGTAAACCATCCTGAAAGCATTGGACATGGACGGAGTAATCATTACAAAAAACAAACAAAAACACTACAGTTCTGAATAATTACACAAATTTACATCTATTGTTGATAAACCAGAAGATGAGCTTTTTCATTGCTGTTGTCAATTCAGCCTTGGGCAATACAGTGGTTTTTGCAGCTGCTCAATGGTTAAGCGTAAATCACTTCAATAGATGTGGAGTGGGATTATGTCAGCTACTCTTTCCCTCAAACAGATGTTTCACCGCACGGGTCAAAGGTGATGGCAAAGGCCACATAAACTTGGATGAAGCAGAAGTTACAAGTTACAAAAAGCAGGTGATTGTAGGACACATGACTGTGGGCCAAAGTACATTGTCTCTTTTTTTCTTTTCTCTTCCTCAGATCGAAGAAAAGATGGCCAAAGGACCTTTCTCCTCATCCAGTGTGAGAAACTTAAATGGTTATTGCCTTCCTGGTGGAAATGTCTTTTTTGTAACATAGCAGCTTTTTCCAAATAAGATATCTGCTTAGTTGGGCTTTTTCTTGTTTCAGTGATAAAATGATTTGATATGATTTGAAAAGTCTCAAGTGTGTTTTAAGTCTATATATTTAATGTTGGGTTTTTTTTTTTGGGGGGGGGGGGGGGGGGGTACAATTTTTCAAGAAGCTACACATTTAATTTTTTTAAATTATTAGTCACATTGATGATGTTGAATACATAATGTAAATAAATGTGTTGTTATATTGCGATAGAAGTGTAAATACACGCATTGGCACCCTGTATTTACCTCCACCCCCTCAAGCAGGCTTGAAGCCTGGTAGTCGAAGGCTTTTGCTTACAATTTACAGGAGCAAAATCTTTTTTTTTCAAAAGCATTCTTTTGTATGCACACGCTTGTCAAATTTGAATTTATGATGCATTATTGTTTTACTGAATGCCACATTTTGCTCTTCCATGTTCTTCATACTCAACAGTATTAAAGTTTCTGTTATGCTGAGAATTTGCCTTGTTGTGTAAGCCATTTCTAACTTTTACCAATATAAAACAATTAGTTCAACTAAAAAAAATCAACTTGAACTCCACAAATATAACAAATAGGCTGACCCTAAAGAGCCTGTAGTAGATGCAAGACTTGGCATTGCTCCTCTCTTGTCCTGCTGACATGAGTGAGCAATGAGACGTTTATATGAGATGGAAGATCGACGAAAGGAAAGTCTCGGGATGACATTTTTTGCCTTTTTTTTTTTTTTTACCATTTGTCAAATGCATGATAGTGTATCTCTGCTGCTCCCCTGCTGACCTTCATAAACAGTTCTTCAAAGAGCCCCTGGCTTTTTCTACTGTTAGTGCAAACATGAGCCCCAGGTGCAAACACATATAGTTCAAAGTGACAGCATTAAAAGGCAAGAATCCCACAACACTGTGCTGCACACATTATTGGCTCAGTAGCCGGGTGTTTCTTCTTGGATCCAGTGTTGTCTCGGACTAAATTAGTTGTTTCATCGTTATTGGTGTTAACTGAACCTTTAATATATCAATAGTTGGCTTTTATGATATCAGCTATGGTAGTGTGTGAGATAGACTATTTATTACTATTCAATGTTGTTTGATTTTTTTTAGTAATTAATGCTATTACTCATGTTCATTATGTGGAGTTTGAGCTATATGTGTGTGTATACATATGTATGGCTTTAGAGACCTGTTTAATATCATAAGGCATATAATATTTTTATGATTTCCATCTACAGTGATGTGTTGCCCAGTGTTTGGGTCTGATCCAGCTGCTATATCCAGCCTGTTTCCATGGGCTTCTGCTCTCCTTTAAAGACTAGTGAGAGCACCGGCCTATATCAATCTGCCCACAGGATGCTTTAATCCACCATTAAGCAGATGAAATGTTGCACTGAGCCTGCGGTGCAGCAGTGACGGCAGGAGCGGTTCTAAAATTTGTGTGCATACCCCTCAAACCTGACCGCAGTCATGGACACCCAGGACCAAACCACCGGGTACAGCAGAACACAAACCTCTTCTTCCTCGGAAATGAATCCAAACGTCTCAGGTCTCAGTATCCTCTATTTATACACTGTGTATATTTACAACAGGTCGGATGATTTGGATGCTAGCGAGTAGCGCTTCAGCAAAGAGAATGTAGGGGCAATCTGCTTTGGCTATTCTGAGGAGACAACGAGTTTAGTGAAGGTGAATCATCCCTCTGATGTCGAAGCCTGTTTTCAAAGAATCTGTGGGAGCTGCTGTTCTGAGCTGTTCCAAAGATGATTTAAATGTTTTACTTTATCATCAGTGAACTTTACTAAACCAGGGAAATACAGAAAACACAACCATTTAACATGGTTCTGTCACACATTAGAAATCACGGGTGTGTCAAATACATGTAATTACGTCTTGGCTAAAAGTTAATGCAATTATATTGACAAGATGGTTTTGCAACTACATGTTGGACAAAAGTGGTACACTTTTTTCTGTTATTTCCCTTTTGATCACCCAATTTTGACAACACACCCACAATGACACACACACACACACACACGTACATACTCACACACAAACCAGAAGAGTCATCCTCAAGTGTTCAGCACAGCTGGACTTAGCTGTTCATCAGCTGTATGATGGTTCAGATGTTCTGAAGAGATAAGTGTTTAAGGATATGCTCAGAATGTGAGGAATGATAACCAAAACTAAACTAGAGAGAAAACATCCATTAACACTTCTGTCAGCATGTCATATTGTGGAATGTTATAATGAGTCTATTATTTCCTGACCTATTTTTAAAACCACTAAATCATCTAGTTTATCAATTTGCACATCTTTTTGTATTCATTTTACACATGAGCTCTATACATCACGCACAAATTCATTTTACATGACACTTTAAAAGTCAGGTTTTAATCACTGTGTCACAAGATGATAATCATTCAAATCACAACACTGTTTTCAGGAAGAGACTAATTCTGTCCAAATATTGTGTATCTGTTTCCTTGGTCCTGTGTTGGTTTGTTTTGTTTTTTTCCAGCTAAAAGGAACACAAGACGAAGAATCTAAGTTAACGCTAGCAGCTCTCATATTGAGGCATCAGCTACCTGTGCTTAAAGCTAACATCAGCACTGGACATTATGTTTAACATATTGTTTTTCTCCACCTGTTTGGATGAATGGCACAGTGAGAGTGGAAATAGTGAAGCAAAACAGATGCAAGTAAGACACCCAAAAAATGACCTGAAAAATATGGGGGACGCAAATGTTCATGCCAAATATCATTTAAATTAAAAAAAAAAAACAAAAAACCTCAAACGAAATACATCACTAGAAAGCTTGGACCGAAGCTGAACGACCAAAGTCATCATGAATCCCAACAACTTTGGCCATTGGGATTCAACCTCTGCTGGGAGCCATGGACTATGGTGGACTATGATGAAATTTAATCCATCATGAAGCAATATGACAAATGCGTTATTTTAAAAAAGCAAAGAGAAACACAGGTGTTGACTTAAGAACTTAGCATTTTGTGTTATTTAAGGAAAACATGTTTCTGAAGAGCCGGCTCTGAAAACAGACAGATGGAACAACTGCACTGAAAGGAAAGAAAACTAATCCCGTCTTCTCTCTGGGTGGCTGTTGAAGATACAGGTATGAGCTCTACTTCAGCTTTATTTTCAATCCATCATGAGGTCATTAGTGCCTCCTGGATGAAGAGTTGATCCTTGGCAGGAGGACTGGCCACAGCCTGGTCTCCCTCTTTACATTAGACTCTAGGTCAAGTTATGTCTTTAATGTCTAATGTGGACAAAGACAAGGTGATGGATTAACAAATGTCACGACTGCAGCACAAGAACAAACATGACTAGACTAGCTGTTTCCCACTCCCTTAGACAGTTTTGTTGGTTGAAATGCAGTTTCATATCATTTTTATGTGTCTCAAATTTGGATCAAAACTCAAATAATAAGCTACTGAAATTCATGTCTTGATAATTTGCAGTGTACTTCTTCACCATGAGAGGAATGTGAGTGAAATCCAAGAATAACAAAGTATAAAAAGACTGCTGTGTTTGTTTCTATAGTTACACCCAGCGGTGTGTGCCCCTTTTTATTCTTGGCTGGTCAAGTGAGGAGGGCAAGATTTATTTAGGGGATGCATTGAAAAGTGTGATACAGAATGCCAGGATACAAATGGCATGTCTGCTATTTGGCCCACACTTAAGAGAAGGTTGCTGAGAGGTTGTCCAAAAAGCATTATCATGTCCAGTAAAGAGATCAATTCTTTTAAAATAAAATAATAACTTAAGTTGTCAAAATTATTAAATTGTATTAGGTTAAACCAAATCTATCCCTACACAGAGCAAAGAGTCAGTGTCACTACATCCTTGAAAATGTCAGAAATTTCAAGACAGCCAAATGAAAAAATTTAAAAAATGTCAAGCACTAGCAAAGAAACAACTCTGAAAATGTTTGAGGATTGTATACAGATCTCTTCATCAAGTGTCAGGCTCAACTCAAAAGATGATCCATAAAAGGCTACTAGATATTTTTATCTTAACATGACCTTGTGTGCCATACTGAGTACACATTCTCACATTCTCACTGCATCCCCTACGACTGGATGATGCTGCCGCGCTGTGTTGTGATGTGTTGTCGGAAAAATGTTTTATATTTCCTATATTAGGTTCTGGAAAAAAAAAATATAGCCATAAAATATCCTGTATCAAATATTCACACACTGACAGCTAAATGATGATTTGATGTTTTAAATCCAAGCATCCAGTAATGTGGGCTAAGCAACAACTGCTTAAAGAAACTTGACACAGAAAAACTTGAGCAGTATTTTGACTATGCTGTTTTTTTTTTCTCTGCCTGTGAGAGACAGACAGTGACCATACACCTGTCCTGCCAGCTGATGCCAGGTTATTGTCCCTCTGTGTGGGACCAATTACCACTCTGGTGCCGAGTTGTCCCCTTGACACGACCTCGGGCGTCCTGACTCATGGACAAAAGCCTTTGAAG
The DNA here is from genome assembly GCA_034769265.1 of Remorina albescens. Taxonomy (NCBI): domain Eukaryota; kingdom Metazoa; phylum Chordata; class Actinopteri; order Carangiformes; family Echeneidae; genus Remorina; species Remorina albescens. The sequence continues at coordinate 5,945,607 of CM068487.1, forward strand.
GATGATTTCACACGGTTCAAGTATATTGTCTCGTTTTGCAAATGGCCATAGTAAAACTGATTTAGATTGTTATTTATTAGGCACCTGTAGGTCCATAAGAAAGAACTCAATTGGTCGACTGTAGTGTTTCTTTAGATTCTCTCTAATGCAACAAATTGAAAGAATCTATAATTGCATGAGATAATTGCCGGGTAAGTAAACAAGTGCTGGGTTTCAAGCTCCAACCCCCACGGGGAGAAACTAATGTAACAGTGATAAAGGATTTCATCCTTCATGCAAATTGTCCCCATCCTTCATCTTCCTCTACAGCAGTGCGTAAAAGCAGACAGGTCTGAGATTATCTATCAGACCATATGCATTAGATGCAGACACTCCAGAAATAATAACATTTCTTCTAAAATTTAATTTCCAAAATTAAATCATGAAAGGATCAAGGAATGATCAGTTGCCATATTTTCAAATGTGGTTATAAAAAACATGAGGAAAACTAAAGTATGTTTTTTTACTTGATTTTTTTCTTCTAAATTTCTATTACAAAAATCCAATTTAAATACAATACAGTTCCAACAACAATGGACAAAGCTTTCCATTGAGCACAGATTTAGTTTTTGCAGTGACTTTTACTCCTATGTGTTTTTTTGTTTTTCTGAACGACAAGTGGAGAAGGGTGGGTGTTGGCTGTGGCAGCATTTTCACTGTCTTGTCCAATGGTCTTTCTTAAATTAGCTTTGGGGGCAGGAAAGCTCCCTCCCTGTGCTGACAGAAGGAGGAGTCTGTGCTTGTCACTGTCTTCTGTTTCATTATTACCTGCACAGCCCTGCAGCATTCACCACACTTGTATCTCAGTGTGACCACACAGAAACAGAGAGAGACCGAGGGGACAGAGGCCCAAACCACCAGAAAGCAATTTCTTCTTTGAAATTTTTTCCCCACTTGGGAGAAGCGACCTGCAACTGCTGAATTGTAAAATAGATTGCAAGACAACTAGCGGTGGACATGGCTGGTTGTCTGCAAAGCTGCCACCTTTGTAGAAAGTGGGCACATTTTAGTTGCCTGCTTGTGACTTTTTCTCTCAGCTTTTGTTTTGCCTCAGTAAATGCTGAGCCGTTTGACCCAGCACACCTCTATCGCCACAGATCTGGACCTAATGAAGACAATATCATCATTGCTAACAATGGGATCAGGGTGCCCTTTGGGAGGTCCGTCTATCTGGACCCAATCAGTGACCTGGTAATAGACGTGCAGCCTGGTGACCGTTGCCATATCACAGTTTTGGACAACGACCCACTGGCCCAGAAGCCGGGGATGCTGACCCCTAAAAAGTTCCCCTGCTCATTTGGACTGGACAGTGTGAAATACACTCATTTTGGATCTCGGAGCCCGAACAAGGATCGTGTGAAGCTGCAGCTTCGTTATGACTCTCAGACGAACACAGTTATCATCCCTTTCATGCTGGAGGTTGAGGTAGTCTTCCAGCAGCTGGAGGTCCTCACCAGGAATATGCCTCTTAATGTAGAAAAGCTCAATGGGGACAGTAACCCCATTGACAAAAAGGCTCTGGAATTTTCCTTTGAAGATGGCGTCACACAGTGTAAGATCACCACTCTGGTCGGTGCTGGAGGACTCCCCAGGTATGGCACTCTTGTGAATAACCCCACTAATGGCCAAATGATTGACTGTGATGAGTTTGTGAAACAGGGCATTCGCTACAGGCATAGTGCTAAAACAAATTCACCAAACAGAGACTATATTCCAATGATGGTGGAGCTGCAAGATAATGACGGCAACACCATAATGCAAGAGCATTTCCAAGTGATGGTTAGAATCAGAGAGGGTGCAGAAAACACAGCTCCAAAGCCCAGCTTTGTAGCCATGATGATGATGGAGGTTGATCAGTTTGTGATGACAGCTATTACAAGCGACATGCTGGCTGCTGAGGATGTTGAATCTGACCCCGATGATTTAATCTTCAACATTACCTCACCACTGAGCCCACAGCAGGGTTACCTCATCAGTACAGATGATCAGAACCTGCCCATTACCTCTTTCTATCAGAGAGACATCAAAGATCTGAAAATAGCCTATAAACCCCCCTCAGAGGACTCAGAGGTAGAGAGGATTTTCCAGCTAGAATTTGAAATAGTTGACACTGACGGCGCTGTGTCTGATACATTTGCTTTTATGATTGTGGTGAAGCCTATGAATACTTTGGCGCCTGTTGCAACCAAAAATACAGGGCAGCTATTGTTCGAAGGTCAGTCGCGAGCGCTCTCCAGCTCCCAGAATTTAGAGATTAGCGATGAGGATAACCTAGAAGATGTGAGAATTACCATTGTTGATGGCTTAAAGCACGGAGACCTGACCGTGCTCGGAGCTCGCAGGAAATTCTTTACACCTGCTGATCTAGATGCAGGCATCGTGGTCTATCAGCATGATGGCAGCGACACCTATAGCGACAACATTATCTTTCGAATGACTGACGGCAGGAATGAAGTGGAGTTTTTGTTCCCTATCACCATTGCTCCCACTGATGATGAGTCCCCTATTATAAACGCTAACACTGGTCTGGTGCTGTTCAAGAATGAAATCATGCAGATCTCTCCGTTCATCCTGAGCGCCACAGATATTGATTCAGAAGACTCCACCATAAAGTTTGTCTTAGAGGCACCCTACTCCACAGTTGGGGAGTTGCTGCTAAGGCAGATTGAGCCTCCATCTGACCCGTCTCTCTGGAAGTTCAGCGAGACAGATGAGATGTTTGAGCAGGTGGTGACCGAGTGGTTTCAGCAGGATATCCTTGATGGAAAGCTGTTCTATCGGCACATTGGACCCCATAGCACCACCACTGTCATGGATCAGTTCATCTTCCGGGTCCAAGATGATAATGACCCTCCTAATCAATCAGGCGAGCACATGTTCACCATCAAAATCCACCCCGTCGATGACCTCCCCCCAGAGCTTTGCCCAGGCACAACCCTTCACATTACAGTTCAAGAATATGAGCTGACACACTTCAAGAAGAAATTCTTGTGCTATAGTGATTTAGATTCGGATGACAGGGACCTCAAATATACCATCACTAAGCCTCCAACTGACACAGATGAGAATAATCCAGCTGCTTTAGGGGAAATTGTACTGACTGACAGTCCTGACACTGTAATTATAGAGTTCACGCAGGCCCAGGTTAATCACCACAAAGTAGCTTACAAGCCTCCAGACCAGGAGCTGGGCATCACTCCAAAAGTGGCTCAGTTCACATTCATTGTGGAAGACACAGCTGGTAACACAGCAGAGGGACTATTCACCATTTTTCTACAGCCAGTTGACAACAAGCCCCCAGTTATTACCAACACAGGGTTCACTGTCATGGAAAGAAGTACGTATATCATCACTAGAAAGGAGCTACACGCCACTGACACAGATACAGATAATGAAAATATCATCTTCACTGTGACCCAGATTCCTCAGTACGGGTATCTGCAGTACTTGGGGATTGACATGTCAAATGGTGAAACGTTCGTGCTTGAGGACATCGCAAATGGGCGCATAAGTTACATACACGGCGGAGAAGAATCTCTCAGTGATGTGATCAAGCTTGACGTCAGTGACGGTTTCCATGATGTACCCATCACCATCAAAATCACCATTGAGCCAGTCGACGATGAGACCCCCACAATTATGCTTCCAGCTGGTCTGCTGGGAGCCTCCATTGACGTACTGGAGAACGGAGCAACAGAGATCACAAGCAATGTCATTCAGGGCCGTGATGAAGACACAGATGACCTCGTGCTCACTTTTATTATTGAAGAACCTCCCAGGCTGGGTGAAATCCTGGTTAACGGAGCCCCCGCTGAGAGATTCACACAAAAGGACATTATTAACGGGGTCGTAGTGTACGCTCACACATCAGGTGAAATTGGAGCAGTCAAAAAATATGACTCTTTCAACCTCACTTTATCAGATATGTCTGATCAATGGGTGGTAGGGGGCAACAAGGTCCAGGGTGTAACAGTCCACGTCACCATCCTTCCCGTTGACAGCATTCCCCCTATTGTGAGCGTTGGAGAGCAGTTTTTTGTTGTGGAAGGGGAGAAAAATGTCATCTCTCTGGATCATATAAAAGCTGAAGATATTGACACTGACAATGAGGACATCTTGTGCACCGTCATTGTCCAACCAACATCTGGCTATGTGGAAAACATCTCTCCAGCCCCAGGTTCTGAGAAATCCAGGGCAGGGACTGCCATCACAGCCTTTAGCATAAAAGACATTGCCCTCGGTCATATCTACTACGTCCAAAGCATCCACAAAAGTGTTGAACCGGTGGAAGATCGTTTCACCTTCCGCTGTTCTGACGGTGTAAACTTCTCTGAACGCCACTTCTTCCCCATCGTCATCATTCCAACTAATGATGAGAAGCCGGAAATTTTTATTCGTGAGTTTGTGGTAATGGAGGGCATGAGTCTGGTGATTGATACGCCAATTCTGAATGCAGCTGATGCTGACATCCCCAGAGATGAGCTGCACTTTGAGATCATCAAAAACCCCAAGCACGGTACAATAGTCCAGCAGCTTGCCACTGGCACCATTCCTGTGGAAAAATTCAACTTGGAACAAATCAAAGAGGCATCTAATATTGTGTATGAACACGACGACACAGAGACCAAAGAAGACAGCTTTGAGGTCAGACTCTCAGATGGAAAACACACAGTGGAAAAAACTGTTCTTATCATGGTTATTCCTGTTGACGATGAGACGCCAAGAATGGCCATAAATGATGGCCTTGATGTAGAGATTGGAGAGACGAAAGTCATCAGCAACAGAGTTTTAAAGGCCACAGATCTTGACTCTGAAGACAAAGACTTAACGTACATTGTGCGGTACGGCCCGGGCCAAGGCTACCTCCAGAGAATCAACAAGTTTGGTGATGTTTTAGGTAATGTCACCTTGGGGATGAACTTCACACAGGACGAAATTGACAAGCAGCTCATTCAATATGTACACACAGGCCAGGAGGGAATCCGTGACCTGCTGAAATTTGATGTCACAGACACCATCAATCCCCTTATCGACCGTTACTTTTACATCAATATTGGAAGCATTGATATGGTCTTCCCAGATGTTATCAACAAGGGTGTGACGCTCAAGGAGGGAGGCAAAGTCACTCTCACCACTGACCTCCTCAGCACCAGCGATATCAACAGTCCAGATGAATACCTCAGTTTTAGTATCACAAGAGCACCGAGCAGAGGCCACTTAGAGAGCAGCGACCAACCCGGTGTTCCCATTTCTACATTCACACAACTGCAGCTTGCTGGCAACAAGATCTACTACATCCACACCTCTGATGATGAGATGAAGATGGACAGCTTTGAGTTTGAGGTAACGGACGGTTACAACCCCGTCTTCCGAACCTTCAGAGTGTCCATCACAGATGTAGACAACAAGAAACCAGTCCTCACTATAAACAATCTGGTTGTGGAAGAGGGACAAACGAAGCTCATCACACCATTTGAGTTGACGGCTGAGGATCGGGACACGCCAGACAACCTGTTGCGCTTCATAGTCACCCAGGTGCCTGTGCACGGGCAGCTGCTTTTCAACAACACCCAACCAATCTCATCCTTCACCAAGCAGGATCTAAATGAGAACCTTATCAGCTATAAGCACGACGGCACTGAGACCAACGAAGACAGCTTCTCCTTCACTGTCACTGATGGTACACATACTGATTTTTATGTCTTTCCTGACACGGTGTATGAGACACGCAAAGCCCAGATGATGACCATTCGCATTAACACGGTGGACAACGGTGTGCCCCAAATTGTGATCAATAAGGCTGCAGCATCACTGAAGGTCCTGCAAACAGGCCATCTGGGCTTCGTAATCACCAGCAAGACTCTTCGATCAGAGGATCGCGACAGTCCCCAAAAGGCCCTGAAATACAGTGTGTCCGAGGCTCCTCTTCATGGCTTCATTATGAACACAGCCCTGGGCAATGACAGCATCAAAACCTTCACACAAGGTGAGTCAATGTCATAGTATCAAATATTTCCAAAATCAATTTAAGATGCATTCTGGCATTTTTTTTTTCCATTTTCTTCTTCATAGAGTTCTGATTTTATTATAGGATATTTCTAACTCATAAAATGAGTAGACTTTGCCTGAATGCTTTGTGTCACATGTCCTCTGTGACCTATATTACTCTGTAGCCCAAGGGCTGTAACTAAAACCTTGTTAAGGTGGTTTAGTTGTCATAATAATGTTTTCAGCTACTACTCAATTTCTCTATGTGTCATACCAACAGCTGATATCAATGACATGAAGATCTGTTACGTCCTTTTGGATGGGAGCAACGCCACAAGTGATATCTTCTATTTCACAGTTGAAGACAACGGTAGGACTCTTTAAATTTAATATTTGTGTGCGTTGACACCAAACTGGGGCCCATTACCAAGGAATCACTTGCCCAAAGGCTTTCCTCAGACTTTATCTGTCTTTTTTAATGGCTTCTTAAAATTAAAACTTCCTGCTCTCTGTCAATCAACCAAGTGTTTGCATCACAAAGACTTAGGGCAGCTAGCCATGACTGACACCCCGTATAGAGCCGCAGAGTCTTTTCACCCCGCTGGAGAGGGGAGCAGGTTTAGAGGAAACAGGTCAAATGAGACTTAAGCCAAACAATGACCGTTGGTTGGTAAAGGTGAAAGAGATGAGACTAACGCATGCTCAAAACTTCATTGTTAATGAACAATAGGCTTCCCTCAGGGCTCTTTCTCAGATCTTTCAAATGTTCCCTCTCATTATCCGTGAAGTGGCACTGTGTGATGTGAAAATGCTTGCAGGATAGTATAATCAGTTAATGTTCACTCTTATTCACAAAAGTATTTCAGTTTGGCCTCGTAAATATCATTGTCTGCAAGTGTGTGGAAACTGAAAACAATATTTTGTGGCTTCAACATCCAATCGGCTCCTCTACATTTTGAATTGGATTCATTTCTCTCTTTTTTTTTTCAGTTTACTCCGATCCTGACACCACTGACAGACTTTGGTTTTAAATAACATATTCTTAGTGAGGATTACATTCCATCAGGGTTGACAGCATCATTTATAGAATATTACTGATGTATATACCATTATAATATGACAATCTTGTGATCTTCTCATTCTGACACATCAAAACATATTCTTATCCAGTTTATCATGTAGACATTAAAATAAGTTATGCTAAATATGAATACACACCTTGTCACCACTGATTTAGTTTCACTCAAACAGTATTAGAAAAATAGCAGATGTAAGGCATTATGATGTGGCAGGCATCGTCTGCTGTCTTAGCATCAGCTGTAACATGGAAATGCAATCAAGACGAGGGAAGAGGGAAAGTTTAGTCTGTAATTATGCTGGATTGAGGGCCATGCTAAAGCTCACACCACTGTTATCATGAGGACCATTATGTGGGCAGGACCGGGAAAATGTGAGCCTTTACCAAGTTGTTGTCTTTTCTCAATAAAGCGAGGCCACTCATTATCCTCAACTGAACACCTACAAATTAACTATTTTCACAGACTGAAAGTGAAGCAGGTGATCATTTATTTTTAACAAAGGTCAGCAGCCCTGACATCACTTAAAATAGATTATTATTCACAACTCTTGTAAATATTTCTTTACTTTATGTTGAGGTACTATTCTTTCTTAAGAAAGGCTGGTTGACATTCCTGTGTCTAACTACAGGAAGGGAACAAGAGCTTCAATTAGCTCAACAGTCTTTTTGCTGTTTGCTTTCTCACTTTGTTCAAGCTTCCAGCCAACTCAGCTGAACCAGGTGCAGTGAGGCAGGATGGGACACAATACAAAACCATGTTTCGGTGTGACCGCAGTTCGCATGTAAAGGCCACAGACAAGGCCTTCGGGTCACAGCACAGTATATAGTATATGGGATTAACAGTATCAGCATATATCATTCTACATAATAGCTAAACATACACACATAGACACACACATACACATACACACAAACAAACACACACACACACACACACACACACACACACACATACACACAAACATACCTAAACATCCGGAGAGAAAGATCAAATAGCAGATAAAAGTGGGACAAGTGAAGCGAGGAATCACTAATGTGAGGTGTTGAGGAGGTTACGGCCAGGGGTGGGGTGGAATTATCTTGGACATGTAGGGACATGCATGATGGGGGGGGGGGGCAGCTGATGGTCAGCCTATTTGCTATCTTCCATCATCTAAGTCGGTGAGCTGTTTGTGTGGGAAGCAAACTCTGGGCCAGTAAAGATTTGCTCCCACTTGCACTTAAAGGTACATTTGCCCTGGTTTAATAAGGAGAATCCACTCAATAGTGAATCAAGAAAATGTGCACCGGAAATGTCGCACATTAAGAAATTGGTCTGACAAAAGGTACAGAAACCGGAAAGTACACTAGTTTTAGATACAATCAGAATTCCCATCCCGAATAAAAACTGACCACAACAACTTAGTGGCCTACAAACCTCCTTTGTATACAGAATTATTTCTTTTACTCTGAATTACACTACCAGTCAAAAGTTTGGACACACTTTCTCATTCAAATGAATAGGAATGAGTGTCCAAACCTTTGACTGGTAGTGTAAGTTTAATCATTATGTTTCCCAAACACAGTAAACTATTTAGCTGAGTTGTTATGTTAAATGCAGCTTAAGTGTGGGCTTGGGTTAAGATATACACCTTCAGATGCACTGATATGGCCAGATGCTCAGGGGTCTTAGCAGTCTTTAAAGGGTACCTGCCACAACACGTACCACACTGAGGCTTCTTTATTAGTGGGTCAGTAACACACACACAAAAGCACACACTCACAAATCATTAACATATCCTCGTGGAGTAGTGTAGCCATGTAGCACACCTCTTAAAAACTTATAGGCTCAAATGTTGCCAATATGCATCTGTGTAACTGCCAATTCATGACATTAAGACCTTAATGAGAAACATTAGGTTGCCAAGTGTGAAGTAGTGTGCGGCCAGGCACAGCTGAAGTGTGGCTGCTGCAATTGTGTAAAGTGTGTCTTAGTAGGAGGTCAAGAGTGAACATTTAGTTTCCTACGAGGACTCAGTGTGGACCTTCCAGTCTGAGGTTAAAGCCCAAAGTGAGGAGAAAGTCAGTTCTTTGAAACATCTCACTTCTTTGAAGAAATGTGTCACACATGCATAAATCCTTCAGAGAAAAAAATAACACAAAGGAGCATGATCATATATCCAAGCAAATGAGAAAATAGAAACACACAGGCACACATACACACACATTTAGCCACAAAATTAATTCATCTACTTTCTTTATTTATAACAGCTTATGAGGCTGGCAGCACAGTGGAATGGTGGCTAGCACTATTGCCTCACAACAAGAAGGTCACAGGTTCGATTCCCAGGCCTGGAGCCTTTCTGTGTGGAGTTAGCATGTTCTCCCTGTGCCTCTGTGGGTTTCCTCCAGGTACTCCGGTTTCCTCCCACCATCCAAAGACATCATGTTTAGGTTAATTGGTGACTCTAGATTGTCTGTAGGTCTGAGTGTGAGTGTGAGTGGTTGTTGGTCTCTGTGTGTCTCTATGTTGGCCCTGTGATGGAATGGTGACCTGTCCAGGGTGTACCCTGCCCTCACCCAATGGGAGCCGGGATCCAGCTACCCGTGACCCCGAAACAGAAAAGCGTTAAAAGATGAATGAATGAATAGATGAACAGCTTATGAGTTCTTGCAACATATTAGAATAACAAACACAAATCTCCAGTAATGATGTTGCAGTGACCTCAAAAACAAACTGTAGTTAAACTTGTTCTCACAGTCTGCTGAGAATTTCTATGGGAAGAGCAATAACCTGTGTGTAAGTGGCCAGGTCAGAGACTCCCTGCAGCCATTCAAACTTTGTGACACTTGGGCAGTAAATACTTGCTTTTACAAGTGGATACACAAATATCCTTGTTCATCAGTCATGAGCCCACTGGGCCACAGGTTAGGAGAAGGAACCATAACTTACTAAGGAAGGTAGGTTTATGTTTGTTACTGCGTCACAGAACTTGTGCTATATGTATGTCAGATCTTCAGACTTGAGTGTGCTGGTCAGCAGACACTCTGCCTGTCCTCAACAGCTTTATGTGCAAGATAGTCTGAAATTTCATTGAAAAGCTCATCAATCCCTCCTGATAAAGAAATGAGAAGAAAAAATGAACCAAGCATTTGCATTCAAATAAGGCTTTTTTATTTTTTTCCTTTTTTCAATAGCAACAGTCTATAGGCTTCCAGCTCTGGAGAGGGATCATAGACCCCAGAGGGGTTGTGTGTTATGTGATCATTCAGAGCTGTGAGAGGAATGCACTTCCTTGGAGACTCCAGACTGCAGGGCCACAGACAGAGCAGAGCCTGGAAGTGCAGTAGTATCCTGAGCAGACAGGTGTGTACGTGAGAAGGAAGGCTGAAGGAGGATCTCCTTTCAAAGCCACCCGCTACCCCACTCCCAGCTCTGCAGAAATCCAACCCATTCTCAGATAGACCGATAACCTGCAGACTCCCACTGCAGAGGTTCCTGCTTTGGAGAGACATTCCCCGCCAACAAAGAGAAAGTCAATGAAAAAGGGCTTATGGCATATATCTATATATATGTATATAGATAGATAGATATAGATATAATGTAATAGTCTCTACTATAGTTTCATCTTTCATCATTTTTCTTTAATTCAGGGGATGTTTTCTGCTGTACAGTGGGAACGTGTGCTAACTGATAGAGCCATGTTACACCCTAAGTTCCTGACTGTGTTGTGGGATCTTACATGTCAGCCATGTCAACAGTCACCAGGAGATTTACTGGCTAATGGTGCCAGTGTCAGGGTCCCCTGTGACTAGAAGAAGCCGAGGCCTCTCAGTCTCCCTCCGCCACACCCCACTCTCTGTTCCCACTCTTTGCCTCCTTTTGCTCTATGACCTCTTTGGGTATCGCTATTCTACTTATTTGGTGTGGCCGTTTCTTTGCTTCATCTCAAATTCTTTCCCCCTCTCCTTCCTCTCAGGTTTTTCTCCTATCTGTCTCAGTGAACTATTGTATCAACTCATTCACTGTCTTTCTCTTTTTTGTCCTTTTTCTTTGGCCTTGATTTATGGTGGTTTGAGGGCTGCTGGGGCGGGGGGTTATGATGTATGGCCACAGCAGTTATTCTTATCTGCTCTCATATGGCAAAGCTGTTGCTGCTCTAAGCCAAGCTGTCATTGAGTTACTCGCACTGCTTTCCTTGTCCTTTTCTTTTTAGCCACACGAGCAGTGAGGTTGCTTTAACGGCGATGTTCTATTAACCGATTCACCACTTTGGGCCACACTGAAATATTTCAACAACTTTTGAATGGATAACCATTAGAGCTGTCAAAAAAAAAACAGTGCCCAAGGGAATGCATTTTCCTGATTTTAGCAACCTTGACTTTTGCTCTATCCTGTTCATCGTTCCTGCAAAAACTCTCCTTCGAGATGACCTGTAATAACTTGGACCCTCATTAAGCTACTTTATCATTCAGTCATCGTTTTTAAAGTTTTAAAGTAAGCTAATTAAGTTAAGTTAAAGTAAGTAAGTCAAGTTTAATTTTTTGGTTTCTGGTCAAGGAATTCACATTAGTTGTGCTAATGCTAGCTACAAAAGTAAACATCCTAAACATTCATTGTCAGCCAAACATAAATTTTTAGCATTGTCATTGTAAGCATGCTAACAAACAAGGGGCGAATAGGATGTAAGTCTCAGACCCTGTCAAGCTATGATTTGTAACATCCTCCAGAGATCACTTCACCCTCCTGAACGAGAGCAGTGACTCTGTAATGTGGCGAATTACAGCACAAGCTGTCCGGAAGGAATGACTACAGTTATTAATAAATTTAATCATGCAGCATACCTAACATTTTAATTCCTCAGATCACAGAGAGGAAGCCAAGCTAAGCTCTCACTATTTGAAATATCTCTTTACTCTATACTTGTTACTTATATTGAAAAACACAAGAATCAAAATAAAGATGAACTTTTGACATCAGATTTAATAGAACATGCTTTTAAATAATGCTCTGACATTTTAATACCGATCATAGCTGACTGGGACCTCCTCAGTATTTATACCAACAGGATGATTAATGAGGAAATGTAATAATGGCAATGCTTGTCACTTGATAAGGATATTCTTAGAAGGTTGCTCCTACTTGCATCATGTCGGTGGACGTCAAGCTCCATACTGACCTTCCTTTCCAATGATATCTACAGTCTAACCCACTGTGCCGCTGCAGCTATCTAAGGCACAAGCAGCATGGCTGTATAAGTATGAGCTGATGAAGAATGTGCTGCCCCAGGACACCAATGCAAGGAAAATCTGAAGCAGTAATATCATGTACAGTATATGTTTTGATGATATTGTGCTGAGACAGGATATTCGGTTTTTTTAATTTTATCAAGAGCACTCTTTTACTGAGTTGATTCTTTCTGCCCTACTATCATCAATTACTTCACTTTCACACTAAAGTCTATTTCAAAACACCTATATGGGTCACCATAGGAAGCTTCTATATGACTTTCATCACTAAAGTAAGCCTTTTAGCTTTTAATGAGAGACTGGAGAGGATCTGGTTAGTATCAGTAAGGATGCTCAAACAGAAAAGCATTCCCACTTCTTTAATATTCCTTTTCCTGCCTGTGTTGGTGATTTGCATCAATCACTCTGAAGTTAATTTATTAAATAGCTGCTAACAAGGACATTTCAAATTGCATACGGCCAATAAACGTTTCATCCCAGCAGAAATTATGATGATTGTCAGTTTGAAAAGCTAATGGAAATGTGAGCTGAGCCAGGCAGCTACAGTGTGTATTGGATTTGATGGCTAGTCTAATATAGTATGCATGTCATAAAAATTGTAATACATTAGACGATCAGTCATATTTAAATTCATGTTGGAGTAGCTGTTAGGAATCTCATATTTGCAGCTACTTTTCTGCTCTGGGTAAAGTTAAACCATCTCTCTCTCTGGAGTAATATTTATGTGTTACCCTGGGATGTCTTGCATCTTGATTGATTCTTGATTTGGTGAAACTCATGCCAACTTCAGCCTCAGTGTCTGACAGCATGTACAATAGAAGTCAGAGAAAGGGAGATTTCCCCAGACTTACACTGGGGTGAACAATGTGGAGGCAGGCAGGGAGGCATGCCATGGTGGTAGATCTGGCCCACCCAGACTGTGGCCTGCTGTCCCTCTCAGTTGTTCATCCCCTGAGTGAACAAAGCCGAGACAGGGAGGAAGGGGAACTTGGAGGGGGAGAGGGGTGTGGAGTACAGCTGTCACTCTGCTCCACATAATATGGGAGTCTGGCGGGAAGGAGGATTTCTCAGAACAAAAACAGACAGACAGACAGGCAAAGACAGAGAGAGATCTTTGCTTTGATGATACTGAGTCGAGCCAGAAAATTGTTGTTCTTGTTTTTGGTCTCTCTTAAACTATGTTATTATGTGACTCCATATAACTCAACAGTGAAGGGCTACGAAAGGACGAGGCATTTTGGACAGTACTGGCAGCCATAATGCCAGAGAGCAATTTTGCTTGTACAACAAAGAGCAGCACCTGTTGACCACAGTGTTATAAACCCACTGAGCAGGGCGAGGAAAAGGGCAGATGTTACTTGCAGTCCCTTTGAGTACAGGTTGTGTCGGCATTTATTCGTTTTTCCTCTATTAAAAACAAGAGGGGCACAATTTTAAACATAAAAGAAAAAAACAAAACAAAATAAGATGTTACATATCTGATAAAGGAGCAAATTCTGATTTGATAAAAATCATTTAAAGGCTACTGACAATAGAAATGACAGGCAGTCCCTATACATCATTTTACATTTGTCATGTTATACCTGTGCCTCCTTTGCACACTTACATATCAGGTAGCACTGTGACGGACATGGAAAGGTAACACATTTCATCAGCTCTTTCTCTCCTGTCAGTCACTGCCAAGTTTGAACTATTTCTCAAGTCAAGAGCTCATCACCTCACTGTTGTTTATAGATTATAAACTTCAGAGTTTAATTTTTGTTGTAGGACCACTTCAAAAAGTGAAATAGCTGACTGCTACAAGATTTCATTGACCATTGTTTTAAAAATAAACTAACAATATTAATGTATATATATGTATTATATAGGTGTCTCTTATTCAGCAAAATACAATCCATCAGCCCATGAAATGCCAGTAGCTATGATCTGGTCTCATTCATGAAATCGTTTTGGCTTGGTGGTGTTCATTTGATAATCCTCAATGATCTCCACTGAGTGAGGTTCTAATATCACCTCTGAGTTGGGCAATCTGCCAGGACACACTTTCTCCAGCAGAGAAACAATGTGATAATTGAAGCTTGTCAGCCTTCCCGTTTTGTAATCGTAAATCTGGTCACAATGAGGGTGTTCTTCTTGTGGACACAAAAACTTTGAGGAAAGGATATTTTGATTATTCACTCAGTGGAATACAGGGAGTTTCTGTACAGAGTACAACAACGGTTTTTGTTTGTTAGTTTTAATTTTTGCATGTAGGCTGCAGCAAAAAGACATACATGATACGTTTTTCTTGTATTTTATCAGAACTATCAGAAACCTGGGGTTGCTTTGAAGGCTGTTCCATGTCGCCTCTTCTTAACCAGTCAGGGCATAACCATATTTTGCATTCATGGATCTGTCTGCGTGTGGACAGAATATAAAAGCGGTTCTACCATGATTTGAAACTATACTTTTGTTCAGTTTGTTTGTGAGAGGAAATGGAAAAGAGGCTTAATTTTTACTGTCTCATCAACAAATTTTCCAGCTGGTTAATTCCAACAGAGACCTGATCCAATGTTATCATTATTCCATAAGAAAAGAAACATTTATCGTTATCACTTCCATCTGAGCATGCCTCTGCCTTTTGGTGAGTGTGGTTACTCCCTGTTGTGACACAGGCTGGTTTGGCTTCAGAGTTGACATGTGGGTTTGAGGAAGTGGCCTCTCTCCACCATTCTGAATACCCACACTCCACTCCCCCCCCTCCAGTGTTTTCATTCTCCCCAAGCACATAGCATAAAGGCTGCAGCCTCTTTCTTCCTCACTGAGGCAAAACTGAGTTCAGTGCTGGTTTATTGTGGCTGAAGCTCCTTAACAATATTCTCTGTACATAGTTTATCTTTTCTGAAATACATATCACACCAAATAACAAATTATTACATTAACCACTCTTCTAAAACAGTAATGTTTTTCACTCCTTTAACATCCTTAACAGATTTAGGTCAAAAGGGCCGCTGTCAGCATAACCAGCCATGCAAGACCAAAGAGATCCTACCCTCTCTAACCTCTAAGAATCCACTGATCCTGACCCATTTCACATCCCCAAAGTCACATGTCACCTGGCTTATCTCACTCAAAGATAGGCCATGAGGGCATTTCATCAATGTTAAAAAAAAAAAAAAACAACATTTTGCATGATGCAACAGAACCCATCATCTTAAATATCTCTGAAGAGTCAGTATCAAGTCAGAGACCAAAACTGAGCTGACAGTTTGAGGGATCACATGAGTCATGAGATAGTGTGGATTAGGGGCAGGATTGGGCCTTTAGTTGCGGATCAGTGGCCGGTGACTCGGACCTGTGGATGATTCATGTTGTGCGTTTTCAAATGTATCTAATGTAAAGCCACAATTATCTAGTCTTTACATTCTTTGGCTGATACTGTATGAGCCCTATTGAGGGATGACTGTGTGAGAGGGTGTTGGACACAGGTCAATGAGAATCAGGAGAAATAAGAAGCAAAGCTCTCCTTGAAGCCCAGTGGAGGGAGGTTTAGGGAAGCCCTGGCATTAAGTTATCATGTTTCCTTTCCAAAATTAAAATGCCTCTTTGATTCTTTTTATCCTTCAGCCTGAAGCAGTTTCTATGCCTCACTGGCTCTTAGTATAAACAAAACAGTTTTCTTATTGTACTGTGCAGGTGAGGAGGTCTTTCAGACTTGGTACTCAGGCATTAAGCTTTCTTCTCTCTCTTTGTCTTCAGGTGGAAACAAACTGAAGCCTCAGCCTTTCCGGCTCAACTGGGCCTGGATCTCCTTGGAGAGGGAATACTACTTGGTGGATGAGGATGCCAAATTCCTGGAGGTGACTCTGAAACGTAGAGGCTACCTGGGGGAAACCTCCTTTGTCAGTAAGTGTTTTCTGCCCTGTCATGTGGACTGTGAAAAAAAAAGGCTTTTGTCATATTTTGGACAGATTGAATTCAATTCATATTTTATAAACAAGGACTAACTACTATATTTCCATATACAATGTATGTGTACGGATTATCTGTACAGACTTATACCGAAATTTTTAGACAGAGATGTGATTTATGTTTTATTTTCTATGTTTCTTTTTCAACGTGGCTGAAATTTCTGTTGCATTTATGTAGCCAATAAATTGATATGGCAGCATGTGACAAAATGCCCTTATGAAACAGACATAAGAGTAAAGAGTAATCGTCCCTTTAGCAGTTTCCCCAGATGGTATTGGGGAATTTATGTGATTTCAAAGGCCAGTGCTGCCATAAAAAGTGAACACAATGCACTTATTTAAAACCTGTGCAGACTCTTTCAAAGCTGCAGGGTGTCATCAATTTACTCCCCAAGTTGAACCTGATAAAACTTACAAATCAACAACCGAGTCTACAAAACAATGCAAATCTTTGGTTCTGAAAGAGGTATGATTGAGAGGCCATATGAACTTTTCTAGAAAAGGTCACAAGGAAAGGGCAACATTTTGATCAATGACATTTGCATGCTGCAGATTTGTAACAACAAATGTTGCCACCCTGTGTTTGAAGACACGAGGGGCACACAAAAGAGCAAACGCTTGTCTTGACCTAATGTTAAACTGCGTCAACAAAATATGCTTGCTGTGTTTTTTTGTTTAGGCAACATAGAAAATACTAGCTGAGATTGCAATATGATTTAATTACAGAATGTAATTATAATTACCATTGAGCTAATGAAATTTGAGAAGTCAAGCCACTTTTTCTAAATCCTTTGCATTGTGATTCAAAATGTGTTCAGGTATTGCCACTAAGGATGGCACAGCTGAGAAGGATAAGGACTTCCGCGGTAAAGCCCAGAAACAGGTGCAGTTCAATCCCGGCCAGACCACAGCTACCTGGAGGGTGAAGATCTTCACAGACCAGGAGTTTGAGACTTCAGAGACCTTTGAGATACAGCTGTCAGACCCAGTCATGGCAGTCTTGGAGTTTCCTGACGTTGCAAGAGTTGAGATTGTGGATCCTGGAGATGGTAAGAATCTGACATTTGAAAAATATTTGACCACCATGGAAATGACTTCAATAATCGATTAAGTTACACATTGTTGCTTATGTCTCTCTTCTTTCTCTTCCAACAGAATCAACGGTGTTCATTCCTCAAGCAGAGTATAAGATTGAGGAGGATGTCGGAGAGCTGCTGGTGCCGGTACGGCGCTCAGGAGATGCCAGTCAGGAACTGATGGTTGTCTGTTACACTCAGCAAGGTTTTTATTCACACCTTTTTTATGTATATTGATTTTCTCTGCTGTTTAATGACGCAACAGCTCAACAAGGAAGTCATATTTCATCTGATATTCCTTCTCTATCCCTATAATTCCTCAGCCACGGCAACTGGCACCATACCCACCACTGTCTTGTCCTATTCCGATTATATCACCCGGCCTGAAGACCACACCAGTGTTCTGCGTTTTGATAAGGATGAACGTGAAAAACCCTGCCGCATCATCATCATTGACGACTCCCTCTATGAGGAGGAAGAGAGCTTCAATGTGAGCCTCAGCATGCCCATGGGCGGCCAAGTGGGCGCCAACTTCCCAACCACCAAAGTGACAATCTTGGCAGATAGTGATGATGGTGAGTCAGCTCATCTAACTTTGGTTGTTGTAGTCAAGGTAGCACCATTAATCCACTAAAGGTGCACATACAGGACCATAACATCTTTTTCTTACACCCTCTTCTTGTGCTTCATTCATACGACACACACCTGTCTGTCTGAGTATTAGAAACAAGGCTACAAAGACAGGTGTTAGGATGGAGAATGACAGCCTCGGTAGGTGGAGAGCTACATCTGCCCGTCTGACAGATAAAAAGACTTTAAACCTCACCGTGTTCCTCCAGCGAACACCGTCCTAATTGGCATTCAGAGGAGCTCAGGGGGAGACACAGGGAATCCCTTTGTCTGCAGGGACCAAAAGGCAGGTGGTGGAGAGACAGGGACTATTGTGCAGGGAATCCAAATGACTGGCATGTTTTTACGCTGTTCCTCTGTTTGATGCAATTCAGTGCAACTCTGCTATTTTGTGTTAAAGGGGTAGACCTTATGTGTGTGTGCGGGAATGTGTGTAATTATGTGCATGTGTATATGTATTTGTATGCATATGTGTATGCGTGTGTGTGTGAATGTATTATGTGTGTAGGATACATGTATGTGTGCATCCATGCGGTTGTATGTATGTGTATACCTTTTTACATTTTAATATACACATTTAAACTTTTCTTTTTAATTGTGTTATTTATCAATTCTTAACTAAATGTTTCAGTGTTTCTTGCCAATTCATCATCCATTTATTTTGGTTTCAAAGCTAGCTTGCCTTCTTGCTTTCTTTCTTTGCTACTAAAACTGATTGACTGCTGGTATGTGACACTGTTGTTGTGTTGCTGCACTGCACACGCATTTTTGTTCTGCACAAATGACGCTCCTAATAGATAATTAAAGTTATTTGAAATTGAAGTTAAAGATATTACACCGGCTGAATTGCTTTTTTTTTTAGCTTGAAAGAATGCAGCTTTTTAAAGCTATAAGTTACACATTTGTCATTGTCTCAACAAACCTGACAAACGGCTGCCCTCAGAAACATTAAGGATGTTATGTTTGTCTGTCTTCTGTGACCCACAATCCCAAACTCATTTTGCTTTACTAACATTCCTCCCCAGCTTTTACCAAGGCTAGTTTTCCACATTTGCCCTCCACTGTGACAAACCAGTGTTGAGGAATTCACATCCTTCCCATGCAATTTGTAACACAAGTGCAATCACAGTCGATGTAAAAATAATCAGCATGCATTCCCAGACTTGAGGAGACAAACGAAGACTCCTTAGTGTAAACCTCTATTGTGGTTTCACATCTTGTTGGGTCCTGAGGTAACACCCCACCATAAATCTGGCTCTGTGTGTGCGTGTGCATGTGAGTGTTTGTGTGCATGTAAAACCATCTGCCTGTCTGAGTAAACTTGTGGTTTGGACTCTCGCCAGCATCCAGCCTCTATTGTTACTGTATCTGTCTGCGTCTTCCTCCCCCTGATCTTTAAGGTTGCCATGTTGGCACTTGTTTCTCTATAAAAATTGGACAAAATAGCTGGTTGGGAGGTTAAAACACACTGGAACTGCGCCAGAAAATCTCCCTTTAGCATCAGTTGTGTGTTGCAGTATCAGTTAACTCACGAATAATCCCAAGAGCTGCCGATTTTTTTTTGGCAGATCTTTCAACTTTATTGTGAAAGGGCTGTATTTTGGCCTTTGGGCATCATCGCGCTCATCTAACAGCACAACATAGTACATTTAAATAGACAAAAACAAAATTCATCCTGGATTGTACATGAATTGCTTCATGTGATCTACACTTGTGTGATGACTCTAAAGAAGGTATTGCACTAAAAGAGTCCCTTTAAAATTTGCTAAATAATGTCGACTGCTGGCATAAGTGACACTTACAGAATAGAGCAATATATATATATATATATATATATGTGTAACAAAAGTCAGCAAAGAGTCAGCAATATTTCTCTCCTAAATAGCCTCCCTGGCAGCAAGTAAAGTAATTTAGCTACCACATCTGACAAAGCTGCCATGCACAGCAGTTTCACACATTTTAAATGTTTTTTGTAGTGTTTAATGAATAATTTACTCATAATTATTTTATTTATTTATTATTAATGTATTACTAAATTTATTAACATGGACACCCATGGGCTCACTGATTTGTGAAAAGATACCTTCTTTACCCAACAATTAGTTTAAGTATTAAATCTTTGAGTAATTCATCAGATCAGAGTGAATTATTGCGAGTTATTGGAGGTTTTTTCTCACTGATAGATGCAGACATGGGAAATTAAAGGGAGGATTCCTTCATTTGTTAATAAAATGGAATTTAATCCTGCACTATTGCCCAAAACACAACCTGGCTATCTGTATTTTATTTTGAAGTATAAAGCATTAATTTGCATTAGTGCATTAAACACTTATATGTTACTATTCACAAACCCCCTTTTTTGAAAAAGCTGTTGTAATTTACGCTACACATTTCTCTGTATCCTCCTTTTTCAAATGGCCCAAATGTCTTCCTCTATCAGTGGATCTTTAAGAGTACAGGCTGGAGTGGAGAGAGATGGACTGATGCTGTGTGTTCCTGGAGTCTGAATTCTCTCCCTCTTCCACCGCAAAGTAAAAGGTTGCCTCTTTGTCTTAGCCACCTCATGTCTCCATAGTGCTTATCAGCCCTATCATCAGAACATCCCTTTGCTCGTGCATTGTTGTGTGTGCATGCACAAGCACAGGCCTTATTCTTCAGGTGATGCTTCAACCCTTTGGTGTTGGGTTCAGACAGAGCTGTCTGGATTTAGATAAATGGGGGAGGAAGGTGGAGGAGGAGAGGATAACAGGGATGACAGCTCTCTTCCCGTGCTGAGTCAAAAAGAAGAGTTTGCTCAGTTATTCATGCCAGTCTGTCACTGAAGCTGATCACGAATCCACAAGATATGTAGTCAAAATATACTCAGAAATGTATCATTCACACACAAATGCCTGGGCGTGACTGACAGTTTATGTTGCTTCATTTTTATAAAAGACACTGATGCTCTAATGAATTCTACTTTTCTATTTTTCATAAATACCACAGAGCCCTCATTCTACTTTGGGGAACCAGAGTATGTTGTGGATGAGAGTGCAGGCTATGTTGAGGTGAAGGTTTGGAGGACAGGGACAGATCTGTCCAAGACAGCTACTGTCACCGTCCGCTCCAGGAAGAGTGATCCCGTCTCTGCAGAAGGTAAGATCAGCAGATTGAGAGAATCACCAGCCCGCAGTCATACTTTTTGCTTTGTAGCATCAGTTCATGGCTTCCTCTCTCTCTGGCAGCTGGTCTGGATTATGTCGGCATCAGTCGCAACCTAGACTTTGCTCCTGGAGTGACAATGCAGACGTTCAGAGTGACCATCCTGGATGATCTGGGGCAGCCGGACCTGGAAGGGCCTGAGACCTTTGACCTTGTATTACGGATGCCAATGAATGCTGTGTTAGGAGAACCAAGCAAGACCACCATCACCATCAATGATACCGTCACTGACTGTGAGTGTCCAACACAGCAACTCTGCATAGATATGTTACGGGTATACATAAAAAATGCATAAGCAGTTTCCTTACTATATTCTACATTTGTTTTAGAATGTAATCAGCATTTATTAAGTCAAATCATCAGTTGGTTCATTTAAAGTTGTTTAAGTCTTAATATTAGAAATTTCAATATGTTTTTTTTTTTGTTTTTTTTTTTACAATTTTAAAGTTAACTTTAAAGTCTGAAATATTCATTAAATGTTTTAACACTTTAATCATTCTCAGGTTACATATCACTACACATTACTACATCTGGCAATATCCGTCCAAGATGCTTCATAGCCATTATATTTGTGGACAAAGCACCATTAATCTACTGATAATAATACTATGATGTGCTACAGTTTGTGTATTTTTTTATATATACATAGGTGCTTATTCAGGTCAAATGTAGATAGTGATTGAAATGCTACGGAAAAAACCAAACTGCCATCGCTTTTTTCGCAGAGTCAGTATGACTGAGATACAAAGGGTTGACTCTTCCTTTTCCTCACAGTGCCAAAGGTTCAGTTTAAGGAAGGTAGCTACAAAGTGGATGAGTCTGATGGGGTAGTAAAGGCCATAGTATACCGTAGTGGAGACATCAGCCTCAAGTCCACAGTGCGTTGTTACACTCGCCAGGGGTCTGCTCAGGTCATGATGGATTATGCTGAGAGGCCCAATACTGATGCATCAATCATCACATTCCAGCCAGGTGAGACATACCTCTCTCTATCTCAACTGTTACACTATATCCTGCAGCAATAAACTAAGTACATTAACATTCCTTCTCCAGGTGAGTCAGAGCAGCCCTGTGTGGTTAGCCTGATGGATGACTCTGTCCATGAGGAGGAGGAGGATTTCCGGTTGGTTCTGGGAAGTCCAAAAAGCAAATCTCCATACGGAGCCTCCATCGGGGAGCAGAAGGAAGCACGTGTCACAGTCACAGATGACAAAGACAGTAAGTGTTTTATCAGCATAAAAAAAAAATAAATTAAGAAGTAAAGTATTTAAATTAATTAAAACAAATTAAAAAATTCAGTAACTGTCATTAATATGTTGGAGCAGTGTCATAAATAAAGCCAGAGGGATTTACTTACTAATGTGGATGAGAAGATTAAACTGCTCTCACTTCTTTTTAACAACTACTGCTGAGCTGCTCTTGAGCAAAGCATTTCATGCGTAACTTCTTCCTGAAGTAGTAATGGCCATGTGTTTACACCAAGCTGGCTTAAAACGTCAGACAGGATACTGGAGTCATGGAGTATCCTGAAAATGAAGTATCTGTGTTGGATTTTATTGTATCTGACAAATAAATAAATCCCAAAAAAATGCCAATAAGAAACTCTGTGTCACTTTGACAAATTTTCATGATACCAAAAGGAAACAGACCACTTTGTCAAAATTTGAAGGTCCAATCAATGTGGTTTAACAGTAAAAGTATCCTGCTATACGCAATATTGATGGAGTTTTTGCCCATCATTTCTTTTTCTTTTTTTAGAGCCCATCATCCGGTTCTCTGAGATCAAGTACAGTGTGCGGGAACCACAGGTCAAAGGAGAAACGGCAATAGTGAAGATCCCTATCCTGCGCACTGGAGACACCTCAAAGGTCTCGGTGGTGAGGGTGCACACTAAAGATGGCTCTGCAACCTCTGGAGATGACTACAACCCACTGTCAGAGGGTAGGAACTTGGTTTGCAGTGGCCCGGTATCTAGCATGCTGCATCCCGATACAAATTCATGTTGGAAATCTTTACGTTTTAATTGTACTTCTCCTCATTGCCTTGGCTCTGTAAGATGTTGAGTTCAAGGAGGGCGACAGGGAACACTTTGTGGAGATTGAGATTCTATATGATGGTCATAGAGAGATGAGAGAGGCCTTCACCATCCACATGAAGCCTGATGACAACATGGTGGCTGAAATACAGGTGAGACAAAAGGCCACACAACACACACATACAAGGAAACACAGACATAATATAGACCAGAAGAAGGTCATATTTGTGCATACATACAGTCCTGCAGGACGGCATATCTACAAACGTGAGCATGCACCCTGTCATGTCAGCCTGTGTTAAAATAGCCAGGAAGCAGCTGGCATTGCTGTCAGCACGCTTGAACCACAGAGTCTTATAAAAAGCTTTACCCTCTGGAACAAGATGCTGAGGGGAATGTCCCAGCAGAGCTGAGCAGAAGACAAACCTATAAACAGAACTGTCACATTCTACCCATATACTCCACAACAGGCATGAACCGTTCACGTGACAGAAATAGGTTAACTCTGACTAAACCGTTTTGTGCTTTTACTGTGGATAGAGGGATGGTTCAATGAAACAAGTACATCCCATCACAAAGGCTGCATATTCCTCAGAACTCATCATTATAACAGAAAATGTTAATAGGTCTTCTAACTATGCTGATGTTTTAGAGAATCCCTGAATTCAGTCAAGGAATATAAGGACTTTGTGCAGGAAGTGGTGAAACGTTTTGTTTTACCACTTCCTTTGCATGTGACATGTGAGTTATGGCTGTGTAAATTGATGGTGTAGCTGCATTACCACTTATTGCTTGAGTTCATATTGCATCTCATTTTGGCTATACAATCCACAGGTCTCTGAAAAGTTATGGCATGTACAGTAAATACGGACTGCCAGTTTTAGGAAAATAATATGGTAAAAGGTCAAAGAATATGAATGTTAGTTGATTAGATCATTTAAATCAATTAAAAGAATAAATAATGTAATTTAAAGGAAAAATAAATACTGCATCTATACCTCCAACTCGAGTTTGTCAGTTATAAAAGCGCTTACTTAATTGCTACACAGTAACAGCATATGCATCAGAAACTCATGATTTTCTGATGCAGATGCTGCTGGACCTAATATTTAATCTCACTGGAGGTCAAGGCCAATGAATTCCACGAATTAGCATCATGAGATTATCATCAGATGACAGCTGGCTGATGGTGCCTTTCTTCTTCTTGCTAGATGAACAAGGCCATTGTGTACATTGAGGAGATGGACAGTGTGGCAGATGTTACCTTCCCTGCAGTGCCCCAGGTGGTTTCTCTGTTCATGTATGACGATACTGCAAAAACCAAAGACAAGCCCCACCCAATCAATGGCTACCCTGTTGTGTGTGTGACGGTGAGTGAAATGTTCCTTTTTCCACACTCTTCTAAAGCTTCCAAACCTAACCAGGCCATGTGGTAATGGCATTATTGTTAAATAATTGAAAAGTGGAAATGTTTTCATTCAGTGTTTGGATTTCCCTCTCTGGCAGGCCTGCAACCCGAAGTACCACGACTTTGATAAGACTGGTTCCATCTGCTCTGCAGAGAACATTAACGACACGCTTACCCAGTACCGCTGGTTGATCAGTGCTCCCACCGGGTCAGACGGAGTGACCAGTCCCATGAGAGAGGTGGACACTAACACTTTTTTCACCAACACCAAATCTATCACCTTAGACTCGATCTACTTCCAAGCTGGCTCCAGGGTTCAATGTGCAGCGAGAGCCTTCAACGCCAATGGAGATGCTGGTCTGGAGCTGTCCAGTCCCATTGTCGCGATCAGCAAAGACGAGGGTGAATGAGAAGCTGAGATATCTGTGACAGGTACAGATTTTATGCTGCGTCAGGAATGAATTAGCTCAGCTGACTTCCACTGTTTGCAGGTATGTGTCAGCCTCGCATCCCAGGTACTGTTGGAGCTGAGCCTTTCTCCGCCAAGATCCGCTACACTGGCCCAGATGACCCAGACTTCCCCAACCTGATCAAACTGACTATCAACATGCCTCACATGGATGGTGGGCAATAAATTGTTTTGCAGCTTTTATTTATATAATCATTATTACTTATCTTGACTAAATCCTTATATTGTATGATGAGAACAAGCCTTCTCCTCTTCACAGGCATGTTACCAGTGATCTCCACAAGACCTCTGTCAAATTTCGAGCTCACCCTGAGCCCAGATGGCACACGTGTAGGCAACCATCGTTGCTCTAACCTGCTAGACTTCAATGAGATCCAAACCGGCTACGGCTTCATCACCGATGCAACAAAGAACCCGGAAATCATCGGCGAGACCTCCCCCTACCAGTACAGCACCAACATGCGTTCAACCAACTCCCTGCGCTTCTATAGGAACCTCAACTTAGAAGCCTGCCTCTGGGAGTTCACCAGCTACTACGACATGTCCGAGCTGCTGAATGACTGTGGAGGCTCCATAGGCACGGACGGACAGGTAGGGGATGGATAAAGGCAAAAACAGCAGCTTGTGCTACTGGACTAAATTCCATTCATTTCAGTGAAATCCATGAGTTAAGTAGAATTGCTCTGAGGAGGGAAATAAATCAATGCCAAGTTTTTATGTGGACGTTAACCTGACTGAGCTTTGGGCTTTATTTTACCTTTTCTGTCTGAGTACCAACTTCCTAATATATCCTGCGCAATGTTTTTCTACTCATTTAGGTGCTGAACCTGGTCCAGTCCTACGTCACCTTGCGTGTTCCACTGTTTGTGTCATACGTCTTCCACTCACCTGTGGCTGTGGGAGGCTGGCAGCACTTTGACCTGCAGTCGGAGCTCAAACTCACCTTTGTGTACGACACAGCTATTCTGTGGCAGGACGGCATCGGCAGCCCTCCTGAATCTGAGCTACAAGGTTTTTTTCTGGGTTTTTCCAATGTCTCTCCCTGTTGGTGCTGATATCATGAAAGAAAAATGTTCAGTTGTTAAGTACTGTAAAACTTGAATCTCCATTTTCGTAGGTGCCATGTACCCCACCAGCATGCGTATAAATGAGGAGGGCCGTCTCGTTGTCAACTTCAAGACTGAGGCTCGCTTCAGGGGGCAGTTTGTTATGTCTCATCCAGGTAAGATGGTGTTGCCCAAATACACCCATAACCTATCCTGTGTGCTCATAAAAGCAGCCTGCTATTGGGTTACCCTGTGGCCCACATCCTCTCTTCATCTATTTGTGGAGTTCCACATTGGGGTCCTTCCTGTGTGAAAGTGCCAGAGGTCATCTCAGCAAATGTCAAAATTGCCCTGCTGTGTTAACATTTAGGAAGCAAGTGGCACAAACAATACAGAAGGTCATTCTATTAATAAGAAAGTGGACAGTGCTGCCGGTTTTAGTTTGGACAAAATGCAGCTATGAACATTAATGACCGTGGACGTGTTTGTTTTCAGGAACCAGTGTGTCGTCCATGGTGATGTGTGCTGACCACTCTGGGCTCACGTTCACTCTCGCCCTGGTCAGGACTGAGCCGACATACAACCAGCCCATGCAGCAGTGGAGTTTTGTCTCAGACTTTGCTGTGAGTCATTGTGCTTCAAAGTATTTCCTGCTGCAGTAAAGAATTTAGAAACTTCAGTCATAGTGTTGATGTTCTGGTGTTTGTGTGTGATATGTAGGTGCGAGACTACTCTGGGACTTACACAGTGAAGCTTGTCCCTTGCATTGCCTCTCCCAACGGGGAGTTCAGCATCCCCCCTGTCTGCCACCCACGAGAGCCTCTCACCTTTGACATGGACATTCGCTTCCAGCAGGTTGGAAATCCTACAGTATTACTAACTTCTGTCCCAATTGGGAGATTTATATTCAAAAATAAAACCAGACCCTGCAAAAAGATCATTTTAACATAATTGTCTTTGACGGCTTGACGGGACTACTTGTTAATAATTTTGGGGTTTTTTTGCCATTTGTTCCCATTTCATGTAAACCCAGACCTGCCGCCCACTGCACCATACAAGACCACTCTTTCAAACTTCCACTCACTGACATTACTGAGCTACTGACTGTACATTTTATACAGTTGGTTACTGTGTTGGGTTTTCTTTTGTGTAAATAAATGATGGAAGAGTTTATTCTTTCTTTCATGGCCAACTGTGTGTATTTCCTTTTTATCGTGGCCTGAGAGCTGGGTTGGGACCATATGGTAACTCTTGTCATGTGCTCCAGGTGAGTGACCCTGTGGCAGCTGAGTTTAGCCTCAACACTCAGATGTTCCTGCTGTCCAAGAAGGAGTTGTGGTTGTCTGACGGCTCCATGGGCTTTGGAGAAGGGACTGATGCTGCTTTTTCAGAAGGTACTACAACACTGCCATCCAGTGGCCAAGGACCACAGCCTCATGAGAATCCCATGTTGCATTTCCTCCTATCACATGTCATCTGACCTGACTTCCAGCTTTATTATCCTGAAAGAAATGTACATGTCCTTTACTCCAGGCTCCATGATCTATGGCCGTGTGATGGTGGACCCAGTCCAGAACCTGGGTGACTCCTTCTCCTGCAGCATTGAGAAAGTCTTCCTCTGCACAGGAGCAGATGGTTACGTTCCCAAATATAACCCCACAAACAAGGAGTATGGATGTTTAGCAGATGCTCCATCTCTGCTTTACAGATTCAAGATCTTGGTAAAAAAAACAAAAACTTTGTATGTCTGTTGTGGAGGCTAAAAGAAGATAAGGGATTATTACTAATTACCGATTTCTGTGTGTGATTGTGTAGGACAAGGCCCAGCCAGAGACTCAAGCTTCTGCATTTGGGGATGTTGCCTTTAAGGCCACTCTGGCCCAAGACACAGCTGGAGCCCTGCCTTTGGTCAGGCAGCCAGGATCTGATGGCTTCACGCTGTCTTCATCTCCACTTTTTCAGGTCTGAATAAATATCAAACAATGTTCATAAACTACATAATTAGGTAAATATTAAGGAAATAGGCTCAGATGTCTCTGTTCTCCAGGTGGCTGCTGGCCGAGAATGGTTCATCCACACCATTTACACTGTCCGCTCCAGAGAAAATGCAAACCGCAACATTGGCAAGCGCAGTGTGGAGTATCTCCATCACAGTGTCTTCTCTGTTGAGCAGCCCCAGACGGGGGCAGCTCGTCACCGCCGTGCTGCTGCCCCTGTTCTGTCTGGGCCTCCTTTGGCCCAGGACATTGGTGTGGAAAACAACAGGGGCACCAACATTCAGCACATTGCCCTGGACCGAGCAGACCGCATTGTGGTCAGTCAGCACCAACCGTGGTCCCCCAACCGTGACCCCCTCCTGGACCGCCCCCTGCTGGAGAGTTCTGGCAGGCAGCCGGCTGACTCCTCCACCCTGCCCATGTTAGTGGGTCTTGCAGGTCTGATCCTCCTCATCTGCCTCATCGCCACCATTGTCATTCTGCTGCTGCGTCGCAAGAAGAGGGAAAAGAAGACCCAGTTCCCTCCTTACACCACTTCCTCCTCTTCCGCCTACAGCGGCCACAGCCAAGGTCCAGGGGGCCTGTGGAGCAGTTCAGACAGCTCCGAGGTCTAGGTCTGAACTGCTTCCACCTCAAGCATCTGCCCCCGAATAAAGAAGACTGATAGTTTCATCCACCACTGTGCCTTCAATGCCCAACCCTTGAAGCGCTGAAGCCCAGAACAACCTGTGGACACCACAATATCAGTGCTTGGGGCCCACATGCAGAAAATTTTACATCTTTTCTGTATCTTACTAATCTCTGATGACGGTTCTTTCATGCTGTAATGTCCTATAGGTTCTTCTTTTTGCAACCTATTCTAACTCATGGATGTATGTAGAGGCCCCTCAACTATTCACCTGCTTCATTGGGTGCCAAGTTGTAATATATCCCTTTATCCAATGTCTGCAAATGCTTGAGAATCTCGAAATGCAATTAGTCACTAAGAAAAAGGCAACCACTTTTTTAGAAAATAAAAAAAAATTCCTATGTTCGTCCTCTAAAGATAATTAGTTTACCAAGTTTTTTATTACTGTAATTCACTGTGTTCATTATTTTGTTTTGTGGAGAGTAGCACAAAATGATTGAATGTTAGTTGAAGCTGACCTTAATGAATGAAAATGTGATAAATGATTTTTAGTACTGGTATTATCTGTTGTGCTTTAAAAAGCCTGCAGTATACCTGCCCACTGCTGAGTTAACTACACCACTATGGTGTCATTGAAAGGGATTGTAAATGTCGTCATTTGTCTGGAGAATGCAAAGTTACGTTTTTTGTTTTTTGTTTTTTTTTTTACTTTTTTTTTTTTTCTTTCAGGTTAATATGGCTGAAACTCAGATGCAAAACAATCTGTGTACATATCAATGCAGGACTTTGAAAAAAAAATGAAAAAAAAAAAGGGGTATTTCACCCTGATGAAACTTGAAAAAATATGAACTATACATCTTTGTAGTTTATCAATCAAATTCTGAGAAAACAAATGCTGTATCAAAATTATAAATATTCTTCTACACGTGACATTATATTGTAATGTGCCAATTGTCATTAGACTTTTATGGCTTAGTAATTTTGTGTCAATTTCAAAAGTTTGGATGTTTGTACACTTCAACTGCTAAATATAAATGTCCTTTTTTGAGTCAGTATCTTATTGCACACATTTTTATATAAAAAAGGGGACGTTTATTTGTGACGTTCAAAATTTCTGCTTCACATAGGAAGAACAAATGTTTTTTTAAAAATAGGCATACATATTGTTTCAAGCAATGGAATGTAGTACAACAGACATAAATACATTTATTTCAATTAAGTACTAGTAAAAAATGACTCGCTAAAAAATAAAGAAATAAAGAAACAAATAAAACAAAAAAACACAAAGTAAACCAGCACAGCTGCAGTGTTTAGGTCAGTGACAACAAGGCAAGCTTGTAAAGGAGCACTTCCTACAACGTAATACAACCAGATCAGTCCATCAGAGAGAGGGAGTTTCACACAGTACATTATCACAGTCTGCAAAACAAACACAGACACTAGAACTAATGGTACCAGAGCTCGCTGCTGCTCTTGAATTCTGATATTGTAGGTTTTGAATGGCTTCACAACTTCAGTTTTTTCCGACGTCCACGACCATCTGGAGTTCCCTCCGATTTCCGTTTCTGAGCCTGGGAAAAAGCAGAAAGCGAAAGAGAAAGATTTATGAGCAGTAATATCTCACAAATTAATAAACTAGTCCAAAATTTGGACTAGTTTATTTTGGTCCATCTGCTTGTTCTTAGATGAAATGTTCACTGCACTCATGAATAATATTTAAAAACACCTCTACACAACTATCATTTAGATTTAAACTATTTTAGTTGCATTGACAAAGAAGTTGTTTGCTCTCTGTAATAGTAATGGATTCTTAAATTACCGAGCCAGTCTTTGGGCCGCGTTTCTTTTTCTCTGCCTTCTCCCTCTCCTCCAGCTCCATGTTCTCTCTTTCGATCAGCGTAATCAGTGTGTTACAGCGCCTCTGGAGTTCCTATACAACAAATCACAAAGCCCTTCAATCGTAAAGCAAGTTTTAAAGATGAGCAAGAAAACTGTGACTTTTTTTCATTATTATTATTATTTTCTTTACCATGGCAGTCCTGGATTTAAGGAACCAGTCGAATCGGAACTGGGGTGAGTTACGGATGCACTGACGCAGCTCGTCGTACACGCTCTCTTTGTCGAAGCCTAGCTTATGGAGCATACAGATGAGGAAGCGGTCCTCTTCCTCTGTGTAGTTCTTCCCTTTGTTGGTGCCATAGGAGATGCGAAGCTGATGGAAGGGAGCCTTGTAGCGACCGATCTTAGAAAAGAGACGAGAAACACATTCTGGGGTCATTAATTAATCAGAAACAGAAGATGATGTGATGAGGATACAATTAAACAGTTGGAGAAAGATTTATGGTTTAAGTATTTAAATTTAGTTAAATTTAGCAGATAAACTTTGAACCAGAAATTAACATTGAAAACAACTCAGCTACCTTTGAGTCAAGTGCCTTCTTGATGCTGATCCTCCTCTGAATTCTGGCCTCTCCTCTCTCAATTTGGGCCATGATCTTCTCGATATCCTGGAGCTCATTGCAGCGCTCCCAAAACACAGCTGCAAAAACAACAAAAAAAAAAACCCATTAAATCAGAAAATATGCAAGTAAAGAAAAAGCCTGAGTTTGATTTTTGGATAGAGGAGAAAAAGAAAAGTGGGTCATTACCAGAATATTCCATGACTTCCTCAGGAGTTTTTCCCTCCACTTCTCTGGCAATGTTCTCAATATCATCTCTTCCCCACTTCTCGTTAGCTTTGATGAACTGGTTAAAGTCGCGTTTGTTCCAAATAGTGAATCCCTGCAATTAAGGTACAGTTCATTAAAATATGCACAAGCAATATCCAAGTAATTAAACATTTCTTTTGGATTTACAGATTATCGGCCAAAAGTAATGAATAAATATCCGCCAGTAAGTACAGACTGAGATTTATCGCCACCTGTTGCAGTAGGTTCTCCTTCTCCTCCAGTTCTTCCTCAGTGAGAGCCTCGGCCTCATCAATCTTAGCCTGCTCCTCTTTCTGCAACTGAGCCGAGTTCGGCATGTCTGGATTACGTGGAACCTGAAGAGACAGAGCCACATACTGATTTAGAGACATTTTTAATGACATTAATAGCAATCTCACTCGTGCCTGAAACATATTGTTGTACCTTGTAGCCGATGGTCTTCCTGTAGAACAATATTTCCTTTTCTAAAAGCTCAAAGAGACGTGGAGGGAAGAACTGGAAGTCCTGGACATTTGGCTGCTTGGGTGGACGAGGAGCCTAGCAGATGAAGACAAATGGACAAGTTAAGTCAAACAGAATAACATGCCATCCGGCATAAGAAGAGTGCAATTACACATTTTGTTGCATTAATGCTTCATATCCAGAGGGTTTTTTTTAGACTAAGCCGATCATACCTTTGGTGCTTTGGGTTCACTGACTCTCAGGGCTTCTCTGAAGTAGGCATCCACAGCATAATTGGCTTTCCTTTCCCTCTTGGGTGGCTCAATCCAGTTGGTAATGACCTGAATGAAGGCAAAAGAGGGGAACAGGTTGAGGATTTGAACTTACATGTTGTTGGAACGAAGCAGTTACTGGCTGAATGCAGATGTAGGTCTCTCTACCTTTTTCTTCTCTCTGTAGTCCTCTCCCTCAAATGTGTACACGCTGCTGTTCTCCGTGTCCATGGTGAAGTTTCTCAGAGAGCTCTCACCCAAGGAAGAGAGTCTCTCCTTCATTTCCATGGTCTATAAAACAAGATTCAAATTTGAATTTTAGAGAATTCATACAAAATAAAGCAGCATTTATTAGGAATAGCTGATTTAAAATATAATTTGGCGATAATCTCTGATTATCTCATGAATTCAAACCAACCTTTCTTTCACCTCTCTCCAGGATTGCATCAATGTCATCATCTGTGATCTCACTCTCTTTGGAGGCAAACACATGTGTGGCACCGTGGCGGATGATGGACAGCATCTCATCCTTGCCCAGCTTATTTGCACTTGGATCCACAAGTCTTCCTGTTAAACAAAAGAAAAAACAAAAAAGACTTACTCCTACTTTCTATCATATTCTGTATTACTATGTGAACTGTGGCTGTGATTTCATAATGCACATTAGCTCGCTTTACAAGTAAAGGAAGTTATAGACTACTCTTTGCTTCCATAAGCCAACACCTCAAATAAAGAGGCTAGGCTAGACTGATTTTAAATTAAAGCAAGGCAGGTTAAAATTATTACCTTGCTGGATGACAATGGAATCCAGGCGCAGTTTCATTTCTGCCCTCTCTACGATCCTCTCCTCCACTGTGTTTTCAGTGATGAAACGAAAGACGCGTACCTGCTTCTGTTGACCAATCCTGTGAGCTCGGTCCTGAAATGAAAACAATAAACTAATGATGTTTCTGTTTTAATATTCACGCCTTTACAACTTCATCAGGAATGGGGAGACAAACCATGGCCTGCAAGTCAACTTGTGGGTTCCAGTCTGAATCGTAGAGGATGACAACATCAGCTGTAGCCAGGTTGATTCCTAGTCCACCAGCTCTGGTGCTCAACATGAAGATGAACTTGGAGCTGTTGGGCTCATTATATGCGTTGATAGAGATCTGAAAATATACAAAATAAAACACAAGTGTCTCTAAATCCTGTTGCATAAATCGTAACTACTTAAACAGTTTGAGAAATAAGCATCTCACCTGTCTTTCCTCATGAGGTGTCTGACCATCCAGACGGCAGTAGCCATAGTTTCTCCACATACAGTAGTCCTCCAAGATGTCCAGCATCCTGGTCATCTGACTGAAGATGAGCACACGGGAACCTAAAAAGAAGGATTGAAGTTTCCAATTAAATGTACAGTAAAGATTAATTACCAGTGGATATGTGTGGAAATGCTGGATATGCTTAAAATCTCCACTGATGCAACAAATATATACAGCAGCGGCTTTTTATTCAACAGTGAAAACAGTATAAACCTATATATACACACTATATTTCAATATTATATTAAAAATGTTTCAATAAAATTCTAACTGAAAGAGACTAAAAGTAGATGCCATATATTCCACTGATGATCTACATACCCTGCTCCTTCATCTTCGGTAGCAGTTTGTCCAGAACTGCCATCTTGCCACTGTTCACCACCAGGTGGAGATCAGTTGTGTAGGGAGGACCTGGCTCAGCTCCATCAAACAGGTACGGGTGGTTGCAGCATTTCCTCAGCTGCATTAGAACATTCAGCAGGCGCATCTTGTCCATCTTACCAGCCGAGTTCAGAATGTCAATGTCCTTCATCAGAATCTTTGTGTACCTGATCAGTTGTAACATAAGTCAGTTGTATATAATTGATTATGACAATGTCCTGTCAATGTCCAGATGTATTACATATATAGAAAAAGATGTTTGCGGTTTAAGACTAATTTTCAAAGAATGAAGCTCAACTAGGGGCACTGGGGGGGCATAGTGGACGGGGCTCTTGCCCCACAACAAGAAGGTTGCAGGTTTGGTTCCCGAGCCTGGGACCTTTCTGTGAGGAGTTAGCATGTTCTCCCCGAGCATGCGTGGATTTCCTCCCACATCATGCTTGGGTTGATTGGTGACTCTGAATTGTCTGTAGGTCTGAGTGTGAGTGTGAGTGGTTGTTTGTCTCTGTCTGTCTCTGTGTGTTGGCCCTGTGATGGACTGGTGACCTGTCCAGGCTGTACCCCACCCTCACCCAATGTGAGCTGGTTTGGGTCCAGCAACCCCGCGACCGGAAACGGATAAGCGGTAGAAAATTAATGAATGAAGCTCAACTGAGGATGCTTACCACTCTCGCTGCATCTTGCTCAGGCCCACATACATCTTGATCTCCTTTTTAGGGAGCAGAGTTTTTTCCACATCAGCTTTTATACGACGGAGCAAGAAAGGACGCAGAACCTACATACAAACAAACAAAAAAACAGGGGGGGTTCACAAGAGTGTCTTTGTGTAAACAACAACAGTACACAACAATTTAAAATGAACGGAGATTAGGTCAGATACATACAGTGTGAAGACGTTCAACCAACTTCTGATCACCCAAGCAGTTGTTGGTGTCAAACCAGGAGTCAAAGTCCTAAAGAGAGGGTGTGTTTTCAGTTAAAACAAGAGTACTAATACCTCAAAGTAATCGTCTGTCTTGACATGTGCATTTATTGTCAATTCTCACCTCTGATGAGTTGAAGACATCAGGCAGAAGGAAGTTCAGTAGAGCCCACAGTTCATGGAGGTTGTTTTGCAGGGGTGTTCCAGTCAGCAGTAAACGATTGGTGGTCTTGAATTCACGCACAATTTCTGACAGCTATGCAACAACAAAGAATACCTTTTAGGTTTACAACAGGTTGCAGCATTACACTTCAAACTACAGTTGCAAGAATTCTTATCCAGAATCATAAAATATTAACCATTTTTGTGAAATTTGTGAAAAATAAAAACATAATTCTTCTGTGCATCACTCAAAAGTGTTTTGTGCGGTCACCCTAACCTTGAATGTTTGTGTCAGTTTTAAAAACAAAAACAATCTTCTGGCTGTGGCTTTTGCCAGTAGCTGTCTGACCTTGGATTTCTCATTCTTGATCCTGTGGGCCTCATCAATAACGAGGTATCTCCAGTTGAATTTTTTGAACACAGCCTTTTCAATGATGAGCATCTCATAGGATGTGACACAGACATCCCACTCTCCTGGCAGCAGCACATCTCTGATCAAGGCAGTCTGACAATATTGAAAGGGGAAAAAAAGAAAAAAGAAAGAAAGGGGAAAGAAAGGGAAAAAAAAAAAAAATCATTATTTGGTTTTGTTTTTTTAATGCATGATTTTTACACAGAAAAGTGTTTAGCTGCTGTAGCTACCTCACAATTAACCACATGCATTATGTTGACATCTAATAGCAAAATTTATATATATAAAAAAAGGGAACTATTACGGAATAAAACAAAATCATACTGAATGTTTTTAATTCAATAACATTTCAACAAAGCCTACCCTCTCATCTCTGTCTCCAATCAGGCAGACTGCACGAAGGGAAGGCACCCAGCGCTTGAACTCATTCATCCAGTTGTATAAGGTGGATTTGGGCACCAGCACCATGTGGGGACCAGGGATGTTTCTGTAATGCTTCATATATCCCAGCAGGGCAATAGTCTGGAGAGTCTTACCCAAACCCTTGGAAACAGCAAAGAGTGTTAATGTTTGAGGCCTTGCAGTATGTGAAAATATCTTTTTTTTTCCTTTTACATTGTTATACATATACAAATGTAGAGATAACATATTTGATTGTGAGAAAATACTGACCATTTCATCAGCAAGAATGCCATTGATGCCATTTTCATACAAAGAAATGAGCCAGTTCAGACCACGGATCTGATAGTCCCTCATTTTTCCTGTTTTGATATCTAGATGAAACACAGGAAGACAAATAAATACCACTTCTGCTAATGATACACTTGCAAAAGGATTCTTCGTCTGAAGTTCAAATAAAAATCATTTCATTGCTTACAGGATGGAGATTCATCAAAGCGAGCACAGACATTAGTAGTCTTGGTGCTTTCATTCAGAAGCTCTTCGTCCTCCTCTTGCTCTGTCCGACGATGGCGGTTGCTGTCAAATACACAGAATATGAATGTGTCATCAATAAAAAACTAGTAACTTGATAAAAATGAAATGCACTTGACTTCATAGCTGTGTACTCACTCTCCAGCAGACAGCAGGTTTTGTTTCTCATCTTTCTTGATGCGAGGACGCCCAGGTTTCATCTTCAGTGGAGAGGTGGGAGTCTTCTGTGCAGCTGGTTGAATGAAATGAGCAAACAACTCTGTTTGCTTCAGCAGATACTCAAATCTGTTGGTCCGATCTGTTTGCTACACACACAAGGAGAAGGTCTTTTTACCTTAATTGTCCAAGAACAGGTAACTGTGGAATTAAATTCAAGAAACTATGCCCTTACCACTTTCTCCTCATAACCTGGAGCAATATCTTTAGCTTTGGATGAGGAGGAAGATGCATCTTGTCCATCAGGACCAGCATCTGAGGATGACTCTTTTCCAGCATCTGAAGAGTCAGACTTCTCCTGAACAGAAAAAAAATATTCGGATTTTTTCCAGTAACAGCCAACAGGAAAACACAAGCTGGACTGACAAGATAGACCAGCTTTATTCTAATCTTCTGCCCTTACTGCCAAGAGTCAATTAAGGTCAGCCGTTTACCTTCAGCCTTTATGTCTTGGTATGTTAAGACACACACGATTTTTCATGCCATTAGTGTAGTAACTGTCTAGTTAAAATAATGTACTTGTAGTCATGCAGCACCACCCACTATGACAACTTTATAGCACACGATTTTTTTCTTTTAGTACAAACCACATTAATCATTTATGCTGGTGGGTACCATATTCAATAAGTTTATTCTTGAGTTAAGTGCGTCTTACTTTTGGATATACTTAACATTATAGCATGTTTCTGTCTCTTGTATCTCAACCAATTCGATAATATTAATGATAGATTGATATTGATACTATTGATAGATAGTTCTATTTAATAATAATGTTTTTCGTTTTTAGCATTGTAATTGTATGGCAGTCAGAGCTGGGAATCTAAAGCAACAAAAGCCAAGTTGTAAACAAGACAGCGCTCCAGCAGAGTCCCTTTTCAGTAACAGCAGCCATTGCTGACTGTATCCCCTGAAAACAAAGACGCAGATGGGACAGTGGATCGGGATGCAGATCTTCATTTGTCCTCCCGAGGTTTTCCAGTTATGAGCAACTCGCTGTGTGAATCTAATCCAGTAAACCGAACAACAACAACAACAAAACAAACAAACAAACAAAAATCAAAACAAAACACACCGCGACGTTTAAGGAGATGATCAATGGGTAGCTAGCACCGAGGCTAGCAGTCTGATCGCTTATGAAACAGGATGGCCTCTCTGCTGCTCCGTTAGCTTCAGTCCGTCCGGGACGGAGCTGTTGCTACTGAGCTAACCATAGCAGCTAGCTAACAAGCTCCAACAGCCCGCATTAACGTTGACAAAGTGAAAGTTTCACCCGGACTAATTCTGGAAACCTGCACTTCAGAGACGGGCTGGGGGTCAACATAACACAGTTATATAGCGGGTTTTGTGAGAACCGTAGCCGGCGTTTGGAGGAGACAATGGCCGTTTTAAACCGTCTTACCTCCGCTCCTCCGGCTTCTTCAAGTTCAGTTTGCTCTTCCCGCTGATCCACGAAGCTTGCGCTTTCCGACATGTTTTAGTCAAAATTCCTCTTCGATCCAGATATATGGTCCGTGATCCGGTGCCTTGTGTGATCCCGTATAGGAGCCGTTGAAGATTTTCCGAAGTTTGTTAAGGTAAATGAGTAGTATCCTCTTGTTTTTAATGAAAGACACGCCGGTTCGTCACGGAGAGCACATCCGCGTTAGCAAGCCTTTTCTCGGGCACCCGCGTTAACGTGACGAGAACGTTACCCAGTATGTGCACTATCGCGAGACTTGGGGGTGACATCTTCAAAGACTGTTGCAAATATTGAGACTCAGCGCCTTACAACAACGTAAGGTATTCATTTGGTTCCCTCTCCCGATACGACGGAAACTGAAAGACTATTTTCACCTAAATCAGTTCCTCTTAAACGCTAAAAGGTTATATTCATGTCACTTTGTTATTAGTTCTATATTGTGCTTTATTTAATATACTATGAATAAAATGTGATTAAATTTAAAATACAATTTTGGGATTTTTTTGTGTTATATTTGTTGAGAATGCAATTCCACCATGTTGTCCACCAGTATAGGGACATAAACAGAAATAACAGAACACATGTTCTGTTGTTTGTATGGACGTCCCTTCACGATTGGATGTCTTCCAAGTCCATAAATATAGATTTTTTTTCTCCTTCCAAAACATTCGGATAGGTGTGAGTCTGAAGAATAAGGACGTTGAATTTCTAATGAATAATATTATTATAGTAACAAAATATTACATACACATATTACTTCCCCCATGGACTGCACTTAAACAGGAATTGTTCTTATTTCACACGTGCCTCAAAAAAACAATCCCCAGGCTAAGAAATTGTGCTCACCTATATCATCATGTCAGTTGCACTAATTGCTTGTTATGTTTGTTTTCTTTCATTTATTTTCTTTGCTTTACATACCTAAAATCCCATCTCGAAGGAGATCTCGAAGGAGATGGGATTTTGGCTTTTGGTAGAATGGATGAATGTATTATAGTGAGTTTGTAACTGCATTTAATTTTTTTGTTTCAATAATAATAATAATAAAACTAATCAGCATAGGGACATACATATTCATATTCTAATTAACTGACCATTCGTGTGTTTTTGTGTGCCTCTGATCTTCAATCAAATCATTCAATGGAGATAAACATGTAATTATTTGATGTAATCTATTTTGGGTACCAATCCCTTAAGTACAATATTTTACAGCTTTGCGGGTGTGAAGTCTGGGACTACTAAAGATGACGGTAAAGAAACATATCAGAAGGTCCAAAATATTTCAATGACGGATTGACTTCATTTAAATATTTTTGTTTAGAAACTCTCAAAATGTTTGTTTGCAGAAGATGTCTGACTTAGTTTGTTCTTAAAAACAGGCAATGCTAAGACGAACACAGCTCCGCTCAGGGTCCCACCAGCACCTCCGTCCGCAGGAATGACGACAGAAGAGCGTTAATCAGCTGACAGTGAGCGACAAATGGACCACAATAACACGGTTTTATCGGTTTAAAGTTGTTCAGCTCTGACCGACAGTTGAGGATATCCAAGGTGGACACTGTTGACATGCTTTATTTGGGTAAGCGCGCATTACAAAGCCTCCACAACGTGCCAATAAGTATGTATGTGCTATTTATGCCAAGTCAGTGGCTCGTAACGTTACTAAGCTAATGTCAAGGCCTGGTTCGCTGCTTTGTTTGTCTTTGATTATCATAGGATGTCAATATCAGCTTTGTTTATGGAGCCGGAAAATTGGCTCCAGGGATATTACAGCCGTGCTTAACAACTCGATCACGTTTTAATCGCGGTAGGTACAGCTATCTGTTAACGTTACAGCTACTGCTAGCACAAGCTAGCAGCCTGTCACACATCAAGCACAAACAGCAGCGGCACAACACCTGTCGCTCATCTCTCTGGGTGTGAAATAATAATAAAAAAGGATAAAACAAATGTAAAATAGTGCCAATACATGCAACGTAATAGTTGGTTTCACTGGTTTAAATGTTGTCGAGGCAAATGGCTACTAGATGAGTCATAATGTTGGACTCAGGAAATGGAAAAGAAAATGCTAGTGCAAAAACACCGCATTTCAAGGACTATCTGCAGACCATAGATGGATAAATAAATAAGTAAATACAATGTCTTATTGATCACAAAGGGAAACTTAAGTTTGAAAGTTAGGTAGGTAATTAAAGGGTAAATAGAGGCTATATGTAGTGACTAAATAGTAAAAATTAATAAAAATAATTTTTATTAATTGTCAGAAGGCTTAAGCAGTCTTAAACAGCCTAAGTAAATCAACGTAAACCTTTTATTTGTGTTCAGCCATCTTATACAAACAAGAAACATGACATCACCGTTAAATAAACAAAAACGTTAAATATTAATATCTGTAAATTAGCTTCAAACTACAAAACGGGCTCATTATCTTATTTTTGTTTACATAGATTGCAGCAAAAGTGCTTCAGTCACTATAAAGGATACTGATACTGCATACTGAAAAAAAAGAGTGAGCAACAATAAAAACACACGTGGGATGGTGGTGTTGTTTTAGGGACCTGTCTTACAATGCCTAATCTTCAGGCTCTCAGATTATTCTCTGGAAGTTATCTGCTTCAGATGGTGGACAGACCTGTAGCTAGTTGGCTCCTCTCTGGCACATTTAGCAGCACACTGAAACCTGAAGTTTATTTGATCTGCCTTACTGTGACTCTTAGAAGGCCATTCAGTCACATTTGTTTTGCGGTCAGAGGTTCATATTTAGCAGCTAAAATTTACAGATTCGCAGCCAAGCCCACAACCATGTGGTGACATCATGATGCACCGATGTAGCCTGTTGAGTTCAGCTCTCTTTGCTCAGCTTGAATATGATAACGTTTGAATTCTAACTATTGTCCAGCTGTAGTATTAAAAGAGAAACTTACAAGAGCTTACATCAAAATCTACTATAAACAAAAAACAGCAACAAAACCGAGACAGATATTCTGTAATGGATGTGGGCAAAAAACATTTCCATTGTCTGTCATTTTCTATCATGTTGTATGTTTGTCTGTAAGTGTTTGTGTATAACAAGGCCGCAGTTGTCAAACAATGTAAAATGCCCACTTTCAACCCAACTGTCTCTATTGCTGTTTGTTCAGCTGAGTAAACATGTTCTGTGTTGTGTGCTGACAGTGTTCTCTCGACGAATGCAGACAATTGGTGAAAGTGGGGGGTGCCTTAAGCCAGTGGGGCTACACTCTCTCATAAGTGTCTGTATATTGAAATATGGTTGAAATAATATAGGCAATTTATGATATTGCAAATGTGATTTGCACATTTGTGTTAAATATGATTGCTAACATTGTGGTACCTATTGCATTTACAAGTCTCAATTCATTATTTCCTGAAATGCTTTTTACAGACCGTCATTATGGACAAGATTTTGGAGGGTCTTGTGAGCTCCGATCACTCTGTTCCAGTGAAGAGGGCCATTGTGAAGAAGGTAGTGGAAGCAGCAGAGAAAGAGGTGACAGAGGAGCAGTGTCAGGCACTGTTTACTCTGACCACTCGCCTCATCCTGCTTGGTGAAGATGCCTTCCAGAAGCAGATTGGCTTCCAGGTTTTGGAAGCTTATGCACGCTACCATCGCCCAGAGTTTGAGCATTTCTTCAGTAAAGACTTTGTCCTCAGTCTTCTCCAGCAGGGCTATGGCCAGCTTGACCGCAAAGACCCAGCCATAATAGACTATATTCACTGCTGCCTGCGGCTGCTCATCAGCTGCCCCTCAGTGCTGGAGATTTTCAGCATGATCCAGGTGGAGGTCTTAAGGATGGTGTGTGAGCGTCCGGAGCCTGCTGTTTGTGCCCGCCTGAGCACTTTGCTGTCTGACTTTGTTCAGTGTATCCCAAGGGATAAGTCGGGCATTTTGTTCTGCCAACAGCTGGTCAGGACCATCAGTTACTTTCACTGCTTTTCCAACCAAGAGCGGGAGCTAAGAGAGTATGTAGGCCAGGTGACTAAGGTTAGCACACTGCTGCAGAACATCTGGAAGGCTGATCCAGCCACACTGCTTCCCTCACTGCAGGAAGTCTTTGCCATCATCTCTTCCACAGGTGAGTCACCTTTCTTCCTACCCTCCAAAATGGCCATCATAATGAGGTACACAGTTTGGTTCAAAATTGCATATGGAAAAAAAAGGATTTTATTTCTAGATTGAGAGACGTGTGCCTATGAGTAATAGAAAAGCATATTAGCATTTGGCAGCATGGACCCATGATTTATAATCCTTCCACCATAAATCTTGTCAGGGTTGTTAGCACAAGATTGAGCACTTGGGAAATGTTACTTCCTCTAATTTTGGTTTTTCAGGGCTCTGCCAGTGACTGACTTTGATCCACTGGCTCAGTTTCTATCATTTCTATAGGCTGGATTCAACTCAAATAATATTCAGTGTTTTTGTCATGGTGATTATTTTTATTAAGGAAAGAATAACTGTTACCCTCAGATCAACAGATTCAGACTGGATTTCCTTCAATGACAGATATTGCTGTGAAAATTTAGTTGTTTTTAGGATGTTTCAGGCGGAATCAAAGCTGTAGTTCTTTTGTTGTTGGTAAATTATAGAGTTATCCTGAGCTGACTATGCAGAGATGCCGGTTACTTAACTGCAGATCAGCACAAACTAAACAAACGGCAGGCTTCAGCTTCAATTAAAAAGCTGAAGCATGTATCGCATGAGTCAGTGTGCAATGTGAATCGAGCATCAGTGGGTTAAAATGTCACTCTGCCTTTATTTCAACAACATTTTTCAAGTGAAATGTACTTTGAGCAAGAGTTGTACTTGAGCTTCACTATTTTATGTATGAAGAGTGCTGTCTAAGTTTTGAGGTCTAAGTCTGTTGGTGTTGCACTGCATTATGTCAGCTTGTAGGTCTAAAATGTTTGTTATTCTTTCAAAAATCTGACAGTTGTGTAATATGTCGTTATGGTCCACTTTGATTTTGATGTACATCTTGCAGACCCCACTTTTGACCCATCCATTGCCCTCGCCAGCCTGGTCCAGCACATCCCCATCCAGATGATAACTGTGCTTATCAAGAGTCTAACCACAGACCAGAATGTTAAAGATGCAAGCATGACTAAAGCACTCTGCAGGTTAGTTCACACATTCAGTACTTTAGATAAATCAGTTTTATTTTATTTTTTTGTAGCGTTGACTAATGATGATACACCTGCCCGAATTTGTATGTGCTCTTCAATTTTTTATATTTCTATAAAATATATAAGCTGGAGGTGTGCTGTTTTTTTGTTTTGGTTTTGTTTGGTTTTTTTTTCCAGTTTGCATGTATAAGTTCTTTTCACATTGTACCTGAATGTATTTGCAGACTTCAGATATATTTAATGTCAACGCTTCTGTGCATTATTTACACTTAACATGCTCCTCTTTGAACCGTCTAGGATGATTGACTGGCTTTCTTGGCCTCTGGCCCAGCATGTTGATACCTGGGTCATCGCTCTCCTGAAAGGACTTGCTGCCGTTCAGAAGTTCACTATCCTTATTGATGTCACTCTGCTCAAGATTGAACTGGTTTGTAATGTGAACTCGTTATTTTTGGTTATTATATGTGTAGGATTCAGAAATTGTATGCATCCATTATATTCACACAGATGTTAATCTACAGTAATATGTAAAATAGTTTTCTGCAATTACATGTTAATATAAAGAACCATAAGGTGTTAAAAATTCTTACTTGGATTGTTTAAAACATTTTCCCCAGTATAAGTAAATGTATCTGTGGCATAAAGCTTTTATTTTTAACCCACAGGTATTCAGTCGTCTGTGGTACCCCATAGTACGGCAGGGGGCACTAGCTGTGCTCTCTCATATGCTGCTGAGTTTCCAGCACTCCCCTGAGGCCTTCCATTTGGTAAGGGTCTCCTGTCTCCTCACAGCTCATTTCCCTCTCATATGGCCACTTTATTGGTTTTCTCATTTTCTTCTCCTCTGGCTTAAATTACTTCAAAGGATAGACTTCTTCTCCCAGAAGCCCAGGCTCGGCAACGCTCCCGTTCTAATGATGTGTGAAGTACTTAAATGCAGAGCAATGGCCCTTGAGTTGGCTAATTT
This sequence comes from Remorina albescens, assembly GCA_034769265.1. Lineage (NCBI taxonomy): Eukaryota > Metazoa > Chordata > Actinopteri > Carangiformes > Echeneidae > Remorina > Remorina albescens. The sequence continues at coordinate 5,989,703 of CM068487.1, forward strand.
CATTACTATCTAAAAACATGAATAGTCTCAGAAATACAAAGCAAATGAGTCCTAACCCTCTGTGGTGTTCCTTATGTGCAGCTGTCCCCTGACTGACCATGCTCCAGAGTCGTATGATTAACATTAATACTACCTTCCAGGGTTTCCAGCACTGCAACGTCCTTATCTTTTTTTTTCTTCTCTTAATGCCTCATTCTCAGGTTGTTCCACATGTGGTTCATCTTGTCCAGTCCTTGAGGACAGATGGTCTCCCCACCAGTAAAGCTTTCTTGCTGCAGTTCACAGAGCTCATACACTGCATGATGTACCAATACTCCGGTTTCCCTGACCTCTATGACCACATACTAGAGGCCATCGAGGTAAAAGTGCAGGACATCTCATGTTTTATATATACTGTTTAGTATGTGGATAGAAAAAGTCTGGAATTGTGGAATGCGCCCAGAAAGAACATCATTAACACTGAATTAAGAATTACAGCCTGTCAACACTCAATGTTAATTTTGCATGGAAACTTTTTTCATAAGTGCCAAGTTTCTGTGCCTGACAAGTTATTTCAATGTGTTCCTTCAGGATCTTCCAAAACCTGGAGAGGAAAAGATAAAATTGGTGTTGAACCAAAGTGCCTGGACATCTCAGTCCAATTCATTTGTGTCTGGACTATTGAGGCAAGCTGGGAAGTCAGAGACGGGCAAGACAGGCCTGATCAACCTGGGGAACACCTGTTACATGAACAGCATCATCCAGACCCTCTTCATGGCCACAGAGTGAGTCACATATATAAAAATATATACATTACATATTCATGTTTTGAATGAAACATGAGGATTAAGAGTGAAATATTTTTCTCAGTTTCAGGAGGCACGTTTTATCATTACATCTAAATGCTTCCAACACACTAATGAAAAAACTTCAGCTGCTCTTTGCTTTCCTTGGGCACACTCAGGTTAGTCTTCTTTTGTGTCACAGATAACATAAAGAAAATGAGTGTGTTGGTAGGAGGCTGTGTGTGTGTATGTATCATGCATTTATGTCTACCTGTGTCCTACAGAGGGCAGCATATGCTCCCAGGAACTTCTTGGAAGCATCCCGACCTCCCTGGTTCAATATGGGCTCTCAGCAGGACTGCTCTGAGTACCTCAGGTTTCTTCTAGACAGGTAGAAAGAAACACTTGTAACACTTCGATAAATAGATAAGTCAATCAGGGTCAGATTTGATCAAGTTGGTTTGTCTGATGTGAATTGTGTTTTCTTTAGAACTTAAAACATGTAAGTCATGGCTTGTTGTTAAGAAAATGTGGTATACAAAATAATATAGTCATTCAAAATTCAAAATATAGTCAGCACCCAGTAGTATCTTGTCCTGGTGCTGATTGTCCCTGTCTCCTGATCCCAAGGTTACATGAAGAGGAGAGAACACTTCAGGTCCTGGAATCAGCTAAGCCAAAGATTGTATCTTCTGTTGACACAAGCAGCAAAGACCCAGCAGGTCAGGTTCCTCCAGACCAGGGTGAAGAGTCATCTTTGGCTACAGAGACCACTCCTGATGATGATGATGGGAGGACTTTAATTGAAAGGATGTTTGGTGGGAAGCTGATCACAGGTATTCGCTGTATGCAGTGTAACTGCATCTCTGAAAAAGAGGAGCCTTTTACAGACCTCTCTTTGGCCTTCTGTCCTTCTACCACCTCTCAGGTTGGCCCTCGGTCCATGGGGCCCTCAGAGGAGCCTGAGGTTCATGGTCAGGGATCTGTCAATGGTGGCAGTGAAATTCCTGATTTAGGCTGTGCCAAAGCCCCAGCTAGCAATGTCCAGTCTGTCTCAGTGACAAATGAGCCTCCTCTCTCTGTGCCTGACCTGGTGAACTATTTTCTGGCTCCAGAGATCTTGGATGAAGATAATGCCTATTTCTGTGAGAAGTGTAGCTCCCTCCAGCGGGCAGAGAAGACCATGAAAGTGGTGTCAGCACCTGAGTACTTGATCCTCACCTTGCTGCGATTCTCATACGATGCCAAATTTCACATCCGGAAGAAGATTCTGGACAATGTCACTATCCCACCACTAATGAGACTTCCAGTACATGCTGCTTCAACAGATATACAATGTTCTTCTTCTACCTCTTCTCCTCTGCAAGTGGATTCTCCTGAGAGCAGCGAGAATCTGGCCAAGAAACTCAAACCATCTCAAAAAGATGAGGAGGAAGAGGAGAAAGAGAGGATAGATGGAACTGGGCAGATAACAAGAGCAGGAGAAATGGCAGTGCTATCTGTGCCCTATGTCCTTAGCTCAGTGGTAATGCATTCTGGGATATCATCCGAGAGTGGCCATTATTACTCTTGTGGTCATAACATCAACGGAGCAGATGGAACACAGCACCCGGCCAACCACTTTGCCCTCAAGGAGGATTTAGGGAATGGCCCGGCCGAGTGTTGTCTGTCCACTTGTTCAGCTCTCTCAGTTCCACCCGAACAAGGAAACACACTCCCTAATGGTGTGCAGGAGGCAAGGGATTGGCTACTGTTCAATGACAGCAGGGTGACATTCACGTCCTTCCAATCAGTGCAAAACATTACGAATCGTTTCCCCAAGGACACAGCTTATGTGCTTATGTACAGAAAACAGGAGCCACTAGGGCAAAACGTAAATGGGAGACTGATGAGAAATGGAATGACATTGAATGCTGAACCTCCCCTGCAGAAAGAACTGCTGGATGCTATTATCAAGGACAACAAGCTGTATTTACAGGTAAGTGAAGATGAAAAAAAGAAAACATTTTTCTCCTGCCCATAAGTGGTACTAGTGAATGCAAATCAGCCATGATGTGAGTTACACTAAAGAAAGTAGTTTTATTGGATTGGAAATTTTGTCCCAAAAAAAAAAAAGTTTTCTTATTTGTCATGTTTTACATGTATTTGGCATATTGTGTCATTACTTCTAAGTGTGTGGTTATTAGAAAAGTCGAGGTCTGTCCAAGATTCTCTCAGGTGGAAAATGGCTGAGAGAAAACAAGCCACACTCCAGATAACTAAAAGCCTGCAGGGGGTGGGACTTTTTTTGACTGCACTTGAAGCCTAATCTGAACTGTCCTGTTATAAGACGTGAGGTGTAATTTCACGAGTCATTGAACTGTACTGTGTTACATTGACATCCCTCTACGCTTGTATAAGTAACAAAAATAAATCACCTCTAGAGGGTGCTGTAACAATGTGAAGAGGAAGCATTGTTGCCGTATCAGTCACATAGAACTACACAACTGCCAGTTTCTTTTTTCGAATGGCATTCTTGTTTATTGTGGTTTACACTCTTCCTTAAACAAGCAAAAATAAACTTATATGAACAAATTTCCCTTTCCTTCATTATGTCGACAGGAACAGGAGCTGAATGCTCGGACTCAGGCTCTCCAAGCCCCTTCATCTTCCTGTTCATTCAGGCCCAACGGTTCAGATGACAACAACCCACCAGGGAGCTGTGGCCCATCTGGTGGAGGAGGAGGAGGAGGAGGAGGAGGAGGAGGCTTCAATACCATTAGCAGACTAGTCTTCTGAAAGACAGTAATGCTGCAGGAACCCCCTATGAACTGGTGCTAAGGGAGTCCTGGACTGCTTCATTCAAGAGCCAGACTTGTCATATCATCAATGTTCATAAATGTCATTAAAAAGAGCACTGAAATGACCTAAGAACACACATGCACATACACACAGAGTATCTGTGCTGGTTCTGATCGTAGATCTGATTTTGACTAAAACAGTTTTTACGCCATTGTTTCCGTCATCTTTTACTATTTTAATTTAAATGTATTAAGGTTATTTTTTATCATCCCAGTATTGTTATCCTCCATTCAGCCTTCCAATTTTAGAAGTTGCGGTCAAAAACACTTTTGGTGCAAGCATATTTTCACCCTTAAATGAAAGAAATATGGGAAAGTATAATTTGTAGAAGTACCTTGAATAGCCATTAGTCTCATAATAATCTCTCCATTACACATGATAGAAATTTAATGTTGGGGCAGTCTAGAACAAGCTTATGTTATCTGGCTTGATTCAGTGTTTTTGATGTTACCTCAGACACACACACACACACACACACACACATATATACAAACATATGCAAATATTCATGTGCAGTGCACAGTACCGAAGAAAATGTTCAACTGTAAGATAAACTGTTTTTGATTTGTCATAGTTCTGAATGCAGCTCACAAACTTGACCTGTTGACTTTTCTGATTTGCATGCAGCAGACTTTCCTCATGAGCTGTGGCTTTTGATTTTTAAGGATATTTGAATCTTTTTGATGTGTGCTTTGGTGTTTTATAGGTTTCATATCCCCATGCAATAAATGTACATATGACTTAAACATGATTTCTGCGTAATCATGAAATAAAACATAGAGAGAGAGAGTGAAATATGTATATGGAAATTTTCCAAGATAAAAGGATTGTAAGTAAGAACAATTTAAGCTTTTCTCACGTTTAGCTAATGATGATTTACGTAGGACTAAGTGCAAACTACTTATTTAAACATATTTGACAACAGGCAACTGTTTGCAGCACATTTTACTGTATTCCTCTGATGTGATCCTTCAGGGAGACTTATGTGCTCATGCAGATTTTGGGTGCCTTTTGATATTTAATGCATACTTTTCAAGAGGAGTTTCTCTGAATTTACACCTCAACTGCACTGTGTAAATAATAAAAAACAAATCAGTATTGGTTGTATGTCTAAATTAACCAGGGAGGTTGTTGAATGCCATCTTATTCAAAATGGTATGTGGGCAGATGTGGGGAACTAATCTATAAATGTAATATTAAATATATTGCAGAACTAATAGTAAAAGTAAAAAATGAAAAAGATAGAAAATAAACAATCAGCCAATCGAACCATGGAAATATGAAACCGAAGATGGTGTTTGAAAATGTGACATTGATTTCTGCACAGAGGAACTCAACACCAAAGTTATGTTCATGTTTGTTTGCTTAACTGTACCTATATGTCTGTGTCCTGTGACTTGGCATTTCGTCTAAAAAAAATACACTGACCTACAGAGAGTCATCTCTTATGCAACATCTTAACTACTGCACATGATCTCTAGTCAGACAGACAGTTGTAAGCCTCAGTGCCAGTAATCTCTTTAGGTGGCAAGATTTATTTGAAAGTGCAAATAGAATTTCTTCTAAACTACAAAAACAACTGTTAAAAACAGCTCACTGCTCAGAATGCAGACCTCAAAAATCCTTTATGAACATGAACATTTTAGTATGTCAGTGATTTTGCTGATTAAAAAAACATTTATATGTGGTTGCATGATTCATCACATTAAGCAGTTCTATTCTCCATTTTCTTGCTTGGGTTGCAAAATATTTTTGGAGAAATGGAAGTGTGAATAGACAAAGCAGTTGGTGAAAAGGGAACCTGCATGCAATCACTCACACTCCACAGGCATCAAACCGATGACAGTTATAGCAGTGGCAATTGTTTGAAAATGTGCCATTTTTACAAATTTCGCTATTGATGTGGGAAGAAACTTTGCAGTAGGTATAAAGCTTTCAAAGGGTATTGGGGAAAATCAATGACTCAATTATTTATCAAGCAACCCATTGTATTTTTTGTTGACATGTATTATCCTGGGACTGGAACACTGTGTTGTATCGTTAAATTTAATGTCATATTAGCATTTTGTAATATTAACATACATTTTGATCTGGTGTTGATGCAAATGAGTTAGGATTGAGGTTACATATCCTCAGTGGATCCACATAAACTAAAGATTTAGGCCTGACATGAGACATGGTTTCACACAGACAAATGCTTGAAATTTGATGCATTCAGGGCTGAAAAGGTGGTATTTTGGAGAACAATTCATTAACTGGAATTTGTGTATTGAGTCACCTTTTAATTGCTCCCTGTGTCTTCATCAATACTGAGGCTGTTGAAAGAGGTAATGGCCCTGTGTGATGGAAAAGTCATTAATCATAGGCTTACAGGGAACATCCTTTGGGGGAAGTGTTTACCATTACAATAGCATTCCAATAAGATTCCTCAGATACCAGTCTAAGGCCACAGAAAACGCGTCTTTGCCAGTTATAGATACTCAGTTTAGACCTGGAAATTGATCAGGTTTTTGAGCATTAGGTTTATAAGCTTTTTTTCTAAGCAATCAAAGCAGTACTTGCAAATGATGATCTTAGTATACAAAAACAAATATATAGTAAAATATTGCACAGGTACAGTGCCCGCAGTAACGAGGTCATGTTTGTAAAAAAACAAACAAACAAACAAAAAAAAAACTATATGATGTAAACATAGGTTTTCTGTTTACAGCTCAATTAACAAACACGTTTTTTTTAAGTATAAATGCCAAAAAATAATACTTGTGGAGGGTTGATGTATATTTGCAGTCATAAAAACACTAGAGGCGACGTTTCTTTAGGGAATACATCGGGCATTATGGATGGCGTAGTTCAGACGTGCAACGATTTTTTGGGACCTTTCGGAGAAGAAAAGACTCCTTTGTCTTTTCTTTAACTGTCTGGGGGGGGGGCACTTTTTGTCTTCACCCAGAGGTGCATTTGGCTCTATTACATGATGGTACATCTTCTAACCCACCCTGCACTCTTTTGTTGTTTTCTTAGGGACCGTTGTGAACTACATGTCCCATGTTCGGAGCGCCACAGTCTTCCCTGCACGCCGCCGCCGCCGCCTCCCCAGTTCGTCCTCCAAACTAGTAGTTGCACAAACCGAACGTGGCGAATACGATTTCCGCTGTTAACTTTCAAAACAAAGTTGCCGGCGATTAAATTACATTGAGAGGGCATGTTGAATCAATATGTGGCGCCTCACAAACACGAATATCTGGTTTTAAAATACATTAAGAACTCTGAAACGAAACTTACTTTGGAAGAATAATATCGTTTTTTTTAACCAATCGGCACAAGTAGACATAACTCCTAAATGTCCACAGATATTGAGTGTACCCAAACATTTCTTTTAAAAAATGACAGAAATAGCCAAGCATGGGACACTTTTAATGTCATTTTTTTTTATCAACTGTTAATATAGAGTGACGTTTTGGACTGGCAAATTGTATTTTTATTTTGAAAGCGGAACCTCCGAGCTTCCGGCCTCTTGGCGGTTGTGTTGGTGAGCTTGACGTCGCCATGTTTCCAGAAGAGGGTGAGTTTAGGGAAAGACGGAGCCACCCTGTCAATCACAATTAAGGAACCATGGGAGTAAACTGGTAGGGAAGCTCGGCGGAACCACCGTGTTTAGGCTAAATTTTGCTTTAAATTTGCTAAAATAAACAACAACTATGAACCGGCACGGTGTGGGGACATTTAAATTCCACCTCGCCAGCTGGGAACCGCTCCACTTTGATGGGAATTAGCATGAAGCGTTAAATATAACAACAAAACTTAGCGACTTTCAGATTCCTCTGTCTGTGTTGGGGTTTTTTTTTTGGCTTGTTTTGGTTTGTTTGGGGTTTTTTAGCCCGCACAGCCTTCCAATTTGAACAAAATACACAAGTCAGCGTTGATATTTGTACAAAAGGCGGTGCCGCAGAGGTCCATGTCCACCCAACCGTCAGGATATACTCGTTTATTTGACTACAACTCGTGGAAAATCTGGTCTGTGCATTTCAGACTGCCGCCTTGTCGGTAAGTCGGACTTGGGCAGAAGGGCTGACGATATTTACTGCTACTCACAAACAGGCACAACTAACTCCAAGTTAAACTTTTTTTGGAGGGGGTGGGGGGGAATTTCAACTTCACCGTTTGAGCTTTGTGTCAGCGTCTTTCTCCCCCCCCCCCCCCTTCCTCTCCCCCAGGTACAAGAAGACACTCCCAAAAACAAACGAGGCCAAGCGGTGATCTCCAACTCTCCAGCTCCCGGGAAAGCAGAAGAAAAAGGAGCCGATATGAGCGGGGGAGATGTGGTGTGCTCAGGCTGGCTGAGAAAGTCTCCTCCTGAAAAAAAGTTGAGACGTTACGTAAGTGCACTTTATATCCTATTTATTACGTTGTTATACAAAGTAACCTGTTACACAAAATGTGCCAGATTTCTCCCCCCCTCGGGCGCATTCATGTGTACGGCGGCGCGCAGTGACAGGCATGTGTAGGCCCAATCTTCTGTGCACTAACTTTATTTTAAATCGTTTTTTTTTTTTTCTTTTATCTGCAATCTGTGCTTGCTGATGCCATAGGGGTGACTTTACAGTAAGTTTGCAAATAGGAGGCCGATGTGTTGCTTAGGGGAACTTAACTGTTGTTTTGAAAACCTTTCATCATCTTAACTTTTAGTTTTGTTGTCCATTCTCATCGCAGTTCCCATGAGGATTTTGTTTTTGTTGTGCGAATAACACCTTGAGGAGTAATGCTTGAGCAGTCGCAAGTGGTAGATGGCCACACCAAGGGGCCAAACAACTGGAATGTATCAAAGAGAGATTTGGTAACAGTGATTGTGTGGCGTAGTCAGATGTGCATAATGACAGCTATTGTAATGATTAGTGTTTACTACCCTACACTGACTAATCAGTCTTACACTTTCACAAACAAAACGCATTTCCCACTTAGCCATTGAATACAAGCAGTGAATAGTTGCTGTTTCATATGGGGTTCTCACTTTGAAATTTTAATAAACAGCATACGTTAGCTTTCAGGTATACATGTTCCCTTATGGATATCTTCAGTACTGATATTTGATTTAAAGGGTCTGCAACTTCAGAGGACCCATGTTTTCACAGAAACACAGGGCCAATGAATTTTTTTTTTTTCTGGAAGGAGAAACTTTAAAACCAAAAACTATGTAGGATCTCACATTCATGACAGAATCACATCTGGAGAAGTCACAGTGAAGTCGTAAACAGCTGATTGAGTGTTCTTGTTGTGTCAGTGTAAGTTTTTATGGAATGTAATCATTTGCGGGTTTAATAATAAGACACTACATCTTATGCCCCCTTTGTTTGGAAAAAAAAAACATTTTAGCCATCAGTGATCTTCCTTATTTACAGCATGGGGTGAGACTGTTGGTTCCCAATTTAGCATGTTCTCACTTCTGCATCACTTGATATAATGCTTGAAACAAAGCGTTTTCTATAACAAGACCAAAATTGTTCTTTCTCAATAGAGTGAAAGAGGCTGGAAGAGGACCTAGTTGTTCTCTTGGGGATGTGAGAAATAGCTGCTCCAGTTTTGTTGATTGTTTTCTGGACAGAGTAGAAGAGAATAGGCAGAAGGCAATGTTACTTCATGTCATGAAGACCCTAGGAGGTTCTCTGATGCTGATTTGGTGAAGAATTTAAGTGGTCCATGGCTGCTCAGCAAACAAACATTATTGTTGGTTTTTATACTTAATGCAAATAACCATTGAAAGTTGTTTGAGTGGTTTTATATTGTTGGGAAATTATGCATTCTGTAGTGATGTTTACCCATTACAAACCAGTAGGTTAAACAAAGGCAACATGGGAAACCACTTCTCTATGTTTTCTTTAGAGCGTTTAGAGACCCACAACATCCCCACCACTGCCCCCCTCATTTTTTTGACCAGACTTCCAGAGCTTGTTGGCTGCAGAGGACCTTCATGTAGGTTACACAAGAGCTAAAACCCAAACTAGTATCTCAGGCCCACCAATTACATTTCCAACCCCCTTTTTAAACTTTGTTGTAGATATAATTTTCATCATGAATAGACATTACAAAATTGGTATCAAAGGTAACTTACTTGAGATATTCACATATATTGTTACTCTCCTGATATCAAATAAAATTTTCACCACTGTTCAGCAATTGAATTTACAAAACAAGCCCTGATATTTAATGCAATACGGTCTCAACATATGTATTAAGTGTGCTATGCATGATGGCATTTTACTCAATTGACATAATACTGATTAACAGAAAAGTCAGTGCTTGGTCCATTTGTTCCCCTTTCTGTGGAAGGTCATAGTGCTTGGTCACATGATGCTGTGTAATCTGTAGAAGTGCTGACTGTCCATTTTTGGCAGATGGCAAAATCTTCAAAAGTTACCTACTTGGCAATTCACCACCAGCTGTCGAAGTTGAATCTTCAAATAAAGAGAGAAGTTGATTCTTTTCCAAATAGGAATAATGCAACTGGAAGTGAAATGTTGAGGTTTTAAGCTGGAAGGGATCAGTAGGATAGTTCAAGGGCTGAATCCGTAAATTGTTTCTTTTTTTCTTTGGGTGATTTTATTTTCTTTGTATTTGAAATGAATCTTGTCAAAAGGAAGTATTTCCTGGAATTTAAGTACTTTATTTTCATGGAGGAAAAAAAAATCATAAGATTGTCAGCTTGCTATTAAGCTATATCCCCACTCATTCATAGCCCATAGTATGGTAGTATTGGCTGTAAAGTTTTATACATATGGCATGCTGTATTTCGAGAACACGCATAGCCATTTCCCCATTTCCAGACTGAGTAGAAGTAGACTAGATGCTGGGCCCCTGCGTACCTGATGAACTGCTTAGGCCAAAGTTTGCCCTGAAGGCTCTGTTGGTGATTGGTTGAGCTCAAAGGTGAAAGCTATTCAGCCAACCTGCCTGTGTCTGAACAGCCCCAACCATCATGGCTTTGACACACTCCACATTGTTGTTTTTTCTATTTAGTACCAAAGAAGTAAGTGTGAACAGGCAGTAATCGTAAATACCAGCATTTTGGCTACTGTCACCTTGATTTTTGCCAGGAACAGATCAGACATAGTCCATTTCATTTTATAATTGATACAAGCAGATAATCTACTCATAAATTATATAACGTGAAATATATATGACCTTATCAGTGGAATTACTCGCTTCAGCCAGAAGTATCTGGGAAAGAATCAACTCTTCCTGACCATTAATGTCTCATTCACAGAAACTGTGAAGGTATCTAGCCACAGTTGCTTTTGTAGGATTTTTCCCAAGCCAGAGTTTGTCATAACTATATCCTCTGTGGGTTTCCTTTTTATTGACACTGGGTTTTCAATCTGGTCCTCCCTTTTGTCTTTTATTTCTTTTGCCTCTCAATCTGTGAATTTGTGTTGAGGTCCACTTGTAAAAACTTCTTTGAAGGAATGGCCTGAAGACTGGTATCTTCAAGACATCTGTAGTGTGTTATCACAGGGACCTGAGGGAATGCAGGAATGAAGTCACACAGTCATGTTTCATCACTACTCTGAAGAGATAGTCTGCATGTGACAATATATTGCCCCATCATATCATGGTATCAAAAAAAGATGATGTTTCCTCTCATTCGCACCATTGAGCAAATTGTTGGTATGTCCTCAGTTTTGTGTACAACAAACTTAAAATTTTCATACCAACATTTTACTCCTTGTTAAAAAACCTTTGCCACTACTGTTGATAATGAAAGAAATAAGAACAACAGACTTGCTGATTATGACATCAGCTGTGGCCTACCACCACAATTGTGCTAATGTTGGTATATTGAGAAGATGTGTTCCCAGCTGCTTTCAAGAGTTGTTCCTTATTGTCATGTGCTTCCATTTAATCATCCCACACTCTTCATCTCCTTAATTCATTAGAAAGGTGGCATGGACCCACTGGAAACAGATTAAGATTTTGTTCTACACTCTGTCCAGCTCTTAATAGGGCCTGGAGTACAAGGCTGCAGAGTAGACCGGATGAAGGAAAATAATGAACCCTGAAGGTCCTCCTCTGATGGCTGTAAAGGGAAACAGAGGACATGATACATGCTGATTTTGAGTCCACTCAACTGGGAGAAAATGCGTTTACAGTATACACATTGTCCATTGGCCAGTACGTTGACTACCATTGGAAATCATTGTCATTTGATGAAGAGGAATATGTATGCAACAAATGTGACAGCGGTCAGACGAAAACAAAGGCATAGCTTTTGATTAAGTAGAGGATTCATTAAATCTGCTTAGCAAGTGGAACAGAGAACAAAAGCTCACTTTCTGTTAAACCACCCCCCCACCCCCATGCTTGAAGAAACAAACAAACAAGAAACCCAAATAGGATGCAACAGAGGGGTACTTGTGCAGCATTAGCCTCTTAGGCTAGCAAAGAAGAAATTAGAGGGCCATGTTCTTACTGCCATAGCTACGCAGTACTCCATTTGGACCAAATAGATTACTGTTGTGTGATCTGCCACAGCTTGAAAATGCATTGTATGAGTCATTAATTATTAAATGTCCATTACAAACAAATAGCCATTAAATATTAATATATGTGCTACTATAATAGTTATCCATGCTAGTCCACTTTTGTTCCAGACAAAGAATATCATCACAGTGTTAGATGTAGGCGTATCTGTTTCATTACACCCAAACAGGGGCCAAAATTAGACTTCAAGAATACAACTGAAATATCAAGCAAAAAGAAGCAGATTTTGTGACACTGAATTCTGTTTGATCCTCAAACTAATCAACAGAGGTCGGTGGATGTGACTGAACACACTGTGATTTTTGTTTTAGAAGTTAAAGTCACAACCCTACATGGAAAATTAGTGTAGACGATGGATGGAAGGAAATATTTTAACTTCAAACTGTTGTTTTAGTCTTTGTTTCAAAATACAAGAGAAGTGGACATGATTGTACTTGGGCTCCATTTACTTTGGGTGTCAAAACAAAACAGCCAATAAGGATAGACCATTGAAAGTTGGCAGCATAGAGCATTTTTTGTTTGGCACATGGTTAATACTTGTCTTTGCAGGCTGAAATAATAAAAAAATAAATAATATAATAAATATCATACCATTTTACACTGTTTTGATTTTATTATACATATCACGCCATACTCTCAAAGGGACAGTCAAGGAAATATCATCATGTCTCTGGTTATTCACTGGTGTCTTTGACAGCTCCTCATAATCAACTGTCTCTGTCTGGTAGCATTATGACACAAGTTCTTAAATTATGCCATATATATGGTGCTGCACTGCAAATACTTTAATTGCCAAGTATTTTGCGACAAATAACTGAACGTTACCATCCCTGTTTGCTATCAATTTCATCTATTGCCTCTGCTGTGGCTGGCTCTCCTGCAGCAGCATGTTTGCTGCTGTCCTCCTCCTCCTCTCCTACATATCTCTCTTCATTATTTGCTATCCCCTCCTGACCCCTCTTGCTGCTTCAGCTACCACAGCAGCACCAAGTGAAGGCTGGAAAAATTCGAAACAAATTAATTGGAAAGCTAATCACACTGGTCAGACTGCACAGCTTTTCTACCTCTTATTTTGGTTTCCAAAAGTTTAAGTTTAAGCTTAAGTTTCTAGGTACTTTGTTTGGTTATGCTTTTCATCAAGACAGACTTTTCAGCTCCGCAGGGACCAAACATTCAATGTCAGAGTTAAAGAATTAACATTTATGCTCTCTCTTTGCATTTGATATTGACTAGCAACTCTGCTAGCTGTCTCCTCTGTGGGGAAAAGCCGACAACAATCGTTTCTCCTGTGCACAATCATGCTTTGATTCAGAGTGTGCATAGAGAGGAGGGGCTCTTCACAGGACGGTCTGCTGTCAATGTGCTTGAGAGAGACAGAGTGGGGCATGGAGGGTTTGAACGAATCAATGCGTTGCATACACAGTGAAATAATATCTTACCCATTTGGAAAAGTAAAACAATATAGAAAATCAATATGTAGTGGTTAATGTTGATATTGTCGTGGGTTGCCACAAATAACATTGTATGGCAAACGCCAAGATGATGGTTTAGATATTTTGAAAGCTCATCTATCAAGGGATTTTCTTTTATCTTAAATTTTGTTCTATGGTTTGAGCCAGTGAAAGTGAAGAAGTCACAGTTAAACAGCAGAGTATGTTCTTTCTGAGCTAAAAGGTAGTGAAGTGGAATATGCTGGCAAAAAAAACATTTTTGTTGCATCATAATGAAGCCAAAACTTTGATTGATAGAGGAAGTTACCACATAGCTAACACTGTGCTGATTATGCGTAATTCCTCCCTGAATGTTTACATTATGTCATCTTATCCTTCCCCAAACTTAATTTTTTGCCTTAGTGAGACAATACAATTGCTCCATTAAATTGGCAGGTCAAGTCTGAGGTGAAGCATTTTGTAAACATATGCGTCTCTTTTTGCCCAGTGCAGCTGTTTACTGTCCTGTGTGCCAAGTCCTCAAAGCAGCATGGGGAGTGACTGTAGAGAACTGGTTCTAATGCAGACTTGGTTTTTCTTGTTTAAAACTTGGGAACAGATGCTGAGTTGTGTTTTCTGTTGAAATATAATCCTATTCAGTCATAAAAAAGATCCCTTTGTGCTGTTTGTCACTGTGCCAAGTTGAGGAGTTTCAAGTGCTGCTATTATTAAACACAGATGACAGAAACTATTTGGCAGGGCTAATTGTACACAACATAATTTCTTATGAAAGAACCACACAGTTCTCGTATATACATTAATTCAATTTAAAGTTCATAAGATAAGACATAAATAACAACATTTTCTGAAATCAAGAGTCTCACACACTTGATTTATGTTGTCTCTTGTGTTTCAACTGTGACACCAGGCAATAAAAATAGTATGTGTCCTAAGTCTGCTTTCTATTTCCAGACTGTAGTTGTAGTGTGTTCTAGACATAGAACAGGGCTAGTTGGAGAACACAGATGGCCAAAGATGGTCTACACTAACAAGACCAAAAAGCGATTGGGGTCTCTGTTCCCATCAGATTGGAGGGTGTATGTGTGTATGTGTGTTTATGAATTGAGGGGAAAAAACACAATTTTGGCCAAATTTATCATAAAGTGCATTCCCTGAATTCTTAAAAATCAGGAAGAACTTCTTCAAGACTAATGGTGTCGGTCTACGTTTATGTATGCAGTCAAGTACAGGCTGGGATATACCACAATAACAGTCAATATCTTTGTCATCATTTTTGAAGAGAGTGTAGAGAAAGCAAACGAGATGAGAACGATCGGAGTGTTTCTCAAAGCAACTCCATTAGGCCGCCTCTAGTGAGAGCAGCTCTCTGTTCTCTCCCTCTTTCTTTCCGTTCCCAGTGGTTCTTGGCAGTCACAGGCAGCAGGAATGTGAGGTTGCTCTGTGCTCGTCTTTGCTGGTCTGCTGGGGTGTGAGCTCCTGGTCCTGTGCTGCTGCTGCTGCCTGTACAGCTCAGGCTAGGATGGGCTGGACTGCATTGCACTGCACAGCAATGCAATGCACTGGCTGATTGTTATTTCTGCAGCATTTGGAGGGAAGAGGAGCCGCTCCCTGGCGCCCCAGCAAGGCATGGCCGCCCCTTCCTGTGTGAGGCGCTGATGGCTACCAGATGGTGGGTGAAGAGAGAGGAGGAGGGGTCCTTTGTTCCTTCCCTCTTGTTCTCTCTTTATCCTTTCTTCATATTAAATATATTTTTATTTTCCTTTTTTATCCCCTATTCCTTTGCAAAGTCTTTCTCTGTACCTCGTATATCTTTTTGGCTGCTTATTTTGCTCCCATTGCTAATGAAAAGAAGACTGATAATGAACATGAACTTTCAGGCATTTTGGCGATGCACCATCCAGCGATCCTCTAGGTGTTACATATCCTCAGACACAAAACATGTCACTTTGATTTACTTGAGTTCAATGACCCACTTAAGAATTCTATACATTCAAAGTCTATTCACAATACGTACCTACTTCATTGATCAACAAGTAACTGCTTCTTCAACGGTTTGATAAAGCATCAAGCTTTATTGTCACTGTAACTGTAACTGCACCGGAGAATTGTTCCCTTTACCCCACACACACACACACACACACACACACCCGTTCAGCTGAAGCTTAGGAGAACATATCGTGTTTGGGGTGATAAAGAAAAGTCTGATCTGGCTGACCACTTTACTCCTCACCAACAGGAGGCCCTCTAAACTCACAGGATATAAAGACATTTACAACCTCTGTAGCTGACTCTCCAAGATACATACATGCTCACAATTAACTTGAAGAATGACCTGTTGGTGCATTTATGCAACCTCTTTCTCAGGTAGGTAAGGAGAAGTCAGATGTACTGCAGGCTAAGCTTAATGGAAGCCATTTGCCATTTTTCATTGATGACTTTATAATCTCCCTCCCCTTGAACTCTCTGGGATTGACTACTTTTTAAGGTGATTCGTTTTTTTTTTCACCTCTAACATGAAATTCCAGTTTTGTGTGTTGCAGTCTTTTCTGTGTATCCAATCAATTTAGAAGCAAAACCTAGTTTTGCTTTTTAAAATGTTGATAGCTGTGTTTTCCTTCTAGCTTTAATGTTAATCACAGATTGTGTCGCTCAGGCAGTATTGGATTGGGAAGAATTTCAATTAAGAAGTGAAATATGACATTACAAGTTACATTTTGACTAGATGTGATCAATGTAACCTTGCCTCGGGGCTGGAAAAAATATTGGCCAATGTGGTATTAATGATCAGGCTTGTCTGACAAAGAGATGCTATTGATGAAAACACCTTGTGATTAGGGTGCTTAAAAAAACCGGCTTTGCTGCGTAGTCATATTTCTAGATGGGATTTTTATTCTAACGTCCGAGACATCACCAAACGGTTTTCCATTGTGTCAAAACATCTATTTGTGGTGTGTGCCTCAACTTAATTTTAGATATCAGACAATTTTTTCACTTGAATGTGTCAGAGGAGTAGGGCACTCAGGTACTCAGGTTTGAAGGCAGCGTTTGAAGGTAGAGATTTTTGTTACTGTCTGTTCACATTTAACTCCACTCACCTGTCATTTCCCACACATACACAGATGCAGCTGGCACTTAAGTTATGTGGTGCTATGTGATCTGACCCTAGTCGCTGTGTCTGCAGCCTCTTAATATAGCCCACTGCTGTCATGGTAGTTTTTGCCCCTCGTCCCTTGCTCTGCGCTTTGTGAGAACCAATATATTTGTCCCCTTGTACAGGGGGAGTACTGGAGCTGTCAGCCTAGAGTCTGGATGTGAAGTATTGCTACTGACCTGTGTAATTTCCCAAGTCACTGTGATGCAGACAGCACCACAGTAAAATAGATTCTGTCTGGATTTAATCTCCATTAATTTGCTGCTTTAATGGGTTTTCAAATCAGTTTATTTTGTGTTTTAGAGGTGAAGTCCTCACAACAAACTGAAATGGACAGAAAGATGGACAACTCTTTGCTATTAACCAGAGGTCCTGTTGTGACCACCATCCCTGATTGCATTAGAGTCACTATGGTGCTGCTTGATATCTTTGGCCTGGCCTCCAGCCAAAGGACGTGGTTGAACTTGCACAGACAATCAGACACACACCCCCACCCCCACACAAACACACACAAACACACAGATGCGGCCGAGACCCCTGCACTCAGAGTATTCGTTTCCAACCTGACTGGAAGCTGAGAGTCTGGATGAACTACTCCCCCTGTCCACCTACTTTCTTGGCATTCGTCTAAACTTTCCCTGGCACTCTTCTTCTTTTCACGCTTATTGCTGGTGTGTCCCAGAATCCTGTGGAATATCTTGACCCACTGTCTTAGCCATAACCTCATGGCTTTTCGATGACCAAATAGTGTTTGGATTTCAAGCAAAGCTTAAGGTTAGTCATTTTGCTATATCACATTAAATAGCAATTTTGTTATCTTAAAAGATAGCAATGTTCCTTTTGTTTGTGTTCAGGGATGCAGACAACTAGTCAAATTGATAATTGAGAGAAAAAAATATGAACTTTTTGAATGTGATTTAATTTCCTTGTAAAGTCACGAGGGGGATTTCCAACACAGCCTTTTTATGATAATCAACTTTAGTTACAGGTGTTTCATGCAACAGATTGAAGGAGAAATTTTGCCTTGTGTATTGTCTTTCTGCTGTGCATATGCTAAGTTACTGGGTACATTGATGAAATTGAAAAATCTTCCTCTTAAATGGTGTTTATCTCAGAGTCTGAATTTGTAGCTCTTGGCCAGGTCTGAAAACTTCTCTTATAATGTGTTTTGGCACATGTCTAGAGATTAATATGTATGCTACAGTCTATTATCCTTGGTGACTATTTTTGACTTAGTGTTGCACATTTGCCTGGTTTACACTGTTTGACTTTGTATAGACCAATAGAAGCTGGATTGTTTAAGCCTCTCTCATCAGCAGTAAAGGAACAGCGCGATCATGTGAACCAAGTCTGCCATGCCAAAGGAATGTGTTGAATTCTAACGATGCAGCTTTGACAAGTGCATGTGACTCTGTCCAAGAGCTTAGATTGGTGAGGCCAGGAGAAGCAAAGGCAGATGGGATGAAAACAGGGGAGGGGTTACAGGTAATCAAAAGGAAGAATGCAGTGGATATGTCAAGGTTATGGCAATGTAACATTTTAGCCTGCTGCTTTTCTGAAGAAAGTATTAAATCTCTCGGTCCAAAACAACAAGGGGGAATGTGATTAACTTGTGTTTTCGGGAGTAACGTATCATGAGGTCAGATGAGCCGGTCTTTGTCTGTAGTATAGCTTTGGTTTTCATGGCAGAGAGAGGGCTTCCATCTCCACTCACAAATGATCATCAGATAATGCAGATTGAAAAGTACACCATGATTTTGTGGCAGTATTTTTCTTTTAAATGAAAGCAGTTTTCAAAAATCTGAAAATGAATATCCTCTCTTTTTCTTTGATTTGTCACAGAATTTACTAAATACTGGAACAGAGGGGTTAAGTACAACACACACAATGGATGTACAACCCCCTTATCTCTATGTCCCAAGTTTAATGCTGTTTCCTGCTCACTAGGGTAAAAGGTATTGATTGATGACCTGGATTTTGCTCTCATCACCAAAAGCGAACATAAGTGCATTTTCACCATGCTCGAGGAGCAATGAATTGCAAGAAAATTAGGAAAAACTCAAGTAATGGAGCTAGCTGTGATTTGTGCTTTGGTTTCCTTCTTTCACATGCAGCTTTTACACTTATATTCCTGTCATGAAAATGCCACATTCAAAGCTGATTAGTAAAATTGCTAAGTGTTTGCATATTGCATTGTTCCCCTGATCAGATCAGATTAAAAGCCCAGGCAGTGAGAGACTTTGCTAAGAATAAACTGGGCCATATGGAAAAAATAGCATTTTGTGAGAAGGTGGTGAAATAAATAATTATTATACTTAGTTCCTGCTGAGTTTCATTTAATGAAAATGTATTATGAGCTGTTTTTTTTTTTTTTTTGTTGTTGTTGTTGTTGTTGTCACTGTCACATCCAAGTGTCTTTCCCACATGAACCAGTTATTTAACAGTAATGACTATTTTGTCATCGTCATTAGAAAGTATTACATGGAGTTCAGTTCTATTTATTTGTCTCATCGTTGTGAAGGCTGGCTTTATTTGGCTTTAGCTTGTAGTTTTCTGGTGTAAAAAAACAAAACCAAAAAAAAACAACAACTGCCTTAGTACATGCATTGGAGTGCAGTGCAGGTGAGATGAGTACCAATGATCGCAAGCTGTTAGAACAAATCTACAGGCATGCAAGCACACACCCACAAAAGCCAACCCACATCTGAAGAGAGGGCAACGTAAAAAAAAAACTGCTGACATTACTTTTGTATTTACATAATCATTGAGTTGGAAAAATACATTGCATTGTTATCTTTGCCCCCTGTACTGGTCGCTTAAAACAAATTTGTTGGAGGGATTCCACACATTCTATACTAAATCTGAATCACTATGAGTCGCATGAACACATGCAGCACAAAACCTCTGAGGTATGTGTTTGCACCACGCACATTCCCTTTCAACTGAAAGTGAAGCAGTATCATCTGAATGCGACAATAGAGTGTGGAGGTGTGTACCAGTTTCATGGGACTGGCTGGAAAAGGAGGTGTGTCTTAAAGTTGGCAGGGGAACAAGCCTTGGCATGCTCAATAAGCTCAGCTAGTAAAACAGGACACCAACCATAGTGAATGCTAGAGCTAAAAATCAGGATGTTGTGTTTTTTATTTGCAGCATTTCAGATACAATTTGCATTAGTATTTGAATATATAAAAGCATTCACTGATGACCAATTCTTCAAGTCCCTTTTTATCTCCTGTTCTGTTGAGTAACCAGGCACCACTTTTCCAAAGCAACACCATTGGGGACACTGAAGTGCATATCAGAGTCCATTTCCATATCTGTGTGTATGGCATCTCAAGCCATTTCCTAGTGGACAGACTCTAGAAAGAGAGGGGCTAATTAGATCATGTCTAAGGCAACCTCTCACTGGCCATGAAATGTGATTTGGAATACTTTTCATTGGACTGATTGAATTAGACTTCTGCTGCTCACTGCATGGATAAGGATTAGGTTAGATGCATGCACTGAGTGGTATTGTAAGTATTAACACTGTACCTATTATCCAGTTGTTTTTATGTGAATCTTATTGGATTTTAGTCAATCAAAAAGTTTGATATACAGAACCTAAAAGTGTGCTTGATATATCCTGCTCTTGTCTGTTGTGAGCATGACGTTATTCAACAAATGAACCAAAACACTCACACACAGACATATTAACTCACTCTCATCCACACATGCTTTTTGGGGCTTGACTATGGAAAAGTTGTCCATCTCACCATTCTGTGGTCCCCCTGTAGGAAGCAGTGGGAACATCATGAGTCTGCCACTCAACCCACATCCTGCTGTAGTGTGAAATGCTCTGCTTGACTGAGAGCTACAGGGCTTTGCCACTGCAGGCTCTTATCAAAACGATACATGTTGAAATATCTGAATGTGGATTCTCTGTTAGTGTATACTGACCTCTTTGCAATGACTTGTGAATGACCATGAGTAAATCAAAAGCCGTGTTGGAAATTCAAAGTGGGATGGTGCACTTTTTGGCATGTGGGCACAGTGTGTTGAGCAGTGGCTGATATTTTTGGTTCTACCCACCTATCTTGAGCCGGTGTATTGTAGGTGTGTTGTAGTGTGGAAGCAGAATGCAGGGGGAGTTGCAGTGGGCAGTTGTTGCCAGGGGAGGTGGTATGTTATTTTCAGTCCATTGTGTCTACTTCCTGTGGGTCAGGGGTTATTGGATCAGGGTGTTGCAGACTTTACGGAGTAAGAGGAGGGGAGGGAAGTCAGCAGGGTAGGCCGGAAAATAGCCGTACTCACTCGACAACAGTGGCTGGTCAACAGCCTGCTTACCTCGCTTTTCTTGTAACAGTCTTACTGGTGCAAGGCTTGGACTCATCAGAACCAGGTAAAGAGAAACAAATGATGATTTAATGACCATTACACTTGTTATTTTTGGCGTTTTGTGTTTCTTTTGATGATTTGCATACTGTTATCAGTGTTTTACAAAAACCGTTAGCTTTGTGAAACTCAGCTGAAGGTCAGAGATGGACTTTAACATCAAACGATTATTGTAGTGTTGAGATGTTTGACAAAAATATGAGTCAGGAAGTGGATGGAAGATGGATCACTCTCACATACCATAATCAGCACTATAGTGGTGGTAGTGTTTGGGGAATTATGTTGTCCAGAGCATCAATAGTTGCATTGCGATTCATTGTTAAAAGTAAAATTAATCTTTTGTTAAACTGTATAGAAATAACAGATAGCACAAAAATAATATTATTTACTGCATGGTTATAGAGGAGCATAACATTAATTGCATACGGGGGGAAAAAAACCAAAACAAAACCATGTGCACTAAATGATGGTCAAGCAGTATTGGCATAGGAAATATCCAATGTGGTAAGATTTCAAAGTTTTACTGTACTAAATCCTATAAAATTATACAAGCATGGTCCGTGCCAGGAAATGGCCATTATGAGTCCAGCCACTTACACTGAGAGCAGTGACAGCTTTTGTGCGGGGGAGAAACTTTGTTTCAAGTTTATCCATGAAACATAATCTTGCCAAGTCTTTGTGCTGTAATCAGGTGTCTCTGTGTACTGATTGTTTAGTGGCAGACTGGGTTCTGGGTTGTTGTACTCATATATTTTTATTGTTTATAATAAAGTTCCTGTCCCTGACAGTATATAGATATGCATTATTTTTAAACATGTCCAAAGCCTTTGATAAGCTTGTCTGCTGCTCTTATACTGCCATTCATTTCATTTTAACAAGCATGAAAACATATATTCCATTGTAGTGCTGGGCGGTATACCGGTTCGTACCGAAAACCAGTTTTTATATTTGTTATGATAGGAATTTTTCATATACCGGCAACGCTGGTTTAAATAGCCTGAACATGTCCAAATTGCAGCGCATTGGTAAATTGTTTCACAGGGGACCCTTTTCATTGCTACGCCGCGAAACACGCATTGAACAGAGTGGAAATAATAGTGGAGTTGCTGAGCGTGGTGGACATGGATAGACGAAGCTCTGAACCAGCGGTATGGCGACACATTAGTGCCAAAAAGCACTCGCGCGATAATACATTCGGGCGTATTATTATTTCACATGCGTAGATATTAACTGCGAATGCGCAAATTATCTCTGCGTGCACGCACTCAGAGGAAACTGCTCCCCGAGCGAGGAAGGAATATGTGACCAGCGCGCCAAACAACCACTCAAAAATTACCCCGCTCTCTCAAAGTTGATTTCTGCTCTGTCGCTTGAAACTTTTGGCACAATGAGGGGAGGGAACCAGGGGTTGATACTGGCTCTGCTGTGATTGGTCATTTCTGAAGAGCGAGATTTGATTGACACCCCTCCTCTCAGACACAGAAGTCTGCTGAAACGAGGAAGACAACAGCATCTGGGCAGATGTTACTTCAGGTAAGAAACCCTTGGCTGAATTTGGGCGTTTGTGATGAACGAAAACAGTGGCCTGTGTAAAATTTCATACAAGTATGTATGTATGTATCTGAGAAATATGTTAGTGTAGATAAACAACAGCATTTGTCTTTGTATAGTCTATAACATTATTAGGTAGTCCATAATGTTAACCGTAGCTAGCATACTAGCAAATGCCCAAATTCAGCCAAGGGTTTCCTACCTGAAGGAACCTCTGCCCAGACGCTGTTGTCTTCTTTGTTTCAGCAGAATTCTATGTCTGAGAGGTAGGGTGTCAATCAAATCTCGCTCTTCAGAAACAACCAATCACAGCAGAGCCAGTACCGACCCTGGTTTCCTCCCCTCATTGTGCCAAAAGTTTTGAGCGAGAGAGCAGAAATCCACTTTGCGCGAGCAGAAATGCACTTCGCTGATTTTTGAGCGGTTGCTTGGCACACTGGTCACACATTCCTCCTCGCTTGCAGCACTTTTTTCCTCACTTGGGGAGCAGTTTCCTCTGAGTGCGCGCGCAGAGATAATTTGCGTGCTTGAAGTTAATATCTACACGTGTGAAATAATATAATATGCCCGAATGTTTGATTTATAAGTGCTTTTTGGCATTAATGTGTCGCCATAAATATGCAGTAAAATGTGGTCAACGCTGAATCATGCATGGAAAAAAAAAATACCGTCAAACACTGAGAAACCGGAGTGATTCCGAAAAATACTGTGATATAGAATTTTGGTCATACTGCCCAGCTCTATTCCATTGATTCCCTTAACATTTTTTTCATGCATTCTGTTTACCCACAAATTAAGACAAGCAGTGGTACTGGAAAGAGTTTAGAGCATTCAAGATGATCCTTGACCAGGACAGTGCTCCATCCCATGCATCCATCCAACAAAGACCTGAAAGGTGACAGAATAATGACCTGGCCTCCTTCCTCACCTGACCTTGATTGTACTCAAGTATGAGATTTACAATCATAAAAAAATTGTATTGCAGTCTAGTACACTGAATAATAGCTGCAAATAAGTAGATGTTAGGTTTTTTTTAGTGGAACAGCTATACTGTTATATGTTTTAGTTTGCTTGGTATCATTTCCAGCCAAGACAGTAAAATGAACAGCAACTAGGGACTATTGCTTCAACTCAGGCGAGGCATTTTGTAAAAATTAGAGGAAATTGTCAACTTTGGTTATTGAGTTTTCATAATGCAGAGCTGATTCTGTCATTGCTTTTTCAATTCAAACCAAAGAAAGACAGATTTCCTCCTAAACTCCTAAACTTCCAAAGGAAAGACGGTCTGTGCCTGTCTGGCTGCATTGTTTGGGCTTCTTAACCAAGGACTCAGAGTTTTAAACAGGTTATGAGACATTAGCTTTTGCAGGGTAAGATAAATGTTAATACAGAGGAGGTTCTAAAGTTAGCACCTGACAAACCCCCAAACACAACCGCAGTGACAAAAGGAGGCAAAACAGGAAATCTTTTTGCCCAGAGTGTGTATTGGGAACAGATGACCAGGAAGATAAAAAGCGCTAACAAAGTGGAAACTTCCACTAAGGGATGTTATTTTGCCTTGTGTGTGTTTTTCTCTCCTTTTCTCTGTTTCACAAAGCCCCCCGTTTCCTGGAAAACACGGTTAGAGGTATTTGGTTTAGTTTTAATGAGAAGGCTAGTACTATGAATCCTTAAACTGTTTCCTATATTATATCTAACCACTGATACTTCTGTGCTCCCTCAGTCATACATGATGTGAAAGTGCGTTAATGTTTAAACCCGCTCCCTCTGAGTTAATGCTTTACTCTGTGAACACAGTTTAGGTCTGAAGCAAACCTATCTGAAGGGAAGCCAGGGGGTAACTTTTTTTATTTATTATTTATTGTAGATGGTAAAAATTAAATTTGAGTCATAGAAAGTCAATTGCAGCATCCTGGTTTTTGTAAATATTATTGGCCACCACTGTCAGGTACAGCGCTGGAGTACTGATTAGCTGGTCGCTTCCCTATGTCTCTTCTGTTACATCCTCCCCACCTTCTCCCTCTCACTCACCCCCTCTCTCTCTCGGTCACTCCCTCCCTCCCCTGTCTGGGGATACTTTAATGAATGATATGGAATGATTACTTGAGGGAAAGTTACTGTCCCCGCCCTTTGACAAAGAGGCAGTAGAGCAACTTCAGCAACTGCACAGTTGCCTGTGTCTAAGCCAATAGAATAACAGCAGGACCATGGTCCAGGGCTATATGGAGTAAGTACCAGGGACCACACAATTGACTGACGACACTTTTCCAACAAAGCCTGAGATAATGTAATACCTCTTGTTGAAACCTTCGGTAAGTGCCATGATTGCTGCTGCAGATATTTTTAGATGGAGATTTTTTGTGCAGACTTTGATAATAGCTTTGAGTTAAAACATTATCAATGATTATTATTATTCCAGAACAAGCTTCTTTGCATTTGTCCAATAATCGGATAGTTCAGGGCTCTGTTTTTAACCAAAATATTTTCTTATTAATGTCACGTAATAGAGTATGATGAATTGTGGCATTGTCTTGTTATTGGATCACCTGTGAAAGCCCATAAATTAGGAACACCTGTTTTATCTTCAAATGCTCTTTCGTGAGAATGTTGGTCTTTGCGTGCATTGTTTGCAAAGATAGCAGTATGACTACTAGGGCCTGTATTCTTTGGATAGTTACCGTAGACTTTTCGGGCTGGGGTCAGATGGCGCCTGGCTGGGTGAGAATTTCACAGCTGCACATGAAAGCGATGTGACGGTGGGATGGTATATTGAGGGAGGGAGGGAGGGATTGTGTGGATGATGAATAAGGGGGAATTGGCTTCTTTTGAACATAACATAGTTGCTCCTTATGGATCAATACACCGTTGATGAGCACACATAAAGGATGGCTTGCTAACTGATGTATCATGCACTTTCAGGAGACACTCCCTATGCAGATACAGCCACTGAAACTTTTAACACCTACAAAGGATTTATCAATACTGAGCGGTGTCCCCATAAGAGTATAAAAAGCTATTTTTATTATACACACACACACATACATGCTGTCTTTACATTACATAGCAGATGTCAGCTCTCAAGTTTAATTCTGGCAGAGGAATGCACAAATGTTACCTACATAGCATATGCCCAGCTGCGTAAAACAACTGCTCTGTTTTGTTTGGTATACAGCCAATTTATTTGGCCCTGTAGTCTGCACAGGGGCTGGTTTCTGTTCTCTTTGCTACACCAATTTCTGTATCTGGTTATTTCTTAATCTGGTTGTGTAGCAATTCAATATCATAATTTATTATGATTTCATTTCAAGGAAAGCCACAGGATCAGATATTTTAAACACTACATTTGACTACATGGACAAACGTTTCACTGTTGACGAATGATTTTAAATATCATAACATGATATCATGTTTATATGGATAATGCTGATAATTATCAGTAAATCAATTTTGTCCATATTGTAGCCAATATCCAGTCAGATACTAAAATAATATACTTTGTAAATCGTCAGAGTAAAAAATTACCAACTGTCCATTTTAGACTCATTAATCAACATTCAGTTTTGTCATGATTTATAGAATTTCTAAATATAACATAATTTATGCTTACTTCTAGGCATAAACCTAGAACATGGAAAATGCAGTATGTATGGCTTCTGTGTTAATGTAAGGTGTGTCATTTGTAGTCTTATAAAAAATTGATGTCTAGTTTCTGAGGAATTCTGGATTTGAGCTTTGGTTCTTCTGGAAGAATTGAGACTTGAACTTCTCACTGTTGTGTCTTTGACCTGTGTGGGAAGATGGGGCGCAGGCACACAAAGCAAGGATGGGATGTTTCAGTTTAACAAAGATTGGTTCTTGTTTTCTCTTGGAGGGGAGAGAAATGAAGAGGTTGACTTTCACATGGGAGCAGCACTATTCTGTGCACATGATAATTGATAAGTTCAGAGACAGTTGGGTTTTGGTTGTGGGTGTTTCTGACATGGAAGTGAAAGGGTTCAATAGGACACACACAGGCACACATAAGCTAATGTTGCTCTTACTTGAGTCTATTTGCCTGGGTGGTCCTATCTTTAGCCCTGTTCTCACTTTATTTCTCTTTGTTAATACTTTCTGCTGTCTTTGGCTACAGTCCTGCTATGGATGCTAGGAAAAGAGACTTATAATAAAAGGTTTATTTGAATAATCATTCTTTGTCAGTTGTTTTCTTTTAGCATAGTATGACATACCTTAGCGATTGCTTTTCATAGTAATTCTCATTGATGTTTCATTTTTACCCTCAAAGATGTGGTAATGAATAATCAGAGGACTGAATTTAAATTGTGATGAACAACATAAAAAAATTGTGTGGAAACTGATCTGCCTGATTGGTTTGACAAACTAATTTCCCAGGTGTTAAGACTTGCAAAAATTCATAGTGTTGAGAGTAGAAGTAGTTCTGTGCATACATAAAAGTGCATTCTGGAAAGCTCTTGTAGATGACTTGGCTTCCTTCGGACTTTCCAGGAACATTGGCCATCTTTGTGCTGATGGGTGACTTAACGCAGCATAACAAGCACATCATTGCTTCTAACATGCTTAGTAAGTTAGTAAAAAGTACAGAAATTGTTGGACTGAATTGCAAAGCAATGCCTCAATGCTGGTTTAAATCTGGGTAGGATCTTTGCAAAATTTTCTATGTGGTTCTTCTCTTTAGATTTCAAGGGGCTCCAGTCTTTGTTTACTTGCAATAATAGCAGTTGTGGAAAAGTAGAGAAGTTATGAGGTCGCTGCTCTGCCAAAGGAGAGGTTTTGTGAAGCAGTCATGTAGAGGAAGCTGTCCATGCTTTGGCATCTCTGACCTCTTTTTATTGAGAGTGCAGATAGGAAACAGAATCACAAAGTCACTGCAGGAAGCAGAGGAAAGCTCACATCCAAGAAGAGGATGGAGCCTTGAAGTGCAACACCAGAAAGAGAAATGCAAGGGATGATTAGAGACTTTCGATTAGTATATTAATCAACAATTGCTGTAATGTGGGGACAGGACTACATAGCTAGCCTGTTAGGAAAAGTAACGCAAATTGTGAGACGGGACCCCATGAAATTCTGTCTTTACCTGCCTAATGTGATGTCTTTCCTTTTGACAGAGGATGAAAGGACAAAAAACAGCAAAGGGTAATCCAATAAAGCATCATAATAATAATAATGCAATAAGGATAAAAGCTGTTATATAGTCTAGATAACCACATGGTGCTTACTTCCATTTTTTATTCACATTAAGTGTTTCATTCAGTATTTGAACAGTTTGGCTGGACTAGAATTGTGCATGTGTGAATTCTCATGTTGCTCTTTGCACTTTAATCTAAAAGTTGTGTCAGATAGGGTCACAATGTAAATTAAAAAAGGCCAATTTTAAACAAATATCCAGACAAAATCTAATTACTACGCAGGTGGTTGAGTGGTTAGTGCACATGCCATGTAAGCGTAGTGTTCTGGGTTTGAATTTGACCAAGGGAGCTATGCTGCCGGTCATTCCCCTCTCCCTCCCTGTTTCCTGTTGGCCTTTAAATAAAGGTGTGAAAAGTCCAAAAAGTGCATAAAAATGTAATAACTATTTTAAATAAAATTACTCCACTTATTTAATTGAGTAGGTTGGGGTGCACACTCACTACATTTTTATAACTAACAACCTTGTCCTCGTGCTACCCCCTCTGATTTAGTGGCAGTTAAGGTCTGTGGCAACCTGATTACACACAACAGGAAGCCGCAGAGGGAGAGGTCACAAACTGCAGACCCTCACACATGCTGCTGCACATGATAACGTCAGAAGGCGCAAATAAGTGAAACAACAACAACAACAACACACGCTTGCTTACTCATTATCAATAACTGAAACTCCACAAAACAGAATGAAAACAGCTTTGGATACAGAGCATGTAAGAAGGTAGGCTCACTGTCTTTCACTGAACCTTAAAATTGTCACAGATGATCTGTAAATCAGTAGAGGTAGTTTATTATCCTACTTTTATATTACTGGTGATGACAGGTAGTGCTTGTCCTGCAATAGAAGATGAAATGTTTCACCTGCAAATCACATGTTAATTGTGTGACTGGGCATTTGTCCATTGTCCATTTTTTCTTGTTTGTTTGTTTGTTTTTTACCTTAGGTGGAACATGGTATCATTCTATGAAAATAAACAAACAAACAAAAAAAACAACAACTGCCTCAAGGATGTGAAAGTGAAGATTTGGATTCATACAGCCAGGGATTTTTTCTTCTAGTATAAATGGGAACTAGCAAATCATTTTAATGCTTCAATGCAAATACTGTACACTTTGTAGTAGTATGTATGCACCTGTTGAAAATCTCAGTGATGTCCATACCCTTTGTTAACTACCACAGTGCAATCATAGTTTTCAATACTTTGTTGGAATAATGAGGGAATTACACATTTTTGAGTAGAAATGGTATTGTTGTTAAATATGTTGCATTTCTGAATCATCTGGCCTAGTTATTGATATATCGAAGAGCATTTGGACCTGTGTGAGCCTACTTTTAAGATAAGTCACAGCTAAACATGGAGACAGCTGGAATCTTTTTTTTTTTCAATGGCCAAACTGTCCATGTGAATAAAATATAGTGTTTCTCACCAGCTGTGTCGGCTGTAGTTCACATCTGGTCGAGCATGAATTGCATTATTTAACAAGAATTCATCAAGCATTACTGTGATCTGAACAGAACAAATCTAGTGTTTACCTTAGGCTCAGAGACTCACCATTGACCACTGTCCAGGATGGTGAACCTCAGGAATGCACATCTTTCCTGGAAGTCCCCTGTCCTTCCAGCAGGCGGAGGGCTGATGACATTTGCTGAGCCGCATCACTTTAGCCAAAGGCCATGCACTCTTACTTGTACGTTAACTGCCCTCTCTGGTGTTCAAGGATGTAAAAATAGCTGTTTAGCAAGAATCCCAGTCATGTCTTTTGAACAAAGACTGATTTATACAAGTTGCAGCACTAACCATAGAGGAGCTTTTGTCCCTTCTCTCCTTCTCCTTCTGCAGACCTCGTCACCAAGGCCAAGAGCGCCAAAACCTCTGACGCTCTTCACACTCCTTCCTTAGAAAAGCCTTTGTTCAGTACTGTCTTAAGGTCCAAGTAGTGAAACTTAGGGAAGTACTGTGGTCTACAAGATCGCATATTTGTTTACTGCATTTGGCTCAGATTGCAGTGTCACGGAAATATTTGGTGGGGTTTTTATTTAATTTTTTTTGTTTTGGGGTTTTTTGGCATTTCTGCGTCAGCGGTTGCAGCTATCTAATATTAAAGTATTTGCCCAAATAACTGCAAATGTCACATTCACTCCTTTATTTTTGCTCGCCCAAAAGCTTGTATTACTCCCTTAACTATGTTTCCAAAAACCACAAGATACGTGACTTGCTCAGCATTTGACATCACTAAGGGAGTGCTTTGGTGAATTTTTCTTTAGGCCTTGATTGCAGTGGAAGATGTTATTTAAAATGACAAAATCAGTATCACTGGTTTTGATGGTGTTGCGTGAGTGTAATTGTGTCACTCTTGGTCAAGAGACATTTCCAGAGCCTTTCTGGGGATTATCAGTTGGAAAAGTATTTGTTCAGGCACAATTTCTGAAATGTTAGCATGATTTAATATTGTTGACTGAAACTATTATGGCAAATTCAATAATGAAGATGTTCTGTAATATAGCAATAAGTTATGAATTTTATGTACGTTGGTCCACATCAAGGTTGAGTAACATCACAAAAAACCTCTATGTATTCTTACTTCTTCTAAGGAGACTATCCTGAATAGATCACACCAATATGGGCAATCTGGAATCTATTGTGTGTTTAATTTCCTGCTTGGGAGATGTACACTGTATGAGTGTAAAGCTAATATGTAATATGTACTGGCCATGAAAGGTGGTTTGTTTCCTGTGTGGCCATAAAATGTTTTTTATTGGTGATTTCTGGCAGATTACATGATGGCATACACTAATTTCTTCTGTTATCACCAAAAATCTTGGCCTTCTCTCCCACTTCTTCACCCTGTGGTCATCCTATGCCCCATCTCTCCCTCATGCTTTCCCTTGTGTTTTTCTGAGGAACAAACAGAGAAGCTGTCCTAGTCAGGATGAGTCAGCGCAGCTGGGGTGCAGGTCATTTACCCACAGCCCACTCAGGCGGGACAGATGGCCCAGCCACTCGCATGCTGCTGCGCGCCAACTATGTATTCAGAGTTTGTCAGCTAAGCTAATGCTAACATCTAATGGTTGAACTGGAAAAAGTTCAGCTAACAATATCAAACCATTGATTTACACACAGACACAGAATACTCCTGTGTTGTACCATTTCAGGTTATGCATTCAAAAGAGGCAAATTCTTTGCATCGATGCACACAGTTTTTTCTCATATAGAAATATGTTGTTTGGTGATATACAGACAGCTCAGACAGAATGTACAAAGATATTTCTCTTTGTTCTTTTTTGTCTCCTTTCTTTAATTAGCTGTGACTGATGACATTCTGTTTTGTTTTGTTTTTTTGACTGCACAACAAGACAGACACACAACCTCTGATCCTTGACAAAGCCAAAATTGCTCCACAGGAACTTTGCTATTTTTGTATAGATGCATGGAGTATGTTTCAAAGTTCATCCTGAGTAATCTGGGACAGATGCACACCGCTAGTGGCACTTCTTGTGTCAAATAAGATAAATAGATGAAATAGTATTAGATGAGGGAAAAAAAATGGTTTTGGTCTTACACACGCACACAAAAGATACTATCCCTTTTTCCAAGCACCTAGCACCTTTGTGTCTTTGTGTTTACAATGGAAGATATTTGCTGTACACTTTTTTTAGGTTGTTTCTTTTTGAAAACTAAAATTGTATAAGACTTTGCAAACTTTTCAAGACTTAAAATTGCAAGATACATGACAACCTATGAATAGGTTACCAAGGGTTGTAAATTTGCATATGCAGTAAATTAGAAATACTAAATCATTGTTGTTTCAGAGTAGGAGCAAGTCTGAAAGTTTAATCCTTAAAATAAAATCTAAATGGATAATAATAAATCTAAAAATCTAAAATAAAATCACAATTTAGTGTCCATTTAACAGCTCTAAATTCTCGTCCTGAGAGACAGTTTTGTGTACTGTCCCAGCTGCTGCCGAAACACACTGGCCTGTAGAAACATCATTTACCATTAGAGATATAGAAGATGAGTTTAAGTATGCAATTTAACAGCCTGTGATGACAGTACATTCGCATTAGCAATTAGAGCACTTAAAGACCTTTTAGGCATGGTAAAACTGGCTTGGCGGAGCTTGAGTGGTGCTGGTAAGATGGCACACTGGCAAGTAGTTTCATATATTTAATGAATTAGAGAGATTCTCGTAGTAGACTGATGTGACCACACACTGTCTTTTTTCCACTGTACATTTGTGCAAATCCTGCTGCCATTGGGAGTTTTTTCATAATTAAATGTATATTAATGTAATATGTTGTCTCTTTCATTTATTTATTTCCCTTATTATAGGTTTTGTTATGGCATGGTACCAAGCAGGACTATCAACACTATATGTAGAGCAATGAAATATTGTACAAACAAAAACAAATGAGCTGTAATAAGGGAATAAGGTCCCTGTTGATGCCAATCAGTGTCAAAAATTAGCTTTACAATTACTCTTACTGAATCACTTCACTTGCTGCTACACAACAGTTGACAAAAAATGGCCATTTTATACTGGTTTAATTGCTGGACTCTCTGTTGGCTCGCTGTAGCTTCGTCAATGCACCACAGACACAAGAATGGTATTCAGTGACTCATCAACCATGTTGCAGAGCTTTTATATTTGACTGCATTACAATATACCATCTACCTGTTGCTGGAGGATGCAGAAAATCTCTGGCCTCTCTCTTTCTTATTGTCCATTATTCTCTTTCTGGAAAGACATTGGCCCCTCACTTTTGCATATTTTGTCCCTCTTTACGCACTCAACCTCCCTTTCTTTCTTTAGTCATGCTCCAGTGATGTTGGGTCAGAAGGCCTCTGACGGCAGTGTGACTCCACTCAGTTGGCATCTCCCCCATTGACACTCCCACCCTTCTCTTCCCCTATCATCATCTTAGTCAAACCCTCAA
This sequence comes from Remorina albescens, assembly GCA_034769265.1. Taxonomy (NCBI): domain Eukaryota; kingdom Metazoa; phylum Chordata; class Actinopteri; order Carangiformes; family Echeneidae; genus Remorina; species Remorina albescens. Next base: position 6,022,505 of record CM068487.1, read on the forward strand.
TACTGTCTCTGTCTGGCTCCCATAGGCTGTAGGACATGAGTGGGCGAATGTAGGGTGTCCTACTACGTTTCACCCTATCAGAAGACACAGGGACCCTTGGAGAAAAAGGGGAGGGGGGATAAAAAAGGGCTGGTGGGGACAGCTGCCATGCCAAGGGAGCCCTCCCCATTTCAATCCAGTATTGTTCCATGCCGTCCCGTTACCAACCCTGGTACAGCGAACACTAGACTCCTACATGCTGAAGTGGGCTCTGATTGTTGAGAGAGCTGAGTGGTTCAGAATCTGGTGTATTAAGGAAGACTGGAATGGATATACATGTATATTGCAGTTACCGAGTACTGCAGTCTGGCTTTGACTATTTGGGATTTAGCTCTTAATGCAACACCACACAAAAGGGAATGGCTACAATGGAATATATAATAGTAAAAGCAGGACTACAGGCCTCTGTGTGTTCTTCATGAGCTTTGACAGGAGGTATGTAATGGTGGACAACTACAGTGTTTGGCAAAGATCATTTGGGCATGGTAGTTCAATGTGTGGTGTTGGGTTAAGAGCAGGTTGGTGTGGTTTGTGGCTCTGTCATTATAATATTACATGTGTTTACATGCACTTAAACAGCTATGTATGGAATTACTATGTGGGCATATCATGTCAAAGTTTTTATTTGTAGTTAAGCAAGATAGTTCTAGTGGACATTGGTACAGTTGGTGTTTGTTTCAGTCCATTCATTCTCAGCATGGGTGGACCTTGTAAGGCCATGCTAAGGTGTAACCTGGTTTCCTTCACCTAACTAAGTGAAAAGGAAGAAGGTAAAGCAAAGTCAGATATTTACTTGTTGCAGTACATCATTCTTTACAGTGCAAGTAAAACTTAAAACCAACTCCAAATGTAACTAAATTCATTGTAAGTCTAAAAAAAGCAGACACATAATCACACATTCACACAGAGAAAAACCGTCTCACTACAAGGATCTGTTCTCCCTCTGTGATGGCAGTTACAAAAAAGGAGGAAAGAACACTTCAGCTCAAGTACAAGTCAGTAGTGCATTTTGATGTCAGAGCTAGTTTATAAATAATGTGAAAGTTATAGGAGAAATCCTGCTATTGGTTTAACCAGATGGTACTGAAACTAGGTATATGAAGCGCATGTAAATATCATGCCTTAACCCAATTTCTTCCACTTATTGGTGACCATCATTGCCTCTCAGCAAGAAGGTTCTGGGTTTGAAACCTGGGCTTGGGGCCTTACTGTGTGGTTTTACATGTTCTCCCTGTGGGTTTCCTGTGGGTAGTCCGGTTGAGGAACAGGCCCAAATTGGGGGCGGGTGAGAGTGTGAGTGTGTGTGTGAGTGAATGGTCATTAGGCCATGCAATAGACTGGCCACCTGCCCTTACGCATCTTGCAACCCTCTTTGATTACTGGTTTAGAAAATGGATTACAGAAATTTAGACTCTCATGGTCTCATAGACAATGAAAAGTCATATTGGTTTGCAGAGCTCAATTTCTGTTTGAAGTGCTGGCACCAGCAGCCCTCGTACCTTTCAGGTAAACTTAAGCATGTCCATGCTGAATGTTGTCATGTATTGCTACACTCAAACATTTGTGTGCCAGTTTATCCTGACACAGCTCACTCACAAGGTTATTTTCATTTTATTGGCTATGTACAGTCTACCAAAAATAGTGTTGTACATTAATAAAATTATTATTATTTGAACTGACCATTATTCCAGGTGCCACGCTATCAGGAAAGTATAGAATATAGTCGGCCAACTTGGAAGTTAGTCAATATGTCCTGAGCTTGTGTTCAGCTCAGACCTAATGTAAGGTGTCTATTCAGAACCCCCCCCCCCAAAAAAAACAACTTTGGTGCAAAGGAATGGAAGTGTGAACTTTCTAACTTCTTTCTGGGTTTTATTCCTGCAGCATTCGATTATAGAAAAAGTCCTTATTCTCATGCATGTGTGTGTCTGATGCTGAACGGATGGTACAAATTTGTCTTTTATAAACAAGAATGTGTGTATAACTGCATGAGGAAAGCTGTGTGAAAGCCCACAGATGGTGTATAGATGCTCCTGCTACCACACAGCTTGTCATACTAGAACTAGTGGTATAAACCATGCTAATGTAGCAGTGGGTGCAGCCTCTTCAGAGCTCTTTGAATCACAAACCACTGCTTCAGATGGAGAATGATAACACCACATTACCTTAGAATTTCAAATAAAATTTGTTATATTTATGCTCTTTGTGGTGCCATCTACTGGGCTTCCCTTCCATTGGATAGTTTATTTGATCAATATTCTTGATAAAGATGTGAGGTATTATCATGAGTGAACCTTTCATACTGTATTTTTATACTATATAGTAAGTTTTTTGTGCTCTCATGGCCACAGTGTTGTCATGTACATTTGGATTTTTAAATGCACAAAAGCTGCTCACAGCCACTGTGTGATTACTACCAAACTTCACAAAGCTTTGAGTGATTGCAATATTGTATTTTAAATTGATTGGCCACTGTTTTCTCAGTGTGTGGCTCTTATGTTGCCTTTCTGCCCTCAGTTTGAGGTTGTGATTCATCAGCTATAAAGACTTCTTGAATGTGCACACTCCACTCTGTTCCCTTAAACTCTGCATGATCAGTTGTTTCCTCACGAGTTTTCAAAGGCAACTTAACTCCATTGCCGTTTAGCAGTTTTGTTTAACAGGTCTCACTTGCCTCTGTCTTGAGCATATACAACTCACCCAGTTGTCAACACCCTCACCCTGGGCGGGCCTGGCCTTGCTGTAACTTAAGCTCTTGGTCCTTCTGTTCCCAACAGGGTAACTTGACCCAGGATTGCTTTGTCATGTGCCAGTGAGAGAGTTCCCTCTCCACACCCACTATCTTTATCCAACGGACGCAGTACAGACACATCAGTGTTGTCTTTGCACATTCACTTTAGCTTTTATGGTTAAATTTAGTACTGCGGTGGTCCTGTCTTAAAGCCTGGAGGTTCAATAGGTTTATGCCTCATTTGAACTATGTTGTCGTGTTTGTAATTATATTGTTTGAACTACAATGTGTGAAACATGTGCTGCATGTGTGTACAATGTGTTAGTGAGGGATGCAAATGGTTTGATTCTTTTTGTATGAAACTGTGTGTGCTATTGAATGTTTTAGTGTTTTGTCCACGTGTTTTATGCATGCCTGTGTGCCTACAGTTTATGTCCAAGGGCTTTGCACTCTGCTTCTTTCTTCATCCTGTTTTTGGAGGGAAAGGTCTGATGCTCATCTTGCTGTCTCAGTCTGGGGATTGGCCCACTAACAAAAGACATTCTGTGGATGGAAAAACATCTTCAGGATGAAAAAACCTTAGCTCACAGCATGGTTAATACGGTCAAACTCTTATCCCCAAACAACAACAACAAAGCTGTAGTTTGCATTCTTCACTCTCCGTTGGTATGCTTCCTCATTTGTCTGATCTCCATGTGGGTCTTGTCTATTATTTTAAATTTCATTTAAAACAGTACTGGGAAAGTTTTAGGTATTCAATCCTTCACTCATTTTGGATTAGTGTTTTTTGGTACTGCCTGATTAGATTGGTGAAATGTACAAAATGTCCACATATAGTTACGCTTGCCTAGGCAAAAGAAGGAAGTAAAACACACTTGGAAAAGCCCTTATTGTCAGGCAGAATCTAGTGACCACTCAGATAAGCCATGCTTGTGTTTTGAGCAGAGCTTATTTTGAGCCCTTGACAAAATGTTGAACCCAACTGCATGACTCGGCAAAATCAAGAGTTTGTGATTTCTTTGAATCAACGTTTTAATGAACCACTATTAGATATGTTTTGCAGATAAAATGATAAAAAGTGTGAAAGACACAGAACGATCAAGGCTACAGTGGGATTGAAACGCCAAAATTAATAAACTCAGAATTTTAAATTAATATTGAATATCTGAAGAGGCCTTTTATGCCTTAACCCCAATGTTCACTGACCTGTATCTTTCAAACAACCTGTGGTATGCATGATACAGCAACAAGAATTTAAGCTATATTTTAAATTTGCAGTGGCAGGGAGGATATTAAAAATCTATTATCTATGGTGTGATTAACCAGTAACCTAGTAGTAATTTATTTGGTTATCCGAGGAAGTGATCTTACTGTCTTTCTCTTTGATGCACTTTCGGATAAGGATTTTCCCATTAAAGTGTCTTTTTTATGTACACTGAGTGGAAGTAATAACTTTTATCTGCTTGTGTTGCTTTTCTTTGTCTACTATGCCTGAAGTTAAGCTCTTTTGTCTGCTTTGTGGTGCCATATTCTCACAGACAACAAATCCCATTTGAAAGAAGAGATCCAATTGCTTGTTTCTCCTTATAGATTTGGTTATTCACCCCAACCAGGGTGCTAGACCAAACTATGTGGCTTTTGTTCTGGTTATCCCAGACACATATTTCTGGTTGCGGGCCTCTTCTCTCTGTCTCTCTCAGTATTCTCCAGTAAGAGCAGTGCAGCTGGTGGAGAATGCACACAGAGACACAAGCTATGCTAGGACACATTGGCTAAACTGCACAAATAAAGCATTTGGCCAGCCTGTGGTCAGTTGGGAATGGAGCAGTCATTGTGAGAACACACAAATAACCTTTGGCCTCATTTCTGTGCTCACCCTGCAGGCATGGAAGAAGCGATGGTTTGTTCTTCGCAGTGGCCGTCTGTCAGGCGACCCAGACGTGCTGGAGTACTACAAGAATGACCATGCCAAGAAGCCCATCCGCGTGATTGATCTCAACTTGTGTGAGCAGGTATGGTTTTTCATTACAAAGAGCTTGAATATCAAGGATCCCCGCTCCACATTTCTGCATATAAAATGAATTTCTTAAAAGTACAGTTGTAATAATACTTAGTTTGTACCCCCATATTATCCCAATTTTAAATTATCATTAATGATGACTCTCAAGTCACAGATTTAAGCCACTACTTTATATATTTTTATTTATTTTATATTTTATATTTTTATAGAGTGACAGGAAATGGAGGAGAGAAAAGGAGCAATGACTTGCGGCAAATGACACTAGCTGGAACAAAATCGGTGTTGCCGACCAGGACCTTGTAGCCTCCTGTATATGGAGCATGTGCTCTACCCACTACGCTATTGATGTTCCACATTTCTAAAATGGAGCTTTTACATTTGGGAAAATTTTCAATACCAAGTCGTAAATATTCACTTACCCAAATTCTTCTTGTCTGGTGCTTTTGGGTGCTCCTCAGGTTGACGCTGGGCTGACCTTCAATAAGAAGGACTTGGAGCACAGCTTCATATTTGACATCAAGACCATTGACCGTGTCTTCTACCTTGTGGCCGACACCGAAGACGAGATGAATAAGTGGGTTCGCTGCATCTGCGACATCTGTGGTTTTAACCCCACTGATGATGGTGAGAATTGGCTTAGATAACTTCCCATCAATGCTGAAATATTTTAAACTCGGCTGCAGTTGTCACTGTTTTGTGCACTTGACTCCATAGAGTGACAATATGTGTTTTTGCAGTGTAGAAGAAAATCTTATAATGCAACTCCCTCCGTAAGACACCTTCTATAATACATATGCATATATAGCAGTAACCGTAAGCAAATTAAAGCAAGTGCATTGCTGGAATTAAACTATACAATATAAATTGGCTAGATAACTACTGTACATTTCATTAGTTTCTCTTTCGTCTGCTCTGCCTCTCAAATATCTGCCTCTTTCTTTCTGAAGGAGTTAGGTTAACCAGCTGAATGTGCCAGAAAGCCTCTATTCAGCATCGTTTTCAGCCAAGGTCTAATGGTCCATGTGTTGATCCATGTTATGTTGAGGCTCACGTTACTCTTGTTCCCACTACTGGGTAATCAAAGCGTTGTGTGCCTGCTGGTCTAACCATCTCTCTTACGTCCTTTTCTTCTTATCTAATTGTCATTCTCTCTCATTTGCATATCCTTGTTTTTGTCTTACTCTCTTTGAGAGAAATTGAAAGTCTGCAATATATGCACCTTAATTTTGGTTCTTCACATTAGTGTGACAAGACAAGCATAAATATTACATAAAACACTGTTGGGTATATAACACCAAGATTATTTTAGGAGAATAAAGTACTTTTTAAACTTGAAGACAGAGTCACTAATGGTGCTACTCCAAGGTCGTTCTCTCTGCTGAATTTTGACTATGCCTCCACTTCAGGTATGTTGCTTGTGTTGCAGGGCAACCCAGTATTCACTGTATTCATGTTGCTTTGTTTATACAATAGTTGAAACTACCATGTGAAAACAAACAGTGAGACTATTCAAGGAGAAACTAGGTCTAAAGACAAGTATCTTTGCGGATAGCCTTCCTCACTGCCTTCTCTTACAAAAGAATGTCCTTGGCTCTCTCTTTTGCGGCATTTTACACTTCTCTGCATGTGAGACCCAACTCCTACTCTTCTCTTATGTGTGGACACGCTAGAGTGCTTCATGGATGGGCAGATATTAGAGGAGGGAACATTAGGAGGGCTGTGGGGTGAGGACTTGAGCGATGGTGTAGGAGGTATAGATGAGCATGAGCAGAGGGGATTTTCCCTGCTCCTGCATGAATCAGCACTTAAACCTTCATCCAGCAAATAGGAGAAAGGGCAGACGATAACAGAGGAGAGAAGAGCAAGTGATGCTCGTAAAAAGAGTGACTATGACTTTTAAAAAAAGAGAAAGTACAGACTGTGTATGAAATACAGCCGTGACAGTTATAGAAGAGTGGGAGGAAGACTGTGAAAAGAAAAGGAAAGTAGAAAGATGTGGAATGAAAGCATAGATATATTTTACCCAACATACACATCAGGCTTCTTGGCTCTGTGTGCAGTTCAACAATCAGCTTGAACAGAAGAGTTTGACAAAGACTGATATTTGAAAACTCACTGTGAAAAAGCGTACACCTTCAGGAAATGCTCTCTGAAAAAGACTGTGTGGGAATCTGAAGGCAAACATTGTATTCAGACAGTTTGTGAACAAGTGAGGCTTTTAAGTGGGTTTCATGTGCGAATGTGTTGGATGTGCAAAGCGATGAAAATAATTGATCATTATGTTGTTTTTTTATGGAAGCTCACAGCAACGCCTGCAATGAAATTAAACTTCGTATCAGCTGCCAGTGTTATTTAGGGAGTCTTTTCACACGTATCACACACACACTCATATTTCAATCTGAACTGTATATTATATTTAAAAAGGTTTTACTTCTCCCTGGAAATCTTCACAAGAGAAGTTATTGATTGATGTGTCATCCTCAGTCAATTGATAGGGGTCACCCAGTGTTTTCATTTGTTTATTAAACTCAGCCTCAAATTAAAGCTGTTAGCCTCACAGTACGGTTCCAAACAAATATCAGAGAAAGATCTTTCCTTGACTCATTATTGTGAACCCACACACACACCAGCTCCTCATGTTCAGACGTTGTAGAGATGATGATAAAATGTCAGTCAAAATGCTGCAGGTGACTATAGTATGTTACAGTAGGTAGGATTGGGTTGCTAGGAAACAGCTTACTCCAGGTTTACTCTGCCAGAGTTGACATTAACAAACAGAGCTGACTGTTTACTTTCTGCCTGACGTTATCAGTCACCAGTATCTCCTGCACCGTCCTCCTGCAATAGCTTTTGCAGGTCCACAGAATTAGCAGATCCTACCTTGTTTGGACTGTGTGTTTGGGAGGAGCCATACCAAGAAGTTGGAAAAGTAAAATGTGAAAATGCAACAAAATGATCATAATCCAACATGATTTATAATTATGTTAAGCTGTTATAATTGATCAATACAAAGGCATTAAATGAAATGCAGAAAGAGAAACAAGAATGAGTCTGCAAGATTTTATGAAATGCATTCAGTGGACGTTCAGCTGCAACAAATAAACTAATGTTTCCCTACAGATGATTCAAGCCCTGCTGCTCAATACTAACTTAATTTACATGAAGCAATTATTTGGCTCTAGATCTGAGCTTTTTACTGCCCCGATTAATTACTACAAAGCCACTGAACAGTGTGAAAGCCTGATCAGTCATTCACATACATCTGCTGCAACGAGGCTGTTAGATCATTATGCTATCTCATTTTTTAGGATCAATATAGTCACGTGAGTCCTGTAACTTTTCTTGTGATCATCACATCAGTGGTGGTAATCCACCTCCTCTATAGTCACTTGAAAGTCATCTATGGAAAACAGTTTTGAGGCACTCATGGGCTGATTTACATATTAACAGTCTTGGGTTCATTTCTCTCCTCCAGAGGCAGCAAAAGCTGCTCACCAGTCAGCCATCGGTGGCCTGGTCGTGGATACCCCCCCTCATCCAGCACTGGGTAATATTGTTGGTCCAGCGGCAGGAGTACTGTCCAGTGTGCCTCCCCCATACCAGCCGGTCAGTGTGCGACATCTGGACTCTCAGTCCAGCTCAGAGGAACCTCAAGATTACCTTTGGCTGGCCAACTGTGAGAGTAAAAAGCCTGAACCCAACAGGTGAGTTAGTTTGTGTACTGGGCATTCAATGCCAGAGCCTCTATTTTCATTGTGTTGAAGTGCTTTCCTGTGATGTAAGCTTCTTTCTGTGCATTTTTTCAGCCCATTTGTTCTTTTTATACATTTTATCTATACTGCCACTCTTGTCCTTGTCTCTGCTGTGTGTTAGCTCAGTGCAGCTTCACTCTCCATTGGATGGAGACCAGGAGTATTTGCTCCTGGAGGAGTGTGAGAGCAAGACTCTTTCTCCCCAGGCTAGCCTGTGAGTGGCCAGCTATTCAGCTGGAACTGCCTGCTTGTGTGGAGTGCTGCACATGCATATAAAGAAAAAACAAATACAACACCTTAGACACTCCACCATAGATGTATATGGTGTTCTGGATGATTGTTATAGATTGTTACTAGATTGAGTATTTTACCTTGATTTTGTGCATGCTTAGATTCTACAACAGCTACATAGTACCTCAGTCATCTTCTTGACTATATGACAAGGCTACATGACATGAGGTGCTAAAGTTGAATGATAAAAGGTGCCTGACTTTAACCTTAGGGTACTAACAATGGCTTGCCAACAATGCTGTGATATCTGTGACTGATTGGATTTCTTTGAAATTCACAAAATTATCATGTGTAATTCCCTGGTGTATATGTGTTTTCTTCTCAGAGCCCATGCTGAGTGTTCCAAGTCTACCTCCTCAGAGACAGACCTGAATGACAACTTGCCCTCTCACCGCACACCTACATCTTCCACCTCATCAGCTAAACACACCTTGCACAACGGCTTCTTCCCACAGCACCCGGCCCCTGCCTCAGCCTCTTCCATCTACGATTCGCCTCCATCACGTGGTGCCTCGCTCTCAACTGACAGCGGCCTTTACCACCTCCCTCGCAGCTACTCCCAGGACACTGTGCTGCTCCCCAAGTCTGCGTCTTCCCCTCCAGCCCATCCAGACAGTGGGGATGCCTCTGAGTTATATGTCTTCAACACACCATCGCGTAAGCCGTCAATGGAGACACAGTTGCGCAATCTTTCCATTAGTTACGACATCCCACCTACACCTGGTGCAAACTGTACCTACCAGGTGCCCCGTACATTGTCATCATCAACAGGGCTAGCAGGCTCAGAGGGTGGGGGAGATGTAGTCCCCCCTCCAAGGCCTCCCAAGCCTTCGCTCAGTTCCACCTCAGGACCCCCACCACCCCCTGCTGAACGCTCACCTACGGACACCTATTTTGTGCCCCGCTCAGCCTCAGAGACGGATGGGAACTACTGTGTACCTACTAGTGCTGGGAATAAGGCATTACGCAGCAACACTATTGGCACTGTGGACTGTTCCCGCCTCCGTAAAGGTTTGTGTCGGCAGTTTGTTGTTTTTTTTTTTTTGTTTGCTTGGTGGTTTTTTTTTTGGGGGGGGGGGGGGTAGAAGAATACCAGACAGCTACTATGAGATAAGAAATTATCTGTGTGATCCTGAAACATATAAATTTAAATGTAGCGTTAAGTTGGACAGATATTCACAGAGCCTCTCTCTGCTATAAAATTTTGACCTTTATGATATTTTTCATCAACCAGACACATTATATTTGGACTTACAGGCTTTTCCAGAGCTTTTATGTCTGCATTCGGTGCCCTTTTTTAGTTAACTCGTCTGTTTTGTTCACAAGCTATTCAAATTGTCAGAAGCTTATCAGACCTGAACAGACAATTTTCTGCAAATGCCCCAAAGGTCTTGGATGATTTGTGCCGCTAATCCAATCATATATTAGTAGCAATACTCAGTTATAACATTAAACAGCAATTAAGATACATCAAGATTCATCTCCATTCGTTTTCAAATAACACAGATATGAGTAATATGTTTCTGGTTGTGAATGCTATATATTCATTAAACTCGGTGTCCTCTATCAATTTTAAAGTGTGTGTAGCTACTCTTTATCACATTACAATCTCTGTGCAGCATCATCACATTCACTGTGAATGTTAAATCAGGATAAGATCCCACTAAAAATCTCATAAATTAGAACCCAAGTCTCTGAAAATCCAAGTGATGCCTTTTATTTATAAAGTTAGTTTGTATAGTAACTATCTAGTCACCCCCCTTGTGGTGACAAATGTAATTACAGAAGTGACAAGATAATTGTTTACACAAGTCCAAGTGCAATATAGTAGTCAGGCTTGACTGTGTCTAACATGCTGTCTAACTAGTACTCCCCAAATGCTGAATATCATGGTTTCATCTGATGATGTCTTGAAAAATTTGACACTGAATGGCACTGAAAGTGCGATAAATAATTCTGCGACCATGAGACTGGGTTGAAGGACCATTCTGCACCTTTATGACATAAAAAAACAAGGTGAAAATGCACTGCAAAGAACCACTGTACTTAAAAAAAAAAAAAAAAAAACAAAACTTAAATTAAATTTTTTGCACAGTAGTATGAGATCATATCTTACCCATTTGTAATCCTTTTTATTATTATTATTATTTTTTTATACAGTTACAGTTTTTCACAAAAATGGCATCTCTCATTGCCCTCACTTAAGGCTCTTGTGGCCTTAAGTAAAAAGCATCAGTGCCCAATGAGAATGAGGGGAAAAAAACAATAATGATACACCTTACGGTGGAGCCCATCAATAGAAGTGTTGTTTCCCACTACGTAAATGGACCTTTGTTGAGTCATGAAATCATATATTTAAATTGGACCTCTGTTTGTACATATCAGTAGAATTATGATATGACATAGAAAGGCTGGAAACTATTACTGGTTTGAAAATTGTGATGTTACCATGTTTTGTCGTACAGATAAAAAATTAAATTCTCAGATACAATTGCTATTTATCATGTTATTCTTCCAGTATATATTGGATTATATGTATTTGTGGTAATATGATGTGTGTTTTGCAGATCTTGGATCCCAGGACTGCTATGACATTCCTAGATCATTCCCCTCTGACAAAAGCTGCTCATTTGACTTCAATGAAAGCTTCAACAGCTACTTCGTAAGTGATAAGATCATATTACTGCACCGATGCCTGGTACACATTTAATGTTGTGATTGTGGACAATTTTATCTTGAATATCAGTTTTTACTCCCCTGTCAGACAATGAAAGGAGAGCAAAGAGAGAAAATCAATTGTTACTTTTACTTTGTAAATGTTAATGCACAAATGTATTATGAATGTGTCTGACAAAACATTTTAACCCTGTCCTGGCCACATTAGCCTTCAGGCCATTATTGTAAAGTCATATGGTATCAATTTCATTTAGGAGCTAGTAGAAATGTGCTGGATGATGGACATACCAGATAAGCAGGATTTTTGTCTTTTTTTATTTATGCAGTGTGTACTGGCTACAATCAAAAAACGGTTGAGTCACATCATTTTAGTGTTTCTGCCTTACTGGCAGCCAACAGTTGTATCTTGTTTTCTTTTTGAATATGTGCATATGCTGTTTCACCATCAGAAAAACAAAGGAATGATGCCAGTTGGTAGCCATTCCACAGAGGAAGTAGACCAGAACTACGTACCCATGAGTGCCAACTCCCCGTCACATCATCACTCAGGCAGTTTGCCAGAGCCAATGCATGAAGCCAACTATGTGCCTATGACTCCAAGTACCTTGGAGTTTTCCTCTTTGGGAAAGCAGGTCCCCCCACCTGCCCACATGGGATTCCGCTCAAGTCCCAAAACCCCTCCTCGTAGGCCAATGCTCAGTGACTGCCAGCCCCCACCTGTGGACCGAAATCTCAAACCTGATCGTAAAGGTGAGTGGATAATAGGTAGGCATGCATGTGTAGCTTTGACTCAGTTTCCTAAATGTTTTGATTCATTTTATCACATTGGTGCTGCAGATTGACCTGTGTTGAAAAGTTTCTTACAGTTAACTTGCTTTAGTTTGCTCAGTATTCTTTAACACAATGGCTGTCCATCCTCTGCCTTAACACTCAGCTGCTGCTCTCAGTGCTGGCTCATGGTCATAAATCCATCATTTCCAACCATTTCAAAACACTTTCTCTTTTCATCATTAAGTTGCCATTGTTTATGTGGGAAAAGGGTCCTTTTCATTTTGCCTTCTTTGGTTTGTCTGATGTATTAAATTTAGACCACAATTTTCCAGCGGGCTTACACTTGACCAGCTCAGATCACCTGTTGATGAGTTAGTTTAGTGGCTGCTACAGGATTTCAAATTCAACACAGTTAGTTCCTTGTCAAAAGCACTTTTGTCCTGAGCTCAAGAAGCCCTGTAGCCTGTTTTGGAGGGGGCTGGCCTCTGTGCCATGGAGTGACCGAAGCCCAGAGTGGTCACCTCCATCCCCTTTGTTCCCATCATCTGAATGGAGCTCTTTGATGAAAGACCTAATAGCAAAGGGAATTGCAATCTGGGTGGATCTGAAAGGCTGAGTAATGGGCAAGCAGAGAATGGGACTTGAAGAATGACAGGGAGTCATCACAGAGGCAAGCCAAAAGCCAGGCCTGTTATTGTCACCGAGGAAAACTGGACATATTATGGAGTTTTACGTTTCCCAGAGGGGAATCCTTCCATATGTTGCCTTTTTTCCTGTAACCTTTTGAGTCAGTCAACTCCAACTTTGGCATGCATCATACTGGACTTTCATGACTAAGTTATGAACAGGATTTTATCACTCCAAATCATCTGACTGCTCTGTTACAGAGCAACCAAATTAACAACATTTCTCATGCTTCACAAAAAACATACCTTGGAATATCTAATTCTGATAAGACCACATTCCTCATCTTAAAAGTTACATTATTTTGGTGCAATAAACCAAACAGTAGCATATTTATAATCCTGAAACACATTCTGTATGATTAATAGTTTATGGTAGGTTGTGTATTGAACTGTTCCTGCATTTTCAGAAATGCAGCCTTTAAACTGTATTCCAGATCTTGGAGTAAAGGTCTTGGTGGTGCAGAATAGATGTTTGCAATCCATCATTTCCTAAAAGGTATAAGAGTAAGAAAAATATGACTCATTTGCAATCATTTTTAGTTTTTCTCACAATCCATCACTTCTTATTTTTACCTTTTTTTGTTTCATTTAAAGTCACATGTAGCATTGTATTTGTCTTGGTTTTATCAGGAGAACTGAGGAACAGAATCTAATGTAACATTTTCTAAGACATACACTAATAAGCTTTCTCTTCTCATGCTGTCACTTTTTTAGAATTGCGTTATGTTATGTTAATACCCTTTATAACTAATGATGTGAAAAGTCCAAAAAGACATTATAAAAACAAAGATTCAGTGCCCCAGTCCCAGTGTTGCTTGCAATAGACACAGCACAGAGACTACAGTGAAGCACGTTGCATTCAAATATGGACAGAAATCTTCAACAGACGTCCTTGAATGTTATGCATGACAGTCAAACTGAAATTGAACACAAGTAAAAATTAGGGATTTCCGATAATATCGGCCCTATATTAGCATAATTATGTAATATTGGTGAGAATCGTTATCAGTTTTTCCTCCGATAATGAAAACCAGATAACGCAATGCCTGGGTTTCACCAAATACGCTGGAATCGCTTGTGGGGTCCCGAGACGTTTACTGGCGTGTGGTTGATGACCTCATCAAACCGCACCTGGAGGCAAAATAACAACAACACTGTGTGGCAAGTCGTGGCTAACAAGCTTGCTCACTTGTTGCTACACAAAATGTCCATGGTCTGGAATGTTAATTTGTGGAATGCCTCTAGTGGGGCATCACAATAAAAGTAGGTAATGTGTTAATTCCACGACAGGAGATATGTGATGTGACCTAAAAATAGTTTGGGGGAAAAACGGCTGCATGTATCGGTTGATATCGGAAATCGGCATATCGGATATTGGCAAAAAGTTATTATCAGACATCCTTAGTAAAAATTAATGAGTCATGTCACTGTTCAAAAGCAGTGATTAGAGGGTTTTATTTTTTTGCTCCAAGTTTAAAGCCTAGTGCATTGACGAACATGTTTTCAAAACAAGCTCCTTTGATTTCTGCTTTGCCAGTTGCTCTTTTTTTTTTTTTTTTTTTTTTTATTCACCATGAGCCATGCAAAATTAATCTCTACTCTGGACTAATTCTACTCACCACCATCTATACACATCTTTAGTTCGTTATCAATCAGTTTCATTCCATTAATGCTATTTGTGACTCCAATGAAATTGATTTTCTTTCTTCTTTGGAGATTGTGGCACGTTCAGGCTCTTGTCAACACTACAGAATGTTGTTGTGTGTTGTATCAGTGTGTAAGAGTAAAATTTGCTGTGTGCCTCATCAGTTAGTCTACAGGTTCGTTTGTGTTCTTCTCAGAATTACATGATTTCTCAGTGTACTGTTAGTGCTTATACACTGCTCATTGTGCATGCACAGCTGTGATGTCAGTCTTTGTGTGGGAAGCCGTGGTGCATGGAGTGAGGTGCATGTTGGGCAGTATGGGTCTGCTGTTGTCATGACAATCATCCTCTTGATAACTGTGCTGCACAAAAAGGTGACTTGGTGTACGTGAGGGTATAGTTTTGTTGTTCAGCAAAGTGTCATCTTTTGCTTTGCATGGCAGAGCAGATCTTACAGCAGGGCTTAACTGTTGTGATCGCAAAAAAATTCTTATAATGAGCAAAGTCTTCTTTCACCAATCAGGTCAGAGTCCTAAAATAATAAGAGCAAAAGGTGTTGGTTTAGAGCGAACCGACTCTCAAACCATAGGTGAATTCCCAAGACGACGCAAGGGTAGGTACTCCACACTGAACTGCCTATGTGTACCTGAAAACTTTCCATTCTTTTACCTGTCCAAACTATACTTCGTCACAACTCTCTGCATGCTGTAAACGGTGTACTGTGGTGCTTGTTGGTTCCACATGAGATAAACTGTGTGCACACAAGAACAAGTAACATGTACCTGAGTATTTACTATTTGTGAAGAGCACGTACATTGAAAGGAACACAATAGATTTGAACAAACATTAAATAGAGTCTTTAAGTTCTAAATCCAGTGGTTGGATGTTTGTGCACATACTGTACAAACTTTGTTAGTGTGGAAGCTCAGGAACAGCAAAACACCTTTACATTCCAACTGTTATTGCCTCTTTAATCACCTTCTCTGATGTTATTTCTTATATTCAGTAAACCAAATGCGATAAGTTACCAACATTTCTTTTCTCAAACGTCAAATGTTTTTTTTTTTCTATTTTCCCGTTTGCAATACAACATTCCAAAACATGCATACACAGACGTTTCGGCCACAGCAGGACTATTGTCATAAAAACACTCACATTGGCTCTGGAAAGTATTAGAGGCATTCTTGGGAGGAAATTGAACATTGATATCATCTAATGAAAAAAAAAAAAAAACAGACATAAATGACCATATCCTCTCTCCTGCTTGTGTACTGGCAGGAGCTACCTTTATGAAGTTTCAAATGTTTTCATCTAACTCCTGTAACAAAGGACATAGGTATAGGTGAACATCTATTGTGGGTTTCTTTGTAGTGTGATAACATCCAAACTATCATATTGCACAGTTTTCCATGGTTTGTTCATAAAACCCAATGTTTTCAGCAGAGCAATGCAAGCTATATTAATATACTCTTTTGCAAAAGTTGTTTTCCTGCCAAACTGTGCAGGAGACAAGATCTGCTTGTAATGTAAGAAATATTCTAGTAACACAAATTTAAGGGTAAACATAATGTTATTCATTGATTCATTAACTAATATGTATTTGAATGGAATAATAATCAGACTTGAAAGAGTTGCCCGGTAGATGGCCTTTTAAAATCCAGATTTTTCTCCCAGACTTTCCCCATCTGTTTTATATGTAAAATAATAAATTATGTAAATATAAGGTTATCCCCTCACATACATGTACTTTAAATTTGTGTCTTAAGCAGTGACTGACTGTTTTGTTTACCCTGCTTCAGGCAAACCTGCTCCACTCGAGATCAAACCACTGCCTGAATGGGAGGAACCCTGTACGCCTGTCCGCTCACCCGTCACACGCTCATTTGCTCGGGAGTAAGTATTTGAAAGGATCTGCAGCATTTTACATTATTCAGCATTTTGCTAACGACTGAGGGGCATGTTCACACTACTCTGCTTCCCCATGAGCATTGTTTTTTTGTTTTGTTTTATTTTTTTCTTTTTGCGTGAAGTTGCATTTCAGAGTTGTGTTAACTTTTCAGACAAACACAGGCCATAGGACATAAAAAATAAATGACTCCACCTCATCCGTTGGTGACTGAAAATAATAATTTTTCTATGGAAACTGGGTGTTGTCCTACCTGCTCGACCAATTATTCTACCAACACCATTTTGGTGTGAACATGCCTTTTTATAGTAGATACACGTAACTAAAGATGTAGGAACTAACACTTCATGCATTACTGTAGTGCCTTTGTGACGGAAGTTGCACTGCACATACAAACAGGTCTTAAATGTGCCTCAGAGCTACATCATAGTGGCCACAGTTTGTTGGCTTATCAGGGATGAGGTCTGTTTCTGTGCCCAGAGACTCTTCAGGCTGCAGTGCTTTATTGCTGTGGCTTTTGTCTCTGTATTATATTTTGTCCTCACCAGAGAGTGTATTTGCCTTGAAGTTGGTGTGTAAATATTGTGAATGCTGCTCAGTCTCTCTAGGTTTCCAATGCCAGCAAGACCCCCATCAGTGCATAGCATGGCCTCCAGCACTGACTCTGAGGACTGTGAGGAGAATTATGTACCCATGGTCTCTAATATGTCCACAGATGATCCAGTATGTAACACAAAACTATCCTCTGATATAAGAAGCTGTATAATTTACTTTTCTTTACTTTTCAAATCACAGATAATCAAAGTTTCAGAACATTTTGTTTGTCCTTATGATATGTGGTTTTTGTGGTCTCCTGAATCTATGTTCACCTATTAATATGAAATCTACAGACAATTTTCACAACAGATGCAACAAAAATGCAGCAGAAGATTCTATATGAAGGAGACAAACAGCCTAGGAGGTTCAGCTGTAGTTGTTGTTCAAGAAGTGGTAGAAACCCCATCTCCAGTCCTTGTTCCTCTCCTAAAGATACACATCAATTTGAATAAATTACTTGTTGCTGCAGACGGACTCCTCGCCACTTAAACTATTTTCTTTACAGCTTCCTCTCTATCCTCTGCTTTCATTCTTTTGTGTTTCAGATACTATATTCTCTAAATAATGTTTGTTTTGATCACATCAGTTACTTTAGTTGAAAAGATCAATTTTTGTTATTTGGGCAGTGGGTAAGATGGAATCAATTTGTGGTCTTGAAGTCTTTCAGTCATGCTGCTGAAACAGGCACAGACGACATTTCTGTCAAGAGGGATAATTTCACTTACACTTTGGGTATTAGACGTACCGTTTTCTATTTTCTTCCTGTAACAATCTATTTACATTTTTCCACTATTTGCTTTAATATTATCTGCTGACTTCCTGTTCTTTCTTCACTCATGTTCATTTCTTTCTCCCTAGTTTCTTTTCTCTGACTACACCAGACTCTGGCTTCACCCATTTTGTTTTTGGTGCATTTTGTTCTTGACCATCTGCTGTTCTCTTTTTTTCCCCCCTTTGCGACTTCTTCTTCCTTACTGTGTGTAGAGAGGAGTCCTTCTACTGCACAGTCCCCATCACCCCTGTAAAGAGGGAGGTGGAGGAACTTGACACCATAGAGGAGGTGAGCAGGGTTGCCAGGTTAGACATGCATGGCCTGCCCTGTCAGAACATCAGAGGTCACCAGTTTCAGATGTGATTAGACGACATTCATCAAGTACATAGAACAGACTTTGCAGTGCTTATACCAGCCCCCAACACCAGCTGCAAACGGATACACAGTTTGCGTTGATTTTCCGATGTTGTATACCATCACTTTCCTTACAAGTAGTGTTTTCAAGTTTTGTCACCATCGTAGCACTAATAACTCCACCCCACTTCTAGTTCAAAATTAACACTGGCTGTAGGTCCAACATATGTCTTAGTGTTGTCACAAGACCATAATTTTTGCCTTTTTGGATTTTTGCTGAAGCTCTTTATTCACATCTTAAACTTGATGATTAGATATAATGACAATATACAGGAAGAAAAACATCACTTACACATTGCTTTATTAAAATATTTACTTGTACAATCTGATGGAGTTTTCCCCCTTAAGGAATCCAAAAGAAAATGTTAAAATCCGTTATTAGTTTGGAGCAGCTGGACTAGTTGTGTACTGTTTTGTGCCCTTTTTTGTGAGCTGCATTTGCAAAGTGGCACATTCAACAGTGAACACACATTTTTCATCTGGTGCCTGTCAGATGAACATGGGCTAGATTAAAAAATGTTCCAGTATAAAACAAATGTATTTTGAATAATAAAATAGGTCCCACAGAAGATGCATGATGAATTAATATCGTTTTTGGTTATTGTGACAGCACAAATAAATTTCAATATGGGCCCAGTTTCACTCTGACGTTGCTTTAATGTTTCCCTTCTGTCATTCAAAACATTCTTTCCTGGCTTATGTAGAACATGAAGCTTGCTCCACCCATGACTGCAGATGGTGGTAGCAGCCCCATGGTGAAACCAAAGGGAGACAAACAAGTGGAGTACCTGGATTTGGATCTTGATCCCGGCAAGTCCACACCACCAAGGAAGGTAGGAAGGAATTAGCTTTGATTATCCACACAACTTGAGCAGCACACAACAAAAACTGAGCCATATGGTTTTTCTTCTCTAGATGAAAAGCAATGGAACTGGCATGGCAGCATTAGACGAGCGTGTTGACTATGTGGTTGTGGACCAACAACGGACACAGGCCCTCAAGAGCACCCGGGAGGCCTGGAATGATGGTCGCCAGTCCACAGAGACAGACACCCCTTCCAAAGGACCCAAGTGACCCTGTTGTCCCAGCTACCAACCCACCCTCCGAACCCCCAAAGAGTTGGGCCATTTACACTAGTGTTGGTTCTAGTTTGTTTGGTGCAGCCAGGCTGTCACGTTCCACCTCAAATAGATCCTTAGTGTAGGGGCCAGTGGAGCTTCATAGCCACTCAACTGTCTATAGTTTACACTGCTGTCAGGCCGAGAACAGCACTGTGTACAGTTGTAGGAAGAGGTGCGGGCCAGGAATAAGCTGTATGCAGTATGAAACCAGGTGGAATGATAGGACTTGTCTTCGGGGTTTGACAAACGCAGACTCGTGAACTTTGAACATTCACTGCCTCCTTTATTGGATTAGGGTTTTTTTGTTTTTGTTTTTGTTTGTTTGTTTGTTTTTTGTTTGTTTTTTTTTTTGGTTGTTGTTCTCTTGCTCATTTTTCAACAGTGGGCTAATCCGGAGTTAACATTTCCTTAAATTATAATGCTGTTTGATGTTGTTTTTTGGAGTGTAAGTGAAATCACTTGATAACACGATCACTATGCTCTGGCAATGCAACATTGTACTAGTTAGCATAGCTAACAGTTAAGTGTTGACTCCCCCTCGGCAGAATGAAGTGTCCATAGACACTGTTCACAGGTCAGTTGAATAATTTCTTCACTTAGTCAGAGTGGATGGCTGAAACTGACACTATGTCTGAGGCAAATTCAAACCAGATTCCTGATATAACCAAGTATGACAGAATTTCTTAGGGATTTGTTTTTGTTTGTTTTTTTTTCTTTTCTCACTCACCGCAAAGGCAGTTGAATTTGTTCATTAGACATGTAACCAAGTGCTCAATTTAAGCTTTGGATTCACTCAAGGTTTAATCCACTGAACATGATTTGTGATTTGATTTTTCCATTTACTTTGTAAATGGAGATGCTTCAATCTGTTAAAATGGAAGTGCAAAGACTGTACAAAAGTGTTATGTATATAAACAGGAAAAGTGTCCTTTATTTGTATGGAATATCCAGCATGTTTGGCCCGAAGGTATGTGGATTCTGCAGGGTAGAATCCTGTGCCTGTCTTCAGTGGTATCAGGACTTGTGATTAAAGAATGAATTACTGTGAGTTTTTAGAAAGTGACAGGTTTTCTATAAGTTATGCAAAGGTATCAAACTTAGGCTACAGAGAGAAAATCAGGTACTCTTTAAATGCAAACTAATACAACTATCCACTTCTAATTTATTTCTTGAGTTATTTCATCGGGTGGATGTTGTGTCCACTACTCAGCTCAGTATTCTTGATTCATATGGAGGAACATTTGCTAAAGTATGTTAAAATGCTTAGTTTGACATGCGTTGGTCAATTAGTTTCAGATGTTCATTTTTATTCCTCATATCTCTCTCCTCTTAGGTTTAATTTATTTCAACTGGCGTACAGTTTTGGGAAATTGACTGCCTTGTGTAGTCAGTGAGATATATCTTTTATAGACAGTGAAAAATCTTTGTATAGATCTGTACTTATTTACCTGTGAACTCGCAGTCAGAAGTCCCAAGCATGTGCTGCCACAAGATAAAAATCATTGCTGTACATACTTTGCCACCAGTTAGATTAACATGTATCATCTGAAAAATGTGCCTACTAAGTCATCTACCTTCTACTTCACTCTTTCCTTAATGCAGTCTCTTTGTGATACAGACTGCAACGCTGATGGCGCTTTCCTTTTTTAATGAATCGCGACAGAAAATGTAAATTTTAGAAGTGGACTAAATAAAATCAAACCTCTTAACCACGTGTTGTCTCTCTTCATTAAGATTTCCATTCAGATTGGGACTGAGATGAAGGGTCCTGTGCATGTTGTGTGTACTTTTGTTTTCTGTCTTTCAGTCACATTTCGATCAGAGAACTCATTCTTTTCAACACAAGCTTTGTGTAAGCACCTCAATAAGCCTCACCTGTCAGGGGGATCTTGGCAAAGAATAATGCTATCTAATATGAATTTAAACACAAGTGTAAACTAAATGTAAAAGAACAAAAAAACAAAAGTATTTGTAATAAAAAAATAAAAAATAAACTTTTCTGGAGTAAAGTGATAATGTTGCATTTATATTTTTGCGTCGATGTGAATGCAACCACCAAATCGGCTGCTCCATCTCCCTAACTTTGGTGCGGTTCCTCTGGTGTGAAAGCAACCGAAACAAATTGGACCAAAACGGTCTAGTAATGCAGTGTGGGTAAAATAATTCATTTTATCTCCTGTTGATGCCATGGTTGACCCGTTTGTTTATTCATCGGCGGCTCGAGATGAAATGGTCATTCGGGAGGAGGGCCCGTCTCTTCTCCCTGATGTGGCGTGCAATGCGACTTCAACGCATCATGACGTTGTTTTCGAGTCGCAGCCGCGACTCATGTTCGCACTGAATTGTTTGCAGAAATTTACCGACACATACAATGTGATAGGCGAGGATCAGCCCCAGGAGCGCAATGCAAAGCTGTCGCTCCATGCTAACTTATCGAAAGTGGCGCGTTTTTCTCTGAGGAAGTTGTCTTCGCGGTCTATTTAGGTTCGTTTAGAAATATGTATATGTGAAAGCGAACCGTACCAACATCTGTTTGCTACATTGTAACATTTTTCTGCCTGGTGCGGACCAAACCAATCGATCTGTAGTCCTGAAAGCACCATTATTTAACACTGGAAAATTAACCAAGCAGTCTTTTCTCACTGGTTGTGAGTCTAGTCCTCATCTTTGGATATTGAAACATACGATGACAGTCCAGCTGAAACATGTGAAACAGTTTCCTTCTGTTTCACATGTTTTTTTTATGAATGTAGCCTGTAATGTTAATATCTCAAAGATTTGAAGTGAAATTGAGTCTCAGAAATAACATAGTGTTTAAAAAGTGATTCTTTAGGCAATCTTACTAATAGCAGCAGCCAAAATTCAATAGTTTATTACAATGCATCTTGTAGATGGTCAAAATACATAAAACCTATCTTTGAGGTGCATAAAAGTCTATCAAAGGTTTAGTTATTGAGGTCTTTAACACCCACATTTTCTAAGTACAACTAAATGATTAGATAGTGATTTAAGATGAGTTTCATGCAGCAGGGTAGTATTGCATAAGTTACATATGGCAGAAAAGAGTTGGGGAAAAAAAAAAAACAGAGTCAGAGAGTACGGTCAGCTGTACGGGACTGCTGGTTTCCAAAGCTCTGGTGCAGGCACGTGCACACAGACATGAAAGGGGGCTTGAGCACCTGCCCTTTTTCCTGGGGCGTTTTTTTTTTTTTTTGTTGTTTGTTTGTTTGTTTTTTTAACTATTGGAGGTGAGTGGTGATGAAGGAAGTTCTCGAGTTCACAAATGCCAAGGCCAAACATAGTTAACGTGTGTCTTGGTAACGTGCACATATGAGCTACTAGCTGATGTGTTTGGTTTAGCTAAGGCTCTTCATCATGGGCATACAGACTTATGTACTGGGACACTACAGGTGAATACAGTTAGGTTTATCTCATTATGTCATGTCTAAAACACCGCATTTATATGTAAATGGTGCGCTAATTTGCATATATTTGCAATTGCCAAGGCATTGCAGGGATAAAGAAGGAAGGAAAGCAAATCACCACAGATTTTCAGTTATCAGAATATCTTCCCCCTGACATGTTTAAATATGTAGAGGACAAAGAGTTTGTTTAGTGAATTAAGGAGAAATCTACAGATACAAACAGAGGGCAGTTAAACAAATACATTCTAAATATGTATTTTTTGGAAGTTTTCCTCTATTCAACAATTATGTGAGTGTAAGGGTACTGAAATAAACAGGTAAGTCAGAGATGTCCCATTATTTATTTATGAATAAATTAAGCAATTTCCCCTGGGGATTAATAAAGTAGTTCTGACTCTGATTCTGAAATTACAAGAAGTGCCCTTTTTCTCACTTGAGCCCCTGCCCCCCAAAATGTCAGTGCACGTCCCTGCTCTGGTGAACCTGCTTAGTGTGGCTGCAGGGCTCCTCATCTCACATCCTCCTACCCTAAACTCTCTTGGCTTCCTCCACTTTCCTGACTCCCAGTAATCCTTACTCTCCACTTCCTGAGCAGTGTAAGCCCTCCAACAAACAATCCCCTCACTCAGCCCTTTCTCCTGAATTGAACAGTATATCATTAAACCCGATGTCATACTCATACACCACATAACTGAAAGATATTGAGAAAAAGACTTGGAAACCTTTCATCCCTGCACATCCCCTTACTTCACTTACACACTCTCATTTAATAAAAGCTGAAGACTGTGTTCCTGATTAATGGACATTTATTTCCTTTGAAAGTGAGTTTGAACTTGGGAAAACTTTCAGAGAATGAATATTCATTTTTCCTTTTCTCCTTCTTCTACCTTACTGGAGGTGATTGCAACCTGAACTGAGTGTAATTTCCGAATTAGCATTTGCAGTTTGATTGGTGTCTTGTAATACATAGTTTCCATCGATACAAGGTTATTAGCTATTCGGGTTGGGAATTTAAAGGGGGTTTCAAAGTCTGCCCTGAACTGCTCCAAAGATGGACTATGGCTGCCAAGTTGCATCTTATTTTGAGAATTGTTGCAAAAAAAAATGTGTGGAAACTTTTATTTTACTTTCAAATAGTGACCGTTGGGGCAGCGTAGTGGTTAGCGCT
Source organism: Remorina albescens (assembly GCA_034769265.1). NCBI lineage: Eukaryota > Metazoa > Chordata > Actinopteri > Carangiformes > Echeneidae > Remorina > Remorina albescens. The sequence goes on from CM068487.1 coordinate 6,046,519, forward strand.
GTTGCCCCATAGTAAGACGCGTGTTCAGTTCCCGGCCTGGGGCCTTTCTGTGCAGAGTTTGCATGTTCTCCCCGTGCCTCCGTGGGTTTCCTCTGGGTACTCCGGTTTCCTCCCACCGTCTAAAGACATGCATGTCTAGGTTAACTGGTTACTCTAAATTGCCTGTAGGTCCGAGTGTGCGTTGTTGTGTGTCTCTGTCTGTCTCTGTGTGTTGGCCCTGTTATGGACTGGCGACCCCTCCAGGGTGACCCCGGCCTCATCCAGAATGAGCTGGGATTGGCTACAGCACCCCCCGCGACCCGGAAACGGAAAAGCTGTGGATGGATGATGGATGGATAGTGACTGTTGTTGACAAGGGGCTGCTACTTTGTATGGCTAAATGAAAAAATATATATTGTTCAAGTGGTAATGAACCTTGTTTTATCAATTCTGATTAATAGGATAATGTTCACCTTTGGCCTTTTTACAACCATAGAGCTTTATGCAACTTGGTGTTGATAGAAGGTCTGTGTGTGTGTGTGTGTGTATAAATAGAAGATATGTCACTAAAGCAAAATCTCCCAAAAGGTTTCAGTAAAGTGGAACAGCAGTTTAGACTCACTGCACAAAGCCAGTAATTCACTTATTCCCCTATTCAGAGTTTTAACTGTATCAATCACTAGATGGAGCTGTTGTTTGAAGAACTACCTGGCCTCCCTCAGCCCATATACTTCCTTTGGCCCACACCCTCCAGTCTGTTAATTCTCCTGACATCAGTGCTGTGACAGCCTTAAGTATATTGAGAAAATCTTCTCAATGAATGCCAAGCTCCTGTTCTTTTGTTTTATTGTATGATTTCATGATTTCATCTTTTTGTTTTAAAATCAGACATTTACTCGTTTGCCTTACACACAGTATCTAATGAAGAGGTCTCTCTGCTAGAAGGGGTTCCTTACAGGTTTTTAATGGTTAAATCCATCTCATTTACGCTTCATTTATTTATTTACTTAACCAAGACACTTTATACCTGGGGAAGTAGCTCAGTGCAAAGCATGCAGAGGCCCCGGGTTCAAACCCCAGCCGCAACCAGTGCTTGTGCCGGTCCCAAGCCCAGATAAATGGGGAGGGTTGCGACAGGAAGGGCATCTCGGGGTAGAAACTGTAGCCAAATCAACCATGCCAGTCACGGAGCTGACTTGCTGTGGCGACCCTGAACAGGGAAAAGCCAAAGAGGAAAAAGATCAACAAAAAAAACCCAAACCAAAACACAGGGATTTGTTTGCCTGAAAGTGAAGCTTCTTGTTGTGTGATCCAGCGACCCTCAGATTCCTGAAAGGAGCTCAGATATTATTCTCTTTACTGGGAGATGAGAGGTTAGTAACAGCTTTTCTATTATGGATCACACAAAATAACATAATCTGATTTTGAATCTGAGGCTCCTTACATCTCTTCAGTGTTGCGCATGAATCGAATGCTTTGCCATGTTACCTTTTACCAGCGACTTACCATAGATGTATGCATTCAGTTCTGGCTTCCAGTTCACTCAAATGTAACATATGGGCTGACTTGCCTCGCAGTCACATCTAATCCCATAAATCTCTTCTAGTCCACCTCATGAGATATACTTCATCCTACATAAGACTGTCTTTAATATCAGTGGCTGTATGTAACCTTTTAAGGGCTGTGCAAATAGCCTGATTAAAGAAAATGTCATGTTGGTGCAGTATTATAATTGTTACAGTGACGTGCAGCAAATTACAAAATGTTGCCACCATGTAGATTAATTCTTGGATCAAATGGAATTTTTGAAAAATTTCATGTTACTCAGATGTGGCTGATCACATGACAGGTTAACATATGGCAGTTGACAGGTTTTGACTCATTTTCTTTTTAAATTGCTCCCTTTTCTGTGTTCATATGAGCGGTTGGTTTTTATATGCTTGATGTGTGAGAACTAGATTACTGATAATGTCATCATCTAGGACCATGCCAGAGTTATTTTTATTTTATACTTGCTCATGGGGGACCTCAACAACATCTCCCCTTCTGTCAGCATGTTTTCGAGACTGCTACAACCATGTGAAATGAATATTTATATAAATGTGTGCAGTTTCTTAGAACTTGTTTCATTTATTATTTGCCATGTCTCAGTTCCTGAGCCTTTTGATTTTAAAAAGCAATTTGAAAAGAGATATGTGATTGTGTTGACCTTTACTTCCACACAGCTAATCTTTGAATCCAAATGAGCATTTGTCCCAAATTTGAAGCAATTTCTCAAAGATGCTCTTGAGATATTGCAGTCAAGGGAATGGAATGGGGGGTAACCCAAAAATCAGAGGTATGAAAATGGATTTAAAAAAAAACAAAAAACAGACGTCCAAACTCGCGATTAAGATTGAGTTAATGACAGTTATTTGTGGAAACAATGTCCGATTTACACTCAATCATAGCATTTTTAACTTTGGTATTTAGATCTTGCAAAGCAAATGCATAAGACTTGCTCCTTATCCTTTATTCACTCCATATCCATTATTCATTTAAAAGCTTCTGGCCATTCTGTTGTGAGAAAAGCATTTTAATCACTGTGTCACAACGAGGAATTGACACTGCAGTAGAGCTGGAATTTGTCCTGTTTGTTTACATGTGTGCATCTACATACACAGACATAGTTGTGTGATGGTGTAGCCTGGGGAGCCTCTCTGCAGTATCTTTGGCAGTATGTGAGTAATGGGGCAGGGAGAGAGTGTCTGACTTCTTAACGGGGCCAACAGAATAATTATGAGGCGAGCTGAGCGGATCTTCCTGGGCAGCAGGGCGCCTGTGAGCTTTATTGGTCCTAGCCTGTCTTTTTGGACCTCTGCCTGGACTGATGGTGGCAGTCTGCAAGGTGGCCTCAGGTGCTGTCTGCTGTGGCCAGTTAAAGAAGTATGTGTATCCAGGGCCAACCGTATTGTGTTTTGGTGTTGCTAAGAACAATGACGGACGGATTCATGACACACCCGAATTTTACAAACCAAAGGAACTAGAAGCTTATAAAGTAGGGGGGAATGATTTCACTATGACTCTTGTCAACACAACACGTGTAAGTAATACCATTAATATAAGTGAAAAGCCAGTGCTTTAGACTTCACTACATTATGCATATATATGTCATATTAAAGGGGTAACTCAGTACGTGTTAAACATTCCTCTAGCCACACGTTTGCCCTCGGAGGCATCCCTGGGCTGGCAGTGCAATCCTTTGATAGGCTCCCATCAGCTGCAACAATATCAATGTTAATATGAGCGTTTTAAATGGGAGGTTTTAAAAATGTTACTTTTTTTTTACAAAATGTATTAAAACACATGCATTTTTCATAAAATGGTTATTACCTCAGCCAATGAGGTCACGCTAAATTACCTAAATGATTAGAATCAGCTGGTACAGGGATGGGCCATGTCCCCGAGTAAAAGCCATTAAATTTATCACATATCCAGTCAAAGTGGTGTACTTGAGAATCAACGGTCACATTACTAAACATCGTGAAATTGGGCAGTTTTTCACCAAACCCTTAGGAAATAATGTATAGATGTATATATTTTATTTATAAAACACACATTAATACTATTATGATATGATATTGTACTGTTTAGACCAGAATACCTCAGCCAAGGCCAAACTATAGCGTATGAATTGAACTGAAGATGTGTACTGACTGACAGATTTCAGGTGGGAGGATAAGATGAATGTCCTCTGATAGACTGTGAATTTGAAATGTGACACTATTCTCTGAAAAATACAATTTGTTATTATAAGACCACAGAATCGTCTCATTAAAATCTTGTTCTAGGCAATCAATTAATCAATGAGAAAAATTGTTGCTGATCCACTGACAAATTGTTTTAGTGCTACAGCTAACACATAACACTACCAGTTAATTATACACACATATATGGCAACATCGCTGTTTAAGGCTTATATTCCTTAAGATGGATAAATCCAACCTTCATGAAGATTATAATGATCAGTTTTTCTTAAACTATTTTAGAGAAATGTTGACTCAGCTTCATTGATATTTTGAACACTGGTTTTTATGGCGCTGTTGAATTGCACTTATAATATTTAGTCCAATCCATTTGTATCAGGGTGGTTGACTTAATATTATCACCCTTTTGGATAACAGAGAGATTCATCCACAGTACAGCTGAAACCGTTTCAACAAAAGCCGAACATTACCCCTTTTTATGGAGGTAGGATTTATTGCAGGGCTGCCGTATCACGCTGCATTAGTCTTGTATGGGTGTAGCTAATAACGTAGAAACTGTGATAACCTAACATTAGTGCCTAATATCAGTCTGGCTGAATTATTGTTTGGGCTCTAGCTGCATCACTGCATCTCATGCAGAAATAATTGGTGGCTTTTGAAGGACCAGTGGAAACAAGGTGTTTTCTTAATCATTGCCGTTTGTACGTTTTCATCATAAAAATGAATCCAAACCTAGACAATCTCACAGTTATGACAGGTAAAATTTGCAATCTTTAAGTTTTGTTTCCCTGTTGTTTTGTGTTTTATATATTTGTGTCACTCTTATTTCTGCCATTTTTCCTCTCTGGCTGTTTGTTGAACGACAGTCCGACGTCACCTGTCTGTAAATGCACATCCTGAATCTTGGACGTACCTCTTATCAACCGCATCTCATTACAGTACTTCCTGGCAGCCCCGCACTGAGACATGTTTACCGCATCTGTCGCACTCCTGGCAGACATTCTGTCATTGTCTTAACCCTCAACCCACCCAGTCAACCTCCCTTCTCTACCGTGTGCCATCAATCTGTCTACTTTTTTTTTGTCCGCTTGGCTTTGTTTGACTTCCTCCTAGCTCTTCCTCTGTCCTCTCCATTTCAAAAACTTTAATCACATTAAGGTTGAACCAATGCTAAACTGAATCTGAAATGGCTCACAACATGGCAACTGTTCAACTCTCAAGTCAGCCGCAAAGCATTGTCCTCTTTACACTTTTCCAAATGGATTGATAGAAGTGTATATGAGGGGGAAGGGGGACCTTTGGCTTTACAAAATCTACAGAGAGCAGAATAGAGACAATATGTAGTTGTGTGGAAAGATTTTTGTTGTTGTCATCATTGTTTCTTGTATATTTTCTAGATCATGGCCACCCTGCCAAATGCGTATCGTTCAGCACCATCCTGGCCTCACCTCCCTGTGTGTGCCCTGTCTTTGACATTATACTATGGATCCCACTTCCAGGCAGTGAGCCAGAGGAGAAAAACGTGAATGATTTCAAACCGTTCTCTCTCATCCCCTTGTTCGCTTGCTCTCAGCAAGGCTGGCTCTAATCAGATTTTGCGAAGGCTTGAGTTTTTTGCGTGTCGATGCAATGTAACCAGCAGAGGTTTGGAGCAGTAAAGCCATTACCATATTGGGAAGAGTGGTAATTGTATTAAAGTGGGATTCAATGGAGAATTGAAATTCAGCTTATGATTTGGATCCTTTTCCCAGTCCAGTTTCACTGCATTTATTGGACATAGGCACAGGTCCATTAACTACTGATGATTATTATACCACCAGAGATATGACTGCATATTTCTATTGCTCCAGATACCAACTTTACTCTTCATAATGAGGCACTATTAATTTTTAATAGCTTAAGGAATTTGCTTGAAGCTCATACTAAATTTATCCCTCCTGATGCACTATTATCCTTGGGCTAATGTCAGTCAGTCCATGCACAATAGACCAAATATTGCCCAACAGTTCAGTGATTTATTCATAGGATTTTGGTAACAGACAGCATTGTAGATCATCTGCTTCTGGTGATCTCGCCTCCATAACTTAATGTTGCTGCAGTATGAATTGTCAGGGAGACAGGAAACACGGCTGCATATACTAAGATGATAATGTTTGATCATACAGCTGCCCGAAGATGGTATAGTGTTTTCTGCCTCCCAAGCGCTCACTATACGAGTCCCTTGACTCAAATATAGATTAGCTCCTGGAGTCTGGTCTTGGATAAATCTGGATATGTTTCTGCCTCTGTCTTCAGTTTTTGTTTTGTGGCGCGTCAGCTGTTCATCGTTGCAGCTGGTTGTCTTACACAGCATCTTGGAGCTCACCGGCTTGACAGACTGTCAGCGGCACTTGTGTCACATTATTGTCAGGAAAAATCTAAGTCAGGGAATATTTGAAGTTATTGAAAAGTCACGTAAGGCTTGTTGACTTTAGGCACCTGAGAAGCAACTTGTGTGGAGGAAATCTCCCCCTTGGCGAGATCTAAGGTCATCGCACAGTCTCTGTCTTTCGATAATTCAGATGCTGTTTATGCAGATAAATGACACTATCAGTTACTGTGACCAAACTGCTAAGCCCAGCTTCTTCCATTGCTACTCCCTCTTGCAGGATTTGCTCTCCATAATGAGATGCAAGCTGCTCTGCACCATCCTAGCACTTCTTTACATTACAGCTCATTAGTACGATGATTAGGTAACACTGCCTCTGACAATGGAGTTCCTGTTGGAAACACGGACACGTCATCAGATGTGAGTTGCCTGAACAAGGGTTTGTTGGTGAGGGATACTGATGAGGAAACACGGCTCAGTTCAGCCTGTCTGTGAAAACGTATATCCACCTGTGTAATAGGCCTTGTCAAAAGTTTACAGTGATTCAGCAATTCACTTTGAGAATAGGCTGAAAGTGACTCTGATAAACTATGAGAGCCCATTGAGGCAGTGAGCACGCTTTGATGCATAGTGATATCTTGACAGGAGTTGTCCTCCTCTCAGTCGTTTTCCATTGTTGAGACTAAAAAGTTTGATGCTTTGTGACAGTGCACATTCTTCCTCCCCAGTGCTCTTTTTTTTTTTTTTTTTTTTTTTTACAAGTAAGAGATAAATGCAGTAATAAGCTCATTATCAGGTTTCATTTCCTCAAAATCTAGTCAAGCTAACTTTATGCTTCATGTAAATACAGGATTTTGTCATTGGTCTACCTCCCATTGGCATTCGAGTTCATTATCTGCCTTTTTTGAGTCAGATATTGATCTCAGTCATGGCTCAGCTGCCCAGGTATCCACAAATTTCCACCTTTCTTCTGGATTATAGTTATTCAGTCACAACAGTCATCCAAAGGAATGTACTGTCTACTGAAAGGAATGACTGAGATCTGTGTGTTTTGGCTGTGATAAAAGTTTTGTGCGTCTGTAACAGCTTAACTGAACGGTAACTGATACTATTATAAAGTATATTTGTACTCTTTTTGGGTTTTATTGTGTTTGTTAGTCAGTAGAATATCAAACACGAGCGATATTTTGTTTCCACCTATAGATCCTATAAATGTTTATATTGTAGATAGATATACCCCATTAAACAACAAGCTTTACTTGGGCCTATGTTTTGTTTTTTGGTTTTTTGGTTTTTTTCCTTCAAATCCGTAATTTTTTCAGGTTTTTATAATTTTTACTTTTTAAAAAGAACATAACAGCTTTGGCCTCTTTAAATGTAAGGGTAAAATCTGATGAACTGCGCAGACCTCTCCTTTTGTGTGACTGCTGAGTCGCATAGCTTGTTGCTAGAAATAAACAAGGGTGTCATTTTACAAATACTCTAAACCTCCTTCCCTTGTTTGCATAAATTCAGTGTTGTGAGTTGGAGAGTGCGATCCAGCACCAGGTAAAATTAAGAGAATACCCTGTCACTGGATGTGGTATTGGCTGGTCTTTTAATCTGGTTTTGGACTAAGTAAGGATCTTCAAGGCTCTCTCTTGAAAAATGTCAGTCTGTGTTGGCTTCTGAAAAGAGCACGAGACTCTGATTTGCCTTTTTCATCGACATTTCACACACATAAGAAATTTGTAATTCTTTTTAGATATTTTCTCAAATAAAAGAGCCATTTTTAACATCACTGGTAACATTTGTAATTGTATAACCCATTGGTATGGACTAACAGTCGATTCAAAGTGTTGGCTGGACAAACAAGCGATTTGAAGATGTTGGCTTTAGCTCTGTGATATTTGGATATCATTTCCAAATTTTGAGTATTTTCTGCCTATGGATTAATGTCTCAATGATTCTTGAATCATCAGTCATTACATCTTATGTTACATCAGAAGGTGTGTTTATGGAGGCAGATGTGATGATGCTGAACCAGAGAGCATTTTTATGTCCTTTTGATGCATAATCTAGATGAAACGCATGCAATAACCATTTTCTTAAATACCTGCTCTCTGTAAACTGCTCGTTAGTAAAGGGCTTTGTACAGGTGCTGTTAGCCAGTGGCACTCCAACTTCTATGCGATACAGCTGCAGAAACATCTGCTCAGAGGAGGCTGAGCTGCTTGTATTGAATGTGGAAATTTTGCAGCGCCGCTTTAAATTCGACCGGCTCAGAGAGAAGGAGGAGGATGAGGAGGAGAGCTACACTGCTCCTGTCCTTTGAACTGCTTCCCATTGTAGGTTATGGTTCAATATTACATTAAGGGCCAAACAATGAAAAATGTCACATACGCTCCTGAATCAAGCACGTCTTGGAATCTGCTCGTGAACACTGATTCAAAGCATCATCATATTAAAATGCCTCTTTCAGTCGATATGCTTTCATATACAATGCTGAAAACCTGCAATGCAGTGAGCACTTGTAATTTTTAAGCTGACTATATATAAAGGGATTTAAATTGGTGCTGCATTATATTTGAATGCATCTGAAATTAGGAATATACAACATACCAGTGGCTGACATATAAACACCCCTCCCCCCCAAAAAAAATTACCAAATGTTGAATCCCTAATGTTTTCACACATTACTTCGTAGTGACATTTTTGAGGAAAAATCCCCGCAACATGAAGCATTTTAGAGTGCAACAATCACAAAGAAACTGTGAGATCCTGGAGAACACTGATTTAGGGGGGGTCAGTTTGGCATCGGTACATACAAAAAACCAGATTAGCCCACGCTGGAGTAAAAGTCATAATCTGTTTTGTTAATCAACTATCACAGTTTGCTCATCAATACCTTTCTACGAATGACATTACTGCCTTTGACATTTCAAGTGAAAGAAATTGAAGAAAATTGTTGGTTGAAAAGTCTTCATTTTTAAATGTATGATGCAAAAAAAAATCATTTTATTTTCGGAATTTATTGTTGATAGCAAACAGGGAATTATTAGACATTGTTATTATACCTGATTCTGTGAAATTAGTATTTTTTCAATTATGTACATGTGTACTTTGTCATTAGCATTACTCTGGATAGCTCCTATACCACAGGACCAATTACCTGAGCCTGCATGGTGCTCCCTTTACAGGAGTATTCTCTCCAGGCTGTGATCCAGTATCCAGTCATTTTAAGGCTGGAATAAGAGGGATGGGGCAGAAAACAAGGCGACATTAGTTTATATTGTGCAAATAAATCATATCATACAATACAGGGTCCCTTCTAAAGTTATAGGCTCTCTCAACAAAAGCAGTTTAACACTTGGCAAGTATGAATAGCAGTGAAACATCAAGACAGGGAGATGTTTAGGGATACATTTTATGTATCCCTGGCTTGGCATGATGAAATGCCTTTTAAAATTGGAGTCTGTCCAGTTGTCAGTGACAATGATGCTGATTTATTGAGGCAGAGCGAAGAGATGTAGGACAGAAGCTATGTTTCCCTCTAAAGCTTTCCATTTGGTAAATGGTGCTTAGGTGGTCACTTTTCTTTGTTGACATGGGCCTAAAGCACAGCGGCATCTACACTAATGCAGAGAAACATGATGCTTTAGTCCATACGATTTAATAATGATCTAACACAGGGAACATCAGGATCAGATTTGAGAGAGGTGAATGACACTGCATCCCTCATCTGATGTTGTAATACTCACCTCCGTTAAATGGAGTTCCATAGTATTTCAGAAGAAGAATAACGACCGGCAATTAACATTCACCACACTTGATTAATTCAAATCATGTCACACAATATTTGCAAAAAAAATTTTTTTCTGAATTGAATGGACGTTATATTTATCATAGAAATCCTCCCTTTGGGAAGATGACAGACTCTGTTGGATTTGAATACCCTCCTGCAGTGACACAAAGGACGAACATTTAAAAGTTTAATTGGTTTTCTGTCCAGACATTATCCCTGGTAAATACCACCGCTTATTACAAGCACATGTAGCTTAGTTGAGTTATTGTTTGCCATAGGTTACAGTGTAAAAGGGCGAGTAAAAGTCACCCCATAAATTCTACAAAGGTGGTCTCAGGAGAACTGGGTGTTTACTTGAAATACTGCAGACCATTACATAGTCCCTCTGTTTTTTTGATTGATTTTGAACACATAAGTTAGGTTTCTTGTTTTGTTTTTATTTTTCTTCTATATAGTTGGATTCCACATCAAGCCATGTCTGCACCTCACACAAATAAGAACAATTATAACATAATGTTGTGAAAGATTAATGTGAAAAAGTCTAAAGTGTCTCTCCATTTATACAAGTAATTACTAAATAGAAAATTGTGCAGTTTAGATTTTTATATGTTATATATATATATATATGTTATATCTTTATGAGCATTTAACAACAATAATAATAATAACAATAATAATATTTCTTGTTATATTTCCTAATGGTATCAAGAGAAAATAAAGAAAAATATAATGGACCAATAAAATATTAAAATTTTATTTGTCAAACATCATTTAATATAAATCACTCCATGGCGTCCAGCAGGAATACAGCATATATTTTGTTTGTTATACTGTTAGTATGATATACACTAATTAGCACAGCAGTAAAGTGCTGTCATTATAATGATCAAACATCATTATGTTGACTCCACTTTGCTGAAACATTTTACGTTGTGCCTGATGTGCTATCAGACATCTGCAAGGGAATGACTGTGAATATCAATGTTAAGGACTAAATGGGCAGTCTATTCTCACCGTGCATTAAAGAAGTTCTGGCTAACAATTCATCAAACTATGCATACTTTATTACATAGATATATGCTAATGTGAAGTTTGTTTAGAAGGAGGTGAAACTCAGGTTTTTCCTTTGCATATTAATAAACATGAAGCCAAGCTTTTTCCCTTATAAATTCAGAGAACAGCAGATGGGAATACGGGCTGATGATGTGCATTTCTTGGTTTGTAGTTTTAAACAATAGCCACTGTTTAGGCTCATGATTGCTAATGATGAACCAATGACCTAATTTTTTTTACAGCTAGAATATTTACTGAATAAGAAGGAAAAATCAAAACAAATACACTTGAAGCTTCCTGTTTACCAAGAAGTTATAAAAGATGTTAAGATGCTTCCAGCGTAAGTCATTGAGAGTTCTACAAAAATTGGTATTGATTGTGGGGGGGTAAAAAAAACACCCATCAAGACATTTTCATGCTGACCTGGAGCAATCTGGAGCTTGTTGGGCTCAGCTCATAATACGGTGTCGGCTAAACCAGATAGCATTCCACAGGCAAAGGCCAAGGAGGACACCAGTTGTGAAGGGCAAACAAAATCAACTGTTTGCAAGATAGTGTCTATCTGGGATAATGTTCCACAGGCGCGCTCTGCTGTGCATCAGTTTAAAACATGGTACCTGAGGCACTGAATGCATCAAAGGAACGATGAAATCAGAAGATTACCAATGCAGGACAATGGCCCAAAGCACACAACCAGCTGTACAAAAAACTGGTTGAAAGGAAAAAGAGGAATTGTTTTAAATTGGCCTGCATTGAGTCCTGACCTAAATCTCATCTGAAAACCTTCAGAGAGCTGAAGTCTACCATTGCTGTCCAGCTGTATACCTGGGGGTGTGCTGTGAGCCTCCAGTTAAACCTCTAAACCTACAATGGGGCATGGAAGGACTGTGATGTTGCTGTTGTTGGATGTAGGTCAAACTTCACTAGAAAAGATAGAAGCACATAAAACACTTAGAATTTAATGCAAAGCAAAGGAGAAGAAAAAAAAAGAAGCATTTCGAATTGAAATAAGTTTCAATTAAACATTCAAAAGTCCTTAAAGATTAGAATGAGTTGATCTTTAAGTTGCTTTGCGTGTTATCGCTGATTGAATGTGATTTTCCAAGTTCAGTGAAAACAGTCAGCATCTGCAATGTAATCCAATCATTAAAAGAGATTAACAAAGTACTGCAAGAGGGGGGAAAAAATCATTAAGGGCCTTATAAATTAGTAAATAACACCCAGAATCTATTGTGTTTTTCAGTGAAAGAGAACCATTGACATGCAGGTCAGAATGTGTATAATAATGATCACTTTGTACTTAATGCTCTAACAAATATTATCCAAGGGTATTCGTATGTCATCATAATGCTGAGAGTAAAGCTGCTGCATTAAGAGTCCGTCTATAATGCATATGAGATGGACAGACTTGGCTCAACTGCCCTGCACAATTTTTTTTCACTTTCCAATAAACAAACAAATAAATAAATAAATAGAGGGGTGTTTTGGCTAAACATATACACCAATACCTCTTGACTTTGTTTGTTACCTGCTTGAAATGATGGCATGTGTACACATTTGACAGTCCGGGACAATCAATACTAAACTTTCTATCATTGGTGCACACCAAAATACTGACTGGAAGAAAAGAGTTTAAGTTTCAAACAGTTTGCTGACCTTCATGGCGGCATGACATTTGTGTAATGGCAGAAACGTGCAGTATTTATATTTTTTTCTGTAAATCGTGTTCTTTGTCAATCAAATTTTCTGACCAAACTGAAAGGTCTAAAATGAAATTAAATCGCACATATAGGCTCACGTTAAACGGTAATTGAAAATACATAAGATACCCAATTATTAATGAACAGTGAAAGATATATTTGGCAGTAAAACATTGATAATACAGTGCAGAAGAATTTGCAGAGAATACAAGTGTAGCACACTTTAGTAGTATAGAAATACAGGATGGTACAGCATATCCTTTTAATGTTAGATTAGTAATAGGCAAGAAATGTAAACAATTCAGCCAAATATGGAGGTGACACTGATGTACGATCCAACAGCCTCTGTGGTGGGTGGTGGGCAGCCTGTGAGGTGTTCTTGGCTCAAGGTCCTGAAAGATGCCGCTGTAAGTTACTGGATAAGAGGGCTCCAGTACACTTTGGAAAGGCTAATCATAAGGCTAACAGCAGAAAAGAGGCAGGTACTACCAGCAGACAGGCACAAAAAATCGTATTGAGACTTGTCATTGTTGTCAAAGATTCTGCAGCCAAATATTAGTTAAGGCTGTTATTAATTGGGAAACATCAAATATTACATTATTTTCCGATTTTGTTTTCTGTCTTTTGCTCAATAGCCTTAGATATCATTTCTTTTTAATATTTTGGCTGTGTAAAATTGTTTCATTAAAAGTTAGGAGCAATTTTGAGAATAACTAGGGTGTTTAGGCTGCATCACTGCTACTTGGTCAGGGCTGTATGGCCCCCTCACTTTCCATCTGAGACCTCTCCATTGCCTACTTTGCTGCCTCTTGCTGTACGTTCTTGTTCTCTGCCTTCACTCTTCTCCAGGCTGACCTTTTTCTGAAGGCTTTACTTTTTCTCTCAAGACTGCTGCAGTCGTTCCCAGAAACCTCTCAATGGAGCTCCAGTGAAATAAGAGAGAGGCTGAAGCTTTTCCAGAGCTGCTATTGGCTGTGTTGTGACACTGTCTCTTCACATCTGTTTTCTTTTCTTCCTTATGTCTACAGACAAACATGGAGGATGGACAAAGATGCTGACAGAAGTGACTAAGGCTTCATCTGTGGGCTTCCTGTGAAACCGGCAAGACAAAGCACAGAGAATTATCAGTCAGAATTATCAATTTGGTGAGTGCTTTTTCAGCTTTTGTCTTTGTGTACCATCATTTGTGAAGATGTATAAAACTGTAGGCTAACAAATGTGCAAAAATAATCAAGCCAGTGTGAAATTCTGTGTGCAATGGAGGTTTTGCAATGTGTAATATCAAATCATTTGATAGCTGACTGCTGAGAAAGCCAGCAACATAACGCTAAGAATGAACAAGTTAACGTCAAGAATACTTGTGCATCCAGCCAGTGCCAATGTTTTCTGTTTTTTAAAGGAATGCCAACTACAGTGAAGAAATTGAAAGTTTCTTAAAGGCCACATTATGTTTGCACATCGGTACAAGGTGTTTGACTAAGTGGGCATGCTGTATCTATTGGGCCACAGTTAGGAGCGAAGCACTGAGACGTGAAATTTAATTGAAGTTGAAAAATCATGCAGCTTATTAAGTACACATCTGCATTTACTCATACTCTCACTAGTTTTGAGTTTGCATACTCGCGGCGTGCATATTTTTGTGCACGCATGCGTCCATCTGTGCTTGTTCAGGTGTGTAATCTTTGGCTGTATTTCCCAGATAGCAGGCACGTTTAAAGAGTCTTCTGCCTAATTACGAACTTTGGTACACAAGCCAAGAATTTGCATTTCAGCATATTTGATAGGCTTCGCTGTCTTCTCCAAGCTTCTCTTCTATAAACCGACGAGTGGAAATTGTCTTCTCGTTTCAACCAATGAGATCTAAATGCCAACTGCTGAACATCCAAAAGCACTCAAGAAGAAAAGAGTTGTTGCTATTAATTTAATCGCACTTGCACCAAAATACATGTTGACATGCACGCATGTGTAGACACAAGTTCTACGCTCCCAGGCACACAAACACAAACATATTTTTTAAAATGCAGCCTGTTGAAGTAAATGAGCTCATGTGACCCATGAGGGGAAGCTATCATGCAGCATGCTGCTCAGGTTCAGGCCAGGCCAGAACTGCATATCCTAATTGTAGAGGAGGGTATCTGAGGTGAGCAAACCCAAGCCTATGTACAATCCAGTTTAGAGGCTGTGCTTTTTAATCCTAGGCGCCAAGCAGCCGTCGAGCTGAGATCATCTGCTCCTTTTAGATGAGGTAAAGCACACACAGTGTTCCTCAGTAAGATAGATGGGCACATTTGCATGCTGGGCTCTCAGTTTGACCACTGCCAGGTCCCCATCTTCCTTAATTTCTTTTTAGGTTGTCTTTTCCCTGCGTTTCCCAAAGAGTGGCTCTCAAAAGAGAGTACTGCTCTAAATTACGATTAGATAAGGGATGGTGTGATGGCTAATGTATTATTCACAGTTGACTGACTGTGGTTCATAATTTTTCCTCTTTAAATCTGACTGTGTGTAAAGGGGATGAGTAACCCACGCAAAAAAAAAATAAATAAATAAAAGGATTGTGGCTAATGATTAGGCCTCGATAAACCAGGTTTTCCAGGCAGTTAGGCTGGAGGTTCATCCTGACTAAAATGACATATGCTTTATTTCAGTGTGAGCATCGTCGTCGTCTTCAAGCCTAATTACTGAAATTAGATTTCTGATTAGTGAACTAACAAATCTTGTATTCATGATGTCTGTGTAATGTTCTGAGACAGTGTGGTTTATGGTTTTCTGACTGAAAAGTCTGAACATCATAGCAGAGAAATAAACAGTGCCCTTGGAATTGGCGTGGGCTTACTTGTTTTACACACACAAAAAAAAGTTCAGCGATGGATAAGGGAATAAATAATAGTTGGACCAATAAGCATAACTGATTTCCTCTTGATCATGTTTTATTGTGACATTGGATGATTTCTCTGAAAAGTGTTTTATAGGCTGAAAAATCTCCAGAGTAGCCCCTCCGCCATGTTTTGAATTACAAACATCTGGAAGACAGTTTCTGGTTGATAGAGGTGCCACAACTCTCCAAATCCTCAAATCAATTTAATTTTCCATTTTAAGGTCGTGATTCACTCCCAATTCTCAATATTTTGTCTTTTTTTTTTTTAAGCAGAGATGGCTATGCCATTTTCAGACTAGTCTAATTTAGTCTAGTATCCTTTATTTTATGCCACGATAACAACTACATTTTTTTTTTTTTTATTTCATAAGATGGTGTCACGAGTGATATAATCTCCAGTGTTGTTTGCAACTTACCACACTGAGGCCTTATTGTTAAATTTTTATTAATTTATTAACAATATAATAACGATACTTTCACTTTCAGTTTCGCTAGTAAACTGGACACCATGATCCACTTAAACTGGACTTTTGCATTCAGTGACCTGCTCATTTACTGCTCCTGTGAACAGCCCTGCTCCGATTACCAGCTGCACCACACCGGCAGTAACAACTGCTCTCACTCTCCCTTGCTCCACCACTCATTACTCAGTGTCAGTCCTGGAGGAGCCACACCACTGGCAAAAGAGGCAACTACTGTGCTGTCATATGAATAAAACAAAGATCTGATGCAAAGTATCTTCTTTCATGACTTTTACTAAGCTATTTTCTTGAGGAGCTGTTTAAGCCCTGGTTTAATTTTTAAATTCCCATATTTGTCCATCAACCTCCAATGAACAGTCCCTAATGACAAAGTGAGAACACCTCTCTCTGTGGCACTTAGACTGGTGGTTAGCTCCGTCATGTTGGATTTAATTGTGGTGTGTCTAGAACTTCTTGACTGGATGTAGTTTTGAAAGACACGCTTTTGCAAACAAGATTTCTCAATTGTCGCTGCAGACCAGGACAAAAAGCAAAATGTAAAAATCCAAGGAAATCTCTGCGGACCTCTGCAATAAAATTGTAGTGAGGCATAGATCAGAGCAAAGGTATAAAGCTATTTGTAAAGCTTTGAGTGTTCCCAGGAGCACAGGCGATTTGGTAAGAGTGGACTCCAGGAGGTTCAGAGCCACCAGTACCCTTTTGGACTGCGCTGAGTCATCAAACTGATCAAAGTTTGCAACAGTGGTTGAAACTTTAAGCATTCTCCAGCAGTGTAGTATCAACAGATCATTTGTTCTAGTAGATCCCTTATGTACTGTGAAGTAGGATGACAATGTGCTTCTTCCTGGCCACTTTCTCTCTCTACTTCTGCAGTTCCACTGCTTTTGCCATACATCAACCTGAATTTTCTGATGAATGCTCCAGCAGAACAGACAGTTAATCAGATCTTTTCCCCGTGCTTCTTTGTGTTCTGCCTAATATGACCTGCTGGACTTTGTAGTTCACTTTTTGATGTGCATTACGCAGTCGCTGACTGAGTTCACCGAATGAATAATTACTGAGGAGATATTCGCCTGAGCTCATATTGTATGTTTGTGTTAATGTACTTTTTGTATCACTCAGTTGCAGTAGGGCACATAATGTCAGTGTAGTGTGGAAGAATCTTCAAATGTTTGATGGTGTCTTATATATGCCGATAGAATAAGAATTAAAATTGGGACGTACTGTATGTAAAGACTGTAAGTTGAAGATAAACGGAGAACTCTGTTGCACCGATGAGTTTGGGAGCCAGAGGGGAATATTTATGATGGAAAAGTGAAGGTGCTGCATGACGAAATGAAAACTGACTTTCAACATCTTTGGCTTTCCAAAGGTAGACTTTTTTGTTTGTTCTCCATGTGGTTGGGTTGTTATTAGCTCAGTTGATGGAGGCTCAATGCGAGCCTCATGTCTTAATGGAAACCTAACAATTTCCCCTGAGCTCTCGGCTCAGCCTGTTCAATGAGTGACAGGCAGTTTCTGTTGATCACAGAACATAAGTCCCATTGCAGAGCACTGCCGACTCCTGCTCATGAATACTCATAAGTTTTAATGTAGAAAACTGGATATCTGGTTCATACACCTCCAGGTGTATCTTGGAGGGATTATTAAAAATAGCTTAAGAAGGAGGATGAAACGTGCTTTAGGGTCTATTTAAATGTCCTATGTCAAATAGTATCTCTAAGAGTGGCAATATATTCTTTAGAGAGTACATTGTGGTGGTTGTGTTCAGTTCTAAAATGACGCTGCCAGACGACTGTTCCTTCTTCAGAACATCAGACAATGAATTAATGTATATGTATAATGTATATTGTTGCTGTATAACAATGATTAGAGAAAATGTGAAGCATCATCATAAGCCCTGGGGTTGTGGCATGGCGTGCAGGTACCACTATGCCTCCAGGGAGAGACGGGGCATGGGAAAATGCTGAGAGATTAGCCGTTGGCTGAAACAACCCCCAAAAACTCTTATTCATTCCTCCTGTCAATGTGAAGTATTGGTGTCTCTTCCAGTCTTGATATGCTCTTACCAAATCCACAAGGGGCCTTTCGTTAAACTGCTGTTCCCTTCAGAGATCTGTTAAATGGCTCATTAGTAAGGCTAAGGTGTCATGTACTGAATGACAAATGTATTGGATCTGTAGCTTTACCTGTGCTGTCATATACATAGAGAATGGGGAACAGAGTCAGTGTGCTGTCAGTGTAGATCTGTCCTATGCCCAAAAATGTCCTCTCTTGCTGTGTCTACTCTGGTCAGTGAGTGGCAGGGAAACAGCAGCTGCTTGTTACCCAGAGAGAAGCTGTGGGCTGAAATTGAGTCATTCGATTGAATTTATTTTTTGGGTGATTTGTGTGACACGGTGTCGGAGTTGTAAAATCAGTCATTTAGCAGTGGGTTGTAATTTAGCATGCAATCTTAATGAGGTGTCTTTTAGTCCCCATTTCATAGTCGTTCCATTGGCTGATAACAGAAAAACAGATTTATGAAAATGTTTTCATCGGAAAAAGAGCTGAATGGCTGTATATGGGAACAGGAGAGAAGTAAACACTGACAGCTGAATGCAAATATGAGGCAATGGTGTCAGTTGTTTACAGTTGTACTGCAACAGTTTTCAGCTCTGATCTTGGGGTTTTTTTTTTTGTTTTGTTTTTTTTGGTCTGCATTTGTCCTCATAACTTAAAACAACAGGGTGTGCCAACTTTTTATGAGAGTGATGCACTTTAAGTCTTGCATTTAAATATTTTATTACTTCAGTGTGTGTGTGTGTGTGTGTGTGTGAGAGAGAGAGAGAGAGACCATCAGCAGCCCTCCCTGGAAGCTAGTTTGCTGATCTTCATTGAGTGAAATGACCTTTGTGTGGCAGGGAGGGCAGCGCTACACCTTGATACGGGGGGAATAAAGGACTGAGAAGATGCAGAAGGATGGGTAGGGACAGGGAAGCAGGTGGTGCTGGTAGGAACTGGTGGAGTGATAGTGGGCTTTTCCTGTCACCTCACTCAGGATTAAGAGAGTCTAGAGGGTTTCTGTGTAGGTCTCTGGAGAGATGGGAGTCCATGTAGGTGAAGGTGTTCCAACAGAGGAGCTGAGTCAAAGATAAGGTACATAGTGATGGAATGAAAGAGCAGCTCAGCCATTTTTAGGCAGTATTCATCAATTCTTCATGATGTCTGATCTTGAATTTGGCTCTAGCCATTTACTGTGTGTTCACCTTGTTCAGTTTGTTTAAATGCAGAGCTGTCTTCAGTAAGATCTGCTTTACTAGCTGCTTTAAAACACAATCATCTGCCAATGAGGTTGTGTTTTCACCTCTGTTGGTTTGTCTGCAGGATTACGTAAAAAGTATGACACACACACACATACTCACACTCATACACTAATGGAATGGTCATCATAGGTAATTTGGGGTTCAGAATCGTGCCGTAGTACCCTTCAAAACATGGACTGATGGAGCCAGAGATTAACCATGGACCGTCTGAGTGGTGGACAGACACCTCCTGGCGCACCGTCCCGCCGCCTCTAATCATGCCATTCAGCATCTATAGATCTAAAGTGCAACGGAGATGCATCAGCTCTTTCCCCATTTTGCTCACAACGTGGCCTGAAGTAGGAGGTCAGGGGTGTGTGGAGAGGCCTTTCCAAAGATGTGGCTTTTGCCAGCATTATACACTATAATTAACATACTATTGTGGCATTTAAATCCCCTATCAACAGGACATCTTTCCCTCAGTACTATTCAGTGCAATATATTGGCATGAATGTCAAGTGAACCACATTGCCAGTGTCAAATAAAATGCTATTCAGTAAAGAGGCGCTTGTGTGCGTGTGTGTCATGGAACACAAAGAGCAAATATCTCTGAGTGGAAGGAGTGAATGTGCTCAACAATAATGTGAGAGATGATGTTTTTTCTGTCATCTCACAGCATATATTTAAAATAATGGTCAGTGTGAGGCTGATTAAACGCTCACTGTTCATGATCCAGCTGTAGGGGCTTTTAATGGTTTTAGGGGTTTTGTGTGTGTGTGTGTCTGTGGTTTGCCAGCATTATTACTGGTCAGCAAACCAAATCCCAGCATGAGTCGATCACTCCCAAAGGTGCAAGGCATACATTCCTCTGCTCTCCCTTGGACTAGAGGAATGTGGATTGGCTGGATGGAAAATTTACTTTCCATCCAGCCACTAAATAAATAAATTATTTATGTATTTAAATGAATACATTTATTTATTTATTTAGCGCTGAATCTGCTGTTGTGATTTTTGACAATGATATTTTAAAAAAAAATGAACAAAGGTATGTATTAGTCCTGCCATGAAAATGGACATGATGAAGATGATTATCATGGCCATGTGCATCAGTTATGGTTTTTAGTTTCGAGAACTGTTGCTGAGCAGAGCAGCAGTGGACACACTGAGGGACAGTAAAGGCAGCCCCAATGCTGGAGGAGACTGTTTTCTAAGTTCCTGTTAAGAAATAAATAAAAAAAGAAAGAAAATGGATGAAGTGCAACACATAAAAAACAGACAAATGTTTTTAATGTCATATCAGAGAGAGGAAAAGGAGGTTATACTGACCAAGGAACTTTAAAAACTGAAGAAAATAGTCCCGACAACCAACACTCTGAATATGATAGATGAAAGCCTCCTATCTGTTTTATCATGTGTTGCTTAGACACCATGAGTGATTTCAGAGCTTCCACACTCAACCAACATGGAGCCAGAATTTTAAGGAAGAGATTTAGTATGTTTGAACTTGTCAAATTCAAAAGCACTTATGCAACATTGGATCAAGAGACACAATTCAAATGAGACTGACTTACTGGGAGTGGTATGAGGAGGCAATTTTATATTATTCAAGCATAACCCTGAGAGATGTGGTGCTCTTATTCTCTGAAAACTTTCTGCCAAAACCTCATGTAGTGGAGGAAATAATGAAGCCCTGACTGGTGGTGCCCAGAGCCAAATATGAGCTTTAAACTAATGTCTTATGAATTTGTAACCTTCCAGACTTCAGTTAACCCAGAGTGAGCCTGAAGTTTTGGATTTTTGTAGGAGATTTTAACAGTGCAGCGAACAATAAGCTGGAGAGAAATCACAATGAATCTTGTGCTGCTTCAAAAGATGCTATGAAGCAGCTGGTGGAAGCTCACAGGTTAGATGGTATACGGAGGGAAAAGCATGACAAAAACAGACTGTACATCAAAGCAGAGAGGATCTTCTTTTCCATGACCAGATGAGACAGATTTTCTTTTGAACATAATTTTAGTATTTTTAAAGCATTTTGTTTTCTTTCGCAGATTTCTCAGATGGCAATAAGTCACAGTTACTATGTAGATACTATGGGGACTTTTGTAGACACAAAAAGGATAGTGTGAGCTGCAGCATTTTCCTTTTCATATGGAGAATCTGATTTGGGGACACAGTTGTGGACAACAGCCAAAATCGCAGAACTTGCTGCTCTATGGTTTGTCTCATAATGCTATTATTGCTGCTGACTGTGTTTTCAAGCTATCAGGGATTTCCTTTAAATCTGTGTTTGTGTGGACAGGATTTTTATGCCACTATGCCAACTACAGCCAGGGCAGGAGGCATTATTGTGTTGTCTGTTCCTGTTCTGAGCGATATACTTCTCTCGCCTTGGGGCAACTTCATTTTGTCTTCACGATGAACTGATTATGTTTTGGTGGTCAGAGATCAACTTCACTCTGACCGTACAAAACCTTTTTTTTTTTTTTTTTTTTTGCTTTCCTGTTCTGGCCCTGTGAACACAATATGTCAGTAATGCCTTGAAAGAATTTCCTCAAATTTGGCCCAAAATTTCAGTGGTCAAAGGTTACTGACTTCAGAAAAACATGATTTTGGCCATAATTCACAAATCCATGGGCTCATTTTGATACAATTTAAGTGTGCAATGGGATAAAATGAAATGTGTAATATCCTAATAGTCAAAGATGACGTTCACTGGGACAATAAAATGTTCTGAAAAAACACTTCATTAATCAATTCTAAATCGGGATGGGGGCTGTGACCATATTCCTGTCAACTTGGCTGGTTAGTGGAGATGCACAACAGACAGGCAGCAATTCTAGTTTTTCAGTAGCTACTATAGGGAGCAGAACCCCCAATTTTTTAAATGCCTGTGTACATGTCGACCAGGCCTGAGACAGATCATTGAGATCAGGTTCATGTCACATGAAATGCTTTAAATAATGTGCACTACAATGCTGAGGACAAAGGAAAGTAGATGTCACAAGATTTATTCACTTAAATGAAGGGGAATCCTCTACACACTGAGTTTTTAAAGACTTTTGAGACTGACAGGACCATTGCTGGTCTGTAAAAGAAACACATCTGCAGACCTGTTCCTGATGAATGGGTAAGTTCTGTAGAAACACTCTGTTCAATCCTTGAACGACAGAAAGTTTGCTCAGCTGACGGCGGGGCTAATTGTGCAAGGTGAATGTAAAGCAGGAGCTTGTGAGATCAGGAATGGACAGTCCTGCAGGGGAGCGCTGTCTCACAACAGCTTTGTTTTCGAGGATCACTTCCCCAGTGTCCATCAAATGTCCATTTAAAAAAGGGAGAAGAGGAAAGATTAACCCTGATCCCAATAGACGTTTCAGGCAAGGAGCTGTTTTAAATATTGAAGTCATTTGCGAAAGCCACAGAGTGAATTTTGGATTCTACACATGAACAATACTGATGAATTTGTGTTTAAGCGGTGCTTCACTAAAGCTCTATTTAATTTGGTAATTATGTCACGTTAACCTATCCTTGTGTCCCTTTTCCACCACATTGTACCATGTCAACCAGCTCAATATTGCTCCTCGTCTTTGGTTTGCCATCAGGCGAAAATGGTGACTAGCTGGCACAGATCTGAGGCAACATCAACAGTTGATGGAAACACCTGCAGACTATTAACTAGCCAAAGAGAGCCGTCACTACTGTTGTCATTGTGTGAGCAGGGGCATTTTGTGGCTTTTGGTTACACTATTGAAAAATAAAATGTCTGCCCCTGTCTCTGTACCTCCCACCTTTCTCATCCTTTGGTAAGAAATGGGTAGTCTCCTAGCTCCTACAATCAATTTGTCAGCTCACCAGACTTCTCTCTGCAGCACTTGGTATTCGCAAAATGATATAATGGGCCGCCATAAATTTGGTAGCGAGGTGCTGTCTGTTTCACTGATGTTCAGTGAGACCGCCACCTTGTGACTTTTGTTAGCAACTATTCTGGTTTCAACAGTGTGAGTATTTACATTTGTGACTAAAACTGGGTGTGCAATAAGGACAACTTTTACAAATAAAACCTACTTCAAAAAAATATTTATCACTCTTTTTAAACATAAAGGTTGGTAATAATATAAAAAAGATAATGGTGATTTTGTGTGCTTGACAGCCGAGCAAGTGTCAGTCAATCAATGCCCAGTCAGTCTGCATGTGAGGTTTAGGTATAAAAAATGACCCAGGACATTTGACAGTCTCTGCATGCACATCAGTTACAAGTCACACAACCCACCAGTAAATTAAATCAATTCATGAAGGCGCACATACTGTTTATTCATTTTATACAGTATGAAGCAGGTTGATGTTAAAATAATTATGTAGCTATGAAATACAGTTTGAAGCAGGACTAATTAAGAACCTAGTATACAATTTAATTGTCTCTTGTGGTCGTCAGCAGTAAGTGACCAAGTGGCATTGCGACTCATTCTGGGAAGATAGGGGGTAATTAAAAATCATTTTGTGTATATTTCACCATTTCTAGTTGAAGTTCTTTGATATTCCACAATTTCACTTGGAGTTCAGTTAAAACCCCACCATCATAGTAGCAACAGCATCCAATGATATTTCTCTTGTTTTGAACAAACTACCACATGCTGTGATATTTCTGAGCACCCTAAATATAGCCATTTTTCATCTTTTACCCTAAGGCAGAAAACAGCGACTAAGTAGACACATAGGTCTGTACACACTTAGTCATTGAAATTCATGAGGAGAGGGATACAAAACAAGGCTTTTTAAGAGCAGGTTCACAAGCACCAGGACATTTGTAGAACCTATTCAGATGAATACACATGAAATAAATGTTAACTCTGCTGACAGCCTATTAATAAAAGTGTTTGATTTACAGGCAAGCCGAGGGTGTTTGCCAGGGGAGGTTGGGCTTCTATAAGTGGGCACAGAGAGACCCCCCTCACACGTTTTGGGCTCTTTGACTCTCTGTTTGATTTGGACTTTGCTTTATCATGAATCATACGTGCCAGAAGGATTAGCCAGCCAATTCTGGATCAGTGAAACGATGCTATAGTGATGACAACTGGATCGATTATATCCTCAAATCACTAATTAAGATGTACCAGATCTGGTCGGCTGGGAGCTGAATTCAATTTACTGTGAGCATAAAACCAGGTTCCCAGATGAGCTGGGTGGCTGGTGTTGTGCACAGTGTCCCATTATGCATTTAAATTGGTGGACAGTTTGGTGGATTATGTAGCACCTGTTATTGTGTTGACAATAGGCCTTTCACGGTCGATGAGTGTGAAGTTTCAGATGAGTGGTAGGAAAAGAACAGGTGTTAGTGTTGGCTTTAATGATGTCTGTGTTTTGTTCGGTTGTGAGAGTGTGACAGCATGCACAATACTAAAACCCCAAGGAGCTGACTGTAAGTCAGCCGTTATTGATTTAATGTACACCTATGTTTCCCTCCAGGTGGGGGGTGGTTGGGGGTGGCCATGGCCACCTCACGCTGAGTCTTGGCCACTCTATTGGGCACCCCTATTGGCCACCCCTGGCAAAACGTCACAGCTGTCAATGGTATCCCACGTGCGGAACGGAAACTTCCTGCACTGGCGCAGCATTTCCGGCAGGACACTGCACGCCGCGCAGCTTAAATGTCGCTTAAATTGTCGGTTAAGTGTCACGCACAGTTCACCAAGAAGAAGATTTGAGCGGCTGTTTCAAGCACACACGCTGACTTTTCTAACGTGGACCAACTACAGGTACAAGTACGCTATTATATCAAAGGGGAGATTACATTTCAACACTTTCTGACTTAAATGATTTTGTAAATCGTTTTGCTGCAAACCATGATAATCGCAGAATACAGTTGTTGTAAGATGAATGTGTGACAAATGAAATGAGTACAATGTTCTTGTTCTAGTTTTTGCAATGTTTGTTCATGTTATTTTGAAATTTAAGTTAAATCATACGTTGATTTAAATGAACCAGTATTTTTTTATGATGTATCTGTCTCTGTATTTTTGATGATACATTGATAGGCTGAGCTGAACATCTGCTCCTAGTAGTAATAATCAGTAGTTTTGGACACTGGTATTATAGAATGGAACAGAATGTCTTATCATCACAGCTGAAATTGTGTGTAACTTCCCAGTAGCAAGCCCTACATACAACATATATACAACAGTCAGCAACAATCAATCAACTCAACTCTACACAGAGTTTAAAAACAAGTATGAACATAAAAATAGAATAATAAATAATCTGTTAATTAGAAGAGTCTATATCGCAGTGCATTTGTAAATTTGTATAGTGTAAGCACACAGAGCCGTATTTTCAACTTTTTTATGTTTGTGCAATAGTGATTTCTGAGCCACCCCCAAATTAGTTCAGGCTCCATCCTGGCCACCCCATTTAAAATTTTGTGGCTCCACCACTGCCTCCATTGACTTCTCAAAATCTATCTTCTGTTAAAAAGCTGTGGTTGGTGAAGTTGCTACAGTGAGTTGGTAGTTCACATCACTATGTTCACAATTTCTGAGTCTTGCTTTTTGTTGTTGGAGCATCATGAAGTAGTGCGTCCTTTATGTCCCACCAGGCTCACTCAGTTTACTTTCCCTTGCCTCCTACACAGCGAATAGCAGGATATTTATGTAATTCAGGGATCAGTAATGATATGAAGTTTGAAACTGGATGGACCAAGTTCACATCCATTACATGCTTGGGGTAAGCAGTGAATCTTTCACCATACCTATACTCTTTCCTAATCCACAGAATAAATGGTTACTTGGTTGTACCTTTGCTCACAATAATGTACTTAATTACATTTCACCTCTGTTTTAATTTGTGTGTGTGTGTGTGTGTTTGAAGCTAAAAAAACTTGAAGCAAAACCAGTCAAGAAGAATTATTATCCACCGAAAAGAGCTTATGGTTGTGCCTGCAATCAGCAGGTCTCAAACATAGACTGTTGAAGCAATGTTGATGCTTGGAGCTGTTGGTTTACTAAGCACCAAAAAGGCTGATGTTTACCTCTTGCTGCCCTCAGACATTGCTCTGTGTAACCTGCTGTGTCTACTGTTTCCTTACGGACCTAAAAAAAAAACAAAAAAAAGCCACTGTGCAGAATTGCCCATCTGCTGGTCTGCAGGGCGTGTAGTACAGCGCTGTATGTAAGATTAGGAGATTAACAGAGCGCATGTCTTCACTCAACATGCCTTTTAGCTTTGGGTTGTGTACTTAATTTGCATGTATGCTCGGTCAGTGTGAAGATGCTCATTTCCATGAGAGTAAATGTGCAGCAAAACAAGAAAATGACAAAGCAAAATAGAGTGAATTTTAAGGGAACACATGCTGTGAGAAAGTTATGCCACAATTTGTTATAATGAGCCCTTCTCCCTGTTATTCCAGAGTAAATGTCATGTAAATAGCCGGCCATGAAATTACTGTACGTACCCTGAAGCAGTAAGCAATGTGGGTGAAGCAATGTGATGTATCACATTTCCATACAGGAGAGGAAGAAGGCAACCAAGAATTTAGTTGGAGGGAAAAACAAAGACATGTTCAAAGCTATATGGAATGTAGATAGCAACGCATTACACTGTCATGGCGGAGAAAAGATTCCAAGTCCATTTTCACCAGGGAAATGTGCCAATTATTAGATAATGTTCAGAACAACCAATCATGGATTAAAGCTGTGCAAGAGTCAGGATGCTCTTCAAATGAAGCCGTGTTGATTAGCATATACTCAGCTTTTCCAGCTACCACATGAAGTTTGAGGCTGTACGGAGGATTTCAGCCCGCTCGTGTGCTTTGTTTGCAGGTCCTATTCAAGAAAAGATTTAGCTAACATCAAAACCGTGGAATCTCTCTGTAGATTAATACATCCAGAAATCCAGGTTGTCCTCTGGCACAAAACCATGCTTGATTTATGGTATAGTAGCAGCACTTCAGAGTCAGTCACTGATACGTTGTTGAATTTTGATCCCGACCAAAACGGCATTAATACAGTACTGTCCTTTGTGCTCATTTTCACTATAGATTAAATCCACAGTTTTCCATTAATTGTTTGGACTATAAAAGAACATTTGTAAGTATCTAAAGTTATTTTTGAAAGACCTCAATATTAAAGTTGCAGATTAATTTTCCTATGTTTGACTAATGGATGAATCAACAATTTTTTGCGGGTCTAGTCTACATTAATCAGTCATTGTGTCATAGTGTTTTAGAGTTTATTGCTTCTAAGTAAATTGAAGTAGTGAGACGCATCTGTTCATCCAAAAGCTTCTGTCAGTTTTGTCTACAAAAAATGCCTTTAAATTAATTAGCTTTTTAAGGTTACGATAATTTTGTCAGGTTGCTACAAATGAACAATGAGCCACACATAGCTGTAGGGCATGTGACCCATCTGGCATTGCCCCTCTCCGCAATATTTAGATAAGTTGTACTGTTCTGAAGGTAGCGTATACCCAGATTTTCAGGACTGTTTTTAGGGTGTGGTATTATTTTCTTTTTTTCCTTTTTTTTTTGGTAGTTTTCCTAACCCCCGCGTTTAAATAAATTAATTAATTTAAAAAAAGAAAAAATTTTAGCACTTTTAAGGCAATGATTATGATGAGCTCTGCAAAAATCTCTTTTTCTCTGTGAGTTTGAGAATTTATGGCCGGAATTTAACAGAAAGCGAGGTAAACAAAGACAAAGCCATTGAACTCCTTAGTTACTGTTTATCTATCTTCTGATCCCTTGGTCCACACATGGTGCTTGTTGATTCTATTGCTCCAGGGCTTGTCCTTTCACCATAATATTGTCAGAGTCCTATAAAAATGCTATTCTGCTAAATGAGATGCATTTGCCTTTTGGGGAACTTACTCTTCATCAGCTCCCTTTAAACTGGAGTGATTAACACATCTTCTTTAATGGTGCTTAAAGAAGAGGATGCTTTCATTTCTGCCTGTAGTCAATTAGTCACTAATTCATCATTATCTTTAAGGAGTAAATTGCCATCATAATGTCGATGATATTTCCCAATTCTTAAAAAAAAAATGCTTTAACCTTTTGAGGAGACCTTTAAGATAATTGGCATATCCCCATCAAACAAGAAAGTCATTAGGATTCATCCTCAGAGCACCATGAACAACTGTACAACCTGTCATCTGAGTCCATCAATAATTGAATTTGGTGATGGTGTTACAGGATTATACACCGGCACTTAAATTCAGGAGACCATGAATGTCTTTGAACCAGACTGAATCTCCAACCACTATATAGTTGGTCAAAAATGTACCAGAGACCAAGTACGTTATTTGCATTGCATGAGCCACACCATGCTTTGTGTTGTGAAAGAGAAAGCTTTCCTTCAGCGTCTTTTTTTTATTATTATTATTATTTAAAAAAGAAAATAAAAAAACAACAATTGGGTCACTGGATCATTTATAGTAATACATAGATGTGCAGTTTGGCAGAAGAGGCTGGTCTTGAGAATGCTTTCCAGAGAAATTAAGAAAGCATGACATACGTTTAACAAGGAATGAAAAAACATCTCTGATTGGCAGTCAATTTCTTTTACATCCATTCAAAGTAACTACGTGACAGAAAACTTTCTTTTCCCACCCTAATCTTCTACAGTATAAATATAAAAATTCAGATAACGACAATCAACTCTACACCTACAGGCCTATATGTCAAAAGACATCCGTCATGAATTTGATAACATGCCTTTTAATCACATTCGTTTCATGGTTCCAGACCACTGCTCTATTACAGAAAGTAATGGAAAAGCAAAGCTTCTTTTATCAACTTGGCTTTGTTTTTTTAATCAAATAATGATTAGAGTAATGCTCTTTTAATGGAATTATGAATGTGAATGCCTTGTGTTTCCACATTGATGACTGATAATGTTATTGCAGAGAAACAAGACTTCAGGATAGCAGTAATGGAGTGAAATTAAAGTGTCAACTTGTTATCTCAATTAGCTCATACTATATAAAACATTTTTGGAGGAGGAGTTTTCTGTCAAAGTGCTGACATTTTGTTGGATATGTGACGTCAAACATATTCCCCCAGTGTATGAAACACAATTGTGATATAGTACGTAGTAATTACTTTGACGATAACTGAGCTGAAAGGACAGAGAGAGAGAAAAAAAAGAAAAGCAAAAGTGCGACAATGTGTTTTTTTGGGGGGGTCTATGTGTGTTAACAGATGTGTTACATACATGTTTGAGCAGGTCCTTGCTGGTGGCATCAGTCTAATTTACAACATTACTTTTGATGATCATGATTTTGGCTGAAAGTTTTCTAAAAATTAAAATTCAATATGACAATATGAGAATTAGTTTTTAGGTATGAACAACTTGCAAACAGAGCAGAGAAGGCTTGCAGAGTCCAAAATGAAAAGTGTTACTATGTATTAAATATGAATGAGCTCAGTTCACAGAGGGACAAAACAACTGACAGCTTTTTCTCATTGTTATGAATTCATATCCTGACTGATTAAAACGGAGGAGAGAAAAACACAGGAGGACAAGAAGAAAAACAAAGGAAACAAACAGACACATCCACTGCTGGGACAGGCATGAAGTTGTTTATAGTAATAGTTGAGTGATACAGATGTGCAGGAGATGGGAGGTGTTTGTTTTTCTTTGGTTTGATAGACCAAACCAAAGTGGGGGGTGTTGATTGTACCTTCACACCTTCCTCTCCTTTTTTCTCTTGCCTTTTTAACAGTTTGTGTAACAACCTAGCCGGTGCCTCTGTCTCTCATTACACACTGCAGTTTGGGATGACTCTGGGTCATAATGATGAAGGTGTTAACTACAGTATCACCATCAATTTCATTACTTGTTAACTGTGCAACAAAATTTGTGGAAATAAAGTAACTGCTTTAAAATAAATAAATAAATAAAAATTGTGTAATGGATCTAAAGTTTGGAAAGGAGAAAGGTTTTCCTGAGGACCGTTAGATGGAAGGACACGGGAAGCAGCCAAATAACTCATTACCACCTGGGCAAATTAACCACCGGATATTATGGGATGGGCAGTGTAGATGGGCACACTGACCAGCATGTCCATCTACAGGCTGGATCATTATCTGGTGAGATTTATGAAAGATGATTTTGCAGTGACCAAAATATGCACTCTTAGATCTCTTATGTATGTTTTAAATAGCTGAAATCACTTCTCCCCCCCCAACATTTTTTAACACTCAAAATCACAATATAGTGAATATACTGAATATAGTCCAGTACCACACAGAGGTTGAGATGATGAAAAGAAATGTCTGCAGAGAGAGTGGGGTGAGGGAGCAGGGAGTAGGAATAGTGGGAACATGTCTGATATGGAAGACGGCTCATAGAGAAAACTGACATTTTGTCTTCTCTCACGACTTAAAACCCAGTCAGGCAACCCAGTCACTTCACCTTCGACAAAGTCAGGCAATACAGACAGCATTATGGGCTTTTGTAACCGACTTTAATTGCAATGATTTATAAGTGAGCTCTCAGACCGAGTGACCTGAGATTCATCCATCCATCCATCATCTTCATCCGCTTACCAGAGGTCGGGTCGCGGGAGTAGAAACTTCAGCAGGGAGCCCCAGACTTTCCTTTCCCCGGCCACATCGACCAGCTCTGACTCGGGGATCCCGAAGTGTTCCCAGTCCAGAGTGGAGATATAATCTCTCCACCTAATCCTCGGTCTGCCCCGGGACATCCTCCCAGCTGGACGTGCCTGGAACACCTCCCAAGGGAGGCGCCCAGGAGGCATCCTGACCAGATGCCCGAACAACGTCAACTGGCTCCTCTCAGTGCAAAGGAGCAGCGACTCTACTCTGAGCTCCTCTCGGATGACTGAGCTCTTCACCCTATCTCTAAGGTAGAAGCCAGCTACCCTTCTGAGGAAGCTCATTTCGGTCGCTCGTACCTGCGATCTTGTTCTTTCGGTCATGATCCAGTTCTCATGACCATAGGTGAGGGTAGGAACGAAGATTGACCTGAAGATCGAGAGCTTCCCTTTCCGGCTCAGCTCTCTTTTTGTTACAGCAGTGTGATACAACGACTGCAGTACCGCTCCCACTGCTCTGATTCTCCGGCCAATCTCACGCTCCAAGGTCCCCCTACTCGTGAACAAGACCCCGAGGTACTTGAACTCCTTCACTTGGGCCAAAGACTCATTCCCAACCTGGAGTAGGCAGTCCGTTGGTTTCCTGCTGAGAACAATGGCCTCTGATTTGGTGGTGCTGATCCTCATCCCAGCCTCTTCACATTCAGCTGCAAACCTGTCTAGTGAGAGCTGAAGGTCACAGACTGATGGTGCCAACAGCACAACATTGTCCGCAAAAAGTAGCGATGCGATCCTGAGCCCCCCGACCTGCAACCCCTGTCCTTCCCAACTGCACCTAGAAATCCTGTTCATTAAAATCACGAGCAGGATTGGTGATATGGCACAGCCCTGGCGCCAAGATTCAATTTGGTACAAAGGACTGGTCTTTGGTCTCTAGATCTAGGTGAACTTTGTTATTCTGGTGTGTCCCCCCCTTCTTTTTTTTTTTTTTTTGATTTTACCAAAGGGCAGTACAGCGGCGTAGTGGTTAGCGCTGTCGTCCCACAATAAGAAGGTCGCGGGTTCGGTTCCCGGCCTGGGTCCTTTCTGTGCAGAATTTGCGTGTTCTCCCCGTGTCTGCATGGGTTTCCTCCCACCATCCAAAAACATGCATGTTTAGGTTAACTGGTGACTCTAAATTGTCCGTAGGTCTGAATGTGAGTGGTTGTTTGTCTTTGTGTGTTGGCCCTGTGATGGACTGGCAACCTGTCCAGGGTGTGTGAAATATGTAAAAAATCCAATAAAAATAAATAAATAAGAATATTCATAATATAAAAATACATTTATGTATGTATCTGCTAACGTACATTTTGGCTGTTTTTTTCAATTGTAATCCCATCAAATATTATTAATATTTGACATGTTCAATTTAAAAGTATTTTAGAATTGCTTAATTTAGTTAGGAAACTAAAATGCTATAAAGGTTTCCTCTGATGGAAATCCAGTTTTTAAACTTGTTAACATCTCCACATGATGTTTTATATATTACAAGAGATATCATGAGTGAAATGGAGGCTGTGTAGTTTACCCAAGAACTGCAGTGAACCAACAAGGAAATGTGCTTACATCACTATCTTTATTTTATTTCTTTATTTTTTTACTTTTCTGTGGGGGCGAGGATGTTGAAAAAAAAATATTGTACAATAGTTTACATAGTTTAAGTGTCTGGAGAGAAATTTTCAGTCTTTAGTTACATATGTATTTACAGTCCTGTGGAAATCTAATGTGCACACATATGTAAGTTTACATATATGGAGTTCACATATGTGGTTTGTAACTAGCAGGCCAGGCTTTGTTATTTTGTTGTGTTACACTCAAAGTTAGCCATAAATATGATTTTTTTTTTTCCCTTGTTCCACTGTGCAGATGAATCATTAAAATACCGCTGCAATGTAGGGATGAGGCGGCTGCTTTTGTATTCTTTCGACCCATAGCAGTCATCTTTGGGTGTCTGTGTGCTGACATGCATCATTATTTTTTGGAAAAATGGTTTGTTTTCATGTCAAACAAAAAGTATTATTTTCTATAACTGCTGCTGCTTTGCTTCTCAGTTGTACATCTTCCTGATATTTTTTTTTTTCGTAATGCTTGTGCCCCAGAGCTGAATGAAAGCCTCTGCAGAGAACGACTATAGCTTTCAGTGTTTATCATTCAGTGTCCAACATGGAAGAGTTATGTATCCCATGCCTGTGCTTTTGTGGAACCGTGTGTAAAGTTAGTGTCCTAACAAGTGAGTCCATTATATATTTATCACTTCACTTGTCACCAAGGACTTATGGAGCTCTTGGAAAAGTACACGACACAATGTGTGCAGCACATTTCATATCTTATAACTGCTATAAAATATACATTTGTATGTTTCGATCTATCCTCAGTCTGAAATTTGTTGCTTGTAATGAAAGTGCACATCAAAAAGAAATTTGAAGCGATTTTGGTGAAACATTTTAAATCTTTTCTAAATTTTTCCCTTTTTAATTTTAAGATTTTAAATCACCTCCAAATGAACCAATATTTCAATGAATGAATGAAACTGGAATGTTCTTGGGTTTTTTTGTAAGATTTTAATATGTTAGAGACCAAAAATACCTAAGGGCAGAATGAAATTTTTTTGTTTAATAGAATACCAAAAGCTAATATATGGCTAGACTGCGTTGGACAGTCGGCCGATTACAGCCCTTTTTCTGTGTACTTGTGTCTTGCTGTGTTCTCACGGATAGTATTTTATAGCTCAATTCCCAGCAAAGCTCTTCTCATTTACGTGTTTTCTTTTGTCAGGCAAAAGAAGTAGTATGGAATAGGGACTCGAGTGCAACCCGTTCAGACTACATGTTATCCGACTGTCACTTCCAAGCTATTTCCAAGCTTCTGCTCAGCCACTGCCAAAATCTGATTTCTATAATTATAATGTTGTCTGACAAAATCAGACATGTAAGTTAAAGAGAGCGGCTATGCTGTGAATATGATGTATGCATTCACATCAGCTACTGTGTGGCTAAACATGGAGAAACGTGTCTGAAGTTATCGAGATTTTGTTGTTGTTTAGTTTTTCAGTTAATCGTGTGACAAAGGTGCCAACTCTAACAGTCAGCTGGCCGACCAATGGCATAAATATATCAGCCAATCAGCGGCAGTCCCACTTATAGGGCAGGTCTGGCCAAAAGTGATGGAATCTTAAAACATATTTGCTTATTTCGAAAACCAAATTTAAAACGTTCACTGGAGCCTTCACTGCCTGCTTCTGCATGTGCTTGGAGCCATATACTCAAATTTCTGTGGT
Organism: Remorina albescens; assembly: GCA_034769265.1. NCBI lineage: Eukaryota > Metazoa > Chordata > Actinopteri > Carangiformes > Echeneidae > Remorina > Remorina albescens. Next base: position 6,080,650 of record CM068487.1, read on the forward strand.
CCATGATAGTCTCCCAAGTGATGCTTGGCTCAGTACTCGACACTTGAAATGCGAGAGAGAACTACAGGCCATTAGCAACTACATTGCACTTGCCACCCACACAACATCAGTTTGGGGCTGATGGTATGTTTTCTGTGGGAGAAATTATTTAAAAAAAAACGAAAAACAAATACGAGAGACTTTTAGCATCAGTGCCTTAAGCTCTATAATATCAGATGTAGCCCTTTATCGTATGCACACCAGGTCCACGAAAAGAAAATCAATGTGGCAATGTAGCAGCTTAAAAGACTGAAGAGTGTGTGAAAAGCCGTGACTGTTTATAGGTTTGTTCAGATGGCAGCTCTGGACAAAAATATAGATTTTCTGATTAATTATAAATTTTATTTAATCCCAATATCAATGTTTGTATTCCTGCCTTTTCTCTGTAAGCACATACCTCTGGAGTAAACTGTGTGTGTGTGTGTTTGCACACGCAGCAGTCTGGTCTTTTCCAGCTAGGGTTGCATATTGTGTAAAATGGTAACTTTGTGCGGATTCAGATATTAAACAATGCTCAGAAAGTGACTCGGGAAGCTTGTCGGACTGGTTACTGTGCAACGCATCTGGAGATCACATCCACGTGATTAATCTTCAGCTGACAGATCTGAGCTCTGGTGTTTGTTAGTGATATATTATCTGTGGCAATGAAGTGTGAAGCTGGGAACTTAACTGAGCAGGTTGTGGATTTACTTTTATTCAGTGTGTCCCTGCTGGGGAGCTAACGTTTGCTAGCAGCTGTCCTCAGATATCAGGCTAATGTCTTGTCAACACAAATGGTGCAGATGAATCAGTGAGCAGTTTCAGTTTCTGCTCCATCTGTGATCAAAGTGATCACTTAAGTGGATTTGTGCAGTTGTATGGGGTAGTTTTTTCTACTTTTTTTGTGTGTGTTATTAATGATTGACCTCAGTGGTTCAGTTTTATGACCATGCAGGGCAAAAAAATTATTGATACCATGTTCTGCATCGGCCATCTGATCAAAAGACTAATGCGTACTTTACACAGTGTTATTTTGAAGGAAACTGCAATTTATATTCCAAGAAGCAAAATGTTCACATTTAACTGCTGCGACTGAATCATTAAGAATTGAACTGAAAATCTCTGCAATTCTTATTTTAGATGAGAAACAATTTGGGGCTCCATAACGCTCCTTACACGCATTGGCTTTCTTCTAGTTAGCCCCCTTTTTTCTTGTTGCATTCTGAATGAATGTGATTTGGTCTGGGAAATTTTACGAAAATGTTTTCTCACAAAAAATTGCTAAATTCTCTGCAAAATCAGAAGTAAATCAACCTGGGCTCTCACTACCTTTGCTGTCTCCTTTCAGGTGAGACGACAATGTGAGTCACCCAGTGCCATGTCCTCTGCTCTCTGGCTCTCCCTCTTTTCTTCTTATCACTCTCTGCAGCTCACTCTTTCTTTTTCTGTGGTGTCTGGGGCGCATAACTCCTATGCAGACCTGCCCACCTGCCACCACAGCCAGACATTTCAAATGCGTTGTTGTTACGTGGGAGATCGATATTTGACTTCATATTTGACAAGAATGAATTAATTTTGTCGCCAGATACTGCCCCAAGCCTCCTCCCCTTTCTAGTTGTGGTCACAATGGACCCTTCTTGGGATCTTTTGTCATCCCAGTGTTGAGTTTCTGTTTGCCACAGCAACCTCAGGCAAATATGTTGCAGACCCATTCCCAGGGGAATTTGAGAGTTTGATGCAGTTGCTCACCATATCCTGATCCTTGTCCTTACCTTGATGCATGGCACCCATGGCTTTTACTCTCCTTTTCAACCCACTAGGCTCTCTGCGGCACTGACATGTCTAGCTCAGTGGAAACGACTCTTCAAGGGCTGAGAAAGCCCTTGAAGATGATGCCATTTTCTTTCATGAGAAATTCTACTGTCAGTATCGCAGGAAGCCTGGAAGCAAAGGGGGAGTGCAGGTCTGAAGCACATCGAGCTGTCACCTTCAAAGGCGAGCGTTCTCGAGGGTTCACCCAAAACTTTACTGACCACCCAGATTTGAAAGGAGGTACCAACATGAGCCGTGTTGTGATTACACGCTCTATTTCAGCATTAAAATGTAAATTTATTCATGTACAAAATCCCAGCGTTTGGTTTGTTACATGTATTTTCACTGCTAATGTTCATCTTTGTAGAAATCTCGAGGTGCCTAATTCTTCTTTTTACTTATTTGAGTTGAAACACTGCAGTCTTTTTGCACAATACTTTGGACTTTACCAGTTACTGTCTTTGTCTTTCTTCTCTGACTTTGTGTCTGTCCTAGTCTATTAGAAAAGCCCTGCAAATTTACTGCTGTACTTGACTTAACTGCAGCTTTAGGAGTACTTTTGAGAACTAGCTCATGGCACATTTTACTGGGACATTACTTTTTCATTCATTTTTTAATCTTTTAGCTATAGATACATTGATTTGTTTACATTTTCCAACATGTGATAAGCCCTGACACACAGGTACTTAATTAACTTAATTTTTATTGGTAAAAAAAAAAAAATGACCTACATAATAAATCCAGATTTCTTCACAATATGCAGAATATCAAAATGTTTACCTTTTTTAACATCAGTCTCCACCCAGCGAGCCCCCAACCACCCCTATCAGCACTATTGTGCCACCATAATTTGAGCTAGGGAGTTGCTGCTCATGGCTTCTTAAATTAGAGAATCAGCGCTTGATCTTGAAGTGTATGCCATGTTACCACATCGGATCCTTCTGTTGGCACAATTAGATGATGTTGCAGTCCATCTATAACGGGTATAGGTTGGACCCAATTGCAGCACAAAACACACCAGTATGTTTTTACAGTCTTTAATGAACTCAATAATCCAAACAGCAGCAGCACAGACAGAAAAACACAGTTCAGGGTATGGGTCCACGGGGAATTGAACCCTGCTCCTCTGTTTCCCAGACAAACACGCAACCCACAGGGCTATAGAAGTAGCAACAGTCCAAAAGTCCAGATCTCCACTAAACCCAATAGTGTGTTCAGCGAGAGGGCTACTGGAGAGGGTAGAAAAGGGAAACTCCCTGTTGGAAGGCTGTAGAGTTGGTACTGTGAACTGGGTTGCGTCGGCAGCAGGAAACCCAGCAGCAGAGCAGACACAACCTGAGTGGATGGCTGATCCGGAGTCGGCGGGGAGCCACTCAGCCAAAAGCAGACGAAGATCCAAAAACAGGCAGGCAGAACTCAGAGTCAGGGACAGAAGGCGGGTAGGTTTACCGGGGCTGAGACAAAGAGCGTTGGTCAGGGACAAGCCGATCAGAAATCAGGAGGACAGTCCGTTGAAGAGTGCTGGAAAGTCAGTCATAACACGAGAACAATCTGGCAAGGAGTGTCTGGAGAAGGGTGCTTATATCTGGGGTTGATAGCTGATGAGGAACAGGTGAGGAAGGTGGAGCAGACAGGTGAGTGGAGGTGAGTGGAAAAAGCTGGCAGGATACAGGAATGGATCGTGACACCATCAGTGTCTCAATCAGTAGCCTGGTCTGAGTTCATTGCACTGACAGAATAAAGAAAGACGCACGGACAAAAAAAGTATTATTTTTCATTACAAACCGTTACAAACTGATTGTTCAGGGAGAACGGAGAAAAAATGATTACTGCCAAAAAATATTGAGCAAAACTTTTAATCATGTAAAGATAGATACTTCAAGTCATCTCTAGAACAAACCCAAATACATTTGGGAAATGTTGGTGTCATATGGTCAACCCAACTTTAATACTGTAATTTTTAAATTATCACAGGTCAAGCTGTTGTCAAATAGGATGGCTCCAGCTTAAAGGAAATATATTAGCAGGGATAAAATGATACTGACTGGAACCGTTCTTGACACAAACTAATTTTTATGTACTTTTTTGTCAATGGTGAGTATACTTAACCAGTAAAGCTTTTACTATATTAGAATAAACCTAAAGATGTCGGCCTGCAAATCTCTACTAATTTAAGTTTTTATTCCTTGGGCAACAGTTCCTAATTCTGCTCAACCACAAAAATGAGACAGCACTTTGCTTTGTTTTGTTGGTCCACAATTCAAAAGCTCTCATAAACCCCCAACATTCACCCAAGCCAGATTTATACACTTTATATACCCAGCACAAGAGCTAGTATAATAAAGTTGACTGCTGTGTTGAATAATGGGGAACAAACTGGAAACATCTGCATGTAATTTTTTTTTGCAGTGCTACAGAGCATTGAACTTAGAAGAAAGAGGCCTCCAGTGGGACGCTGTCGCTTTATCTGCACAATTTAAAGTTAGGAAGTTGTTTACTAACACATTAGCCATATGCATTCGATACACAAGCTATAGGGGCTCTGCTAGTGTAGATTTGTCTTTCTGTGCCCTGATAGATACAAGGCATCCAAAGCAGCCCAATGGAGTGTGTTTTCATCGTTATGTTGATATATTTAGTTGCTGAGATGGTAATTCAGTCATTAAACATTTGACATACACAATGTTTCTGGATGTCCACAGTCAAAGTTTTGTAATCCATTAATATATTTGCTTTCTACATCAAATAAGCTGATATGAATTTACAAAAATTAGGATTTCAGTGCTGGTAAATGTCACATGGACACTCACATTGTGATTTGTCTTTCTCTGCTGATCCCTAGGCCTTTATTTCTCTGGCTCTTGTTGGTCACTTGGACTAACTTGATAAAATGATGAAAATTAGGTGGTCAATGATAAAGATCCCTATGACTTCACGAACACATTTTTGTTGTAATTTATACACAAATTATGACAAAACACATGTAATTCCCTTATTAAGTCCTTTATAATCCTCTGTATGTATATTATCTAATTAAACTGCAAATTGACTGAGATTTACAACTGTTAAGAGGTAATGCTACTTAGAGTATGACTTAAATTATGTTAATTCTTGAGCAGTGTTCAGATGTGGTTGTGTTCAGTAAATCATTTTTCACAAGCTTCAACCAGCAGGTTTAACATCAGGCACGCTGTTTGGAAAAAGCTGCCTATGGAAGTTTTACCAACACTGAATCGTAGAATGTTTGGCATAAATCCTGCAGGTATTATTTCACTTGAATTTCCCCTTGAAGTGCCCCTGCTGCAGTCTGCCAGCTCCATTTAAGTGAAGCAGCTGCTGCCTTCCAAACAATCAATGAAAAGATGTGGCCAGCAGAGTGCCACAAGGCACTAGCTGGCCATTTCATTAAGTTAAAAATCAGTGAACCTGGAAACTCTATCATCCACTGTGTGAAAAGCCAATCATTCTTAGTACACAGCACAATAACTCTTTATTAGCATGCAACATTCATATCTTCCTCAAGTGCTCTCACAATAATAGTTTTGCAAATGTTGCCAATATTGTTTTCCAACTGATTGTTGAATATTGTTTTCCAAAATGATTTAAGTGTCATTTGAGCAGATAGCATATTTTAAGTATTGGTTTAGCATTTAGCATGCGGTGCACATTTTATGTAGTGGTGAAAGAATGTGTGGGCCTATTCCCGGTCCAATTTGTCCTTTTTCTTTTTTTGTAATTATCAATGAGACTTTATTTCCCAGCAGATTAATAATTTATTCCCAAAGTGAGTGGTAGAAGACCCTGATCCTGCTGCTGTGTTTTAACATAATCTCAGTGCTGCTGCTGCATTGTGAAGCTCACCATGAGACTGAGAAATTATTAGGCCATTTATTAAATATAATTTTACATGCATGTCAATTTTGCACACTAAATACAGTAAATCCAGCATGCGGGACGCGATGAAGTCCATTTCTTCCATGTTTTTTGAAATATACCTGATCAAACACTTTTCTGGAAACGGCATGCATCCGTACAATTCTGCTCATACAACTACAGTCAGACAGGTAAGGTTAATTAGATGAGGCATGATATATAGCCTGCTCCGACCTCACTATGGTTTGCGTCCCATCATTCATGGTTTTCCCAGGCTTTAGAACCATTAAGCTGACTCAGACCCTCTTCAGAGCTTTGAAGCGGTCCCTAAGGCCCCCAGAATAAGGCACACAATCTTTTTAGTGGAAAGAATACAGATACAGCATCTTTGTCAACTATCAATGCAGGAGTACTTTTGAAAATGATGGCTAAAATAATACAAAAAATTTCAGGTCCACAGGGGTAGGTGTCTTGTTATATAATTAAATTACCAACGATTTCATTACACCCAGTCTTATAAGCACTTTTTCTTGTGAACCATGTGAATGAAATTGGTAGCTTCAGGCAAGCATGAGTTATAGCTAAATAAAAACTCTGAATGCAAATGAATGTTTTGACTTTCATTTTAAACATCTGACATTACCCAGGTATTTACTTAGATATAAGGAAATATGAACGGAGAGCTTTGGAATGTAATTTTGGTTGATTAAAGTTCTGCAGTTCTGAACAGCAATAGTCAGAGATGTCACAGGTTTACTTTATGTAGTGAGAAGGAAGTTAAACTTATTTTATTTCAACTTTTGTTGGAGGTCTCTCATCACAGTACTTATGCAGTCCTTCCGTCATCAGTAGACGATGAACAAAAACGCAAACGTTGGACCGCTTCAATGGCACTGATTAATCCTTAATTGTGAATGTAGCCTTTCTGCTTCAGCTCTCTTACTTACACAGGTGAATGCATTTCATGGTAATGCATATTTGGAGTACTTTAAGTGTGTTAGGCACCATTTTTGAGTGAAGTGGGAACAGTAGCTTCAGGAGGCTACAGAAAGAAAACAAACAAAGTTACAGCAAAGTGTTAGAAACGTATACCACCTGAGAGACAGTGGTGTTAAGTCACTGAACTGATTTAAAGGTCCAGTTGCAGACAAGCAGAGGAGAAATGGGTTTAGATAGATAATACATAAATAATCCTTTATTGATCCCCATAGGGGAAATTCAAGTGTTCCAGTAGCACAAGGCAAAGTGTCATGTACAAAAGTAAAAAGTGTCAAGTGTCAAAATACAATAGAAAAAAAGAAAAAGAAAAAAAAGGATAGATTAAATAAAAGAATAAATTAGAATAAAAGGTAAGAATATAGAAGAGAATACTGTATGACAGTAGTGCATAATATTGTGGTATTACAGAGCGGATATGTATATCCGGACTGTGGCATCAATGTTAGTGAGTGGTTATGACCGTATAACAGTAGTAACAGTAGTTATGACTGGATAGCTTCTGTCTTTGTGTGTTGGGGGGGGGGGGTAATGTTCAGTGTAATGACAGACTGTAGTTTGCGCCGCTGTTATACAGTCTGATAGCAGTTCAGTTCAGTCCTGCACCTGGGTGGGATTATGCGCTGGCTGAATGAGCTGCCCATCTGCCACAGCTCATCGTGGAGAGGGTGAGAGGAGTTGTCCAAGATGGATTTGATTTTGTCCTTCATCCTCCTCTCAGCCACTGTCTGCAGACTGTCCAGTTCCAGTCCAACCAAGGAGCGGGCTTTCTTCACCAGCTTGTGCACTCTTTTGGCATCTCCAGTCTTGATGCCTCCCGACCAGCACACCACAGCGAAGAAGAGTGCACTGGCCACCACAGACTGGTAGAAGACCTTCAGTAGCCTGTTACACATGCTGAAGGATCTGAGTCTCCTAAAGAAGAACAGCCTGCTCTGTCCCTTCCTGTAGAGGGCATCCGTGTTGTGAGACCAGTCCAGTTTATTGTTTATGTAGACCCCAAGGTACTTGTATGAGTCCACCCTCTCCACTTCCTCCCCCTGGATGATGACTGGGGCAGGGGGCCTCCTGCTCTTCTGGAAATCCACCACCACCTCTTTGGTCTTGCTGATGTTGAGCTTCAGATGGTTGTTGTTGCACCATGTGATGAAGCTCTTTATCAGTCCTCTGTACTCCTCCTCATCGTCATCACTGATGTGTCCGACAATGGAGGAGTCATCAGAAAACTTCTGGAGGTGACAGGAGCCAGAGTTGAAACGGAAGTCTGAGGTAAAGAGAGCGAGGAGGAATGGCGACAGAACAGTTCCCTGGGGTACTCCGGTGTTGCTCGTGACCACCTCAGAGACACAGCCATCCACTCTGACATACTGTGGCCGGCCAGTGAGGTAGTCCGAGATCCAGGCTATGGTGTCAGGGTGCAGCTGCATATCCATCCAAGGAGGCTGGGTTGGATGGAATTGAAAGCACTGGAGATGTCAAAGAACATGACTCTCACAGCACTTCCCTGACTCTCCAGGTGTGAAAGGGCCCTATGGGTCAGGAAGATGATGGCATCCTCCACACTGATGTGGGGCTGATATGTAAACTGCAGCGGGTCCAGGAAAGCAGAGAGCAGTGACCGCAGGTGTTTCAGAACCAGTCTCTCAAATGTCTTCATGACATGTGACGTGAGTGCCACAGGTCTGTAGTCGTTGGGAGCAATTGGACGTCCTTTCTTCGGTACTGGGACGGTGCAGGAGGTTTTCCACAGTTTGGGCACCTTCGTCAACCTCAAGGAGAGGTTAAAGAGGCTCTGGAAGACTCCCACAAGCTGCCCAGCACACACCTTGAGGACCCTGGGGCTGATGTTATCTGGCCCACTGGCTTTGTTGATGCGGAGTCTGGATTGCTCCCTCTGTACCTGGCTGGAAGTAAAAGTAGGACAGGGGGCGGGGGAGGGTTGCAGTGGAGGGTCCATTGTCATGGGGCAGTCTGGAGGGGGGAAGCTGGGAGGTGTGGAGAGTCTGTCCTTTGAAGCGGCTGGTGAACAGAGGGGGGGGTAGAAAAGTCCTTGATGGGGGGAGATCAGAGTCTCCAGCAGAGGTGTGAATGGGGGATGGGATGGTGGATGGAGACTCAGATCCACTGTCTGAGCACACATCGGTGAGGGTTGTGTCGAACCTATTGAAGAATAGGTTCAGCTCAGAAGCAGACTCAGTCTCCTGCAACTCTGGGTGCAAGTTTATTGCTGCCCGAGCACGATGAGACTCGGGGCAGCTGTGAACTGCTCTCAGCTAATGTTTACAATTACAGTGGTAGCAAATTGGAGATTGGTGGCCAGTTTGCATATCGACTGATGCTGAGGAGGAACTCTTTGGCTTTGGCGTGCTGGAATGTGTTTACTCAGCAAACAACAGTTTAATTGGGAAAATAATTTTCCAGCTGCTGTGGATTTCAGTCAGAGGCTGAGTGTGTGTAAGTATGTGGGCATTTACAGTAATCAGTAACAGGCTCCTAAATTATTAAAAGCAGCCAAGAGGAAATTAATGAACCTAGCTTGTTACTGGGCTGCATCATGAAAAGACCACCAACCACTCAGCCCCTTAAACAGACCTATCAAGATTCACTGCATGTGACAGTTGCCATTTTGTGTTCTGGTGGCTAATTGATCCTCGTGAAGACTGCCTGAAGAGAGAGCTCCTCACAAAATGCAGGAACAGGAGAAGTTATTGACAAATTGTTGGGAAGACTGAGATAGTAGTGCACATGCTATTGAGCAGGAAACGTTTCCTTAGGGCAATCATGAGCCTGGATCAATGTTATGGTATGGCTTAGAGTGAATGGGATGCAGCCTATGTTGATTAGAAGATGTGGATTTGGCATATCTGCTGTCTTTATGTAGATTGACACAGTAGTAAACTGAATGTATGCGATTGAATGAGTGTGAGTGAAAGTGAAGGAGGGAGAAAAAGAAATGAAGGTAGAGTAATTAACTAAAAAAGAACCTTGGTAAGACTTTCAGTACAAGACACTCGAAAAGGACAGAAGAAGTTACAGCAGTCGATTCAATACTTTGTTGCCCCCAAAGGGCCTGTGCCATTTTAGTGTTAGACGCTTAGCCAGTCCATCAGCACTTACTACCATAGAAGCTGGTTGTACTTCATCAGATCCACTGTCCTAACAAGGCCCCGACAAGGGCCAAACGCACTGCAACGGCTGAATGCGTCTCAGTTAGAGAAAACAGCTTCAAGTACAGAAACGATGCAAATTCACAAACTCAAACACAAGTCTAAACGAGGTACAAAAAGACGAACGTGGTGCAAATGAAAAAACGTGCTGCAAAAAACAAAGACAAATGCATCATCATCAAACGTGCTGCAAATAGAGAAACGACGCAAAGCACAAAACGATGCAAATCAAGAAACCACCTGCAAATGAAAAACGCTGCATAACCGGTCACTACAAACGGAAGTGCTCCAAACCTGCAGGGGGTGCTCTCAGCATAAGAGCTCAATGGAGAGACATGGGATTGAGAGAGAGACAGAACAGCTGACATAACCACGGTGTTTGACCATTCAGCGGGAACAGTAATGTGACTTTTATTTGATTATATTTATATATTATGTTCTTATTACTGTACAACGCTGCACATTATGTGATGTTTATTTTATTGTATTTTACACTGAGAGTGCCCCCTGCAGGTTTGGAGCACTCCCGTTTGTAGTGACCGGTTATGCAGCGTTTTTTGTTTGCAGATGGTTTCTTGATTTGCATCGTTTCTCTATTTGCAGCGCCTTTGAAGATGATGCATTTGTCTTTGTTTTTTGCCGCATGTTTTTTCATTTGCACCACGTTCGTCTTTTTGTACCTCGTTTAGACTTGTGTTTGAGTTTGTTAATTTGCATCGTTTCTGTACTTGAAGCTGTTTTCTCTAACTGAGACGCATTCGGCCGTTGCAGTGCGCTTGCCCCTTGTCAGCCACCGTATAACAGACTTACAGGTGCTTCCTTTACGCTTCCTCTTCCTCTCTCATCTTTTCTCGCCTTGAGTCTCCCTGTGGTGAAGGAGTCATTAGGAAGTGGGTAGATGCACTTTGTCAATGTGGCCTTGTAGTCCCCTGCCCTTCAGGCTGAGTCTGGCTGAGCTGGACCGGCACAGTGTTTCTCTAAGAGAAAAGCAAGGGCAGATGAAAAGTGGAGGGAGATGAATAGTTATCACTGGTAGACCCAGGAAATGAGGAAAAAAATGAAAAGGACACGGATGGATAGGTGCATGCAGCCCAACAGAATTACTCTTGTGTGGCCCGCCCAGAATTTGCCCTGTGTATAAATTGAGAGCAGCTTGTGTGTGCATCAATTATAAAAGGTAGTTATAGATAACCTTCGCCTTTATTCCAAAACAATTATACTAGTCTTGTTATCTCAGATGTTAATATCCTTCAGAGAAATTAGATTAACGCAAATGTCCTCTAGGTTGCCGTTAAATTTTCAGAATAATTGAAGCCTGCCTTTTTCAATTGACCTATTTGTTAATTATGGCTTAGTAACATTTTTGTCACAAAATGTCAAGCTTTTATGTTTAGTCTGAGTTGTAATATTCTTTGTAAGCATCAAAATACAGCTTGCTTTGTCTATGATGTGCAGAGGCTAGTGTCTGATATTTCCCGTTTCTGGTTTAGTGCCCGAAACTCTGTATTTAGGAGGAGGTTATAAGTGTTTGGTAGAAACTGCGTGAGCGCGTGCAGAAACATGATCTCCAGCCCCAAAAGAAAAGTTTCAATGACAAATACAGTAGAATGACTAGCTGCCTGTGCATCAGTGCCAGTTGTCAGAGCAATCAGGCACCCAGCTGGACTATCATTTGGTGCCACTGGGGTGGTTCAAAAGTAATAGGATTTCTTGCCCTGCAGAAACACAGTAGTCCTTCTGTGTGTGTTTGACCAAGAGGAATGAAGGAGGGGGCAGAAGGAGAAGAAGTCTGAGACAATGTGGGACTTTCTTCTGATTGAAAACAAACTCATTATTTCCCCTCAGGTGGAAACACAGTTATTTCCAAAATCATGTTGAATGGCTTTTTTTTTTTGTTTGTTTCCATTCTGTTTTCCCCCTCTGATATTCTTTGTTATATTGATAAGGGGTTATTTTTGTCTTGCAGGCTATTTCCTAAATCTTTTTCATTAGTGCATTAGCACTCAACTGAAGGACTTAACATAATTAAGATACCCATTATAAATCAAGCATACATACACACACATACATGCGCACAGATGTACATGTTCTTGGCACAAATACATTGTCATGCTTCTGATAAAAGGGTTTTAACACTGTTTTACATTATAAAAGCCAGCCTGACTGACAACCATTGCAAAATGACAGCTTGACGGCATACACTGCCACAAAGCATCAGTGTGCCATTTGACAGAAACAAGTATGGACATCACACTGGGTGATGTAGCAGTGAATATGACCTGCATGCAGAGTATAATTGTGCCTTTTTTTAAATCCAATATTTGCCATTACAGCTGAATCCTACAGACATAAATCCTTTTTCAGTGTAGTATGATTCTCTGCAAACTCTAACCAGAGAGAAAAGCCGTACATAAGGATGGAGACAGCACCAAACAGGCTTGATTGTGTTGTGCATAGGATTGTGTATATTATTGCCTCTTATCAAGTCTCAATCTGGAAGGGATGTTCCCTACTGTGTTTTTTGACTTAAAAAAAATTACTGAAGGAAATAGTGTAACAATGGCTGAATTTTAAGGTTTTTATTAACTAATAAGTGAGAAATCAAAACGTGCTCATTATATAAAGGGGCAGGTCAAAGCATAAACTAAATGAAACAGGTGAGCTCGGATATGTAAATGGCATAACATATTATGACAATGATGATTAAGCAGCTGATGGCTAACTTGAGAACTTGGGCGAACGAACGGAAGGTTTTTTGTCAAATACAGGGCGGATTTATCTAAGGAAGGAGAGCTTTTAAAGCTAAAATTTGGGTCAATATTGTCTAATAGCCATGCCTCGCACCACTCAGAACGGCCAGCTGGGAGAGCAGATAGACACAACCTTACTTTGGGTTGGCGACTCGACTGGCCACGAAAAAGGCAGGAGACGTCCTACGAGAGACGGCCGCGTCGAGATCCTCGTCGTGGCCTTCCAAGCAAGACTGGTTCTGGCTGAAGTGGCTGTCGGCCTGTCTTGTCCCTCTTCACCGGCACTGTTGTCCTTTGGGCGATTGGCTTGGTTATTAAGTTAATGTCCGAATTATTCTTCTCTTTCCTGATGAAAACAGACTGGAGCCGCGCGCAGCAAGAGCGGCCCTGGTTACCATGACAACTCGAGACGCTGGAGACTGAATGCAGTGCAGCCAAACTTGTCCCGGCCGCAAGCAGCCTTGGCTTCAAGTCGGAACTTAGCCCTTGTAGTTTAGCAGCTAAGTTCTGACTTCTGAGTTTCTTTTTGTTGTTGTTGTTGTTGTTGTTGCTCCGTCAGGTCTCCTGGGGAAGCTCTCCCCCTCCAGAGCTTCCCCAGAACTCCCCCAATTCACGACTCTCATAAAATTTCATATTGACTACTTTTATTTGGGGGCTGACCCATGGGCGTGGTCTGGTTGTCGGCGCGAATTAGGTCCAATCAAATTTCTCCCTCTAGTTTCACGGGATAACGAGTGCGGCTTTTGGATTTAAAGCTACGCCTTTCATTCACCCAAATTTAAAATTATATATAAAACAAAGAGAAATGTATCGTTTTGATAAATTCGGTTTTCTCTGCTTGTTGTGGTTGATTTGGTGGACATGGGTTTATCTTATTCACCTTAAAAAACACAATTAAATGGTTATTAGTTACTCACGATATCACAGAACACACAAACAAATGAACCAAGAAAAGAACATTTCATGCATATCTTGACTGGCTGTGGAAAATCGGAATTGCATGACTACGGACTGTGCATGAGGTTTCTTTTTCTTTTTACAGAACATTTATAAGCAAAAACCAAGCACACAGATTACGGTGCTCAGGCAATGCGCCATCGGTTCCGGTGGTTCGCCATTCAGGTGGCGCTGTGGTTACATTAGTGGAATAGTTCATTGTCCAGTGTTAATTTTATTTCTGCCAAATTACTTCGTAGAAGAGTGGTTCGAACAGCTGTGAAGTCCTCTTCTTGCAGGGGAACCAATTCGGCATGTTTGCAGTCTGTTATTTGACCAGCATAGTCAATTTATTATTATATCACTCCTTGTGTTCTTGTTGGCCTGGATGCATTCAATAGCGGCAATTTACAATGGTATGATAGTGTTCTCAGGTCAACCCGGGGTTAAATGTCACAGAATTGTACCTCTCTGAAGGGAGGTTTGGCAGGTTTTGCTGATTTGTGGTGTGAATTGCAATTTAGTGCCTGGGAAAGCAGGGTCTCCTGATGCCAAAGTCAGATAGGAGTCTAGGATGGCACTTAGCAGAGACCTGTGAAATCTCTGGTTAGAGCAATAGTCTCTTTGAAAGTTTGAGGGGTGTGGGAGATTGAACTCCCCCCCCCGGACCTCACAATAATTGTAAAGCAGCAATCAGTCACATTCAGTATATCAGAATTAATAGCTGCATTGCTATTTTCTGTGAAAATAAAACTGAAATGATTTATGTAGGGATGTCCGATAATATCGGCCTGATATTAGCATAATTATGTAATATCGGTGAGAATTGTTATCAGTTTTTCCACCGATGATGAAAACCCGATAACGCAATGCCTGGGTTTCGCTAAATACGCTGGAATCGCTTGTGGGGTCCTGAGACATTTACCGGCGCACAATCGATGGCCTCATCAAACCGCGCCAGGAGGCAAAATAACAACACCACTGTGTGGTTAGTCGTGGCTAACAAACTTGCTCACTTGCTCACATGTCCGTGGTCTGGAATTTTTTTAAAGTTTCACCTGCGGATAACAAAAATGCAATTTGTAATGAATGCAAGGCGCTTGTCAAGCGAGGGGGAGACAAGACTTCGTCCTTCAACACTTCAAATTTAGTCACTCACATCAGGAAGAACCATCCCGAGGTACACAGAGCGTTTGTGCAGCAAAGCAATGCAAAACAATTAGGAAAGGACGCACTGAAAAAAAGTGTTGTTTGTACCTGATAGAAATGAGCAGTTTTCAATATATTAGGCTGTCCTACACTACATGTTATTTTTGTTTACTTTAAATGCTGCAAAAAGTTGTACAGGACAGGTACAATGTTGTGTACAATTTGTGAAGAAGTCAGATTTGTCCTAGTTGTAATGGGCATTGTCAGGATGATCTCAGGAAGAGCTGTTGTTTGAGAGAAAATGTTCTGTATAAATATGGCATTTTTCCATAATTTAAGTTGAGGTGGTGTTTTTATTTTGTACAGACAATGTTGATTTGTGGAATGCCTCTAGTGGGGCATCACAATAAAAGTAGGTAATGTGTTAATTCCACGACAGGAGATATGTGATGTGACCTAAAAATAGTTTTGGGGAAAAACGGCTGCATATATCGGTATTGGTTGATATTGGAAATCGGAAATTAAGTGTTTGGAGGATATCGGCAAAAAGTTAATATCACACATCCCTAGTTTTATGTCTTTGGTATTGAATTCATGTGTGATCAGCAAATTAGAGAGCAGATTGTTTTGTTTTGGGGTTTTTGATTTTTTTTTTACATAGTAAATAAATTAATCAATCAGAAAATTGTGTTGATTGCCTTTTAAGTTACAGTTTGTAATTGTGTTAAATGACAACAAAGCCCTTCCATATTATATTCTTTAGTGGGTGTGGTAAAGCCCCGAATTCCTCAATCAATCAATCACTGGGATGAAATCAGTCACTGTTGCCCTACTACGCTGATGTTGAAGGGAATGCCCTCACGTGGTGTACGTTTGTTTTTGTTTTTGTTTTTTTTAATAGAGTGGAGATCATTGAGTAATGTACCCGTTGGAAACTTCAAACTTGGTGTGTTTGGCACTGTAAAGCATTGCCTCCAGAAATGTTCATGGATTGGTCAGGTCTGTTACTATTTCTTTGAAGATTGGTAATTGACTACTGCTTGAAATGTAGTGCTATGTATAAGGTTTACTTCACAGTGTCCCCGGGGGGGTTGAACTCACTCTCTGTGAAGCATCTGATCGATCGTTAACTTTAAACTTAGTTGATCCTGCTTCTCCTGTCCATCAACAGGAGCCAGTTGCGGTGGGAAGAGGCCAATAGAGAACATCCATAGGGACATTTATCTGTCACCTGCATGAGGAGGCTGGCCTGCCACTTTTTTGGGATTGAAGCTTTATGAGAAAAGATGGTAAGCAGACCAGAGCAGATGTCTCTTGCTCCAAGGATCCATCAAAGGCAGAAATGCTTAAACTAAGATTCATAGATCGAGCAATTAGCTTAGTGAAAGCCCCTGCTCAGCTTGGCTGCCCTTTTCCATGTTTCAGTTACTCTGAAAGGACCGGTCTACCCTCAGACTGTTCCAACTTGTTGAACTGTGAATTTCATGGGTTCTCATCTGCCCTTCAGGTCAAAACTCAACAACCAAAATATTTAAAAATACTTTTGGCTCTGCAGTGTTCACAGTACGTGGTAATAGACTGACAGTAACAGTACTTGCGACATCTGGAGGCATTATTGTTTTTGCGTTGTGATTACATTTTGGTCGTCAGAGATCAAAGTTCAAAATCACAGAGTCTGTGTGTCTGTTCCATTCTTATGAGGGAGAAATATCAAGATTGCCTGGTGGGAGTTTCACGTGGCACCAATGTCCATTTGCTCTGAATGATGAATTGATAAACGGTCAAGATCACTGTGACCTCACAAAACACATTGCTATAATTTAAGATTTTATATCGTCACTATGACAAAAATGCACTTAATCTTCCAAGTCTTTACTTCAACTGTAGATTGAAATTTGACTGATTGGCAGAGGCGTATAACTAAAACTTATTTGGTCAGGACTATGTAAGACGGTTTGATTATTGAAACAGAATATTAATTTAAGTCAATTAACAGGTAATTAATGTGTAAATGATAATGCAACTGTCACTGACATTTATAAATAATTAATTTATGAATTGAAAAAAAAAATCACCAACATAAAATAATCATTTGCCACCCAGGAACTTTTACTGTTGGGAACAGTAAATTTTACCTTAACATTGTCCAAGTCTGGATAATTGACAAAAGATTAATGGATGGACAGTACAATAGTTTAAAAATCTTCCATCTTATTATAGACTTGTCATTATCTCCTGCAGTAAGAATGGTGAACCCAACAGTGCTGACCATAGCTGACCATAGTTCTTCTTCATTTTCTGCTTGGATGCACAACACATATAACAGAGGAGGCTAGAGGAGATGAGGGAGTGAAAGAGGACAAGCTTACAAAACATTGCTGCTTTTTTTTTTTTTTTTTTTTCCCCCAATTCACATCTCACTTCATTAATTTCATTTCATTTCTACGATGATCTGGCCTAATTTGTGAAATCATTACAGGTGACAAACTCTTCCTTGAATTCACTTGTGACCAGGATGGTGGGATGAAAATGATCTGCTATCACTCAGCACTGTTGTCTCTCCCAAGATGCATGAAACGCTGTGCAATCTTGAATGGGATTATCCTTGATTATACTCTACACAGCCACAACAATATTGAAAGGTCCCTATGGGGCCCTTGCTAGCTTACTCATACCTCTGCAGATTCATCCTTTGCCAGGAAAGCCTGACCTAAAGGCACCACAAACAGCTTTTGTGCCCCAGCCTTATTTTTCTGAATGTGTTCTACCACTATCTTGTTATTATAGCCAACCTTCCCCTTTGAAAAGCACTAATGAACAAATGGATTGTGAAATTTGATTACTGTTGCACTTGTAATAGCCCACGTCTGGTTCTTTATACATCCCCATTTCTGGTGGTGGTGTGTCAATTTACATTCATCATTGATAATACAATAGCCAGCTACAATATATGGGAAATGAAGAGCATTATGGGGGCACCGGTGGCGTGGTGGGTATAGCACGCGCTCCATTAAGAGGAGGCTACAAGGTCCTCATTACTGACACTGGTTTGGGTCCAGCCTGTGTCATTTCTCTTTGTTTGCAATGATTGCCCCCCCCCCCCCCCCCCCCTTTGTTTCCCCCATTTCATGTCACTCTTCAAGCTGTCTAATTGAATAGAGCCAGGAAAAAAAAAAAAAAAAAGAGCATTTACACGATCACAAAAATGGCCTTCTGAACTCATTACGTTATACAGTGATACAGTCCAGTTAGTGCCATTTGTCGCACTGAGTATTCACAAAATTTCAATACTGATAATTTCACTTTGTTACTGGTTCCTGAATAATAAGTTTTTCGATCAGTTTTATGAAATCCATTTTAACAAGTCGGCATTACACAAAACTGGAGTTTTATTTTTCAGCTCCTCAACACCTTCAGATTACCTCCTGAGCGACTGCAGCTCCAACAAAATATAGGAGCACAAAGGATCAAAATTTAAACAACACAATAAGTCAGTGAATATAGTTTCTAGTTCAAAACAAACACGTGCAAGTCATTATCTAAGGCTCACTTCTGCATAATTACAACCATTAAATCTCACTCAGCAGATCTTTTTAAAAAACATACAGGTCTGCTTTGTCAGGTAACAGAGAAGCCCTATCCAGGCTGGCAGTCTGCAGCAGAAGAAAATGGATGCTCTGAGGGTGTGGATGATGCTTGTACACAGAGATCAGAAAACAATGCAGTCTTCTGCATATATATTTATTTTGTGCACTATCAAGTGCTTTATTAGATTTGTCATGTTGCAAATACTATCTTAGCATTGAGCTTGATGAAATGTGGCCACACTTGGGATCTTTTGGCCGTCTTTAAATATTGCACCAATTGTCGATGGGACACAGACTGGCCATAATGCAGCCTCTCAAATGATACATACATGGTGTGAGCCCCCTCTCTGGGTGTAATACAGCATGTACAAAGCCATTCGCCAGCAGTTTTTGATCTTGGTACATCAAACATGCTTCGTGCTCATTGGCCCACTACCATTGATGAGATTAACCATTGTTTGATGGTATGGAGGCGTTTCGGTCGGTGCCAAAAAGAGTATCAACTTCGAACCCCCGGCCTGAACTGTGCCATTACTGGATTTTGCTCCACTGTCTGACGGATTTAATAGGTGTTACATTGTGTCACCATCACCGCTCCTTCAGGTCAACCAGACCAGGGCTCTGAGGAGTATGATTTCTAAACCTTAGACTTGATGTAAAAATGTGCAATTGACCCAATCTAATGTCTCTGCTACACCGAGGGAACTTGAGAGATTGAGGTGGCTGTGGAGAAACCTTAGTCATGTCTTGTTTTTTTTAGCTGTGTTTAAAAACCCTGTTGGTCCATTTTAACTGCAGTCATTTGGGCAGCTCACTGAGGAGCTGCTCACCTTCACCCTTTAGGGGTCAAGGTTTCTAAAAGCCTTTCTCTTTCTCTCTATGAGCTGTTCAGTATGGACATCAATGGGCCCATACCACTCTCAACATCATATCCTGCACTCTCCCCTCACTCCGTCTGCTCAGAGCTACTCTGTGCTGTCTGCCACCACAAACCCTCCCCTACCAGCCTGCTCTGCCATGGCCATGCCATCCACCTCTGCAGGACACCCAGGGGCCAAACGTCCCCATTTGTCACAGCTGGTACCTGACAACCTGTTCCACTCATCAATATCAGCTCCAGTGACTCCTCTGGCACAATCACCTGTGCCCCCCCCACGTGCTCAAACATCAGCTCAGGTGGCCAATCTCTCTGCTCAGCTGCATCCAACCTATTCGTTAACGCTGAGGTTTCTGTGTGCAGTGAAATTGTTGAGAATGAACAGCCTATCATTCGATTTCTGAAGCCACCTGCAGCTCTTTTCTGTCTATTTAGCATAAGTTAATCTTTTCTGCCAGAATTTCACTAACAATATTCATGTTTTTGATTAAGAGTTTTGGATTAACCCTGAATCATGACCCAAGGGTTTTTGTTTTTACAGGTCCCCATGAAAGCCTCAGCAACCTCATTTAGTCTTTCCACCTTTAAATTTTCTTTTTAATTTTTTTATTTTAAAGAATCAATTTTTAGTTTTATTTTTGAATCATCCAGAACATGTTTATTGAAGAATTTTTAGATATGCTCCAGTATAACACAGGGCCTTTTGTTTATTAAAATTCATCTTTGTTTCATTTCTGCCTCCGCACTTTGATCTGATTTTATTAAACTTTAAAACTTTTAAGTTAACTCAGTACATCAGTTACAAAATATTTATTTTTGACCTTTGGACCCCAGTGGTTTTGCTCTAAGTGGTGCTCTCGCTCTCTCTCAACTTCAGTCTCTGTTCTTCTCTGCCAAACTTTTAATGCAACAAACACATTTTATGTCCACATGAACACCAGGGCTTCAATGTAAACTCAATGCTTTTGGTATCCACTGCACAAATATTTTAGATTCCATCCACTATCTCAAAAAGTGAAAGTAGAAGATGCATAAGATGAGTATGGCCTTCATAGCTGATGTCAACTTATCAAAGGACTCTTGTTTTTCTCATCTGATAATGAAATGGAGTCATAATCCTATTATTCTCATAGAACCATAAACCGTGTGATTGGTCACCCTCTGGCTTGCCAGCTGTGATGAAAATTGTCATTAGTTCTTTAAATAGAAATAATAATAAATATATATATATATATATATATATATTTTTTTTTTAGATGCGTGATGTTGACTCCCAGCCATCTTCAGCACTAACTCCACATCTCTGACAACCCTAGAACATGCAAAAAGCAGTATTCCGGGTGATTGGTACAGAGATATTAGAGATATTAGCCTTTGTGAACTGCTCTCTATCTACGGGCCTATTTCCTTTCAATTTCAAAGATCCCGCTGTCTATTGCCCCTTGACCCCTAATCATCACCTTTGTTGCTTTGGATTGATTCATCTCATCATTCTAACAAGTTCTTCACTGCTGTGCTCGGAGATGCTTCCTCCTCTCATACAGATGCTACTTCATACTTGACGTGCAATCATGCATGGACATTCAATACTATGCAAACGATATCCAGTCAGATGTCCAGATGGGGCTTAGTACCAACAATTTGTCATCTATTATCTCTTGTCTAGATGAAATTAAGAATGCAAAACTTGCTAATAGTTTTCTACCATTGAATGAATTGGAAATAAATGAAAACCTCCTGGTTCAGCAGACTTGTGTTCAAGTATGATAATGCTAAAAAAGAGGCCTGTAACCTTCACAGCATTGGCTGCACTCGTCAGCTCTGGAGTCGACATCCATTTTGATACACAGTCTGTGCTTTTAACACGTCCTGAGAGAGGCGGCCACATCCAGATCCTGGCAGGCTTTCAGAGTATTGTTTGCATTCTAGAGCCTATTTTCAACATCTCTTGAGGGTATCTCTTATGAGAAACAGAAGGGGGACTGCTGCTCCATTATGCTCCACAGTATGATATGTTTTAATTTCTGGAGTGTTTGAAAGGAAATGATGATGTTATAAATGTGAGTCAGTTCCCTGAAAGGTGAACAATAGCTGCCTTATTTCACAGCTCTTAAGATGCTTTGGTAAAATACAGAGGGGAAATAAGGGGAATTCTGTGTAGTTGACATAAATATGTCTGCAGGGGAAGGCAAGGCCTCCTGTAAAATACAAAGCACTTACTGATCCGACAGCCACGAGTGCAGAAACTGGGTCCGCAAAGTACTTGAAGTCCCACAGGTGCATACAGTGTGTTGACCGCCCTTCATCAAACTGGGCTTACAATCACAGTATATCGATCACTCAAATCCTAGAGATGTTGGGTCCTGAAATTTTCATTTGTTGTTGTAAAAACGAGGGAGAAAATAGCATTTTTCTGTTGGTAACTGTGAAAACAGATACAGTTAAATAAACAGGCACACAATGCAACACACACAGGGCCTTTTAAGTGCATTGTGTCACCCTGAAGCGGTCTTTGTCTTCTTCAAATGGGAAGAAGGAATGACAGTGCAAGAACAGCAACATCCTCAAACTTGGCTTGAAATGTACATAGTTAAAGTATTCATAAATCTGAAATGGGATTGCTATTATGTGAAAGCAAAGAAAGTTAACTATGCTCACAGCACAATTTATGTTGGACCATCAAAATATATTTAGTTTATCCGTTGAAATCTGTGTTTTTGTCTTACCTCTGGATTGCCGTCCACATTTTTTTACTTTGCTCCTGTCATATCGGACAAGCTACATATTTATAGCTTGAAGAAATGCACATATGAGCAAGTTTATTTTCTTTTCTTTTTTTTCAGGCTTTGTGAATGGCTACTTACTCAGTTAAATTTCACATGACCACTTTTTATTGTTTGTGTGTGTATCTATGTATATATATACATATGCATAGTGATATGAGTGATTACCAGCCAGATGAAGCCATCAGTATGCACTCCAACGTGCAGAGCAAAAACTGGGGAGCCAAGCCAGATCTTTTATAGATGTGAAGGACTGGCTGCCATATTGTTCCAGTGGTCCACTGTTCTGGCTGTGTTAGGCTCTTCACTGAACTGTTTCTAACATAGGAACAGATCTCCTAGGACCCAAGTAACATTGTAAGAGTGGGTGTTCTGTTCTGAAATAATTCAATCTAAGGTGCCATATATTAACCTGTGGGGGTCTTTCTCCTATTGCGAAAGAGGGTTTTTTATATCAACTCTCGATTGTTCCCATATCACAATCTTGTTACAGCATCCAGCCTTGAAAAGGAAGGAAGTGGATGATTTGATTGTCTCCACAAAGAAAAGGACATTGCAGAGTTCTTCATCTCACCTTGTTTCTGCTACACAGCTGTGGCATGTTCCTTTCCTCATGATCACATCAACAAACTTACCAATGGTCACTTCACTTATACACATAAGATGGGGGTGTTGTTGGAAGAAAAATGTGTTTCTTTCATTTTGCAAACTCTTACAAGGATGCGTCATACATAGCCTACTGTAATGTTATTCTGTCTGGCCTAATTGTTCATTTTGATCATTTGAGCCATAACAAAACAGATTCGATTCTAGGTCACATCCATCTCTGAAAGAACTCAGCCCAAAATTAGCTGAGGTGAAAATGTTCTTTTGTTGCTCAATCCAACAATTAATTTGTGTATTAAGTTGGAGATTTCTTCTCTCAAGAATTAAACCTGATCTATTTAGTACAAAAAATAAACTCTCTAACTATACATAGACTTTCTTTTCTGTGCAGTTTCTCGCTGAGGCAATCAATTGCATCACAATAAAAGCGCGGCAGCACTCAGTTGTTTTATCGGTGACTTTTTAAAAAAAAAAATTCTGGTTCATCAGGAGATTAAAATTTAGAAATTATAAAATTGCACAGTAAGTTGCCCTTTACATAAACCATACTCACCATTAGCAGCTGGTCTTCATAGACAAACAATCCACACTTGTGCACACACTGTCCCTGTGGCCAAACTCTCCATCACTCTGAGTTATGGTGGCTACTCTGAGCCTGCTGGAGCAGCCACAGACTCATCCCCATAGACCTGTTGTACATGGTTCAGTGCCTCATTTTCAATTGTTATTAAGACCCTCATAAATCACCCTTGAATGTATGTGTGTGTGTCTGTGTGTTTTCGCGTGCGTGCATTTGTGTGCGTGTGCGCGAGCATGTGTGCACTTCCCCATGTTATGGTCTTGAACAGCTTGTTCACACATTAGCAACGTGGATGGCCTGACCCCCGAGCATGCACCTGCCATGTTCCTCTTCATCAACACTTTTCAGTGGACTATTAAAGGCTGACTTATCTGAACCTGTGAAGGGAGATTTTTTTTTCCCCTCCTCCTTTCACATTTCCTCTTCATAGTGTTGACACGCCTCATGTCAGCATGTGGTTTAAATCAGCTGGTTGTTCCCATCCTGATCTTTATATTTCTCTGATTCTGTTATCACAGTGCAGCTTCCATTGTCCACCATTTTTGGAGTGCTCAGTGGTTTGGTTGGTTATTGTGTATTATTTTTCTTTCATTCCCTGTATTAAATGTCACTTTTACCATCAGCAGCTGGTGGTCATTTTTAATTTATTTCATGTTTTCACTCTGATTCTGCTGCTATGCCCAGTTCCAAAAACCCTCTGTTTCATACCCAAGGAGTAGGTTTTTGCATATAGCTGCTGGTGCAGTTTCTCTTTTCATGAGCCAATTTTTTGTGCTCTGCTATGGGATAATATGTGTCCTCTGGGTCTTGTGGGGGTCCCTAAATCCTCATCCTGGGCTGAACCCATGTCACATTGCAAGCTGGCTATATCTTTTCTTGCCAGTTTTTTCCATATCCTCCCTCCTCTTGAGAGAAGCAGTAATATTTCTTCAATAACTTAACTTTGTGTGAGGGCCATATACTGACCACAAGCACTGTTCTGTTTTGAGGACTTAATTTTCATCTGCATGTTTCTGGTTTTCCTCTCTCTAGTATTGTGTTGAGCTTCAACTCTTGAAAACAAAATTCAATCTTACACAAGCTGCTTCTTTGCATTCTTGGGCTATTCACATAACCTAGCGTTTAATTGGTTAGGGTAGAGTCATCATTTCCCCCACAGAAAATGTTTATCAAGGGCAGCATCAGATTTAATAATTGAGTGGATTGGAAGTGGCCATTTGATATGTATCAGCATCAAACAAAAATATTACAACAGTGTCACAAATTTAGAGCACCTCAATAAGGGAAGGGCATATTCATTTCTTTCCCACCCAGACTTATCCTGGCAACCTACCAGTTATTGAGCCAACCCTTTCCCAACATTGTCATAGCATAAAGAGGCTGTTTAGACTGATAAAAAAAATTTTCAACAGTGAACCTTCAAGTCTTCATCAAAGATGAATATTTTTTTCTTGTTTTGTTCATGTGTATAACAAGAAATTTTTGGGGGGAAAAGCACATGGACGTTACCTAAAATGCTGGCACTATTAATTCAACCCCTTTCATTTTATTCTCCATGCATGTCTAACTTTTGAGGTATTCTAGAATCTATTGCAACTCCTTTTAAAGGATGAACATGTTTGAGGAGTTTTCCTCAGCTCCGACTATTCATTTTGCTTGTGGTGCCGCCTTCGGTTGTAAAATTAGATAGATGTACTTTAAAACAGACATTAATATTCCCCAATTTGGGTTGTAATGTATTTCATGGAATATGTTGAGGCATTAAATTGTTGTTGATTTAGTTTGGTCAACCATTTGGTTGATGTGCATTATGGTTTAAGATCAATATGAAAAATTAATTATGACGTGACGTCTTCACATTTTTGTGTGATCAGAACTGAACTGATTCGTTGTGACGGCTTAACTGTCTAAATGTCCTTGGCCAAAGTGCTAGAAATACAAACTTCTAACTAACTAATAGTTTAGTGGGATATTTAATAAGTTAGTTAGCAAATTTACTAATTCCCTGCTACACGCAAAAATGATTCATCATTGCTGGTCTCAGTGTGTTGGTGGGTGTTCATCTATAAATTGCCCTAATCTGATTACAATATTCAAAGCCATATTGTCATTTCAGTGAACAAATTAAAGTTTTTGAGACGTGTAGGAAAATGTGTCATCTTCAAACTTGGCTTGAAAAGAGAGCATAGAGGGTAGCACGGCGCAGAGGCATACAGACTGTACAAGGATAATCCTTTGACTGCCTCAGTATGGAGATGCTTTGAATTTGCTCCTGGAATACAGAGCTCCTTTCAGAGAAGAAAGAAAGGCAGTGAAAATGATGCATGGTCAGGTGACTTGGTTGCAGCTGGTCCTGTCTATCTTCAGGTTGTAGAAGAATAATAACAACTGAGAATTCTGCCAGCAGGCAGAGTTCGTCATAGGGAATCTGCTCACTTTGTGGCAGTGATGATACACAGTCAGAGTGTTTCCTGTCTTCCTACTGTGGCATGATGAGAAATAATGCAAGCATTTGGCAACTATTGTTGTAGGATGCTGTGTTTGCCTGCCTACTAACTCAAAACACGAAGGAGTCTTCCACCCAGAGAGTGTGTATACTGTAGGTTTTCATGTGGAGCCCAGAAGGGCAGAAGAGGCAACATCAAACTAGCGGAATATGACCAAATTTGCAGGGAAGGTCACACGCAGGGCAAGCTTAAGCAGTAGTGCACTTATAGCTCTGCCCTAAGTCCCTGCCTTCCCATGCTTTTAGCAGAGGACTCTAAATATTTGGCGTTTTGTGGTTTGAGACTATGAGCAAAGTGATTGATTGTCAGGTTGAAATCACATTTTGGAAACAGTCAAAGTTAGCCATCAATCACTGTATGTCCTGCAGGGAGGACACTTGGTATACTTAAGACAATCTTTTTTATTTTTTTTTCCCAAACCCATGCCCCCCGACCTCCACACACACATAACTCACCACTATATTCACTGTAGTATAAGAACTACTCTTAAATCTTTCAAATATTTATTACATACAGAAACATTAGGGGGTGGACTAGTAGAACATGTTGCATGATGGTGATGATGACAAAAAAATAAATCTTTGATAAGCAATTTAACAGCAGACAGCTTGATTTTCTTTAGAAATTTGGCACTAAACAGAAAGTGAAAAAAATATTTAAGGCCCTATACATGGGTGGACGTCAGTATTTTCTATTATGGCACCAAGGCATATCAAATCATATTTATTTCTATAGCACCAAATCAGAACAAAGTTACATCAAGGCACTTTACACATAGAGTAGGTCTAGACCAAACTCTTTATGGCGCTGTTAAAGAGAGTTAGTATTCATGCAGCAGTGTTCTGAATCAACTGAAGGCTTTTCAGAGAATTGTTGGGAATCCTGAAAGTAATGAATTACAGTAGTCTAGTCTAGAGGTAACAAATGCATGGACTACTTTTTCTGCATCCTCTTGAGACAGGATGTTTCTGATCTTTGCAATATTGCGGTAAAGAAAGGGTGTCCTAGAGACTTGTTTTATATGAGCGACAAAGGACATGTCCTGATCAAAAATGACTCAAAGATTCCTAACAGTGGAACGGGAAGCCAAACTAATGCCATCCAGGGTGGTTACTTAATGCTTCTGTAAGGTGCTTAGGGCTAAGTACAATGACTTCAGTTTTGTCTGAGAGCAGAAGAAGAAACTACAGGTCATCCAGGTGTTTGTCTAAGATGTGCCTGAAGTCTGATTAGTTTCAGTCGGCTTCACTGACAGTATAACTGAGTATCATCAGCATAACAGTATATAATATTGCCTAAGGGAAGCATGTATAGGGTGAAAAGGATTGGTCAGAGAAATGTAAAGCTGTTGAATTTTGGCTCTGATTGTTACGATTTTATTAGTAAAAAAAAGCCCATAAAATCCTCGCTAAGAGCTAAAGGAATCAATGGTTCCACTGAGCTGTGACTTTCTGTCAGCCTGACTACAGTACTTAGAAGAAAACAACAATCCCAGGTTTCTCTTATAAACACAGAATAGTAGGAGCTTCTGGCAATGTGAAGAGCTTTTTTTAAAAAAAATATGTTTTAAAGCTTTCTTTCCAGGCTAAGTAGAATTCATCTACATTACTGGACCGCCACTTCCTTTCCAATTTTCGTGACGCTTGCTTTAAGGCACGAATTTGAGGGCTATACTTAGGTGCCAGCCTCCTCTGGTTTATTACTTTCTTTTTCAGAGGAGCCGCAGAATCAAGATCTGAACACAGTGAGCCCATAGTGCTATTCACAAGGTCATCAATCTGTGTAGGGAGAGAAGTCCTCTGTTGACTTTAGGCATGGCAGTTTAGCAAATGATGACTGAATATTCTCCTTAATTTTAGCCACATCATTTACAGATAAACATCTGCTATAGCTGAATTTGTGGCCAGATGCTTTGCAGCCATTTATTGTAAACCCAAATGTTATGAAGTAGTGGTAATGAGAGTAGTGATTATTATAAATTAATTTATACTAACATCAGTCATTCTGGTGAAGCCAGGTTTCAGGGATGGACGTCATCTCCCCTAATCAGACCAGGTCTCCCCCAGAAATTCTTCCAGTTATCTATAGCCCACATTGTTTTTTGGACACCATCTCGGCAACCAGCGGTGGAATGACGACGTGGGGCTATACATGTCATCACTATTGATTAAACACTTCCCTGTTGATTAAATAGCATTTATTTAAGTTACAGTGTAACGTGCACTAAATCCTTGAGTGAGATTACTCAGAACCATGCGTCCTCTGTGACATAAAATCAATGTTCAAAGGGGAGAGAAGAACTGGTGCAAGTAATAGTACTGATTTTTAATTTTAAGGCCTGAAAACACTTTGTCTGCATTGAATTCATTAAGTGCGTTTCACAACTTTTTTGAGTTAGGACTGATTCTCATTTGATGCAGCAGACAGGCTAGCTAGTTGGCTTATGAGGTACCAGGCACATTTCCACACTGGAAGCAATAGCTATCTGTGAAAGGGGAATAAAAGTGTCTGCCCTACATGGGAATCAATCTTCTTCAAAGGCAAGGGAGGATATTTCAGGAGCCCCCTGGCTGTCTGTGATAACCCATAAACAGATGATGGTACAGTGTGTGTGACCATGTGTTTTTGTGTTCCTGCAAGTGTGTATTGACAACATTTAACAAGGCTTTTAAATAATTAAAGCCAGTAAATGGGAAACTAATGGTTCCTCTGGTTTACTAGATTCCATCATGACAGGACAACAAACCCTGCCAATCCTCACTCTGGCGTCTTTATAGTTGTTTGCGTTCATGATGAGGGATGTGGAAACCTTGAACACATGACATTTATTCAGAGAATGAGTTTTGTACATCAGCCCTGATATTGTCCAAAAGATGCCTCCTGCATTTTTAAATTAAACTTCTTCTCCTTCAAGCTCTGGCTATCTCGCTCTTAGACGATCACATTTTTTTTTTTTTCTTAGATGATCACAATTTTGTTGTGTTCGTCAGTAATGAAAAATGCCTACCATATTCTGGTTTCCCCTCATCAACTGGGCTACTCTGTGTTGTTCAAGATGGGTTTCTTGTGGGACCCTTGGCTATCCATTTATGGTCCCTATCAGCCTCACACATGTGCAATTGCTATATTGACTTGCCCTGAGCAGTGATAACATCTCCATTTAATCCACAGCCACCTTGTCTGAAAGAGGGGTTCAGTAATTGAGCGAGAGAGAGAGAGAGAGAGAGAGAGAGAGACAGTAGATGGTGACAAATGTCTAGCGGCTCACATTTTTTCTTGAATTTTTCTGCACAACAATAATGGTCTCTAAGCATGGTTGCTTTGGCTGAACAAGTTGTTGGGAGCCCAGAAAGACTGTTGCCTGTTACTGAGATGCAGGAGCTGATGTGAAACTGGTGACATGGGAGAGGATTGGAAAATCTGTGTTCAAGTGGGACTTGCATAATTAGACATAATTATGATTTTAATATAGAAATCTTGAATTTTCAACTTTTGCAAAAATACACACTTATTACCCTCTTGCTCGTCGTTTGCACACGGTGTATGCTTTTCCCACCGAAACCAAATTTGGGTTGCACTTCATAATACTGCATAATAAATGAATCTTTGGGGAAGATGAATGTTGTCTCTGGAATATCCATACTTTGGTTTACGTTTGATATACTGGCTTTGATCTGCAGACTCGCCACCAGCTGACGTACGAGTTGTGCTCTCTAGTGACGCTGCTACAACTGTGGTGGCTGAATCATTTTCACTGACAGTGTAAACATACTCATCCGTATGAATTGGGGCTAATAATTATCCCCTCCACTAGCTGAAAGTAGCCAGTGAAAATACAGATGTTTCCAGTAAAAGAACACAAGCAGAAAATATTTATTACATTTTTGGGGAAACTGTGTGGTACAGATTGAATCACTTGCTACCTTATGATTAGAAATCGAAAATCTGACAATCCACGAGTTTTTGGGCAATGTAATCATATGAAATACAAAATTTGCATAGGAATTCAGTTTTACTTGAAAAGTAGACCTGAAGACTGAAACCTGAAAAGTAGCCCACTGTAGCAACAGAGTCATGCTTATGGCACGCTGAACCGGACCACACCAGCTTGTCTGTGAAAGCAAACGCCATAATGAGCAATGATAATTGCCACATAAATTTAATATGTCAGGCTGTTTTGTGATATTTGTTACAACCTTGTAGCTCTTCTCCTTTTAGATATTAATCCAAACAACTGGCATTTTTGCAATACGAGGATGAAAGCTCCACTGCTGCTGGCTGCACAGCAAAACAGGAAAAGCTGAAGACCTCTTTCCCATGCAGTCGTCTATGGAGATTTTATGAATAATGCAGTAAACATGAGGATTGGGAGGTGGAGAGAGGATGCCAGTTTGAGCTTTAAACATAGAGTATTTGACATCTGAGTGAACATGGACTGACTGTAGATCTCTGCTCTGACAAACACATCCCTCACTTGACTGTGCTTGTCGACCTGGCTGGGAGCCAGCTAACTTAATTTCATTTTGCCAAAGTGGATTGGAAAAATTGTATGCATGTATGTATGTGCAAGCTCTTATTTGGTGCATAGTCTCCTGTATTCACTACTTATTTATCCATTCAGTGTAAATTATCACCTTAGTGTTCACTAGTACCTGATGACAATTTTTAGTTTGTCACTGGCACAACAAGAGACAAAAGGTTGTGGATAACATTTACTTTTACTTGTGATCATGTGTCACACCCAACACCTGCAGAGCAGCATTGCATGCATGCTACCCTCCTTGAAACGGCTTTCGGGTTGTATTAAAGTGAGCCATTCTGCATATCTGGACTGCTGTGCAGCTGGAAACTGGCAGTTTCTCAGATTAAGAATTTGTCTCACTTGGCTGATAATTACATGCTGATTTTAACGATTGTTTTTGAAGAGCCCACCATTCTTAATTAAGCCTAAGCCAAAGCCTTAAAGCTTTCACTTAGAGTTCAGTCCCCCCACACTTAAAACATTTGCTTATTCACTCGAAATTCAGAACTTTTTTAGATAGCCACAATATGCAGCACAAATCTCAACAATGCATATAGCAGGTCAGGCTCTGTAGTCGTCTCAGGTGAGATGCTATAAGATTGTTGGATTTAATCATATTCATAAACATACTTTATATATATTTAAAAAAATGTATTCATATAAAATATGTTGATATTCTGATATTTCTTTTTTTTTACTGGTTATATTCATTAGGTAATGTAGTATGGTAGGACTTTGAGAAATACAGTGGGCTAACTTACTTTAAAATGATTGTTTCTGCTTTCATGTTTGTTTACAATGCTGATGAACACTGTAGAGGTTTAATGTCATTATTATTTTGAGGAAGAATGAGCAAAACTTCAATGGGGGGAAAAAAAAATATGATCGCTGTGTGGAAAACTCACTTCACATGCAAAACACGGCGTGCTCTGTCACCAGATTTGGAAGACAGAAATGAATAGCAGTGAATATTTAATGCCAATAAGATGGATTTAGGTGCAGTAATAAACTTGTATGTTCCCCAATATAACTACTGCTATGAAAAAATGAAGTTGGGGCCAGGAAGATGTTAACAGCAAAACACAGTGAGTGTAAAACGGCAGGAAAAGAGAAGAGTGAAAACCGTAACAGAAAAGGGAATTGAAACAGTTCTGCATAATAAAACCTAAGAGGTGGTAACATAAAGCTTGTGCAACACCAATAAAAATGTTGATGACAAAATTTGATTAAAAACATGTTTCTAAAACCAGGCTCATGTAAAAGAGTAGATTAACCAGAATATTTGTGATATAGCTTTATGACTTAAACCACACAAGCTTTTTCTTCATTTGACTTAAGTCAGGATCTGGAAGGTGTGAAAGAGCCAAGTGGGTTGAGTGAAACATGTTATTCTGTTTAGGTATATGTTTAGATTGAAATAAGGTGACCAATGAAATCTTAAAATCATGTATAAATTGACAGCGGTCATTATTTCTGTAGCTTTAAAGTTAAGCCAATATTATTAAGGAATGATTTTAGTTGTGAAAAGGTAGCACTATTGTTTTAAATGTGTAAATTATATTTTTTTTAAATATCATATATTTTCTTTGACCTTCCCTTCCTCTTGACCTTTGTCCTTCTTTTCTTTGCTCTAGTCCTTTGGGCAAACATTCTGGGGAAGTCTTTTGAAGCCCCTGGGCGGGTGTTTAAGTTCTTTTCCCCTTCAGCTCAATCATTTATCTGAATGTTTTAAACGATTAGGCACTTGAGGGTAAAAAGCAAAGAGGAGGAATTCTTTGATCAAAATTCAAAGGCAGATTTATTTCTGTGGTGCAATGAATAACAATCTATTAAATCTAAACCTAATTTTCAGCAACTCTGCGCTTTAGAGAATAAGGCTGACATAGTTTTTTTTTTTCTTAATTTAAAAAAATATTGCAAAGAAGGATTAAATCAAATGGTTCACTAATGTGCTCATGTCACATGCAATACTTGTTAGTAGAAGCAAATTATTGTTGGATTTGGGTTTGTCCTGGGATTTGTTGATGGTGAGACAAGTGTGGAATATATCAGTAGCTTCATCCTCTCGGTGTTCTTTCTGTATTTTGGTGTAAGAAAATTAGATTAAATGACATTTAAAAGTGTGAAATTAGCTGGATTGATAAGTAAATGGAAAAACCGATTATCTGCTTTGTGATTTTTGCTTGGACCATTTTAGAAGTTCCTGTGCTCAAAAACCCATGAATAGAAAATTGCCCCAGACAGTTAGACAGTTGAGTTGTGACTATTGCTTCCAAAGGTGCATTCTGGAGGAAATGAGGTAGAACAACAAATAAGTAGGTGAAATTTACAAGGCCCACACCGTGTAGTGTGGTGTCAGTGGTTGGTATAACAATACAGTGGTTTCTCGAAAAGCACCCACTGATGGGAACCTCAGTTGTTGCAGTTTATCACATTGCTGTGAGTTACCCTTAACATTACCAGCTCTCTCAAACGCAGTGTTTTGTGTATTGTGCAGGTCTGAGGCATTCCTTCCACATGTCCCAGCTGCTAGTTCTCCACTTGGACCTGAAGACCTTTTTTTTTTTTTTTTTAAATCGATTTGATGCCTTTAGGCAGCTATTTCCTCCCCCATCGTCTTTCATCTACTCTTCTCTTCTGCTGGGTTGGCAAGTAGTAATAATAGGACAGCTCCAAACCCACCGCTGCTCACAGCATGCCTTGTATATACTCAGTTGTCGTGCAGATATCATTAGCTTGCATTTGCAAACTCACACTATCATTGCTTCCAGATATGAAATCACAAACAGAGTCAATTACAGCAGGATACATTGGTTGGATCACCATGGAGGAAGCCTAGGCTGTAGAGATTTCACATTAAAGCTGCTTTACACCTTTGCAACAAGAAGGAAATGTCAACAGGCCTCTTGTGTAAATGTTATATGTCTATTTGCCCATGCTAATATTCAAGTTCCTGCACTGAAGGAGATTAGCTGGTATAATTATTACTCTTGTCAAAATTGAGTGAAGCTAATCCTAAAAGAACTTCATTCAAACAGTTGCTGTTGTTTCAGGCATGGAAGCATCCGCTGCTACTGATCGCCTGTGCATTGACTCTGACCTTGGAGGAAATGTCTACAACAAAAATGAAATTTAAAATAAACATTGGAATATATCTGTAATCACTGCCCCCCCCCACGTGGCTGTAGTGTTTGTTTAATGCTGTTACAGGATATCACTGAGAATCAATTAGGTTTGATATAGAGAGGGGTGAGCGAGAGAGCAAGCATGTATCTGTTAAATTTTCTGCCCCTTCATTGAAGAACATAACCCTGTGATTTCAAAGTTATTGATTCTTGATCTCAGTCTCCTCAATGCACACTCCTGGTGTTACACAGGCAATCTCAGTTTCATGTACTGGTTGTGATGCTTTGTGATAAATGCTTTAAGATTTGTACCTGCAGTAAGAACTATCTTGGACAATGGAAACAAGCAGTGAGCCAAACTTTGACGTCGTATCCTCCAAGTTCATATGTGGCAAAGTTAGCATTCTTCTTACGTTTGGTTGCCTTTCGCTCTGTTTTGATGTCCATAACTGCTAAATGCTCCACTGCTTTCACCAGCAAGGAGCTAAATTTATCTGCCCTGAGGTCAGGTGCTGGGCAGGTAGTTGGTGTATAGTTGACTTTTAGAGCTCTCTTTCTCTGAAACCACCTCCCTGCTGATGGTGGGAGACATCAGCAGACCCCCCCCCCCCCCCTAATGTTCATAGTAATAACAATCAGAATTTATCAACAACATCACAGAAATATTCCCGGGTAGTGAAAACATGTGGGGTAGTGGTGCTCTTCTCAAGTTGCAGAGTTTTCTCGCCATAGAAATTCCCCGCATGAACCCCCCCCCCACCCTCAGTGAGAGTACTGCAGCACTTCCCCTGTTAGGTGGTACGCTCTGTTGCCTGTGTGAACGTCCTGATCAAAGCTTCAGCAGGAAAAGGCTCAACGCAGCAGGGCCACATTCTCCCTCCACAGCTATAACAAGACCGAAAATGTGAGGAAATAACTTTGCAGTCATGGATATTCTTCAATAACTAAACAGATACTTTTAAAAGTGAACAGATACTGTTCATATTTAGACTTCAGTGTATAAGCACAGTAGCTGTGCTCTGTGTACTTAGTATAGATAATTTAAACTGGCCTTGATTTAACCTTAAAGTGCAGCGTTTCTGTAAATGCTTTTTTGTGAATGCATGTATATTTAATGATATGCTTCAGAACATCAGAGACTTCTTTAGGTAGCATAAAAGCATATTGGTAAATATTACTGAGCTGATTGAACTCAAGTCTTTTGACTTGCCTGATTCCATTGTAAATCCTTGATGATGGATGATGGATCCTTTTTGTGAGCGACTAATTATGTCTTGTGCATATTGGCCCTGTTCATGGAGTCCCAATGCGCTATATAGAATTCACTTTGACGCAACAGATTCAATTTAATACAAATAAATACAATAGGCAAAGAAAACACAATAAAAAGGCTCTAAATAGGCCTGATAAATGAGAACCGTGTTGTATATCACAGGACTACGTCTGTTGTGGTGGAGTCTGAAAGCTTCATAAATCAATGTAGCTAATTATATCAGGGTTATATGAGGTATGTCATTAGATGTAAATGAGACATCCCATTATTTGAACTGTGTGAGATTTTTATTTTTATTTTTATTTTTTATTTTGAGGCGGGGGCGTGCTCCTGCTGTCTAGTTACTAAGATGTTATGGAAAGTAAAACTGATTGCGTGGAGCATGCATTTTCATTTCCATCACCTCTTCTGGAATGATAATTTCACCATTATCACCAAATTGAATTCGCTGCCATTAAGCAGCACACTCTCTCCACAGTTTGGACCATGAGAAAAATATAATCCACACACCAGCATTCTGAACAAGTCATAAAAGCGATTGGCCTGTCTCTGCCTTGTCTTTTTTAAAAAGCTTTTAACCCCAGTGATTAGCCTCCGTCAGCTCCCTCAAGTCTTTCTGTGACACCTCTTTGGGCTTTTTATTGCCCATTTGTTACTTTTCATTCTGAATGCAGGGAGAAAAATCATCATTAGCTCCCGCCTTATCGCCTCTTTATTTTACCCCTGTGATGAGCCTTGTCGCTGGGATTTGGCTGATAATGACTGGTACAGCAGTGTAAGCTTAATGGCTTCTCTTTATCTTCAAAGGCTTTGATTCCTCATTGTTGTTGCTTAGCAGACAATTAAAGGGTAAAGGCCCTATTGGTGATGGGTTTATGTGAGTGCTTTTTTTATCTAAACTGCTGAGCCGTAGCCCTGATTAAAAATACAGTGTGTGGTACAAAGTTACTGAAGAAACCTGCCTTTAATGGTGCATGTTGACTTGTTTTTGATGTTTTTACTGTTTCAGCTCTATATATTACAGTTAAACACTGAAATATGACACGAATGTGCATACAAATGCAGTCGCACTGCTTTGAACGAAAGAGAATTACTTCCTGCTCCCTCTTATGTAAACTTAATGCTAAACCCAGCATTTGCTTTTACATTAATTATGAGGGATGTTTGATATATCTGAGGTCATCTAAATAAGCACTTCAACTATTTGAGTGGCTGTACAGAAATGTCATAAAACTTTATGACATCTCTGTTTTGGATAATTGAAAAGTGTAAGTCAGCACAGTCTGACAAAATATGCAGCATCGACTTTTGCGCAGATATCTGCTACCTTGGTCTCAGGGGCTTATCACAGAAGGATCCAGGAGGACACGGTGGGAAGAAGGGTTGAAGGTGTCCCTACTGACAGCATGGCGTCCTGAACTGAAAGAGACAGAGCCTCGATGATGATCCCCATCCTGGAAAGCTGGTGACTTGAAATTTTCAATAACCCAACACAGAATTGCCACAAAAAGTTATTAAATTCAAACTTTCTGCACAATCTCTCGAAGAGCTGAGCTGCATGTGCACAAAACAAGAGCTGTATGACTCATCTCTCATCTTTCTACCTTCACAAATTTATCAATCACTCTTTATGGATATGTGTACGTGTGTGTGTGTGTGTGCATGTATTATAAGTATGATTTGTACAATAAAGTTGGTGAAATACTTAAGTATTTAACCTGTGGTTATAGCAAGTAAGTGGCACTCTTCTCGACTCTGTCATATTATAACAGACACTAAGAGACTTTGATACTTTGATTAGTGGATACCTCATACTTGTATATAACAGTACTTCACCTTAATTTAGCAAAGTGCAGTGTCGTAGCTCTCAGTTCAGCTTGTTCTAAAACACTTGACTTAATGGAGGCTGAATTAAAGATAATACTCTAAATGTTCTGTACAATACAAAGGGTAGATAAATTCAGTTTATTCAGAGTATTTCAGACATTGCAGTGTTTCACCTTCAAGTTGCCTTTGTGTATAGTGGTGAAAGAATAGTCAACCTTTTTGTTGTGCCAACAGTGCAGCAGTGACTTTGTTTTAAGTGGTGCTGCTATTGTTTTTCAGTTGTATATGACATTTTACTGACTGTTTACAATAGATATTGCATGAGTATCAACTTGTTAATCCCTACTTACGTTAGTTTTATTGTTTGTTTTTGACGTTATTTTCTTGTTCCTTTTGGTTTTGGAACCAAAAGGATAATATAGAATATCCAAATAAACATATTTCCCTTTCGTTCCTAAAATATTTTTTCCAGGCAGGGATGTCAGAAAGCTGTTGCACAGCGTGAAGGAGTGGAGTCAAGTGCGCAAGTTCTTATATTATGAATTTCACTAACAGACCAAAACGAGACTTATCCTGGACTGATTTCATGGAAATTTACTCTGGATGTCGAAATGAAATTTACTGTGAAAACTCACTCTTTTTCTATGTCCTTAACACATAATAATTTTGAGTGTCATAACAAATTTTGGACAATAGACAATTGGAACAGTTGACTTCCAAAATAATAAGAAATGTTAACTTGTTTCTGTGCTGAAATGATGCAGCATTGGCTCGTTGCACAGTAGCATGGTACAAATTCATAAATTAGAGCAGTGAGAACTGAATATATGCATTCAGTCAGTCCTAGTGTGTGCAAGACAGATCTGGTGGTCTGTCTGTCTGCCTGTCTGTGTGTGTGTGTGGGTTTTTTTTTATTTAAAAGGAAAACTAACACACAGGACTTTTACTCTAGCACAGTCATTAAACTGATGTTTCCAAATCAAAGCATTTACCAAATTTATGGAGCAACATTTTCAATTAAATAACAATGATGGATCTGACCTCTGTGTTTTGTTGCCCCCAAAAAGTTGTCCAGTTAAGGATGTGATTAAGCAGCTCTCTGAAACTAGCAACCACCTCACTCTCTGTTCTGGGGAAAGCCTGTGGTTGTCCCTCATTAGTCCAGCCAGGCAACACATTGGCAAGAGAGTTAGGAGGTTGGAAAAAACACCCCTGCTGTGAATAACTGCCCCACTGTTGAACAAAAATTGTCATGGAATGTGAGCTGATTCCATCCTCCTCCATACTTCTGCAAAGAAACGAATCAGATGAAAGCAGCAGTAGTAGTATAGGAGAGAGAGACAGTTTTTAATCTGCAGGTAAAATAATTCAATTTGACACCAGTAAAAATGAATTGCAAAACTGATTAAGAACTGTCGAAAGAAACTCTTTTTTTGTGTTTTTAATTTACAAGAAGCTCCTTCTGCTCAGTGGTTCATGGACTTCATCAAACTCCAGCTGTGTTTTTTTATGCCTTGATGGTCTGTGGTGTCGGTGGGAAATTTATTGGTGGTGTGTGTGCATGTGCGTGTGTATGCGCACTTTAACCCTGTTGTCCCACAGATCTTCAGAGGAAATTTCTGCTCTACCAGGCAGGTGGTTCAACAGAGTTGTAGTTCGTCTCTTAGTTAATCATGGATGTATTTTGAATGCACCATGGAATAAAGCTATCAAAGTGCCTTCTCCCATTCCCTTTAAAAACCGCGCTCACAGATTCACAGTCATAATGGCATCATGAAGAGATTCTATTACTGACTGACAATGGAGTCCAGCCCATTGAGGACTAACACACCCACGCAGCACACCATGCAATCCCAAGGAAGCAAGTGAGGGCTGAGGAGTCAGGACTTCAGACATGAGGCTTTTGTTGGTCAATTGTGCTGAATGTTTCTGCCACCGTGAGATAACAATGTGCCAACAATGCATGATCTCATTTTAGGACCCGAGGCACCCATGGGTGCTCAAATGGCTGTGAATTTACTATTTTAAAAACATGGATGCTGGCAGGAAGGAAAAACAACTGCAGCTCTCTGAAGCTAGCAAAGACACTTGTGCTGCAGCACTTGTTGTTGTTTTACTTCAGGTGCAAGATGGGGCCCAAAGGGCGACGTGATAATTATGCTGCTTGTGCTTCAGAGGCCAGAAACGGACTTTTTTGCAGGTACAGCTATGATATGTATGACAAATATCTGCATCAGACAAAGTCAAAATTAAAACTAAAGCTGTCAGTAGGATTTTCCCACATGAATGCATTTTTTCCCACAGTTTTGAAAATCATAATCAATGAGGTAACTTTACTCATCACATGTTGACAACTCCGAATTACTCAAGTTATTCTTCTGCTGTTACAACTAGTGATCAGTTTAATATGAATTGGCATAATGATATAAGCTTCATGCTACAGGTGACATTACTTATTACTTAACATGACATTAACTTGGTCAAGTTCACCAACTGAGATGTTCAATTCAAACAAAATCTGCAACTACCAGTGCTTGTAGGAAGGCTTGACTTGAAAATGATTTTACAAACCAAAAGTCAGGAAGGATTCTTGTTGCTGTACTAGCACCTCCTGCCAGAGGAAAGTGGCGCCTTCCCATGCTTTCTCTCCAGGTGAAGCTCATTACTGGCAGGTGAAAAGAAAAACCTGGTGACACCTTCGGCCATAGAGGCAGCACATGAATCCTCAAGCCAACAGTGGAGTTAGGAGTGATTCACACTGTTGTACTTGGAAACTTGGACTTTCCGCATAGGGAAAAGAAGTAGGGAAATCATTTTCACTGCTTTATATGTTTAATTTAAAAATCATATATGGTTACTAAATATTTGTAATTTTATACCAAGGAAACGATGGATGGATGAAGAAAGTACATACATGCAGTTGAATGGTTAAGTTGGGAATGGTGTTTAAAGCTGACCCTCTGGCCCTCTGCTTCTACTTCCACAGAATATTTTTACAGCATTTGTTTTGATTTAGGTTTTTAATCAAAGGGAAAACATGCTTAGCCTGCCACAACGCAGTGTTTATGCGGTTATAACATTGGTAATGGATGTGCTGCTTAGTTTTGTAATGGCCACAGTCGTACATAGTATGTCAAAAGCATACAATTTCTAAAATTTAAGCCAATGTTTAAATGATCTTTACTTGAAATAGCCATTTTGCAGATATTGCAGTTTTTTCCGCTGTGTGGACCAATGTGCATTCAGAGACTCATGTCGTTTAGATGTGAAAAGTGTAAGCCTTTTTTTTTTTTTTTTTTTCTGTAGCTACAATTTTCAAATGCCCCCTAAATGCCTCATATGCAGGCTAATGGTAGACAGTAGTTAGGCATCTGCTTACAGAGATGTACCCATTCAGTTATGGCTGTACACACACATCAGGTGTGTGTGGCCATAAAGAATTTAGCAAGTGCCACTCTGAAATTCCTGTAATGAACCTCTGGTTGGGCTTTTCTTCCTCCCTGCCGTACTTCCTTCTTGTTGTAGGTTTTCAGCAGTGTAGATGCATGAATTTTAATGTTTTTGTTTGGCAATGTGCACCCATTGTCCACATAAAGGATTGATAAGCTCAGATCATTTCAACAATTTGGATCTGGCCCTCATTGGAGGTGGTTATCTCTAATGTTCACAGCAGTTAAACTGAGTTGAGCTGAACTGTTGAAAACACTCAGTGACTCTACAAGTGTAATTATCCTCACTCTCCAAGGACCGAAATGCATTCTTGAATGCTATCAAGTACTTTAGAAGAACATGTATTGGCTGAGATGGAAATTATGAGCCCTGCAGGTGAACCTGAGTGCTTGAGGACACTAACAGTCACAATGTTCTGCAGCACTCTGTGTGGAAATGAGTTCTAACTAACGTGATGACGGTGAAGACGACTGACATAAATTATTTGGTGCTTGCTCACACATACCCCGAGGTTGCTTTAGCGTGTGTGTGTCCTTTTTTTCCCTTCTACCCCCCCCCCTTGCCTGTGTTCTTTTTGCACCAAGGTCTGCTTTGTTAAGCTGTATTGTAAGTTGGTGCATCCTGAGTGCTTGTGTCAAGAAGGCTTGCACGCATTCCTTCACTTCTCTGAGCCATGCAAATAATTGTGTTCCTGACTGATGTCCCATGCATTTTTCATACTGAAGCTTGACTGAGTGAGCAATGAGTAAAAAGTTTGTTTGTTTTTTTTTTTCTTTGCCGGCATCTCCCTCCCACCTCACCACCGTACAGAATCTTTCACCTCCTCACACCTTCACCTCATGCTCAACCCTCCACATACACGTTCCGAGGCTCTATCATTGAAATCAATGGAATTGATTCTCCTGGGGTTAATGGATTTTGCTGCCAAGGTGAGGAGGATGCACTTTAATCATGGCAGATCTTAAATATTTTATCATGGAGAGCCAAGGGTTCAGAGCTGTAGCTGACAATGTAGAGGAGGGGGGGATCCAGGGGAAAGGTGCACTGTGCATCTATGCACGTTGGTGTAACTATTGACCAAATGTTGCATGCTTCAAATAAATATAAATGGCAATAGTTTGCTAAGAAGGATATGTACCATAAGATAATCTTAGGATGGACAAATAAGAACACTGAATAAAAACTCAAAATGGACAATATCCAACATTTTTGGTAACTTTAACGCAGCAGTGCACCAAATGTCGCTTGCCTCTGGTGGTGGTGTAGTAATGAGTAATTTCAAACCTCAAACATGCAAGCTAAAGATTGTCAATTTTGAGCTCTGAAACTGCATGAAAAGTGAGAATAACTGCCACAGCGACATTTTACGTCATATGCGAGTATTGATGCATACCCTTTTTAGCTAGTTTAAATAGTGTGTATTATTTCAGACAACATCCCAGTGAGGCGCCTTAAAGCAGCCAGCACCAATAGCATTGTCTTTATGCGATGTGAAATATCCGCAACATATTTTATTCAATATATTTTAGTGTTGTACTTTAAAGTGACTGTCTTCCATCTTTTTTAGTCTGCATTTTTTCATCTTTCATATGTGAGCACACTCTGTGTTATTAGAGCAAACCCAAATGAAAGCATTATATCTTTCATCCCTCATCATTTCTATTTCTACATTTGCTTCCCTTTTTTTTTTTTTTTACATTTTTTTTTATTGTCCTAATGTCCATTTTTAAGTACTGCAGTAACACATGATGTCACCAGCCATTTGTTGGTGCATAACCCCTCAAGTTTCACACTCCACTGTGTTCACCCTTACCAGTCAGATGGGGATCTGAAGATCTGTGTTACTGTATGAGGCCTCCTACCACAAGCAGTAAATAAATTAATAAAACTAATAACCTAATCTATATGGTAATATTAGTCTCAAACAACTAACGATGGATGCATTCCTCTGGCT
Organism: Remorina albescens; assembly: GCA_034769265.1. Classification (NCBI taxonomy): domain Eukaryota; kingdom Metazoa; phylum Chordata; class Actinopteri; order Carangiformes; family Echeneidae; genus Remorina; species Remorina albescens. The sequence continues at coordinate 6,122,442 of CM068487.1, forward strand.
TTTCTGTCAGTCAGTTGATGTAAAGTAATTGCTGATGACACAATAGGCTGACTCTTCAGTCACTCAGTTATTAATCCTTTACTAAGGCTACACACGACTGCAAAAGTCTGGAAGAGCAAGCTCTTTCAGTAACAAGTCTCACAGGTAAATTGATCAAAGCCAAAAATGGTTTAAATGTTTTATTCAGTCCATTTGCACAATCTTAGGCACTGTATTAACTTAAATATTACTGATAGTAAAATAAATAAATAAATGAAAAAGTGCTGAAGCTGGCTTTTTTTCCCCCACTTGATCACATTAGTAGCAGTACAAACATGCAAACAGTTTTCAGTACAGAATCAGTGCACCTATAAAAGTAATCACTCATTAACCCTTTGAAATCCTCCTCGGTTTTGGTATTCACACATGGTGAATAATTTTAATCAACGAGCTGCTGTTAAAAAGGAGAACATAGTATTTTATTTGCCCGCTGTGAGATGCTGCCCCCCTGGCTACCTACGCCAAATATGTCTTCGCACTGTGCCTTACATTCAATTTGCGTTCACATAATCTGTGAAATTAGCATCTGATTTGCAGCTAATTAGTCTACCTGTGGCTATGACAGCCTTGTGGGAATTGTGTAAAATGAATGAGATCAGAAAAAATACATTTTAACTGCACACATTTGTGCAGAAAGACATATACTTATTAAATTAAAAAGACACCATTTCAGACTGTAATTTATCAGCAATTCAGCGATCATTTACAAAATTATGAATTTATTGCATCAAATTCTTGAGACATTCAAATCAATGAAATAGGTACGCATATCCCAATAACATGTAATATGAGACGAGGTTAGAAAGTGGACCCAAAAGCAGACACAAAAACGAACTGGCCATGGTGGAAAAGGGGTTTTAATGAAAGAAATGGTAAAGGGGCAGGGAGGTAAGTAACCGTCCAGGTGACCAGGGGGTGTAGCATGGGAGAAGTGGCGGAGGTTTCTGGCGTCTGCTGGATGATGCAGATGGCGAGGCAGGTTGGAGGTAAGGCACGGGAGTGGCACAGGCGAACAGCTGAATCCAGAACTGGTGAGGCAACCAGAGGGGGGAGGCGAGTGGAGCTTGGGGGATGGAGGGCAGGTAGGCTCTACGACAGGTGTCTTGAGGCTGGTGAGGGCTTGGAGCTGAGCGGCTTGGGAGCAGGCGCTGGAGCACGAGACAATATACTGCTCTAGTCATAGGAGACAATCTGGCACAAATCCTCTGCAGCTCACAGCTTAAGAGTAGGCTACTCCTAGATTGGAGATGTGTTCCAGCTGAGTGGCAATCAGCTCCCCAAACCACCTGGTGATCCACGCCCAGCCTCTGCCAAAAAAGGCCATGAGAAACATCTCAACAGCACAGAGAAAATCCCCAACCGCAACATAATAACTTGTTTGTCTGAAAAACACAGGCTATTTTCTCATATTAAAGGCACCACAGCAGCACTATTATATTGTTACTACTCTGGCTTTTGTCTCCTTTCATCATTACACATATTTTTCTTACAATGGGAAGAGTTTTTGTCCAAAAGCATGTGACTGAGACTTTCGGGGATATCTATTAATCACCGCTTAATCGTCCTTCTTGAACAGAATTGTGTCTGAAGCAGGAGACATATGTCTTTCATTGTGAAAACTTCAAACGCACTGATTTTCCATGCACATTGTCCTCATCTATTATTCTCTCAGCAGTCACTGATGGGCCACTGTGGTATTCTTCCTCCTGTGTCACCTGTTGTTCAGCGTGCTACCGCATGTAAAGGAAGGAGCATGATTGAGTAACAACCAGCAGCTGATTAATCATCTCAGCCTGCTCTGCTTTCATAAGCCAACTGCACACCTCTCCTGCAGCTGTATGCTGAACATGTCCATCCATGCAATTCCATATCCTGGTTTCAGAGCCCTGGAGAAGCCACTTGGAGAAGTAAGAGAGAAGTTAGGATTCTGTCCAGAGTGGTAAAAGGTTAATCAATAAGACCAAAACAATAACGCCATATAAAAATAACCGCCACACTGAAATGGCTGTGAAAATCAGACTCCAGTAAAGAAGAGGACTCATTTTATTGTGATATTCATAAAATGTATCAAACTCATCGTTACCTGCAAAGGTAATTTAGTTGATGCAAAAATTACAAATGTGCTGGATGTTTGATGATCAGAATTATATAGGAAGGGAGTTGAATTGCTAGGTTTATCAAAGATATTGTATCATGTAGACATTATAACCTCAATAAAGATACACTAAGTCTCCTAACCTATTACTGAGTGCATGTGAGTACACTCATTGTTGCTAGTGAACCCTGGAATCCAATAAAACTTGGTCCTCTCCTGCCTTTTTATAGGAAATCTGTCCCTCCCAGGATGAATGAGAGCAGGAGACTATTTGAGGAGGAGGAGGGAGGGATGAAAGGATTAGAAGAGGTCTCAACTAGTGTGTCTCTATTAGAGATGTGTTGTAAAATATTCAAGGTAGCTCACAGCCATTCGTTTTCACATGTAGGTGTCAGAGTAACTCAAAATTCAGAAAACTAATGCTTTAAAGAGGCTTCCCCACAGCCTCGCATGGGCACTCAAAAGCCAAGCTGGTTCTCACCTACTTGGCTCTGCTGTAAAAAGAAAAGTCAGCAGAGAATGACATTTAAAAGGGAATTTTCTTTAGAAATCATAAGGAGGCAGCCAAACTAATTTCCTGCTCAGCCTTTTGAATCTAATGTAGGTTTCCATGGATAGCTTTAATGGCCATTGAACTTGCCGTCTAACACAGCCACACAGTAGTTAATCACCATCTCTTTACATCAACCTCAACTTCATGGTGAGTCTTGTCCTACACTGAGTGCTCTTGGGTATCCTTTTTTTTTTTTTAGGCACAACATGTTTAAAACAAAATTCATCTTAAACTTTTTGCACTGCGCCACTGTGGCCTCACATTACTATTAATGAAGTCAGTAATGCACAGCCTTTGATGCTGAAGTTGCACTCAGGGTATGCACCCATGGTGGGACTCATCTTTTTCCTGCATTTAGGCTGGCTATCAGAAGCACACTTGTTGTTCAGCAAAAAGGGAACTGTTTTTAATTATACAGAGAAGAAACCCAATAATCTTATACATATTTTGTGCAGAAGTGTCACGTCTTGGCTCAGTTGTGATAATTTTGATCACTCATCTCATCTCAACAACTTATTATGAATCTAATAACAAGTGCACCACTCAGAAAATTACATTATACTTGGTCAACATGCAAAAACACAAATCATAGAAAACCTAGGTGAACAAATAAAAGTTGTCCAGTCTTTTTTTTTTTTATCAGTTGAGAAATATAGCCAAACTTAAATCTTATTTCAGTCCCAGATCTGGGGAAGCTCTTATACGCCTTTAACACCCTATATACCTGTCTTAGTCAGAAGTCTTTCCACCTCCAGCTGCTAGTTCAGAATGGAAAAAAAAACATGTTCACCTCTCTACACATCTCTGAACTAGCTGCCCCAAAGGTTTTTCAGAACACAACTGTTTTGTGCATCAGTAGCCTTGAAGTTTGAGAAAATCTTTAAGAAGCATTAAACAGGATTTTTTTTTTCTTGCACTTGCAGAAAAAGGTCCTTCTCTCCTGTCCTACTTCCAAAATACAGAACAGTATGTGACATTCAAGATGTAGATTTTAGCTAGAAAGTTTTGAAAAGTTACACACATGAGATAGATGCAAACTTTCATAACCCTTCCCTTGTCTTCTATCAGGGCCACAAGTCTCCCTGCAGTGATGTCTGAATATGAGATGACATCATAATGAAAGCAGTTACAAGTTCTGACTTAATTGACAGTGGTAAAGTAGCTTAGTCACAATAACTACTGCACTTCCTCCACAGAAAACAGTTTGAAGTATGAGATATCTACATCCTGAGAAGCCCCTACACTCAGCAACATCAGAATAGAAACACTAAATTAGATATAATCTTATTCACCAAGAAGCTGATGCACCACAGAACATGTTCATAAATTATTCTCCTATTCCCTCCCTCATATTTATCCATTACTGTGAAATGTTTTTAAATTATCCTTAATTTTATTGTAAACTCCCCAAATAAATAAATAAATAAATAAATAAAATAACAGACACACACAACTGTTGTTAGTATGGCTTTTAAAAGTAAACTTTAAATCAGGTAAAGCTTTTATTTTTTATTGTTTGCTTACAAAGCCTTTATATTCTCAGTCTCTGTGTCCTTTGTGTTACTTTGATTCTTATCTGTGAATATTAACAATTGTGTGCTAGCTTGAATATCTTATATCACAGGTCTCCAATAGAGACACAGCAGCCCAGACCTCTTCTTATCTTTTCATCTCTCCTTCCTGCTGGAAAAGTGAGTCAGTGATGCATGCTGGGAGGATTTCATATAAAAAGAAAGGAAGGAGACAACCAGTGCATTCTGTTTTTTGCCGTGCATTTAAATCCATCGTGGTAATTGGTTCTGAATCTCATTTTGGCTTTGATCATATTCAGGTCATGTCTGCTTTTGGTATAGATGGCTCAGACAAACCTGGTCATTCAACTGCATAATTTACAATTCTCATTATCAAGCAAATCTGTAATTTCTGCTGCAAGCAGGTGTTGATCAATTTGGTTGGCTGCCGAATGTGTCCTCATCTTTTTCAGTACCAGATTATCGCTGTCATTTCAGTGGGTTGGTCATTATTACATTATCATAATTTTTGCAATCTAATTGATTAACCTTTGAATCATTCTGGCTGACAACCCGCGTTTACAAACTACTGAGTCCTAATTTCTCTCTGTGTGGTCCAGGTGTCTGAAAGCAGGATATGACATTCATACGCTCATTTAATAAGTGATGATTAATAGAACTCACACACACTTACCGACAGAAAGCTGAAAACAATCAGGCAATTCATAATTCACAATAAGTAAACACAAGTCACAAAATCAGAAATGATTCAGCGATTGGCCTTGGTCTTGGATGCACAAACCTTTTTTTCCAAATGTCACCAAAAAGCTGTAGAGAAGCTGAGGAAAACAAATCAATGAAGGAATTCACAGACAATTATTACAGAATTATTTTCTGAATTGCATTTTATTATTTTATGTAACATTTTTTTAATTTAACTGAATGAACATGTTTTCCTGTATAACTGTTCAGTTAAAAACATATTTCTCTGATCTTGGAACCTCATACAATTCCCACAAGGTCGTCAGAGCCACTGGTTGTGTAATTAGTTTTAAATCACATGCTAATTACACGCAGATTATGAACGCAAATTGTGGCACAAACACACATCTGGCCAGCAGTAACAAGGGGCCCAACCTCTCTGTGTGTTGTTATAATATTGGCCTTTTCTTCCCTTTTTAATATATTGTTGTGCAGAAAGTGAACGTTCTTTCTTTTTATAGGAACAGTGAATTATTTTATGAAAAACTGAAACAATTTTACTCACAGAAAGATTCTGTGTTTGTTTGTCTGCGTGTTTGTGTTCTTTTACCAGAGTTATCTAGAAGAAAGAATAGCCCGTTTCAGCAACCCATCTGCCGCCTGTACTATTAGCTGCATTCACAATTCAGTCTATTTTTACAGTATGAGGATTGCTCTTTTGTCCTCATGTTGTCTAGCAGGGGCAAACCTGCTGCCAGTCTTTTAATTACCCATCAGTGGCCTATCTGTGTTATGGCTCTGTGAGCTAGCGGCAGTGAGAGACATGCCCTACTCTAAGAATGGGCCCGGCAAACAACAGGAGCACATGGAGCTGTGTGTGCCTGCTGTCATAGAATGACAGCAGGCACACACAGCTGACAGAGCGCAGGATCACGAGGCTACTCTTCTCAGCTGTCTTTCTGCCTTACCCCCAGCAACAGCCTGGCATGAGCTAAGAGTTGGCTGATCCCACGTAAATTGGTGCCATGCATTTTAATATAAATCACTATTTTAAAAACAAAATTGCAAAGGAACTAGTTAAAATATTTCAGTGCCACCTGCTTTTAAATCATTTGTGTGTATTTATATTTATGTGCAATGGAAGCCATCCTGCTGGCCTGGTATGATGCTCTCATGCTGCAGCATCACCCCTTTGCCTAAGGTGCTCAATAACAGCTATGATTTGGAATAAACCCATGTCTCTACCTATAATATCTTTTACTCCTCCTCTCATCCATCCTTCCTCCCTGTCCCTCAGGATGTCTGACCTTTCCAAATAAGACTCTGACCAATTCATATCCCCTTTCACAAATCTATTTCATGTTGCAATGTCGCCTGTTTTGAAACACATTGAAAAGACCTTTTTTTTTTTTTTGGTGTTGTTTTTGTTGTTGTTTTTTTTTGTTTGTTTTGTTTTTAGGTTGTCATGTATAGCATGTAGGAAGCTGTCTGCATCAAAATTTGCAGATCCATCAGTCTGCTAATATACTTTAGTCCTACACTGAAGTAGATTCTGAGGAATCCCTTAAGAGGCTGTATGAAAGAAGTGTGAGGTTTGTCTGTTTGAACTGACGCTAGCTCCACTGAGCCAGTTGAAACATGAGCCAGTGTGTCCAATGAAAGAAGGAGCAGGTGTGAGATTTATGGTTTGTGGTTGACTTAACACTGAGCACATTACCAGGTGACAGTATACTTGTTGTAAAGCATATGATTTATCTTGCAGAGGTCAGGATTCTTCAGATTTAATCCCACCTTTATTTTGGCACTGACTCCTATCTGAAAATTTCTTGCATGTATTAAAGTGTCACACAGACATTAATTGGAACTCAGTTGGTTGTTGATTGTTGTACTTAAAAGGATGGTTCGGGACTCACCTGAGCCTTCACCTTCTTACAGACTCATACAACAAAAATCAAACATAATAGAGAAGAATGAGCTCTTTGTGTGTAAATGGTACCTCACCGTGAATAACTTTCTGAGGTATGAGGAGAATTTTAAGTTATATTCTGGACTTCATAGGGAGCCAATGCAGAGAAGCTAGCACAGGAGAGGTGTGATCTCTTTTCCCAGTTCCTGTCAGTGCTCTCGCTGCAGCATTTTGAATCAGCTTGAGGCTTTTCAGTGAGTTATCGGGACATTCTGAAAATAAACATTTTAAGTAGTTTAGTCTAGAGTTGACTATTGCATGGATTAGTTTTTAAGCATCCTTTAGAGACGGGATGTTTTAAATTTTCACAATATTTTGCCATTAGAAGAAGGCTGTCCTAGATATTTGTTTTATTTGCTAAGTAAAAGACATATCCTGGTCTATGCAAAGCTGGGAAAAGCTACTGGCAAGACTGCTAAGTAACACATTCATGCTAATCATGGGTGTGTTGCAGTAACAAAAACTTACAAATAGCTCCTGTTAATACTAACAGTGACTGGTTAAAATTAAAAGTTAAAATCTTCCCATCTGATCTGAGGTAAAAACATCAGCTTTAGATATTAGTGCACTCAAGATTTGAAGAGCAGATCTTGATTATGCTAAGATGTAACGCAAGAATCGCCACTGTACAAAACCTGATTCTTTTTTTATAAAGGAAGCATTACAATATTGTTGGTCATGATGCTGTTCGGTCTGTAAGCTTGGTGTGTGTCGGTCGGGAGAGTAATCGCACAACAATCTCTACAGGTCAATATGCTCAGGTCAGCAGAGCACATTTGGTGTTCTTTCATAAGGTTAGTTATGATGTGCAGCTACAAAACAAACTGGAAAAGTAATGTAAGCATTGTGCTTGTTTTTGTCAACCCGTCTTTTCTTGGCAAGTAAAGCATTTTAATTTGTGTGTCTGCCGCTGACAAAGTAAAGGGTAGCGTTTCCTGCCACCTGTCCTCAGTGTTATCATCTTCTCTGACAGACCTGAGAAATGGGAAACACGGTGGGGCCTTCAAGAACGCATCACTCTTCATGTGACAAGTTTTTGGTAATTAATTTTTAATTTTTGCTTGCCAACTCTTGTTAAACGGCCATTCTCAGAAAAATGTGCATTCAGAATAGGCTGTGTATGTGAATAGTCTGCAGCTGCACACAAAAATACATATCTAACAGTTTTTTTTCTTCACTATAATAGGTTCAGATTTAAATTGCATACTAAATAACAAAAGGGGAATTTATAAACCAACACAACACAGGTTTAACTCAAATAAATGTTGAAGTAAAAAACAAATAGTAGCCAGACTTTGAAATGATTAAAATGGATTAACAAAAACATAATATATACATAGTAAATCCTCAGTGTACAGAGTGTTCTTTACAAAATGAGCATAAAAGTCTATAACATGAAGAAAAGTTATTGAAATAAATAGCAAAAAAACCCCCAAACAAACATAATAATACATGAGCAGATAAACTGAATTTGCATCAGAAAGAACACAGTAGCAGAACAAAACAGCATTTTTCTGACCTGAAAACAAATGAAACATCCAGGTCTACCTCAGTGCTCACCATAGTGGACAGCCTATTTTATTGGTTTTTATTCAAGTAATATGTACACATACAGCGGAGTTAGTCCTGTGTCCATCTATTTACCTACACCCAAGAAAACCCTTTCAGACAATATTGACTTCAGAGGAATGCAAAGATGGCTCCTAGTTAGAGTGGCCAGCCTGAAGAAGCATGCCTGATTAGTTTGCTGCCAGTCAGGAGGATTAGTATCAAAGAAGGGGGGGGGGGATTGCTGCTCATGCTGGTGACCACCTCTGCCCGCTGGTCATTCGCTTATTGAATACTAGACTTCTCTCCCAAGAGTAATATGACACCATTGCCCTGGCAGCTTCACACAAGTCCAGCCAGACCAGCGGACATTGCTGTGTCATCATCACCCCCCCCCGTAGTGCAAGCTGTGTAATCTCCCCCAGTAGCACCAGTGCCAGACTCATCATCATCAGTAGCCAATTCCACAGTAACACAGACTCCATTAAGTTTTTCTTATGCTGGTTTGCCCACCAACCCATCCGTGTCAATATGTGGTGAATAGTAAGGCCTAATTAACATCCCTCTTAATTCACAGATGGGCCAAATGTCTTTCTTCACTGATGAACACACTCTCTGAGTGACCTCGTCAGAGCATTGTGCGTCACATCTTTTTCCTATTTTGTTGGTGGGTTGGTTTTTTCTTTTGGTCCCCTATCACACAATGCTTGTGGGTGCCTGGCTCATAAGTGGCGCTGCATTGTCCTTGTACAACTGCTATTTTTCAACACATTGCATATTTTGCAGTCAGTATGGTTGAGATGATTTCGCACAGATGTACTCAGGAGAAACATGCCCCTGCGGTTTGTTGTATACTTTAATGATATGCAGTCTAAAACCTATTTGTTTTTTAATAGTTTAATGGATTGTGTAAATTGTGAAATTGTTATTGTCGTTAATGATTAACTATTATTAATTATAAGCTTCACTGTTTGTGTTAGGTTGATGCCAGGTATGTGAGGACTACATTACTTTGCAGGTTATATAATAATAATAATAATAATACATTTTATTTCTAGGTGCATTTCTGGACACTTAAGGGCACCTGACAAAACATGACCATAAATTCAAACAGAAGTAAAATGGTGAAAATTAAAGTGAAAGTGAAGTCATTCCAGTCCCATATACACAAACAAACTGATTAAAGCGAGTAGGCTTGTCAGAAAAGGTGCATTTTAAGGTGGTGAGAGGTGGAGTGTTGTATCTGCTGAGGCAGAGAGGTCCAGAGGTGGGGCACTGAGCGGCAGCAGGCTCTCGACCGCATGGTGGTTCGAGGGTGAGTTGGGTGGAGGAGGAGGACCTGAGAGAACTGTTTTCTCTAGAATTTCGGAAATGAAAGGGGGGTTGAAGATGGGGTGGAGGTTATTGAAATTATTTGGGTCAGCACCAGGTTTCTTCAGAATTGGGGTCACTGCAGCAGATTTAAAAGATGTAGGAACAGTACCAGAAATGAGATAACTGAGAGTCATCACACTTCACAATTCTCAGGTGACTTTGTATATTCTCATGGATTGATTTTTTTTTTTTTTTAAAGCATAATGACAAAGAATAAAGGCACTTGAAAAACACAACATCTAGCCATACAGCGAGTGGTTGGTGAAGAGGTTAGATCTGTATTGACCTTTCTTGGTGAACATAATGTTTCCTTTAGTGGACCAATCCTGCTAAGGAAATATCCAAATAATGACCTTGAGTAATGAAAATACTGCTGCTGCTTCAGTAAGAATGATACATGGATGTTGGCACAGTGGTCTATGTTTTCTCTGGCAGCTAAGTAATTCAAAAACATAATAGAAACAGCAAATCTATATCTCTCCTGTTCTTTTAACATTGTGGGATTGAGTGCCGAATTCTATTTTGCTTCACTGTGTCAGAGCCACTCCTGGCATAGCTGGAGTCCTCGTCTTACTTCTTTGTTGCAAAGACTATTGTTACTAAAGAAAAATTATCGCTCTACAGGTTTTCTTGTAGCACATTTTGCTGCAAAGGCTTATTTAAGACATTTATTTGCTGCCTGGGCTAGGCGTGTGAGCCGTTGCCTCGGCGATTGCCTGGACTCCAGAGTTAGAGTTTAGTGTACATAACACAGACGTAAATAGACAATAGTGATTTTTTTTTTTTTTTTTTTTTTGTGAAGGTGTTTTAGAGTGTTGAATAGAGAATAAGGCTGGACAGTTGAGTGAAAACTTGTTTTTGTTCTTTTGTTCATAGCAAAATAACTCTGCTGAGAGAATGTGGCTTCACTCAAAAAGGTAACCCAAGAACTTAAGGACAGAAGACCTTGCAAAGTCAGTCATATTGTGACACAGCAAAGGAAAAATTTTTAAGTGTCTTTTAAAGTTTTGTTTTGTTTTTTTTTTCCATTGTTGTTGCAAGGGATGTATAAATATAAAGCCTTGCATCGGACCATAAACTACAATATTTTTTAAAAACAAGTCCTTCTTTAAACAATTCTCACATATCTCCATCTACAGCTCACTGAAAGAGTTGCCACTGTCCATCCTCCTGTCACTTTTGACATGAAGTGAGCTGCAAATTCAAAATGAATGATGGCAAACACAGAAGAGGGAACTCTGAAGAAGCTGATTCTGTTGAAACCTTTTTAAAAAAAATTTAATTTAGTAAGCAATGCAAAATTATGACTGTGAATTTTATATCCCATCTACTGCCTGGGAGTTGTACTAGTAAAGGGTCCCTCACAGCCAATACTGGCAGGAGAAATGATCACGGCAACCAAAAGGTCTTTTAATGTGCTGTACATATCGCCCTTTGTGTCCTGCTTTAAGACATACTAGAAAAAAGATACTCTAATGTGTTTGATTGCTTATTATGTTTGTGTTAAAATGCCAAATCATGTCCACTTCCTTCAAATGTAAAAAAAAAAAAAAACAACCCAAAACCCAAAGACAACATCTGGGATGTCAGTAGTGGTGCAGTAAAAGAGGATGTTGTAACCTGACATGACAACACATGAAGAGAAATCAGTAGCTTCATCTTTCCACATTCTGAAAAGAGGCTCAGTGAAAGAAAAGGTGGGGGCCTGTGTGTCAGTCCATTTTTAATGTAACCTTAGCAAACATTGATTATTGGCCCCATTAGACCAGATGATATAGCTGAAGACAGTTAATGTACAGACAGAAACACAGTGTTTTTACATATAAAAGCGTATACAGACAGTATAAACTACATACAGTATTAAATATATTCTTTCCAAATATACACGCAGTTCATCTGCTTTGTTTTCTTGTTTCAGAATTTTTTATGGGTACCAGGGTCAGTGGTCACTCTGATTGCTCCTCCTGCCTATACAGGCCACAATAGAATTCATTTCAAAAGCAATTTCACTGTATGTGATGAAGGACTAAGTCCAGGGTCCTTACTTTGTGCTTGAAGTAATTCCCAAGCCAAGCTGTATGAGTCACGTGCAGCCTGTTCTGTATTAGAATAATACAGAATAATACTTTTAATGACAAATGCTTTGTTAGCCAGGAGTTACAGAGACCTGTAAAACTGGAAGATTATGTTTCATTCTTCATTTAACTGATCCATCTGAAATTTTGACTGGATATCAGTCAAGGTTTAGTTTTTAGGTTGAAATTGTTATAATATTACTGCTCACTTTGGCTTTTTTTTTTTTTTTTTTTGCAAACAAACTGCATTCCCAGTAAGACACTGTGTGTGTGTGCTCCTATGTTGTCTGTTTTTGTTTGTGCTGTCACCTGATGTGTGCAGTGGCTTCAGTTTTTGCTTTCAAAAACTGTTTAAAATCCAAGAAAGGGCACCCAGCAGGGGTGACTGTCTGAAAGACGAATTCTTGGATGTTGTTCTTATTGTCTCAAGTTCACCACATGCAGCACACTGCATCCACTAATTAAACATTAGTCCCCCAAATATGTTGAAAATACAACAGCAAGAGCTAAAAATCTATATGAAAGTATGCATCATCAATAGATGTACGAATTTGTGTGCAGGGTTTATAACATTGAGACTCTGTTGTCAGACAGGGTTAATCTGCCCTGCCTATTTTGACAGCTGGATGTATTTACATCATCAAAATGGGATGTTTCCCGCTGATGCCTCCACTGCAGTACAGCTGTGTAACCCTATTGAAGGCAATATGCACCCCTGATGCTCCTCTGAATCAAGCTATTGGCTTTCCTCAGGTTAATACTGTGAAGGAGTGTATCACAAATTCTAATGGGCCTCAAGTGCTATTGGAATGGGTAAATGTGAGGATCTGTTATCCTGGCTCTTGGGCCGAATAGCTAAAAAGGGCATGTTTATTTTCTTCTCCTCTCCTCAGTGCACTTGTACTATTCTCCTTCTCTAGTGCATTGTCTATTGATTTTCTCCAGCGTCCTCTATCAGTCAGGCTTTAATAAGACAACACACGTCGTCTTTAAAAGAAATGTATTCGAATGTTAATGGATCACGCTGCAGACCTGTTTGCCTTTCAGCCGTGTTGTGTACACACATCCGCACAATTGTGTTTATGTGTGCATGTGCCCTACCAAAATTTCATTAAAACAGCAGAGGACAACATTCATCTTGATAGTTGTGGGAAGGGGGTGGAAAACAAGGAGAATGTGGCGATAGAGGGATGAAGGGATAAGGATGGAAGGAGTAGTAGAAAGTGAAGACGAAACCTCCGTGTGCAGAGTGGCTTCATCTTCTGTCTTATTGCTCCTGCAGGGACCAATTTATCTTCATTTGTGGTTTTGGCACCATCCCCCTAGCCAGACCAGTCACCTCACAGAAGCACATGAACTCAACATGGCTCTTTAGCCCATGGGGCTTGTATCTACAGTTTGACCAGTATCTTTTATTTATTTCTTTATATTGTTGTTTTGTTGCTGTTTTTTGTTTTTGTTTTTTTTTCCCAAAGGCTGATTGTATTGTTTGAACTGAAATATTTCTGACAATGAAATTACAATTTAGAGATGGATTAAAAAAGGACCCATTTGGGGTTGTATTGAATTTTTACTCTTATAGGACACACAATCTACTACATTGGCTGCACCCTGGAGGATGGTACCAGTGATAGATGTAGCAGACCTTTGTCGTCATGCTAACAATCTAAGCTAGTTCCATTAATAATCACGTGTCGGTGGCCAAAAGAGACATCATTATCAGTACGAAACAGGGGATCTCTCTGGTAAATGTCAGGTGTTTGCTGATCCAACATCTACCATAACTTATAGGGTTGTTCTTTGGTGGTGTGCAGTCTTTGACAGCAAGTTATTATTTCACAGAAATCCCATTCATAGATATTTGATTCCTTTTTTGTTGATCTTCCAAATTTACAATACGTTAAATATGCAATATATAAAGCAGCGTATGGGTTGCCAGATCCTACACCCAGACTTAAGATGAAGATGCTATTAACTTTTTCTCTGCATTACAGTTACTCTTGTAATTTAAGTATTTTGTTTTATAATCTCTACTTAGAAAATTAAACTAAAGGTCTTTGTAAAACTGTAAAACATTAAAAGTGTAAAAGGTCTTTTGGTGTAGTAAAGCAAAGTTTAAAAAACAAAAAGAAACAAAAAAATTGCTTTTGAATTTGTGTTTTTTCACTTCTCTAAATATCCATAGTTTATCTGAATAAAGTCATCTCATGGAAATAAACTGTGTTTTCCAATGGATCACTTGTTGGTTACGTCCAGGGCTCGAGTTGAGGGGGGATGAGGGGGGATGGCATCCCCCCTGAAATAAAGATGGTCAAAATCATCCCCCTTCTGAAGCGGCCACCCCCCCTTCCCATCCCCTGTGTTATTTTATCAATGAATGTGGAAATATTATTTCAACTTTTTGTTTTTGCGCATATTGAGTAAAATACTATGGGCGAGGGGCACGCGCACTTACAATGACACGACGATATATTTTTTTTTAATTGACGTGACGTCGCACAGCAGCGCAGTTCTCTTAATACATCCATAGCGCAGATTATACAGTAATCACACAGACAGGAGGTGAAGAAGAAGGAGAATGGCCAAGCAACAGCGTTTTATATGTCACTAAAGGTGGAATTTCTGGACAGGGGTGACAACAACACAGTTAACGATGTTAGTTTGGAGCTTACGTTTTTTTTCTTGTTAACTAACGCTAGCCAGCTAACGTCAGGTTAGACTCTACATTCACAAAGTTATGCTCGGAACTCGGAAATTTCCCAGGTGAAATCTCCGACTTCCGACCTCAAAGCCTTCCAAGCAAGTTACCACTTCCGTTGGAGCGCAAGGAATCCTGGAATGTAAACAAGCCAACATGACGGACACTATAAGATTTATGCTTCATCATTTCAACTGTCAAAGGTGCCTACAACTTGCTCATTTGAGTGAAACGGAGGAGGGGAAACGGCGCAGAAGTTAACAGAAGCTTAATACTTTGTTTTACGTTATTCGTCGTTATTTTGAATCGAATTTTGTATTGATTGACAAGACAAGATTCATTTAATTGATTAATTAACATTGTATGCCCAATTTTGCCATGCTGAGTAATTGTACATTACATAGTTTTTTTAATTAGCATGATCGACTTTTTAACGTTAGCTAGCATTAGCTATCGATAGCTAGCAATAGCTATTTCTTGTCGGCGACATATTTGGGCACCGTTTCGGACACATAGCAGATTGTAGTACACAATCGTGTGTGTAATATTGTGATTGCAACGTGCGAATTTACTTTACATTGTTCTAAAGTCCGTGTGTCACGCGCATTACCACCGCATCCACGGAAGCTGCCATGTTGTTTAGGAAGCGATCTGACGTCACAAGTCGTAACTCGTAGTACATCGATTAGGTACGAGTTCACGAGTGGGAAGTTACGAATTCAACTGCCGTTCCAGTGCACAGTTCCAATTCCATGTCTGGAACGCAGCATTTATGTTAGAATTGATTTAAAAACTGCTGACTGCTTTGGGAATCTAACCTATTAACGATCTGTATTTGACCTCTGCTGTTTTCTCCATAGATGATGGCCAGGACCAACCTTGTGCTGAGAGAATTGAAGGTTTGATAACTATTCATTTTAAGATAATTTGACCCTTTCCCTGCCAGCATGTACTTTAAAAGTTGCCAGCCGGTGCAAGCAATTTTGACATTTCTATGGGCCTCTGAAAACTCTCATGGTATTTTGTTATATGGTTAAACAGTGGTATTAAAAGGAAGGTGAGAAAACTATTTTCAGCCATAAAGCTTTTTTTTAATTTTATATTCCATTGTTCTCTGAATGTTGGGCATTTTCATTAAAATATGTAGTTTCCTAACTACTGGAAGAACAAGCTGCTGTGTGCTGTGCTTTTAATAATTTGTAAAACATATTTATGATGCTGTCTTTTTTTTTTTTTTTTTTTTGGTAAAATAAGTGTTAAAAGGTTCTTTATCCTTACAGCAATGACATTACAGTGCTTGGCCAGTAACATTGAAAATGTTTCTCAAATTGAATATGAGGCTAGGTGACTGCCCTCTTATTTTAACCAAATCCACCATACCCCCTGATTTTTTTTTTTTACAACTCAAGTACTGGTTATGTCCATTCAAGATTGTGAGAAACTGTATTTATTTGTTGCTCATCTAGTGTACCACAAAGATCCTGAGACGATTACAGATGACAGCCATTCATTACTTTTGGTAATGAAATCTTAGTGTCTCTTTCAGTGTGATGATTTTTGTGAGTTTTCCATAAGACATTTTGTACAGGGGTCAATTTCCTTTAGGAGTTGAGGGCTTCTGCCTTCTCCGTGTCTTTATTGAGCGTTACCTCGGACCAGAACACCCTCCCTATTCAGCAGGGTATAAATTAACATTGATTTTAGATATGGTCTTACTGTAGCATCATGGCCTTGGTGGCCAAATAACTAACAATATCCTTCACAGTATGTGTGGGTGTAGAGACAGCAAGGGCAACAAATAAAGACACAGGGGAAGAGAGGGAGGGAAAGAGCTGCATTATTCTGCCAGTGTACTACTTCATCACATATAATTGCTGATTAGAACAAAATCTTTTGCTGCTGCTTTTTCTCTGTGTTTGCAGATGCTCAGTTCATATGAAGATACGATTTGTATAAGTAAAACAGCTATTATCCCTGCCGCTTTCTCTTATTAACCTGTTGATTTTCTAGGTCATACCCAGCTGTCACATGCTACCACACTAAAAAAAGTTCCTGCACTGTGAATTTGTCTTGCTCCCTCTCCTAGTGCCATTCTTCACACCCCCTTTCTACCATATGTAACTTACAAAATCTAGCACTGCCTGGTGCTGGCTTCCCCGTATGGCACTCAGCAGACAGATGCTTGTGAATTGTTTGCTGCCTGAAAAGGAAATGGGAAGTGGCGATGGGAGGCTGGAGAAATCAGAGGGACCTCTGGTGCTATGTCTACATGTAGCAGTGGCTGTGCAGTGAGAAAAGAAAAGGAGGGAGAGGTAGAGAGTGAGCAGAGTTCTGTCTCTGTTGCTGTGCAGTCTGTTCGAGGTGCCCCACTGACAGCCAAAGATTGATGGATAGAGCTGTGTATCGCACATAACATCAATTCTGTCCTGCTTTCTCTTTCATTCTGAGGCTTACTCCCTCATCAGTCCTGCCTTCCCTTTTTTGTACTGCTTTCCCTGTCCCTCCCTCCCTCCCTCCCCTCCTCAGCATTGTTCCAGGTCCCTTGTGGTCCCTCTCTTCCGTATTAGTTTCCAAAAGACATTTTTAATGCTGCCAGAGAGCACACTGTGAGGCAGCAAGAACGCGAGGCAAGCGGATTGGTATCTTTGTGACAGCTTTTCTGCTTGGCAGGCTGTGTGCGAGCCAGGGCACTGGACTGGACTGTGGTGTTTCGCGGAGGAGGTGGGAGAGGAGGTGGAGGAGAAAGAGGGAGAAGTGAGGGGATAAACGTACAGATGGAGGACGGCACCCAACAGCTGGGACACTGCATGGTTGACATGAAGGAGCTGAGCGCCAACCCTGAAGGACTGACTGCTGCTGGTGAGCTGACTGCACTGTGTTGTCTGTCCCCTCTCCCCTTTCTGTGTCCATCCTCATAATGTTTAACTCTGAAACACCTTGGGTGCTCTTGATGATACGCATTCTATAAATGTTTGTCCCAGTGAAGTGTAGCATATATCCCTTTATTTGTGTTTGCAGTGTTTCTGTTGTCTACAGAGAGGTGATTGTAGAATTTTTATGTTAAAGGGAGAAGGAGAGGGTGGAGGTACCAGAAAGAGAGAAAGAGAGAGGGGGGCAAACAAATTTAAATACGTGATGATCAATAAACAAGGAAAGTAATTCTGTTCAGTTTAATTGTCTTATCCAACAAACATTGTTGTCATTGTAAAATTAAATTCATTAAATTGTACTTATCATGAGCATTGAATGTATCTAAATGAGAGCCAAGACTCATCTGATATTTTCAAAAGTAAAATGAACATAAAATGTCTTACCACCAAGTTGACACTGGAGTCCTTATGATTTTTTTCAATTTTGGAGCAGCATCATATTGATACCTTTGTAGTCCAAAGAAATTGTTTTATACTGCATTTCTACTGGTTTCCAGCTTTGCGTTAGTAGTAGTCCGGGAGTAGTCCAGTATTGTGATTGAAAACATAACTGCCTGTTTCTTTAAATCGTGTCAGAAAAGTCTGCCTTACCTGCTTTGGGTTAACATTGAATTTAAGGGTTCAGCAGAGTGCTGTTTGGGAAAACACTGTTGTTGACACATAATGTCTACAGATTCTAATGGCTGTTTTTGCTGTGAGTGTGCTTTCCTCTTTTACTGCAGTCATATTCCATATAGCCTGAAAATGCTGCCACTAATGAACAATGACAGAGGCAAACTATATGTCTCAATGCCCGTCACAACAGGAAAATGATAAAGAGATTAGCCATATCATTGATGCCACAAAGCCTCTTCTCCAAGTTTAATACTGTGGCCATAAGCCACCAAGATCCTCCCCAGCAATGAACACACTATGACGGGTTGTCTGTAAGACCTGGTTTATTGGTCGACACACACTTATTCACACACGTATTTGTGCATATATGTCAGTCTTCTCCTCCTCTCTTCAGTGCGCGTCCTCATGTGTCCTCCTTATCCAACCTCTACTGCAGGTAGAAAGGGACTACTAGTACTTTCAGTACAGCTGGGCTTAATTACTTTCACCTGGTGCTGGTCCTGCAGAGCCGGCCCTGCCCTGCCTCCCTCTCCTACAGTCGGAGCCCAAACCATGCCCACCCTCACATACCCCCACCACCCGACTCAGGCCGGGGAGCCCACCGGCCCAACCAACTCCCCTCCCCCCTCCTGAGAGCAGGACAGGAAGTCAGCCACGGCCATCTTCGCCCCCAGCCTGTGGATCACCTCGAACTTAAACGGCTGAACAGAGGGTGAATGGGCGTCCCAGCAGGTAGTACCGTAGGGTGTCGACCGCCCACCGGATTGCCAGGCACTCCTTCTCTATCGTGCTGTAGCGCGACTCCCTCTCTGACAGCTTCTGGCTGATGTAGAATACGGGTCAGTTGACACCCTCCACCAGTTGGGACAAAACAGCACCAAGCACCCTGTTCGAGGCATCTGTCTGCAGGGTAAAAGGGGGAGAGAAGTTAGGGGTGTGCAGGAGCGGCTTCCCACAGAGGGTTTGTTTTACCTTCTCAAATGCCAGCTGGCACTGCTCCGTCCACTGGACCGGATCCGAGGCACCTTTACGGGTGAGGTCAGTCAAGGGGCCGGCCAGGTCTGCAAAGTTCGGGATGAACCTCCGGTAATACCCAGCCAGACCCAAGAACCGCCTCACCTCCTTTTAAGTCTTGGGCCTCGGGCAGGCTGCAATTGCTGCTGTTTTATCCACTTGTTGCCGCACCTGCCCTCCGCCCAAGTGGTACCCCAGATACCGTACCTCTCTCCGTCCAACTGCACACTTCTTCGGATTGGCTGTGAGCCCTGCTTGCCTCAGTGACTCCAGCACCGCCGTCACACGCCGCATATGCTCCGCCCAGCTGTTGCTGTGGATGATAACGTCATTCAGGTAGGCGGCAGCATACGCAGCGTGAGGACGCAGCACTCGGTCCATGAGGCATTGGAAGGTAGCTGGGGCCCTAAACAATCTGAATGGCACTGTCACAAATTGGTACAAGCCGTATGGAGTGGAGAAAGCCGTTTTTTCCCTGGACTCTGGAGACAAGGGAATCTGCCAGTAGCCCTTGGTAAAATCCAGTGTCGTGAAAAAACAAGAGGTGCCTAGCCGATCCAGGAGTTCATCGACCCGGGGCATCGGATGGGCATCGGACTGTGACACATCATTCACCTTGCGATAGTCCACACAGAACCGGATCGATCCATCCTTCTTCATCACAAGAACGATGGGGCTAATCCAGGCGCTGTGGGACTCTTCTATTACCCCCATCTCCAGCATGGCCTTTAATTCCCTCTGAACAATTTTTCTTTTGTGTTCAGGTAACTGATAGGGCCGTGAGGTTAGTGTGCCCTGGCAGGGGAGAGAACACATCTGCAAAGTTCTTCTGCAACTGGGCCACATCTGCTCTCTGGGACGGTGAGAGATGGTTGTCACAAGGGAGCAAGGCTGCCTGGGTGGATTTTGGCACCACTGGCTCCCCCTCCCCATCAGCAGCGTCAGACAACCTTGCGTCACCACTGAGCACCGCACACACATCCCATGTCCCTATATGTCGTGAATACACCCCCACACATTGCCCCACTAAGTGGTTAAACCTAGGCCAATCGGCGCCCAAAATCATGGGGTGCGTCAAGCGGGAACTAACTGCGGCTTTGAGACAATGCTTTTTGCCCCATACCTGATTTCCACTGGCATCTCGGGGTATCTGTGGACGTCCCCATGCACACATTTAATATCCACCCATGATGCCTCTACCAAAGCCCTAGGCCAAACCAGGCTTTGGTGGACTAAGGACTGCGTACAGCCCGAGTCCACCATTGCTGATGTATACCCCCCTGGATCCTTACCGGAACACTGTATGTTTCTCCTGGACCGGGGGAGGGAGTCGGAGGGCCTGCCACCCGGATCATCTGACCGACCTCAATGAGGGGTCACTCCCGTCAGACGTGTCCGGGTTGGCCGCACCTCCAACAGCCCTGCCATGACGCTTGAGGAACCCCCGGTGGGTCAGGAGCAGCACTTGTAGTGGCTGGACCCTGACATGGAGGAAAGAGAGGTAGAGGGTTAGATCGGGGTTGAGGGGAGGGTGGGAGCGGAAGTCCCACCCTCCTGTGGGGTGCCGGCATCGGCCGGCTGGTTCCCCGTGGCTGTCCCTCCGCACCGCGGCCATGGACCACCAGGTGATCCTCTGTCAGGGTGACCGCAGCCGCCAGGTCCTTGGGGCGGTGGCACCCCACCCACTCAGAAGTTCCATTGGGGAGGCCCTCCACGTACTGCTCCAGCACCACCCGGTCGAGGATCCGCCCCTCGTCTGCGGACTCCCCAGCTGCTGGGCGTAGACGAACGGGCGGTCGGCTGGCCCCAGCCAGGTAGAGCGGAAACCACCACCGGTGGTCCTCCTGCGACTGGCCCATGCAGTCGAGGACAGCCCGCCGGATGTCCTTGAACCTCCCCCCGTGAGGACGTGGGCAAGCTGAGCACTGCTGTCTGCGCCTCTTCCGACAGCAGCAGAAGCAAACGCACGGCCCACTCCCCTGCTGGCCACCCACATGCCACCGCCGTCGCCTCGAATGCCTCCAGGAAGGACTGGGGATCGTCTGCTGCCATCATCCGCTGCATGGCCACCCGGCGAGCGAAGATGGGGGAGCTGGCCGCGCCGCCTCTGCCTGTGCGGCCAGTCTCTCCAGCAAGGCCGTTTGCTTCTCGGCCTGGGCATGGAGGATGTCCAGGTGCTGTCTATTGGCGGCAGCCTGCTCCCAGTGCATGGCGGCGATCTCAGCCAGCATTTGGGCCAAGGCCGTCACCAGCTGGAGGTGCTGCTGATCCGTCATCCTTTGCTGGGAGTCCCTGTTCAGGTGCCAATGTGGCCATAAGCCACCGAGATCCTCCCCAGCAATGAACACACTATGACGGGTTGTCTGTAAGACCTGGTTTATTGGTCGACACACAATTATTCACACACGTATTCGTGCACATATGTCAGTCTTCTCTTCCTCTCTTCAGTGTGCGTCCTCATGCGTCCTCCATGTCCAGCCTCTACTGCATGTAGAAAGGGACTATTAGTACTTTCAGTACAGCTGGGCTTAATCACTTTCACCTGGCGCTGGTCCTGCAGAGCCGGCCCTGCCCTGCCTGCCCCTCCTACAGTCGGAGCCCAAACCACACCCACCTCCACAAATACCTTTGCTTACCAAAAAGACACATGGTGCATGCAGCGCCACTAAGCATTTGCACTGGCATGCTAGCTCAACACCATCTTCTTCTCCATGGGGATAAGTAAATGGAGCCGTAAAAGGAGGAATGAAAGCACAATTCATGATGCCTTGTCTCCTTGGCCTCAAACCAAAAAGATACACACTGAAACAGCTTACACACATAAACTGTGCAAGCACACACGCACATGTGCACACACGAACGCAAGGAAGTAAGCAAATATGCACACAGCAGTACATCCACACACACAGATCTAAGGATGCATGCTGCACACACCGCTACTCACATCCTTGGAAGGTAACAGTTATGACCTGATTGCGAACCGTAGATATGTACCCCTATAAAGACCATATAAAGACCTCAATCTTTCTCTTTTTTGTTTTCCCAAAGCATCCTGGGAGACAAAGGGGAAGAGCAAAGCACATAATTACCATGTTTGGCACGAAAGACAGGTTGACAACCCTACATTATCAGTCGCAAGGTGAAACATTTTGTCTAATTCATGACAAGAGAGAAAAGTGGGACAAGGCTGGGTGCTGCTCAGGATTTGTTAAGGTGGGACCGAGATGGCATTTTACAAACAAAAAGGATGAAATGATCTTATTATAACTATAATTTGCATGCATGCCAGTGAAATTTCAATGAAAGCTGCAACATGATGGGATTCATTGTGCAATGCTTGACATTGTGAAACTATTATAAAGGAAAATGTCTCACTCCATGCCTTTGTTAACCTTCCACCCTCCATCTTCCATTGATGCGACAGTCAAGACCTCTTCAGCACACCCAACTGATTCACAACACTTCATTAAACGCTGGCAACAAAACCATCTGTCCCCCCTCAATCTCCCAAGGCAGTAATGTGACAATAACTCACTCTTCCATTCAGCACCACTTGTCCTAATAGGATCCCTGTTTTTGCAAACATCAATCGAATTAGAGGTATGTTTGGCAGGCTGATGACTGAATCTTCAGAAAGGATGTACAAGTCTTGTTCAGGCGATTCCACACTGCAGAAATGAGGCGAGTGAGATGACAAAAAGGGGAGTTTGAAGAAAGGGACTACAGTTACTATCATGCCGATGTGCACGTGTAGTGAGGATGAGCAGAGCGTTTTGAATACGCTTATTCAGACAGTATCAGTTTTATCCCTGAACATGCAAAAAATATCAAGTCCCATGATGAGTCAGCCATATTAGTGAATGAATAATATCATCCCAAAAGGCAAACTAAATAATACTCCAGATATGAACTGGATTTGTTTTTAGGCATGGGCTCTTACACATAATATCTATTCATGAAGAGGATGAGTATGTGTGATTAGGAATGTGTGCTATATGAACTGTGTCATATGTGGTTGGTTTTTTTTTTGTTTGTTTTTTTTTCAAATTGCTTAATTTTCTCAGTTGAGCTTATATCTTAAAATGGGGACCAGAGAAGCGACAGGCTATATTTTGGAGCTTTTCCTCTTCTTTTTTTTTTTTTTTTTTGTGGACTCAGGCATAAGCAGCAATCCCATGTGAAATCTCTGTGTGCACTCCCCCACATTTCTTACTTTTGTTCCTCCTTTCAGAGTATCAGCTAGTGATACAGATAGTGAATGGTTATCATACTGTAGAGTGGGTGAGAAATCAGGGCAATGAGGAGGGACGAGGGTTAAATGATCATCTGCGAGATGGACAATTTAAGCCCCTGTACATTAATTAACTTTGTCATTCCAGAGAAATCACCCTGTCTGCACACATCCTAATAAATTACCCTCTCCGCTCCCTTCAGCGCGACTTTTTCCCCACTGATACCCGCAGACAGGGGGGTGATAGATTGGAGGTACAGTGGGGCTGTTCTGTTATTTCTAGAGCAAGATGAAACTGCAGTATAGCAGGCGGGCACACCTCATTTGCTTTGGGCCCCTGTGGGACTTACATCTGCATGTGCCGCCTGCTTGCTTGCTGCCTGCCTCCTTGCTGAGCCTATTATCATATTCATAATGCCAGCGGATATCGATTATAACACCTGGGCCACTTTTCTCCACATACTTAGCCACACGCTGAAGCTTAAATGGGGAGCTTCATGTACTAATGGATATATGATTTCAGATGGACAGTACCGGTGGTTGACCACTAATTATTGCAATAAAGCTTTTTTAGCCTTTCTGGCTTCATTAGATTGGACAGCTTGAGGAGGGACAGAAAACTGGTGAGTTAGAGTGGGGAATGACATGCGGCACACATGACAACTGGCCACAATAAAGCCAATGTTGCCGACAAGTGCCTTGTAGCCTTCTGTTTGGAGTGTACGCTCTACCCACTATACCACCGGCACCCCACAATAAGACTTTCTCTATTTGCTTTGGTCAGTCTGACTCGCACCAGAGGGTTAATGACAGGCATTAGTCAATGCTCAAATGTCACAATGTACATAACAGGTGTTGTGTCCTGAGGTTGTGTTTGCATAATTAGCCCGTTACTTTAATAACTGAATTATGGCTCACTGTGAGCATCTAATTGACAGTTTCCAGGCATGGAATACCATTAATATGTCATGTAGTCAGTGTTTGCTCTCAAAGATGTTATATAACCAGTTACCTGTCTTATAAGCAAAGCCTTTGGCATGATCCCTCCACAAATACTTGACACTCTACCTGCAAGCTGTGCTCAAAAATTCAGACATCTCTTTACTTTAATCTTCCTCTCATATCAAACATCTCCGGTTGCCATGTGTGTATGTCTCATGATCTGTATCCCCGGCTCATATCACACCTATACCTAGCTTCACCTCTTATCTTCATTCAATTATTTCTGCAATGACAGACATTTTCCACTGCTTCCTCCCACTTTAGATAAGTTGGTATGTTGCACATATGGAGTCCTCCAAAGTAACCGGATTGTTCAAGTGATACTCTCTCATGATAATGTGGCACCAGAGACGGGACCCAACAGCTGGTACTGTCTCAGCCCACCTAGCTAAAGGGTGCTCTTTAGCACCACACAACATGTTATCCATGCTTATTAAAGCAACGCTCATAAGGAAGCCTTAGTGGTGACAACAAGAGGATACATGGCCCCTGAGGAATGGGGTGATGATGAGAGTAATGTGAAAACCAGAAAGTTTATTTACATACATAATTGCCCCAGTTTGCTCAACCGCGCGTGTGTGTGTGACCCACATTCTTCAGCTATTTGTTCACCTGATTAATTACACGTTTACTGTACTTGTATGTAGCACATATTGCAGTAAGTTTGCATAAGCCTCTTTATTCAATGGAGCTCATCCTCACCAATGCAGCTGATGGAGCCCACTTTTTCTCAAACTTGAAAAGACACCTCTACATTGAGATTTTATGAATTTCAAAGTTCTCTTTAAATTACCCGAGTTACTATGGAAAAGGCTTTTTTTTTTTTTGGCTGCTCAAGTCAATTAAAAGACAGCTAATGATTTCCATAACAACATTATCAACATATCATCTATATCATCAATTAATAACAATCTCTGACCTTTTTACTTAAGCCTGAATTTGAATAAACATTTTAAAGAATTTATTCATAAGAATAAAAGACTCTATTCAATGGTTAAACCATAAACGTAATTGCTGACATGCCTATGATCTCATACACTTTTATATTTCCGTAGCCCCAGGGTACACAGTAATTCTGTGACATAATAAAGAAACACCTTTTGTACTTTCACTGACAGTCAAAGGAAAGTGAAAACCCTTGAGGGATTTAACAGGGACACGGGATATCTTCTGCTTCTGGACTATTAGTATAGCAAGAGCAGAACAGGTGTATGGTAATAAAACATTTAAATTTTTTTAACTTCAGAAATCTTCCTAATTTTCACAATGAAATACTGCAGAAAATTGTTAATTACAGTTAAGTTGACTAATAGGTTTTTGTTCTTTCCTTTTTTTTTTTTTTATATATATTTTCTTTAGAAATATTTTCTTGGCAGCTGTTTCTTCAGAGGGTCGGTGGTAGACCTTTAAGTTAAAAGGGCCCGTGGTTTCTGTGTAGGATGGCAGAACATGTCAACATTTTAATGTCTGGCCGAAGTGACAAAGTTTGTGATGAAAGGCTTTGTAAGTAAACTAACCTGAGTAATTACAAATAAACTAACTTGATCTTACAAATCATTTGACCTGATATGCTAAGAAAGTAAGGAAACTGGCATAATTATTAAGCACAAGTCAATTATAAATACACACACACATATATATACATGTATATATATATGTATATATATGTATATAAAAGTAGTGGTGTTACATCAGTAAGCATCCAGTATCCATGGCCCATTAGTGAAGTTGATGAGCTGAGCCTTAGAGAGGCTAATTGTGTCTAAGCACCCCAGCAAGAGGAAAATGGTTTAGGGCCCAACGAATCGCACCATCATGCAGGTGTTTCATCTGTTTACTGTTGGAATGATTGTGTGCTGGACGGACAAGGAGATGATTGAGAAAGAGTGTTGTTGACAGATGATACTAACAGTCAGCCGTCTACTCATTATTATTGCGTAAGTCAAGGGTAATGGATTCCCGGAAGCTCTTGTTCACCAAGACAGCGCTCACAAGGGTTGTAGTGTGTTTGCATAGTGTAACATGAACAGTAAAAATAATTGCTGCAGCTTTTTTGGGAACCTGCCATGTTCCTAGCTTGTTAAAATTCTCAAGACATAGAACAATTGCATGCTAGCATCATGCCACACTGGCTTTTTTTCCTGATTAAAATTGTTTCTGTCGCCACTAAATGGATCAGATTTTGATCTCTTCAGGATTGGCTTTTCCACTTACGTTCATTTTAGATTCTGTGTGCACTCTGCGGTTGTCCTTTTTTCAAATACAAGAACTTCAATTCAGGGTTGAAGTAATTGGCTGATGAATCAAATGGTTAATTATACTGAATTGCACATTTAGAATAAACAATCATTTAAGGAAGCAAAAATATGCAACACATAAACATGTTCCTATGTTTCGTGTCAGTCTGTTTCACACCTGGATTTTGGAGTTGTCACACTTCAAACAAACATTAATAATTGTGGGCTCTGGAAAATTGTGCTGGGGTAAATTATGGTAAATCTGACATATTTTCTTTCTTTGCTATTGTACTAATGTTTTTCTCTCCCTTGTGTTTATCTCCCTCTGTCTGTTTTTATCTCAACCCCCTTCTATTTTTCTTTCTGTCTCTCAGGTGTTAGTCTAACACCCAAGCTGCCTCAGGTGGAGTTCAGCCTTGGTAAGTCCAGTGTTTACTCTGTGATTCAAGAGCAATTTTACCTTATAGGGAAACACTGAAGTACTACAAGTTATCCCATGGTTCACTGACATCTTTGCAGGCACATTAGATAGTTGAAGATACTTGTTTGTATGTTTGCACAGTTTGAGAAATATCAAATCTCCATTTCCTTGACCCAGAAACACAACAAAAGTTTATGGCTTTACATAAATTCAGACTTGTCAAACCGACACCATCAAACAGTCATATCCTGCCAGTTGAACTAATACAGAAATCAGTCAGAATTAGAAAAATATCTGCAGACGTCCTTAATCTTATTTGCAATTCTGACCCATACACATAACCTAAGAAAGGTTAGCGGGGACAATGACTAGAAAAAAGGAATAGAAAAAAAACAAACAAACATTAGACAGAATGTTGTGACGGTCCTTTTGAATTGAACTTCAGTCGAGACGGCTTCATTCATTTTTTTTATCCAACTAAGATGTTGGGATTCTATTTCTAGACAATTCATAGTGGCTCAGGTCAAGTTTCCCAAAGCTTAAAATTAATATTCTTGTGGTCTTTGACAGCCAGGACTGACAGCACAAAAAACACTTTTTTTTGCTCCCTTGTATCTGTCTTTTGAGGCAACTGTAACAAAGGCTTGCCACGGTTCCTTTCACAGTAAATTTGAGACCAAATATATATGTGGATATTTCAGGGATGTGACAAAAAAATTTATTTAAATTTTTAGAAATTCTGAAATCTCAATGTATGGGGGGAAAAGGTGATCATGCTAAAATCTTAGTGAGGTGAAACCACAACTGCATGTTTATATCTCATGATTCCCAACACTCCCCATGGTTATATTACTATGAATGGTCAAAATTACAGTCAGTCAAAAAGGCGTGTGATCACTTGAATAGCGACTGTTTCAGCTCTGATCCAAGAGGGGGCTTAACGTGACACACATACACTCGCAAATGCACACAAGTGTGTGTATGCATATATGTGTGCATATATTAGATAAAGGTATAGTAGAAGAAATTAAATAAAACTTTTGCATGCTTGCTTTAATTTGTAAATGTTCAATGTTTCCAGCCAAAGTTTGCACTTGGCTGGAAAACCTATATGAATGTAAATTCCCTCTTATTTTAGAAAGTGCAGCTGACAGCTGGCATAGAGAAATATCATGTACCTTTTTAATTGCGCTGCGTGAATGTGTGCTCAATGTACTCTCCAGCTATTCATCTTTTCTCAGACCTGTCAAACCCACAATGGTTGTGTTCAAGTTATATGTTTTGTTTGGTTTCTTTTTACAAGATATGTGCGTTTGTGCATTTATAAGCTTGATTAGAGACAAGAAAAAAAGTTCAATTACCTTTAAGCTGGAAGGAGGTGGCATTTTTAAATGGTTAAATGTGATATATATATTGTACTCCTTTCCAAGATGAATGCAAATGGTATTAAACTCATTTATAAAAGTAAAGAATAGTTCATTCTGCAGCCAGCCACATGATCTCAGCCTGTTAGTTAGATGGCTGAGAAGCTGCTAACAAGCCTATTAGCTCCTGGACGTGACAGTGGACCTAGAGCAAAGCCAGGCAATCTCATACAGGAGGAAACAGTTTAAATGGAAATATAATTCAAAAATGGACAGGGAAAAGTAGGAAAACTATGCATGAATTCTCTTTCTCATAACAGACAGGAATGAACCCTGAAGCCCACACATTCTCCTCAGTGGCAAATGTACGTTAAAATACAGTTATTATACAATCCAGTTTTAAATGTTAACAGATGCGTTTTGATGCTGCTTACAAAAGAGGTGACAGAGCAAATCTTATATCATCTTTAAAGTTATTCTAGCGACAAGGAGCACAAACACTGAAGTTGGCGTCTCTAGACTTTCAATGGACCCTCAATGCTGGATCATGGGGGAGGTCTGAGGGGCTTGTAGCTTTTAACAATCCCTCTAATGCAAGGCCATTCAATGTTTTATAGATAAGTAAGAAAACCTTAAAGTAAATTTGAGTGTATATGGGAAGACAGTGCAGAGATTTGTTGAGGTGTAATTTACTTCCTCTTTTAGTCTCTGTCAAAACTCTGGAGTGGCAGTTTTGTGAAGTAATTGCAGCTGCCCCTCATTCCACTGAGGTGAAAAATGAATGCTGAGTATAATAAGCAATTGTAGATCTTCAATTGTCTGCTTGTGTTCCTTTGTGTGTTTGTGCATGTGCATGCCTGTGTGTGGTTTGTGTATAGAAGGGGTGCCCAACCTTTGCAATTAATGTTGCAGCTAATTAGCATTTAATTATATCACTGTAGACAAACATGGTATTTAGTGGATTAAAGGTGCCCTCAGATGGTGATGATTAAGGGGCACTTTCTTTTTAATAAACACATAAATTTCAGTGTAGTCAGCATGAAAAGTAAGACTCCTGGTTAATGTTTGCTGTGGACCTACAGTAAACTTTTCTTTCGAGGAAAAAAAAAAGATTTGTAGAAAAAAGGGCTGTCTTGGTTTGGGCCTAAAATTTTGCACAGAAGCCTTGAGGTGTACAGTTTGAGTGAGGAGACCATTTAGGAGATATAGAAGGTCTGAGCAACACCTGAAAATAGTCAGTATTTTGTAATTTCTCCAAACATAACTGATCCTAGGACAGTAGAAGTTGTCAAGGAGAGTAAAATAACACGCTATAGATTGGAAAGGTAGCAGGTATAAATTTGTTGTGAATGGCAGGTTTACAAATGTTTTGAATTACACATAATTCCTTTCAAACTCAAGCCTCTGTTCACATACGCAACGGCACATCACAGGCTTTATTTTAAATTCTTTCACTGATTTAACTTAAAATGCTTGTAAATAGCTTCCAGAATGATGAGCAGCACTGTGAAGAGGTTAAGACATATTTTTCTCAGAATGACAGTCATTTTCCCCTTTTTTTTTCCCAGACCCACTGCTAAAACATGTGTGCAAAATGGTGGCACCGTGCAAATAACGTTGTCAAATTAAGTGAAGCATTGAAATAATTATCATGATGAATAAGTGTCTCGTGGGGATGAGCATATACTTGTATCCTGTGGCAACTCCCAGGGCCACCCCCTTGATTAAATGGAATTTAGATTCATTGTGGAGGTCACAGAGGCCCACAAAGCTGGCTGCATTAAAACTAATTTCCAGCAAATTTATCATGAAAGAGCTCAGCATATTCCAATCACACAAAATAAAGACAGCATAGTAATTGAAGCCTCCAAAAAAATGCATTATTACTCCAATGCTCAATTGTTATGGTAATTTAAGAATCAGCCTTTGTGTACTTTGGTAGTTGAGTCCCTCCTATTTTTCACAGACATTTGGATTTTCTCTCCATCCTCATACCAATGTTCAGTCCTCCATCATCTCCGCCTGAGTCAAACATCTCACTTGAATTGTTTGCCTCTTTCTTTACTTGAGACAGTGGAGGTAATCAGTAGCCAATTCACTCTGTCTTTGAATGTGAGCTATGTCTTTTAGCCACTCTTCTATACACCGTTCCTGCAAACCAAAAGCTGTATCTCCCACCATTGTGCCAGCAAACACACATGTTAAATGCCTTGCTGGTTTTGTAAAGTTTTCTACCTCTAATCAAACAGGTCTGGGTAGCACAGCTGTTATCGCAGGGTCCCCGGTTTGGCTCTGCCCCAGGGACCTATGCTGAATGTCATTCCTCTCTCTCGCCTTACTTCCTGCCGGCCTCTTTGTTTAATGTTGTTGGGATAAAGGCATAAAAACCCCAAAAATAACACTTGAAAAAGTCATCACTTGACCTTGCTCATGATGAGATCTGTTGGTCAATCTTGTTACTTCCATTCTCATCCCATCTACCAAAAGGAAAGGTTTTCAAACAGGTCTCAAAATTTTTATAACTGAATGAACTATTTTATCCATCTCCACCTGGCTCCAAGAGTGGCCACTCTTCTGAAAAGGCTGTTGTCTGTGAAAAAAGTGTAGCTCCAGCTGTTGCCTTGTCCTTCATTCTTATCTCAGAGAACCCATCAACAGCCTGTGACACAGTGAACTGCAGCATTGTACAATTTGTGCTCTGTGACACGGCCATCGTGAGCATAGCAAAACCCTTGGTTTGAATCCTACCTTACTGGCCGTTTTTTCAGGGATTCATGGTGACAAAATGTCACTTTTCATAGGCATGCCACAAGGCTCAATGCTGGGGCCTTTCTCTTTGCTATCCACACCGCCTGTGGGGATACAGTTATCAGCTTGCATTGCTTTTTACATGACAGATAATACCCAACAATATAGCTGTCATCTATCCTGCTTAGCACAATAACAATGAAAATTCCTGTCTTATCTTACTCATGCAATCCCACTCAGTACAGGCCATATTTATTTTTCTACTTGACTATTGCACTGCTCTCCTACCAGGTCTTATGGCATGCACAGTGAAACTGTTATGGATGCAGAGGCACATCTGGTTTTCGATCGGTGTAAAAGGGCACGTCACTTGAATCCTTTTTGTCTTCCTCGAGAATCAAATTGATACCAATAATGCCTGTATCTGACTGACTTCTGGGTCTGCATCCATCTAATGAACTCATTCATACAGATTTATGCTCCTTCATAGCCACTGTGTTTCTCAAAGAAATGTTGTCCGGCATTGCCATCCCACTAGAAAATCACAGTCTAGACCTGGAATAAACTGTCATTTGCAGGAACATCCCCTTTCTATCTTCAGGAATCTTTTGGAGACTAGTCTCCTCCAAGGGCATCTCCACCAAATGTAAAATCCTAACATGCTTAATTCACATTTACTGTGCAATTCTTTACTTGGTCTCTTTGTATTTTCAGTAAATGTGTATTTCTTTGAACCAAAAATAAAACAGGCAGTTTAATAATAGATGACCAAATTTTTACTGATTTACTATTTCTCCAGTCTCTTTTTCTTTCTCTCTCTATCTTTAATAGGTCACGGTTTTATTTTCCTTCTTCCGTCTTACTCCCTCATTATCTCCCCTTTCACTCAGGCTTCCTTCCGCAAACTCTAAATGTCTCTCTAAGGGACTCCGTTGTCCTTTCCCTCTGACCCTCTCTCTTTCCCTTTCCTGCCACCCCCTTCCAGCATCATAATAGCTCTGACCTTAGTGGGTCAGTCGAAGTGTCATATCCTTGTGAGAGAGCCAGTCTGGTGATGCGTGGCTAAGCACCCAGTCCCATTTCAATCACCAGACAGCGGTTAACTGTACAGCAGGGTAGGGTCGCTCTAAAATGTGTCCCCTGAGGATGGCTAACGGGGGCAAACCGCAACTTATTTGCAGTTATCCTTCCTTCTTGGGTCTTGTTTGAATATGAGTGCTGCAGAGCAAGACAGTCATTGTACTTTTGACTAACGGAGAGCAACAAATTGGCAAAGTTCGATGAAGACAATGTGATGAAATAGACTGAAAGAAATAGATATGGTTCTGTAGGACCCATTGTGGCCTTTGGCAGTTATGTGAATTGTGAAATTTGTTATTCGATAAGGAGTATTCATTATATCACTGCTGAAGTGTAAATGGCTATAGAATTTTTTCTAGTAGCCCACAATAAGCTACACAAAGGGGCTTTTCTGCATGAATATTAGTGCACATGAACACAACCACGCACATAAAGAAATGAAGACCTCAGATCACGTCAGCCTGGTCCATGTTTCATTTATTTTCTTTCATTACCTCTTTTTGTTTAGTGAGAGAAAAGAGAGCTGTAGATCAATGGCTCTCAATCACAGTTCTGAGAAACCAGAGAGGTTTTATTTCTTTCAAGCTGCAGTAGTTTGGGCACCCAATCTCAACTCGTACAAATTAGATGGCTGCTATAAAAATTGGGGTTTTTGGTCTCGGTTTTCTTTTAGATTGTATTTTCTATAAAGCGCCGGAATGCGTTCACCCAGTTGTCAAAATATTTTATGAGTAATCAAATCCTGAACCCTAAGTTAACCAATCAAATACATGTTTCTCTGCTGTTTTGGTATTATTGTAATGTTTTTGATTAATTGACAAGTGTGTGGCAGATGTGCAGTAAATCCTGACTTTGCCACTTGATGGTACAATCAGTGTTCCTGCATTGAAAAAAAAAAATTGTGGTCCAATATTAGTTTCCAAATAAATTTACCTGAAGCTGTGAGTATTTGTCTTTACAAAAAAAAAAAAAAAAAAAGTTTACCATTCCTGGATGTGTCCATATCCATCTTACAATAAAGGTACAGCTATAAAAACAGTTTTTAATCAGCTCACAGTCACACAATGGCGCATCAGATAAACCACCTGCAAAAGAGAAAACAAATGTTGCCTCCTCTAAGAGTGCTTGTTATCCTGCTACCGACCCAAAGCAACAAAGCTCTATACCTCAGATTGGTAAATGGTTGCTTAAACAGTAAAAGCAAGCCCATGACGTTGGAATGATACACAAAGAAACAATCTTCTGCCCTCACTGTTAATGGAAACTCACCCACGGTTTAATTTTAACCAGACTTCTTAAGTAATGTGTGAAACTGACCAGGCTTTGCAGGCAGATCAATTGCTGTTTTCATGCCAGAATTGTGCTGGGTGGATAAAATACAGTTCTTGGACAGAATCCAAGAAGGCTGCTGAACACGAATTTGTCAAGTATATACAAATGTTCATTAATATATAAAAGCAGAGCCATATGGTGTGATTTGCTGGTTATCAGGCAAGATGTTTTTATTGGCCTTCCATGTGAAGCAGATGCAAGCAGAGCTACTGTATACCTTCAATATTTTGTAAAACTTTATGTACCACAATAACAGTACAACCAAAAGCTTGTACATTACATGTAAGCTCAGTTTAGTTCCCGTGTTCAAAAGTACAACTTTGCTGTCATGTGTGTGACTTCTGCAAAGATGACAAGAACGTGTTGGTCTAGTTGTGTATTTTAGGGATAGATGCCTCGGCTTTGGTGCAATGGGATCAAGTATTACTTAGAGGAAGCACCCATTTTCCTATACAGGAATTGTGGGACAGATAACCTTTGGAAACCACTGACACCTAGTAAAATCTGCTTTTGTTGATGGACATAAAGACCCTAAAAAATCTCACTGCCACACAGAGATCTACCTGCCTGTGTGGCATTTTAATCAACTGCTGAGTCTGCAATTTTTATATCGCAATGTATATTCATTTCAATCGTTTCCTCTACTTCTTATTGAAGTTGTGGCCTCAGAGAGTGAGGGCATTAGATTTGACCTCTCACTTCCTTTGTTTTGATGCTGCACTTAAATGTCCTGGCACGATTTCTAATCTGACAGTAAATATTTGATAAACCCTCGACCTAAACTGTTTTCTTAGATGATGTTTATTTGCCACGTTTTTCTCATCTCCTGTTTTCTCTTCATCCTTCCATTGCCCCCCCCCCCCCCCCCGGTCTCTTTTGCTCTCTGTAGCCTGTAATGATCTGGTGGCCCCAGGAAGTGACAGGAAACCCAATGCTTTGGTCCAGGTGGCTGTCATAGATCCCCACAAGCAGCACCTCGTCACTCACGCCTGCACAGAGATAGTGGAGGTAAGGCAACACACACAGAAACGTACACTCGCCATCCCCTGACTGCCTCTCTCTGACCTTTAATGTTTGTTGTTTTGCTGTGTCTTTGGGTTATTGGGTCTTGGTTGGTGTTCTCTCCATCTCTGTCTGCCCTCCTTTTCTCTCAACCTTTTTTTTTCCCTCCGATCTGACTCACTGAACTGGAACAGACAATGGCTGTTAACTTTCTATTTCCTGTAACAGTCCAGACATGTATAAGAGTTTGTCTGTCACTCTTAATCAATGTCATTTCTCAATGTGTGTTTGTGGGTATAATTGTGTAAGGGTTCCTTACAGAGCAGAGAGAGTGCTTTAACCTTTTTAAATACTCCCTTTATTACTTGCCGTGTGACGGTGCTATTGCTAAGGCAACGGTCACACAAGTGTTTTGTGGCGGCAGCAAATGCCCCGTCCCACAGTGCAACACCCACTTACATACATGTACCCCCCTCCCTCACACACACACAGACACAGACAGTTTTTTTTCTCTGTCCTCATATGAGGGGCAACGTTTCCTTCCGCATAAAAAAAAAGAAAGAAACTTTTTATTTCACTGCGAATCCAGTAAATCTGAATTAACATAACCGTGCCTTTCAAAGACTGTATTTCAACAGCTTTTCCCCTCAGCCCTGTCAGGGGAACAGCAGTGTGTATGTGCATGCATGTGTGTGTGTGGAAACACAGGATGTGGTAGGATACTGTATGCTGGCTCAGCTCTGTAGACACTCTGGAGTGCCGCTGGAGTTTTGATTTCATGCTTGTAATGTTCGGGATATAGAGTGGGATCTGAGGATATGGACTGCTTTCGACTTCACAAAAACAGGGTATGTGCACATTGTGTGTGATTTTACAAGTGTTTTAAAAGAGAGTTTGCTACCATATAAGAGGTAATTAAGATTGTCTGTGGAGTTTCTGTGCTATATATTCATTTTATTAGATAGATGGATGGATGGATAGATTACAGGACAGACTGACTGACAAAGAGATAGATAGATAGATAGATTGATTGATATTTCACACATCCAGTTCTGCTTACTCTGCATATTGCTATAACAATGGACGCTCAATTGTCCCCATGTATGAAACTCCGAACATAGAATGGAATCGGTAATATTTGTTATTAATTATTTTGACCTGGAAGCAGCACAACATTGCAAAATGACTTTTAAATCCTCTTTGAATTAAATGGCTGTGTGCTGTTAGAAGTAACAAGGCTTATTTGTCAGGACATTGCTAGCCAGCAGGGTTTCCCACGCAGACATTGTCATCCAACACGAACAGCAGATGTTCATTAACCTGTACGGCCAAAGGAGGACCTGTGCATGTGGATTTGTGTTTCACAAACCCACTGTGTGTGTAGTATGATTTTGAAGACAGCCTGGCTGCCACTTGTGTTTCTCCTGTTTGCCACATTCCTGGGATGCTTGCTCATAACAGCTGCTGCCAGCTTTGCCGGACACTGATTGGAGTGTTAGTCTCACCCATGTGATAGTCGTATTATCAGGGATCAACTGGTTCATGATATAAGGTTTAATTTAGAAGGTAAATGATGGAGCCTACCAGCTGCTACATAACCTTCTCTGCATGAGTCATGTTAAATGAACTAAAAGGCATTTAATTATATTGGATCTTAACTTTTCTATTCTCTCCCTGAAACCAATGACCTCTACAGGCCAGAGAAGGCAGACCCTTTATTATTTCCATAGAGAAGTCCAGTATCTTAATTTACTTTTACCTCTTACCGAGTGCTTGGCAGAAAGAGGTTAGCTGTTTTGTGTGTTTGTTTGTTTGTTGTTGGGTTTTTTTCTCCATATGAAATTAGTATAAGTGCTTTATTCCCTTTATGCTCATTCTTTCTCAGTATATTCAGCGTGACACAAGAGTCAAGAAAATGGGATGGAAAGAGCCACATTCTCTGCCAAACCCTAATATGTATAGGGAAAAATCCATTCCTAAAACATGGGCAGTGGGTTCAGGAGTGGCAGCACTCAAGGGGATTTGACGTCATGCAAAGCCAAGGGATAAAACAGCCTTTGATGTCATGCTAGTCAAGCAAAGAACCCCCTGCCTGGAACAAGTCCAAAATGTCTCGTCTGTGTTTGTGTGTGTGATTATGAATGATCGAGGCATGAAGAAAAACCCTCCAATGTAGGAAAACTGAAGCCATAAAACTTATAACCCTAAC
This sequence comes from Remorina albescens, assembly GCA_034769265.1. Lineage (NCBI taxonomy): Eukaryota > Metazoa > Chordata > Actinopteri > Carangiformes > Echeneidae > Remorina > Remorina albescens. The sequence continues at coordinate 6,159,188 of CM068487.1, forward strand.
ATTCAAACACACATACACATGTGCACGCACACAGACATACACACACTCACAAACACGCATGCACACACCCTCTAATAGCCTAAATTGGCCATTCCATGGAGGTTTGCAACCCAAACAGACAATAAGACAAGTGAGAGGAGGGGCAGCTGTCTCCCATAACATACGCTGACCACTTGTATGACAGACTGGCTTACTTCTCTGTTTAAATGGAGACAGGCTTACCACTTCAGCTCATCTCAGCCCATCAGTAGCACTAAGGAGACACAGCCACAGCTGAGGCTGCCAAGCATGCTGGTAAGTCTGAATGAGGCCTATTCAGTGTGCCAGGGAGGGAGGCGCAAAGGGATTTGTGTGTGTGTACCTGCACATTCTTGAGTATAATGGCTCAGCCTGTCTTTTTGTCAATGCACACTACAGATACACACTCAGATTTACACTGTGCTCAAAGCAGTGCATTAGTTCCACTATGTATGTACTCACTGTGCTGAATGGGCACGTATGTTTAGGACTCTGGGACAGGATTCCACAAAGCTTCATGGCTGGGTGGCAAAACAGCACCAGGCAACAAGAACGGGGCATTAATCATGTCTTGAAGGGCTGAAACAAGAAGTGAAAGATTTGTTGTATATCTCCTCTGTCGATGCTTGTAGATTTCTGAAGGATCAGTTGGTTGGTGATGGGACAATGTGTTACCTCCATGGTAGTTTATAGGCAGTTTAACTGATAATTCTGTCTAGTGTGTGTGTGTGTGTGTGTGTGTGAGCGCACTGTTTTAATGAGCATTATTGTAGCTGAGGGCCAGGGAAATGTTGTATCTATAAATATCAAACTAACACACTGTTTAGCCTTTTACAGGCAATTATTAAACATTTTGCAAATCTTAAAAGTTTGTTGTCAATTAAATACATCTGCACGCTGACTTAACCACACATTTAATAGACTAGTCACAAAGAGCTTAATATTCACTCTAATTTAGCATTCTGACATGACAAAGATGCAACTGGGATCAAAATGTCTATTTGAATCAGCGTGTTTTTTAAGTCTGTGTCCTACCGTGCTCAGTCCATAAGGGCAGATATGAAGTAGCTTTGCAGTAACATTTGCATGCACCTATACTAATGTTTGTAAGTATGTGCAGTAAGTCAGTCCAGAGAACAAATGAGTAATTGAAAATATGGTTTGATGTGTTAAAAGTTGAAATAATGTTGCTTTGAACGCATTGAATGTTATACTAATATCTTAAGCCACTTTTGCACCAATGTTGGAAAAAACTAATACAATGATATGATTCTAGCCACATTCTCACCAGCCTTAGTTTCCTTTTTTTTAACTCAAGGGTGTGCCCTTATATTCATACATGTCTGCCAGTCTGTCTGTGCCAATCTCATTACCACTCCACGGCCTCTCCCCACACAGTCCCAAATGGGTTGAGTTCTAGAGACGCCCATCACAGTGGAGCAGAGGAAGAGGAAGCCCCCAGTATAAACACAAAGTGCTTTGAATTGATTCAAATAGACAACGACAAATGCCTTCGCAGTCCTTGAGTATTCCCGGGAAAACCTCTCAGCTCCTTGTAAATGAATTTATTTTACAGTTTACTGCAGATACAAGTCTATCATTTCAAAGATATCATTCTGTGTCAAATTAGGCAATATCGTAAGGACAGAATGATTGTTAAAAAGATGGGTGTATGTGATGGGATGTGAGGCATGCACCTGAGCTAGCAGTATTTCTGCAGAGCTACCATGTGTCCAACTACATTGAGCCTGCTCAGCAAATCTCATCTGTTCCCCAAGTGATGCAACGGATATGAAATGAAATCGGCATAAAATTCCAGTTAAATTGGACTGTAAAGAAACTTTAATGTTGAAGCAAATCACTAACAAGTGTTTCGAGAACATTGTTCTCAAATTCATGAAAGAAGGGACGTTTCATAGTAGCAGAGAAACCTGCCTCATTTCACGATGCCCTCTCTTTTTAGGTAATTAATTGATCCAAGTGAAACTGCCCAAGTGACAACAAGGTCCTCACTTTGCAGACACCCCAGAAGTCTTAGAGACGGTTTAAATCTAAAGTAAATATACCCTTTTTCATTTTACATTATTATGAAACAGAAGTATCGGCAGCTCTCCAGAGAAAAACTAGCCCTGCAGTTCAGGAGGCATGAAAGTTGAAAATGATGAATGGCTACTGTGATTACAAGGGGTATGTTCAAATATTAGTTAATGCTATGCAGCCCTGTGGTACGTCTGGGAAGCCATCACTTGCTCCTGCAGCAGGTTAAAATCCTTTTGCCACAGTTCTGCTGTGCCAATTTACCTGTCAACATTTGTTGGTCCTGGCCTGCCGTCTCAGCTGGGAGACTGTAGTTATGCTAGAGCTCCAGGTAAACCCACCAGGGAGAAACCCATCTTCTCCTTTCCCTGTGCCCAGGAGAGGCAAAGGGAGTGGGCCAGGAGGAAGAGTAGAATAGACTGAGCCCAGCTGTTGGCTCATTCACCCACCTAAGGCCCCCCCCCTTCCTTTCGTCCCTCTTGGCTCCCTGCTTTTTCATGAACAAGCGTGTTGCAGTATCAGTGTGTATGAGGAAACAAATGCACATGCACATAAACACACATGCAGTATCTCAACCTTTATTCAGTGCTGTCCCTCTTTTCCGGCAGGCGAACAAAGACCCACTCTTTCTGACGGGGGTGACCTTCCCTCCCGAGCATCCTGCTAGCCCAGAGACACTAGTCAAGCTAAGTGTATACGATGCAAAGGAGAAGGGCCAAGAATCGGTGAGTAAATTGTTGTTTTACTTTTTGTGTCTGTGTGTGCATTTCTTGCATGAAAATTCAGCCAGAGACAGAGGGAGAGAGAGAGAGAGAGAGAGAGAGCAATAATGAGAAATGTGTTCAAAGCCAGTTGTGAAGCAGTCATCTTTCAAGTGTTGGTTGTGCAGCGATGCGCTTTAAACTTTACAGAGAATGAACATGAAAAGCTGTGAGAAATCTTCTACAGAATCTCATTATATTTAAATTTATCCTACAGATTCAGAGGTGCAAAGAGTTGTGTACAGAATTACAGCAGACAGTGAATTATGGTGCTATTGGAGTAATTATTCATTTGAGCCAGTCCCAGACAGAGACCTGTGCTTCTGAGTTTTGAAGGAAAGGGGTGTGAAGCCTTCGATGAGTATCTGAGCATGGCATCCCGTCCTCTGGCATTGATCCCCTGGGACCAGCCGCTACATGAGATGGAATTGAAAACAGAGCCAGACATCGGCTGTTGAAGGGGCCAGGCCCTTTGATTTACATGTTTTAAACAGACTTTATAAGACTCTTTTTGTGGATGTATGCATGATCTTAATCAAGCACGCAACTCCACCCAGTCTGCCAAGATCTTAATTTGTCATAACTTACTATGCAATATTCATGAGATTTACGATGAGCGAGCACTCCATTACATTGCCCCCATTGTTAGTCTTTTGTTGCCATATGTGGGTAAAATTGATGTATAACTGTCACGTCTGGAGGAAACCAGACATGATGCTTAGAATACATTTTCCTGCTGGATATGTAAATTTTTTTTATTTTAGTGTAATGCTGCTGCATAACAAAGTGTGTTTAGTGTAACTGCTTAGCATAATTTGACATATATCTTAAAAACAGTGAAAAGTCTTGTGAACTCTTTGTCTTAGAGCAGCAGGCAAATATTCACAATTTTGAGATGGCAGCCTTTCATTTTCAGTCAGGCGTCATCAACATTTTTACCGATGAGAACCAAAATCACAGGTCATTTCAGAAGTCACACAAAATGACTTCAATTGCTCATCTTATAGTGGACGTGTAATGAATAAAATTCAATTAATATTGTACCTGTTCTCAAAAGCTGCTGCTTCTTGAAAGATGCATCCATAAAGTACAATGATTTATTTTGTAATCTCTCATTTTAGTCAGGTTCCATCAGTAAACTCATGGAGACTATACTTTTAATGTTAAAAGAAGAGAAAGGAAACAGATTTAAAAGATGAAGAAATAAAAGTAAAGACTGAGCTCTGCTTTTATAACCAATGACAAATGTACTGCATGGGGAGTTCCAATAATGTGTCAGAGTAAAGAAACAGTAACATGGATCCAGTTGTGAAGTTAGTTTTGTTTTGTTTTGTTTTTTAACTTTATATCACTTTTAAGGAGCTTCTTGCCTTGAAACAAATCTTTGTAGTTGATGGTCCGTGCAATTTGTTCCTAATTTTAGCCATAAAGTGCCTGGTGTGTTTCCACCTGTAGTTTCACAAACACAGGCAGTAACAGTTGTACCATGTTTTCTAAACACTCTCACTGCATTATGTTTCATACAGTCTGATTTGATATCCAGTTTTATATTGTACATATTTGAATGTGTACACATCAAATTCCAAATATAATATAGGTAAAATTGTTGTTATCGGAAGGTCTCAATGGTTGATGTTCTGCACAGGTTTAACAGAAATATTAACCAGAAAATAAATAAATAAATAAATAGATGGGCTTCTGTGTTTTCCTGGACTCAGCATGATCTCATGTGTTCTGGGCGCTATCAAACATCTCAAGACATTTTTTTTTTTTTTTTTTTTTGCTGATTCAGCTCCAAATACCAATTTCTTTGGATAATTGAAACATTGTTTAAATTTGTGTCAGTTGGATTATTACGAGGAGCTGCCAGTTCATACAGTCATATTTCTTTTTCTGCAGAACATGGAATAGAGGATGACTTATTTATAGATGCTAAAAACGTATAAGCAACCCAACATAATCAACATTTTATTATATACTATATTTACTATAGGTTATGCTGTTTGTGTCTTACTGTGCAAGTTCTGACCCCTACAGTAAAACAACATGTCTCATGAAACATAAATTCAACTGAAATGGGAACTTAATGTGGTCTTGCATGCATATTTTGTGTGTCATATTTTAAGAACTGGGATTGTGTTTATTTGTGGAATTGCTCTCTGCTAGTCCTGGAAACAGTGTTCTCCCTGAAAAGTTAGCACAGCCTCCTGTTTCTTGGTAACGCAGGAAAGGAAGGGAACTGATTTAGGGCTGATACAAAAACTCCACCTGCTGAGAAATTGTCCAGCAGGTAATGATTTCATCCAGACTGTGTCATGCTGTGCCAGGGTACCTTTGTATGCTAAATTTGAACTGGTTCTTCTTGACTGGATTATATTGGCATGAACATTTCTCTCACCAATGTACCCCATAGTGATAATGTGAAAATGGAGTTTTAGAAATGCAAATTGCAAATGTATTAAAAAAGGAGAGACTGAATGTCACACTGACCAAAGTATTCAGCCCCTTAACACCCTGGCACCATGACACTTGAGCTTATGGGCTTCTCATTTTTATTGGCCATCTTTTCATGATGTTTCTAGACCGTGACGGGATTCCACACCTGGTGGATAAATTTTTTTGGATATGATTTGGAAAGGCACACCCCTGTCTGTATAAGGTCTCACAGCTGGCAATGTGTATCAGAGCGTTTGCCTTCAGGAAGTTAGCCTTGGTCAGATCAATTTTGCTTGTAATGCAATTACATTGTTTTATTCCAATGTATGTACTGTACACTGCTTTTATTGTATAAACTCCATCCTGTGTATATTTAAATTTTTTTTTCCCTCAATGTGCTCTCATCAAATATTTTACAAACCTGAACAGGCAGCCAGGCAAGGTAGATGTCCGTATATAACGATATTTTACTGAAGCCTGCCGCAATGTCCATCCATCCATCCATCCAATCTTCTACTGCTTTTCCGTTTCCGGGTTGCGGGGGGTGCTGGAGCCAATCCCAGCCAATGTTCCAGGCGAGGGCCGGGGTACACCCTGGACAGGTCGCCAGTCCATCACGGGGCCAACACACACAGAGACACACAGAGACGAACAACCACTCACACTCACACTCAGACCTACGGGAACTTTAGTAACCAATCAACCTAAACATGCATGTCTTTGGACGGTGGGAGGAAACCGGAGTACCCGGAGGAAACCCACGCAGACACGGCGAAAACATGCAAATTCCGCACACAAAGGCCTGGGAACTGAACCCGCAACCTTCTTATTGTGGGGCGATGTCCAGTGTAATTTAAAATAGTCGATAAACATTTTACTTTATGAACTTGGGTACCTGGGAGTTTGTGACTTGGTATGTGTCTCTATCCTTTATGCTACAGTATGCTTTACACTCTCTTTCTCTGTGAATGAGATTTCTCAGTAGCTTTTGTCAGCCTGTCAAGAATAACACAGAAATAACACAATATTTCTCTCAAGCAAAGGTTTTAGAGCTTAAGGCTGAACTGCACGGACTTAAAAGTTAAGTCATGTTAAGCCATTCAAAGTCTTCACTCATCTTCACATGGACCAATTTCCTTTCAAAGGAAAAACTTTTCAATGATGAGCTGCATCACAACATTGTGACCATTTCGGGAATAGTTAGTGGTATCAGGTTTTTTTGTAGCCATGTCAACAAAAAGACGGTACTTGAAGACTTTTTTTTCTGGGACCAGTTTCCTCTGCTTCAGTTGGCTTTTAGACTTTTCAGCTCCTCTCTGCTGGGTACTTAAGTGAGCACTGTCTCAGTGATCACTGATCTGCCAGTTATTTAATTTAACTTTTTTTGAGAAAGGGCAAGCATGATCACTTCGCTGTGTTTTGTGTGTTTGTATGTTGTTGTTGTTTTTTTTTTATTCTTTGTTAAATCACCTTTCAAATATTTTACATATGCATTTCAGCTTCAGTAGCAAATGTTGGGACAATTCTCTACAAAAAGGAAAGTGGATAGCACACATGATAACCATAAAACATGACTGCATTTAAAAACTTAGCAAATTTTCCCTTTTATCTGATATGTTATGCTGCCTATTCACCATCAGAGGTTTGGAATGGAAATAAGAGGGGGTGAAATTGAAACACTGGGGGGGGGGGGACTGATGGAGTTAGGTTTATAGACGACTGCTTTAACATTTGTAGAGGACTGGAGAATTTCATAGTAGGATGATTTTCCTCTGCCTTGGGCTGCCCATTTAGATATTCTAAGATGGTACTGGCTGCATGGTCATGAATATTTGAGAACATGCACAGAGCAAAGAGAACGATAAGTGAGGGAGTGGAGGTGTGAGAAGGAATATGGGTAAGATCTCTCTCAGGTTGTGGGTGACCCCCCCCCCCCCCCACCCCGCCAACTTCTAGTTGTCAAAGGATGACAGGTTAGGATTTCTTTGTCACAGATGTCTTACCTTCAGCTGCACTTTGGATGGCTCCCAGAGGGCAGAGAATTCCCTTTTAGCTCACATTCTGATCACTGAATCAAGAAATATTACTATATTCCAGACATCACTTCATTTAAAGCAAATTGTATTTTGAAGCTCAGCCAAGTTTTTGAATTTTGACAGGGATGGCTCTAAACTTTGATTGGTGAGACAAAACTATCTTTGTTAGTCATGACACTGAGCAAAAAAAATCATATTTGCATTTGGACTGCAGGCAATGGAGGAGCACATAGCTTTAGTGGGTTTTTTTAAAATATTTTTTTTTAAATATAATTGAAACTGATATTTGGCCAAGATTAATAGCCAAAAAGGAGTTGGGAAAAATCACCAGTCTCTAAAAATATCAGAAATATATCTAATACCATCAAATGCACCAGCAGACTTGATTTCTACACACACGCTGTGCAGACATGGCACCCGTCAGTCGGCACAAGTTAACTGTGGAGTTCAAACCGCTGCTGTGTTCAGCGAGGAATTCATTAAACAATGGACTCCTCTCTAATTTTAGCATTCCTTCTGATAAAGGCCCAGTACTTTCTGCTGGTGAGTAAATAATAGCCCCTGGCCACCGTTAGAGGCAAACTAATTTCCCGAACAGCATTTTCAAGTTCTGAAAATCTAAAACTGAAACCTCTCATTTACAAATATTCAGGTACTAAAAACATAAGCCCCCCCCCCAAACCCTGTATCAGCATATGTAGCATATGGTCAGATGAACCATTTAAGGCTCTCGAACAAATAAGAGTGGCCAGTCATTATCTTCAAAGCTGATCAGAATTCAGAGCAAGGTTCATCTGAGAGATAAGATAAACAGAGAAACTTTCAGGTAAAAGCATATTAAGAGGAAAATGGCATCATTTGTGTGTGCTGAGCGTATCACATTTGTGCTCACTTACCTCTGTGAAGAGGCTCGAAGACACACAGCAAATGGCAGACCTGTGGTTTGTTGTCACTGCAAACCTGTCACTAAGTGTTCTTGTGTTATAAAGGAATAGGACAGCTGCCTCTGGAAGAGCTCTTCTCTCTAATCACAGCCTCATTTATCCTGCCTTTGCTCTCTGCAAACTGGAATGAAAATGTAATACAGTTTTCAGTTTTCATTCCTATTACTGACCATAGTGATGAATTTTGATTGCTTTCTGTGATGTTCACTTTAGTGTGACAGACAAAAGACACCATTTGAGTGAAACAGAAAAATCGAGCATGTCCGGTTATTTCCAGAAAGCCGCCATAAAATGTATTTAATCAAATAACACAAGCAAAGGGGTTTTTACTCCGTCACTGTGTTGCCCATTTCTTTCTCAACAGTTCAACACAAGCAGCCTGATGAGCACACACACACACACACACACACACATAAGCATACACATTCACACATGCAATCACACCATCTACACAAAGGATAGAGCAAGATATCTTTGATTCAGAGGGCAATGGAGAAAGAACTGATCAAAGTTCCATCTCAAACAGCTTCCTCCGTTTGTCACACACACACACAGAAAATTGGATAGAGGCTGCAAAAGCTGAGTCCCAAAGAATGGGGAGGATGAGGTATTGTTGGATTTTTTTTTTCTCTTGTCTCCCTACTTGACTTTTCATGCCAGTTCAAATGTAATTTCCAGAATTTCCCACAGGAGAATGAACACTACTTACGATGTTACAAAGTACAAATTAGAGATGAATGTAGTCAGAAAATGACAGTTATTTTTATTTTATTTTCATGTTCCCTCGCTTAGATTGTAATGTCTTAAAGTTTTAAATATAAATCATGACGTCTCGGGGTGTCACAATCTTTATTGTAAATTGGATGCCGATCAAAATGACATCAAGACAAAAGACAAAAGTGTTGCCCTCCATCTGTGGTGAGGTTCCAGTAAGTTAGTTTCCAGTTTATTGGTGAAAGAAGTTAATCTTACATGTCAATAAATGATTCAAATTTGATAATAAGGCCTTAGTGTGGTAAATTTCGAACAACTGATGGAGATGATATCACTCATGACACCATGCAGACCATCTTATGAAATAAGAATAAAAAAATTCCATGAGTTATCACGGCATAAAACCAATTATACTAGACTAGTTTAATCTAAGAACAGCATGTCTTTCTCAAAAGACCGTGACACACCAAATAATGTCATCATCCCATTTATTCTGATGTCATACGTCTACACAGACAGTGGTTCATAGGGTTTGCTGATCCCTTTACTGTTTGCACATTTTCTTAACTTTTATAATTAGTTTTGAATGAATAAAAGGATTGGCAAATAGTTTTCCTAAATTTCACTTAGAAGGTCATACTGAGAAATTCACTGTGGATTTATAGAAAGTTTTAAAATCTCCTATAAACAGAACGTACTAACCTTTTTTCAGTACTTAATATCAGCCCCTTTGGAAAGATTTCAGCCCAAAGTGCTATAAGACTACCAGCTTTTCACACCTGGATTTGGGCAGTTTATCCCATTCTTCCTCCCATATCCTCCTAAGGCTGGATGGGAAGTACCTGAACTGACATTTTCAGGTCTCTCCACAAATGTTGTATAGGATTTAAGTGTGGGCTTTTGACTGGGCTTCTGTTGTGCTGAACCTTCTCAGGTCATATTGAGCCGGTGTTCCTGAAGGACCACTTTGTCTTTGGCTCCATTCATCCTTCTCTCAATTCTGCCCAGTACTCCCATCACCAGTGTGCGTCAGATATAGTCTTTGAAGTTCAAATGGAAAATTTTTGCCTCAACAGACAAGAGAAGGCTTCCCCTCATGCTTGCAGCCCTTTTAACTGTTATTTGACAAACCCCAAGCCAGCTGTAATATATTTTTTACTGCAATTGTTTTCCACCTCCCCATTCTACCGCAAAAAGCAGAATGATGGAGGGCTGCTGAGATTATCACGCTTCGCTTAAGAGACCTACTGAATCTCTCCTCTGTCTGAGAAACTGATGGGTTCTTAGTCACAACCTGACCCTTTTTGCCCAGTATTTTCAGTGTTAAGGCAAAGGGTCTGACTACTTTACATTTTTAAAACTGTATTTGTAATATTCGTAACGACATTTCTGACAATTATTGGGTAGAGACTAATTTTTATCAACTGATAATTCAAGTTAAAACACTGTGGGAAAATGTTTTTGAGGGCAGTATGAATGTGAAAGTCAAAGAAATAATATCATGGTTGATTTGATTTGGTCACGAGTTGATTTCAACATGTTTATTCTCTGTTTCTGCATCATTACAGTAGAGACGTGGGGGCAGAAACTAGGAAAATGATGGCCTCGCTGCGGTCGTTTGTCCTCTGGAAGCATTTTATTATCAGTGAGCAAATACACAGAAGGCATTTGGTGTCTGTCTGAGTTACCTCTCCTAATCTATTGTAAAGATAAATGTATCATCTAACTTTATAGTCCTAGCAAGGTCCTTTTTCAGCTGCTTAGATGTTGCTCCAAATTTCGATACAACATCTGCCCTGCCAGCACAGCAAACAATTGTTTATTAACAAGCACCATCTTATATATCTTGCCCCTCAAAGACTAGCAACCCAATTCAAAACATACATTTTACTACAGCTAGTGTGTGTGAAATTCAATATTTGGGTATAAGTCACAATAGTGTGTTGTCATGTAGAATTTCAAATGTCATGCAAAAAAAAACTAGGTGAATATTCTGGAGGTATTCTTCACAACTCGCACCTCTAATGGGACACACACACAAATTACATCATAATCTGTTTTGTCAGCTTAGTATGTTTCTATTTTAAGTATTGACTTGGAAAACAGTGTTAAGCTGACAGGACACGGTCAAAAATGTCTACCCACTATTTCTTATCGCCAACTGTAGACTGGCAAGTTTAAATTGAGTTTGCATGAGAAATATGTCACTTTGTGTAAATTGCTTAAAAAAAAAAAAAGGAGGGATTTATTCGTGCGTTCTACTTAGATATCGCCTATCTTTGATTATTATTTTGAATTGTGAAGCTACTTGATAGATTTTTTTCCAGAGTGACATCCTCTGCATTAAATATTTGGGGAAAAAACAAGCACAAAAACATTTCAACATTTCAAAACACACCTTCAGAAGCAGAAATCAATTTGACAATTCTTTGTCGACAGTTGTGCCAGCTTTCCGTCACTCAGTACAATAAATAATGTTGCGTTGTTGTTGCAGATTCCCTTATTCTACTGTCTACCTGATTTGAGGACTGTTTGACTGGCAGATATTAGTCACATCTCATGAGGCAGTTTGAGCAGCTGCTCCATGGTGAATTGTTGCTCCAATTATGAACTGCTGAAGTATGGAGAGTCCCAGCCTCAGTTAATCCTGCCTTGTCAATAATCATGATGTGTAAAAAGAGGTGACTTGACATATTTTTGGCATAGCCAGCTGCTTTTAGCTGGATGAGTGTCAATGTGGTGGGAGTTTTCTGTAAGTGCACCAAAATAGACAGACAGTGAGAGAGCTAGAGGGGACACAAAACATGCACGTGCGCGCACGCACACACACACACACACGCACACATAAACACATGCATAAACATTCTTTTACAAGAACCAATGTTAAAGATATCCAAGAGAGGTCTTGTTAGTGATTGGATGGACAGCTGAGCAGTGATAACCTATGAGAGTAACAATCCTCAGATAAGGACTGCCTCTTGTCTGATAGCCAGTTTGCTTCCCTCACCATCATTGTGGCAATGTCAGCCAATGTCACAAGTGATGAAAAGTATTGCTGTTCAAGACAGCAATACGAAAATTACTCAAAATACTGACCCCTCTCCCTTTCTCATTCGCTCTGACAGTCTTGCCAAGCAGAATATTGGAGATAGTGTAATAGTACTGATATGGGCAGTATAAAACTGATTTGCTCTTTTAAGTGTTGAGTCTCCTGCTTTAATGGATGGATGCCATGCCAATAGAGGCATATTTCCTTGTTCAATTAGTGTTGTGTCAACACAACAGATTAAAATGTCAAAGATAACAGCATGCTCAGAATTATTAAATGAAGCCTTTTTTTTTTTAAATCTCTCTCTTACATGTATTGTTTCTACAACCTTCTATACAATAAGCCTGTTGTTTTTAGTCAGTTTAATTACTTACTTTTATTAATCCTCATTAGAGGATTAGACATTAGAGTGTGACACCTTACTTCCATACATAATGTTGTTTCAGGAAAAAAAGCTGTATTTTTTTTTTTTTGTGCTATTCACAGAGGTTTGTCATTGAAAGCAGTTCTTCTTTTTATCAGTAATGTCAAAAACTGAAACAGCTCCAAGCTGCCATTTACAACCATTATAAATGTTAAAGGAACTCCACATATATAAACCTCTTCCACCTTAATGATACAATAGGTATCCTTTAGACATGAAGCTAATTCTCTGTCTCAGCTAAAGCGAATCCAAAAGTAATTATGAGCCTGCTATCTTGTGAGTTGTCCATAGCGACATCTCACAGAAGCTTATACCAGTTTAAAGTGCAGGAGGAGCAGAGCAGCAGAAGCACGTTCATATATTGACTGACAATCGTCAGCTCCCACCCCTGACTGGTTAGAAGGGCAAGCCTCTCTGAAATCTTAAAGGGGAATGTGTCTTTACTGATGCAAGGAAATCAATGAGTCTGGGTCACTGACAGCACCAACACTGTTTGGCAGCACCTCAATACGTTAAGATTTTCGTTTTGGAGTATATTTAAACTGAGGGGGTTACATACAGTCACTTTAATGGACCAGACACTGTTCATCATCGTGTCATTCATCACAGTCATAATCAGGACCATCTTGTGTTGACTATCTTATAAATTGGTTTGAACTGCCAGTTATCTAATTAGAGGATGACCTCCATCTCCTGAGCCACAGTTGCAAATTTCTGTTGGGTTTAGGGATCAATCCTGTGAAAACCTCAAGATGGAAGGTATAAACAAAAGACTGAAAGGTGTGCCAGACTGAAGCATGTAATTCCTACAAAATTGATGAGAAGAAAAGTCACACATGATATTAAAATGTGTTTGTAGTAAGATGGAAGAGATTCCCGATCTTTAAGTGAGTTGGACACTTGTGAAAAGTGGGAAGGGTTAGCAGCAATGTGACTTCTACCTGTCAACATGGAGATGAGAGAGGTCTGCGGTTGGTGACAGATCATTCCATTTGTCAATCATAGCAATTGCAAGTGAGCTACACTTATCAGGCCTTTAGAAAATCCAAGGCTGGCTGCATCTCACAGCTATGATGTTTACTAATGCCCTCACTTTCACCAGGGAAAAGTGCTGTAGTTTCAGCAATTATAATATGATATACTGTACACAGAAGTTCCCACTTTTAGCTCTCTCACATTCTGCCCATTATGACTGGCCATAAATTATGCTCATTTATGTGGATTTAATTTCACATGCCACCCAGGCAGGAAACAAAAAATGCATTTGATGGATTGCACAATTATGCTTCTGTGGACTTCCAATTGCCTCTTCAAATGCAGGAAGTTCCACTTTTTTGTCTGCCCCATCAGGCATTGCACAGTGTCTTCGGTATTCCTCTTTCACAAATTCTCTGTTACTTGGACTATTTTTTTCCAGTAAACAATTTCAGTGTTCTTGCAGTCTTGATTATCTTGATTATTATCTTGATCTTGATTATTATTCACTTGATTATCTTGTCACATTTTTTCTTTAAACTTTATTGGCAATGGTATTGGTTTATTGATAAAGCTACCAGACTGAGGCTGAGGAGTGGATAGAAAGAGAGAACAGGAACAGGATAGGGAAGACGGGGGGGGGGGCAAAAACAACAACAGAAACAACAATATCAACAGAAACAATGAGAGCATTGGTCGCAGGATTTCCAGTGCAAATTTACCGTTTTGTTAGGTATAATTTAAAATGAATGAGTCTGTGATTATGTATCAGTTGTGCACTTCATGTGTTTGTGTGTGTATGTGTGTATGCTATGGTTTGTCATTGGATGTTGTGGGTAGCTGACTGTAGCTGGCGTGGCGGGCCGGAACAACAAGCCCTTGGCCCAGGATAGCAGGCAGGTCAGGACCGAGCCACCAGGGCACCCAGCAACCCCCAGAGCACAGGGAGCCCCAGGAGCCAGGCAGACAGGGGAGACAAAGGACCCCAGGCCCACCGGCCCACAGCACGAGCTAAGCCCAGGGGCCCAGGGCCCATTTAGTTTCTAATATCGCCCCTAATAACGTTGCCATTTGCCAAGAAAAGAGAGTGCACTCAGTTTTGCTTTCTGGTGAAATTTTGATTTCAGCAGCAATGGAATGCACCTGGATGAGAAGATTGCTTTTTTGAGCTACATTAAAGCAATTGAAAGGTGATTATTAGCAGAGGGCACATGCATGGAGAACAGACAGGGCTAATGTATGTCTTGTTTCCAGCACAGCTTGCAACTCAAGCACATCATTAAATAATCTTTGGCAGCTTTTAATATTACAGGTGCAGAATATATATTTATGGCCAGCCTCCAAAACCTGAATGGGATTTGCCTTTCATGAGACAAATACATTTGACGTAGTAATGAATTAAAGTGCTTCTTTGCCATCTACAGATCGCGTGAGATTGTCCTGTGTGACTTGAAAGGATTGCTCCTTGTGCCAGGTCTTATTAAAAAAGAAAAGCCTGTTAACTTTAGCACACCAGTAAAAGTGCTGCAGCGAGACATATGACAATTGAGGCTGAATAAATGGTCCCTGACCCCCGAGGAAGGGAAGTTTAAATACTTTAAAGGCTCTTTATTGACAACATAGCACTCACTCTGTCATGTCAGGTTAACACCACATATGTCTCACATGACATGTGAAAAGCCCCATGGACAAGATGTTAGCAGTGCAACATGTCGCACTGGAGTGATGTGTTATGTCTCATGTGCCTGAGCTTCTGAACTTCTTTCTTCCTCTAATAATATCATATTCATCGGCTGACAATACTTCAAACTCCTGTTTACTGTACTTAGGAAAGCACCAGATAATTGCTTTGTTTTCCCACATTGTTCACCCCACTGTGTTGACATAAGCTTCTATAAAGTGACTCATGGTGCCAATGAATATTTACAGTCGTTGGAAATTAAGTCCACTCTAGGTTTTGTTGTGGGCTGTATGCATTCAGTCGTGAAAATAGTTTTTTGAATGGTGCATGCTCATTAAGAGCAACCATCCAAGCCTAAGCAGAGAAGCTAATTACTTATAAAACCTGCTGAGCAGATGTCTGGCTCTCTTGCCATGAGGAGACGCCCTTTTTTCCCCAGAGTGAAGCCACAAGTTAAAACCAGTGATGGTCTATTTATATACAAATATTACAAGGAAGCTTCATTGGAGACAGTGAGCTTAGTGCCAGTAACTTAAAATGTATTCTCATAAGTGCACTTCTTAAGAAGAAGAAAAAAATTATCTTACAGTTATAGCATCAAAAGTTTATTGTTAAAAAGAAGTTTAACAACATATTACAGTATAGAAAAGTGTCAAATTATTTAAACTTTTCATTATAAGAGTGTAATATTGATATCATCATATGGAGTATTTTATTTGTAATGTGATGACTTGTGTTGTCATAACATCATGACTTTTGATATCGTTGTGTGCTGAGGAAAATAGCTTATTTTACAGGATCAAATTCCACTTTCTTGGGTTGATACATGTAGAGATCGTGTTGTTAGGACCAAAACAACACCCTACTGTACTACGATTGACAACATGGTACAACCTATTTTTCATTGAAATGAGATGGATTAATAACCCAGAAAACTGATACGACAAAAAACAACTTACACATGTGTTGTTGCAATGTGAATGAACACCTTGTAAAGACCATAAACATTTCACATGATACATATTTTGAGGAGCATGCATTTGCATATAGTTTTGGAAAAAAAATAGGCCAAACATGCACGTTCAGATTTTACACATAATGCACTGGGTTTAAGGTGGGATGAGTATTTGGTGGTGACTGAGTTTTGTCCAACCCACATGAATGGGATCCATCCACTCATGTAACTGTACATAAGGCTGAGTGCATGTTATTCCCAATATCAAACCACTCTTTATCATCGGGGGTGCATTGTCTAGCTGACATTATTCTAACGTGTTTCATTTTGTTTGAAAAAAAAAACAGCTTTTAAAATACACAACTTCATAATAACCAGATCAAATAAATGTGATGGAAAACTGCTCGTACTCTGCGTTTCCCAAGACCCATCAGACAGAAAAGGTTATGTAAAATACAAACGGATACATACAAATGGAGTGTGAGCAAATTGCCTTATCAAGCCCCAGGTGACCACTTGATGCTGATGTGAATCTGGGCAGAAAACCCTCCTCTTTGCCGTAACCTTTCCCAACCCTCTCCCTGTATCATGCTTCTCCAATCTCCTCAAGGTGGGTTTTGTCTGGGTCAATTTCATGATGCATTATTCATTTGAGATTTTAATCAAATATCTGCTTCACCATCTTACATCTCTTCCCATCATATTGATGATTATTAGTGTCACCTGCACTAGCAGATTATCACACAAATGAATTACTGGTTCACAGGTGAATCAGACGCTTGGCTGACTCTAATCTGTTTTTTCTCTGGAAAAGTAGCTTAGTGTTAAGTAAGTTAGTTTTTTTTGTTGTTGTTGTTGTTGTCCCGCCTCCCCCCCGACCAAGAGGAGAGGGGAAGAGAGAAAAAGTGCCTGAGAAAATCCCCTTTCTGCTCGGCTTCCTGTGGGTTTCTGCAGTGTAATGGTTTCCTTTGAGAGAGACACCGGTGGAAAGTGCTGATGCTTGTTGGCTGTGTTTATGTCCGTGTGCAGGCAGCTATTTTCCACGGCAAGCTGAGCTACGATGAGCTTGCCAGGCAGACCAGGGTCTCGTACCATGTGTGACATTTGGGTGTCACATGCACGTACAGGCCGCTGGGCCAGTGGGTTTCGTAATCGTGTGCTTTGTTTGTTTGTGCTGTACTGTCACGCAGAGAGGATGCAATTAGAACACTGCAGTTGGTCAATTGAGATGGATGTAATACAGCATTTTATGACAGCAATTCATATTTTTTCTGGCCGTTACTGTGTGGAAACATTAAAGGATACAACCACATGCACAGCAGTCCGCCATCTGAGTTAGTTGATGGAGACACGTTGCTTCTTTCCTCCTCCCCTCACCCAGGAGGACTTGAAAACAAATGAGTGTGGGGCAGAAGGGTTCTTGTTGCTGCTTTGTTGTTTCGTTCTGTTAGCTCAGATGGAATTATATGATAATCAGAAATCAGCCAACATTGTTTCCCCTCTGCACACCCAGAGGGTGGGAAGCCATTAACCATCTCAAAGAGGCATTTCTTTCCCCGGCTCAGGAAATCCAAATTTATTTGTTTTGATTTTATCTCCTTTCCTTTTTTCTTTTTCTTTTGAAGAATCTTACGTGGTATTCTTGAGTGTGCACAAAAAAAAAAAAAAATCACAGTACCTCACATCTATTTCTATTTATCATCAATCTCATAATCACGCAGGACAAATTGTTCACATGAGCAATATATTTAGTTCAAAAGGCCCTTTTGCTGGTGTTGTTCTATATCCATGGTCATTTATGCAACTAATACGACTGTGGTTTGCTACGGAACAAAAATAGCTGCCGGGTGTTGCACCTCTCCCACTCTTTCCTGCACGTCAAGGTGATGCGAGCCATCTGAAATTGAAGTTTCTGTATGAACTTAGCTTTATGTTGTCCCATAGGAACAGGAGGGGGCAGATGAGTTTGTTCTGTTCGAGCCTGTACACTGCCTGAGCTCTTAAATTGTAGTCTGTGGCTCACCTCTTGCGCCACAAATGACACAATAACACACATACAACCCCACACTTGACACAGGACTGTACAGTTTTCAGGTCAGTATTTAACTAATGTCAAAGATGGCTAAAAGTTCAGTGAATCTTTCATACATTTAAAAAAATAATACAGAGAATCACTCTTCCCAAAGGGGCTTTTTCTGGATATTATTTTCATATAGTGAAAATGGAGAACACTATGAAAGCACTACCAGTCTATTACAGAAATATTGTTCGAAGAACTGTCTACCCACACAAAGCTTTTAACCCTCATCTGCTCAGATATGCGTTGTAGTGAATCTACACCATAATCTCTGACTCTCACGCTCTGATAAATGCTCCCAGGTAAAGTGTGTGTATCTTGGCCTCCGGGCAAAGCTTGTTGTCTTCCTACATGTATGTTCGGCAAAGAGGCAATGCGCCTCGGATTCAACTATACAGTGGAGTTGTCGAGAAGCAGCCTCTCTACATCTTACGGGGCATCAATCCCTGTCTGTCTGCCTGTCTAGGCTGTTAACCACCTCTGGGCTGCACCATTGATCTCCGTAATTGTCTGCAACTCTTCAAAGAGAGCTGAGAGTTGGTTTGATCCGAGCTGTTTACTTTCACAGCCCCTATAGCCCTGTTCTCTGAAGAAGAGAGCTATCAACCACTTCAGGCATGAGCTAGCATATTATAGTATTATTACTGTGTGTGAGAGGGAGGCAAAGAAAAGGAAGTATAGCCTTCAGCCTTATAGGCCGCGGGGTGAATTGGCAACCTCTTACTGTGAAATAAAGATAGGGGAATAGTAACCTGCACACGGCCTGTTATCATCCATGACTATGTAAGGAAATTGCTACACAATTCTGGCTCCGTGCACTAAATTAAAGGCTTGGTTTAGCAATCGTTTGTGTGAAAAATGTGCTATTCTTGATGTCAGACATGAAAAACCTTTTTTAGTAACAGCACAGCAGGGATAAAAAAAAGATGATATGACAAACAGGATGTAGTGCTTAGCAGCTTGTTTTGTGGGTGATAAAGTGATAAAAGGGCACCCTTTCTCCACTCTGTATGCAACTTTCCACCGCTGCATTTGTGGGCCCTCGACCAGAGAGTCAAGAGAAGGGGAAGCTGTTAACCACAACCATGTCAAGTAGCTGATAGCAGTTCTCAGTAAGTGGCAGATAATAAACATGTCATATGGTAAGTGTATGGATCAGTCTCATCTGCTAACAGAGAAGAAAAGCCCTAAAATGCAGCTCTATCAAAACAACACCAAGTTTGCTGTGCTGTAATTGAAATATAGTACTTGAACCAGTAGAGGGGATTTGAATATGGTTTGGACCTGCTACCAAGTCATGTTTACAGACTGTGAGTGAAGGGAGCCTTGATTTTTATCACCTAGTCTGCAGTGGGGTTAGCTATTAAAGTTTATGGACCAAAGC
Source organism: Remorina albescens (assembly GCA_034769265.1). Classification (NCBI taxonomy): domain Eukaryota; kingdom Metazoa; phylum Chordata; class Actinopteri; order Carangiformes; family Echeneidae; genus Remorina; species Remorina albescens. Next base: position 6,178,679 of record CM068487.1, read on the forward strand.
TTAGTGTGTGGGAGAAAGGCACTGGTAGTGTACTTCTAGTATACCAAGGGCAAGCTGCATTTGTCATAACTGGAGTCCCCCCCCCTCGAGTTTCCTTTTCCGCGACTGTAAAATAGACAGACATGGACAGACATGCACATCCGACTTTCTAATTAATTTTAGTCACGTACAGTCTCTTCTCTCATTAAGCACTTGGATTCTTTTGTCAGGAGACCAAATTTATCGGAGAGTTGGCCAGACAGAGGAAGTAATAGAGGAAAAAAGATGTGGAAAAACGAATGGAGTGGCAGGAAGGGCGTCATGTTTTCGGGCAAGCATTGACAAGCTGAAGAATGTCCATGAGTAGATATGAGCACTCTCTCACGCTCTTTTTTTTTTTAAAAACTCACTTGTGACAGAGAATCACCTGGAAGTGTGATTCTTAAACAGTGAGAAAGGGGAAATAAATGCTTCAGAATTTATCATACGTGGTTCTATAGATTTCTATGTAGAAAGAATCATGAAAAAGGAATTTCCCCCTGGAGAAAACCTCTGTCTCTCAGCAGCTTTCAGTGAGTATTCACCTCTCTGCCTAAAAAAGTCCTGCTTCTTGTGAGTGCTCATGAAGTCTCTGAGTCAGATGCAAAAATATCTTCTGGGATCCTGTGAATTTGGCACAGAACAGTGCTTTAAATGTCTTTTAGGAGCAGAAGGTGTATTAGTACCAAACATGTTGAACTCCCTCCCTTAGTTCATCGTGTTAGGATGGTGTATGATTTTTGTTGAATTATCTGTGGTAGTACTTATGGATTGTGACATTATATGATTGAGCGTCCAATTCCACAGCATTAGAAGTTATCTTTCTCTGATATAAAGGGGGCGTACAATGGAATGGCATAAAAAATATCTCTATTTCCAAAATAGGGAGATTTCAATGCAAAGGTGGCATAATAAGCTCTGATTAAGATTTGGAGTTCAGGTTAGTTTTTCATTGTAGCTCATATTTCAGCACAGAGATCTGTAGTCTTATAATAGATGGCTAACTTAACTACCAGTCGACGCATTAGTTTAGTGTTGACACAACTCTACATCTGTAGCCCTGATTTTAATGTAACTCAAATATTATAAAAATGATTAATCATCATGCACATTGCATGTAATTATATTAGACATTAATGTATCTCCTGTTGTTCCTAATGGTCCACTTCATTATTCAGTTGAGATATGGATTATTCTTAAACCATCCATGTGTTCTCCTGGTAATTTGCACTTGACTGGCTCCTTTGTGAGATAAGAATTATCACAGAATTATGTGAACGGGGAAGTTAACTCATGGAAAGCTATGCCAATTACGAGCCCACTCCCGTGATTTTACACTCAGTAATCTCACTAGAGTCGAAAAAGATTAAAGTTTTACTTTCTTTTTATCAAAACCAGACCCAGAAGGCATCCGTCTCTTCTGTTTCTGTTTCATGTTTGCACAAGATGGAGATTTAGTTTTACAGTAGGTGGATTTGGTGCCTTTGATTCGTTTCAAAAGTTATTCATAAAGCAGACAAAAAAAGTACCAATGATTAATAAGGCATGTGATGGCAAAAAAACACTATGAAAAGACATCAAAGTATTTCATATCTAAATACAAATCAGTATTATTTTGCTGCTTCACGTAGCTTGGAGCGTACACCCAGCCTTAGGACCCGCATACGTGACATAAAAAGAAGTATACAGCATTTGACATTGCGGTGCTTTTTCCCCACACAATTTAGACTATGAAAATTAAAAATCCTTGAACAGCTTATTATATTCAGCAGACCATTACATCAAATCTCAAAAGCAGAACTTGACGTATGTTAACCCTTACATTAATGCGAACCCCTTTTACAATACATCTTTGAAAGTAACTCTTTTAAGGATTAAAAACACTTTTGGACTGGTACTGCTGGAAGATACAAGTCCAAAGAGATCAACGTTTTCATCTTTAAAACACCAAATATTTCCATCAAAATGGGGGTCGGGGTTCCCTAAAGGGTTTTAGAGCTGTCTAACTATTAAACTACAGAAATGTTTATTGGCTTAACAAAGTTAAGGTTACAAACAACTGACGGCGCAAGACTTAGTAATACTATAATGCCACCTTCACTTATTAACATGTAATTTCCAGAAAAATATATTGTTTTATATTCAGAGTGAAGAACAATGTTGCTGTTGTTGAGTTGGTAATGCAATGAAGAAATTGATTGGGAAGGGTAAAGGGTGGTGATCTCAGGTCAGGCTCCATCTCTTTCTGTTGGGAGATTTTATTTTATATTTATTTATTTATTTATTTATTTTATTTATTTTAATTGATCAAAACCAGGAGAATGAGGTCAAGGTAGAGAACCATGAAAAGAATAAGTCAGGAAGAATGTGAGGACAATGTTGAAGGTAGACAGCTAAGAATGAGTACAACAGCTCATCTGGGGATAACACAACTGCCTGCCTTTGTCTGTGCTTGTCTGGGTTTGAGGGTGACTGGTTGTCTAAGATCCCCTGCTTCCATCTGTTATAAAACTTGGGCTGCCTGGGGCATTTGTTCTGTGATCTTAACATGAACTAACACACTCTCCTCAGATTTGCGTAAGGCCCATAAATAATATGTATGCATGTGCATGTACAGCTATGATAGTGTTCATCCAGCTGTGAGTGCAGGTCAAAAATACTAAACATGCTAAAAAGGACTTAGGATTTTCCTTTTACAGCCAAGGAGCTGAACACTTTTTCATTGCAGTAAGTGGCTTGACCTCTCCGTGCTGATTGCAAGACCAACCCTTACCGGTCTCACTGTGCTTCTCGGGAACCCTCAGTGTGAATGCTCTAAAATATGTCAAACACTATCAACTTCAAAGTAGGGCATTAAAAATTGCCTGTTTTCAATGTGCTCGATTCATATTTTGAATGAGTTTTCAATCTAAAATTCTCAACGCATGCCGTTGTTCAGCATACATTTTTGCTCGTATAGAGTGGGAGTGCACACGCACACACACACACACACACACACACACACATAAAAAGGCCTCAAAACATATCAGTAATCAATGACAAAAAAATGGGCAATAACCAACTCGAAATGTACTCGGATTTGGCATCAGCACAGATGGACATGAATACCGCTGCATTGATAGAGGAAGCAGTTTGTTAGCAAACTATGAAGCGTTTTGGGAAATCTTTTGGCAGGTGTGAGTTCATGCAGAATTGGTCTCTGGTTTCTTCTTGGCATGCAAGTCTGTAATCCACAATGGTAATGAAGGCAGAGAAGGCGTGTTGGAATCCAGTGTTCCCCCCTACACCCCCTAATCCCACACCCCACTCCTCATATGAAGAACAGTCGACGCCACATCACCGTGACCTCACGTGCTCGGTGTCTTTGATCTGCTTTGTTTGTGCCTGCTTGCAAATGTTAGGTGTCTGGGTGGAAGCAGGCATGCACGTGTACTTAAGTGTTTTTGTGCACGCCTCATTGTGCTTGTTTGTGTACCTGCTTGGGGTGATAAGGGCAAGTGTGGAGCTTGTTCTTTTGTTTTGCCAGAACTGCTCTTCCCCCCTGTGTCAGCACGGGTAAATTAAACCCTGTTTAGTCCGCGGTTTGAGCCCAGATAGTTCAAACCTAAGCTTAGTGTCACCAGTGTTGATGTGTGGGCCTGTTTGTCATTGTTTTAGTGACTCAAAATAGATTGTGCATGTTTTTTTTCCTCTCTCTCTCTCTCTCTCTCTCTCTCTCTCTCTCTCGCTCTCTGTCTCTCTCTGAGTCAGTGGCATGTGTTGATAAGTATCTCAGTTACGTGTCATGTATGGGGAGTATTTCATCAAGCTTCTTATGCAATTGTCAAGTATGTGACTGTGCGTTTTGAAGTGTTCATTTATGCTGCATGAAAACTGCCTGCAAATATTGTACATTACACCCTTTAGTTTTTTTTGTTTTTTTTTTAAGGAATTGATGTTAGTACAAGTATCCATAACAAGTGTTTCTTTTCCTGTTGGCCATCTGAGTCACAGGCTGCAGCCGAGGTGTGACACACAACCCAGTCTCTGCCTCGTCCCTCTCTCTTTTTGCCTGTATATTCTTCTTACATTTTTTGTGTTGCTATATTGGTTCACTAGCCATTAATTGTCTTTCTTCCTTCCTTTCCATCTCTTCCTCTTTTGTGTTGTTCTGCCCTCCTCCTCCTTCTTCCTCCTCTCTGGCTCGACTGCATGTATTTGTCGTCACCCTCCCCTCCTCTCTTGTGGCTCCCTCCTTTCTCTCTCTCTCTTTCTCTTGCTCTCTCTCTTTCTAGCTGGTCTTGCTTACTGTCAAGCCAGCCACAGCAGCAGCAGCAGCGCCAATAGCTCACTCTAGCCAGCTCGCAGTCACCGCGTAGGCTGCAGTGTGCGCGTCTATGTGTGTGTCTGCATGTGTGTTTCATCAGTTTGCGTGTTTACAATGTATGTATCAGCCAGTGTTGCCTGCAGCACTCCAAAAGGGAAAATATATGGAGTTACTCTAACTGAGGACTGGACGAGGCTATGTAGGAAGACCGTCCCTGGAGCTAATTAAGAGGAAGGGAAGGCATAACATCTCTTTTCTCTCTCTCTACTTATTTCACTCTGTCTCTCACTGTCCGCCTCTCTGTAGTGCTTTTCTCTACCTTCTGCTGCTAGGACTGCATACAACGTAACTGTAAGTGGACTTCAGTATATGTGTGTGTGTGTGTGTTGTTATAAACTCTGTGTGTTTTGCGTGAGCTCTCACTGTTTGAGTTTTAACTTCCTGTGGCCATAAATTGTGTGGCTGGGACCACGCATTTGCATGTGAAGCTAAATGGCACATCATGACATCTCTAATGACTTAATTAGGCCAATTTGTAAAGCTCTATTTGTAGCAGAGGAACATTGTGTTCATCTAGACACATCTGACCTCCATGGTATAAAGATTTTCATATTCATAAATGTTTGCCAGATGCAAATTATTTCACAACTGCCAAAAGTGTCACTGCTGCCATTTATGTGAAATGTCATTGGTTGGCTTAGCATCTGAATGAATGTCCTCTCCTCCAGGTATTCTCTGCAGTCTGTCTGTGTGAGAGTGAGATACAAATAGACTGAGAGGGAATGATCAAGAGAGAGTTAGTGTGCATGTGTGTATGTCACCCTGTCACCCAAGGCATGGAGAAAATCAATAGATCTACAACTTGAGCTGGACCGTTTACCTCTGCCAAGTGATGGGCAGACACTGACACTTTGGGCTCCAAAGGTCCACAGACAAGTGGACTGCAGATGTACAGTATGTCAGTGCTGCATACTGCACAAGTATCTTTTATTTTTGGTCTGACTGATCTGTTGGGGTGCATGTGTGTGCGTGTGTTTGGATTATGTGTAATTTTCTCAAGGATTGTGTAAAATGGTCTTACCAGCAAGAAACTGCTACTTTTTCTTTTCTTTTTTTTTCTTTTGAAAACTAGTGAAGGAGGTCATAGATCAAAAGTTTCTCTTGTAACTTGCGATGGGCATGGCCAGTGGAACCAGTCAAGGGAATGAGCAAGAGCAGGCGGAGAGATGGATAGAAAAAAGAGAGAGCCCGAGCATGTGAGAAGGGAACAGAGCGAGACCATCATAATCAATCCTCCATGATCCTGGAAGAGCATCATTTATCTTCTTTTCCCATTCCACTCCTCCTCTTAGCTATACGACAGAAAATGAGAGAAAGATAGGGGTCCTTCTCTCATTTTCTGTCGTATAGCCACTTTGATCTTGCGCAAGAAGACGGTCTCCAGAGCTTCATTACTTCTAAAGCATTCATTGTGAGGGGCCATAAAAAGATGCTAAGGAATGGATTTTTAAGACCATTTACAAGACGTTCTGTACCAGCTTGCGAGTAATGGCTACATAGGGATATAATGTCCCTCCAGCGGGTGTAATGGCCTTCTGCACCTTGTGGTCTGGGTTATCAGGGCAAACTGGGATTGGAAATGATACGTCAGTGCTGAAGAATATGACGTTGTGCATATTAAGCGCTGCCTACTGGGGATCCTGGTTCTGTTTAATTCATGAGGATATGGTACTGTGCTGCATAAATCCTCTAACCTCTAATATGAATCTTGGGGTGTCTTGGTTTTTTTTAAACCTTTTACTGTGTTTCAACATTACATATAGTTGAGCTGACCTTGTGTTTCGGTCTCTTCCCCTTTCTGTGTGTGCGTGCGTGTCTTACTGTTTGCTTACTTGGGAGCAGACTGGGACAAGGAATGGGTTTGGGCCAATGTTTTGCCGTAAGCATGAGGGGATTCGTAAGGGGCAGCAGGAAAATCGTTGAGAGAAAAGGTCAGTAGACAGGATGCCCTTTTTTATCTACAAGAGACTGCAGAGAGACAAAAAAAGGGAGAGAGACAGCAGTGCAGTGTTAGAAAAATAGAGGAAGCAAGATTAGTATAATGTATATCCAAATAGCCTCGCAGTTCAAGAACAGAGAGAAGAGAGGTGAAGAGCATGTTAGCGTAACTTACTCAGGTCAGCGACGTGAAATATTTTCAGCCAGTGCCAAGCTGATCTCATGTGGCTAAAAATGGGATAGGGTTATGTCTGTGATGACTTTATAATAGGATCTGCAATGTGATGAGATGCGTGTTTCTATGTGCTTGATTTCATCAGTCATGGCCACTTAAGCACAGCTGCCATGTGACCCAGCTCTATCACACTGTTACATGTCTCTCCAAGATCCCACAGCAGGGATGTACTGCCCTTTCCTCCCCTAATATCTCAACTCAGGGGGATTGACAATACTTATCCTGATTTCCCCACATAACTCACAGTGTGGAACACTGTAAGTAATGTCAAAAACCTGTACATGAATTTGTTCCAACTGCAACCAAAATCTTGTCAACCATAAAGGAATTGTTGGCAGCTATATTATTATGTGATTTTAATTTTAATCATGTCCAAAAGAAGGGTGCCAGAAGTAATCTGGGTTCAGCTTTTCAAATGAAGAGATTTGCTGAATTCTTTTTTATGTGCTACAAAGCTGAATATATTCCAGTAAGTCCTGCCATTTTAGAAACCAAACTTTGTCACAATTAATTGGAGAAAAAAAATACCCCAGCTAATCAGCTAGTCAGCTAAATTTCCCATAGCGAAGAGCAAACGTTACTTGTGGCCAGTCTGCCATAATGCACTTTTTCACAGGAGACTTTGTTTGCACTTTTCCTTACAGGGGGCAGCAAAAAATGTAGGTAGTATGTACAAGCTTTTCGGTATTTGCTTCTAAAACCTGAAACTCATTTACATTCCTTAAAGAACACAATCCTCTTCTTATCTTCAAGCAAGCAAGATAGAGCCTTTTGCAGCTATCCAAAGGAACAGACTGGAGCAAGACCACAAATTGTCTTGTTTTCGTAATGTCAGTTCATTGTTTGAAAAACTACCAGTGTTGTAAACAAGAAAAGAATACAGCTAAAAAAAAAAACCACATAAGCTTGGCAGATGAAACAACTGGAAATTATACTGTAGTGTCTCCGAATGTCAGAGCAGATTGTGTGAACAGGCAGCAGATACTTTAATTAAACTTTCTTCCCTGCTAAGATGACATGAGTGGCATTTTGTTTGGGCTTTGTTTGAGCTGCCTGTGTCTTTGGCCTGATCTTAGCCATCTCCTTGTACATAAAAAGTTAGCGCGTTGACGATGTTCCTTGTAAGTGCAGAACTTGTGTATATATATATATATATATGTAGATAGAGGGATAGATGGATATGTGTGTGTGTGTGTGTGTGTGTGTGTGTGTGTGTGTGTGCGCGTGTGTGTGGATGTTCATGCATCTTAGCATTTCAGTGAGGGAATGGGAGTGTGTGTTTTCTATGGATGTGGATCATCGCTCATCTCTACTGATGGGCTTGTCCTCGTACTTTTCTCTCCATGACCCACTTCTGGTGTGCTGACACCCCCTGTTCACTTCACGCCTGCAGCAAACACATGTCGGAGCAGCGAGAAGGGTCAGACAGAAGATGGAAAAGAGAGAGAAAGTTGGAGTGGATTGCGTGTCCCCGTGCCTCATGTCAACAAAATCACACATATTTGCTTTTTAACATTACAGGGCTGACAGTGATTTCTGTGACATTATGTCACACACTTATGTACTGTATTTCGAACCCCTCCATTGTGCGATCAAATGAAGGAAAGGTTTGTTGAATAGTCTCTTTGTTTTTTTTTTGTTGCTGTTTAGTTGCTGCCCATAGAATTTGCCGCATGTAAACCGACTTTTGTCTTCTGTCTCCACAGAGCAGCTTCCTGGGTACTGCTACATTTTCAGTGGGTGATCTGCTAAGGGCTAAAGATGAACAACTGACCTTGGGTCTCAGGTAAGTGTAGTTTCTGTGATATTCTATTCATTGCTGTCTGTCATCCTTCGGGCTAAATAAAATTCTGACTTAAGAATCCAAAAGTATTGTCTGCTGACACAAGAACTGAGAGATTAACTCAAATATCAAACTGAGACGGGTAGGGAGATGGAACTGATCCACAGATGGTGCTACAGCGGTTACAGGATTGTTGCAGGTGCTGCCAGGGTTGCTTTTATCACAGATGTTGTGTTGAGTATGTGAGAATGCAATACTCCGATCTGCTTTTTGTTTTGCTGTGGAAAGGATGGGAATAGGTGTCATTTCTGTAAGGTGGTTTGATCAAAGGAGTGAAAAGGAACACCTTTGTACGAATAATGTTTTATTTTTCAAGGATCATTTACTTTGGGATACATATTGATCCAAAATGGATGATTATTAAGCAGAAAAATGAAAAAGAAAAAAAAAAACAAAAAAACTACAGGTTGAGGATGTATAAGCATGGATGTGTCCTCTGCTGCTAAAGACCATCCATCTGAGAAAGGTTGAAAGTTTTAATCCTATTTTGAGAAAGCACAGGTGCAGCTCATGGCTTAAACTTGCTGAAAGACAGGACCATTAGGATGTAATGAGCAATTTTACCACAGAGGTTGGTTGGTTGCCATTTAGAGGAAGCAACGACATGTCACAACAAGAGATGAGTTGCATTCCTGAACCTGATAAATGGTGAACACTGCTTATGAACAGCTTGACATGGTTCCTAAAAACAATAACAGGTCTATAAATAAACTAACAGGAATTGACAGGTATGAAGTGTACATGCTAACTGTGCGTGCTGCTGTTACATATCTAGTAGCTGTTGTCATGGCTCTGCGTGGCCTCTATGACTGGTCTGTGACTGAAAATATAATGTTTTTGCATTGTCTGTCTGTATGTCCCATTGTTATGAACATAATATCTCAAAAACGACGAGAGTGTTTTACTTCAAATCGGGCACACATGTTCACTTGGAGTCAAAGATGAACTGATTTAAATAGTGGTGATCAAAGATCAAGGTCACTGTAAATTAACACACTTGCCAGGTTTGGCTGGAAAATAAATAATCTTATGCTAAGTATGACAAAAAAAAGGTTGTTCCTTGTATTCTTGTGCTGCACTAACCACTAACTTTTTATAGATTTCATTCAACTTAGTAGCCTTATCGCCAGTCTGTCTTCAATCATGTAATAACTGGAAAGACCCCACCAGCCAACCCTTCCTTAACACAAACATCCCAGGGTTTAAAGGGTTGGAACACGTCCTGAATTTGAACCTCCAGCGGTTTCAACTTCTCGCCTTGCTGGACAGGTGATCTCCAGGATCCTATGACATAACTGTAGGATGTGCTTACGGCCATTGTTGATTTAACATGTGCTCAACAGACCTGAATCTAGTAATCTAGTTACCCTTCAACCTGCTCCCCATATAACTCTCATTTTAAGGCTGATTCACAAACTCAAAGTCTGTCACGCAACAGCACAACACACATCTGCCCTTATCTATAATGATAAAAGAATATATGGCTGCTTTAATTGACCTATTTTATGTAACGCATTTAACAATGAGATTCTCATTCACATTAATATGTTTTCAAGTATGCAGAGATAACATTAAATAGTTTCTATGGCTCAACTGTATGAGACATCTTCTGTTTGGACACCAAAACCTGCCCTGAAATACATTAAGCCTCAGGCCAATTGTATTATTCATTATAGAGAGGAGAATGTTTCTGTCTGAATCAGAAAGTCTAATGCAGCCATTCTGGACGAAAGGCAGCATAATCTTATATACTTGTGTGAGTAATCACGTGTGTGTGTGTGTGTGTGTGTGTGTGTGTGTGTGTGTGTGTGTGGAAAGACACACAAACAGACACTTCGGTCTTGTTCTGGTCTGTCATTCCAACCCTCTTCCCATGTTCGTAGTTAAAGCTTTTGAATTTTCCTCTGTTGGTCAGAATCACATTGAATATGCAGAACGCCTCATGGCTTTTTTTTTCATACAAGTACTGTATGTGATTCAGTAGTCAGGATATTCTTCTTCCACCTGCAAACTGTTAAAATGAAATTTTCTGTGTCCCCTGTTTGCATGTCAGACTGAATTTCCTCTTTTCATTGCTCGCAGAGTTGTGTGTGGAAAAAATGCCCCTTTGGCAGTCCCCTCTCTTTTTCTCGTTGTTTTTTCTCTCATTGCTATGCTTTTCATTTCCTCTAGGGGATCCCAGGTCACTGGGTATAATTGTATCTTGCACGAATGACTATATGAACCGCGCTGAGAATGGAGATTAAAGCCCCTGCCTGTTTGCACATGTGCAGGTGTTGTGTTTGTTGAGCAGCACAGAATTGCAATTTTACTTCCCTACAGTCATACTCTGCTGGTGTGTTTCTGGTTCATTTTGTAGTTTGATAGTGTATGTGTTATTCTTGAAGATAACTTGAAGTCCTCCCGTCATAGTTAAAGATATTCCACACAACAACTTTTTATTATTTTTATTTTTCCGCTAGTGCTCTAGCTTTTACCTGCAAATATTTGATACCAGAAAATGAGTGAAAGTCATTAAAAAAAACAAACACAGACAGACTTCGAAAAATCACATTGATTTTAATTTTTTTTTTATACTCCTGCAAGTCTGCAAGCTTTCTGTCTTGAGACTTACTGGTTATATATGATGTGTTCAGACTGATGAAATAATTTAAATAAAACAACCAATGGCTCTTATTATTTATTTATTTACTTATTTTGTCCAACAGCTAGAAGTTCCTGCTTTAAAAATGATTTTAAAAAAACCTATGAGGGAAGCTTAATGTGTGGCATGAGGTTTTCACAATTATCAACTATTTTACACCAAAAGATTTGTCAAACGTAGGTTTTGTTTCTCTCTGATGCAGTCTAAATGATCACAGGGAACCACCACCTGTGCTGTGCTAAATATTGACCAGTAACATATTTAAAATCTTCTTACAAACTCACATTCTGTTATTATGGCCCGAGGAGCTGTTGCCAGCGTGGTGTTGGAGCTTGAATGTGTTACGCTGACCGTTAGTGAAGCATGAGTAACGCATACAGGCACACACAGGAGACTGTCTCGGTTCAAGTTGTAGTTTGCTTGTTGGTTCATCCAGTGAGAAAACATTTCAAAGATGAGCAGCTTTTTCATGAGCATGTATGATTCATTCTGGGCTGTTTGATCTGTGCTTGAGCTTAGGATTCGCAGTTCAAATTAGTTCTGCTGGCCAAGCAGCTCGGCTGCAGCAGCGCTGACATGGACAGGAGTGCAACTCATTTTGCCCTCCAAGGAACAGATGCTTCATTTTAATACAATGTTCTAATCCCCACTCAGCCAGTTAATTTGAGTTGACTTCGCTCAGCAGAGGGAAAGTGGAACTACTTTATCTCTATGAGGCAAGGATTGATTTCCTTCAGTGAATCTCAGAACCAATATGACTGTGACCAACCTCTCTTCATTTACATTAGTGCCAAGCACATGTAGAGTGGAGATTGGTATTTGACCAGCGTCAGAGTGTATGTATGAATTTCGTCTTCACTTTAGCCCCTCAGTAACATTCAGTCTGCTACAGGGAGCGCATTCCTTATTCCTGTGAATTCACTCTGCATTTCAGCTCCTCTCTCAGGTCTCACACCCGCTTTCATGTGTGGCTGGTTTGGATGTTTGTCAGGGATTGTTTTTGTTTCGTGTAAGGCATGACTGGTTTGATTTGGGTCAATTTTTTTGAAGGTTCCTGACAGTGTCGTGTTGAATGAGTCAGAGTCGTGGATACATTGACTCAGTCCTTGTGAAGATCTGTTTCTTTTGTGGGCACCAGACGCCATTGAAGTTATGATGAGAAAATCTTGCCTTCTTGCAGCTCTCACATAACCAAAAAGCACACTAAGGTGCTCCCGACTCTCACCAGCATACAAACAGACGCGGCTTAGACACACATTACTTTATAAAACACAGATGCAAACTTGAAACAGCAGAAGGTGATAGATGGGCAGATTGGGTTGTTTCTTCAAAGTCTGGACCTTTATCAATCAAAGAGCAAACATCTGATTTAAAGGATACTATTAAGGATATCTTTGATCAGTGCACAAATAAGTTTGCCTGATGCTAATTCACCTGGAAAAATTGTTTAGAACAAAATAACAGAAAATGCATTTTGGTTGTCTTACTTAAAGGCTGCTCTTCATGTAAATTTGTTAGCAAAGATGGGAATTAATTCAATCAAGATTAGAATCTTGAGCTGAATAAAAACAATTTATCACGACTTGTGTGAGAGGATCTGATCTGATCTGCAAGGTCACTGTGTCATCTGAGGGCAGGTTTGGGAGAGCTGCCACAATTGTGAGGAAATGCACACCTGTATGCACATTACAGGGTGTAATGTACATGCCTGCATGTCTACATGTGTATGCATTTGTGTTTCGGAGATGTAGTTGTGTCAGAGCAGCATCTCATTAGTGTTCTCTGCCCTGGGGTTACACAAATTCGGTTTTGACACTATTTCTGCAGGGTCACTGCTGATGCATCCTGGGCTGAGCGCTGCCCCGGAAATTGATTGGTTTAAAGAAATGAAAGCAGAATGAGAATAGATGCAGCAACACCATTCACCACTGCTGACTCAGCAGTTCGGAGATAGGTCTGGTTATGCGAGGCTATCTGGTTGCAGATGGTTTTTGTTTTGTTTTTTTTCCTTTTTTTTTCTGAAATCAGCTCTTGACTGTACTGGAACAGTACAGTTGGAAAACCAAAACGTTGGTCAGTATGCATTTGCCCATTTCTCATCACATGTAACATTTTTACCCATAATCCATTTCAATTGTTAATCCCTCTCCACATGATAACCTCCATCCTGCTATGCTCAGGTGTCTGCTCAGAAGCCGGGGTAAATCTCTCTTCTGACTCCTTGCCTGGTTCCCTCGTGGCCATCAGTCACACAGAGTGAAGCAACAGTATCAATTGTTGCCCTCTTTGAGCCGAGTAATGAATCACAGCGACATACTAAGTCTGAAGAGAGCTTGTTTACAATGCAAAAAAGTGATCACTATCATAACTGGGCTCTTAATTTTTTGCCGGTTACAGCCACGTTGCAGATAGATCCACTATGTGACCTTATTATTTACTTCAGCCTCATGCTGACTAATGGTCCTGGGCTTTGTATTTAAGTAATACAGCCACTGATAGCAATGTAAAAAGTGATTTAAAAAGTGAACTGTTTACCTCTGGCTTATTCGTGAAATGTCATTTGTTCTGCATTTTGTTGCATTTTATATTAAAGTCATGCAAGAAATCCATTTGCATAAATTTGCAAGTTTTTATCCTGCTTCTCCTCAAACTCTGTAGATTTTTTCTTTTTTTTTTCCTTTTTCAAGAATATCTTGCAAGTACCTGCCCCCCTAACCCTAACCCTAACCCCCCCCCCCCCCCATGTAGGGCTTGGCTTCCTTTGCAGACATGCACATTCTAAATCTAGCATGGGTGAAACGGAGACCTGAATAGAGCAGCATACAGGTGTGCTACAGGAACTGCAAAGATGTCAGTGTTACGGAGGTCTCTCGATAATGTGTGTTATGTATACACATGGGAGGGAAGATTAAGATCTCCACAAAGGGAAGTGAGCCACTCTCACCCCGATGAACAGCGAACGATATTGTTTAAACAGGACATAAATGGGTGGTGTGAAAATCCGCACATGCTATATAAAAACCAGTGCACAGGTGCCAACCAGGACTGTATAATTTCAATTTCTTTGTCAAAGCACTGACACACTCAGTTTGCTATTTCAGCCCTGTTCTGTCCTCTGCATTCATTCTGTTGCCCTCTCAGTCTCACTATATTCCCCTTTTGTTCCTCTTGTTATCTCTAAAACTTGATACACTCAGTAGGAGAGGCAGTCCATGACCCAATTCTAAAGCACAGTTTGAGATCTGATTTTGATATAAATTTATATTCTTGTGTGTGGGTGTGTGTGTCTGTGTGTCTGTTTGCGTGCACATGGCTGCATCAGAGATTTACCAAGGCTACATTATTACAGACCAGTTCCTCTGCTGTCTGGTTTCATGGCTTATTCATCCATTCCCATTGGACGGAGCATCTCATTACCGTCATACCAGTAAAAGTTAAGGCTCTTATCAAAATAAAACCATTTTCCCACCCCAGAGCTTCATTGTCACAATTGCCCAGAGACGGCCAACCCTCCCTACAATGTATTCTCTTTGAGTGATTTGATCTGAGTTGTGACCTAAAAGCCTAAAGATCAACTGATCCAGTTTTACTAGCAAAAAAACTGTGTTCATGTGTGTGTCAGTCATCGGTCACTTTTGGGAATATGTTTCAGGCCAAAGACCAGATATTTGGAGACAAGCAGCCAGGTCCCCATTTAGGGGTTTGTGTGTGTGTGTCTCATTTTCACTACAGGTATGGTTTTGTGTGTACTCTGCAATGGGAACATTACATTATTCAACTGTTTGGTGGGGTTATGTCTGGTTAAGATGACGTCACCAATGTAGCGGTCCCTCTAAGTCCCTGAAAAAGGATAATGTGTGTATTTGATGGAGCGGCCAAGTTAATGATATGACGATATGTCCCAAAAATGCCAGACAGAACGGAGAAATAAACTCTGGATTGTTCGTATCTAAGTGTCAACAAATGTAAAGCTGTATTGTTAATTATACTACTCAGAGGAATGATTTCTTCCATCCCTCGTGGCAGTCTCACGTGCTCTCACATATGTTGTCATTTTTCATTATGTACTCATTAGCAGCTCAATTTGAACCAGAGGAATGTTTGAAATGAAATTAAATAAGGAGGATAATTGCTAAACACTTAAATGTCTTTATTTATGGTGCACTCATGTTATCAGTGTACCAGCGAATAGAGCAACATATGTACTGAAGCAATCAGGGGAGACTAAAGGGCACTTCAGGCCGTGGCATTTGAGGGTATGGCTGGTGGAATACATTTTATCTGCAGTTTGCACATGGAGACAGAATGTTGGAAACAAGACGGTGTGTGTTTGTCTGTGCATGCACGTGTATTTGAGAGAGACAGACAGACGGCAAGGATGAAAGAGAAATCATTAAATAAATTGCAGGTCATGGAGTTGCAATGAGTTTAAGCTCATATATCCTCGTGTGCATGCACGCGTACACACAAGATTAACCATCCATACACATGCACATTACCTAAGTGTGTGCACACTCATATTACTGCACATATATGCATCATGCCACATATGTTTGTAAAAGAGGGAGAAATTGCACTCATTGGGGCTGAAATAAATGCACATATGGCTTCCTCATTTTCCCCCTTTCAATACTAAAAATGCTTATTTTCCGCACATTTCCTCTCCATAATCTCTGAGTTCCCCCAGGCATTAGGGCTCATGGGCAGAATATGAAAATAGTTAATTCGGCCAGTGCTACACCACGGCATCAAAATGCAACTTGGAGAGAAAAATGGAGAAAAAAAGAACAGATTCCATGGACAATTGCCTTAATTACCTGTCATGAGTAATTACTACTCCAATAAATTGAGCAGGGACATCAGGGATAACTGCAAGCACAGTATAGAGCAGTTAGCTTAACATCCATATTTAACAATAGCCCTCTGGTGAGGTTTATTTGTTGAGGGCAATCATTCATCAGGGTCTTCATATAGCTCTTCTATATGAGCAGGTCGAAGGGATGAGAAAATGAGGATGTGGTATGAGGAGCCAAATATGGAGGAGAGAGATTTAATAAATGTGGCTGAATATGATGCTGAGGCATGCTTGGGGCACAGCTCATGCCAAGTCCTTGTCTCAGTGATGAGAGGATGATAATGAGGACAAAATGGAGAGGGGAAGAGGAGGGGAAGAGAAGATGTGTAAAAGTATATCTCTCAAGTTTGTGTGTGTTTATTGTTGGGGTTTTTTTTTTTTTTCAACTTCCTCTATTTTTGCTCTAAGATTAAACTCTGGTGTTCAAGCTCCAAGTTAGGACAGTGTAACAGAGCAATGCAATCTTTCCTTCTGCTCCAATTCCAGCATGTGCACCAGAGAAGGTGAGGGTCATGTATAATATCCTGTCTGACTCCCTGTTTAATACCATCTTCAATAATGGAATACTGCAGTGCCCACATGCTGGCATAAAATTAAATGTTTAGCTGGTTGTATTTATTTCACATTGTATGGTCTTACAGATGTGTTTCTTTTAATTGGATGCTGTGTGTATTGAATCAGTTAGGCTAGAGAAAAAAAAGCAAAACTTAAAAATGTCAATATGTCACCCAGCATATGAATATAAGTACTGTCTCCTGTATCCTTCCTGACTTTGGTGTGGCATATGATGCACATACAGTATATCCAGAAACTATTGGGACCCCTTGAGACCCCCGAGAACCCTGGACTGAAGGTTCCCCATGAAGACAATGACTCAAAGAGCATTTTTTTTGTTTTGTTTTTTGTTTTTGTTTTTTTTTTTTATGGAAGAACTCTGTGAATGTGCTTGAGTGGCCAAGCCAGCGCCCTGACTTGAATCCAATTGACTATCTCTGGGCAGACTTGTCCATTGAAGGCTGCCATCGCTTCCAAAGTTGCTTAAAGTAAGTTCTGAATGCTCATGTTAATGTGATCAGTTCGGTTTCTGCTTTTCAACAAATTTGAAAAAGATTTTAAAACTCTGGTTTTCACTTTGTCAGTAACAGAGTGTAGTTTTGTTAGGGGAAGATTCACTGTAACAATTTTAGCATAGAGCTGCAACATGACAAAATCTAAAAAAAAAAACAAAAAAAACCTGAATTCTTTCTCAGTGCACTTCATGTTCATATGACCCCTGCGTTTCTTTTTCTTATTGATATTTCTATGGCACACCTGTAGTCGACACCTTTACAACTAAGATTTATGGAGATTTTCGCTTTGAATATCGACATATAAATAATTTTTGTTTGTTTTCAGGGAAAGGCTTTAGTTTGAAACAAGGCACTCAGGTGTTTTCATTTATTTTGGTTGTTTACACTTCAGCTCAAGCTGAATATGGGTAGAGATATCCCAGTAATTAATTACGTCAGCAGGCTCCCTACTCATAAGGATAATAGCAGAGTTGTTTTCCCCACTGTAACAGGTGCCACAAAGTTTATATGAGAGCGAAAGATTTCAGATACGTGCAGCAGTAAACTTCCACACAGCCCAGAGAAGAGGTTTAATCAGCCAAAATAATTAAACTCACCAGTGGGGGTGTCTGAAAGGACCACAAATCTTTATGGTTTCGGAATGTGATTTGAATTCGCCTTAAAAATCACTGATGATAGATGTTAGATTGTGCTCATTTTTTATTGAATTTGAATTTTTAAGCTTCATAAAAACTTATTGTTCACCCACACAGGTTTAGACATCTTCTTACTACTGTGTGGGCGTGCAAAATATCCAGACTGACATCTCCATGATGTTAACACAGAGTTTATTTAGTACAGTTACAGTACATTAACATTTTACTCTATCCAGGTTTTAATATTTTGAGAGTTTACGAAGAAGAGCTGAAGTTGCTGTATGAGTTTTGCACCCGCTAATTACAGTTGAGCATTTCAACGCACAAGAATAGCTCTGTTCTGCTTGTGTTTGTCCAACCATGTGTGTGGGATAACCACAGTGACATGTACCCTGTGTTACCATAAGAAGAAGCTCATGTAAACGGTTTGGCTACATTGGCACATCTCTATTATTTTATTCAACTGAATTAACATAAACTGGTCTCAGTTTGAAATATTGGTATGTGTGGACATGCGTGCCCGTAGACACAGAGACACAACACACACCACAGAGGTGCATATGTGGTCGAATCCTTCATTCAAGGCTTCATGTTTTTGCAAAGAGGGCTGACTGTGACCTGAATCTGAGACTGCATTTATTTTAGGTGAAGGTCAAATATTCGCCACTTATAGTATCATCTGCATCATCTGTACACGGACAACCTTTTTTTTTTTTTTTCACTTACGCAAGAGGGAAGAGACAAAGCTACAACAAATCAACAGTGAAAGAAATTGCTGCCTAAGGTTTTGGGGTGTTTTTTTTTTTAAACTCTTCTTTTTGTCACCAGGGAAGGAAGAGGCACAAGCGTCCTTTTATTCTTACAGCATTCATATGCTCATATTGGCTTAAAGGTCACAGCCCTATCCTGCTCCATGTTTGTCCAAGTTAGATGTAACTTAGCAGGATCCAATGACTTTGTTTCTGTTACACCCATAGAGAGAGCCCATGCAGAATACTAACTACCTGCCTTGTCTATACCAATCACCTGCATCAACACATCTCTTAAATCCCCCCTCATTCATTGGGAAGAAGGTGAGAGCCCTGAGCTGCTGCGATAACAAGATTTCAAAAATAGCAGAGTTCCTGCTGACCTTTCTTATAGTTTTTCGAAAGTTAGTCCCTGGGGGAGACTTAACTTGAGACTTGTGTAGTTAAGATCTTAATCTGCTCACTGCACAGATTTTGTCTTCTCCCTCTCACACCTAATTTCTGTTTTCAATTTCAAAGTTTCAAATTTTCTGTAAGAAAAGGAATAAAACATTTTGTAAAATGAAACAAACAAACTCTAAATATTTGACAGCAGAGCTATCCAGGAAGAAAAACATCTTTTTAATACCATTGCTAAAAAGTACGATTAGTCACATTTAAGACCTGGCCCACTGATCCAAACTGAAATATCACTTTGAATATCATGTTAATTTTTTGTTTTTAATTTATGAAATTGTGCATGTTAATTACTACACTTTACAATAGTTGATACAATTTGGATTGATTGGATTCTGAATTTGTAAAAGGCATTTAAGTTATTGAACAAAGATTTAAAGTCATCATTAGCCCCCACACGGTTTTATCATGTCCTCTTTTAAAGGTCATCACATTGAACCCTATTGTGTACTCAGAATTAATGGAGCGAATAACTCTGCAGTGCG
Organism: Remorina albescens; assembly: GCA_034769265.1. NCBI lineage: Eukaryota > Metazoa > Chordata > Actinopteri > Carangiformes > Echeneidae > Remorina > Remorina albescens. The sequence continues at coordinate 6,197,973 of CM068487.1, forward strand.
ATAGTGTTGATTATTCTGCTAGTCGTACCAATTCACAGCTGCAAAGATGCGGCACAGCTGAAGAATGAAAAAGAGGCAGATGCCAAGACAAGACTTCACTTTGCTATCCTTTAGCATTCTTGAAAAAGTCCTGTGCTCTCTCTACTCTGTCTTTGTTCCTTTACCTTCATCCCTTGAAAGTCCCTATGGATTATGGGTTCTGCTGAGCGTGGTAACCTACATCCCTGAATGTGTCTGTGCAGACATTCACTCACCTATTCTCATCTGTCTTGCTTTGTGTGTGTGTGTTTAGCGCGTGTGTGCGTGTGCACAACCGTGCTGGTTCGCCTGGAAGAAAGTGTGAGTGTGCAGGTGTATTTGTATTGTAGTGCCAACTAAAATGCCCCACAGATCCATGGCCTTTCTCTCACGTCCCCATTCAATTCTTTCACCAGTAAGAGTCAGTGGTGCAAAGAGCACCTATCATTTACTGCCTACCTGTGTCAACAAGCCAATAAAATCACTAGCAACTGCAGCTCTTGCACTCCATCTGCTTTGGTGTATCTATCACGCACATACACTTGCACACTTTTTCTTGTCTTTTGCTCGCCAACACACACACACATGCACATTGTGTTGTTTGCATGCAGCCATCCTCTTAAGTATCCTAATCAAATCTGTAGACGGACATGGATAAAGGTTTGTAACTGCTTCCTCCCCTGGGATTGTTAATGAGACCTGCTTTTCCGTAAAGCTTAGTCCTATGAGGTCTCCCAGGACCCTGACACAGATCACTCTGACACAATCCCATTGCAGCTTTCCAGGTAACATTTTAGTAATGATGTCGCTGGAAACAATCACATGCCACATAGAACAAGGAATTGCTCCCCTGTTCTTTCACTTTCTCTGTCCTTTATTTTTCCATTGATCTGATTTTGTGCATGCCATTTGTATGCATGTGTTCCCAGTGGTACTCTTGTCTAATGTGGATGTCCTTGGCTTTAACAACTTTAAATGTGTCATCAAGGTTACAAGAAGTAGACAGACTGATCAAATGACTTACACAAGCTATTTATCAACCCACAAGGTACTATTTTGCAAGCACTATTTAGCTCCTTGAGGACATATGTCAGACTTTTGCCTAATCGGCTAGAGGTGGGGAGGAACAGCCCTAAGGCCAGATATAAGATCCATTAGGATCTAAATCTCACTTGATGAAACTTCAGTTAAGCAGCAGGATGCTGTTTAAAAACATGTAGGGGGAGGCCAAATAGCTTGAGTTAGATAGTAAACAGATGAGGCAATGACCGTGTTTGAGGGTTTTGGTTTCTTTGACCTCAATTAAAAAAAACAACACCAACAGCAAAAAAAACGGGACACAACATGTTTTTACATCGAAGACTGTTTACAGATTTTCCCGAGTAACAAGTGCATGTATGAAGAAGAAATGTATTTTGGGTAATGTTCTGCTATCTGGAAGATACTATGTAAACACTTGCTGCAATCACGAAACAAAATCTAAGCTGTGTAAAGCTGTAAGGACACTGCTTGTACTTCAGTGTCATCTTGAATGGACATTTTAGAATCTAAAGCTTGTAGTAACATTTCATCTTTTTCTTTTCCATTTGATGTCACTTGACCTGCCTCAACCTTCCCACGATGGATAATAGTGACACTTGTTTTGATAAACCTACCAAATCAACTAAACTTTTGGGAAATGTTGCTCCAGAGAATTAGAGGAGAAGATGAATAACACTTTCATTTCTGCACATTAAATATGAAGCTGCAGCCAGTGAGCTAAAAGACCTCAAGTCCTCATGCAATTCATCTGGAAGTCCAACTAAAACCACAGTCTGTCTTTTCTACACTTGTAGAGGATATTGGTTTGTGATATTTAAGAGTGGTTGGTACGTGTGCGCACACAGACACACAGACATTTTTTCTTTGTTTAATTTTTATCTAAACTTTGGCAAGAGGGAAAATCAGAGTACTTTCCAAAACTACTTCTTGTAGTATTAACATTTCATTTACTCATAATTTCTTCATCAAACCAGTATTCACTACCTAAGTGCGAAAATAAAAAAGAAAACATGCAGCCTATCCTCCAGTAAGTGCAGGGTTGTCACAACCGTTGGCGGTCTATAGACTGTCGGTTTCGAGAGCAATTACAGGAAAAAAACCATCTGCTTGACACAGATGAAAGGAGACTGTTTTGTCAGCGTTTATACAGTTTGTTGAAAAATAATTATGAAATCTTGGTGGCTCTCTGTGGTGGCAGCTACCATCTCTCTCTCTCTCTCTCTCTCTCTTTCTGCTTTTGAGTCATTACCCTTGAAAAGCTGAAGCAATTTTCTCCTGAGTTTTTCCAAATCCGATGCACGAGAATGATTTTAGGGTATTTTTATGTTTTTGCAAGGCAGGGTGCTAGCGTATTTGGAACCCTTGCCATGCAAGTGTTGAGAATGTAGTATTCGTAGGGTAAGTGGTGCCGAATGTCATTATCTGGACACACAGTAAGCTTTGTGCTGTTGTACCACCTGCCCTCTCCCACTCAACCATTGCCTTCACCCGACATCATTCAATCGTCATTGATCTGCACACACGCTTTTCAAGGACCTCGCACTGAATGTCTGCCAGGTGGCTTCATTGTCAAACACGTGCACACACAAATCATTGTACACAAATTGAGGACAACAGTTCATCCGCCCTTCACTTCTCCATCTTAAATGTGACTCTGCAGACGTCTGAAAAGGCTTTGTATTGAATTGTGCTGCAGTGATAATGTTGGATGTTCGATACACGCTGGAAGTAGAAGCAAAGGATGATGGGAATGTGTGTGTTGGACGGGTAGGGTGAGGACTGACGGACTGTGAGTGTGTGTGGTTCTACTGCCTCATGCAGCATATCTGTTAAATCAGTTTATTTGTAATTTGGCACTAATAATCACTAACATGCACGCTGAGTGATAAGCTCACATTTTTATTCGGTCTACCTTGAAACAGTCCTGACATACCTATGTGTATAAAGAAAAATGTACAGGTCACTTTATCAATGTATTAGAGGGGATTTTCCTTTCCTGAGTGCTTTTGCAACAGCATTGTCATTTCCGCCACCGGAGTTTCCTAAAATTCAATGAAATGTATTGACATTGTGCACAAAACTCAATTCCCCACTTGTGTGTCCCAGTCTTGATGTCACTGGTTAAAGAAATAGCATCCCTTCTGGATATTTCTTTCCACCTTGCCTCTTCTGTGAAAACAGCTTATATCAGACTGGCACTGGTTAAGCACTAACATAAAAGTAAATGCAATATGATGACAGTTCTCATCACGCAAGAGCACAGTGTGTCTGCGATGGAGCTGGAACAAATGGGATGTGTGAAACTCACAAATCTTGTGCAAGTATGCATCTTACACTGACATAGCTTCTATTCTGTGTATTACAGATGTATTGCAGCAGACAAACAGAATTTATTTATTTATTTATTTATTTTTTCCATTGCATAAATTTACATGTTGTACAGACTGATCGCGCTGGTTTATTCTGGATAAAGCAGCTTGTTTTGATTGAAAATTTGATTCACATTTGACCTTTCAAACATAAAAACTCTTGAACATGCCACATGCCAAAGAAAAAAAAAGAAAGAAAATAAAAACAACTTTGCATATGGCAGATTTTTACAAAACTTAGATACAAGGTGTTTGGAACTAATTTTAGCAATACACTGAATATTTTTCTTTCGTGAAAGTGTCTTTCATCAAGAGAAAACCAGGGCAGCTTTTTCTTTGGGAATATACTTCAAGTAGTCCAGACCAGTGTGTGCTCAGTGTAGGGTCCCCTGGTGATTGCCAGCTCTATGAACAATGCCTGCAGCGTAGTCTTATTGACTAAGTCGGTCTTCCAGTTGAAAAATGTACAATTACCGCTGAGTCACATGATAATGCCATTCATCTGCAATGAAAAGCTGGATGAGCAGTATAAATTTTAGAGCTGGTGTTCCGCATTATTACAGTCCCATGTCCTAACATCTGTCCTCAGTGAAAACTAGCCAGCGCTATATTTAGCCCATCTGTCCAGCTTTATATAGGTCAAGAATCCCATCAGCACTTTCACTGTGACTCTTCAATGCTGTTTGTCTTGTCCTGCTTGTGCAGCATCCTGGCATTTGGTTTTCTCTGACCACTCCCATTCCACAGGTAAAGTAGAGCTTTAAGGTGTCCGGAAGAACTGCTATACCAAATTTTCTGTGGGCACAAGCCAACATTTCCAGGTCCTGCAGTGTATTTTTAGTTTTCTACAGTTAAAGTCTTCGTGAGGGGAAGAGCAAGTTGTGTTTTGCGTTCTTTTTTTTTGTCTGCTGTCCTTCTCTGTAAGCTTTCCTGCAGAGAGAACCATCTGATGACCACAAAAGTACTGCTGCTTTAATTTTTTTTTTTTTAATGAATTTTCTCAACCCAACCTCACCCCCCTAAATGCCCACCTTAGTAAAGGTCTGAACAGTCCTTTGCTAGGCATCAATAAAAATCTGTCTTTTAGCTGACAACGAAGCAATAGAAAGATTAGTCGCTTCTAAATCCTCTGGTTGTCTGTATTCATCAATTCGTTGTTGTATTGTTTAAAAAAAAAAAAAAATCTTTCGTAATGGTGCTTAGGTCTAAGATATACAGCAACACGTGTTTCCAGCTGAACCGTGAAAATGATTATTGCTTTTTACTTTTCAAGCACACATTTAAGTCACAGAAGATTCAAACATGTAGAAAGTAAAAGGGGAATAACAAAGATCTCCTTATTCCCACATATGGACCCATATTTCCCTGAATACTTTCGTACTATTAACTCTGAATATGCTTACTCAAACTACTCAAGCTGAAAAAATTAGTTCGACATTGGTTGGTAAGTGTGATGGTTTTAGCAAGGAGACACTCGTCTTAAAGAGGATAAACTTGCCTTGATCTCTATCAAATTTTGGACAAACAGTGAAAACATTTTTGTGAGGGCCCTGGTTGTTACATTTCCCATTTAACTTAATATATCTATGCATATTATAAGGGTTGTCAGATTGCATCACGTCACTGAATGCAAAGTGAGAGATTTAAATAAATTGCTACAGAGATAAACTTTGATGAAACTGATGAGTGCCACTGCACTTTGTGTTTTCAACAACTAGTCAAGTCAATGTTTATTGGGCAAATAAACTTTTCTGGAGTGTGTGTTTTTGTCCCCAGAGTAAAATTGGTTACACAACCCTAACCCTCTGCAAACATAATAACTAACTACCAGCAACTCAGTTTTATAGTTAACAAAAACCTATTTTTATAAATATTTCTACAAAGAGAAATAGGTCATTTTAATTGTGAGTGTGTAAGACTTGACACTCAGTAAGAAACACAAATAATATCCAGTATTGACTCTCATTTGAGCAACTGTTCCATATGGTAGACAGTGATGTGGAGCAAACATACAAGTTTTATAAGTTTCTAAGTGCAGCACGGTACAGATTGGTCATTTGAAACAAACTGCATTGTATGTTCTTATAGTGAAAAATTCATTTGTAAATTTTAAAGGAGACTCCCAAAATGTTGTCAGTTTCCTTTTTTTCCCCCAATTTTGCCAGATTCACAGCAGACATTTTAAGCACATTATTTTTGTCACTCTAACAAAGCCGCCTGTTTAAGTGTTGTAATGAAAGAGATCCTGGGCCAATTAGATTTAAGGAAAAAAAAAAAAAAAAAGATGGGCTTGCAGGCAAAGAACAGTCTGCAGATTTGTTTCCGTGCCAGCTCTAACAGACGGAAAGAGAGAGATGGAGGAGGATGGGGTCTGGGAGGGGAGGGGAGTGGAAGATGGGCTTTTTTATCATCCTTGGCTCTCACCAAACCTTCAAAGGTAATTCGAGGTCAGCTTGTTTGCATGCTAAAAGACTACAGTATGCCAAAAAAAACCAAAAAAAAACAACAAAGGTTTGTCACTACAGACCAGACATTCTGTCAGGATGTTAACGTCTCTGCCCTCCTCTCTGCCTGATTTTAGCAGAAATGGTACAGTAAAACTGCAGTGTGGGGAAAAAACCACAAATGGCAACAAATGACCACAAATAAAAAATAAAACACAATATATCTTTCAAAGCCATAAATCAATTAGCTTATTGTGCAAAGAGTTCCCTGTCTATTTAATTGCATGGTTTCATTAGTGGATTGAAGCAGATCAATCTGAAGAGTAGAGGCCCACTGTAACCCGAAGCTTTACCTTCAGAGGACCGTCACTGAATGTTATGCATGTTAATCTCCATTTTCCTCAATTATTTGTGGGCCCCTTGCAGTACATTCTGTTTCTTCAAAGTCAGGGTGACTTTCTTTTACCGTGTTACAGTCCTCTATTGCACAGAGAAACAGAGGGGTGGGGAGATCAGGATGAGGAGTGGTGGGGGGGAGACAGGAAGATGAGCTGAGGAGTAAACATGGAGACAGGTGTCTGGCAAGGGACGGTGATTAGATTTATAAACCAACCAATGTTATTTTCTCTGCTTGGGGGCTGCTGTAAGACATTAAGCGCTAACTGAAGCTCCCAGTGTCCCACCACAAAGACACGCTCCCTCCATCTCCCTCCTCCTGCTCCCATTCCTCCTCTCCTGTATCCTCTCATATTCCTCTCTACCGCTACTTAGTTTTCCGTCTTTCCTTTCCTCCCTTCCCTTGGGTGTGATTAGATTTTCTGCCTTGTATCCAACCAAAATGGATTGGCCTTGAAAGCATCCTCTCTGCTTCTATCACCATGCTTGCATTTTCCCCTCCTCTGGCAGGGGTGTGTCATCCCTTCCCTTGTCTCCTCAGACCATTGGCTGGCACACAAGATCTGATATTTTCTCCAGCTAGAGTGGAACTGTGCACATCAGGGATGGGTGTGTTCAGGTGATCGGACTTACTCAAGCGGTGCCCAGAGACAATTTTTCTTCATTTGAAGGTGTCTGTCTTTCTGCCAATACTATAGATTTTCTATCAGCTCCTTAATCATGGCACCATGACTGCGAAAGTCATTGGTCAGGCACCCTGGTATGAAGACTCTAGTATCAGTTTCATGTCTGTGAGGACACATGGCCTGTATTAGACAGCTATTTGAACAGTTACACAAAATGTTACTTCCTTCACCCTCATCAACTTTGCAGTAGAGCAGCTGCAGCTTTAATCTGCATGCAAGCTCTTCTGCAAAACCTTCTGCAAAAATTTCCTGAATTCACTTTTCAGTCTACCAGCTTTATAATTTTGCAACCTGTTCAAGTCTGGAAATATACTCACGAGGCCTGGATAGTTAGGAGAGAGGGCCCAATATAGAGATGAATATTTCTGCGTCCCATAGAGGGGTAGTAGCTGTAAAAGAAGATATTTAACTGAGCTGACTTTTTACTCAGATGAAATGAAAAGGCTCCTGCTAAATGTTTCCTTTGCCCTCTTCCTGTCCCCCTTCAGGTCATCGGATGGTGTGTACACAGCAGGAACAGTGGTGGTGAGTCGTCTGAAGATGGGGGAGATGGAGGAGGTTGATGTAGACCACATCGCCACTGATATACCATCGCAGAAGGTAAAATAGCATGGTGACTCGACGGAGTCTCCATGTCCCAGATGCCTTGTGCTAATGCTAGGATTAGTCTGGCACCGCTCAAATCCTCCAATGAGATTAAACAAAGTTCAGTAAACCCTAATGGGGATTCAGAGGATGTCTGTGCATGTAACGTGTGTGTCTGAGTACATTTGTGTTGTCTCTCTCACATACAAAAATTAAGAAGATGAATTACTGAATTACCATTCTGAAATACTTTGCTTGTGTTTGGGTTTTGTTGCAAGTCCTGAAACCTTCACACTTCAACTAAGATAGTCGCAAAGTTTTGCTTTCTTGCCGCCGCTGCTGCTGCCACACACCCCTCTGCATGCTCATCTTGCACAATACATACAGCTTAACTCACAGCTGAAGCGACTCACATAATCGCAGGGGAAAAAAGGACGAAAGAGTATGGGGTGCCACTACACAAGAAATGAAGTTGCATGTACTGTAATTCTCCTTCAGTTCCCTATAGTTCATGAATATTTGTCAAGCGAATGTGTGCAGAGCGCAGCTTTTATATTGTTTTTGATCTGTAAAAGGAGGAACATTCAGCTCTGCAAGGTAGCAGAGACTTACAGTTGTCGACTACTGCTGCGTGTGTACACTGTTTGTGTGTATGTGTGTATGAATAACTATCTTACGTAATTGACCAAGGGCTTCTACATGGCTGACTGACTTTCAGTTCTGCCCACCCCTGTTGCTGGTGCAGGGAGGTTCCCTGCTAGGCTCCAAAGTGTCACCAACAATCTGCCCATGTCGACTTGATGAATGTGTTGCTCTGTGTATGGCTGTGTGTGTACAACTGCATGTGTGTGCATGTGTTGTCACAGTGTATTTGCCCCATGTGTGTTTTGTTAGTGTTGCAGAAGATGAGGGGAGATAAGAGGGAAGGAATATGACAGATAGTAGGGAGAGTTTGTGTGAGAGACCAACTCAGGGCACTTGTTTTATTGCTTGGACGACTTCCCACTGATATCCTCCTGACCCTGAAAAACAGTCCGCTAAACCAAAAAGGAGAATCCAGTCACCTTTGATCTGATATCTTTACATATTGTCGTCATCAAAGGGCCATTGAACACATGCTGCCTGCTCTCTACAATTAGAAGAGGACCATTTTCACAGCTGTGGCCCTTGTCAAATTTGTTTTCATCGTAAGAAACTTGACTGACTACATGTATTGGAATTTTCAGATCGGGCCATTCTGTACATTTTATATAGCATTTTGTTGGGAGCCTGTTTTATTCAGGATCTGTTTGGTAGATGGGAGAGGTGATGGATTTTTTCTAGCAGTCATTTAAAGTCTTTCTGGGAACAGGTTTGGCTGTCTAGCCATGTTAAATGGTTCATCAGACAGGGCAGAGCTGACATACAGTGAGCAAGAAAGATTGTTAGTTGTCAGTGTTGCTTTGATGAGAAGTCTAAGACTTAATGCATCAAGAGGCAATGAAGGTTTTCACTATCAAAAACAATTTAACATAGATATTTGACATGTTTTGACGTATTTGGATCCACAATTGACACGATTGAAATAATGTCTAAAATCCAAACCATTCCCATGAATTGTGTTAATTTTTTAGCCTCCATAACATTTGAAACATGAAAACAAAAGTGTAGGGAATTCAGCAAAGCCTACAAATCTACTGTCTGCAATAATAGCTGCGTATCACCTCCACAGACAGGAAGGGCATAGTTTCATATACTGTGGGAATCAGTTGCGGGTGTTTTCATAGTTTTCTATAGTGTTAGCAGCCTTGCCCTGTTCTTTTTTGTATGTAGGGAAGATTTCACTCGGCCAGTGTTACCCAAGATTTATCAAGCCTTTTCTCCTTAAACATTGAAAAGGTGCAGTTTTACACTGGACTACCTCTACAGTAAACAGCAACAATAATGCTGTTTCTTTATCGCCATGTCTTGCACACGGATCATCAGCTTTTGAGGATGCTGTTGTTTTTCCCTCAGACTTGCAGCTTCAGCCTTCGTTTTACAAACTCATTGCATGCTGTAAAATTGTACTGCAGTAAATCTGCCACTGTCGGTATCGTAACCTGCATGTGTGCCTTGTTGAAATAGGCTAAATTAAAAAGTCACATGTGGTTTAGCAGTCCATTTAGACGTTTTAATGGTATTCCTGGCAAAATTTATTTTGGTATTGCTTGTCTTAGGTAATAAATTACCAACAAACAAGCCAATCAGTGTGGTCGCAGCAGGTGCTTTTTCTCCAGCTGTCACCTGCTGTGACATCATTGATTGCGGTTGAGGCAGATGTGCAACATGCTTGAACATTTGAACTAAAAGAAGACATGCAACAGCTGCTGTGTTGCTGGCTTCTTGTGGGGCACAGGTTGTGTTTTGAAATGGAATTACTTTGTTTTTCGAGTGCGAGACAAAATCTAATGAATGGAAATCCAAGCAAACAAAAATACAAATTTACAGTTATAGATGTGCTCTACATTTGTAGACATTCTCTGTTGCATGACAATAATGTGAGCACATTTAAAATGTCATGTTTCATTCTAGTTCAGATTCTGAATCCCTGAATTTTTTTTGTTGTTCAGCCAGCTTGGATCGACTCAGCTGAAATGAACACAATACTTTCAGGAGCCACTGACTACAGCCTTGACACTGATATTATATTGTTTCTGACTGACAAAGCCAGCTTGGTGTCTGCAAGATGAAATCCAGACTCGGGTTGCCCTAGCAGATGGATGTGGCCGTCTCTATGTACCTCATACATAATACTCATAATCATAGCCTGTCAGCTTCTTATATGGTAAAATACTTATTGTTTACAAAAGCAAATTCTGGTGTCAAATGATATTTACTCTCTGTGTCTTGCTCTCTCTTTATCCTTCCCCTTTTCAGTGTCCCCTGATATGTGAGACTGTGTCCTGCGTCGACAAAGAAAACAACCCCTTGACAGGGCCAGGTATGAGTCACATCCTGAACACCTGTAATGTTACCATTCATTCCTGAACAACCTCACAGTCAGAGAAAAAATATTTATCTTCAATTTCCCTGCCTTCCTACGTCTTTCCCTTTTTCTTCTTTGTCCCCTTGTAATGTACAATTTCATTTTTGAAAGAGGAAATGGCAAACGCTCAACATTTTTGGCTTCCAGAGGAAACCTTGAAAAAAAAAAAAAGAATAATTAGGGCTCTTTGTAATGCAGCATTGTGGTTGTTAACATCTTATAGCATCTTCAGTTAACCAAAAGTCCCTTAAATAACATTGAACTATCCTCAAATAACCCTTTCATTAAGATCTGGTATCTCTGAGGAATCTGCTTTGATTAAAGAATCAATGTTTTCCTCATGATATTAAAAAGAAGTCTTCAGGGGGGGTTAAGCAACGAGAAACAATAGTGGGATATTTCTTACAATAGGGTAGAGTTACCAGCTTGTTTGTGGACTAACTGAAGTCAAGCAAAAGATGCCATACTGACACAAATTTAGTGGCAAGTACAAAAATCCAGCCTTATTACAGGCTGAGAACGAGAGAATTGATGAGAAAAAATAAGACATGTAGACAGAACGGAGAAAGCCCCGAAAAGGTCAGAGGAGAGTTGAGGAGCTAGTTTTCCACTCCATGAATTCATTTGCCCCATTTTTTCTTTTATACATGCCCCCCCCAACTTCCTGCAGCCCCACCCCTGTTGTCATGGTGTCATTGTCGCTTACTGTTTCTACTGTGATTAGCTAGTAAACTGCAGCCATGTTTGCAGGTGCACATCTGCAGCCCGTCAAAACAATACACTCCCTGCAGACCCCACCAGATTGAGTAATGCAATTTAGTCTCCCACTTTTATTACCTTTCAAAATTAGCATACGGAGAGCAGGGAGATGGGGGACCATGGACTCAGCATGTCTCAGGAAGTTATTTCCTTAAGAGGTGTCACGAAGGAAAACAGAATCGTCTGATTGGTGGTCAAATTAGCTTGGTGGCAGGGGGGAGTTCAGGGGTTAATCCACTTCCTTGACGGAGGTGGAAGGCAACAACTGTCGCTCTTCCGATTAAGGTTGTGCCGTCCCTCCCCTCTCCCCATGTGCCACTTGCACCCCATTTATTTTTGTCTTCCATTCACTTCACTCTAATCCTCATGCGAGCAAAGTCTGAGTATCCCAATTAATTTAGATGTAATTTGAATCTTTTTTTATGGTCATTCTAGGGCCAGTCCTAACCTTAATTATCATTCATTTTGACATTGGCTTCAGCATCTTTGGGATAATAAGCCTTGCTCCATCTTATTCAGCCCACAGTTATTGTCCAACAGAGGATCTCTATTGTCTGCATGAATAGGGGCTTTTAGCCACAGAAATGATGACAATTTAGGAACCCAAATTGGTCTTGAATTGGCCAATATTTCGGTGCATTATACCAAGGTACTGTAGCTTCAAAACATGGATGGGTTGATGCTGTTCGGATAGTAAATAAAGTTATGTGATAGAAGTACAGAGGTTGATAGGTAACTGGCTAATAGCGGATATTCTTTCTTTTCTGATATATATTTCTATAAGTTCGTCTTGCCAGGAGGACAGTTTTCACCTATAGAGGTGCTCTATACATTGGCTATTGCAACAAAAATCCAAAACCATGAATCCGTTTATCCATTCCCTAATACTTCCCTATTCCCTGTCTCAGGCACTTAGCTATAAGCCTATTGCTTCCCTACTGAGCATCGAAATCCTTCACAGTTTATTTTTTTAGAATGACTAAGTAGTTTCCAAAAAAAAAAAAAAAAAACAGCTGAGCACTGTAGTTTTCAGCAAACATCACTCAAACAGGAGTAGGTCTCAGGCACTGGGGTTTAAATTACATCAGACTTTAGATACACATACAACTTTTGTTAGTAGAATCAGTTGATTGTAAGATTTGGACCTTTAGTCAAATTTGTCTATGATAACAAACATATACAATACTGCCAAGAAAGCATCAAGTAATAATACCAGATGTTAGAGTGATGACTTGCACATTGCAAATCAACAAACGACATTTCACGTTGTCATTGGCAATTTTGACATTTTTTTTTATTCTGCAAACTAATGTATTTTTTCTTTCAAGCATTAAACCAAAATTTTCTTTGAAGCAAGCTTCCATTGAACCAAATTTTTTAAAACCAACCAGCCAACACATTTTCATGATATTCCATCTGGATTAATATCTACCTACCACTTAATAACCTCCACTGTGGTCCACTGTAGTCTTGAATCCATTTGCACTGAAGGTCTCTGAACTTAGACTCTCAGGAACAAATAATGGAGCACCACCAGGATTAAAGTATTGGATGTCATGACTTTGGAAAATAAAAGGATACTCAGGAGGCCACAACGGGGTATGACACAGTGTTAGGTGTTTGGTAGCAGGAATCTTCATTGTGCAGTCAATAGGAGCAGAAGTCTGGTTCCCGCTTTTGAATTCAAGCAAAAATGTTTTACCGGTGCCGTGTGTGTTTCACTGCCTAGTGCAGGATTGTCAACATTTCACCTGGAGTACTTCAGCTCCGACTTATTGAGTGACTTCCTTTCTGACTTCAGCCCTGTAAAGGAAAAGGAGTAATATGCTCTGTTTAAGGCACACAGCTTTCTTGCCCTCTCCTGCCAGCATGCAGATAAGAGCATTAGAGCTGTTTTTGCATTTTCAGTCTTCGATTGCTGCTATTAGCCACTCTCTACAAAAATGAAAAAGATGTGGCTGAATTTGAATTGGTTCTCATGAAAGAGTTCAGTGGTGGGGTTGTCAAACGGTTACATAATCATTCAACTCTCTGTGTCCCCCGTTGGACAATAAACAGGCAATTAAAATGGAAATAATGGAAATAATAAGCAAAGATTAAAAGAACTATTTTTCTGTATTGTGGTCTGTATTCTACTCAGTGTCTCTTCTGAAGTTGAAAGAGACAGCGAAGGCCTTAAAAGATGAGAAACACCTTATCTATGGCAGACAGTTATTGACTGTAGAATTTAATTTGGGCTTCATACCTCATGTGACTTTTTGAAGACTTTCCTGTGTGTAGCGTCCTTGAGGATGCCTTTTAGGTTAGAACCTCAGTTTTCTTTTGTAAAAGTGAATAAAGTTAAAAGACCACGATGAACTCCCTGCTGTGTCAGGTTATTGGCTTAACCTTTCATCCCTCCCTTTATCTCCCTCTCTCAGTATTCAAGAGCCCGGTATGCAAGGTGTACAGATTTCAGACAGTGGACAGCAAGTGGATGCTTGTACGAGAACAAATGGAGGAGTGCACGTTGTCATTCAGCATCCCCAAACAGCTGCTCTCGCTGTACATTCAGGAGGACATGAGTAGGTAAGCCTGTGTGAACTCATCCTGTTGCTCTGACCATGTCCCTGCCAGATCTCTTGTTGCATCAGGTGGTTTATTTCCTGTTTGTTCAGGCATCCATTAATCAACAAATGGAGTGTAATCAAAAGTTCAAAGTAAAACTGCAATCATGGGTTACACGTTACTTCTAGAGAGCCTTTATCAGCCAATTCACTGACGGATGCATGTGGAAAGGAGTTAATTATTCACATCTGCTTAACACTTCAAAGGAGGCTTCTATACCTGTGCATCCACAAAATGACAAACACTATGCCTTTCAAACACACCACCTTGTAGTTCTGTGGTGGATGGCTGAAAATCGTGCCCGCTGGTGGAAACTGTTAGTAAAGCTAGTGGGGGTTAATACTGCGGCTGTCAAAATTCAGGGGGTCAGTAAGCACGGCTACAGCCTGAAAAGAGCTATTTTCACGGTAATATAACAGAGCATCAGCTTTCTGCTTTCAATCCATCCAGACAATCTGACTTTGCTTTGATAAAGAAATAGGTCAGTAATTGTGCAAAAAGTTTTATGCAGAAGGGCAGGTCCCATGGAAATGGGGGAGTTGGAGTGTGCTTTAAACAGATCAATTGGTTTAATTCTCCCTTCGGCAGCTAAAGTGATTCACTGTCTAGCCCAAAATGTGATCATTTTCAAGTTATGGATTATGACTCTCTTTTAAATAAATGGGGAACTTAACTGCAATTAAAATCCAGTCCAGTATGAGAATGCGGACGGTTTAAGACAAGGACAAAGGTTGGTGTTGTCTCACTAGGCTACAAGTGTACACCCTTAAGTAGATCAAAGAGTTCCTTCCTTCAGGCTCGACTAATGTTTGTCAAGACAGATCATTTCTCCACTGGCCTGTTGTCCCTGGCAACCCCTTCTCATACACAACACACACACACACACACACACACACACACACACACACAGAAACACACACACAAGGAGCTTCAGATGATGGAATAGGCACAAAATATAAAGCTGCAATCAGAGATTTTGATGAGCTCGGTAGTAGGAGGAGACTGATTTGTAATCATTGTGTGCTCGTCAAGGTTCGTGCGGAGTTCAAAGACACACTGACATAGACAGACCCAGACACACAACTGCACTCACACTTCCCATCACACACATGCACGTAGAAACAATCACACAGTCATTATTGACTGATTGACTGGACAAGCTGTGTTATCAGTTTACCAGTCAAACAGATGTACTGGAATCCATTCACGTGCTGGGTCACACGTCCTCTCTTGGTATCTCTAACCCCCCTTTCTGTGTAAATAGAAGATGATCAGCTTGGCAAACTGATAATATAAATCACAGCTAAATTTGGAAGACAATTATAGAATATTTACTGAATGTCTTATCTTTATAATGCAGCTCATGAGCACTCAGCAGGCTCCGAACCATGACTACCTTATAGAGTGTTTGTTTATTAACAGGCATGTGTACCGTATCTCCAGCTTGGTCGCTTAAGCACCTCTCCTATAATCCTCTTTAAATGTTGTCTTTCTCCACGGTGCCTCTCCATTTAGACGATTCTTTCAGCCAGATTCACACTGGTGCTAGCTCAGTGTTTTTAATGATTTGGTTAGCACTGCAAAGTTGCGGGTGCAGTGCTGGATCGTGGGTGGCTTAGTTTGCTGTACCGCTCAATTATAATCTTGGATGCTTCTTCCTTCTGTTTGTTCACTTTGATGTCTACAGTCACGTTTATAATCTAACTGCTGCCACAGAGGTTACTGATTTTCCTTTCATTCCTCCAGTCAAGATGCTGCGTGTGTGTCGCAAAAGATAGTGAATGTAGGTGTAGTAATGTTTCAGTGCTCATTAACAGCTGTCTAGTTTCCCATTAATGGGGAAAAAATTAAATCATGGCCCCTTGTGCTGTGATTATGTATCCAGATCATATAGGTGACATATAAACATCAGGCTTCATTCTAACTAATTGTTGTGTACCTTCAGGGTCATATCAATTACTGTATTTGCTACATATGTTGTAAAAGAAAGGTAAGGCTTTCAGTCCTCTCATCCAAGTTATATTGACCCCAAGCACAAGGCCTCATGTGATTAAACTGAAGAAGCTCTACAAAGCACCATGAAATAAAAGTACCCACATGACTTGCTTTGCTCTTTGGGGAATGTAACCTCTTCTCACAGTCATCTGTTCCAAAGAAATGTTAAGACTTTCTTTTACTTTATGTTTGTGTTTTGCTTCTATTGCTGACATCTGTATCACGTTTTAGTCAAAATAAAAAAAGCTCCTGTATAACTTTATCGAAAGTCGTGTTCAGTGTTGTGCTGTAGATTTTTTTCATTCTTCTCTCCTTTCCTCCTTCTCCTGTACTGTGGGGTAAAACCTCCTGTCCATCCATTCTTTTGTTTTTCCTTTTCTGTTGCTAGAATTTTTATCCACTTGTTTCTTGTCTCCTTGTGTGGTTAGGCAAGTAATGGATGATGTAGTAAGTCTTTTGGATTACAGGAGTAGATTCTGTGGCTGAAAATTTTCGAAGCATACGTGAGCTGCTTTCTGCTTGTAACACTTAAGTAGACAAAGAGACAAGACAGAGGCTGATAAAACTTCAAGCAGGAGAAAAAGTAAACAAAAGAATGGATGGACAGGAAGTGTTATCCAACTGCACGAAAGGCAGATGGAGAGAAGAGGGAAAAAAATCAACGGAACAATACTGATGCAGTTCACTCATATTTTGAATAAAATATGATGCAGATGTAGAAGCACTGTTTTTCAGGCTGAGGAATATATTGCAAAACAAAGTTTTACTTTGTTGGCACTATGATCTGGTCAAGAATTTCGATTAGGGATTTCTTTTAATAACTGCCAAACCTACGTTTAATGTCATAACCTAATACAAAACTAAAAGTACATTTCTTTGTCATAATCAATAATAATAACGAACAACATAAATAGGAGAATATACTAAATGGGATCATTTTTCCCAGTATCTTAAAACGTGTCAAAGTCAGCTGAAAGATAACTTGATTTTACTTAAGGATTTTACACTTCCAGTGTAAAATCACTTACACCTACACTGTTCAAACAACATAAAAACTTGTTAGACACATTTTTTGCATAAACGAGAAGTAATAGGAAAGACCTTATTGACATTGTGAGCGTATTTAATATGCATGTACTTCATCAGGCTTTCTTTATTCCTATTGCACTTTTTCCAATCACACCTTTACTTTTTTTTCAGACAATAGCATACTGATTAAAGAGGTGATATTATCTCTTTCTGCCATCCCACCGTCTTATCATCCTCATTTAGCCAGCACATATGTTTATCTATCCGTTTTTCCTCTCTCTATTGTTTACCGCGGGATCATCTACCTTGACCTCTGCTCCACACGTCCTGGCACATAATAACAGATCCAGAGACACATATTGCAAATTGACACCGGAATGAACAAATAGCAGTGGCTAAGAAGAAAAGGTTATCGTAAATGGCTGCAATCTGTTAAAGAGCATAGTACCATTCTACTGCCATGTACCATTGGCTCCATAACCTGAACATTTAGAGGACATTGCTCCACTGATTGGTTAAAATGGCCCATTCATGATATTAGCCAACACTTCAACTACAGTTGGTGTGCTGGCTACAATATATTTGATTAAAACAAGGGAAAAATGTGGAGTGGCTCTACTCAGATCTAAGTGAGCGGGGAACTCTACCTCAGTTCTGTCATCTCAACATCACAACAGTCCTAATATGATTATCTTATTCAACTCCAGGCTTCCATTAGCACTGCATCAATGAAAGAGCAGTGGTTATTTTTTATCTTTACTTTGTTTTGGGGTTTTTTCTGCTGACAAAAGTTTTTACTATTTTTTTCCTTTGTTTTTATTTCAAAAACAAGGATTTTTGAGCCCCTGTCATTTACAAAGCTGCTAATATAATCTTGGTGAGTTTGCACACAACACATTTGCGTAACAATGTAAATTCATCTCTGGTCTCTGTTTAATTCCCTTTGTAATTAAGGGTGGCGTACAGCACTAATTATATGCCAAAAATAAAATATAATGACAATCAAAACTCACATGTATGACAGTGCTGCTGCCCAAAGCACTGTGAACTTCCTTTGCCCATAGTAAATTGGAATGTACTTTGTGTCTGTCCTCGTATGCCATAAACATAACTTACTAACAACCACCTGCAGAGGTTGGCAGAGTCGCCCAGCATGCAGTGCCTCTCTGCCTAGAAGTTGATTCAAGTTGGAGGTTTGTTCAAAAATAAAAACAGAAAGTATGTGATCTACCATTTACTCTAAAGCCAGTGAAGTTGTTTTAGCCCGGCTAGAAATATACATCTTTTTATTTGCAAATATTCCTATCTATCAATACGTGGTAAGCTGATTGCATGCAACACAAAAAAGCCCACGAGTGTTTAGGCTTAAAGCCTCCCTTCTTGAGATCTCTGCTAACACTACGATGGAACAATACAATAGACCAACCAGCGTTGGATTTGTTAAAACTAACGCTGACATTGATATCTAGGAGTTAAAAATAAAAATGTGCAGATCAATAATTTTTTTCTTTTTAATATAAACACGAAACATTAAAGTTATATTCTAAGCACAACATTTTAAGAAAAACGTTGCTTGTCAATTATCTTTTTTTCTCTTCTATTTTCTTTTTACCTATCAGCCAGCATGTGTGCATGTACACATACATCTGCAAGAAGCCAATATCAATGTGTATGTTCATCTCAAGTGATTAAAGTATATAACCAAATGTAAAAAAAAATGTCTAGTTACACATGCATCACCTCACTATTAAAACTCTCAACAGTTTTCAACTGCACTTATTTCTAACAAAAAAAAAAAGAAAAGAAATGTTCACAAACTGTTGTGGCACGATATTAGTAGAGATTCATGTCACTTTGCTTTTGGCTTTGTCTTTTATAATTTGGACAAACTTGTGGGATACTTGTGGGTTTCTCTCTCGCTCATCTTTTTGTCTTTCTCGCTCTGACTAAATCATCAAAATAAACTAAAAATAACTTTCTTACCTGGTTGAAGCCAGAAAATAGTGTAGAGAGGCTATCAGTACCTAATGTGATGTTGTGGTTGTTGAACTACAACAAAGAAATAACTACTAAATTATGCATTAAAGCTATTATGCCTGTTTTTAACAATAAGTCAAACCAATGAGCATTCATGGATGCAGCCTTTTATTTAAAGACATACAGTATACAAAATTCATAAGATATAATTACTGAAATTTTGTCTTGTTACCATAGAAGTAATGCATATGACTGTGTGTTTTATCTGCTGAATAGTATAATGAGCCTCCTTCAACCTCAAATGTCTATATTAGCACTGCAATTTACTTTTCAGTGGCTGCAGGAGGGTTAGGTTTGGATGATGTCTGTCCATCTGAAGTTGCCTTTCACATGCAAATTTGGGACTGATGGGGATGAGTTGGTCACAAACACAGATGCGCATGCTTAGCTACTTTTTGTATCCTAAATAGGAAAAGATTTTGGTCTCAGGTTGCAGGTACAGCTACCAATCACTCCAGTGACACTAGGAAAGATCAAATTAGTTTGTTATATTAGTAATAGAAAGAAAATTGAAAGGGAAGGAGAAATATTTAATTGGATGGTGTAGATGAGTGGGTGCCAACTCGAGGTTCAAAAATGTGTTTATCTGGCACAGCAAAGGGTGCTTGTTTTTGTGTGTTTTACCGGGATTCTAAAAAAAAAATAATAATTTAAAACAATTTATAATTTGATGGGAGTCTGGGAAGCATCACAAAGCAGCACAATATTACCCACTGTTAATATTTGTCTAATATTTAATATTTCTTTTAATGATCTATAAAAACAGGCTTCAGAGAAACACCAAACATGTTATTTATTATCTGTTTTGTTTGTATTAAACCTGCTAAGGTCCTTGTGAAACTGTGTCTACCTGCAGGGTACAGGATCTGAGGCAGTTGGGGGAGCTTTCACCTCACTGGGACAACTTGAGGAAGGAGGTGATGACACGATATGGAGGGATTATCACTTCCTACCAGGAGATTTTGGCAGAACTGGAAAAGATTACTGGTATGACTGCACCCACAAAATTTTGCATTCATAATCATGCACACACATACAAAGGTGTTCTACAAACACATTCGGTTGCCTTTGGGTCAATTGCTTTCTTGAATTTCTTTGATCAGTGATGTCATGGCTTTTCATGGAATGAGCCGTGCAATTGTCTGTTTCTAATCCAGTTTGTGTAAACAATTGTTATTCTCTTTTTATCCTGCCTTGTCTTTGGATGTACAGGAAACATTTTAAATACATTTTCCCCAACAGATGTGAAGGCAGCTTTGTGCATGCTTAGAAAGAAATTGACGTATAGCAACTGGCCATGGTTTACAAGTGGCACCGTCCTGAAATATGGAGATGTTGTGGAAGTAATTAAAGGAGTGAGATATATAATCTGTAATCTGGCCTGTTAATCCTGTTATAACCTGGTCATATCTGGAAACACAGCAGCAGACACATCAGACAATTTAGATTCACCAATTAACCTAAACATGATGTCTTTGGACGGTGGGAGGAAACCGGAGTAACCGGAGTACCCGGAGCACAGGGAGAACATGCAAACTCCGCACAGAAAGGCTCCAGGCACAAGTGCATCTCATTAACAAATACCCAGCGTTCTACTTCCTGTGCAAATATTTTTGCACTCTTTTTGCAAATGTTTTACAGAATAATCCACACAGTTTGCCTTAATGTGAACACAAAAAGTAATTAGGCTTTTACCCATTTTCCCTAGACAGTCAACAAGGAAACAATAAAAATGTGATAATGCCATACAAAGCTAGTGATAATTGTGTGTTTGAAATGCATTTGTAAATATATGGGATATGTTATTTTAGTTTAAATACTTAAAAGTGGGGTGAAAACTTGTGCCACTATTAAGTGGGCTTAATCCGTTTTGTGTTTCTGTCATCGGCCAAACTCATTAGATTATTTCAAATGAAAACAGCTTAGGCACAAAGACATGTAAAAAAAATCATAGACTGAATTTTTCCCCTTTGTTTCTTCCCTTTTTCTCTATAATCTTTTCTAATTCGTAGTTTAGCCAGCTCTTGAAGTAGAAACTGTGCCTGCTGAATTACTGTTATTACCATAATGAGATATTTGTCCATGTTGCTTGTTATTTTGCCCAGCTGATAACGCAGTCAGATAAGTGATGATGATGGGTGGTGGTTAAGCCTTTGCACTGTCTGCCTGGGCTCTGGGTGGGTGGGTGAGGGCTGTTAAGGGCAAGGGAATGAATAATGTGTCGTTGGTCATTATGGTATCTGTGTATTGCAACATCTGGACATCACAAGAGATTTGTCAGAGGAGCCGTCTCCCAACTCATGACTCTAAACCAGAACAGCATTAATTTAATAGGACGACAGAACCCAATATGCATTCAGGGCGATCAAACCACTACAGATTAATAATTAATATCTAATATGATTCAAAAAGGTCCCAAATTGACAAAAAAAGAGACAATTTGTGGTGGAGGGTGAAACCTGAAGACAAGTGAATTAGCTGAAATGGAGGAAGCAAGGAACAAAGAAATAATTACTAAGTAAATAAAATTAAATGAATGATAATGAATATCAAGAATGGTCTGCCTGATATTTTAATTGTATGTATCTAAATTGTGAACTTTGAGAGCCTATATTCTTACTTTCAGTATGTTCATATGTAGGAGCTGGATGTCTTTTAAGCTTATAGACAGAAATTTTCATAACATTTTATGGCAATGTCAATCCTTTTAAACAACAAAACAAAATTAATAGGAAAATGCAAAAATAAAATAGTTTTTTTCCCAAAGGGTTCTGTGGGCTTTTGCATGAGTTGAGAATTGATGTCCTAAAAGAGATAAATTTGCACATATATATTAATTAGATGTTAACTCTAATGCATGTACAATTTAAGGTCAATCCTGAGTAAGGAGGATGCTAATGTTCAGAGAGGAACCAGTGACGTCGGCACGTTTTATTTTATTTGTAAGAAAAATGAACAAACAAAAGAAAAAGTAAAACTTTGAAAAACTGCAGGTGGGAAGAAGAGAAGCACTCCTGGGAGGCTGAGGCAGAGTCCCTGTGTTCAGGTTCAGCATATCCATTTTTAATGGCGTGATGACCTCAGCGAATACTTCAGATGCTCTAATAACTGTACTCCATTCATAAATTAGTCATCACTACATCCATTGTTTACGAGCCAGTAAAATTAAAGGTGCACACATAGTCCCATCAGCAGGGCGAACACTTCTCTGCACAAATCTTCCAGTTATTTCCTGCACTCCATTTATGGGATAACTACAGCTTAAGCCTCAGAGCTATGTATTGTAGATGAAGGCACTGCCATATATCTGTGTGGCTGGCAGTACAGCTATTGTACAGATAGCAAGACTGATGGACATGATAGCTCATATCTTCCACTCTCTCTGTAATATTTGGATTAGAACAGTCATCTCTGCGGTTGTCTGCCCCCAGGTAAGAGATATTGTGCTGTCAAGTGCACAGGCACGCACTATATTTCAGGCTGCTACAGTTAACATTAAAAGTGGTAACAATAAAGAAGTGGTCCTACAAACGCCAAATTGTTAAAGGCATTAAGTTAAAATAGAGCTAAACAACTCAAAAATAGCACTGGCAGATAATCTTTCACACCGCTCTGACTGGCGCCCCTATTTGTGCAGCACGTGGCCTCTCCTCCTCCGTGTCTACAACATAGCTAACTATGGATTGATTAAAAAGCCTGCTGTGCTCTCAGCACCGAAGGGCCACGAAGATGAAATCCCTGACATGCTTAAATAGACCTGCATTGATCTAAGAGACCTGACACTTAAAAACCTTTTTTCAGTGGTTGTGCCGGTATTGATATGATATCGGCTGTTTGTCTTCCAAAGAATCAAAGCAGTGCTTGGAGCAAAGAAACCACCGAAAAGATTAATGGAGAACAGATACTGACCAGATGTTGGTCAGAACTTCTGGCATGAAGCCCTTCTGTCTCATAGGCAGCCCACCTGGGCAGGCAGATGGGGATCTGAGATGGCTAATTCATCTAACCTTCAACCGTCACTAGCTCAATTAGGCTGGTCCCCAGAGCTCTGCAGCTGACAGTGGGAAGCAATTCATCAGGGATGACATCTCACCCACTGACTGGCATATTAGCCTTTGGAAGCAGCTCCTAGCAGAGAAATGTGTTTAGGTATACTGAAGAGACAAGTGTAACTCGAACTTTGCACAAACAGTATGTAGTTCAAGAGTTTTATTGGCTTGCTAAACATCAGCGTGTTGGCATTGTCGCTGTGAGCATGCCAGGATAATGATATTAGCATTTAACTCAAAGCACCACTCTAAGTACAGCCTGACAGAGCAGCTTGGCTGTAGGCTGTTTGTTTTGTTGAGCAAATGATTGCATCTATTGACCCTGAGGACGCCTCACTGGTGGGAAACTTACCAACATCTAGTGGACATCAGACATTTTAGTTGCTGAAATATATCCGCAGAGTTTGAATCATTGAATGCACGCAATGTTTTTCTGCGTTACTGGGTCCATTTAGTTTACAAGGATGAAAGTTTTCTACATGTGGAGATTATTTATTGAACTCGTAAGGGACGGCATAAAATATTTAACATTAATGTGTTACATTGGAACAAAAATAGATAAATTTCTGCAGCATTTTGATAAGTCACAATTTGGGCACATGCCCAGTGACACAACAACACTGAACAAACTTGACAAAAAAAAATTGCAAGAAGTTACACACTGTAGTAGATCGCATCCACACAAATGAAATTGCCCATATTTTGGTGTTTTTCATTGATGTTCATATATTTATGGCTTTAAGTACCAAAAAAAAAAAAAAAAAAAATCAACAACTTCTGGCTTCTCTCTGGATCTCCTGATCAGTCGACTGTTTTCTGAGGCCAATTAACAGATTGTAGCCTACTAATGTAGCTTGGTAAAACTCGCTAAACGCCAATGGTGATGTCAGTCAGGACTGAAATGAGCCAAACAGATGGTCCAATTCTCTGTAAAATGTTCCAGTATTTCAGAACAAATCTACTTTAACCACTACTATTTAATACTAGTGGATACTGTGAAATGACGTATTAGCCTCATGACATACACCAATTATGATATTTTTCTGTCTTTTTGACTGCTTGGGGTTGTATTGTTAGTAAAAAGGTAAAATTACAACAACACAGAAAAAAAAAAAAAACAGCTATGGATTGTCAGTCTCAATGTGCCGTTGTGGGGGCATAGCTGAGGACCATCATTAGTGACAGAATAAAACATCACCAGCTCCGACAATTTGGCGAAGGTGCAGTTTCTAAACATGAGCCGTTTTTCTGTTTGAGAATTGATTTCTTTTTTTTTTTTCTTGTTTCTTATTAGTATGGTACCCACACTTGCTTTGTGTGTGTATATATATATATTAAAAAAAGACATTGATATGTCACTTTCTGCAACATGTGACCTTTAAAAGCAATGATTTTTGCATACAGTGCAATACTTAAGCAATAGCTCACCTCAGGCTGTAAGCTACTACTTACATATTGTATAAGGGGTCAGAACGACGCCCCTCATCTGTAATATAATAAGCCCATTTCACGGGCTGAAGTGAGATATTGCTTTTATAAAACAGTAAGTATGGCAAAAAGTTCAAGGAGTAGGCAAGGAATTTTATTTCCATCAATACTTTTTTGGTATGTGCAATAAAGTAGATCCTCCTGGCTTCCTGCTCAAACTGCACAGTATGTCGCTATGCAACAGACAAACAAGCTACTTTCATCACTTTGGTTTTTTTCTTGTTCGTCTACCTGCTCTTTCAAAGCTCTGTATATCGTTTCCACTGTGACTTTTTTTATATTACTATATGTTGTTTGTCCGTTGCTGCATGATAACAGTCCGTGAAAAGTAATTCACTGTCATAGCTGTAGATTTTGCTTATTATACAATATATTATGAGCCGATCAGATCACTTGATTTGAGCTACCAGTTTTATTATATGTGTTTGTCCTTGCCATAAATGCAGACTGTACATTCTGTGGGTAGAAATAGCATTTATATTTGCTTCTGTACAAGTTTCCACTGTAGTAAGAGGACAACATTGATTGTCAGCGTTTGAATAATAATGCAGGATATCGCTGTCAGCTCCTGCTGAATGTTATCCATTTCAGAAGTAACACATTTCAGCTTGAGTGGGTCAGCACTTTGAGCATTTTTATTGAGCAATATAGACATGTTAGACTTGTTTTCATGTGAGGCCAACCTGCCAAATGGTGTTAAAAATGTGTGGCAGGCAACAGGTTTTTCTCATTTACACTCTGTGTGAACAGAGACCCTCTGTGGCACTTGGGCTCTGATTTGTGTATAGAGATTCGTTTCCAGGGAAAACAATATGTATAACACAGTTATGTTCAGCAAATGCCGAATAGACAAGGTAAAAAGCATGGAATGGTTTACCATGTCTTTTTTTTTTTAACATGCTGCAGTGAAAAGAGGGTATGAACTAAAGGGGACACTCTTTGATCCTCCCAACATCCTGCACTACTAATTAAATGTTTTGAATCCGAACCGGATGAATCTTTGCAATAAGGCAAATTTCTGGTTTTCTCTACTTGTTCTGAAGACTTTGCTTTTAAGCGAATTTTGTCTACAACACTGTTAAAATTTCTTCTGTTGCTTGATTGTTCTTAGAAGCTTATCCTCATCTCAAAGAGCCTCATCAAGGCTTTTTACATATTTGATATTTAAGCAGCCAGCATAGAGAGTCAAATTGTGATTTTGAGCTTCACTATAAGCCACAAACAAAGAGTATCATTTGGCTGAAAATTTTAATTGGATGTTCTGAGAAAAGCTGTGGCTGCAAAGGGCATAAAATCCTGTGCTTAAAGGATTAAACCGCACATTAGTGGATGTCATAAGCAGCTGATTGAAAATAAGCTACTTTTGCTTTGCTCATTCATCTCTAATTGATACGTTGTGTCTGATATAGCCATGTTGATGTGCGTTCAATGGTCTTGTTCGGCCCATTAAAAGTGGAATAGCCTGAGTGTTTGACATAGGTCAGTGTCCAGTATGGCATCATTTATAATGTACTTTTATTACTTGTTGACATTTTATGTTACACATCTGCTGTCATTGGGGAAATATCTGGCTAAATTGTACCAATTAAGTCGAGAAAATTTCCACCCCATGCACTTTATGATTGAATCTGCACTACAGCTATTTCTCCAACCTTTAACATGAATGGATAAGGATTTGGTGTTATGAATTCACTTTTGTCACTCAGTTCTTCATTAAATAAATCTCAAGTCACTCAATTGCACACAAGATTTCTTTTCATAGGAAAGTCACAAAACATTTGAACATCAGTCGGATATTTTATCTTATTTTTGCTAATCTGTTTCTGTGTCTTTGTTATTCTCTTCGTAAGCCATTAACAAGATAATAAAGAGAAAAGCCATATAAAGCAGTCATTTTGGAAAGATTCTAGTACAGCGGTAGCAGATGGTAAGGGCTTTCTGTGAAACAGGAGGCTATTTTAGGGATGCTTTTTTCCTTTGAAATCTCTGCCAACACAATTATGTATCATGATAAGATGACACAGTCCTGTCTGTTTTTTCAGGTCGGTCATTCAAGCCAAGCTGCTGCAAAGCCCAAAAATCTCTTGAGTTCATCCCAATAAACCTGCACACCCAGAGGATGATGGTGACGTGCCCCAGAAAAACAGGTATTACACGACTCCCTTTACCTGCGCTTACTGACTTCATTAATTTTCTAGACTGACGCAGAAGCATCATAGTTCGATTGAACAGATCTGTTTGAGATGAAACTATTGTGACCTAAAATACAGCTTCCACAACATATGACTCATATTTCTATGAGCTGAAGTTGCTTTGGTTGTGACCTTCTGTTGTCTCTCTATCCCCGAAATCTCCATCTGTCAGGGACACTCAGTGGGCTGAAACGGGGTTGTTCTAGGTCCTCACTCAGGCTGAAAGGGGAGAGTTAATTTGGCCCAGGAAAGATACACAAAACGCTAATTGAGCCCTTTGCGTTTTTCCAGCGAAAAAGACCAGGCTGTCTTCCTCCAGTTCTGCTCTCTGGATGGTTAAAAAAAACTGTTACTGCTCTGGAACTGTCTCAGTGTTGTAATACTGTATTAAGGCAACTACAGTAACTGTTGTCTCTCGGTCTGTGTGGGTGTGGGATCCTTTTGAACTGTACGCTCTATGATTGATGGAAAGGTATTGACGGGCACATCTTAACTTAAACTGTGGCTCTTTTAGTAAAGACATCAAGATTGACAGATAAAATAAGTCAAATGAAGTCATTACACAGTCTTGCAACTGTCAAGGCAGAAAAGCAAGAAAGTCAAGTTAAAGCGAGTCCAAGAAGAGTTTGTCAGTGATTTGATTGACACACTAATGGTAACACACTGGTGCCCAAGTTTTCATTTTGTCTCAGTTGCAGGCATTGGTGCTTTAACTGATGTGTCTGTGTGATTATCTTCCATTATACTCCAGCTGCAAGATGCACTTCCATCAGCTTCATTATATCAATTGAAAAAATTTGGGGAATATTAAAAAATTGGAATATCAGAGGAGATAGAATTAACTGAGTTAATCAAGTATTTTTTTTTTTTTACTATACTCAGTAAATGTTGAATGCCCTTTTATCCATTAGCTGTATCTGTCTGCACTTTTCCTCCCCTCACTTAGACTGCCTATATTCTCTTGATACACATGAATTAAATGTCTGTGTCAACAGACACTTGCAGTCTGCAGAAATGTATTCAAGTGTGAGCTTTAACACTTACCGTGTCGTTCCTCACATTGGCTTGTGCATTATTCAGTGACACGTTTCCTTTTGTAAGAGAACTACATATCCATGTCATAAATCATTGACCATCTCTAATCTCTGCCTCATTCATATAAATGTATATGTTTGATCAGTATGGTAACAACGCAAGGAAAATTCCATCAGCATAAAAATAGCATTCTATATCATTTACGCATTGATCTAAAAATGTTACAGTCGTGTCAGGAAGCCCATACTTGGGTGGATAAAGTACAATTTTGATTATAGGAATACACAGAGCATTAATATGGCCTGATGATTGAGATGTGTGTCACATCCCTGTTTGGCTCAGCTGGGGGACATTGGTGGATGTCATTTAGCTGTCTTTTTTTTTTTTTTTTTTCTGCATTCATCTCTGCTGTATGCTGTATTTAATAAGATCAAGAATGCAAAAGAAATATTCCCATATACCTATAAAGTGGACTCAAAGGTATCATTACTTTTAGAGATTAAAAAAAAAGGCAGACAGTGACTCCTAGTTGTTTTTGTCGTATGAATAGCTCAACCATTGGCCAGGGCATTAGTGGCATGTCTTCATGAAATGACACAACATAATCATAGGCTCAGACTATTCCCCAGATCCCATCTCCTCCTTGCAGATACTGTAACCAAACTGGATGGATTCCCACACTAGCCTCCGCCTCTTTTGGAAAAGGCAGATGATTTAGAGTCCCTGACAAATGCTTTGCTCATTCACCAGCTTTACACTCCAATATTATTGCTAATTTTGTAGTGAAAGTGTGTGGGTTTTTTTTAAACATCATAGTTTGGAAACTTGTAAAAATAAATAACTTGTAAAAAAAAAAAAAAAACTCGGTTTAGAGAGATATTGTTTCAGATAGGGATTCTGTACCAAGAGAAATTTCGATAATTTTGTCCACTTCCTTTATATCAATGAGTGCAGACTTAAAAACAGAAATACTTCTGTGAGTAAAAGAAAAAAGAAAACAGCCAACAAGAAGACAAAATGGTCTACCTTATAGTTTTAATTTACAGTAATAACCTTTTCTTATAGTGAATTGCTGTTAAATTAAACATTCTGTTCGATTTGAAAAGGAAAAACACGTGGAATAAATGATTGCAATCAATCAAGCATAGGAAACATGGACTCGCTCCTTAATGGAGGTGAATCTCAGTTTCCAGCTGTAGTCAATTGCTCTATTGTTCCATTTGATTTTCTGAAGTGATGCATTTCCTTGAGTTAAGCTATGCAATCCACTCAACAACACTGAACCATTCATTTTCATTTAGTCTATTGATCATCTCGCAAGAAAAGCAAATCAGGCTGAAAAACTCTTCAAGGCCAAAACAGTATTAATTTGCTTTTCTGGGAATGGCGTCCTCTGTCTCTAAAATGACAACTGCAAAATATATCCAGCCTGAAAAGCTCAGCTTGACAAAGCTAAAGTGAAAGCATTATTTGGCACACATTTGGGTCTAGTAAAAGGATGTTTTGTCATTGTTAAACAAGATTTTGGAACAGGTTAAGTATGAATAATAACCACTCATCCTGACGGCCACAATCAGTTTCCCCTTTTAGACAGATTGTCCTCTCTGCACTTAGCTTGTTCTGTGGCTGATATATTGAGAAAAGGGTGGTGTGAGAGGAAAGGCAGGCAAATCAGCAACAAATTGGTCATTGTGCTTGATGTGCTGAAACCCACCATTATATTCCAGTGTGCTTCTGCTGTGGGAGAACCAATTAAGAAAACTTGGAGATCTGAAAACTCAGGGGACCAAACGTGTGACAGATCAGGATCCTCATGGCAAAGGCGCAGGGATAATTAATGGAAGAGCAGTGGATAGCAAAGCTCCAACATCAAACCATTATTGGTCTATTGTGGTGTTGTTAAGGCATAGAAAGCTATTGGTCATATCATTCACATCTCTGCAGCAACACTTGGGGCTATGTTGTGTCATTAATTTATATTTTCAACACTTTTTCAAGCAAAGTTTTCCTATGGTCAGAGCTCTGCACTGTTGCTTTCCCGGGGATGTTCATTAACTGACCTGGCACTGACACCACACCAAATATTCACCCCCATAATCCCCTCTCTCCCCTTCCTATTATCCTTTTTTTTGTAATTTAATTGTCAGTCCTATCCATTAGTCATTCAAAACAAGGCCTGTTGTAAGCACCTCTGTGTCCGCCTAGCCGTCTGTGAAGTGTTTATTTACTTCTGATGGCGGTGTGCAAATTGGAATGAGGTGCTGTGACATTGGCCGTCCTTCTGGCTCAGCATGGAACCGGCACTACATTAAGACCAAAAGACGGCTGGAAACGGGCGACTGGTAATGAAACAATAAAGACACAATATAAATCAACCAAAAACACAGGCAAAGGGGGGAATAATGCCATGCCCCTTCTGAAGCATATTTGTTGGTGCATAAGACCATTTCTGTCCGAATTTTGTGGAAGGTAGCACTTCCTAGGAGCACCACCTCTCAACTTTCACGATTTAATGTCACTCAAAGTCTTGAAACAAAACTCAATTGTATATTCATAGAAATTAGATCAATTCCCATGTCCAGTATAGCTTTATAGCCTCACATACAGTAGTCCATGCTGGAAAGAGACCAAAAACACATACCACAAAATTCTTAGAACATTAGAATATCACATTAGTAATAATAAACCGATACAAAAACATTATAAAAGCCAAGCGCTCGAATAACACATTTCTCTAAATTCCACAGACTGAATCCTTCACATTAATAAAGAGGATATCACGTAATTGTATCACTTTGTATTGTACATGATACTCCTCACACTGCATTTGGTCGTGTGGTTAGCACACACACCACATCATCACAGCGTCCCAGATTCGAGTCTAACCTATGCTGCATGTCATCACCGTCTCTCTTTGCCTGCTTCCTTCCGACCACTTGCTGTCATCAGAATAAAGGCATAAAAGCCCAAAAATGTGTACTTGATCCAAAAATTTTGAAAAAAAAAAAAAAAAGTTAAAAAAAAAATCAAAAACTATCATGGGAAGTTAATTAACATAACACATTTAAAGTGTTTTGTAACATTTAATTTACAAAACACTGTTAAATTAAATTTAATAATACATATATTAGAGGTATTTCTGGTGATAATACTTGAAATCAAATTTTGTTTGTTGTTGTTTTTTTTTAATTGCAAAAATGTCTTTTACAGGGGATGTCATACAGTATTTTTTAAGATTTTTTTTTCCTCACCTTAAGTTCTTCCAGTACATCTGAGTATGTTAGATACCATTAACTTCCCTCTGTCTCTTTACAGATGCTTTGTATGACATTGTCACGGTTGGTGCCCCTGCAGCCCACTTCCAGGGCTTCAAATGTGGTGGTTTGCAGCGTCTCCTAAGCAGATATGAAGTGGAGAAAAAGAGGTAGGTAAAAAACAAAACATTTACAGCAAGCATGGATTTGGGGGAATTGGGGGATTTAATACTGTACGCTGAGGCAGACACAGGCATGTATTGACAATTTAACTTGGGCATAATTGATAGTGGCAGACAAATTTGTCCCTGGTCTATGAACTTGATTTTCCAAGCCCCATAGTTACAGCCAAGCCATGTTAAACTTAAAATGGAACTCCACTTCCTCTGACAGCTCAATTTGACTGGAGGCAAGAGGCATGATGGAAAAGGTTTGCTGATTTCCTCTGTACTGGTACTTTTCCCTGGCAAGCTTTTTCTTCTCACACTTAAAGTTGAACGTTAATGGCACTCTGAACAGCCACTCTTCTTCTTTCTTTCTTTTCCACAACTTCCACCTGCCAGCTGGATCTTACTTTAAAAATGCATTTTGATAAAAAAAATATATAAAAAATGGCCTGCGGTTTTAACCATACAGCCAGCAATTATCAGTCACAATCCTCCCAAATATTTCATAAAGTGTCCCTAACTTTAGTCCTTCAAGAAAAACTGCATACTTACTGTATGAAGTCTGAGCGAGCAGATGCATCAGTTTTACGCAGACCAAACTACAGACTCATACAAAGATAGACCTGCAGTGACTGAGAACCACCACTTTAAATCTGAGATCAGCAGTATCCTGAACAATTTTCTGTCTTTGCCCTTTTCTTCTGAGATGGGGATATTATGTCTCTGGAGTTTAGAACATGGTCACTTGAGTGATGCCAAAAGAAATGAGGGGTGATTTTTCCCCAAGCTTCCCATAGAGTGCACAGTCATTACAGACCATACCAGATCCAATTAGTTGCAGAGTTTGCAGCTGAAGTCAGAGGGGAGGATAGGGAAGATGGAGAGGAGTTGAGGCATTGGTATAAAATGGATAGGTTGGTGGGAAAATTTTTGGGGTTGATAATAAAATATAAAGAAAGCGCTTTTTACATTGAATGCACATGTAAATTGGGCCATGGTGATCAGTTTTATCAGCAAGATTGGCATATTTTTCACAAACAATTTTATGTATTTTTTTATTTTTTATTTTTTAAGAAAGATATTGGATTTGAGGAGGAATTCACTGGGGAGGTAGAGCTTTTTTTATATTTATAATTTTTTATATCCATTATATAATATTTGACTTGGCTAATGACTCACTGCAGCTTAAATTTTCCAATTTTCCACCTGGCTAACCGACTACAGCCTGCACCGAGCCTTATCCATGTTTGACCTGGAGAGCAGTCGTTTGTCAGTCATCATGAGAAATAGGAGAAAACTCAGTAGCTCTGTAAATTCACAGGAGCCATTGCAATGAAGGTGTGTATGCACATGCGCCACTTTGTGGTTAATTTTACTTATATTACACATTAACTAAACGCCTGGTCAAATATTTACCCTAGATGGACTTAATTATGTGTTTTTGTTGTGTATGTGGATATGAAGTTCTGCAGTCCTGCGCATAAGTCCAATTCAGAGTCACCACTGCAAGTCAGCCTATTTCAGCAGAGCACCCACACACACACTTCTCCCACTATGCCTCCTTGCCTTTCTGAAGGAGCGTTTTGTAATCACATTTGATTAAAAAAAAGGATTAATTGGCAAGATGTGAGACCTGGCTATTCAATTTGATATTAATTCATCAAAGAAAAGATGGAAAAGGATTGAGGAAAAGGGGGGAAAAAAGGGAAATCTGAGCACAGAGGTGTTAGCAGGAGGGCAATAAAAGAGCTATTCATCTTTGTTCCCTGGACACTAGAAGAGAAAAAGGGATGTTCTTTCCGGATCCATTAAAAAACCTGCATTGGTCAAATTTGGCAATGGGCAGAGTATGGAATGTAGTTTGTCTCTCAGGATGGTCCAGGAAAGAGTTTAATCAATTGCTACATTTAGTATTCCTCCAGATACTCTGCACATGTGCATGCAGGGCAAGGGCATTTATCTTTCATTAATGCGAACAGTTCTACTTAAATGGCTGTTTTAAAAGTCACTGGATTTTTATCCATTTTTAATTGAACCCTATAGACATAGCTGTGGATTTGCTGATGTGGTCTAATCTTTCATTAACAGCCTCTGTTGAATTATTCAACTAATCTGCATAACGATGCAACACACTTTTTTTGGAGAGAGTTTTTATGGAACTCTTACCTTTTTTATTTTACTGCACTGATTGTGTGTACATGTCTTGGAGTAGAAGATAGAGTACACGTTTTTGACTTCTGTGTAGTTTTCAAGCTGGAGAGAAGCCTTTTTGTAGGGTCAGCTGTGTCTAGTTGGTGCAGAAGCTGTGCAGTGGAATCACTGCTACATGTGTCTTTGAATTATATATGCAGAGGAAAGAAGAACTGTCATCTTGCCAGGCCTCCTGGTCAAGCAGAGCTGCCGAATGACTTGTTTCTGGGACGCAGAGAGTGGTTGAAACTACATTGCAGATGTTTAGCAGAATCTCTTGGGGCCGATGTTTGCATTTAATGTGACTAGTAGCATGTTGTCCATCAAAATAACTTCTGTGTGCAATGAGTGACAGGACGTTGGCAGTGGACGACGCTCCATGCTGAAGGACAGAAGCTTGTTAGTTTTGGGGGTTTTTTTTGTTTGTTTTTGCTGGATCTGGAATCAGGTTGTTTCAGGTTATGTGGAGATGCTGGCAGTGGTCTTAAGGTTTACCTGATCTCGTATCAGGATTTCTAGCTCGTACTTCTGAGTCAGTGAGGAAAGGGTTGGCTGTTACACTGTAAATTGACGTGATACTGGTGCCCAATGGAAGATTCAACAACAGATGGGAATTGGCAGGCAAAAGAACCTGGTTTGAGATCAGTTCCTGCAAAATATGTCTGTAGTGAAC
Source organism: Remorina albescens (assembly GCA_034769265.1). NCBI lineage: Eukaryota > Metazoa > Chordata > Actinopteri > Carangiformes > Echeneidae > Remorina > Remorina albescens. The sequence goes on from CM068487.1 coordinate 6,231,994, forward strand.
TGTATATTTTTACTGTGGCAATGTGGCAGTGGCCTGGTGTGAAATCTATGATTAGAGTGTGCTGTCCAAATGACAAAGGAGGCTTTGGCAGTCACCTGGAGTGCTACAGGGCACTCTGCTGACATCGCTGCATTTTGCTCCTGCTGGCTGTCAGCAGCAGGCCCCAAGCTCTTCATTAATTTTCTCTCTGCTATTAATTAGCCATGCGTTGGAGACGTTTGCTTAATTAGGCCGCCGGGCCCGACAGTTTTCTCAGTCTTATTACTGTTAGAACCAACTTCTATTGATCATTTAGGAAAACTGCACTCATCCTTAGCACACTGCAAGTTTCAGTAGCAAGAGACTCTTCCTAGACTCGTGTTTAGCCGATTAAGTGGTAATTCACTAATGGCTGACCAGATCCATGATATGTACTGCTGTTTGACCGTGTGGAATTTGAATTTCAAGAAAAAGTGGGGCTATAATTTCTTGAATCAAAGTACAGGTGTAGGGCATAGTCAGGTCACCCCTAATATGCTTCTATGGCCAAATTAATTTATTCTGCAGTCTCGGTTTCATTTAAAATCCAAGTGGCTGCCTTCAACATGCTCCAACAATGTCCCAGCTGCCAAACAAGGAACAAAAAACATGTTTCAGCCTTTACAGATTTTTGTAAACTAGAAATTACAGTAATGCAGCTGGACATTAGTCAAAAAAACTGTAACTTTGGAACTTTTAGAGCGTTTTTTTTTTTTGTTGTTGTTGTTTTTTTTTTTTTTCAATCACACATCATGTGAATTTAACCACAGTTGCATGACTTGTCATGATTCTGTTCAATGGGTTCATATCATACGGTTTTTCACAGCCATTCATCAGTCTCTGCTGCATGTGTCTTGAGTCTCCACTGTGCACTGCACTGCATAAACTGGGATGCTGTCTACATCTGGCACATGTAACTGAGGTTTGACAGTGTTTCGCACAATTAATGACTTCAAAAGGAAAACAAATCTGACAACTTCAGTTGCCTTTGTAGGGAGCTAATCAGCTAAAAGTGGAACATGCAAGCTGTTATGGATGAGAGATGCTAATAAAACTCAAATATTAAACTTGACTCTGGATTTAGTGCTATAATTGGAGTATAACTGAGTAATGAAATTTGAGATGTGTTTTTTTTGGGGGGGTCACTCCAAAAACAAATTAGCAAAACATGAATTAAATGGGTTTGTGCGATTTCAGAGAGGTCTATAAGGACCCAATGTTTATTAACCTTTATTTTAGCAGGTAAAATGTTTGAACTAATTCTCATTTACAAACATGACCGGGCCAAGAGGCCCCAGTAGGGGGGAAAAAAAAAAACATAAATACAGATATATATAGACATAAAAGCATACCTAGCATGCAAAAAGAGAAGGAAGAAAAACACAGGAGCAAGCATGTAAAATAATAAGAACAGGATAAATGGCAGGAGTAAGAAGAAGGATAAGTGAGCAAGCAATAACGGGAAAGAGGGGAGAAGTAATGTGTATGTATGAGAATGTAAATGTCTGCGTGTGAATGAAGAAATGGTATGAGGTAAAGGAGAGAATGTGGGTGCGTATGAATGCATGTGTGTAGATGAGATCTGGAGTGATCAACAAGAGCAACAATCATTTCAAGCTTAAACTCTGTTGGAGTTTAAGCTTGAAAGTAAGTAAGAGAAGTCAAAAATGAAATCTCGAGGCTGTTTTTTAAAGTGTTCCAATCATTTGCTGCTGCAAAGCAAAAGGAGTTGCGGCCAAAAATAGTGGTCATACTGGGGATGGTGAGCTTGATGTATTCACTTGACCTAGTGCGGAAATTATTATGGACAAAGTGAAGAAGAGAGGACAGATAGGGTGGTGTCTTTCCCAGGATTGTCTTATAGACAAAGTGGAGCCAATGATGGAACCGCTGGGTATGAAGGGAGGGCCAGCTCACCAGTTTAGAGAGATCACAATGGTGCGTGTAGAAAGGAGCATCCGTGGCAGAGCAGCTGCCTGGGTGATGAAGAGGGTCTAGTCTTTTTGAGGACAGTGCTTGGTGCCATATCACCGTGGTCCAGACTTGGGAGTATCGTTATCTTGACGAGGTTCTGCTTGGAAGCAAGAGTGAAAGAAGCTTTGTTGACGAAGAGAAAAGTTAGTCCAGCTTTGACTTTTTTCTGAAGGTTTTTGATGTGTGTGATGAAAGACAGAGATGAATCCAACCAGATGCCTCGGCATTTGTAGGAATTGACATAGTCCAAATCCAAGCCATCTGCACTGTACATCTTGGGAAGACTGGAGGCATCATATTTCCAACTAAAAGCGGCGCATTTGGTCTTATTAGCATATAGGCAGAGATGGAGCTTGCAAAAGGACTGCTCAACAGAGCCGGTCGGGCCCAATATGGAGCCCTGAGGCACACTTTTGGAGACTGTAAGTGGTTCGGACAGAATATTTTCAGTCTTCAGCTGCTGGACACGGTTAGCAAGATAGCTGGTGAACCAGTCACAGCAGGTCGTGGACAGACTAATGCTGGAGAACTTACATAGGAGGATTCCATGATTGACAGAGTCAAAGGCCTTAGCAAGGTCAATGAAAGCTGTTATGCGGACCTACTTGTTGTCTAACGCTGTGATAATGTCGTCAAGAACCTTCATGGTGGCTGTAATACGCCCATATCCAGCCTGGAAACCAGACTGCAGGTCAGATTGTGGTATGAAGCAAGGAAGTGGCTTAGTTGTTTATGAATCAGCTTCTCCCTAACTTTAGCTAAGCATGGAAATATGGAAATGAGTCTTTAGCAGTTGGGGTCAGACTCTGAGCTACCTTTAAAAAGGGGAAAACTCATGGCCGTTTACCAGTCAGGAGGGAAAACAGAGAGCTGTTGTGACAGGTTAAATATTGTTCTGATTGGAGCAGCAAAAATATGGCCAGATGCTTTTAAGGACATTGGATCAAATCCGTCAAAAGTCCACCAGCAGATTTATTGGGATTCAGCTTGTTGAGTTCGTCCTGCACTTCTGAGATAGAGAGGGATTTGAGGGAGAAACCAGTATTGGTTGATGGGGAAGGCTGAATAACGGAGGTCATAACAAGGTCTGGAGTAGTGAAGGCCTTGGTTGAGTTAACAAAGTGATGGCTGAGGAATGAGGCTTATCAGTGATAATGGTGCTGTTGAATACCATAGAGTCCTGCAGGAGGGGAGAAGTAAATTTGTTTTCCACTGACTTGATTGTTTTCCAAAACTTCCTTGCGTCAGAACCACAGGAGACGAGTAGTAGTAGGAGAGTTTGGCATTCCTGATTGCTGGAGTGGTTTTATTCCCGCTTTGCCTGAAGGCAAGCCAAACGACAGGAGCCTGGGAAGAATGGGCTTTTCTGGTGTTCTTTTGATAAGTTTTGCCAACTCATAGGAGAACTAAGGACTGGAACGATTCTTGGTCCTGAATCTTTTCAGAGGGGCATGTTTATGAATGATCAAGGTGAATGTATTTTTGAAATAAGACCGTTTATCATCTATGGAAGGGGTAGCACTGATTCTGTCCCAAGACATTGCTGCAACATCACGAAGAAAGGCCTCCATGTCAAAGTTCTTCAAAGAACGCTTGGTCACAATTAATGGCGGCCAGAGATAACGCATTCAATGGCGCATCGATCATTCACTTGGCTGAAGACACCTGATTGATAATTACATTGGGTGTTGGTAAGAATGAGTTCAGTCAGTGTGAAGGATGAAGGAGATTTAGGTTTGGGTCCGGTAGGCTCTGAAATAATTTGGGAAAGGTTTAGAGCATCAAATTGCTCCAGGGGGGTTGATCATATCCCATTGTAGATCACCCAGAAGAATAAATTCAGAGGAAATATATGAAACGAGGATGTGGATCGTTATTAACAACAATGATGAGTCCTAGCACATAATTTATGTGCATTGTATCATAGAATCTGCACAAATAAGTCCCTTTCCTCTATTGTAGTTCCAATATGAGCAAGTCAACTGAAATTCTATTATATAGTTATATTAGGAATTTCTGTTGGTGGGGCAATAACTCTGCATGCGTGTATCAGAGTGGCCCAGTAAAACTGAGCTTGTGCATCACTTGAATTTGATTAAGACAATCTCATGGTCTGGTTTGTTAAGGGAAAACAAACAGGGGAAAAAAGAACAATTCATTAAATACTCTTTACTACATGTATGGAAATGTAAAAGAACAAGTCTGCTAGCCCTACAGTACATAAGTATCTGCAAATAACATTTCCCTGCACCGCTACAAGTACAAAGAGCCATTTTACTCGCCTTTCCTCTCAAAGGAATTTTCTGCTTTCTTTGTGATCATTTTAGATAATATAGTGCTAAAAGGAAAAGAGGGGGAAAGAAACTGTAAATCAGACACAATGGTCAAATCAAATAGCACCTTCGCACGTACTAAGCATTAATTATCATATCAATTATTCACCTTTGTAGTTATCTGTCCAGCATGCAACATTAAAATCAGTCTGTTTTCACTGTACATTCAGTAAGTAAATAAAACTTTCCAATGGAAGTGCCTCTGGCTAAAGGTGATGAAAGGGTTTTATAAGTCCAGGTGTGCTGTAAGTCATCTTGAGGCTAAAATCCCACAACCTTAGCTGTAGACAGATGAGAGAACTTCTCTGCTCCTGTACTTATTTATAATTTATCTTGCAATATTAACGCACACCTCAATAATTTCCTCAGCAAAAGATAAATATCCTTATCTCCACAAAGGTAGTGTTTATTCCAACATGGTTGCTATTGGATTATATTGCTCAATTTTGTAACCCCCCCCCCCAAATTTATTGGCATTGGGATTTAAAAACTTGGCACACAACACTGCCAAAAAGCATCAGGGATGGGAAGCTTACCCAAGGTTTGAAATGACAAGCAGCCACTCGTGTTCAGCGTCCCCTTTGGTTTTCATCAATTTTGTTTTCACAGATTTATGCTATTTTACCTTCGCATGGTTTGCCATCTTGTTTGACCCTGTCTGGACTGACAGCTATGCTGATAAGGCAATTAAAGTTCCTTGGCCAGCCTTAGAGGGGATCAATTCTGTCCTCTAGCATCAGGTGGCAGGTCCCCGCATTCATTATTGCCTGCACAGTCTCCCTAATGGGACTGGAGTTGTACTTATGAGTCAACAGCGCTGTTATTGAATCTCAGTTGCAGAAGCTTTTGTCCTCTTCTAACAACTTTTTCTTCTGCCTCTTTTCTAAAGTGTCTCTACTCTTGCAATCCTGTAGGATTTCTTCTCTTTAGTTGTCATAATGTAGTTAGACCAACTTAAGCTCACAGGGATGAAAGGCTTTTACAGGCTTTACTTTGTCGCAGTCGAATATTTAATTTTGGACAACTGCATGGCTAAAACTGTGTTATTTGAAGGTATGGTTATGGCAGTGTTGCCAACAGAAGTTTGCCAGCACACTTGGTGGTGTTCTGTGTGGCAGAGTATTTCACACTGTTTGCCCTGTGTCTCCCTCTCACTTAGTGATTCCTTTGATTAGCTTTGAGCTTGCGGGTGGTAGTCCTCTAGGGGGCTCATTAGCTGTAATGACAAAGCCAAGATTTTAAAGTTAGCCCGTCAAACACATAGTTAGTGGCTAGTGCCTACCGCGCCTAATTTCTTAAGGCCTTGAGATTGTCTCACACTTATTGGTACATCAGGTAACACTTTTCTAAACAGCAACTTCTAAAGAAACAGTCTTTTCTCCAATGCAAAGTTTTTTTCTGGTATGTTGCAGAGAATAGGGTATTGTGACAGCCCTTTGCGTGTGCCCCTCGTAGCCTCCTTTCCTCTCGTTCTTTCTCTCTTATGTCAATTATGCCTTAGGATCTGGCTCTGGGGTATGGCCTACATAGAGTTTTGCAGAGCTGACTCTAAACTAGCTGGGAGGGCGCATATAACCGCCTCTCTCCACGCTATGTCTAATGGCAGGAAGTCAGCAGAAACTCGCTGAAAGTCACTGGAACTTTACCCGAGGAGGATGTTTGATTGGAGTGATTTACCCTGAATCTGGAAACTGACAAAAGCTGTTTTTTGTCTAAGATTAAATAGCTCCCTAGAAATGAAGAAGGGATTAATTATTCATAAAGTGAAAATGGGTTGACATTGGACTGCAGGTCCAATTTAACAGTTCAGACTGAGTACCTGGAAAGCGTTGTTGCTGATCATATTCAAGGCAGCAGGAGAATGAAATGAGCCCAGAAAATTTGTGCACCACAATGCAATGTTTACAGTCCATAGATTCCTATTAATTTTCAGTTTGTCAATACTCCATCTAAACACAATAAATACCTTTCCAAATCAAATTTTGAATCAGTTAAGCGAAAAATAATTGTTGTAATGCTTTAATACTGTTGTTAGATAACAATGTTTTCTTTTTGTTGTTGTTGTCGCCGCTGTTCTTGTTGTTTATTACAGTCTCCTGCTTTGAGATCTGGAGCCATAATATGTGTCATCTTTTTCTAATCAGCTCTGAATCTGAATTTAGGTGATACAATAAGGGGTCATTGGTTTGGAAAGGTTATGCTTGTTAGGAGGCTTAGAGCTGCTACAGTTAAGTTGAAACAAGGAGGGGGGCATCACTCTCTGTATGTGTTGTATCTTTATCTAAGAGATCCTTAGAACAGAGCAGGTTGTAACAAGAGAAGGAAAAAGTTAACATTTACTAGAATTATTCCTTGTAGTGAATTTTTTTTTTTTTTTAAGTTCTATGTGTGTTTGATAAACTCGATTCTCAGCTTGTTGTGGCACATGCTGGCGGGCCCCCAAACTTAGTGGCTAAGCTTTGGTGCAGTACGGCCACAATCTCCTACAAGCAAGTGTGTCCCAGTTTTTAAAGTCAGATTTGGGCCACTTTTATTTTTATTCTTAAAATTGATACAGAGCACTGTATCCAGCACGTGTTCATGCAGCTGCAGCGAAATCTGTCAAATCTGAATTGATGTGGGTTTTTTTTTTCCTTCCACCACAGCTTCAGCACTGCCTACCAGTGTATCTACTACTCTCCAGAGCACACAGCCAAAGCTCAGGAGGTACTCAGCACTATGAGCCTCCTCCAGCCCCTCATCACAAGCTTGGCAGACCAGCTCCTCCAGGCAGCCCAGGAGCATTCTTCACCTGGGATAAAGGATGCACTCAAGCACCTTTCTGACAAGGTAAGGCAGACTCCTAATCCATCCCCTACCTTCCATCCTATCTGAACTGTCCCTGTTACAGTACACAAAACACATCACCAAACAGTGGCAGCTAATTCCTCATCCTGAAACGCCTTTTGGCTTACTCTTTAGCGGTGGCAGTAATTCATTTCAGTTAATTTAAACCCATTTTCATCCAAAAACTACTCAATTATTTGCTCTGGGGATCTGCCTCTGAGCCTGCAAGCAATAGTTTTCCTGCTGGCACTGAAATCTGAGGACGTTTCAGGTGAACATATTGGGTTCAACTGAATGTTTACCCTCTCTGGGGAGTTACCCTATAAGAGTGATTAAATGCCAGCTCTGCTAGTTCAATTGCAAATACAAGCTACAAATGTAGCATTTTCTGAGAATAGCTTAAAAACTGTAAACCCAGACGTTTGATTTGACACAGCTGCAGACACACATGCTCATGCTAAACAGACAACCAGTGGAAAAATCCATAACTCATCATAAAAACACTAAACTAGCAAAAGTCAATAGCAGCATGGACATTTATGGTGCTGAGGCGTTTTTATCAGTATAATTAATGAATTACATCTGGTGCTGTCAGATTGCAATCTGTTGTGGGAGAGATTGTTTTTACCACAGTGGAATAGAGCCCAATCAGCCTGCTTAATTGGTACATTCGCTCTGTCACCACTTTCTCTCATCCTTGATTAGACACGCACACGTTGGCCAAGTAAACCCCTGGCCTGGTCAGCACAAGCAGGGCTGCTCTCTGATTAAAATCTCAAGCTGTGTTTCTGTCCGTGTAAATCTATGGGTGTGTGTCTGTAGAGGTGTGAAAGTGCAAGTGTCTTCTCACAGTGTGTGATCACTTTTTCAAGCTCCAAAGCCTCCAAACATAAAGACAACATCACATGATTTATCAGTATTTCCTTCTGCACATCTGGTCATCTACCACACGAATTATATAATTTTCCTTTTTTAAAAGGCACACTCACACAGAGCTGTGTGTTTGCATGCACACATGGTCACTTATTTACACATATGCACACCTGTTTAGTCGAGCCATATCCAGTGAATTTTTACATTCCAAAATCAGAGATTTTTGTCAAGAGGCCTAACAGAATAGCTCGACAATTTGAGAAATGCAGTATTCGCTTTCTTCCCAAGAATGAAATGAAAAGATCAATACAACTCTCATGTTAGTCCTTTAAATATGAGGCCATAGCCAACAGTAGGTTTGCTTAGCTCAGCGAAAAGTCTGGACATGGGGGGGATAGCTTTTCTCTGTCCGAAGGTAGCGAAGTCCACGGCAGCTCTGAAGCTCACGGTTATACACCTTGGATTATGTATGGATTAAACAAACAAGGAAAAAGGAAGAAAAGCAATTGAGCAAAAATAAAATATAAACCCAAACACAAACGTTGAATGAATTAGTGAATGGTTCTTTGCAGTGAGTGTGAAGTTTCTTACAGTAAAGACAGTGAGTTAGACCTGCAGAGAATCTAAAAATTGAAACACATCCAGAAGGACATCAGGAGGATACAAAACCTTTTTTTTTAAATCAAGCTGTTGCTACCTCTTGACTTTTTCCTTCTTGGTTTAAATGCATTGGCACATGAAGCCCCCTCAATTCTGCCTTCCTTTTTAACACTTTGACGAGTAACGTGCCCTCTTTGGTTCAGCTGTGTTTGGTGTGGTAGGTTCCCAAACAAGGATATGCTCCGCATTTCTTCCCTTTTACCACTCAATGCCAACATATTATAATCATCATCAGCAGGTACTCATTTGTGCTGTTAGGTAGGAGTGAGCTATCCGACAGTTTTTCCAGCTACTTAATGTAACAGGTTATCCTCACTGTTTGAATCTAAGTGAGAGAAGCTGTTGTGGTGTGTCTGGTTTGTGTTGATGGATTTTGTCTGCATCATCACTGACTAGCTAACTAAATAAAAGCCCTTTAATGTTACAGAATGATTTGAGATATGATGAGATAGATGACCGATGTCCAACTTCTACTCTAAATAACTTCTCCTGTGTGAGAGTGTCTATGTGTGTTTGTGCACGTGTGTTTATGTGTGTGTGTAGCCAGCCAGTCAACCATCATTCTTGGACATTTGACAGGTTTTTAATTAAAAAGAGCAACATTCAGGTGAGAGAATAAGGTCAAAATGATGTGACTTTAATGCCCACAGTGGGGTTACCAGATGGCCATGAAAAATCCTGGACACTCATGAATTTCAGCAGTTGTCCTGAAGCGTGAACTCTGTCTCGTTTGTCCTGAAAATGAACTGTAAGCTTATAGTAATAGATTATACGAACAAGCTAAAAGGAGAGCTGTGAATGTTATATCAAATGAGTTACATAGGCAATGATTAGTTTTTTATATTAAAGCAGACAATTGAGAACACAGCTGCAACTGTGGGATGAATTTGTTCTTCAGAAGTCAATGATATTCTTTAACAAATGTGGGAGTAATAGTCCTAAATTACGTTAACATGTACAGAGTGTTGGTTCGCTTGCTTGTTTTGTTTTGGTTTTTTTTAGAGCTTATTGGGTCCTCAGCACCCCTAAAGCTCTGATTCTAGAATTGTCCCCAAGTTCAAACCACCCTTATTGAATATTTCACTCTTCTGGCTACATCCTGGTTAGTGTTGAGCATGGCTGATGTGCTGTTACTTCTCTATACATGATGATTATTCTGTTGATGACGATAATAATCGTTTCACTCTGATGACAATCACAGTCAAAAGGCAATTGCCACACACCTCTACTCCATCCAGCTGTATCCTAGGAGAAGTTATCAGTCTCCAACATAACAGTTACCTGGGAAGAGCTGTGGCTTTGATCATGTATGCATGGTTATGTCAAATTATATGGTGTATAGAGGTCACATACATAATATGTGAGCGAGTGTCCTCGCAGCCAAGCGCTGCTGGAATCTGACCATTTTTGTTCATGCAGCCTCCGTTCACCTCTCCTGTGATGTTCCAAGGAGTGAAAAAGCTTTATTTTGAACTCAGCCAAAATTTGCTCATCCTTCAGGGTAAAATCATTCAAAACTGTTTGGGGTGAATATATTTTCCTACAGTTTTCTCCTTCTTTTTTTTTTTTTTTTGCATCAAACGTACCTTATTTTTTCACAGTCTGAGTCCACAGAGGCATTTTCTGACTTATACTTCCCCTCAGTTGAGAACACATCAGCAGATTTATTGAAGAAAGAATAGCAACAAAATTTTTCCCAAGGGATTTTAGAGTATTTCAGATAACTAAAACTGGTAGGTTTTGAATATCCTTACCAAGGAGTAGTTTCTTCACGTGGAAGAGTTGCTTTCATCTTGCATTGATAAACAAATGCAATGACTTTTTTTTCTTATCTCAAAGGAATGCTCCTTTGACTCTGAATAAAATATCTATATGGATCCTGCAGAACAGTGTACAAGCAGTATGCATATACAAACCTGGCACGGACCAAATATTTTGAAATGTACTAAGATCAAGAGTAACTTGATTCATGCACTTGATACTTCACTTGAATACTGCATTTTTTTTTTCCACTAACTTTTAAATACATAAATTGCAAAAATGGCTAAAAATAGCAGCATAGAAAATTATTGTATGAGGACTGGCATAGTCAGATGCACGAATTCTGTGACCCCGTGGTTAAGCAGCACAAATATGACCCAGATCTTTTTAAACAAAGTTTTTTTTCATTCACTCATCTCAAGAAAGATAATTAATAATACATAGTGTCATAGATTGCAAATTAACATTCAGGTCAGATAAGCTCAGTTCAATTTGAATGTTAATGTACATTTGGGTTTCGAGTTTCTGTTTAGTGTTCTGATAAATAATTTTTCAGTCATTCTGAATATTTTCCACCTTGAAACAATGTTTACCTCTTTGTATTCGAATGTGTGAATCACAGAGGGGTATTCCAGCGGAACTGCCTGTTGTCAGGTGATTACACATTTCTTCTTATCCATAGATTTTAGCTCTCACATCATTGACTTACAGCTATGGAACTCATTTGGATCTATGCAAGACAATTAAAATGCATCTGAGTTAAATACAGTGGCCCCATTCAGTTTGGATAACAATGTTTATAGCTTTTGAAAAAAAGCACAAAACAGCTCATATGAACCAATAATTATGTAGTTTTTTCTTGACTGAAACAGACTATAGCAGCATCATAAGAGGAACACTTAAAAGATCAGGGAGAATGGGAGTTTCTCCTCACTTAAACCTATAATGAGTTGGATCTGTGAAAAGTAACAGTAGGAACGGGTGTTTGGAATCACAGCAGTGAAATCAATTTCACGTGTACAACAATAGAAATCACTGATGTGAGGGGCCCTCATTATATGTATGTCCACATGAGGATAGGCGGTAGGTCGCGGTGCTCAGAGTGGATGCAGTGCTGCTGGTGGAGTAAAGTGAAGGTGGATGATGGTTGAGATTCTGGAAATTCACTGTTGATTCTCTGCCAATTCACCAAAGTCACCATAGTGAATCATTGGCATTACTGACTTGGTTAGTGGCTGTTAGCAATGGCAGGTATTACTTCTGGTTATTGAGAGCATGTCGAAATCAAATAAACAATCATGATTTGACACCTATCTATTCGCACAGTAACAGTGAGTTACTGTTTGAATCAGCAACAGATTGAACGACCTGCTGCACTCAATCAGCACAGATCATCCCAACCTTATGAGCACTGATCTGATCACTTAAAATAAAAAAATGAACGTACTATATACTCAGTGTCATAACCCGGGCCACAGGCCATGACAAACGACAGGGAAACGACGAGTGCGTATAAAAATTAGTTGCCTTTATTTTGAATACCTTATGCTGTAATAAACAAACATGGGATGTGTGTGTCAGCAACATCAGTAGTGTAAGTGTGGATGGAGTGTATGTGTGAGGTGCAGTGTTGTAAGTGTGGAAAGCAAAGAAAGAAAGAGGCCGAATCTGGCACTGACTGGGAATATAAAGCCACTGCCACAGATGCTCCCAATCTGGCTGTCTGCATCAATCAAAGAGAGCAGAGGTTAGAGCTATCAGGCCAACCTACAGACTATGCAGGGGCCGTCACATCAGTGAATACAAATCTTGAGCTAAACTGAATGAAACAATGTGATCATTAGTTACATGTAGTGATGCATTCACATTTAGTGTGGATGTTAAAGAAGAAATTCAGCATGGTGAGAAATCGCAGAAAATCACTGACGGATGAATAAATGTTATAGCGAGAGAAAAGATGAACTGTAAAACCTTCGCTTCAGCTGGACACAGTACTTACTACTAAACGCTTTTATAGTGTTTCCAAACATGGGGACTGCAACTCACAAAGATAATATTACTATTATATATATTATTATTGGTATGTTTACATGAGAGAGGAACAAAATCATTCCTGCCAAAAAAAAAATTAAATAAAATCTGATATTATGCATTTCCATGTATTACTGAATTGTTTTGGGATTGTTGGGGTTTTTTTCTTGTGTGGTTTTTTTTTTTTGTTGTTGTTGGTTTTTTTTGGCAGAATAATGGATTAGATAGTGCATCAGGGATGAAAAATCACCCCTTGTCATTTAGACACGCCACAGTTCATATTGCTTAATTTTAAGAGATCACAAGCCAAAATAATTCCTATTTAATTCCTCAGGGTAGCCATAAAAACTGTCTCTAGTGCAGCGACAGCACATGCGTGTTCTGGATTGACTTGTATTCTTTCCCAGTTGTCTTGACAAATGTATCCCCTTTTTCAACCAGCAAGGAATCAGGAGAGTAGGCATTTGTCTTGCAATTATCTGTATATAATGAACTTGCAGGCTTCTTTTCATGGAGGCTTGGCTCATGTGTTTTCTCTGCATTTTGCTGTGGTAATAGAATTGCTTATTGCAGTGCTAACGCAATTACTCTTGAGAGCCCTTATAATTTTTTTACGCAGTGGCGGCAGCGTGCATGTGTGCTCCTTGATACCGGGATCATCATCAACTTACAGTAGCTGGTGAATTTCAGATCAAAGGAAGTGCACTCCTGGAGAAACAGGCTAGAGGAAGAGAAATTGAATTGTTTGTTGTTTGCTTGGGGGGGGGGGGTTTGTTGTTGTTTTTTTGCTCACTGGCTGTGCTGCAGCAATAGAGAGCAGCTCCTTTGTGGTGAGGGAGAGTGTTCATTTTCCCTTTTTTCTTTTCACTTGCTCTTTAAATAGTTACCTGCTTCCAAGTTTACCTCCACCTGTGTTTTCTTCCGCCTGGTATAATCTCCTTTTTTCTTGATTTTTCTGCTCTCAAATTTTCTCTTTTCATATTTGCAGTAACTGTCGTTTTTCCAATTTCTCTTCTCTGCTACAGACCGAACAATTTGTTCACACACTTAAGGATGAACTGGTCAAGAGTGCACTTCTAGCACTGCATGCAGCGCAGCCCGGGTACGTTTCCAAGAACCAGAAGGAAACCCCAGAGCAGTCGGGCCAACATCAAGGCCACAGCCACCAGCGTGGTGATAAGAATCAGAGTCCAGTCCAAGGACTTCCAGGTCACAGTCCGGCCCTGTCAGTCACTGAAGGCACGGTAGTGTGTAATAATGTGGAAGGATCACAAACCACAACTAAAGGAGAAGGTGGACCTTTGCCTCTAAAGCACCAAGACTCCATACCTCACCATAAAGAGTATGATGAAGAAGAATGGGTGAGTCCAACGTTTTTTATGGTTTTGGCTAATTTAAGTTAAATGCACCCCATTGTGAACATCCGGAAATAAGATATATTTTTTTCAGAAGAGATTATACATTTCATCATGACAAACTGTCTACAGAAATTGTTTGCTGATATCCTCGTCACTGAAACTAAGCCAAGCTGCTTCTTTTCGTCAAAGTGTGTATGACTGTTGGTTTGTTTGTGTGAGGGCAGTCCCTGCCACACTGACAGCAGGACTTTGATGTCTGCACACCAATGCTTAATTATCTCCTAAAATATTCCCCACTCTTCCCACACACTCAAATCATATTTTAGAATCAACAAAGATCAAGGTACACACCTAGACTTTACAGTGTATTCACACACTCGGAAAGGTATCTTTACACGTGTAAAAGTGTCTATTTATCAGTCAGCAGTAGGAGCACAGGAAAAGAGAGAAAAAGCTGCAAACAATGGCTTTGAGAGTAATCTCAGAATATCCAGACAGCAATTTCCTTTTGACCTTTGGGACACAAAGCCTTTTTGGGCTTTAAAAAGAAACACCTTATGTTTTGTCTTTGAACAATTGCTGTCTTCATACTTTTACCTGATGTAGTTTTTTGGATTTATTTCTTGTTACATATTTTCATTTCAATATCACCGTTTCAAACAGAGAGCACCAGAGAGCGTGATCTAAGCACTGTGGCTGATGTGACTGCTGATTGTACATTTGGCTCTTTTAGGACAGGGTGTGGGCCAATGTGGCCAAATGTCTCAACTGTGTCATCGCCATGGTGGATAAACTGCAGGAGGATGACAATAGCAAAGAGGAGAAGGTCCCTGAGCAGCAGCTAGCTGATGTCATCACGTCACACAACCCTGGTAAATAACTTTGTTTTTTGTGAACCACAATCATCAGCTTTGGTGAAAAATATCTTGCATTTACCTATGTTTGTGAGTTGTGATCTTGCTCAGTGTTATTTTGACAGGTAAGTGATCTTGCCTGATGTTGGCTTGCCATTGCTGACATTTGCAATCTTCTTCAACCACTAGAGTAAAAAAAAAAAAAAAAAAAAACGCAGAGAGATGTATGCCTTCATTGCAGGGTTTATTTTTTTATCAAATCAGGTGAATAGAAAATGTGATGTATCATAGGTTAGTAATATTTGTATGTATTTATGGTAAAATGTTTATCCATCCTTCTTACATATTTCAAAAAGACAGCATATATTTTTAGCTTTCAGCCAAGGCTGAGGCTGTTGGCCGCAGCCTTTTCAGCCTCCGATGAAAGGATTGCGAAAAGACTCGAGATGTCTGTTGTTTAAGCATGAACAAAAAAATACTTAGGTTGTTGCCTGAGTAGTAGATGAAAGTAATAGTTGATATGCAAAACCATTCACTGTCAACCACAAGCTGACCAATCTTCCCTCACGTCCAGTGAAATCCTGCCACAAACTTGTGTCCATATAAGTTACCAGTCTGGTAGGGCTGCCAACTGGCACGCAGCAGCAGCATTAGTCTGTCCAGGCGACAAGAAGTTCTCTCTATGTGTGTGTGTGTCTCTGTTTGTTTTACTCTAAGTATAGTGGTATTTTATTTACCACTATACTGTAGGGGTCATGGAACTTTTTCTGATGGTTGAGGACTTGATTTTAAGGGTTGTGGTAGGAATAATGATGAGGTTAGACTTGGAGTACAGGTTGAGGCTCAGGATTTAGCTGTTAAGGTTGGAGTAAAGGGGTTATGAACTGTGTTTTTTTGGGTCTCCACAAAGATAGCTATGTAAATGTGTGTCACAGCCAAACATACATTCAGGCACCTCTACTTGTGTGTATACTCTGGTATCATTTTGTGGCTGTGTGTGTGTGTCTGTGTGCATGTGTAAGAGCAAGGCCCACCCCACTGAGCTCAGTCTGACAGATAAGCTCAACTCTCCAAAGCACCTTTATTAAGACGCTGAACAGGCTCAGAGCAAATGGTCATCTGCTTGTCTAAATACAAACATGGATGGAATAATGACAGATTGTTTATCTCCAAGCAGAGAACAGTGAAGCCCAGACTTTTGATGACAACGGTGGTGTGGGCATTCAGATGTTTAGACAGGTGGGCATGCGAAGAGATGACAGCTGGAGTTCTGTTTCCTCCTCTGTGTAGAGGCGGCATTTGCAGAATGAGATAAGACATAATTTCTCTGACAAAACGACAGCAAGACTGATGTGCTATACATTCCTCTTCATATCCAACCAGTTTGTGTGTGTGTGTGGTGTCACTGATTCCTGCTTCCTGTCAAGAACTTTTCAACATGTTGATGTTGCACAAAATGCATAGTACGAAAACTCAATTTCAAAATTGCTTATCCATCAGTGCCCCCTGTTGGCTACAGTGGGTACTATAAGAAACTCATTATTAATGGTGGAAATGCGTATAAAATACAATGAAGACACCACAGCTATGTCCGAATCCCTACATGTTATTTGTAAGCTGTTTTTGAGTATGTACTTTGACTAAATTTGACATGATCAAAGAGGCAAGGATCCGTAGCAAACTCACGATCTTTGAGTGTGCCATCTGTGTCGCACAGTGGAATACTGAATGAAATATGGGGAAAAGCACAGCTGGGACAGTTAATTAATATTAGATTAATATTAAATCAGTATATTACAACATTTAGTACAAAGTAAATAGTGTCTGTGATTCCCAACCAGGGGCACTTGTGCTCTAGGGGGTACTTCTGCTGCCAGGGGGTACATCCAACGCTCAACTAATTGGCTCAACTAATTAGATAAAACTACTCTCAAATAACTCAACCACTTGTGATTTGATTTAAAAAAATGAATCAACATATGCGCATTAAACAGGAAAATGTACTAATTGAATTTTAGGATGTTAATCTCTCATAATTTGTATTAACCGGTGAGCAGTACATCTACCTGGGACCGTTTTAACATATCAATACTGCATGTGCTACTGACTTTGTGAAAATAGAGCGCAGGGCACGCAGGGGTGAAGGGGGACACAAACCAGTGGGAGGTTCATTAGAAGGAGGCAGCACGGAGAGAGTGGTTGGTATTTCGGTTGAAATTGGCTTTTAGACTTTGTGCCTCGAATGACTGTCTAAGAAATGTCTTTTTCTGGCTCAAAGTCACTCTGCTGCCAATGCAGTAATAAAATAAAATGCACAATATGGAGGGAAAAACATTTGAATCTTAAAAAATATATAATTAATGACTGACTCGTTGACTAACTGAGTAGTAGTTCATAATAGTTATTAACTTACTTGCATTTACAGTCACCTTTAATTATTTTAACTCATTGCATCTATGTGCCTCCTTTTCTATCCCCACCCCTGCTTTCTCCACAGGTGACTGGAAGGAGCAGCTGTGTCCCTTGGTGACCAGGTTAAAGGAGTGTGTGATGGAAGTGGTGGAGAAGGCTAAGAAAGCCATGACGTTTGTGCTTCTGCAAGAGGCTGCCTGCAGCATACCACAGGGCTTCCTCCTTCAACAGAGGAGAGACGTGGTCTTCAGTCAGGCAGTAGGTGGAAACATTGAGATAACAACAGCTCTTTAAAAGCCCTTTAGAGGTTGTAAGAGCTTCTCAAAAAGGTGTTCAGTTTATCTTTACGCCAAAATCTAATGTACATAAGCTAAACAGCAATTACGGGAATGAAAACATTTTTCATGATTACAAAATGACAACTCAAACAATGTGTTGTGAATACAGCTGGGAGGTTGGTTGACATTCTTGTCCTTTTATTACAGCTTACTATTGTTAGACCAACGTGTGTGTGTGTTGTTTTTATTTTCTCAGCTGGCAGCCTTAACCTGTGGTTTCGTCATGAGGTTGTATGCAGGAATGCAGGACAAAGGATTCCTGAGGCAGCTCCACCTGGTTGGCCTGGTAGCCCAGTTTGAGAGCCTGCTCAGCACCTACAGTGAGTAAATTTGTTTTGAAGGTCAAAACTATCAAAACAAAAAAAAACAACATAATAAGGTCCAGCTCGGATAACAGCAAACAATTAAACATAGCAAAGTCATAACTCACTGCACAGTGTGATTACAATAATAAATCATAAAGTATCTTGAGGGTGGGTGTTTACCAGATCGTTACAGAGTCAGGAGACCGAATCAAATATGAGGCCCTTGGAAGATATGAGAACACAGATTCTT
Organism: Remorina albescens; assembly: GCA_034769265.1. Taxonomy (NCBI): domain Eukaryota; kingdom Metazoa; phylum Chordata; class Actinopteri; order Carangiformes; family Echeneidae; genus Remorina; species Remorina albescens. The sequence continues at coordinate 6,249,987 of CM068487.1, forward strand.
CCCTTCACCAGCATGATCAAAATTCTCATCCATTTAGGTTTTCCTGGGTTCATGGTGCAGCTCACAAAGAAGTTAAGTGGATTGAACAGTGAACTTAACAGCTGAATGCAGAGCAAGCACTTTTGTGGCAGATCAGAGATAAAGGCAGCCAATGGCTTTGCCCTTTTTTATGATCTGTGTCCCCTTCATCTCGCCACCAAAAAACACCACTGCAATGTCAAATTTGGACACTTTTACTTTTACATTTATCATCCAGTTCGGCCACAAGAAACTTAAATTTGAGCTGAACTCACTTAATTTTTCATGAAAGTCACTGACGGCTGATCCTGTTTTGTCAAACTGTTTTAAGGTGAAGAGATTGGGATGCTGGAGGACATGGAGGTGGGAATCTCAGACCTGCAAAGAGTTGCTTTCAAGATCACAGAGGCCAAGACCGATGACCTTAGTGACCTCCAGCCTTCAGTGTGTGGCCGACGGTGAGACGTTACCTCCCTCTCTGTTTGAGTGCTTTAATCAATGTCAATTTGACATTTTATGTGATTATCCAAAAGATAACACAATTGTAGTAATAGCAGGGTAACATTATTGTGCTGGTCACAGGTAACTGTTGCTGTCTGTTGATTAACATTAAAATGAAGGACTCAATGGAATTAACATATTTGCATTTAAGATCTATGAAAAATATATAACTTGATTCATTAGAAAGGATTCCTAATTTCTAATTAAACTTCTTAGAATAGGGCTCTTTCCAACTACAATTTAATTTAACTCAACTACTGAACTACTGTGAACTACCTAAAATTAAACCAAATGCAAAGTGCTGTGGGGCTTTCCCATGCTGTAGTTCTATTACTAAATAATATAAATAAATACATACATAAATAAATGAATAAATGATGAGAATAATAAGAAGAAAAATAACACACCCCATTTATGCAACACAGCAGCACCCTCTTTTGGTCACAGAGGATTTAAGAGAAAGATTGAAAAAAAAAAAACACAGAACAGAAATTACAAAGAAGAAAATAAAGCTATGATAAAACACAGAAAAGTGAAATTCAAATTATACAGAAATATAATTTGTACACTGGGTAAATAAAACACGACATGTAAACCACTGACAATTGTTTCCAGTAAAATAATGTTTTCACAAGATTTCTAAAAGGCACAAATGATGCTGCCTGTCAGATCTTCATAGTTAGACTGTCACATATTTGAGGGCTCAGAGGCCAAGTCACTCAGTATTTAGCTAACATCCACAAAGAATGAGGAGAGCTCCACTTATTAACCCCCCGGGGGGTTAATTAGTCCATATATATTTGGAGTGAAGCCATTTAATGGTTTAAAATTAAAAATAGAATTTTGAAATCGATGAATGCAACAGGAAGCCACTGTATGTTTGCAAGTACTGCAGTAATCAGTTCATATTGCTTGGTGATAGTTAATATGCAGCAGCTTTCTGTATCAGGAGTTGTTGAAAGAAGCATCAGCATCAACCATAATTCCAAAAGTGATATTTATTTTTGGTCAAAGAAGCTTACTATGAAACAGATTAGTATAATTTGTAAGGCAAAGTATAAAGACCTCAGACTTATTAGTGAATTTTTATTTAACAACCCTGTGGTAGGTGAAAACATAATGTCAAGGCTGCGGGGGTTTTGGTTTGAAACTGGATGTGTCTTCATATCATCTGTGATCAGCAGCAGGAGAAATCCATGTTTCTGAATGACATGTGTTAGAGAAAATATGTGTATTAAAAATAACACAGGGAAAAGGACAGCGCCCTGAGGAACGCCACAATTAACATGAGTTACAGAGGAAGAGACATTTTCTGTGAGTACAGAGAAGGGTCGATTGTGCAGATGTGGACATAGTAGATTTAGAGTCAGACCTGCCCAGGTTTCTACGTACATATTGTCGGGCTATGACGTTATCAATCAGGCAGCACTAAAACCCTAAAGCACCAGAAATGCCAGACTTGCTCATGATGAGCTATCTGGATTATGGTGAGCTTTGAAACCCCACCAGAACTGTTAAAAATAACTTGCCCATATTATAATAATCAGTTTAAATAACTTTCTCATGCGTAATTACAGACCAATTTAGAAATTGGTCTGGAATTAATTAATAAGGTGGCTCCAACCATCGTCGGTAATAGTTGCATTATTTCATGATAAAAGCTAGGAGAGAAATCATAATCCCTCATAGAACTGTTAACAATTCAAAGAATGAATGACGAGCACAGGAGGGCACTTCTTTAAAGCACTTTGTTGGAATAAAACCATCTCTACAGGTAGTGGTTTGTATTTGATAAATTATTTTAAGAATATGATTAGCTTTGAACAACACAACACTGTCTATTTTCCCAGGGAAACCAGCAGCAAATTTTTCTGTTGAGTAATTTTTCAATGCAAGATCTGTACTGGATGCACCCTTGAGGACAGAGTTAATTACATTTTTGCAGTATTAGGTCAGACAGATGCGATGATGATGCGTCTTTTACTGAAATGGGTAGTTTGTCATGTTGTGAGTGTTGTGGGTAGCAGATGTTGTTTTTTTCCCATTTCTCTTCCAAATTTCTGTATTGTCATTTTAATGACTGTTATCATGTAACCAGGCAGGCTGTTTAGCTTTCTTATTTTCTGTGTGGTCGAGGGGGGGTGGCAATGGGGATATTGAAAAAGTCATCACTGAATTTGGCTGCTGTGTCAGAAGTAAGAATAGTTAGGTAGAGCTGGGCAGAGACGCTTAAAAGTAAACGCTTTATGATCAGATAGAAAGACCTCTACTAACTCTAAGTTATCTGGGAAAAAGCCAGAATAAAGAACCAAATCAGCTGTGTATATCTACATGGGGAATGATTCCACTAGATCAAAAAACGCACCAGTCACTTTGCTGGTTTATGGACTAAAATACAGAATGAGACCCTGACATTAGAAAGCTTAGGCCAAGCACTTCAGCAGTTTTGTACAGGTGATGATGAATTTTGTTTTGAAAGACCCAGCAAACTTTGTTCAGCATGTTCATAAAATAACATGTGCAGGCCAGTGTTGGTCTTTTCGGGTATGCAGTCAAACCTCAGTAGTGAGTCATAATCAGTAACAGTTGAGTCATGTCAATTGTGACTGTTCAGACGCATAATAGATCTCTAAGTCACAAAGTCAACCCAAGTTTTTCTGGATTACTGAGTGCGTGCATTATATCAGGGGTGACGAATTGGCACACTTTTCTTGCCCCACCCACCCCTCATGTGAATCAGTCAGGCAGCCTGTCTCACACATTTGCATTACTTTCTCCAATCCATACCACCTCTCTCTCTTTTCACAGCTTGTCCTGGCCTGTCTATGGTGTCATATAGTACAACTTCCAAAGCTTATCTAACTCTGCAGCATTTGCAAAAGCCTAGTGATTACTGTCAAATGCTTGGCTTCCTTTTACCTTTCATTTTATTTTTTCTCTCCTTGCATTCAGAGACCACTTCACTATAGAAGTGCCATTACCAAGACTGGTTTTCCAGACCTTACCAGAGGAGATCAAGGAGGGCAAGCCTGTTCGAGTATTCCCAGTGCTGTTTAATGTGGGCATCAATGAACAGCAAACAATAGCTGAGAGGTACTGTTGACACTTATTTGTTCACTCTGACGAACTTCCAAACTGACACACTTCAGGAAAATCACTCTGCAGATGTTAATCATAACCAGCTACAGTAATAGTTGTGAGTAAACTCATCAACATCAGATGAGGTACTAGAGTTGTTCACAGCTCATTTTTTTATCTTTGACTTGAATGAATGAGCAAATATAGTTCCACAAAAAGATTTTGAAAAAGATTAACACATAAATCGTATTGTTTTTCATATTAAGTAAATCTCTTGATGCTCCACTCTAACTGCCCTTTTCCATCTGTCATCCTCTTAGGTTTGGAGATATCTCCCTTCAAGAGAGAATAAACCAGAAGAACTTTGAGATGTTAGAAGCCTATTACAAATCATTAAGTGAAAAGGTGCCGCTAGAATGTGAGTGCAAAGTGTGTGTGTGTGTGTGGGGGGGGGGGGGTTATCTGCAATTAATGGCTTTTGATATGTGCTGAGTTTGACATCTGAGTTGTAAACCACTTTGGTTTTTTATCTCTCTCATGCTCTTTTCTGAACAGGTCTACCTTGTTTTCAAACACAGACTGACATAAAGGAATTACTTGAAACGCTGGGCCAGAATGTAGTCACAAAGAAGAGAAAGAATGTGGAGATACTTTGGATTGCTGGAACAGTGAGTGTCGGGTTTTTTTGTCTTTTCTTTCCCCGTCGGGAAGAAACTTCTCTCTGAAGCATATAGATAAACTTTATGTATTGCATAAAAAAGGAAACTCTAATCTGTATATACCTCTGACATGATAATATAGGGTGAGAACCGAGCCAAAGGGAACTGCCTGACCAAGTTGAACTACGTTTAGAGGATGATATGGAACAGATGATAAACTTTCACCTCATATTCACTGAATGTCAAGGAATTATTAGAAAAGTTTCTACATGGTATTGCTGATGCCACTGCAAGAATTTGACGCATTTACAGCCGCAGTAGCTGAACATCTTGATGTTAAGGTGGTGTAATCTTATCATGTTAGCATCCGAACATGATAACATGACATGATCACAACATGATCGTGATTTCAAGATTTAGCAATTTCATTAGTTTTACATCTACTTGGACTTAACTAGCCTAGGTATTGAACAAATAACATTTTTTGTTGATGGAGTTAGAGGAAAGATCAAATTCATTAGGCTTCATTCTCCGATAATTATCAAAGATCTTTATGACAGGATGGGATATTTCAGTGTGGACCAAAGAGGTGGAGGGTGCTATCCTAATAACTGTACTGCTGTCATTACTAATGTCATCCTTTCTGTGTTTTACAACTAAAAAATCTTCAAAACACACCCATTATTTTATTAGAATAACAGAAGATATTGTTGTAATATTACTGTTACTGCATATTACTCGACATAAAATTAACATCTTAATTTTGTAACACATGTGTGCATTCATTTGGTCTGTGTTTGAATTATGTGCAAAAATAATGCAAAGAACAATCTTTTTCTACTAAAAGAGTTTGAGAACGGGCCACGTAAGCATTTCATGCACCATTTTATTCCCTCCAGATCTGCCGAAGATTAAATGGCATCAGGTTCACCAGCTGTAAAAGTGCCAAAGACCGGACATCCATGTCTGTCACATTAGAGCAGTGTGCTCTCCTACGTGATGAACACCAGCTCAGCAAGGATTTCTTCATCCGTGCTCTGGACTGTATGCGGAGGTAAGTTAGTACTGAGAGACAGTATAAAACTGTTATGGGTGCAAGTTATTATGCCAGCCACTCCCAGTTGTTCTGAGTCATTTGATGAGTCAATAAGAAAGAAATTACAAACATACTTTTTTAGTAGGCTTGACAAATGAGTCAAATGGCTTGTTGAGGAGGCAGTGATTCAGTCGCTCTGAACATGTCTTTGAACATGCCCACCAACTACTAATGTTTTAATTACCTTCTACAGGGCAACTAGTGTCAACAAAAACAGTTGACTCGTCAGTTATGTGGAAGAGCTAGAATAAACAGGACTGTCTTTTTTGTGGGATGTGACATCAAAGGTTTAGCAACCCACCTTTTTAGAGAATAAAAAAAAAAAAAGAAACAATCTGCATTGTTAGAAACTACAAAAGGAATGTGAGAAAATCTGGAAATTTATATTTTTTGTAACTTGAGTGAACTGACTCTTTAACTAATAATGCAAAAGATTTGCTTATTGCCCAACTCTTTTGCTCTGTTACAGTTAATAAGAGGCGTTATAAGAGACGTTGAGTTAAAGCCATAACCTGCACCCACAACTTGCATCTATGAGCAAAAGCTGACGCCTTCCATTGCACACATGAAAGGCGTTTTGTCTGCATCTTCTCACAGTTTAAATACATCATCATGTGCTCCCTCCGCCATCAGCACCTTCACCTTGTACATTCAAAAATAGCCATGCATGTTCTTATCAGTGCTGCAGGCACACTGTTGCCTTTCATGTTTGTGTTTACCAGCTGGGTCAACTTCTACGTTTACATCTGTCTAAATCTGATAAGGTTTGACTTTGGAACGTTTTTTTAAGGCTGTTGGTGGAGTGCACGTCCGAAATGCCTGCAGCAGTTACCTGCGGAGACCAGCTGATGGCAGCTGTGTTAGACCAGTAAAGGGAGAAAACAGTCCACAACCCAAAGATGTAAACACAATCATTGCAGTTCAAATAAACTGATCACAGCTCTCCTGCTTAACAAATTCTACAACTAGTCAGTTTGACTAGAAATTGATATGAGCCCATTCAGTTGCGCCAATTTACAGTTATGCAATGTTTCATTTTTATTTAATAAAAAATAACTCTGTTTTTGGTTAACTTCTGGGAGTCTTACAACTACACGACAAAATTATTCTGTGTTTGCATGACTGTGGTCCAGACATTTGAATGATTTTAGTCTTCTTTGGCAACTTGCCGTTGCTCACTCCATTGTTTCTGTTGTCTTACTCTCATAGAGACAAGTAAGACAAATATTGTTTTCCTCTGTGGTGTTACTGGATTTTACGTAATGTTTTTGTTCTTCTGGTTCTTCTGGTCTGCTGAACCAAATTCCCATCAACTATTATTATTTAATTTGTAGTGAATGAAGAGTCTAACTATCTCAGTTTAATGTACTACATTTAAAAATTAGTAGTGGTGATTAAAAAAAAGGGCCAAATGGACCAGGAGGAAAGTTAATCAGTCCATTTAAAAAATGTATCTTTTCCCAAAATGTTTGATGCATCAAAACCAATCCAACCAAAACAAAACAGTTTGACATTTGGAGTTCACCAGAATTCTTCACAGTAAAATACATTTGTAGATTCAAGGAATATTGATCCAATTATACTTAACATCACTATAAACTACATACTTTCTATAAATATGTATTTTTTTATCAGACATTCATGTTTTTCTGGCATTCTTCTATACAAATATTTACTATGAATTGTTATTTAAAAATACGATCATGATGGTCCAGAGTGAAATGTGCAGTACTACAGTACTATCTCCCTCTGAATTTTCTGACAGCCAACAATTTTTTTTTCTTTTTTCTTTTTTCTTATATTTTGTTGAGAACAGTGGCTATTAAACCTTGACTAGTTTAGACTTGCACGAAATACGAATTATCACTTGACTTAGTACAACAGAGACAGGTAGGTAAGAGCAATCCAAAAAGGATCAAATTAAATCTTGACCTTAAGTAGCAAATTTTGTCTTTTGGGTGACACCTGGACGACAGCTTTTTCCAGGATATAGGTTGGATTTAAAAAGTGGGTACTAAATTGAGATTTAATGACATTAGTTTTAACGGCTGAAAAGCCACACACAGCAGAACTGCAGCTTCAGCAGTACTTTAAGGAAACTGAGTGTGTTGTGATCAAAGGAGACTGAGCTTATCTACAGCATCTGCTTTTTAAGTTTTACCGACATTGATTTTTACTTTGTCCTGAATACATTTCCAGAAGGGCTTCATGTTAGAATTTAAACCGGATGGACCAGTTTAGTCTTTGTTATCCTGTAGCTGATTTGTTTTACTCATCAGCACATGATATGAAGTACTGGTTGTGCAGAACTACAGCAGCTTCCAAACATCTTTTGTTGCTGTGGTTGATAATTAGAGACAGTGTCCAGTTGTTACTTATGTAGTTTCCAGTTCTGAACATCCCAAAAATAATAACTGAGTTACTAACGGATAGGTTTTTATTCACGTCTATTCTGACGCTACCACCAATCAGGTATTTCATGTATGCTGTTTCTTTGGCTCAGGCAAAATCTTCAGGCATGTGATAGTCTGTCTTGCCCTTTTTAAAGAGCCATATATTCATGTGTTCACTGTTTCTGCTGCAGTGACATGAGGAGCTGTACGGTCTTGAAATGAATCTGCACTTGTCAAATGATTCTGATAATTTCAAAGAAACACTTTTCACTGTCAGATGACAGATGTTCTTAGTCATGCCTCAAAGGGAGATCAATACTCGTAAGCAAACACGTTCCATGACAAACCTGTTCAACCATCAACCACAAGAACAAAGTCTGCACTACTGACCTCAGTGCAACAATAGCAGCTGAATTAGATGTGATGGAAATACAGTCTACTTTATTGTTCAGTTTTTTTGTTTGCATGGCCCTTTCCTTCATCTCAACCTCATCAATTAATTTCCGTACGTGGCTTAAAGTGCAGCTTTTAACAAGCCTGTTTCTCACGGTTCTGCTCCATCCATCTCTGCCTGCTTGTCTGTGGCTTTTTGAGGCAAAGTCTATAGTAATGGCTCTGTCTGAGCGGGCATTCTATCACCAGCCTGAATGGGCTCTCAAGCGATCAGTCTGTGGTAGAACGCCTACTTAAATAACATCTCCACTGTACTAACACCGCGGTGTTTTGATCTATCTCTGGTCCATCTGTTTCACTCTGATGGGTGCCACTGCAGTCGGCTGACCCAGGGGGACGTTGGGCAGTGGGAGGACCCCGAAGCCGGCGCCGTGACAGAGAACAAACCGGCGTCAAGACACTTTTACCCCATTGCCCTGCTGCTTGTTAGCTCCCACTTACTGGTTGTGTGGCTCATTTTAAGTCTTGTTTTTCTGCTTGCAAAATATCAATAAATTGCTGACAATGCCATCTTTACCCACTCCCCTTTTCCGTGTTTGCTGGTTCTTCTTTAATAACTGGTGGTAGTCTGATTTAACTGGATCTCTCAGGTTGTAGTAACCGCAGTTACTTTACACCGGATTCTAATCTCTGTGCAGCTGCCGAGGACTCAGGGAAATTGATTCACTATTCACTAACATAACTGGCATTTTAGACCCTATCCCTTTCTGTTCTACCAGCAGTCTTTTATGATAAACTATAATGTCTGATTAAAAGAAACTTTATAAATAGAATCAATATCAAATTCACACTAGATGAACACTGAATATATATACAACATACAGTAAGAAGCTGGTTTCTGACTCTTGAAATTCAGCGTAGATAGTTAATTTTGACTAGAAGACACGTCCACTTGATCGGGCCAAGATCAGCCTCAAAATCAAAAATGCTTTTTAAAAATGAGTAAGTCACAAATAAACACTCATTTCCTCCAAAAATAATGGTGAGTAACATCCTGAAACAGTTAGGTGATATAGTTATAAACAAATATCACTGAACCAGATGAAAATATTGCATGTCCTTTCAGCTACAGACCAGCACACATCCCACACCAGTTTTCTAGGTGTGCATATGATTGCCTTGAATGTTTGTGTCCAGTAATTTCATCAATGAAAGAACATGTCACTCCGAGCACGAGTCTGACTCACTGACTGCTTTAAATATGTTTTGGACAACAGTGGTGAATAAGAAAGCAATATATACACATTTGAATGTGTTACAGTTGATTATTGCTTTTGGTATTTTCATGTGTTAATAAGTGAAGCTGCCAGTCTCATCCCTAGTTATGATATCATATGAAACGGCTGATGTGGTAAATGAAGTTAGCTAACAGAAACTACATATGAAAATTATGATTTTATTTTATTTTTTTAAAGAGAAGTATATTGCTCAAAAATATCAGACAGTGGTTAGCACAGTCGCCCCACAATAAGAAGGTAATTTGTTTTGTGTGGCGTTTCATGTTCTCCCTGTCTCTGTGTGGTTTCTTGGGCTTCTTACCAAAAACCCGATGAAATATTTAGGTCTTTCTGCGACTCCAAAATTGGCTGTAGGTATGAGTGGGGATGGTTGTTTTTTTAGATATGCACTGTAATGGAGCCAGTCTTGTATAAAGTATCCAAAAGGTATACTTGAGTAAAAGTAGTTGGCTTACTGGAAACTGACTCAAGTAAAAGGGAGAGTTACCTTTTAGAATACTATTTGAGTTAAAGTGTTAAAGTATCTGATATTTAATATATTTGAGTATCAAAATTAATTAAAAGTTGTTGTTCGCGATTAAATCCATAGAGGACAACCAACGGAACTGGGAAGGAACAAAGCTGGAAATAATAAACCAAGGCAACGTTTATGAAATCTTATTATATCTTAGGTCACTGCAAGTGACACTCTGAGTCTCAGCTATTCAAAAGACAACTTGGTGAATAATATAAATCTAAACTCATGACATGTGTCTTAGTTCTTTGCCTTGACAGCATTGATGCGCATTGACGCTGCGTTAATCTTCTTTCTACAGTCTGTACTGTAAACCTCGTGGTTGTTCTCAGCAAGAAGCTTCAGCCATGTTTAAACTCAGTTATCTCCATCCAAGAGTCCACTAACTTAGATTTCTCCAATAAATGAGTATTTCGTGCCATCAGGAGGGGGGTCACATCACCTGACCTGTGTGTTACTTTAACGCTACTGTTTCTGGTCTACTGGATTTCTGTTGCAAGATGATCCTTCACCGAGCATGCCTGCACATCATTGTTTTTTCATAGTTGTGGGGCTCTGAGAGCATGTTTGCACATGACGTGGTTAACAGATGACGTTCAGTTGGCCTACAGCCTGACGACCCTGGTTCACCACACCCGCTTTTTTCTTCTTCCGTTTATTTGTTGTAACACACAACCAAGAGGTTTATGGAAATGTAGTCAAGGAAAAATGAAAGTTGCCAGAAATAAAACTCAAGTAAAGTACAGATAGTCCCAAAAACCATTTAAGTATTGTGACAATGTATTATCACTAAACCTGACAGTTTAGTGGTACGTGTTACATTATTAAAATATATATATATATTTTTTTTTTTGCAATACAGCTGACATGCAAATACGCCACATTGGCCTGCTTTAAACAGCAAAGGCATAGTTAGCTGATGAGGAGTGAACCACTCGGTATTTTACTTTACTTGGGCAGATCAAATTTACTCCAAACTATAACTGTTATAAAGTCCTGAACAGCTTTTCAGTCTTTCAGTGGTAATAAACCTTCACTTTCACCCCTACGCTGTGCTGTCTCTCTGTAAGTGAGACTCTTTTTACAAAACCTTTAACTAATCACAACACAAGTGAAGCAAAGAACCAGTTTCAAACTGTTTTGTTGGGGTTTGTTTGGTTTTTTTTTGTTTTTGTTTTTTTTTTTAACATATTTACCAAACTTTTATAAAAACTCCACTGTGTTTTATTGTTGGTACAGTATTGTTGAAATGGAAACCACATTCTTAAGCTTACTAGTGAAGATTTTCCCTCAGATTTGTATTTTTATCTTTTATCTTTCCCCCTGTTTTGACCACACTTTCAGTCCCTGTTACAGAAAATTTCCCCACAGCATGATACTGCCACCATCAGTTTTTGACTATTACCAATGAGATTAGTGGGAAGATCCTTATATCTGTGCTCATAAATGAAACTGTGGCCACATAGTTTAAACTTCCTGTCATGGCATGAGAGGATCTTGCTTCTTTTGGTCTGAGAGTGGTCTAGTTTCTTTTTTTCCCAACTCCCATCAGGTTGTTCTGAACCTTTTTAGTGAGAACCATTTTAATAGCTTCTGTCTGGCCAATCCTGACCATAAACAGCCGACTGGTGGAGAGCTGTTCTGATGGTAAAATGGTTCTTTAATCTCCAATAAGAAACTCATAGATCTTGCATCTTATTCATAGTGACCTCCGGCCTCTGTTATCTCCCTGAAGAGGCTCTTTTTCAGATGTAAAAGGAGAGTTGGTGGTTCTTCACATTTCAGAAGGATTAAAGCTGTTGCGTGAGGCTGAACTGAGGATCTAAAACCCTAACTTTTTTTAAGAGGATAAAACAAGTCCATATGGTAGATTGTGGGAGTGACAGTGAAGACTGATGAATAGGCTAATATTTAGTTAGAAGATACTTGTAAATCTTCTAATCAGAAGGTTAAATTTAAGATCATTTGCAACATCACTGATGGGGATCTGTGAAGGAGACCTCTCCTCTCCCACTGTATGATCACTGTGAGGCCTAGATCTGATGCCACAGCTACTGCACTAAATCGTAAGGCCTTGATGCACTCAGGCAGCTCCTCCAGACACAGCTGCGCTTTTCTACTGACACGACTGGAGCTGGGGTTGATAAATGCAGACCTTGGATGGTCAGTAACAAGTAGCATGGTGTTCTGAGAATCAGCACTTGAGCAGATTTTATCGTTCCTTTATTGTTCACGGTTAATGAACCAATGGTGTAGTCATTCATCCCTCTTCACCCCCCTTCTCCCACCTCTTTGGGTATTTGCCCAATTATGGAGGATGAACTATCTATAGTTATCACTTTTGAGTATATAAAACTATCTTCAGGGGCTGCTACAGCAGAATTGAGGTGACATTGTGCATGAATCCTCTGTTCTCCTTGAGCTCAAACTTCTTAAACAATCCTCTGCATATGGCGTCCTGGAATCTATCACTCTTTCTTCACCACTGATGATAAGAAATTCCCTAAAAGGACTAGCTTCCGCAAACCGAATGCCTGAGTGCATATGTTATGTATAACTTGCAGTGTGTCACTCTTTGCAGTACATTCCTTCATGCTGTGTATTCATTCCTGAATTCATTAGAAAACAAGTTTCTAAGTTTTACATTGAGCTTGTATTTTTTTTGTAAATCCAACTGTAGCAGTTGTCTACTGTTTTCGCTCCATTAAACAAGATTTGCAGTTGGATTAGATTTATTACCAAAATAAAACTGATAGTATTACGCAGTGTGGAAGAGCGGTTGCACTTTGCACCAGTTGGCTGCACACCTGGAGTCAGTGTGACTAGAGTGGAATTTCACTTCTTTTTCAAAGGCATGTCAGTTGCTGTAGAGTTGTCCTCCCACGTGCATGTAAAACTGACCTTCTGGATTTTCTACCATTACACATCACGACGAAACATTTCCAGCAGAAACATGATCTTTGCTATATGACAGCAGTATTAACAGAGACAAGTTGATACAAAATCACTGTAGTAAAATCTGAATCACGGAGCCAGATCTCTGCTGAAAGGAGCACTAATCATGTTGTTATAACACCAAAATGTTCGCATCTTTTATCTCAATCTCACTTTTTGAAGTGCATTTAATTCTAAAAGTTTTTTTCCTGCTCACAATTCTGTAAATCAGAAAAATAAAAACAGCAAAGTTCTTCACTTTTACTTTGCAGCGTGTTAAAAAGAACAATTTATTTTGGTAGGTTAAAGATTCAGCGTTTCAACAGGCTGGTTTAACCACAAACCTGTGACAAAGGTGTTTGTACCAAACAAAAATTACAGAACGTGAACACAGCAGTGGCTTCGTCAAAGTAAAGACCCTTCAGGGTCAATTATGTATTATACATAACTAAGAAGATATCTAAACACGAGTATAAAAAATGAGGCACGTTCTGCAAAACATTCAATAATCAATAAACCTAAGCCATGTTTGAGTTTTTAAAGACCTGATTATCATGCAAATATCAAACATATACTCTTCATTATTTTATTAAATAGAACAAAAAAATATTTTTATTGGTGTTTTGAGTAGTAGGTTATGTGAAAATATATATGAAATATATATATGAAAATATATAGTATACATAGTTATGGACGTGTGTCTGGTATGATGATGACATTTTATATCCAAATACGCTGTGATCATAATATTCATGGCCATTGTGTGACATGTAACTCTAGCTTGTATTTACCATTACAAGCATTTAAAAATTCACTCATGTTTACTTTTTGTTTTCCTTTCTGTTCCTCCTTCATTCCTCCTTACCCTCTTTATTTGGGCCATCAGAGAAGGATGTCGGATTGAGAACGTTCAAAAGAATATTAAATGCAGGAAATATGCCTTCAACATGTTGCAGCTGATGGCCTTTCCCAAGTGCTACCGACCACCAGAGGGGACTTACGGCAAAGCCGACTCTTAGAAATGTAGGAAGTGCTGCAGGACCAGTCACGCTGTGTTATCCAAGGGCTACATGTGACATATTGTAAATGACAGAGGAAATGTAACCTGTTTTTGTAACCAAAACAACCTGCTGGATGTTTATTAGTTTTGTCTAAATTTCTTGGTGGTCCCAATATGCCAAAAGGATGAATGCTAATTTTTCTTAAATTGGTGGTATCATGTGATTGGCAGAATAAATGCATCCTTTGCCTTGTTTGCCTCTCATGGGGTAAGCAGTGATAAACATAAAAACCGCATGGGCAAAAAGAGTTGTACTGTGTTTATTTACAGAATGGTAGTGGCTTCTTAAGGTCAGGAATGGATTCCCATCAGGCACTTGGTTTGTGATGTAAATACTGCTGTCCACAAGGAATTGGACAGCAGTATTTAGCCTCATTTCATGTTTAGATCTATATTTGCTTAATGTGATGAAATTAAGTGTATCTGTACATCTTATTATATTATGCTGTTTCCATGTAATGTGTTTGTCTGCAGATTTTCATTACCTTGAACCAAACAGTCCCAGCTGGGATCAGTAACGTGCTCCAAAGCACACGCTGAAGATGTGTCATCCCATTTTTTTTTTTACCGGTTGTACTCAAGTCTTTTCCATTATGTTTTTATATCTGAAGGTACTGCTCAGTCAAACCACATGAAATACAGCTAGAAATCCAAATAGGGTTAAAGATTAAAGATTAAAACCAACATATTTTCTGTATTCCATAAATCAAATCCCATAATTTATTTTTGTATTCTAAAATGACTTTATATTCCAGGGGTTGACACCTTTGACTGCAGTGCTTGTTTATCATGTATTGGTTTTGTTACACACATTTACGGTTGTCTATTTAAAATCAATAAAAGAATGTTTTAATGCATTTGTGACTGTGTTTGTGATGTACAGTATGTGTAATGCATAATGTTAGTCAGTTTCACATTGAACAGGTAGGTAAAAAATAAACTAATTTAGTAATAATACTTTCCACATAATGAGCAGACAGCACAGTTATCTTTCTGTATTTCATATGTTTGGTGCTTGTTTTACTTTTATCTTGTACCTTTCAGCTGGGTGGTAACATCACGATTTGACCCTTGACCTCAGGAATGATCACCAAACTCCTCCAGCACTTCCTGCGCAGATAGCTGACTTTTCATCGTGTCAGCAAGTCCACGGTAAGTAGTAGAAGTCCCTCTCTGTATAATGTTTTACTGTTGAACAGCATCCTCAAAATTGTCCGGCTGAATCAACATCTCTCAGAAACAAGCTAAGGCACCATTCTGAAATGAAATATGTCCCAGCTCTCAAGCAAAACAATTTTTCTATGGTACGATGCACTCAGTGGACTTCCTTGATATCATGTTTCCGCTTTAGTGCAAGCTCATCAACACAGCCAGTGAACTTCTTGTTTCTCTTTTAATTTCCTTATCTATTTGTGTTTGTAATCATCGCTGTTTTTGTAGCTTTTACTCACATTGCGCCATTGATTTGAAAAGTGTTCTTTGGCGCCTTAAAACACTTATTTTAAAAAAAGTACTGTTACTTTTGTTTTAATATTGTTTTGACACAGATCTGTTGTCTTTCTGAACATCCCCTTGTTTACAAATAGACCAACAACAACTAACAGCTTAAGAATGGAATATTACTACATAAAATTAAAGACTAAAGAAATAAAAATCAAAGTCTAGGCAGGTAAAATATCATTTACTGGGGTGAGAAAATAATAAACACAAACTGCATATTAGGTATTACTCAGTAGTGTCAGGCACATCATACATTCTGTATATACATTACAAGCTGCTGCCATGCTGCTTATAAACATATTTTTAAAAACTGTACAACTAAAAGGCAAATTGAACATTTTCAAAAAGGTTTCATCTATACATTTAAAAAAAAAAAAAAAAAAAAGGGCATGTGATGCATTTTACAAATCAAATGTAGCTGATGTGTATCATAATGCAATACATTACATTTCATATGGTGTCAGAGGTGGCGTGGTTTGATGTGGACAATGTGATATTTACGAAATAAACATAGCCACAATTCTTAATAATGTATATACAAATACAGTTTTGTAATTCACATTATTTACATAATTTTATATTTATCCCGTGTGAAGTCATTTTCTCCAAAAGGGTATTTAGTCCCTCCAGAAATCCTGTAATATTTTTAAGGGCATATGCTTCACATGGCGGACAGCCCTCCTAAAATGAAGAGACATAATTAGATAAGTGAAAGTACAAACAAAAGCTAATATGAAACTTTGTGTCAAATAGTATGTTACATTAATGGAAAAAATTCAGTCTATCAGTATTGACTTTTTTTTGATAACTGAATATTGATACCAATAAACCATTTTTAAACCATTCAAAAATGAAGAATGAAAGGACTCACGGATTCAACACAAATTCTGTCATTGACATTAATGATGCACGATGTCTTTATCGTAACTTCTTCCTCATCAAGGACCATCATCAATTCTTGTACATAACATGTGAGCGATGCCCTTTCACAGTTTTCCTAAAGGAGAAATACTCAGTTTAGAAACATACCGCGAAAAATGTATTTCATTAACAAGTATTACTGAGAATTCTCATGTCCTCGTAGCCTTCACGTCATAGCGAACAACATCCAACCCAGAAGATTAGTGATACTAGCAAATTTAGAAATAAAGTGAATTCTGCCTGATGTAACTCTTTCTTAACAGCACCATTTACTATCAGTTCGACAATTTGCTCTACATTAAGTACATGTGAACAAATCTACAGCTATTTGTCCAAGTCATGTGCCGGTTTAATGATGATGAAGCTGTTATAATTAATCCCCAAATCACTTCCTGTATGTAAAGGAGATGAAAATACCTGCAACAGAAAATTTGACTTAAATTTATCTGACGATTAGAAACACGACTAGTGGAAATGAATGTTGACTTGGATTTTATGGATTTGTAAATGACCCTCTGTTTGTCAGTGTGACCAAAAAGTCAGTTAATGTAGGTTTAAAGTCTCCAAATGACATTTCTGCACTTCATGGACTCAAGTGTGCAGATGTGTTCATCTGAAGGTTCCCTAAAGTCCTTTCACCCATCCACCCATAAAGACCACTGATGAAAGATTATATTGTCGAACTATTTCTAAGATAAAGAATAAACTTTAATGGTCATTTGTCAGTTTTTTTTTCTCTCAAGAGAAATTGAAACTTTAATTTTCCACATGTACTTTAAAACTTACTTTAATATCACGAACTGACGGAGAGTACAGCATGGCATCAGACCTCTGAAAAGGGGCAGGGAAAATGAAAACAAATGATACAAACGAGGCTTTATAGAAAAAACTATGCATAAAAAGGATAGATGGCAGGAAAGTCAAAACAATCACAAAATGATGATGCTTCTGACATTATAAATAAATATTGTTATCATAAGTATATCAAAAAAATAAATAAATAGCCAAGTTCTAATTTTATTGGGTACCTTCTCTCACCTCAATGCTCTTAGTTATCTTCTTCACACATTCCTGCAGTGACTCTGTATTAGAGGCCGCACACATTGAAATGTTCAAGATGCTTTAAGAGAGAAAAGACAGTTATTACAATTAATTCATTTATTATAAAAATGTGGACAAGTCTTTTTTCCAACAACAGTTGCCTTAAACTGTCTAAAGTGAAACATCTGTGGATGCGTGGAAACTGTGGGACAGCGTCCAGTATTAACAAACCAATGTCAAGTTGTTAAGCATTTTTAGCGTTAAACTCAATATTATCAGTTCTGATGAACTGTATGTGCAAAATTATGTTTTTAATGTCCCATTTGCCCATTCTACATTTTTCATTTGAAAAATCTAAAATGGACAATATGAAAGTAAAAAGCATTATTCTTTACAGCTACACTATGGATTGTAGAAAAATTCCTTTGTTTAGATAAATTTTGAAAAATGAGTCGCACACTGTATGCCTACCTCAGAAGTAAGAAACAAAGCCACACCTGAATTTTGTGGCTCTCTCGGCACAGCTTACAGGTTTGCTCGAACTGGTTGCCTTTCTAGGAATCATGAAAGGAAATGTTAGATGGTCATCCTTCAGGTTGGAATTTGAATGAGACTGTAGTCAGACTTCAGGTTCACGCTGTATTTCAAACATGATTTAAATCCTCTCTGGATTCACTGCATTGATTCAATTAATGGCTGTTAGTTTGAGGTGTGTGTTTTACTGTCCCGTACACTATAGTGATCATTTGAGTTTCAAAATAGCTGCCAGTTTTAATGGTCTGTCGACTGACTAATCGATGAATTGCTTTGCGTTATTGTCTGATGACTTAAACATGACGTAATGCAGCGTGTTTAACGTGCTGATAAATCATAAAACATAATCATTTAACACCAAGTTTAGCATTTTAAATTATCAGCCGTTTGTTTTTTTTTCGATTGAAATCAGATGTTCTGCTACCGTAAACTCCTGTTTGCATTCTTTTGAGTCTTTTCTCTTCTATTAACACACAAATTTAAAATGTTGCCTTAATATTTGCCCTCATCTTTCTCGCTACCACTCCTCATAGACTCTTCAATCCAATCCAGAATCTCTGTCACAGCAAAAACCAAAACCAAAACAATCTGCATATCAGTAGATTCATATCAGCAGGCATATTTTCAAGCTTTTCTTAGCCGAGCTGATTCCACAACATCATCTTGAGTTTGAAGTCTTAACTTGGGCCTGGATGGGCCTTTCAATGTGACCAAAGAGTCAGTAAAGAGTCCCATCTATTGCAGACAACCTGCTGTCACCTTGCACTTATACTGGCAGTTCAGGTTTATTTATGGACTGGAAACCACAGCTATTTTGTACTGTGAATGGCATGTTGTCACAAATGTTGGGGCACACCTCAATGTGAGGAAGTTTACAAAAACGACGACGAAAACTGCATTCTCTATTATTTTGGACTTCCTGACAGAAAATACTTTTGAAATATCAACTTTTTTTTAAAATCCCAAACCCAATATCAATTTACTAAAAGCTCAGGAGGAGAAAACTGATTGAGAGAAATGAGGCAAACTGCTTATTCCCAAACACTCACGCATGAATTAGATGGGCAGATGTTTGTGTTCTTTCTCCAAGTCATCCATCAATCAGGCAAACAGAAGGAGGAGCTTGTTGAACTGAGTCTCCCCCCAATGACTCTGAACTGAAAGTGAAACTGACCCTCTGACACCGCTCAGGTTACTGTTTGCTTTTAAGCAAATCAGAGTAATGGTTAACGTTTCAGCCTCAACAGGTGAAATGGCACCCCGGGGCCGTGCCATGTCACACCTCCGGCCTCTAACCCGCCAACACGTGTCCACTCGGGACAAGTTTGTTGCGACTAATGAAATTGCAACCTGTCGGAGTTCAGACCGGAGGTACGTCAGACTACAGGTCGGTCCGACAGCTTCATCTTTGGTCTTACATCCCAGACAAATCCACACACATTAACACAAGCATAAACACGCGCCCGCAGAGTGCTCTTACCGCGCGCGGGGCTCCGGGGCATGCGGTCTTTACGAGGATCGCCGGTTGCGCAGTCATTAAGTCTGTCATCGGCTCGGCGGCTGCTGGAGCTCTCCTGTCCGGCGGAGCAGCGGCAGAAGTTCGAATTTTTGCATCTCACTTGTGTTAATAAAGCTGCTGTGTCTCATTGGCCCGCGTCCAGATGTGAGTCCCGGCTGCCTGAGCTCAGATCTGGTCCCTCAGATCGGGACCTCCACGCCCTGATCGGCTCAGCAGCTCGACTACACTCCTCCTCTGATTCGTCACTTCATGTCTACGGTCGGCTTTACGTCCGGCCGCCGCTCTCTCCGCTCTTTGCAGACTTTAAGCCCTCAAGTTATAAGAAGCGCTCGTTTGAAAAGGCGCAGTCAGAAGGTGTTACTGTCGGTCTGAGCTGAAGCAGGACAGACAGATCAGGGAAGCTGTGAGGTTGTTTCTGCAGACCTTTGCGTTGCACTGCTCAGTAATCCTCCAGTCAGCCACACATGATCAGGATCCTAACTCTTCATCTGTGTCTGGTCTGGGCAGAGTTGTTATACTGTGAAGCCCGGTGTCAGCTGGCCGGGGACTCATTATGAGGAAGTTTGTGATGATTTAAGCAACTAAAAGAAACATAAACCAATGACGTTACAAACCTATTTCAAGTTGCTGTCATTACTGTTTACATAAACTAGTGACAAATCGAAACTCGGTTTCAGCTTGTGGTCACACGGAAGCCCACATTATTTTCACATTTCAGTGTTTTTCCCCTCAATAGCACCAATATCTGCTATCTGCTTTCAGCTAACACAACCTAAACTCTCTCTCTCTCTCTCTCTCTCTCTATATATATATATATATATGATTGTTAAGTGCAAGGCGACAGCAGGTTGTCTGCAATAGATTGGACACTTTACTGACTCTGTGGTCACATTTAAAGGCCCATGTTAAGACTTCAATATATATATATATATATATATATATATATATATTATTTTTTAAGTGATGGTTAAAAGATAAATCACGTGTGACAGACCCATTCAACTCCAACAGTTTTATTTTGAAAACTGAAGAGACCATTAAAAGAAAAGTTTGATGTAGAAGATTGATTGGTGTCTTGCTGTGGGGCTTCACATCTAAACTAACTGAATCCCCCTCATCCTTCTTTCCCTGAAGCTGCAGTGACATTCAGGTAGCAGGTCTGTCCTGCTGCAGAAACATGGAAGGGTCTGTGGAAGAGGACCTGGTCCCCATGTAGATCTGAAAGGATGTTTTTAAGCCAACAAAATTCCAATTTCAGATCACTGTAAACTGATAGAAACATAATTTTCAGGACAATATTTAATTTCTGCCAAGACAGCCCCCAAATCATGCAGTGAGAAGAAACATTAATGTAAAATAGAAAACTTAAACTGGGAAAAGTTATTTAGAAAACAGCGACTGTTCCAGTTTCAGGTTGTATATTTTCATATAAAACTGTTCACCAAATCAAAAAGAGCTTTGTAGCTAATCGGACTCCCGCACATTAAGTCAGCCTTATACATTCTGGGTACGCCTGATTATCAAAAACAAAACAATATTTTTTGGTGCTAACTGGATGTTTCCTCAACATTTAGTATAAAAACTGTCAAATAACACTTGACAATAAATCACTTAGTCAACTTCTGATTCAAACCGGTTCTCATC
Source organism: Remorina albescens (assembly GCA_034769265.1). Lineage (NCBI taxonomy): Eukaryota > Metazoa > Chordata > Actinopteri > Carangiformes > Echeneidae > Remorina > Remorina albescens. The sequence goes on from CM068487.1 coordinate 6,271,090, forward strand.
AGTTATTTGAGCTTTATTTTTGATTTTTTCACTTCCTGTACATTTGTATTCCTCATAAGTACAGTATTGAAATAAGTACAGAAACCTTGGTATTGTATCCACATTTTGAGGACGTGCCTCTACTGAGCAGCATCAGGATCTAATGTACAGAACCAAGACTTTCCAGTTTCTGCCTGAATTCAGGCAGTAGTCCCGTCCAATTTAAGAGCAGCCAGGGAATCAGCAGCAGTTTCTTCTTCAGTCTCTTCATCCTCTTCTTCCTCTTCGTCTTCCTCCTCCTCCTCTTCATCCTCCTCCTCGTACTCATCTTCCTCGTCGTCATCCTCTTCTCCATAGTCATCCTGTTGGCCTCCACCTCCAGATGCTAAGTTCTTCCAGTAGGAGTCGTACCCCGACGCTCCGTCATCGTAATCGTCGTAATCGTCACCGCCAGCCTGGCGGCCAAATTTCAGAGTGCGAGCTGCGGGGGAACCAATGATCGGGAATTAGCTCTGAATTTATTTACTGGGACAGTGACGCAATAAAATCATGTGGCATACATTTTGTGTTTCTGTGTTTCTTAGAAAATGATTAATGGTTTAAAAACAGAGTTCAATTTTAGACAGTCCAAGTGTGTAGCTCTCTTAACTCTGTCTTTTGAAAACACTGAATATGACACAAATAAATATATCTGATTGTTAATTTTTCCATTTGTTATAATGACTGTTCAAACACTCCAATAGGTTATAAAATGAAAATTTTTATAACCAAAATAAAATGAGATCATTGTTATAACTCTTACAACAAATTACCGATTTTAAATGTGAATTTTGTGGACTGAATGTTGTAAGACTGCTCAGTATCACCTGACCGTACAAATATTTAAACATTCACGAAACAAACTATTTAGCTGGGTTTTTTTTTTACCTTAACTCTGGTATTGTATGTACTGTGTAATGAAAATGTAAATATTGTAAAGCCTTTTGTGAGTAACTACACATACCAGATATATAATAACACTTTCAACAGAGCTCTTTGAGAAGACACTGCTATATCATTCCTTGTGTCACTTTTCTATGCTGATAATAGTTAAATTACAGCAAAGAGCTCCTCTATCCTGAGGCCAACAGGCTCTTTGATTTGGCAGATTTTATCATGTATCCTTTACCACCAAATTATTATTTCAAAGCTGTAGAATAAACCCTGAAGCTCAGTCAATGTTATCACATGATACGTTGTTTTAATTGCAATTCTGAATTGTTGTAACTGAAATTTTCATACAGGATCTATTTAAAAATAGTTTGGTCAGTTATATTTAGTTCATAAACAGTAAAAAAAAATAAGTTAATATCACAATAATCTACAAGGAAGGAATTAGATAATATGTACCAAGACTAGATGACCAACTGTGCAAGTTATTTAACCTTTTGGTAGGGAAAAAAAAGAACCTGAAGAATGCCCCTGATTTTGTTCCCTTTCGTTTTCTTAAAAGCATTACTCAACAGGAAATTTATAATTACAGCAGCTTCCTCCTAAATTTACTGGAAGAAAAAAAATGTACTCACTGGACATGCTGAGGTCTTTGGTCTCCTGCGTTTCGTGGCCACATTTGGGACACGGCGGAGCTTTTCCCTTCTCTTGTTTGAAAACCTTACTCTTGGCGTGGTCGTCACAGTAACAGGCCTGAGGGGTCAGAGGTGAACTGAAGTTAAAATACTGTTGTGGCACAAAGGTGGATTGAAGGAGGATTCAGATGGTCGAGACACAGGTGTCAGATGGGGAATCTCTTTATTGACAGTGGCCCTACTAACAACGTAGTCAGAGACAAAACCTCCATTACAGAACGTGACATGCCTTTTTATACTAAAGACAGGCTGTGTGTGTGTATTGGGTGGATAGCCTTCATCCTTTTAGGCAATCTCAGCTTCCACAGAAGGGGGAAAACATTTCTCAAATTCACTTATCTTGAACTTTTGGCCATGTTGGTCACGCAACACTATGTGTATTGGTGCACCTTTCTCTTTCCCAAAACTCCAGACGTTTTTTGTAATTGTTGCTCTGACCTGTTCTATGCCAGTATAGGTCATGGTGACTCCTGAGAAAGAAAAGGCCCCTGGACCCTATCACTCCCCTACAATACCCACATGAAAATAATAAACAGGATTTAGAGTTTCTTCAGTCTTCATACCCCTTCACTTTTAACACACTTAAGGTACAATTCAAACAAGCCAGATCAAAGGAAAGGCCGAATATAAAGGCATACTTTCTAAAGCTTTGTTTGTTCCCCAGAATAGAGCAGACTTAGGAACTGAAATTAAAACTCGATCAGAGAGTTGACCAACAAGCCAATGACCAATCTGCAGAGATGTGAAAACCTGCTGTAATGAAGGCCGTCTGACCTGAAATCGATCAAACAGTGTTGAAGTGGCTGGGTGGGAGCCATTGCAAGTCAAAGTCAAATGACAGACGTAGCTTCAAACACTATATTTGATAGGTAAAGGTCATATGCAGGTTGATAGCATCCTGACAGTGAAACACAGAGCTCCCAGCATGCAAGGGAGACTTGGCAGAATTTAAGGAAGACTGAATGCAGAAAATAAAAAGAAAAGATTAAAACCTGCTCCATGTCACCTGAGACTGGGGGAATAGGTTCCCTATTTGCACAAAGATTCAAAGCCAACAGCGGAAAACAAGAGTCCTGGCCAAAAACCAAGGCTTAAAGCTGGTGGAAGTTGGAAGGATCTTCCTATTGATGCAGAGTTTATAAGCGTGTTTTCATGTTGTCCGTTTGGCTTATTGGGAGGGGCAAAAATAGCAAATTTATCCATTTACAGTAAAATTTATAACATGGTCAGTATGAATACTCTTTTCTGATTGGTCGGCAGGTGTGCATTAAAACCGTTTTATGCCACGTAGTTCGGCTAAACTTTGTAGGCTAACTGCTCTAAATTCATCCGCGCCTGTAACCATAGCAACATAACGAGCCCAGTTTTATTTTTATTTTATATATATCATTTTATAAACAATAACCACAATGTGGAATAATTCTGACCTAAATCAAGCTTAATTTTAACTTTTAATGGCCTACTTTGGGCTTTGTTACAGCGATTGAGCCACAGTGCTCATCCTGTCCTACTGTGACTGGCGTGGTTGTAAAAGGGACTAGTTTTTTCCTTCTCATGACAATGGTAAGCTCTTGCTTCAAAAACTTTCGATTTTGAGTGCAAAACTTTCACCAAAAGTTGGCGAATGCTTTTATTCCTATATTCTTGGAAAATGACCATGGTATAAGCGGGTTAATCCACGAGTAGGTGTGCTTCAAACGGTTTTAATGCACGACGTGGAGGCGAAGAACTACCCGACGCACAGCCCTTAATATTAAGCTGCATTCTCATCACTGCAGTATAATAACTTCTGTGACATACACATCTGACTGAGCGAACGTTCAGAGATCATTTGGCTGAACTAAACACTCAAACCCCAGTAAAGGTTAAAAAAAAAAAGAGGAAAATCTTTGTCTGGAAATAATTTCAGCCTCATTTGAGAGGTTTTAAATAATCTGAGTGGAGCAATATTTTTCTGTGCTTTAACTGGAAACTCCTATGCATTAATCTTTTGTTTAAATAACACATTTACTGCCTGCCAAGTATAGTTTCTGTTCTGAAACAAACCAAAAGCAAATACAATTGAAGAGAAAACATTTTTAGGAAATGGGCGTTTTAATCCTTTACTGTGGGAACAATTAAGATGAGCTGGTACAATGGGAGTGTGAGTTCTATTTCAATGCTCAGTTCAGCCTTAAAATCACAGGAACTTGGTCACAGTTTTGACCCGCCTCTGTATAGCACAATAGAATTCAATGGCAATAAAATAATAAAACACCTGTCTGTAAAAGGTAACATAACCTTCACAAAGGAGGATTATTGGAAGACTGTTGTTCACATCACATTTAGTTCAGCTAGGTGTACCTAATAAACTGTGTGTTCTCCTCACCTTACAGCGCAGGCACGAGTGTTGCCCCAACCTATTACAGGAAACACCTAAAATTGTGTGGGACAAAAGGGAAAAGACTATAATCAAGTTTTTGCTCTACACTCAAGTTATTCTGCTGTGGAACAAATATACTTTATTAACCCCTTTAACCACAAAATGACAATGATAACAATCGGAAAGGGAAGCTCAATCACTCACACTTGAATGTTTCTGCTTGAAGGACTTGGCAGCTTGCCTGGTGCTCAAACTGATCATCCTCACACAAGAAGTTTCGACAGAAGGAGCAGCGGAAGATTCGCCCTCCTGACAAGACAGTTAAAGGAGACGGTGGGGATTTTTACTGTGACACTGACGCAGGAGGGCGAGTTTCAACCAAAAGTTCAAGCTCTTACCGTGATCCCAAACGCTGCGTTCACACTCAATGCAGTCAGCATCGGTCAGGGGACATGCACAGGCGTGAGTGCTCAGACATTTCCTACCGTGGCACACCCAAGCTTCACAGAAGTCACACACTGCCCCCTTGTGATAAAGAATTGAAAAGAAAATAAAAACTGATTTGGAAGTATGCTTTTCAAAGTGCTAATGTAAATTCATTCAGTTTGGATTGCCATTAAATTAGAATTTTGGTCAAAGCCTTTCATTCATGTTGAATTATGAAAGCAAACTGCGGGTGTAAGGCATATATACTGCTCACTTAACAATTTACTGTACTTCCTGTATCTGTGTCATATCATTATTCTGCTGTCCATCTGATACTACGTGGTGAACGTGTTATATCCACATCACTGATAGTCAATACTATAATTATTATGTCACGAGTGTACTTGTATAACCATGCAATATGATACAAAGTGCACAAGTGTGACTGTAGATAATTCCTCTCTACTGATTACTAACTTTATCACAATTGTGGTGGATATTTGTGCTGAGTAGATAATTCATACACATTTCTAAGTTTTTAACAGTGCTAAAGTTTGTACATATTACCTGCACAATCTCACTCACTTAGTATTTACTGTATACTATGTTCATTACATTGTATTTCAAGCCTATTTCAGTGCAGAACAAGGTAACTTTTACCGTCACCCGTATTTTGTCTTCAATTAAATCAATTGCCAATTTGAAAACAGACATAAACAAACTGCAAACACAATAAAAACAGAAACCACACATAATAAAAACATAGTCAAACAGTCCTCATTAGGACGCCACACAAAGAGGCCCTCTTGTCATGTTTAAACATTTTAAGAAATGTTGTAAACTCACCACCATGGCCATCCCAGTGCTGTGGATCCCTGGATGTTTGATAACACAGTCTGAAGACTTCATGCACTTGGTTTTGCCTAACAATAGGGACATTTGAAATGTAGTAGTTTAATCAGGCATCACAAACCTATTTCAGTGCTGTGATTTTAGCTTGTTTCATTTCTTTATGATGGTGAATCTTTATGCAGGAATGATCTGGAATTGTTTTCTATCAAAGATGTTGCCACAAAGAGACACTGAAGTGGAATACTTTCAACATCTACATTCGTTACAAACCCAGTGGATGTTGAAGCACATGGTGTTTTACCGTACCTGACAGGAAGGGTCTCACACATAATTAGGTCAAGATGCATTATGTGAAATGCCCATGGATGGAAATAAAAGATTTGAATGAAAGATATAGACAGTATATTTACAGTTCATGTTATGGGCATTTGTTGGTCTCCCGGCGATGTCCATATACACCCCTGGTCTGGAAGCACATAGCTCCTAAGAGCTGCTCTGTTTGTGTTATAAGGTGTTGACTATCTGACAGTCTGATTCAAGAGAGAGTAAGAAATTGTGAACTAGTGTCAACATCCATAAAGCTGCATGTTCTCACTAGGAACCGATTTTTATGGTTTGTGACTGATGACACACCAGGCTTGTTTGCAACAACCAGTTCACAAATAGCAACATGAAACTTCTGCCCCAGTATACATCCCGGTTCCACAGCCTGAGTATGGCCCATATACTTCCACATTTGGGTGGAACCTCCAGTGCTGACAAACACTGTGCTGGGAGGATTTTCTTTGTGTGCAGGATGCGGAAGTAGCTTCTGACCGTCAGGCTGTGAGTGGATTGTGGACTCAGGGCATATACTGGGCCAGAAGAAACACAAGCATCTAAACCAAATGTAGGCCACCTGGGTTAGTGGCAGGCATATGCTCCACCCCTCTGTCACTCAGAGCAGCCTCACCTTCCATTAATCCTAACTCATAGCCCTAAGAAAATTTCACCCATTAAGCTATCAACAAATTGCTTCTGGAGACCTTTGGCAACTAAAGGGAGTGTTCCCAAACACAGGGTGTGTGAAGCCAAAGACAGACACGTTTCTTCTCAGAACATTGAAAAATTACTAAACAGAGCATCAGTCTTTATTAATGAAAATATTACATCTACAGCCTGTTTGTAAACATTTACGTCTTCATCTGCAGCCACAGATTTCAGAAAAGGTTGAGGCTGATCATCATATTGATGATTTTTTGACCTATTCACAGTCATGGCGAATCCTTTAAAAAGTGATCTTTTAACACAGTTACTCACCACACTGAGCGCAGACAGGCAGCTTCTGCACTGAGTTACAGAAGTAACAGAAAGCTCTGTTCTTCTGTTTCCTGACCGGCGTGAGTACAGAGGAAATAAAAACATGTGTGTGTTAACTGCACAACCAGCGACAGTCCGCATGTTGTTGTATCTGAAAATGTGCAGCACAGTAAACAACAGTAACTTACCTCTGACATTTGTCACACTCCTGCAAAACAGACCACAATAAGGACAACGCAGTAAGACACAGAGAATAGTAGCAGACTGTGATGTGTTAGCATCAACTACCATTATTATTATTATTATTATGGTCTGTTCACCATGTTGGCGTTGCAGGGGTGTTTGGCCACATCTACATGCTCCCGGTTGGCTCGGCTCTGTTTCTCTCGCTCTTTTCGGCTCTCGGCCTTTTTCCGGGCTCCGGTCTTCTTCTTCGGCATCAGTGCGGGTTTATCTCACAGGAAACCAGCCAATCTGTCGCAATTCACAGGCGAGGACCTCCCCAAGTGTCGGTCAGTAACACAATAAAACACCGAAGACCAGGCCGGGGAGTGGATCAACAGCAATATGTGACGGACTGAAGTCCTAAAGTTTGTCCGGTCTTGTTGCCGGTTAGCTGCTCGGTGGATAAACCTGCAGGAGAAACCGGTTTGAAATCCGGTTCAGACTAAATAAAAGAAGAATAAATGTTAAAACCCGTTGTCAAGAAACATTTACGTGTCTTATTTGCGATTTTTTTTTTTTTTTGATTACCGTAAGGATCAGCACTGCCACAGCAGTTGGGTTCGACGAGTAAATCTGACCGGACTGAAACGCAGTGTGATCTCGTGGTTCCTAGGCTCGTCTGTGTTACAACAAGCAAAAAAATCAAAGTAAAAATAAAATAAAAGAAAACTTTTTATTTAAAAAAACATACTACAGTATAGCATATAGGCAAATAACGCGAAACGCAGTCATGTTAAAGTTCCATTTGTTGGCACTAATGTCAAGTAAAGTAAGGAGTCTTTGACTCTACTTGTAACCGTCATCTCTGATTTCTATTCTTCGGCCCCATCTTAAGTAAACACTGAGCAGCTCTCAGAGATTTTTTTTTAATTATCTGGCAATGACACTTTGTAAAGCTTTAACAGTATACAAATATATGAACAATTAATCTTGCCATTTGAGTAAATTGTACGTTTAAATTATGCATAGCAAATGCACAACACCTAAATAAACACAAAATTACTCGTGATATAGGTCATAGTAGAGACCTATATCAAAGGGCACTAATAGCGGGTTTAATGACGTATAGGGATTGAATCCGTTTTTTCTTAATTATTATTTTGAATGCGAAGACAAACAGAGCACCAACCACCGCATCATCTTGCAGTAATAAGCTTTTGACACACAGAGACACATCCCGAGGCCAGTCTCAGGTTGTAATTCATAAACACGGTGATTATCTGAGCCACAAATTTACATGATTGATGACAAATTTAGTTGGTCCACATGCCACAGGGCGACAAGCCCCTTGACCACGCCCAGGTCACGTGTTGACAGCGGGAGAGCCAATCCCGAGAGAGAACGGGAAACAGCTGACGGCGAACAACAACACACAGCGTCCTCTTTTTCTGCAGGTTGTGTTGTGCAGTTTGTTCCTGTGCACGTTGCACACAGTCTCTACCAGCCTCCCCTTTCTGTGAGGACCGGATCATGCATTTCTAACCGGCGGCTGGTTGTGAGTGAGGGACGCGCTGCTGCTGAGGGAAGCCCGGAGCTCGCCATCCATCTCCGGCCGCAATGGCACCGACCCTGATCCGAGCTTGCCGCAGTCTGGCTCTCTCGACGTGGCTGCTGTCGTTCTGCTTCGTGCACCTGCTGTGTCTGGACTTCACGGTGGCCGAGAAGGAGGAGTGGTACACGGCTTTTGTCAACATCACCTACCTGGACCCGGTCACTTCGGAGGTCAGGACGGAGAGAAGTGAGTGCGGCCGCTACGGAGAGCACTCGCCCAAGAAGGAAGCCCGAGGTCTGGTTCTGGTCCCGTCCCTCCTGCAGGACAGACAGGCGTGCGACCCCCATGTCAGGTTCTCCCCCGTGTCCCCCAACACCGCCTGGGTGGCGCTGGTGGCTGCGGGAAACTGCACATACAGAGAGAAAATCCGTAACGTTGCAAACCTGAACGCCTCTGCTGTCGTCATCTACAATGTGGGCTCCGGCAGCGCCAACGACACCATCACGATGCCCCATCCAGGTAGGACATCACCTGTCTCCCCCTCAGCAGGTCGATCCCTGTTGGTCCTACTGTTTGTGCTGCAGCCGGGTCTTTTTTTATTCCCAGTCTCTGTAAGTAGTCCACTCCTCAGGTGTCCAGTCAAGTGTCACACAGGCCTCAGCAATAATGTCAGTTCATGCTTGGATGTTGATACTTTTGGCCAAGATTGGTGATTTTCAGTCTCCCTGTTGCATCAGTGTGATCACTTGAACAGTTAGTGATAATGTGCAGAAACAAAGTGAGTCCCCAAACAGACATGCTGACATCCACTGTATAGATCTGCTGTATTTGTTAACTGATGGTTGACAGTAAGTGGAGGCTGTATGCAACTGGAGCTAGATCAAGTTTGCATACCCAAAACTGTTCCATTTTCGAATCCTTGCTCCCAGAGAAATGAGCGAGAAATGAGCGTCTCTTTAAACGGTGGGTGGTATCAAAATGTTAAATGTCTGTTGAGACAAGGAACCCTGAACCCCATTGCTTGACATTGTTGGACACTTGCGCGTACAGACACACATTGGTTGGAAATACAACCGTACTGAAGTTTGGTGTCGAGCCCTGTTGGATTTTAATGCATCTCAGTGAACATACCCTGTAAATGCATATTCTAAAACTGACTCAGAACTAGACATCACTGAACACACAGCGTCCTGATTCAAATTAAACTTCTTTCGCTGAGTTTGTTTGCCAGTAAGTGGTTTTCCGTAATAATGTGATGCCTTGGTGATGTTTATGAGAAGGGTTTTATTTGTTTGTTCAGTCCAGAGCCCCCTTTCCCGCTTAACTTGTGTTTTCATTGGAACTGTGCTCTCAGTCTGGTGCTAGTTTTCATAAAGGTGTGGCTGACCTGAGCAGCATACCTGTGTCAGACAACAGCACAATGTATGAAGTCTATATGGCAAAAAGATCAGTACAAAAACAGAGGTTTAAATAAAAAAAAAAACATGTAGAGAGCTAATAGCTGAGGGCCATTTTCTACTAAAGAGTCAGACACAGGTCAAAATCAACCGATCCCTTATAATCAATGCATGACACTTAAATTCAGTGACTTTCCTGACACTGCAGATCAAACATTAGTCTACCATTTTTAAAATGTCGCACTACATCATCTCTATTTAGACACCACGCCACTCGATGCACTCACCACTTAAAAGCACTCTTCCAGGCAGCTGCTAACAGCATATACATTTTTTTAATTATTATTTCTTAAGGGTTTTTTATTGAGGAAGTGGCAGAAAGGGGGACAGGGAGAGAGAGAAGGGGAAGGACCTGCAGCACAGGTCCCGAGTTGAAATCGAACCCAGGGCGCTGCCATAACATGGCATGTGCTAGGCACTCACCCACCCTCAGTGTCCAGCAAAAAAATTTTTAGAACTCACTGTAAACTGGTACTTGACAAACTAACTGAGTGGCCGGTGAAAATGGTGAAGCATTAAGTAGCTGATGAGATCTTTTCCTTCGGAGTTTAAAGAGATGAAAACTGATCCTATAGGAGAGCGAATGCCAGACTTGCATACGCCAAGTTCTCCTGCACATGATTCAGCTGAACATTAACATGGCTCCATGTCAGCTGGTTGTTTAAATATACAACTGTTGGCTCAGTGGTTTGGCACAACAAACATTTAAAGCGTGTTCATTGCCTGTTCCGTTTCCCCCATCTGCCTGTTGCATGTCCTCCCCCACTCATCAGCTAATGCAGTTAGGTGCAGCTTCCTCTTAAGTATTTTTATTCAGCTCTCCTATGTAACATTGAATATTTTTCCATAAATATATTGCTATTTTTATTTAAATAGAGTGTCAGCCAGTATGTCTGTTGAGGGAATCTACAGTATTTGACCAATGACCCTCCTTTACTCCTCTGCTCTTGAGGCAGGAAACAAAGGTTTCCCGGTTTACCTGCAGCAAAAGAGCAAAGAAACCAGATTCGCTTTGAGCAGGAGAGACAGGGAAGGCAGCCATCAGAGCTGGGATGATGAATGATGGAGCGTTTAACGGCAAAACCCTCTTCCTGTGTGTAAAAATCACAACCATGAGGAACTTTAAAGCGGGAAACGTACTGCACTATTGGCCACAGAGCAGACCTGATGGCTTCATCTTTGTATTTACATACACACATAAGGGTGCTATCAAGCTTCTTATATTAACTCTAATAATTCTTCCTAAAATGTTCCTTTATTCCAATAAACATTGGAGATAATACATACCCCCTTACAGTGCAGTCCATTTTGTGTGACTGTCAGGTATGATTGCTTTAAGTGGTTATCAGTTAACTCTTTGGTCACCGTGGCCCTGCCCTTGGCACCTTATCCAAATAAACTGACTGTTGCCTACAAAAATACCCCACTCTGTATTTATTCCTGCATACCTCCTAATTTTTAGCCCTGTGGGAGTGAAAGCATAGATCTCTTCACAAGATTAACCTCAGTCTCAGACGTTGCCCTCCTGTTTTAGAGGCAGCTATTTTTGTCCACTCTGACTACGTCACAGTGAACAGAAGGAGATAAGAGTCAAGGCTTAGGGAAACATCACACACCTTATTGTGCCTTTCTTTATTTCTGCTGGCTGTCAGGCCGAAGCTGCCATTAGCTGTTGAATGAATGCAACAGTTGCCTGTTCACATCAGGCAGTCTGATTTTTATCTTGTATATGCAAAGGCATTTAATGCCTCAGGGCAATTTGCCTTCCACTCCATATGGTTTCACTTGATTGTGTGTTGCTGCATGTATGCTCATACTGTATCATTTATTTACATCACCAGATTCTCCCTCAACTAACCTGTTTTTCTGGGCAAAACGGCTCATATAGCTTTTGATCAACATTCATTCTCGATACCAAATGGTTTCCTTTCTTAGATATTTTTGTCAGTGAGAAGGAGATAGCCAAAAACTGTAATGAAGAGATGTGACAGCCAGTGGCTTTAGGTTCTGTAGATGTTGTGTTCAGCAGGGAATTAACATCTGTTTGCTATCCTAACACGAGCTTTTGTTTTTTCATTGTTTGTTGCAGGGTTTGTTTTAGAGGCTCAAATATACATGAACTCATTCTGAAGAAGCAGCCACTGTAATACGCAAATAAACTTTTGTGTTGACAGTCAGAATACTGTGAACTGGATCGGTGTGTGTAGGGTTACGGTTCTTTTACATTATGGTAGTTTACACATAAAGAACCATTTTACTCACTTTGCATCACAATGCATGGTTACCTCAAATTCATTTGTTCAGTTGTTTAAAAAGCCCCCCATCCCTCTAAAATATTTACTTATTGATTAAAATCAACATCTCGGGATCCATTTCTTAAGGAATTAAATTACAAAAATGTTTTGTTTATTACTAAGAAACTATCTGCGCTGATTTATATGGTTGTCCGTGAAAATGAAATGCACTAAAAGATAGACTGCTAGACTTTGGTCATATAAAACACAGCAGCTGTGCAGATTTTACAACAGGCCTGTTACATAAAAGGATTTATGAGCCTGAAAGTAATAATGCATTGCAGCTACACTTTGAAAATATACCCTATCTGTTGAACTCAAAGCCTTTAACTCCTCTGGAATCACCATCTTTTCTGTCAATGCTAATAGGCTCCCCCTGACAGAATCACCTTGGTCTACGGTGATAAAACAGCTCTGAGCAATACACAAAGATTTGTCACAGCAAGGTGTGTCTGACAGGCTGCACAGTAGCTCCTGTTGTTAATGGCAGGTTCAATAAAGCTGCTCGTTATGCTTGCTGATAGAGTGAGAGAGGCACTGGCGGGAACCACAATTATAAATAGGCAGCAGAGGGAAGTATGACGTAACAGTGCTCAGGCTGATGCAGAAATCATCAACCCAACCTGTAAAGATGAGTGTTCAAATTTATTATTTTTTTTATTCCAACTGATACTAAATTTTAGAGTCTCAATTTCAGTATTTAAGAGTTTAAAGCTTCAATCTTTGCCTTTTGGTTGTTGTTGTTTTGTTTTTTGTTTTTTTTTTGAAAGAAAAACTGCAACTTTCATCAGATTGCAAAGTCACGCTCACAAATTACAAAAATGGACTACAAAAATGTAGAAATATATCTCTGGTAACATAATGTTGGCACATGGTATGAACTCAAATTCAAAATATGGGCATCTTTCAGGTGCAGGTGTTCAGTGACTCAATCCTACAAAGTCATATATTGTCCACATCAAGCAAAGCAACAGATGGTAGCTTGTAGGAAGTCTCTGACACTGACAGGGAGGCTTTACTTATTGTGTAAGCTTCCAACAATCTCTCCGGGTCTCCTCACTGAACCAGCAACTGAGTTTTCATGCCTGCTGTGGTATACATTAAAAACCCTCAAGCATTTCCATATTCCTGCAATAATAAAGGAAGCAATAAGTAATAGTATTTTCAGCACAAGCTATTTTTTTCTACTACTAAAACTAATACTACTAAAATGTCAGAGTAAGTGTTCAGAAAAGGTGTTTTTAAATTCATTAAAAATGGCTGAACTGTGTTACCATGTTGATAGTAATGACTGCTACAGTCTGGATTCATCCCCTAAATATAATAACTGGTGCTTCCTTCGTTCCTTTGTGTGTGTGTGTGCGTGTGCGTGTGTGCATGTGTGTGCATGTGTGTGCATGTGTGTGCATGTGTGCGCATGTGTGTGCATGTCTGTGCATGTGTGTGTATGTGTGGGTGCAGGTACAGGTGATGTTGTGGCTATTATGATCCCAGAGCATAAAGGGCGTGAGATCGTGACCTTGCTGGATCAGCACATCTTGGTCTTGTTGCACATCACTATAGGAACCCGCAACTTGCAGAAATATGTGAGCAGAACATCAGTAGTGTTTGTCTCCATCTCCTTCATCGTGCTGATGATCATCTCCCTCGCTTGGCTCGTCTTCTACTACATCCAGAGGTTCCGCTACGCAAACGCACGAGACCGCAACCAGGTACCATGCTCTATTTCTTTCTTCTTCTTCCTTTTTTTTTTTTTTTTTTTTTGTCAAATTAAAACAATACAAATCTCTAAGGATTTGTATATTTGTCTAAAACTGACACCCACTGTGCAGTGCTGCTGTGGTCTCAGTTGAAAACCATTCTGGCCATCTTATCATCAGGAGTTGCTCCTGTTAGATTGTAAGGAGAGGCCAGAATAAGCACAGCTGGGCAAACAGGAATGTGACAAACCAGTGATCCATCAACTGGCTCAATCGCTGGCCTTTTTGAACTAACAGTACGAATGCATGCTTTTGCCATCTCTTTATTATGAATGGCTGCCTCTGTAGCTCTTGTGACGTCTGTAAGGGTAATACATCACTGTGCCTGTTATGGTAGGTGCAGCGGTCATGACAACCACTGTTTGCTTTTTCACTTTAAATTATGTTGATGTAGGGTGTACAAAGAATTCAGCTGTACCAAACAAATCTGCTTTCAATTTATTCCAGAGGCAGCCCAGTAAGGTAAAACAGACTTTGAAGAGTTAGGGCATCCAACCATTGTAAGACTTGCATTACTGTCACCACTCGCCTGTCAAGTCTGTTGATTTGTTGGCATTTTCTTGGTTTATCCATTCCGTCAACATTTCCACATTTTCCATGTTTTGTTTTTTTTTTTAATTATTATTATTATTACGCTCATTCTGCTTTATGCCAAGGAACTGGAAAATATAGTCTGATACATGTGGAATGATCACGTTCATGTCAAAGTTTTGAAAAGGCTCTTGAAATACATTCCACCTGCACAAACATCCCCTGAATTCTCACATTTATCCAGTTTATTGCTATTTCTTCTGGAAATTTATGGGCACATGCACTGAATCATTGGTGTGTTTGTAGGAACATATTCAGGCATATTTTTTTGTCTGGAAGCATTCAGAAAATATATATTTTATTTCATTACTTCATCACATCATTTCATGATATTCTGATCTGTCTTCATATTATTCATTTGGATAAGATGCAGCAGATCGATGTACAGTTTCCCTCTTTCATCTGTCTTACGATGTAGATTTCTATTATAGGTTTTTAACTGGTTTTTATTATCGAGGTTCAACAGTGGTGTTTTACCAGCTGATTGTTTGACTGATTATTTGAAAAAAATCTGAAAGCTGAATTAACTGAAGTTATTTCAATTAGGTTCTAATGCAGTAGGTGTGATGATGAAATATTAATTTCTGACTGCAATGTAAGAGGCAAGACTTGATCTAGACTACTGAAAATTAATCGAAGAAAGTACAAACATTTGCAAACTTTTGACGACTCTCATCACACTGCCTGCACACTGTTGAGTCGGCCATACCTGCAGATCTTGCCATTAATAGAGGTGAGATTTATGCTTTTTGTCTTACAGAGACGTCTCGGGGATGCTGCCAAAAAAGCCATCAGCAAGCTTCAAATACGCACTATTAAGAAAGGAGACAAGGTAACCAATGCATCCCGCACTGCAAACAGAAACTTGAAAGCATATTTAGCCATGCAGTGACTTCAAACACGAGCTTTCAATATGTCTGCAACATTTGAATTATTATTAAATTTGAGAATTCATTGGTCGGGTCATTTTACCCCACTGTGTATGTCTGTGCTTTTTTTGTGTGTGTGTTTTAGGAGACAGAGTCAGACTTTGACAACTGTGCAGTTTGCATTGAGGGCTATAAGCCTAATGATGTTGTGAGGGTATTACCGTGCAGGTGAGATTTGTCTGAACAGTGTTGTACAGAATTTAAAGATGAGACATCTGCATTTGTCTGTTTTGTTGTGCGTGAAAGAAGAACATGTAACGGTAACTGCTGGTATCTCAAAATCCTGTTTAGTAAACCTTTAACTCTGCATTTTAACAGTCATTTGTGGTTGAATTAATCGTATGTGCACTGCCATTTTATTTTGTCAGGCATGTCTTCCATAAACACTGTGTAGACCCCTGGCTACAAGACCACCGCACATGTCCCATGTGTAAAATGAACATCCTCAAAGCGTTAGGAATCCCAGTAAGTTCCTTTTAACTTATTTGGGTCTTCTCGCTGCTCTCGTTTCACATGTCCTGGCTAATCCATCTTTAAATAGCAAAACATGAAAAATGAGGTAGACACATATTATGCATGACAGGAGCTCTAAAGACATCTTTGGCCAATTCCAGCTCAACGCTGACTGCTCAGATGAGCTTCCTCCAGACTATGAGATGTCCGTCAGAGGTCCACCCACCAACCCCATCAGTGGGGCGAGCGACATCACAGTTAATGAGAGCTCAGTAGTCCTTGATCCAGCAGAGAGAACGGAGGGTCTGCAGCAACTCCATTCCGATGCAGAGATAGTGCATCAGGCAGGGGAGAGCCAGATATTAGCCAGCAGTAAGTATAATACAAGTGTATAAACATCCTGAGCATAAGTATCTATAATCTGTATAATCAGTAAGAATCAGTTTTCCAACGGTGTGCTGACACTGTGATTTACTGCTTTCTGTTGGTGTTTTATTCTGGGACCTGAACTAGGCCATCAGACATCTGGTCAGTGTTCCCAAATTCAGATTCTTTTGGGTGTAGCAGGAGGGGAAGAACAGCATTCCCTTTCCAGAGTCACAACTTCAGGGCTATAATGTTAAACCAGGACAGTGATGTAGAGTTATTACATGTATGGAAAGGTTTTTAACATGTATGCTTTAATCTATGTGTTTATCTTGTTGTTGGTATTTGTATGCTTCTGCCTTCAGGGCCTTCAGCAGAACAAAGACTACAAGCAATAGATCTTCATATATTGGTTTTCACTTTCAAGCTAATTAGAATGCAAATTAGGCTTGATATGTCATTTAGTCGCACACTAATGAGCTGACAGCAACGGTGTCACTGACAGGCGTAAGCACAAGGCGAAGTTTCCAGTAGTGGTGGAGAGCAAACCATGTTGCTTCTTTTGCCCTGAATAATAAGAGCTGTAATTAATTACACTGCAGTGATCAGTCTTTCCACAGTCAGTCTCACAAACTTGAGTTGTTGCTGTACAAAACACCTACACACCCGCCAGTCCATCCATCCAGAATAACTGTATTGTTCACTATCTCATCTTAGTAAAACGCATTCGGGGAGCAAAAAAGTGCTTAATATATGTTTTGGTTGTTCAGTCTGTTTCTTGCAGCGCTTAGTTGCATTAAGTCTTTATTATAACTCCTCTTTAGCTTTAAAGGCCTCTCTAGCTATAGTCAGTGTATTTCCTGCAGTAGATCTGGATCAGCATGTTCCCAATTTAGAGGCACAGGTGTGGTATGTAAGTGAGACTGTATCCCACAATGACCCTTAAAATAATGAATTACCTCCTACTCTCCTCAGGTGAACAGCAGCCTCCTCTCAGCAGTGAGTCAGACATGTCCATCACCATGGCCATAGAGGTAGTAGCCATATCTGAAGTAGACCTCTCTGCAGAGCGGGGATGTGATGGGGCCAAATCCTGAGCTAGACAGAGCACAGGAAATAGACTGAATCACCAGAAAAAGATGGAAGAGAGCAAGACAAAGTGATCGGGGGCTTCCAAAGATTCACCGCGTCCTTGGCCACCGGAGAAAGCGACCTCATGAAGATGGGCAAAAAGAGCAATTTAACCCGTAGCAGCAGCACACCACCCTGCTCGGTCTCCACTTGAAGAACAGACTCTCCCCGTGTCCGTAGAGATGTTGCTTGCTCATTTTCTTGCAGTTGCAATTCACCATTTTGTTGGTGAACACAACTTCTCATGTTAAGATGGTTAAGTTCCTGTCCACGTAACTTTTTTCACATCCTTAAAAGAAATATCCGAAATACACACAAAACTAAATAATGTTTCTCCTAGAGTAACTATGACAACCTTAACCTGTCCCCTGGATCAAACATGTGGGAGCAGCGGGGGCTTTTTAATGCCTGAATCCAGCTTTAACTGTGTATAAATATGTGCAGATTGTTAGATTGCTGGATATAAGATCACTGCCAATGAATTAGGAAAATAAGTTTTATGTGATGGCACACAGCACATGTGGAGCCTCTGTCGACTACGTCTTAGGAGTCAGTTGGTGTGAATCTCCCCTACCAGCAATTTTTCAGCTTCACACTTGGATAACATGTTACTATCCCCTGAAAACTTGAAGCATTGGTCATGAAGTACATCAGCCCTCTAGCATTAAGGAGCTGTATGCACACGTTATGCTGTAAATCTTTCTAAATGTAACTGTTACTATTGTGTGGAGACGTTCATTTTGAACTATTTTACTGAACGTACATTCTTGTTGTCGAGAGAAATTAACCAAACGCAAGGTAGATATCTCTGTCCTCACATCTGACAATCATAGCTTGCCACAAGCAGTTCAACGTGATGTCACCCACTGCCCTACTGAAACTGCTGCTGATTTACAAGTTAGCACGACACATGATGTTGGGTCCCCCACTATCTGTCAGTGTTCGTGTTCACACTGCTGCAAAATACAGGCCATAGCAGCCATTACTACCAAACTCTGGCAGTGTGTACGTACTGTAGACAAACATCCTCCTTGTGTCAGGCCAGCTAATATAAATATGTCAGCAAGCCTTTGTGCCAAGTTTATCGGTAGTACCTAAACATTGCTGTTGTGTGGCACTAGATCTGTCACACATTACACAAAACTGAAGGAGTAGCACGAGGGCGTAGAATCAGATGAGTTATATAATTCAAAAGGAGGACTGGGGAAGTGAGGATGGTTTTCATTAGAGTAATTTGATGCTCCAAGCATGGGCTTTTTTTTTTTTTTACCACATGAAAACCTCACCGCATGAATAATGTTTACAATTATGAAAAGTTTAAGGTTTAGGTGTGTCTATAACAAGACAATACATTTTTTGAAAAAATATGTGCACACACCTTAGTGTTTTTGGGGTCTTCAAAGATCTCCATCCATACTGAAAAAGTTTAATACATTTTGTTTGATAAATGCTTGATGTTTACCACACACAAATAAAGGTGAAAGAAAGCAGGTTTTTGTTTGGTCGACTGTAACGACATTCGAAATGAATGAGTATAGAGAACGGTAGGGGTGGAGCAAGGAAGGTCGAATTCTTAATTTTACTCCCACACAAACTATGTTTAGTGAAACTGTTTTCCGAATTTTTTCTGAGGTTTAAAAAATACCAGCTTTGAGTGGATTGGGCTGAAACGGAGAATTAAGGTGCGTTTTGAAGTTTAACCACTTTGTTATTATTATTGGTGTACTCCAAAGCTCTGTCCCAATTTCATCCTATTATTCTAAGCAGGTTTCAGCATCCATTGTTCACATCAGAAAAGCAACAATCACAAGCAATAAAAAATCAGAATACAAACTGAAAAGATTCCGTTTTGAATGGGGAGTATCATTGTCATTGGTCTATTCATATGAATCCTTCCTTTTGTCATGGAATTATGAAGCGTGCAAATTTCTTTTTAACTAAAAAGTACATATTATATCAATGAATACTGAGTACATGCTGTATACAGTTACTAAGTAGTATGGAATTGGGACACAGCTTCAGACTTCCAACGTGATGCTGACTGTTAATCAACATTTATAGTCTGCTGAAGAAATAGTTCTTCAGTTGTCTGTATTCTGTTTGTCAATGCTTACATGCTGAACTCAATCAGCAGGATCTAATACTCTGTTGGACTTCTTCCCTCTCACATTCTTTTGTAGTTACACACTAGAGAAGCGTAGACCCACTGACTCAGCCGATGGAGCCGCTGTAATTTAACTTGTGGTTTTCTCCTCCAGTCACTGTTTCCATTCAGTCCCGGAGCCACCTGGGACACAGTTATGTAACATGCACATGTCACTGAAGGATCATTGGATTTATGGACAAATGTTTCTGGTCTCATGAAGGCGATGGTACTAAAATGGTTGTAATTTTTTTTTTTTTTTTTCTGTCTTCGAATGTATTTTTGTTATTTGCAGCTGCACAGATAGATTTAGTCACTGCACACTAGACATTATTAGTCCGACAGTAGTGATTCACAATGAGATACTGCCTCCAGTTCAAGATCTGGGAAAAAAAAAAAAACAGATTTTAATTGACCTTTAATTTATAGTTAGTTACAAGGTGCATCCTGAACATTTCAACAGACCTGAAATGTGTAGTAGCATTACAGAAGAATTCATGAATGTACATTACTTTGAGAGAACGCAATATGTACTAAAGAGTCTGGTTTATGTCAAACTCTCCATTTTTTTTATTTTTTATTTATTTATTTTGTGTGTGTGTGTGTGTGTGTGGATAAGGTGAAAAAAGAGAGTGATTCCTGCCCACTCAGTATAGATGCTTAAGTCTCAGCCAGCCTAATCTGGACCTTTAAGCCTCAGCATGTTATCAGCTCATTTGATAATGAGATAGCACAATATATATAAGATAACTCACAGCCAGCCAAAGCTATTCCTTCTGCTCTCCTCCTCTTTCCTGTTTGTTCTTTCCTTCCAAAACGCAAACTTGATGGATCTCTCTTATCTAAAACACTGTCTCTATCTGATCATATTAATGGTCAGCCAAGTTACAAAGTAAAGCAAAGCACATTTGTTTTTGGTTCCAGTGACTCAATTCAGGCTGTTCTGCCTCATCAGATGAGTTTGTCTGAAAGTGGATGAAGTCCTTCTTTTTACAGAGCCACCTCAAAATGATATGACAGAGTTTTAAGGTCATTTTTGTCTGTTTAAAGTATTCAAATAACAATTCTCACTCTACAAATAGGACTCACAGAGTTTTAATACACAAATGACTTAAGAGGACAACATATAATTCATACACATTAAATACACTTATAAAAAAAAAAGATTGTTCTCCCTCCCTTTATTTTATGTTTTATAATGTTTCATAAAACAGCTCCTTTCCACACAGATCCACAGTTAATTGTTATGTTTTATATGTTTCCTGGAAATAACTGTATAATTTTCTACAAGTTTTGGGGAGCAGTAGAAATGTCTTAAAATAAAACCTTGATTTATATTCATACACTATTTCTATATTTCTGGAAATGCTGGTATCCTAATCCATAAATTTTATTTTGTACTTATTGAAGGCAAAGCCATATCTGACAGAGATGGTGCTCATACATCATCATCACAAGCATTATATCTTAAAAAGCTGATTTTAATCCCTTGTCCCAGAGAAGTTTTTAATGTCGTCACAACATATCGTATATATATAAAACCTACAGTTTAATGCATGATAGTTATTGCCATATAATGCGTCCAACTTATATACCAAATCAAAAAGAGAACACAAATTTTACAATTAATATAATTCCATTGAAGTTAATGTACATGTTCCACTGTCATTATTTTCCCTATAAATTGCACTAAACTACATATTTCCTTCCAGTATAAATTTTAGAAAATACTGGAAAATATTCAGAAATCCCTGACTTGTAAAATTGAGCATAACTAATATTATTTTACTATAACTGATTGATTGATGGAAATTTCCCATTTCTTTTCCTCTCATTGTGTGAGCCTTCCTGTTATGCACTTTATTTCTCCAGTTAATGGAGAGTGGCTTTTTTATTTAGAGCTTTTTAAGAAGAGGGCTATAGTATTAAACATGGCATAGGATTCAGCTGTGGCTTTTGTCTGTACTATACTGTATGTGTGTTGGGGGATGGAGGGGTGAGGGGGAGCTGCCAGTATATCATACACTATACCCATCACCCAGCAGAAATAACAACATTGTAAGAGAAAAAAAAAATTATTTTGTAATATAAAAACAGTTGTAAGTATAATCAGTGATGCCTCTGTCCTTTTCTTGTACCTTGATGCACGTGTAGGACTGTCTGTGATTTTGACTTTGAAAAAAAATCAGGTTTTTCCAACTTTGGTAAACCTGTTTGTTTTATATTAACTCAATAAAAATATGTTTTATACCAAATAGATTCTGCTGATGAACATTGTCAGAGCTTGTGATATATGGCTTTGTTGATTACATCCGTGATGTACCGTAATAAAGTCCCCCAGTCCGGATGAAGGAAACAGTCCTCCCATCTGCTGTACAGAGCTCTGCTACGATTTAAGTTCTGAAATTAAGTACTTTTAAAGCATTTATTTGTTTGCTTGATTCTTTAGGGGGAACCATACAGGGTGAATTATATACAAATAGGTCATCAAACATGTATATGTGGTTAAGATGAAGCTAATTTGCAGACCTTATGTATGCTTTTAAATTTTAATTAAAACTGACCAAATCTGAGCAGGAAATATTCCACTTGAAAGATAGATCTGTCAGCTCTCTCTGGTGGACAAATCATGTAATTGTGACACAGTGAATAAAGATTTTGAGCCTTGCTGGACAGTTTGGACTGGCACATATTGACCTTACAGCTCAAGTCAGCTGATACTGAAAAGCCTCCATAAAACAGTGTCTTAATTCTATATTAGCAATTTGAATCGCCACCAGTCATCACTGAACACACTGGATTGTTTTAAAAGATCTCTTTCCAGCTGAATGTAACAGACCTGCATTGATGAGAGGACCGGCAGACTGTATTTTCATTGAGACTCAGCAGTGACATGCTAATGTAACTGAATGTTTTATTATATGGTCATATGAATTTTTTTATGTTTAATATAGTCCCCCTTCAGGTGATGGAGGGTAAATCATTTCACCTTTGTACCTGAGTGTTGGGTCAGTAGTTTAGACATGATTATATAATTAAAACTGATTTTATGATATTTTTCCTTATGCCTGTCCCACTGACTGGGGGCAGAGTCATGCTCCTCCTTGTTTCATATTCAATCAAACAAAGAAGTTTAGCACCAGTTTCTGAAAATGTATTATCATCCTCATTCCTGCTGTTATATAATAACAACCAGAGTTATTGTTATTGTCGCTGAATGGAGCCAAACACAGAGTTAGTGAATGAACTGTGGAGGTGTTTTTCCTGTGGGGGGCAGTAATATGCTTCATATTATCTAAAGGGCTGAAGACTAAATTCAGAGAAGGAGAGGAGGAGGAGGGCAGGAGTCGATCTGCAGTTTGCACTTTCCACAACACAGCTGGGACGGGATGGGTCGCAGCGAGGAGCTCAGTGACTTCCAGCGGGGGACGGTGGTCGGATGTCACCTCTGCAAGAAGTCGGTCCGGGAGATCTCGGCCCTGCTCAGCCTGCCTCGGTCCACCGTCAGCTCCGTCATCCTCAAGTGGAAGCGCGAAGGAATAACGACGGCTCTCCCCCGGAGCGGCCGGCCGCACAAGCTCAACGAGGGGGACCGCCAAGTGCTGGAGAGGGTGGCCCTGGAGAAGTGTCTGCCCTCCGTGGAGGCTCTCACCACCGAGTTTCAGACCGCCACCGGGGCCAGCGTGAGCTCCAGGACCGTCCGCCGGGAGCTCCACGAGATGGGCTTCCGCGGCCGAGTGTCCACGTACAACAAGCCCAAAGGTGAGTCCAGGCGCCCATGGGTGTCCAAATACTTTTGGCCACCTCTTCTCAGCCGTAACTCAAACCGCTGAAGTCACAATGTGCGTTTAGAGATCCATCCAAAGTGCCAGTTTGAATTATGTTATTTACTGGCCCAGCTGCAAGGGCGGGCGCCCAGGGTTTCCGTGAGATAATAATAATAATAATAATAATAATCATCATCATCATCATCATATGGATGTCGATTGTTTTCACACACACACAAAACACTGGAAGAATATCATTTGTGAAGGAACCGTCCTGCTACTCATAGTAAACCAGTGCTGATGCTGGAGTCCTAGAACCAGGACAAATTTGTTGTTGTTGATTTTGTGGTAATGTTAGTTAGTATTGCTCTTTGCTAACTAATCAAGCTCTTCTACACTGAACAACTCCATAAAGAGTTTGGTCTACACCTGCTCTCTATGCGAAGTGCCATTATGTAAGTCTGTTATGATTTGGTGCTGTATCGAGAAATTTGATTTGATTTGAACTAAGAAGAGTGCTTGTTTACATACCTCACTTTGTGCATGGAGAATCTCTCATATTAGATCAGGAAAGTGCCATCCCAAAAGTGTTTCCATTACCATGACAGCATGCTAATATCTAAAATTCCACTGTACTGCATGCTGCAGACAGTTGTGGCTGTGTTTGGGCATTGGACTGCATCTACTAGTATTAAAAAATTGTTTTTTTTTCAATGCCAGGAGGGGAAAAGGTAGGAAATAAGCAGTCACCCTTAAGCCAAGAGGACACTAAGGTGGATATATCTCGTCTTGACTTGCGTGTTGGACGTATTATCACAGCAGTGCAACTACCAGTGACTGATAGTCTGTACATGAAGCAGGTGGATGTGGGAGAGGCTTCTCCGAGAACAGTGGTCAGTGAACTGGCAAAGCACGTACCAGTGGAGCAGGTATGTTACTGTACCAATTCATAATTTGTGTAGTGATATGAAAGAATTGCTGAAAATTGTATAACAGTGGTATGAAAAAGTTTAGGCACCCCTGACAATTTCCATTATTTTCATTTATAAATCATTGGGTGTTTGGATCAGCGATTTCATTTTGATCAATCAAATAACTGATGGACACAGCATTATTTCAGTAGTGAAATGAGGTTTATTGGATTAACAAAATGTGCAATATGCATCAAAACAAAATTAGACAGGTGCATGAATTTGGGCACTCCAACAGAAAAATTACATCAATATTTAGTCGAGCCTTCTTTTGCAAAAATAACAGCCTCTAGACGCTTCCTATAGCCTCTAATGAGTGTCTGGATTCTGGATAAAGGCATTTTGGACCATTCTTCCTTACAAAACATCTCCAGTTCACTTAGGTTTGATGGTTGGCGAGGATGGACAGCACGCTTCAAATCATCCCACAGATTTTCAGTGATATTCAGGTCTGGAGACTGGGATGGCCATTCCAGAACATTGCATTTGTTCTTCTGCACGAATGCCTGAGTAGATTTTGAGCAGTGTTTTGGGTCGTTGTCTTGTTGAAATATCCAGCCCCGGCGTAACTTCAACTTTGTGACTGACTCTTGAACATTATTCTCAAGAATCTGCTGATATTGAGTGGAATCCATGCGACTTCAACTTTAACAAGATTCCCAGTACCGGCACTGGCCACACAGCCCCACAGCATGATGGAACCTCCACCAAGTTTTACTGTGGGTAGCAAGTGTTTTTCTTGGAATGCTGCGTTCTTTTGCCACCATTCATGACGCCCCTTGTTATGACCAATAACTCAATCTTTGTTTCATCAGTCCACAGGACCTAATTCCAAAATGAAGCTGGCTTATCCAAATGTGCTTTTGCATACCTCAAGCGACTCTGTTTGTGGTGTGTGTGCAGAAAAGGCTTCTTCTGCATCACCCTCCCATACAGCTTCTCCCTGTGGAAAGTGCGCTGAATTGTTGAACAATGCACAGTGACACCATCTGCAGCAAGATGATGTTGTAGGTCTTTGGAGGTGGTCTGTGGGTTGTCTTTGACCATTCGCACCATCCTTTGCCTTTGCCTCTCCGATATTATTCTTGGCCTGCCACTTCTGGCCTTAACAAGAACCATGCCTGTGGTCTTCCATTTCCTCACTATGTTCCTCACAGTGGAAACTGACAGCTGAAATCTCTGAGATAGCTTTTTGTAGCCTTCCCCTAAACCATTATGTTGAACAGTCTTTGTTTTCAGGTCATTTGAGAGTTGTTTTGAGGCCCCCATGTTGCCCCTCTTCAGAGGAGAGTCAAAGAGAAGAACAACTTGCAATTGGCCACCTTAAATACCTTTTCTCATGATTTGATGCACCTGGCTATGAAGTTCAAGGCTTAATGATCTGAACAAGCCAATTTTGTGGTCCACTTAATCAGTTCTAAGTAGTTACAGGTGTTCAAATCAACACAACGACAAGGGTGCCCAAATTTTTGCACAGCCTATTTTTCAACACTGATTTTATTTCATACAACTTAATATTGCTACACTAAAAATCTTTGTCTGGAAAATACCCCAGTACTCAGCTTTTATTAGAAAATGAATGGCATGCCAATGTGATCATTTTCTGTAAAGACAGAGTAAATTATTATGCAGCCTCAGAGGGGTGCCTAAACTTTTTCATACCACTGTAACAGTGTACCAATGCTGCATGTACTGTTGGTTATATAGGCAGACTTTTATAGCACCGCTATATACTGCTTTTGTAACTGCTACTGCTGCTTTTTCATCAATTTGATATTCCACATATTTTTTTGCACCTTTGGTCTGTGGTTGTCTTGCATGATTTGGGCTGCTTTTATTTCAGCATACAATGTAATTTATCACTTATCATGATTTGAGAGAAACAAACATCCACATAATATCCCGGCCTTGAGAAAAAGTTCCCTGTCAAAACCAAACAACAACAGTAATTTCAGATGAATACAGTGAATGCACACAAATAATAGAATGCTGTATTTCAAGGGATGGCATGATTATTTTCTTGGGTCTGACGTGTGTCACCTCAGGAAATGTTTATTTTATTCTTAGTTTTTATTTTTTTATTATTTATTTTTATCTGCCACCAGTTTAAATTTTGGAATGCCACAGAGGTCTCCTGGCTCTAGAAGCACACAAACCATAAACCCTTTGATAAAACTAATCCTCTGCCGAAACATTAGAGTTAGAACTAATGTTGATATTAGATTGGTCCTGAAATCAAGCAGACCACAGCAGTTGAAGGTGTCGTTATGTCAATTAGATATAATTTGATTTTCTTTTCTATTGTGCAAAGCTTAAGGGATGTAAGAAATGTCCCTGTGATACAGATGCAGAACCGAATGGCAGTTGTGCTGTGTAACCAGATGCCAGCCGAGATGAGCGGGGTGGTGTCCCAGGCTGTGATCATGTGTGCCTGCTCGCCTGACAAGGTGGAAATCCTTGATCCTCCTAGCGGAGCACTACCAGGGGACAGAGTTACTTTCCAGGGCTGCTCAGGTATCATCATCCAATAACTGTACTGTGAAAACACACAAATTATTAAATGTTGTGATTGTTCTCAGCCAGACAGACAACAGAGATACAGCACATCTTCACTCATGAGTAACTGGTCACTGTAACTGAGAGCCAAAAACTTAACCTCAACACTTAATTTCCTGAAGACAGCATTTTTTGGAACATTCTCTCAGAGGGCTTAAATGACAAACGTTGGGGGTATGAGCTTCAGCGGCCTAAAATACACTGCATCTAAATTCTTGCCGTCAGAAACTGTGCTTCAAAAACCTACAGAGCACTTGCTGCTACAACCCACAAACGGAGCAGGTCATGTATGACAGGTTATGTATGACAAAAGGCACAGTGGTGTCCTAGCCTAATGTTAGTTACCTCAAACTAACAGTAGCCACACATTTTATGTTGCTCTTGCAACCCCAGGATCCATAGAGATGAAAGCTTGTTTATAGCTACAAAAAAGTTTTAAGAACCTGAGAGGTGCACACGAACGCCTCTGCTCAGCTCTTTTTCGATTTTTTTAATCTACACTATAGAACCACATTATGTGTTTATAGCACAACTCAATTTCAGTGTTCATATGGTGCAGTTTCTCACAGTCTTCATTAGGCCCATTGGGCACAGTGTGTCAAGCAGTGTGCCTGTATGATGGTTGTTATTGTGCTGCACCTGGGTAGCCTTCATTCATTCCACTTGAAGGAAATCTTAGTGGTACAGCATTCACATTTTTATGCAACACTCCTTCCACCTTGGTTGGAACTGCTCACAAGAGTTTCTTCTTTCAACATAACATCTCCCCATGCCCAAAGAAAGGGATTTTCTTCAACTCCATCAAACACCTTGGGGATGAGTTGAATGCACACTGAGAGCAGGCCTTGTTGCCAAATCCCACCCTACTGCTGGCCTCACTGATTTCTTGTGGCTGAATGGAAGTAAATCCCTCCAGCCAGTTTCCTTAATCTTGTGGAAAGCCTTTTTAGCTGAGTCGAGACTTTTACAGGAACAACCTACGGTTTTTGAGTAGCTGCTGCAAGGACATCATATACCATGAGATAGTCAGGAAATCAAAAAACATAAATCCTACATTTGTGATGGTATAGTAAAGAACTAGCATTTTCCTCTAATACATCAAAATTACCTCTTTTCATACAGGTAAACCAGATAAAGAGTTGGACCCCAAATCCAAGGTGTGGGAGCAGATTCAGCCAGACCTTCGCACAGATGGCCATTGTGTTGCAACTTACAAGGGCGCTGCCTTTGAAGTCATTGGCAAGGGAGTCTGCAAGTCCCAAACCTTGAGCGACAGCGAAGTCAAATAAATTAACAATGCTGCTTTAAACAGCTCAACATGAATCTCTGCAGCCAAAATGTTGTGGAAAGCCTCCAGAGAAGAAGTGGAGGCTGTTGTAGCAACATGTTAATGCCAACAGTTGTGCAACAAGGCGTCCAACAATCACCTGGGTGTTACATGTGAGTGTCCACTGTGATACTTTTGTACCAGGAGCCAAGGAAAACTGTAGTGAAGTGTATGTTTCCCCCTGTTGAGCAGATAAGAGCATTACTGTTACATTTTTTACAATGAAAATGTGTAGTTTTGAATTTTGCCAGAGGAGGGCACTACAGTGCCCATGATGATGATGTACAGTGTGTGAGGGGATTTGTTGAAGCGAAAACATTGAGGACAGTTATGCCAAGCAAAGGGAAAATGAAAAGGGAAATTCTTCAGAACAATCCCGTTTAGTTGGGAATTATCTGATAAAATATAAAAAAGCTTTCCCGTACTACAATGGCCGTTTCCACTGAACTGTGCAAAAGTCCCGTTGAAAAAGGGGACAGTTTCTGTTAGTTCTGACAACATGAACTGTGCTCAGAATGATCTGGTTTACTTCTTGGATGAGGAGAGAGCTTACAAAGACAGTGATATACCTGAAAACCAGACAATGTTGTTTTCACTCATCTTGCTTTTGTTAATCTACAGTTTTGCAGCCAACTGAAAACTGACACTTTTGAATTCTGAAAATTTTATATTTATTATGGGTTTCTTTGTTTGTTTTTGTTTTATTTTGTTTTTTTCAACCAATAACTCTTGAAGCTATCCTGCCATTTCACATTGCTCCTCTTTGGATTTTGTAACAGGTTAGTCAAACCTTAAATTTTAAGGTTTGACTAACCTGAGAGGAGGGAGAGGAGGAGAAGAGACCGTTTTAAATTTTGTCTTACCTAATGGGACATGGTTCTGTCTCTTTCAGTATCAAACATGATTTCTTTATGAGCCTTTTTATCCTTTATGAGATAATGAGGAGTTTTCTTTTTAAGAGGAACAAAAAAAAATAAAAATAAACCAAGATGTTTTCATTTTAAAAGAAACACTTTTTTTCCCCCCCTTGGGACAAAAATGAAAAAAAAAAAAAAACCACATCCATGAAATGCCCAAAAAAGAAAAACAGAAACATGCCATGTTCTTCTTCCCCTATTTCAGAGCAAGAACCGAGAAAATGCACGGAAAGAAGGGGGATGTGATTCATGAACTGGCAACAGGAACAGATTGTCCAAGACCTGATGTTACTGGTGATTGTTTGACAGGCCTCCTTAGCTGTAAGGGAATGGTGTCACCCTTTTCTCACACAACAAATACAATTCATTTCTACAGAGGAGGTGTTAAATCTCATAAGAATGGCATTACTTCGACAGAGTTGTTACTGTATTGATTGCTTCTCAGTGGATCCTTTTGTTTGTTTGGTTTTCCACCAGACGCTACATCATCCTTTGTTTCTAGATTTGATAAGAAAGCAGTAAAAATGGCAGATGGGGGTTTTTCATCTTGAGATGTCAGTGTTTAGTAACACAGGCTGAGATAAAAAAAATAAATAAATAAATATTAAAAGGTCATAAAGAGTTTTTAATATGTCGCCCACCCACTTTCAGTGCAATCTTGTGTATATACCGATAGAGGAAACCATAATGTTAAGGGTCATTACTCATTTCTGAGCCTGCATCTACAATTAAAACTGATGTTGAGGTGTTTGCGTGCAGCCTGTTGACTTGATGTGGTTTCCCGGAGGGGAAAGTTGGTAAACAACTACCTGAGGCATAATTTCAGCCAAGCTGAGTCAAACTAGAACAGAATAAAGTGCTGCTCCCCTTCGTTCTGCATCCTGTTTTTGAAAGACTGCAAAGGGCAGGAAACCAAGCAAACCTGAGATGAATGTGACATTGTTTCATTGTTTATGTAGTATTTGATAAATAAATTTAATCTTCTAATCACTGATATCATTTATAATTATGAAATTTTATGTGCATACTTAATGCCGGGCCATGGGTCTTCTTGAAATTCTGTAAAACCAAGTTGTTAAAGAAGGCTGCAATACCAACCTATCAACATGGAGCGGATTCATAGGCCATGGTCAACTGTATTAGCTACTGTAGGAATTTAATATATTAAAACTTTGTTGCAAAATTCATCACAATTAAAAACTGAAATATTAAGATGGCTCTAATGTTTGTGCCCAAAGGGAATATTTGATGCTTTCATGGTCTATGTTTTAACACCTAAAAATCCAGTTTTCCCATTGGGGGGGGCTTTATGTCAGAAAAAAAAGCTCTCATTATTTGACTATCATACAGTATTCTACACAAATCCTGCAAATATATGGACCAAAGTCCCCACTGTTAAATAGCTCAATCATTTAAAAAACTCACAGTGGAGTGTTTGGCATCTTTGATGATGTAGATAAAGCCCTCTTTCAAATAAGTTCAACTATTGGTTATGGGTGAACTGTGCTGGGGAATGAGTTAATAGACACTTGTACATATGAAGCTTCATCTGTGAACATGACACAGCTGAGTGTTTATTATCAGCCATGTTCAGAGACAGGAAACAACAGCAATACAGCCATGATTGTGAACAAGAAAAACATCCATATCTGCCACAGAAGATGAGATGAACGTCGTAATTAAAAACGGTGAACTAATTGATTCATTATTTCCCTCCCGTGTCCCCGCCTCCCGCTCCCTGACCTCTCGCGATGTCGAGCCGGTGACGCTCGGCGGAGCAGCAGCAGCAGGAGGAGGAGGAGGAGGACGAGGAAGACCTGAGCGGACCGCAGCGTTTCTGTCGGCTTTAACATCAGAGCTGTCGTCTTTTCACACTCCAGTGCACGGGCAGACGGTCCAGCTGTAAAACTGTTTTTGTTTTGGCTCGGCGGTGATTAACGACGCGAATTTCCCCGCCGCCAGACTGATTACCGCGCACACGACGGACGCTCGTATGGATCGCACCTGCAGCGCGGCGTGGACAACAAAGGCTGATCCCCGCACCGAGCTCCGCCGTGCGGTAGCAGATCGGCCGGGCTGCCCGCAAAACCTCACCGGCTCTTATTTATTTCTTTAGTTCAGGAGAAGGAGAGGGTTTCTGCGCAGGGCATTCGGCCTTTGAACCTGAAGCCGTGTTTGGCAGGTTTAATTATAGCACCATTATATAGCAACTATTTTGAAGGGGATCGGGGGAAAGGAGAATATCAGGCCATCATTGGCCTCATAATAATTTAATACCCCTTTCTGAACACTGTCACACCGATTTGCTGCTCGCCCCTCAGCAGTCCTGTGGTGTGTTCCATGTCCCCTTAAAAAAAAAGGGAAGGAAAAAAAAGAAAATAAATAAAACAGGAGAATAATGTGGGTCAGTCCCGAAGATGTGTTATTGGCGGGCGCATTATGGATCACCGAGAGAGCCAATCCATATTTCATCCTCCAGAAACGGAAGGGCCACGGGGATGGAGGGGGAGGTCTGGCCGGTGAGTGAGTCCTTTTACTTAAATTGTAATGTCAGTGAAATTCACATGTGATGGACGATTCAGCTGCCGCACAAGGTGTCGGTCAAGTGGGGTGCTGACAATGTGAGGAGGGGTCACATGATTAATCAGCTGTCACAAGTGGACGTTCACCTGAGAGGAGTAGACTTTACATATTTATAGTACATCCTGCTGTTTTTGTTTTTTCTTTTTAATCTTCAGCCTTTGGCCAAGTGTGCCGACTTCAAACAGAAACACTTAGGAGTCAAAGTGCAGCACAATTCCTCCAGAAATTGGGACATGTTATGGTAAAACTGGCTGAGGCTGTTCTTGCCTCCAAAGGATATTAGACTACAGCCATTACAACAATACAGCACAAGAGCATGTGTGGGTTTTAGTTGTGGAGCAGCTGGCGAGGCTGTGGGGCCTCGACTAAACCAAACAAACAGACCAGAGACACCGTCTCTGCTTTTTCATGCTGAATCATTCTCCTCCTTCCTTCTCTAGTTCCTCCTCCCTCCTGCTTACTCCATCCAAAATGGGTCAAACAGCAGCAGGGAGAGGAGGGAGAGGGGGAGAAGAGACTGTTTTAAGATTGGCTTCTCAGTTTAATGACATGAGGTTCTGTTCTTTTTATTTATTTATTTTTTTCTTGGAATTGTAAAATTCAGTTCATTCCTTGACATCACTCCAGCTTGATGCAGTTTATCACCAACTCTGGCAGACATTAACAGACATGATGCTGCTGAGTGTCCTATATGGAAGTGTCAGTTATAGGTTGATACATGCACAAGGTTGTTTATCACTACATTTATATCTGGAAGAGCCATGGCCTTATATTTCCTTACGTGGTGTGCAGCCTCTGGGCCATACATACCTTTTATAGGCTCCATACCCTCCATTAATCTCCATAACCATACATTTTGTACAGTAAGCAATGCTGAAGTACTATATGGTCAAATTGACTGTTTAATTAGTTTAAAAAACGTAAATGAGCCGATTGGTATCAGTTCATATAATAAAAGGCTTGAAGCCAATTTTAGCATTAAAATGAAAATAAAGTAAGATCATGTCCAGGCCCCTTCGAGGTTTAGGTTGCATATTTTCACATTTCAAGGCAAATTTTAACTGAATGAAAGCCCTTTGCTCAATCATTAATCCAGCCTCAGTTATAGTTAATAACCCTCACTTATTTATGCTTCAGATGCAGTGAATAAAGTTCAGAAATTATGGCACAGTTCAGAAATATAGTTTCCGTTCAAGGTTTATTTTTGCTTTTCATTCAGAAGAGAACAAAATGTGTAAGTAACTGATTGATCAGTGTTGGTCAGCACAGCTCAACATCACATTATCACAGCTGACACACTGCAGGTGTTGCTAATTGTCTGATTTGTAACAGTATATTATTGCCATATTCCCTAGACGTACTCTTAGTAATAAAGGCATGACCATGAAGAGTCAGGTCAGTTTCAGACTTGACATATAACTGAAAACAACGTATGTGTATCAGATTTTGAATATGACATTGGTTTTTTGACCTTCTTTCATATTAATAATTAATATGGAAGACCCGCAGACACCCTATCGCAGCCTCTCGTCTGGACTTACTAAGGCAACACAAATTGTGCTAAGTGGTGCTAGGAGATGATGTCATTGTTATGTAAATGCTTAGCTTGCTGACTTGTACTGTGTGCCAGTTGGCGCTCATCGCACAGTGACACTGGCACTGTTCTCAAGTATTTCTTCCAAGGAGAGGGGGAAACCATCAGCAGCACCAGAACAGAGCATTTTACAGAGCTGCATATTCCAGTCCAGGGTCAGAGCTGGCAGGGGGGGCCAGTGTGGTTCAGAGGAAAATGGCAAGTGTGTGTTTGCATTGCTGATTCACCAAACAGCCACAGCATCTGGTGGAGCTGCGGGAGGCAGCCATCGTGAAAACATCAGTATAACGGCTGCATGAGCAGAGATGAACATAATTCATGTGCACAGTGAGAAATTGTCAAGTGAGGAAAGGGATCTGATGTTCAGTCACTGAGCTTCGTCAACATATCAGAAATGAAAGCTGGGAGGCCACACAGTCTTAGTTCCTCCAAAAATCACTGAACATGTGACTCACATCAAACCAGACATTCAGTACACATGTCCAGCTAAACATCACTTTATTATTAATCGTTCCAATCATTTATCTTTACAAACCTTACACAGGAGTTTATACTTTATCTTACTCCTGTCTCGCTATCTTGCCTTATTTTTCTTTTAGATGTAGAACTTGTTGGATAATTCCATAGTTCTTAGGAAATCCTTTAAAATCATGTTTATTTCATTTAAAATTTTAAACATTCAGAAAGCATCAACTAGTCAGCTTTGGTCAATCGCGTGTTGTCAATATAGAAGCAAAATAGATAAATGCACAACAAAACCTGTTTACTTGACACAACATAACTAAACTCAGAATCAGGCTGGATGTCTCTCACCTTGACACAATAGTGCCTGAAGCAAAAAAAAAAAAAATCCACAATGAGTCAGAGTGCAACACAAAACTTCACAGTTTATATGGTAATTGCAGTTTGTTTGTGTGGAAGTGTTTCATGTCAAAGACCTCAGACTCTGTTTTTTGTGGTCCACATAGTCGCACTTTATGGCCTGTTTTTATATCGGTAACCTAGAAGCAGTGGAATACATCTTGTGGCTTGTGTGGATGCAGTGAAACTTGCATGTGATGAAGATCCAGGCCTGTTCTCGGGTTTCTGTTATCGGAGACAGTATTGATTTTAAGTCTGGGGGATATTTTGCTTTTTGTGTGCTCAATACAAAACCTGAAATAACAACCCTCTTCTCCAAGCAGTCTTTTTCTTTGGCGTTACATTCCTCGGTTAACGTTAGGGGTGAAGAGGGATCATAACCTGATGAACCAAGAATTCCACTGAGTCAATCAGCTGGGGAAGTCCATTTATTTAAAAATATTCTGACAAATGTTTCACAAAGGTTTTACAAAGGATTCAAAATGTGTGGGAGGAAACGGTGAGGGTGGTGTGGCAAAGAAAAGAAACCAGCAAAACAAAATTAGGCCTAGGCTACCCGTATTTCTGGAAATCAACATGAAAGGAAAATCTTGACTACTTACCTAATAAAAATGGCCTCCAAAACAAAAGGGGGTGGCACCCACCACTAACCGAGTGTCTCCAGACAAAAATGTCAGCTAAGGTGATGCAATGTATTGGGGTACCCCAAACTTACCTACCCCTTCTCCCACCACAGCTCAAAAACAGCTCTTGTCAAATAAAGAGAAACACACCTAAGGCATGTTTGAGAGAGAGAGAGAGAGAGAGAGAGAGAGAGAGAGAGAGAGAGCGAGAGCGAGAGCGAGAGCGAGAGCGAGAGAGAGAGAGAGAGACCCTACTAAAGTTTTCTATCTATATGTCTAACCAAACACTCTGCCCCTGCCTGGCATGTAACATTGGCATTGTAATGATATAAACAGTAGCAAACAAGTAGTTTTTTTTACCCCATCATGTTTGGCTTATTTTTCTTACACTAACTGAAAAACACCAATGTTTCAGGGAACTTGATTCGTTTTGTCCTTGCTTCTGAATGGGGAAGCATCCCATGATTTTTATAGCTTGCTTTTGTTCAGAAAGAGATCTGTAGCTTAAAGATGTTCTCTAGCTACTACAAAATAATAATACTAATTTGCAGAACATGTACTGTGACAGACGTGTGTTGTCTTTGTTTTGTGGGTAGTGCACACGTGGAAAGAAATTATCAGTGTAAAAGCAGAGGTGTGAGTTGGAAAACAAAGTCACATGGGCATTTGTGTGACGAGGCATGTGATGTTTGGGGTTTGTCTGTTCCATCATAACAAGAGCAAACGTCATCTTCCCTCTAGGTTCACATTTGCAGAATAAAAAAAACAACTTTTGAACAACTATGCGAAAGGTAGCAAAACTACATACAAAGACAAAAACTGGCTTCTACTGTTTGTTTTGGATTTTACTCATAGCAGTCTGGCTTGATAAGGGAAAGGGGAGATGTAATGGTGGGGGGGGGGGGGGGGCTGGTGGTCTTGCACCTTCAGTGGTCTCCTTCCTTGTTTAAAAACCCCTGAGTTTCCTGTGTTAAACCTCAAGTCACACATGGTAGGTTGATCTCTTCATTTCATGTAGTTCAACTAAGGTCCAAATATGCTGGCTTTCATGAATTTTTACCACAAAGCATTTGCTGAATCACGATGGATACAGCTACCTTTTTGAACATGAGGTGCTAACAGGGTAACAACTAAAAGCCTATTATTTCAAGTTTTCAACCTTGTGATTTTCTTTTCCCAAAGAGGAAGTTATGTTCATGCTCTGGAGTTTGTTTTGGGGTTTTTTTTTTTTTTTTTCCTACAAAGACACTGACCATAACTGTCTAAGGTTGCATTGATTCATTTGTCTCAGTAAGATTAAGCCTCAGGACAACAACAGCTGATCGCCTTTTTTATTGAACTCTTCAGCCATATATATGTGACTATCTTAGTAGTTTATTTATGTGCAGATTAGTCTTCATGACATTGCTCTGACAAGTCAGGAAGGCTATCAATTTTATCTGAGCATATAGCTGTATGTCGGCCTTGGTGACATCCATCACTTCTGCCTGTTATTCTTAGGCCTGAGTTGCTTTGGAGCACAGAGAGATTCTAATAAGGAGGGTTAAATGAATGGAAATGAAACATAAATCTGTGAGGGAAGAAAAGAACTGATATGATTCAAAGGCAGCCAAGGATGATAACCATCGTCCAAATGATAGAGGAGTCAGGGAGTCTTAAGTGGCTCAGATCTAGCTCTTATATAATTTCTGTCTTTCCTCAGACTAAGTGAAAGGAAAACGGTCTGTCTCTTTCTCTGTGACTCATACTGTGTTTGCCCTGATGAGCTGCTGTACAAAAATAACCCATCTATCACAGCAGTTGAACATATACCCCCTCTAAACCAAGGGACAATATTCACAGCTACCATCAGCCACACAGTTGCTTGGGAAATGGTATCAAAATTGCAGTATTTCTAACAGCATATTCTATAAAATGGTTCTTAAGTTTTATTATCCTCAAAACCTGCATCATTTAGATCCATTTTACTTGCTTGCCATTTTCTTCCCTGCCTTTGCTGGCAAATTTCTGTTTCTTGGCACGTTACTATCAACTGGAATAGTCTGCCATTGGCAGGTATGTGTTGTACCACCCACATGCTCTTAAACATGCATGTGCACACAACCAAAACACCCCAGTTGGCTAAAAAGTCTTAATTGTCTTAAATAAGTGGATTTAGGTGGGAATGCTCTGTAGCGGATGTTGGACTTGATAAGTTTAAGGAACACACTTGACAAGTACTGCACACAAGGGAACCATTAAAGCAATAGTCTGGGTTATGTGATGTGGAGTTGTGCGGCATTGTGTTGTGCGTGTGCTGCCAGCTGCTTCTATAAACTGCCACTGATCTGATCCTTCTGCAGGTGAAACACCGACGATAGAGAACCTCACACAACTCCATGTCAAATAACCCAAACTGTTACTTTCGAGGGAGATTAGTCCAAAGTAGAGGCACGATGTCTTGACTTCCAGTTTAGTTTGTTAATAAGTTAGTACGGGGGCCGATCTCCAAAAAAGCAGGAGCCTACATTTCCCATGATGCAGATAGTAGCATGCCCTCTTTTGCAAACACCCCTTTTTTTTTTTTTTTTTTTTTTTTTTTTTACTTGATTCTTCTGTTTTGTAAAGTAAACTTTCAGTGTGTCTCTGTGCCCAAGCTGAGATAACTCCAATGGTATTATATTTTTTTTAGACTAGACACAGAAGACAGCATACAAGTGTTGTCTTATGACTGCCTCCTCTCTTTGAAGTGGGGTTCCCCTTTAAAAGGCATTAGAAGTTCAAAAGACAAAGCTGCAGGGGGATGAATGCTGAACAAATACATTTTGTACAAGTTTGCAAACCAAAGAGGCTTATACTGAAGGGTTTGAGCTGATCTTTAAACCGTAAGGTGATTTATTCAACATGAATAAGTACATTGGTTACAACTGAAAGGCATTAAGAAGGGTGACTGATCTGAAACATAAAGCTGCAATTTATCTTTTGTAAGAGGCACATCCATAACATATAGATAACATTACCCATTTGCATATAGTCAAATCTTGAACAACAAGACCTCATGTGCTTTCCCCTTTCATCAACAGATCACAACAAATGCTACGTTCACACTGCAGTTCAAAAGTGACCCAAATCCAATTTTTTGCTCATATGTGACTCAGATCAGTGTGAACAACACAAGTCACATGGAATCTGATATTTTCAAATCAGATTGTGGTCAAATCGGATGTTTTGCAATGCAACCTCAGTGTGAACAGCCAGGTTGGAATTAATGCGACTTTGACATTACTTGAGAACGTTGTCATAATACTGCGCTGGCGGGGCCGGGAATCAAGAGGCAGTCAAAACAAACATGGAAGATAGCAGCAACTGAGCTAGTTGGTGGAGGGACAGTGCGCATGCGGGTCAGTTCAGGGCTGCGACTCGTTCACACTCGAGTCTGATATAGGACACATTTTAAAAGATAATGTGAACAGCCACACAAAAAATTCGGATATGGGGAAAAAATTGGAATTGAGCATTAAGGCCTGCATTGTGAAGATAGCAAAAGTTATCTAGTGATGAAAGTTAGCGGCTGTTCATTTGTTGTGCCTCTCACTTTCTCTGTAAGGGCTGACATTTTACAGCTGAACAAATGTTTGAGTTAATGTGCATTACGAGTTGATTTGTTTGAAGTTTGCTCGTATGTCTTTCCTAGTAAGTGTTTGTTTCTCAGAATCGAATGCATTTCTGGGTTCTTGCAGGTCTGCTGGTTGGGACACTGGATGTCGTCCTGGACTCGAGTGCTCGAATGGCTCCATATAGGATCCTCTATCAGACTCCTGACTCGCTAGTTTACTGGATCATTGCTCACGGTACGGTATCTCTTGGTTCAAAAACGAATAGAAAATACAGGTATTTGGAGAAAAGAAGTCCCCTAACCCCAGTAATGCTTGAATTTCATTTGTCAAGTTGAACCACTTCAGGTCGTTTCATCAGCTCATTATAGTGATACCAGGATTATTCCTGGCTCTAACTGGGGCAGAGATGGTCCCATTTTGGCCATGAGCACACATGTGCATGTCTGCCATGCCATTAACTGACTGAGGCAGAAATGTTATACAGCCAATGTATTTTGTATTTTAGGAGTTATAATCTTCAGGCATTCTTTTAATTTACTACCCTTTTAAGTCATTAATGGACAAAAATGTCCACTTTGAAAACTGCAGTGTATGTATATGTAGCTACAAACAGAGTCTGCATTAATAGCGTTTATCTGTAATGGGTTTTAATTAGGGAAAACTGCACACTGCACAAAACTAATAATACATCAAAATCAATGTTGGTGTTAATCATCGACATTTCCCAGGCTGTGATAGATTGAAACCCCCCCCCCCATACACATTAAGTGATGGGGGGGGTGTAAATTATGCAAATTATTCAGTATTTGGTCGTTTTGATGAGCACTGAAGTCAATCAAAAGATTTAACCCAAAAATATAGAAAAAAAATATGAATCTGTTATAATTTTATAACAGCTTTTAGGAGCAGACATTTTTGTCCACCTTAAACATCTGCCGTAGGGAGGAAAATCCGTGAGGAAATTTTAGGAAACTCACGGCTCTTTTCTTCCTCTTTGGCAGTTTTAGCATTGACACTGTTACTGATACAGCACAGCCACATTCACGTAATACCGCAATTACAATTAAAAATGACCCACTCTTTGTAAATTGTTTTTCTGGAAATTACACCTTTTAAGATGTTGGAGTTTTGAAGCTGGGGGCCGCACGAAATTAGCTGGAAGTGGCCGCCTGGTACCTTCTATGCAGGAAAAGCATAGCCAAGCATTACATCATGCCCCGGGGGTTTTAAAGGGCAGGATTACAGCAATGGATGCAGAAAGCGCAGCTCAAATATGAGTGGATGTGAGACTTTTCAGCCCTGGATAAAGTTTTGTTGTGATTCCTTGTTATCATTTGATGTTTACTTTCACTTATCTCTCTGTGTCTATGTGTAAGAGTGCTTCACACAGTCTGTGGAAATAAATCATGCAAATTGATCGTTACTTTCCAGACGGATTTGAAGCTGCTTCTACTGAAAAAAACTCAATTTACATTATTCACATTCATTATTATTCAAATTGTTGCTGATTAATTTTCAGCCTGACTAATCCATAAATCGAATGCTGTTGGT
This sequence comes from Remorina albescens, assembly GCA_034769265.1. NCBI lineage: Eukaryota > Metazoa > Chordata > Actinopteri > Carangiformes > Echeneidae > Remorina > Remorina albescens. The sequence goes on from CM068487.1 coordinate 6,310,820, forward strand.
TCTTTAGGGGAAAGATAACAGAGCAGGTGCTCTACATTTGGTTAGGCTAAAAATAGAATAAAAACTAAGATCTGCTTAAGAATCCGCGGCGCATTTGAAGACGTAAATAAATGAAAAAGCTTTATTATGAAGCCTGTTTATTACTGTTTTGGTTTTACATGATTACAGAGGGATGTGTACAATAGTAAGATACGCTACAGTATTGAATACTACAGGCATGAATCCAGAAGAGGCTTGATAGGATTATGGCATTACAGAGAAGAGTAGAAGTAGAAAGGGAAGTTTTAGACTGTAATTTGATTCAATAATGGCAGGAAAATATGAATTTGTTTGGGGAATATGTCTAACCATCTATTTAATTCACCGGTCCCCACTAAGTGCGCATTTGAAAAGGGGTAATATTTGTTATTCTTTATCTGAAATGGAGGCTTGCAAGGGACTAGCCTTGCTTTGAATTGGCATTGACTCCCCTCTCTGCCCATCTCTCCACCCTCCCGGTTCTCAGTTCTGCAAACCAGAGATAGCAGGATAGTGGAGGAGTCTGGCAGATGTGGCTAATGCAGTCTATTTGCACTCACTGAAGGGCTCTTTGCAGCACAGCTGAGGGATAATAGTCCACAAAGGCAGCCATTATAGCAATTCATTTCCCTTATGGCCACAAAAAAAATCAGTTTCAGCCTTACTGATCACTGATGGTAACAAGATGGTGATGCTAGTGGCTCTGTTTGAGCATAAAACAGAAAATGTACATTTCATGCATGAAGTGCTGCTTTTCCCAGCTCCTTGTGTTGTTAATGATACTCTAGATTGACTGGATCAGTTATTTTGTCTTTAAATGTCACAAAATCGAATATTCCTTGCTTTCATGATTGGAAAGTTTAAATTTCAAGGGTGTTGAATTTATTCATTCTTATTATTAAGAATGAATAAATATTAATAAAAGACTAATTCCAACAAATATTCACATTTGAGATGCTGGAACAAGTGATTTGAGCACTTTTTAAGTTAAATGCTAAATCAATCATCCAAATTATCGTAGATCAGAATGAATGAATGAATGATGAAATGACACATTTCACTGGTCAAATCTTCTTCCTACTATTTACAAGATTAATAAAAAATATTTGAATATTTCTTGAAAGAAGAAAAAAATGTTGATTGATAGTGACTGATATTGTGGCACATCAGTCATAATTTCTGAAAAATCACACCTCCAGGTTCCTTCTGTGAACGCCCTGCCTGACTTCCTCTCCTCCCTCCTCTGCAGGCACCTCTCGGAAGGAAATCACAGAGCACTGGGAGTGGCTAGAACATAACTTGCTGCAGACGCTCTCCATCTTTGAGAACGAGAATGATATCACCACCTTTGTCAAGGGAAAGGTCCAGGTAACTAAACTTGCACTTCATTTGAATGGTTCTTTTCCTGTGCGAAATAACCAATTCATATTGGATCAAAAACAAGCTGAAGGCAGACTTAAGATCTTCCCACTGTACTGTGACGTTCTGTCAAATTAAATTAACAGAGCAACATTTCAGCCTCACAGACACAGAGCAGAACAGGAATTGAACTGTAAATATACAAAACACATCCATCGGCCAGGCAGTTGGACCAGTCACAGTAGTGCTGGTACTGCCCAAAGAACAGGCATATAAAACCTTAGCTTTAGCTCCGTTTGCAGCTGAGTTTAATATGTGCCATTACGTCCTCCAGCCAGCATTTATGAGATGTTTTTTTTTTTTGTTTGTTTGTCTGTTTGTTTTCTCCACTTGTCAATTGTCAAGTGTGCAATGCACAGAAAGCCACAAACTGCAGCTTGGATCTTTAAATTCTCAACCACCCCAAAATGGTTTTCAGAGGGGCAGGTTTAACCAGTTTATGTTAAGCATCCAAAAGTCTCATATTGTAAACAGCCTGATCAGATGCATCAGTCTGCCTTTTTAACAATCCTTGTTCCCAGCTCTTGTGTCTCCACCTCATTCTTTGGGTTTGCGTGTCTCTGCAGGGCATCATTGCAGAGTACAACAAGAACCACGATGTCAAAGAGGACGACGACACAGACAAGTTCAAAGAGGCCAGCACCAAGTTTCGCAAGCTGTTCGGGATGCCCGAGGAGGAGAAGCTGGTCAACTATTATTCCTGCAGCTACTGGAAAGGCAAGGTTCCCCGACAGGGATGGCTCTATCTCAGCATCAACCACCTCTGCTTCTACTCCTACTTACTAGGAAAAGAAGGTAGGATGTAGATCTTTTTATAGCCACAGGATGCATTTACATTTTTTTCCCTTATCATTATATATATATACTTATCCATGCCAATGTATCCTTTTTATTAATATTTCTCACCCAAAAAGGTTGTACAATAATTATTTTTTGCAGCTTCTGAAACATGCACTGAAATATAATAAATAAATCCTAAATTTCAATATTCAAACTCAAATAAAATCAGATAACCTTGGCAATAAATAAAAAACAAAACAACAATTATCAAGCGCAGTTACAGAGCCTCCAGGACTTGTGGGGTTTTTTTGGTTTGTTTGGGTTTTTTGTTTTTTGTTTTTTGTTTTTTTTGCTTGAGAACTCTTTTTGTTATAATAATCTCAGACTACTGCTCACAGAGCTTTCCTTAGTCTGTCTAGTTCAAATATTGTCATCTAGAGGTCTCACTGTCTGGTTTTTTTGTTTGTTTGTTTTTGAGAAATGGACAATCACATCATTAGTTTGATCTTTGGATTTAGAGTTTCTGTTCTATGTTGCCTAGTCTTTTGTCTCATTAATTTATTAACAATTGATTCTGATAAATTGAAAGTTGACTCTCCATATGGTTATTAAAGTTATACCTTAGGCAGGACATCTCTAAAAATCTTCTTTTTTCAAGGCTGTACGTACTCAAGACTCATTGTATATTATAGTGCAGTGCACTGGATGCCTGAACCACATATTAAAAACTAAACTGCTTTGTATGCCAATAATATTCTTGTTTGATTTTTGTCCTACAGGTTATGGATGGCCTTTTACAAATCTTCAGCTTTATCCTAAGGGATGACTTAATGCAATGATTTGTTCTACTCTTGATGCATGGTGATATATCAATTTTAATCTCTCTATTTCTTTCTTCTTTCTCCGTCAGCCAAACTGGTGGTGCGTTGGGCTGATATGACCCAGTTGGAAAAGAGTGCCACCCTCCTGCTGCCTGACGTGATTAAGGTGAGCACCCGCACCAACGAGCACGTCTTCTCTGTCTTCCTCAACATCAATGAGACGTTCAAGCTGGCAGAGCAGCTGGCCAACATTGCCATGCGTCAGCTCCTGGACAACAAAGGCTTTGAGCAGGACCGCTCGCTGCCCAAGCTCAAGAAGAAGTCACCCAAAAAAGTGTCGGCACTCAAGAGGTAAGGAAGGATTGATGTGGCACAAGAACATTAATGCTCATCAATAATAAATGCTGTTAATATGTGTTTACGTCATTCTTTGATTGAACATTAATGTGTTGGCAGTTGTAGTTGGTTATTTGGATACTTCAAGACAAAGGGGGGAAATCTAAAACCCTCTAAGTTGCATTAATTCCCTTGTGTTGGCATATAAAAGATGTTTTTGAACCCAAGTAGATGCTTGTAAGACCTTAATGGCCTCAAGATCTCAGTTATGTAAGCACATTTTATGTGAGCATGACAGTCACTTGAGTATTTGTTTTATTATTTAGTATTTGTTGCTGTAGGGCAGTTGCTCTTTTGAAAGACTAAACAGACATTTCATTGTCTGTGTAGATTTTGTTATCCATCCAAATAATATAACATCAGGAAATTGAACTATGTACAGGACAGTTGTTTAAAAAAGTATACGAGTCAAGTATTCCTGAAAGTATGATTGTATTAATGCATCACTGACTGCAAGTACTACTAACTAGCTTTCATGTCATATTTGTACAGACCCATACACATTTTTTCAAAAGTCATCTAACAGGACTCTGCATTCTTTAGGGACTTGGATGCAAGAGCCAAGAGCGAACGTTACCGAGCGCTCTTCCGTCTCCCCAAAGATGAAAAACTGGACGGACACACCGACTGCACCTTGTGGACTCCATTTAACAAAATGCACATCCTTGGACAGATGTTTGTTTCCACCAACTACATCTGTTTTACCAGCAAGGAGGAGACACTGTGCAGTCTCATCATCCCCCTGCGTGAGGTGAATCTGTCTGTTTAAATATCTTTTCAAGTATTACTTACAATGCTGTCATCAGAACAGCAGTCAGTCAGCAGTATTTGAAGTCACATCTAAAAGACATGTCATAGTGTTGTCTGGTAGGGGGTAATCACTGTCTATCCACTCTTGAAAGAGACACATAAACACACACGTCTTCCAGGTAACCATTGTGGAGAAAGCAGACAGCTCCAACGTGCTGCCCAGCCCACTCTCCATAAGTACCAAGAATCGAATGACTTTTCTGTTTGCGAACCTGAAGGACAGAGACTTCCTTGTGCAGAGGATCTCTGACTTTCTTCAGCAGACCACCTCCAAGATCTGCCTGGAGAGGGAACTTACCGGCAGCCTTAACAGCTCAGACGACGAGGTAGGATCTGAGTAGCGACTCATGAAACCCATGTGGATCAAGAGTTGTGTTTGTGTTGTTCTTGTTGGTTGGTTTTTGTTTTTTGTTTTTTTTTGGGGGGGGGGAGGTTGTTGTTGTTTTTTTTTGCCTCAACTTTATTGTTTTGTTTGTGATATACATAGTTTAATTTGATGATATATACAGCCTCAACATATAATTTGAGGGACTGTGTCCTCTCTAGGTTTACTCCCAGCAAGGATCCCTGCTTTCCAGCAGTCCACAGCACAGTTTGGGCTCAGAGGGTGAGCGAACCTTTAACCTGAATGACAGCAGTGTGCCCACAGCTACACAAGCCCTCATGACCATGTACCGCCGCCGCTCACCTGAGGAATTCAACCCCAAGCTGGTCAGTTCACTAACACTTTGTCAAATACAATACAGTAAATTCATTTACTGCGTGGCACAGCGCATGAGAAATGTAGTACTACTCTGATATATAATAGAGTCTGTTTCCATAAAAGGCTGTACGTTTTTACTAGGCTTTCTATAGTTGGTATTTTAACAATGTTACACTGATAGAAATTGCACTGCATGTGTGCTGCAATTGCTGCTAGCAGCAACCTGTCTCTTCTGAAACCTGTTCCTGTTGTAGTCCTTCATTAAATGGGACTGTTTTTTACCACATTACAGTATTCATTCTCAAAATAAAATACTGAAACTGCATGTTGGTGATTTTTAGTCCGAACTGCTAGTAAACAGCAGGACAGGGGGAAAAAGGTTTATGTAGCACGCTCATCTCATTAATGTGTTTCTCACCATTTCTCAGGCGAAGGAGTTCATGAAGGAGCAGGCGTGGAAAAACCACTTCACTGAGTTTGGACAGGGAGTATGTATGTATCGCACTGAGAAGACAAAGGAGCTGGTCCTCAAGGGGATTCCTGAGAACATGAGAGGGGAGCTCTGGCTGCTGTTTTCTGGTGAGGAAATGTTCACTGACAGAAGTCCTGTCTGACCCGACAGCACCATATCTGATACAGTTATATACTGCATTGAATGAGACCACACCCTTCATACTGCGTGTTTACATCCTTTTGAGAAATATGGAACATGAAAACAGTTATTTCAACAGCTAGTGTGAGACATTCAGCTTCAAAAGAGCTTATTTTTTTAGTTTTGGAAATATAGTGCTAATTTTATACACTCATTACTTTCCTAAAGTATAAGCTATTATGTTGTAGGCATGTATACAACACAGAGACATAGTTTCCACCTTCTCAATAGCACAGGGTTGCTAAAGATGATTCATAACTGGCTTGAGACTAACTCAGCCTGAGGCAAGATCTGAAAATGTCTCCTCTCGGATGAATGTGTTTTTAGATTTCTGGAGTTTTGCATTGTTTGGTATTTCACAGGGAAATTAAATTAACATGATCTCAAGTCGAACATTATGTCACAAGTACGAGGGCTTTGATATTTAGCTGAATGGAAAATTTGCACCAGCTCTTCAAAGCACCCGTGGCTTTCACTCTGTACCAACATGCTACTTGTGCAGCTATGCACAGGTTCCAGACTTCCCTCTGTACAAGCACGGTCATGTGTAATGCACTAAGAGCAGCTTTTGCTCATCCTCACCTGATCAGAGTCACGAAGGGCTCCTCCTGCTCTTCCTGTGACACACTTCAGACTCACTCTGCTTGTTGTCATAGCTGCGTTGTGTTGACCTTAGTTACATTCACCTGCGTCTTATGAAATGAGGCGAACTCCCACTTGAGAGATATTTATGAAAGGAGTAAATGGCTTGAAACATTCAGGTTAAAACCTGTTATATTGACTGATTTGTGACGCTGCTCCAGATTGTTACTGTAAACAGATTCTGATAACTCGCCACACCTGCACAAAGACCTCAAGACAAAAGATAAAAGATGATTTTCAATGCCTTTAAGAGATTGTACTGTGTGCAATGACAATAAAGATAATTCATTCATTTATTATTTTCATTAGTGTTTCTAGTCACAGCTCATTTAGTACAGTCAGTTATTTGCTTTATTTATTTATTTATTTTTATCATTTCTAACACTTTTACAATTTTATGATTAAAATATTATATCATCTTATATCATATCACTTAAATCAAGCTGTACCTCACTTCATAGCTGCTCCATACCAAAGTTTGACGATGAGCTGTGAATTATAAGTAAAATAATAAAGTGAAACTCCAATAAAATCAGTTTGTGGTCTGGTTGTGAAACCTTATCGTACCACAAAACAAGCATAGATTCAAAGCAAGAAACAAACTTGGAGGGGATCTTAAACTTCACTGATATGAGATGAAGAAACCTCTATCACATCCCAGTTTTTATAGTTCTTGTTTTTGGATGAGATTTATGTAATTGTTTTGTTTTGCAGGGGCCATCAACGAGATGGCCACTCACCCTGGATACTATGAAGACCTGGTGGAGAAATCGATGGGGAAGTACAACCTGGCAACAGAGGAGATAGAGAGGGACCTGCACCGCTCTCTGCCTGAGCACCCGGCTTTTCAGAATGAGATGGGGATCGCTGCCCTCCGCAGGGTTCTCACTGCATACGCATTCAGAAATCCCAACATTGGATATTGTCAGGTACACGCGCTGTTGTTTGTGCTTTCCACATGGGCTGGCAGAAAACTGCCATTGCTTGACAATATTTGTTTTTGTTCTTCTCTATCTCGACTTCACAGGCCATGAATATTGTGACATCTGTGTTGCTGCTCTATGCCAAAGAAGAAGAGGCTTTCTGGCTGCTTGTGGCGCTCTGTGAGAGGATGCTGCCCGACTACTACAACACCAGAGTTGTTGGTCAGCATGTACATTTGTTTGTCATTCAGATGGTTGCATGTTTTCTTTTGTGTAGTGTGTCTTTATGCTGCCTTCTTATCTCGAATAAAATCTGCCATCTCACCCAGCTAAAGAGTTAAAAAGTTTCTTGTTTTAACATCTTTCTCTTGTTTCCCCCACTTTACCAGGAGCCTTAGTCGACCAGGGCGTGTTTGAGGAACTTGCCCGGGAATACGTCCCACAGCTGTATGACTGCATGCAGGACCTCGGGGTCATTTCCACAATTTCTCTCTCCTGGTTCCTCACCCTCTTCCTGTCCGTAATGCCATTTGAGAGTGCAGTGGTGGTGGTGGACTGCTTCTTCTATGATGGCATCAAGGTCATCTTTCAGTTGGCGCTCTCCGTGCTGCATGCTAACATCCACCAGCTCCTGGGCTGCAAGGATGATGGCGAAGCCATGACTGTACTGGGCAGGTAAGAAGAGCCAAAACAAGATGGGGGGGTTTTTTTTGTGTTTTTTTTTTTGTTTTTTTTTTATCAAGTCTATGACGCTTACAAGTAATTTAACTACAAAACTATTTCATTATTTATGAGACAGCTTCTTCCACAGTGGGGAAAAAAAATCTTGGTAACTTTGGTGCTGCACCGCTTCATCTGTGACTATTTCTTGGGTATTGTAGGTACTTGGACAGTGTGAGCAATAAAGACAGCACTTTGCCTCCCATCCCCCACCTGCACTCCTTACTAACTGACAATGGAGAGCCACATCCAGAGGTCGACATCTTCAAACTGGTCCGCAGCTCCTACGAGGTATTTAATTGTAATGTCTTTGTACATTGTTGATGTTGTTTCGTTTGGAGCAACACAAGAAGAAAGTACCAACTTTATTTTTTTATATATATATATATATCTCTCTCTCTCTCTCTCTCTCTCTCTCTCTCTCTCTCTCTCTCTCTCTCTCTCTCTCTCTCACTGATTCTTGAGAGTCGGGACAAAACACTTTCAGAAAAACTTTTTTGAAAATTTACACTATATTGATTAAGGTTATATATTCATGTAGATAAAGATCTGTGCTAGTTAACAACGTAAAGGTGCAGGCTGGAGGTTAAAAAACATTTTTAACAAATTCACATGCTTACCTTAAAGATTTGTGTCAACTCCATCAGACACACTAAAAGTATAGAATTATATAATAATAATAGCCCAACAAGAATCTCAAGCTCTGATGTATTAGTAATAGTATTTAGTTTCTCTGATATGCAATAAAATATAATATATAAACTTAAGGCTTAATTTCACACTGTTATGAATACACAGATTTCTAAAAACTAGAATTTTCAAATTTTATCTTTTATTTTGCCACCATAGAAAAAAAATCCTTAAGTGAATAGGACACAAAAGGATGCAGATCTGATGATCCTTTATTACTTAAACAACAAAAACTGAAGAAAGAATTAGATTTTTCCTCAAAAAATTACAAAAACATACATCTGACGGTGCTGATAAAGATCTGACGGTGTTGACTCTTCGCTCCTCAACTGACAATTTCTCTCTAGCCATGCCTTCCTTTAATACAAAAGTCATGAAAAATGTATTTTAATATGACTATGGAATCAGATGTCCATTTACTTAACATGATTGATTGATGGATGGATGGAAAATCTTAAAGGTGCAGTGTTTGTTTCTACAACCAGATGTTGAAAACATCTACACACTGGCTTGTGCAAATCAATGTCCAGTGGAAGTAGAGGGAGATATGACACAACCATTACAATATTCCTAAGAGTATAACACAAAATGTTCATGATTTCTTACTGAACCCTGCATGTGTGACAACTGATAAGAAGTAGCAGAGAATGATACTGACAGACTCAATGATCAACTTCCACATTGATTTCCTCTAGGTACCCCACTGCACTTCATTCTGTGCTCTGAAGCCCTTCTACTATGTCACAGTATGACTGGATGATGTGTCTGTTTTGGATAAATCTGCCACAGATAACACTGTACTGGAATGTATTACACTAATGACGGTGGAAAGGCAGGGTTTTGCACACTGTCCGAGTCAAACAGACAGGATCCATAGGCTATGTGTCCAGAATGCCACAGCATCCAGGACACATAGCCTATGGATCCTGTCTTAAAATATCAAGACAAAATTACAACAGGTGCACTTTTGGTCTGATGGTCCAAGTAAACTGGATTTGAAAAAGCAACACTGAACTTCTTCCACGCTCTATAAGAAGCCAGCGTGTATATTTTCAACAGTGGAAACTACACACTGGACCTTTTAGATTTTACATCAATCAATCAGTCATGTAGACAAGTGCTATATATAACACATGTGCTGGAAAGTAATTCAATAATAAGCAGATAAAAGAAAGTTATTCAATAAACAGACCACAGCCTGCCCATGCTCTACAAATCATAAGTATATTGTAAAATAATGTAATTGCATTCTATATATGTACATTAATGTGCAGATAAAACCCTAAAATAACATTCTCTTCCTTTACTATGTTTGAAAATAATATATTATTATATTATATATTATATTAGCACATTAAGCAGTTATTGGTGGATTTGTCAACTCCTTCAGACATAAAACCTGACGGAGTTGACGAAATGGCATGTTTTTCCCTCTGCAGAAAAAAATCACTGCAGCTACCTAGCTAGTTTTTTGGCTATTGCTAGCTGTCTCCATAATCTCAATTAAAATGCTTTAATTGATTCCACTATGGTTTAAAAAAAGTATCATAATAAAGAGACGGTGTTGACATAGTCCAGCTGTGACCATAGGACAATTTATTTACATTTTTCATCTAAAACATCAGAAAATGTCAAACTTACTAGACCATGTGTGGTACTGCTGCATTCACCATAGCCAGGAGAATGAAAAGTGGTCCTCAGGGATATAGCTGACCATGCTATTGCCTGATTTAATGAGGTTTATGAAAAATCTGACGGAGTTGACGGAAACAGAGGACACAACTTTGATAGGCAGATTTCTATGGAAAATATTTTTAGATTTTCATGGCATGCATTGTTTTATACATTTATAACCCTTATCTTTGATTTGATATAAATGTTTTCACAATTGTAGAGGTTTTTAAAGTTTTTTGGGGCTGGTGAATATTGTGACCTCTTGCTGAGGACAAGAGAAATAACATGGGGTGTCTAACCACTGGTCATACATTTAAACAAATATCCCCAAAAAAAGTAATTATCTATGCTAAAACATAACATCAGTATTCACAATTCCTTTAGATCTGACTTTATGTGTATGTCAATCATTATTATTTTCTTTATGTTTGATATAAATTAGACTTTTCTATGTGGGACATGTTTTATCCTGACTCTCAAGAATCAGTGATATATAAGGGGTCCTCCCACATGTTAGATGGATTTGTTTGAACACTAAAAAGATTCATAATGTGCGTCTGAAATGTTAGACCTTGGGATGAAAGGCCATATATTGTCAATTTATATGATTCAAACTTAAATTTATTAAACTTTGAATGTATCCCTTTCAGAAGCCGAGCTGTCTCTGAGCCCCACAGTCATGCAGTTGTTTCCAGCTGACCTCATTATTTGTGTTAACAGTCTTAACTGTCGAATGACTGTCTCTTTCTACTTCTCCTTCATATCAGAAATTCGGCTCTATCCGAGCAGATGTGATCGAACAGATGCGTTTCAAACAGAGACTGAGGGTCATCCAAACCATTGAAGATACAACTAAACGTAATGTGGTAAGGACATATAAATACCAGAATTTGGGATAAAGTGTATTAAAGTGCAAACATTGCCATTTTCAACTGAATTTGAATGCTCTTGCGTAACTTCTGCAAATAGCAGAACAGTGAACAGGCGACTTGTCAACTCTTCAAGTCACTTAAGAAGCTTAAATTTGATTAAATCTTTGAAGCAAAAGGAACCATCTTAAGGTCATTATTAGATATTCTGTTCTTTCTGTTCCACTTAATGTTATTTTCTTTCTTCTATTTTTACTTAATAAGATTATATTATATTACAGGTTAGAACTATTGTAACAGAGACAGCCTTCAGTATTGATGAACTGGAGGAGCTCTACGTGCTCTTCAAGGTGAGTTAAAGTTTGCACATTAAGGGATTAACAGAAGTTTTGTCACCAGTTTCGTGTCCCTCCACTTCCCACTTTTGACTCCATGCTAAAACAGAAATCAAAACTAGCATTTGGTCTTTACAGATACAATAAATAGTAGCCCAGGAGCCCTGGCTGTAGCATTTCAGCTATTTTAATCTAGTGCATAAGATATTTTACAGGACATGATAAAATGGGGCATTTAGTCAAGCCCTATCAATCTTTTATTTCATGTCTTCATGGATTTTCATAGTGGTTTTTGTTTTATGTTTTTTGTTTTTTTTAATTTCATGAGGTCTCATTCTGTTTTCACCCTTTCTTCCTGCCTGCAGGCGGAGCACCTGACAAGCTGTTACTGGGGCGGCAGCAGCAACCCCACAGAGCGTCATGATCCCAGCCTGCCCTACCTGGAGCAGTACCGCATCGATGTGGAGCAGTTTAAGGGCCTGTTCAACCTGCTGTTCCCCTGGGCCAACGGAGCCCACTCAGATCCCCTGGCTGTGCGCTTCTTCCGTCTCCTTGACCAAAATGGAGACACCCTCATCAACTTCAGGGAGTTCATCAGTGGCCTGGGTTAGTGGAGAAAGATTGAGTAGAGTGTGTTTATGTCAGTTATGCATCATAACATGTTGATGCTGACTGTTCAATTAACAAATGGGTGCTCTACTGTGATTACTTTAATTCAAGATGATGTATCTCATTCAGAAGCAGGTTAGAGATGATCAAACCCTAAAGCTTGCTGTTGTTCATGTAGGTGTTTTGTGTCACGGGGACCTCACTGAGAAGCTGAAGCTCCTTTACAAGATGCACGTCCTGCCCGGTGAGTGTGCTTCAATGCAGTTGAGTAACCTCAGAAAATCATCTTTAGAGAACCACAGGAAATGTTTCATGCTAGTGGAGCAGGATTATTATACAGTATGAACAGAAAAGAGTTATTTTATAGAGAGGGAGAGAATATGTAACGCCTTTTACTCTTTGTCCCTCTTCACTGGGTAACTTTCAGGTCCCCCCACTATTAACTTTGTCAGGTCTGAACCTTATGTCTTGGTAACTGTTCACATTATGTTGGAACGATTTTTAGAGTTGAGTGTTCTTTTCTTCCAGAAATAACGCATGAGCAGGAGGAGCCCGACTCTGCCTTTGAAGCCACTCAATACTTCTTTGAGGAAATAGTTTCAGAACATTCAGTCGGTAAGGATATAAAGACGTAAGATCAACCCTTGTTATCACCATTGTGATATATGACAACCTCCTTAAAAAACCCACACACAGCGCTAACCCAAATGCTGAGGATTTAATAAAAATATATCTAGTTCACAGATAGAGACACAAAGAAAATGTTGGTATTTACAGTGTGGAGGACATAAGATTATCATCAAGATTTACATGAGCGAAATCTGTGGTTGTGGGCATGTAATGTGATTTTACAGGGGAGAATTGTGGTGGACATAACTGTCTGTAAAGCCACAGACATTGTGCGCACTGACACGAATGAAAGCACAAGCGCAATAACAAATCTGTACACAAGTTCAATTATCTCTGGGAGTCTGGGGCCTGCAGGCCAATGCTGTGTTGAATATGCAGAGCACAGAGGAACACCCTGGTCGATGTGATATCTGCTGTTCGCATAGTCAAACCTGTGCAGTTGATCAAATGATATCTGAAACATCAGAGTGGTAGTTTTCCGTTGCATATATTTCATTAACATTAGGAGGGACTGATTATACTGCGTTAGACTACATTAGGCGGAGAGTGGAAGTATGCAGAAATGGAGGCTGGTCTTGATTGTAACAGTCCAGCCTCCGGAGATAATCAAAAACAGATAACGTACTTATTAGGTGAATAAACGCTGAGCTCAGTCACCCTCCTTGTCCCCTTAGGTCATGACTCAAAGTGCAGAAGTGAAAAGGACGATGGTTTTGTCCGAGTTACATTTAAGACTGAGAAAGGTAAGTGGCACAGCTACATCGATAACAAAATAGATGTATAGCTCTTAAACAATGTTATCTGACCAACTAGATGTCAGTGATTGTTACTTACGTGACATTCACATGATAAAGTCTTTATGCATTTTTTTCACATTACAGTAAAGAAGTTGAACACTCCTGATTATCGACATTACTTGAAACTGTGGAACCAGGAGACCAAAGCTAAACTAGAAAACACTAAAGACCTCCCCAGGCTGAATCAGGTGAGATTTCATCGTCTCTAATGAATCGACTGTAGAGTACATTTTCTAAGACCCTCAGTACTCAATAGTAGAGATTAACTCCCGCTCATCTCACCTTCAGAGCCAGTTCATCGAGCTTTGCAAGACCCTCTACAGCATGTTCAGTGAGGATGTTGCAGAACAGGAGCTCTACCATGCCACAGCCACAGTCACCAGTTTGCTGCTGGAAATGGGTGAGGTGGGAAAGCTCTTCTCGTCCACGTCTATTAGAAAAGACTACAACATGCAGGGTCAATCAGAGCCAAGTGTTTGTATGAGGGACACCACAGATCCCAAAAGTACCTGGGAGGCCGGGCCCGGTGACATGTTCCAGCAGAGGGACCAAGGAGATGGTTTCGTCCATCCAGGCCTGGAGAACAAGCCGAGTCCCTGTGAGGAGGGGAAAGGGGACGACAGAAGTGAGCACCTGCCACCTATGCAGGACATCAAGCTGGAGGACTCGTCTCCCAAAGACACTGGCACGTCCTCTGCCATGCTCATCTCAGATGATGAAACCAAAGATGACACATCAATGTCGTCTTACTCAGTGCTGAGTGCAGGCTCCCATGAGCTGGATGAAAAGCTGCAGTGCGAGGACATTGCGGATGACACGGTGTTGGTGCGCAACGAGAACGGTGCCAACAGTGACAGGAGCACCCATCCCCGTAGTGGTGGACCCCTCGAAAGAGGGCTGCCTCACAGCACAAGCATTGACAAAGACTGGGCCATCACATTTGAGCAGTTCCTGGCCTCTGTGCTCACCGAGCAGGCCCTGGTGCATTATTTTGAGAAGCCAGTGGAGGTGGCAGCTCGCATAACTAACGCCAAGAATGTGCATAAAGTCGGACGCCCCCTGCTGTCAACAAGTGACTATGAGATCTCATTGTCTGGCTGATGTCTCACACGATAACTGCACAAAGACGTTTGCTGTTTTAAAAGGGAATCACTATTACCAGTTGATGGTGTAAAAATGTCTTATTGAGTTTTAGAGAGGGAGAATGAAGGTATATGTAAAATGTATATGTATGATAGTTGAAAGAATGTGACCAAAAACTGCTCTTAGCAATGTATTTTACCAGATGTGAAAGACTTTTATTATAACAATCACTAGATTCTGCCCAGCTGTTCAGATCAGAGGGAACAGGAGGTTGATGTTAAGGTTTGCTCAGATTAAATCAGTGTGTACATGTAGTAGCTATACTTTACAAAACATTATGCATAGGTGTTATCTATGTAATCTCTAGTACTCTTAGACCATGTAGCTGTACATGTCCACAAATACAGTCCCAACTGGGATATTAATAGTCTACAGAACATACGATCACCTAACATTATATTTGACCAACTATCACACCTTTACTTTATGATTCTATTTTCTGCAAATAAAAACTTTTTTTTTTCCTCCTTGTTTAAATGGCAGTATTGGGGGGAAAAAAATACAAACAGAGCTGTGGAAAATTCAGTGTTAGAGTGAATTTTCATGCGTTTCCGTGTAAACTCTCTTCGGCTCCACACCACCATAATGCAATGTGTCGCTTTGGTAGGAACACACACGTGCCCACGGCTTCCTGCATCTTCACTTCCCAAAATAACTTTCCCAGATATTTTCTAATAATGACAGAAACAGCGGGGAAAAAAGCAACACAGCCACGACTTTGTCAGATATTTATGTTCTAATGAAACATGATTACACTAAGATGCTGTTGAATGAAGAGTCTGCACTTTTTTATGTTTACAATACTGTGATCCACTAATGTTTGCTTGCCTAACTGTTCTCTTCTGTTCTTTCAACTTTGTTCTTCTTTTTTTATTTTTACATTTTTACCTTTTTGCTCTGTATTTTTTTTTTTTTACTCAGCTGTTCACAAGTTTGTGAAAATGTTTAATTTAAAAGTCCAGATGTTGTTATCACTCTGGGTCCTGATCCATTGTGTATCACCCCATTTAATTAAATTTACAATTTGATTCAGTCAGTGCTACACAGTTTGTTGCCTGAAGCTTATTCTTTGACCTCATCAGATTCAGTTCCTCCATAAATTAGGGTGGAGCCAAGTGTCACTGCCACCTAGTGGAAGATCATCACTACCCATTTCCTGAGGACAAACGGTAAACTTAACACTCCTTTGAAAAAGTTTCTCAATTAAAACTGAATCTAACTTTGTCGTTGGATTTTTAGTGAAACTCTAGACTCTCTTTAGATTTAGTTCACACTTTGCTCTCTATCATAGTAGCACAAATATTTAAATAGTCTCAATAACTGTCTATTGTGAAAAATTCGCCTTTTTTTGTAATTTTTTTTTTTGTTTAGATTTGCAATCCACAGTATTTCAGATGTAAGTATTGTACCCTTTTTTTCCCCCACTACACGTGCTTAAAACGTATAGTAATATAGCTGATCTTATTAGATTTAGGATTTTACAGACAAAACAAAGCAGTTTACTCTTTGTAAAGTATGAAAAAATCTCTCCTCCTCTATCAGCTTCCTTATATGTCACAATATTGCCAGAAAAAAAAATCCCAATTTTTTTAATCTGACAAGCCATTTTGTAACACTTGATACTTTAACCCTCTGACACATTGTGATTACTACAGTGGACAGCTATTCAAAAGCTGTTTTCTTTCAAAGTTGCGCATCAGTCTCTACAGTGCATGCCAGTGTGTTATCCCATGCACTGCAACCGATTGGTCATGCAAAAAAAATTCCTCCAAAGATGAGATGTCCAAGATGGCTGACCTGAGGGAGGTTTTCATAATTAATGCATTAGAGAGTTAAGAACCTTTTGCCAGTAATGTTTCTGCATTTATTGTTCAGTAAGATTTTGAATCATTACTATTAAGGGATATAAAGCCCAACACTATTTTTGTAATACAGCAACATGTTCACTATGAAAACTCACCTTCAGTTTTATTCAAGTGCAATCTAAGTATCAGCGTCCGAGGCGTTACTGTTATTTGCTGCAGTTAAAATTTCCTCTGTATGATACTGACTAACTACAATATATCAGCACCAAAATCTAGACAATTTAATGTGTGTTCTAAATTCTTTAACACATACTTTGCAGTAACGTGCCTTGGAGATAACTGTTTGTTAAAACTGTTCCCTTTCTGTCAGAACGAAACACAGTGGGGTTGTGGCTGAGGTCGACCAATCATATATCAGCGAGCTCATTCACAACAGGACCCCCTGCAGATAGAAAAGGCAAACACTCTAAGACAAATGGACAACTAGCAATGATTAATCAGTCAGGAACAATGTGTGTTATGAACCAGAATTAATGAAGTTTTAATCACATCTATGGTCTCATGCCCTGCTCTTCAGAAATCCTCATCTTTGGAACTCAGTCAGATTTGAATATGACATTGCCTCATAACAGCATGTCCATATTAAAAACATGTCAGTCATTGAATTTATGCTGAATTGGCTGACTTGGCTCTGCAGTAGCTCGCTGCCAGCTAAGAAACATATTTCCCATCGTAACCTTATACTGTAATCATATTTATCACTTAATGCGTTTGTGGACAGAATAATCATAATGAGAATTTCATTGACAGAGTCCAACAACATATAAAATAGACAGTATTGACTTTGTGAAAGTAAAAGAAAAGATAGTACAGGTCGCTTAGGAGCCCCATAGTCCTTTCTTCTTTCAGATATGTTGTGCTTTAATTTTTTTTATTTATTTTTAATGTTTATTATAGGCCTAGTAAAACATCCTTCGAGACAAACTAACTTAACTTGCCTTCATGTACTGAGAGAGGGTTTCTAATATTTCTTCCACAGAGAGCTAACAACATATTAGAGGTACAAAGTGCTGAATAATTTCAGTTGATTTACATTTCTGAAATCATTGCAGAACATTTAATTTCTGTCGTATTACACTTCATTAGTTTGGCCTAATAATGCCAACATACTTTTCCTTTAATTCCATAAAGTTTAACGTTACATTAGGAGAAGACGTTATCAAAGAGTCACCGCCACTGCCAAAGTGCTGAGAGGTAGAACATGGCGTGATGCAAAGCTCTTATCTGCTACGCAATGACCTTTGGTCTCCAGCTCACGTCACAACTTTTTCACCTTTTATTTTGCAAAAAGTTCCTGACTGGGACTGTGAATGAGAAATCCTACATGAACAGCAACATTTAAATGAGTTTATATGAAAGCACAGACACATGCTAGATAATGCAACATCTCTGCTGCAGAAGTGAAAGGGCAACATGCGGCTTGGCTGTAAACTCTGATAACCGTCATTCACCCCATCGAGTATAAACGGGTTCCGCTGTCGTCCACACATTAGTTCTGTCATTGGCTCAGAGCAAAGACAAACCTCCAGTGCACCTGACACAGAGTGTTTTCAAGCGCAGGCACTTTATCTAATGAAGTAAATAATAACTTGATATTTTCTCAGTTGCAGACACAGGACAGAGGGAAAATATTTAAGGTATTTCCACATTTTACTAACTAAAAATGAATTTGAACATTGATAAGTTATTGATTGTATTTGGGAAAATGATTAGATTTAGGAATATAGAAATTACACACACTTGGAAATATACCAGTATTTGGATGAAAACATACTGATATTACACTCACAGGAAGGGGAGGTAAAATAGTTGTTTTTCTGGAAAGTGCTTGCGCACTGGGGCGAATTGAACATTGACTATCTTACAGACAGTGGACTTTGCTTGGACCCGGGCACATAGGAATATACAGTTACGCCTCTCTGTGGATGTCATAAAAAAAAAAAAAGCCAGTCAGAAAATATATAAATACAGAGCAAAGGATGCTTCTTTCCTTTTTGTGGAGCGTGGCCTTTTATGGATTATAATCTGGCCTATCAAATACCACCTAGTAACAAATCATCAGGGATCAGAAGGAACTTTACCTTGTAAAAAGTGTAAGTATTTCTTCCATTTTTTTTCTCAGTAATCTCTTTCTCTGTTGACTCATAAACTCTGTCTACATTCACTGATATCACAGTTTAAATGGTGAAAGATTAGTTAAAGTTTATATTGTGGTTTCCTTTAACAGTGACAGCAAACATGGTTGGACTTAAACCCTCAGACGTTCCCCCACCACTGGGGGTGAAGATGGCAAGTGCCGGAGCAGCAGCCTGCATAGCTGATATTGTCACATTCCCACTGGACACAGCCAAAGTCAGGCTACAGGTATCTGTGCAGTAATAGTGACAGATAAAAAAAACAACAGTGTCACCAGGCATGTTATCTCAATATTCACTGAAATGCATCAGACATCATATTACAATAATAATTTTAACTTTTCCAGTTTTGCTGTGAGCTATGTAGGGACACAGTTAGATGTTGCCTACTTGACTCATCAGTTTGACTTTCAACTCTGGACACCCCCTAAATCAATTCTACTGATTGACACAAAAGTTGCTCCACCCTGCACCATTGACTTTTAAGGTTTTTCTAGTTTTGCTTTGGAAAGCTGCTTTTAGCAGCTTTGAATACAATGTCTGACCCCAGATTCAGGGAGAGAAGAAAGCAGTGGAGGGCATTCGTTACAGAGGGGTGTTTGGGACAATCAGCACCATGATCAGGACAGAGGGGCCCAAGTCTTTGTACAATGGGCTGGTAGCTGGTCTGCAGAGACAATTGTGCTTCGCTTCCATCAGAATCGGCCTCTATGACAATGTCAAAAACTTCTACACAGGAGGAAAAGACAGTGAGTGATTTCAATATGTTTAATGCACATGCAAGATATTTTTCAATTAAAACAACCTCATACATTGTTGGGTAGGTCAATGTATCGCTAATCTTCCTTGAATAATCTTGAATGATCTTATATTTTACATGCAAAATCTTTATCTGAAACTTAATCAGTGAAATAATCGAGGAGTAAAGAGCATAAGAATTTTCCTCATGAATGTCCTGAAGTAAAAACATACTGAACCAAAAAATATAAATACTAAGTACTTCAGAAATGTACTTATTGTGCAACTTGAGTATACTATACTCTTGAAGATGCGAGTTAACCATTGCAGTCCAGTGGTAGTTATTCCTGTCTATTCTCCTCTAGACCCAGGGGTACTGGTACGTATCCTGGCTGGCTGCACCACAGGTGCCATGGCAGTGTCCTTTGCACAACCCACCGATGTGGTTAAGGTTCGATTCCAAGCCCAGATGAACCTGGATGGCGTGGCTCGGCGGTACAATGGCACCATGCAAGCCTACAAACACATCTACCAAAATGAGGGCTTTCGTGGACTCTGGAAAGGTGCCATTTAGAAAAGATGCTTCAGGATGTGTGACTCTTTTATATGTCATAAAAAATACAACCCCAAATCCCTTTGTAACAGATGAGTTAAGTTGTGTCTGCTCTCTTTAGGCACACTTCCCAACATCACAAGAAATGCACTGGTCAACTGCACAGAGCTGGTGACGTATGACCTGATCAAGGAGGCCATCCTTAAACATAACCTGTTGTCAGGTCAGAGCTACAAGTGACACACACATACATTATGCCATGCCAGAGACACAGCTGATTGGGCAGAAATCCACACACCCTCTCTTACCTACGCTGATAACAGCACACAAACACACACACTGCTACAGGACATGGTGTTTTTTTTTTTTTTCCCCTTCAGAATGCTGTAAATACAGCAGTAAATAAGACATTTATCTCTTTCCTTTTAATGCCCGTTTAACACTATTACATAACAAGCTGACCCCAATTTCTATACAGCTCAGCAAACAAACACCCACTACTTGCTGTGAAATTTCTTTCCAACTCCATTCACAGATAATCTGCCATGCCATTTTGTATCCGCGTTTGGTGCCGGCTTTGTTACCACAGTGATTGCTTCCCCAGTGGATGTGGTGAAGACCAGATACATGAACTCACCACCAGGCCAGTACAAGAGCGCAATCAACTGTGCCTGGACCATGTTGACTAAAGAAGGCCCAACAGCTTTCTACAAAGGGTAATCTCTCTGTCTGACCCCGGCACACAATTGTTTGTTTCCTAAAGAGATGTAGCTGAGCTCAATCCATACTGAAAAATTGAGAAAGATAGGTTTTAGGTAGGTTTTAGCCGTCGTTCTGTCCGACAAGCCTCTCACATACTATGTTTGTTTTTGTAGGTTTGTGCCCTCATTTCTGAGGTTGGGATCATGGAACGTTGTGATGTTCGTCTCATTTGAGCAAATCAAGAGGGCCATGATGGTCACCAAGAAGAGGGTCGAAGCCCCAAATTAAGATTAACGCTTAAAGGTTTTGACTGAAACACCACTGGATGTAGCCTAATGAAGATCTATTATTATTTTAGCTTTATCAAACTGCTTTCTTGTTAAAGATGATCCTGTTGGAAAAGGAGTACTGGACTACTTTGTATTTGAACTTGTGCATAAAAGTAAAATGTGCTTTTTTTTTTTTTTTTTTTTTTTTAATTAGCCATACTGAGCCCTTTGAAAGCATTGTGGCAGTGAACAATATGTGGACAAGCTGGCCATAACCTCCGTTGGGAAGATGAGTTTGCACTTTAAGACCTGTAAATAAGAAATCTGCCAGTTCTACATTTCAGGCAGCTTAAATCAGTGCACCTATTCATAATAGTGGTGCCACATTAAAATGTAAAACACGTTCATGTAAATCCTTTAATATAATTGCCATGTTTTACAGACACTGTGTATGCTTCCTGAACTCGGCCTTTGACACACAGAAACCCAACACATTTCAAAACATCAAAAACTATATTTATTAACTGTGAGCAACATGTGTTATTTATTACGTAACGTCCTCAAAAGCAAATCACTGAATAAAAAATAAAAATAGCAGGTAATGAAAAAGCAATATCAGCTTTCAGGTGTAAAAATTTATGAAAAGGGAGGCAAATAACTTCTTTGAGTTCCACATCATTACTACACTACATAATATGGATGGTATTTATGGGGGACATTTTAAATCATGCACAACTTTTAGGATGAAAACACCAAAATGACATTGATTCCATAGATTAAATTTAAGTCTTTGTCTCTGGATATAAATATCAAATTCCTGAGAAGGCCAGAAATGAGAACAAATACAAACAAGACAGC
Source organism: Remorina albescens (assembly GCA_034769265.1). Classification (NCBI taxonomy): domain Eukaryota; kingdom Metazoa; phylum Chordata; class Actinopteri; order Carangiformes; family Echeneidae; genus Remorina; species Remorina albescens. The sequence continues at coordinate 6,332,571 of CM068487.1, forward strand.
TAAAAATATGGTAGTTAATCACCATTTTTCAATGGCTGTCTGTAAGCTGCAACAATTTGGCTATTTGCTTACTGAAAGTGCTTAAACACTCATTAAAGACAGAGCTCTTTTATAACCACAGTCCTCTGTAGGAGCTCTTGCTTCCCCTCTGTGAAGGTACAGTCAACCACTGGAATGGTCATATCTGAGGTATAGGGTGGTACATTTGTGCTGTACTTTAAAACAATAAAGTAAGACTAAAACAAGAGCAGAACACTACTGATGGATCACAAAACCAAAGATCAAAGAATTCCTTTTTCTGAATGTTTGAGGAATAAGTGGCAGATTAGGTTTAGTCTGCTTTTCTATATTTTCTGTTCATTGTTGCTTTAAAATGTCCTTTACCTATAGCTGATCAGACAATGTTAGGATTGTGGAGAATTCAGGAGGGCATGTTAATCCTTTATTTGTGTTAGTTTTTAGAATGGACAGTCAATGTGAGGGACACATCAGGGTCCTGCAGATGTGTCTGGACTATGTTATGAAATTTTTCCCTGTACTGATTGAACTGCATGATGCTCTCTGGTTCTTCTGCCACCCAGAACTTATCAAATTCATATGCCAGGTAACCTAGAAGAGAGGACACAGGCGTTTAGAGAGATCTTTCTAAAAAAAAAAAAAGGACCACTTTGATATTAATTAACAGTTGGTATTTGTATAGTAACAGTAATGAATGGATATGATTGGTGGATGAATGATGGATATGATAAAGAATAATGTTGAGTTTACTCACAGTATAGCTGATGAAAGTGCCAGAGCTCAGGTGCGCTCTGGACTGTATTGTAGAAATGTGGTTTCAATGCACCACTCTTCAGCAGGCTGTAGGCCATCTCTGTCAAGTTGATACCAACTATGGCATAGGAGTACCTAAAACACAAAGTATTGAAAGTGAGCATCAAGTGGATGCTACAAGTCAAACTAAATTTATGCACATGGAAGAATATTCATATTGTGTTGTGATGGTAAGACAGTTATATTAAAAAGATTAAATTCGGGCTTCCGGTTATGGCGGCCACTTAGGTAGACGTGCTTCACACAGCTCTGCAAGATTTACCTCTAAATTCTACTACTTTTTTTTCGAGACTAAACCTCGTTACACAGTTGTATTACGACTTCTGTAATGCCGGGGAGTGGAAGAGGAAATAAAGCAAAGAGTAAAATGCCAAATCAGCCGAAGCTAACAGACTATCGAGTGCGAGGCGAAACACAAGAATCTAACGCAGCTATGGCGGAGGAGGCGACCAGCGGCGACCGTGAGCTTGAGGGGGAAAAGGCGGGCGCAATTCTGGCCGCCATCAACACCATGAAAGCAGAGTTTTCGTCAAGATTTGATGGAATAGGGATGGCGATAGACGAAATGAGAAAGGAGATGGGCGATTTCACTGAACGTGTGTCACAAGTGGAGCTGCGAGTGTCAAGTACAGAAGATGATGTTGTTAACCTGCAGGCAAAAATGCACGCATTGGAGTCGAAAAGCAAGGCTATGGAGGATAAGCTCTTGGACTTGGAAACTAGGTCCCAGAGAAACAACTTGAGGCTGGTGGGACTACCAGAGGGCGCCGAGGGACAGGATCCCTGCAGCTTTTTGGAGAAATGGATCCCCACCCTATAAAATTCTGAGACCCAGCAGCCTCTTTTGGTAATTGAAAGGGCACACCGCATCGGACCGAAGAGGGACACCAAGGCGCCTCCGAGAACACTCATTATGAAGTTTCTCTGCTACAGGGACATGCAGGCAGTCTTAACTGCTGCAAAGGCTAAAAAACTGTTAAAGTACGAGGATCAACGCGTGAACTTTTACCCGGACTTATCTGCGGGACTACACCAGCTGAGGAAGCCGTTTGACCCGGTTCGTCAGGAATTACGCAACCAGGGTATTCGGCATGGTGTGATCCATCATGCAAGACTGTTGGTGACACATGGAGAGCGCACATATGTCTTCAAGACCCCGGTCGAAGCTCAGGAGTTAGTTAAAAAGGTTCAGAAAGACACCGCTGGAAGTTAGACTCAAGGTAGAATCACTAATAAAGAGTCACTCATTATAAGTGAGAATGTGTGTGTGTGCTACCTTGAACTTGATATACATACGAGCAGCAATCAACCAAAAGTATGGACTGTAATATCACTTCTTATTCCTGAGTTATAAGTGTTGGTTAACCCGTTAAAACCGACGGGAGCGTTTGCATATCTATTTTTAAATGCCGGTAGAATTGCAACCAAATAAGAGAGAGCAATAATTTTTTTCCTCCCCTTAAGGGTGGAAAAGTCGCTTGCAATAACGGGAAACGAAACGTGTTTGGGGGGGGGCTCTCACGAGAGGCGGGGGAAGGGAACTGTTGTTCATGTTTGTTCAATTGGATGTCAGTTCTAGCATCCAAAGTTGTTGTGCTCCTCCTTACGTTTATTTTAATGTTAAAACGTAACCAGATAATCTTAGTTGATGGCATCTCAGGGAGTGAAACTTAACTTTGCTTCCTGGAACTGCAGGGGTCTGCAAAAGCTCAAAAAAGTTAAACAAGTTATGAACAAAATAATAGATATGGACTACAAAATAGTGTTTCTGCAAGAAACACATCTGCTAGATGAAGACTGTAAAGTTGTTAAGAGGCGATGGCAGGGTAGTGTATACACAGCATCTTTTACATCTAGAGCAAGAGGAGTAATGACTCTCATTCATAAAACTGTCCCATTTCAAGTCAAAAATATAATCAAGGATAGAAAGGGAAGATATTTAATTGTCCAAGGGTCTTTGATATCAGAAGATTTAAATTTAGTAAACCTCTATGGCCCCAACATTGATGATTCTGACTTTTTTAAAGATCTTTTTCTCACTCTTGCAACATTCACAAAATATATAATAGTAGGTGACTTTAACTGCATACTGAACCCTAGTGTGGATAGATCCACAGGATTGGATCAATCACATAGCAAATTTAGGGCAGTTATTAAAAGTTTCATTGTGGAATTAAAACTTTTGGATGTATACAGAGAATTGAAACCCCACAGTAAAACTTTTTCTTGCTACTGTAGCATGTTTAAGTCATATTCCAGAATAGACTATTTTCTAATTTCAACAGATTTGTGGCCTAAAATTCATTAACTGCTTCTATGATAATATTGTGATCTCTGATCATGCGCCATACTGCCTGGTGTATATGGATGATAATTTGACAAAAGATCCACGGAGGTGGCAGTTTCAGCACAAATGGTTAAAAGAATTTGTAAAATACATACAAAAACAGATAGATGATTTCTTTGATAATAACACTACACAGACTTCAGCATGCATAAGATGGGAAGCATTTAAAGCTTTTCTCAGGGGACATATCATCAGCTATACAAGCTCGAAATCAAAATAAGTTCGTGAGGACAGACAACAACTGGAATATAAAATTAAAATCCTTCAGGAAAAAGCTTTTAATTAAAATAATAACCCACAAATAGAAAATGATCTAATGATCATGAAAGCTGAATATGATAAACTGTCTGCGTTTAGAGCTGCATCCAGCCTCTTGAGGCTAAAACAGTCATTTTATGAGCAGGGTGACAAAGCAGGTAAACTGTTGGCATGGCAGGTTAAACAACTGGAGAATAAAACCTCAATAACAACCATCATATCCAATGACCAAACCTTGGTGAACCCAACAGAAATTAATGACGCATATAGAGATTACTATAAAGAACTGTATGAGTCAAAAAGGGAAATTAATTTATAACAATTGAACACTTTTTTAGATGGATTACCCGTACCCACTATTCCAAACGAACAAAAGGAGAACTTGGAATTAGAAATCACTAAGGAAGAACTTGGGAATGCTATAGATGATTTGAATTCTGGAAAGAAGTCAGGACCAGAGGGTCTTCCATCTGACTTAAATAAAAAAATTTAAAAACATATTAGTGACTCCACTTTTGGAAATGTTTCAAGAAGCATTTCAAAAAGGTAATCTTCCACCCACAATGAATAGTGCTGTAATTGTTTTACTGCCAAAACCAGGTAAGCCACCAAACAAATGTGAAAATATGAGACCAATAAGTTTATTAAATTGTGATTTAAAAATAATATGTAAACTTTTAGCAAAACGCTTATAAAAACTATTACCAGCCATCATAGATAAAGACAAGGTTTCCACAATGTTAGAAGGGTACTGAACGTCATCCATATCAACAGGGAAAAATCAGGCACAGCACTACTATCATTGGATGCCGAAAAGGCCTTTGATAGGGTGGAATGGCCCTATCTATTTGAGGTTTTAAAAAAATTTGGATGTGGAGATAATTTTCAAAAATGGATTCAAATTCTACACAACAACGCTATGGCTGATATTAGGACTAACTAATAGGAATATTTCTAAACCAATAAAAATAAGTAAAGGACGCAGGCAAGGTTGCCCACTTTCACCCTTGTTGTTTATGATTGCCAGGAACCACTGGCAATAGCAGTGCGAGCACACCCAGGGCTCAGTGGAATAAGAGTGGGCCCAACAGAGCACCGAATATCTCTGTATTGCGATGATGTAATCTTGTTCACATCACATTTAAATAAATCAATCCCAGCCCTGCTACAACTAATCAAAACATTTGGTGATATTTCAGGATATAAAGTTAACAATACCAAATCATCTATTTTGCTACTCAATCCAAATGACAGAAGGAATCCAACATCTGAAGTTACCCAATTTAATGCTGTAGAGAAATTAAAATATTTAGGTATTTATATTACACCAGAATTGAAACAGGTGGTCAGTGCAAACTATGAACCGCTGATGACGCAAATTGTTGAGTCAGTTGATGGATGTCGCTACCATTGTCTATAATAGGGAGAATTAATATCTTAAAAACGAATGTTGTGCCAAAACTATTGTATGTATTTCAGAACATCCCCCTGCCACCACCTCCAGACCTATTTTCAAAAATTAAGAAAATATTTGTAGGATTTATATGGAACAACAGAAGGGCAAGACTTCATTTGTCTCTATTATACCTGCCTTTTGATCGAGGGGGACTCAAATGTCCTAATATATTGTGGTACTACTGGGCTGTACAGCTGAGATCTATAATGTTTTATTTTTCAACAAATGATTCCCCCCATTGGATTGAAATGGAAATGCACGATTTGCAATTACCTCCTCCCTTATTCATGTATTCAAACACAGTGAAAACATTACAGAAACAAAGTAAAAACCCAATTGTAAAACATATGATAACGGTATGGTATGAGGCCAAAAATATCTAAAAGACTCCAACTCACTATCACAATATAACCCAACTTGGGGTAATCAGCTCTTTGTGCCTGGAAGAGCAGATGATACATTCAAAGTATGGGCCTCTAAAGGACTTAATTCCATCCAGGATCTTTATGTGCCAGACTCTGATATCATGATGTCCTTTGAACAGCTGAGGTCAAAGTTCAATCTTGACAGAAAACATTTCTTCAATACCTCCAATTAGAAACTTTGTCAGAACAAATCAGAATAACACACTTGCACTCAACGCTGGAGAGAGTAATGATTAAGGATTGTTTGAGAAAAGGTATTATTGACATCTTACTCACTGGAATATTCACAGAACAAACTGACTGTTTGGAAGGACAGTCTTCAAGTTAAACTTTCAAGTGGAGATTGGGAAAGCGCTTGTACTAATATGCAAAAAATATCAATAAACGCACTACTAAAACTGATACACTATAAATGGTTAATCCAGATATATGTTACGCCAGTGCACCTGCATCGGTATAATAAGAATATTCCAAACACATGTGCAAAGTGCACAGACACCCCAGGAACGTTTTATCATTGTGTTTGGCAATGTAGAGCCATTAAAACTTTCTGGGAGGAGGTAAGATTTACAATCGAAAAAATAATTTCAAAACAAATTTTACTGGTTCCTAAACTTTTTCTTTTAGGTTTGTATCCAGAGAAACACAATTATAATAAAAAGGAACGAGTTTTCATAGATCTCAGCTTACTTCATGCTAAAAAAACTATTGCCTTGGTTTGGAAAAATACTCACAGACCAACTAAAACACAGCGGTTAAGACAGTTGGTAGCGAACATGCCATTAGAGAGGATAACGTATATATTACAGTCTAAACAGCATGTTTTTGATAGTATATGGGGACCCTTCATTAAGTATGTTAAAAGACAGACTTAACAGAGCAGGCTGATGGAAGAGCTGGATAAATGCAGATCCCAAATGAAAAAATATTTTTTCGTATCTACTTTTTTAGTTCACTGAAACACTCCCTATACTCTATATATATGGGTAGCACTAAACTCTAGATTGTGCAGTTAATCTATGGATAAGATCGGAGGAGCATTCATGTTCTGAGTTCTTTTGATGTGTGTGTTTTGTTTTGTTGTTTGTTTCCGTTTTGAATACGTAGGTAAATTGAGACAAGAAACATATCTACAAATATAATAATAACTAATATTTTTAATTCATTTATCTACTTATTTATATTTATTTCTCTATTTTTGTATGCGTATGTGTATATGTATAGCATTGTGTTTTGTTTTGGTTTTTTTTCAATTATTATTATTGTTCATATGGAAAATAATTTTTTACGTGATGGTATGACAAAGTATATCTAAAATGGTGTATTTTCATGTGAAAAATTAAATAAACACACTGTGGCAAAAAAAAAAAAAAAGATTAAATTCACACAGTAGGTAAGGAATAGATACAGATGCTGATATATGAATGTCCCTTACCCAAGTTTAGGATGGTTGGCATGAGACAACACCTGACGAGCCTCTTCTGTGTAGTTTTCGCTGAAGAAACTGTAGACAGCATAGTATGTTTATTGCTCAGTCTAGGGATGAAACCACATTAACAAGGAGACTTGCATTTGCTGAAGATTATCACATACATGTACAAAAAAATATCTACTCGTTTTTATAAGGATAACAGTTTATCCCCATTACTGCAGTGCCATTTTATTAAGGGGAAACTTGTGTTGACTGAAAAATGTTAATTTCATTTTTTTGGCAGAATTGGATTGCTTGTTTGACATAGTTATTACCTGTTATTTTGTACATATAGTCAACTGTGCCCTGAAGGCAAATCACTTTTAGGTCATACTTTAAACTATAGATGAAAGTACAGAAAATAAAATACTTTTCTAAAAGTACAATTTATTACATCAGCGCTCAGGTATGCACTGATGTTTGGCCAACTTTTTAAATGTTCCTTTTCTTCAATACTGTACACATTTTTGGGTGGAATAATTATAGGCTACATGGCTGTGACCCCACACAGATATATTATTAAAAGGGATCTGTGGTGCTTCCTTTTTATGTCTCCAATTTAATTTCTCTTTCTTCAGATTTTTCTCAAGGTTTGAAAATGCAGTGTTAGCTTTTTCTAATCAAAGAGTCTGTGACCATTGCTAACCAAAGAGCAATGGGAATACGCATTGAGTCATATATCCTGAAGAAAACTACTGCTGTATGTGGTCGCCCTTTATAAAATTTGCCTTGGTTGTATTTGCTGCAAGTACGTTCAGGTCTATCTGACTGTGTGGAATTTCTTTCAAATTTGGGAATGGGTTTTCAGGCACCTAATGATACAATTGCACTTGCTGACACACTTTTAAATTGCTTTTATAAATTATTAATGGTTTATCTATTCTGGCTAATTCTAAACTGATGTTATTTTTGCATAGCTGTGTAACAGGCCTTTGTAATGGACAGTATTAACATGAATGATACTTCATTTTTATTTTACTGTATGGCTCATTGCTATTTACTGAGTACTCACACAAGGTTGATTAATCCCAGCATGCCCATCCCTCTAAAGTCAGTCTTGGGATCATCTCCTTGGAATCCAATATCACCCCACTGTTTGGTTATCCTTGATTCCAGTTTGACTGTTGGCATCAACAGGTCCCACAGCTGACAATAAAAATATTTATAATGTCACACACTTTGCAATTGTATTGAACAACAGACATAATGAAATGTGATTTTGTGCATTACATTTTGATTCAAAAATAGGAATGTCAGAATAATGATGTCTGTACTATTTAATTGTACCGGTAAACCAAAATGTTATTTCTTGAATTTCACATTCAATTCATCATGTGACCCTTAACAATCCACCAACTGACAGGACTGGTACAATGAGATAATCCATGTTATGCACTTCACCTGCCATGTTATGGCTGATTGGTGTATGTATCTTTGTTTGTTCTATAGAACAGCATCCATGCGGCTTATGCCCATACAGCAGCTGCTTAATTTTTTTCTAATTTATGGATCCAAAAGCAAGAGCATGTACCTTCAAAAGCATGGCCTCGTGTTTTGCATTTTCCGAACTGAAGACTTCCTTTCTCAAGTCTTCCACAGATATGTACAGACCGTTGTATCCTGTTATTTGTAGAAGACAGATGTGCAGGCTATCCTTGAACCTAGAAAAGTAGGAAGATTTAACTGAATACACTTAACTGAAAGAAATGCAGATGATGAACTCAAACTAGCCTTACATCGGATCTTTCTGGGGTTGGACATGCTTCTCTTTAATTATTTGATCCACAGATTGTTCTAATTTATCTTTGCTGGATTCCAAAGCTCCTCTTAAAACCTACAGATGGAAAGCACAGGACAGTGAGGAGGTAGCCACAGAAAAATAATGATACAGCGAGCAACACAACAGAACACTAGCAAAGTGATTGCTATATAATCTATGTTGTTAACCACATTAAAAAAAACGCTTCTCAGTGTCAACTTCGGAAACAATGTAAAAGATGACCAAGCACTTCAGTTCACCGCTGAACTGCACTGTTGATTAAAAAATGCTTACCTAGCTGTATATATACATTACAAGAAGACTCAATTCCTCTACGCTTGAAAAGTATAGTGAAAGATAAAGACTGATTAAGATAACAGTTTATGCCTTTACTGGCCATTATTCATACAATAGACAACAAGATAATAAAGTGGTCAGTAATCCTTTTCAGGGTTTTTCCATAAACTAAGTCGACCCTGATATCTGCCTGGTAACCAGTATATCAGAAAATAACACAACATATATGCCATTATCTACTAAAAAAAATCTTTACTGGTTAATAATGGTAACACTGTCTTACCTTGTTCTTAGATGACCGAAGGGAGTATTCTACAATAGGAGACATGATATTAATAAACCAGGAAAATGTATGATAAGCAGTAAAGGCAGAACAAATTTAGGTTGATTTAATTCACCTGCTTTTGTTGTCCTTGCAGCCCCTTGCTTGTATCCAGAGCATATTCTCTGTAGCTCACATTTCCCTGTTGCCTGTCTGATGAGCCACTTCAGCCAGTATCTCAAAAAAGAAGTGTAGACGTAGTGCCAGATATACCCCAACATTTCCTACAACCCAGAAATTTTATAAGACATCAGACAGTGATGGGGATTTGTGAACAATAATTGGACAGCCAAGTAAGTGATCTAAAATTATATTTTAACATTTAAAAGGTGTAATAAACCACCTCATTTAAGTTGCTGTAAAAGAATACGAGTTCAGATGAAACCAAAGCTGATGATAGTATAAAGGCCTTTACTGAGAGTGGTGAAGGAAGCTTTTATTAAAACTATGAAAAAGTATGTTCAAAATAAAAATTGAAAATGTTTTTGCAGATCCATATTCAAACATGATAAAACAGAACCATTACCAAATGTACTCAAAAATGTAAAGAACAGTAATTGTGTGTGCATGAAGAAAGAATTGAAATAACTTATTTGATGTAAATGTTAGACAGGAGATCTAGTGGAAATACTACATTTTCCCGGAGAGTAAGATGTAAACACTTCCATCTTACTTCCAAACTGTATCCGTACTTAGTGACTTCCCACCACTGCGGCCACTAACCACAGCACTGATGGAGGTTAGTGTGCATCATACTGACTGAGATGAGACTGTTAAAATAGAGTCAGTCGGCATTGAAACACAAACAATGATCCTTCAGTGGGGCAGAATGGTGTTACTGTCAAACAGGCGACAGCTAGCGAGCATTCAAAACAATAGCATTGTAGCAGCTAGCATAAACGCTAATGCTAACTTCAGTCAAACGAGATCACTCAGTTTAGAAACATTTGGTGGATTTTGTAGGAAATGCACTAACCACTGCATCTTAATGTAAACCTAAAGATGGTCCGCCTTGGGATTAATGATCTGTTTCGGCACACTACAATCGAGACTCCGAGATGAAAATTAACAACAGGTTGTCATTGTATTTGTCCAACTGTTAGCTAGCGACATGACGTTATCCCAGATTTGGCGATGTCGGAAGAATTTGTGTGCTTGTTGGTGTTTTAGCGAGATTGTGGAGTTAATCTTACCGCCCTGTGGCAGAGACAACACTGCCAGATAAAGATAAACCGAAAACTTAGCTTCACTTTGAAGCGACCAGCCGCGTTGGAGATTTAACACCGTTTTCTTTTGACAACAGTCCGGCTCTGCGACGCATTCATATTCACACCGGACAAATAGCATTTCCGAACCTGCCGCTTACTTATCAAGGAAATCCCTCGGAATTCGGAATGAACACAGACACGAACAAACACTACCCTAAAACGCAAACACGAGCCCACACGTGTACTGTTTGTGCGGTATTTTTAAGCAATGAAAAGAATATGCAGTCTCTGCCAAAATTTGGAAATGGAAAGAGTTGAGTTTATTGTGACCGCTTTAATGACGCAATGTCTTTGAACGTAGCACGCAGCGACCTCTCCATCTACCGTCTGCTGCCCGTCATAAAGTAGGAGAGGCATTTCACCGCCTGTCCACCCCAAAATACCCCCAACAAACGGGGTATGAACAAAACTCTTTCATGCAGATTAAGTTATATGCCTATAAAGAGACACCAAAACGATAATATATATATTTCTATCTAAAATGCAAATAAGTGTCAGTCCAACAGAGAGTGAAAGCTGCACGTCGTCCATAAATGGAGGAAATTACTGCTAACGTGTTGCGTATAAACTACTGATTATATTTCAGGTTTTGTAATGCCACACAAAGCATACGTTTGCATATGAAAGATCAGGTTGATCTCAACGAGCAGAACCAGGACCCACAGAGCCTTTCCCGAATCAACCACAAGATGGCGCTAGAGCCACAATCTAAGTGTGTGTTCGTGTGTGGTTAGCTTTAACTGATTTGAAAGTCTATTTCAAAATCAGGCAAATCATGCTATGTTACTTACATTTGATATTAATATATAAATACAATTAAAATAGATTAAATGAGGTCACCTTCTCTGTCTTTGCATCAGGTCACTGTATAAAATGGTGGCAGCTGATCCCACATCTTACTTGGTATTTGATATCTATATTCTCCCACTGTGCCACTTTCCAAACTGTCTACCAGGCCCTCACTTTACTTTCATTTTCCACTAACCCATGGATAATATAAAAAAAATTTAATATTTGTAACTTTAAACACCTAACGCATCCCTCCAAAGTCTTGGACCAATGCGAAGCTGTGTAACTCTGTAGAGTTACAGGCAGCTCACATAGAAGTACACATTAAACGAGTGCAGCAACTCAACAGTGGAAACTGGAAATTTTGTTTTTCACCACCTCATGGATAATATGTTCAAGTCTCCAAAAAGGCTCCTCAAAGAGACGGAAAATAACAATAATAATAATTTACACATACAGTAATAGTAATAGCTCTTACCGGTATCTATAAATGGTTCCTTTTTATTATTTTGATGTTATGCTTGTTTATAGTTATATGAATATAACGATCACCTTAATAAGCATTGTGGATTTTGCAACTCTCGTACACAATGACTTACGTTAAAGAATATTTACTGCCATAAACTATAATTGGATTTTATTTTACTTTTACAGATTCACCTACGAGGGAACGAGGGAAAGTACACCTACAGTTTTCTGCCTCTGGGTTATTAGTGATTTGGCAGGGTTTTCTAAATTCATGAAACAAATCATCATCGTGTGGTCTATCATAAAATCTGTTCGTATAAAAGTATAGTATTAAAAAAAAAGTTTGCAAATATCCTTCAGTAAAAACTAAGTCTGCTGTTAAAATTAAAGCCTATCACCGCGGGACAAATACACTACATCTTGTAAAAGTCATTGTAGTAAATAATAATAATAATTGTTATTATTGTTATTATCATTATTATTATAATTAAGGGAGGGTTTTTTTAAGCAGAGAGGAGCGTTTGCTTCCGGAGCAGCCCCCTCCCCCGGTTGGCTCCCCTTGCCGGAGACCAGCTGCATCTGAGAGGGAGGAGAAAAGAAACAAGCCGAGAGGGACCGGAGGGGAGGAGAGAGAAGACCGGAGGGGAGGAGAGAAAAGACCGGAGAGGAGGAGAGAGAAGACCGGAGGGGAGGAGAGAGAAGACCGGAGAGGAGGAGAGAGAAGACCGGAGCACAGGCAGAAGGACGCGGACACGCCGGAGCGGAGGTGAGTGATGAGCTTCGCCCAACATTTCCACTTCAATCCGGTCAACTGCCAGAGTTTCTCCTCCCGCTCCTTAAAAAGGACCCGGGAATGTGAGTAACTTTCCATAATCTCCTGACGGCCGACGCATTGCTTTGGCATCAGGGGGGAAGGGGAGGGGGGGCGGATGTGTAGCAAACAAGTCGGGGGAGGTGGGGGAGAGAAGGCTGGGAGGCTGCGGCGGCAGATAGGAGGAGGGTGGGGGGTAGCTGCTGCTGCTGCTGCTGCTGCTGGTGGGCTATAACAGGACCCAGCGTGTTTGCTCCAGTTTATTGTTAACATATCGTTGCGTCTGTGATGTCCGATGAATGAGAGTCAGTGAACGCAACCATTGTGGATGAAAGCAGCCGTGTGTCACCAGCCGCCAGGTCAGCTGCTCCGACTCCACCTTCTCCTGTTTTGGGGGGATTTAAGGGCCAAAACGTTGGAAAATGGACGTAACCGAGCTTTAAATAACACTTGTGAAGCACCCACGTCTCTTAAATTTGAGCTGTCATCATGTGGAGGAGGCCTAATCTGCAGGTAAGAGGCTGGTTCACTGAGCAGCAGCCACAATATCCATCTAAAGTTAACCAACCACTAGACAAAAACAAAAACAAAAGCTTATTGTATGTGAAGATGTTAATTAATGGTATAATATCGAAATAAAAAAAAAGGCAAGCTCTTGACCCTCCACTCCATCTCCACCAATGAGCTGAAGTTTAGTTGCGCTGTTTCTGATCAGTCTTCCTTGGCTAAAATAGAGAGCTATAGTACTAGACAGGATGGTAACATAATGCTTCTATCTATTATTGTTGTTGTTTGTTGAACGAATTTGTTCAACCTTTAAAAAGTCAGTATTTAATCTGCCACAGAACCCGCAGTGGGATCACCTATCACCCCACAAAGCCAAAGATATTTGCTTTAAAATGGTATAAAACAGAAAAAAAACCACACATTTTTGAAGTTTCAGCAAGAGAATATTTGGCTGATTAGCTGTATACTTCACTCAGGTGATCATATGCTTGTAAAAGTAGTTAGCCATGGTGCTAGTTGAAGAATTGACTAATTTTTTGAGCAATAGAGGGCTGATGGGTCATCTTAACATGTCCTTTGGTTCCTGCCCCGAGATGCTTCAGCTCCTGACTTGGCTCTGTCCTCATGGCCTTGTTCTATGTTGGTCTCTCTGTTGAGCTATAAATTAAGGAATAAAGAGACTTATTGTAAAACATAGAAGCATAAAGGATGGTATTCTCTTAACTTGTGCACAGTACGGGGTATAGTCTCAGGGCAGTAGGCCATGCATACCCCAAGGGGATGACATTCAGGCTTATTATCATTATTATTATAATTATTGGCCTTTATTTACAAACATGACCTGGCAGGCTTGATCGCTGTATGGTGCACGGCTGGGCACAGCTAGCTGATCATTTCCAGCTTCCCTCTCGTAGGTTTTTTCTCTGCTTCATGAGATAATTCGCTGATTTGTTTTATACAAACAAGGACCCAGTTAATTGCTTGTTTACAGTTTGGAAGTTAAAGAATCTTGAGAATGGTGTGAATAATTTTCCTGTTTAATGGTCTTGGAGCTTGGAAGGGCAGTTGCAGGGCTCAGCTATTTATTTTTGTTGTTGTTGTTCAGAAAGATGAAGAGAAAGAAGTATTGATTTTTTTTTTTTTTCCTTTCAAAGTTACTGATGTCAAATAAGAACTGGCTGGATCTAAATTAGTTTTTATGCTGTAACAGTGTAAAAACTGATAAACGGTTCTTGCAGTATACAGGCTGAGCTGTACTGTGTGTCTTTGGAGGTCGAAGGGACACTGAAGTTGTTGACAACAACATGAATTACCAAAGGACTTGGCCTCTGTTTTTGCTCCAGACCACTGAGGTTTCTCTCCCTCCTTGCCTTTCCCTCCTGGCGACACTGGCTCTCATGCATATGTTTTACATCAAATTGGCTCTGATGCTTCCTTGTGTATGCTTTTGCAATGTATGATTATAAAGCGTACTAGTCATAAAGCAAAAACAATGAACGTACCTTGGGGTAATGTTGTGCTTTCAGTAAAATGGTCTCTGTTTTACTGTTTAGCATGTATACCTCTGTGATAAACAGCCAGTGCTTACTATTTAAGGTCGTGGTTGTGATGTTTTTTTTAGGTTTGTACTGCTGTTTTGTCTTGGTGAGTTAATTAATGCTAGCTGCAAAAATGAACGTGTCACTGACTGTACCACTGTAGTAGAAATGGTGCACTGTCATCCTCTCTCTCACTGTTACTACCTTGCCTCTCTCTGTCTCTCTCGTTCTCTCTCCTCCTAGCCTCCTTGTCCGGCTAGCTTGCTCTTCATCCAGACCTGTCCCCCAGTCTGCAGTGCAAGTGTGTGTGTGTGAAGGAATATGATGTCATTGCTAATTACTTGGGGCTTTTGGGATATTAAGTTGGTTTATATTTTGCCTCTCTCTCCCTACTCTTTCCTTCTCCTGCTTCGCTTCATACCACTTCCCCTCTTCATTTTGCTCTCCCTCCCCGACACTGAAAAATTTCTATACAACATCAGGAGTTGCTGAGTACGGAAAAAGTGACTTTGGCATTTATGGGCTGAGTTCTGGGCCAAGCATTACAGATGTGCGTGCTAGAGTATGTGTGTTTGTTTAGCTTTGGTATTATGAAACTGCTTCACTTTCAAGATGGCCCCTTTTCTTTCCTTGTAGGTAACTTTTATCACCCCACTGAGATGCAAAATACACAAGATACATATGCATTTCCACATTCTGTACACATTACGTATGGCCATGGACAAAAATAGCAATTCAGTAATGTAAGCTCTCACCTTGTGAAGCTGTGAGCATGTCCCTCAAAATATGATATCTTAGCCTTTCCCCTAAAAGGCTCTGCAGATTGGACGTAATTATGTTGTCTGTGTTTGTCGTGTTGGGACTTTCTTGCCTTGCAGCACCTGTTAGTCACAACCTGTTAGTCTGTGTGTGGTCGAGGTCATGCACAACAGCTGATGGGAAAGCATGGTGAAAGTGTGCATGTGTGTACATGCTTGTGTGACTGAGTTCATGTTTTTGCATGGGTGTTATGTGTAAGCAATCAGATAAAAAGCACGGAGATCTGTTATCACCACCCTGCTTCCCCTGTGAAACAATACCACTGGTCCGTCCTCAACCAAAATAGTGTGTATGTGTGCAGGCGTGCGCATACTTGTGTGTGTGTGTGTGTGAGAAGTCTGACCAGATTGGACAGATGAATGATGAATTAAGGCCTGAAGAGAGAAGATTCATCCCCGGCTGTCAAGTTGGCAGGATGACCACACTGCAGTTTATTTGTGTGTTATGTGTGGTACTGTATGTGTGTGTTGTCAGTCTTCTTTTGTCAATCTCATTCTCTTCACTTTCTATTTCAGCCCCCTATCGATGCATCTAAATAGGGTTATTGTGCCCACTGTCAGGCAGGCTGCAGTGTGTGTGTGTGTGTATCTGTGCATTGTTGTTGCAGGGAGCAGACAGCCGTGAGGTGTGTTTGAACAGAGAAGGAGCACAGAGGCCCTGTTAAGCCTGTAGGGTGTGAAACTGAATGATAGGGCCCCCTTTCTCTCTTTCCATCTGTCCCTCTGTCTATCTGCCTGCTTCACTTTTTCTGACAGTACTTCACCCACATATTAGTTCCCCACTGCCTCATCTTTCCTCAGTTTTCCTTTTGTATTCTTTCTTTGTGCATTAGTATGACTGTGTGTGAGTTCTGCTGTGTAATGTGTCAGCTCCTGGCAGCCGTGGCTGATTGGTTGTCTTCTTGCTGTCAAGTCTGCCTTGTGATCGGGTTGTCAGTATGCATGTTATTCTGCCGATAAATTACCTGAGGAGGCAGAGCCGACGAGGGAGGGCAAATTTTGCACTTTAAAATGGAGTCAATCGGAGTCTGTATGTGAGGTTTCATATACAGACTCCGATCGACGCTTGTGGCTACACACTGGGCGCCGACATACACATACTTTCCCACTCTTTTGTTTATATGTTGCTTTTTCTGATGTTGACTTTTCCACATTGCTGCACTTTCACATGTATGCCCCCATCACTCCCAGTTCAGCTGCATAAGGGCTTTCTGCCTTTATCTCACTCTCTTCTAACACCCCTGACGCTCAAACACAGAACACACCATCATACAACATGAAAGAAAAATATGATAAAAGTGGCTGTGAAGGCCAGAGTTTTTGGTATATTTGCAATTTTTGTAACTTTTTTGAAGTTTGCTGTCAAACTAAGAGTTTGTAGGATTATAATTATATCTCTCTTATTAATCCTGGAACAACCCTATCACTAATCATCAGTCATCATCTTCAGAACCTACAGCACTGTAAAAAACAAGTATGGTCTGTGTACCTTCTTTGGGAACTTCAGGCATCAATGTTGGTTCCCTTGACATCAATAGTTTCTACATATTTCTACAGATTTACTTTGGTTTGTTGGTGTTTTGGCAAAATTTAAAACAATTCATGTTGCACTTCAATTCCGTATACAATTAATTCATACATTAAGAAAATAATGTTGGGTCTTTACCTGCAACGATATTGAAAAATCATTTAATCTTTCTACCACTTTGCATCAACTATACTTTTTGTACTTTAAATAATGAATAGATTAAGCAAGTATATAACTCTAATGGATGAACTTGCTGTAATGGTAAAAGTGACCAGGGTTGACCACAGGTATTTCGAACTCAGTTACTGTAGCAGTAGACACAGTCAAGACATAAATACGATTTTCTGTTATTTAGCTTTTTCTGAAAAGTATTTTTTTTTATGTTAAACTTGTTAATCATTAGCAGAGTGGTCTTTCTTTCAGGAGACGTGGCCTGCTTCGTCTATAAAACCCTGGAAAAAGCTTTGTTAACTGTAGCTGTTGCAGGCTAACAATATCCCCACCTCGCCTTCTGGTTAAGCAATTTAACTTCTCAGGCCAAGAGTCAGAGCGGTATGAAACTCCATAAATTCCTGTGGGATGAATGCATGGGATGACGAGTGATAGGAATTTTGAATCATGATCACAGTCATCATCAGGAATTGGCTTCCTAACCGGATTAGTTTCTTGCTTTTACATCATATCCGATGGTGGCAGTAATAATATGTTAACATCTGTGGTAACTATGTAATGCATTGCCAACCCTGCCTTAATATTATTGAAAACCTCAATAACATAATGTGTTTTGTAGGCTGGAATTGAAATTAATTGAGCGGTGCAACTTTGATAACTCCACAATGCTGGAATTTGCCTTTTGGTTTGGCAAAACGAGTGGAAAGACAATCTTGGTCCCGAGTGTTTGCTCTAAACAGTGGCAGTGCAGTGTGCTCATCCACCAGCTGTGGTCAGCTAGCTGTGTGATTCCTGTCCAAAACCAATGGTCTGTCTGAGAAGAATGCTCTGCTAATTTTAGGAAGCTGCAACGATAACTTCCATTGCTAGGAAGGGAGAGGGACGAAGGGAGAAAGAGGCAGCCATTGTGCAAGAGGAAGCAAGGACAAGTGAGGGAGGGGATGATTTAAGTATTGGAGAGAGAGAGGGATCGTTGCAGTGGTGTCTGTGGTTCCTTTGGCAGAGATGGGACATTCCTTTTCTGATGAGTCACTATCTCTCTCTCTCTCTCTGATCCGTTTTCTTTCTGACATCTCTTGTTCTTGTGCTGGTACCCTTTTCCCCTCCCTTCTCATTTTCTGAGCATCTCTTCTTACCGCTGCCCCCCCCCCCCCCCATTTGACACGCTGTTATGGTAAATAGGCCAAAACTTTTAGGCAGTCAGACCAATCCAGACTGTGATATCTATAGTCTTGTGACATTATCGTGGAGCAGCTAACCACAGGCTTACTAATTAAATATGAGTGAAGATGGCCATATTGAACTCAGATGCACACTCACATTCTGAGTAAGAGCCATGTCGTTTTAGTCTAGACTTCCCTGTCCTCTCGGATGTCCTGTCACATCTCAGCTATATATAGGATACAGTCTCTCCCCTACTTCTGCTCTCGCCCTGAATCAACATGCTTCTCTCTACACTCTCTGTTTATTTTCAGTGAGAGAGGGAGAAGACTTTTAATATACATGCCTCAATGTCTGCTGAAGTAGAGAAACAAACCCTGCTTGCAGTCTTCTTGTAAAATAAATAAATAAATAGAACCATATAAAACATGTATGGATAACAGTTTATTTCCTGATGAAGCATTTAAGATGCAGAGAACACTCTTGAAACCGAGGAGATATTTGGGTGCTTTAGGAAGATGATGAATGTGCATGGGGGTGAAGAATAGGCAACATGTTTGCCAATTGATTATATCCCCAAGCTGTAAAAGTTTTGTTCAATGACCATTGATTTTTCTACCTTGAATAAAAAATTTACTTACTTATTCAATCAGTAGGTGCAAGACTAAAATGACCTTTTGTACAATGGCTGAATAGTATGCTCTTTGCACAGCAATGTCTGGATTGAGTTCCCTTCTGGATAAAAATCAAGATGATTGCATCACATTGTAGCCAGCAGTTGGCTCCTTAGCTCATAATCAAGCATGGACAGCTGGTCGATATGAAGCAACAGTTGGAATCTACCAAGTTTAACTTTAGAGCACATCATATTGTTTGACCAAGAACCTGATGGTGTTTGAGCCCCAGAGACTCTGTGTTGTAGAAATGTCTACATGCACGCTGCTTGGAATTTGCAAAAGAAAAGGCGCCTAAGGGGTCTGACACTATGAGAAACAATCCTGTTGCCCGATGAAACTGAACTGTTTAGGCTCAATTGTCAGCGTCATGGCCCGAGGAAACCAGGAATGACTCATCACCTGCCCGATCCCATCCTAATAGTAGAGCTGGGTGGAGGATGTTTTTCAGTGGCAGGGATAGGGAGGCTGGTCAGGGTTGAGAGAAATCTGAAGAGAGATCTTCTATGATAACCTGGTCCAGAGCCCTTGGGACTACATGCTGGGCTGAAGGTTCACCTTCCATGACAATGACCCTGAGCACACAGCCAAGACAACACAGGATTTTACCAAGGACAGCTCTGTATGGCCCAGACACATCCCCTGCTAGAATCCAGTAAAAAAATCTCTGGAGAGACATGTAAATGGTTCTCCACTGACGATCCCTACCAAACCTTTCAGGGCTTGAGTGGATCTGTGAGGAAGAATGGTGGGAAAGTCCCCAAATCCAGCGGTGCAAAGCTTGTTGTGTCATACGCAAGGACCCTCAAGGCTGTAAACACTGCTAAAAATGTTTTAACTAAGCACTTACGGAAGGGTCTGAATACCTATGTAAATGTAATATTTCAATTTTTCCCTTTCAAATTTGCAAGTAGTTATTTATGTCAGAATACAATGTGAATTAATAATGTATCATTAGGAGAGGAAGATTTTCCAACATGACCAATTAGCTGTTTGTAAAAGGCTATTGAGCAGAAAGTAACAAAATTTTTTTGTTTATTTATGATCGTCTTTAAAATTATTCAGCAAAATTCTGGGCTTGGCTCCGCCCTAAACAATATTGACTGGAGTCATTATTGGACACTAAACTTTGAGTAGACCTTGAGTCTACTTATAACCTTCTGTTTGGCTAACCGTAACCCCTTCGATCACCCTTAACACAATAGCTGAGCGCATCAGAGGCGCAAATTGCTTTTGACCTGGTACAACCTCATCTTCTTAAGTCCAGTGTGATTGACTCTTCGGGTGGCAGCACTATCAGCAGTGGGAGAGATGCTCTGAACTACACAGATTAAATTTAATCGACCTATTAACAGAATACACCTTCTGAGTGTGTTGAAATTTGATATAGTCTCTTCACAGATGATGGCCAGAGGCATAAAAAGTGAATGCTAGGAAAAACGTGAGACTTGCGTGGGCTGTTGTTGGAGTTTAAAGCAGGATGGTTTCGCTGAAGGGGGTTTGCTGAACTGTACTATAACTGTTGAGGCTGCAGATAATATATTCCTGATAATTGCATGTGAAGTTTTTTGAAGGGGGGAAAAAAACATCAGCATTTATACGAAGAGAAAAAAGTATTTACAGATAAGAAAAAGCTGGACCCGCAAGCACATGGCAGTCTGAAATCCAGAGGAGATGTGGCTTTACTTGTTGTTCTCTGACTCAACTCCTGGCACTGTTTGTTGACTTCACTGTTGTGTCCAGGAAAGAGTTGTGGTCTCATTATGGCAAATGCTGACTGAACGACTGGCTCATGTGTGTTCCACAGAGGGCGAAGGCCTTTTGGTCTGAAATGGGACTTCCCTCCTCTCTGTGTGTTTTGCTTGGTGTCAGTGTTTTTTTCTTGGTGTATTTTTTTTTTCTCCCCTCACCCACAGGAAAAAAGAGGCTGGGTGAAGCTGGGAGGAAAAGGCAGAGGGGATATCTGGCACTGGGGGAGGGGTCCAAATCACAGTCGTTCCCAAGTTTCCCAAATCTAGGAAATCATCTTTTGGCCCTTGTTTCTGATGTTTTCCATGTCACCGGATTTCAAAGTGTGTGAATGTGCGTGGGGTATCGATGGATCTGTGTCTCTTACAAAGCTCTTGTATTATTTTGACTATTTTAGGAGGATCTTTCGATATAATCATTGTGTGCCAGAACTGCTCTGCCTTTTACTCTCTCACATCCTGTGACAGTCATGGGAAGGCAGATTGTTGCAGGTAAATGAAATGCTCATATTCAATTATACATATTAGATATATAGCCATTGTTTGCTTAAGGTCAGTGAGTGGCACATTTACGTACGTGCGATCACAGATCAGCTACACTTTAACATTTAGGAATAAACCTAAGGGATGTCAGTGTGTGTGGGGGAGGGTGTGTGTTTTGTCTTCTCCTTTTGTTGACTAATTAGAGGAGTAAGGATTTTTTGCCCCCCAGTCGCCCTGACCCACCCACCCAAAAAGAGACATGCCTGGGATTCTTTGGCACACCCTGAAAATTCCTCACCGCTTTCCTTTCTTTTTCATTTTTTCTCATGGTTTCCCACCCACACCAGACGACTTCAACTGTATGTATACAGTATATTGAGGCATGCATAAATTCACACTCCCAGTGTACTTTAAACTTTGAAGTGAAATTATAGTGGTGCTATTTCTGTCCGTCCTTCACACTCACTATACAGTGCTACTACAAGGACGATGGCCACGGGAGCGTGCACAAACCACAGAGTTCTAGCGTGTGTGTGTGTTTGTTTGTCTGTACACAGGATTGTTTGTTTTGGCTCCAGTCTCAGTCAATGTGTTACTTTGTCTCTGTTATTTCCCTTTTATTGACAATACAAGGATACACACACACACACACACACACAAGCACACTTTCTTGTTCTTGTACCCTTCCCTTCCGCTGCTATTCTGGACTGAACCACACTTTGCAGATGGCCATTGTATTCTTCCCCGCTCGCTGCTTCTTGTGAATGCACAGACTGAGCTTGGAAGTATAGCACCACACTGCTCCAGTCATCATATCCGTGTATTGGCTTCATGCGCGGCCCATTGATGTCTCTTGGTGTGTTATTCCACAGACTAAAGTTTTCATTCATAGTGAAATTACATCATGGAAAATACTTCAATATGACAGTCTTCATACTAGATTATTAAAAATAACCTTAAGAAACGTGCCCTTTCCTCTGAATAAATGCACCTCACAAAAAGGAAAAGCCGGACAGGAAAATAGCTGAGCAAAGCTAGGTACTAAATTACAACAGCAATTTTTGTGAGAGAAATAAGAAGATAGAAATAAATAGAGGTCAAGAGAACCAGTTTAACAACTTTCTGAAAATGAAATGGAATAGATGTGCTTGCCTTTCCATAGCATAGTAGCATCACCACTTTTCATATTGATGTGATTGGAGTTCGGCTTACCTAAAAAATACACAAAAAGGCTTCTAAAATGGATGCATATAAGCTTTTTTTTTTTTTTTTTAAATATACAATCAAAACAAGTGTAATTCAGGTGACTATCCTGCAGCTAAACTTAAAAAAAAAAAAGTTATTTCCCCTCAAAAGTGCAGCTCTACTCTATTTTTTATATATAGTAGACTGCAGAGTAGTAAAGACAGTCTGACAAAATGGTTGGAATGTGAAAAACTGTCCCGAAATGGCAATATGTGTCTTTGTTTAGCAGTGGCGCTAACTTCCCAGCCATGCAGTTAAATGAAGAGGGTCCGGCCTTCTCTGCAGCCAATCAAAATAAAGCCAAGCGAGATCTGGGAAGATTGCCTGGTATTGTGCAGCTGTCTTACAAGTTCATGGCTTAATCCAAAAGTTAGAAAAACACCCAGTTGCATTTTCCATTCTGCGTGCTTTGCTTTGTTGACATGAATCCATCCATTTTGTTTTTGATGACTGGGCCTCTAGCTGCGACAGTTTTGCTTTCTTGTCGAGTGGCTTTTGGTAACAGATGGGGTCTCTCACGAGCAGAGTGGGACAAGAGAACAGGAGGGGAAGAGTAGCTGTAAATCAGGGTTGTAGAGAGAAACGGCTGGTTTTTACGAGAGTTTACAGACCTTCCTCACTTTTAATGAGAAAAGACAGCAATTCTCTTCTAGACAAAAGAAAAGTGGGAGAAGAACGGTGAGGACTAGAAGATGAATGGGGTGGAAGCCAAGACATGAAGGGGAGGCAAGGAGAGGAAATGGGCAAGAAAAACGGCATAAAGGAAAGAGGGAAAAGTCAAGTGGGATTAGCAGAGGAACTGGAATGGCGAGAAACCTTGAGAGGGATGGGCAGGAAAGAGGGATGAGAGACCTATCAAACTTTTGGCAGGCATCCACTTGGCGTATGAATTTAAAAGTGCTCAGCCCAGTGTCTGGTGTATGCCGGTGGTTCCACACAGCAGATGTAAAAAGAAACGGAGAGAGAGGTGGACCGTTTGCAGCTGCTTCCTTCATTCTTTCTGGAGGTCAGTGCATGGCACTTGTGCACACATATACACATGCAGCAGCACAAACTCTGAGTGAGCCAGCACGTCAGAAGTCAAAGGTCACTGTCATGCTGTGACACATCCTGGATCTTATTACTGACCCTCCCAATTTGTTTTCTCTCCGCCGGTCTGTCTGTGTTTCAGTCTTCGCCTGCATGTTTAACTGTTTACAAGGCAGTGCATGTGGAAAGTTCACCCTCATCTTTACTATTCATGTGTGTGTTTGTGAACGAGTGTTTGTCTCTCTGTGGGACGCTGCCAATGCCGCCCTGCCCACAGTGGGGCCCTGTAATTATGTGTAGACCCCCTCATCTACAGCAGAGAACTGCAGGGAACCCTTCGTGTTCTTTGAGGCCCGACCCAGCACAGCCACAGCTCTCACTGTCATTGCACCCTGTCAGAAGCCATATCCAGATGTATCTCCCGGGGATTGAAAGTTATGACTGGTGCATACTTCCTGCGCTGCTGCTGAGCTATAGCTCCCCCCAAGTGTGGGTGGAGCTTTACATTTTGGGTTTTACATTGAAATAAATGATATGGCAGCTTAAGTGCAGTCTGTAGTTAGTTTTTGAATGGTAACACCTTTTATTGTTTCAGCTCCACCCCAGTTTGCAATGAAATATCCACTATGAAGTTAAAATTGTAAAATATCGTGGTTTGGCATTTGAAATAGTGGTTTTAAAGTTTAAAAAGAAAGAGAGAAAGAAAAAAAAAGATGTCCATGCTTTCAGCTTTGTCTTTGTCAGCTAAAATATGCTCAGTTAATGTGAAGTTATTATTTTACTTTGTTCTCCCATCCTTATATCTGTAGGTTCAGGCTTGTAGAGGTGTCTGGGTTAGGATTAATACATGTACTGTTCCGTTTGTATGAATGTTGACACTCTGAGACACATCTAAAGATTGTAGATAAAGTTTTATGATAAATGTTTGTGTATTGTGAAAAAAATGGTGCTATCCCACTGGGGACATCACTGAATCTTAAGTGCAAAATGAAATTCTCTTTGTAACGGTGTGGAGAAATTACTATGACTTTTGTCGTAATGCTGAATAGGATCTCTATAACAAATGCTGCATCTAACCTGAAAAACCTGGTCAGCAGTAATTTTTCATGGGAAATGATTCATCCATATTTAGCAGACACCCCTTCATACAAACACTTTCACACACACACACACACACACCCTGGTATGTAGACTTGTTGCAGCAGGAATCAAAGGACCAAGTATGCTGTGTAATTTTAATCCCAAAACACATTTTTTTTTATTGCCATTTTATGATTTTATACAGAGCTACAGATCTTAAGATTTTACACCTGAGCCCCGCGGAGCTTTCAACTATTAGAGAAGACATTACAGGACGTACAGCTGGTCTGAGGTTAAAATTATACGGCTGCACTTCAGATGGTTTACCCTTTTTTTTTTTAAACCAATGCACCTAGTGTTTTTAAACAACCAGATGTTGTTGGTCTGCTGTTATGTTAGTAGGAACATACTGTCAGTCTGACACTGGCAGATTGACAGTAGGTTTATGTATTTACCAGCTTCAGCCGAGACACTAAAAGGCGATTGAATATTTATATTTTTATGAACATTTGTAAAACATTTCTTATAGTTCTGGTCTTCTTTTGAATTTGGTTTTGAGTTGGCCACATTTTGTAGACAAAACCTGTAACCTGATGTTTCAATTTGCCTAAGAGTGTCAGAGAAAATGTTGTCTTCAAGGTCCTGGCCCCATAATATTGACTTTGAGTGGCCTGCACTGCCAGTGATTAAAAAAAACAACCCCCCCCCAAAAAAAGACAACCGTAATCGCTATGATCGTTATGACAGGATGTGACAGATTGATTTTCTTCAAAAAAACAACAACAAAAAAGAAAACATCCCACTCTGTGATCGATTGTGCAAAATGCCAAAAATATAGAGCTAGGCTAATTACATAGCAACAACAATCTTATTTATTGAAGGTGACAAACTGCAAATCACTAACTCTCCCTCAGACGGTTAGGAAAAATACAGCTCACACATTGTACTACTGATAGATTAAGCACTGAAATGGTTCTGTCTCTGCAGAGGATACTTAATGACTTCACCGACAGAGTTTCCACTGCATTTAGCATCTTGCCCGTCCTTTGTCATACGAATCACAACACAAACCACAACTGCTGCTAGCTTTATCAACTCCATGTGTACTGAGCCAAGTGTACAGTCTTCAAAAGGGCTGCTAATGACATAAATTACAACATATAAGGTAGACATCCGCATATGAAGTAGGCAATGGAGTAAATACAATAAAGGAAAATATATTTCACACACTGTGAGTTGCTGCTGTGGACAAGTATAGTGGAAGGAACTAAAGTAAAGTAAAGTCAGGTCGAGAAAGAGCCTTGCCAGCAAAAGTAATAGTTGTTTATGCTTTATGCTCGGAGTTAAAAAACATTTGCAGAATAAGTAAATTCTGTCGCTATGTTGACAAATGAGAAGAATTAGCATCGGGTAAAGTAAACTTTAAGAAAGAAAAATCTCCAAATGTTCGCCTTTAAGATATTGCACTAATCAGCTAGTCTGAGCCAATAACTTTGGAAACCCATTGGCTATTACTGCCATTTGAGGATTTGTCTGATTACCCAATTCCTCTGACAGTTTATTGCTGATCATAGATTTAAAAAATGTCAAAATGTTCTTGTACCCATCAGCACACTGACTCCACCCCTGTTGCTGTTACTCTATTGTTTGATTTGAGATGATCATTTTTGTGTTGAGCAAGAGGGTGCATTAGAGAGGGTAACATTTTTGTCTGATCCTATAATTTCATGTCCTAAAACAATCCCAGGTGTTTTTCCGCTCTCTCTGCCAGGAATAAATGGGATTTTTGGTCCATTGTAACTTGTTTATTTTCTTTCATTCCACCATTAATAGAGGTTGCATGTTGGTGAGAATTGTCCGTAAATTGTGACTGCATTATGCAGTAATGTGTGCGTGTTGGAAAGCAGTGAAAAGGGAGTTTACAAGTCTCCTGTGGCATTAAGTTTATGATGGTTCCAGTCAGTGAAGAGCTGGCAAGACTGCAGCAAAGAAAGACTTAGGAGCTCTATACAAAATGAGCCTTATTCTCTCTCTCTCTCACTCCTCTAACACCCACAAACACACATACATACATACCTTGTATATTAATGTTTGATCAAGGTTGTGAATAATTAATGTGTCTTTATTATTTGTCCCTCTGGGTTCCTGCAGTCCTCTTTCTCGCTCTGATCACCCCTCCCTCTCTCTCCATCGCATTAATCCTACTTTATGTTTGTCTCTCCCTCAGGACGCTGCTGCTTCAGTAAAACCCTCCTGTTTGAATGAAGAGAGAACCACTGAACAGCGATATGGATACGCTCAGCTGTAGTTCTCTGGTAAGTAGCAACTCTAAAGACCTTCTGTTTTTAACACAAAAATAGACCCAATTTGGAGATTTTTGGAAAATGTTGCTTCTCCTGTTGAAAATATCGATCTACTTATGCTTTCACTTTACGCTACGCTTTACAAGCATTGTTAATACTGTTGCCCATAAATGTAACAAGATATTGAGACATGATAAACGGAAGGTATTGCGCTACATCCATTGCTTTGCTGCTTTCACTTTGGCCAAATGTCAACCAAGCATGAAAAGGTACATCAGGATAACCACCATGGCTGTAACTCAATAACATCTGTAAATGTTGTGCAGTAAAATCCATTATACATTTTCTTTTACTTTCAAGTAACTAAAGCAGCTTTTTCTTTGCAAACAAATTTAAGGTGGGCTACTTAAGCCAAATTAAATTGGAAACTTATAGTTGTTCAGGTGATAAAACACTTATTATCATATCCAGGTAGGCAACATTTTTCTGGGTCTCAAGGTCACGCTACCTGTTAGGCATACCTCAGCTTCTTTATGAAACAGGACATCAATAGTTAAGATAATCTTTTTATAGTCCTTCAGTGAGGAAATTTGCAACAAACAAACATTAGATCTGTTAACATCAGTATTTATATCGGTTTCCATCTCAATTCCCAGTAGCCTCCTAACATTATGAGGACAAGTGCAATATCCATTTCAAATGATCCCGTTGGTGCGAGCTGACTTTTTAATGTATATATATATATATATATATATATATGTGATCAGTTGATTCCATTTGTTACTTCTTACATTGGTTGCATGCATAAAGTGATGGAGTGCCTCTGTGATTCTTCCTCCATTTTTGAGTGGCAGTTCATGCTTTATGATTTTTATTTCTATAGCGTCCCCTTGCTGCCTCATGGTACTGTGTCATCTCCATAGAAACCAGGCTTAGTTGGCTCCACATGGATGAATGTGGTCTCAGGGGGCAACACAAGAAGTGTTTAGGATGCTTTGCATTCTTCTTGTGATCACTCTTTTCATTTTTTTTCTACTCATCTGTGTTCAGATCTGCTGCTGAGTCTTCTGAACCCTGAACTGTGACCCGTCTATGACAGACCTCCAGTCAGGTACAAAATACACACACAGGCTTCCACACATGCTCTGCTTGTACAGTTGAACCCTCTATACTCACAAATCTTCATACTCTGCAGGCTCCAAACCCTCTAGCTAGTTTTTTTTTTTTTTTTTTTGAAGGACTATAGTTCAATGTGATATCTCAAGAATGTCAAAACTAAGCCTGGAAATATTCTGTCTTTGTTATCATAATAAAATGGAAATGAAAAAAACAAAACAAACAAAAGTAGCCATGTATTTGAGCCTTTCTCAAATGTTTTAGCTTCCCATTCCTGTCTGTGGCTTTCCTTAAATAGCTGGGTACAGTAGTCTTATGAATGTTACCCAAACATAGTGTATTTGTTGATGACTATTTTCAGGCACAGCTCTAATAAATATTTACAACACAAAAAAAATGTATAAAATATACATGCATAAAAAAACCCAATAAAGCTATACATCCAGTCTCGTACTGAAAATGTCACACCTGGTGCAACTGTCATTGTGTGAACAAAAGAACATTACTATACTCTGCTATGAGATAAAGAATAGAGGATAGAGATAAGAGAGAGGATGGAGATAGAAGAGAAGCTGGAGGCACCACTGCACTGTCTTTGTCTTGTATGTTTTAACACATGCGACTTTAAATCAAATTGATTTAATCTGGTCCTCCTCTCTTTTAGGTGATCCATCTTGTGCCATGATGATGTCGGTAGATGTGACCAATCGTAATGGGCCTGCTGTGACACCTCCCACATCACTCAGCCTTCGCTCCTCTCACAATCAGCTACTCAGCAGCGATGTCATCAAACAGGGCTCTGGCACACCTCCAAAATGTCGCAAAAAGTACGCCCTCACCAGTATCCAAGCTGCCATGGGCCTTGGAGAAGCAGTGCCATCTTCGCCATCGCCATCGTCATCCCCGTCGCAGTCTTTAACGCCCAACAACCCAAAGGTAGCCAAGAACGGTGTCAACCAGCTTCGTAAAGCTGGTCAAGACCACAACAAAAACACAACTGGCCCCGACCCCACAGATCTGGAGTGTAACTCAGAGTCTATGACAGATGACCTGAATGTCAACACATCAGAGGAGCACAACAGTCACACTCTCACCGATAATGACCGAGAGGATGATGTCCTTAAGTTAGATGTTGAACTGCTACCATGCAACATTAATGCAGAGCCTGAGCAGAAATCAGATACAGATGTGGACTGTAATGTTAACACAACTGTGGAGCTCAAACTGAACAGCAACACAACAGATTTGAGCTTTGACATGAACATTGAGGCAGAGGAGAGTGATGATATCAGCATTCTGTCTGAAAAGGAAATAATGGCAAAGATGAAGATGGAGGAAGATGGAGATGAGGTGGTGGAGGAGGAGGAGGAGGAGGAGAAGCAGCAGGAAGAAGAAGAGGAGGAGAAGCCGTTGTTGATGATAAAAAGTGAGTCTCCTGTGAAGAATCACAACATTTCTGTGGGCGTGGAACTCATCTCTGACCTCCACTCCAACATCAAACTCCTCAAAACAGGCAAGGACTGTTCTGTGCCTCCTCCTCCCTCCCAACCACGACAAGCTGGTCCAGAGGACACTCCTCTGCTTTCTTTGGCCTCCTGCTCCTCCTCTTCCTCCTCCTCTCCAGAGACGAAGAAAGACAGAAGGACCGGTGCAAAGACAGACTGTGCTTTGAACCGCATTCAAAATCTGAACCCTAGTGACGAAGAGCTGAGTTGGACCACCCTGTCCCAGGAGAGCAACTCCCCAGAGGAGACAGGTACATAAATAAACAACATACACAAAACATGCTGCAAATACAGCTGTTGTCAGTTACAGATATTTGCCATAGTTTTCTTGGGAGTGTTTGTCAGCTACTCCAGTGTGGGGTTTTGTTTTGTTTTTCTTCTTTAATTCTCCTGTTTGTGTATGTAGTGGTTTAACTTGTCCTTTCTGCTGATGACATTTTCCATTTAGGGTGGCCCAGTGTTCATGCCTGTGAGTGCGTGCAAGAGATGAACTGACACATCTCTGCAAGAGAGTAACAATCACTCTAGCCTGTAGTAAATTTCCCAGAGTCTGAGACAGGAAATACCCTTGTAACCTCATGGGTGGTTAGCAAGCTAGATCAGCTGCATCCAGTTTCAAGCTGTGTCCTGTGCGTTTGTGTATAGGGCTCACTGGCTATTAATGAATTCATATCTCATATCTCTCTGCCATTATCGCTCTCTTTCTCTGCGTCTTTGATCGCTTCACCAGAGCTGATCTTCAAGAGAGAAGCAAATTTACCCTCCTGTAATCTTCTGTGCCGTCCCATCCTACCCTCATATTTTTTTTATTCCTTTGTGAGAATATGAACATTTCTACTCCATAGATATTAAATATAAGGAAACCAGTGAAAACACACACACAAAACTTCAGAATACTTTAAACATGGACATATAACCAAAAATAAAAAAAACCAAACAAAACAAAACATCAAAAAGAACTTAAGATGTCCATCCAGTGTTTAAACATTAAATATACTAAAATAAAATAAAAATGAACACGAAATACTTAAAATGTATAAAAACAAATTCAAGAAGACTTGAATTAAAGTGCAAGTCTGCAAGAGGCATTATTCCTTATGAATTAATAAAAACAAAAAACAAAAGTAAAACGAAAGAATGACAGCAAGGCAGACCTGAATTTACAACTTCAAATTCTTTTTCAAAAAGATGAGTTCGTCAGTGACACACTTGGGTGTTTTCGTATGCATGTTCATGTGCACGGTCATTTTCAATGTATTACCATGCTCGTATGACTTTCTCACACCACAGTGCCGACACACTGTGACAGTTTTGTCCACTGACCTTCTTCCATCATCACTGTAGTTGACAGGGAAGCCAAAGTGCTCCCATACAGCTGGTTTAAAGGACGCGGGGGGCCTCTCCAGCTCTTCCGCTCCTCTGCTTGCCATCCTGTCACGCTGTGCTTGCTTGACATGACCTGCTCACATGAACAACCGGCTTTTTTTCTCTTACTCAACCAATCATCGCATTTTGGAATAAAATGCAGCCAATCCGCTCAAATGTGTTCCGAACTGTGGGGGGTGATCCGTTGCACCACTGCAGCATACAAATTCTTTACAAGTGTCATTACATGATCTTGAGGATGAATATAAAAAAAAAGCTGATTCTGATTTAAATTTAATGAATTATAGGTGAATTTTGTAACCTGTGAACTTTCTGAGTCTTTCGCTCTCACTTTCTTATATTCCTTCGTGGCCAACCTTTGCGGGTCTGTCAAAGTCATTGACAAAAAAAAACCAAAACTGACTGTTCATTTTAATTGGCTCCTTAAAACTCCCTGCCTGGTGCTTTCCTTTGGTTAGTCATATGAAACACACTGATCTCGTCTAGAGCATGAGCTGAGATGTAAACCATCCTCTACCTCAATCTGTGAGAGTTGAACTGATCTGTGCTGCTTTGCTTTTTTGCTGCTTTATTCCTCCCATTATGTCTCTCTCTCTCTCAGCTCTCTGATGATTTGCTGTCAAGTTGAAGGCCCTGAGCATCTGTGTATTTCATTTCTCTGCATGTATTATGGGAGAATTTACTTTCCATGTGTCCCTTTGTGCAAGATTTCCTCTTGCTTGTCTTTGAAACTCACCCTGACTTACCTGCAGTGTCATTTTAAAGTGATAATTCCCTAATGTGAGGGTCTTATGGTGAGGGTTTGATATGGATCAGCTTATGTCTTCTGTGAGCAGAAGGGGGACAGAAAAGTCAACATCAGTGGTAGTCTCTGCTTAAGACGCATTGTCCTCAGGGGGTTTTGCTGAATCGATAATCACGGTACTGACATCATTCATGTTGGATTTATGGAGACCCAAGGTAGTCTCCCATATTGCTGTGTCTTGTCTGCTTGTCTCTCTCATATTGACAACCATGTTGTTTTCCCAAGTGTTTGTCAGATTCCTCCGTGCATGTTGCGGGATAGAGAGCCAGTACGACACTGCTTTCACACAAAGGAGCCAAATTACACACACAGATACTCACAGTTGCTCAGTTGAGAAAGTTTCGCCAAAAGAGATCCCCCACTATCTCACACAACAACATGTAGTATTCTCACACTTATAAGGAAACATTAGTTGAATGTGTAGCAATGCAGAACAGCATCATTTCACTGTCCCATTTATTCAAACTTCACTATCTCACCTTCCTCCTCTCTGCCATTTTCTTCTCCCTTTATCAGTCTCACTGTGTCTCTCCCTCTATCGCTACTCCTCCTCCTTGCACCTCCACTAGTTATGATACTGAATGAAAGATTATCTGGGGGTTGCCAGGACAACCAAGAGAGGCTAAAGGAAAGGTGAGAAGGAGTGGAGTAAATCATAAACATAACCATTTTCCGAGTTTACAGATTTTTTCTTCACATGTGTCCACATGAATGTTTCTTTTAGGACAGGAAAGGGAGGGCACGCTTGTTTGAGCTGTCGATGTTGTTGATGCTCCAGATCGAGGGAGGAGAAACAACAACAGCAAACATAGCTCTGCTGCAGGGGATACACAATCTCTCTCTCCCACTCTTCCCCCCATTTTTTTTTCTTGTCTCCCCCTCTTCAGCTATCCATCTTTCAATTCTTCCCCTCTTCTCTGCCTATCCTTTCACGTCATGTTTCCCCTGCCTTTCTGTCTCGATTTGTCTCAGTGTCCCACTCTCTCTTTCTCCTCATCCCATCTCTTGCATAGCCCCCCCCTCTCCTCTCTCCTTTCTCCTCTCGCTCCTTCTTTCCCTCTCACCGTCTGGGGTTCTCTCTTTGGTTACAGCACTGGGTTTTGCTGTATGAGAGACAACTAGCTAACTATGATGCTGGGCAAAGACTACATGCTGGCCATTGTGATTGTCAATTACGAGGGTAGGTGCATCTGTTGGAGTCGGCTCGGAACTACAGCGTGCGTTTAGAGTTTGAAACGCCGTCTGAGTGTGCTGTATCTGTCTGTGCATAAGTGTGTGTACAGCATGGGTCACCTGTGTGACACATGTGTGTGTCTCCTCCAGCGCAGGCATGAAGTTTGTACTGGTATTCCTCTTGAAACGTCTGTGGTCTGTGCATGCATTGTGAGTTTTTGTGTTTACCGGTCTTACCTTAGTGGTCAGTGTGCATAGTGTGGTTTCAGCAAACATGTGTGTGTTTTTCTCCAGAAGCTCACTGCTCTCCCCTCCCCCTCAACTCTGCTCTGACATTGAACTGCATGCTAACAGAGGCTATGGCAGGCTAACTGCTACATAGCTCGACTAATGCACATATTCATGAGCTGCAAAAGAACATGCCAGCTACTTAAATCAGTGTCGGCATGCTAAGACAACTGCCACTGTGCTTTCTGAGGGCCACTCTTCTAACTTCATGGGATCATACAGCCCTCAAGCCAAACTAGCGAGAGTATTTAAACAGCCAGCTCTCTCTCTGTTCCCCTCTCTTCCTTTTGCACATCTGCTTTAATCCACATCCAGCGCACCATTTGTCTCATGATGGCACACATTGTGAGTCACCATCCATCTCATAGCTGAGGCACTCAGTTTCTCGGTTGTAGTTTTATTGGGTCTGACCTATTTTATTTTCTCCTTAAAAGACTGCAACTCCCAAGAGGCACTGCTTTACAGCTCCTTGCTCTAAAGCAGAGTATTGATCCCTAAGAGACATTTCCAAGAACGCATATGCACTTCTTTCCTAAAGTCTCTGAGATTTCTGAAGTTTTGATATCTCGTATGTATGTGTGTGTGTGTATCTGAGTTCCATCTCAATCTGGACCGACCTAGTCGTCATTATGACATATGGCCTGCTGTCGTGGCTACAGCTCCATGGTCTATGTTTCATCAGCATGGTCAGCATTTTGAAACTCATTGTGTAATCACACACACATCCAGACATCCAGATATTTCTAACTCAACACAAACACACCCAGCACCAGCTGACCAGTTTGCCAGAGCTTATTTCACCTTTATGACTTGCTACACCTCCGAATGTAGTTTCAGATCATCTTTACTACCTATGCCACGACACCAAATAGTTCTGTGTGTGTGTGCGCGTGTGCACCTCAGGTGGGGCTAGCAAACTGCAGTCTTTGAATGACATGACATTAGCATAAGAGGGTGACACAAGTACTCTGATTTCATCTGTGCCCAGGGGCCTTGAGAGTGCATCTGTGTGTGTGTGTGTGTGTATGTGTGTATGTATCTTTTCAAGGTATCTGCTGTACTTATTTTAAAGGTATTGCTGTCAAATAAATTACAATAATTGCCATCTGCTCGATATGCTGTTTTTGTGTGTTTGGGGAGGAAACTTTAAGTTGAATATGAATCCATCTAAACTATGTGGCCACTAAATGTTTAAATTTATCAAACTCAAACTCAAACTTTCTTCTTGAGTTTTCAGACTAAAGAAAGGGTTATTGATGAAGCTAATTGTACGTACAGGTCTTCCGTTTCAAGAATACAACTTTTTCACTAAAAAGAGGGAATTGAAAAAACCACCCACAGTTAGTCAGACAGTATGAAATCTGTGTGCAATGCTAATGCTTTCATCGTGTGATTACCTTTGTAATGTCATTGTAATGAGCTGGACATACATGTTGAGGAATGCTGTTTGGTTTACTTTCCATTTCTACAGTTTTGACTTCAGTTAGTGGTTTTCCCTTTGACTTTATCCAACTTGAGCACTTCACATCGAAGACATTTCTTTTGTCTGTAGCAAAGTTAATTGTTTTTCTTCCTCACTTTGGCAAATGTACTCTCACCAAATCATCATGAGTTTTTTTTAGACAATTTCTTTTCTTGCATCTTTGAGGACATCTGGTGATCCACCTGTTTCTAGATTATAAATCTGTTATTTAGGACTGTGTACTGATTAAAAGAACAACAAAAACAGAAACAAGATTCCACAATGGATCGCACGCCCATGGAAATGAAGAGGTAGATATGTATGACACTGGATTCTTTGAAGAAGCTAATAAAACATCTTTTTTTGAGTCATGTTGAATAAATCATAATTTATTTGAATTCTTCTTCGGACTAGCTCATTAGGACAGGCATCTGGCATCTGCCTAAGTGGTCTAAATGTGAGAGTAATACTACTGTCTGTGTGTATTTCTGACTTCTTTGTTGCCTCAGTGATATTTGTTATTCAAAAATGTTTCAGCTATGTGCTTGAAAGTGTTACAAAAATGCAAGAGTGCTTAACAAGTTTCAATCAGTCGTTGTCTGTGGAGCGTCATGGCTTGTTTAATGACAGCTGCGGCAGATGGTTATAATCCCTGACAGCTGTGTTTATTCCTCAGCGTTACAAGTATGGGAAGGTTGATTTCAACTGAACAGAGGCTTGTTTTATCCTATATATGAAATATAATCTATATACATGTGCAGTCACCGGGATATGTTTATACATTTAGTTCTATAAGTGTATTAATAATATTCAAGACTGTCTGTTTAACATCTTTGTGTTTTTGTGTTTTCTTCAGATATCTGGAGTGAGCAGTCATTCCAGACGGACCCTGACCTGCCTCCAGGATGGAAGAAGATCACAGACATGGCCGGTATCTACTACTGGCACATTCCTACTGGCACCACCCAGTGGGAGAGGCCTGCCACCCGTCAAGCTCCCACTGGACAGACAGAGTCCCTGGCCCTTGGCGAGCATACAGCCTCAACACCACGTAAACACTCTCTGGGCTCTCTCAGCCCCTCACCTACTCCTGACCATGAGGTGAGAGAAACAGCAACAGAATGAAGCGCATGCTTCTTCGGTCCCATGGGTGTCTTAGCTTTTGTTTTTGTTGTTGACAAGGCTAAGTGATGATTGGTTTTTGCTGGCAGTGTTTAGGCTCAAGCCGTGGTTGGAACACTTACTGTTGTACATCCACAATGTTAAGATGAAAAGTGCAGCAAAAATGGGAATAATAAGGAAGCCACAGATTTAAATTAACCCAAATAATGAAGCCAACCCTTGGATTAAAATACAAGCATATGCTGTACAATAGGAAATAAAGAATATATATCATCAGCCTAGATTGTGCCATTATGACTGCTGGACATGAAAATGCTTGACTTAATTTAATTAACTTTCAGTAGTATATTGTTAGATTTTCTAAGTAATTTTTTTAATAAAATCATTATTCCATTTTAAATTGCATTTTGTGATATTGTACCAAACATAAAATCTGATTTTTTTGGCCTGGCAAGTGCACAATGTTTTACACTCAAATATGCCTTTTGCACATCCAGTCGTGCCAGACGGAAGTCTTCTTCAGGGCATCCACTCGTTCGGGCAGCACCACCTCTGACAGTTCAGTGGAGCCTCTCTCGTCTCATGAGCCCATCCTCCCTACATGTGGATTTGTCAACAGCTGCTACTTTGTAAGTGATCAACAATCCTTGCCTCGCCCCAGAGATGTCTGCATACAATAATGTTCTGTCTGTGTAAATGTAAAGTTTGTATATATTTAAATGTAATATTAGCATACATTTGTTCGATAGTATACTTTTCTTTTCTGTCCTGTTCTGTCTAACATAAATCGCTCTCCCGACAAGACAAGTTGGGAGAGGGAATAAGACAGAAGGAGGATTATCTATACCCCAGTCTAGCTTCAGAACACAGGAATGCAAGGACAGAGTCAATCAATCAGTCAATCATGCAGACTGATGGAAGGAAACGGAGAAAGGAAATGAGATTTATAGACAGTAGCGTGGTGTAGATAAAATATTGATCCAGTGAGAATGTACTGATGTTGACAGATAGATGTGCCAGAATGACATTCTGGCACATCTATCTGGAGTAACTGACTTACAGACTGCCTCTGTATTAGCCAGTGATATAAGATCTGAAGTGGGAGACATACAAAGATGTGGTGTACCATGGTGTAAAATATTATTTTAAGGCCTTTTAAAATGATTAATCTCAGTCAGTTTCTTTCTTTTTAGCCTCGCTCCACATCTCTGCAGGGGGCGCCTGATCCAGAGTGTCGCTCTCAGCATCTAGAGGATGAGGACAAGGTGAGTTGCATGAACGCTCGTGTTGGCCTTCTCACCTGCCCCTGAAAAGTCTTGAATTGTGTGTGAATATGTGTGTGTGGGGCATAGATGGTAAAAAAATAAAAAATAAAAAAAATATGTATATACAGCTTCTGTACATGAGTGTATATAACTGTATGCTTACTTATATCGCGTGCAGGCAATATATTTTTGGACAGTGACAAATTTCTGTTTTGGCTTCGTGCTGTTGATTTGAAATAAAAAATGACTGTGAGGTAACAGTGGTTCCAAATGCACACCATAAAAAAAAACCCCAAAAAACTCAACCTTAAAACAGTTCATGAGCAATCATGAATGTGCATAAACATTCTGTGGAACATAACAATCACTGAAGGTTGGTCCAATACCATAATGACCTCACAGAGTCCATTTCTTAAGTTTATTTTAAATAAATGATATTTCTTATATTTTTGATATTTTGTCTTTAATGGCACTTTCTTACCTTATTTGATTGTGCCAGCACACTTTTACTTATACCCTCAACCTTCGGAATTTTTGTTAAACTGAAAGTCAAACCCAGTTTCAGATCCATCATGTGAAAACAAAAGTATGGTCACTGTTTAAATCAGCACTGCCTGTAATCTGTCTGTCTTGTTCATATTGCACTAATCAAGAATCAGTACATTCTCTGTAGTGAGGTGACCGTTTGATAGAAGCAAGAAACATTTAAAAATATTATTTTAGAGTCTGAACAGCTTCTCATTGAGAAGCTCTGCTCTAAATGCACCTCATTGCAACAGATGCTCAGTGTGGAGTGAGCTAGTTAGCTAATAGCCTTGTTCTATCTTTCTCCCCTTGCTTCCTTCCTATTGTTGATTTCTCAAACCTTGACCCACCACTGTGTGTGTGCGTGTGTGTTTGTGTTTTAACGCTGTACGTAGAAACAGGTGTGGAGTGATTTTGGCGGAAAGATTGATAGTGAGGTGTGGAAGGCAAGTATAATGCACTCAATGTCAGTGAGTCTTGCTCTTTGGTCTAACTTCACCCGCTCTTTGACTGTGTGAATTATGTGCTAGAGATTCACTGCCTTGGCAAAAGCATGTGTGGCTGATGAGTCAACATGAATGTAACTGCAGCAATCACAGCATTTTGTCACGCCTGATGTGTACAAACATCTGTCATTTGGCTGCGGCAATATACTCAACAGGCTGTTTCTTTCTTTACTGAATATGGCTAAAATGTTTTCATCTTTCCTTCCTGCTGGCACAGAATTGAACATGCTTACAAAAACAAATGTTAGCGTGCGAACATCTTTTCCTTGATGCAGCATGCCCCATTACATGTCACACACCAGCTCCATTTCTCCATCCAACAGGGAGATTCTGCCCACACTTAGATGCATGCCAGCATAAACTTTGTGAGGTTGTATTATTTACATGTTGGTTCCTTCCAGGCTTGTTTCTTTTCTTTTAAGCCCTTCTCCCACATGTCCTGCAACTCATGAATATTATGGCAGGTAAACATATTCTGTTGGTGGGATTTTTTTTTGGTTTTCTTTTGGGTTTTTTGGTTTCTTTAATATACAATGAGGAGGTTTGTGGCTCAGTAAGATTTCTGAACATCTGCCACAGATGTACCTTCACCATATACCCTATGAAAAAATGTAATTTAAAAGGTAAACATTAAGCTAACACCAGTGTTGTTATACTCTGAAATTGATATCCTTGTACAACAGTAAAGGATTATTTAAAAATATCTGGAACACTTTGAACTCTATTGCCACAAAACTAAAACTAAAAATAAAACCAAATACTGCAGATGAAGAAGAAGCTGTCTGTATTGATTATGTCGTGTGTGATCAGACCTGACAGATTTCCTCCATATAAGGCACCAATGTGTGAATGATAATAATAAGCATCACAAAAAGGCAAAAATTCTAATCAAAATTCAATAAAGACAAGAATAAAAACATCTGATAGAATAAATTAATGAATAACTAAATTATATTAACTGATTAAAATAAATACTCCAAATAAAAACCAAATTAAAATTTTTTTTTTAAAAATACCAAGGCATTCAGGTCCATAAACGTCAGTCATTTTAGTATGACTGACAATCTTAAAGGTTATCTGTGTGAAAGGGGCTTGAAGTTGGAAACTCTTTTGCCAGTGATGTTGTTATTTGGATGTCATTTTATTCTCTGATGATGTTACCTGCATGCACCAGGACCTGCAGGCAGCCACAGTGAACCCTGATCCCAGTTTAAAAGAGTTTGAGGGTGCTACGCTTCGCTATGCATCACTCAAGCTAAGGTAATATATACCACACTGCCTCCACGTATCAATCTCTGCGAGCATCCACGGTTAAAAATATTTCCTTTTTTCTTTCTTGTAGCCACCTACAGTAGCTCTCTCCTGCTCTTGGCCTCTACCCTTGTGCTGACTAGTTTCTCTAATCTTGTGTTAAATCTCAGTCAAATAACATCAAAGCAGGAAGTTAATTATTCTACTCAGGAAATGGCTCCATGTTCACTATTAGTGTAATGACCGCCTGTCTCTTTAGTAAATTCACACACAAGAACCTTAACATAACAGCTAATAGTTCCACTGGTCATACAGCTTTACTCTT
Organism: Remorina albescens; assembly: GCA_034769265.1. Classification (NCBI taxonomy): domain Eukaryota; kingdom Metazoa; phylum Chordata; class Actinopteri; order Carangiformes; family Echeneidae; genus Remorina; species Remorina albescens. The sequence goes on from CM068487.1 coordinate 6,372,087, forward strand.
ATAGCTCTACTGTATGCTGTAGGCTATTCCAGTTTTCTCAACCTTTCTAACTGTTTTCGCAGGAACCGTCCAACAGTAGAAGAAGAAGAGTCTAGCAATGTCAACAGTGACCCAGAAGCAAAGGTAGAGAGCCTTTACCTCATCATAAACGCTGTTCAAAACATTACTGTTGCACGTTTAACTTAATAATCTGCTGTTTTAGAAACAAAATATCTTTTAAGAAAAATTGTGTGTATATATATATGTGAGTGTGTGACTGGTACAATACCTCCATTGTCATCCATGTTTTTGCACATTCAATCCAACTTTTTCACATTGCAATAGAATCAGTTGGTCTTCTTGTTTTGAAAAGATGGTGTATGCATGTTGCAATCTGAAGTCCTCAGCCTGTTTGTTTCTTTGGTGGTGTTTATGTTGAACAAGGTGGCTGTGGATGCACTTCAGAGGGAGGACAGATCTGGCCCCATATTGCCCCCCAGTGGTAATACTGAGAAATATGAATTGATGCTGCATGTGGTGCATTAATTAGGACTCTTTGAAATCCAAAGATTCAGATTAGGCATTTGAGCTTTTAATTAAAAATCAGGCTCCATATTACAACTCTTCAGTGGGCTGATACTGTGATAATGTCAGCCTAAGGTATATATAATAGATTGTTTTTCTGCCCTGATACAGAAGCATTTCAGTCACTCACAAGCTGCAGCAGATTGCAGGAAGGCTAAAATCCAATCCTAGGTGTGTGTGTGTTGTTCCCACACATGGCTGAATAGATCTAAAGCATAACAGATTAGAGTTTAAAGCCAGCACTCTGGTTGATGATGTGTTACTGAATTGGCTGTCTGACATCTGTTTCCCTCTGTGTGTTTGTCTGACAGAAATTCGCAATCCTTAGCAACAGTGACATTGTGATGAATACCAAACACAAACACAGACCTGTAGGCAGGGCATCTGGTGTGGTAGCACACATTGATACACACATCAATAGCAGCAAACGACCCGCTGCAGTACACTATCAAGATGAAATGTTGCCTTCATACCTAGTAAAGAAGTTGAGTATGAAAAAGTCCCTGCTTAGAGTAATCAAATATTAGAAGATGGGTCAGATAATGTCAGTACACACTCAAGTACAACTGAACATTTCAATATGCTACAATAAACAAGCATGGTTTTACAATTGTTTTTAGAAAATATAGTCAACACTGTATAGTTAGTGTAGTAGTGTAGCTGCTACCACCTGCTGGTCTGCATCAATGACACAAGTTTCATTAGTTTAGCTTCAACATGGAGAGACCCACTGTGTGATCATTCGTGTGTGTGTGTGTGTGTGTGTGTGTGTGTGTGTATGTGTATATATATGTAGTACGGCTGAAGTAGTTACTCGTGTAATTTGAGTAATTCAATCACAAAAAATGACCAAAGCAATTTTCTTTGGATTGAAGCTTAGTGTAATTAACCTCACTCACACCATACGTCAGAAAGTCAGAAGTGAAAAAATAAATTTTTCATGTGGCCCTAATCCTCCTCCATCAGGTAACACAACTCAGACAATGTCCGTGCTTATCGGGATGAATGCAAGTAAGAGCAGAAGGTAATTGTGGTTATTTCTAAAGGCTAGTGAAGAACGTGAGTCTATTTGATGGCTTGAACTTTAGCTCAAGGAAACAAATATAAAATGCTGTTATGGCTTTATTGTAGTAATAATAATAATAATAATAATAATAATACTGTTACTGTTATTTTGATTTATCTGTTTCAGAAGACATTGAAGTTAAATGCAAAAATGATTTAGTTTTGGTTTTAAAAAGGAATGTCCAGCACTAAAAGGCAATGGATTGTTTCATTTTAGAGGCATTTCTTTTTTGTCCCTTTTCACATTTTTACCATTGCTATTGAATAAGGCAAAATAATTTATTCAATTACTTGATTAATTTATCAATAATGAATCGTAAATACTTGATTCCAAAGTTAATCAATAACTGCAGCCCAAATATATACAGTGCTTTCTGTGGCTCAAAGGACGGCACTGATGTTGACATAGATTATCTGGTAAAATGAGGAGCTAACAGATCCTTAACAGTCTTAAACTTCTCACACTGTTGAGTCAACAGAGCTGTGCCGATATTATCAAACATGTCTGTTCTTTAAAGTCAGACCGACACCAACTGACTGACCTTTAACGACAATAAATATTCTTGCCCTTGGGCCAAAGTCAGCTAAGATACTATTTTTGACTGATAATCAAACTGTAAAATCTCAGACATCGGCTTTCCTGTGAACTCATGTCAGATCATATGAATTTTTGTGAGGTCTCTCTGGCACCATAATCATTTTCTTCAGAACTGAAGAGGCCTGAAGAGGTACACCTACAAGAATTAAACAACTAACTGTCTCCCAGAGATGTAGCTTTTTATATATGACCTGGATGACTGAGCACCTTCACAGAAATCATAATTTTAATATCTTGTTCTATAACATACAATGTTATTTTCACATCTTGAACTGTGTGCATGTTTGAGTTTAAAGGGACTGCAACATATTTATCTAAATGTCAGAACTTGACTAATTATGATTCAAAACTCCTGTAGTCTGATTGTTTGGATATATTTACTTTTTCATTGCTATGGGGACAAATATTTTAAAGTGCAGGACACCAGTGGTTAGTGTGACAGTGAATAAAATTTTCCGTCACTTCCCTGACCCTCTCTGATGTCTTTCATCTTGGATCTCAGGTCATTGGACTAATATTTGAGTGGAATGCTGAAATCAAATCAATACTTAATGAGGACAGATGGACCGGTCTCTGTCCTTCCTCTCCTCCTCCCTGCCAACATCCTTTGTTGTATTCATCAGTTTACCTACAATATAGTTTTTGTAGAAGTCGCTGTTTCGTTTCACCTTTACAATTTGACAAAATCAAAAACACGTTTACATTTAACACACTTACATTCTACTAAAATCAAGAACATAAAATATATTCCCTTTAAACATACAGCTACAGTGCTTGTTTTAATTGAATATATATATCAGTGTGTGAAATGTTGTAAGGACTGCATTGTCCATAGTGGTATCTTCACTCTGTGTGTCTGTATTTCTTTCAGTGTTTTGCAGTGCGTTCTCTTGGATGGGTGGAGATGGCTGAGGAAGACTTGGCTCCTGGAAAGAGCAGTGTTGCTGTGAACAACTGCATCAGACAGCTGTCATACTGCAAGAATGACATCCGAGACACTGTCGGTATCTGGGGAGAGGTGAGCAGAAAGATGTGTGCATTTTAGTTTTGGATGTAAATGAAGGGACAACAATTGGGTATTCATTGGAAGCTAGAGATCTGGAGAGGAGTAGTGCTTGTGTCAATTTAAGAGGGCGGAGCAAAGAAAAGAGCAGAAGTTAGCAGCGGTGACATTCTTGTCTGAAGTGTATGTCAAGATGGAGGGAGGAGGAAAGAATGAAGAGAGGAAAGTAGAGCAATGGTATGAAAGGCTCTCCATTCACTCTGAGGTGTTTGTGTTTAATGTGACGCGACAGAACAGAAAGAACTTACCTCTTTCAATAACCTTTTTTTTCCCACCCCCTCTTTTGAGGATTTTATAATTAATATAGAGGCAATTGAAGCCAGAATCATGCACATTTATGCACCCTGCATGCATATATAGATCCTTTTATAGTAAACAGATGGGAAGGATTTGTGAGCGTCTATGTTTGACTGTGTGTGTTCATGTGTGTTCAGGGGAAAGACATGTATCTCGTGCTGGAAAATAATATGTTGAACCTGGTTGACCCCATGGATCGCAGTGTGCTTCACTCTCAGCCAATCGCAAGTATCCGTGTATGGGGAGTTGGCCGGGACAATGGCAGGTTAGTCATTGCGGAAACTACATTACATTATGTATTATTTATTCATTTGGAAAATTGACTGATGAACCTCTCTGTTCTATGAATCATCTTTAACGTTTGTATGGTGTAAAGATTATACAATAATCCGGATTTACTAACCCATCATCTGGACTACTTGGACCGTAATATGCTTTTGTTGTTGGGATTTAAGTTTTTGAATATTTAATGTGATAGATTAGTCACCAATGAATTGAACAGCGTATCACCATCCAAACTGAGTAAAAGGTCGCGGTAACAATTAAAGCCAGCAGACAGCCAGCAGGGGGACATACAGAAAAGAGGAGTTAATGATTGATGATGAAGGGATCCTGCTGAAAATTTAATTCATCACTACAAAGGAGACGATGAAAAGCCGATTGGCCTTTTACCGCAAATCCTCCCCTGGTGACTCTGCTTCACTTTCACCTCAGCTAAACTCACTGAAATCAGTTTAACTGTCAGCGTGTTGATCTTAAAAATCTTAGAAATTGAAGGAAACACTGAGCCTAATTAGTTTCTTAAGCCTTTCTTTGACATAAAATGAATTTTAAATAAACACAGTATGATTGTACTGCTTGAGCACCAGTAGAGGGCGCTGTGCACTGTTGCACCATGCACCAGAGGACTCCAAATGTAGGTTGTAAGGTACACCTGGAGTGGTTGGTCACTTCTATATAATTGAAGCTGGCATGTGGCTGCACATGTATGTGCACACAAAGACATTTAGACACTCAGGAGAAAAGGCAACACTAAAAGCTCTTGGTATAAGTAGAAATGCAGAATTCGGTCACCTCTTTCTACTCTCTAATTCACTCACAAATATACAGTCGCGTATGTAACTGTATATTTTTTACTTGCGATCACCACCATCAGATAAAACCTGCATTTTCCAAGTGCTTCGTCCTTATTTTATTTATTTTTTTCCCTTTTTCATCCCTACCATCCCCATCTGCTTATAACGGGTGGGTGAGAGAAGTGGGAATATCCTCAGCTGCAGCAGAGGGAGGAGTGGGAGGAGTGGAGATGGTTACAGGGAGGGGAGGAGAGGAGAGATGGGGTTTTGGCAGCAGAGAAGGAGAGAGGGGCATGAAGCTGCCAGAGGGGGAGGTACGGTTAGTGCTTACTGGGTGTGGAGCAGACAGGTTGAGGAATGTGTGCTGTAACACAAGGAGTAGATGTGAGTGTCTGAAGAAGCTCCTCTGTCCACAGGATTCCCTGTTAAAAAAAAAACAAAAAAACAAATCACAGTGAGTATAAACCTTTATCCCACTTTACTTCTGTTTTACTAGAAAGTAGCAGGTTGAGCTTGATGAGGCCTCAGTCTGTGGGAGATGTTGCTGAGCAGGTAGTTGGCGGCTTTATTTTAACAGCTGATGAAATGTGTGCAGCTCACAGTATTTCATGAACTCGGTGGGAGTGTAAAAACGTGAATGTCGTGTGTGGCGGTTTGCTCGTGGTTGGATGCTAATCAAGTATAGATGATGTGATAAATGCGTGGTAAAAGGGAAAAAAAATATTAGTTTGGGATGCACAAAATCTCTAAATTGTAAAATTTGAAATATTTGTTTATCCTCATACTAAATTTGCATCCAAAATGCTCATCTTGATTTAGATTTCAAATACTTAAATTTTGCATGCGGCATTGCATAAACTCCAGCACAAGAAACAAGCTTTTCTTTGTAATCATTTATGAGTTTTTTTGACTTGTGGAGGTGTTAGAGGGAAGTGAAACCAGCAACCAGGTTTCCGTATTGTAGAATAGGACACCTGATTGGCGCAGGCACTTTTCCATGGGTACGCTCGTGTTAATGATTGGAGTGGTTTTCCCATGTGCCTTGAAACACATTATCACCGGGAAGATTGCAGACTTGACATTTTCAGGGGTATTGGCCTGATGAAAACCTGATTTTAAAAAAGTAGATGCCTCCCCTCATCTCCCCTCTTCATATGGTTGGTTTATCTTGTCCTTGTTTTTACGCTTTTATCTTTATCATGTATGTTGTAACAGTTGAATTCCAATTTGCTCCCACATTGTTTCATGTCCCTGATTATATTCCCAACGTGTCTCAATTCTCCTCGCAACTTCTTTTTTTTGTGTAATGATACTACAGATATTACGACTCATAATAATAATAATAAGAGCAATAATACATTTTATTTATAGTCACCTTTCAAGGCTCTAAGAGGGTAGAATAAAAAAACAGAGCAATATAAAAAGGTAAAATAATTTAAAGAATTGTACAGTTTAAAAACAAATGAACTTTTAATGACTTTTAGAAACTCCCAGCCAGTTTTTCTTAATGTCTTTTGGGTAACATAAATTGTCAGCCAGTAAAAACTCACCCAACTATAACGTCCCTCTATCTTCCTACTTCTCATTTATCTTTCTCTCTCTCTCTCTCTCTCTCTCTTTTGCACTATACTCAATTTCTATCCTTTTTTTCATTCATCTTTCACCTCAAGGTTAAGTATGCATTAAAATTACCCAAAGGGCTGCTTTGACCCCTTTGACCCACATGCACACATAAATATGGACAAGGTATCAGCAATGAATATGTCAAGGTTAATTCTCTGTGTGTCAGTGGGTCTGTTTGTCACTTGTTCCTCACAGCCCTCAGTAGGGGGCTATTAAAATAGATTTTTTTTCCTCCCCTCTTTTTTTTTTTTCTACTAACTGTCTGCCTTTCCTCCCTTGCTTCCTTGGATACAGAGAGAGGTAAACACATTCTTTTCATTCATCGCCAAAGCTCCTCAGTACCTCCCCGTCATCTGTATCATTCCTTATTGTTTAATTTCCTCTTTGTCTCATTTCTTCTCATCTTCAAAATGGCTCCTGATGTACCCGCTTGCACACAGACAGGGGAAGTCACCTTCATTTCCTAAATCTCTAAACCTGTCTCATACCACAAGCAATTTTTGTTAAGTATGCACTCATACAGTACATGCTTTGTGGACAGTTGCCCCTCAGGGTTCAGCCTCAGAAATCTTGTTCCCCCTCAGGCCTCTGTATTCTGTTGAATACACAGACATTTTTCAAGCACATAACTTGGAACAAGGTGATTTAGATTGGCTTTGTATGCACTTTTGAATTATGTAAATCATGTGCTTTTGCACTGCACTGGTTTAATTTGATGCAGCTATATTTCCTCTTCACAGTATTCCACAGCTTCCTTCCTCTCTCCCTTCATCTACTCTCCTTCTTCTTTTCAGCCCTTCTCAGTGGAGTTAAATTGTTTTCAGCTCCACTGGGCCCAAGGCAAAGTTCCTCCCTGCTGTTCAGTTCCCTCCGTGTCACGCTGCTCTATTGATCTCTAGGGTCTATCAACCTGGTTGTGTGAGTGTGTGTGTGTGTGTGTGTGTGATGTATTCATCAGATTGATAAAGGTCAGTTCATCTCTCATGTTGTTCCCCAGAGCTGTCAGTCCCCAACGTGGACTCACTCAGAACCACATATGCACAAATCGAGAGTACATGAAACTGCTTCATTATTTATCCAAGTGGTTCTGAAAATAGCCCAACAATTCATCCTCTCATTTTCACCCCCCTGGTGTTTTCCTCCTTTCTGTGCATCTTCTCTAACCCTGGGTTTTCCTCTCTCCCAGGGACTTTGCATATGTGGCGAGAGATAAAAACACCAGAATCCTGAAATGTCATGTGTTCCGCTGTGACACGCCAGCCAAAGCCATCGCCACCAGTCTGCATGAGATCTGCTCCCGGGTAAGTGATTCAGGCTGGGCGAGGGCGTGGACATGAAGCCAAGTTTAGATTTGGCAAGTGGGCTCAGATGAAGCGTTGAATTGTTGGCAGAACGTTTCTCCTACCACTAAAAAAAGGAAGGCTGGGAGATGACAAAAATGTGTGTATGGTTATTATCACACTTCATTTTTATATAAAAACATAAATGTAACCTAAAATTTTTTTTTAATGGCACCAACTTCCAAAATAAAGCCTCAGAAATGCTTGTATAGATTTTTCATGCTTACTGTCATCCTATTTAGATGCACATTTTAATCTTTGCACATAGAAATTGCAGTCCTCCAAAAGTCTAAAGACAAGGTTAAACTCTTCTAAATATCTGGCAATACAAAGTATTTCTCCTCCCAAAACAGTAATCAAAGGGTTCTCCACTCTGCTGTGTTCATACTTCATTGAATACAAATGAATGCAGAGTCAGGAAAATGTCATTATGTTTGCTTTATTCTCTGAACGTATTAAGTGCACTCTCCTTTTATTCCAATCAAACACATTTATAGCTTTAAATTTTGAATTAAATGTTCAAAAGATTCTTTTTCAAATATTTATTGAATTTAGTGTTGAGGTCAATCCTACATAGATCTTTTAAGGGTTTAAATCTTTCTTACAGTACATTCATTCTGGTGCCTGTTAGACCACTTGCTAAAACAATATTTATTCTTTAAATGTCATTTCTAAAGAGAGAAGGAGCCATTTGTCTTTCTTCACAGCCTCCCACACCATATTTTACAGTCAACCTCTATGCAGCTCATGGCATCTGTTTAATATGAACTTGTCACACAAAAAGATATATAAGGAAAGCCAAAGAATTTGTAGCTTGGATCCAGATTTACTGTGACAAACTGATGAAACTGTGATGAAGGACATTTATAATTTATGTGTGGGGTTTCTATGTGTGTGTTTCCATCTGTCTGGATCTGTGATTGCACGTGTTTCTTGTTGTGAGAAGTGCTGAGGGAAAAGCTTTTACCTTGCTTTGGAGAGAGGAGTGTGACCCAATGTGTGTGTGTGTGTAGACATTTCGACAGTACAGGGATGCTCTGTTTTTTGCAGCTCTTTCTTGTTGTCTCTTTCATCTTTTCTCCCTCTCTCATCCTCTTGCACTTCCCCATATTTTGTCTCCCCAGCCTCCCCTGTCTCCACCATGTTAGACCAATTTTGCTCTGCTTTTGCACACTGTTTCCTCAGATTATTCTACCTGCATTTCCTCTAATCTCTCTCTCACTCTCTCACCCTCCCTCCCTCTCTCTCTCGTCAGATAATGACAGAGCGAAAGAATGCCAAAGCAATGGCAGGAGGCTCTCTCCAGGACAGGATGCAGGCAGGACTAGATCTCCCTTTACAAGGTAGGCTTCATAAATACTATATTGCTTCTCAGTGTGAGAGTGAACACCTAAAATGTATGAGCAGATGTAAGGGGTTATCACTTCTCTGGCATGCTGGATGGATTCAAACTGGTCAATTGCAAGAGCAGAGAAGATGTTGTGATTGCACCACAGTGTTAAAAATCAACACAAGTAAGTAGGAAGACAAATGCTTCTACAAATTGTGTTTGGGTCTCAAGGCAGGACAATATGTTTTGTGTTTTTTGGGAAATTTGTAGCCTTTATTTTTTTTGGAAAGTGTTTCAGGTATGTTCAGTCATATTGCAGTGTCTCTCTAGCCCAGTTCATCCAGCAGAAGTGTCTGATGATTTTATAATTTGTTTGCTGCCCCTGAGGAAATAAAATCAAGACAACTGAAAAACAGTTCAGTTTAGGGAACCGAAGAGGAAATCTAGCCAATTATTTAAGAATTTCAGCTGTCACAGCTGATGAGCTAAAAAAAAAAAAAAAAAAAAAAGGGAGAAGTGGGTGGGTATGTGAGTGACAAATAAAGATACACAAATATGGTTTTGCACATCACTGCAGTCCATATTTCTCTTCCACGAGCTCTACCTTTCAGTTATGAGGATCTGCTTGGATTAAGCATGGAAGTGTATTTTTCAAAAGCGGATGTTGGAAGTTATCCTATATTCAGGTCAATATGATGAATAATTTGGTGCCATCTGAAATAAATCTGTGTGTTTCAGAAGGTTCACATCCATCACTTTGAATAAATGATGGATGGGCCCCTTTTGCTTTAAATGTGCTGCAAAAGGTTATCTCCAAAATGCAATAATGTTTGTACTCAGCGTTAAACACCAAATATCCTTGTTTTTGAAAGCTGAGAAATGTGTTGAATGCACTTCCCATCTCATAAAAAAAAAACTTGCATATTTTAAATCTTGCTGTGTTGACATCCATATTTACTTGCTTGTAGTCTTTCCACATTTCTACTCCTCATTGTGCTTCACTGACAGGTTCCAGGTGCACAGTACACAAAGCAGGAACATTGCTCCATAGCTTCACTTGTACTCCCCAGTTGTTTCCAGTTGAATGACAAGTTGATGGTCCAATGTTTATTACCTGACTTTGAAATAATCAGATTTAGAAACTGGACATGAAATGTGTTCTTTAAATATTCGCACAGTCTGAAATGTAGCCAGCTAAGGGATCTTGCTGTCGAGTTTGTTGTGACAAACTTTAATTGTACTTTCAAGGGAAAATGTAGGAGAACAGTGTTTAAAAAAGTAGCTCGCATAAACATGTATCTTTTTAAAGAAGTTGTTGTTTTGTGGAAAAAAAAAAAGAATAAGAGAACTGGTTCTCTCAAGTTGTTATCATAAACACGATAACATGCAATTTCTATTTCTAGTCAATACTTTATTTCCCTGTGGCTCTGGCAGAAAAAAATAATTGGCTTAACTTCACATTCACATAAACACATGTAATTGGGAAAACCCCAGAGAAAAGTTGTGTCCTTTTATAAATTACCAACATGCAGTAAATAATGAAAAGGCAGGGAATGTTATTTTAAATGAACCTGGTCTCAGACACAAAGTTAAAGATGTAACATCCTTGGCATTACTAAGAGGGATGCCTTTATTGGTAAAGACAAAAGGAGCTGCATTTTTTGCAGTGCTAAACAATGCTAATGCCAAACAATGCCAAACAGAATGACAAAACATCACAGTTATTTTCCAGTTAACTACCACAGTAGAATTTTTGATCTTTCATCCAGAAATGTTCTGACATTAAGATATACTTTATAAGGCAACAAGACAGGGTGAGTTTCCAAATAATACGCTGGAAGGCTACACTTGAGGGACCATCTGGAAATGTTGGCTGGCTCTTACTTATATTAAGGAAATTTTTGACCCTTGAGAGCGACTGTTAAACTTGTGTGGGGCTTCTCTCCAGCAGAATTCCCCACACCAAAGACAGAGCTGGTCCAGAAGTTTCAGGTGCACTACCTTGGGATGATGCCAGTGGCCAGACCAATTGGTCAGTTTGACACACAAACAAACACTTACATACAGTACCAATGCCCAAGGTGATGCAAGCACACAGTGCTGGCTGATTAATTGTTTCAACATGTTATTATTAATAATGTTTTTACGATGAATGTTTCTAAAAAATAAATAATGTTTTGTTTGTGTTGAACACTCTGGTCCAGGTATGGATATACTGAATGGAGCAATAGACAGTTTAATTGGTTCTTCGTGCAAAGAGGACTGGACTCCAGTAGCTCTGAATGTGGCAGATGCTACTGTCACCATCAGTAAAGATAAGGTCAGAAACACAATTGCTGTTACCCTTGTACGTGTCTTTGGAAATAATTTCCTTTATTTGACACGAGTCTGAGATATATCCATTCCTGTTGTTCCTTTCTTCTGTAGCGAGACATAATCTAATTGATGTACAGGCAACAACAACAGCATCCAAACTCAAAAATGCATGTACCGTTTATTTCCAACAGTCAACTTTGGTCCGTTTGCACTTTTCTGTTCATTTCAATGTTCAATATAAATTTGCAAAGCTCGTGAATTGTCAAGCAGGAAGGCAGCAAGCTGCTCTCCAGCATAATGAATGAGTGAGTTCCACTCAGGTTAAATTTGCATATCAAGTCATAATGTTCAACCATGCAGATGACATAAAATTACTTTTAATAATAGTTTTTCATTTTCCTTTAAATAAGTTATGGATTTCAGCTTCAACAGAAAGGCACTTAAAGCCCTGCTGCTCCAGTGGACTTATTTAAAGGGTTGCTCCCCTGTGTCAATGTGTGTCGCTCTTTAATCTCAACAGTATTTTTTTTTATTAGGTTTTATTCTGCTATGTTTCAAATGAAAAGTTAACTAAGATTGTTACAAATAAATGTCTCCTCTATTTGTCTGAGAAATTATTGCCAATCTCACATGAATCTTTGCTACCAGGATGAAGAGGAAGTGCTGGTGGAGTGTCGTGTGCGTTTCTTGTCTTTCATGGGTGTTGGGCATGACGTGCACACTTTTGCCTTCATCATGGATGCGGGCGGGCATCGGTTTGACTGTCATGTTTTCTGGTGTGAGCCCAATGCTGGCAGTGTGTCCGAGGCTGTGCAGGCAGCTTGTATGGTGAGTCAGTGAGTGAGGAGACGAAACTGAAACAAAGACACAAATACTGTTAACCAGCTCTTCCTGCGTTGGTTACCCATTGCATGCTTGATGCATGCTGATATTTTCCATTTAAACTGGTGTTGACCATTTAAAGTGGTCTTGTTAATTTACATACTTAAATGCATTCATCTTGCAAATAATAAAACCAAGGTCATTCCCTGGAAGTCCAGACATGCAGAGACATTTATAGCCGCTCTCTCTTTGAGTGGATGTGCTTATCTTTAGTTTTGGTTTAGTTTTCCACTCTTGACAGATTGATGTTTTACTGTCTAACCAATATGCTCTTTTCAGGTTGTAATGGGACCCTCTGTCAAATCACAGATGCTGTAAAACATGCTTTCAAATGAAGAGAAGCCACTAAAAGATAAAAAATAGTGCTTTCTTATCACTTTTCTCTGAAAGAGGACGTCCCAGAAAGTCATCTTGAATAGATTTTTTTAATGTTTAAATTGTATTACATGTTGCTTCTTTGCAGGAAAAGTTTTCAGAGAGGAAATATGTCCATTGAATTATTAATGCCTACAATGACTTTACAGTGTTTTTATTTTATCATTACAATGTCTGTAATCGCTGCCCAGAATGCCCTCTGTGCTGTTTCTGCTCTAATGCAGCCCATTAGGTTAATCATCCCTCCTTGTCTCTGCTGTGTGTGACTCAAGATTAGTTCACTGCTGGCTGGGCTATTGATCACACATCAGAACTTTGGATATATGAACACACACACACACACACATACATACACACACACACACACACACACACACACACACACACACATACACACATACTAAAACGGATTCACAGTGACAAGAGTCATTCGTCATTTTTATTGATCACAGAGAGCAGCCTTGCCCTGACCAGCTTTACACACACACACACACACACGTTCACATTCCTATACTGTGCAGTTGTAATTCTCTGTTATTTACACTTTGTCTCTTTCTCCTGCCTTTCCTCCCCCCTACTCTCTCTCTCAGCTGAGGTACCAGAAATGTTTGGTCGCTCGCCCCCCCTCCCAGAAGGCCTGTGGCTCGTTGCCTCCCAGTGACTCAGTGTCTCGTCGGGTCTCAACCAGCGTAAAGAGAGGGGTCCTGTCTCTTATCGACACCCTGAAACAAAAGAGACCTGTCACTGAATTGCCACAGTAACCATTGCCAAGCACTACCTGCTCCCTGACACAACCCCCCCAGTCACCATGGTAACTAGTCACATCGCTGCCAAAACTCGTTGCCACCGCAGTCCCCAGTAATAACTCAAACACAGCAGAACTCCAGGTTTTGGGAAGGCTTCTCACAATTCCTTTTTGGGAGCATCTCAACAGTTTTATCAGCTCTCAAGCAGCAATTCAAGTTTGTTTCTTCAAAATAAATAAGCTGAATAAAGACTCAACCCGTCGGGACACGTCAGGAAGGAACAAACACAAGAAACTTCTGAAAGATTGTGAAGGTGTTGATGTACATAGAAGTAACTCTCATCCCACAGAGGAGTGAGGAGAAGAGCCAATATTGAAGTAGGAAGTGCTTCTTCAAGCACCGCACGTGTGATGACAGAGCTCATTGCTGCCCAAACTGCTGATCTATCCATGATCTTATTGCATTTGTGTCTCTGCCTGTGCTGCCAGCATGACTTTGCACACCTGGCCTCACCTCCCTGTCCTGTTAGTCTGTAGTGGCTCCTCTGTCTGTCAATCTCATCATTCTCAGTAGCCTGTAACATAAAAGTCAGTAAAGTGGGGGAAGGAATCATGGAAGCCATTGTGTCTGATTATGTGTCTGATCAGTAAACAATGAACAAAAGGGAGAAAGGAGCTGCTCCAGATAAAAACAGAGTTGGCCATTAGTCAAACGCTCATCAGCTCAACTGCTCCTGCATGAACTTTTTCTAGAAAGCTGAATCACTTTAGATAATATCAATACACTACTGCTGCTTTCCGAGCTGCTTTCCATCCGAGAAGGGATGAGAAATCAGAAGCCCCACTGTTTATCCTGTCTTCTTAGCTCTTTGTTTCTCATCGGCCGTGTGTAAATCAGCCTGGAGGGTTTAAACGAATGGTGACCTTTCACCTGAAAACATCCTACGTTTTGTTTCTGTTTACATCGCCTTTTGACTTTTCCGTTACCCCGGGGAAAATGACAGACGATATCCATAATGGAGAAAGCGACGCAGAGATGGACGGTGTTACCCCTCTCTTGTCTTCTCCCTTGTTTTGTGGTAAACAGTAATAAACTGCTGCTCCCAACAAGGAGACTGTTGTAGCTGCTGCTGCTCTTTGATACACATGCTGGAGGAAATTTGACTTTAAATCCCACCTCAGTATCAGTCCCGAGAGACCTCATGTCCACTAATAAAAGAGGATTGGTGGCATAAGAAAGGCTGGAGGGAGAAAAGGAAAACTTGAGGAATGTGTTTTTATACCTGCGTATGGTTGCGATGATGTTTTCTGAACTGTGTGGAGTTGAGGAGGAGAGAATGTTTTTATCTCCAGCGTTGGTCAGAGGACCGCCGATAGAGAGACATGTTGACTCAAACAACAGGACTTTCCTGGGCTCTCTATCTGTCTCCGTGGTCTGTTCACTTGAAGGCACCTTCTGTTTTTTTTGTTTGTTTGTTTTTTTCCCTTTGCCTACTTGCTCACTGTACATCTACTTTCATCATGTCACACGTTGCCTTTTTGCTGTTGGTTGTTTGTTTTTTTTTTTGTATTTTCCTCAAACAAATCTCAATTATTCACTTCTAGATCCTATCACATATCTGACAAGCCTAGATTTTTGGTAATAAGAGGTGAAGCTCATCAACATTCTCCGCCGTCCTCAGCGTGGTTAGGAAAGCAGTAAGAGAGAAACCTTCAAAATCCCAAATCATTAGAGCAATGTTGTACAAAATAATAAGGTGTTCAAATGCTGTAACATAGGTTGCCTGGCTAACTGACTTAATCCATAGAGTAGTTTTCACATTATTATCAAAGGCAAAGCATGTTATTGCATAGAGAAAGTTCTTCAAAGACTTTTTCAACCACATGACAAAAATGAATGATTAAAAAAAAAAAAAAAAAATTGGTGTACTCCAGGTTTGACCTGTTGAAGATGGCAGCCAGCAAACTTCAAGGACAGTCTTTTTTTTTTTCTTTTTTTTTTTTTTATCATTCAGCAGATGGAAGATTTTTTTGTCTTTTGGGATTTTGAAAATACTGACAGTGTGCAGAGTAATGTGCTGCTGTGAATTAATTGGTGAATTTCATACTGCAGCAGCTCTGGCCAAATTTTGAACCTTTGAACTTGAAAGTCTAAATCAAAACACAGGTTTGCTTTCCAAGTTTTTCTATACTTAGCATCCAAACGACCACAAAAAAAATCTAAGAAAAATGTTCAAATAACATTTTAATGACATTTTTCTTTGTAATACAATACTGCTCCCTTCTCCCCATGTCAGTTACAAAGTCATCAGCTGGGAATATGAACTTTTTTGCAGCTTTAGTCTTTGTCTTTGACACACAATCTTGTGTACTATCCATCGCGTGCACCTTCAGGTATCATTTTCCCAGGAGGCAGTTTAAAAATGATCTGGCTTGAAAAAGTCTTAAGAGACAAGTTGTTGGAGCCATGGGGCTGTAACTTACATTAGCTTCTAGCAGTTGATTAAATCTGCCAATTTAATCAGCAACAGTTTGATTTTAAGTTGAAGGTTCACGGCCTGTGGTTAGAAATGAACCAGTTTCATTATTATTGTACAGTAGATGCTCTATGTAAGGAAGAAAAGCTTGACAGGACTCTGTTATAATATTATTACAACATTCAACTCCACATGTAACATACAGAAGGAGGGACTAGGAGTATAATTGAGATTTTATTGAGAAAACTCAGCCACATCACCTTCTTTTGTTACAAGGATGTTGAAATGTGAATGAGATGGCTGAAATTTGTCGTGTACATAGAATCCATTTAATGTAACATTTGGCATTAATCATTGTTATAAGCTATCTTTTCATTTTTGAATGTCTTCAGTTTCTCTTATTTTCTTGAAATGAAATGCCTTTTTTGACAACTCACCAAATGGCCAAAGTGTAAAATACTGATGTGCATCGTTGTAGATAGGAAAAATACGAGAGCAAATAATGAAAAGAGGAGGGCGATTGGAAATTTGTTGTCACTTAAGTTGATGCTGAATTTAACTGAGCAATTATCTATGCATTCTTTTGATCTCGAGAAATAGAAAGTCATATAAAGCCTTGCATGCCCTTGGATGGTTGAAAGAGCGACTGTATGTACTGAACAGAAATATTTTTTATTTTATTTATTCTATTTTATAAAGGTATATACTGATTTTATTAGTTGGGGCAAGTAAAGTCTCTTGACTCAGTGTTGTTGTCTCTGTCTCTGGTTAACTCACAATGCTACAACAAGCTCCGCTTTGCAGAAAAAGGCAGATAAAGGAATATATCTTCACCTTGTACAGCTCCCTGAGAGCTGGGGGTGCACTGCTGGTCAGGAGGAGGAGGAAGATGAAGGAGGTGATTGTAACAGCAGTGGATTCCCAGTGTCTCTGTCAAGCTCACACACATAAACGACAACAACACACATGTGAACACACTCCATTTCCCACAGATGGATGTGCTGGCTTCAGTTTGCTGCTCACTGATTTGTACACTTTATCAATGTAACCAATTGTGAGAATAAACAGCATTATAAAATACACCACTTGGCTTTTGTGCATCTGTGACTGTGATTATTATTATTATTTTTTTTTAGTTTTACCTTTTTATTTGGTATTTTATCTTATTTATTCCCTTTAGTTTTTGCCTTGTGATCTCTTGTGAGCAGTTCAACTTGAGCGTAATATTTTTTGAATCATTTCTTTTGAACATGTTAAAATGGTAATGGAGGTTTGACCAGAGCGGTTTATTCAATAAGATGTGATGATAACTGACTTTTAGAATTGCCAAATTTCTTTTGATCAAATAATCACTTAATTGATTTACCACCATATTACCAGTGTCCACAACATACAGCCGATTAAAATATACATGATTCTCTGAAGCACACAAGGTTTAGGGCTTTTTGCTTGAATATTTCTGATTAACTGACTTTGCAGTGCCTTGCAGTTTGATAACAGTTTCTGTGTTGTACAACAGACCTCGACATCAGCTGTCTTTATCAACATTGTAGTCCAGGCAGAGAGATCTAGGAAGGGGATGCGGATATTTTGGGGTGCTGAGACTGCGAGGTCTGAGTTAAAGTCTGATGGAGAGAATTGCTGCTCCTGCTGTGCAGAGAGTTGGAGGAGATGGGTGGAAGGACAGCATATGCAGCCCTTAACACTTCCTCTGGTCTGACTAACTTCCTCGTAGGATTAAATGGACTCACTGGTTTAGCTAAATCCTTCAGTCTCTTCCCTGCACTACGAGGCTGTGTGTTTTGTCTCTGCACTTGCTTGGGGGCTGCTGGGGGAGGAAGTGAGGCAGGACAAAGAGGTGAGGGATGTTTTCTGGCAGAGGAAGAGCTGCTGAAGACACTTTGTTGTGATTTAACCATTGTGTTGTCACTTAGCTTGTGCGCAAGGGCTGTGATTGGAGACAAAAGGATGGATGGTTTTGCAGAGGACATTAATGTCAGAGTGAGACGAGGTATTCGCCGTTTGTTTTTTCTAAGATGCTTATTGTGATGTGTGTTAATTTTCCTTTTCAGTGATTTCTTCTTGTGGGTTTTTGAGACCGAAGGTGACCTGTCAGTTTGTTTGTGTCGTATTTTAAGTTTTCGCTTGCGCCCTTTAAGCACTCTCCTCTTCTTTTCATCTTCGTCCTCGCTACCCTTGAAGATTTCATCGCCTCTCTCCTCTTGATTTCCTGGAGATGCGACTGGATCTTGTCCATTTTCAAGTTCCCTTTCCGTTTGTCTTTTTTGGCCGGAAGGGGATGGGGGTTTGCTGTCGGCTGAAACTGCACAACTCTTCTTGCTTTTACCTCTTTTCCCAGGTTTTGACTGTTCGGAAAATATTTCACCCAGGAGGCCCTTTGCTGCTGCCCTTGCCAGCACATCCTGGACGGTTTCTACCTTCGTGGGATCTGCCTGAAACACCAAGGGCAGTTTAAGATGATGAGAAGATGTAACACATTAAATCTACAAGTCTCCGGGGTAACAAGGAGATGTAGACAACAAAATGCAGTCATAAAGTGACCCTGCGGAGGAGGAGGAGGAGGAGGGGGAGGAGGAAGAGGAGGATTGCAGTAGGTCTGAAGGCGCTTGCATCCCCACAGAGCAGTGTGAGAAATGAGCCACTTATATTTTCTTCTTTGATTTTATGACCACACTATCATGCAGTGGAACGGAAAAGGGAAACGAGGTTAAAACAACTGTTATTACAGCTTGGGAATGCTCATACCCATATAACTTACTAGTTAACAGCAGGTAAAAAGACTAAATCATTTGTTTTCCGATTTTCACATATTTGTTTCAGCTCATTACCGAGTAAACTCAGATATAACCAGTCAGTGTGCACTGTGTGACGGTTAACATTGAATCCTGCCTGAACTGCCAACAGTGGTGCAGTTAATATGAAGGGACATGAATGTATCAAAGGCCAGTGCGATCTATCCCCTAGCTGTCAAGATTTTTTGGCTCCTACTATCAGCATAACTCTGTAGATATTGAATTGTTATTTCACATTTCAAGAGTTTTTAGCTTAAAGTAGCCGCTTGATGATTCAGTGCTGAAACAAAACAAACTATAGGCGGTTAACACCAAAACAGCACTCACAGATTGAGAACATTACATTTACTCATTTGGAAGTTGCTTTGGATAACTCTAATGTCACCTGTAAGCCTTTCTCCGCTCTGCCCTCCTCCCTCTGCTTTCCTCCCTTTATCTTCATTTGTCAGTCTGAATCTGCATGAACTGTCTTTTCTAATGAAACTGAATCCTGCTAATGTATCTTTCAGTCACTCTTCAGTGTTTAATCCGTTTTTCACTCCCCTTTCTTGACAGCACAATGTTCTTTGAGTCATTTGTAGGCCTCAACTTTAATTGTGCTGCCAAAATGAGTTAAAAAGAAAAAAAAAACTAAACGTAACTATGGACTAGATAAAGCTGGATGACAGCAGCCTGTCAGTTTAGTTTAACATAATACAGTCGTTTTTTCTGCTCAGTACTTTTTGTGCACATGGTTCACCTCTGTCACTCTGTCCCCCCACTTCTGGTTCGGACTAGAATATGTGAACAATAATTGAGTGACTTCCCATGAAATTTTATACAGACATACATGACTTTGAGGATATTGCTCCCAGATGACTCATTTGACTTCAGATGTCACCTTGAAATGTGTCTTTTGCCTCTCCGCTTCTTCACAGTTTGTCTCGTGGAGTCAGTCATCTGAGCAGGAATGAGCCACCTCGGGCATGTGAGGATGTGGATGTCTGTTTTTATTGTGCATGAGCATTAACTTTTAAATGACTGAACTGTCAATCGAAAGCTGAGAGGAATCTATTTATGTGTGTGTGTTCATATCTTTCCAGTACCAACACACACATAGTCCTCACTCTGCACCATTTTTTTCGAGCTGCAGGGGATCAAAAGAGCAGCATCTCATTTCCTTCTATTGTATTTTTCTTTTATGAGTGGAGCAAGAGGGAAGACAGAGGAGGGGGCAAATAGGTTAAGCAAGGATGTGATGAAACAAAACCGGAGGGTGGGGAGGAGGGATGGTTGGAAGAACGACACAAAGAATTATCCATTCATCTTTGCTCTAAAGTACTGGAATGTTTCAGCAGCTCGGGCTTATTTCATCTTTAACTTGTCTGTTTTTATGGAGTATTGGAATAATGCTGCAGTGTTTTGGGGAGAAATTGTGTGTGTGTGTGTGTGTGTGTGTGTGTGTGTGCGTGCGTGCGTGCGTATGTGCATGCATGCGTGTATGTGTGTGTGTGTGTGTGTGTGTGTGTGTGTGTGCAGATAAGCAGAGCTGGCCCACCTCCCAGCAGACAGACAGTAAAAGAGTGCAGCCTCAGCACTACTGGAAGGTCTCGTCGCAAAGCAATCACACACTGCGCTCAAACAAATACCCCCTAACCCACACACAAACACACACAAAATCTCTGTTCCCCCTCAGTCTCCCAATACAACCTTACCCTCTACATTTTTATCACCCCCCCCCCCACACACACACACACAAACACACTTTCAGCTTCCTTACCTGACGGGACAATCTGGCTATAAAGAAGCCGTTGGTGAACTGAGATGGTTCGAGTCTGAAGAACTTGGAGTCTGTTGTGTCTCCTGACTGGGAGTCAACAGGGAAAATGGGACCGTTCACCCTGTGAGAGGAGCAGAGCAGCAGGTGAGACTGCAGAGCAACTACAACTCACAGGGCAGTTGTTAAAAAGATGCTACATAAAATTAATTTAAATTAGTTAATCATTGCCTCCTCATATTTCCTTTTGGAGTGTTTACTGGCAGACCAGTCAAAGCGGAGGAAATGTCAGCCTGTCAGTCCAACTTGTTTCATCTGGCACCACATGAGGTGGATATTTTTGTAGCTCAACTCTTTTCATTAAACTTGGTTAAAAATCATGTCTTGGACAAGTAAAGGTTTTCCCTTTTCCAAGACTTTGGTTTCTGATCTGATCATATAAATGTGTTGGCATTCCCATCAACCTCGGATGTACATTATTTCTTTGGTGCTAATAAACATGTTAGCGTATGAAAATGCTACACTAAGATTGTGAACATGGTAAACATTTTTATTTTATGTTTATTATTATTATTATTTTTTACCATCTACATGACAACATCAGATTGAGGTCGTACATCTAAAACTTCACAGAGCTGATCACAGTTGTTCTTGAATTGCTTTCCTGAGTCAGTCATAGACACAATGTCCATTCAATAGTATTTGGACACACACCAAATTAGGGTCAAAATCCATCACTGCAGCAGGCAGTGGACATGTACAGGCTGGACAGGAACAACTAGTCAGAATTAACATGTTTATGTGGCCCTGCTCTGTCAGCTGCTCCTGCACATCTGGTTTAGAGCCCATCAGCATTAAGTATGGTAGCAAATGTTGGTTATTTCTCAGCGGACCAATAAATCTGGCCCAAACTCTAAATGGTGTGGTAATATGACCTTTTTTCATATTAAATCTGTTTTTGGAATCAAGATGCTGTTCAGATTTATTGAGAAAGTGCACATTTGCACTTAAGTAGAGTTCCATTTCTCCACAGCTGGATGGAAACTGACAAAAAAGTTTAATAATTGAGGCCGAGGGTGATATTCTCTCAGGGGAGCCCAGAATTCGTGTTGAGTTTTAATGAGTTTTGTGTGCATAAACATTTTATGGCCTAAACAGGTGCAGGGGAGCTCTGCGATTTTATTGAGTAACTTTATCAGACACTCTTTGGTTGAAAGTTTCAGGTCTGTTGCTTGGTGTCATGATGTGGTCTTCTCAAACATAATTCTGAGCTTTGAACTATCGAGACCCCTCAGTTAGTCTGCAACAGGCTGGTGGGACACTGACTTCAGTTGTGAACCAACACTATCGTCTCTTAAAACTAAACTAACAACATTTCTTTTGCGCTCTGCCTTTCAGTCTGGTTTGCTTGATTATCATTTTATTTACTTTTTCAACTCCACTGTCCTGTTTCGTATTGGCCACTACTGACATTAATCGTTATCTTATTGAATCTTAATTTATTCTTACTTTTTAAAATGGTTTTACTGCCCATGTCTTTTTGACTGCTCTCTTGGATTTTTAAGCTCACATGTATTATTTCTGTTTGCTTTAATCGTGTGCAATCTAAGTAACGTTTTGCTTGTTTACTAAGAAACCCTGGGGTGCACCTCTATTTTTATTTTAACCAGCTTTTTAGTCACCTATAAATATGAAGCATTTATGACTTTAGAACAATTTTCAGAATACATTCACACTAAACTGAAGATGACAGAAAGGGACACAGCTTAGATGACACTTAAAAAACTTTTTATTCTAGAGATCCAAGATGTGTTTGTACATAGAATTATGTTTTATGCATAAATGTTAAATTACATTTAATGTAATGTCATTTAATTAAGTCTATTTTAGTGTAAGAGAATCCAATCTAATATATACTTGAATTATATACTTGAAAGCAATCCTGTTATGTATTCTCTGTGCAATGCAAGAGGATGAATGTAGTTTTTCAGCAAACCTCACTGTGAGTCCAGCATAACACTCTGAGATTTTACATAATTTCCCATGACACTGTCATTATTGAGCAAAGGTAAAGCAGTAAAGTGAACCCAGGCCAAAGATCAATACAGCTTATGAAGAGGAAAAAAAAGGAAGCAGTAGAGGAATGTTCCTCTCCAGACGTGTTTTAAACGATGTAAAAGAGTGTACGCTGCTATGATTGATATTTTGTTTAACGTGGTTTTCTGGTATAAAAAGGAAAAACTGTGTGTTGTAAGTAAATCTATGCATACTCACTCATTAAAAGATTCTGAAATTGGAGACTAAAAGAAGGATCAGAGTGGTTATGTTAGTGCGCTTAGCATATTTTACTTGTCTATGGTGTTTGGCAGGAGCTGACACAGTGTCAGTGTTTGTGCTAATGCATGTGTCCCCCTACTTATCACCACAGCATTGTTTTCTGCTTAGTCTAACAATAGTCTGGTGTCAAACTGGTGTGTTAGATTATCTGCAGACAGGACTCTGGGCCTCCCTCACTCTCTGAGGCTTCTTCAATATTTTATGGAAAGGCTCCCAGCTTTCCATCCGTTCTCTGATATGTAAAATATGCTAATCTATGCACCTCGAGAGGCTATAGCTTCAGATTTGCTGTTGCCAATGTGGTTGGGTCTAGAAGGAGAATATCTGTGCTGGATATGCGGCTCACAGCCAAATTTTAAAGATTTCTAAGAGAAGAGATCTATCAAACTGATTTACACCAATAGTTTATGTGATCTGATCATTATTTTATTCAACGATTAGAGACAATGTATTCACTCTTGCTCACGTTTGGTGCACTGATATGAATGCATAAAACCTTAAGAGATGCGACAACACGGCTGATCGGCAGAAGGCAGTGAGACAGTCACTCAACTCCATGGTGGTACTTTGAAATTGAAATAACACTAAACCAGTAGAGACAGGATTTCATTAGACTGTGCCCTAGACTGTGCCCTGTGCCCTAGCAGACAGCACTGTAAAACAAAACAGTGGTTCATTACACCACTGTACCTTTGTGCAGTATAATTTATGTGTTGAATTAGTTGGTATAGACCAGTAGATTAGGTCTTTTAGACTGAAGTCATAAAGGTTGGTTTTCTAAAGTGACATCTTGTTTAAGCTCAGTGAAGAGAGCCGCCTCAGTGGATCAAAGAATAAAACAGTATGAAAGACTCCATCTCAGTGAGAGCACCTTTACTCAACTTCAAAGTAAAAGGCCTTTTCAGGAAAGCAACGGTGGCAATAATCTCTCGCAGTGTTTCATAGGGAGAGGAGCAAAAGAGGGCAGACAGGGTGCCTTCAGCTTTCTGCCTGATCTTATAGAAAAAAAAAAAAAAAAAGCACGCACACACACACACACACACACACAAAAAGAGAAAACAAAAACCTAGAAACTATTAGTGTGTTTGAGGAGAGAGAGAGGACACAGTTCATTACTAATTTCAGATTTCTCATTTGGTTTGTGGTTTGAGCCTGTGGACAGGTAATGAAAAGTTAGATGTATAGTTAAATGCAGACAACGGCATAATACCTGCACAAAGAGAAAGCAGTTAAGAACAGTTAAGTGTGTGTGAGGGTGTTTGTGTGTATTAAGTATTGACCTGAAGGGGAGCAGTTTGGGGTGAGTGAGCGCTTTTTCCAACACTCTGTTCACCAGCTGTTCATTTTCCTCAGGATACACTGAGCGTGTGCAGTAGACCACTGTCTGAACCTTTGGGACTGACAGAAGGAGAAAAGGACAAAATAGATGAATGAAAAATGACCTCCTACTCTGCTGACTTCTGATCAGTATAGCAGTGTGTGTGTGTGTAATATGTACAAAAGACAGACAAGTGTGTTCAAGCCCACTCCTTATACAGCTGGCACCAGATTTAGCTTTTTACTCTCTATATATATCACTTATTTTATAGATTTTTAACATGTTTTCCTGATCAAAATAATTTATATCTCTCTCTCTCTCTGTGTGTGTGTGTGTGTGTGTGTGTGTGTGTGTGTGTGTTGCACTCACAGGTAAGAGAGTGTGCTAATAGTTGTGCCTGCTGGTTAGTCATAGCATGAATTTTGCGCTGGGATACAGAACCATGAGACAAGTGTGGCAACAAATCCCAGTCTGTCAACAGAATGAAACTTATTTTGAATTTTAAACTTATTTGAGAGATTTAAAGACACAGATAACATTCACAGATTATATTGCTGTAAAAACACACATGTTCTGTACGTGTGTGTGTGTGTGTGTGTGTGTGTGTGTGTGTGTGTGTGTGAGGATTCAGTGTTTGGGCCTCAGGGCCAACTGGAACTGGGCTTCATCTGTTTGTATTTCTTGGATTACATACCTCCATGTTCACTGTGGATGGTGGGAACAGGGTCATTGAGGGCAGAGGATGAACACTGAGGCAGCACTATAATAACCTTTAAACGCTGGATGGTGGCATCCCACTCATTTAGACCACAGAATGCTTCTGATAAGATCCTTACATCTACAGATGTGGAGAAACACAAAGATGAACATCAACAGATAATCATTCAACTATAATTTTGGAATATGACCATTTCTCTTCTCATTACTCACTCTTGATGTCCATTTCTTTGAGCAATTCCTGAATCTCTTCGACCTGTAAAACTGCGTGGTCAGCACCGCACAGCAAAACTCGGCCCGAGCGAGCAGCAGCCACCACAGCTATGTGAGCCACAGTAGGCCCCGAGAAAGAACCCACAACCAGGACGTCAGCGCTGTCAAACAGCAGGGGACGTAACACACTTACTGCCACACACACACTCCTGTCCTGCAGGGAGACAGATCAGCACACAACCACGTAAGTAACCATGTTATTCACACAAGCGAAATTTTATTTTTGTAATTTTCGTATCGTTTCCTTACTGCAAAGTATCTAGTCTTATTCCTCCTCACAGACTATCTGACCTAAGAACGTAACTTTTAAGTTTATATAAGTGAACGCATTTATTTTTTATTCAAGTAGATAAATTCTTGTAATCCTCCATCTACCCATTGTAGTATTTTATCCAGCAGTCTGCCACCTGTTATCTGGGGCTTGCTCCAGAGAGAAGAAACCATGTTTCTCATTTGGGATTTGTAGCTTTTTCAGCTCACTTACACACTTCACTACACACAGAGTTCTACCTGCATCTTGAGTACATGAGCAGTGGTGAGGCTGCTTTCCTGTAGCAGAGCTTCGCACTGTTTGGAGAAGACAAGTGTGTCCGGGCAGAGAGCGTCTCTGCAGAATGTCAAGTCACTGAGGTCAGTCACGTCCTTCACTTCACCACAGCCAACTCTTTGCAATACTTCACAGACATCTTCAACACTACAGAGTACAAGACACAAAATATTTTACGATATGTCAGCAACATAAAGCAGGAACCCTTTTTTCTTGTTTTTTTCCCCACGCCAAAGAACTGCTGTACCAACTGAATATGCTCCATTTAACTCTATTAACCAGTGAACCAACCATTAACCAAAAATACTGCAATATGTCTACCTTTACAACATGTGATACCAGCAGATTAATACCCGGACAGATTGGGTGTGAAGTCTTAATGTGAATCAAATAAAGAAAAGGTGGAAAGCTATTAAGTGCAAAATGATTTAGTATATGCTCAACATGTTCACAAATAAAAATGTTTAATGCCAAAGAACCCAAAGCTAAAGACATGATTCCCTTCCTGTGCCATTAAAATAATTCCTGCCATTTTTTTTCCTCTATATTTGCACTTGTCTCATTTTAATGCTAAGTTTACAGGAAGTAAAACAAAATTGGAAGGCACAGGGAAAGCAAGAGAAGAATATATTTTGATGTGCAGTGTGCACTGGTACCTGGCCTTGAGTGCGTTGACCCATGTGTAAAGTGGCAGACATTTTGCTTGGCGCTGTTTGATCCTGACAGGATCAGGCAGAAAACAGGAGACACTCAGCAGATTCTGTTTTACTCTGCAGCGAGCTAGAGATGCTGCCAGCTTGGTCTTCCACCTGTTATAAACATGTAGACACACACACACACACACACACACACACACACACACACACACACACACACACACACACACACACTTTGGAAAATCCAGATTCATCGTAAATACACTGCTCAAAAAAATAAAGGGAACACTAAAATAACACATCCTAGATCTGAATGAATGAAATATTCTTATTAAATACTTTGTTCTTTACATAGTTGAATGTGCTGACAACAAAAATCACACAAAAATTATCAATGGAAATCAAATTTATTAACCCATGGAGGTCTGGATTTGGAGTCACACTCAAAATTAAAGTGGAAAAAAACACTACAGGCTGATCCAACTTTGATGTAATGTCCTTAAAACAAGTCAAAATGAGGCTCAGTAGTGTGTGTGGCCTCCACATGCCCATATGACCTCCCTACAATGCCTGGGCATGCTCCTGATGAGGTGGCGGATGGTCTCCTGAGGGATCTCCTCCCAGACCTGGACTAAAGCATCCGCCAACTCCTGGACAGTCTGTGGTGCAACGTGGCGTTGGTGGATGGAGCGAGACATGATGTCCTAGATGTGCTCAACTGGATTCAGGTCTGGGGAACGGGCGGGCCAGTCCATAGCATCAATGCCTTTGTCTTGCAGGAACTGCTGACACACTCCAGCCACATGAGGTCTAGCATTGTCTTGCATTAGGAGGAAACCAGGGCCAACTGCACCAGCATATGGTCTCACAATGGGTCTGAGGATCTCATCTCGGTACCTAATGGCAGTCAGGCTACCTCTGGTGAGCACATGGAGGGCTGTGCGGCCCCCCAAAGAAATGCCACCCCACACCATTACTGACCCATTGCCAAACCGGTCATGCTGGAGGATGTTGCAGGCAGCAGAACGTTCTCCACGGCGTCTCCTGACACCGTCACGTCTGTCACATGTGCTCAGTGTGAACCTGCTTTCATCTGTGAAGAGCACAGGGCGCCAGTGGCGAATTTGCCAATCTTGGTGTTCTCTGACAAATGCCAAACATCCTGCACGGTGTTGGGCTGTAAGTACAACCCCCACCTGTGGACGTCGGGCCCTCATACCACCCTCATGGAGTCTGTTTCTGACTGTTTGAGCAGACACATGCACATTCGTGGCCAGCTGGAGGAAGTGGTCTGTGGTCACCACCTGCAGAACCACTCCTTTATTGGGGGTGTCTTGCTAATTGCCTATAATTTCCACCTGCTGTCTATTCCATTTGCACAACAGCATGTGAAATTGATTGTCAATCAGTGTTGCTTCCTAAGTGGACAGTTTGATTTCACAGAAGTGTGACTGACTTGGAGTTACATTGTGTTGTTTAAGTGTTCCCTTTATTTTTTTGAGCAGTGTACCTAAGATCACATGATTTCAGTCTTGATTAGGATTTATTAATGACTATTAGTGACAGTAGTTACCAGATTTAGCCTAATATGAGAAACTAACCAACAGATGATGAAACATTTTCAGAGCTGCAATATGAACATACATGTTAACACCTGACATCTGCACACACATACCTGTGCAGGCTGCTCTCCAGCTCCCTGACTTCCTTTAGAGGCTCCTCTCCTTCTTTTGTTGAACGTTTGTGTGACAAAAACCTTCGGTTTTGGAGGTCAAAGAGCATCACCATTGCCAATGGCAACATGTCAGCAGACTGCAAGACATGAACACATTCATTACCGACGCCATCATAATTTTAAGATTATTGTCGTGGTCATCATTGTCCTTTGATACTACCCTGACTCCTTTCATCTTAAGCCAGCATTCACCTAAAGCCACAGACATCAGTGACACTACATTTTTCAAAACATATTAATAAACAGTTACGTATAAGTACATCCAGCAGATATGGAGATACTTAAAGACTTTAAGAAGGACCAACGAGGAGAAGGTCCGAAAAAAGTCCAATGATTAGTCAGGCACAAAGAGCTGCATTAACATCATCAGACTTTGCAACTGGCCCACACCCTGAATGACAGGCACACAGAGAGGGTCTATAAAAAACTTTATAGATGTTTTGACGATTCTCCATTGTGTTTTTAACTTGGCAATGTTTGTGTATGAAATTGAGCGGTGTTACTTCTGACGGAGGACTGAGGGGAAGGGTTTAATTGTTTTGCTCTTGAGTTGAAAAATCAGCAGTCTTTCATGTGAATCACTTTTTCCACTTCTAAAGTAACAGGCTGTAAAGACATAATAATTGCCCGCGTCACCTCTCATATGCAGGTAGTCAAGTGATTTATTATTAATATAACAATGTTGATTATAACTGCATTAAGCACAAGAGAAGAGGAGACATCCCTTTCTAAGCCTTATGGCTTTCATTTCCATTCACCACTTTTCTCAGGCTGTTTTTGTTTGTGTGTGTGTATGTGATTTAGAAAATGTATGTTGCAGCAAAGGTGTGTGTGGAATAACAAAGAGCTGTGTGGCAGTTTTTATAGTCACACTTGAAGAATAACGACCTCTCTCCATGTTTCGCCCATCCTTCAATAAAGTCATAATTTACACACACACACACACACACACACACACTCCTCCCCACACAAGCCGAGTATATCTCTTTTTGTCCATGTATGTGTCATTGCAGTGTTTTATAGTGTCGTTTACAGTCCCCCAGTTGAATAGTGCGTCTGTATGCATCATTTGCCACCAATAACTGACCAGACTGTGTGCAGATCTGAATACAAATGGCCTTTAACTGCATCCCTGCCTCCCTCCCCAGCATTTTACCATATTCTGATGGAGCACCCTCATATGGACCAAGAGAGCACAGCTACTTCATTTAAGAACGGATAACTCGCAGACAGTTTAACAATCAGTGAATAAGCCCTGGAGGGTTTTTAATCAGTTGTGGGGTTGTTAGGACTTGTGAAAAACTTGGCAGGACTCACAAGGTGCTGAGAGGTTTGGAAACAGCTGTCAGTGATGACATCTTCAAGTAAATCTTGGTCTAAAGGACAAAAAAAAAAGTTGTTCATCAACAGAAACATTCAAAAGCAGTTTTGTGTTAGATTATTAAATTTGGTAAACGTAATTGTTTTGTGGTTCCAATTGCATTAAATAGTGACATTTTAATTTATTTAATCAAAGATCTGCATCTCATCCAAAAAACAATACATGAAACAGAAATTGCAGATAGGCTAGTAAGTTAAAAAGGCACATGGTCTGTGTTGTCTGATGAAATACAAAGTTGTCTCCTCTTCTTCAATCAAAAGAGTGTGTGTACACTGTTGTTCAGAGCCAAATCTATTGTTATCTATGTAATGGGGGTGTAGTTTTGGAAAAGAGATGCCACTTGAATTTTTTTAAAGCTGTTGTTATTATCAGATGGTGTTGTTGCAAACAGTTTCCCATGTAATGGTGTTTTTTTAGGGTTGGGGTTATTTTTAGTTTGGTCACCACCAATGCCTGAGGGAAACAATTGTCTCTTTAGCTACTACCGCATCCTCCACCATGGTCTCAAGTCAGCTGCTACATGCTTAATATTGGAATTGGAGAGCAATGAGACAAAAATATGAGAAAATCAATGAACTGATTGATGACGAAATGTCGAAATGAGCTGAGGGTCATGGCAGATTCCTTTCACACTGAATCATTCGACCCATTGTTTGTAATATAAGATATTTATCAGTCTGTTCACCGCTCCTGCACTGAGCTGGCTGCAGACATCTCAGATACCATCATCTCTTGAACTGGCCACCCGCTACATGTGGGGCCTTACTGAGTGCAAAACTGTGTTTGATAACTGTCCAAACACATATTGATTGTGTGTGTGTGTGTGTGTGTGTGTTTGTGTGTCGACGTGCGTTTGCTCCTGGCTTCCACCTTCTTATCACCTTCCACACAGGCATCTGCTGCACCTCCAGCTCCAGTAATTTGGAATCACACAGAGAAAAGAAACGTATGACTATGACTATTTAATCTACAGTCTGCAGTTGAAGCTGCTATTCAAAAGTGAATATTTGAGTTGGCACATGCTGTGGCTCCACTGCTATTCATTATAGAGATAAGGCTGCCTTATCACTAGAACTGCCGGTGGTCACTGTATATCTAAAACCACTGATGGGCAAAATTCACCCACCATTAGAATGCAGTAAATTTCATTCAGTCTATTTATTTATCATAATGAAAAGCAATCTATAATTAATTTACAGTACTCACATACTGACAATATGATGATAAAAATAATACTAAACTTTATTTGTATAAGGCTAATAAATAACCTAACAAAATGGTTTTTATTAAAAACACTCTTGAGGAGGTAACCTGGCATTCCTGCGAAAATGTACAAGCGATAAAAAGGATAAAGACCAACAGATAAGAGACCAAATACTCGCCAATGGAGCCAAAGGGAAAACAAAACTTAAAAAGTCAAAATGAAACTGATGTGCTGACAGTAAACAACTCTAATCAACTCCCAAGTTCATTCAATTTTTATACAATGAAAAAATGATAATGGCCACTTTTGGCTAACACTAGACTCCATCATGGTTGAGGGATAAAGCCTGCTTTCAGCAGGTGAGAAACACAAGGGAGCCACACGCCTCTTCAAGGGAAAACATAACTCTTAGAGATTCCTATCATTCAGACAACATTACAACAAAAACAACAACAACAACAATAATAATAATAACCTTTCAGTGAGGACAAGCCATTTGGTCCAGTACGTCAACCCCTACTTTTGTGCGGTTGTTAGAGGTCACTGTCTCTGTTCTTTTGTTTGTATTTTCACATCTGTGGAAATGGCTACATTCTGATATTTGGTGATAGGGATGTTTAAATTTCTCCTCAGCTGCACTCGTAGATGGTAAACTGGTATGACGTTCTTAGTATTGAACATCTTGGTTCTCCCTTGCACAGAAGTTGGAGGCTCCCGCTTGTTCCTGGTGATGGTGCCTATCAGGCTACTCTCTATGGGAAGAAGCACATTATTGAGTGGAAAGAAGGTGAAAAACTGGAGATTTTGACCTGAACCAACCAGGAACTCCATCAGCTTCAGTACCACAACCTGTCCAAGGTGTTACATGGCATCTTTTCCCAGGTATGTGACCTCAGTCGGCCTCTTTACTTCACCTGCTCTATGAGCTTGGTGATGTTGCATTCACATACAGGTTAGCATTTGGATGAGTGGTTGAACTTCAATAATCAACATAACTCATGTTGGCTTGGTTATGGTGACTTTTAGGGTTAGGGTTAGGGTTAAGCATGGCTGTCACAAAGATTTGTTTCTATCATTTCAGAACATTTCCAAACAATTGATTACATCAATGATATTCAAAATAAGGAATGGCGGGCATTAGGTTTTGTTATTGCTCAGGTTAAGGTTAAAATTATAGGAGGTGGGAAGGGTCAGCGGAGTATTTGAAACTAGAAAATTTCTCACAGAAATTTTGAGAGTGCCCCGGGGGGCTGTTGCTGGGGCTGTCTCTGTGTGTCTGTATGTTTGTCTCAAACTTGGTTTTTAAAATTTATTTTAAAATTCTTTGATTCATCCAAAACAAATGGATGAAAGAAATATGTTATTATTCCTCTTATTTCCGATTTTTTTGATTCGTTTTCTTCCTGACAATAATTAAAAATTGACATTTTTTAGATGCAAACTCAGAGTTTTTCCCCTTCGACTTGATTTATACATTAAACAAAGTGTTAATGTTATTATGGTCCAACTTAACATCTTCAACTACAACAAACCAAACATGGCATTGTTTTTTTTTTTTGTTTTTTTTTATTCTTTTTAAAAAGAAAAAATTTCAAAGCTCAAAGAGGAGAGGAATGGAGAGAAAGAAAGGATAGAGGAGAGGAGAGGAGAGGAAAGGAGAGGACAGAAATGAAAAAACTCAAAAAACTCCCTATGATCCCTAAAGAAGGCAGAGGATCATGGGGAGAAATCTTCCCAGGTTCGGGTTTACATGAACAGATGTTGTTCTTCTGGATGGTGATGGTGGAGTTCTGGAGCTGGGCTCAGAAGAGTTTTTGGTACCACTTTTTATTTTTGGTGATTCTACGCTCCATTTCTTCCAGCCGGATCTTCATGGAGGTCTCCATCTTCTCCCTCTATTGGGCCTTTTTCCTGCAGAGTCTTCATCAGGTTGTCTTTGATCTGGAGATGATGATGGTGAAGGTCTTTCTCCTTCTTGTTCAAAGTTGTTTTGAGGAGGTTATTCTCTTCTTGCAGGGAGGTGTTCTCCTGGTGAAACTGGAGACGATGCTGTTGAAGTTCTTCCTCCTTCTTGTTCAGAGTAGTTTTGAGGAGGTTGTTCCCTTTTTCCAGTAAGGTTTTATTTTGTACAAAGCGGAGCTCTGTCTCCAGCTGATCTTGTGCCTTTTTGAAGGCGGTTCAGACTTCACTGGTCTCTATTCTGGCTTCCTCCAGCTGGACTTGATGGGACGCCTGGAATTTCTCCAGAGTTATTTTTGCATCCTCCTTCTCTTTATTAACTGTGGCCTTCAGCTCGTCCAACTCTTCCTTCAAGTTGTCAGTTCGAGTCCTCTCAAATGCAAGGTCTTTCTCCAGCTCTTTTGTCTGTGAGTCTTGATGGAAGGCACTGGTCCTCCAGCATGGTTGCGCAGCTGTTTGACAATATGAATGTCCAGCTTCTTTGCGTCCATCTCTTGCTGAAGGGCCTCCTTCTCTTTTTGGACAGCCTCCAGTTTAAGTTGAAGGTCCCTGTTTTGGATGGTCTGATGCTCGAGGTCCATTTTAAACCTTTGCAGGATCTTCTTGGTTTTTTCTGCCCAGATGAGTACATTATTTATTTCCAGTGTTCAAAAGTCACCCTGATCATATTCTGGTTTTGAGAAATTTCTTGTTATATTGTTACTGTAGTGCCCCCAGTTTGCAGAAATGGCTCAAATACAACACACTTCTGGGTAGGCTAATGTAGCCTTCTGCTTACTTCCAAAACCACCATTGATTTCTCAGAATCGGAAAAAAATGATTAAAACTGATGGGCCATAACGTTAACCGATCATATTGTTGAGCTATCCAGGACACTTTCGTGTTTATGTGTTGAGAAACGTTAACGATGTCATTAAAACTGACACGGACACTGCCCACGGACTGACCTGATAAAATTAAAATAAAGAAATAAAAACAAGGATTTAATCTTGTGATTAAATGTTGAGTGATGTAGCAGTTATAGTTAAAAAAATTATTAAGAAAAGCAGAAAAAACAATACAGCTTCTGTGTTCCCGAGTCCCGACTGATAGAAGAAACATACACACACATATACCTGTCTCTTTAAAGTTGGCGGGTCCTGATTCTCCCTTCTCCTCCCAGTCCAACAAACCTGTGCATAGGCGTAGGAACCGGGGGGGATGGGGGGACGTGTCCCCTCCAATATTGGAGACAGGCACATTTGAATAATAATAATAATAATAATAATAAAATATATAGTAAGTATGGAGAAGAATAAGTAGTGCCTCAGTGCTGCACACCCGTGGCAGTAAATTAATTTAACCGCAAATCTGTCCTTTCCTGGAACATTTTTTAATATCTGAACTACATTTACCCTCCACTGTAAAATATAATGCAAGGCTCTTCAGTGATCATACATTTGAGCGTGTTGAAAGCGAGATGGTAGGCCTGCTTTTGTGTGGTTTTGTCTCCGCTCTCAGGTAGTGGAGTGTCTGCTTTCTTCGCATAGTGCAGAATTTGAAGTGCGACTGGCTTTTCCTCACGCAGCTGCTGGAAAATGGCTGATGCCTGCAGGTAGGCCTGATCTGATGGAGGGGAGACTGTAGGGGGAACAAGATGGGAAAAATGCAGTGAGGAATAAGACGATATAGAAGATTGTAAAATCTAATGTCATTGGAGCAAATTCACCATTGGCATTTGGCGTTTTCACCACAGACATTTTAAGCTGTAACAGGAAAAATGCAAGTGTTTCATTCAAGTGTTCCCCTAAGCCATGACAGTGTCACAGTGAGTGACAATACCATAACATGTTAATTTTGGTAATTTTATATAATTGCATAAATGAAATATATCCTTCATTATTTACACCTTTATTTTTCCAGCTCTTGGTGTTCGGGTCAGTGGACAGTGCATATATGTTCTCCAGACAACACCTATTACTGAGTGAAAATAAAAGGATTGAAACACTAACTTAAGGATAAAGTTTCAAAAGTTGGATGGCTGCTTTGTTTTTTTTCTTACTACTTTATCTGATATGTACAGCTCAGCTATAGGTGACTGCAACCTGACTCTAGAGAACCTTGAGAGCCGTGTCTTTCAACAGTATAAGTTCCAAGCAACTGCACAGTGTTTTATCTGCATATCATTAGTAAATATACCCTCCCTGTCTGTCTGCAGAAGAATTGCTCGATTATGAAGACCACCCTGTACTAGAAAGTAAGGCTGAATACTTTTGTATATGACAGTATAAGGTAAAATATTGAAAGATTCACCTGGGTA
The DNA here is from genome assembly GCA_034769265.1 of Remorina albescens. Lineage (NCBI taxonomy): Eukaryota > Metazoa > Chordata > Actinopteri > Carangiformes > Echeneidae > Remorina > Remorina albescens. The sequence continues at coordinate 6,406,833 of CM068487.1, forward strand.
AGGTAAAAATGAAAGAAGACAAAGGAGAGCAAATAAAAATGAGAAGGGCTCCCTGGTGGGCTGCTGGTGTTGATGTCTATCAGATGATGTCTCTCTGACGGCCACTGTAGCAGAGTATATGTAAGAATTTTTTCTGTGTGGTACTTGGGCAAATTAAAATTAGCAGCAAATTAAAAAAGCAGTATAAAGATCTTACCTTTTTCCACCATGATCACAGCAACAAAATCACACACTTCAAACTTCCAGCCTCTCTCTCAACAGATATATCTGTTTCTCTTCCTCGCTCTTATTACTGTTATTATTGTTAAGCCAATGAGCATCTACACAGACGCACTTTGTGTGTTTACAGGGTTGAACCTGAGCTCTGCAAATGTAAATAAGATGCATGGCATGTGATCTGCCTTCCAGTTTCTGTGAATGTGAGACAGCGCAGCTGCGAGGCCTCTGCGGGTAATTGGGCTCCTCCTGGTGCAATTAAGTAGCCGCTCAGATACATCAGCATGAATAAATAATGGATATGACCCTGGACAAAGGTCCACCTCTCAGTGACTTGCCTTCACTCATCCATAGTGCACACACATACGCACACTCACACCTGTCAACTCACTCGCACACACCAAGTTTTTCATAATGCTGTTTGAACCAGTAATGTGGGTATTCAATGACATCACTTGACTTAAGGATTAACATCCAAAAGTTTGCAGGGACCACTAGCCTCTAATTAAACTGGATTAATAGAGAGAAGCACAGAGAGAGTATAATCGGCTTTTACAGCACTCATCAATGTTTAAATGCGAATGAAGGCTGGAACTGACCAGAAATGTGCAACGTGTCCAATAAAGCCCGTCAGTGCAAATGGAATGAATTAATGAATATCAAACAGCAGTGATTTAATGTGTGTAAAGCAGTTTTCTGTCCTGCACAGGAGAAACTCTAAGTCCACTTTAGAAGACTAGCACTGGAAGAAATGGCTACAGCAGCTTAGTGTAATCTGCATAGATAATGATGGATTGTTTAAAATTGCATAGCAGGTTTTACCTTTGTCACTCAGAATCCCCTTCATGGGAGCGACACAGCTCATGTTTGCAGAGAAATGCAGCTCGCACAAGTTTCCAGACTCCACCTACTATCAACAAACTGGTAGATTTTGCTCTGAAAATATTTCCTTGGTCTGCAATGGATATTACTGTCACACTGTCACAATGAACTAGAGCCCTTCATGTACTCATCACGTTTTTGTCATGGATGGTTTTGTACTGACGCATGAGCCCTGAGTTTGAAGTTCCATGGTAACAATATGATAATGAAGGAGTCCTTTCATCTCTGTGACAGGTAGACAGTAAAATAAAACACATTGTGTTCTCGGCATGCGATAACTCTCATCAATAATAAGCTACTGTTGTGTGTTGTCATTGTTTAAAGGCTGGCAACTCTAATAGGCTGGTTTAGATATTGTGGTTCTTTTATATTCAGAGATAAAATGGATCACACTGGTCACCTGCTTTGAAGGGCAATTATTGTGTGTGTGTGTGTGTGTGTGTGTGTGTGTGTGTGTGTGTGTGTGTATTGCTCTAATTTGTTAGTATATCAAGACAGCAATGGATACATACAGTATACAGGACTATACCTGATCATTTGGACCTGATGTTACCTTTATTCATACAGCACTTTCTGCGTGTGAGGTATCACAGGCAGATCAGGAAGATACTGCCCCCTACTGGCCAAAGGAAAGTTGTTTTGCAAACACTACATCTGTGTTTTGCATGACAACATACAAATACACACAATACAAAACAATGTGTATTGTTTTGTGTGTGTATATGTATATATATAGTATATATAGTAGCCCTGTCTACTATATATATATATATATATATATATATAAAATATCTATATCTAAATTAACGTGTTGATCCAGATTAATTCATTTGCATGATTAATTTGATTAAAACCCTTCTCTGCAGCTGAATAGCGGGCAGTGCGCTAATGATGTTTGTCCAAGCGGAGTTGCCGTAAATCGCTGTCCAAAATGGCGGACGGAAGTAGAGCACAAAGTCGAGCGTTAGCATGCAGGACTGTCTCTTGGGCTGTGTCCGAAAAAACCCCCTCACTCCCTACTCCCTATATAGGGAGGTGAATGTAGTGGACTATATAGTGAACTCATTCACAAAATGAACAATCACTTTCGGGCGCTACTTTTGGGGCCGTTAATTGCGTCATCACTGTCGCGCAATTAAGACGTACCCAACTCACGGCTAAAGACAGAAAAAAACCTTTTCTGTTTATCACTGCATTTTGTTAAAGGCTTTTGATAATCTTGCACTGCACTGTAATTTTATTTTCGTATTTGGTCTTATTATATTTTTATTTTCTATTGGCTCTTAGCTAAACGTTTTTAATTGTAATCTAATGTTACTTGAATGTCTGATTATGCTGTGTTTTGCGCGATGTTAATGCTCTTTACATTAATGTAAACAGTACGTTGAATTGCCTTGTTTTTGAAATGTGCTATAAAATAAACTATTCTGTTCTGCTGGGATCGCCATTTTTGCCGCGGGCGCAATGCATCATGGGATATCTTGCTTGGGTTAGTGACCATTGGCTATTCACTACTTTTCACAATGCATTGTGGGATACTTTGAGTGCACTGCATTTTGTCGCAAAACATTCAGACACCACTACAAAACGACGAGCTCACTATATAGTGCACTATATAGTGATTAGGGGGTGGTTTCGGACACAGCCTTGGAGAGTAAGTCACAATAAAAGGTCAGGAAATGACACATGTGCTTTTATTTTGCATTTATCAATTAGTATCGATAATCAAAATCGATACTCGAGTTTCGTGTGGGTATCGATATATCACAGCTACCACAGAATCGATACCTCCATCACTAGTGGTCAGCTCATTCAGAAGCCCATGAGAAGCAGACTCTGCTGGCTCGCAAATATCTCACCACTCCAGGTAACACTGTACATAAGAAGCAGTCAGCTCTCCTCTCCGATAAACAAGCAAACAAATAAGTCTGTCTCAGCAGCTGGCTAAAAGATGAATAAGAGGGCCACATTAATGTGGATATTTGTTTGTTCACACACAAAAAAAGGAATCAAACGTCTAAATATGATGTGGTTGGATTTGTTTGCTTTTCTTTCCATTTATATATCGCAATCTGGACACCACATCTGCTCTTTAGCTGAAATAAACACATGTTAAGTGTTTATATTGCCTTTTTTTTTTCCCCCCCACAAAATGAAACACAATTAATAATGAATGAATAATAATCGTGATTGATCTAAATTAATCCACAGCCACCATGACATTAATCTGATTTAAAATTTTATCATTCGACAGCCCTAATATACTGTGTATATATATATATATATATATATAGCAGCCATTTACTAATACATGTATACCCAGTGGGCCGGGCCAGGGTACACCCTGAGAACACCTTTTACTTCTACCAAACTTTGGAAATGTCAACTACATGTCACAGCAAAGAAAAAACATAATTTCCCATGTGCAACTAATGAATAATGTAAAAATAAAAGTGGAAAAACTGGTCTCGTCTAGTGAGTAATATGAAACATATTGTGCAGGAGCAGGTTGGCGTCAGAAAAAAACTTCCACAGTCATTTGGAGATTTTATCAAATCTTTTAACAAGCCGGCATCTCTTTCCAGGCTGACTGAAAGCAGCAGTTTTGCCACTGTCAGTCTTCATCTGCACATCCTCTAATTCATCATACTATCTTCATGGTAAAATGGTTGATTGTTACTTTTGCTCCAGTAAATTTATTTTTCTTCAGAATCACTAATCCCAACCATCCAGTAAACCACATTTTAACTAAAACAGGCTGTGAACATGCTGAGTTTATCTGTAATATAACATAAATAAAACTGGCTTAGCCTGCTGACAAAAAATAAATACCATATTTTACTTAAATACTGCTTTGCTGTGATCATTCGTTTGAATCATTTCCCTTATCAGCCTTACAAAACAAAAACTGCTTACATTCTTGTTTCATATTCACTGTGAATGAATCAGATTAAACATTGTTAAAGGCATCAAACCTTTTTCTTGTTTGCGGAAAAGTCGTTTCATAAACAGTGATTATGTTGCTCTGCCTCTAAGAAAAGGATTTAAAGCTAATTGGCATCTGAGTTTCAACTGCTATCATAAATAAAAGCTGTGCAATATCTGTGTTAGACCAACAGAGGGAGACACATCTCTGAGGTTTATTAGAGTTACAGTAAAGCCATATTCCTGCACCAGGCAACTCAAAAATGCTTTTTATGACCTGCGTTTTACCAAAATACTTACATTAAGACTCCTCACGTTGGACTTTCTGCTGCTGTTGTTACAAACATCTCAAGCAGAGACGAACCCAGAGTTTTAATTAGAAGTAAAAGACCAAAGTTTTTGTAATTCAACAGTGCTTGCTAAGCTGCCAAAAAAGGCAGGAAGGGGGTTTATCAGCATATGGAAAAAAAAACAAAAAAAACTTAGCAAGCTTTCTGGGCCCAAATGAGCCTCACTTCTCTACGGGTGAGAGTACAGCTGGAGAGATTATCCCATCCAACACGCGTCATCAATGTCGCCTCACAACAGGCCTCCAGTTGTTCTTCATGTGCTGACTTTGATTATGTGTGTGTGTGTGTGTGTGTAACAACGTATTCAATAATCGGCCCAGTTGGAGACGACGGGACGTGCGGCTGTAAGCTGACCTGGAATTTTCTCAATAAAGGTCTAATCTTTATGGGAAGCTGTACAGTGCTGGAAGGAGTTTCTTGCTTCTTGTTTCTCCATCTCCTTCACTTAATCAATTTACCTACACACTCACAACTTCACACACAGTATTTCCCCTTTTCTTTTACGTGTGTGCGTGGCCACGTCATCCCCTTGAATGACCTTGAGCTAATGTGCAGTGAAAAAACAGTCTTGCGTCCTGCACACTCCTCCTCTGTCCTACAGCCATACTGTGTGGGCCAGTAATAACTAACCAGGACAGTCTACACTCTTCTGGGAAGGCTCTCCACTAAATCCAAGAGCAGTATTGAGTTTGGGCATTGTTGTCTAATGATAGACCTGGTTCATAGTTTTACCTTCAAGTTAAAGCCCAAGTTATTGAATGGAATGAACTCTGATCTCAGTCCTCCACACCAAACTGAAAAACCCAATAAGGGGTTTTTTGTTCCACTTTGCCATAATCAGAAACCGGATATAACAGTCTCCATAAACATTGTAAATATAGTATTGTCTGAAATATGCTTGTATAGGTGTCCTGGTGGTTTATACTTATATTTTACAGTTCAGGCTGAAAGCTGCTGAGATCATGAGTAGACGGTTTAGATCTATAATTCCTCTGATTCAGAGCCCCTTCGGCGCAGGTCTGAGAGTGAACGTGCCCTTTTTATCATTACAGTGAATGTGATCACAGCCTCCAGAGATATGTTGAGGTGTTATAAGTAGCTCAGGGTTTAAGTATCACAAGAGTTTGTACAAGTCTTACATGTTAAAGGTAAAAGTTGACAGGTTAAAAGTAGCTGTTGAGATTTATGTAGATGTGACAGTTTTGATTTTTTTTTTTTAAATCAGAAGGGTTCTCTCAGTTTTGTATTTAAAAATAAATTCCTACTTCAACCCGTAACATAGTTTCTACCTTCTACATACCCAGCCTCCATTTAAAATAAAAATAAAAAAAATAGTGTCAAAGAAAACTTTTAATTAAAATGAAAACATCAATTAATGAAATAAAAAAGTACAGAGGCCACTGCTGAGACAAAGATACTGTGGGACACGTTAATATGAGACAGACATTTAGTGAAGCTTAATTATAAAGGCGGATGAGATCTCACTCACTCATTAAGACCCAATTAGAACCTATTAGACCCACATATTTCTACCTCTCTCACTCCTCTCTCTCCTTTTCACTGCACAGTCTTCCCATAAATTTTAACTTGAGTTTGTGGGAGTGGAAAATGGCACTTTTTTATCAGAGTACAAGGTTAGAAAATGACAAGAAACTACTTGCTACATCTTCTTTGTGGCAATAAGCAAGAGAGCAAGAGTGGGACAGAGATAGAGAGACGGAGATATTGGCATCCAAACAACAAAAATATAAAATATACACAGCAAGGTCACAAACATTGATTATAAACTGCAACGCATGCACACACATGGATGTACCACCTGAAACAATTTGACATCAGTAATTCAGTTCACCACCACATACAATAGTAACAAAATCTACGTTTCCTCCTGCCTCAGTTCTTTAAACAGTGTGATGGCTCGATTGGGCCCACTTGTTGTGAGTGAATAGCTAACACTGTCCAAAGTCTCTTTTTGTGTCATTGTCAGGCGTTAGCAGTATCAGTTTGGAAAGTTTTCATGGGAATCTCTGCGCTGTGTGTCTCAGGTCTCTCTCTCTATTGTGTAGCAACAAGGGCATGGTCTGAGCTGCTTATTGTGGGGAGAGTTCCCTTTTGTTTACACCCAGAGAAAAGGCAACATGTGCATGTCGGCAGGTCTGCATGCATGTGCGTGTGTGTGTGTGTGTGTGTGTAAAAAGCTGAATTAGCTATCATTAGTAGGTAATTCCAATTTTATTGTCATGTAGTTCTGATTGATATAATATTCATTCTTAGCCGGAGTACAAGAATTTAAAACTGAAAGATATATAATTTTAATCAGTGAGATTTAGAGTTGATGGTGGTGGTATTTTTATTTTTGGTAGTTTCCTCCTCTCACCAATTTTTATGCTAAGATAAATTAAAAGTCTGCCCAACCTAATGCAGTTGCCAGTACTGTTTTGTGTATTTTCAGCCACTGCATGTTCAAGAGCTGTTTCATGAACCAAGGATAAAGATCTCAACACCTCTGCCTTCTGGTGAACTTTGGGGAACATATCTTTTTTAGTACTCACCTCCTGCAAGAAGGTGAGTATAGATCAACATCAGCCTATAAGGACATCATAAAGTTTTGAACAATCCTGCCCTTCCCAGAAAACCACCCTTATCTCTTTATCTGATTCGGCTGTTTTCGGTGGGAGTCACAGTCTAAGAAAGTTAGAAAATGCTGAACATACATACAAAATACATTTCAGTTTGACTTAATAAACTTAAACTTGATATATTTTTGATATTAACACAGTTGGGTAGTAAATATTATCGATCAAAATCAATAAATGGAGAGGTGAAGAAATCTAAAATAAACCGAAAACCTGTTGCTGGTTCATTTGCAGTATTAGTTCAAAACTACCTGAAGACTTCACATTTACTTGAGGCCTTTTTATAATACTGAAACTGAAAGAAAGACTAGCATAAGTAACAAACCTTACAAATTACATTTTTTAATGAGTCATGTTACCAGATGTGATTTTGGCTTATTGTACACTTGTGGTGACTATTGCATCGCAGTGCATTTTTAAGATGCTTCAAATCATCTCATGTCAAAGTAAGTTAGTAGGTGACTGGTAATTTAGTACGTAATTAAAAAGGCTTTACATACCTGCACTGTGATAACATGCAGCATGAATGAATCCTAAAAACAGGCACCATTTGTATTGTAATAGGTTTCCCAATTCGAGCTAGTCTCTGCAAGTGGATTCTCATAATGGAAAGAAATAAAACCTAGCAAGTTTAAAAGGAGGAGAAAGCAAAGCCTATATTAGTGTATTCTGGAAAACTAAATAGGCAGGAGGCATGACTTTACCATTGTAAATTAGCCAAAAACAATAAATATTGTTGTCATGCACAAATAAATAATGCCAGCTGTGTTTTAATGCCACTGTTACTCGAGTGAAGAAGGTTAAACCTTAAAGGTGAACTATTTGCATGATGTATTTTGGTTGTGAGTGTGTCTGTGAATTCTGCACCCTGCCTGTTATGGTGCAAAAAATAAAATTAAGATTACTTATGTTTTCACACTCCATTCAAGGCCTCTGAGATCTGTTAAGTAAGCATTCAAATGTATTGAGCAACAGATCCAACGGCCCGGCCTCCTCCCTACCAGAGTTCAGCCGCTGTGTTGAAACGTTATTTCTCTGTGTGAGCATGTCTGACTCAATCTCAGTTTCCTATACACACACACACACACTCGCTAACACACATGCATATGTTCAGATAAAGTCCCTGCGCACACACACACTCATACACAGTAGGGAACTTGCCAGTGTGTGTGTGTGTTTGTGTGTTGTTACTCTAAACAGAAATCCAGCTTCCTCACTTCTCTCTTCTGTCCTCAGCCTGTCGGTTGGTTGACCACGGTTTTTACTGTGTAGCCCAGCTCTCTGTCTCATTGTTTCCATGACAGCTGGCTGTCACGGAGACATTGTGCTCACCACGCACCTGAGACCAGGAAGAAGGAAGTACCTTGGCTCCACCTACATCAATTTCTGCAAGGAATTCAGGTAGACAAACACACACACACACAATCATTTACAGAAAAACTCAAAGTAGCATGTTCAATGAGAAGTGAATGCTGGAGGTCTGCAGTGTTGAAACTTCTCTACATGATCAAACAAGTATGATATTGCCAAAACTAAAAGGGAATAAAGAGTGGGGCGGGGTGGGAAAGAAATATGAAGGTGGAGAGTAAGAAACACCAGTTGAGCCTGTATAGTTCACTGAGGCACAGTAAAGCCATCTTCACTGTTTTGCTTTCACTTCAGCTTTACAGCAGGAGCCTGTTTAACAAAAGAGAGAAAACTGGTTGTATTGGACATTTAATGTTTCAGCTTTCCTGCTCAGGAGTCTGTAATGTCTGTGTCATCCTCACAGTTGAACACAAGAAATCTGAGAGGACATAAGTGAGTTGTTATTACTGAGAGATGTCATTACAGAGGGATCAGCACCGCACACTATGTACGTCATTATAACATAAAGACAGCATGTCATCATGACCTCAAGGGTGTATATGTGTTTGTGAATGAGTCCAAACTGGCTTGTGTGTGATCATTGGTAATAAGCATGTGGTGGATGGGATCATGTGGTGAGAGGTTTTGGACTAGGTGTGCAGGAAACTCCTTAAGAGGAATGCTGCTCTGGCTGCTATGATTCAGGTCTGCCTGTTTTTCTGCAGACACACACACACACACACACGCACACACGCACACGCATGCAAACACATATTGGCCAGGGCCACAGGAGGATAGCATTTCCCATCCGGAATGATAGGAGGGAGGAGTGAAGGGAGGTGTGTTGGGGGTTTAGGCAATCAGATTCTGGTTTGGTGAGTTTTAGCAGGAGGCAGTGTGTACACCATACACAGTTCAAGAGAGACAGACAGATGGAGAGAGACTTTCTGAAATGATATATGGTGAAGAAGAAGACTAGATACCTGAGCTCAAGTGTTTGGAGACTTTAGGTGATGGACTTTGAAGCTCCAGCAGTAGCAGCAGGACCTTCACTTCCCATCATGCAACCCTGACCTGAATGACGCGTCAGCTGTGGTGTGATGTGAGGAAGACAGATTTTTGTTTCTTTCTGGATTGAGTGGGTCTTGTCTGATGTGCTCCTTGGAATCAGTGGTGTTTTGGCTCGTGTTTTCAAAACTTTTTTCTTTCCAATTTCTTCCCTTTGCTCCCTCCTCCTCCTCCTGCTCGGTTGTAAGGAATGTGGGGCTTATGTCAGTGAGAGTCAGGTACCGACTCACTAATTACCATTGCCCCCCGCCTCCCGTCTAGCTCTCTCTCTCTCTCTCTTGCTCTTTCCTTCAACTCCACCACCTTCTGCTCTCTTCTCCACTTCAAGACCTCGTGCCCCCCCGTGCTGCCGCCCACATCTCCACACCCTGCCACCCACCCCTCCTCTTGTCTCCTGCTGTTGCGTCTACAAGCGCTGTCGTGACTGATCGCAGAGGAGAGGACAAACACAGAGGATCTGAGTCAGAATCCAAAGAAACACCAAAAGGAGAACAGAAACTCTGACTTGTCCCCTCGCTCAGTGTGTCTGTGTCTCTGTGTCTCTGTGTGTGTAGATGTGTCTGAGATTTCTTCTGATTGTGCCCTGGGGGACCTGTCATTGAAATAGAGGAGGCACCTCAACAGCAAAGGAGAGGCCAGAGCAAACCTGACAGACACGAGGAGAGGAAGAGGAAGGGAAGATGAGAAAGTGACAAGCTGGATTGTTGCTTTTGAACAGCAGCAGAAGAACCTAGAGCGACTACACATCCCATCACCCTACAGGTTGGCTGAAAGCTCCTCGTGTGTCTCTTTATCTGCTCTTTCAGTCTACTTCTCACTTTTAACAGTACTGCTATAAGGCAAGTTGAGGGACATGGTGTGTTTTCTCATCTGGAGCGCACACACACACACACACACACACACACACACAGTGGGTATCTGGAAGGACATTTCTTCAGCTGGTCCAGTGTTCACTCTGACCCAGCTGACTGCTGTAACCTTCACTACAAGGTTGTGGAACGGGGACTTAATGTTTATTTTTTGTGGCGATGTGTGTGTGTGTGAGATCTAGTTGTCAGTGTGTGTGTGTGTGTGTGTGTGAGATCTAGTTGTCAGTGTGTGTGTGGGTTTCAAACTGGTTAAGCAGGGTGACGGTTAGTCTTACGTGTCCTGTTGTTATACAAACAAAATTTAGTTGTATGAGCGTATACATGCGTAGACACATGTGCATATCGGTTCCATTTGTGAGCAGTTAGGCAGTGAGGTTCACATCCATCTATTTTCACTCACCTCAGACTTTAACTGCAGTTTGGGGACTCCTTAGCTCCTTTGACAAGCTCTCTAAAATCAGCTTTATGCCTCGAATAGTATTTGATGAAACTCTGATTGGATGTAATTTATTCCAAGCAATCAAATTAACGAAATCTTGATCATTAATGTGCCGGTGCCACTTTTAGTAGAAGTGGAGGGATAAGCTTAAAGTTAGTTTTTCTTACTCACTCATTGTGGATGACCTGAGAGCACAGTGAATGTGTTTGTGTGCCGGTGTGTCTGCGTCCTCCATCTGAACCAATGGGCGACTTTTTGAATACTGTAAATACTCCTGCATGTTTAAGCTGTTGTAAGTGCATATGTGTTGAATTGCTGGTCAGACTTGATAAAGTGATGACACATGGTTTCTTTAAAAATGCCTCATGCAAAACACAAAAACCAAAAATAGATACCAGTTCAATGGTTAGTATGCGAGAGTGATAATTATTCAAATGGAAGTGCGTGTGCGCATGTGTCAGTTACACAATGGCTATGGGTTCATTACTGATTGTACAAGTAGGTTCAAGAGGTGAAGCATTTTTCAGAATGATACTTATCTCTCAAACCACCATATCACATTCCACAAGTGACTGCAAAAAAGGGGGACAGACAGACATCCAAGGCAAGATTTGATAGCATGACCTTAATGGTATCGTGTTTATGTCAAGAAGACAGACAATATTAGAGAAACACAGGGCAACAGAAAGCAAAATAAAAACTTGACAAAGTTATTTTTTAAAGCAGGAAGCTTTAAAAGTGCTCACACAAAGGAAGAGAAACTTTTTCAACTGCACGAGTAACACGTACACACATAGTATATGTCACATGACTGTCACATGACTATGTCATGCTCAAGATGGGAAAGAACAGATTCAGTCTAGTGTGTGTGACAAAGCCGTCGGCCTAATCCAGCAAAAAAAAAAAAAAGGCTGCTGTGAAAAGTTACTAATGCAGTGGAGAAAGAGAGAGAGAGGGAATCTGTTTGCACTATTGTCCAGTTTATGAAACACCTGTAACAAGATCTGATCAGCCTCTCGCTTCTCTCTCCCTCTTTCTGTTTGTCACAAACACACACATACTTGGAAAGCACAATGGCCGCATTCTTCCTCTCTATCGCTCCCCTGCACCTCCCTCTTTAGCTCCCCTATGATTGGACAAAACACTGACCGACAGCGAGACAAGAGGAAGCTGAAGCAGGTAAAAATCAGGGTCGTACATACAGGTAGAAAAAAACAGGGAAGCTGTTCAATTGAGACCAAAAAAAACCCCAAAAAACAATCAATATGCTCAGCAACCTGATCTTTAAAATATTAAAAGACCAAAAGATTCTTTGGAAGGAAATCTATTTTGAACTCAGAGCTCCTATTCCTTTCTGAAGGATTAGGGCTAAAACAATAAGGCATAGTACATTCATCAATAAGGTTATGAGGCTACGATGATCCTGCTTTAAACTAAACAGAACAATTAACAAAGGCCTCCCATATTTATATCAACATTTTGCCGGTAACATCAGCCACTAGAGGAATTTGTCGCTTGGACGGAAAAAGAAAATAAATATTTGGCAGGATGATTTCTGTAACCATGAAACATGATGGCGTACATTATAGTTTTCTAATCTGCCACATATATTGTGATGGTTTGGCTCGTGTTGAGCAAACAACTTGGGCAGTTAGAATTAGGAAAATGTCCTAGTCATGGCTAAAAGGATACCACAATGACAGTGGGAAATGGGCTGTGAACAAACTTTGCTGACCCTACTATCATCCCTGACTTCCTGCCTGAGAATTTTTATAGTAAGATAATGCCTTTGTTCCTGACAGAAACTGACTGATGTCATGTCTGTCAGCTTTGTCTCATGATCCAGGTTTTTAGATATCTGAAGTGATTAATTGAACAACAATACAGAAGAAATTTAAGGGGATTTCCTGGAAATATTACACTTACAAGCACAATTTTGTGTCCTGGATATTAATCACTCACAGCAATGAGTGTTGGAAATATTTTGGTTTTAATAAAATTATTTGAAATGTAAAGACACTTGAAGGGCAGAGACGTCCACTCACTTCCATGCTACTGGGTAGACAGATATTCCAAAACCTGGATAAATGAAACCAAAATTATCTGCCAGGATGATTTATTTTTTGTAAATACAGTGAGTCCATGAGCTCGTGTTTGTGCAACTGCCTCTCTTCTGAGAATGTGGCAGGACCGACACACTGTTGAGTGTGTAAACAGGTGACATCCACACAGTGTGAAGGCTGGATCAACACTCCTCCTCCTCTTCCCCCTTGTCTCCTTGTTCCCCCGCCTTCTGCTGGACGACCTTTGACCTCGGTGTAACCCCCCCACCATCCATGTGGTGACACTGCTGAACTCTCCATCCTCTCCTCCTAAGCTGCTCGCCTCCCTCCTTCCCTCCTCTGCCCTTCAACCTGCTCATGCGCTAATTCTGTTGTTGTGCTTCATTTCACTCCTGGTTTCTTCGGTTAGCTCTTGACTCTTTTGTTTAGATGCAGTTTTTTCTTTTTTTAGTGTGATGATTTAAGACAAACAGATAAGTTAAAGGGTATGTCTGTCTTTAAAAAAAAACTGTCTACATTAAAAGCACATGCATGCACGCACACACACACATGCACACTCAGGCGCATTCACACACATACACGCTAAGACTGCGAGTGGACTGTCCTCAAACTGCTTCTTCGCTGCATACCTGTTGTTACACACAATGGGCTAGTTGTCCAGACAGCAGGCCAAGAGATAAAGTGTGTGTGGGTACAGTGGGGGATTTGACTCTGGCAAGGAAGGCAGGCAAATGTGGATGGTGTTGAGGGATTTGAGTGTGTGGAAATGAGTAGGGTGGGTGCAGGGGATAGAAATTACCGATACTACACTGCAGCTCATGATAAGACATAATCACACACACATGACCACAAACACACAACTAATGCACAGCATAAGGCTGTAACTATTGTTGTGCAAAGCGGAGACATAGTTAAATTTGTAAATTTGTGTAAACAATGTCAAAACTTTACACATACTGTAACATAGAAATTACACATACACACACTTGTGCTTGTATGCATGCATGCATACACACACATGTCCTCTGCCCCCCACCTCGCCAGAATGGAATGTTCCATGGGCTGAGACTGACTCTGTGAACCCATTCACAAAATGGCAAAGAGTAGGCACTCACACACACACACATATATACACGATCAGGCTCATCCCTCCCTCCCCCTCGCTCTCCTCATCTCATCTATCCTTCACACTTCTCCATTCTTTCTTATGTTCTCACACTCCCTTTTTCCTTCCTTCTCTTTGTTTTGTGGGTAGTTTCAGTCATTTAGTGTGAGAGCAGGTGAACAGGTGGATTACAAAGGGTTTTAGTTTCTCAGGATTTTTTTTCCCTGATCATAAAACCTGTGTTTCAGTGTTTTATATGTGACACTGTTTAGCAGGTTAGCTATTGTGAGATTAAGGATTCTGTATTACGGGTGTTAGTGAGAGGTGGACACACTGAATTAAACCATCATTTTGCTCATATTTGCCAGCTTTACTTTCTCCTCCCATTTGCAGATTGCTCTCTGTCTCTCCCTTTGTCTGTCTCTTTCTTTCTCTTGGGTGTGTACATGTGTGTACATGTGTGTGCGTGCGTGTGTGTGGGTGTCATAGAGAACAACTTGTCTTTCCAAGAAAGAAGGGATGGTGAAAATTGCAGGTTCATGTTTGACTGGAAGTTAAAAGGTCAGAACATTTAATTTAGTATGCTCATAAATATGACCCTATGATATATGCTTGTCACTTACATGTAAATGTTTGTAATTACACATATTGCATGATGAGCAATCATCCTACAATTAAATGAAAATGTACTGAGATTCTATATTGAGCAAAAAGACGATCAATCAGGAGGATGCATTTACACATCCAGTCAAAATACAATATCAAATCAAAACTCTGTGCAGTTGACATGTTTGGCTTTGTTTGAACTCACTTGCTTTGCATTATACAGTGCACAGTTCAGTCCGTCATCTGTTTTGACATCTTGAATTCTGGTCATTTATCCACCAGATAGTGTGCCAATAGACAAACTGACAAACCTGAAAAATCCATGACAATCATCACTTTCTTTGTGAAACTGTGTGTGCCACTTTTTTCATATTCAAGTAAGCTATTCACCATTGTGGTTGAGGGTTGGATTTACTTAAAACCTGCAAGTCCGGACATTACTGCTGGTTTTTCTTGTGGTGTTGCTACATGTGATCATTAATGATGGCTTTCTTTATGTCTTCTGATAAAACAAAAACTGTAACAACATAAGAACATAATTTTCAAAAAGCAAGACCATCGTTGTAAAAAGGATCACCTCAGATTTCAGCTGGGTCTGATATTTTATCCACATGCTGCTTCCACACTGTCACATGATATTTTCTCAGCGAGGACAGTCATCCATGTTGACGTTGCAGTGGCTTCTGGTCATTGGCCAGATAATAAGTGGTGTCACTGCGGTTATAAGTCATAGACAACTCTTCTCTAAAGTTTTTTAGCTTCTTTAAACCGTTTCTTAATACCCCCCCCCCTCTCTTCCTCTGTCCTTCCCTGTCTCCTTGACCTTGGCAGTGATTGTAGCACCTAAACACACAATGCTGTTGCTCAGCCATTGGTTTATGAAAAGCCACATGACCAGTCTGTCAGCTGACCAAATTCTAGGCAAAAGGGGAAACTTCTTTCATCAGGATGGAAGAAAAAAATGTCAGACTCTAATGTCAGATCCTTTGTCCGTGTGTGTGTGTGTGTAGCACAATAGAAAGGTTCTTTTTGTGCTGAGTCATTTTTGTTAATCATAAGTGGGATCCTGAGATTGGTTAATGGTCATTACAGGATGTGAGGTGAGCCTTTGAATAAGGACGTGTTACAGCAGAAAAGAGAGACACACACACACACACACACACACACACAAACACACGGACACTGAGCCAAAGGTTCAAGCATGAGTTCTGAGGGTGGAGCTAAAACAGGTCATTTTTATGAAGTTGAATTTTTATGAGGTTGAATGAATTGAGGTTGAAAGGTGGATCTCATTTTCAGATTAATGTAATATTTGATTTGAGAGCGCAAGCAGTGACAGTACATAAGGGCATTCCATCTAAATCGAAATTTTGTTACAGTTTTTGTTTTTGGTCACATCAGTGAGTTTAGTTTCAGTTGGATTTGAAATGAATGAGCGTTTATTTTTAGTTTTAGTTTTATTAGATCTCTTGAGGCTGAGTGTAAGTATTTTTGAGTATCTCCCCATAAAGCGGTATAGACAACAATTCTGAATTTCTTTCATTACTTAAAAAAATTGGATTCCTCTTTTTCCATTTCATGTTGTGTCAATCTTGATTTTTGGCTCACCTTTTTTGAATTAAAAAATTTGTACTTATGTAATTTTCATAATGAAAGGGATAAAGAGAATTTTAGTGAGCAATCATTGAGAGAGACACTGATGCTTAAATTTGAAGAGGTGTGAGTGAAAGTGTAATCTGTTGCCTATTGAAAGTTTTTTCTTAACAAACAAGCACTCTATTGTGTTGAGACCTACCAATGTTGGCAAATATTCTAAAGGGCTGATATACATCTCAGAGCATTGACTTTTTTCTAATGTTTATGTTTGCATGAACAGTTAGTTAAGTTTACATATAACACAGCGCCAAGCCTCCAAACACTAAATGTTTTGGCTGATGTAGATGCTGGCATTTGCTTGCGACGGCACAATGTCTGACTGACAGTAAATCTAGTTTCAAATTGTGGATCATAGTAATAAACCATCATCAATCATGTCCGCTGAAGTTAACAGCTAGCTGCACAGCAGTTTTTATGCCCCTGAAAACGTAATCACTTTTTAAACAGAGTTATCATTTTAAAAGGCCGCTGATACCAAATGGAAACTGACAAGCAATTTAGCATGTGAATGTGTTTATATACTCAAGAGTGCTGACACACATATATACATTCTATGACAAGGATTTGTCAAAAAATTTGACTTTTTTTAATTAACATTTTTACACAATGTACCAGTAAACATCATTAAAGTATAATAATTGTCACCATAAATATTAGTGGAAATATTAATAAGAGGAAATTCTATATACTGATATCAGCTGATGTTAGGGTAAGGGTTAGGTTTAAATATTGACACATAATTGGTACCTTGTGTGTATTATTCTCAGTCTTGTTGGCAACAACACAGCGCACAGAAACTTGTGTATTGATTCATATGGGACCTGCAGGGCAAGTTCCCCCACCTCTATTTCCACTGAGCTGATGGATATCTCCTGTTCTGTGCATGACTGTGTGTGTCTTTGGCATATCTGTGTGGCAGATGTCTTGATTACACACACTTCTAGCACATCTTTTTGTGATTTTGCTATTGAAGTATTGCTCATATTTAAAGGCTATTGTTAATTTCTTTTATTTATTTACTGTTTCTAACTGTAAGTCAAGTCAAGTCAAACTTTATTTAAAAGTACTAAAGTTAACCAAAATGCTTCACAAAGTAAAAGGCACAACAAGCAGGCAGCAACCCATGATGTGTATTTGTGAAAGTTGGTGAGAAGTTGATGAAAGGTGATCTTAGCCGGTAGAATAAACAATTTGTGAGCTTGTTGTGTACAGTGTGCTGGTAATAAAGTCATCTGTATGCCACCTTTTAAAATAGATTTATGGCCGGACATGGCCTTCACTCCAGACCTTTTACACCCTATTGGGGAGAGAAGCAATTTCTCCATCTGTAAACTTTGAACTGGCTATCTGCATTGACTGTGTGTGTGTGTGCTGCCAAAAAGGCGAGAATCAGTGCCTGCACGTCCTTCATTAACAGAGTCATTGGTTAATGTGTCACTTGTGCAATGGCATTTGCACACACAAATGCACTCATACACACACTTAAGATGGAGTACAATAGCACCCCAACTGATAAGATTATAGGCCCTGCTCTCTTTAGGGTTATGTACACTTCCAGACATTGTCAATGTGGTCTCCTTCCTTTTCTCTCTGTGTTGCTGTCAAATATGACTGGAATGGGTCAGCTGTATTTCTTATCTATTTCTCACTGTGTTACCAGTAAAGGGGCTAAAACCACACTTAAGGCAACCTACAGAGATGAAGCTTATTAAACTAAATTATCTCAAAAAATTTGACCGTCAGATCAAAAGAACTTGATTTGTTTAAAATATTGCAAGCTCTGACAAAGCCAGAAATGTTTCAGAGACTTTTAGATGCACTTGATTATTGAGAGAAATTGTGTGGCTATTGTACTGAATAAATATAAGATTAATAAGCCACTTATGCTTCACACTAACTGAAAAATCATTGATGGCCTCAGAGAAATCTTTCAAATTCAGCTCACAACAGGTTTATGCTAAAATGCCTCAGACCCTGAAGTCATATCGTCTAATTTAAAGCTTTATATTTTCAGCCTGCACTCTTTTTTCATAACAGGCGTGGTTGGATTAAATACAGTGCTGCTCTAGTTTGAAGTGCTCTTAAGGAGGCAACCACTGACCTACAGTGCCATATCATGTATCTCTGATGAACTTTGACCTCCTGTTAACCTTTTTATGGTTAGCTCTACTTAGGTTTGATCTCAGATAACCGCGGGCACGGATCAAGGGACGGCATTATGGGGAAGCCTGCTACAAAGTTCACACAGACACATCTCAATAACTAATGGATGGGCGGCCATGAGGTTTGATTCCAGGTGGATGAATCCTCATTTGTTGACCCGCTGAGTTTTTTCTGTCTCGTCAGCTCATATTTTCAAATCGTCTAATTCTTTGGCTAAGGCCTTATGATCTCAGTACTGTTAGCATGCTAAAATGCTAAACTGGCTATAGATGGTGAACATTATACCTACTGAAAATCAACATATTAGCATTGTTTACAAAAACATGTTAACATGCCGCTCAAAGCACAGTCTGTATAACATAGATAAAGGTGGAGAGATGGCCGAGGAGCTGATAGTGTAGTTGTACACTCACAGCCTTGTTTCAGAAATGTAGGCATTAAAATTAAGCTTAAATAAAAGTAATAGCACTTCTGCATCAATTGTTTGCTGCCAATAATAGTCAGATTATCTTGTGCAGTTGAGCCAGCCTCCCTACAGTTCAGAGGGTCTTAACTGAACACTGGTGTTAAAAAAACAAAACAAAAACAAACGTAGATTAGAAAAACCAAAACCAAAAAAAGCATGTTGCTTTGACTGGGAGAAAAGCTGCAATTTGGGAAATTTCTGGTCTGTACCACTGAGAAGCAAAACAGCAAATTCCAACAAGTCTGTCCAGTGTTTTCCTTCTGTGTTGTACTCTGACGCAGATTGGATTTTCCATTTTATTTAATAATGAGAGCTGAGCACACATGTACAGTGTAACTGTGAATACGTGCAAACACAACGCCCTTGTGACCTCCCTGATAGTTGTCAATCATCTCCTTTTGTCACACCCTTTGTCATTGCATCCCTTCCCTTTTGTCTTATTCCTTATCAGCTGAGAGCAAGAGAGAGATTAAAGAAGGAAAAAAAGTGTGTGTGGGGGGGGGGGTTTACCTGTACTGAGTAGTCCCACCCCTTTCTTCTGGCGATTGAGAATGAGTAAACACTAAACCACCTTTGCTTACCTCCACACTCAAACACTCAGACGCAGCAGGTGAGGAGACTCTTACTGCTGCAGCTTGTCAACACCAAAGGACAGTGAATGGACAGAGACAGAGTTAGTTTTAGACGAGTGTGACTGTACAGGACTCCCCCCCAAAACATCAAATCCCTTACTGACTGCATCTCCTTGGGCAGCTTGTCGATATCTTCGCTCCTCAGTGTGGGATACAGGTACAATGTTAACATTTGTTTTTCTGTGTGGTTTTCAGTTTTTTAAGACCACTTGACCCTGAAAAATGTTTGATAGTTAGCCTTGAAAAATTTGTTTTTTAGTAACTTGATGTTCTGAAATTCTTTGGTCTCTTTATGGTAGATGACGTCAGTGCTTTCTTGTAACTTTTGCCTCTGTGCTCGATGCTTTTGTTTCTTTTCTTTTTTTAAAATATAGATAGGAAATATCTGGCACACATCTTTGTCTGGAGAGAATTTCTGATTACCAAACTTCCCTGTTAAACCACAATATAACAGACAACAAAGGCATTTAAACCAATCAGTGCCTGCAATGAAGATCAAGATGTCTTTACAATGAAACCAGTGGAACCAGTGGAGTGGCATGGCATTGTGTGTGTTTCTGTGTTTGTGTGTGTGCATTTTGGGTGGGGGATAAAAAATGCTTCAGTGAGTACCTGGAGAGGCTGGTATTATTACTTATAGACTTCCGGGTTCACCACCATATAATATGTGGACTTTTACCCTGGTTGGGTGAGCTGTTTGTTTTGTGCTGCATATGTGTGTGTGTGTGTGTGTGTGTGTGTGTGTACGTGTATACGTTTGTGTGATAGAATCCAGTAATCTGGATTTATATTTGTTTGCTGCCTTTTATTTTTATGGTTTGGTTTGTTTTGTTGAAATGATTGCTCACACAATTTGACCAAAATAATTGAATTGAAAGTGAATTTAATTTTTCTTTCATTGTGCCATCGCGGGAGTCTGAGACGCGCTCACCTAACTGTGTTTGTTGATGGGGTGGATCCTTGTTTGAGTAAAAAGCTTGTACGAGGCTTAGCTGTGCTGTAAGCATGTGGAATAAATGTATGTGATGGGTTAGGATGCTGACAATTTAAATAAGGCCACAGATGCCGATTTTTGGTCTTTTGTTGCTCTTGCTAATAGACACACACAAATATATGAAAACACACACATAGCCGCCCAATAAAGTCTTTATCACAAGAGTGTGACACTGTCTATGTCAGTAGTAATTGTCTGAAACAATGTCTGCTACAGCCTTGAACAGACTAGCTGATTAGCCCAAGGAATGTGTTTGCCTAAGGCTACAAAGCCCCTTTCAGCTAATGCTAAAGCTAAAGCTCTTATGATTAGTAATGACTGTGTAGATTTGTGAAGGTACATGTGGGGCAACATTCAGTCCTTTCTATCCTGTCGGGCTTCATGCTAGGACTTAAGTCAAAGCCCCTCTGTTTATAACTGATCTGAAGACTGTGACTGTTGGTAATATTGAGGTATATCAATGCTGATGGTGTTCAAAAGAAAACGCTACTGATTCTGTTGTCTTACATAAATTCATGGTGAGTAGTGTTTTATTTTTTTGAGTAGACAAATGTGAGGGTCCTGAATGCAGGGGGGGCTAACAGAGTAAATGAACTGGAATCACCCCTCAGAGATGAAGTTGGGGTGGGCTGGAGGCAGCCACTTACGCACTCCATCTGACCTGAAATTCTTCAGGCCAGTTTCACTTTGAAGGGCTTTCTAACACTGAGGGAGGGAGGCCTGCATGAGCAGTTCGGAGGGGAACATTTGGTCCCCTCTCGTTCCTCTCCATCTGGTCTTTCTCCTCTTAAAACCCCCCCGACACACACACAGACACACACACACACACACACACACATTGTAGGTCTCTTTCTCTTTCCCTTCTCCATCTCACTTAGGCCTCCTCTCTGCACCTTCCATTTCCCCCTCCTGCCCTCCCCACCGCTCTTCTTGGAGCTTGAGT
The DNA here is from genome assembly GCA_034769265.1 of Remorina albescens. Taxonomy (NCBI): domain Eukaryota; kingdom Metazoa; phylum Chordata; class Actinopteri; order Carangiformes; family Echeneidae; genus Remorina; species Remorina albescens. Next base: position 6,428,193 of record CM068487.1, read on the forward strand.
GAACCAGAGGAATGAGGGTGACAAGAACATGGATGGAAGGGGAGGAAATAAGTGAAAAAATTAGAGAGAAAGAAGCAAAGGGAGCAGTGGCAGGGATGAAAAAAAGAAAAGAAAAACATCACATTTTGTAAAATGTAGATTATATTTCAAAGTTTTTAAGAGACGTTCTTCTACGTCTGTAGCGGTGTGTTTGTTGCTGAACATGTGCAGTCTGAAAAAAATGTCAAGAGGCACAGAATTGGTGAGAGAGGTTTCTGTGTGAGCACGAGTTGAAGTGAAAGTGCTGAAATTAAAGATTCAAGTTAAAGTGAGAAAGGTTGGTTTGTGAGGGTCAGGTGAAGTGTGTGCTCAATGGGGAATTGAAAGAGGTTGCTGGGTTGTCAGTTATTACTTAAATGATTCATTATGAATCGATTAACAAAAACATTTATCTCCAATGATTAACTAAGGGTTTACAGTTTTTGAGAAAAAAAAACTGCTTATTCAACTTGAACATTTTTTTGTTGTTGCTGTTTTCTGTTTTTCTCTTGCACTGACAGCCATAAAAAAAAAATATACTGTCCACTGATGTATGGGCATTTCTCACAGTCTACCAACATGTTCACTAATTGTGCTGAGCTCTGGCTCTGACATGGTGAAGCTTCCACCTCCTTGGTCAGCTGTGTGACTTATTTCTCCATCCTGCTTCATGCTGTTGCAGTCAACATGCTGACAGTTGAACTGTGTGGATCACGAAGCGAGCATATTATGTGTCCTAAGGGATCAGCCGTAACTGTCAGTTTTCTTTCAGCAGGTTCGTCGTTTTAAAAACTTTTGGTCTGATACTACAACTTACTCAGCTACTGTACTCTTTATATGTGAGACGAGACAATAAGTGCTGCTTTATGTGTGGTGTGGTTTTCAGGAAGCTCTTTTTTGGTCCATTTCACTGATTGTCTGAGACGAGCTGTTTCCAGAAAAGCACAGTGTGTTGTTCTCCTTCAGGTCGTACTGTTATACAGAAATAAACAGCAGGTCCTCTGGTCTTATGACACGCTACTCATTTACTTATATGGATGACTTGCAATAATAGATGACAGTCATTCACCCTCTGGCCAAGACACTGATTACCAGCACTACTTTACTGCTGACTTTATTCCTGCTTATGCAAGGTTTTTGTCTATCTCGCAAATTCCTTTTCTGTGTGTGTGTGTGTGTGTGTGTGTTTGTGTGTGACCCTGGCCTTAATAGAGAACCAGCTTATCAGAGATAACCAACAAAGTCTAAGAAGCACTCTCTAATGTGATTACTTATGATTTAGTTTGAAGGAAGTGAGCCTCAGCGAATGTACAATGTCATAGTTTTATTCTGTTAAATGCAAAAGTCACTGTTGTAAGATCTGATCTGCCATCACAACCAATCATACAGTGTATGTTGAATTATTTACACCAGTTTAAAGGACAAAATATATTCTTTATTTTTCTACATTATTAACAAATTTCAGGAAAAGATCTCATCCACCTGTTATAGTTGTTATTTCTCCGTGCCATAGAGTGCCACACAAAACTACACAAAATGCATTAGTGAGCTAAAATGGTGTCATATTGTAAATATTCACTAATCCACCAAATGATTCTCTAAATGCATCTAAATACAGTCCTCAAAAAATCAGCTGTTTTCAACACAACCAGGAAATGGTACACATTTCAATTCATTACATTACGTATTTTAATTGAAAACTTAAATCTCTGTAAAGTTGAACCCACGAATTAAGACCTGTTACAGACCAGAGCAGTATGCGGGACGAGGATTTAGTGTGGTTGTTTGTGTGCGTGTCTCTGCCTGACAAATGATTTAGTGAACATGAACAATGATTAAGATAAATTTTCTTTACATCTCTTGCTCAAATGTTCCTGTTGGGTTTAACAGTTAACTGCTGACCTGAAGGGTCGATCGTCTCATTGTGCAGCTACTGGAGCGCCTAAACCCTTTGGGGCATATCTGACTGCTGATTGGTTTTCACTGCGGTTCCCCTTGGCCTAGTGGAGGGCCAGGTTTTATTAACCTCCCTAACAAACTATTCTTGCTTTCGCAAACACACTCAAAGATTTGATTGAACATATTTTTACACACACACGCCCTGATAGACGCACATTTTTTTCTTTCGTATACTTTCGTATACTCGTTCCTTATGATATTGTACTAATTGTTCTGATAGTTTTTTTAAGTGGCATTTCACAGTCCATGCATAGTTCTCTCTGTCATTTGAACATTAATCTTTTCTTTCTTGTTCATTAATCAGTCTCTGGTCTTTATGCTAACTAGACTTTCTTCCTGCCTGTTTACTCAGTCCTTAAGGAGCAGCACTGGTTTCAATAGCACCTGAAACTCAACACACTGTTGACCACACACTGTGAATATCATCTCTCTATCCCTTTCACTAAATCTGCTCCCTCTCCTTTAGTCACTCCCTCTTTTCTTGCCCCTTTCAGAACACTGCTGCAAATTTTTTTTAACATTAATTCTCATTGCTGTTTTTTTTTCCCTTTGTCATCTCTATCTGCCCTCTTGACTGCCCGGTGAGGTGTGTGTTGTTTGCTTAAGCTAAGCTGTGCAAGGAACATGTTCACCGTTGTTATGTACAAAACTCACACACATGCACACACAGTTGTAGTCTTGTGCTGACATGACATAAATCACTGCTGTGGTAACTCCCAGTCAGAATTTCCAAATATCCTTTCAGTGAGACAACAACTTGAGGAAGTATTCAAACCCATGTTTAAATGTTTCCAACCAATTTTCAAATTTCTGCAAATCTAAGCAAAAAGCAAAGATAAATCCATTAAAACTGCATCCCCCATCAGCCCCTTCTCCTCCCTCTGAACCCATATGCTGTGACAGAGTCAAGATTTGTAGGTTTATGCAACAGGTACCACAGTGTATTTTATATTGCTCCATCAAAGATAAATGGTCTGCATTTAAAATATAAGGTAACAGCAAAGTATAAAATTTAAAAGGTTCTTGTTCTGCAGAAAAATGTACATGGGTGATATATTATTATGTGCAAGATTAAATATAATTACTTTATAATACAGTATTTCAGTTCAGTGTTTTCAAACCTGAGGTTAGGCTCTGCTCTTTGGGCTCACAGAAACGGCTTAATCAAACACACTATATCTTTAAGAAGTAAACTAAATAAAAAACACCAGAAACTACAGCTGTCATATGAGTGTAATCAAAGGTATAAAAGTCCCTCAATAATAAGTATAATGTGTCATAAAAGAAGCCTATAAGTGCCATTAAATTGCACTTAAATACAATTAACCACTTTCCACCAAACACACAAACACATAAAACATTCTAATAAATAAATAAATTAAAAGACAAAAAGTATGGCTCGGATCCACTTAGATTCAAATTTACCTGTTTTAGCTCCACCCTCATCAACTCATGCTTGAAGCTTTGGTTCAGTGTGTGTGTGTGTGTGTGTGTGTGTTTGTGGAGGAGGCCAGCCTCTGTGCTCAGTGCCCTGCTGTACCTGTCTGTCATGGAGGTGGACTAATACTCCCACAGCAGGCAGCCAAACAGCAGAGCACTGTGAAGAAATTGGGGTAGCTATCCTCCCGTGTGAACACTCTCTGATGATGCCTTTCCTAATATTTTGTTCTTTTTCAGTCTACCTTCCTTCTTTCTCTTTTTCTGTCTTTCTCGCTCTTTTCCTCTGGTTTGGGATTCTTCATCTTGAAATGAGAAAACTGCAGTGGTGTGTACTGTGTGTACTCCAAAGATGATCTTTTAGTAGTCAAATGGTGTAGGTATGAGTCATTTGGTATCTCAGCTTCTGCAGTGTTATCTCCAGGGTGTGTTATGTATTGAGAAAAGGCAGGACTGTCAAGCATTGGAGTTTCATTGATCCTATTCCTCAGCCTTGTGACACTGTTGTTAGGGACTGCTGGGTGGGTGCTGAGAACATCCACATGTTCAGGTGTGTGGCTAATATGGCGGCTTGCTATGGCCTGTTTTTTCTTCAGGACACTGGATCAGTGTCACTCAGGATAGAGGAGCAAACTGAGAGCTGCATTGTTTCCATACTGTTCAACTTACACATGGATTTTCTTTGCTCTATAATCTTCATTAAAACTGTGAGCAACAAGAGAGGGTTTTTTGTCAGCTTCTGGAGGAAAGCTTTTAATTTTCCTGGGAAAAAAAAAAAACAAGCAAAAGCAAAAACAAAAAAAAAATAAACTTGGCAGTGCTGTTGATCTAGCATCAGGTCAGCAACACAAACAATCAAAGAGAGATGGGAAAAGATGGAATTTGCTCTCAGTGGTCTCATCTGTGTTTATGGTATTATGGATAGGGTGAAAGCCCTTTTTGTGTGCTCATAAAACAATTCAGTCCGCTATAACATGCTGTTAATACATAGCAAATCAGGTGCTTCTATCAATCATGAACAAAATGTAATGGATAATCTCCACAGCGATTACTGGAGCACAATCAACTCCTTGCTCTTTAACTTCCTTCACTTGCTATGGGCAGACTAAACTGGTCTGACCCTCTCATGCTCCCCTAGGTTCATAACCTCTGACCAGGTTAGCTCTGAGATGTTGCTGTGTTGTGCAGCAACAAAAAGCCAGAGGACTCACACATACAGTCAGTGCTCGTGATGGAGTTTTTCTAGCTGTGTATTTATTTACTCTTACATTACCTGCAAATCCTTATGGTCTATGAGTAAAGGTTGGGATTTGTCTTCACTAAAGTTAATCATTTACCAGTCGCTGCCTCAGATTTCTTCCTCTCAGTCTCTCTCTCTCACACACACACACTAAAACATGCATAAGCCTCTGTAGGAGATCGGAGCTGTCTTTTTTTTTTTTTTTTTTAAGTCTCTTAAACAATTTTGTTGTCTTTCCTCTTCCATGCTGTGTTACTTCCCTATTTCCTTTGTTACTCCTGGTTGTCTTTATTTGATGCCAAAAGATCCCACATACACAGTCACTATTGTCATCTTTATGCAGAGGAAGGGAGATTATAACAAACCGTCAGAGTTTCGCTTCACAGTAAGTGCTCTGATTTCCTGAGTTTCTCCTAAGAAAGGAAAAGCTCAGCATAACAGTGGTCAGCACTGAGGAAGTTAGGAATATCTCCAAGAGGTCAAAAGCAGGAAGTAGCTTACCCCATGCTAGGACCGAATACAGAATACATCATTTTGACACACAAAATATCCACAGAAGGGAGTCTCACCCCGACTACAGTGTGTTTTACAAAGTGTCGACCTCCCAGTGTCACTTAGCTTCTTTTTATCACCGAGCAGAACTCCCAAAGTGAATATTGTCCTCCCTTTGTCATTACTCTGGCAAGATAAGGTAGATAAGAGATGGAGTCATGTTAGCACTTCACACAATAAAAGGGACAGAGGGAGGGCGTATTGAGCAGCAGAAGCAGAGAGGGAAAGCAGCAAAGAAACAGAAGTAAGTCATAAAAATACTGTTTTAATGCCGTAAGCTAATGCAGAAACCCAAGTAATGCGGTTCTTTATATGCAATAAAGAGAAACGCATCCTTGCTGAGCAGAGTGAAAATGCTTATCTTCATATTAAATGTCCCCCTAATATTTCCTAGCAAAGTATTTTTAAATGATCTAATGCCATCTTGACCTGTCTACATGAGGCAACCTAATGCTGCCTAAAGATAGAAGGAGAATCTCGAATCTTTATTGTCATATACAACAATAAATTTAATAAAATTTGACTTCAATAGAGATTTAATTAATTTGCTTTTAAATTATTTTGACTATGCCTACTCTACATTGTTTCTGATATTTATCTAAGTATCTGTCTGTTTAGTCTGTCAATCTCTCCATCCTAGCTGCTCCCTATGTGGAAAAGGTGTGAACTAGTTTGCAGGTAATTCTAAGCCTTGCAGCCGTCAGCCAACTAACACCTGAAGAGGTGCGTGTGCGTGTGTGTGTGTGTATCTGAGGGGAGGGTGGGAGGATATTGGGTCAGGTCAAAAGAGTGTGTGCGTTACCACGGTTACTTGGCTTTGTAGTGATTTACCTTTGTTGACTGCCTCACCTATCTCCGTTAAAAGCCCAGCCAATCTTCTGTTGCACAAATTAACAAACACTAACTTAGAACAGGTTTTTTTTGGCCTATTTGCTTACATGACATTTAGTCTGAAAAAAAAAAAAAGGCTGCTTTTGTAGGCTGCTGTGATTTGTTACCTCAGTGTTGTATGCCTTGGTAGAGATTTGGGGGTTTACAATGCTGTGGATTTTTCCATTCTGAATACTGGCAGTGACGGAAAATAACAGAATAAGAGGTTTATGCTTCGCAAGCCGATTTCTGATTGTTCTCTGTTCCTCCTATAGGGTTGCAGCTCATTATGAAGTGGGGCACACACACAGACACACACAAACACACATAAGGGTCTCCACACATTGTGTAACATTCATATTAATAAATCAAGGTTGAAAGTCCTACACCATCTCATGGTGAGTGTGTGAAACAGGTGCCTGTGCAGGACAAATTACTATGTGCGGCTTTAGTCACAGTATAGAGCCATATTTTACACAAACTTAGCTCAGACACACACTTAATGAGCATGTGACCCAGTCGGACTCAGTGAACCTTGAGCTCATGTTTTTTGGGTCTACAGCCGTTCAGTCTCCCTGATAGGAGTCAGAGGTCAGCAAAGGATCTTAGGAGCTCAAGAAAACAAGGTTGTAAAACTGCTGATAAGGGATGGGGCCCTGGGGATTTATAGATGCTGTATTTCACTGATCTCTCCAAGACACATGTGTTTATTAGGCTGGTAATCTTGCATATGGTTGTGCCTGCAAATAGGTATTAATTTAGTTTCAAGAAGCCTGTTGATTAAATGGTTATGGTAGTGTTATATAATAAACCTTTCTCTGTTTGTCCTTCTGCTTGTCCAGAACTGATTGGATGGTTTTGTCAGAATGACAGCCGAAGATTCTGCTTCTTCATCGACCATGAGCAATAACGTCGCTCCATCCAAACCCTCCAAACCCTCCAAACCCTCTTCTGGTGCTTCCCACCACTCTCTTCACGGACAGATCAACGTCCCTGAGGGTGTTGCAGGTGCTCCCAATGAGGCAGCCCTGGTTGCCCTGATGGACCGTACTGGCTACAGTATGGTACAGGAAAACGGTCAGCGTAAATACGGCCCACCTCCTGGTTGGAATGGCCCATCTCCTCCACGGGGATGTGAAATCTTTGTGGGAAAAATCCCACGGGACGTTTATGAGGATGAGTTGGTCCCAGTCTTCGAGTCTGTAGGGCGCATCTATGAGATGCGACTGATGATGGACTTTGATGGGAAGAACAGAGGGTATGCATTTGTTATGTACACAGAAAAACACGAGGCCAAACGTGCCGTGCGGGAGCTCAACAACTACGAGGTGCGACCTGGGCGGCTACTGGGGGTCTGCTCCTCCGTGGACAACTGCCGTCTTTTCATTGGTGGCATCCCCAAGACCAAAAAGCGTGAGGAGATTTTAGAGGAGGTTTCCAAGGTGACCGAAGGTGTGCTAGATGTGATAGTTTACGCCAGTGCTGCAGACAAAATGAAGAACCGTGGCTTCGCCTTTGTAGAGTATGAGTCACATCGTGCAGCTGCCATGGCTCGCAGGAAGCTGATGCCTGGACGTATTCAGCTGTGGGGTCACCAGATCGCAGTTGACTGGGCTGAGCCTGAGATTGATGTGGATGAAGATGTGATGGAGACAGTGAAGATCCTCTACGTCAGGAATCTAATGATGGAGACTAGTGAGGAAACAATCAGACAGGTGAGATTACCTGATTGCTCAGTTTACAAGTTTACGTATGAAGGATTTTATAAAGAAAAATTATATCTGACATGAAGAAGATGAGGTTGGCATGATTTTTGAGTACATCAAGCAGGGCTAATACTACCCGTGTCTCTGTCATGCAGGTATTCAGCCAGTGGAACCCTGGATGTGTTGAACGTGTGAAGAAAATCCGTGACTACGCATTTGTCCACTTCACCTCTCGAGAGGACGCCGTCCTGGCAATGGATCACCTCAACAACACAGAGGTGGAAGGCTCCTGCATTGAGGTGACACTTGCCAAGCCAGTTGATAAAGAGCAGTACTCACGTCAGAAGGCTTCCAAAGGGGGAGTCGCTGCCACTCCAGAAGCTACTCAGCAGAACTACGTATACCAGTGTGATCCCTACACATTGGCTTACTATGGCTATCCCTACAACACCCTCATTGGACCCAACAGGGACTACTTCGTCAAAGGTTAGAATACATTTTTTTCATTTTTTGTCCAGCGTTTTTCTGAACACCAGCAGTTTTAGTAAATGTTGGTTTCAGCAGAAACTCACTGGGCCAATGCATAACTAAAGTGCTCATAATGACACCTGTAAGCTGCTACTATAGAAGCAGTGACAAACAAACCACCAGTAAGGTGCTATGATTTGAAATGGTCATGATGACCAAAATAATCCTGATTTAATTTTTCGATGACTAGAATTTTTTTTTAATCTTTAACTTGATGAGGGTTTGTGGTTTAAAATCAAACATTTGCTATTAAAATGGAAATAAAGAACAAGGTTATGGATCAATGAAAGCTAATCCCATTACCTTTGATTGATTAAATGTGGTCTTTGGGTGGTAGCAGGACAATCGTCTTGACTTTCAACAATCATTGTGTTTTGGTTTTCTCTCCAAAGGATCCCCAATGATACAGAACAATGGTAATCTCTCACATCCTTATTCCTACCTATCCCTCCAATGAACAATGAGCTTTCCTGACATTTTACAATACATTTTCTAACACCACCCTTTTCTTGCTGTGCTGTCACCTCCCATTTCATGCTGGGTTGTTATAGAGATCTTGACAAAGCTGTAGACATTTCAAAATCCATTCATAGAGCCCTGAGTCCAAGAGTCAGAATAAAAGGATCAAAATGGACCCAAAGAACAAAAAACAAGCAAACAACAAAAACAAACTACAACCCCAAAAAATACAAACCTATACTCAACCAGATATTGTTGAGAAATGTTCTAATAGGAACATTCTTTTTAAAGAAATTCGAAACTCGTTAAATCTTGCTTTTCATGTTGTCATATGCAACTTTTAACATAAGTTAGCTGTGCAGCCCAAGCCCAAACCCACAATCCCTGTCATTATATTACTTTAATTGTATTTTAAGCAGGTACTGTGCGAGGTCGTGGTCGTGCTGCTACAGGTAACCGTACCCCTGGACCACGAGGGTCATACCTGGGGGGTTATTCTGCCGGTCGTGGCATCTACAGCCGCTACCATGAGGGCAAGACCAAGCAGCCCGAAAAGCCCTATGAGCTGATGCCCAGTCTGGAGCTCGCTGCCTCCGTCAACCCTGTTGGCATCAAACCTGGCACAAGTCAGTGAGATAGATATATCACTCCATATCCTCGTCCACCTTAAAGGCCTTAACTAAACCTTTAAGCTCTTAATTTTTGTGTCTCTCTCAGTCCTGTGTGGTTTGAAGTTCTTCAAATTGAGGTAATGGTGGTTGCTGGATGGTTATGTGCAAAAGGACTTGCTTTCTCTTGACAGTCAAGAGTAAGAGCAATATATGTATGTCCTTTCAAATCATGACCAGAAAGTAGCTACTATGCCTTGTCTTCATTCTTTCTTTTTTCCCTTTTATGCTAATACTGGAAATTGCCTGTTCAGATTAAACACAGCACTGTGTTGCAAAAATCAACAAGACCGTCAGACACCGAACACTGCTCACTGGTTAATATTAGTAAGGATTTTACAACCAAATCACAGTAGCACTTGATGACATGTCGAATGATGACAAAATAAAAAAATATGACACAATGGTCGAGTGGCATGAATGCAGCTCATGCAATGCTGTTGTCTGTCTGAACATGGTCATACTCATTTGCGCTTGCACAATCTCTTTTTACGGCCACACAACTTCATCTTTTGACTGAAACATAGTTAACAGTGCAGTGTGCTGTCTTTTCCCTTCAGTAAAAAAGACCATCACTCACACCATGAAAGATGGTTGTTGATACAGCAGTGAAGCTTTTAAACTCGTGTTTAAAACTGCTTTTCTTTGTTACAACTCTTTATGTCAAGAATTAAGTTAAAATGCCAAACTGCACTGACCACTATAAAGATTTATTTCCTTTTATCTCTTATGTCCAATCTGTTCTGGTCACATAAAGAATAATACCAGACGTACAGCGAGTTCTTTTCCATATTGTTTCATATTGCAGTACACTGTAAGTATTTAATGCGATTTGTTGATTGATTTTTAGCGCAAGTTTTGTTTTGCAAGTATAAAGTATATAGTGTATTGCAGTGACCCTTTTGAAGGAGTGTGGCCACAAAGTTGCACGGTGGTATGTTTTTTTTTCTTTCTTTCCTCTGTCTCTCAAGAATGAAAAAAAAAAAACCCCCAAAGTAGGATAAGGTATTTTTCTGCATGGATTTTCTAGATTTTTAAATGTCAGGTAGATTTCCACACCATACAAGAAATAGAAGTGAAAAGGTCAGTAGTAGAAATGTAAAATAAAACTGCACACACAGGTGTTATTCTTCAGTCTAATACAACAGTGACTAAACTGACCAAATGTGTTTTCTAAAACAGAAATTATATATTTTACTACCAATTATTACTTGTTACTTCATGTGCTCTCATTTACTCTCATGTAATCTCATGTTGATCAGATGTTAATTTTTTAACCCAGCTGTTAACTGTCCAGACTCCAGTCTGGAGATCTCAGCCACTAGTCAGGGGAACACACCCAGATTCAAAAGACTTTTGAAACAATGACTGACCTTGTGTTGACTGTGTGTGCATGTGTTTGCGTGAGTGCGTGTATGTGCACATGATGGAACACCAGGGTTAATCCACAACTGAGTAATAAGTAATCCCAATCACACCACAATGCAGAAAAAAAAACATTTTTTTTTCTTTCTTGCCTAAACTATATCTTCCAAACTGCCTCTCTCCTTTTTATCTTTCATCACCTCCATTTTTTCCACTGATGTAAGTATTCCTTTTTTACGGGTGCATGCTTGTCTCATCCTATTATTTCCTGTATTTTAAACCCACATATATTAACACGTTATCGCTTGCTTTAGTATGTTTGCTGCAGTCCAGTCTGGTATCCAAGCTCTCATCCATGTTTTCTGTCTCTGTGCAGTGGCATTGCCGACTCTGGGTGGGCAGTACCCAGTGTTCAGTGCAGCTCCTGGAGCCAAGCTGATGGAAGAGGGGAAGGTGCACTCAGTGGAGCACCTTATGAACCCCCTGGCTATGCAACACCCTGAACACAGCACAGCTACTGCTGCTGCTGCTGCTGCCACCGTGCTGCCTGCTGTCTCCACCCCCCCACCTTTTCAGGTGTGCACAGTGAAAGTGTGTTTGACAAATGTTTGAATGATCCATACTCATTTAGACTGTTTTGGGGGATAGTTCCAGTGATTTAATTACTTTTTGCTATTTTCGTGGATTCAACAGCTCAAATTACAAACAAATCTGGTCCTTGAAATTTTAAATGTTAATTTTACCATTGGTTTTTCATCGCTATTGAACTTCCTTACCAAGGCAAGAAATTAAACAATTGTCCACTGTATTTTAAAGCTTGGGAGTAAAATATTAATATTAATGGTTATTACAACTGACAAACTCTCTTTTCTTTCCACCTGCGTTTCCCAGGGCCGTCCAATCACTCCCGTCTATGCCATGGCCCACAATGTACAGCGTATTCCAGCAGCTGGCGGCTTGTATGGAGCTGGGTATGTTCCCATCACAAACTACGCTGCCAACACAGCAACTCTGGCTGCTCTGCAGAAGAATGCAGCAGTGGCGGCAGCAGCATATGGAGGCTACACTGGTTATGCTGTGCCGCAAGCCTTTCCTGCCACTGCCTTCCAGCTGCCCATCCATGATATCTACCAGACATACTGATCCTGACGCGCAGACCACATGACATAATAACATCTTCCTGTCTGTGACTAAACTACTGCAGGAAAAGTTTGAAGTCTATCTCATCATATAGAAACAACCTGAGTTTATGATCGTCCGTGAGCTCTGAAGGAATGTCATTTGAAGCCAATATTTAGAACACAGACAAGAAATTGTATATTTGTCCCACATTCTGGCCTCTGCAGCCTGGACCCATGGCGACCGTATGATCTGCACTACGGCTCACTGTTGAACATCGTAACACACATAGAAGACACTCCACTCCCCTGTGGAAACCAGCCCTTTTGTGGTGACAGTGACATTCCCCAACATCGACATGACTCACAAGTATCACAACACAAACACAACCATCATTTTCTGCCAACACTGAAGGTACAGTCAAGTATTTATGAAGAGAAAGATGCATATTTAAGTTTTTATCCTATGCAGGTCTCACTTTTAAATTTAGGATTGGTATTTGTTTCCTGGAGCAGGAAAGATGGAACATTTTACTATGACAATAAAATCACAAAGTGTGAAGCGTGAAGGGTGTGTGGGGGGGGGGGGGGGGGGGGGGGGGGGTAGTTAATTGAAAAGCAATAAAAGTACAAGAGGAACTACTGACAACTGTTTTTGTCTTGGGATGTACTAATGTTTTTTAGTATTTTTTGTCATTATTATATAGTATTCTACACAATGCTACACACTCTAGGTGATGCTGTCCGTCCACACTGGCTGAATGTGTATGTGTCACCTGTTTGGTACCTTTGACATTCTTTTATTTGTTGTTTGGTTTTTTTAAATGTTGGTTGTGAGTGGGGTTTTTTTTCTTTTATTTCCTACAATTAGCTTGTTTTTAATGTTTTCAGTTTAACCTTTGTAAATTTGTGGTATATCTTGGTTGGTTTGAAGAAAAATAGCCAACTTACTAATATTATTGTGACAGACTCCCTGGGGAACAAAATACTAAAGAAAGAAAACTGAAGGCTTTTTCAGTAATTTGCTTCATGGTTTATCTATAAGCCTTAATGAAAATAACAGTGTGTACTCTGAGATGTTTCCCATCCTCTGAAATTGCACTCGCAGGGGTCTAAGACTGAACAGATATAGAGCTGGTGTTTGTGTTTTTGTTTGTTTTCATTTGTGTATTACTGCCTTATTACTGTTTTTGGAATTGTTTCTTTCAAAGTTGAACAAATATGGACAGAAATTAGAGACATTTTCTGTATGGACTGTAGCACTCTGTCCTGTAAAGTCATCTTGCATTCGCCAGTGCTAACCAAAATTTTATTGCTGCATACACTCGTCTCTTAACATCAGAAAACATCTCTGGGCCTGAATACGGGACCTTTGATCTGCATATATGTGCTACTCTTTTCTTTCACTGTGCCTGTCATAAGACAAAGAGGAAAAGACTTCCATCTTCTCCATTCATCTCTCTAATGAACCAGGTTTGTGGTATTACTGTGTTTTGGTTAGATGAATAGATTCCAGCCCATGCAATCAGATGTGTAAAGACTGCCTCTCTCCTGTAGTCTCTTATCTGCAGTAATGCTCCACATCTGCCTCCTCTTTATTTCTTGTCCTCCAAACTGTGCTTGACCGAGGTGCACTTAAACGTATTTATGAAGGGCAAGAGACTTGCCACTTTCAGATGAAGAGATATTAAATACTTAACATGACTTCATGTTTGAACTGGGCCAGTTGGCATCTTTCAATTGCAATGTGGATGCAAGATTTTTCTCGCAGATATAGCATTAAAGATAAAATAACCCTTATGAATGTTTAGAAGGCACTTTTAAATTTTCATCGTGTTGAAAATAGTATGAATTTGAACTGGGTATAACTGGAGAGATACCTCATGCCGATACATACAAAGAGCATATGTATTGTATCTACTATAACACAAACTTTACAGATGCAAGTGGCTGAAGTCACACTCCACAACAGCCATCTTCATGTAACAAAACACAGACACAGTATGTTTTGTTTTTTATTCATTGCTTCTGAAGAGATTTTATTTGCAAATTTTCCATTAACTCCTTGGATTTTTAAAAACATTTTACAATTTGATCCAAGAATTTAAATGAGAAGTTCCATCATCCACAGGAACGAGACATATTTGTTTCATTTTCTACATTTTTCTATTTCGCTCACCTCGTAAACTGGATTGCATTGAGAAAGAAAAATTATTGTCCAAGTGCTTTTATTATTTTCTTGTATGGCAACAACAGTGAGAATATATTTAATATATGCATTACACGTTTTCTGTATGAAGTGAGAAGAAAAGATATAATATATTCTAAAAGATATTTCTTTTCTTAATTTACTACTTGTATTAGTCAGATGAGAAATGTAGATTTTTTCCCAAAGTGTCCAATAGTTTTTAAACAGTCATTCATGTGTTTTTTTGTTTTTTTTTTTTGGTAAATGTAATAATATGTGTGCTATTTTGGACCAGATTTGGTGTTATGAGTGGGAACACAAAGGCCTTCTCTATCTGCTCAATATTATTAACAAAGACTAGAACCCTCCAGCTGAAACATGATGACCAGTTGGCACCCTAGAGCTTATATGGTGTTGAAACTCTGCTTGTCCCTTTTGAGGTTTTAAAGGTCTAATTGTGATTTAACAGCTCTCTTTTAAGCAGAAAGCAGGTGTTCCGCCTTCCACTCAAAATACTTGCTTTACTTTCAATTGTCTGCATTTGACCCAGATTACAGCAGTGGGATAAACTCCTCCTGCTCGTTGTGTCAGTGGTGTGGAGGTACATATGCTTAGTTTAACATAGGTGTTACCATTTAAACTCTTCCTAGTGTGTGCCTTATTGCAAAGATGTGCACTATGCCTTTCCTTTGTAGATCTATGCAGACTATTTTCTATCTGAAGAAGAAAAAAAAAAGGAAAAAAAAAAGCTTGTTTTGCATTGTTATATTTATAGTGTTTCAGTAGATAAATAAAGCATTTTCAAAACAAATGCAATGATTTGTAAGCCATTTTTCTCTCTTTGTACACATTGTGCCAAACCATATAAACTTTGCCTATTTTCAAATTAAACAGCACAACTGTGAAAGTGGTCAAGTCACGTTGACTCTGACTTCTGTGAATGGAAACCCATCCCTGACCTCATACATCAACCATTATTTAGTAATGTTTCATGTTGGACGGAGCAGAGGCAGCAGAGTGCTGGAAAATGTTTCATAAACCTCTCTGTGGCCAGTCAACTTTACTCTAAAAACATGCTGTGCCCCAGTAGGGAGTCCAAGAGGATTTTAAGGACATAAGTAGCCTTGATCATCCACTACAATATGAACAAGAGGGCGATCACACCTACTTCATTTTGTTATTTTTTAAATGTACCATGTTATAACCTTTCAGTTAACAGGTTGGCAATAACACAGAAATATGTTGAAAGGTTGCAGGAAAAACGCATATATTAAAGTTAAAGGCAGATTAATATCTGAACTCACCATAACAATACTAAGTCATACCATGTTCTGGTCACATGAACATGTTTCCTTGTGCCCTCTCTGCTCCCATTTTGTGAGTGAATAATGGTGTGGATTCACACACTTGATATTTCACTTGTGTGTAATTCTGTTGTTGGTTTGCTACCTGCATGGTGGTTCATGTCTGTGCTGTGTGTTCATGCGCAAACTCTCCCAATCTCATAGGAGTGTGTTTAATTTCTGGGAATATGATCTCCAACATACTGCCATAATAAAAGCATCCTCTTACCACACTTACCTGTATCAGAATAATAAAAAAAAAAATGGCAGGACAAAATGTCATGTTAGGTCAAACTGCATACCACAGTGATGTTAGAGAGGCCTGGAGTGTGTCCTTTAGGATAATATTGCCATCTGGTGGTAGAAGCCCTTCATCAGAGAAGGCTGCAGCACGAACTACTGACCTTTTTTTCAGTGGCAGCCATGTTAGTTCCACTGTCATCAATGCAGAGTATTGCGGGAAACATAAACCACATTCAATATTTATTGGCTCAGTATACGGAAGAGGGAGATGATTACACCACATTTTGAGTAATTAATAAAATTTAACATAACAATTTATTTAGTATATAACACAAAAATCCTGTGCTGGAATACAATACACAGAAAACATTTAATTCCATCTATTTTATGCGTAGCAGCAAAATATTATGCGCATATAGCTACATTTCCGGTATTTGTTTTAATGTAGTATTACTCATTATGGAAAAAGTGCATTTATAATTTGACGGACGAGTATTTAACCCTCATTTTGCATCTTAAGTCGTAAAAGCGCGACAACGACACGGAGAGAAATACCTTTCAAATTATAGCCAAGCTCTGCTGGCTCGCATTTCACTACATTTCCCATGATGCCCCTGTGGCCATCTGTATGCGCGCTCATTCTCCGAGGCTGCCGCTGCTGCTGCTTTTGCAGATTTGTATACAAAACCACTAGAGTCGAGTGGATCTGCAGAAAGCAGAGAGAGGAAATCCAGGTGATTTTCGCAGCTGCTGAAATGAGCCTGCGCTCCTGAACGCAGCCCCAGTTTATATTTGGCTTAAAGGAGACGCAACAAAGCGCACAAAATGGTTGTGCACCAGGCCCGGGCGAATAAGTAGGTTTACTATAGCTTTAAGAACGCGAAAATAGTGTCTGCTTCTTTAAAATTATATCGCTTTATTAATGAATAGATAATTAAGAAAAGTTTTCAATTTCTAATCAATAAATTAATGCATTTAATTTGCGACGAACTCAGCGCACTCACGGGAAAATGCCCCACTGTTGGATAAAGGCCGCCTGCCATGAAAACGTCTTTAAACCAAATGTGGTCCGTTTTTCAGTTATCTGCTAGTAAACCCGCCGAGCTTTAAGGGGAATTTGAGGTCGGCCGAAGAGTCCTCACGGTGATGGAACCGGTCGGCGACCGAACCGGGGATGCAAATACAGGTGAAGAGTCGGCGGAGGACAAGGCCGCAGATCAGACCCCGGCCACCAGTACGACCGTCACGCTGCGGAGAGGGCTCAGAGAGCGGGGGGCTGGGCGCCCGAGGTCCGGCGTCTCCGCTTCATTAACGGACGTTAATGGGGCAGCGGCGAGCCTGCAGAGCTCGGGACGGGTCCTCAGAGACAGGTCGACCAGGGCAGTCCCGGCCTGGCTGAAGGACACCAAGAGCGACGACGAAGACGAACCAAGCCCGGACACCGGTGTGACCAAGCGGCGGAAAGTTTCCAACTCCAGGCGGAAGAAAAATTCAGAAGCCGCGGTCTCGGCAGAGGCTGACGGGCGGACCTCCGGTGACAGCCTCCAGGTCACAGAGTAAGTCTGTACTTGCACAGCATCGCATTTTGTTTATGATGAGCCTGTCAATAGATGTAATGACGGCGGGTCGGTTCCTGTCAAAAGCACGCCTTCAGCAAAGCTCGTCCCCTTTCTGCTGCTCTTCCACGGGGAGGGTGGAGTGAACACTACCTGGCTGCTTTTTTAAAAACTTTTCATATTTAAATCAGTGCTGCAAGTTTTGGATGCGCTGTTTATAACCGGAGATGTGACTGAATGATGGCATGTCACTTTGCAAGGAGTGAAAATGTCAGATCTCAGTGTGTTTGTGTTTTGTTTTTTTTCCCCTCATTTGTGCAGCTCGGAGAAATCCAAGAAACCTGCCACAGATGCTCAAGGTAATTAGAGAAATGTAACACAACAGGCTGTTGTTGATGTGATATATGTAATACTAAATTCTATTTAAGTTTAATCATATTCTTTTGGATTGCTATGTGTTTCACACCTGTGTTACACTTGATGTCTCATACTGTGTTTGATGGCATGCTCCTGCTGCCTTGCTACAGCTCTTCCCCCCAGACGTCCCCCAGCCCAGACTCGTGCCAAGCCCCCTTCTGGCAGGACCAGCCGTGGCTCTGCCAAGCCTGTGTGTAAGACTGAACCTGGAATGGAGAATCCAGCTGGTGAGCAACCTGTTGACAGTGAGTTGCTATGGTTCAGCATTTGAGAGTGTAGTTCGAAAATCAAACCGTACACACATTGAGACACCAAAACATCATGCAGGCAACTGTTCTTGAAGTTGTCTATTCTTTTCATAATTTGGAAAGCTGTCTGTGAAATCTGGTTCCTTTGGTCTCTGATTATGAATGGTGGATTTTCTGTCTCAATCAGTTCTGTTGTTTTTAGTTCAACCATTCTTATAAAGTGAAATAACTTCTTGTTCTGTTCTGTAGTCATGCTTTCTTCTATTGTCAATCATTTATTGTGGTTGCCTTATTTAAAACCCTTGATGTCTTTCTTCCTCTGTTTGTTATGCAGCAGTGGAAGGAGAGGAAAACAATAAAGAAAAATATGATATGTAAGTATTTTGGGCCTTTTGGGTGAAAACCGATAAGCACAATGTGATATCACATTGTTTGCAGTGTTTAAATTCAGTGTTGAGGATGTATTTATTGCATTTTTTTCACCAACTCCCAAAAATGCCTTGTTAAAGAATGATGTAATTCAAATTCACAAAGCCTTGTTAATTTTATCCCTCATGGTATCACACACTGTTTCAGTAAAAAGAAAGAGGAGGGAAACGTAGATATTGCTGAAACAGTATTGGATGATGAAGACCCTTCGTTTCAGGATGACCCTAATGACCTCAACTACCAGCCACAAAGTCAGAGGTGAATTTACCTCAAGTGCATTACTTGATCTTTTGCAGAATGTGCTAGCTCCTGTTTAAAGTCTGTTGTTTTGCTTTCAGTGGTGCAGAGGAGGAAGAAGGCCTCAGCAGTGATGAAGATATTCCTTTTAGAGATGACTTAAATGACCAGAGCTACGACCCGAAGGGTGAAAGGTGTGTGTGTTTTCCCTCTGTTTGGCATGAAAAATATTTGCTTTGTTTGTAACTGCATGTTTCTGGTTTTCATCTTAGGGATGTTCCAAAACCAAAGCGCAGAGCTCCTCTTAGACAGAAGGATAAGAAAGAAAAAGAGAAAGCTCCTAAAAAAGAGAAGGAGGTCACTGAGGTAAAGATAGAAGGTTCAGACAACTTGGAGAGTGTGGAAGAGGAAGTAAAGCTAGAAGAAGAAACTGTTGAGGACCCCGATGGACCCAGGAAGTAGGCACCATTTAATGTGTATACTATTATTAGTTGGTCAGATTTATATTTTTTAATCTTTAATATCAAGAATAAAAATGTATGTGTGTGGTTGTTAGGGTTATTGTTAAACTACATTAATGTTCTACTTATTTAGATAATTTTCTTTTTTCACTACTTCAGGAGAGGCCGACGGAAAAAAGATGACAAAACCCCACGCCTGCCAAAAAGAAGGTTTGGAGTATAATCTCAAATTAATAGTTTTATATCAAGGATTATTAACTAGAAATATATGTATCTTGTGGCAATTGACAATTTATATAGTAGGCCAAGGATTCAGCTTTCTTAGTTAAGATGAGGAAATCCTGTGAAATATTTGTTCTTGTTACATTTCTTCAATGTTTGCTTCACCCTCACAGAAAGAAGCCCCCAGTGCAGTATGTGCGCTGTGAAATGGAAGGATGTGGGACAGTCCTGGCTCATCCCCGCTATCTACAGGTTTGTCTCATAAACTACACAATCCCACAGAGGACCTGTCATTGCTTAAAATACACTTAATGGAAATGTATTTAAAACTTTGCCATAGACATTTCATTTTTAATAAATGGTTAACAATGTTTGACATCAGTGTAGTCCTAATGGGAATAATGAGCTTTGCAAAATATGTTCAGATATGTTCTAATAATAATTTTTATCTTATCGACTTGACATGCTTTCATGAAGCCTGTTAACAAAACCTACAATTAACAATGATGGTCTTCAGTTTTCCATCCAACTGATTCTGACATAATGCTTTGGATTTTCTCTTTTCCACAACAGCACCATATAAAATACCAGCACTTGCTCAAGAAGAAATATGTCTGTCCTCACCCATCGTGTGGAAGGCTTTTCCGCCTACAAAAGCAGCTTTTGCGTCATGCAAAGCACCACACAGGTACAGCACATACCTTAAAACACACATTAGGCTTTGTGTTTGACAATTTCCAACTAGCATTAATAATGATATTATACAAAAACGCTTTATCTGAGTGTTATTTGATTCTAGACCAGAGAGACTACATCTGTGAGTTCTGTGCTCGTGCCTTCAAGAGTTCCCACAATTTGGCTGTGCATCGAATGATCCACACAGGAGAGAAGCCCTTACAGTTAGTGCTTTCCTGTTTTTTGTTGTTGTTGTTGTTGTTGTTTTTTTTTTACATTTTTCAATTGCTCTTTTAGTTTAAATATTTGTTCAATATTTAAATTTTCCTGGGTCAAGATGTTTCTGCTCCTTTTTCTGTTTCTTCCAATAGATGTGAGATCTGTGGCTTCACCTGTCGTCAGAAGGCATCACTCAACTGGCACATGAAGAAGCACGACGCTGATGCCACGTATCAGTTCTCTTGCTCCATTTGTGGTAAGAAGTTTGAGAAGAAGGATTGCGTTGTGGCCCATAAGGCCAAGAGTCACCCAGAGGTGCTTATTGCTGAGGCGCTGGCTGCTAATGCTGGTGCCCTCATCACAACTCCTGCATCCCTGCTGGAGCTGCCAGGAAATCCCATGCAAGCAGAGGTCACCAACTTGGACGTGAGCCAGGTAGGGCAGGATGTGCAGGTGGACCAGCTGAGCCATGAAGGGCAAGTTGGGCAACAACCGGCTCAGGTGTCCCAGATGGGTCATGTGACCCAACAAGTGAGTCACCAGGTGGTTTTACTGGGACAAGACCAGAGCCTTCATACAATGCAAGTGCCAGTGACGATTGCCCTGTCCCCTATTGACCCCCCCTCACCAGCTGACAACCAGCAGCAGACTCACCTGCAGCTGCAGATGCCCGTCCAGTTTGTGCAGGCAACTCAGCAGCCACAACAGCCCCAAATCCAACAACTGACCCTCCATTCCAACTCAGTGGTAACGCAGCACGGACCCCAGCTCCAGCCTCTTCAATCATATTCATCCCAGCAGCAGAATCAGGGGCAAACACAAATCTTGCAAATGACCTTCCAGCCGGTCAGCCAGTCCCAGACCCACATTCAGCAGATCCCCATCCTAGCAACCTCTCATCAACTTCAGACCCTGCAAACAGCTGCTCCAAGCCCCCCTCTACTGTCCCCGTCCCAACCTCAGTCCCAGGATCCAGCCTCCACCAATGGGGACAGCTTTATTCTGGACAACCCTGTGCTCACATCCTCTGCTCCATCAGCTAACTCCCTCCAGCCGACAGAAGCGGCGGGGGAGGACGCTGTGGTCTGGGAGCAGGCAGGACAAGGGGAAGTTTTGGCTGACAGCACCGACAGACATGTGCAGCAGGCCCTCATGTAAAACAAGGATGGAGCACACAAAAAAAAAAAGAGACAAGGTTATGTCACCTGATCTTACTGTATTGCAATGTTTGAGGTAAATGTAGGATCACCAATATATTATATACTGTTCACTCATAGTCATATTTGGTAGTTTTTTAGAATATCCGTATCAGGGAAAGATATGTATGTGTCTGTATGTGTAAGGTGTTGCCTTTGTACATAACAGTCGTGTAATCTTAACTACCCTTTTATGTGTGAGTGTGTGTATTGTTACTGAGGTAATGTTGCCGAGATGTTGCTATTATGCAATAGTACAGCATACCTTTTATCCACCGTATACAGCACATTAAATGCCAGGTGTGTGGCAAATTCATACTGGCATAAATCAAATTAATTTATATAATGACAAACACAAAACACGTTAGAAATTTATAAACATACTGTGTGAAGTGAGTAAAATTGATTTCAGCGAATACAGTTGGTTTTTCATTTTATTGGCCAGATCTACTATAAAAGTTTTACTTGAAAAGGTCAAAACACACTCTGAACTTACAAACATTAACATTTAAATATCTTAAAAATATAGACAGAAAATGGTGTTTCACAGCCTTGTATAAAGTCACAAAATGTGCATATTTTAGATTTTGGCAGGATCATTAAACATGTTCCACTGTTATTTCTGCGGTTGCTTATTAAGCATTGAAGGAAAAATCATCAGTATAATGTAGTATGTGCTTCTTCCTTAAGTCTTAGGCCATTGTAGGTAGCCAAAATGTGAAATGGGATACACAAAGCCCCCCAAAACAGCAACCCTAGTGAACAGTTTAGAGTTACACTCAACATCTGTCTATAATCTTTGAAATATGTACTTTGATAAGTGAGACCTTGGAACACATCAATACTGAATCAGCACCTGTGTGATAATGCAAACACCGAAATTGTTCATTTATATGATGTAAATAAATGTCTTAACATTTACGTAAAGTGTCTTCATTGACCATTAGAGAACACCATTTTTAGGGAAACCCCAAAGCATCACATGCCATTTGTCTTTCCACTGAGTGGAGGCATTAACAGGGGAGTTAGTGAAGGTGTAGTAAGGCTGGTGGTTCAGCCCTTGGCGCCTTCTGTCCCTGCCATTAATGGCTCTTGATGCGTCTATGTGAGGAATAAAATATAGGTTGGTGTCAGAAAAAATGTCCCCATAAGCCTGAGCTATTAATTTATGCCACAATAAACTGTCAACAATTTCTACAGACTCGTACAGAGAACTATTGCTTTAGGAATCAGTGTTACATTTCAGAGAACCTCCATCAGGACATATGGACCCGCTCCCTGTCCCTTTGCACAGCGTACTGCTTCATAGCTCGTTTGGGAGGAATCAGGGTGTTACTCAGTCCAACCCTCCTCTTCTTGGCTTTATGCCCTCCTGTGTCTTCCTCCTCTCTGATGCTCTGGGATCCTACCCCACAGGGGCCCCCTGCATGGGGCTCAACATGCTCTGATGCTGGGGCCTCATCGTTCACAGGTGGATGAGCGTCAGCAGGAGCGGCTGGAGTCTGGAGGTCACTGTCATGTGCAAATTTGCATTTGATCCCAAACCTGCACCTCCCATCCTTCCTGTATGACACACATACCCTTTTACCTCCGATCTGGGAGGGTTTGGCCTGCATGGTGAGGGGGACGTGTTTCTGCAAGGCGCTGAGCTTCTGGTCTGCCTGAGCTTTGAAGGGGTTGGCAAACACACCGCTGTCAGAGCAGGCATTTAGAGGAGGGGGAGGCAGTTTATTACAGGTGGGGGGGCCCAGAGAAGGAGGAGGCAGGATGTGCTGACAGGCTGCAGATGATGCTGGCATGTGGAGGTGTGGTGGTGAGGATGATGATGGTGATGGTGATGAGGAGGGCTCATCTCCATCTTCTGGTCCTGATTCACTGGAAGAAGATCCGGACTCCAGCAGGAAGTTGCGGGTCTTGACAGCAGCTGTCGCGTCATCAGTCTGTTCCCTAACAAGACTTAAAGACGGAAAAAGGAGCAGAGAGAGACAGGACAGAAAAACAAAAGTTAACCGCCTGTGTAACAATAAATACAGCAATAACATACAGTCTACATACAGTGTGTGTCAATATTTACCTCCGTTCGTCTGAGCCGGTGTTTACATCCCCATCACTGTCTGAATCCGAGGACACCCCGTAACCGACCAGGGAGTTCATAGCTTTAATATAAGCCCAAGCGGAGATGGTTGGTTTGAGCTCGATAACTGCGATCTTACCCTAAAAGTATGAATTTATTCAAATAAAAAAAGCTGAAAACATCCAAGCAGTCCCATGTCCTCTTCCTGCCACTGTTAGCTGCTGTGTTTACATCCGGCTGCCTGCACCGCCCCTGCAGGACAGGAGGGGGCTGACAGGAGGGGTTAAACCATCTGATTTAGGATTAAAATCACTTAAGAACATTTTCATATGTGAAAATGATGTCTGGATCAAATCATCAACAGGACAATGCTGCACAGAAGGAGTTAGTCACATACAAATAGATGCATCTTGAAAAAGATTTCGATGACATCAGTAAAAAGGGGAAATCTAAATGGTCTAAATGAAAGAGCTTGTCCATAATTTTTCTCTCACTCACTCTTTCTGCCCATACAGAACCAGCCAAAAGTTTGGACACACCTTCTCATTCAGTGGTTTTTTCTTTTCTCCATATGAAGGAACAAATATGGAGTTATGTGGTGAAATAAAAAAGTTAAGTTAAACAGACCAGAATGTTTTACATTTTAGCTTTTTCAGACTAATCCCCCTTTGTTTTGTTCAGAGCTTCGCACACTCTCAGCTTTCTCTCAATCAGCTTGGGTCTGTTTGGGTTATAGCTCATGACAGATATGTAAATTTGTCCCAAGAGGTATGCGGACTTGTCAATTACAGTCCAACATGTATAACAGCTGAGTTCCTTTTATATGAGCTTGTGTCATCCTCCTGGCACTCTAACTGGAACAAACATTATTAGTGTCATCAGTTTTATCTGCACTTTATCTGTCATTATTAGTAAGAAATATTCTTAATTTATTCAATTACTCCAAAATAAAGGCCATTATGGGTTTTTCATCTGCATAGATATCTCACACCCACAGAAAGTTATTTAAACGGAAAATAATAGCTGTTTCTCTTATTTTTTACATTATAACTATTAGTATTTACATATTTCTATTAATATCTCTATTTCTATTGGGGAGTAATAAAGTCTTTGTTTGGGGAACTGTAGGTTAATGGACTATATTAACATATATAAATCTTTATAAACCGACTAGAATTTGCATATAAAATGAAAATATGTCCACTGACGTAAAGGAGCAGCTCAGTCTGCAGGCTGCTGAATGGTTGGCTCCTGGTTCATCCCATACTTTTTACCATAAGGACACACATCCGCACAGAGTTTGAGACAGTCTGGGCTTCATCCAACTCAGAGACAGCCGATCTTTACTTCAGTCACATCCAGTAAATTAGATAAGCTCCCCTGAAATAAATTGATCCGCCCCCCTCCACACCGGGACTCTCCGCCCCCGCTCGGCACGTTAAATTCCTCCTGCCTGGCATCAGGTTCCCCGAGGAAAGGGCGGAGAGTCGGCCACCAAGT
This sequence comes from Remorina albescens, assembly GCA_034769265.1. Lineage (NCBI taxonomy): Eukaryota > Metazoa > Chordata > Actinopteri > Carangiformes > Echeneidae > Remorina > Remorina albescens. Next base: position 6,453,121 of record CM068487.1, read on the forward strand.
CCGTAACACCAGCAGCAAGTCGGACTAACTGGGAAACGCGTTTTACTGGAACCACAGAGAAGAGTTCTGTTTTCTAAATAAAGCACCGCAGACTGAGTCCCGTCAGGCCGGAAGGACCCGGGACCGGAATGTCAGGGACGCTCACGGCTGTTTATAAGTGAGCCGGACCTGTTGCTTTGAGTCTCCGAGTCCCAATCGGTTGTGTGATCCCAGTAAAGGCAGCAGGAGGTCTGATGGCTTACAAGAGGACCAGAAGCAGCACAGGATCGGGTCTGAGCAGGATCATGCTGGTCCGGGCCGCTGCCATAGCCGAGCAGCTGCACCAGGAGAGCTCCATCTTACTGGAACTTTATGTGAGTAGAGGAGCTTAATTTTTTCCATTGACTGCTACCTGCCAACAGATGACAGCAAGACAACTGTGTGTGTGTGTATGTGTGTGTGTGAGAGAGAGAGAGAAAGAAATGTGAGAAGAAAGGGATGCGTGCAAAAGCCAGATAAGACTGAGGGAGAGTGTGTGTGTGTGTGTGTGTTAAGGAGAAGGAAATAGCATCTAGGACAGCAGGGGGTTGGAATGCAGCCATCCAACTTAGTTGGAATGACTGGAATCAATGGTGGGCTTTTTTCTGGCACCAGCTCATAGTTTCTTCGGCTTTAAGCCCTCATCTCTTTTCCACAAGCCTGTGTCACTTTGCCTGTAGGTGTGAAAATTAGTATTAAAAGTTCTTGGCCTTCTGCCAATTCACTGCCTCATACATTTCATGTGTCTCACTAGAAGCCAGAGAGTGACCTGACCCATAACTTATTCAGGAGGATGTTGACCGATCCTTCCTCTGTCCTTTGTGTCTTCTTCTATGTCTCTCTCAGAGCACAGCTATGCTCACTTTCCTTTCAGAAGCATGCAACTTTAAGCCCAGAGCTAAATTCCACAGATTAAAAGATGCAGTGATCATGCGTGTCTTAGCCTGTCGTACAAAAGCGTTTCTGGATGACTGCTTTTTGTGGTCTCACCTTTTGGCTGAAAGGAAATGTCTCTGAAACAGAACAGGATTTATACGAATCTCCGATGAAAATTTCCAGAATATTTTTCTCTCCTGTCCTTTGACAAGTTATTCGATGGGAAAACACTCATTTACAACATCAACTTCATGCGTCCTTAATAATTCCCTGAGGTTACCATTTCCATCCCTGAGTACATTGTTTTCAGGCGGGACTATTGCTTCCTGGGGTATCCATAATTGCCCGAATCACATTTCCTGAGCAGTAAACATCAACTTCCCTCCTAACCCTCCAGGCATACAGGTCACTTTAGGCCTCCCTGTCATTCTGGTACCAAGTTGCGCTTGGGACTGAACATTAACACCTCGGTATAATGTCACAAGGAGCCCTTTGGGATTCAGAGCTAACACAAGTACTAAAGCTGATGCTGCTACAATAATGCCCCAAAAGTGACCTCATGTCTACATCGACCAGATCAGAATTTCAAATTTGTAATGATGTAGGTCTGAAAGTATGAAGGTGCTGCCTTTGCTGGATTCTGCTTACAGTGAGAAATTTATATGAATGTTAGGCAGGCCCTAGTTCTGTCTTAAGGTAACACTGTATACACAGCATACACAAATATTTTTTTGTTTAATCTATTAGTTAGCCAAACCTGTTCTTATTCTAAGCTAAAATAATCATCCCAGCCATGTTTATTATACAGACATGAGAGCAGTATCATTGTTGTCATACCTGTTTGTTAATGTCAAACCATATTCTTGATGTCAACATACAACAATAACAATTTTCAGTTTCAAAAGTTGACTTTGACTAGGAGGTTGTGTCATATCACACCATATTTTTATTACATTAACATCGCATGCACCTACTAAAGTTGTTTTTTTTTTCCCCCCCTTGCTTGTTATTATAACAAACTCCCTTAACTTTTAACTTGTTGACTTAAGGAATCCTCAGTGGAATCAGGCTTGAGCTCATAAAGAAAAGCCTGTTACTCTCACAGCTATATTTTATTTTTACAGCCAGTGTGAATGAGCCTTAACAGATTCCCAGTGAGCTTTAGTATTGTGCCATATAACTGTCAAAAGTGACATCAGAGTGGTTATTGCTTGACAGAAAACAGTCTGCAATCTTCCACCTATTCATTTTACTTTCCAACTCGTCCTCCCCTTACTTTTTCTTCAAGAATACTTTCCCGGATCTTCTCTTCTGTTTTGAATCCTCACCCTTATTGTTTTCCTGTTCCCAACTCAAGAGGAAGAAGGAGAGTTTCACTCCTGATGTTACGGGGTCTGCCGGTCATCTGGTGTCAGTGCCTCCTCCTTCCTCCCAGCTGGACACCAGGGACAAACTCTGGCGCCTCCACTCTGCTCTTCTACAGTGTCGCAGTTTATTGGAAAGAGCTATCACCAGAGAGGAAGAGGAGCTGGGTGATGGGAACAAGGGTGACTATGAGACACAGAGAAAGATAGTGAAGGAAAGACTTTCGCTTCTCTTAATCAACACTGGTGAACTCCTCAAATCTGTAGATGGCGCGGGAATCCTGACTCCCAATTTGGAGGGACTGGAGGTAGGTGCTGATGCCATCGGATGTGTTATTATGCCAATAATTATGAATTGAAATTAAGGCAGAGCTTGGTGGTCTTTCCCCTTCTTTTTGGCAGTTAGACAGCCCAACCACTCTGTTTGAGCTGAAGCTTTGGGTTTACCGAATCTTCACAGAAGTGGACTACTGGACCAAGATGGCAATCACCACCTTGCAAGACCTGCCTTCTATATTAGCCAAGAAGCAAGTGAGGACCACACAAGCCAGGAGCCTGAGAAGTGCTCGGAGATGAGAAAAGAAACAAATGTGTGTGGGTGAAGCTGAATGAAGATAGAGAGAGAGAGAAAAAGGTTAGAAATGGAGAGTGAGGTAAGAGGGTGAATGGATGAAAGGGATGAGTAGATGTAAGAAACTGGCTGAAAAGGAAAGAAGATAAAGAGATGAGTGAAAGCCAGCTGAGAGAGACAGACACAGATTACTGACAGAGGGAGATGAGTGGGCTGAGTTATTTTTAGGGCCCCTATACATGTAGTTTGTATTCATCATATACGCTAATAACATCTGGTAGAACACATTTATTTTGACATTGCAGAGTCTAAAACATCCATGTATTTATTAAAGAAACCTAACTAGCATTGAGATTAATAATTTTAAACAGTGTACAGTGTATTCTTTCTTTCTTTCTTTCTCACTCACATTTGTTGTTTTCCTTGGGCATCAATTTCTCCCTTTGATATATCTATAGTTATTATTTAAGAAAAACTGCCAGGGGTCTACCGCCACTGGCAGAGAAAGTAGTCAGCAAGGGGCACATTTGGATGAAAATGAGAGCATTTGAATTCAAATCACCAGCAGACTGTAGTGCTGATATGTGTAGATAACGTGGCTTTAAATCATTCCTTATAGATTATTACCTGAGGGGGCTCTATGTCTGAGGAAAACAATATAACAGGACCCTCTAGTGTTCACATGTTGCTATTGCATGAACTGGGTCCTTCAATTCTTTCTTGGTTATCCGAGTAATGTTAATCATTGCGAACAATATGTTTTTGTTAGATTTTTAACCCCCCCTGAAACCATGTACCAACATGGCACTGTGCAGTGTAGTGCAACTCCAACTTCAGTTATCCAAACTCACGGGCAAATAAATATGAGGTCTTTTGTGATGCTGACATCTGTTGTTTCAAGTCACAGAAAAGTGTTTTAAATTTAGAACCTACTGAGAGGGGCACAAAAATCATGTGGTCAATGAAAGCTTGAAAGTACATTAAATGTGATTCATTACCTATCCATTGGGCAGGTCCAGGTTGCAGTGCAATAATAGACATATACTGTAGTTTATAAGTTTTGTGTTATGTTAGTTGAATTTTGATTTTTATCAAATAAATTAATCTAAAAGTGCCCTCAACATGCTAATCTGTCAACCTGGCTCGGGCTGTGGTGTTAATTAAATTAGCATCAGCCCTTGTTTCAGATTGTCTTTAATGATGCATGAAGCTTTGGGGAAAAACCCAAAGAAGATACTGTGAATGGGAATTGAATCCTGTGTGGAATTGTCTTGGCCCGGATAACAACAAAATCTGTGATAAATCTGAGGGGGAAGCAGACAAAGGTGTGACAAAGAAAGATATTTTTATGCAAGCAGACCTGTGCGGTGCTTTCATTAATATGAAGGGGCCTTATCAGAAAAAAAAATATTAATTACCTGTATTGACTATTGAGAATTTATTGAGTTAATCCTTGTCTTGTTAAAATCCTGTAGATTGATGAACTGTTGGTAGGTGCACTGGGCCTATAAACATATCTGTGTGATGCCTGACTACAGAATACTGATCTGTTTTGATTCTTCTGAAAACTGGATGGGGTTACTATGGTCAAAATGATTGTGATTTGTCATTTGATGAGTCAGTGGCATTAATTTCCAGATTAAATTTTATCCATGAGAAAACAAACTACTGTGAATGTGCAAAACTTATATGTCATCATCTATCTATCCATCAATCAATAGATCGATGGATAGATAGACAGGGATTGGGGGATATATTATGTTCTTCTTCATCGCCTCTTATGATGAACTGTCTGCTGCCTTAAACAGTGCATAAATCTTCATGTTTTTTTCCAAAAGGGTTTTCCAGTCCTACTCTATAAATTTGCTGGCTTGCTGGTTGGACCCAGACCAAGAGCATTAAAAGACAAGACGACTTGGGCCAAATGTAACCAAAAATAACACCCGGTTGAAAAGAGCACATAAGTATGTTGTTGCAGGTGCTACAGGAGAAGATGTCAGACAAAAACTTCACCATTCACAATACGGAAATTTTACATCCATTTATTTTGTATCATTGAGAAATGAGAGATGATGTATTTCTTTGATGAAGTGTTGCTGTTGGCCTAAATGCAGCCTCAGAGGCTGAGTATGAGCTTTATGGGACAACTGGTTCAAACGGTTTCATGTTATAGCCCTTTGTTCTTCTGTTTGTGCCAAACATTTCCTTTGTTAACACGAGACTGATTCAATAATTTTTGGTGTGCCCTTCTCCACCATTGAAAGTCCAAAACTGTCATTACATTCCTGCTAAACAAAATGGGTTTTTTAATGTGCTCTGGATTTTTTTTTTCTTGGTTTTTTTTTTTTTTTTTTTTTTTTTTACTGTGTTTATTCTTTACAAGTTTTGTTTGTTACACCACCAAGTGACCTCTGGTGTGTAGACAGAGCTGTAGACAAACAGCTGACAGCACAAAGAGAGGATTAGGTTACCATCACATCTGTTCATAAGCAGCAATCATACTGTAGAAAAAGGCCAGCCAGTTGTCGGCTTGATCAGAATGCATTATTAACCTTCTCTATCCTTGATGGTCAACTGAATGAATTGATTTACTTATGCATTATTTCTTTTTCATTTCCATTTTTCTTTGGAGTTAGTAGTCAGTTAATGGTCAACTGTCTTGTTGGAAACACTTTTAGCCCCCCCATGAAATTCACAGAAAACACAGGAAAAGCTGCATTTCATCTTTGGGCTGAAAAATTTGTTTTGTATTTCTTTCTATTACTTGTGGTCCGAAAGTATTTTGGACAAAAGCCCTACACCTACTCAAATTGCATCTATTTGTTGTAATGTAAACCATGTACTATTCACCTTTTATAACTGAGCTCCTTCAAGACATGGACTCGTTAATATACATAACTTAACATTGCAGGGTTCATCAATCTGTCTTTCAAACACAGAGCACTTCTTAGCTGACTCACATATTACTGTATGGATAACCCTAACCCAATATTACTCCTTCATCTTAGTACTGATGCAAGTTACCACTATTTTGCGTCTCAAGAGACGGTTAACGGCAACATGCCAACCTGTTTTGTTATCTTGTCATCAGTGTTAAGGGACCAGCCATTTTTTGTTTGTGGAAGGAGCCTGTGTAGCTTGTAGAGGTCTTTACTACTGAGTAAAATCTGCTGCTTCAAAATATCATCTGCAAACGATACACTAAACTTAGTCCAACTTAAGTCATGAAGAAGGAAACATTAGAGGTACTAACATAACAACATCTGAAACTGGCAGTGAAGAAATTCTTTTGTGTCTGAAAAGGGCTCAAAACAGCCTAAGCATACACAAACTAAAGCACTGTCATTACTTAGAATGACACACAGAACGTAAAGCAGGATCAATATGGCCACTAGCACACAGTTTTTCCTCCGATTTGACATTCACAGCAAGAATACTGTTGTTTTTCCAAAATGCTAAAATCACACAATATGCAGAATTTATTTGTAATCATAAAGGGGGCATCAGTTGATGTGTTGTGAATGTAAAATCAAAGTAATGTACAGTCTTCTTTGCTTTTTTTAAACTTTTCTGTTATAAAAACTTATTTATTATTGATTGGAATCCTGAGGGTGCATGAGTGAGCTGAAATAAATTGATCCTGGTTATACTTTGAATTGCCTCATGTCTGTGCAACTTAAAAGCAGTTTAGCTCACAAATGCTGGTGATGAGCAGTGTGTGTGTGTGTGTGTGTGTGTGTGTGTGTGTGTGTGAGTGAGTGTGTGAAGGACAGGAGAATGCTTTTGTTGCAAGAAAAATGTATGGAAGGAGAGATGTTACATTTTGTGTTTGAATATTAGCTGTGAGATTTTTTATGTGTGCGTGCGTGTGTGTTTATGTTTAAATGTAAGAGAAGACAGGATGTGTGTTTGAGCAAATGGGGTGGAGTGTGTGTTTGCATGGGTGTGTTTGTGTGCGTGTGGTTGTTTATATGTGTTAGGTATATGTGTGTGTGTGTGTGCATCTTTTCATTTGTGTGTATGGTTGTTAGGGAAGGAGTGGCAGCCAGGATGCCTGTGGAAGAGGGGGGAGGGAGGTGTGTGTGTGTGTGTGTCTATACTGTATGTGTCTACGTACTGTATGTGTGAGAGAGACAGGGAAAGAGTGTGCAGCTAGCGAGAGAGAAAATATGTGTGTGTTATAGGGATAGGGAGAAAGAGACTGAGAGAGAAAATGGGTGTGTGTCTGTGTGTGTGCTTGTGCGCATGTGTCCATGTGTGCTTGCGCATTCATGTGCATGTGAGTGTATGTGTGTCTGAGAGAGACAGAGATGAAAAAAGAGAAGGGGAGAGAGGGCAGGAAAGACAGTGAGTGTGTGTGTATGTGTGTGTTTGTGTGTGTGAGGGAGAGAGAGACAGACAGAGAGAGAGAGACAGAGAGAGGGAGGGGAGAGAGCAAGCTGGAGACAGAATGTGTGTGTGTGTGTGTGTGTGTGTGTGTGTGTGCACAGACGTTTGTGTTCCTGTGTGTCTTAGTGTGTGTGTTTCTGTGTGTGTATGAGTGAGTGAGAGAAGCAAAGCAAAAGAGGGAATGTGTGTGTACTTTTGTGTATCTGTGTGTCTGTGTGTGTTAGTGTGAGAGAGTGAATGGGTGAGCAAGGAAGAGTGAGAGAGGACATGTACGTGTGTGAGAGAAAGTGGGGGAGGGGTGTACAGGGGAGATGTGTGTGTTTGTATGTGTGTGTGTGTGTGTGTGTGCATATGCGGGTGTGTGTGTGTGTGTGTGTGTGTGTGTGTGTGTGAAAGGAAAGAGAGAATGTGTGTGTGCCTGCGTAGGAGGAAATGTGCATGTGCTTGTGTGTGTGTGTGTGTGTGTGTGTGTGTGTGTCTGACAGAGATAGAGGGGGAGGGGTGTGTGTGCGGGGAGAGCTAGAAGCAAGCTCTGCAAATGGTGTGTCTGTGTGTGTTTGTGTGTTAGTGTGTGTGTGTGTGTGTGTGTGTGCTACAGCAGCACAATATGTGCTTGCACTGAATGAAAGGGAAATTAATGTGGAGTGTGTGTGATGTGGAAAAGGGTGTGTGTCTTTTATTGGAAGTGTGTGTGCGTGCATTGGTGTGTAGTTTGTGAGGACAGCATAACTGTGTGTTGCTGTACATGTGCACTGCTTGCATGTGCATGTAAATGTTTGTCTTCACTAAAGATTGTGTAGCTCAGTGTGAGTGGATATATGTGTGTGTATCTACGTGTTTGTGTGTCTGTGGACACACACATACATATTGGGGGTATTGGTGCGGGTGATGAAGTGTTCATGATAGTGTGCACACGCAAACAGAGCAGAATTACAATTAAAGCAAACTCATTCAGCAGCTCCCAGATCTCCATACGTTTACTCTCACATCCTTCTTCTTCTGTCTTATCTCAGCAGAGCATCACTTCAGAGCTTCTCGATGACTGTGTATCAGGACCTGTACTTTACTATTCATCAAGTGGCTCCACGCACCACCAGCTCAGGATCTCCATCATTATCTGTTTATATGTAGCATCTTTAGATTTGAGTCATTGGAAATTTAAAAATAGGGCCAATAGAAAATCTGCACGGTTTGACAGTTCAGTTCAGCCAAAGGTTAGTTCTCCAGCAGTGTTGATGGAGGGGCTCAGTTTCATGAACATGCAGTAACATTATGACATACTTTAAAATACACTTTTCTCCCTGACAAGTTTTTCTGGGGGGGGCGACTATGTTTGGCTCTGACTGTGAAAGTAAATAGCATTTTGAATATTAATCTAATATACATAAATACGTTTGATATACTTTCTTTCAGAAACAACTGTTGTGTAATAAGCTCATTAATCAGTTTAATGAATGGCACAGAAACTCAGTGTTCCTCATCATTATTATTTGCATCAATACAGAATAAATTCTTTTTCCACTGGGAGTTCTTATATTTGTGAGTACATGCTGCCTTTGAAAATGCCTAATTGTTTTTATGCACACCTACAGGGTTAAACAGTTAGAGGAGCTGCCAGATCTTCACCTATTAAGTTGTCAATCTCCATTTAAGGGTTTTTAGAAAAAATTATGTAATCGTTCCTGGATGGATACATTTGTGTTACAGTACAAACATTTCTGGGACGAATGTTGGAAACATCTAAAATAAAACAGAATTTCTGAGCAATCAAAACAAAGAGCTAACAGATGCCACTGCTATGAATAAGAGGCAAAACAGAGCAGAGGCAAATTCAAATCATTCAAATGGACCTGGAATCAAACAATGCCTGATTCAGTGACTTCTGAATATATGATCTGGTTTCCACAACCTGTTGTCTTTATGTTCTACTTTCTCTGAGCAATTTCTGCAAAAAATCTTTTAAGTATTTTTTTTATAAAATTTTTTATATTTGCTGATTTCATGTTTGTAATATGAATAATTAAAAATATCCTTGTGAAAACTAAAACCATATATTCTCTAACACAGTTGTTCATTGTTTGTCGTGATGACAAATAAAAGTACCATTTCCATCCAAGTCTTTGAAGGGTCTTACTTGCCCGTCATCTTACATTGTATGCACCAAATGCACTGCACTTGCATTCCTAGATCACTAGATACCTGAAATAACCCCATATGGGATCAGGAGTATAAATCAAATCAAATCAGATGTATTTATATAGCGCCAAATCATAACAAAGTTACATCAAGGCACTTTACATAAAGAGCAGGTCTATAACAGCTTTCTCACCTCTTCTGTGTTTTCAGTTCACATTAAACTGGTCATCAAATATATGGACACCAGCATGTTTGGCAGGCCCTCCCCCTCTACTCGGTGTCCTCCAGCTGAGGATTCAACAGCAACAATCTTGAAGATCAATCTGGAGATGTGTAGGTTAATGGAAAGCTTAAATTTAATCAATAAACAACCATTCCATGTACTGTATGCAGAATGTGTCCTCTATGTATCTGTTTGTTGCACCAAGTGAAATGCAGTGGGTCATTCTTTAGCCTTAAAGTTGCATAAGAAGAGTTCGAAGAGCCAGAGACACATTAGATATATGGAGTGTATGGTATTAAATGCGATATTGTGAGATTTAACAACACAGCCATCCACAATAATCACTTTGGTTATAATTATTTAGCAGTGCCATGGATTAATCATCTTAAGGCAGTTGTCATTTAAAATTGACTGTACCACAGATTTTAACAGTTCTCTCATTCATTTACACATGAACATGACACAAACATGGCAGCTCTCTCCCAATACTCTTACTCTTTATATATTTGGGACGAGGAATTGGTGCCAAGTTTGCCTAGTTATGACTCAATGCATCTGCAAAGTGACAAGTTTTTATAGCTTTTGATGGCACTTGGGAGTTTGGAGAAACAACAGTGTGCATTTTACATTCTAACAAGGCTGAATTGATTCCTGAGTACATCTTTTAATTTTTATCAATGGTCAAGGTCTAATAATTTCAAATGAGGCTACAAATTGTAGTCTGGCTGCGTGAACTTCCAAAATGCTTCTGATGTGACATAGGGAAAGGCGTTTGACCACAATACTGTTCGAGTAAAAAATTAAATGTGTCAACACAATATCACATATTGAAAATTATTGTGTCAAATGTTTGCTTTGGATTTTTTAATCATATTCTTAAGATTGGTTCTTGATTAGATACTCCTAGATCTAGACATCTGTAACATCTGTAATTCTAGCCTATTTTTACAGTAGGCAAATACAATGCATTGCCCTTTTCAGACTACATTACATAAGAAAAGATTGAAAGGAATAACAATGAATCGTTGTGGCACTGAGAAATGCGTAGTTGTTCTCCTTTCCTAAACAATTAACAATGTATATTGGTTCAGTTGAATGTACCAACTAAATACAGGTTTACATCTCCGATCCAAAGTCTAATTGACATTATGTCAGGCTAAGAATATAATTTGCCAATTCATAATCTTAAGGAAATAGCTCATATGATCTGAGCATGTAAGAGGGCAGTATGAAAACTTAAATAAAACAAGACATAACATGAATTTTACTATTGATTTTGATATTCAATACCCTTATATGTTGTTTCTTCTCTTCTTTCTAGTTTACTCTCTTCTAAATCATTAATGGACCTTTCAGAGGTTTGATGGAGGAGTCCAATCCAATCCAATCCACTTTATTTATATAGCATGATTTTAAAACAAACACAAAGTTTTCAAAGTGCTGCACAGCAAGGTAAAAGGCATAATAAATAACACAACGATAAACACGATAGGATAAAATAAAATAAAATCACACAAAATGAATAAAACCAAATAAAAATAAATAAAATGCACTGCCCGCACAAGATAAAAAATAAAAATATAAGAGTATGCACATACACATAAAATCATAAAATCAACACGCTACATGGTCTCAAACGCCAAAGAAAAGAGGTGGGTTTTAAGAAGGGATTTAAAATGAGACAGTGAGAAGGCCCCATCTAATGTGCAGCGGCAATCCATTCCACTGTCAAGAGCAGCTGGTCAGCTGACCTGAGAGAGCGGTTAGGAGTGTAGGGGTGCAGCAGCTCAGAGAGGTAGGGTGGCGCAAGGCCATTCAAGGCTTTAAAAGCAAATAAAAGAATTTTAAAATGAATCCTAAAATGGACGGGCAGCCAGTGGAGTGAAGCTAAAATAGGTGAAATGTGCTCATACTTTCTTGTGCCAGTTAAAAGACGTGCAGCAGCATTTTGAACTAGTTGAAGACGAGCAATGGAGGACCCACTAACCCCCATATGAAGTGAGTTGCAGTAATCCAGGCGAGTGGTCACAAAAGCGTGGAACACTGAAGGACTGGTTTAATTTTTGCCAGCTGCTTCAGCTGGAAAAGGTTTGACTTCACCACAGCTTTAATTTGGCTGTCAAATTTAAGTTCTGCGTCCACTTTAACCCCAAGATTGTTCACAATTGGCTTGTGATACTGCGCCAAAGAACCCAGATTAACTAGGGGGGGTCACAGAAGTGCCACCGAAGACCATGACTTCTGTCTTTGTTTTCATTAAAATTCTGAAAATTTAGAGACATCCAGGCTTTAACATCATTTAGACACTCTAGGAGTGGCTGGACACAGGAGTCTGACTTTTTAAGGGGGGCATAGATCTGACTGTCATCTGCATAGCAATGAAAAGGAATGTCATGTTTTCTGAAAATTGAGCCAAGTGGGAGTAGATAGAGGGAAAATAAAAGAGGGCCAAGCACAGAACCCTGTGGTACCCCTAATGAGGGGGGAGCAGTGGAGGACACAGAGTCATCAAGGCTGACACAGAGGGTTCGATGCGACAAGTAGGACCTGAAGCATTGAAGTGCTGTGCCACTGATGCCCACCCACTGCTCCAAACGAGCAATCAGGATTTCATGGTCCACAGTATCAAATGCTGCAGTCAAATCTAAAAGTACAAGGACAACACAGTGACCAGAGTCAGTGGCTAAAAAGATGTCATTAAAAACTCTTAAAAACGCTGATTCGGTGCTGTGCAATGTTTTAAAACCAGATTGGAAAATCTCAAGAATATTTTGTTCATTTAAAAGTCCATGAGCTGAGAATAGACAATCTTTTCTAAGATTTTAAAAAGGAAAGGCATGCTGTTTTGAAGGCTGTTCTACGCCTCCAGAAAACGCAAATGAGACAGATACTTGCCATATGCGTTACTTCAAGAAAATAAAACATGTAAAAGAAAAAGAAAAAAAAAAGATTATTTACTCCGTTTAAATATTTAATTTGAATATTTTCAGGTATATATTTCTTCCAGCAGAGTGGTGCAGTTGTTGGGATTGTCACCTCACAGTGAGAGGGCACTGGGTTTCGAACTTGCCAGGCTGCCTGCAACCTTTTATTGTCGCACTTCACAAAAATATCTCATGTTGCAGAGGTGCTGTGATAATGTGACCTGCCCAGGGTTTACACAACCTCTTGAAAAAGAGTTTCTGATACCAGGTATTTCTGTTTGTTTTTGGATTATGGATTTTTCTAAAGCAGATATTCAAACATTGCAATTTTGAACGCTTTTGTAATTTTTCTGTTGCTGCGTGGGTTTAAAAAAGTTTATTATTTATTATTTACTTGTTATAAATTGTGGTAAAAAATGTTAGTATTAATAGTATTTAACTGCAAAAATGCGGTGCCATGAGAAATTATATTGGTTTTAACATCTTGCCTCACTCTTTAGTTAAACAGTTTATCATAATTAAACAGACACTGACTCGTTGGATTTTGTAAGCATTGCCACCATTACAATTCTTAGTGGTAGTGTGGGGTATACCAGCATTATATTGACAAAGCGATGCCATGTCTGTGTCTGCCAGAAATCTTATTTTTTCCTCATCATCATGATGATTTCAACTCAAATCTCATAAATTAGCAACAGGGACCATAGTGTTTTCAACAAATGAACTAGCACTATTTCCAATGAATATTTCTCACTTCATATTGATTGTACCAAATGCAAAACAGAAAAATTACAAAATGATTAAAATACAAATTCATAGGATTTTAATGAGCAACTGGTGGACACTACGGTCATACACAATGTAGTGCAACAATGTGAAACAATGTTATGCATCCCCACTGGATTGTATAGTTCCCCAGTAATCAGTCTCCGGGAGAATTGTTTCTTATTACTGAAGTCTAACACTGAGATTATTGTATGTATCATTAAAGGGTAAGATGAACAACATTTTTTATAATGGTAATAAATCATTAGACAAGTCATGTGCAATTTAACTATTTGTAAAAAGCACCAAGATGCTCTCACCAACGCAAGAGTCAAGTGTGTTGACATGAATCGTCTACAAATGTGACTAATTGGTGACAAAACATTTCGTCACTTTCCGGTCCACTAATTCATAGGCCAGCCGTTTGAGCTAATATTCAGCAAAACTGTGAATTTGTTGTAAGTCTTATTATCCAAAGCAGATAGCAATCTGAAGATGATGTTTTGATGATGTCTACCTTGAAGACCAACGCATCTCCTTTTAAAGTTTGATATATTACAGTCTATTCTAACAGGAGATTTGTGTTGACCTGTTGCTATAATGACAAGATGTACAGATAAAACATCGGCCCGCTGGAAAACACTTCCCACGATACTTTCACGTTTGTATTGTGAATATGAAACTTCAGCCCAATCTTTCTCCTCTCCACTATTTCATTCTAACCAATTTCTTCTTGCAGTTAGCGAGCTAATCACTCTTCTTAGAAACGGTCTACTTTTTTTTCATCTGCTGTGGAGGGCGCTACCATTCGTCTGGAGGGGTGGCCACCATCCTCCTCTTAATACAAAAAAGTAAGTCTTAGTTTAATATCCGTCTCCCAAACAGTTATCATCTTTTTCAAATCACACCCCTCGTAAGATCTCGGGTAGTTAAGACACAACAGACCGAAATAAGGGGGGTGTTTTGTTCCCCGCGGAGCCCTCTCGCACCCCTCCCTCCGCTCCGGTTGGGAGCGGCTGGAATAACCTTGGTGTGAGCCGGTGGAACGGCCGAAGAGAAGAGCGAGAGGCTGATCGGTGCGGCGGCGGCGGCGGAACATCGGCTATCGCTGGCG